>CM028922.1:525000-3522500 GCA_016801845.1 Polydactylus sextarius | reverse complement strand
GTGTGTGAAAGATGCAAATAGAAAAGAACAAGAGAGAACTTGACAAAGTGTGGTCACAGGGACAACAGAGTTAGAGAGGAATAGGAAAATGAGGCAGACTGACAGATAAAGGTAAAGCTCAAGAGCAATTCTGGGTGAGGAGAGAAAGTGTAAGAGCCAAAGTGGCAAAGACATGTAAAGGTTTGATAAACCAAACTAGCAACATTCATCCTATTCACGTTTAAATTTTCACTTGTCTTACTTAGTATGTGGTGTGATTTTATTTTCAACCCGACGCTTTTCAGAGCAGGACAACCGACGAAGCCAAGTGATAGCAACAAACTGACACTTTGTTCTAATCAAAACGAGATTCCACCTCCACATTACTGTCTCCAAAATGTCAGCGTCATCAAACAGGCCTCCAAGACTGCCATCTCTGGGAAAGAATATCCTCCTATTTCACAAAGGAAAAGGGAAGAGAATACTGTGTGACACGAGAACAACGGGGGAAAGCGTTAAAGGACGAAGGTAGACAGATTTTTTGGTAATACTGAACCCGTATTGCAGAACCACAGGGGCCTGAAGATCGTTCCAGTTTATGGCAACACTTTTATATGACGTTAGAGTGGCAAGGAAGCTCAGGCCAAGGACTCACGCAAGACTGAGATTTTTTTTGAACAAACATTGACACAAGACCAAAAACTCCCCGATTTCCAACTTATAAGGAAGCGATGTAATCAGCACAGGAAGAAAAAGGAGGGAAGAGAGAAAGCAGTACCACACGAAATGAATCAGGAGGCATCAGAAGAGGGAATTTGTGTGCAAATGTGTGTGCGAACAGAACACTGCACCATGACTGTCATGTGATATTCTTTCTTTTGGGACAGTTATGAACTAGTAAATCCTTAACATGCATGCATCAGCACGCAGCTGCCATGTGACTGGTTGGTCTCCAAAATATAACACACAACTGTACATTTTCCATGAGCCTGAGGGCCCTAATTTCATGCTGGTGTGCACTGATGTGCCAACAAAGTATCAGTTTTAAGGGGCGTGAGCTGATTTCTTTCTTTCTTTTCCACTTTCTCTTGTTTGGTGATTTAAAGGACCGCCATGAGAGCTGGACAAGAAATGGCCTTTAATTGTAGTTTAGTTGCACTACTCAGGAGAGTATGAAAATTATTGTCCAGAAAAAAAAAGCTAATGCAGTTTTTCTTAACGTCCCATCATTAAATTAGGACTTACTGCAAAGCCGATGGTCTGGAAAAACTGGCAAGTGCATTATTGATAAAAAAAGAAAAGTATAAAACATTTTCATGGCATAAAACTACATGATAGTGAATATGTAACTGTCCACCTCAGAGTGAAACCCACCTGAAACAAACAAAATTCACCCTTGGGATCACACTGAGAGTGTTGTTCTTCTGCCTTGTGACTTTGCTTTGACAAGGACATCGCTTTAACTCTCGGGAGAAACTACTGTGGCATCTCGAATGTGCTCCCTCATTTCCACATTGTGATTGTGCCATGGCACAATAAATGTACTGGTTTAAGAAGGAGCTAATTGGCTGTAGTTGATGCCATTCCTTAAGAGGACCTTGATAATTTATTCTTGCAAGTACAATTACAAATCAGGTGTGCCACTGCTGCGCTAGCACTCCTGGCCACACGACATCTGATACTCAACTATGCTAAAACACTGTGGAATTGTGCAGTTGCTTGCACTTTGATTCATAAGCAGAAAACCCCAAAAAAACCTTAATTGACATCTTATTTAGAATGACCTTCATCTCAGAGACAATAGGGGCCATGAGATGGTCTGCTGATTGTCACTGACTGTCACACAAGGACTACAATTAGGTTACATTTTAAAGGAGGCCTGTATGTTTGTGAGTGCATGCGTATCAGTGGTGACACACCCTATGCATTTGTTCCAAACGTGATTTGATTTTCACGGTGCATGACACAGTAAAACATGGTGGAAATAGAATGCATCAACATGAAATGAAAGCTTACTACTGGTGACTGTGCACACACACACATATTATACAGAGATAACACATAGTGTGTGTGTGAACTGGAGGAGTAATAAACTCACTGGACTCTTACAGCATTTATAATCCTGAGTTGTTTAACTCTGTGTTTGATAGCTTCCAAACTATGTTGCAATAGTATAGAATGAAACCAGCTCTAGTGTTCACAAACAACACCCTTCCTTAAATGGTGATACTAAACGAGACACATTGGTTGGTGTTTACTGTGGTCTTCATATCAACATCATCATCTTTGCCAAGGTTTTTCTTAGTCAAGTGGGTAAAATGCTATCAGCAAGTGCTAGACTCATCCAAGCAGCTTCATTGGTTCTAGTGACTGATGGGGAGTTCCCGGGCATTTAAACCTCAAACAGGTTGATATTTGGTGGGGGAGTTTTAAAACCGTTGTAATTGTGGTTTCACACAGTCACTGCAAGTTCAGGGAAAGTTATAAGTTATGTATTGCATTTATCTATCTATTTATTCACATTCTTATAAAAATTGGAGAATGATAGCTAACATTGTTATAGGGGTTGGTTAGGGATTGGTTTGAAAACCATTTAATTACCTTCTGTCATGGCACTTATTTAACTCTATAGACCGTTTCAGGACTTTAAATATAAGCGTATGTAAATGAGTCAAAGTTCAAGCCTAAAGGTTTTCACCTGTTGGAAAACACAGAGTATTTTACAAAGCAAGTTCAAGGTCATAAAATGACATTATGCTCTGACAGGACTGTCACACATTTAAAGTGTGAATGCCGTTTTTAATTCCTACACAGTAACACCGCCTCTTTTTTTTCTCTCTGCACAAAAGCAAACCAAAACAAAGCAACAACAAACTCCAATGAAATATTGCATGTTAAAGTTTCCATGCCACATAACACTGTCAGTGAGTGGCAGGAAGCAAGAGAAGAGAGCAAGGGAGAGAGAGCGATAGAGGGGGCGATATAGAGAGAATAAACATGCCATTTTGATCACCCCGCGCTGTTGTTTCTGAGCTGAGTGTTCTACAGTGACACATGTGTGACATCAGAGCAGCCCAACATGGCTACTAGAGGAGCCTAGTGCAATGCACAAAAAAAAAAAAAAATGAGGACACATCTTTCAGCATCAGTGCCCCACTGTCTACAGACAGGCATACACAAACACACCCACCCAAAGAGACAAAGACATACAGAGAGAGCAGTGCCCCATGTACATTTTTCAATTAGAGCACACCGAATGCTTTGATTCACTCTGCTGCATGACATAAAAAAACAGCTGAGAAAATAAATGTTATTTGATATCATTATCAAAGTAGGTGAATCAAAAGAATGTCTCATGACATGCAGGGTGATTGTGATAAATATCACAATGTTGCCTAGTGTTAAGATGTATCATAAAAGAGGGTTTGTTCAAGTGCACAGCCTTACATACACATTTATTTTAAGTGCATATAACCCCCCTCTGTCCCTCCACCCGACATACCCTCACCCACACACACGCACACACTTTGCTGTGACCTAAGAATCTTCCAGTGTCAGCACCAGGCTAAGCTAGCATACATGCACTCAAATGACATGTCACCTTGGATAACCTCATCACCCTGGTAAAATAGTGAAAAGAGCCCTCGCATAGGTTACAGTCGGAACACAGCTTTGTTTATCGCGGTCTCAAGTCAGAGTTGAGTAAACAGTATGGAAATAGATAGTGAGTGAGCTCCACACACAGCAGAAAAAAAATTCCATTGGGTTATCACAGATATTCATATGTATAGCTGTGGGCTGGTCACTTGAAGATGAGTAAATTATGATTGCTGAAAGATGTGGGAGTTAAGATGAACACACACACATAAGTAGAGGAAAGAAGTGAGTGTTATTACTTACTGTCTTTATCACTTTGTCTTTTTGTGTTACTTTATCTGCCGGGTCATTCTGAATCGATAGCGGGGTTAAATGTGCCTGTAGAGTTGAACACAGGACAATGTGGCCTCTATTGATTTATAGTATCATTTCTTTTATGTGCTTGTTAGTCTATATAGAAATAATCTTTAGGACCTGCTTGTGTGGGAGTTGTTGTCTTGTGTGATCCACTTGGTAATCTATAAATAACGATTAGTGTTATCATTTTACTATTACTGTCACTAGAAAGGAACTAATAACTACAAGAGAAGCTTGATACTACTCTACTGTGGTTGTACAATGAATATGACGTTTTCCACAGCAGCTAGTTAGCTTAGTTTTACATACAGACTAAAAATGGGAGAAAACCAGCTAGCTTGGCTTTGCTATGACACAGCTGACTCATTAAAACATAATATCGCATTTGTTTTATCCATGATTTTATAGAGGAGGTAATTTCCTACTTTCTTACTGTCAACATGAGGTTGCCAGGATACTAGCATTTTTTGTATGGATGAAACAACTGTCAGATAAAGCGTTAATTAGTGACCTTTAAAGGAGTGGGTAGGTGGATTTTTTTTTTTTGAGTTATAGCTTTTCTCTCCCAGTTAGCAAAGCTAACTAGGAGTTTCATATATGCCAGACAGATATCATAAAGTTATTGACCTTCTCATCTTTCTCCCAGTAAGAAAGACAATTTTTTGACAAATATTCCTTTCACATTCAGAAGTAAATACAAACTACTAAATGTCAGACCAAAATTTCACGTCAAACTGGCTTTAACCTCCTACAGGGAGCACAATTGTAATGACAGCATCAGGTATGTAATGCTGTGATTTAGCAGTAATTGCTAACGCATGTTAGCTGTGGAAATAGGAGGGGGGCCTGTGTAGTGAAAACTAGCCGCCTCAGATTCCTGTCTTTTTCCACTGGGCCCCCACCAGCCTTTCAGCCAGACTGTTAAGACATGAGGAGCACATACAGGACAGGTCATCGCCATAGAGAAAGGGGGTCAGTCTATTTGTTTCCTCACTTATTACCTTATGCAGTAATTAGTGAGCTTTGTTTACTGGCAGGAGTCTTGAAAAAGGCTTGAAGTTTGCACCAATTTAATTATGTACAGCACACGGCAAAAGAGCATGGAAAATTGAGGTGGGCTGCAAGGATAAATGCCATCCACAGTGCTCTCTCTCTCTCTCTGTGTGTACTTCTGTGTCAGTGTGTGTATCTCCATGATTCTGTGGGGTTTATTTATGTGTTTGTGTGTGTGAGCGTGTGTATGTTTGTGCATGTCTGCATGCGTCATCCCCCGAATTATAGGTTTGACTTTCACAGTAAGTCTAGTGTCCCCTCGCTGAAAATCATTGTAAACCTACTCAGGCTACTGTCTTTCACGTACAATAAAGCTTTTGCAAAGATAAGAAGTTGATCTAAGTTCACATACTGTATTTTTCTCCAGAGATATTTAGGTGAATGCCAGTGACCTTATGATCGTAAGCCCTGACATGCTGTAGATTAAAAATACAGAGGGAGTTCAACCAAGGTTCGCAGAACTGGAAATCAAGTGCCAGGTAATACTAAGAAAGATTACACAAGTAGGAACAACTTGGAAATCTTTTCAGCTTTCCAAAATTGCTCTTAATGCATGTTACATTAACAAGTTAGATAAGCTCTCCATAAGGGTGCATAACCTTCATGAATTTTTAATATGCTGATGCCACAAATACCGTCAAATGAAGCAAAATAGCTTCGACTATAAAGTATCATTAAGTGCAAAATCTAATTTTCCGTCCTGTTTGAGAATGCGATCTCATGACTATATCAGAAACACATCCTCGTCATACTTCTCAGCAGTCTGTAATTCTCTGCTATGGCTACGTGCTCCTATTCATGCTGAAAATACTTGGAACAATCAAATGTGCACATGCTCCCTTTTTCTTTCTTTTTTTTTTTCTACTCAAACACAAATGCACAGACATGTACAATCAAACACGTACGCTCACACTGACGCACACACACACACACACACTCACACAACACAGGCACGACATTCATGCCATGTGATCTTGCTAGGCATTATGCCAACGGCCAAACATGTCACTTACCAGAAATCTCTGAGACAGAGCGAGAGGGTGAGACAGAGAGAGAGAGAGAGAGAGAGAGAGAGAGGGAGGGAGGGAGGGAGAGAGATTCTGCACATTTGTCAGTTTGTGAGAGCTCCTTGTCAAGTGTAAGTACAGTACATATACTGGGAACATGAAATGTAGCTGCTACAGTTATCTGCAATGTAGTGTTGTGTGGGGGCAGCCGATTCTGAGAAAAAAAAGAGAGACAGAGAGAGAGAGAGAGAGAGACACGTGATCTTTGAGCTCTAATGTGGAATTGTTCTGAGGAACATGCCATGTTTACTGTTCATTGTCTCAATTCTTGGAAGGCTTCCTGAAAAGCACGTAGAGAGCCAAGGCAGTCCAAATCAGTTACATTTCAAGATTCCTAATGGCTTTTGCTGATCCTCTCTCTCATTTGCTCCCTCATTATTTTTTCCACTTCCCTGTATTTTAGCATATACACAGACAGACTGTACTTTATGGTTTCTGAAACTTGGATTGGTAGCTGCCATTATTATCTTTGCGTGTACTTCAAACCGCTGTGGTAGAAGGAATGTTGATTTTCTCAAAGGTGTAAAAGTAAACAGACAAAAGACAAACATACTTAACAAACCCCACAGTTTTATCTAATCCTCAAATCTGCTGTTCCTCGAGTGAGTTTGAAAATGGGAGGGACTGACAAAGGGTGGCATTGAATACCAAGAGAAAGAAAAAAAAAATTCAACCACATTACATATTAAATGAGCAGCGAATTCGAGGAACTACCTGATCAGCGGCTTTGGAAATCACTCTTTACGGCATTACCACAAGCAGCTTGGCTGCAGAATGACAGCGTCATGCCAGACAAACAACAGGAGAAATCTTCTGATGCCAATTATATAAACGAGGTCTAACATTTAAGTAATCTACTTATTGTATAAGTATTTGTCTCTCTTTTTTTAATTATTTACCTTACTCCTGACCAAACATTTTTACTATTGATTCAGGTGGGAAATGTTAGCAAAGGTTGTGCGACTACTGTACATTAGTTAACAGATAGGCCAGTGGACCATTGGTCATTTGGACGTAATTTAGTTTATCTAAGTAAATTTATCATTCGGCAATGCTGCCAAATTCACTCATTTGGCAGTCTATCTCATTTGATGTGACTCCCAACTTAATTTTGGCTTTGATGAGGAAATATGTGGACACAGGAGGGTCAACGGGGCCTCCAACTTTGTTTACTATTCATCTGCGCTTCATGAGTTGAGAATTTATATCACCTATAAACCTGTACCTGGAGCCGAGAGGATATTTTTTCACAAATCTTTCAAACCTTTTCTGAAAGATGAACATTTCAGTCAGCGCTGCTCCCCCACAAGAAAACCAAACTGAACCAAGATAAGCTAAATTAAATAGTACAGTTGCCCGTTAGCCAAAGACAATGAATCCAATACGGACCTGGAAGTAGTTACGTTATAATTTTCACGAGCAGATTTTAATTGTTGCCACTTCAAGGAAAAACCAGTTTAACAGCCACTCAATTAGAAACTACTATGCGCTGGAGCACAGACCAGTTAATGTGTCCAGAAAATGTGGATAAAATTAGAATTAGCTTCAAATGAAATATATCGCTTGCATTTTCCAACAAGTGTGACATTATGTGATTTGTTTTTTATGGGTGTCTCTGGCTTAACATTCAGTAGAAAGACATTTCTTCACACTTGTCCATAACTGTTTGAATTTCAGTTGCATGAACAGCAACCAACAAGCCTGAACACACCAGCAGTAGCAGCAGCATTTTTTTTTTTTTTTTGTTTAATCCATCAGGGTTTAACTAGAACAGGGTTTGCGTTACATAGAAAACACAAGACCAATGTATGAGAATATGATGTATGACTGGTGCCCTGTATCTCATACCATCAGCTATGACTCATGCTGTCGCAGGAGAGGAAAAAATCATACACACATAAACACACTCCCCACACAAGCATACACGCATATACAAAGACAAAAGTGTACCAGGGAAGATGGCACGTAGACACACAGGGAATGAAACAGCGTTGGGGACAAATACAGTCTCCAGGGTTTTAATTTGTTTTGTATTTTGGATCAATAAATGTGTTTTAATAAAGTCCAGAGACAAAATAAAATATCCGTTCATGATGATTTTTAAAAACATATTAATTTGGGTAAAATAGAGTCAGAATTAAGACTAACGCCTCTCTTCAAATATTTGCTGTCATGGAAATAACAGAGCAAATCACCTCAAGGCATTTTTCTCCAACTGCTCGACGTATTTATCAAGTGATGATGAATGTTACCTTATCTCCTGCAAACCTCCAGAGAAATTTTACAGAGGTTGTAACCTGACTATGCTTATTTCTATTTTTACTTTATTTTATTTCTTTTTTCTACAGTCTGTCTTTCCATGTGTTGAGACAACATCAACTCTTGTTCATTTTTAGGTTTAACAAGAGATGAGGCAAGACCCTGAATGAGGCAAGAATCTTACAGTTTTACTCTTCACCCTTTTTTTTCCCGTCAGTATCGGCATCAGTTACTGTTTGAAACAGTGTTGCCGTTCTCTCTCTCCTTGACACTCCCCACTTGCAGACAGCCCCGGGCCCCCTTGTGGAATGCTGTATAGTGTGAGGCCTATGGAGGAAGGGCATCCCGGGACACAGCGAGAGCACACACACACGTACGCACGCACACACATAAGCACACATATGCCAACACACTCACAGACACACGCAAACACACACACACACACACACACATACACACACAGACAAATACAGCTGTTGAGAGCCATCACAACCCTTTGGCAGACATCCAAGTCAAAGACGAGTGGTGTTGGAAGGCCTCCGTTTAGAGAGAAAGAGAAAAAAAGTCCCACATTTTCCATGTATGTTATGTTAAACACTGAAGATAGAAACTTGGCAGTACAATCTCACATTACCCCGAACTGATTTCCCCGTACTGGAAGGAGGAATATCATAAACTCCTTTGATAAAAGCTGTCTTTGTGTTGCCTCAGGGTGAGCAGGTACACATATGGATAAGAAGTGATTCAGTTATTTAAAAGAGAAGTACATTACAATCTCATTATCGCCCATGATATTTTTACATGGGAGAAGCAGAAACAGATGGGGCACTAAAATGCACAAACACTCTGAGGTGGGATTCAAAACTGTAAAACAGAGAGGGGGTGTGTTTTAGAAAACAAACTGTGAACTTCACGCTTCGCTACCTAAATGATTCAGATGAACTTATAAGGAAGGCCTTGAAGGTGTAATCGAACCTGTGTGACACCTGTCGGGAGACCAGGATGCTAGCCATACTGAAAGTTAAACACTCTCGGTGTGGGTTGTCACCACATAACTAAGATAAAATGCACGCTCTCAAACGAATCTGCAAATATTTGCTTTTTTTTTTTTTTTGACTTTCCTTTTCTTTCTTTTTTTACATTGCCATCTCGAGAACAAAACACATGACTCGACTGTGGGCTAGACAATGAGAATGAGAACAGGGTGACAGAGAAGACAGAATGTGAGCGAGAGGGAAGGAAAGTGACAGGAAATGAAGAAAATTGCCACGAGCTACATGTCGGCCAGCCGCATACTGCACCCATGTACACACAGGAGAAAGGGTTTGAGGAAGGGGGGAGGAGGAAGGAGGAGGAGGGTGAGGGAGGAGGAGGGGTTACAGTATGTATAGTCAGCTTGCTCATGCAGGGTTCAGGTAAGGTAAACAAGAGACTCAACTGACACATTTACCACAACAACAGGCAACTGTAAAGCACATAAAAGTTAAATTGTTTTCCCAACTTCAAAAAAAAAACTTCATCTGCACTTTGCAATCACTTTCACTCATCCAAACATAGTAACATAATGAATTTAAGTCCATTTTGGTTTACAATCCTCACACAGATTTTTTTACAGCCCACATCATGTGATTCTGTAAACGCTTATAAATGTTCTCCTGTGTTGGGACAAGATCTTAGAAAACAGAAAAACCACCACAGCCTATATCTTGGACTAAAAGTGGTGACAGTTTTACTGCTAAGGATTTGAGATGTCAGCTGTATTGGATCATATAAGATGAGACATTACACTGTTGAACTAATGACCCAGAGACATCAGCAACTTCAGCTGATCACTGTTGATTATTCATTGTAGAAACCATGTAACATACATCAATACAATGGATTCATTATGGGTGGAGATTTTTTTTTGGACCTCATCATGACGCAAGAGCGATAATATCATGCCACTTTCTCCACTCTTACTGTTGAAACTAATGACAATACTATTTCCTGTGGTTACGTGTTTTTAAATGCTGTCCAGTATTGTTGTGAAAGTACATTTTTTCTTGCGGAGGGTTTTTTATAATTTTCTTTTTTTTAATATAAAATAAAATACAAACAGGATATAATGTATCTGATTAAATTCCTCCAGTGGCTACACCATGCTCTGCTCTGCGTAAAAATCTTTTTCTCCTCTCTCTATCTTTTTTACATTTCCTAAAAGTTTTCAGGGATGAAACTTTCAAAGTTAAAGCTTTTGATCAGTGGATCGGAATTAATAAACTCGTGGTGTAATGTCAGCACATTGTCGCGGTATCTGTATGGATAAATGCTGCTGTCTATTGCACCTATGAAGAGGCAGAAGAAGCGAAGGCGAATAAACGCATGGTAAAACCTATGCGTCATACAAATCAGACACTGTAAACATCCAAACCAAGACAAGAGGAGGGGGATATATTTACCCGATATGTCGCTATTCCATAAACTGCGGCTGTCAGCTGGCGCAGATGTGGCAGGCTCCCTCTCTCTCTCTCTCCCTCCCTCTCTCTTCTCTCTTCGGATAACCTATAAAGTTTGCTGGGTGTTCAAAAAAAGAAAGAAAGAAATAAAGAAAGAAAAACGCAGGCCCCGGTTTCCCCTCTCGTCCGCTGGCTCTCTCTCTATCACTCTCGTCCGATCTTGGCTGCTCGTCCCCCCATCTCTCTCTCTCTCTCTCTCTCTCTCTCTCTCTCTCTCTCTCTATATCTATCTATCCCACTCTCTCTTTCCCTCTGCCCGCTTCTGTCCCTTTACAGGAAGTGAACGCGGCTCACATGAACAGTATACGGACTGCGAGCAGCCTGACATCATGCACCATTCGGTATAGAGTTCTTTTTAAAGACACAGACATTTCGGTGGGACCTGCCAGGTTAAAGTAGAGGTGTTTCTGTCCTGCCTCGGGTCTTTTACGCGGCAAACGCACTGTCAACACCGTTTGGTCGCACCGTGCGCCTTTACTGACACATGAACTCGGTGCACTCTGCAGACTTAAAGGTATAGACTGCTGCACTTTTTAAACTAGCCCTCCCCACCGGACCCAAAAAAATCACCCCGGAGAACCAAATGTGTGTTGTATTTCATTAGTTAAGGAAACACATTTGCGCATATTTTAAGATGCAGCCGAAGAGTGGGGAGTCTGAAGTATGTTTTGCTTGCGCTCTTAAATAAAATGTACATGTGTGGTTACCTCACGTGTCCTTATGTGATGAAAGCTCAGGCTTCATGATGCGCATGTGTGCTGGAAGCGCCAACTGCTGGCGGCGTGACCCACTCAAACTTTCTCTTTACTGCAGGCATGCAATAAACACAATGCCACGGCACAGCAAATCACTGCAGAGCCCCTGCTAACTCTCTGTGGAAGATCTCCTACTATTTATTTTCCTCCTTCGCGTCAATACGATTAATCTTAACAAGGAGTCACCTCTGACCCCGATAATGTTTTTGAATTGCTGCGTTCATTCCCGGTGCTTCTCCTTTTCCACTTTTAGTTCAGTCTTTAAAGGTCTCGTGAAAGTTTGTGAACTGCTCACTTTTTTACTCCCTCGGAGTATTAATTTAATCGCTTTTTATTGTCCCAAAGAGATAAAAAAAAAAAAACAACTTAGTATTTAACAACTAAAACAAGAAAATCTAGTTTTATGAAGCAGAAATATTTATCTTTCTCTCCAGGTCTTTAATTATCTGTGACCCCCACGACTTTATCCTCTAAATATTAATGAATCAGGTCGAGGTTAAACTACAAAAATCCATCCTAGGCCCTTGTCTAAATATCTAGTTTACAAGCAAAAAATCTAAAAGCCATCAGATAAAGTAATTGAGCAAAGAAATGTATGTGAGAACAATTATAGGTCTAATTGGGAATACTGGTTATTAAATTAAAATATGAACCTAAATTGGTAAAAGTATTTAGTCACTTACCACCTCCATCTGTATATGTTTACCCAGTTTGCTCTACTGTTCATTATTACCATATCATCTAACGTTTCTGTTTAATTTCTTTTTCATAGTGATTATACTAAATTATACATACTTTTCTCATTCATTTTTAAATGTTTCATTCAACACGCAATAACAAATTCACACTAAGTCCTGTGATTTCCATATAAGCTCACAGTTTGTGTGTATCGTACCTCATGTTATTTAAAATAAATATATGGTAGCATTTTAATATTCCTATAGGGACTATCATGTGTCTGCAGTGTTCAACAGAAATATAATGATTTTATTGTACTCAGGCATATACCGTTAAAACATCCACATATAATATATCCTCGTTAATAGCTTATTGTTTGGCTAAACTATTTCAATGTGTAACTGTAGCCTAATAAAGTGACAGCTAATTTTGTTTGCTTGAATAAACTGTGGTCTAGTCACAATGGAGTTAGGTGAGCGAGCTGTAACAATAGAATGAATCAAGTTGACGTGGTACGATTTACTTCAATTTACTTGTTTTTAACATGTTCTAAGTGCTCTCACTTCATTGTCTGTTCTATAAATAGAAATGTTGGTAAATGTTGTGGACATAAAAACATAACAAGGAAAAAGAACAAAAAAAACCCCCCAAAAACTGGCAAGTCATTCACACGAAGCCAAAAACTTCAGTTTTTGTGACAAAAAAGAAGAAATGAAAATGTGTAGGCGATGACTTAATCCTGAAGCTCTTTACCTACACTAGGCCACTGTACAGACACCACAAGACAACTCATAATCTCTAGCTCTCCTCTGGTGTAACTGGGCTGTCAGATCGAGGCCCGGCTCAGACTATGAGGCATATGATGTGTTGATCCTAAGAACAAAAGCGTATTGTTGCCCCCTGATTATCCATTTACAGCCTGAGGCCATACCAGTCTCAAGCATGTCTCAGTCAGGCCACCAGCCATTGTGTCAAAAGTTCATATCTAAAGATGGCCCTCTGATGGTTCCCAGCCTCTTCTGCTTTGTTTCCTGTGCCAGTGGAAGATAAACATGGAAATCTAAACTGATGCTTATGACAAAAAATATTAGTTCAGATGCATATATTAATACCAGATTAGGTATCAAGGGGATTATTTCAATACTTTAACCTGTTGTGCCATCATTAATTCTCGTAGGCGTACTGAAAACGAGGTCATATATACAGTGACTGGGACGCAGCCATTTTCATTGTTGTGCTTGGCAGACGCAGTGGAGTCTGAGTTGCGGTTGGTGTTTGTGTGATGAGGGAAGCTAAACAGAGAAGTCTGTCAGATCGGCTATGAAACCATGTGAAGAGCGACTGATGGAACACTTGACCCAAAGCCGTTCTCAATTTGAACTGTCACACACTCTTATGACACAGCTCGAGGCGTGCCATCATGGGTGTTAGACAACACAGTAAACACATTCACTAGGACATAAGGTTTTTCTTTTAAAGCACAAAGAATTTTATCAACACAAGATTTATTAAATAACTTTACAAAAAGTTGATGTTTATCACTTACACGAGAACTCATTGCCCCCTGTCCTGGCCCACCTTTTCAACAGTACATCATACACACTTCAGTTGACCGCTTTACTTTTTTTCTCCACCATAAGTTAGTGTAATCTGTGTGCTAAATATATATTTACATGATATATTGTGTTCACACACATATCACCCAAGGAATCATGGTACACTTTGGCTTTTGGAGCCAAACTTGTGATATACTGGCACACATGATGGCCTTGCATCACACAGCCATGACACACATCAGTCATACAAGTCACTTTTCCATGCAACAGTAACTTTAACATTCATATTTTCCATAATTGTAAACAAACAACTAGTGAAGATGTCCTTCAAAATTTATGAAAACAGTTTACAAATGGCATGAATGTACATTAGAAATAGAAATGTAATAGAAACAATCTTTTAGTAACCTGTTGAGAGATCATAGATCTGATGTAACATAGACGCTTATTGGATTCCATTGTATCTGAAACCAAACCAATAAGGTTTTATGAGTTGATGTCAAAAGGGTCTTTTTGACAAGAGCGATACAGAGCAGTCCAACGGACGTCCCATAAAACCACATAATGTAAAGCATCCGTAACATACACTACATTTTCTATCCCGCTTATTTCGCAGCTACATGTCCACAAACACCATAAAGCACCAACCAAGGCCCCCCACCAGAAACATGGTGATTTGCATGCTGTAGATGATCAGGTCATTCACCACCCCAAAGTCCAGGCGCCGGTGCCCTAACAGAAGCAGAATGACAGACAGCTTATACTGCAGCCGAAGGAGCACACGCACGCTGACGTACTGCAGGAAGAAAAGCGCAGAGAGCGCCACCCAGAGCAGAGAGGTCAACAGACTGCAGCCAAAGTACAGGAGGAAACGGAGGAAGCTGTACATGCAGCGTGAGCGCAAGTAGAGGTCAAAGTTATTGTACTTGGTGCGCACTAGCTTGGAGGCGTGCGTCGACCCGCAGGCCGAGTGCATGCAGGTGGTGTGGGGGCCATGGAAGCTGCGCACCCGCCGTGGGATGGGGATCACAGGCATCGGTGGGCTACTAGAGCCCAGCACGTTGACGCACAGGGGTCCCAGTAACAGGTGGAGTCCTCTGTGAGAGCAGCTTCCTCTGAGGCAGCTTCATTTGATTGTGGAGCTTTGAAGAACACAGGACAGAGATGCAACAGCTGGTGATGTCCTGTCAGAGACGTCCTCCCTTTCAAATACAAGACGTTTCTGCAAAGAGATAACATTATTACTGTATATTTTGTTGATTAAGTGTAAAAATTCTCATGCACACAGAACTACAAACCTTACACAAAAAACACAGGCCTGTGCACACTTCACCTTCTCATGTTTAAATCTACATTTCCAAAATCTGTAACTGTTTATAAAGCAACTGCTACTTATTATGAGTCAATGCTTTCACCACAGCTAGCACAGTGTGTTATTTTATTTTTTCAATGGACCTTTCATCCACATTTGGGTCTCAGAAATAAGTGATCGTGCAGAACCAAATGGTAATCTTACATGCAACACCACGACGCCTTCTTCCTCAGTAACAAAGACGAATGGTGTTTGATTCTCAGTCGACTGGTGCATTGTATCACATGATAAACAACAGGCTGTTTCACATAAACACACGATTTGTTTTTTTTCTCTCTCTCTCTCTCTTGTGTCTGCAGAGATGAGGCAGCTAGGGCGAGCCGGCGGTTCTACGTCCTGTCGCAAAATAAACGAGTCACCCGGCTGTGACGTCAGCAGCCGTCTTAAAGGGGAAGTGCTCCTCGTTTTTTTTTTTCTTCTTTTTTTGCAGAACGTGGGTTTACTTGAGTATGTCTCAGCTCCAAATAAAAATACTTTTAGTGCCAGTTTACTTCTGAGAATTGCTTACCAAGTTCTTCAGTAACCACACAGTCAGCAAACATTAGGTGGCATGTATCAGTTGCGCTGTTGTCAGTTTAGTGTCAGATGAATTTACCACCATTTCTGTGACAAGTGTAACTTAAAATTTCCACACCATAACTGTCAAGAAATGTGATCATTTATATATTAATAAACACATATTTGTGTATGTAAATACAGCGATCAGCCACAAATATTAAAACTACAGACAGCTGAAGTGGATATCATTGATCATCTTGTTGCAACACAATGCTTTGTTGGGAAATCTTATGATGTTTTGATGTTCATCTGAAGGTTAAACCACAAAAAAATATTAAGAAATGGCTCAATAAATGTGACAATGAGCCAAAAATGTTGACTCAACTTCCAAACTACCCAGATCCCAAACTGGGTTATGCATCAGAGGGATTTTCCAGAATAAGACAGATCCATAGGTTATACAAGAGTCAAGAGTAAAATCATGTAAAAGTAACCAAAACTGTAAAATAGATAAATAAAATGCAGATTATAATTACATTTACCCCAGTGCATTTGTATTTGTATTCATTACCAATAACATAGTGTGTCCAGTTACAATAACTGAACTTTGGTGTGTGACCATCAAAATCTTCATCCTTTCCGTTCATCCTTTAGTCTGAGTGAAGGTTCCTGCCATATCTGTAGTGATTCCGTCAAGGTAGTTTTGAGATATCAAATTGTGACCACCACCAATATCAGAATTTGTTTAGGTCACAAGGACCAATGACCTTTGATCTTTGGCCATCAAAATCTATTCAGATCATGTTCAAGTGAATGTTTGTTTCTCTCATTGCATTCATGAGATATCACATTCACAGGAATGGGACATATGGATGAATGGACATCATGAAAACATAATAATCCCAGCTGGAGTTGCTGCAGGTATAAAAATAAAATTTCAGTGTCTTTAATAAATATTTCTAACATGACCCATCCACCTGCAGCATGTAAGTTAAAGCCTCTCCTCTTAATCACCACAAACATTCAACCTGTCTGTATCTGAGACCTCAAACGTGACACCAATCTGTATGATCCTTGCAGCAGTTTGGTAAAAAGGGCAAGTGTGCATTTATATTCATGTGTCTGTAAACCTCACAAGGTTGCACAGTGTGTCTGTGTGCACATCCTCAGAAGTGTAAGGGCCACATAAATGTGCTCTAGCCTCCTCTAGCTCTGTATATCAAGTAACCTTCATTGGGCAGATTTATGCTTTGGTTGAATGATTACAGCTCACCTATCTGTCAGCAAGCCAGATGGCAGCAGGTAACCACAAATCATAATAAATATAGGCTTTTTTTAAAGGAGTTTATTACAGTTGTTAATGGTGTGCTAGATCACTTTGCTGGGAATTTAAAGGTGTATTATGCAAAATTAGAAAAACAAACCTTATAATATTTAATCAAACATACATAAAGCTGTCACTGAGGCTTAGATAGATTTATCCATGTACTCTGCTTTCACATTATGATTGAGTTTAGTAATGAAATCCATAGCATAATAATTTGAGTGGCAGCCAAAATCTAAAGTCAGCTCTGCCCATACAAACTGAAATGGACAGACTTATTAAAATGGAGATTATTTTCTCAGTCCACAAGAGACTGCTCACTTCACTGTCACCAAAGTGTGTTTTATTATGACCGTGTCCATGACTTAACTAAACCTTTTCCAATACCTCAAAAAAATGACATCATAAGTCAACTTATCAGCAGATTCTAATGTTCTTGAAATTGTCCAGTATCATTTAAAATGGGTGCAATTAAGGTCTGGAATGAATCCCGTTTGTGCAGATGCCTTTATATGGAATCCTGGCTCATAAATACTTTAGTCATCATATCTTATCTATTTTCATTGAAAACAAAATGTCAGTGTAATCTGCTACCTCAGTGAACATCAAAGCTATGATAAAAATCATGTGCTGACTCCGGGATTTAAATCCATTTACCAGCAGTCATCTACATTCACTGTGTTGTAGACAGTATTATAATGTTTTCCTTTACTTAAATAGTTTCCTTTTCTGAGGTATCTTACTTGAAGTCCTTTTCATAAAGATTTCTCAAAGCTGAAGGTCAATCCATTGTGTGTATTTGTGTCATTTAATGGAAGTGCTACTTTCACTACTCTGTTTCATTATCATGTACACGTGCAATCTTACTGCTTCTGTATAAAATTGTTATTTGATTTAACAACCTTTAATGTAATGTAATAAAAAAATCATATGAATATAAATGTTATAATAAAGAATCAGTGTGTCGGATTTAGTGGCATCTAGTGGTGAGGTTGCAGATTGCAAACAACTGAAACCCCTTCACCACACAAAAACCCCATAAAAGGCCCAGTGTTTGGATTGTTCCTTCAGGGCTACTGTGGAATATGCCCCCAAAATATGTAAACTGGGGATCCTTTTAAATCAGTATAAACATTAATTAAAGTTGTAATCCAACAACAGACATCACCCATGTTTTATTCAGTTCAACGTACAAGTTGAAAAATCCTCTATCTTAGTCCCCTCAAGTTTACACACCAACTGTTTGGTTCTAGAAGGTGAAATATATCACAAAGTCAGAAACTGTTGAACCTAAACTCAGAAAATACTTCCCAGTACTGTAAATCACTGAGTTATCACATCCGTTTTGTCAGGAACTTGGTGCAGACTCCTCCATTCATCTGGAAGAGTTTCTCTATCTTTCCTCTGAATTGGATTTTTTGATTGTTGGGACCAGAAGATGCTACTCAAGTTGCAACTTCCTGCCCTGACTGAGTTGATTCAGTTTAGCAAGCAACTTTCCTGTCTATCTTCTACATCCCCTGAGATGTGGACTTTTAATGGGTTGCACCATTCGCTGGTTAGAAGATTAATGGTGGTCATTGTGAGAGAAAAAAAAAAAATACCTCGAAGGTTATCATGGCTTGTCAGCAAGTGAAGAACCAAATTCCTTTGTTGGGTATAAATAATGCTGGCACAGTAGAAAAGGACAGATGAAGATCAGGGATAAAGGACAAGGTGTCAAAAAGAGCTTGGTGTGAGTTCATATTCATCTCAGCCAAATGGGCACTTGATTTTTTTTGCTTTTAACTCTTTTTATTGATTTCCTTTTGAAGAATAAAATTACAGTTACACATTGCAAATACAATGTTTAAACCGGCACTTAATTACTTTTTATTGATAATTCAAATAATAAAATAAAATAAAATAAAATAAAATAAAATAAAATAAAATAAAATAAATACATATATTGTTACATATAAATGACAGAAATCTGCAGAAAAAGACTAAAGTCAGAGGACATGTTGGTTATACTGACATTTTTATTAAAGTACATTAATGAAATTGTAGATAATTGACTAGGATTCATCTTCAGTGTACTGTTATCAAACACAGATCAGCTGTTTGTTTTTAATTAGGCTTAATCACACAAGTTGCCCTATTTTCACATCTCAGTGATCAAACAGAACAAAGGAACATTTGAATTCAGTTCTGATGCCAAGACCCAATTTGGTGTCTCATAATGGGAGATCTGATCTAATATGCTCACAGAAACACAGGCCTATGACAGGAGAAGTTTTTCAGATTGTATAATGTCAAAGTGCACTTGCATTTTTTCTAATTTGTTTTAATTCTCTAAATTGTATTGTAATTTTATTCATGAAAGAAATTTGTTCCTTGTTAAATTTTGATCCGGCAGATGACTCAAGAGACAACAATTTAATTTTGTGCCACTGGAGGGTGCTGTTTGTTCAGGTTTAGTTGTATTTGCCAACACTGTAAAATTCTGTGAGGAACAGTAAATTCAAGTTCATGGCACCAGACTATCTCTATTCCCTCTTTCCAAAAGCTTTGAACAAAATCCAGCACCTTCATTATTGCATTCTTTGATAAATGGACATATACAACACCATTACAGCTGCAAATGGTACTAAATGGTGCCAAGTTTAGATGTTGCCTTTCCCCTGCATCTGGTTAATAACTGCATCCAAGCTGAGGAAGCTCCTCTGTCTCATACCATTACAAAGAAAAACGATGCCTGTAAAATGGACGCTAGTGATTTAGACGTCCAAGTGCCCTTGTAAAGGATGTATACTGGTTCTAATCATGCATTATGGCAATATTATTGACTCATATTTTTTGCTTCCAAAACATGAAGACCTTTAGAGTATTACTTCTTCTCCCTGAAGGTTGGGGTTGGCTTGGGAATGCATTAGTAGTGAGTATATTCTATGTATGTTTCAAGTTTCTTTCCAAGTTTTAAAGTAACTGAAGAATGGTGCTTTTAAAATGTCATTGCCAAAGCTATTTCTTCACTCACTGACAAACTGCAGAGGGACAAATCTACTCTGTACTTTCAGACTTGTGGAGTGGCAATTACAGTCCACAGCTAAAGCTTCACTTCCCGCCTTCCCCAAAACCTTTGCCAATACATTGCCGTCATGACTCGAAGAGTGTCTTGAGTAAGCAAGATTAAAGGGGCAACATGTCAAAATCCGCTTTGACTCCTCCAAATACACTTGGGCTAAATCAATTAATTCATTAACTAAGTAGAGGTCACAGCCAATAGTTGAGCTAAGACAAATTAAATCAATTATTCAGGCTAATAAGATGAGGAAGACTTTAATTAGTGAAAGTTTAATCAAAGCCATGTTTGAGCTGTGCTGCGTTATAATGCTGCTCAATGGATCTCCTATAGAAAGATCCATTAGGCCTGTCACACAAAAACTTTGGCCACATATATAGAAACATAAGTGGACTTGTTTTTATGTTCTTATATATTTTTTAGTGAAAGCAGCTTCTGTCCACAAGTAATGATGCTGTTTCTGTTGCGTAATCAAATTATCCATAAAAAAAACTTTCTTTAAAAAAAGTTAAATAAATAAAATTAAAAGATGAGAAAAGGGTCTAACACTGATCCACTTCCAAGACAGTTAGGTGCGCTGAGGATGCCAAGCCTTGAAAAGCAAATTAAGTACCCAATTAAACTAATTAAAATAAAACATGATGCAAGCTTCTTTGCTATATAAAGTTGAATTATGAAGGAAAGAGCCCCAAGTCTGTTCAAACACTTTCAATCCTCTACCATGTTTTTTTTTTCTTTCTTACGGATTCATCATCTCTGGTGCATGTGTTTCTGTTAAGCGCACACGGCTGTGTGTTTCATAATCCTGTCAAGCCATCTGTTGTCATTAAAACCTGCCTCTATTGCACCATAGTTCCCATGTACTCATCTGGCCACATGTTCCTTTGAGATGCTGTATCTCAAAGTTTTGTAGCATGTTTCACTTGAACTCTACAGTAAGTACTGAGTAGTTCACCTTGGGGAATATGCTTCTTTCCAGTAGTTTAAGATGTTTTTCCTGTAAAATGTGCCTTCAAAGACAACGATGACATCAATGGTGCAATTGATGCAAGTTCTTTTTGTTGTATTTGTCTTGTCTGTCTTTCCTTGTCTGTGTCTAGCCCCTGTGGCTGGATTGGGCTAGGCTAGTGTTAATCCTTGGCATAAGGGGGCTAGGCTGGATTACTGACTCATGTGGAAACATCTGTATGGGCAGATGAGTGGGTGGTGAAGCCTGGACCTAGGAATGGAAGGAGGAGGGGGACGTGGAAGGGTCGGTGGTTGGCGGTCACTGAGGGCACGTATTGAGATACCAGCAGAAATGAGGCTGTTGTCAGAGGTTCAATATGATAGGAGATAAGGTGGATAGTAAGCGTCCCTGTTTTTTTTTTTTTTTTTTTAAATACATTATTGCGCTAGCAGAAAAAAAAACATAATTAATTGTAAACTTTGTGCACTCACATGTCTTCACACTCACAAAACACAGCCTCTAAATTACCCTACAAAAATTAAAAGCCTGGTCTTCGATTACAAAATAGTTTTGCTGGAGATATTTGTGGATATTTAAAGCCTTTACCAGCACATACATCTATTCTGTATCTCTTCCTTCACTTCTTGCTCATCATGAGCCTCCAACAAGACCAAGGCCTTTGGTTTTGCATATTTTGCATACAGACCAATTTCTATCTGGTGGTGATGCATAGCGCCATTAATATGCAAGGGTGATTTAAAAGGCAGAGGAGGCTGGGGGATTAGGCCTGTTTCAGTCTTCACTGGAGCGGGGTGGGTTGCTGCTGCTGCTGGTAGTGGTGGGGTTGAGGAAGGAGGAGGTTTACATCAACAAGCCCTGATTTACGTTAGTGAACAGATGGCAGAGAAATTGCTCTGTTTGGAAAAGATGTGCAATTTATTTCAGCTGATATTGTGTTGCGAGAGATCCAGAGAGAGAGAGTGAGAGGGAGAATTGATTGTTGTGAAGAAAGGGGGCTGGTATAATGAACTTAACTCAGTGTACAATAAAAAAAACAGGTGAAAGTAGAAGCTTTTCTGAATTAGTATTAAATGCAAGAGTGCAACACAGGCACGTAACATTTCTTTTTTTTTTGAGTAAACTCTCTCAACTCTTTCACTCTATTCCTTTAAATGTGCTCACAGTTCTTAAGAGAGAACAAACAAGAAAAGTAAGTTGGTAACAATGTGGTGAAGGTAAATAGCATGTTATATTAACCACAAACCCCCAAAGCCCCAAGGGTGTTGGGCACCTTTCCTGATTTTCTTGACATTCTGGTTGTATGAATACTTGCTTGATGCTGTGCCTGTGGAACACACTGTGATTAAGTTTAATCGTAGCTTGACAGAGAGCAGATAACTGCTGTGAGAAATTCACAGACGTCTGCAAACAGTCCGCAATTCAGATGAAAAATATAACACCGGTGTCGATAATGTAGATTGGAGTAGTTACAAACAGAGGGTTAATGCGGATGTTTAACCAAGCGGACCGACAGCAACCAGAGAGAAGGAAGAAGAAGAAGCACATGGGCACAACGGAGAAGTGCCAACGAACACTTATCATCTTGGTGCAGGACACCGTCAAGGATTTGGTGTCAGCGCTGTCACTTGAGTTTGCATGCCTGTCCTCTACATGATGTCTGCAACAACACTCCTGATGTATACCCTCTTGGCAATTACGGATCCATACGCTACCATTACATCAAATAAGTGGCAACATGATACAGTTACCAGATACTGGATCAGGTCAATACAGCTTCCACTGACACATCCTATCGCATCTACACACAAATACAAACACACACAAGAATTTTACTACACCACCACTGATTGGTGGAGATCCAACGTGCAGAAACATATTGATCCATATAATGCAGTTTTGCTAGAATATTGTGATAATGCAATTTTTTATGATTATTTTAAAAATATATTTTGTACATTTTACACAAAACAGTTTTGTCAGAAGGTTAGTTGTGATTCTGTAGCAGTCCTTTTGTGTTATTAGATCATAAAGTGAGCTGATCTAAGGACTGCTGATTTTAACAAGTATGCAGGGAGAGAAAGGTCAACGCTAACAAGAGTCCCTCAGTGAGGGACGCGCCAATACAGGCAGTTAAATTTCAGATGGGTTAGAAACCCATGGTGTGAGGTAGGACAAGATGTCAGTTTGTGTTTGTTTGTGTGTGTGTGTCTATATGGACACACAAACAAGGGGAGAAAGCGAAAGGATACTAGTGAGCTAACCCTCAAACCACTAGCCACCATTAGACTGATTGGCCTGAGAGGTCAGCAGGGGTCAATTGATGGGTCAATCACATTGTCGATTTGATGACCCAACCACATTGGACGCTGGACGCTGGACACGCTCGTTCTCCCTCCCTTCGCTTGAGTTATTGTGCACGCTGAGGCTACGTTACATTAACACAGAAAAATCTATCCGATCACTTATGCTGATTTACGTTTGGACCGCACTGCCCCGTCAACCCTCTTGACCAGCTCAACAGTAACATTTTTAATGCAAGAAGATTTATGCAGCAAATTACTTCACAGTGGTAAAATGTGAGTGCATGAGATCTGACATCTGAATGGTTTTGACTCTGTAAATTCATTTAAAAATAACAAATAAATCTGATATTCTCTGTGTTATAATGTAATATCTCCCTGGATCCACTTCACTTTTGTTTGTAGCAACATATATCCCAATTATCACTAAACTCTTTTCACTCATGTATCAATTGCAGCCAACACTTTAAGAAATAAGCAAGCCCTACATGTGAATTGAACCAAAACGTGGCCTAGATAGAAAACACAAGATAAACGCATCGGTTTTCAAAGCCTGTCTCCTAACCTGTAGCACAGTGCCAGGAGATCTGCGTATCTTTATCGGCGCCCCATTAATGATACAGCAAGTACAAACGTACCCCAGCTCAGATACCACTCCTCCTTTAACCTGCCAGTACCAGATCCTGCCTGAGCCACAAGAAAGAAATTCCTCCACATGCTGCACTGAGTGACATGATGTCAGGGGTCAAAAGGTTAAGGGTCAGGAAAGCAGGTGACCTAACCTCATTGCATCAGCGCTGCCAACACAGTAAAGAAAGGATTTAAAAGGGGGAGGAGGAAGAAACTGTAAACTTGTTTACCCTAAATTTGTTTCCTTATTTTCTGCCTCCTTCATGGAGAGTCATAAATAGACTGGGACCTTTAAGTTCAGTTCCAGAAAATTCAAAAATTACACGGATACTAATGAGATAAGATGGTAGATTTAAAAAAAAAAAAAAAAAAAAAAAAAAAATCTATTATACTTGTATGTGTATGGCTTAATGATGCACATAGCATGTTGATGTTATTTTAATTTTCAGGGGATTTGTAGATTTTGTAACCAAAAATAAAATGTTTAACTATAACTAAGTATGCAGGAAAAACTGTGTTTAATTAGCACAACAAGTCTTAAGACTGAAAAAACATATGCCTACATATCCAACATATATGGTGCAACATTAGCATTTGTTTAGCATCATCTGTGTCAACTTGATTAATGTAAGTCCAATATTCACAGTCCTTCAAGCTTTGTTCTGGTCTTAGCTCCTGAGGGAAATATGTAGCTGCTTCTTTAGCTACTAAACAAACTGCTCTACCACCATGTGTTTTATAGTGAGTTGCAAACTGTTTTTTGGGTACTGTGGCGTTATCAGAGTTTTAGTGGGGGAGTCATGAAAACCAAACCACTGAGATAAAATAATGATGCACTGTGTAATCGAAATGAAACTTGCAGAGCATTAGGAAATTATGGGGTTAAAATCAAAATACTGATTATAAATGCTTTAACACAGTGAAAGATTCAACCTTTAAAATAAAGAGCTGTTAGTTCTTCTAAATTATCTAAAGCCTTGTTGATGTTCAATGTAAGATCATTATCAAAGTATCAGAAGCTATTTAAACAGCAGTAAATTTGGGGGTAAAATTAGGATTTCAGCTCTTTGTACCTTCAGTTTCCTGTAAGTATTATCTCTTTTACTTGTGCTAAAGCACTGCTACCGTCACCTTTCTCCCATATTCCCCTTCTCCATATTTTGCTTGAAATGTCAGGCGAGGGCTTTAAGTATCTGAGTGATTGTTCTTGTACCTCGTATTTCTTTGCTAGCTGACAGCAGATTACCAGTGTCAGTTACTGTTTATGGGATTCCCGAAACCTTCTTAACAACCTGCCCTTTATTGGAAAACCAATACAGTTTTTATGAGCAGTTTACTCCTTTTGCATGTTTGACGTTTTGCATTTGAATTTTTGCATAAAAAATAATTCCAGTATTGAGCACAACAAAATGTCTCAATGAGTGTTGCAAATGGAACAAAAATCAGGGTAGGGATATCAGTCTTCCAGTCTGCCTTTTTTTTTTTCTTTTTTACAATAGCCGTGTTCAGCGACGCCAGAGATCAGGTGTCCAGCTTCACACACGGTGACCCCAGGTTTGCAGGTTTGCGGTTACCTCAAACTCCTCCAATATTTAACACAGACGTAAACTGCAACTGGTCTCCCTTTACAGACAGCAGACACACGCAGAGACACAGAGATGCATGTACGGACACAAGCATTTGCCTTTACATGTCCACAAATGTTTTGTTTGGTTGTGCTGTGTGCATGAGTGTGTATGCGTGCGAACTAAGGACAATAGATAAGCTTACACTGAAATATTAAAAAGAAAAATGGCAATCGATAAAGAGGAGGAAAAGAAAGGAAGAGGACAGGTAACATAAGTTTAACTGTTTAGAAAAAAAAAAAAAGGTCCTGTTCACCTGGTTTGCCTCTGTAGACTGTCAGCTGTTTCCTGCTCCTGTGGACCACCCACATGGAGGCTGTATGTATCTGTATGTGCAATATCTGATACAGGAAATGTACTGTATATGTTGTTAATTTTATGATTTTATTTGACATATTTTATGATTTCTGTCTTTACTGTTTCCTTAATCTAGCTCCTCAATCTTGCTCCTTAAAAACTGTAACAATAACGTCCATTTTCCTATTTTATTTTTCTTATAAAAGATAAGTGAAGTAAACCCCCTTATCAAAGGCTTGAGCCACAAACTAAAGACACATTCCCGTATCAGAATATGAAGATAATAATGATTAGTTCCTCCACAATTCCAAGCATGTAATAATATTTTCATGCTAACAAGAGCAAACCTGCTGCAGAGAGCTTGTGGTGGCTTATCCTGCCCAGGTGGGGTTTTGTCCCAGTCAGCTCACTACAAAGAGCGTTTAGCCTCTCCTGAATAATCCAATGAGAGCATCCGGCAGGTGGAGACCTGGGGTTTCGAAACCTGAGAGCGACATCTGACACATATACACAGAGGGGACCTGGGGACTGGATGACTTCAGGTGGTTAGTGGTGGTGATGGTGATGTGGTTTCTGGACATGTCACCTTACCCACAGCTCTTTCTGCTCCCCTCCTTCTCTGTAAACAGGGCAGTCTGGGTAGTGGCTGGAAAACACACACTCTCTCTTTTGCTTTTTAAATATTACCTCATATTAATATATATGCATTTTTTTAAATGTGCAAATAGCTCGGTGAAAAATATTCACGCACAGGTGTTTGAAAAATGCAGTCTTTTACCTTTTTCACATGTTTTCTACCAAAGTACCTCATGCTGCAGTTCAGCCCTCACAGAGGTTCATGTCCCAGCTGTCAAGCAATCACAATTACTGTATATTTGTTGGCAACCTCTACAACTCGACTCAGAATGTGGTGCTCAGTAACTTATCGCCCCGTCCCTAACCTTTCTGGGCAGAGGGAGCATCCATCATCTTAAAGTGCGATCTATTCCGGTCCACCGTCAGTCAGAGGAGGAAAGGCCTGAGCCAGCGTGTGTGTGTGTGTGTGTGTGTGTTTGTGTGTCGGTACAACTTATGGGCTGTCAGCACAAAGTGCAGAGCCTTGCCGGAAACTGACAACCACTGAATGACTGACAGTGACATTGCACCATTATGTTCTCCATACAGCACGTGTGTGCGTGTGTGTGCATGTTGTGTATAATCGTGTACATTAAAACTCCCTTCAGTTATATTTCTCTCTTTACCTTAGAGGGCTACCTTTCTATTTTTTTTTTCATGCTGTGCTTCACATAGCAAAGAGATGCACAGAGTAACTACTTATCATTATGATGGCTTCATCACTGTCACCTGGGAATGGGACTGTGGCAAATTAGACAAGCCTCCTTTGCTCATTGATACAGTAATGGAATTCATCCATCGCCAAGACTCCTCTATATTTTTTCCGTATATTTAAATTTACCTCTATACATTTTCATATCGTATGCACAAAAACATACTAATTCTCATCTTAGTGACACAAAGAATCATAAAGATGAAACTCTTACAGTACACCCCTCTGCATTTTCTCTTCTCAGAGTAGCTCTTATTCTGAAATTTTCCTCCACATGACTCCACCTCCTTCATTCTTCCCTTTTTACTCAGTTTCTCTCACTTTCAAATTCTCGCCTCTTTTTCTACTCCTTCTCTGCAACATGTAATCCCTCCCCTCATCCCCGCCAACCCCTCCTCCTCCTCCCTTTGCCGACCCTCCTCTTTCCCATCAGCACCCAGGGGCTGATGAATGCGTGGCCTCCTATTGATCGCGATGGGTGATGGATGATGGCTGGGAGATGAGTGATGGGGTGCAGGCAAAGGTGCCAATAAGGGGGCAGCCAGAGGGTGGGGTCTCCCTTACTGGCGCTAATGGGAGAAGACTAGGGGAGACGGCCGCTGTGGCAACTCGCTCGGCCCCGCCTTCTCAACCCCAACCACACGAGGTGCTGCGTCTCTGCTCTGCTTTGCATTTTCTTCCCACATGCAGCACCCATGGGTCACACTTTTTATGTCCTGTCTGAAGCAGGTATTGCATCGCATCAAGCACGAGTCGGTGCCTGCATGTTTGTAATTGCATGAGGTTGCAGAAAGTTTTCATGTGTTCTTGTATGTATGACTTGTATGTGAGTGGGAGGAAACGGGGTGTGTAAGTGTGCATGTGCGTGGGTGGCTGCAGAATGTGTGGCGGCAGAGGTGGCGGTAGCGTTGATGGTGGGGGGCTTGAGTACCCAAGTGGTGGTTACGAAAAGATGATGGATGATGGGGCAGGAGGGGAAGACTGCTCCGCAGCTCCAAATTGATATCCCAGCAAATGTTTTTGTCTGCTGTGAAAAATGGTGCCGCAACTCTCATCTCCACTGCCTCCCCCCTCTTTCTCCTCCTCCCCCTCTTTGGTCTCTCTTTGGGCTTCTCTGCAGTGAATCATACCCTGCAATCCATTTCCAACAACCAAAGCTTTACGTCTAGTTCCCTAGTTTTCTGACAGCGGCTGATCGTGGCACCGGGCCTCCTGGCTTTTTTTCTGCTCACAATGTATACCTGACTCTCATTTCCTTGTTGCCATAGAAACCTGCCCTGGATTATTGTTCATCACCTCTCATCCTTTATCTTGTTCTTTGCCGTTCCCTTCCTGGAACAGCATTTAGAGAAACCTACCTGTCAGAGTGGACTATCAATTGTAGGCTATTACTGTGGCTATCGGGGAGTAGATTGGGGGAAAAAAGTAAAAGATCTCTAGGGAGAGGTCGACTGATTCTCTAATTAAGTGGGATGATGTGAAAGTTTAGTAATCGAGTCACATATTTTAAAAGGGCTAAACTGTAGACATTTTTCAAATGTACACAAGTGGATGATTCCAAGTTAAGAAAAACATAAAGGCACTTATCTTTACCACTGGCTATAATGAATCAAACCAAATGTTTTCTGCACCGAAAAACAATGCCACCATGTTCCCAGGCCTCAGTGATTGTTTTGGTGAGTACAAAAATAAGACCTTATCAGACATTTTCTCACCCATTTTCTAGTTTATTTAAGGTTTTACATGTGTGTCAGATTCCTCTCTATTTTCAGTTTTCGTGGATTTAAAGGGAAGCAGAAAGTAGGATTCGTAAGCTCCAATAGCACATTTGAAAGCGTTTTATACTTCATTGTTCAGGGTTGAGGAGGGGAAATCAAGTGTTTATGATGAGAAATGAGAGAGTAATGCCGGGAGAAAGGGATGAGAGAAGTTGAGAGATAACAGGGGGATAACAGGAGAGATGGGGATGAGCTCACTTCTTTTTCTGTGCTTAAGGAGAGAACCATCTGCAGGAGAGATTGTGCCTCAGATTAGGAGCGAGGCGAAGCTCCAGTGGAGAGGATTACAGCTGCGAAACAGAAGCCACACTAATAGAGGACAATCCAGCTGCCTGAAACAAGCTCACCCAGGAAGAATCATCAGCAAAGAAAAACAGAGAAATACAGACACAGGCTCATTATTTCTCACTCAGACTGTTCTCTATTTATTCATTTGTCTTGTGTTTTGTGGACAGTTATTGTGCCATCAGTAAATGCATGAAAGTGGTGTCAAAATGTCAGACAGACTTCAGAGATTATCTGAAAACACTGATCCATATGCCATTGTTTTAACAACAGTAGAGGTTTTCTTAAACTTGCATACTTGCGTACTTGTGTACCCTGGATAAGTTTGGCTCCAGGACATGTCATAACTCTAATCCTAGTTCACTAACTGGGCTGCCCAGTGAAGGGGCCAAGAAGCCTGCTCCCATAAGACCAATCCCTCTGACATCTGGGCCTCTGCCTTTCTCTGGGCTTCAGACAGATGTTGGATGATTGTTAAGCTCCCAGGGCTCTTAGGGAAGGAGACGTGAGACTTGCTTGTGGTTTAACAGTGGTTATAAAATGGTTCCACGTCAATCACACATGTTAAGAACGACAACAGGTTTGTTGATTCTGAGGATGTTTTATCTTCTTTATATTCAAGGCATTTAACAATGCTTTTTATAAACAACAACAAGTGTATTTTGTCATATGGTTTGATATAATTGCAAAACATTGAACTGTCCATCTAATAAAACATCAGGTTATGGGGTTAAAGGTGCACAAAAGTCACTTTGTGTATCTTAGTGTGAGAAGAATCAAAGGTCAAAGGTCATGCAGGTGAGAAAACCCTTTCAGTTTGACATCCAGCAGCTGCTTTCCAACCACAGAATGACCTAGTGTGTGAGACATTCAGTCAATGTAAATGTGCTAAAACTCCTATCAAGATCGTTTTCCTGCCTCTGCTAACTTTAACTCACGTCTCAGATTTACAGCTGAGGGGGTCAGATCTCTTGTTATTCTCAGACTGCACAGATTTATAGACTTTGGGTTGAGTCTCTCTGTTCAGCCGCTGCTGAAATAATTAACGCATCACTGAGAATGACACACACACACACACACACACACACACACACACTCACTATTATCAGAGTTCACTGCTCTTTATGTTTATTTTGAAAATAAATTCATACACACAATGAAACACATGCATATATGCAGTACCTGTTGGATTTGTATTTTTTAGTCTTTTCACAGTAGAATTATTTCGAAATACAGCTATTGTGCAATGGGGTGTTTTGTATTTTAGAGGTGAAATATTGTACATCTAACATCACAGCAGCACTGAAAACAGCACAGCACATAAAAGCTCTCTAAAAACCAAATTACACATTTTGGAAAACTGTACAAGGACAGAGCTGAGTTGATATTAAAGCTTCTTCTTCTCACAACCACTAACTGTAGGGAAAAAAAAACATAAGGCAGGTTCATCATAAACACTGACACAGACATAGACACATCGTCTTCCTTTACATCCAACCAATCTAGTTACACACTTCTGTATTGAGGGCTGACATCTCTTTAATAAATGTTTACTACTTGGCTCATTGGTTGGTCATAGTATTAGGGTTAGAGTTAAAGATAACAAGTTGGGATTAGAGATAATTTAACAGTGTTTTGGGGGTAACAGTAACAGTAATGTGATGAGATACACTGACTTAAACTGTTTATTTTCGAAAAAGGAATCATTATCCGTCAACACCAGTCATTATTTATTAAGGTCTCATATGTTTATTGAAAAAGATCCGTGTCTTACTTCTTGTGTATTTCAATTCACTTATCCAAATACCAAGAGTTTAACTGATTACTAAATTCCAGCTAAAAAGTGTCATTTGTGTTTGATTTGTACATGCTGCAATCTTGTGAGCATGGACTCTATCACATTCAGTCTGAATGCTGCATACTGTAGTGTACTAAAAGATGCTAAAACATGGACCTACCCTGTTCACCCCATAATGTCCAGTTGTCACTCTATAATGGCTGTGATATAGTTTGATTGGTGGATTAAACACTTATCCCTCCCCTCCATCTGCCTTATTGATTTTCCTCAGGCCTTTCTCCCCCCACCACCTTTTGCAACCCCCCCTCCATCCTCACTTTTAAAGGTGAGGTGGACGCATGGCCTGATAAATGGCAGAGGATTGATTCGTATTTAATTAACAATTTGCTGGAGACTCTCTCTCTCCCTCCCTGCTATACTCCCCATCCCTCCCTTCTCTTCTTCTCTCTATAAGGTCTCAGACTGCTTGTGAGACACGCAATGAGGAGAGGAGAGGTGATGCATGGGTAATTTATAGTCTGATCGATAAGTCCTGGCCTAACATCTACACTGCCTGGGTATGAGGGCTGGAAGGACTGTCAGGGTCCACAAACGGGCAAGAAGGTGAATCCTGAAAAAAGGAAAGGAGTGACAGAAAAAGAAAGATTGAGAGAAGTAGACGGAGATACGACAGAGGACAGACACACAGAGCAAAAGAGCAGTATGGTTATCATAATTTTAAAGACTGAAAACATAATAGAAATGTCCTTTAAGCAGCCAAGTGCATGTAACAAACAATGGATCTTGTTTACAAGATAGAAAAAGGATACGAATACCAAAAAAAAAAAAGTGCTAATTAGGATTCAGAAAATCCTAATCTCAGCAAAAGGACAGAATCACAATTAATTTATCTCTAATTCCACAGAAAACCTCTTTTCATTTCTCTTCTGAAATCTGATATGAAACATGTAAATACATACGTGACATGATCCAGGTACCAGACAGAAAAAGAAATCATCAATTACCACTGAGTAGCAGCTTTTGAGACAAATAAAATGTTATACATTTCAAATCTTTGAGGCGTTTAAAGTCAAACTGTTGTTTGACAAATGTTTCAGTTTAGACATGAATCAGTTAATCAATAAACAAAATCTGTTTATAGATTCTGCAATTGACAGGAAGTGAATGTGCATTTTTTTTTCTCTCATGTAACAACAAATTAAATCTTAAGGTTTTGTCTGTTGTTTGGACTAATTACATTTAAGATGCCACATGAGCTTGAGGTCACTTATTTAACCAAATCATTTTTGTGTGTTTCCCTATTTTATTACACTGCACATGAGAGTGTTGTTATTTTGTGACACATCCATTAGGGGGCAATGCTGAGTTCATATACTTAATGCTCAGACAAGAGAAATATGAAAAACACCTTCTCAAACCAACTTGAATAAAAAAAGCAACATCTACGTGTCACATGTGTGTTCAGCAGGACGAGGTCCTCATTATGATAAAATGCCTCAGGAGAAAACAAACGCTCATAAAAGTGATGATGCTCGGCCATCAAGCTCCACAGAGATACAAGTGTCTACACCACTTCAGATTTATTCACGCAGAAGAAAAACCTGCACCAAGGTGAGAACAAAGACAATTAGTCAGTGCTGATGACCCACACTCCTCACATCATCGCACACACCCCCACTTGGGATCACTGGATCTGGACACTGGACACCACCACCTCCCCAATCACACACACAGACACATACACACACATGGACACACAGAGACAAAATGGGCCGCTGAGTGGGCACGGTGTAGGATGAGACCACAGCGTTTACAGCCCTCCTCATAAAAGTGTTTTATCACATATCCTGTAATGCAACACATTAAGGGTTGCTGTTGTTATTTCCAGCAAGGTCATTTTTACCATCTTCTTCTACATCTTACTGTCTGTGCTGATGTCTCTCTCTCTCTCTCTCTCTCTCTCAGCTTCTTCTCTTTGAATGCCGTGACACCAAAGGCATGATAGTGTTATTATACTCATAAAGGTGTGAACATGGAGAAAATATACACATGTAGGAATAGCTGAGGTCTGCATCGTGACAAGGTTATCTGTAGTCTTGTAGCATCTGCCAAACACTGATTTCTCCATGTTTGTGTTTGTCTGTTTTGTGTGTATTTTGTTTCCCTTTATTTCAGCTAATATGCACATTTGTTTTGTCAGGGAGTTTATGTGACAAAATTTCTTCCCACCACATGTAATCATGTGTGTCTGTACAGCATTTCTGCTTTTGAGTTTATCTTGGGATTATTAATCTGTGTCAGACCTACTTTTACCTTTTATCGCTATTTCTAGCCCTTCTTGAACTCTCTTGTTTTTCATTCAGTCATCATCTTAATGAACACATATATGTATTTTTATTGTCATTGTTATTATTATTGTTATTATTCCTCCCTTCATATTTAAGTCCACAGGCTTTTCTGGTAATCCTATCAGTTCAGCCTTACCCCCCTAACCCCACAACTCTCCTCCAGATCCAGCAGTAATAAAAGAAAAGCATAATCCAGTGTTTAGAAATATGAGATTTGCTTGTTGGAATCCGGCGAGCCATGTCGGATTAAGAATGGCCTAGCCTGGCCCAGAGGCAGTGGCTCAGTGCCCCCCCACATCATCACCACCACCACCACCTCCCCAGTGATCAAGGCTGAGGATGAATGGAGAGTCAGGGAAGAAGGTGTGAAAAGCCTGGGAGGTATTTCAGTTCCAGTTGGTGAAGCTGTTCACTCATCAAAATTTAAATGTTTTTTTTTTTTTTATCTTTAGCTTTGATTGAATCCTTGCAAAGACTTGTGTGTGTCAGTGTGTAAATAAACCAAATGATGTTATTTTATAGAAAAATAAAAAAATTTAAATATATTTTTGCACCTAATATATGGAAAACAAAAAAGGGGAAATTACCCTGCACATAGATGTGTTGGATTTTTTTTCTGTTCAAGTGTTTGCAGACCTATAAGAGTGGTCAAGAGAAAAAAGTGTGTGTGTTGTGGTTATTTATTGCTGCCAGGATTTGAGCTGATAGAACAGGAAATTGGGACGCTTTTTCATTTTTTTCCGCTCCTTCCTATTTTACTGCACCCCGCTCATTTCTTTAATACCCTCTAAAATGTAAATCCGTATGCACACATGCATCCTGGACAATGTCCCCGATGTGAATTTTATGTAAAACGTACCCATAACTCTAGTCGACGATGTAACATATGACTCTATGTAATTTCATTACGTAAAAGGGTTTTGTATTTGTTGGGGAGCGGGAGATGTGTGTGTGTGTATGCATGTGTGTGTATGTATGTGTGTGTGTGTGTGTGTGTGTGTGTGTGTGTGTGTGCATGTGTGCATGTATGTATGTGTGTGGGGGGGTACATGTATGTGATTGGGTGGGTTAAGAAGATAGAAGAAGTGATTATTAGTAAAGCCTTATGTTTGTGTCATGCCTATGTGAACTGTGGAGGGTGAATGTGTGTCAGCATCAAGATCTACAAAAAAATGCAAAGTGGTCCAGGTTTTAAATAAAGGGGAGAGCCTTTCATTAACATTAGAATAATCCAAGCGGGGTTTTTATTTTGGAGATTTTACCGTGCACTCATAAGGGTAAGCAATCTACATATGGGAGCGAATTGAAAAGGTCTGATCACAGTAATGTCTAATTTTCTAAGTAATGTAAAAATGTAAAACAGAGGCTGATCTCAACTTCGATAAACCTCACGAGGAACATAAACACAGAATGAAAATGTGTTTCATTTTCTTATTATAGTGAGTATATTTTATTATTGGATTTCAAATAAACATTTTAATTTACTGGTAATACCATACAATCACACATATTGTAAAATGTTTTTATTTATTAGTTTTTTTAAAACATATTTTTGTGCTTTATATAAGATGGTTATGTTAATTTACATAACAATTTCATAGATCTTAGTCTTTGTGTTTTGATGATTTAATCTTCTATATGTATTTTCATATATGACATAAAGTATGTCACTGCAAAACAAAGCTGCAAAGTAAATGACGTAATGCTAAAATAGGAACTGAAAATAAAAAAGAAAGCATGCTGGAATAAAGAATAATATTTATTATTCAATGATTATTTCCACAAATTCAACTCAAAGTCAAGAAATCACCAAATTAATAAAATATATTTCTGACTTCAATACCTACAACTTTTTTCAATAAAATACATGCAATGTCCATCACCTTCTGTATAAACAATTATACGTGTGTGTCCGTGTGTATGTACAGGGATTTTCCACAACGTTTCAGTGTGTTTATCATTCTGTCCTTGTAGGTGCATGTTATTATCTCTTTATGCAACTCTGCTTATGCCATAATTCTCATATATGTGTCCTTGTGTGTGGATTTCATCCAATTAGTGTAATTGGAGGTTTGGGGCGGGAAGAGGCCTTCAGCCTTTTCCTGCATTATTTTTTATCCATTAACCTTTTTTTTCTTTTCCACCACAACCTGAATCCCTGTGTGTGTGTGTGTGTGTGTGTGTGTGTGTGTGTGTGAGAGAGAGAGAGAGAAAGGGAGAGAGAGGAAAGCTGTAGAAAAGAATCTTTTTCAGTCTTTGTTTTGCTGATAGTGTTAAACAAACTACACCTGCTGAAACCTGCTACAACTGTAGTCATGTAACTTTAACTCTCGTCAGTATATTTCACCTCCTCGGTGCTTAAACAAGCACACACTTTTTTCACACCCACATACAGACATTAATGACGTGACTCATACACAGATACACACTGATTCTTTTATTAAGGAACTGCCACATCTATAATGTGGAAATCATACTGTGTAGATATTGATTGGGGGAAGGAAGGGGCGGTGAACTGTTTAGTAGTGATGGCAGCAAGCCCATGTGTCCACTTGTACATATGTATCTGTGTGGTATGTGTGTTTATTTGTGTGTGTGTGTGTGTGTGTGCCAGACACTCCAGTCTATTGGATTGAGATTCATTCGCTGTTTAAGGGTCAGGGTTCGGGCCACGTGTGCGCTGCATGCCTCACTGATCAATACCGCTGCCACACACCCTGCTTGACCCCAGCATTTAGTCACCGTAAATCCCTCGAGCTCCTTTTTCTCTCCTGTTTGCCCCCCTCTTCCTCCCCTTAGTCTTCTTTCTTTTTTTTTTTTTTTGCTTCTTAAGTCATTTAAAGAAGTGATGGAGTCAAGGGGGAGCACTTTGTAAGATCTAAATACATTTAATGTAACCGGGGATGGCCGTTTGATGGCTAATGCTCAGTGATTCAAGTGATGGTCTTGTCTCAGGAGAGATGTGCTGAGGAAGGAATTTTGACAATGACTCAATTTGGACAAAGTTCAAAAAGGGTATTGATGTTGTAATCAGTGAGATAATGTGGCCCTTAAACTCAACCATGACCAAAACCACAGCTTCTGCATAAGGTTTCACAAGGCGATGTACCCTACAAGACAAAACAAACCCCAAACACTACCTACACGTAACAGTTAATATTTGTAATATTATAGAAAATATGTGGCTGTAATCTTTTATAGGATATTATATGTAACCCAGAGAGCTGCACAAACTTTTGAAATCAGCAAAAACACACACACACACACGAGTCCACATTGAAGCATACAAATACACACGTACACAAAAATAAAAACACATTGCACATTTGCCCTTTGTGTCCTTCACTCATCCTTCAGCCTGCTCCTCATTCCATACAAAATGCAAAACACAGTGCCCCTTCACCTCCCATTGCCTCTGCTCTACATAACTCCCTCCCTCCCATCTCTTCCTACCTTCCCTCCATCCTGTATTCTGTCGCCGGTACGACTGTGGCAGCCGTCAACATGGTGCAGACATGTCTGCCTGTCTGCTTTGATATAGTGGCATCAGGTTTGCCTGATCACCAAGGTCAGGGACGGACAATCTATTCAATCCACTCATTATTATTAGGGGTATAAATAAATTTGGATGGGAGACTGCACCTTGAACTTTGAACCTTTACCCTCGGCTGAAATTTATCTTTTTGCCATTTTTTCCGATGTTGCTTGGTGACAAAAGGTGTCTCTTTCTCACCCTCTTTACTTCACCGCCTCCTGTGGTCTTTGATCCTAATGTGCAACAAATCCATTAACTGAATGAGATGGATGCCGCCACTCTACATATGCAATATTGAGGCTTCCGTGAATTGTCCACAGACAAAATTGAAATATCTTGTAGAGTTGGAGTGACGTATCTGTTTATCAGTGAAGAGCACTACAGTTGTGATGTTTATTTATTTATTTATTTTAAAGCAGTAGCATATTGGAGCTAACCCACCTCAGTTTGTCTGAGGTGAAAACATGGTGGTGCACTATTGTGTATGACCAGCAAAGTGAATATACCCTCATTTAAACATCATTATGAGGATAATATTCCATCCTTTAAAGAATAAATGTGACAATTTCTTCAAATTATTATAGTTATTTTTTGGTTAAACTGAACACCAAAGTTACAAACCCAGAAAAGTTTATTCTCACTGCTCAACGTACAGTGCTTGTGGTAGATTTGATTCTGCTTATAAACTAAAAATATTAATATAAACATGTTGCAGGTTGGCACAAATACTATACACCCCAAACACTGAACTAATCATTTATACAACATAATTAAAAATATATATATGTGAAAGAAATGTGGTTTAAACTGAGAAGTGTATTTGAAGCATCAACTATTTCAGATAAATATTTCGGCTTTAAAATGTGACATGGGTGGAACTGTAGCGTGTTCCTGTCTTAACAATAGTTCAGCAGCTCCCTCTTGTTTTTGTCCCTGATCCTTCCCCACCCTCCCTACCCCCAGAAACCAAATTATAAAATCATCGAGAGCATGATGAGATTGCTGCTCGGTTATTAATCTTCAATAAATACATCTTGACCCAGGGATTAAGTGTATGCCCTCTCCACCCCCTTGTCCTCTCCACCCACAGCTAACACCCCCCACCCTCCACTTCTACCCCAATACACACCACCATCACCCATCTCTCTAGAGATCCTTTGACATGAATTATGAAAAAAAGAAAAGAAAACAACAACCAAGGGTTTGTGGGAGAGAGGGGCTGGAACAAATGTTCCAACCTGGATTGAGTGTTGGCGACTGATGGCGACGACCTTGGGGTGCCCTCGGACTGAAGCGGGATTACTTCTCTCTGGGAAAGACAAATCGCTGGAAACTGGATAGATACAATAAATAGTTTTACAGACATGGTATATTTCAGATTTGTTTTACAACGCATATGACATATAACACATAGAAGAACGCTGGAAAAAACAGTCAAAGACAAAAAAGAAATCTACCAAAAGCTACATGGTTATGGTGCACAATGACAAAAACCTAAACCGTACAAAAGTACTGATTAATTATGGCCTTGTTGTTGCTTTATCTTGGAATAGATAGATCTCATGGTTTTGTAAAGACTGATGAGAGAAGAACTGGGTCCAAAACAGGCTTCAGGCTGATTACCAGTTACCAGTCCCTCAGGTGTAATACTCAACAGTTGTAATAAACCTTGGGAGGGTTCTAACGACAGCCAACGACTAGTGTAGTGGACCCTTGTTATCAGGTTCATTTTGTGGCACTGTGATGTTTGGTTAGATTTAAACACAATGAAATAACACTGACTATCACTTTCATATTGGAAACATTTACTTTTGTTACTATAATTGTAGAAACGATCAGTAGCCTTGAGAAAAGATGGGTTAAATAGGTACCTAGTAACTGTTCAAAGTCATTTCTACTCTGTCTCCATTTACACTCATTATTGTATTTGTTTCCAGTGGCTTATTAGACTATTCATTCATACAGAAGCAATTCCATCATCAAAGATCATGTAGCTTCATCAGAAGCTTATAAAATGATGCTATAGACAACCTAGATACCCCTGGTTATAGATAAAAGTATATAAAATTAAACTGGTACTGTTTGGGAATCAAAGTTAAAAGTAACAACTATCGTGTGTCTGACTATGTAACACATAGTCACATCAATACGCTACACAACAATATCGCCTTTCTTTCTTCCTTCGCCTGAAGGAGCAATATTCAAATTAAAACACCAACAAGCAAACATGCAGCTCTCGCCCTTCGTGTCGCTCCTCCCTTCCTCTCTCCATCTCAGAGTTGGCAACAAATATGAGCCATGAGTGCCTCAGCTACCCTCCGCTTCCTTCCTTTGCTACTTCAACTGCAGGCTTCAAAAATTGAAGCAATTATACTAAGTGATTTATCGGCTTCTTAAGCCAGAGATCAGAGCGGACTTGGCACCAGGAAGACAATCTTTGATGGTCACAGCACAGACGTATTACAGCTGCTTTGCTGTCATGAAGTGTTGCAGTGCATGTTCTTTGAGTTTTCCAAGATTTGGATGCAGGAATTTTCTGTCTTCCATTCCTCTCTCTGGCTCCTCTTCTATTCCCAGTGTCACTGAGCGGTGACAGCTGAGCAATGGCCTACCCTGAGCGGAGCGATAATTGAAAAGCATGATGGCTGGCTGCCGGTGTAGCGACCATCTGTGAGTCTGAGTGGTTTGGTGAGTGTTGCGTTTGTGGGCGGGGAGGTCGAGGGTTATGTGAGAGCCAGACAGCCTCCCGTAGGGAGCTGTTAACACCTCATAGAAGCCAAAAGGCCCCGAGATGGCCCTTTACAGAGCCAAGGCTCCTAATGAGAAACAGGGTGATTATCCCACTGTGAGGCAACTATAAGCACGTGCTGTTATGAATCCTGACAACAGCAATAAAGAGGCAAAACACAGCAGAAATATGGTAAAACATCAGTATTAGAGAATGATTAAAAAGGTCTGCCACTGCCGACACAAACGCAGGTTTTCACCTCATCATTGTTACACTTATCCAGGGAATTAGAGCATGATAAACCAACACAGTTGAAGATAGAAGATTTATAACCCATAAAAAAACAATTAATGCTGAAATTAATCCTTGATTACCCAGATGATCAGTGGAAAATTAATTAAATCCAGATTCAGTAATTAGGCGTTTTAGTCATTTATCAAAACAGCTTCAAAATGCAAAAGAGCTAGTTGCTTTGCCTTTGTTTTTGATTATTTAGAAACTGAATACATTTTTTGAAATTTTTCAAAATCAGTTAAATATTTTATCATTGTCATTCAAAGGGATTTCTTATCATGTTTGGAATTTACTCTGTATTGTAAGTGAATAATTGAGGGGTAAGGAAAGATAAAAATCATAATTACAAAGATTAGATGAAACTGTAAAATGTGGAACATTTAGAAAAAAAGTTAACAATACAAACACAAATGTTCATGCAAGCTAGATGTGTCTCATTTTTAAATTTTTTTAAATTTTAGCTGCCTTTTTTGACTTTTTAAATTCACGAAAATCTATAAGAAATTACTGCAAAAATTGTCAAGCATTAAAAAAAAACTGTATGCGCAGTGGTGTACAGGCCATCAGGTACGCTAGGTGACCTTATATGCTCACTGTGCATGTTGCATCAAATGACTCATGGTGCCATTGTCGAGCCGTCAGTGGATGAAACTATGACAATGTGAGACCGTGGGACAATCTCCCACCAACCAACCAACCTACATTCAACAATTCCCGTTAAATGAGAATATTTTTGCTTTAATCTCTATAATTAGAATCACATCAGTTATACACATGCAGCTAAAATTAAACTGTAAAGTAGCTGATACTGATGATACTGGAACAAACACGCTATGTGTAAAATCAGTATGTGTCTCGTGCAAACTCAGTGGTTAATGTCAGTATGAAATGCTATGAAGATTGCATCAAAAATGACAAACACCCGACGCTGCGGCGAGGAGAAGAAGAGGAGCTGAGTGATACATTAGCCCATACATTTCTAATATGTATGTTCCCGAATGCATTTCAGTCAACCATTGCAGACAGATTACCAGATATTGCAATCCCGTCGAAGAACGAAATGAAGAGATAATTATGCAGCTGGCGGGTAATGGAGAAGTGGAGCCATGATGGATTTGATTAAAGTTGTCAGTGAAAACACACGCTAATGACCATGTTGATTAGTTAGATTGCTTTAATGCTTCTGCTGCCATTAATCTAGAGCATAAACAAAAGTATCCTGTTGGTCAGTGCTGTGTTTGCAGTTTGTTTGCTTCTGCATGCACAATCATGAAGACACTGCTTTGTGTTTGTGTTTTATTCTTTCAAATAATCATCTCTGTATACAATTTAGTTTAATGCTGTTTAACGAATGATAATATTTTATCTGCATTAAATATGTTTCTTTGGTTTATTACTCTTGAACTGTTGTTTTCAATGTCTTTTTTAAAAAAAAACAAAATCATATTTTCTAGTGATGTGGGACTAATCTTAACCTCACAACACCTTTACCTTCAGAACAACCACAAAGCTCCAACCACTGGAGGATTTTATTCATTAACTCGTTGCCTTAATTGATTGATATCTGTTCCATGGATAATCCACTGCCCCCCCCACCCCCCCCCCCACCTCCCTCCCCACCACCTCTTCATCTTTCACCTCCTCCAGAGGTCCCAAAATGAAAAAGAGTGCACCACTGCAACCACGCATACATTTGCACACACACTCACACCGAGCGGCCTCCCGTCGGTTGCTGCTCCATTAGGTCTGAATTGTAGTTGTGATGTGTGGGACCCAAGGGAGGTGTTATTGTCAGACCTGATTTACTCAGCACCATCTGACAGAGCTGGGGGTGGTGGGGGGGTGTGTGTGTGTGTGTGTGTGTGTGTGTGTGTGTGTGTGAGAGAGACAACAGGCGTACTGCCAGCCTCAGAGTCCTTTACAGAAAGGACAGTTAAAAGCAACAGTTTAACAGTTGCTGCAAAGCAATAGGCATCTTAACAGTCACTAGGATATGAATCGATATTTCAAAATTTACACCTCAGAGTTTTTATTCTGTAATTGTTACACCGCTAGCACTGGTGACTTTGTAAGGTGTATAATTATGTTTTTGTTTTCATATTAAAAAAAAAAAAAAAAAAAACTCATTGTGACAGTGATGGATGGATACATACTTTCCTTTTACACTCAAAGACGTGACATGACATGACAAAGACAAAGACATGACAAATAACAACTAACAAATGATATAACTTTTAAAATCAATCTCATCTCTGAATAAGCTACTATTCAGACTACTATATACTAAATGAATCAGACGTTATATAGATCTATATGAATAGATTTGTGTCCTTCAGAATATTTTAAGGTTAAACTTTTGAAATAAATCCTTTGTTTTCTTTCTGTTTTTTTTTTAAACAGGTATAATTGATTTGACAAAATGTTTATCCAATATAAAAATAAAAAAATCTTTTTTCGTGATTTAACAAATACTGTTTTTTATATATTATCTTTATACTAAACAAAAGTTGGTCAAGTGCTGTTACTGCATTTTTCATTTAAGAAATTATTTTGTAAAATTAGCAGTTTTTTTTTTTCATTGTGATAGTTCAATGAAAGGTTGATGACATTTGAATTATGTGTCTATTACATAGTGTTAGTGTATGAAGCCACAGATAAAAGACAGTTAGCTTAGTTTAGCTTAGCTTAGCATAAAGACTGTAAGCAGGGGAAACAGCTAGCCTAAAAACAAATGCTCATAAAAAATATATTTACGAAAAAAAAATGGAATTTCAAAAGTAGTTTTGTTTTATTTACACTATTATCTACAAGAATTTCTTTCTTCATGTTTTTCAACTTGTTGTTGCACATATAATAGCCACCAATGCCATTACATTAAAAGAGCCGTCTGAACACAGTGAGTCTTTGTCTGAAAAGAATAATTCAATTAACTGTCGAACCAGTTGTGCTTTCCCTTCACCACCTTGTTTCTATGTTTTCTTCTCACATCATTTTCCCAAAATTTGCTTTCTTTCCCTGAAGCTACCTGCATTTATACTGTGAATGCAAACAATTCACTGAAACCTCCCTTTCTCACCTTATACAACCAATCTCACAAATTGCAAACCCAACTTAATCTAATTCTTAACTCACAAAATAGTGGATTTCCAACTCAATCTGGAAAAGTGAGGTGAGATAATCCCAGTTATTTGCTTTTAAGAGTTCATGCCATGGTCACTAAAATCTCACACCTGCTGCGTGACCAAGCTGTGAAGTGAAGGTGAAGGAAAGTGCAACCATTCGCCAAGAAATAAGGTCAACAAATTTAAAGAATAGTGTTCTACGAATGCATGCAGTTAAAGGGTAAGAGGCCTGCTGCTAAACTCTTGTAAACAGAACCACAATTAACAGCTTAGACTTTTTAAGTCAAGTACTTCCTGTTTGTTCTGAGTCTGCAACAAATCAGCCTGTCTAACCCCAAATCCAAACACACAAGTAAACTGACCAAGACGGGTAGCGTAGTGGATTAACACAGCCTTTGACACTTCACTCTCACCCCCTTCCTGTCTTTGCCAAACACGATTTGGGTTAAGTTACACACCTGTCGCTTTTGCGACGTAACAGTGATACCTGCCACTCAGCTGGAAGGATTCAGCTGCGTATCCTGTCTGGTGTTCCTTTTCTTGTTCACGAAAACCGAGGAGCAGAGTGGGCAGCCATTAATGGTGGAGGAAGTTGGAGGTTACAATCTTAAACAAAAGGTCTGATGACAGCTGGCTATCACCTTCATGCACGTCATACTTTACAGACCTGCACAAAGAGAAAACACAAAGCTGCAAAAAGATAGAAAAGTTAAAAAAATTAAGAAAAATTTGATTATAATGCATTGACGTAACAATGTGACAATGATGTTTGTGTTTTTTGACGTTTATTCTGGGCATTTCTGCTTTTATTGAGTTAATGGCAATAATCAGGAAAAGCAAGAGAGAAAAAAAAATGAGCTACTAGTACATTCTTCTGTTTTATGCATAAAATCCAGATCCAGAAATTTAAGTATGGTCAATACTTGAGAAAATGTTTGCACCTACTTTCCACCACTGGTTCTCCAAAATAAATAAATTTGATGTACATATTTTGGATTATTCTGCTGAATTTGAAATATGGAGTCAGTTAAGTGACTTTAGAAACACTTCACAAATTGCTCAGAGGTTTTGCGAGGGCACGACCATAAAATATCAGAAGTAGGAAGTAGCATCCTTAAGTAAATAAATGAATAAAAAAAGTTACAAAAAAAAAAAAAAAAAAAAAAAGCAGAGGGTTTAAAATGTGACAAATGATGTAAGATACGGCTGCAAACTTTAAGTTTCTGTATCGTATTACAGGCCATTTGAGAAGCAAATACATAAACATGCAATTTCTCACACACACACACACACATATGCACGCACTCACACACACACACATTTACAGTTTAATCTATTTAATTGAACCTGACTTTGAATAACTAAACAAATGAGGAAATTCACAAGGGGCACTTGATCCCTTCTCGGCTAATGGATTGGAGATTCCTTTCCCATAGCGGCATTTGGGCAAACAAGACCCAGTAATCTCTGAATTGATGAGTTGACTCTCTGTCTGCATCAAATTTCTCCACTAAAGAGCTGTTGAACCCCTGATACAGTGTTGGTAGTTAGCCAGAGACTCAATTTGCAGACACAGGCAGAACCTGCTGTGGTTTTAGTGCCATGTTATGTTGTAGATATTCAAGATAAATGTATAGGACAGGTGCTGCATTTAAGATAGGAGATAAAAGTGAAGGATGACTCTTGCTCTTTGTTGTCTCGGTTTGGCTTTGACAAGAAAGTTTTAAATTGCATAAAACTTTATTATCATATAAGATCTAATTATGATTTTCATAACTTCCTCATGCTTCAAAGTGACGATGATTTGGTCTGATACGATGCATGGTTTTCTAGTCTAGCCAAAAAAGATAAAACTCTCTCTTGATTTAGGTGACAAATTTATTAAAGTCCTGTAATTTAATCAGGAATCATCATCATTGTCATTACCAGAAGGAATAAATAAGACATAAAACATTTTCCACATAAACAAACATATACATCAGACCCCCGGGTGCTACAGCAGTTCTTCCTCGGGGTTGTTTTCAGTAGAACAAAACGAACAAGATACATCTGAGAACACACAAATGCATAGAAGTAATTGGACCCCTAGGTACCATTTAAGACAACATCTACATTTTTGCCTATATCCCTGTTTAAGAATGTACAAAGTCCTCATATCTGGGTTCTTATTCATGTCCAAGACGGGGTTTGTATAAAAATAAAGTCTCCACAATGATAAACCATTATATATATATGTATATATATATATTCTATATATGTAGACATTTGGCAACAACCAGACATTTAAAGACTCTGAACATGGAACTGAATTCTGCACCTGAACACACCGTAGAAAACAGACAGCAGTGAGAGGAGATGAGAATAAGAGCAGGGGTCTGTGAAAATCCAAATGACTGATGTCTAAACTTTCTGAGTCGTTGTGGTCTGTACATTGTTCTAAAAAAGCTTATAGTGGTATCTGAGAACTGAAGTATTTTTGACAGGTTCCTTGCTTTACATAGTTTCATGAGTGAAGGACAACTGTTAGGCCAAGTGCTTTTAAGGAAGAGGGTTCTTCTCCTTCCTGTCATCCAGATCACAGATACTGAATTGACCTGTCAATCACACACTGGAGAAATCCGAGCCAAGAATTAAAGTCTAGTCCTTTACACCATCAATGTCCAATTCCTAAAATCCAACAGAAAACACAGAAAACTAAAAAAGAAGAAGTTGAAAATGTCCAATTTCTTGTCAATGACTGATCAAAACTGTCCATGGTCCACTTCATCTAGCCAGGAAGCAGGACTGGCAGGAAAGTCTGGGTATCCTCCGCTGCTGCCTGTGGAGAGGTCTGAGCTGGGGCCGTTGGCGGCGCCCATGGAGACCCTCACAGCAGGGTTGATCCCAGGTCCGCTGCCCTGGGTCATGATAGAAAGGCCGGAGTCTGGGTAGACGAGGCTGGAGATGAGAGGCTGGTGTCTGGGTAGCGCCTGGAGTGATCCTGGTGACTGAGGAAGGCCGTAGGGGCTGTTGGAGCGGATGTCGTGGAACTGGTCTTGAGATGGCAGGACGCCATGCTCCAGAGGGAAGGAGCTGTGGTTGTTGCCCCCTTGGCGGCCCCCCATGGCTGGAGAAGACTCACTAAGGCTGCTGTAGATGCCATTAGAGTGACTGAGCTCTGACATTGGTGGCTCATCTGTGCAACAAAGACAATGGGACAAAGATGATACTTTGTTCCAGTCACCACAATGTTCACTTACAACTTTAAGAGAAATAACTCTTAAAGTTGATGAAATGATGAAAAACATCGGTTGTACAAACATGTCTTTTGGAAAACCTGTCAAATGAAGTTATTGTCTTATTAGCCACCAAGCTAATAAGCTTCCTCCCCTTAGAGAGCTTCCTCAGATATTATTGAACAAATGACTTGATGAGGTTAAGTGACGGACTCCAAGAATGAAATGCATTAAATAAATGACATAGAGAATATTTTTAAACTAATGTGACAGCAGAGTTTGCTACCATGTTCCCAGCCAACGAATTAGCAATTAGCTTGTCAGCTACATTAGCCATTCAAAAATCCCAAAAAATCAAATGCGTAATCTGTGGAGTTCTACAGATTAAATTTTCATCATTAGGAAGTTAAATTCTTTATTTGTTGAGTATTGTTAGACCAAGAATTTAAAATATCCTGCAAAGGATGAGCAAAACAAATGATGACAGCCATGATGCATGTTAATTGTTAGACATATGAATTTTATAGACAGTCAGAATGTCTTTTATAAGACATTCTGGCAGAGGGAAAAGCTCAGTTGTAAACTGTAAATTTAATAATTAATCATGATGGCCGAGTTCCATTTTGCTGCTTTAGTTTCAGCATCCTGGTGCCATGCTGTTCTGGCTCATTGTCACAGTGTTGTGTCTTATTGGGACACTTAAATAAAAGGAAAGCCATTATTAATGCAATCACCTTTGGTTTCCTTCTGTGACAAGTCACAATATCTGCTTTGTAAAATGGCTGTTTGGTCCATGGAGTGTGCTGGACTCTACCTGTGAAGGAGACCTCTGCGTCGCTGTCCATTCCCTCCTCCTGGATGCTGTCTTTGTCTGACTTGGAGCTTCCTCGTGACCGCTTCATGTTGCGGAAGTACTGACCCCATCTCTGCCGACCGGCGTCTTTCTTCAGCCTTTTCTCTTTAGCTCGTCTGTTCTGAAACCAAACCTGGAGCAGGAAGAAAATAAAAAGATTTCTTATTTATTAATGGTTTTGCAGACAATAGACTATGATGTGCCTGACTGTTGAGAACAATATAGAAAATATGCACAGGATAAATTAGGCCCCAGAATAAAATGAATTATGTTCAAAAACATTTAAAAAATTACTTCAGCTAAATACCCTATAATAATTTTTCACTGTTGCACCTTTCACACACAAGACAAAGTCTTCTATGTTGAAGTTTCTTCAGGGTTTCCTTTTCCTGACGTGAACATTTTTGCTTTTAAACATTAAAACAAAATTGATTTTCAAGGACTGTCTGGACACCACTTCTCTCTACTTGATGGTGGATCGAGGTGAGGAACTAAAACAGTGACACTGAACAGTAAAACCGGGACCATCATCCCCTCCATTTCAGATTTATTACACATTTAATTAACTTCACGACAGCTACAAGTTGTCCTCACCCGGAGGCGAAGACAGGTTACGGTGCCACCGACTTGAATTATTCAAATTTCTTTCTATTTCCATATTTGATCGGATCTATAAATTTCATTCTCGCACTTTAGAAAAGGTACAATACACATGAAATGCCTGATCTACAAAAAAATCTTACTTCTTGCAAAGGTTTATGATATCTGCCCCATTTCTTATTCATTTTTATCTTACACACAAAATGAATCCATCTCAGTCACAAGCACAAAAAGCAGTTTTACATTCCTCTTAATGATATTCAGCCCTAAGTGAACCCCCACCCTCTCACCCCTTCCCTTTCTCTGAATAATGAGGAGCATTTTAGTGGCTTCCGTCTCTACTTTTGTCCTTGCAAATAAAACAATATATATGACCACCACCTAGCAACCAGCGCGAGGCTCCTTGGCCGCAGACAATATGCGAGGGGCCCTCTTAGCATTGTTAACGAGCTCGCACTTAAACCGTGCTGACTTTCATGTAGACTTCATTTTACTCAATCTAGCCGTAAATTCCCTCCCTCTGCACACACACTCACATTCTTGATGGTACAGTAGGCTTGTGCCAGTTCAGCCACAATTGTCCCGTGATAATGAAGTCAGGACACTAATGGAATAGCTCTTAATGGATAATAATATACTTTACCTGCACAACCCGCATATCCAGGCCTGTCTCTGATGATAGCTGCTCTCGAACATGGCGGGCAGGTTTGGGTGAGTTATTGTAAGCGTTCTTCAGCGTTTCCAGCTGTTTAGCTGTGATGGTTGTTCGTGGCCTTTTTGCAGTTGAGTCTGCTTCTGAAAAATGAATGAACAATACATACTGTAATACTGACTTTGCTATTTTTACTTGTATATATTCAGTTTAAATTTATTTTCTTTAAAACAAAATACAAAATGATTTATAAAAATAAATATCAGAAGAAAAAGAAGCACATGCACAGACAAATTTCTTTCAGTGCATCTATTCTGATAGAAACCTACAGCATCTGATAGCACAGACCAGCTTGTGTAATATATAGCTTCCTAATCTAACATAAATGGATAAATTCACTTCTGCCTATAAACCAAAATCTGGCATCGTGTGTGTAATTGCATCATGTCTGCACATCTGTTGGCCAGCACAGCAAAATACAAAAACCATCATCCAAATGGATGCTGCCCAAGTAATTGCGCCCTCTCATTAGTAAAATAAACGTGTGTGTTTTTTGTGAAAACTTGCGTTAACTCATTGCATAAATCAGCACTTGGGTGTTGGGCAGTAAATTCAAACAAACAGATGGGGAGATAAAACTTGACCATGGCCGTTCTGTCCTGGGAGGAACAGAGGCGCTGGGAATGTCTGCAATGTTAATTTGGTGTTGGTTGACTGTTGATATTAAACAGGGAGTCTAATGAACAAAAATACCTACTGATGGCACATAGTCAAATATTTACCTTTTTTTAAAATCACTTATCTGAGAGTATTACATCTGCATCACCCAAGCAATATGTTGCTAAGGCAATAATAATTATTAAACTGTAAAACCCCAGTGTTGATTGTTGTTTTTTTTACAAATTGTAATGCATTTAATAAGAGATTACCTCTAATTTATATTTTTGTACACTTTAATGATAAAATTAATTTTGGGAAAAAATAAAAATATATTAAAAAACAGAACTAGAATAGAAACAGAATTATTGTAATAATAATATTAATATATTATCTGGCTCACAAAATCAGTGACAACTAAGTCACACTGAGTCAACATGGAAACCTTCTCTGTGTGTTATCTGCTAAGAATAGTAATAATAATAATAAAAACATTCACCTGAATAAGTCGTTATTTCAGATATAACATGAATAAATCTAAATTAACACACAGACACACTCTCCTCTCCTCTCGTCTCACAGTAACCAGAGTTATTGAGGAGTGATTCCTGCGCAGTGGAAGCATCGGGGCCTCCACTTTACGCAGTTGGGTATCGATTGGGTTGCGGGCAACGACGCAATTAGCCCAGGTGGGTCAAAGTTTATGGGTGACCTCATTGTCACGTCAGACTCGCAGCTCAAAGCAGGTGATTAAAAACAGGTCGAAAGACAACGCGTCGTATAATTTGAGGCAATAACGCGCCACGTGGACCTTTTTTTTCCCTGTGTAAAATTACGCGCATGTTTTTATTACTATTATTATTATTTGTGATAGTTATTTAAATGAGTCGCAGCTCACCTCTCTGTTTGGCAGTCTCGTAGTCGGCCTTACACACCAGCCTGCTGTCCTCCATCAGATAATACTCGTCACCTGTAGCCAGTTGCCTTTTGCACACGATGCAGGCGAAACAGTGCAGGTGGTAGACGAAGTCCTGCGCTCTCCTCACCACCTGCGTGGGCGGAATCCCTTGTTGACAGGCTGCGCATTTGGTCCCGAATCTCCTTTTGGGAAAATTAGAAGGTTCCCATCAGTAAATTTTTAAAATATATATATATATTACGAATAAGTATTTATTATAATCTTTATATATTTACTGAAAGCCATACTGACTTGAAGAAATCCTCTTTGCAGTAAACGCTGTCGCCTCTGCTGAAGCACTTGTCTGCCAGTTGAGCCTGGCAGTCGCTGCATTTCAGGCACTTGCTGTGCCAGTGGCGATCCAGCACTTTGAGGATGAAGCGGTCTACGATGTGTTGACTGCAGCCTGCGCACACTGGGATTTCTGCAAAAGACACAACAACAGTTTATTTCGATGGTGTTTAGAATGAAGTCATCCTGCTTCCTTGTGCGTAAAATGCGCAAACTTCACATGCGTAAAATAATTGTTAAACCTGTTTAAAATGCAAGACTCTCACTAAAAATAAAGCTCAGATCAGCATTTGAGTATTTTGTAATTTCTTATCAGTTATTTCTTTTAAACAATAAAACAATCTATAAATGATACAACACTTCATAGACTAAAGAGCAAATTATATTGACTTATTATATGTACTTAACAAAATACATCATCTCGTCATCATTACTTTTGGTTTGTAGATGTCAGAACCATCTTAATTAAGAGCGTCATCAACGCACGTTTATTTCTTTATAAATTAATAAAAATTATATATATATATATTTATATTTAAAAGAACCAGAAAACTAAAATCATATAGCATCTTATCAGACTAAGATCAGGCTAAATTCCAATTCCATTATAATTTCAGTGGAAGATTGAATAACAACATATTTGCTACTTTAAATAACTATAAAAAACAAATAGCAAACAAACAAACAAAAAAAAGAACAAACAATTTTATTTTTATTTTTATGATGGAAAAAATTCCAGGCTCTGTTACTTAATCACCACGAAACTGGACTATAAGATAAACAATAAATAGCCTAAACCAAATATATTGGAATAAAATTATCTATGTGGTGGAAAATAATGTTTCATCAAACTTTTCTAGTCAATCTACCGCATTTTAATTCTCACTGAGGGAAGAAAGGCAATAAATTAACCATTAAAATCGCTGGATTTCGAAATTTAAATGATTGATTTATAAGACAATATTGGGAAATAAACGTGGATGATATGACTTGAATAATATAAATGTAATATAAATTTAAAGGTGCAGAGCAAAGTTTCCAGAATACTTTAAAAAAATAATGAAACTATAAGACGTTTTAAATCACAGTGTCAGAATAAACAGCTCATTCACTGAACAGTGATGGAATAAATATACACTGTAAACATTTTAAAACTCGACATGAAGAATAGTAACAAGAGAATAACACAAAGAAGATAAAAATACGGACAAGACTGAAGCCAGGTAAAGGCGTTATCCGGCCTCTTTATTACTAATTAAACGACGCTCAACCACTTCATATTCCATCCGCGCGAGGAATCGCATTCCTATTGTTCTGTTGTGGACAATTCATGAAACATTCACGAACCATTTCTTGTGGCATCACCAGCAGGGAGTGAGCAGGGAGCCACGTCAAGAACAGGTGTATCCAGCTCATCACTTATTCAACGCGCTCTGTAAAACTAGAAAGCTGCGGCCTATATAGTCTCACGGTATAAACCCAGTAAGGTGTCCGAGCAATTTGTAGGGGCCCACTTGGAATATTAAAATTATAAATGCTCACAAATCTAAAATCAAAATCTCTTAAAAATCGGGTTCGCAATGTTTGAATGAGCAGGTTAATCGTTGTAGTTTTCTTGAAACTGTTTTTGTTTTTAAAGGACTGAATTGTAAATAAAAGGTGGATCATGAACGCAAAAACTATTTAATGAAAATTAAATAGCAAAAACACCTTTAACAGTCTCCTCATGTTGGTCAAAATGCAAATTTCAATTTGCAAAATGCAAATTAAAATGCTGCACAAATCGTGTTCAATCTGATTTGTGAAAAAAAAAAAATCCAACAAATTAAACATCGAAAGTTGAACCAAATGTTTATAAACCTGATGTTTGAAACATCTGGAGCTGCAGAAAAAGGTACACGACTTCTCCTAAACTGATCCGCTTGACAGGACATATTTCCCCAAAATGAATAGGCCTGCACAGCTGCAGCATCCATAATCCATAATCTCATTGATAATCAACAGAGTGCAATTAGTCCAACAGACAACACTTAAAGGCCTATTCACACACACTAAACACCAATATGCGTGAACGCGTGCTACACACATGCAGATATGTGTAATATAAGAATCACAAAAACGAATAAAATTGCTGATATTTTTGTCTTTGTTACCTTTCCGTAGCTCTTCGCTGTGCGACAACAAAGCCAGCAACATCTCAGTGTTATTCTGTGCCTCTTTGGGAGAGTTTCTCTCACCATGTCCATCCATTGCTCATGATTTACGCTCACATTCACGCAAATCTGTCTTGTCCCCCTTGTTTCTCATTAACACAAGGATGACAAGCTACTTGGAAAAAATAAAGTGTGTAGCACCAGAGCACCCCTTAAAAACAAAACAAAACAAAACAAAAAAACTAAGCGAGCACAAGCGCGCGAGTGTTGCGGTGGAGTTTGCTTTAATGCTTCAGTGTTGTTGGAGTCCGGCAGGATTATGCTGCGCCGTTTCCTGGGCGACAGGGGAGATAGATTAACATCACCTATCGCAGCTACCTTACCCGGAACAAGAATAAGCAGGAGGTGAGGGGTGGGGGGGGCCAATAGAGTTTCAGTGCTGGGTGGTAACGTTAACTCAGAGACACGTTACATTAGTGACTTTTATTACAGTCTCAACCTTTAATTTGAAAACCAAATTATTCCACTGATCACTGAGTATTTCCAACATTATACTGGACATTATAATGACCAACACCTTTATACCCGAACATTCGATGTGTTGCTTTTGAAAGAAAAGTATTGCAACCAGTTGTAACAACTGTTACTATATTTGCTCTTCCGTAAATTGCGTGAAATTATAGCATAAAGTGTGCGCAAAACAAGATTAGTCAGATGTTAATGACGAGAGTCATTGTAACGATAAAACTGACACTTCAACCTGTAAACAGCCTTAAATTGAGCGTCCCTATGTTTCTGTTTTAATATGTGATCCATCTTTAATCCAGATTTCAGTTGTGCCATATGTAAAGGAAAAACTGTGCCCTGAGGAAACACTCTCATCTTCTTCCACCCTGGTCGTTTTTTTTTGCCTTTTGTGTTATTTTTAAAGAGAAGAAAAGAAAAACAAAGAGAAGTTCATTGTTACTTCCAATTTTTTCTTTCAATTTGACATATGAGTGTCAGTAATTTCACTTTCATCGAAGCAAAAATTTCCAACTTCTTCTTCTTCTCATTATTATGATTCTTTGTGGAAATGTTTGTATTAAAAATCCGAACATCAGAAATCAAAACATATTTAATATAATCTGGTTACAGGCTTCTTATCTGATCAGATTTTAAATAAGTGATTTTAAATTTCTTATGCACACACATACACACGTGCGCGCGCAACCACAATCATCATCTCGTGTGTGTTGAGTGCTCAAAGACAAGTGTTTATTTAGGGGAGAGATTGGCTGTTCAATAACATGTTGATCGGGCCAACACCCCAATGAATTTTATTGACACTGATCTTTGGCACAAAAGAGCGCCTGGGGAAATCACGGGTAGTGCCACAACCACCCCCGGGAGCCGCTGATGAATCTAAAATCAATGTCCTATTTGCCTGTATTTCAGAAGTATATGAAAGCCGTTTTGGAGAAAGGTGTGTGTGGGGGGGTTCATGGGTGCCCCCTCTTTACTTTTCAGCTTTGTAATAATTTTTATGTCATATCGATCCCGCACTTTTGAGGTGGGTAAGGCCGACAGTAATGCGACAACAAAGCGATGAAAATGGCCATCAGGGTAATGGTCAGTCAGTTAGGGAAAGTCGCAGGAGATGATCAGATAAATTCACTTATTTTATTTTGTTGGTTTCATGTTAAATTTACAAGTAAAGTTTTAGTTAACTGGCTGATCTTTTTCAGTATTTCAACTCACGTAAATAATTTATTTTGAATAAAATAAAACAAAGCTTTTAACGAGCTAAATGCCACTTTAAGCATGATTTTATTTTTTTAAAAAAAGGCCAAACAATCAAATTAAAGAGGCAACTTTTCCTATTTGGATGACACAAAATATAGAAACTAATAATTTGTGTCTATAAAAAAAAACTTAAGCTGGAACTTCTATTTCAGACTCAATGGCCACATTTAGTGGCAACCTCAGGTGTCCCACCTGTCGGGGCAGGAATGTGACACCTGTTGAGTTTTCCGTGTCTCGGTGTTTGGGCCCCGGGTAGAAGCAGCTCTGCGCCGCTGCTGGCAGTCTGTCGTCCGGGGCCTCGGAGTGTCCGGTGCTGCTTCTTCTTCTCCTCTTCCATATCCCGCTCCCCCACGCACCGCTCTGCGGTTGTCACGCAGGGCGGTGCGGGCGGTGTGAAATGACAGCACGCGCATAACATCTGTTGGTGTGACTCTCCAACAATGAAGGCTCATTACAGATTCATAACGTCTCCCACACGCAGCGCAAAAAAGAAGCGCCCCTAAACAGACTAAACAGACACCAGCAAAGGTTTTTTTTTTTTCCCCAAGACGTTCTGCGACTTTTAAATTTGCACCTTCTAATAAATGTGACTTGCTTATAAAACACAAGATCAGAAGATCATAGTATTGTTGCTTTTCACAATAAAATACACCGTTTCTTTTGCAACGTCCCGTTTCATGCTGTGATAATTTGCTCCATTATCCTCTGTTTCACGCCTAATTATGACCCATTCACGGACCCCAGGATATCAATTAGGCTCAGTGCTCTGTGTCAGATAGACGCCCTCAAATAACAAAGCACAGTGAAATTAATGAATAATAATAATGATAATAATTTAAAAAAAAAAAAAAAAAAAACTTACCTTGGCCTGAATTGTAGCGAGAGAAATTTCCGGTGTTTTGACAACTTGACCCCGGGTGTTCAAGCAACATTTTTGAGAGACGTTACACGCTGTTCCAATTGCACACACACAAAACCTGCGCTAAATAATACGCAAAAAGTCAAAGAAGCTGTTTAGTTTGGACGGTGGATTCACAGCCGGTGGTTTATCCTCTCAGGAGTGACTTGAAGTCTGTTCGGTTTGGAGAAAAAAAGAAAGAAAAAGAAAACGTGGTAAAGCACCTTCGTTGAACTTTCTCCTTCAGCCGTCGACTGCCGCGGACGGAAACTTTGAATATTCATCAAGTTGCTCTTTGATTCCGCATTGATAAGCTCGAGATGAGGTGGAGACGAAGACGACGAAGAGGAGGAGGTGGTGGTGGTGGGGAGGGCGGGCGAGCGGCAGCGGGGAGAAATGTCTGACCATCAGCGGCGTCAGCTGACCTGACTGTGAGTGTGCGCCCGGCAAGTCTGCGACTTTACTTCAAGTAGGAGTAAAGCGGCGGTCAGCGCTGCCTCTGTCCAGGGTGCTGAACGCAGAGGGGGAGTTTCTCTACACTGGAGGCGTGTGTTGTGCTCCTGTATCCCTTGTGGCTATCTGTAAGAGCACACACACACACACACACACACACGCACACACTTGCCCTCCCCTCTTTCTCCTTATCTGTGTTGTGGTGCACGTGTCTGTCTTTCAAGGCGCACAATGGGGCAATTGGGCATCGCTCGGTACATTGTTGTGGTGTGTTTCCATCGCTGCGTCTTTCTTTTGTTTGGATAAAAATAGACCGCATCGCATAATGACACTAGAGGACGGAGCGTGCGTGCCGTTACGTTAGGTTAGCTGTATGTGCTGTTACGGTTAGACTAGACTGGGCAGAAAAAAAGGCCACGTGTAATACATTCAAATCCTCATTGTTTGGATGAGTTTACAATTATTGACGCGTTAGTTTAAAGTTTCTAAACCACTGGTGGAAACAAATAAAATGCACATCTTGAAATAAACAAAATTTATTTTTTCAAATTCCTATTTCCTGTATAATTTCAATTCATGAGCAGAGCTGTGCGGCTGCTTGGCCGCGCGCCATGCCCCGTGCCTTTGACACTGTGCCAATTAACCACCACAACGCACAGAACCACTCTGACGTAGTCCTACAGCTTTGATTCAATTTTACTTGCCCAGCACGCCAGGCCACAAGTGGTGTAAGCCAATTAGACCTATGCTGTTCATTAGTCTACTCAGGGCAATTAGCTTCCCAAACTTGGAATGCTTTCAACCACCTTTTTTCCTTTTTCACTTTATATCTCTCTGCTATGACACCATCTCACTTTCTCTTTTCATTCTGCAGTTTCACTTCAAACTCACAGTATTTCAAGATAGTAAAAAACAAAACAAAGCAAAAAAAAAACAAAAAAACAATACAGAAACAATATTCTGTGGATGGTTGTTTTGATGGGATGAGAAACAAGTTTTTGTGTTTTTGTCAGCAGTAATCTCTGGTCAACAAGCCAGTGTGGATCTTTATGCAGATTAAGGGAGAACTGTTTGTGAATCTGGAAGAAGCTGTGCACAGTAACTGCATCCTAAAGCCAACACAGCATCAGAAGAGCTTAGACTCACAAACACAACAACAGGGCTGCTTTCCTTCTCCTCTTCCTCTCACACACAAGGAGACGAGCATCTTCTCTGATTAACTTCACTGTGCGTGGTGCAAGGTAAATAAATAACTAGGAAATAATCGATTATTTTGACGCTATAAGAAAAAACTGTGCTAATATCACCATGTTAGAGGTTGTGTGATTGTTACTGTTGCTGCTTTCCTCTTCTATGTTTTCCTCATGAATAAAATGATGAACCAAACACACAAAAACACACCGTGGCTTTTATCCTGTTTTCGTTTATCCTCCGTAAAATCTAAAGCATCATCATAGCAAATTGGTTTAAGTATTAATACACCTGGGTCCTACTTGAGAAAGCAGCTGCAATAAGCCATTAATGGTCCTCCATAAGGACTCAGCCTGTTGCACCTATTACAACTTGATGTACGACCTTGAATATGAGCAGGTTCAACAAGCTCACAAGTGCTCTGTGGGATAAGTATTAATACTTCAAAAGAATAAATGGGATGTTGTGTATGGGGCCCGTGTTTTTCTTCAAGTAGGTGGAGTGGGTTTTTCTTACGAAGAGAAATCTTTACACAGTTTACCACAGAGATGATTCAACTGTGGGAAATTATGGATTTTTTTTTTTTTTTACATCATTTCTTTTTGGTGGATAAAGAAAAAGTTCCTTTGCAGTATGTGTGTTTTTATTTTGTCTGATTAAAAAGGAGAAGAAAGAAGTCCAGAATTATTCTTTTTAAAAATATTTAAAAATATTTTATATTCATTCCACAAAAATCTGTTTCCGATTTAGCTGTAACACATTATATATATATATAATGTGTTACAGCTAAACGTGAAGCATGTACAATTTTCTAAAATACAAAGACATTAACAAAAATTAAGCATTTTAAGAATATGACAGCACATCTCCATTGTCATTTTAGAAGCTGTGTCTTGATGTGTGAGCTTTTATCCGTATGTTTTTCCATGCAAACAGCGGGGCGCGTGGTCTTGCTTTGTGTGTCTACAAGTGGTTCCATGTCCTGTGTTGTGTACATGTATGTGTGCATACATGCTGTGTATGTGTGTCTGTGTAAAACTGCTTCTATGCAGCTGAGCTGAATGACTGAGTCTTACCGCGGGGGGTCCATGTGCGGCCGTGCCACCCCTCTGACACCAGGCAGCCATTGTGCTCCTGTCATGATCAATCATGTCCTCCAAAGACTGGCCTTGTCCAGGAGGGAGGGGACCAATCACACGCCTCATTACCCAGGCTTGGTTGCTCCTAAGCGGAGTAGTCCCAGGACACCTCAGCCTGTTGCTGTCTGAGGAGAAAGAGGAAGAGAGTAAATGTGTGTGAAAGAGGGAAAACAGTTAGGATGAAAGTGTCAAAGTTGACGTGGGAATTATATCCGAATATGAAAAACAAGGTTTAATTATGATTGTGCAAAAGTAAAAAAGCCACTAAGGACAAAGTGTAGAAGCTGTTTCTGTCAGGTCTGAATCAGATGGAGATTAAAGACAATAAAGGCATTTTATAAAAAATGGAAACCAAAACTTAATCCAGACCGCGATACTGATGCAAATGATATGTGCCGATTTTGCAAACACCAACTGCAGTCAGTTTACTGTAGATAAAGATCCACCATCCACGTTCCCTGAACAACCAGCCTCTAGTTTTCAACCACAGCAAGTAGCACTCATTGTTTTGAAATGGCTCCATCTGGCAAGGTTTCACTGACCAGGCCGGCCGTGGCTCGCTCCCTCAGCAGCTGGCTAAACTGCCCAACCGCTTTTCCGCTTGGTCCTCGGAGTAACCGACACTCTGGTGGCTTTGCCCCTCAAACACACACACATAAACACACAGTCACACACACACACACAGACACACACACACGGGGCTAACTGTCTCTCGGCCTGCCAGTCTTGGGGTCAGCTGGCTTGAGTTGAAGAGGGGGGTTACTTGAGGGATGGAGTGGGTAGCACCATATAGCCCTTTGTTATTCACCCCCCTAAAAGAACTGGAGAAATGGGTCAAAAAGTGTTTTTATGAGCACTGTCAGACATTTAAAATGATCTATGGATACTTGAGGAAAAATATAAAATTGACAAATGCTGCGATTCAAACTCATTTCTGCTTTTAGACCAAATATGATTCACTAAACTTCATATCAATTATGGTCTTAACTCAACAGCTGGCCCTTAAGAGTTGAATGCAGGTTCCATTATTTGTGTATGAGGGTCTACTCTAGGCTAAAAAGGCTGCCACCTCTGTCCAGCATCAATGCCTTTGAATATTGATATGCTAATGATGAACAACACAGGGAACAAAGCCTGACTGCTACCGCTGGAAACCAGCACAATGGGTCTTCAGTCAGGCCTTGACACTTTTACCACCCAACATGTGTCCCCAGTTTCTTGCTCAGACAATGAAGGCCAACAACTGTCCATCCATTTATATGGGGGATGCTGTTAGCTAGGTCCGACACACTGTCTGGGGACACGACTGGTTATGTTTAACCCGGTGGTGTGTTTTACTCGTCTTTGTCCTGGGTGGGAAATATCAGCTTTTTAGAGAGATGATAAGCTGCCCTAGAGGCAGACATATTGCCTGAGAGGTCAGAGATCAAACCTTTCAGGCAGAGCTTGTCATTACAGATGTTGTCCTGTTGTGGGGTCTATCTAGTTTGTAGGTGGCATATTTTGGTTGAAAATATTTTTAGAAAAGAAGCTTTATATTAATCAGCTTTGGAAGCCTTGACAGGATACTTTTTTTTGTGTTACATAAAGACATTTTTGGCAAAAAAAAAAAAAAAAAAAAATGCAGCTGATGATGATGTTGGTTGTGACCAAGAGTCTGTGACAGATCATTTAAACGGAATCAAATCTATGAGATTGTTGCATCATTTTTTTCATTTTCTTAATTCTACTTGTTCTATCCTGCTGTTTGTATTAACACACAGTTAGGTGATGGTTTCCTCATTCTTTTTCTCTACGAGTTAGATGGTTTTATCAGCCTGGGGGGAGTTTACTAATTAAAAAAAAAAATTCACATGATTATACTCTTAAACCAATGAATAAATACTATCTTAAATTTTATTCCAGTTCAATATGAAAAAAAATATGTGAAATGACATCTAAGCTGTACATTATTATTACTTATTTATATTGGAAAATAACTTTAACTAAATAAATGAATAAATAAATGAGATTTTCAAATGAATACATCTAACAGGTTCTATTTTAGGCATCTGATTAAAATGTTTTTACTTTTAAAATCATTTTGGTCAATATAGCTCAAAATCCTGTTGTTGGTCTTTTATTTTTAAATGATTATTATTATTATTATTATTATTATATAAACTGTATTCATCTTGATTAGCGATATAAAAAAATCACAACTCATTAAAATAAAGTGTTCTGTAGCTTAACGTATGATACCAGATACATATGGAGCTCATATATGTAGCTGTATATGTTACTGATGCATGTATTTAACTACCACTAACAAGAAAAATGCTAATATCACAAAAAAGACTTTAAAAATCCTCATTTGAATGAGACAACAGATCACCCCCTGATGAGTTATAGTTTCTTCTCTGCAGCTTGAAACACAACAAACTGCAGTTGTGGTGTTTTAAAGTTTTATTTAATTCTCAACCATTCTGTGACATCCACTAGCACCACCACCCATCTATCTTTCCCCAACATGTACTTAATATCCACCTTTGGAAATCTCTACTCTGTCACTGATCTATCCTTTTCTTTTGCCATTACTAGGTGGAAAGTGGAGAGAGGGACACTGATTAGCGACTGTACATGGCAACAGTGACCTCGAATGATGGATGTAATCATTCTGGTGCAAAATGAATGTATTTCTTATTAGTAATTTATTTGCTGATTAATCATACTCCATGTCAGAGCCATACCAGACAACCAGCCTGCCATTAGTATCACGGAGGTCAGCTGTTTAAAAGCCAGCATTTATCATGGTGTCGCTATTAGATGCCATTATTGCTGAGCTGGCTGGGTTTTCGGTAAATTATTCATTGAGAACATTGTACAAATCCCACACCATAGTGTGACATGCCAACAAGTTTTTTTTTTTAAATGTGTTTACATTTTTAATTTTTTTGTGAATATAGATTTCAATGACTTTTAAAAAGTTGAGCAGTTACAACATGATGTCATTTTAGATTGTCTTGGACTAACAAGCTTTTTACTGAAGACAAATATGTGTACCTACGGGTGATGTTATTTTTTGGCCTTTCTTTTACATTGAAGGGAGGAGTAGTAGTGGGTGGGTGGGGGGTGTCTAAACATTATGGATAAGAGGTGGCCCGGCACACGCCTGCCTGATGGTTGCTAATCCCACCGTCTCAGACTCATGACCCACTTTCTTGGAAGAGCGTGATGGAGCAGCAGCCTCTTACCCAGGAGGAGCCTCTAGACGCAGTGTGGAGGGGTGGAGAAAACCCACCACCCTGTCAAGACAAAGGAATAGACAGACTCTAATGAAGAATCCTGAAAGCCAAATAAGCGGTTCAGGGACATTAATACCTCAACCTGATGCTCTTATCATTCTATCTGATAAATAATTCAGTGGATGCGCCACTTTGTTCTCAGTTTAAAAATACTTGTGGAGGCTTCATTTATTCTTGATTTCACCTCTTGAGAATGTGAGTATTTTTTGCAAAGCTATAAAGCAAACCATTAAAATGCAGTTCTTTGCAGACGATGTTCTGTTTTACAAGAAGATTTAAAATTATAGCAGTCAAGGGAACAGTGGTAATGTCGACTTCATGAGCTTGACCTTCACGTCAGATGGAGCCTTATTTTCTCAAGAAGTTTCATAACAATGGATGCTCTTGTGCATATGCAATGCAAACATGTTTACTTGCTAAATCGGGAACCTGTGAGACCAGAAATATTGAGCAAGGATCTGAGCTGTTTCCTAATTAAACCACAGAATTGAGAAGAGATCATCCACTAATACAACGGAAATGAAAAGAACAGCTTCTCGTTTATTGTGTCTTATCCCTTGAAAACATACTGACCGACATAATGGCACGAGCCACAGGCAAATGGGTCAACAAATGTGGCAACGCCGCATTAGATCATATCATCACCATATATATAATTTTTTTTACTGACCATCATCTGCCCCTTTTTCTCAGAACATCTACCCATGAACACCACAATACATGCCGCTCTTACTTCTCTCTTTATCTTAATCCCTGGCAGACTTTAAGTGTCTGGCATTGGGGCAAAATCCCAAACTGCAGAGGAGCGTGTTTGGAGATCTAATCCCCTTACCCATAGACTCGAGTTGCCCTCAATTCACCTCTCCTAAAGTAGGCCAAGAACAAGGAGCAACAACACAGAGGCAAGCGGCTTCACAAGGCGCAGCATTATCATGCTGCCAGACAGACTGACAGTATGAAACACATGTTGGCACACACACACACACACACACACACACACACACACACACACACACACACACACGCTGACATACATGGACAGATGATGTTTAAGCTGATATATGGTACAGTATAGAAACACATATGACAGGCTGACATACAGACATAATTAGATGCTAACTTGAAAACCGAACACACACTTCAACGGCTTCTTTCCAAAAACACACACTGTTCTTCAGCAATCAACTTAATGTTTGACATTACTATTGGAAGAGAAAATGGATCGACTCCATTTTTATGAGTGGATCTGATTGGATAATAACTTTCTTTGAGTGTGACTTAATGGGAGATAATGCCCTGGTCTCAGTCTTGCAGGAGGGGCTGAGTATTAGCTGTGAACACAAATCAGTAATTTTAGAATTTAGATTTACTTTTAGAAATTTCATCTCCACGCATTAGTGCACATATATCACATTAATTTCAATTTCAGGCCAATGACTTATAGCATACAAAGCATATGAACTTTTTTTAATTGTTAAGATTACATTTTCACAATTTGCTAAAACCAACACTCACATGTTCATATGTAGTTCTACAACGAAACAAAAATGTTTTTGTTGCTGTAATTGTGTCTTCTGCTTACACTGACTATGTAGATGCCTTTTTCAAATGTGATTCTGGATATTTGCTGTGGAAGTCATCAGAGAAACACAGATGATGAAGAGGATGTCCAACAAATCTGAATCTTACTCATCTTCCCACTGACCCTCTGTTGTCATTATTTCCGTCCTCCATGATGATTTGTAGTGAGGTTTTGAAAAAAAACATGAATTCCAGTCTGACCTGATATGTGTGAATCAGATCTAGGGCTACATTTACAAGTAGTTGAGATCTGATACAAAAAAAACCCATCAGATTTGTTTGTTGACACTTTCTCAGACAGTGTTGAATTTATCCCTCATCACTGACGTAATCAAAAAGGTTGTTTTTAAGGGCGGGTAGAATAATTATATAGACACAAAATTCAAATTAATTTAATTCAGCAATTTCTCCAATGTCTGCAACTAATCATGTGTATCTTTGACACATATCTTTCATAACTGTCTATCTTACACCAGAGAGGAGTAAACAACACTGCCACCCCTTGGTTGTCAGGAGAAAATCTACCCAAACATGTTGAAGTTACAAAATAAACATATATACCAATATATGGCCTCCTAGATGGTACAACAATGCATGAGTAATTTAAAGTAAATTAAAAAAAAAAAATCTATGCCATAATCCATACACAGTGTATATATTCATCTCATTGTAAAGAAACAGCAGATAGTAAAAGGACTGGGGATTGTTGGACACTGAGGCATTGTCTTAGGGATTGCTGCAAGATAACATGCATCCAAAGAGGTTTAAGAATCAAGCTAAGACACATCAGCTCTCATTAGACTCTCAGATTTAAAGGCTCATCCATCGTTGCTCCCCTTCCCTCCCTCCCACTATCCCTCCCACATTTCACCTCATAGCTCCTGGGCCGAGTTCTGGGGAAGATTAGGTCTGATTTTTTTCCATTACGTAAATTGTTTTCTCCTTCCGTGCACCCTGTCATGACTTGGTTTTGTTGAGAGATTGCTCTATCATTAATAACAAACAGCACAAAGGACAAATTCAGATGTAGTCTAATATAAATAGCTACATTTTACTGTGACGGATTCATCAAGTGTTCATCAGGTAATCTTCCACCTATTAATATATCGGGTTATGTTTTGCTCACAAACAAATATGAAGCACAAGTGCCAACTAATTTTATTTAGTGTTTATTTATTGTATAATCTAAGTGATATTATGGTATCAAAAATGCCTGCCAAAGTCATGAATTTACATTTTATTTAGACACTAACCTGCCTCATCTGCAAATCTTAAAATAATAACCTTAATCTAAAATAAACCTCAACTTCTGTACTTAGCCAAGTTCATTAGAAGCAGCGACATAGATAGATGGTTTTAAATATATAGGATGCAAACAATAAAGTGATAATTAAAAAAAAAAAAGACTGAAATCACTGAAGTCGTAACCTTTATCTTCATGTCTATAGAAAATATGCAAATCCAACTGATTAATCAGAAGGCACAGATTGGTGGTAATCTTCAGACCGCCTCCCATGAGAGGTCAAGTGTTATAAACAGGCTTAGACGTTATATAGAACATATGACGAGTTCCAGCTTTACATATTTAACAATCCATGCATGTTGAAGGGCCCATTTTACATCTACTGTAAGTATAATGCTATTAATTAAAATCTGTCAGTGTGGCTTTAAAATAAAGTACTTGGATACTTGTCTTGAAGGGTAGAAACAAATTATTTCATTGTTTTAACACTTTACTACTATAAAGTTTGTAATCTTTTGTCACAATCTGTAAGATATTTACTTGTTGACAGTTTATATCATGTTGTATTTTCTAAGTTTGTGACTAACGTGGCTACACTGTTGGTGCTCCCACACCCTGAGTCGTATTTTTTTTTTAAGTAATGTACATGTAGATAAGTAACACAAAATTAAACAATGTTGAAATACCACCAGCGCCACTTTGACACTTTCCAGGAACTGCAGAAACATTCTTATCATGGTCATCAGAAGAGATAACTTTGCAAGAAGAAGGTTGTGATAAATTGCAAGAAATTGTTTTGCAACAAGCATCATCCTCTCTTACATACAGACAGACACGCACACCCACCCACACACACACACACACACACACACACACACACACACACTGTAGGCCTGTAAACGCCTAACAACTGCACTCTTCCTCTGTTTTTCTGGGGGAAATCCTAACTAGTTGAGTCTGCAACCAACTGGTCACTGATTCCTCATGAGAGCGAGAACAAAAGTTTTTTCTTGTGTAACATAGTGCAAGACATGAGCTACAAGTGAAAGCATGAACTCGCATGTCATGCTGATGATGTGCACAATTTGTGCAACTCAGGAATTTTCCCTTGTATCTCCGATATACCTCTGAAATGAGGAAATGGAGCTTTTTTTGTTATAATTTTATATTTAAATCCTTCACATCACTGATAAGGATGAGGAAGCAGACTGAACTAAACTGGTGAAGCACAAATACGTGAGAATTGAAGTTGAGCTAAACAAAGTTAAAAAGATCCAATTTACTGTTCAACAGCAGAACAACTGTAATTCTTCCCAGCAGACTCACTACAGTCCCACTAGATGCATTCACACAAGCGAAGGACAATTTCCTCTAATTGGTAAACCTGCTTCTTGTCAAATATTTCATCAGGAAAGAAATAAAAGCTGTCTAAAAAGTATCTAAACACCCAAAGATGTGAACCAGAAAAAGAAAAAATCAACTTCCAACTGACACATTGATTTTCAGAGCACTGTGGATGTTCCTCTCAGTGCAGCAATTACTGTATTTCAAAAAGAATGTGTATCCTTTTTCATGTGGCTGGTTGGTGGAAAGGTGGGAAACTGATCCAAGTTCAGTTCTAACACCGGATACAACTTCCTTTCCTTTTCTAATTTTGCTTTAAATTAACTGACTTGGACCAAATAGAAGTGACCGTAGAGACAAAACAAACGTTGTTTTGGGTCTTTTTGCTCATAAAATAGAGAAACAAATTTGAGTCGTTTAAGTCGTTCAAGTCTGAAATCAGCTTAACTCAATCTCATTTTGCTTTTGTTGCGTCTTTGTTGCTCGTAATAAGCTGTTGATCTCGCTGCCTTTACAGAAGATCCAACCGATATACCGCTGGAGGATTAAAGAAAGAACAACAAAATATAAAGCAAGTGAGCTCGGGGAAAAAACAGAGAGAAAAAGACAAAAAGACAACAGAAATCTGAATTTAGGAGCATAAGGCAGCTGCCTGGTGGAGCTTATTATTCTCAGTAAACAAATAGCATTTCATTAAAATGAGTGGTTCTCAATGCAATGATATAATATCAAAAAAAAAGTCTGAAGATTAGTGGCTAGTCCTTTGCTCTGTAGGAATATTTTCTTATTCTCATTACTTTGTTAAACCAGGTATACTGAATAACAGAAAACAACTGATGTAACACATAGAATCACATTGTAAATGGTACAGTAGCACTACATCATGAATACTCCCTGGTCAAAACAGAGCTTCATTCACAAACAGACAATAAGCCTTTAAGATCATCAAACGTGTTTACTGTAATATTTATTCAGTCTTATCCTGGTTTTATTGAGAAACACTTGATTTTCTGTTGTGGTGGATAAAGGGGGGGGTGGAAATGTCAGGATGTGCAGCTGTAGATGTTAATGGAATTTTCACATATCTGAATCTCATCATAGTCAAGTTCCTATCAGCATATTAATGTGATAGAAGAGGAGCATTAAGAAGCGATGAACAACCATAAAATCTGATACTATGTGGATCAAAACAACAGCACTGACAACATCACAACAACACATAATATAATTTTATCTGAAAAAAAAAATCTGCATTTTACATAAAATGTATGTGTATGCCAGCCTAGGTTTTATGTGAAAAACAACATTATAAAAAATGTAAATGCACGGTTTTTTGTATTATTATTGTTGAGCAGTTTTACACTTTTATTTGTATTTAAGCAGATGATCAGTTGATATCATTGTGTCAGGAACATAAGAGGCTTGTGCTGTTCCCTCTGTATGTTTTCATGTTTGTGTAATTCCCCAGCACAATGAAACACATTTACTTCTAGTTCTGTCATTCACTGGTGCATTGCTGCCATCTTATGGTGATACTCTGGTACTGCAGAACCTCTTGACCACAGTGAAACTAAATCACCTCAAAACCTAATTCACCTGAAACATAAATAACACGATTAAGCAACATGCTGTCTAAAAATCTGTATCTTATGAAGAATAAAGTGTGTGTTTATCAGGTAAATTCTTAAATAGATGGATCTTGTTAGTACTGTTAGGTAAATGTGATGTAATAAAAATAATATTAAACAACTGAAAATATTCATTACAGCGTTTAATAATTATACAGCTTTAAGATACTGATGACAAATCATCAACCCTAGCATTACTACCTTTTCCAAAGTACATGTTTTCATTTACTAGCCTCTATGCAGCAAATGTTCAGGACAGATAGCCAGAGTCCCAGGAAATAGGCTGCACCACCACTTCTAAGAATTATAAAGAACTTGCCCAGTCAGCTGCTGGCACAGACAGTGTGATGAAACAACAGCAAAAACAACAGAAAATTGCTGGGGAGGATATTCAGTTGCAAAAAAAAAAGAAAAAAAAGAAGGTAGAGTACATAGTTGGTAGGTTTCACTATGACAGCAGAAATGTTTGACATTGTCAGGAGTTGAGGTGAAGGGGCATCATGTGACTGATGCACCTCATTGGAAAAGGGCGACTAAATAACGTGAATGACTATGTAAACAGTGATGTGATGTAAATAAAATTACTTTAGCAGGGAAAGGTTATTCCCAAGGTCCTGCGCTGCTGACTATGTCCCCAACCGAGTGCAAATGACAAGGTACAAGTTTATGAGATGCGGGTGCTGATAGCCGGAGGCATTCTGAGAAAGTTCAGTACTGTCAGCCAATTTAAAAAAGTGCCGTGTTTGCAGTTTGAGGCAAATGTTGTTGACGAAACTGGTGACAATATATCAGAGGTAGCACGGTATAAAATACAGTCAGCGTATGAAGTAAATGTGACTTAAAGTATCAATTAACTAAAAATGATCACAAATTAGCTCAATGGTTGATAGTAGCATCACTTGGACTTGTTTTTCTCACTGCCTGTTGAGTGTAAATCCAATTCTCTCTTATATTTCAGATGTTTGACATTCATTACTTTACAAGAGAGTTATGTATGTGTGCCATGTCATCTCACAATAAAGTGAGCAAAGTAGCTCAGATGGACTTTTCCCTCCTGTCTGACAGGAAGGAAGAGCCTTGAGAGACTGAGCCTGAGGGTGAGATGAACTCTGACAAACAAAACTCTGAGTACAAAGTTGCTGAAAGCAGCACAGATTGGATCTCACTAGAAATCACATTACTGGAAATACATTCGCATCCTGATTTAAAGGCCTTGAAAAGGTAATGAGGCCTGACACGATCACAAAATGATATGCTGATGTTGTGTTACTTGAGGCTTTTGTCCTTGATCTGCTCGCTGGTTTGAAGTGAGCTGAGCTCACTCAGTATTTTAATGCACAAATCAGGATTTTAAAAAAGACAAACATGATGACATTGTTGTAATAAAACCACACTCACACATGGCCTGATGACGCTGAGTTTTGAAAGTTGTATGACTTTAATAAAGGAAAGTATCTGAGAACCAGAGAAAAGCAGATGCTGTTTTCTCTGGTTCTTTGTAGATGTTGTTTTTCAGGCTTGTTGAAATATTCTGCACATTTGAATTTGATTAAATTTGAGACATTATTTAAAAGTAAAAGAATTAGGAGGAGACAGCGTGATTGAACAAGGAGAGATTATATATCACATCTAACCTGGGAATGTGATGTAAAGTTACCATGCTAAATTAATAAAACTTCAACCTTTAAATAAAGAAGAAGCTTTGTTGAGAGTCTTTAAATTATATAAATGTACTTAACATATGGTATAATGTGCTGAAAATAAAACCCCATAAAAAGTCATTAGTACTGGCTCCTTGTAAAATTTGATTTTACTGACCTCTTGTGATCAGGCCTCATTCTGCAGCAGCATCTCTGAGATTTTTACAGTTTTACAGCAGTTACTAAAACACTTTTCAGACTTGGAAATGATCCTGATCCTGGTCTCTCATATCACTCCACCTTTTCATTACTACTACACACACCAACCACACACCATCACACCAGGTTTTGCATGAGCCAGAGGATTTCAAAGGTATGTGTCACAGATCATTACTGTCTACAGTTCACTGGAATCAAACTATGTTTTTTTATGATTTCTTTGGTTTGTTATGCTCCCAAGAAAAGATAGACAATCTGAGGTAAGTCATAGGTAGAAGTTAGATAAGTAGTTTGACCTTTGACCTATAGAAATGTTAGCTGTTATATCAAGAAGGACACATCAGCTAAAAGTATCATTCCCTGTTAAAACTGTTAAAACTGTTGAAAGTTACTTAAAAAAAAAATGACAATACAAATTCAAGTTTTACAAACTGACCAGAATAACAAACATTATATATATATATATATACACAGTAGGTATATATAAGTATAAGTAAGTATGAGCTATTATTATTATTATTACACTTAATTATTATTTATCTGTCTCTGTCTGTCTATCTATCTAAAAATCTAAATATTATACAGAGCTCCATCACTACGGTTTCTAGCAAATAGTAATATATATGATGCAGATGGTCTTCATCTATTTACAAACTGTAAACTCAATAAAATCAAGAGAAGCTGCTAAAATGTGACACAATGAAGAAAATACCATGTATTGCATTATTATTACTATTTTGTTCATAAATATGTATTTGCTCCTGCAGCAGCACATTCAACACATTCAATCCTCACATATTAGCAACTCCCCTGTTTGGTGACGTGTTTCAGGGAGGAGGGGCCCCGTATTTTTTTTTTTTTTTACGGGGTATTTGCACAATAGCTCACTTCCTCAGCAGCTGCCATTGCTGGAGAGCATGAGGAAAAAAGAGAAAGAGAGACAGAGAAAGTGTTAGAGAAGGAGAGAGAGAGAGAAAGACAGAGGGAGAGAGGGAGGTGGCTACAGGAGGAAAAACGGCAGCAGCCTGTGGAGGAAATTGTTGTGAAGGGGCCTCACAGCGCGAGGAAAAGGCGAGCGAGGAGGCAGCGGTTCAATGGCTCAGTCGGCTGCTAACGGTGTGGACCAGGATCTGGCCAGCAAGAGGCTCCACTCAAGGTAAACACAGGGGGTTACATCGGCAAACAAGAGGTGGTGGGGCTCATCCTTTTAACATGTTTGTTAGGGAACAGCAGCAACAGCAACAAAAAAGGGAGCGGCTGAATAAAAAGAGGCTGCCAGCTCAAAGCTGTGCTCGCTGAGGAGGAGCCAGGCAGGAGGGGGAACTTGACCATCCAGCTACTCAGTGACTTTTAAAACCCGGGACTGAGCCACAGTCTGCAGCCAGAGCCCGGTTCCAAGCCTCATTCCTGGCTCCGGGTCACTGAGCTGCTGTGGCTGGAAAGTACAGACTGAGAGGAGCCTGGTAGAAATGTAGAGAAGGAATAAGAAAAAACACACACACACATACACACACACAGAGAGAGAGAGTCTGTCCACAGGTTGGACACATGGCTGTGGTTTGTGAGACGTACCGTGTGGGTGAGAGATGACACCATATGAACAGGATGATCACACTGATGCTCTGTGGGTCAAAGGGGTCACCACTGTGTTTGTATACCTGGTGTTAATATAACAACCACCTTCCTTCTCATTTGCAAGTTTTCTGTCTTTCAATCCGTCATTTTGATCTATTTGCATGTTAGACAACAGTTTTAAATCAAACTCTAATTTCATGTCAGTCCCAAACCCAAATGAGTGCTAATAGTACCAATAAAACACAGACAACTGATAAAACTGACTAACCATGTCCATTACTTGTCTATAAACTGATCCCATGAAAATGATCCTCTTTGAGGACCTGAAAGTGAAAAAATATGAAGCAGTTAATCAACTATCGACTGCCAAACTAATTAACTAATCATTTCACCATTAAAGGACATGTAATTAGGTGAGTTTCACTTGTTGTTTATCGGTATTTCGTGAAAAATCTGATCTAATTTTATTAAAATGCTGCATTCATCAGGGGCCTCCACATTTTTGTCATCACTCCACTAAAGTCACTCCACTTAAATCAGATACACCACTGAAAAGTATGCAAAAATAAATAAATAAATAAAACATTTTCCTGGTGAGAATTATAAATACAGGTAAATACAGAATAAGATAACAGCAAATTGATTTAATTGTGAGGGACATACACTAGTTATAATTGTGTAATATGCTTTGAAATTTTAAACAGTCTGACATTCAATGTACCAGAAGTGACTTTTCACTCAGTGTTTTTGAATTAAACCATATTTTGACATAAACACACCTTCCTGTCCTCCCCCTCCTGCCCGGTGTGACACAGAGCAGGGCTGCTGGGAATGTCAGTAGCTGTTGAGTTGTGAAGTGACATTTATATGAGACCTGCAAGGTTGTCATGTCACACACACGCACGCATGCACACACACATTCATGTTTATTGCATGTTGGTAAAATGAAAACACTGTCAGACTGTCAGGTTGTGGATAGAAAATATTCTAAAACTTGCATATCTACTTTACGCTGCTCCCTGGACCTACAGTAAGTCTTTAGTTGGACCGTCATACATTCAGTGTTAACCAGTGGACAGTCAGCTATAATCAACGGAGGTGTCCTTAAGTTGATCTCATTGTGGAAGGATAATTTCCTGACACTAGAAATGGACTTGTAATTAGATGCTTTTCACAGAGATTATATTGCATGTCCCAAAAATGAACAGAGCTGAAACATTTTTAAAGGAAAACCCAAGTTTAAATTTAGTGAAACTGTTTTAAAGATGAACGCTGCAGTGAACCTCAAAATCTAACGTGATATTCTGACTTAATTTGCTTTATTTTCTCTCACTAATGTCAAGGACCATGTAAGAAGTGGCTGCCCTGTTTGACACTGGGGTTAAGAGTGAAATGAGACCGAGTCATGTAGAATTAAAAAAAAGTGTTGCTTTGCAAGACAATCAGACAGAAGAAGAAAGGAGACAGATCTGCTGTAACTGAGAGAAATGCACTGCGAGAGGAAAAAACATTCCTAGAGAGTTTCTTTTTGGTTTCCCTGACAACTAGCCATGGCACTCTGTAATTATGGCTGGATTACCACTCAGAGCGCAGAGTTTCTGAGCGAAGCCAAGACTCACGGGAACAGTAGAATAGAAGCCTGAATATGCAGAAGAAAGATTTGTAGATAAAAGAAGAGCTCCATGTAAAAAAATGTAGAAGAATATGATTTAAAAATTAAATTAAATTAAAACCCACAACATACTGGGTCAGATCCCATATGCAGGTTATTGTGTCTATTCATTACATGGAATATGCCTTTATGGATTATCCTGTCCTATATATTGGTATTTCTTTAGTACATTATGAGATAGAGATGCAGATGCACTTTAATTGTAATATGTTCTATCTTTAGAGAGAGACTACTAGATAGAGGGTTACTTATACAGTGGTGAAAGGCCACAGATGCTTAAGTATCAAGTAGAGATGGAGACAAACCAGAGACTAATGGTGATTTGTGTTTGTGCAGCTCTGGTTACGGTTTTGATCTCATAAAGGATCGTTAAATGAATCTGGACCAGGAACAAGTTTGTATCAGACTGTTGGCGCTAACGCTGATGGTTTGGATGGTAGTCAAGGTTGTTGCACAGTCATGGGGCGAGTGTGGGGTAAATTAAGTTTCATTGAATTTTAATTCATAAAAAATCTAGATAGAAAGTGTATATTGCAGAACTTTTGTATAAGTTGATCCTAGGCTGTAAATTCAAGATGGGCTGGACAATACAATTTATGGATTGAAAGTCATGAGTAAAAGGTTTTTGACACTGCCAGGTCCACAGTAGGTGTAGTCATATATCACATATATAACAAATGAGCAAGCTTCCGTTTCACCATAGATGATTTTTTTCCCACAACTAATTCTGAAAATCTGAATTATTACACTGGGGTTTCCGCTAAGCACGTAGCCGCTACTGGCCTGTTCCCTAAACTTACTTACCACAGATGTTGAACTTGATCTCCACATGTTTTTACCAGAGATTTATACATTGTGATTCAAGATTTGACAAAGGCTCATTGTTCACATGATGTGTTTTTCCACTGAAAGGACAAACCTCAGACACGGCAGAGTTCAGCTTACACACACAAACCTCACTTCGACCCCCCCCAAGTTACTCCCTGAAACCTGTCCAATATGTTACATGGACTCCTGTGCTGCTATGGTAACAGCACTGGGAGACTGTCTTTCTTAGACCACAGGCAGGCTATTATGGGATGAGTGTCTCCCAAACAGACCAATTAGACCGGTAATCAGAGGAGAGTAAAGCAGACTGTACTGCACAGATCCATTCTTCCACCAGCCACAAACATGACAAGAATGAAAGTCACTGTGAAAATCGTCCCATTGAAACTAATCCAGTCTTTGTCTTTTTCTTATATGTCAATGAATGCTTTCCTCTCAGTCTTTAATCCCCCTTTCTCTTTGTCAAATAACTCTGAAGCTAAGATTTATGGAATATATTTTCTTTGTGGACTTTGATCAGGATGAGTGATGATAGATTGATCTCTAACTTTATAACTATGGAGCTCAAGTTTTTTTTAAACAATGTCTCCAGGCCTTCCAAAGGGTACACACATTTTCCACAAACTGGGTTTTATAATGCAGTGGTTTACAAAAGACCCATCACCATCTGCTGCTGGAGTCACTATCCTTCCGTCTTCTGTCTGCAACAGCTACTTAACCTCAACTTTACTCCCTATCGCTGTCATGCTTCTACAAAGACTCTCCACTGATACCTTTATACAGCCTCAGTATCCACAGTTGACTGGACAGACACCAAGTTTCGAGCCTGTCTCTTTGAGCTTTGTTGTCAGATCAAAACATTTCATCTTCCTCCCTCAACAGACACTGTTTCCATCCTGTTCTGCCTCCATTTATTGTTGCCGAGGGATTTCAGGACTGGAGAGTTTCCCTTGTAAAAACCTCAACTGTCACAGAAGTAGCTGCTGCTGCATTTGTTTAATGCCAAGTAGATCGTCTTGCACCACTTCCCTGACTGTCATCTACAGTGGTAACCAGCTCTGTCCGCTTTCCCCAGTGATGATTTATTGTCTGTTGTTGTTAGCCCTTCAAAAAGATGTGGAGAGTACTTTTGCCCCAGGGCTTGGGTATGTTTTTCCAACAACAGCCGTATTCATTTGTTATAAGCAAGGTCATTCTGTTTCACCTTCTGGAACAAAGGGGCTGTGGAAGCTAAAGGTTTGTTTGTCTTTGTCCTGAAAAAGAAATTTATTGGACCTGGTGTAGTAGTAGCAGTAGCGTTAGTTCTGTAACTTCATGTATTTTTCATATATAACAGTGATGGCACAGGGTGAAATGACTTACACAGAGATGATGCAACTTTGTTTAGCATCAGAAATGTTGCCATACATTTTATTTTTAACTGTTTGAGACTGTTGTAGGAATTTATTTATTTGGAGTTTACTGTTCTTCTGTGCTTGCAGGGTTTTCTTCACATACTCTTGACTTCCTCTCATAGTCCAAAGAGATACAGGTTAATTGGTGATGATAAAATTGTCTCTGTGTGTGTATGTTAGCTATATGTTAGTGTTTTGATAGACCTGTCCAGGTTAAATCCTGTCCATACTCAGTGTGTCAGCTGGGATTGGCTCCAGATCTCCATTGCCCTCAAAAGATAATTGTAATTTTTGTACACCAAATAGATAATAACTTGATCTGATTTTTTCATCACTGAGATTAAATACTTTTACTTTTCGGCTATAAAATGAGATTATTTTTTGCCTAAATGGTCAATAGTAACACTTTTTAAATGTGCTAGGAGAGAAGGGATCCTACTGTGGACACTACCAAGCCGAGTTCTGCACAAAGTTGAACAGTTTTCTTGTCAGATCAAAGAGGATATTGCTCCGTCTGGTTATCATCTCAGCCTGTTGTGTCAGTATGTGCTACGGAGGGATCATTGCGTGAGTCTTTTTTTCCACAGAGGAACCTGAAGGAAGAGCACAGACGTAAATAATAAAGTTAACGTTTACTGAATTCCATTTAGCTGCCTCAGTGTTAGGAGGCCGAGTTTAGTTTTGCACCTGCACATTTAAACAGAACAGCTGTCGTTAATGTTATTTACACATGGGCTTTTTTCAGGCCAATGATAAGTCAACCAACCGAAAACGGTCTATTCTAGTCAAAAGCTTAATGTTTATCAATCTAGTGACAATTCTACTTCATTAAGAAAATGAATGCAAGTTGTTGGACCCTTAATTTAGGATTTGAAAATGAAAAAAATGTACCAGGTGATTACTTTAAACTTTATGTAAGTGCTATTTTCATATTTGATTATTTGGCTAAGACAGTTTGAGTGTGTTAAGTAACCAGATCAGAATCAGAAAACTTTATTGATCTCAGAGGGGAAATAAATTAAATAGGTGTTATGTTAACAAATAATGCATGTACAGGTGCAGTCTTGTCATTTATCACCATACCTCCTCTTCTCTCACATTCTTATTTGTCTTGGCTGGTGAGCTAATAATGTTTGTGCAGGTGTCAGCAGATAGTTGGATTAGTCTGGGCCACTCGTGCTGTGCGGTCTGCACCGAGGAGGGGCAGATTCCTGGATTAGTGCCTCTCTCTCTCTCTCATCCATCTCATTGGGGCACTGGTCAAGCTTAGGAGTATTGCACTTGCTTTGTCATCACTGACACACTCACCCAGCATGTTCACTACCTTACATCTTCTTTTAAAACGTGGCTCATAATGGCAATGGAAGCTGCTGTCATAGTTGAAGACTGAATGACATCAGACCCTGTTGAATGAGTGAAGCATACTCTGTGTAGACTTTTAAGCAACACACTTTTGCTCAGAACTACCTTTATAATTGGAACTGTTCTTTTGTGGAATTTTCTTTTATTCCCTTTTGACTGTCTGGACTTCGGGAGTAGAGAGTCCACCGTTCAGTTTTTGAAACATTCTCGAGGACTTGAAAAGCAGATGTGATTCTTGGCTGTTCTCGGACTTTGTGTAGAACATCCAGCTGGAATGTGTCCAGGTTTACAGCTACGTTGCTGACTTAACGGATTATATTGGAGTGGACAATATGGACTTGATATGGACATATTTTGGTAGCTATACGTTTTATCTGAATGACCTGGAAACACTAAAATTCTCAGTGTTGTATTTACAGTGATAACTGAAAAACTTTAACAAGCTGCAATCTTACTAACTTTTGTAAGTTTTTGACTTGTTAGCCCTCACACTCATGGCATCTGAGCCTTGCCCGCTGACTGTGGCAGAGAGAGCTATGTGTAGACTGGTCCACCGTGGACCTCGACCTCAGGCTATGCTAAAACCTCTGCAGATTGAGCTACAGGTGTATGTGGACAAAACACGAACCAAGCAAAAGCACAGGTACTGCTAGAACATTACAAAATGATCAGTTTTATGTTCATTTTGTTTTGCAAACCAAATAACCTCAGTGGCGACGCTGATTCTAGATCAGGAAAAGATAAGCAAATTTCTTCACAAGACAGAAATCCAATTCCATTTGGCATTGAAAACTGCCTACCATTGTATTTATAGACATTTGTTGACAAGCTTGTGGCATTGCATTTAGAATTTGACCTTATTACCAAATACAACACACAAGCATCATCAGGCATCTCTTTACTGTACCTTTTACTGGTGCCTTTTGTAAAACTGATTAGATTCAAGGATAATCCTGACTAAACTCCACATTCTAGCATCTTATCTAGAATTTGGAGCTGCAGCCAGATTGGCTGGTCTTCAGTTTATCCTGGATAATACAGTGAATGTGAGCGTTTACTTCTTAGTGCGTATACTTCTGGATACAACTCACTGATGAGACCTTGTTGTATTGTGACTGCCGGGCTGTGGGCAAAATTTTAATAATACATGTTTTTTTTTGGTTTATTTTTTTAATACATATCTCAAAATGTGTTTAAGCCTTTTCTACACAGCATCACATACTTGAAAGATGCTTATTTTCAAGTGATTCACAATTACAACATGTACAAAGTTAACATCTCCCATTCCCAGTCAGCTTAATTGGTCCAGCAGTTTCTGTGGTAACATTGATTAGGACAATAGGCGACCAGAGAGACACTGACTGGATGTGAAGTCTTACAGGACTCATCAATATCACTGATTTTTTTTTTTTTTTTACATATCCATATTGTCTACAAACAGTTTGGCAAATGACCATTTTTTTTCATAGAAAGCATTACTATGGGTAAAATGTGAGTTTACTGTTTGTCGTACTTAAAAAGTTTGCAAACGCAAACAGCAGGAAACCAACCGATTATCCCAGAAAACTGTGCATCTTTTCAAATATGACTCTGCAACAAGGTGCTCATCTTAGAGCCAAGACTCAGTTGCTAAGGCAACAATCCACAGATATGGCTACAGACCTTGTTGTCATGGTGATAGTTCCAATTTGTTCTTCACTGTAAGAGGAAGTTGCAGTGCCACTGAAGCAAGTGCCTTCTATGCTCTCACTCTGATCCTTCACATGTTAATACCGTTCAATGTGTTTTCTTCTATATTAGGATGGAGGCCTCTTGCTTGGAGTTGGCCTTGGAGGGAGAGCGACTGTGCAAGGCTGGAGACTTTAAAGGGGGGACAGCGTTCTTTGAGGCAGCTGTACAGGTCGGCACAGAAGACCTGAAGACCCTGAGTGCCATCTACAGCCAGCTGGGCAACGCCTATTTCTACCTGAAGGAGTATGGGAAAGCCCTTGAATACCACAAACATGACCTGACCTTGGCCAGGTGAGCACTGAACCTTTTAGTAGCTGCTATGTCCTATGTGATACAATGGATTATGGTCTCTAATTGTCGTTACTGGCAACAAATCGCAGTTCCCTGTCTTGGAAACCAACCAAGAACTGAAACAGATGAAACCAATACAAAGAGTGTCACACTATAATAGAATCACTGTTCATGAACTATCAGAGGGATTTTCATTAGGCTGACCTGAAGAATTCAATCAACCAACTGCTTTACACAACAAATGACAACAAATGAAGCCTGACTGCAAATAATTTCAAGAGGAATTGCCTTAGTTGGGTTATGGTTGTAGTTTTAGCTAATATATATATAAAGCTTTGAAGCTGAGTCATAATTATTTACTTTACTACAGTCAAATTATTTATTAGAGGAGGAAGAAAAAGTGAGTGGAAGAAAAAGTGAGTAGACTCACTAGTAGTCATCGAGTAGTCATCGACTCTTATAGTAAGAGTCGATGACTACCAGCTGGATATTTAACTCATATGAGTAATCCTGTCTCCTGCTATAAGTGCAGCCGGTATTTTAGCAAGGAAGTGATTAAAGACCCTTGGGAGATTTAGCTTGTTACAGTACAGACTCCCCAGAGTGACTGGGACCTGATCTTAGGAAGTAAGCAATCAATTAAAAATATAGTACAGAGAATCTCCCAATTATAATTTGTTACAGAACCATAATGGCTACTGTTAAACAAAATGGCCTTTATTTTATAAAAACTGCACTGTTTGCTGTTATAATTCTCCACCAAATCATGTTTTTCTTTGTGTTCTCAGAACAATAGGAGACAGAATTGGAGAAGGAAAAGCCAGTGGCAACCTTGGTAACACATTAAAAGTGTTGGGGCGTTTTGATGAAGCTGTTGTGTGCTGCCAAAGACATCTGGATATTTCTCAGGAGCAGGGTGACAAGGTAACATGTTTGCTTATTGTTTTTTTCTTTATTAAAATACATTTGCTGCCTGCAAATATTTGTACTTTACACACACACATTGAGAGTTTTCTCTATACCTGTTCTGACCTTTTTTAACATCTCTTTCCTGTATGTCTTTATTTTCTGGCTGTAGGTTGGAGAGGCCAGAGCACTGTATAACATAGGGAATGTGTTTCACGCTAAGGGCAAACAGCAGCTATGGGGCTGCACCCAGGAACCAGGGGACCTGCCTCCTGATGTCAGGGACACACTGCAAAGGGCTACAGGCTTTTACGAGTATGTAGAGCTGATAGAAACACACTACTAAAGGAGCAGCACAGATATGATTCAACACAAAACTCTACATGAGATGCATCTTTGATCCTTATCTTGACCTCTGGCAGAGGTCTGACAACTGCAGATTTGCTCAGGTTTTTTAGCTGCTTTGTGAAGGAAACTATTCCTTCACAATTATACAGCCCTTTTTTAGAAACAGTGCAGACACACAGAGCTGTATGGCCAAGGTGATATATCAAAATGAGCCACTTCCAAGATCTTGCACCAAATGCACTTATTCATCACTGGTTTTACTCTCACAATCTTCTCTTTCTCTTATGCTTAAACTGAGCTATTGTGAGTTTCGATAGTGAACTATGTCGTTTTTCAACAGAATTCCCTCAGGATGATTTTTCACATAGACCAGTTTTGTGAAACACTGAACAGATTGCTATTCTCATGATAAGATATGCTCTAACAGCCATAGAATTGTGGCTATGACTGTCACAGACGTGGTAGGCTCAGTCTGTATCCAAATTAATTCATTGTCCTTGAGAAAGGCAGTTAACTGGTGGGAAAATGTGTAGCTACATGAATTTGAAAGCATGGATTTATTCCTATATTGACAAGTACTGTAGTTAAAATATTTAACATATGCACCAACAATCAACGAACATCATTTACATACTGCTGCCGAATTATTGTGTACTTTCCTCTGCAGGATGAACTTGTGTTTAGTCAAAGAACTTGGAGACCGAGCGGCTCAGGGGAGAGCTTATGGGAACCTGGGCAACACGCACTATCTGCTAGGAAACTTTGTTGAAGCAATCAAGTTCCACCGCCAGGTGAGAAATCCCAAATGTTTACGATCTTGTTGTTGTGCCAGAACAGAGCTGTGACCTCGCGTCAGCAGAGTCTCAGCCAAACTTTGCTGGTGACAGACATTCACCTTACAACTGTTCAGTGACTTTGTGGCTCAGCATTATATTGTTGGCACCAGATTGTACAAAGAGAACCTGATCAGAATGAAATTAAACAAAAACATCATGTTTGGACATGTGGACACAACAGGACAGACATTTTACTGAAATCTGGCTTTTATGAAATAGCTGCGAAGAAAGCAGGAAAGGCTGTCATTATGTTAGATGCTAGTTAAACGGCGCAAACATAGCTACAGTGCAGGTTAATGTGTCACCATGTTTGCTGCCTACACTTCTCCCAGTCACAGTACAGTCACAACCCATGTAGACTGTGATAGAAACTGCCACATATAAGAGGAACTGAAGCTACAACAGTGTGAGTGGAATTCTGGAATGAACAATTATTACTCATGTAACTATTACTTTTCTTTTTTGGACACACTGATGTGGGCATTTCCTTCCATATTATATACCAAAAGCATCAGTAGAGTCATGACTTGAATCCCTTGAAAGACTTGAATGATGAGAAGAAGCAGTGCACAAATGCAAGAATATTGTCACATAAGACACAAGAGCTGGGAAACTCCAGCTTTCTTTGAGGCTTTGTTAAGTTTAGTTGGAGAAGTGCCATTCACATGAAATATATATATTGTTATCCGCTAGAGAGTTGTTGTCTTTAGGCTCATAGGGTCAGACAGAACAGTGCTTTTTATTTCACTGGCAGAGTTCCATGTTGACAAAAGACATTACCTAGTTTGCCTTGCACAGACTTCTGTCTGGCCAAAATTTTACATGCAAAGTAGCAAGTGACTGGGTCAGTTTGAGAGAGGAGGAGGAACTGACTCCCCCTCTCCTCCAAAGTATAAATTGCCATCATTTCACTGAATCAACTTTTGTGCAGTAGTTTTATTTCAAACTGTAAATATATACCTAGCGCTGCTACACCCACCATCTATTTTGAGTGAATTTCACCCCCATTGGTTTTCACATAGATCACGGTCCTTCTCATATTGCACTGAATCACGGGGCACAGAAGTAAATAGCATCTCATAGAAAAAAATAACATGAGGAAATTGGTTTCTTGGTAACTATGACTTCAGGCTTGCTCTCCCCGTGTTTCCCGTCACTCTCCATTGTAAACCACTTGTTCTCTCGTGGGAGAAGCTGGTCTCTCCTCTCTTCTCCATTACAAATCTATCAGTGTGCTGCAGAGGGGAGCACAGCTCTTATAAAGGAAATCAGAGGAGCCAATTTGATACATCACTGCTGCAGCAACACCTCTGGTCATGAAATAATGGACTCAACAAAGCTTGTAAAACTGCGCAACAGTCTCAACAATTTGGCTGAACTCACCTGCTCAGAATAAGAAACAGATAAAAAAAAATCCTGTGTTTTGCTTTGACTTGGCTGATTCTCTGTCATTCACAGCGGTTATCCATTGCCAAAGAATTTGGGGACAAAGCAGCAGAGCGACGAGCGTACAGTAACCTCGGCAATGCCCTGATATTCCTGGGCCAGTTCAACACAGCCACAGAGTACTACAGGTGAGGGAAGAAGCCAGTCTGACATCTAGTGGACAGAAGCTGAAGTGAACCAGTTTCTGCAAAAGTGAAAACGTGACTAAATATAAACAAAAAAGTGATTCTGATGCATGACATGAATTTCTAATATACAAAAAAAAAAAAAAAAAAAAAAACGGCCATTTAATTGTTCATTTATTTTTTCCTTTTGTCATCTTTTTAATTCGTCTGTCCTTTGCTTCCTGCTTCCTCTAGGAAAACGTTGCAGCTCTCCAGGCAGCTGAGGGACCAGGTGATGGAGGCTCAGGCCTGTTACAGTCTGGGAAATACCTACACCCTTTTGCAGCAGTATGAAAGGGCTATAGACTATCACCTGAAACACCTGTACATTGCCCAGGAGCTTACTGACAGGTACAGTGTGTCTCTGAAATAATACAAACATGCATAGAACAGAAGTAGTAGAATAGTTTTCTACATTTTTATGAGTGTGTGTTCACACTTCGACAGGGTTGGTGAGGGACGAGCCTGCTGGAGTCTGGGAAATGCATATGTGTCTTTAGCGAACCACAAACAAGCTCTGCACTATGCACGAAAACACCTGGACATCTCTAAAGAAGTGAGTGTCATTTTAACATTATTGTCATTTTTTTAAAGTTGGGGAAGTAATTTAACCTAATGTGTTGGTCTCCTCGTCTCTGTCTATTTGTCTTCCTCAGATTGGAGACAGAAATGGGGAGCTGACGGCCAGAATCAACGTGGAACAGCTGATGGAGGTTCTCGGAGTCAATGAGAGCGACCTCTCACCATCCAGTTCGGAGTTTGAGATGCAAGGTTATACTTTAAAGTTCCTCTCTACATTTTCAATGAGATATTATTGTTAAACTGGCAAGAACTGACATTTTGTTACCAGTGACAGTAGTTTCCAGTCTTTATGCCGAGATCGATATTTACCAGCCAGACAAGAGACTGGTGTTAATCTCCTGATCTAAATCTAATGCAAAATGGGAAAAATTCCTTTTCAACAAATCTTTACACACTTAAATCTTACACCTAAACAAGACTCCAAATTAGTAACACTTGATACCACTCATTAGTACTATGTTATTGAATCATTGCACTGTTGCCACCAATTATAGTTGTTCAGATAATGGGATATACAAAGAAGCAATGTCAGTTTATTACATATATTTAATTTACATTCATCAGTCCGAGTGTAAGAGTCGACAACAGGTCTCAACATATGTAGCTTGTATATAACACTCGACTCTGGTCACAGGTCCAATTGTTTTAGGTTGAATTTCAGTTGAATTCTGTCATGGCGTTCACGTCTGTGCCTCTTTATGATTTAAATAGCTGTAATTTTTTGCATAAACAAACAAAGCCACTGTAGAATTAAATTATGACTCAGTCAACTTAATTTCTTAAACATCATGTAGGCAAGTTTCTTTAATTATAGCATGGGAAAAAGGGTGCGGTAGATGAAAAAAGCTCAACTCTGCATGTGTGTGAACTTGTACTTGACTCAGGGACCTGTCTGTTTGCACTCGGCAAACTGTGGTTAGAGGGAAGTTGTCTCGGAGCTGAGCTCGCTCTCCCGTTTTAAAGGAATAGGAACAAAAAATAATGGTCTTCTAGTTTAGCTTCTGTGTTTGACAAAAATAGCGTGTGTGCTTGGTAAAGCTCAGAATACTGTATGCTCACACAAGGTGACCATACTAAATGTAAAATAAACCGAAGTCCAGACGAACATAACAGATAAACATGTTTGTGTTATGTCTGAACTAAATGTGACCGAGAACGAGGGTTGTGTATATTTTTATGTTTTTGTTGTTTACTTCCAGCCGCAGGCAGATGGTTTGTTTCTAAAATGCATCCCCCTCCTTTTTTTCTAAACATAATCCTCAAACAATGAAGCTGATTCTTATTGATTCTCCCTCAAATGATCCACCACAATTTCTAACCTCATGTAATGAAGCATGGAGGAACTGTGCAGTATTTATCTGTGAGATCTGCTTCGCTTTGTATGATGTTTACTTTCATGAACCCTCCTCCAGCCAGAAACTTACACCCATGTCCTAAATTTCCCTCACTGGTGAAGAGCTGGCAAACAGACTCTTATTCAGATTGTTTGCCCAGTTGTCTGCTGAAACCTCAGAGCCACATCGAGCATCATGGGACCACCACTGACATTACAGACCACTGCTGCAAAAAAAACTCAAGCACAGCCAAGTGTTTATATACTTACTACTATTTTTTTTCTTTAGGAGCAAGACCCAAATTCACCAAGAGAAATAGCATGGACAGTGTGGAGCTGTGGAAGTACTCTTCAGATAAGGTGATTTCTCTTCCTCACATTTCAGTATAAGACTCTAGAGAGAGATGCTTTTGTAAAAGTGATCCTCACACATCTCCCTGAACGGTTATCAGTCCCTCACTACCAGTATTTTCTTTTACCACAGAACGGGGAGAACCAAGACTTGGAGAGTATACCCAGGAGATCCAAGAGTCATCTGTCGCAGCCTGGTAAGAGGAAGGGCTACCCAGACAGTCAGTCGTCAGATGAAAGGCCGTGGTTGGACTCGCCTGTGGACACCGACGACATCACTGTGCAAGTTCCACCTCCAGTGCCAGTGAGTGGCTTTATCTTTACTGCTTTTTTTTTAGCAAATGTGATACCGTGTTTCTTTTATGTGGCGCCAGGTGTAAGCTAATCTCTGGACAAACCCAGACCAGCTGTTTCCACTTGTTTTCATTTCTTATGCTAAGGTAGGCTACGCTAAGCTAAGATAATGAGCTCCTCACCATACATATACATACATTAACAAGTAATATTCATGTAAACACCTGTTTTTAGCTTCAGCCTTGAAAGTATTAACATTTGTGATGCATGAGCGGTTGAATATTATTCTGTTTTCCTTTAAAATGGATTTGATGAATCATTAGCCGCGATTATAAATAATCAGTTCATAGTTTCCTAATCTACATATCACTGGACTCAAACATGGTATCAAACCACAAGTAAATCAATTAACATTTAAAGATTCAACGTCATTAAAGCTTTAGTTGATTTAAAATATTAATATTTTCCTGTTCATTTTTCCAGCTCATGTTCCAGTTCACATTTTGTGCCTCAGACTATAAAGCTGCTCACTGTGTATTTGAGTAATATTCTCAAGTTCATATTCATCTTAAATATAAGATATGACACCATTTTAATTAATGCACAGAGTCAAACTGTGAAAAACCTGATTTAATGTTTCTCACAAAAAGATGTGAAATGCTCTCTGCTGAATCCTCTTTTCTACTTTTAACCATTAATCATCCTCTGTCTAATGTGTCTTGGGGGCTTCTTCTTTTAACAGAACATGAGAGAAATTAGATGGAGATTAAATTTGGAACATTTCTTTTAATTTCCCATGAGGTTTTACAGTATGATGTAAGATGTTCAGCTACATTATAAAGGTAACTTCTCATTAAATACCAACAGTCATCCATTTGCTGGGAAGCAGATTGTTAATGAGGAAACTGTTTCACAGCTGTTGTATCCTTAAAATTCAGTGTCCCCACAGCTCATCATGTCTCATTCCTGTGACAATGTTAATTGTTGTAATCAGGAGTCTGACATCCTAGAAAAGAGAGAAAATTACTGGGCTGCGTGATGATAGTTCATCACAGGGGACTGGAAATAGCATCCAAAACTAAATGCTGGTAATCCTGATGACACTGAAGCATCTTTTTAAACCAGCTGTGTCTGTGAACTTTCCACTGCTTGTTGCTGAAGCTGTAAATCATAAAGACATCCAGGAAGCATCTTCAGGGAGCAGTTAGAAAATAAATAGAAGTGATGAAGTTTGATTATCGTAATTAAGTTAATGTAACATAATTATGTTTGGGTGCAACAGCCAGTTTTAATGATCGACAGTGAAACAGCAAATTTTAAATCATTTTCAATCTGATGTAAGTTTGTCATGTTATGTTACAGATCTAGGTGGATAAATCTGAGTCTGTGAGTGTCGAATCAACTCAAAGACCACTTGCTCATGTTTTAAGAAGCTTATGATTGAAATGACATAGTCATTATTAGCAGATGACGTTAGCGGTTTTATCCATTTTGACTTAAAAGTTGAATAAAACAGTTAATTTTTAACTGTAAGTAAATCACATGTTCTTCATCGGCAAAATCTGACTAAAATTCAAAATTATTTATTGAAAACAGTTGATTATTGATGTAAAACAGTAGAGGTCATTTCATTTATAGCCAGTTATGGTTGAATTTGTAGGTTGAAGTGATAATTTTAACTAGTAGCAGATTTAAGCAGCTGTAAAACATATCTAGCTTATTAAGCTAACTTAGCCCCATGAGCTGTTTTAAGATGCTTTTATGTCTTAAAGCTGTTTTTTGTTTTTTCAGCTGATTAAAATGAGTGCAATAAATATTCACTTGTGGCTACTTATATCACACAATTAAAGAAAAGACTGAAGATAAAGCACTGATCTATGTAAATATGGAATTATAGAAATAGCATTGTTCTTAGACAGTGAAGTACTGGTTAGTCTCGGTATTTTAAGTATGACAAGGAAAAGACTATAATTAGTGAGTTAACGCCTCATCTAAAGAAACACAAGAAGAAAAAAAAACACAGAAAACATGATGGTGACATCATCGAGGGACATTCCCTGTCCCTCCCATTCACATACAAACACAACTGATGTCATATTCTCTCACTTCGCTCTCTCTCTCCCTCCTCTCATTCTCTCATCATCACGTGTACCTGTCTCGTTCGTTCTGTCCCTTTGGCCTAGTTGATTAATTGGACAGTACAGAAAGGGAAGTGAGGAGATCCACAAAGAGCATGGGGCCAAGGACACAGGACAGACGACTATAAGTCACACCTGATTAGTGTGTAAAGAACGAGTAAATAATCAGAAAAGACTAATTTTGAATGTGAATATGATTCAGATATTTTTGAAGAAGAATGGTAGATTTTACAGCTTTGTTGTGTGAGTGCTCGTACTTGTGGTTGTTGGCTTGTGATCTTTTTTGGCAGCCAGTGTTGGCAGGCAGTTTACTCATAGCCATACCCATCTTTACACCCCCTTCCTCCCCTTCACACACACCCCCTTACTTTTACCCCCAGCTCTCCCTCTCTCTTCCTAATGTGACCTTGATTACAGAACCGCTAGCCTCCCCATAGGGTCAACTCCCCCCTCGCTTCCTATAATGAGTTGTTTTCCCACAGTGAGTGAACGGGACAAAAATGGCCTGCAGGAGAGCCACAGAGAGAGAGAGACAGAAAGAGAGAGAGAGACAGAAAGAGAGAGGGGGAGTGAGTGCATGGCAGCGATTAAAAGAAGGCTGAAATAGAGGGATACACAAGGAGAGGAAATTAGAGGAAGAGAGTTGAGTACAGCGGGAGAGCAGAGAGATAGAGAGAGTGGTGTAAAGTGGTGGGTTAAAGTAGGGAGAAGGAGGTGTGAGCGAGGCATGTGGACAGAGCGAGAGGGAAAGAGAGCTCAGAGAGAAATGAGAGAGAGAGAGAAGGAGAGATAGAGGACAAAGACAAAGTGCCACTGGTAAGATGTTTCATTTTTGTTTCACAGCTTGACTCTGAACATGGTGCAAAGGACACAAGAGGTTCTTAACTTTCTTTTCTTTTAGATTTTTCTTTTTTTTCTCTTTTTTTAACAATTGAAGTACAGTATTTGCAGCGCATGTGGTTCGTGGTTTTACTGAATCTATAAATATTTAACTCTTCTTTTATTTCAAACTTACATTTGTTCATTGAACCACGTTGAGATTTTCGGATAAAAAAAGTTGCAACAGAAGAGAAAAGATTAATAGAATAGAGCTGACTGAAATCACTGGTCTGACCTACTTCACATCTCACTGAGGCAACGTGCTTTAACTTCATCGACTTGTTGGTGTTGAAGGTATCATTTAATTCTGTTTTGGTTGTTAAAGTTTTGATAGTCAGTATTAACAGTCACATGTTAATTGCAGGGACTTTGTTTATGTATAAAATAAACAGACCTTAGCTTCCGTTAACTGACTTTAACTTAACATAATATTAACACGTTCAACACAATTTGCCTTTTTAATAAGGTGGATGTTGTTAATTTTTAATAAGGCATCAGATGTATTGTGGAATTGTAAGAAGTTTAAAAAGAAATCAGTGAACTAAAGTTAAGTTGAGGCTTAAGAAGACATGATTTAAAACAATGGCACTATAATAATAATGTCATTGTGAGCTGCTCAGATACTTTCAACAGAATCCAAGAAATTGAATTTTGTCAAAATGACCAACTGGTGAATGTTTGTTGAATTATATTTCACATTCTTTATAGTACATGTGTTGATCTATTTAGCTTTTTGTGGCAATGTAAGAATAAGTAGCTGCAAAATTGTTTCTTTTCTTCCTTTTTAGACTAGTTTCTTTTTTTTTTTTTATGTGGAGCAAAGTAACCAAATCAAATCAAATCAAAAACTACTCCACCACATTCCTAGTTGCTACTTCGTCACTGTCATTACAGTTGCTTCCCTCTTCAGCTCTGACAAACCAATTATTGCTGATTGATGTAAAATGTGCTGTGACCAGTTCACAGCGTGGGAATTTGACCACAAACAGATTTAAAGCTCCTCTGTGAAATCCAAACAGATTGACATGAGCTTGTTTGGCGAGAGCTTGAATGTAATAGATGTTTGTGAATATGTTAAAAATAAAGCCCACACTGTAGCTTTGACTAAGATTTTATAGGGTAATTTTAAAAGTTGTTATGGACAGTTTCCAGTTTTTACACTCAAATGTTGCACTAAACCTGTTTCTTGGAACAGAACACAAACATTTCTGAGGGAAGTCAAAGGAAATTTGTAGGATAAGATGTCAAAAGTACAACTAAGCTTCCTGTCATATTTTAGCCAAAAGCTGTTTTTTTTTTTTTATATATATTTCATTGCTTTTGCTTTTAGCCAATATAAATTCCTTTGTGTGCAGTTCTGTTTATTCTTAGATAAATTCTTAGTGAAGCAGCAGTTTCATTTTTTTTATTTATTATATTTTGGCTCAGCGATATTGTGCACAAATCATATTTCATTTTTATCTATTTATTTTTTTGCTGTTGTCCTGCAGATTAACTCTCGTTCTGCATCGAAACATCACAGCGTGATTAATTGAACTTTTCGGTAGCACTGGTCAAACATGATTAATTCCACATCTGCTTTGCTTTGCTTTGTGTTTTTGTCACCGAAACATTTTCCATACATAAATTATCCCCTCCAGCTGAGTGTAAACACAATATCTGGACGGGTGACAGAGCACTTTGTGGTTTTATCTCAAAACAAATGTCTGAGTGCTTTGTTTTTCACTGATTGAATCATTGATCAGCTCATCATTGATTAGAGTCACACACTTATCTCCAGCTGATGTGAAACCACTAGGTGGTGCTTAGTTTCACTTGAAATGTGTGAAAATTAAAACCAATAAACTCATTTTAAATTAACCTCAAAGCATCATTTTTACCCTAAAAATTAAACTAAATAAAACAAAAAACTAACAGTCTGTGGCTTGATATTTAATATTTATTGTGTAGGCTATTTTATTTAAACCTAAATGGGTTTTTGTATTTTTAAATGACGTTTTCTGACATTGTCCCACCTTCGGTATCTAGGCCAAGGTAAGTCTCACCAGGAAGGCCGTTCCCCTGTGAGTTAATCAGATTATTTTTCTTCTTCACAAGCTGCCCGTCCACTTATTCACCTGCACATCGTGTTTCTTGGATCTGGGTACAGTTCAGCATAATGAGGTAGATCTGGTAAAAACTTGGTGAACTACATTGGGTTTCATGAATCAAAGTATTATGTGTCAGCTTTTAATAAAGAGCGAAATAAAAGGCTGAATGAGGAAAAGGAGAAGAAAGAAATGAGGCTGTTTCTGTAATATTAGTAGAAAACATGTGGTCACCCAAAGATGTCAGAGAGATGGTCTTGATTTATTTGCACAGAATAAGTATGAGAGTGTTTTATGTCTTTCTTTTTAGAAGCTGGGCCGTGACCCCTCCGATGAAGACTGCTTCTTCGATCTCCTCAGCAAATTTCAGAGCAGCCGCATGGATGACCAGCGCTGCCACCTCGACGAGCCTCAGAACGGCGATAACGGAGAGGGTGCTACAAACTCTGTGCCATCTTTGAACGAGATGATCGGTGGGTTTATCTGTTATTTCAGAACTGAATAAAGTATTTTTAAAAGAAGCTTTGAGATTCGAGATGTGAAAGTGTGAAATTCAGTCAGAAGCCAGTCCCTGTAAAGTCTGAGAGCATCAAACACATTTTCCACTCATCTCATCTGACTCTTCTCTCTCTCACAGATCCTGCAATTACCACTTCTCCCCAGACTGAGGAGCTGTTTGATTTGATTGCGAGCTCTCAAAGCCGCCGTCTTGATGACCAGCGGGTTAATGTTGGCAACCTTCCAGGCCTGAGGATTACCCATAATAACCTGGGACACCTGGTGGGTGAAGGGGATCATCAAGAACCCAGTGATGACTTCTTCAACATGCTTATTAAGTGCCAGGTAAAGCCACAATTTATCATAAGAAACACAAATTTTTACTCCTCTTAGATTCGTAATTATTTAGATTAAATTAAATTATTAAAAATGAGGATTATTTTTAACGAATATACAGCATGAGCTCAGTAGTATTATGTCCTCCACTCGTCCTCCACTCCTAAATTTTTTATGTTTCTGACTATAGTCCTCCAGGATTGATGATCAGCGGTGCTCACCGCCAGAAGCCGGCCCCCACGCCCCCACAGTGCCTGATGAAGACTTCTTCAGTCTAATCCAGAGGGTTCAGGCCAAACGTATGGACGAGCAGCGCGTCCAGCTGCCTACGGAGGACCAGGACGGACCCGATTCCCCTGATCCAGAGCCGCCTGCTGGATTCTCCAGCTAGGACTTGGTGAATTAATAGTGAACAAGTCAATGTCAAAGGAAATAAAAAAGCAGAGGGAATGAATGATGAAAGATGAGCCAACATTTATAAACAGCACTCGAGACTGAGGCTGAACTAACACCATTTTTAATAACAAGACGAATTTTATGTGCAATAGGTGTTGCCCTGTCAAATGTTGCTCAATGTATTATGTTCTAAATGTAAATGTAAATATAACAGGAAAACAAGCAGAGTTTAAACTTGGTGGTGTGAGTAAGGGAAGAAGATAAACATTTGGGGTGACAAATACGAAATCGTATATACACTCAATCTAATGCCTTAATTAGCATTTTTTTCAGACTCAAGATTGTATTCCCTGTTGTCAGTTGTGGTTTTCAAGAAGCACATGATGGGCATACAGTGTAATATTAATGATTAATGCAGAGACACGCAGTGTGAGTAGTGGAAATCACAAAGATGTAACGAGAGAAGCAGAGTTGATGTAAGAAACAAGAGAAGTGATAGATTTGCACTGAAAACTTCGACAAAATGTGTCAGTTCAATTATACTCTGATCAATGCTGCCGTTACCTGTCAGTCAGTTTTTGTGGTTTCCACCTCTCAGACATTTAAAAAGAAAAAGAAAAAAACATGTTGTGATTTGTGCAGTAACAGTATTAATGATTCCCTTCCAGTGTTAAACAAATTGTTTTGGACAGTTTCGATTGATAACCACACTTCAGTTTTACTGACATTTAAACTGACAGAATGACTGAAACACGCTTTTCCACATAAATGTTATTTATGTGAATTTTATGCATTTAAAAAAAAATAAATGCATCAGTCTTATCACACAATGACTGAGGTTTTCTGAGGAAGTGATACGTGATGAAATAGCTTCTTATTTTATAGCTTCAAGATTAGAGTTGTGTGATGATTCAAGCTCCAGTTAATGTTTCTGCTTGGCTTTTACAGTGACGCTATCTGCTGCCCATTCTGCCCTCAACATCTGCTAACAGACTACTACTTACTGCCATTATTATTTGTTCTTTAACATAGAAATAGAAGCCGATTAACAAAGCTGGAAGCTTAATATTTTTGAAGAATCTCAGTACCATTAAGTTCTAGGTTGATGTGCTGGTATGGCGCCTCCCTGTGGTCAAAATGTTGCATTACCACTGTGAAATACAGAATACAGTCAGCTGGGATGATGTAATTATGATATCTTGTTCCAAGTCTGACAATTGAGAGAAATTTCTGGTTCCAACAAGTTGTACCATAAATATGGAGATGTCAAAACCACAAATTTAATATAATTTAATCGGCTAAAACTCTGAAATGTTTTGCATTGCAAAAAACATTTGATCTCACCTATGGGCTTGCTTTTTTATTTAAAAGTAGCACTTACCTCATTTTTGTACCTCAAACCCTCTATGAACCAGAGAGATAGTGAAAGGATCATTTACCAGTTTCATAGTGTGTAATGGTTTGATTCAACTCTCTTTGATACACAACACATTGGGAGATACATTGAATATTTTCTTTTCCTGTTTTTTGTGAATTAACATTTTTAAAAAAGTACCCGGTACGCTTCTATTTGTCTCTGCCATAATTTGTACATATAAATATATTTTGTATTTATGTTCCATTTGAGGACATGAATATGTCCCTTCATGCTTTTAATAAAATGTTTCAGATGTTTATTTGGTTTCTGGTTTTCCGTGGACACAGTTTTTGTTTTTGAGTAACCCTGACTTATATGACAAACGGTTTCATCACATTCAGTTGGCCACATTCGAAAAATGTGTCCTGGATCAAGTGAGAGCGGCACAATCAATGGATTGAATTTCTCAAGCCCGGGGTTTAGTGGAACAAAGAACAAAGGGCTCAACAAACCTGTAGATCAGCTTTGAGTTTGTTTGCATAAAATAGATAAGTAGGGATGTAAAGCATTTATTAAAACACAATATTCACTCTTCTGTTGAGCTTAACCCCAGCCACTATGAAAACACTACTTCCCTGTCTTCTCATGGTATTCCTAGTATTCCCAGTCTTCTTTAGGAAGTAATTTAACTTTAAAAGGAAGCCACTGTTATACATTCACATGCAGCCTCTCCTTACCTAATACACTGAATTAAGACTAAATGTCACAGCCCTCCCCTCTTTTCCCTCTGCCTCTAATTTCACCCCTGCCTACTGTCATTCATCCTTTCCCTCCCTCCCTCCCTTTCCTTGCCCATTCTTCCTCCCTCTTACCCACAATGCAATGCAGCATGAGCAGGCTCAGCTGAGCTATAAAAAGGCATCGTATGGGGGAGGGAGGGCTGCCGTGCAGCAGGAACTGTGCAGACTCGCACACACACACACGGGGATCCAGGGACAGCAGCCCCCTGCACTAGGATCTAGAGCCACAGCGCCAGAAGAGAGGTCAGTACAGAGGACAAAGGCTCCATAGAGGAGAAGGCAGGAAAATGGCAGGAACCGAGTCTAAGTTTGTTAGAGCGAGTGATGAATTGAGAGATACCAGAGGGAGAAGACAAAGTGGGCAGGGCTGTTGATTGATGGGATGGAGAAGGGGAATAACAGAAGTCTGTAATGGTGAACTGTCATCTGGTTTCATGGCACACTGTGGTCAGTCATACTGTTTAAAATGCTTGACAGTGTCAGAAGATCAAGCTTTTATTTAGCTTGTTTATGTCACGCACAGTGGTGGCACTCATTTTACTCTCCAGACTTTTGGTTTGACATTTCCTTTGCAGATGACATGCCTTCACTTTTCATAACATTAAAACATTCTCCTTCATCTACACCCATTAAAGGGCGTTTCACAAACGAGCAGCTCTCGCAGTGTCACAATGTTTTCAGTCACAATAATGGTCACTGACAATCGATTGGTGGCTGAGTGCTGCTGATTCTAATGCACGTTAAAGTGAAGCAGAACTCGCCATTTAGAACACAAACACGTCCACAACAGCTACAGCTAACACTAATTTATCTTGCTCCATCCTTTCACAAACAACATGGAATATCTCCCTGCACTAACGTCAGTAGGGTCTCCTCCTGTCCCTTAAAGGGACAGTACACTTAATAAAATTCTAGTATCTAGGTAACCAGGGAATGTAGAAATAGATCATGTGCTCAGGACTTTTTTTTTTTTTTTTACTCCTGTTACCTCCAGGGGTAGTGAGTGAGATCTTCAACCCCATGTGCTTTTAGTGAATGGTTGAAACGCTATTCCTTAACAGCTGCAGACTGAACAGGTTTTTTTTTTAGCCGGGTCACATTTTGAAAAATACAGTAATAAGACATGAGGGCGGGACAGACGAGAGGAACTGGCACTAGAGTGGAGGTTGTGGTGAATCAAGTGTCTCTATTTTTAATTTCAAGGCTTGAATTACAATAATGCTTCAGCCAGGTTGACTGGAGGGGTCTTACATTCTGTATTAACAGTACATGCAGTTGCAGGGGATTACATAATTCATGGAGCTGTTAGAGATTAATGCATTTTAAGGGAAAGGGCATGGCCACTCAGAAGGCTTTGTCCTCATATGATAAAAATCCTGTTCAAACATCTTGCAACATCTCTGTGACTGATACAGCCACAGTTGGGAAATGTATGAGAGCAAAACCTTGCAGTGGTTCACTTGCATATACTTTCACTTCCATAATGCCATGGATTATTGAAAGCAATTTCCACTCAGAGTCATGTAATGTTGTTTGCACCGTATTAGAACCAGAACATGCATGACATACCAAAGAAGCAGGGGAGCCAGAAGATGGCACCATAATAGGCCATAGTGGGATTCCCAAACAGGCTCTGTGCTGACTCAGATACCAGCCTCTATGTGACATTTACACAGGCCACAGGGTCAGGGAGCTGACATAAAAACTGGACACCTGAGAAGCAGAACTACCAGTACTCAGTGTGAATTGGAGAACAAGCAGGTGTGAACACTGCAAAAATATAATTTTATGGTGAAGCAGGAAACAGGTGTTAACCCCAGACATAAAAATGTGTCATTTTCTTCCCGTGCAGTGCAGCTTTACTGAAACACACAGTACAATACTTCATATCACATTTTAATACGATCCCTAAAGCTCATTCGTCAATCCAACACTATGGTAACTGTTTTGTCTGAGCAGCAATCATGTGGCAGTGAACAAGCAGCCGCATTGCCTCAAGGTCAAGTTCAACTCTTGGCATGCAAAAACATTCAGCGCTGAAGCTACAGTAGTAGATTTTTAATGATAATAATTTTCACAAACAACGTCTCCTCTGCTCTCTGGTGAACAGGCCAAAATACAGAAGTTCAAGCTTGGGCCTCAACATGTAATCTAATAAATAAACTGTCAGACTCAAAACTCATATCAGCAACTTCTCAGGTTACTTGACTAACATGCACATGTGTGCATGATGTAAGTAAACAGGTGACGATCAAATACCAAAGTCAAGACTGTATGAATGTACCTGACAATGGTTTGTGGCTTGAAGAGAACTTCTCTATAGTCAAAGTAGATATGAAACTGGGTGGTAACGTTGACACAGCGACAGGTGTTTAATCTAAAAAGTTATTTAAAGGCAGTTCTTTCAAACACTCCCATTTTCACCCTGAGCAACAGGCACGGGCAAGCAGCCACTTGCCCATTCGTATGTTTTCTCACTCCCCCTATGACTGACCTAAGCCTCCTTCCTCATTCTTCTCCTTTTGGTTTAGTTGTCGACCAAAACACGAGTGTAAACAGGAAACGCCGTGACAGTTGTCTACTGTAGATATATTCAGTGTTGTAACTGCAAAACTAAAAGGCACTTCTGAGCCAATCAAACGTCGAGGAACAAGAGCTCGTCTCATTCTCACTTGGCAACAAACAATAACACCAGTTGCTGCCATTAGACATTTCAACTGCCTCGTCTGCTCTGTCACAGGTTGGATGAATTTCTAGCTCACCATTTTTATATATAGTTATCTTCTCATATTCTTGACCAATGCATTAATACATACATATTAAATGTATATTTAACACCATAAATTGCTGGTGAAGGGTTTTTGAAATTTGTTGAGACTTACACATCTGTTAAATATGTTAAATGTTGAAATATGAATATGTTGAAAAGAACAATATTAATATTACTTCATCTATGAATGCATTTGTTTTCAACTGAGTCAATTGTTTTATGGAGCAATTTTTCATTCAGGTTCTAATCAATTTATTTGAATCGTCATCATGGAGACATTTTATTACACAACACCATCAGTTTACTGTAAAATAACAGACTACCTTAAGATATATGACCTATTTAGATCGACTTGCTCTCTGTTGTAATGAATTTATTTGAATTTCTGTCATTTTTGTCTTTCAGTTGAAGGAAAACACTCATCTAACACAGCGGAACAATGGCAGGTAAATAATAAATAATATGCTTTAGCACATATTTTATTGATGATTACTGAATGTTGTTTAAAATGGTTATTTATATTTTCATTATTAATCTCTTGAATAAAATACTACAGAGGCAAGTTTGCTGTCTTTTCTTGTACTCTACTGCCCTCTTCTGCTGATTTGTGAGGATGCATTGGACACTTTGTACTTACATTTAAAGATACACGCATAATATGTGTTAGTCGATTTTACAGAGACATAATTCGTTGTGATCTATTATTTCATTGACAACACATTTAAATAAGTAAGTACGGTATGAGATAAGACAGTCAAAAGAATATTGTTTTATTAGAAAAAAAAACTCAATTCTATATTTTGTTTCAAATTCAAATTCAGATTTATTATCTTTAAACTTCAGACTGCAGAAGTAATATCCCGTGAACTGATTTACCTGACCATAGTTATAACAACAAAGGTGACAACTGTTGCCATGGTAACACAGTTTGAGTAATAGCGCAAACCTAAGACAAAGCAGTCACAGCTTAGTTGGACCAGGCAATACTGCCTCCTGCAATTAAAGAATGGGCAACACATGTATCACGGCCACCACGGCTCAGGAGCAAGATGGTTTGTTTCAAAATGTTTCAAAAATGTTTTTCTTTGTGAGTTTGACTTTTGGTGAAATGTAATATTTGGACTCAACCTCTTTTGTACCTGTTTATTTCAGACAAAATTAAAGACGCCAAGATCATCTTTGTTGTGGGTGAGTACACGTTTTTTTATTTTAACAACATTACGAGCTGTTTCATAATATACCAACATTTTTTTTCTTCATTTGTCAGGCGGGCCTGGCTCTGGAAAGGGCACCCAGTGTGAGAAGATAGTTGCGAAATATGGCTACACTCACCTGTCATCTGGGGATCTGCTCCGTGCTGAGGTGTCTTCTGGCTCTGAGAGGGGCAAGCAGCTCCAGGCCATCATGCAGAAGGGAGAGCTCGTTCCCCTGGTAAGAGATGGACATAGTTTTTTAGGAGTGTTGTTATTATTATTACCTTTTGCTCTTTGCACTAATAAATAAAAGGGCTGTGCAGTACCAAAGTAAATTTGTGCACAGATGAGAATATAATATATCTATAATATATAGTAAGTTATTTTCAAACTGAATTGCTGTATCATTTTGGGGGTTGCTTATAATATTTCTGGGCTGATTACAGGACACAGTCTTAGACATGATTAAGGACGCCATGATTGCCAAGGCTGACGTGTCCAAGGGCTTCCTTATTGATGGCTACCCCCGTGAGGTGAAGCAGGGTGAGGAATTTGAGAAAAAGGTAAGAGAGGAGAAGGCTTGAGGTTTATTATTTAAACTCCTGCAGCAATGGAAACAAGTTTTAATGAGTGAACTGTCTTTGAACCCAGATTGGTAAACCCTGCCTGCTGCTGTACGTCGATGCAAAAGCAGAGACCATGGTCAAGAGGCTTCTGAAGCGCGGTGAGACCAGCGGGCGTTCTGATGACAACGAGGAGACAATCAAGAAGCGTCTGGACTTGTACTACAAAGCAACTGAGCCCGTCATTGCCTTCTATGAGGGCCGTGGTATTGTGAGGAAGGTGAGTCCCACTAGTGCGTTTGGTGAACAATGAAAAAAAAAAAAAAAACACATGTAAAAACTGTCATATAATCTCACACGACATGTTGTTGTGTTTTGTTTAGGTCGACTCTGAGCTCCCCGTGGACGAAGTCTTCGGCCAAGTGTCAAAGGCCATTGATGCCCTGTAGTAAAACAACATAACTAGATGAACTGTGTCTGGTTGTTGTTGTTTTATTTTCATTCATTTTTTTCCATTTCTTCTGTGTCTTTCATAAAAACAAAACATGAACAATGAAAAGAATATTGTTCCCACTGGTAGAAAAAAAAAGAAAGAAAAAAAGACGGTCATTAAGGATCAAAGATGCCTTAATCCCATCTCTAATCCAGCAATAAGAACCTACTATTTTAAAATCACTGAGTGTTCAATCTGCTTAAGTCTGCATCTGGAGATCCATTTGTATTTTCATATTTAGTCATGCCTCCATTTTGTGCTTCATACTGTATGTATCTGTATCTCTTAAGGTACTGTGTTACAGGAGGTGAACTATCTCTAAACCTTTAAAGCACTATGCTCACTCTTGGGCAAAACTGCACTTTACACAAATATGTTTTTCTCTCTTTATTTTAACTCTGCCATATAGAGTCCAGAGATCACTGGAAAATAATAGAAATCTTTTGTTGCTGTGCCATTGTAAATGGTAAAGATCCATCCACTGTGGACAACATTCATTTCTATTAATTCATTTATAAAAAAAAAAAATATTTAAAGCACAGAAATGTACTAGTTTTTCATCAAGATGTACACGTTACAATGGTGTCTATAAAGTGGTATATGTTAAAAAAAGAACAAAAGAAGAAAATTAAAATATGAGGAAAAGGGTTTAACTTATTAGTGCTGACTGTGTCTGAGTATTTTAAAGATGCACTTTGATGTGATGTGGGATCTGTTGCATATTTGACAGTACAATACTGTAACCTCAAAACCTGCGTAAACAAGACTTCCAAGTTGAAAAGGAAAACGCTTTTCTTTTCAGAAGGCATGTAGACACAACAGGATACAGGACACGCTGCTTCAGCCAGCCATAGCTCATGGCTGTTATTATAACTTCTCCTTTGAGGCTGTGATGATCAACAAGTCTTCCTTTACCTCTCACCTTCCTCAAACACACACACACACACACACACACACACACACACACACACACAGACACACTTCCAGCTGGCTGAGCAAACATGGCACACAGGTATCCGGACTACCCTCTAAGGAGAGCTCTGATCATGACTCTGCTGCAGGGATGAGGAAAGAGGAAAAACAGCTTCTGAAGGAGGAGGGAGGGGGTGCAGGATGTGTCCGTCGGAAAGTTGTTCGAGAAAAGGCGTCTGTAAGCACTTTCATGAAGTCATTGAGGATGCTGCATGAATGCTAGGAATGCTGCTCCAACCTAATAAAGGTACAAAACAAAGGTGAAGACGAGGAGGTGGTGGAACTTATCACGTACGACAAGAGAGGGACAGACAGAGACGTGAGTGTGGGGGAGCGAGGACGCTATGAGCTGGTATGCCACTGGTCACAGACCATCCACTGAAGTGCCAAGTACAGAATCTTTGAACTGATAAGACAAGTCACAATTTACTTAAAGCTCGTATGTGTAGGGTTTGAACTGGTTTGACTTTAAAGGCCCCCTGGTGGTTGTATCATTAAAGCACACCATTTTTAATTTGATGTACATTCTGATCTGAGCTGTGGCCGAGCCAGATATCTAGTTTTTATTGTCATATCAAAGGAGGGTAAAGGGATTATAGAACAGTGGATAACTAAACTGTAGAAGCCAGGGGACAAGGCTGCATTTAATCAAAGGGGGAGGATTTATTTGCTCATCCCATGCATACAGATGTATATGAAAATTATGTATCTTCCACTCATCTGCTGCATTTATGGTCAAAATGTTAAAATAATCATAATGATCAAGTAGTTGAGATTAACAAGCAAATTATAAATCTGGAACTGTAGTCTTCTGTCTAAAGCTTCCACTGAGGCTGATAAAATGAGACTAGAAATTATATGCAAGCTACATAATTGTTTGCACTTACTGCAGCTGCAGAGGGTGACGTACATGTAATTACGTGGAGAGTAGTGTATGAGCTGCTATTAATATCACATATCAGTTTGGTATCAGCAATGTGGAAAAAGAGTCATTTTTGTGTGAGGTTGATAATTTCAAAAAGAGTAATCTGGCACATTTACGTGTACTTTGTATGCGTTTATTAATGTGCATTCTTCTGAAATAATAAATAAATAAAAATAAATGTAATCTGAACACGGGGGATCTCTCATGGGGATCATCTGGGCTTACCATCCTTCCAAGGGCAATACGAGAACATTCACACCCTTAGACGTGGCTAGCCTGCTGAGAAAATAACTCCTTTTTAGACTGTCGCACACCATTATACGGAGCTCTGTGACTCCAATATAAAATTAACCAGGTTCATTCACCCCAACTGCACTTCCAGTTAAATAAATAAATAAAATACAATAAAGTATGAGATATGAATTTGCAAAAAGCATGTTTTAATAATGAGGGCCTTGTCAATTAGCTCGTCTCATGGGATTGTACATGAAACGACTTTGTTTCGCTGACAGGCTTCTGTCCATCTCGTATCAGTTTGGCATATTACCACTGCGAGGCCATGCGTCAGATCCCCCCGTGGAGGACTATAAGGAAACAAGTAAGTCGGCAAGTACTCTTTATTCTCTCTCTCTCCTCTGCTTTGGACTGCGGCAGGCTGGCTGGCTGGCACCACAGAGACCCAGTGGCACCGTGCGGGAACCAACGTCAACCTGTGATGAAAGACGATGGCCGATTGTTTCCTGTTATTGAAACACTACTCATGGGTGGAGATGGAGAGTTGAGGAGGTGGCGGCAGGAGGAGGAGGGAGGGGAAGGAGGGGTGTACTCCAATAAAAAGGAAAGCCACTGAAGGAGAGTGCTACTGTAGAAGTGTCCTTTGGCCAGCCTCAGAGGTGAAGGGGTACCTTAAATGAGTGCCAAGTGTGACATATGCCTCTACTATTAAATCCAAGCCATCTGAGCTACTAGAGGATTGGAGTCATTTAATTAACAAAGAATAATACAAGTAGTGTAAAACTCTCTCTGCTTAGTGTTGCATCCCATGAGCATTTCTTTGTTCGCGCTGCCTGAAGGAATGAGGTCAAGGCAAGTTCACAGTCAAAACGCAGAATATCAACTAGAAAACAAGGTTTCTCTGCACGACCTGTTAATGCACCACAGGGGTTTTTGCTTTACCTCTGACATATCAATTAGTCCATTTAGTCATTAACCACTTGTAATCTACCATCATCTACATCAGGCCTTTATCCAAGCTTCCTGTGGACTGGAGGCTCAATACAAAAATAATTAGACGTTTTATAGCATCTTGAACATGAGTTAAAATCACCTAAAATTGAGGGAATAGTATTTTTTCCTCAATTATTCATTTCCATGTGTGAGAAAAGATGAAGATAGCTTCAATTACAACCCTCATTCTGAGTGTTTTTTTTTTTTTTTTTATTTAGTAACATTTAACTGGTATGCTTCACTGGATTTTTTGCTATTAAGGCTTTAAAACTTTTCACACATTTAGACTCAAAGAGGGAGAGCGAGAGAAACAACCACACATTAGTTGCTCTTTATATAATTTTGTTTGCCACAGCAGTTTAGTAATTATTCTAAATGCTTCTGTATAATTGTTGAAGTCTAATCTACGTTATGTGTCTGGTTTTTTGTTGTGTTTGCTGCTCCCTCTTGTTCTGCCAATCCACTTTGTGCAGCAGACAGCTGATTTGATGGGATGATGACTCCTCTGGGTTTGTTCTTTACAGGAAGATATTGCGCCTGCGTCTAGTTTTCCCACTACAAACTGGTGGCAGAGGTGGCAGCCAAACATAAACACTGCTCCTTTGAACAGAAACTCGTGCTTTTTCCTCACTGTCAGGTCGACAAGTAAGCTTTAACTTGTTTTGATAGACTAGATGTCTCATTGGAAAATTAGTTATGGCTAAATTTCACTAAGATGTTTCAATTTTTTGCAGGATAACAGTATGAACACAGGTGAAACTGATAACATTACAAAAAACAACAACATCAAAAAAAACACAGCTTAGTGGGACACTTAAAGGAACTGATGCATTGTTACTGAAATGTATAATGTAATAATCATGCTTTCCATCTGCGCTTTTCACGCTATTGCAGGTCAATCCATCTGCTGCAGAAATGTCTATATAACGTATATTGACTCAGTAGATGCATTTTCATCCTACTGGCTATATGCACATTTCCAATAACATTTACAAAATATTGGAAATTGCAAAATGGTATAGCATAAATGTTTTTATGCTTGGCTGAGGTGGAAAAGTTGGTGTATTTATGAATGAAAAATGTGACAAAGTGTTATGGAAACAGACTAAATGTACATGGAGCATATGAGTGAAGGCTCAGCTTCACTGAAGAGGAAAAAAAATCCACATCTATAGATCTACATGTACCAATGAGACTGTAATGTTCCTAGAATGAATATATATGAAACAAATAAAGTAAAATCCATGTTTCCATCACATTTTCAACAAGGTTTACCACCAGTCGAAGCCCAGCGACTGCTCTTTTGTTCTGAACAACGACACTAATGTTATCTTGTGGTGCCGGCTTCTTCTGCAACGAGTTAATAACATCTTACTAATGCAATTAATAACACACGCTTTTCCTACTAGAACAAATTGACCTTTAACTGACAACAGATGAATAATTTCCATAATTGCACTGAAATAGCCCCCTTGAGGCAAAAGCTCACTTTGACGTTACCACAGTGGATTATATTAGAATGTGAAGGCCACACGTGAACAAGTAGAAAACCGAAAAATGAACATACGGTCAATACAATGAGCCGCATCTGAGACTTGCTGTCAGGTTGCAGCACAAAAGGTGGCAGCATGAGACAATAATTACTACATACCTATTGTAGCTGCTGTTCTCATCATCACAACCGCTACTGTCATGTAATTTGCAAGACGGCACAGAGACACGTGTAACACTCTGCTGTGTTGTCAAGGAAAAAACATGTCACATGGACTGAGCAGGTGAAAAAGCTGTATTTTATGATGTAGCCTCTCAAGTCACCATCACTTCCCAACCACATATTAAAATAATTTTTGACAAATAATACAGTTACAGACCAGAGAGGAAATCAAGAGCGACAACGGTCCCTGTGGAACTACTGTGTTGAACTTAGATGAATTACCGCCTGTGGACATTCACAAAAAGGAATCTAACCAAACTTTTTTTTTTTTTTTTTTTTTTTTGATAACAATGTTAGGATATTACTAATAGATGTGACTGAAGCTCTGCTGGAGACAGACAGATGCCAGATAAAACTGTTATGACTCATGACATGATGCCAATAAATTCATATCCTGTGTGGTTTTAAAAAAAAAAAATCCAAGGTTAGTCCACTATGGAAAATACAGAACAAAAATAAAATGAAATAAAATCTAAATAAAGAAATTATTTGCAAAATAAATTTTACAAATGTGAATGTAAGTGACACATACACACACATATATATATATGTATATGTGTGTGAGTTAAACTTTTAAACTACATTTAAAGTTACAGTTACGACACATCCAGCATTAAAACTGAAAGTAGGAAAAAAGTCGCTGACAGTCACCTCTGCATTACATTAATTAACACTTCACTTATTTATATCTCCTGTGTGTAATCTATACATTTATGAATAGACAATAAAATGTGATAGGGACCATAGTTGCCTGGCAACCTCAGGTGACTCAGAAAGACTTCAGAAATAGTTTTGTACTGAAGCCATGAACCACAGACGCATTTATATTTATTTACATTGTGGGAAATTAATTAGCTGAACTGACTAAATATTATTAAGTTTATTAATTTGATGATGAACAAAAAGAATGAACAAAAGAAAGTTAATATTATTATTGTTAAAAGATATGTTCTGGTTTATATTACTTGTATTATTATTATTTGAAAAAAAAATGAAGAAACTACTTTTTTTCTTTTCTGACTGCAAATTTGTGTATGTTACTGTTATTTAGCTTGAAGAACAAGTTTTCATTAATATGAAACTGTAAAGGAGAATGGAGATTTAAACGCAGACTGATTGACTCTGGTTTGATCAGATAAGACAAAGCATGGACAGGGGCAGACCTTAGTAAGAGAGAAAAAACAGAGAGGCCGGTGGGAGGGGTACAAAAGTAAAATGTGCACCGCCCAGGCTGCACAAAAAAGTTTGGAAAAGTCCTGACACCGTTACAGCGCTGCGCGCAGCCACATCCTCTTCTTTGGATTATCAACCTACCTGTTGTTCTAGAAAGACACCGCATCTACAAACGACAACTACAAGTAAGTGTTGTATTTCACCGTTAGCGCCTGGAGGATGTACTTTCATTTTTATTTTAGTTTTATTTCATTTTCATTTCTCTGACAAACTAGAGGGCAGCAGTCTAACTCTTCCATTAGATCTCTACCGGTTCGGTATTTGTTATAAAATCATAAACGTTTGACGCTAAATAAATCAAACCGCGGCAGAAAACGCGAAACTGTAAAGTTGCGCAAACGCGAGAAGAATCTGGCCGTCACTTACTGTACTAGCTCTCCTTTTAACCAACTATATCGCCTTATTCATTTCATTGTTTCACTGTATTAATGCTACATTTATTCAGGGACCATGTCTGTATAATCCAGAGTCTTGTATCTGTTACTGTGAGAAGTTCAGGGAAATAACGTGACTTTCTTGTTTTCCTTTTGGACGCGAATAAACAGTTTACACAGGCTCTTCCTCTGCCTCCATATGAATCATATAACAAGAGCAGTCTGCCTCTTATCTGATCTCGGCATTGTGATATTATTTAAAGAAAGCCATGTCGTAGTGTTTCCTGAGAAGTTAGTGACCAGCAGATAACCCTTCAGGGTCCAGACCCTCATTGTGCTCAAGGAAAGCAGGAGAAAGAGAAATACTGTGGGATTACCACAGGAAGAAAAGCCGCTCATCCCACCGAAGGAATTCAAGACAGTTGAGCAACATTTCCTCTCACTGTCAGGGTTTAGAAAGGACCAGTGACCCTGAGCTCACATTAGTCAGTGATGATTATGACCACACGTGAAGTTGATCAGCATTAGTGTTTATTTGAATTGCTGACTGGCACGAGTTAGTCACTTCCATATAGACCGTCGAATCTCCTCATTGCCACTTTTTTCTCCTGACCTTTCGACCTCTGCAGACTGCAGCTGCCAGCTCTTCTGCCACTACAGTCATTGCTGCTGCTCTGCTGCTAGACTAGAGACTAGAACCCGTCGACCTCCTTCCCCACCTCACAGCCCCGGACTCAGCTTCTACCCCACACCTGAAACTTCAACTCCAGCAGGCATGGTGGGTCACATGGCACCGTTTACCCTGCTTCTATGCATCGCTGGTGCAGCCTTTGGTAAGTTTACAATCTAATATTCATATAACTCTATTTTCATGCTAAATCATGTACTTACTTCAAAGTTTATAACCTCAGACAGGGCTCCAGGGCATATTTCTGTCAATCTAAAGCTCAAAAGCAGATGTTGATCTTACCCTGTCCTGTGTTTTGATGTCATTTTATTCCCAAGACATAAAACAACATTATTTGTCCAGTGTTTTTATTCCTTGCACACTAAATCAGGATTTTACGGCCGATCTGTGGAGTGAGGTCATGTGTAAAATAGCTGTTGGCTTGAGTGATGGTTGATTCTTACAAGAGCTCCTGTAGTCAACATTATTTGATTTGAAAAGATAAAAAAACATCACAGAACCTAAATCTAAAGTCAGAGTCAGATTCACCCTGAGAAGCTTTTTTTAAAGAGTGAAATAAAAGTAAAACTATCTTGTTCTAAGAGAGTACAGAAAGAAGAACCAAGGAAAGATGTGAGCAGCTCATAGATTTAATGTGATCCTCCCCTGCCCCCCCCCACTAACACTCCCCTCCAGTGGCCGCCTGTGACTGCCCATATCAAATTTGAACCTGTAATCCCTACAAGGTGGCAAATGGATCTGAAACCCTCCCCGCGCCTTCAGGCCATAATCCAGAGTCACGCTCTGACGACTGTGGTGCACTGATGCTGCAGGCTCTTTGGTTTTCACATGATGTGTGTCCACTATTTGAGAACACTGAATTAAAAAATAATAATAATAATAATAATAATGCAAAACGTGTAAGCATAATGGACCTCACCATTATGTAATAGTCATAACTAAAATTAGCTTGTCTGCGTTTTTTTTTTTTTTTCAAAACTACACTTGAAGGTGAAACAAACACATCAGTGCCAAATAACCTTTTTCATACTCTGAGTCTCAGTAAATTATAAACAACACCAGAAAACAAACAAACTGGCATTTAAAACTTGCATTTGTTAAATAAAGCAAAGTGGCCTTGGCAAACATATGTCACTGTTAAGATAATGTGCCAGAAAAACAAGTCTGTTTGCTGAATCTGGCTTCACTGCTGACCTACTGTATGACAAATCACAATATTGCCACAAGTGCTAAACACCCTCTCAGCAGGGGCGCTGGTGGCAGGGATACAGAGGTATTTTTTGGCCAACTGGCAGACCTGCAGAGAGTTGACCTCATGTAGCTTCCACCGCAGGGGATCAGTCTCACTGTCTGCTGCTGGAGCCTTAATTGCCTGTGTGACACATAGTCCGGTGCTCGCTATCATTTTTTTTCCTCCAATGAAAAGAGGTTCAAAGAATTTTCTTTTTCCTCTTATTTTTGAATCTGCTTTAGGAGAAGGCCCAGAGGGAACTGTGCCACTGTTCTCAGACAGCAGGGTAGTCTGACCTCGTGTACTGAATGTTGAAACATTAATCAAAACAGTGGTGTGACGCGTGTGACTTCATCTATCTCTTACATTGTTTATTCGTCATAATAACACAGTCCAGTATTGTCACATTAATTTGTCATTTTCTCTTGACTCTGTCTCTTGGGTGCGACACACAGTCCACATGAAATCAAATTTACACATTTCCAGACTGGATGAGGCACAGAGAGAAAACACAGCACCCAATTTATTTATTTATTTATTTTTTACTGTGATTCGAGGTCTGTTTGTTTTTTAATAGCATCCATGTCAGCTACGACTCACTTGTGTGAGCAGACGCAATGTGAAAGCTCCTCAAAAGAAGAAGTAAACACTGAAGAAGTACAAGTAAATCAAAAAAATAGCCTGGAGCCTGCAACAAATCTTCATGCTACTCCTGGACCATTACAGACACAATATATTGTCTTTTACTTGAGCTGCGGTCACTTTAGCTTCATATGAACCTTTTAATATCTTCGACCATTGGACAGCTTGATATCAGTTTTATTAAATCAAATTAACTACATGTAAAGCAGCTGGAATATTCAACAGCCCGTGTTCTGTTGTCGTTGTTCTGTTGTTTATGGTTATTGGCTGATTCACAGATAAACTGCTAGTCATTAATATGAATGACTATTTATAGACTGTTGCTTAATTATAAATATTCTCATCAGTTTATGAACCCTGTTGAGCTGCTCCAATACTGTTAAAATCAAAATTTAAAGACTTCATAGTTAATTTAAAATGCTGGATGGCCCACTGAGTTCTCTGGGTAAATCATAAGTAAAAGCTCTGGTTATCTTGTTAAACCCACTCGACTCCACATATTTAGTTCCAGCTCTGACTTTCAGTCTGCCTCTGTGGAGCTGGAGGCAAAAGAAGACAGACAAAACTCTTAATCTTCCCCCAAAATTTGACAAACACTGACTTTTCTGCCATGAGATCCTGTTTTTCATCAGCTCTGGATTATTGAGAAAATCAACCCCCCTGCCTGCCTTCTTTTCTTGTTTGCAGCTCATCCATAATCACTGGCCAGATTTCTGCCAGGCTCTAATAAAACAGACAGCACCACACCAGTTTAGTTTGACTATGCTGCCTCCATGTGTGGTTAATTGTGTTTAAAATGTTACTTGTTTGTTCTGAAGACCTGGTTTACATGGTCCAGCTCGTGGTTTATCTCTTGAGCCACAATTTGTCTAAATCCCTTAAGTCAATTAACTGGGGCTATTTGTACCAAGATCATAGAAGAAGTGGCTTTTATAATAGTGGAATTCATTGTTTGTTTAGGTTAGATCAGCTGAGGCTTTTTATTTTATTTTTTTATGAAACACACTGAAGACTTCTCTTGCCAAGATGTGTCCAAATGTACACTCATCTTATTTTTTACATCACCTTTTTTTTTGCATCATCTTATTTTTTGCAGCACTACCAGCAGCAAAGAAGTTGTTAAAACAACTTCTTTGCTGCTATGATATGTAAAAGTATTTGATGGAGATAAAGAGAGGTTAATATATATTGTTTGTTCATACACTTGTTTGTTCTGTAGATGCCCCAATCTCCCACAATGCACTAGTCTTGTTTCACTCCAAGCCTTCAATTTCCAAGACAAACTTTCTCTGATAAATGTGTTATTTCCGAGCTGAGATAACCAGGATGACATCATCGGGATTATTTTCTCTGTCTTGATAAATCACATCCACAGACCCAGTAGACATGAAACAAGTGTTGTACATGTCTGCACTCTGTCTCCATAGCAGCTTATTACATAGGAGAAGCAGTGGTTACACAGGAACCTGCTTTGAATCCACTTTATAATGGCAAGTACAATAACTACCACCACTTAAGGCGACTGTAGCAGTTGGACACATAAACAATTATCTGTGCGTCTGACTGAAGTCTTTATATTTAGTGATTTTTATCCACGGTGTGCCTGGCATTTCCTGGCATGGAACTAGTGTTGAGTATGCCCCCCGCTGCAACAGCTTCCCCAGTGGGAGCCAGGCATCATGATGTTAACTGCCAGACCTCCTGCTGCATTTCTGCCTACCCCAGAGTCTCCCTGCACGGACTGAAGGAAAAGTACAAAAGTGATTAGCGAGCCGCTGGTGGAGGAGGAGGAGGGAGGGAGGAAGGGCCGTCTGAAAATGGATCTAAAAGAGGGAAAGAGAGCGAGACAGACAGACAGACGCAGATAACAGAATTCATAAAGACCGATTCATGGAGACAGTGTGGGAGTGGGGGGTCAAATTTTTGCGACTGTCAAAGAGCTGATAAGTGGTTCAGAAGGGAGATCCGGGCAAAGAGAAATAAATAGGGGATTAAAGAAACTAAGAGATAGGAAAAAAGAACAAGATAGAGATAAGAATAGGAACTTAAATCAAAGTAAAAATCACCACATTGTGCAATTAAAACAAAAGAGGAAGTAAGAAAAATACTAGGCAAGAAAAGGAATAAAAAAAAAAGAAAAAAGAAAAATGTGATTTACAAGCAAAAACAAAATAAATGGAAACAGATGACATAGTGTTACTCAGAGGACATGCTGTAGTAGAACAAGGCAACAGCAAAAAAAAAAGAAAAAACGTCATGTTAAAAATGGCGTTGAGAGTCAAAACAGTCCACTTCCCCTGTTTTACTGTAGTGAGCCAGCTCTGCCTGCAGTCAGACTGGGTGGCAGGGAGACGCGACCACTTGTCGCTGCCTCAGACCGATTTCAATCTCCTTCAGTGTTATGCCCCTCCCAAATAACAATCCATTTCTGACTGCCTCGCTTTTCCTCTGTTTGAATACAGAATACAGTACGAGAGGGAGCCTCGCTAACGCAGTGTTCTTCTCTACTGTTTGTTCCCACATGGTTTTCACTTGCTAACACTTGACCGGTTATCAAGATGGTTTTTAGTGTGGAATGTAGCATATAAATGATGATATCTGGGGCAAGAAACCCCAGATCTAATCCCAGTAGTTTCTTTTATATAAAGAAAAAAAAAACTGGTGAAAATTAGTTTTTAAAAAAACAATCAATAATACAGTTCAACATTATTATTGTTTTTACTCGGGGCTGTAGCTAATCTATAGTAAACTCAGCAGCTTTTTGTGTTATTTCCCCATTTTCTTTCAATTAAAAAAAGAAACACGTCAGGCTGTTGTTGCCTTGTGAGGATCCTGTTCTCTATACACTGTGTTAAATAAATGTCCTGATAAAGAAACAACCAAAAAAAATATCTCAAAAAGTTTGGGCTTTTTTAGTGTTACATAACTGGCTCCCTCCTAATGTTTATCTTAAACGGTACACCACCACTACTATGTCTTCTCCAACGCAAACAATCATTTAACTCCAGGAAGAGGTTTGTATATCGGCACCGTTCGTCATATAGATTTCAGATATTGGCTTTTTGCCAGAACTTTGTCTGGATTTGACTTGAACTCCTGAATTTCATCACCGTGTGTCAATATGGTCCTTCGTCCTTGCGGCCCGAAAAGCTTGTCATTATGCATTTGCATGGGAGCTGAATGGCTCATTAGTAGTGGGCGAGGTAAACGCCTCGTCAGCATGGCGACCACTTGTGTCCATGTCAACATGCCCGCCGTCTGTGCTGATAAGACATGGCGTTATGTGGTCTTATCTTTAGGTCTGTCTGTCTCCTCACGGTCAACGCTGGCATCTGCACAAACATGAGAAATGTACCTGTATATCTGGGAAAAGACTCTGTGAAGTCATCTACGACTTCTGGTCAAAGGTGCTTAAAATAAGGTGTGAATTGAGGTGTGTATTGTGAAACAAAGTACTTCATTAAAATCTTATTCACCACTGGTTTTAATTAATGACAGTAGTATTATGTAGGGCAGCATCAGTCCCTTAATCTTCCCTGGCTGAGTACATATGAACATGATGTTCCCTGACAAATTATTCTAAAATGCTTCATGACATAAAGGAGATTCTGACAAATATCATCATTTACAGAACGGATATTTACTCTAAATCTCTTGAATGAAAGATTTTGTGGGATTGTTCCTTAATAGAACATTCTGTCATATTCTGTGACTAGTCTGGTTTCTAAAGTGGTCAGCGTTGGACAATGAGCAGCAGAGTGTTGTATAACAGCAGAACCTCTTGATTCAAGCACTGGGTGGGTAGTTTTCCTGTTGATTCAGGTGCCACACCGGTCAATCTGTATTTAGAGAGCTGAAATCTCTCTGATGTCTGACTGTGTTTGTGTGTGTGCAGTTATGCGTACATGTTTGATGTGATGAGCAAATCCCCAGACACTGTTTTTTTTTCTTTCATTTGCTTGTTTTTCTGCAATATGTCACAAAAATCAGAATATATGACTGGAAGAAGAAGAAAAAAAGCCTTTAGGCGTCTGACAGATTATTTTAAGCTGCTCATATACTGTAACTACAACAAATCCAACAGGCAAAACTCTGGGTATTTAATAAGCTTTTCCCAGACGCTGGAAGGAATAAAGTTACACTTGTCAAACAACTCTTCCTACTCTAGAGTCTTTCAATAGTTACGTTTTGAGGATGTAATAATAAATGTGAAGCCGTCTTATAGTTCTCTTTATAAGATTATTTAAAAACCTTCATGTTTTTAGAGCTTTAACAAGTTTTTTTGACTATCTTTACACACATAAAGCCGATCATAATACATCCCTTTCTGGTTTGGTTTGTCAGTTGATTTTGTGGTGACAGTCTGTCCTTTTCACTTGGACCATGTGCTGTGCCTTTGGCTACATTCACTTTAAATATTAAAAAAACCCTTCATTGCTATGCCCCTCTCATATCAGAATACATTAATATTTACTGGCAGAAATCAGTCAAGAAAAACGGGCTAATCTCTGTTAGTTCTTCGCAAACCAAATGTTGTGTAAAGCTACATCAATCTTGAATGATTGGGATCAGCCACTGTGCGATGAATCTCTTACGCTTCAATCTGCTTTGGTTCCACACAGTTAGAATGAAACTTGCTAAATTAGTCTGTCCATCCACCAATTAACACTCAGATGATTAATTGTGTTTTCGCAAGTGTTATTGAAGTGCACCAGGGGAGAATCTCATAAGAAAATGGTGAGAAGGTACTCTGCCCATGAAAAAGTGTTGTCTAGAATATAATAGATCACCTGAGAGTATAGAGCATCAATATGAAAATGAGGATTTATTTTTCCATGGCTTGCTTGCAAAGATTCACAAACCATGCTGTCAAGTTAATTTATATCAGAGAATGTGGAATGGTTAATGACTAATGGCAGACTGAAGCATAAAGTGAGCGAGTGAACAACGGAGGAAGTAAGCCATAGACCTTCCATACGCCACTGTTGGACTTGTTGTTCCGCCGGCTTCCGACAACGATGAGACGACGGACGAATGGCTCCCAGAGGTGTAAACAGAGCTAGTGTGAAGACAGGCTGTCTCCAGGCCCGCTATCACATCCTCAGTTCCTCTCCAGCAAACACTGGAAGCACGACTTGGCACACAAACTCAGCCACCAAGAAAAAAGTCTTAAGCTATTAAACTGACAAGACTAATCAGCAAATTTTATTTTGATAGAATTACAGGACTTAGTAGGGAGGTGAGATGGTCAGGAAGCCTGTGTGTTGTATGGAGTGTGTAATGTGTAGTATGCAGGGGTGAGAGGCCAGGGGACAGTGCAGGCCCCTGCAGAGCACTGATAAGAGCTTGTTTACCTTCCTGTGGATGGTCAGGCCTCAATCTGCAGTTGCGGAAACTCCGGGACAATAGGTGTGTGTACGTGTGTGTGTGTATGTGAGAGTGTGTGTGTGTGTGTGTGTGGAGTCGAGAGGGACTTGAGCCAGCCTTGAAGCTCCCCTTTCCCTCTCCAAGTAACTCTGATAGAGCCACTGACCCCTCCCTCCCCCTTCCCCATCATAAGTCCGTCGCCCGACCCTGGACACAAACAGTTTACTCTGCCCCGAGGGACCGCGGGAGACAGTTGGTCTTGACGTTGTCTGCTGTCAGGGTTTCCCCTCCTGTTTTTTTCTTCCCTCTCTCTGTCTCCGTCTCTCTTTGAAATGCAGTCATGCTCCACAGCTGCCAGTTGTCCAAGTCTTCATTTTGCATCTAAACTCTAGGCAAGTAGCTGATGCTCTTTTCCACAGTGACTGACAATGAGAAAGGACATGAAAGACAGGGCATGCTATCAAACCCGCCTGCTTACTCGCCAGAGGAGAGATATAAAGGCAGCTAGTTATTGGAGCGCGAGTACTCAATCCCTTGAATCTAAATCAACGTTTAGTTAAGACGCAATAGAAATTTAAAATTCAAGAGGTTCGCCGTTGGCTGTCAGCACCAAGTGCCGCACAGATGCTCAAAGTTGAGGCAACAGTGTCACAGAAAGGCAGACAGGCTCTCCAGATCTTTAATTTACTAGCAGGAATATCTAACTAACATAAACAGCACTGGCAGTAACACTTAACAACAAACCTCATCCTAAAATTGAATGTGTCAGAGCCTCGCAAATCACTGCGTGTATAGGGAAAAAAACATAAACATGGAAAACATAACCTCAGCAAATCACAACAAACAATCTCAGCAAAAATCTGTTCGTTCTTCAGGGAAAAAAAAAAAACAAACATTTATGTGAATCTATTAAATCAAATTTACCAGTACTTGGACATTTTATGAAGCCTATCAAAAAGAATATTGTTTTTTCAGTGAAGTGCTGTTCCTCGTCAGGAGCTTTTCAGTCTCCCCTCAGGTTATTTCCCCTTATGACCCAGAGCTCTGTCAAATTTACATTTAGTTAAGGTTATTTTGTTTTATTTTTGCTGACCAAATATATCTTTTTGTCCAAAAACAAGAAGTGAGAATACAGTAACAGCAAACTGAACTTTGCCTCTATGTGTACTTCTGCTATTGGTGCACTTACAGACAGCGAGGAGCCACAGTGCGCTGTAACATTAACAGCATATAGAATGCAAGCAAAGCATTTGTATTAAATTACACTTTGCAACACAAGAGTGATGATTGGTTTGTGACGGAGAATAATTGCCGAGATATATAGTTTAAAAACTTGCAAAACTAATTTAGTTTTGCTACCATGCTTTTGAGTATGTAAATGGTGTGGAGCGACAACAATTTCATCTAATAGCTGAAGGCGCTCTGTCATGACTCCAGTACCAGACACTTTCTTTCCACTCACACGAAGAGAAGGCTCATTTGAGTTTGCTCCCTGGGATGGGCTGAGACACATTTTTTTCTTATCACCATGATGTTAACATTTAGTGTAACCAATGTGGTGAATGCAACCCTGAAGTTGGATTATAGGTTGTTAGTATAATGTAATACTTGTGTGATGGAGCCCTGAGTGCACTGCTCATATAACCCACAATGACTTTCCTGGCCTAGTTAATGCTTCCAGTGGGCGCCCACATTAAAAAAAAAACACAAACTTAGATCAATTCTACTAACCTGGAGTATAAATGTTCTGAACTCTGCTCAATGTAAGAGAAGTTTTACATGCAGCTGCTCCTGTGAGCAGGTCACAATTCTAACTTTTTAGTTGAAACAAAAGAAGAAGAAATACAGGATGTCAGTGCGGCGTATTGGCTACTTTGATCCCTAATAATGATAAATCGCATCAAGTCTTCAGTAACGCCCAAGCTCAGCCGCTGGCCTCAGTTCAGCTATGATACACTCTGCGTAATTACGCGAGTCCCTCCTGGACAGTGAAACTTCATTTAGGAGGTTCAGGTTGGCATCTACAATTAATTACATTTTTACTAAGTGTTTTAATTTAAATCTTGAAACAATGGAGATAACACTTGGATGCACACACAAGACAGTTCATTACTGCGATGTTGTAGGTCAGGTTAGCTGCAGTCTATAAATCATTTTTAGCTGACTCTCTTCAGCAAAATATAGGATTGACTAACTAATGCAGCCATTACCACCACATACACTAGACACAGCAGTCCTTCACATTCTGCTGCCCACGATAATTTTAGCACTGTATTGTTAAAAGTTAACCTGAATTGGCCGAAAGCTGACAGATAAAAGTTAAAGTCACAGCAGCGCGTTGAGCTAATCTTAACTAAGTAGGCTGATGGAAGTAGAACACAGTTAATGTCAAGCTGATCCTGAGATGTCCCAAAATGGTCACGGTAGTGGAGCTGCATGTCTTAATGGTACTATGCATAATTGAACACATGCGGAAAACGGATGTCTGTGATTTGGTCAACCGGTCTCCTATCTTCTTGTGGAATGCCTCGGAGGTTGGGAAAGCCAGAGCACACAGACCATGGACATGTAAATGGACCATGAGAACTTGTGGTTTCATGGTTCTGAACACAACTTTCAGTTTTAAACTTCATCTTACTGCTACTCAAGTTACACACTCACTCTCAGATATTGGCACAGTTAACAAAAATTTGTTTTCTCCATGGGTGAGTTGACTAACAGCAAATTGGCCGTTATCGATTTTGGCTGCACACTCGGCCTTAATTTTATAAGCCTTCGATCAGTTGACTATAATGTGTTTAATATGTTTCCAGTTAAACAAAAGCGCTTACTAAGTCATTTAATTTGGCCACATTGTGTTGTTAATACGGTAATTAGCTGCTGTCTATTCAGGCACACAAATTCAGCGATGCTCATTTACTATGAAATGTGTAACTACAGATATTGATTTCACATTGAGAATAAAAACAAACTTTGAGATCTAATCTGATTATCTACACATTGCATGAATTGAGCCTATTTTCAGTCCTCCCCAATTCCCTAATGGTTTCTATTCACATCATCCCCCCATACCTAACATCTAAATGGAAATCACCAACATCCATAAACATGTCTTCTCATGGAATAGGAAATGGAGGGGACTGATATAAGTAGATAAACAGGACAGGGAATGGAATGATTCTTCTATACCTCATTTACCAGCAAACCGCTTAGCGAGGCCATTGGCATTTCCGGGGTCAAGGGGGCAAAATGAATGTTCTTCATATCCTATGGTGACTCGTAAAAAGGAGACCAGTGACACACACACGTTTGCACACGCTTACGCACACAGGCACAGCCTGTCACAGTCACTGTGATTTATACCGAGACCTCTTGGGCGACAGTCATGGGCCGTTAACTCTGTCACAGCAGAACAAGAGAGAAATAACTTCATGGATGTGGATATTGAGCAACAGACATTAACGCAGAGGGCCAGAATAACAGGAAACCAGCCTTGACCTCCAGGGTGAGGGAGGGAAAGAGAGATGGCAAAGGAGCGTAGATGGCCTTCCATCTTGAGTTGCAAGAAAAGCAGCGACTAATGCTGAGAAAACTAAAAAACAGTCTCCTAATTAGAGCCAAATGTGACCTCAAGTTGACCATGAAAGCATGATGCATTTTCAACAAAACATACAAAAGATACATCATTTTTTAAAATGATCCTCAATAAGCAGCATCTAATTGAAAAATTCTTTCCATCGGGGATAGAGTGGGTTGCAGATGATATGAACAAGTAAATGAACTGAGCATATGAATAAGAGTACACCAACCCACTTTTAGCGTAGGGACAACAAGAACAGCAAGCAGAATTTATTATGTAACATGTTCCAGCTCCCTCATCTCATCTTTTTTTTTTTTTTTACTGCATTCATCACTTTCTATCCCATTTTATCTCTATCTCTGCTCATTCTCCTCCACAGTCAGTGATGACATTGCCTCAACCAAGGTCTTTGATTAGTGCTGCTTCTAAATAAGGCACATCCTGTTGACCTTCCAAACTTTGCAATTTCCCATTAACCCTTTCCACTCCGCTCCTCTGTCTTTCCCATCTCGCTTGCTGTACAGAATGTTTCCTCTCTCTGAGGGATTAAGAGTTGCTGGGTAAACAGACCAAATACATCATGAAAGTTAGTGGAGCAGTCTGACATGCAGCATTTGCTTACTAAATTAGTTGTGTCTGGCACAGGGCAGAGCAGTTCTGACTGATCCCATAGGAGACTACTTCATCGTGAAGATGGGTAACTTTAACGTTTCGGCCTGAGGACTAAAAAAAAAATAGAAAAGAAAAAAAAATCCAGTCAGCCATGGTGGTTGCCACCAGGACTGGAATGCCAGAGGACTTTCATAATAGCCTCAGTCAGACTATTTCATATTTTATCAGCAAAGGGTGGGAGATGGGCCAGGGGAGAGGTGCCTGATCGAGTTGGAAAAGACATTTGACCCTCTGTGTGCTGTCTCCACTGTTCCTCTTGAGGAAATAGGAAGCTGGCCAGAGAATATTTTGTCCCCGCCAATAAAATTGAGCGTGTGCACCCACATTCTCACTGTTAATCTAACACAATATAACACGTACATGCACATAGTCCAGGTCAAATACCAGGCGTTTATACTCAACCTCATCCATGACCGCACAGCCTCTGCTCGATTAATTCAGCCTCCTGAGACACAGATCCCCAGGTTAAACAGCAGGCTCATAGCAAAGAGCAGAGTGAGCAGGCCTGATGGATGATTGCAGCCCAACATCCTGACATGTCTGATAAACGTGAACCAGCAGATCCGTTTTCAAACAATGTAGTCCTACCCACACATTTAACATCCATACTCCGAGACTGGGGAAAAGCTTTCACAATGACTAATAACAAATTTAGCCTCTTTCAGACAAGGAATCTGTAACTTTGCTGGCTTCATATATCTATTGAATTATGTTTTGTTTTTTTTGTTTTCACACGCATGCATCTTCATTCATGTGTGCTGTTAATGTCCAAAGTGGCAGGATTGTGATGGATGGTCATAATATTACTTGCACTACTTGGAATCTGTCACATAAGACTTGATAAAAGAAGAAGTTCCATATTAATGCTGGGAGCAAGAAATCGTTTACTTTAACATGACTACTGCTGCTGACACTGCTTAACCATTTGTACCATTTGTACTTTCTGTCTTTCAGCCTCAACTCAGACATGTGTTCCAAAAGAGGAGAAAAACAACACACGGTTCCAGGTGAGAGAGATGCTAAGTGGATGTTGGACCAACTTCATCACAAAGGACAAGGCGGAGGTCCACATCATCAACCTCCTGGAATATGTAAGCATGTCAATGTTGGGGAATGAAAAATATTATAAATAAAGACAGTTTTAGATTTTTACCGCTTACATAGCTTGTATATTTGCAATATGCAACAGCAATAGAAAGAAAGACAGAAGCTGTGCCAGTGTATGTACTGCACATGTGTTCATCTGTTAATGAAACACATCGCTCACTGTTGCAAACACAGGGGAATCAGTCGAGAGCACAATGCTGAATTTAATTTGACTTTTATTTACACAGTTGGCGGCTCTGACAGCCTTTGCACCATGTGGCACGGCATTAAAATATAGCAAAGCCAACTGTGGACGCTGACCTAAAAGAGAAGATGCATCTCCAGAAAGTTTTAGAATATTGCTGTACAACCGGGTCAAATAAAGCAAAGACAGACTGATGCAACTCAACCTAAAGACAAAAACTGCTGCTTTACATTTATGTTCATACGCAGGTTCAACAAAAAAAAAAAAAAAAAAACATAAGCTATGTTAATTACTTTGCTTTAGGGGATCCAAAAGTCTTATTTTTTCAGGATTTTAAAAAAGCCCAATTTGCTGCGCCTCCTCCAGAAAGTAAGTTCAGTTCTCAAGGCTTTAAACAATTAGGCCAATTTTGTCACAAGGTAAGAACAGAAGAAGAGGAGGAAGGAAACATAATGACAGATTTAGAATCGTGTAACACAAGGTTAGTGTGCACATCTCAGTCAAAAGCAGAAGCATATGAAGCACAATCTTGGTTAAACTGTATATTGTTGCCCTAGCTTGTATATTTAACACTGATCTAAAAGCTCCAACCCTGAAATAAATAAGCCCAAACTTTGTTCCCTACACAAAAAGCTGCAGACTCACACTTCCACATCCAACTTTTATCAGCCAAATAACCAACTAATCAGAGGCAGATGGTGCATATAACAAAGAGACAGGGTTTCCCAACATATCACTGTTTTTTTCTTACTTTAAAACCAAATGGGTTTTTATTACAGCCTAGTTTTGCAAATATGGCTGCACAATTAAAGAATTCCTTTTTTTCAGCCATGCACGTGTGTGTGTGTACTCAACACACACTATGATTGCAGATAGTGTACGGGGTCATTTTGATTTCAAAACTTTTAGCTGTGGGGACTGACACCAAAAAGTAAGCTCCAGAAAACTTTTAATCTATATGTTGTTATTGCTGTGCCAGACTCCATTTTTCACTGTCCAACATTGTCGGTCAGCTCACATTAGTCATTTCTTTATCAGTGCGCTCTGTTTGTTTACTTCTTCTTTTATTTCTCGCTTCTTTCACGGGTCTTTTTGTCGTATTTTCAAATAACTTGTGTTGAGCAGCCACAGTTTATCTATTGTCTTGTTTTTATTTTTCACTCTGTTGGTCATTCCTCCTCATTATGAGGAGCAAAGCAGATACACCATGTGCACTTCAAGCCAAGACCTCATCACTGGATGGTGGAATACAATGTCTGACTGAGTCCATCACCTCTAAAAAAAAAAATAAGAAAAAGCTTCTCTCCTTAGTTGGTTCTGGAAAACTCTGAGAATCCTGTCAGAATTGGCCTCTGGGAAACATTCACCACTAAGCTAAGCTGATTGTACTTTTAGCTCCATATTAAATCATACAGCATGAATCTGATATTTATAGATACTGGAGTTTAATTCTGAAGTTACAGACAGACAAATTAACACTGAATCTTGAAACCCGTTTTGCAAGAGGTGTGTTTCATTACTTTTGTTTTAAGTAAGAGCGCTTGTGCACATTGTGCAGGCATGATTGTCTTTGCCTCAAAGACTTGGTTACTGGCATGAATGTTGCTGAGATCTTCTTTAGTCTCAATTTAATGGACTGAAGTTTAACAGCATATTTAATGGACTGGAAATCAGCGTTAAAAGCTGTTTGATGACAAAACAGATTTAAAGCATATTAGCAGGGTATTGCTCCTCTCAGTCATCTTATTAAGCCTGAAGAGTAAAGCCAGAAACATTATGCTGTCTGGGAAAGTTAGAAAAAATACATTTCAAGCCAACAAAAGCGGATGTAGATTTCAGAAAGAAAAGGAACAAACTGTTTTACAGAGTAATAGAAAATGGTGAGTTGAGTTTGGGGAGTTGACGGAAGGAATTTGACCCCTGATTCGTATGATGTTGTGGACATTGTGCAGAGTTAGCATGCACTGTCAAATGAAGGAAGAAAGGGGACATTAGATCTCTTAACACAAACCTCTTATCTGCTCTTGTCCGTCTGATTTTTCTTGTAAACACAGAAGAAAGGGGGACATCTTCATCCCTTGCCAAGCTGTGCAGTCAGATGGGATGTTTCCCTCCCATGTCTCATTTGTCTGTTAAAAAAATTTTATCACCTTTTTCCCCATCCCTTTGTTTTCATACTGATTTACAACCTGCCAGAGACAGTCAAATCAGCTTGACCACACTGAGAATTATAGAGAGAGCATCAAGGGGCTGCACAGGCCAGGAGACTTCATAGGGAGGAGCTGCGTGTACACAGCCCATTGATGTCACATGCTGGCTTGGGTAGTCAGGGTCTTGGCACAAGGCCGAGACTAGACCAATGGAGCCAACTCAAGTTAAGTGAGAGAGCCAAAAGAATAACTGGAAACTGCATCAGCAAAGCGCCTTCAAAAAATGCTCCCAAGAAAAAAAAAAAAAAGAAAAGAAAAAAGAAAAAGTCTGAAAAGGAAAACAATTGTATCTTGAAAGCACAGGAACAAAAGTAGCAAAGGTGACTGATCAGGGTCGGCAACAGTCATGATTCAGAGTTCAAAATTAAAGAATGAAAGTCACTAAAGATGAAGGGAGTAAAACAAGACGACAGAGACAATGAAGTTCATTAGACAAGTATATAAGAAAAGCACCACTGAGTTGTCTCCGTATGAAGCACAATGAACTTCGTAGGAAACACCATTCATTCATTTACTGTATGTGCGTGCGATGTGATTCAGGTAAAAAAACAACGTGGTATTTCTGGGAAGACGTGTTTCTACAGCTCAAATTCTCTGAGAGCCTGTGGCGGTGATAAGAGGAGACTTGTGTCATAATCACTCAGTTTCTCGAATGTTCTGTCTGTCTTTAAGGCTGTCACAATATGATCTTATTTTGAATAAATAAACGCTCTGCAGTGAAGATGGAAAGCAGGTATCTTATCAAAATGTGATTACCAGCGGCTTCTTTTGCCACATCCACACAGTAACACATATTACACATGAATAGGCACCAACAAATGGAAACATATATGACATTAAACTTTAGTGCATCAGAACGTAACTCTACACGTGTCCCTTGAGAAAATGGATTTTGTCAAGATTATTTATGATGTTATTTTTTTAAGGTCCATCTTAGAAATGTAAACTAATCACACTAAAGACTGTAGGTGCCTATGATTGTCCATTATGATGGACAAAGTGCAGTACGCATTATATTCCACTCTAAATGTCTTGGAAATTACTATTATTTTCATGTTTTGTAACAAATGTCATCTTCTAAACAGACTGCTGCAGTGCCCCCCTTTTCAAAAAAAAAAAAAAAAAAAAAAAAAAAAGGTGCAACCATTATGCTAAACCATGTACAACACACTGATGTGTGTGTGTGTGTGTGTACGCACAATCTTAAAATGCATCTGTGTTTTGCTCACAAGCAATTTGTAGATGGTCTCCTTAGACCATAATCCATTCTGTGTGTGTCTGAACATTTTCATAGCTCAGGACTCAGCTCATCATCTCACAAATAACAGTCTGGCAACATCAGGTAGCAAGTAAATTAATTTAATATTAGGGAGTCACACTGTTTCCCCAGCATGCTTGCTCATTGTCTCCACAACAGGCGCCACAATCTGCCTTCAGATATGGTAAAAACAAGTATATGATGGATGAAAGCAAGAATGTTATATTTTTAGAAAATTTCACATGGGAGATATGTGTCCAAGTATTTTTTTTTTTTATTTTATTTTTTTTTTTTTTTAAAAGCTGTTCATTTCTGATGCATTGAGTCATAAAATTGAAGTAATTTCAAATCCATGACTCTTTCACTTTTCTAAACCCAATTATCTAGGGGCTGTTATGGAAGTAAAAGTAATTAGATCCAGGATTTATTGGAATTAAGTCAAGCTTTAAAAAAAATGTCTCTAAATTCAGACTTATTATTCCACTGTGGTTTACTCACCACCACTTACATTCATAAAACGCAATTGTGCCAGCTTTACCCCCATGCACATGCGGCGCATAGTAATTGCTGCTAATTCACAGAGTGACTGTGGTGGTGATTAGCGAATCTAACCCGGTGTTAACCTAAAAATATGATTAATGAGGTATTACATGATGTGTTGCATTAAGTTAATGAGGTTTTATACACAGTAATACAGTGACAACCATCAGGATTGGTCCAGTGTGGGAATACACTGGGTTGAAATTTATTTTATCAAAAAAAGATTAAAAAAAACCACATAAACTGATAATAACAATAATCTAAAATAATTGAGAGAACAGGCTCCAAATCCATATTACTTGTGTTATCATGTCTGTTAATGTTATTCTGTACTATTTGTACTCATATATTTGCCATTACCCCAGAGTGTTTGTAACACTCCTTCCCACAGTTTTACTGCTACAGAGACAAACGGCTTAAATTAAAAAAGAAAGGGGAAAAAAAAAAAAAAAACGCAGCACATAGCTCATCGGATAAATAATTAATTTTGATAGCTTTTGATTTGTTTACCTTGTGCAGCATTGAGATGTAATAATAGAAGCAAACTGCATTACCTCATTAATGCCCGTGTCAAACTGGAGACAGACAGCAAAGACAGCTTCCTTCCTGCCTGCCTGTCTACGAATCCTGCTCAAATGACTGGCACTGCTTTTTCTGCTGGGATGCATGTGTTGACATTTCATAGTTGCAAAAACAAGGATAATTGTCAGATCCCCCACTGATTTTTTTTCTTTCTACAGGGTAGATAAGGGATGGAACTTGTACAGAATTAAGGTGCAGTTGGGAACTATTTTTAAACATTGTGCTGCAAGCAAAATGTCTTTCTACTGCGTCAACGTCAGCTCTCTTCCTTTAATGACATTCCAATGCCAGCTGTGGAGAAAAACCATATCCTCCCTTAAATAAAAAAACAAAAACAAACACTTGACACTAGAGGATAATGGAAGATTTCCATTCTGTGCAAAACATCACAATAATAACCATTTTCTTTGTTTATGATTTATGGCTTAAAGTTTTTCAATTTTGTGTCACATTTCATAAAAACGTTTAAATCACATTAATTTTTTAAACTTTTTGTCTAAAGCACTAAAGTATTAATCTCAGCAAAATATTACATTTATTCAATGGAACCTGCCATAAAGCATCTCTCTCTTCACATCACATCATCACTGGTTATTTCTCATTGTCTACTTTTATTGATCTTTAAAAGGGATTCATGAGAGCTATTGTGTTTCCAGTTGACAGTATGTATGGGTAAATTTATCCTTGCGCTGCGCCATGTGATAGGATGGTTAAGAGTTTTTTTTTTTTTTTGCTTTACTTTGTGTGACACAAAAAACTCATAATGGGCAGCACAGTAGCTCCCATACAGTTTGCTTCACACTGTAATTGTGCTACTTTGTAAATTTGTAAACTCACTGCAACACATGCTTGGGATTTTTAAGTTTTGAGTTATCACGTCAGTGCCACATGTCATGTTTTGTCTTAATGTGATATGTAACATTTCAAGTAACAAATGTCTCCTGCCCCCCCCCACCAGGCCATAAGCTCTCTGAACTTGACCAACGCCAGACCAATGCACGTCATTGTCACGTCGCCCTCAGGTTACGTTCTGAGTCACATCAACCCCGATGTTCATATTTACGTGAGTAAAAGTCTTTTTGTTTTTCAATATTAACATTCAAGCTTTGCTTAGACAAAGTATTTTTTCCGGATGCAGTGTGGGTACATGGAAAAAAAAAATACTAATCATGCAACACGCCACTAAATTCAGCTCATTTGTTATTTCACGTGTTTTCATTACTCCAGTACGTTACAGTTAGCTGCTGATGCACTAGGCTTTTTAACAAGTACCAACTAATCATGAAAAATTAATGGGTTGTAGGGACACCATTGTAAGTGGTTATATTTTCAACACTGTATAATTTTCCTATTTCTCCAATTGCACTTAGCTGCTGTCTAGCACCAGCTGTTTGCATACGGTCACAACTTCCACAGCTGTGCAGCTCTGTGGGGTCTGTTCATAGCGACAGTGAACTATGTTGGTTTTCCTTAGATACTAGCTTCTCTATATGAGGCAGTTTATTTCTTTGTGGGAGTGTGTGGATGTGTGTGGTTTTTTTTTCTTTTTCTTTTTTACTATCCGCACTATAAAATCAGTAAGAGAAGTTTTAGAGTGGCCAACAACGAGAGGGGCTGATGGCATCGGTTGTAAAAATTAATGTTCCAGTGAAACTGGAGATTCTGACTTTTACACACTGTTCTCCTCAGATTATATCTGTGAATTAAATCTCCGGGGGCCACAAAACAACTCTTATTGAGCTGCTTGAGTGTCTAGTTAAATAAGGAATAATACTGTCGCGAGGACAATGTATTGAGCTGGCTGTCGCTCTTTGGTTATTGTGGCATGTCAAACCATTTTTGTATTTAAATTGGCAGTGGTGATGAACCTAACATGGTGAATCAAGCAGAAAAACACTGTGATTGAAACAAACCCTGAGTCCTTCAGTTTGGCTCCGATAGAAAAGCCTCCTCAGAACATGTCAGGGTCTTTTACCATCAAACTAAACAGTCCGTCTTTAAGAGGATCTGATATTAAAAAGAACTTATGTGTCCAAACAGATGAGATTACCAACAGCTGCGTTATTAATTCTAAATGTGTTTCGGATGAAAACCCTATCACTGATTAGTTTCACTTTGGTCAAGACTTAAAAAGACAGTTATAACCACTTTATTTAAATCATTAAGCATCATTGCTGAGCCTTTTTCCAGAGCTTATCAGTCTTAAGTAAACTGTTTCAACCTCTTGCCATTTCCCATGACGTTTAAATTTTTGTATAAATGTTGTTTTTTTTTTTTTGATTGATGTGTTTTTCTTACTTTCTCTTGCTGTCAGTTCATATCAGGACAGAATGGAAGTAGAAATTAGATTTAAAACTTCCCTGAGAAAGGAAGAGTCCCAGTGAATGTTTTATCCTTGTGCCGTTCCACAAACTAACATTATCATTGTGCTGTAAAACATTTGCAATCTTGAACTGTTGTCTTGGGAACGCTCGAGATGGAGAAGTTGGCTGCCAAACAGTAACATTTTAAATGTCATCACTTTATATCTAGTAGGAAGTTTTAGCTTGATGTTTGTCTTCTACACTTAAAAAATCTAGATAAATAAACAGAATAAAATCGCAGCTGACAAATTGCTATGATTAAATGTTTAGAGGAGCGTCATCGGTTCCTGATGTGGTGACAGCAGCGTGATACCACATCCTGTATCATGTCCTGTCGTGAGCCTGGACAACATTGTCTGTGACCACAGGATGTTTTCATGGGATGAGCAGTATCACTGGGGGATAATGGTGTTTTACTGCAGATTGCAGTGTAAGAGGAACAGCATCTGTTCTGCGTCTGAGAAAGTTCGTCACCAGCTCTGACAGCTTGGCTCAGTGTCACGGTCGCAGCTCTTGTTGGTCTCCCATGGCTGACCTCAGTGAACAGGGTTGTTTTTTTAGAAAAAAACAAAAAAAACTCAAAAAAAAAAGGCAAAGTAACAATTTTGCCCATAAAAGGGGACACAGTTACTCCCCATGTCCATTGTCTTGTCTATTATAATATAGTGATTTAATGTATAGATAATTTTCCATGAAAAAATCTACAGTTACTGTTCTGGTAAAAAGATGGATCCTAGCATTTGACACTCACATTGATCCCAGACTGACCGATAGGAAAGACACATCTTTCCTGTGGTTGACAGATGCTGTTTTCACTCAAATCATCTCTGCATTTCTTGAACTTTAACTGAGACTCAGCAGAATATCATATCATTTTTCCACAGAGATTAATCATCAATCACTCAAATGATTAACGCTGTTATTTCCCTTTTTCTTCTCATCGGACCTTCCCTCCTGGTCTGCGTGGTTTTTTCCTGACTGGTTTTCCTTCTTTTATTTTTGCTGTTTCCCTTTCACGCTATTTTTGATCTCATGTCAATCAAATATTCATGCAGAAAGGCCGATGGTTCCCTTAGGCCCTTTTTTTTTCTCACTTCATGACGCAAGGACAAAACACACAAATAGTGAGACGCAATAGACAGGTCAAGAGAATGACTTTCATTATTTAAACACACGCTCACACTTGATAAACACAAACAGGATGAAAAAACTGTTCTTTGTAAAATAAGTCGCACACTGCCACCCAACTTATTTTCGCAGACAAAAGAGGCTGAATATTTGATTGTGCATTTTAAAGCTCTGACACAAATGACTGCAATGATTAAAGCATATGCACAAAAAGGACATTTACAAGACAGAATAAAACACTATGGTCCTCAACACGCAGCTCATTTCCACTCTGTCGATGATCTTTAAAAGCATCCTTCACTAAAATGAGGTGTTGTAGAGCTTCAGTATTAAAAAATGAAGAGGTGCTGTACTTATACAGCTGTTTTTTCCTCTTCAACCTTTGAAGTGATGAAGAAGAGAAGGCCAAATCAGAACAGATAAAAAATCTTCTGAAGGTCAAATTCAAAACAACAGTGCAGCACTGAATTATTACCAGTATAATTGCTTTATTTCTTTATTTTTTTACATGTGTTCTAGTCTAACATCCAGAAGCTAATGTCTTTTTGTACCTAACACCTCTCCCTGCTGTTTTATTCATGTAAAACTTCATGTAAACTCCATTACTTCCCATTGGTGCAGACAAGGAAACAGCAGTGTCTAGTCGATGGTGTAGATGTATATATTTATACCTTGTATGGAGCCAGATTCCAGCCGACTGTGGTGACGCACAAAGCTAAAAAAGGTCCCATTTCCTGGCCCCACTCAGGAAGCAAAGGAAAGACCTTGGCTCCAACAGGGTTGTGCAACTGGGCTCGTGGACACTTAACCATAATAAACATTTCTTTTTAACAGGACCCTGCTAAGAGAATAGAGGGAGAGCTGGGTGGAGGGTTAGAAAAAGTAACAGAGGAGAAATGAGAGGGATGGATGAACAGCTTTAATATGACAAAGTCTGAGCAGACAAAAGGGTGAATATAATTAAATGTATAATTGATCAAATCTCTCAACAAAATCACTGCACACTGGTCTGTTTTTTAATTAGGTGAACACCGTGTTTCACCTTTGCTTCATCAGGTTCACTCTGAAATTACTGATGACACCCGCAGGTGAAATAGGGAGGAGGCACAGGGAGTTTTAAAATGTATAATTGACTCTGTCTGTGTTATTGTAGTGGTGGAAAACAGACGTAGGTGATTGTGATTGTGATCTTTTGGAAAGTTTCCTTCAATGTAACTAATTGACATAACTTGGGTTCTACTTTCCAGTACAACAAAAAACCTTCATTCACAATATCATCCAATGAGTACCAAAGCAACATCCACCTTGAAGACATCCCCACTCAAGATGAGGAGCTGGTCAATTGGGCAACACAGAAGTTTGGGGGTGTTACCTCATTCACCACAATCCGAAAACTGATAACAATCTGGTCAACTGGAACAACGGGTGAGAATAACCCTTAATTACCAGCAGCATAATCCTTGAGTTTGTCGTTAATAATTTGCAGGATTTATTTTCTCTGTCTGGAGTAAATCAGTTGGATGATCTGGAAACATGCCATCTGTGATGTATGTGTATGTGAGACAGCATTTATCTGCATCTTTGTTTGGTCTAAAACTGTATTTTTGGTGCTTTAGAGAGCAAAGCAATTACAGTCAGACAAACACACACCTCCAGCTTATATAACTCAACAGCAAGTCTGCAGCACAGCAATCAAGGATGGATGCAGTGTTGTTCTCTTATCTTATCTTAAGTGTATATAACAATCCTTCTGATGAAATCACTTCTTGATATAACTTATAAGTTATATAACTGTGCAACACAGCTTTCATTTTTCAACCACAGATGCATACAAAGACATGAATACTTTTTTTTCCCTCTAAACCAGAGAATTTCAACACCGGCCCCTCAAAGCTGCTTTGCACACAGAGCCAGACCCCATGCTGTTTTAATATTTGACATCTATGTGTAGGCCCAGCACTGGCTGCCTAAATGAGAGGATATACAGTCTACTAAAATATGTATCATTGCACTGTACTTCATGTTTTCAATAAAACTCTACTCTACTATGTTGTGTTAGGGACAATGACAATGAACAATGGAAGACGAAAATTCGTCTTCCTTCTGTGACTGTTCCAGTAAAGTACAAGGGGAAATTATGTGTACCTGCTGATATTTTATCATATACAGTAGAAAGATAAACACCAGCATGGACAATGTGTAAAAAAAAAAAAGTGCTACAACTCCTTTTAAAGCTCAGTAAAATCCTCCCATAATGCTGAATGTTTGAAACACAAATACCTTTACACTGACAAGTTTGCCATATGGTGAAATCTCATGTAATCAGTGCAAATCCTTAGCTTGAGTTAAGTACAGAGCTCAGGGCTCGACATTCCCAGTGTTAACAAGATGTAATTGCATATTACAAAACATTTGGAAAGGGAAGTTGTGGGCAAACGTGCAACAAAAACACTATGACTTAATGTGAGCGCACATGGTTGAGTAAAAGCTGGACAGAAGGGTAGTGGTAGCTACTCTTGCCAGCAGCAGTAGCAGCAAGATGCTCAATGCAAGCACAATTATTTCCTCACAAAGCCTCCTTAAGGCAGTTTGAGCCAAAGCAGAGCTCTGACATGGGTTAAGATAGAAGTGAATAGTGGTGGTGCTGGAATAGTGTTGGCTGTGTCTTTCACAGTTTGGGATATTTAGTTTTAATCTCTTTCTTTATATTTACCTGTTTTTTTTAGATCTATCAACAACAGCAACAGACTGTAGGTAGTGGATTAATATCCTTAATGTGTATTGTTTTTCAGTCTTTTATGATTTACTTATATGTAGTTTATGATTTAATTGACTCACAGTCAACAGAATGAAAATTACTCAGTTTACATTATTGTCATGGTATCTCTTGGCCTGTAGTGGAGTCTTAGGTGAACTTGCGTGGGCCCTGTCGTAGGTGTTTGAACAGCCTGTGCAATGACTACACAACAGTGTGTTGCCAAATTGAAGGCTCACTGAATAGCTAAGTAGAAACATGTACATGTCCCTCAGGATGTCTGAATGTCTCAGTGCGATTTGAAATTTATGTCATGCTATTGTGAGCACAAAAGAGGAGTGTTATCCAACATTAATGAAGCTAATTTTAATCTATAGTTACCCAGCTGAAAGCCAGTCACGATGTGGGGTAGCTAGCGGTAGTTGGTGTAATCAATCTACACAAGAAACGTATTTCCAACCACGGTATTTTGAAATCAAAATGCCTGTGGTAATTTGTGCCCTGCAACAGGGTGCACCTGTACACAATCAATCACTATTATTTGGTCAAAGCTTGAGCACAGTGTTCACCCATGAGACTGCTCCTGGAACATCTTCCACAGTCGAAAAGGAAAGGTGTTAATGTGCTTGCCCCAGCAGTTTGGTCTTTTGTTGCAGACTTTACTATGACTCCCTAACATGAAACACTGTAAACCGAAGCATCAATCCTGTTACTAGTATTAAAACAGAAATGCTGGAGGTCCATTTTTATGCCTTTGAGCCAGCAACATCAACACCAGTATGTCCATCAAATCCATTCTTGTGAAGGTAATACCTCAAAAACACCTTGAAGTAATTCTTTGATTTGGCACAACCACTAACTTGGACTTCAGGCTGGCCAGATTAGATTTTGGTGTTCAAAACAACATGTTTTGGGTCATAATTCGTTACTTTAAGCGCTAATCAACTGCAAATTAACTGGTTGGTGGAGGCAAATGGCTGTTGTAATAGTAGTATAGAGCTGTTGTCCTCAGTAATACATGGAATATGGATGCAGAAATAACTTTGTAGCCATAACGACCGCTGAAATTTATTGTTGTATTACAAATAATAAATGAACAATGATGGAAAATTCATGTTTGTGGTTTTACAGGAACCAGCGGTGATATTAACACTTGCATACTTAAAAATGAAGACGCATCTAAGAAGCACTTTATGAAGATTTTGGAAAATCCTCCGGCTTTCACATCTTGTTCCCCACAGCAGCAGAACCCCATTGATGAATCTGAGCCTTATATCATAAACATCCCGGAGAATTCCAGCATTTGGTAAATCTTAAGATTCACATGACCTGTGTGTACTAGTGTTAATTTTGTTGACTATTTTTTTTAAATGTAGTCTTAGTCTTGTGACAAAATGTCATTTTTAGTTTTTGTCATATTTAGTCATTCACATACACTTTTTCTTTAGTCAAGTTTTAGTCACAACATTTTTAATCAACATCTTTTTAATAATAATAATAATAAAAAAACACTTTAAATTATTTCTGGTTATATTTCTGAATATATTGTATCACACATCTCAAGTATTTCATTTCAGGGATTAAAGCCAAAAAAAAGTCTTATGAATGAAATTGGATATTTATTTTAGTTTTTATTTCATGCAAAACATTTTTGCCTCGTCCTTTTCCACCAAAAATACTGCACATTAATAAAGTCTTTGTCAGTGTTTTAGACCAAAGATATCGTCTCATTCATGGAAAAAACGATGGTCGTTGATGAATATATTTCGTCTCATCTCTACCATAATTAACACTAGTGTGTCTTCATATATTTGCCAAACTTGTTGTCATATGTTTTTACATAATTCTTGATTTTCTATGTTGCAGCAATGTATCAATATTAGTGAAGACAAAAGAGGTCACCACGCTCTTCTTAAGGGGTCCACAGGGTACCAAATGGACCATCGCTGATTCACCATTAGCGCGAGTTGCTGTAAGTTTACACATAACTCTAGTTATATCTAACAATATTATAATAGCCTCCACACTGGTGATTTCTTTCATGCATTATGTTTTGTCATGTCTGTGAAAATGGGCTTGTTGAGTGAGCTTGTGTACATATGTAATACAGTCTCTATATCAGGACTGATTTATCACAATTTGTCTTGTTCTTATTACAGGCCAACAATGCCGTGTGGCTGTCTCACGGCTCGATCATATACGAAATCCCGAACAAATATGAACTGAACAGTGACACTCCGGAGGATGTGCAAAGGGCAGCTTTAGAAAAATTCCAAGTCAAAAGTTTCATCAGCTATACTGAACTAAGACCAGTGGACTCCTCCCCTCTTGTACTGGTTCTTGATAGAACTGACAAACCTGCAGGTAAGACAGCAAAAGGTCAATGGAAAATGTTTTGAGGCATTTTCTGCAAAGATTGTAGCTAAAGCTTGGCAAAAGCTATAGCCCACACAACACATAGTACATGTTACACAACCAGGAGTGAGCTGAGAAATTAGGATAATGATTGTTTTAATAATAGCAGAAATAATCATCAATGGAATATGATTGTATATGCACAATGTGCTATGCTGATATTTGAATTACTCTTTAGGTTCCAAGATAATAAATTACATTAAGAGTAATTTTAAAAAGAAGTGATGAAACTGATCTGAGGTTTCTTGTTGCTCTTTCTCTCAGGTACCAGTGCACCAAAGCCAGTTATTCCCGTTACAACCAATCCCCCTAATCAGATGCCACTGGTGATGCAGTTGCACACCTCCCCAGATTATGATTCTCCTCTGGACCCCAACACCAAGGTTCAGATTGACAGAAGAATTTATGCTGAGGTAAGAAATCTTTCTCCCTCTTAGCTATATAATGGGTACATTTGTATATATATATATATATATATATATATACTAATCATATGACTAATTTTTTTGGCAACTAATCTTTTGACTAATTTTTCGATTAGGTAACCTAATCTTAACTATTAATTTCCAAAAAAAAAAAAAAAAAAAAAATCAAGGGGTTTAATTTTTGTTCATTTTATTTTAAATGCAAATGCAAGGGCCAAAACATAAAATGTCATCTGTACCATGACAAGTAAACATAACATAAATAAATTTAATATTACTAAATAAATAAAATAAAGTGACATTACAAGGTATAAAAGTATAAAACTGAAGCCTTGTTGGATGTGTGTTCTGTGTCTCATCCAACTGCCCCTCGCTCTGTTGGGCATTATGTTCCCACCAAATAAGTTCTTTGTAACGCTTTAGGGTTGGGAAATTTTCAGGAACATCGTGTCACTCCGTTGAGGGTAAGACCCCGATTGTGACGCAACGAGGGTGGGGCCCACTTTTCTAATCGTCTTCTCTGCGGTCGCTTCATAAACTACAACCTGCAGTGTGTGCGTGTGTGTGTGTGTGTGTGTGAGTTGCAGAAGTTACTGCGGTTGTCCGTGCTCATTTAAACTGGTTATTCAGAAAAACCTGGTCTCGAGCCTGGTGCCAATATGAGAGCGTTACAAAATATTTAAGGATGACGAGATTCAGAGTGCTCAAGTTTTTTAGGCTAGTGGCATATAAATGTTTCACCACACTCAGCTGATCTGACACATTTTTGTGCCTTTTCCATTCTATTGCAGTTGATTTTATCCTCTACTTTATCCTGTCTCCCTGTAGATTTCAGGTCACACTTTTGGGGAAATTAAGTTGACCATCAAAGTGATCAATTGCGTCCTGCGCTCCAAGGAGTCATGTCCTGTTGAGAGAGAGCTGCCCTTCATTCCAGAGACCTGCTCTTCAAATTCTTGCTCCAACAGCACCCGACTCAGCTTCTCCTTCGACCAACTCGACCAACAGCAAACGTCCACCACATGGGACCTGGAATGCCGTGTCAATCTATGCCACAAAGAGGTAGGAATTCATCAGCTATTTCTTCCGTGGTGCAAATAAAAATCGAACAATGACATTAGAAAAGCAACTTAAATATGCATTAAGAAAACATAATCAATGTTAGAACTTCCTTTGGTCTTTATTAAACTTAATAAGAGATCTGTTGTTGTGGGAGGTCTCGATACGGTCAAATAACAGTTAAATTGCTGAAGCTTGAATCAAGGTTTGATACCTATAATCTTGCTGCTGATACATTGTCCTTATCACCTCACTAGCAATGTGGAGATGGAGGAAGAGTGAAGAGGAGTCTGGAGATCACCCAGCCGTGTCTGCAACCACCAAGTGAGTTCAGTTTAAACTCCAAAATGTGGATCAGCTATTTTTTTTTTTTTTCATCTTGAATGAAACAATATTTTGCTCATATGAGACCAGATGTGCATGAATTTATTCTTAAGCAGCTTTGTCGAAGCATTTTAATAAATGTAATTCTGTGGTGTTTTATAATCATCTAAATACAACAGATGTCTTCTTTTTAACTAAAAAAAAAAATAATAATTTCTAAAAAATCTAATGGACTTTATTTTTAAGATGTGATACTTATTTTATTTGTTGGATTAACTGTGTGTTAAATGTTTAATGTAATGATTTTTTTTCAAAAGCATTAATGAAAAGTAGCAAAATGACATAATGTTGTCTTGATGGTGGACACATTTAAAAGTCTGACACTTATTTTTTTACAAAGCCTTAGTGTAAAGATGAATGTCTCTTATTTATGTCTTCATCTATAAACTCGCAAACACAAAAACAAAACTTATGAAAAAAAAGCTTTAAAATGACATTATATTTTTTGCCTTCAGGAGTTAATTGCCAGTCAGATGTTCTGTCAGTCTACTGCTGCTTGCTGTAATTTTCATTCCTATTGTTACTTTAAGTGCACAACAAATGCTGTGCAGGCGGGTGTCATAGCAGTGAACTCAGGATATGCAGTGAAGCCGGTAAGGGGTTTTGGGGCAGGGCCTCGTCCTTTAGGAAGGTCTGCAGTCTGACCTTGTGGCCACAATCAGAAGTAATGGCCCTCAGGGGAGAGAGGTGAAGTCCTTTGTGTTTCCAAGGGGGTACGACTGTGTTGCTGTCCAAACAGAGCCACTGGGCCTGGTGCTATTGTCAGACCATTCAACACTGTAAACTCAAATAAGGAAAGATGTCTTGACAGAAAAATAAGTCACCGGGATGATGATTAATCCCTAGGAAAGTTCTAAGGAAAAGAAGAAAGTAGATGCTGATTAAATGGGGGAACACCTGGAGTTTGTCAGACTTCTCTGTGAATCTGATAAAGGATCTGTTTATTTTCTAAGTATTGTTTGTTCCCCATTCCCTTCTAAAAGAGATATTAAAGGCAAGTGTGTCAGTGCTGCAGTGTATGTAGCGAGGAAGCTGACTAACTACTCATCTGTCCTTTCCTGTGTCCTGTTTGCCCCTCTCTTTGTTTTTTTTGCTTGAACTTGCACAATTAGAAATGTTTTTTCTGGAGTGACTGAAATAGAGGAATGGAAGTTGGAACGTGCTGGTTCGTAGGGTCTTTACCCGACGTTTACCATTCATTAGCCAGTGTAAGGGATACAAGGGTTATATCAGCAGGACTAGTACACCACATTCTGTTGCAAGTCATTGCTGGGCACGAATGAGTGCTCCATTCAGCAGTCCTTCCTGTTTGGGAGTTTGCATAGAGAGGGCTCCAGGGAGTCACAGCACAGGCCTGCTACCCGTCTCCTCCTGTCCACCTGCACTGGAGCTTCTGCTTCCTGCTCCTGTTTATTCAGCTTTGCTGTCAAAGCCTCACTTATATGCACTAACACGGCAAGTTATTACAGAGAAGAAAAGTCTCTAGAGAAAGCTGCTGTGATGTTTCTTAACCTGTTTAGGGTCAAGGAATGTTCCTCACTGACAGATCAACAAACTGGGTTGACTGTCTGGGATGCAGTTTATTCAAATGCCCACAAGATGTCACTATTTCAGTGCTCTGGATCATGTTTAATTCATTTGGTATTTGTTGTCAAATAAGCATAATAGCCTTTCATTTCACTTTAATTAAATCATTTTGAAGTTAATATTAAATGAATCCCTATAGACTCACAGGTACAATATCACACCTTGCAGTTCAACTGTATATAACTGATGTTACTATGCAGTTGCACAACACACATCAATTATTCAAATATACATGATGTACAGAGTGGCAGCAAAACAAACATCTTCTATCCTTCATGTCCTGTCTTTAATGTACTCCAGGAAAGGAAAGATATATTGTATGAAGCTCAGTTTAGTACTTAGCCTGGCACATTCCACCAGGAGGCAGGAGGCAACAGAGGCAGGTGAGAGAAACTGCAAAGGTGATGATTAGTTTCTTCCAAATGTTGTGGTTACTTGTGGGAGGATCTCTGCAGGTACCGTCAGAAGGGAAGAGGGAGAAACATGTGTTTGCACTGCACTGTTTTTCTTGATATGTAACACTTAGCATGTGCACACTGTTTATTTACTGGCAGGGAGTTTAGACTGCAGAATTGTATTTTGTCTGACAAAATTGTGTATTTAGACCCATGTTTCATGTTTTGGGATAGAATTAGAGGAAACAACAGTCACTTAAGTGCAGTCACATACTTAAGATGCTGATGCAACAAAAAATTAGATCATAATAGTAACTGCTTTTCTCTCTTCTGATAGTAACTTCATTTGAGGATTTTTTTCAAGACTTAACATGTTCTTTTCAGCAAGGAAACTAAAAGAAGAGATCAATAAGTGCCTACTGAGTAGTTTGTTTGTACAATCAGATGTCGGAACAGTTTAAGGTGACGTCTAAGTGAGGGAGGAAATCTGTCGATGATCTATTGTACAGCCTTCTTGAAATGACGTCTGTCTCAAGGTGATCTTTTCATAGCCTTGCTGGTCCACAATGAATAAAGCAAAACTGGGGGATGGCCTTGCCAGGCTAATACAGGATGTCTGTGCCAAAGAACTGTATGTCAAAAGCTTGATGAAGTTTCAGTGTTTGCCTGTTCTCTTACTCTTTAAGATCTGCTTTGAGGGAAAGTTTTTTTTTTTTTCTTTATTGCTGCTGGCCCTGAGTTTTGTTTTCTGTTAAGCTTGTTAGAGAAGCATGTTTAGTGGGACAAGCCAACACACAGCTTGCACAAAGAACATCACCAGTGCATAACTTGATTGTACACTGAAAATTGTATCATTAAATTAGAACAGAGAAAATGTTGGAGTACAATTGTAGTACATCTGTTAGGGTAAGGTCATTCGTATTAGGGTAAAGGCTGTTATATTTTCTCCATGGGCTTTGCTTGTATTGTTAGCTGTTAGGATAACTAGGAAATTGGGGAAGCAATGTCCATCAACCGTCCATTGCTGTGCACATTTGGAGTTTAAGTTGCCTAAAATATTGTCTTCACAAGTACCACTACTGCTTACAACTGTAAGACAGTTTTCTATAGATATTAGTCAATATGAAGCAGTTTCTGAAATTACTTTGCTGCTACCTGGGAATATTTTATCACACATTTTTGTAAAATATTTGGAACGCATTATAAACTTTTCAGCTCTTTTGCAAATGGGTCACCATGTGAAGAAATTATCACACTGACTCACTAAATATCAGAATGTTACATGTGATTAACAAGCTTCTATGTATCAAGATCATTATGAGCACCTGCAGCTTTATTTTCATACAGTTGTATAATAAGCAGTTTTCACATGTGGTTGTTGCCATTTGTTGTTGTTTAACTGAAACTTGTATACATTGTTTTTTTATTTGTATGTTTCAGCCCCACCATGCTTTGATTTTGGCCTACCTGGTGTTCTGGGCATTGCATTTGGAGGGTTCCTGATTGGAGTATTACTTATTGGAGCACTGTGGTTTATCAAAATTAAAACAGGTATGGCTAACACCGTGGTCTCTTAGCTTGAACATAGATATGAATTCAGATTTGCCTGGATCTAAAATATGTCATTGTGTCTGATTCAGGATATCCAACTGGCCTGGACATGAGCTCAACTGCAGCAAGTCTTCCTGGTAAGAACTCTTTTTTACATTCATTCTCTTTTCATTAGTCCCATTTCTTCTTATTTTAATCTCATTGGCTATTTTTCCCCCTCTTTCATTAGGATGCCCTTGCTCAGGAGCAAAACGACAACCAGTCGCCACCAACCCTTCCCCCTCTGAAAACAGCAGTGCCAATGCAAGCATCGGAAGCACCCAAAGCACACCGACCAGCAGCATGGCATGAGATTATGGTAATCTCTACCACCAGCAGAGCCAACATCACCATCAAAGTCACCTATAAGGGTTTTGTGCTTTTGTTTTCTCCAATAATGCTTGAAAAAAAGCATTTTTCCTCCATGCCACTTTTAAATTTTCATAAAAAGCACAACCAATATTTTTGACAAACCAAGGCTAAAATGGATGCAATCTGGGAGTTTGTAATAGGTTTGTGGGATGGGGGGCTGGGTGACGTTTAACAGAAGTCTAATCAATGGCTTCTGATGCTCACCTTTGTAGCCATTCTGTAAAGTCAAGCTCCTAGACAGGAAGTTAAAGAGGGCAAGAGAAAAAAAAAATAAATTGGCTCCCAGCAACAGGAAAAACAAACCATATCCCCCCAAGAGCTAACAGGAAATTCACTGCATTCCTTTGAATGAATTGTGCTTGTGTGATGGCAGCACAATAATAGTTAGACAGGAGACAAACCAGTCAAAAGACTGACTTTGAAAAACAGATGAAAAGCTGTTTTGCATTCACATCTAAGCTACAAATATACGAAGGGCTTTTGGCTAGGTCAGTCCAAAAACTTATCAACAAAACCTGGGGACTGAAAAGCTCAACATGTCAGGATCTCACACCAGTAAATGAAATGCTCACTTCGAGGAGTGTTTGTCTTAATTGGAGTTTGAGGTCAATGTTTAACAGCTACCTCCTATTACATAGAAATCTAGAGCTAAGTTTAAAACTTAACACAAGATTTCTCCAGTGAAATGAATCTTATTTTCTGCCTTTTTTCATTTTCTTTTTATTCATTGTCACTTTAGGTGAATCTTGCTGACCCACTGGGTCATTTGTAGCTCACAAAACAAAGTTATGGTGCCATTTTCATGCTATTCATCAGCTTTTTCAGGGCCTTCATATCAAAAGAGATGTGTTTCTAGTGTTTATTGGAAGTTACAGAAATATACAAATGTTCTAATTATCCAACAAATCCATTTTAAAAAGTGTATTTATTGCCCAAAGGTAGCAATAAATTATAAACCATTTAAACTTTTATTTATGTGAGCTCAGAAATAATTACTCTTGTACTGTAGAGTACCACATGCAGAAATGTATGGCTGTATTCAGAGCTGAGTAATGTGCCCGTCAGGAGGAGTAAGCACAACAACTTTGCACATCAGTTTTCAAGCCTCACATTCATATATAGACTGAAACACCACTCGTACAGCTTCGCCTACAGGGTGGAGTTTCCCTAAAATAGTCTGTGTAAAGGTTGAATTCCAGTACTTTTCCTATGCACAACATCCATTGTCATTAGAATTTGTAGTATGTTCATCACCACTGCCTTACAATTTGTTGAAACCATAAAATCACACACAAAAATATGTAGATGCAGCTGTTTATAATGTATTAACCATTAACCATTAAGGATCAAGATTTGACATGTGTCTGTATAAACTGTCCAACCTGCTCGCTCATATTAGATGTCTTTTCATTCAATATGTAGCCTGCCACTAATGTTCTACTCTGTCGTTTGGAGATGAGACCACAGACAGGAAAGAATTTTTAGACCTCTAATGGTTGTTATGGATCACCAACGCATTCAGAGCTTTTTACTTTGACAAACAAATCATTGTTGCTAAAGACTGAAGAGTTGCCAAGTTGATGTGACCAAGCACTGAGAAACATATAGGTACAGAAAATAGGCTGTAATATTCTATGATGAATTTGATACTTAATCTGTATTGCTTTTATAGAAGGAAATGGAATCTGTGCAATTTGAGGTAAATGAACAGAACTAATACATTGGCAAGGCGTATTCCCTAAAAGCTAAGAACTGATGAAACCTTGCAAACTTGTGCTGACTGAAAAGAGTCTTTAGCTCCCCGTACTTCTCTTTATCCCATAAAAGTAAACTACTCATATAAATCATCAGCTCTGAATACAGCCCATTTTGACTCAATAGTATAACCAATAGTAACAGTAATATAATATATAATGTCTGCAACATACATTTATCAGTAAGATGTTCGTTAACCTCATGAAGATTACTTCACCATTATCACAGCATATTTGTAATGATATGAAAACTGCTACTACATTTGATAGGCTGCATCAGCCGTTGCAGTGCTAATGCCAGACAGAAGCTGCATAGATGCACGATGGAGACTTCCACATGGGCTACATCTGTAGCGTGACGGTTGATCCGTGAACCCACTTTTTGTGTCAGTGTACAAATGTAAATGTATTTTAGATTTTTTATTACCACTCATTTACCTCTGTAAAAATATTCCCATCACAAGTCAAGTCTAGATAAGAAGGCAAAATCTGTATTTACAATACATAGCCTTGACACAAGCACCAAATTTGCAATGTTAAAATTTCTCTTTATATACATTTGATATTGCCACTGAATTTTATTCATATAGTCATATTCCAAATAGTTACTCAATTTCTTATTAGGACTGTTAATATAATTTATTCACTTTCAAACCTAATCTCAAAAATGTAGGACTTTTCCCAAATGAAGAACATTTGTAAAATGTCTCCTCAGTCTGTGTTATACCTGTTTGTATTGAGCGATGTAGCTTATCCCCAACCTCTCACTCAGTATGTGCCTGCATGTACGTATCTTTGTGCATGCTGGGTTTTTCTTAACAAAGAGGGCCAGTACAAATTGCCACTTGACTATTTGTGCAATATGATGAGGTTAACTTGTATGCAATGTTTATATGTATTTTTTATTTTTTTTTTTTACCGTTTTTGTGTTGTATGATATTCTTACTTTGATTCATTTTCTTAACCTGCTTTGTTCTTTCATGTATTTGAAGAACTGGGACAATTTCTAATCGAGGCACTTATCAAATGCACAAGATTTGTTTTGTATTGTAATCTTTTTTTTTTTTTTCATATCAATTTGATTTTCAATTACATTGTAGTCACAGACAGTGCGTGTCACATCGCATGTCTTAGACAGTACATCTGGTTTGTTGGTTTTACCTGTTTAACTTTTGTACAGCATATCTCTGCTGATACTGACATTGTATTGAGGGCAACTGTACTATCTTCAGTGGGTGTGATTCGGAAGAGTCTTCTGATTTCTGAAAGACAGAATGTCTCACCACAAAGTAGCATCCCAGTTAAATATGACAGTTTTTAGAGAACATTCAAACTTAAAGTAAAAGTGCAGCAAGTATTGAGAACTTTTTCATTTAATTTCAGAAAATGGCTCCAATATTGGACATATTCTTTGTCTCTTTTTTTTTTTTTTTTAAGTCAGGTATTCAGCACCTGTGTTAAACCAGTTCCTGAGTCTGTCTGGCACTGACAGCAGAATCAGACAGGCTGTCAGTAAATTCACTTGTTAACCCCGCAAATCCCTTCGTTACCTCTGACCACAGTTTCCTCCTCCTCAGACGCTCTGCACAGTTAACGGAATATGCATGTGTCTGTGTGTAGGTGTACTACGCCTGCATTTATGTGAGCCGATTCTTCCTCCAGTCTCTTAACAATGTCCAAATCTGAATTCTTACCAAAAAATAAAATAAAATAAAAAAAAAATTGAAGCCTGACCAACATGTCAGAATGTCTGCTTTGATTTTATAAAGTATAAAATGCTATGTTGCTATTTTTGTGCCAAAGCGTGCAACTTTTTACCATTTAAAATGGGTCCATTTGTTGAGATAGTATTCAACTGATGTCATGTATTTTTATATTGTCTCTAAAGAAATATCTGTTTTGTCTGGAATTATCTAATAAAGTAAATATGACAAACCTTTTTTTCCTTTGTGTCTTATTGTTTCTGTTTTTTTTACAGCTTTGTCACATATTAGTGGGGAAACATGGAGCATTATGCAAAAAAAAAAAAAAAAAAAAGAAAAAGAAAGGACAGGACAATAAAAATAAAGCACCAGGTCAGTGACAGAATAAAGAGGCAAAAATATTACACACTCCAACATATTAATAACAGAAGTGGAAAAAGCAGGAACAACAAAGATTATACTCTGTTTAAACCGTATCTAAACCTGAGGGTTTGGATATTATTGCGCACACTGCAGGCAGTGAAATTGCCCGTTTGACTCATCTGCAACAACTGCTGTGATTGATCACTGGCTGTGTGCAGGTGCAAGCTTCCTCTCTTAAATCTGCTCCATGTTTGATTTCATTTCAGTGTTACAGGAGATTTTTTCCACATACAGCGGTCCCTCGCCTACTGTGGGGGTTAGGTTCTAGAACCCACAAAGAAAATACACAAAGTAGTAACCGTATATTTATTTTATTTTTTTTAAGCCTTCATAACCTCTCCTGACAGTCTTATACCTTCCCCACCCTTGTTATTTATTTTTCAGTCTAGGAATTGGTTATTTTACCGCTTCAATCTAATCTTCAAACCAAGCTGTGGACACGTACGAGTACAGTTTGGCATGACGACTAATATCATAACAGTTTAGCAGTTTGGCCTACTGTAAATCAAGATCTGACTGGTGTGTCGTGAGCACACAGGCTGCTCTCAGCGTGTAGCACAAACAAACATGATTAAAACCTGCAGCGTTTCTATCTCTCTCAACTCTGAAGGACTCCAAAATAATAATTAAATTGTCTGTCAGTATCATTACCTCACCTACATGAACATTTAAGTCATGTCCTTGTTTATATATCACCACTGGGTAATTTGAAGGGTTTTATTTATGTCATAATATTCTGATTTGTTCACACAGAATAGTTGATTAAAATTTAATGTGACACCTTTTCTTTCTTTTGAAATTATGTTTATTCACATTCTGTAATAATGCAGGAAATTGTCGTGCCAGCCAATATCTCATTATGACTTTCACATGATTCAACAGAGCTCGAGTTATAACTGACCTCAAACACAAAGAGCGTAAAGAGTTGTTATGACTCATATGTAACCTTCATTGTTGAGCGAAATGATGAAAATAATGGTGTTTTTATCTACAGCTGTTCTATACAGCCTTTTTATACACAAATACACAGGACTGGAGCCATGCCACACAATAAATGTTTATGGACTGTCTTCATCTCCAAGTATGACCATGGAGCCATTTGGCTTTGCAGGGTACACTATGTGACATGTGTATCAGTGTGTGCTTATATAGCCTGTGTGTGTCGGTGTGTGTGTGTGTGTGTGTGTGTGTGTGTCTTTTCAGGATGTTTACATCTCAGGACAAATCTGTTCTTTTCTGCGCCTGCTGGACTGTGCCAGTCCTCACTGCTGTGTTCTGTAAAAATTTACAGCTTCGTACTCTCTGTATTTTCACTGTACGTGAAAAAAATAAAAATAAAAGTCAGTATTTCATGAAACTCTGAGCAATTTTGCCCATAATTCTTCAGGCAAACTGTTTGTCTTTCTTAACTGATATATATTTACAGAAGAAAAAGGTGCAGTGTTATTGTTGCCAAGGAGTTGATTTTCAACCTTATACATCATTACATGTTGCTAAATCCTCAAGAGCAGCAGAGACAGACATTAGAAAATGGCCTGTTGCTAAATACCGATGCATTACTGACTTTCTCTCTTGATGTAATTTCTAATACTTGTGGTTCGCACATAGCCTGACCTGAGGATAAGAAATGTTAAATGAGATCTCTAAACGCTGCAAAATCCTCACAAAGTCCATTTGTCCAATGATTTACCTCATTTTCTTCTTCCATTTTTTAAAATCTTTCCTGAGCTTTCTAATTTCCTGTGCAAACGTAAAAAAATATATATTAAACATTCATCTTTGAGCACACTTAATTTAGCCAAGTCTGCTATGTAAATATATTTCTCACAACCTTTTATGTTGGTTATACAGTTTGATATGAGGACATGGCTAAAATGTCCATAATGCCTTCTGCACAGGTGAACTTTTACTTTCAGGACTAACAAACACATTAAATGTATTTGTTAAATAATAACATCACCTCTTGACGTTCTACCATTTTTAGTAATTCCTTGACACCACAATGTTGACTGCATGCATTAACATACAGCTTTAACTAAACACAATGCAACATTTAAAATGGCTGCTGACAATGGAGTTTGTGTGTGTGTGTGTTTGAGAGAGAGAGATGGAGAGAAAGAGAGAGACTGGAAAAGAAAAGAGAATCATGCAAGCTGAGCTGAAGTAAATATTGACTGGGAGTTAAATGGAAGCAAGGACATGTTTTTTTTTCCCTATAACCTTCAATAAAAATAACGTCCTACATAGAGGAGGACAGGACAAAGAGAGTAGATGAGGACTAATGTCTCTTTAGACACTTTTCTCTACAAAGACCCCTTTTACCCCTGTTTGGATTTCTATTCATTTTTTGGGTTAATTGCCATCGTCAATACTCTACTTTCTTTTAGGAAAATTACGCTATTAGTAATTTAATCAGCTGACATCCACAATAAAATTCAGTGCTTCACCCTCTTCACAAGTAAGAATACGGAAATGGGAGAAAATGGCAGCCAACATATTCTGAGTTTAACAATGCCTCTATGGTTATATAAAGGTCATATGTTTAATCATGTCCCAGAGCTCTGCACAGGTACTCAACAAACTGTCAATTGTGTTGAGTTGACCGACGACTATGATGAAATTAAAAAGATAAACTATTTCCAGTATAGCTTTCATTATAATGTTAGATTTGCTAGTAACACTGCATAATGAGTGGCTGCAGGGAAACGTCCCATTACATTTAATTACTCTGATAAATGGTTTACTGCTGATGGCCACCAGATGGTGCTATATTTTTTTATTTTTCTCTAAATCCATAGATTGCATTGCTTATTAGCAGAAGAAGAGAATGAGCCTCAATTGCAAAGCAAAGTACCGAGCAAATTTGCTGAGAAATAAACTGCAGGAAAGCAACAGAAAAAGGAAAGTCAAAAGATTAAATGACATCATTACGCAATACAGTATACACAGTGCAGCTGATACAGTCTGACAAAGTGCTGTATCATTAACATTTTTTATGATGTATGCATTCCATATAATCATGCATCTATATTTGAATAGCTTTCTTAGAATAAAGTTAAAGTATCTATGAGTGATCCTGACATGAAGCCCATACAGCCCTGAGGGCACGCTGAATTCAGGAAGCTACATGTGAACATAACTGAAGCCTCTCGGAGTAAGCGTAAGCGCCTCCCTCAGACTTTCACACCCCGAGGCGCTGTGCTGCACACAAGGTTGTTTACACGCTCTGAGACGATGTACAGGCTCAGCTTCTCCCGCATTTCTCACCCACACTCAGACATTCACTCTCTTACCAGCGCCCATATACTTGCCCACACCTCGCTGAGTATCCACAGCCCGGACCGGGGTAATCCTCCAACTTATAGGCAGTGTTGTGTGCTCAAAGCAAATCCCATTCCTTCAAAAATGCAGACACCTCTAGAGCTGACGTGTGGCCCAGACACCTCAGAGGTGATATAACATGGCTTTTTCTTCTTTTATGTTTGCTGCTTTTGCTCCATTCCTAGCACGCCCGCACACAAGTACCTATGACATGAAAACTATCCTGGCAACAATTAGCATAATAACTCCTTGTGTTACAAAACAACATATTTTGCAAAGCCGGACATTCATCGTGTTGTGGTACCAAACACAGAACCTGTTCTGCTGTATGCAATCAACAAATTGTGGTTCAAATTATGCACATTTGTCAGTTTTCTAATTTGTCATGCATGAAAATTTAGCATTTCAATTTTCAGAAATGACAAAAAAAAATGATTACAGACCAAGAGAAGTGGATTTCATAAGCAGCAGGTGGATGGCTGTCTTGCCCGTGTCTTTTTTGCAATTTGAGGCCAACATCTTTTGCATCAAAATTAACAGGCTACAGGATAGAGAGTATAGAGGCAAACTACCTGGGACAGTAAATCCTTGGCATTATGGAGAAATACATTTCCCATCTGAACTTATAACCTGGATCAGTCATGTTGCAAGAGCTTTCTGGAGGGAGTGATGTTGTAATGCAAATTGAAGATGATAATTATTCTGCCAAATTATATAAACCCCTTTTATGTATTGTATAATATAATGTATAATTTCCAAATCAGTGGTCCTGTCTATCCATTCACTCAGCAGGAGATCCACAACTGCTTCCACCCCAAGTGAGAGAAGTAAACAGCACAGCAGGTTTTGAGACCTCCCACCAATCTCACAATTGTGGTAAGAACACCTCTGAAGGGTGCCGCCCAAGGTGAGCCCCAAAAGAAACGTGAGCGGTCTCAGCTGGATATAGATGGACAAGTGGTCCCACTACTGAGGAAGCAGTGTCACACATACATGTCTGTACTTGTCTCTCGTATAAACTTTCTAAGCTTCCTAAACTTGCTTCAACTGATTCAATATAGTGGTAAAACAAAGACGGGGTATATGCAGCAATCCTGAAGTTAATTTCAATACCTTTTTAAGACTTTTCAAGACCTTCCAAAAATATTATCAGCATTGTACTGTTGTAGTTTGCAATTGCACAACCATACAACAGAACTCAGATACAGTGAGAAGGAGCAAAGCCCCAAAGAATAAATTAAATCATGGCAAGTTTATTACAATACAAGGACACATTATTAGGTACGCATAGAAAATTATTAGAACATACTGTATATTAGGTCACAGTAAGAAACAAGTGACTCAGCTATTCAGCTGATTCACAGACTCATCAAACATAAGCACAAATGAACCAGCTTTTTGATGCTGTCAACAAGCTGCTGCTTAAAGGTGACAGAAAATGGTTGAATGGGGATTTGATCCTTGTTCTGTGATGTGACATATACACAGCAAAATGTTGGTTGCATCTGTGATGCCTCAGAAGCTTCCTAGAAACCTCTCACAAAGCTGAGAAAATGTGCTTTTGCACCTATTTGGCATCTTTTCAGGCTTAACTGGCAACCTCATTATGAAATGCAAGCACTTGACACTGACTGGCTCCTTCAGTGTCACTCAAATGAATCTGACTTCGTTGGCTTCTGAATACAACAGACCATCTTCTTACAGCTGGTCTCTGAAGGGGAGGGAATGGAGTCAGAGTGGGGGGGCAGTGAGATACATTTGACATCACAAACAACCGTGAAATTGACCCATTTTCTAGCGACATTTCTAAAAGATGAATTTGTATGAATAGGAGATTTTCACAGTTTCTAGTGCATATTCCTGAATGTGGGTGGACGACCGTTCATCAACAAAGACCAGGTAACAACGACTTTTGATTCTCTGTCACCTTTAATGAATTGTCCTAACCTGAATCATATGATGTATCCCGTTTTGTCCTTGCCACAGGTGAACGTTTTGGCTATGTCAGAGTCCAGGCAGAGGTCGCTGTTGTAGCTGTGCTGGCTGGTTCAGCTGAGCTGGTGGAGCACAGAAACTAGAAGTGGACATCCACTGATCTTCGCAGCCAGCAGCAGTCTTGCGGCTCTTCCCGCTCATGTGGGACTTGACTGCATTGATGCCCATAGATGCTACACTCTTTTTCTTCTTACAAAATGATCAGTAAGCCTTGCGGTTATTGTGTGCGACAGGCTTCACTCTTTCTTTGAAATCAGGCATCTCCAACCAGGAGTGCGAAAACTTACATGACCACACCAGTAGGAGAGTGTCTACTGTCGCGAAATGTGTAACACATCATGCACGCGTGCGGCTCCAATGCACCCCGGCAAGCAGAGCACGCCGGCATACTGATATTTTTAATAGTTGCGGGGAGTAAAATAAATACTTTCATGCAAACTTTTTGCAGTGAAATTGTTTGGATAAAGCTTGAACACCAACAATATGCAATATCTGAGAAAACTGTGATTAAGACTTTTTAATAGTTTTTGAGGGGCTTAATTTTCCTGAAATTCCTGAAACACAAGGAACATTTACATAAGGAACAGCTGCATCCAATACTGACCAGTTGGCTAAAGTTTAGCTGATTACGGGAGAAACTGTAGCGGTTTCTTTAACACTTGCATCATCAATAAATTAGTATTAACATAATGCTTGTAACTGTTGAGACATCACCTGGCTGCATGCTTGTTTTGCATTAGCAATCAGAAGGTTTTATGTCTACACTGTTGTACTGCAGTGCCAGGATGAGCAAAGCAAATGCTCTACAACACTACAACCACCTTGGTTTTCAAGGTTTTATAAGAGTAATGTCTCTCCTTTAAAAATCTCCGGTCGGACTAACACAGAAGGTACTGAACATTCTCTCCTTGAGCTTCCTGGTGATCTGGCTGATGTGAAATTGGCTACAGCTAAATGCTTTTCAGGTATTGGGCTTTTTTTTTTTTTATCTCCCGAGGTGGCTTTCTGCTCACTGCCACAACAGATTATAGTTTTCTCATCCTGTTGCTCTCTCCTTTAACTACTAATACTGGTCTTTTAGAGAAAACTTCTCATGTTTACTACTTTCGCTAAAATGGACTGAATGAGGTACCAGACTTGGTCAGTACACTTTTGCGTCAGCAGAATAATGGATGGTCAGCTCAGGTGTGGCACACTGGCATTGTTAAAGCAAAGTTATACATCCAAAATTATTTTTTTTAAACGGAAAGTGGAAATATATACCTGGCATAAAATATTTATGCTGGTCAGTCATACAGCTGCTCACTATGGTCGATGTTGATCTGACATAAAAGATCAACAAGCTATTTAATCTCAACAGTTTGCTTCCCTTTTGTCCAAGGGGAGTATTTGATGTTAAATGACCTATGTAGCACCATGAGATGCCCTACATCTGCTTTTTAGCAGCAGCCAGAGTTTGCATAACCCTTTGCAAAGTCCTTTCTTAGTTGATCAAAGCTTGTGGCATAAAGTACAGAGTGCACCGTGCCATGCTGTTGGGTGTTTGACCTCTTACCAATTATCTGAAGTTCTTTTCCAGATTTGATGTTTTCTTTGAACTTGCCTGGCAGCTTTTAATTAATCAATTTATTTTACGTCAGCAATATTTTGTTGCTTATTTTTATTAAGAAATAATTATCGACCTTGTCTGGTTTGACTGTTCACCATGCTTATGATAAGGTTATTGCATCAGCATTCAAAACTGTGGACACGGCTATGTTTTTTTTTTTTATGCTGAGGTGCTGAGGCAGCCTGTGTTAGTTATAGCTTAAATGTGATTGATAAATTTCCTCTAAAAAGCCAACCTAACCCCACAGTGGCAGATATGGAAATAAGTGAAGGGAAAACACAAATGTAAATTAGTGTAAGCAGTAAGTGTAGCTCTAGATAAACCCCTGACTGGCTGTAAAGACAAGTGCCTGCGTGCACAGAATGCTGAGCACAACTAACCCCTTGTAAACAAAGCTTCTGCTATTTAGTTTCAGTTGGCTTAATTAGAATAAATGAGGGGGCCTTGTGCAAAGAGGACAGTTTTTTGTGGGTGGAGGGAGAGAGGAATTGGCTATGGTGGATGGAAAGCTGGACTGAGAGATAAAGTTACTAGCGGGTGGCATGGACCAATTGGACAATGACAAACAAAGCACCCAGCCAAGAGCACAACCGTAATGAATTTAGGGGAACGACATACATGTTAATGTGTGTTCAAATTGAATTATCGTGATTGTATTCCATGTTTTATCTATACACGAAAGAGAGATGAAGTGTGTATGTGTTGGTGTGTGTGTGGTGGGTGGGGAGGTTAGAGAAAGAAAGATGATGGTTTTACGCATCTTTGCGAGAGTGCATTTGTGGTTGTGATTTGTTTTTGCAGACTAATATTTAGCATTTAAGTCCTAGTGAGGCACTTCACCACATGAATTACAGCAAAGGGAACAGACTCTTGTTCTCAATAAAGTTCTGATACCAGCGCTGCGCAGATTAGATTATAAAAATGAAAATTACCTATTAAAGTGTCACTTCCCGGCAGCAAACTAATGTCTCTATGAAAATCAGATAAGTATCCAGATATGCTCACTAAAAGCAACGTTACATGTAACATTTTTTTTTAAATCCAGGGGATTTGAAGATAAAATTTCACAATGAAGAAATAATATAGATGTCAAAACTCTTCACTATATTTTAGAGCTTCAATGCATTGTGGACATACTTGTCAATTCTTATTATATGTAAAAATGTGCTATATATCACTCACTTGGGTAAAATTAAGGTGCTACGGGTATGTACTGGGTCACAGCAGTTATTTTGGGATGTAAGTGAGTAATAAGCACAGCTCAAAATCTCAGAGTGCCATTCAAGTGCAAACCAACTTAATGGGATTTACTCATAAATAATGCAAGTAAAAACAAAGCAAATGATGCATTATATCATGTCTATTTTTCTTTCAAAAATTAAAGTTATTGCTTAGAGTAATGAATCTTCCTCCAATACCATGAGTATGTTTGATTTCAGTAACATTTATTTGATGGGGACCATCAAAACATTACTTAATTTGTGCCGGTATGATTAAACAATCCAAGGTGTCTTCTGTCTGTCATGGTTTCCTTCCATTTGTCCCTTTCCTTTTTTAAATTATTCAACAGCCTATGTATTCTGCTGGTACACTCTGGCCATCTGTGCTTGCAAGCTGCTTGTTCCAACCCACAGTTGCATTTTGTAGTTATGCGACCTCTAGTGGCCCAAGAAACTACAATAAAAGCAGAGGAAATCAGCTGACACAGTATCCATCCCAACCTCCCCCACACTGGGGGGAGGTTGGGATGGATAAATGCGTTGACATCATGTACTCTTGTTACCATGACAGTAAATGTTCAGTGCACCTGCCAAAGGTACTGTGAACTTGTATGGGTTACATGCAAGGACAAATGACCTATATGGTTATTTAGGTTGGAGGACCTGTTGCCATAACGACAGGATCCCCCAATGAGTGCTTCCACAACGGACACTAAAGACTGTGACTAACTATCACAAAGTACAAGGCCACAGTTCAGTTAGTTCCTTTGCCAGCCTCTGTTATACCTTCATCGAGCAATTTATTTTAGTACTGGTACTAATCCATCATTCTAAAAAGTGGAGTGCGCGCTTCCTAAATGTTCCATTTTTTGTATGGTATTCAACAACTTCTCCACTCAAAAACCTTTAAAACTTTTAGGCAGGTGTAGATGCGCAGGTGTAGATGCGCCATACAGTGTCAAAACATACAGTTAAGGAATTTGTCAGTTCAATGTCCACCCAGGGACATGACACATTGAAGGTGAGAGGTCACGTCCACACAGGGAAGGTGATAATGACCAATGTTTGGGACAGAGATGGAGTCTGGAACCCAATCAGGTGTGTGTCACAGTGAGTCTTGTCACCCACTGAACACTGGATGATTGAGTGGCTGTTGTTAAATGTAAATTTTATATATATATATATATATATATATATATATAAAGAAACAAAAAGAAAAAAGAAAGAAAACACTGAAAATGCAAATTAAAAGTTTTAAGGGGGCAGGTGAAAAAAAAAAATAGACCAACACAAAATTCTTCTACCAAGTAAGTTCTACTCCCCACATCTGACATTAATGAATACAGTTAATCAACATTTTGTTGGAAATGCATCAGGCCCTGAACAATGGTAATAAATCACTTTCTCTCGTCTGAGGGTGCATTCTATTCTCCATGAGTTTGGTATATAAATAACAATAACACAGAGGTCACAGTGTGATGTGTTCAACCCTGAACAAGTCGCCTATATTGACTTTGTGTCACTCTACCACTTGGCCTTTTGTTTTGGTGGGGATGGCCTGTCACTGCAATGGCAGTAGAAGGAGCGAAGATTTCTCTGAGGGAAGACGGCAAGGGAAAGGTCATGGTGAATAAAAGCCTTTTAATCTGAGTACCTTGTGTCATGTGCCCAGGGAATATCAAAGTCATCCCATTTCTAGGGAGGTCAGACCAGGGCAGCCTCCCTGTTTGCCCACTGCTCTCTTCTATGTTTGTGATGCCTAAATGTCCACGGTTTTTGAGCTTTAAGAAAAGGTTAGAAGCAGCATGATGTTTTGTCTGACTGTCTCTCTGCCGATGTCTGTTTCTCTCTGTTTCTCTCTCCCTCCCTCTCTGTGTCCATGTGTTCATGTGATGTGTGCTTGTGCAACACTCACTGCATAGAAATAAGATTTGAAATGTGGCTTTGTTGAAGCTTAAGGCTTTGTGATGGTACTATCCTCAAACAGAGGTCACACTTTCTTCTGCATTTGTTGTCATTTTGTTTCCCATCACTGAAGCATCACAAAAGCTGTTACATTTCCATATAATTTGTGCAAGCTCTAAAATACACACAAATACCAGAGTTTTTAATTGTTGTTCTATAGCAAACTGAGAGTATTTGCCAGACCATACCTTTGGAGCGAAAGCTTTAGTTTGATGTCTGCAGTGTTGTCAGCTTGGCCAAATGTCTGGGCCTTTATTTAGGAACTCTAGCAGTCTAGGGGATAGCTTGCCAGTCCATTAGGTGTGAAGTGGAATCACGTTTTCTACAACACTGGCTCAGAGCATCCATCATGTCACACATTCACAACTATTCAACTCCACTACAGTGCTCTCTGGCTGCTTTTAAAGTCATACTGTGTGAGCCAAACATAAACAAAGGCTTAGATCCACTATGACAACACACAACAATGGAAAAAAGCTATCTCTTTAAGACTGAGTGACAACCATAGAACAAACACATCAGATTGGGGACTTGGGTCAGGACATTCACGGGACAAGAAACACAGTTTTGAGGACAAAATGTGCAAAGCTTAGACAGACTATACTGTAAGTGTATGTGAAATCTGAGAAACACTCACTGAACCAGAAAGGAGGACTGCAACACAACCTGCCAGCTGCTTCCTGGACAGCTATAACATCCATGTATCTCCATTTCAGCTGGGACATCAGAAAACCTGGAAATAGAAGAGGAATAATTTAACGGTTATTTGTGTTCTCGCTGGGTAACGCACACTGTTGGGGACGAGATAACAGTGAAATGCAGCAATTAATTGGCTTTAACAGTGCAACACTGTGACAATACTGTGAGTTAAGCACTGGACAGTGGGCACATCCAAGATTGGGCATTTACAAAGCTCTATCCCAAGTTCTACATAGCATACATGCTGTTTAGTTAGAAAAAGACCCAAACGTGAAAAAAATACATTCTTCAAGGATCAAAAGCAAAGAGTCAAACCCACAGCAAAAGAAATAATTATAAGTGAAACTGAGCGTGAATCCAATATGCCCCTTTTGTGGATGGCCATTTTCTTCAGTCCTTTAATCATGTCAGGGCCAGGTCCAGTCTGTGGCTTGTACAGCCATGTTGTTTTAGTCTGACATATACAGTATAACACAACATAATCATACACCTCAGGGCAAAATAAATAAATGATCCTTCAAATTTCCATTTAGTGTCATCATCAAGTCAAATATTTACTGCAAGTACATTAGCTTAAAAAAAACTAATGATATTCCCATGAATCTCAGCTTTGCTTTGTGTGCTAATCAGTGCTAATTAGTAGAAATCTCAGCATGTTAACTTGTTAAACAAAGATAGCAAACATGCAATTAAATACAGTTTAACAAACTGTTACAGACACACACATTTTAAACCACTACCATGTAAATAATTGGACACGGTTTCTGCACAGATCATTTTTGTTTTAGCAACATGTCAAAGCTGATGTATGAGCTTATGAGGGGGATTGGTTTTCTGTCAAAAACATTTAAGACTGTAGCAACCAGGTGTTAATGATCAGGAGTTATTAAACATAGGTGGATCCTACATATGTTAACACGTTACCACCTACACTATGCAGCAACAGTACGTGTGTTTATAAAACAAAACTGTATTGTTTACTTACCAGGTAATGCTAAACGATGGTTTTTACCGGGAAATCGCGGTCAAGAAGTTATTCAGAAAGACGCTATATGCTAACCCCGCTAGCATGAATGTTAGCATAAATGCTAACTTAACTGCTGCCATTGACAGCGTCAGTTTGCCCGTAACTGATATTTCCTGAGCAGCTCATTTCTCCTCTGCGACTCCAGGTTCATGAACCAGTTGTATTATTTTGTAGATTTTTTTAAATAAACGCCGTTTTTCGCGATATAACCGCTTGCTAGCCCGACTGCTACTTGATAAACATTTTGAAGTCACCGCAGGACGAGCACAGGTGGATTTTAATTGTGGGCGGGGCTAATGCGGGAGCATCCAATGAGAAGCCACAACGTAATTATTCACTATTCAAATAGAAGCGCACAGTTATTTTTATGAATGGAATGGATTCATCCCTTTGTAAACCAAAATCTAGTAGTATTTGCAAAATAAAATCCGTCAAGGGAAATTATGTGGAATGTAAATCGAGGAATTTTCATAGTGTGTATACAGCATATAGACAGCCACATTAACTACACCAGTGCTGCCTTCTTCGAATAAATTATACTTTTTGAGTTATAGTCAACTGTTTGGCAGTTCTTGCTGGTATAGTGCCCTGGACAACCTCCCCTTAAAGATCCAATTTACTAAAATAGCAGAAAAAAGGATAATCTTACATCATTGCACTTGCAATAAAACATACACAAATTAAAGCAGTGCCATTGTAAACCTAAACTGCGATTTTTGATATTGTTTTATTTAGAATTTAATCATATTTTTCTTTTATTTTCTTTTTTTGATAGTGAATAACTAGGCTTTTGGTAATTTTGTAATGATTAATCATGCTTTAGAGGGAAATTTAATGAAAATTCTCAGATCATACTTATTATAATAAGTTCACTAAGTTTTCTTGTTCCCTGTGGACAAACTGTTAAAAAATCACTAAAAACCTTCTGTTCATTGCTCATTTGCATATCTCATGACTGGACTTGAGACAGACAACTTTGACTCTTTCCTTTAGTCTCCAACAGAAACTGCCACAACACTTCCTTGTGAAAGTCATCACATATAGTAACATCGTCATATGATGGTTTGAAAATCTCACAGTTTGAGACACAATTTCAACTATGGAGGCAGGCAGACATTATTTAGCATGCGCAATGTATTCTGGGTAGATGCTGCAAAATGGCTGCAGTCCTACAGACAAGTGAGCTAATGGTGCAATAAAAGGACACATTGTGCAGCTTCTGTTTGTAGTTTCTTTTCAAAAGGCAGCAACAGAAGAGGTGTAAAACTTCAAAACAATGAGAAGCTGTTTGTGGATGAGTGCAGCTCCCTAAAGACCCATGACTGTGTCTTCGTCACTTCAGCCTGATGCATTTGTGGTATTTAGTGACCACAGCTGATAAAAGAGCTGACAGAGGCTGCTGGTTATAAGACAAGACTAACACCAAATGTTTTCTCCCACAGAGAGTCTAAACACCCAGTCATAGACTGTGGTGAAGTTATTTCAGGTTGGACATTCAACAGCTATTCAGATATTCACTGAATGTCCTTCCATCAGTTACAGATTTCAACAAGTCAGACCGATGCAGCAACTCAGATGGATGTCTACAAGTCAGATGTAGCTGATTTTCACTATCTGGTAACAACGGACTAAATTTACAGAGGAAACATTTAAACTTTTTTATCATATGATAGTTTGATCCATATTTGTTACCCTGGACAGCTGTGACAGAAAGTGTAGCTCTTTACAACACTTGTCATAACACTTGACACAGAATTTCCCAAAAATAATTACTAAAAATGATTTTAATTTATATTAAATTTTGAGTATTTTTACATCACATTTATGAGGCCAATAAGTCTAACAGGTCAGGATCTTTTCAAGAGTTGAGTAGATTGCATGCATCTGTAGGTAGTATAGAAAATAGAGCATGTTGTGTTGTGCATCTGAGCACAGATGGGGACAAATGTATTTTTAGAAGAGATCGACTATCCTAGAATATGTAAATCAATTCTTAGAGACAAATGTCTTTATAATGGTTTAGGCTGGAATATGGGATGGCGTTCCTTTGATGGGAACTGCTATATTGAGATTAAGCTGATTTTTAAATTCATGACTAACAAAACTTGACATCAATAGTGTTGATATGAATCATAATAGTGTAGGCGCTGGGCCATGATGGTAAAGACAAACACATAGTAAGAAAAGGAACAATATTTGGATGTAAAAACACACCTTGTACTTGTTCATCTATTATTGGAATATAAAAAACGTTTTAATAATTTTCATGTAAATGAGAAGATGTCATTTATGTCATAGGTTGAGGTTCATGCAGATATTTGCAGCAGTATAATCAATGAGTGTTGAGTGGACTCGTTGAAGGATTTAATCTATGTTCATTTATGTTAACCACAGCACCCTGTGAGGGAGAGATGCATCTGGCTTAGCACCCCCCCCCCCCACCCCGAGTGGGACAAAATGAGATAAGTCAGTATGGCAGGAAGGTCAGAATCAGTCGATGTCTGAGTGACTGTTCCATGACTATTCATCTCGGCAATGTACTCCTCCCCTCGTAGATGTCTTTCAGTTGTAGACAACATGCCAGATTGTCTTTGTAGAACCCAAGTCTAATGCAGCGTGTTGAGACACTAGAGGAATCAAGTACAGCAACCAAAAAAGTGAGAGAGTCTTGGCAACTCAACAAGAGTGTTACATGTCCCAGTTGGTTTGCCACAACCACACCGATTTTATGAAATCATGTGGACAGGCAGCACCTGTTGCAACAGATTCCCTGTCACTAGTTCCTCCCATCAGAGTTTCTCATTATTTCACTTTGTCACCAGCTCTTTTTCAAGGCTGGTGGCCTCTAGGCTTTGCATCCTAAATCGGTTTTCTGTGGTTGTCTTTATTTTTCACATGCCAAATGGGTGGCAAAAGCTTTTTCATTTTTTGACATTTCAAGTATCCTGGGACGTTCTCAGCTCTGATCTAAAAATCTCACAACACAAGGAATTTCAATACAATCATGAGCACTGGATGGATTATAAAAGAGAAAAATGGAGGTCTTTAATGAGATGGGGATGAGATGTCATTATATGGAGGTCAGCAAGATGTATTGAGTCGAGCTAAGGCGGCAGAGAAACTCACTGTGGAGTGGTCATTTTGCATGCGAGCACCATGACTGATGCTGTGGATGAGATATGGTAAAAATGCCAAAAAAGAAAAAAAAGCTTTTAGATATGAATGTCAATTTTAAGATCAGATTTATATGCATGATAAGTTGACCAAGTAGGCAGATGGTTGTGTATTAAAAGGTGGATTGGACTGGATTTACGTGGCCATGTTTCACCAGAGGAATGTTCATCTTGGACAGTTTGACCTTTCTTGGTGAGTTCAGGTGAGGCAATGGCAGCACATTCAAAGGAATTCATTATTATTTTCATGTCCTTCATCTCCTTTAAAAAAATAAAATGTGTTGTCCTTCTTTAACTCTGTAGCTGTATAGGATTATTCTCAAGGCTGCTGTGTTACTATTTTTTTCCTTTTATACAAAATGAAATTTTGTGCTTCCAGATTCTGCCTTTGTGTGGCTTTTTATCAGTAACAAGAAATATTGCAATAAATAAATAAATAAAAACATGCTTGTTAACATGTCAGATTACCATGCTTGGCCTTGGTATCAATGGACTAACTTGTGAAGTAATTTAATGCAGAAATTGCTTTGAATCTCTACAGAGCAGTTCCAAAGGTAAAATGCAGAACTGAGGTTGGTCTCTGAGGGATAGAAGATGGAGCTGAGCCTGAGCCCAGGTTTAAAAGGATGTGTCTGCCATGTCGTGTTTGATTAATGGTACCACAGGCCTGCTCATCAAGAGGTAATAAAATATGAGGGCATAAGTCAGGCCTCATCCTAGGGTTCTGGCAGGTATTCAGGTCTTCAAGCACAAGCTTCTTCAAGGTAGCCAAACCAAAAGATCTAACTCCGTCCTCCATCTCCATTTTGCTGATGCTTTCACTGCCATTGATCTTTCACAAATAGAGTGTGAAACATTCCTTCTTTATGCCGGAATTTATTGACACCACCGCATGAAGGACTTCAGCTCCTCTGACTATACCAAACACTAACATGAAACTGCAGAGTTGTACTTTATTTCTGGCATGACTGCTGGATAGTAGAAAGAAGTTTTTCAGTCTGTGTTTCTTAAGAAAACCGAGGTTTCAAAACTCAATGCTTTATCTAGAATTCCCAAGAAGTTCCTCTCAATGTCTTCACCACAGATACGGTTTGGCCAAGAAATATGCTGTCACAGAACGTCATGTTAGGAGATGGCAAATCCTTAAATACATTCTTAAAAATCCAGTCAGAGGAAATCTCTCTATGGCCCCAAAACCAACTGCTTCCAGGAACTTGATAGGAAAGCGCTTGAGTGTATGTGACTGAAAAATAGAGTGAAGAATGCCGTCCAACAGGGCTGTTATTCAGCTGAATCTCTGGTCCTCTGTGAGATGGGCTGCACTTTTCTATACTACTATATGTATCTACCAGTAAAGAACTCTATTTATTTGATAAATAGGTCATTTTGCAGTTCCATAATGTGGAAATTTGCAAATATATAGTATTATAAACACATAATGTGTATGTTAACTTCCTTTTGTTAGTGATTTGTTTTTGACACTATTCAATTAACTATTTTTAAATGTAACAATAAATGTAAAAAAGATATTAGTATCTCTCTTAGTATTGTATCTCTCTTGTATCTCTGAGTCTTATGAGGGTTGTCATATATTCAGACTAATGCAGTGTTTGCAAGCTGTGAGAGCCCTCTATTCTGTATTTGTTAGTTGCTGTGGGTGTTAGTGGGTCCCTGCAAATATGTAAATTTGATGCACGCACCGGGAATGATCTGTACATAAAATATGCAATTCTGTCGAATAAAAGAGGAGCCACTGGAGACTGTGGTATTGGCTAATGAGACAGTAGCTGAAAAATATAACAAAAAAAGGCAGATCATCCACTGACTGGTTTGTCGAGGGTGTTTGTTGTACAAATGTGTTTGTCTTCCACTCCTAATGAATCTCCGGGCAGACTAGATGCTGCGGGGCATATTGCTACACCTTCTGTCAATACTACATTTTGTTTCAGATGAAATATTGATGCGTCCATCACACTTTGCAAGTGTTGCCAAACCCACCAAAATAGCAAAATGAAAATCTCTGAGACTTTGGTACACTTCATTCTTAGATAACTTGCTCAAGCCTATTTTTCTCTTCTCAAAATCTGAAACAACAAACACTGTAAATATTTGCTCCATTGGTACTGAGAGGTGAGGCCAAAGTCACAGTCATTGTATAGATATCATACATTTCCTTCAGAGATATTAAACTGCACTCTTGCATATTGTCTTAGCCACATATACATAATAGGTATTAACATACTGCTGCATTTGTTCTGCAAGTCATGAAATATTACTGGACATACCACAGTGAATCATGTTTTAAATTTCCTGCTCGCACAGAGTTTATGATAGTAATAGTTGATACTGTGAAAGATCATCCTATGAGATATCAGTGAAATTGACTCCTTTGCCAGTCTCCTCTTAATACCTGAGCTTACAGCTCCTGGAACAAAAAGATATCTTTTCTTGTTTGACCATTTAAAAAAAGTCATATTGATTTCTTTTCATTGTGCCACTCACAGTGTTTGTATGAATTCAACTCAATGTACTTAATACATATTGACAGTTTTGGCCTTTTTGTAAATCCAGATCAATTTGGATAATTGTTTGTAGCCCTGAAGTGTCAGTCATCTTGACAAACATCTTGAAGGTCATAAAAAGTCGGGATATTTCTCTCACATTGTAAAGACCTTGAAGAAACAGTTTCAAAACTCTATATGTCAAAACCAGCTCAGTGGAAGCACAGGAAAGTATGTCCGTGTCAAGGTGTGTGAGAACACAACTGGTAACTTTGTTGTCATTTTTCAAACTCGGACTCAGTGTAGTTCAAAGGACAAACCAGTGGAAGAAATTTTGAAAAACACTGCAGTTCGAGGTTTCGCTAAAAAAATCACTTTCGCAAGAAGTTTGTATTTTATAATGATTTAATTTCACTCTATTGTTCAGACTCTGTTCAGCACAGAGTAATCACTGTAATTCAAAAACATCTATTATTATCTGAACCAACTTGTAAAAGGCTAGACTCTAGGGTTATTAATAAACAAAAGCCTTCAAAATTCATTTGCATCTATTCACTTTTAAGCTTTTATCAGCTTCAACTGACAAATTCAGTAAAATTATAATAGCAGATAAATAAACATTAAATGGAATTTACTCTTTAAATGGACGATCCTCTTAAATGACAGTGATTTGAAATCTAAATTTAAAGTCAGGATTAAATGTAAAATAAAAAGTAAACACGAGGCATTGGCATTTGCAATAGGTTAATTTAATGTGCCTCTTGTGTAGGCGTTTATAAAGCAGATAAGCGTATCATAGATGAAGACAGCACTGCAAATTTGTGAAAAGGGTTTTTACAACATAAAATAACCACATGGTGGGAGATTGATAAACCCTCTTTCATCCAATAGACAGCAATGGGTTGCTGTCAGAATGACTTCATGTCAGGCTGTGATGCCCTGCTCAGTCAGACTGATGCATCTGCGCTTAGACAGGGCGACATTTTAGCAACAAATACCACAAATAATAAAACAGGTCACCTCATTTATTTTAATAGGTGATGAGTGACAAGTACTGCTAGACTCTAAACATGGAAAATTAGCCAAGTTGTTTACCAGTGGAAATTGGAACTGTGATAATTAGCATGCACGCTTTAGTAAAGCATGTTCATATTCTTAAATTTGCTTCATGGTTCCTCAGAGGATGGATCTCCATCCTTCCTTTGAAATGTGTATCTTCTCCAGGGCATTTTGTGTGTAAGTTTTGCTTGCTGACATATTTACTTGTTGATTTTTTTTCTCACTTTTTGTTCCACATAAAGTGTATGGAAGACTAAAGTGTAAGATCATAGTGTGAAGCTAGTTAAGACTTGGAAAAACAACTGCTCACAGCTTTCATATTTCACACTCTAATTATAGATCTAAGCCTTCTTTCTCCCTATATAGAAAAACCTAACCAACAGGAGTTAGAACTTTCCAGCTTTAATGTGTAATTGATGGGTAGATGACTGTCAAACAAACTGAAAACTGAACCTCCACTTTATACTTTTTTAACTTAAAGATTTGAACTTAATTTGAATACTGTATAATCATATTCAGATATGCCACTCACAGTCCAAAAAAAAAAAAACTTCTGGCTCTGCAGTTGTAATTTTTAGGGAGGTATTGTCTGAATGTGGGCTCTAATTTTCCACATCTTTCTTACCAACTTCCCGCTTTCAAATTACAATTCATCCAACAGGGCTGTGTGACATTTGGTTAATTAGAGTTCTCCTCAGAAAAGTGTGTGTATGCTTGTTCATCAGGGGCTTGTCAGGTCAGTGGTTAGCACCGTTGCCTCACTTACAAAAAATCTGAAAAAGATCTGTGGGTTGCTTTTTACTATGGACAGATCTGCTTGTGGTTTATAAATACGCCTCTGAAATCTTTCCTCGCTAAAGGACCAGCCTGATAATTGAAGTTGGTTGACTTGACGCTGCCTTCTGCTCTTAGAAGACTATCCTCAGAAAACTTTAAGCTTTTGCAAAACAGTTTTCCTGACAGATGCTGTAGCTCAGTTGTTGGATCAACTGCCACCGCACCAGCAGACCCTAATCTCAAACCAATGTGAGATGAACATTTAAGTTGGTAACTGAAGTGACTACTATCATCTCCTTTTACAACAGCCCTGGCAATACCATTGGAACTGGTTGAATAAGCATTTTTTTTCAGTCTCTCTGATGTTGAGCTGTTGTGAAGTTGTGACTTCTTCTAAATTAAAAAAGGCCATTTATTTCAAAAATTGATCTATTTATAAGAAAACTGCTAAATATATGGTGGCAGTAGAAATACATTGGATCTCTTTGTTGCCAGAAAATACTTCTAGAAGTAGACTCAACTTTAAGGCATGGTTAAGGTTAAGGAAATATCAGGGCTTAAATAAAATATAAACACCAGTGCTGATATTTACTAAGAGATGGGATCCAAACCTTAGTCATGGCCCCAAACTCTCAAACTCTTTCTTGTGCCCAGCATTGCATAAACAACACTGTGCACCCTGTAGACCCTGGTCACTATTCCCATTAAACTAAAACTGATGCGTCTGTGAAATAATTACATGGGAATTCGGTGCCTCATGCTTCTGGGATTCACCATTTAAAGCTACCCCATACAACATTTTTATTAGATTAACAGCTGTTTTATGACTAACGTTTTTTATTGTGAATTATACCTATGATTTTATCCACCCCCTTGTATATTGTATTAAGCACATGGTATTCTGACTTGAAGAGATCTATCTAGAACTATCTGTCAATATCTGCCAGCTGCCTCTGGTAAACATCAGGAAATAAGGGATTTGCTTAAGAGCTGAAGCAAAATGTGCTAACTGCTGTGAAAATGAATGCAAACAATCCCCCAGTTGTAATGCATCTCAGTGCCTGCTCCCTCAAAGACCTCCTAAATGATGGCGCCTTTTAGTGAAATCAGATTTAGTCCTAATTGGATGACAGGCTCAGTGTGGACTCCCTCAGGACAGTGATGTGCACACAGAACATGGGCTGGATGAAATAACAAGAGGACATTGTTGTCTAACGTAATGCCACGCAGTAACACTCCAACAAATGCAGACAGTCATGGATCTAACAAAATGTTCAACTTGTTGATGATGCTTTATGAGGAGGAGATGATTCAGTGCTGGTAAATGAAGCCACAGTGTGTGGTTTTGCTACAGTACATCAGTAAGTGTCCTTCAATCAGTGTCAGTGTGGTAGTGGTATATAATTGTCAGCACTGTTTATCAGTATTTCTGTGTTAATCTGTTGACACATTACATAATGTTGTAGTGGTTGATAAATCGAGCAATATACATGGAAAATAAAACAGCCTGGTAATATTAACTAACATCAGACTTATACCACAATGACACATATACAAAATTGTATAATACTTTGTAGAAAGTATTAGAAACTGCAAATTTGCAGTAATTTGCAAATATATACAGTATATACAGTATATAAAGTGTATGAATGTATGCATGTACACACACACACACACACACACACACACACACACACACACACACATATACATACATACATATATATATATATATATATATAAAAAGAGAGAGGGAGAGGGGCAGAGACAGTCTTTATCAGCATCCTTTTGAATAAGTTCCATTAAAATGTACAGATTTACTGCAGTTGACTGACTACTAAAACAAACAAACATGCTGTATTACAATATTTCCTGATATCAGTCATTTTATTCATTTATTTTGGATAAAATAGAGTATGTAATGCAATAATAAGACCAAATTAAATTATTATTATTTGCTCAAGCAGCAACTCAAGAATCATCCATTTTTTCCTCCAGTCAGATATGGGAAAGCCTCTTAATTACCCTCGACTCAGATGGACTGTGAGTGAAATGGAAACACTAATAGGAGCTTCTATTCTCACTCTGAGCTCTAACCACTGGAACCCTTTAAAGGGTCTCCATCTGAGGAATGTCCTGCTGGTTTCCCAGAGGGAAGATTCAGGCTATATACCCTGTCAGGGGCTTCAAACAGGAGCAAAGACAGAAGCTGTATAGGGCTAGTGGCATCCCATGATATCTCCTCTGAACACACGGCACAAGCAATGAAAAAAATAGGTAGTCGTAGGGAAATGCAAAGCTTTTCATTCAGGAACTGGGGTGTTAGATAACACCTCACTTTTCATACCGGTACAAAACAGATGAGGCATCGTTAAGACCTGTCACTAATTTGTTTTTGTCAGCATAAAATAAAGGTGATGTAAGGATAGCTAACCCATTTGACTGTCTTAAAATATGAAGGGTGAATTTATTCAGGCTCCCTTAAGGACTGCTCAGGGATTCTAGGCAATACTTGATAATGGCATAGCTGGAGTGCTTATGAAGACACAGTATGTAATCAATTCTCAGTTTTCATCCCAGGGATACGTTGACCCATATTTGTGCATAACTGTGTGACATAAAGCACAGAATGCTGCATTTTGAAAAAGCACCTTTGCGGACAATGATAAGAAAAGCAAACAAGGAAGACTTAGAGTGAAACAAAGAATTGTAATCCTCTACAATATGCTTTTTCCAGAAAATAACGAAGCACCACAAGTAGATAAACAACCAACTTTTTAACACCCACAGTAAAATGAAGTAGGTTTCCAAAGTGACACTTATATCCTTCCTTCTTTCCTTTCTTCCTTCCTTCCTTGCTTTCTTGGGCCTATTTGGCTTTCTAACATGGTTGACAGGGCATAAGGAGGCGGAGGAGGAAGGGCATCTGACTGGGCGCTGTTGCAGTCCATCGACTGTTTTCTTCAGAGGGAAAGGTCAGAGGATACAGTACGATGGGACACCTGCTGAAGGTAATCATTAATAAGCCTGCTGTCCTGTCAGCAGCTCCTGGCTTTACCAGATGTGTTCTACCGAAAAGAGAGAAATGTGGCAGGAGTGTCCACACATCATTATAATACAGCTGGGCTGTCCTAGCAGCGATGTTGAAGTGTGATTTAGGATTTAGGATTTAGTTACAGGTTTGACTGAGAAACTGGATGCCACAGAGCTTCCTTTCCACCAAGGAATGTCTCTAATTTAAAGGTTACCAAGACAACCCTCTGTCATGCAGTAGATGACTACCAAGGACAACTATTAATGCTTGAAACCAAGGTCTGTTGCCGTAGTAATAGCACAGAATACAGCTGCAATGGCTGAAACACTAACTGAGGAACTGTTGTATTTTAGTTTATGTAATAGTCACTATGTATCTCAGTAAAATTATGCAAATTTGAGGCAGATTTCTTTTTCCCTATTTGACAAGTGTTTGTAAAAACACTAATTAACAGCACTATAGCCATGAGTCAGTGTTCTGTTTTCTTGCTTGTGTCTCTCCTCTGTTCTCCCATCTTTCCCTACTACACTTCAGTTGCAGCTTCATGCAAATAAGTCTGCTGTCCTGCAGAGGAGAAAAGGTGGGAAACCAAATTGGATCGAATGTAATTCAGTTCACCAAGCAGGGAATGAATCGATAATGCTGAGAAATGGCTTTCAAAGGACTGAGTGCCCACACTGGGTAAGAGGTTTCTTCTGTTTGCAGCACAAATCTGGGCCTGCATGCTTATGTATTTTTACGACAGGTTAATCAAGAATCACAGTACCCTCCGTTTTATTCCTGGCATTTCTTCCGGTGATGGTGTCCACGCAGCACTTAGAACTTATCTTGTCTGTTTACATACTCAGTTGTGATAGGTTGGCATCAATGTTTTTTCCATAGGATCTGAATTTGCATTCTCATCTATGTGTGATGTAGCTCAGCAAACAAATTGTTATAGTTTGTGTTGATTCTCAGGCACGTCAAGCCACTTACAAGCAGCAATGTTTGTGTACTTCTACACACAGATGGCTAAATAGTATCACGCATATGGACTTGAAATGAACTTTACTGAAGCGCCTGTTTTCTTTGTCATGAACACACACACACACACACACACACACACACACACATGCACACAATAGCACATTACATGCAAATGATTATTATCCACATGCTTAGATTTTTTTTCTGCGTTATTTGCTAAATAACTGTGTAGCTCATAATTTTTAATTAGGAAAATATTAGATAAATAGGAAAACATAATTATGCAATTCTAATTATTTAGTATTTTGATGTAATTATGCAATATTTATTAGCGTGAAAATGTAATTACCCATGTTGCAACAACCAAAGGCACTCTTCAACATAGGAGTAAGGACACTAGTGATCTGATTTGTTCCTCCACAATGAGACTAGAGGCTAGAAGAGGCTCATTTGTTCATCTGATATCCATTCATTTTTTCCCCGACAAGATTTCCAGGAAATATTGAGTGAGAGGCCATGCCAGTGCAGCAGAGCACCTACTGGAAAGACTCCATAAGAGCACTTTGAGATCCCAGAGTAGAGGCTAAACAACAGAGCTACAAAAAATATGTCTGAGTTTATGTTGTTGTACTGTGACAAAGTAATGTTCACTATCAGGCTTCAAAATAGATATTTAGACGCAGTCCCAGGGAAAATCTTAATTTCTTCCAAAATCACCTTAACATTGAGATTTATCATACTTCATGTACATTTCCTGTCTCTTCATTAATTTCCTTATTTTCCTAAATAATTCCTTTAATTTACATTTTAAAGAGTCAGCATAACTAAAGCCGATGATGAGTAAAACATAATATTTGTGCACTGTGAGGAACAGATTAGTGTCAAACAGCCAAAACCAGGCCCATTATTACATTTTCATCAATTTGTACTTTCCTTGGGCAATGGAAAAGCCTAGAAACGTTGAGAGACACAATGTATACAGATGCCTCTACACACAACACATGGACCATCTGAGGAGTCATATGTTGTGGTCTTCAGAGTGACAAGAACTGAAGCTAAATGAACATAAATGTAAGATTTTCAATTATGTTGAGGACTTATAGAATCAACACCTGAATTGACAGTAAAGCTGATAACCTGTAGTGGACATCCCAAATGTGTGATAAAACATTTATATACATATTTATTTACACCATACCATTCAAAGATGCTTAAATCACAATTCTTGTGCAACCTAATATTTGTGAGGACAGTAAAAGGGGGAGCTAAAATGCAAAAATGCAAAGTGAGTTGGAAAATTGCTTAAGAGATCAAGAGAGAGGTAATGGAAAATTGGCTGCAAGAAGTGAAGAGAAGCAGAGCAGAGTGACTGGAGCCAAAAAAAAGACATCAAGTTGTAGGATGAGAATGAGAGGAAAGTAGCTACAGCATCATACACATTAAGGCTGACTGGTGGAGGAGAGGTGTAATTAAAGTTCCATTAAGGGATATTAACATTAAAGAAATGTCTTTGTCTGTGTAACATGGAAAGGTCAATCGTAGACGACAGCAAAACCTACAGAGAATCAACTGATAGCAGCTTGCAGTTGACTGTCTGGGTTTCCCCATCCATATTCAGACTGTACAGTTGTTCCCTGTCGGCCCTTATCGACCTCTCTGTACAGGCGCCCATTTCCAGCAAAATAAGCTCAGATATGCTGAGTGTACGCTACTCAACCAGTATAAAATGGCAAAGAAAGCAAGAAGAAAAAAAAGAAAAAGATAAGAGAGAGAAGAAAAAAAAGAGAGAAGAAAAAAAAAGAGAGATTTTTCTTATGAGATGGTGGACCAAAACAGAACTTAAAACTAAAAAGGAAAAAAAAAAGGAGAAAATGAAATAAAATAAAAGAACGTCTGTGTTGCTGCTGAATGTTTAAGATATTTGTTATAGTATTGTGAGATATATGACCTTGAAAAGTCTAATCTATACCAGGGCTAAGTTGGCATGATAGTGTTTAAGTATTTTTCTTCTCTAGAGATCAAACACTATAACAGGAAAAAAAAAAAAAACCTTTTCTTTTCTTGCTTCTATACAGCTAAACAGCAAGAGCAACACTCTATAGGAAACATAATTGCAGACATGCCCACACATCCACCCATTTTATTTTCATAAGAGTAGTGCTTCTTTCATTCATGAAAATAGTTCAGGCAGTGGATATGTTTTGCAAGAACATATCTCTTGTTGCAGGTTAGTTGTGGAGACTGGGTTGAATAATCAGTTTAATGCAATTTAACATGTAAAAAGCTGATCAATTCTTGCAGCCGCGGGTATTTCTAATGGCACTTGAAAGCACTTATGACAAACACGAAGACAGATGTATCCTGTGGCTCAAGTCACCATACCCAAGGAGAGCTGTGTTGCCCGGAGCAACACTGTCTGCTGCCTTCTCTTTGCCCATTGAAAGGCATCCATGACAAACAAGCATGTCCTACAGAATGGCCTGGACTGGCTAGGCACTCTGCTTTCATGTATCCAAGCTTGAAGCTGAAGCAAAACAAGTGGATAGAGAAAAAGTTAGAGCTGGGAGACTAACAAAGTTAGTGGGAAAGCAAAGGAGAGACAGACTCAAAGTAGGAGTGAAGGGTTGAAAACAAATAACACTCACGTTCACTGGGGCTACAGAGCTCACAAAACAATGGATTGGAATTTAATGGGTTGGTCATACACACTTAATCTGATGCAGGCATTGGCAGTGGCCACCAGAGAGTCTGAGTGCAATTAGAACTGGTTTTGGGGCACTGATTTTCTGATAGATGGCTACTTAGAGGTCCTATACCTCCTGAATAAGAAACCTGGGGCAGTGTCTGGGGATGTTACATCAATGCTACTCACGTAACATGCAGAAAATAGAGGGGGTGACTGGCAGCAGGGGGGGAGCCGTGCTATTTGGAGTAAATCCACTGATGTACAATGCACTGAGTACACATAAGCGGCAGTGGCATAAAGGAAGGCATACAAAGAATGTAGACACAATACAAATGCAGGCGCGCAGGATCTGAGGATATAAAATATCTATTTATATAAAAGTTTGGTCTCTATGGACTCATGGTATGATGTGGTGATTTTGTCCATTTTCTAAGTGGAAAGAAAGTTAATTCAACCGCCACAGGCTACGTTTACTGAACACAGCACACTTGAAAACATCTGCTATAGCAGAAACCGCTGTCTTGTTGCCACCACTAACTATTCCATATCCATTGTTTCTTCAGGAGCTTTAATTTTTTCCACCTTTCCTTGCAGAATATCTCTGGTTCAGAAATATTCATAGGTCTTTTTATGCGCTGCACGTTTGAAATATAGCCACAGATATTCAGTAATATTAAAGTCTGGGAGCTGTGAAGGCCAATGCAAAACCTTAATCTCTTGTTTCTGTTTCTGTAGTTCATGGTTGACTTTGATGTGGATCATTAATTGTGATATTCTGCCTTTTCTTCAGTTTTATCTTCTTTACTGACTGAAATATTATGCCTCCTGGATTTATTGATACATACTCATATTGTGTCCACATACAGACAATGGTATTGGTAAGAGACCCCAAGAACACTGTTTCTGGCACAAAAGATGGAGTATATAGCACACAATGTGGCTCTCACTGGTACCCATCCAGGTCATGGAGATTACTGGGCTGATTTGATCTTGGCTGATTGATTTTCATAAGAAATATTGGCACCTGCTGGAAATCTCCCATCCTCAACAAAGATACCATTTGACCTGTGCAAGCAATGCCTAGTGCATCCTAACTAGTTGCTTTAGTTCTTCTTATCCATTCATCTTCTCATCCATCCATCCATCATCAGCAGCTTATTTTGGTTTAGGTCACAGTAGCAACAGACCAAGCAAGGTAGTCCTGGTGTCCGTCTCTCCAGTGGTGATTTCCAGCTCCCCCTGAGTGATTCCTCTGAGAAACTCTTTGCTGAGGTGGTTTGTGCATTTAGGAGCTGTTTTGTCTAGGGTATTAACCCTTTGGTAGCGTCTCTATTTATATATTGGTTTCAAGGGACAAGCCTAACAAAGAGCGATTCAGATCAAATCCATGCCAATGCAAATAAGGGAATGTACCATCTTACTCGGAAAAGGGAAACCACAGCACTCCCCCTAGGTGCCAGACCTGTGTAGTAGCTCAGTGGCAAGCATTTTGTGGTCAGGCCTTAGGTCATGGAGGTTGGTTGGTCACAGCCCCAAAAGTTGACATTTATGGGCCCACCACCCACAGGGTTAGGTTTTCGATATAGTGAACAATATGTCGAGCAGTAATCCAAAATATGGCAGCATAGGTTAGTTTTCTAATCCAGTAAGTTTTAAGGTACTGTTACTTTGTTTTTAACTTACGACATAAAAAGGGATAAAAACATCAAGACAAAGATGTGTCTTAGCACAGGACACTATGCAACATAAAGCAGATGTGATCAAAGCCCACAATTTTACAACATGTCATCCAAACTATAAACCACCATCTGGGTTATTTGTTCATGCGACCCATAGGAGTGTTTCCTTATTATCACTCCTATGAGGCACAATCTACCCCCTAACCAGACTTTTTCTGTTATATAAGATTATCATCTAACTTCTTCCTTGGGTCCTATCATAACTGTGGATGCCAGAGGATTTTGCTAATCATGTCATTGTGAAAAGACTGGTGCTGTTACATTCAACTGAGAGATATTTGCTTAAAAGTTGTTAAAATTACAATAAAGTTTAACTAAGGATCAAAGTTACTTGCACAACACACTTATGGGGTTATTTTATGGGGGGACAGACTCAGGCTCAGAGCTGCATGTATCAGGATATCTTAGTGTGTGACTTTCAGCTTAGAGCTCATAACTCAAGGTAATCAATAATCACACACACAACATGTATTTCAGCTGGCAGTAAATATATTTACTTAGAGTTTTGCATTGACATGGTTTTATATGAGCTAAACTGCCAATGCAGACATCTAACATTGCAATTTTTTTTGCTGTAAATCAGATTTATATCTAGTGCATATTGCTGACAAAAGGCATGAATATTAACACTATAGATGGAGAAGCTTGCCTCAGTGTGGTCAGAAATGATTTAGTAGTTTTGTTTGGGTTAGCATTATTACCATTCACTGTATCTGTTGTGTTAGCTTGTATTGTCAGTAGCATAGGAAAAAAAGAAAAGCAATGAGTGTCCCATAGAAAATTGTGTCCCATAAGAAGTTGCTAGAAGAAACAAAAGAAATACATTTTGTTGCTGCTGTTCTTTTACCATTTGGCTGTGTATCCTTAATTGCATGTAAAGGGGAAACCTCTTCTCCTGCCTATTTATGCTGCTGGCTGCCATGTTATTTACATTTAAACGCTCGACTATGACAAGATGCTGAAATTCTGATGATGCAACATCCTCATTTCTCAGCTTTGTTGGAATGGAACAACCTTTTTATCTCATACTTGACCTTGGAATCTCAGCAGCAAGGGATTTTTTCGACAGAGTATGTATTATATAAAGACAGTAGTGATTTTTTTCTGGCTTAAACTGATGCACCAGCTGGACTTATCTGCTTGGCTGTCAGTGTGATGGGCAGGTAGAAAATGTGTCATACTGTCAGTTTACTGACCAGATGTACAGTGCATCAATATTTTTCACATTTATATAAAACATCAGATGTTTTAATGTTAATCATACCAAACAGATCACAGACTGTGGGAAAAAAGGTTAGGAGTTATTTTGATATAGTGCAAAAAGCATGCACACATTTATAATTAGACTCATCACTGTCACATGATGCCTCTTGACAGGATCTGTGCAGCTCTGTTTATAGCTTGTTGCTTGGCATCAGTCTGCCACCAGTTGACTTTAGGAAATTCTCTCTGCATAACCAGAAATAACTATTTGAGTCATTTAAATGGATTATTGTTTGGGGTTGTCAGTTTATGAAGTTTTGAACACAGTATTTGCAAAGGTGGCACTACCTTGGATATGTATTTATAGCCAGGAACTTACTACAAACAAGGAAAAATGCAGATAAGCACTTCTAAGTACCTTACTAATGTAAATACGTAATAATAAACAAAATAACTCATGAGAAATATTTTTTCTCAGAATTAACCACTAACCATCCATCCTCAAAAGTTTCTTGAGATCTTTTCAAGTTAAGGAGCCACCTCCAATAATTTAAGATATCCACTTAAATCTGTTTTGTGAGTCTGTTGGCCAGAAGGATAGATTTTGAAAAACTAAAGCCTGCATGTGAAACACTGCTTGTGTCCTTCAGATCTGACAAGATTTTGCTGACTTTTACTCGGACCCCAGTCTTGAAATCGTGAACTTTGTGGGAGGAAACACCTGAATTGAACACACAGGTTTTATTTGCAAAACATTTCCTTGGTCTGTCTTGTTCAGTTAGTTGTAGTTTTGAGCAAACAACACTTTCCTCTTGACATCTTACCTCAGTTAACTGCTCTGTGTCATTGATTTAGCAGTTTCTGTAGGTGACATCTGGTGTTCAGTGCAGTCCAAGGCATGTTGGCAAACTTAATAGCTCAACATTATTAGCATATTGGCTCTTGAATGCTTTCATTGGCTGGGAATGGATGGTGAGAGTGAATGAGTAATACAGTGTCGACCTTGCTGAAGTGTTGTCTGGTGCGCTACACTTTCAAAACTGATAATAGTACTGTATTGTAGGTGTTTTCTTTGTTACATTAGAATGATTAATGATTGTTTTCATTATACAATTATTACTGAACAACATGTTGATTACATGGGTTTTACTTGTGTACTGTATTTCTGTCCAGTTACTTTTATGGATTAAATTTTACAGTCAAGTAAGTATCCTCAGTAAGTTTATTTTAAGCCTCACTATCTGCTTGTAAAGTAAATTTATGTAATGGTTCATTAATTAGGGAGTTAAAATAAGAGCTCAGACAGTAATGCGTGAAGTGCCTTCCAACACAGTAGCAAACATTCACACAGTAATTGTGGCAGTAATGCATTAAAATTGCATTTCCTGTGGACCCTTACGTCACAGAAGGACTTCCACAGCAAATTAGTAATTCAAACAACCATGTCCAAAACTGTCATTCTTTCAAAGACAAGCCAGGTGGTGAATATCCGAGCTGATGGCCAGGGAGTGTGTTCCTCTACACCACCAAAAAGAAAAAAAAGACAGAATCAACGGCAAGAAACAAAGGAAAATTAAGTCTTGTTTCCACTGAAATAACATAGATATCTCAACCCCTTAGCATAAATTGATAGAATGGCAATACTGTAAAAACACTTGAATTATATAATTAGAATGACAACAGCATGGGACAGTATGAAAAAAAAGAAAGGCCGCGGCTTTGACCAGTGTGGTTCGCTGCTAATAGAGGTTTGCAATCACAAAAAGGTCATTTCATTGTGTCCTGGCAAGGCAGGGGCTCTTTGAAGGGAGCAATTATAGCATTCACTGCTACCGGGGCCCTGACTTATTTCTCTTCAGAGTGTGCACGGCACACATAGTCCATTTTGCTTTTGTCCTATTTACCATCATTCTGTCTTCACATGCTGTTCTGAGCTCTTGTTATGACTGCTGTGACTTCCAGTACAAAGACCTAATTACAGTAATGGCAAGGGATAAACAGATAAACAAGTGAGCAGATGAACTGCAGGCCATGAAGGCAGTCTGATAATATGTAAACCTCCCACGCTGCTTGCATAAAGCTCCATCCCAACCAGCCAGTTAGCTGGTCGAGAAGATTAGCTTCACTGTGACAGATTACAAATAAGTATTCATATGATACAGCTCTTTGTAATTATTCAGGAGATGTCCAGTAGTCTCATAAAACATACCATTAAAATCAAATCAAATATAATTCAAATATATTTCTGAATTATAATTTGAACGTGTTTGAACATCTGCATGGTTGTGTATGTGAGATGTGAATATATTCAAAGCATGTGCAGTGAGAGTAGCTCCAGGCAAGATTGCGGAATAGGGAATGGGTGACTAATGAGAACTTGTTTTACCACCGTTGCCTCGACTCTCTGGGTGTAGTGCTTAATCGTGACTGTGCATGGTGTCTGTCATTTAACCACAGGACCCTGTCTTCACCACAAAAAGCTTGATGCAGGTGTTGTAGAAGGATGGCGGCGATCTAGGAATCTGTTGTTGTCCTTGATGCTGCATAGTCTAGGATTATTGATCCAAGGAAAACCACTCAATCATGACTGTGTACCTTCTGCAGAGCCAGCAAAAATCCCTTACCTGAAAATGCAGAGCTCCAAGGAGCAGCTCCCTGCAGGTTTTCAAACACAAACAGACACAGAAATTATACATAAAAATGTGTGTATGTGTATCTGTATGCATACATTTGCACTGGTAAAGTTTATACTCCCACAGCTTCATTTAAGCCTCAAGCACAGTAATGTTTTCTATGAGCTGTATCTGACATATAAGTATACGTGAAATAAATAGATGTTTTGGTCAGTCTATATGTTTTTGGCTTTTTTTTTTGACAAGTGATTTATTGAGGCCTGTCCAGTACAAATAGAATAAAAAGTAAACTCTCTAAGGTATACAAGATGACTGTATGGATGTTGTAAAGTTTTTTTTTTTTTTTCCATTCACCGCTTTGTTAAGTACCAATGTGATTAAGTACTATTACAATGGTGGGAACCCAAACATAAAAAGTTGTTTTTAGTTAGAGCTGCAATCACATAAAAGGAAGTACACTGTCTGATTCAATTACTTATCTGACAAGTAATTGTATGTGTGCAACCAAGTTAAAAAATATCTAAGTTTTGGGTCTTAATGGTAAAAGACAGTAACTAAAGCAAAAGGACAATGGCAAGTGGAGGTAGGCGATGAAGTGTAACATTAAATTGCACAAAAGTACAAAGAGGTACTGTAGAACTTGAAAAATCAACTCCAAGTTCATGTATCTGGAGAGTGTGGACTTCACAGGTTCAGTGACTAAACTAAGATTGTGTGCACAGAATTGCTACCACCTAATGGAGTGTATGAAATAAGAAGTAAGGTAGACGAGAGAAAGCAGAATCTTTTAAGGTCTAGGGTATTGTATAAGAATTTTACCTTTATCTAGTAAGACAGTGTGGTAGAATTACACAGGATATTACACTAGAAAAATGGGTCATTGATAAATATGTGACGAATACAGGGCAACATATTTATGTAATACAAAATATCACAATCTATAGATAAGTTGGTTGCTTGCTGGCCAAAATGTCGAGCTAAAGGGCACCTTACATAGACAGATTGCTAGCTAACTGCAGATTAGCCTGTTAGCATTGTTGCAACAGTAGCTAGCTAGCTAGCTAAGCCATTCAAAGCTAACATACTGACTGTGGAGACGCGATATGCATGACTGGGATTTGGCCAGTTATTTCTATTCAAGAGTGTTTATTCTATATATCTACCAAAATGTCAGAGAACCAAACAATAAAATTCACAACTACAACATTTTTGGTTTATAAGCTAGTTTCTTCACTCCATGCAGCATTTCAGCCATTTCATGCTCTGTGAACACAGAAGGTAAAAACAACCTTCTCTGGTGCCTATTTTTATTTTAAGAGGATTAGTTGCAAGATAACAAGTGGAAACAAAATGTTCTGAAGAGGTGTAAACTCACATAGTTTCATTTTCATGTTGTTTGCTGGTTTTCACTCAAACACAATGCTGTGGAAAGTAAAAGGTCAAGGGAAAATTTGATCTTCATCCAGTTTTTCTTTACAAAACATCATCATCAGAGATACTCCTCAGTTCACACCACTTTAAGGAGCAGTGTCATGTGAGTACCACATTGATTCATGGTGTATTTTAAACAAAATGCATCACAAATTACATTTAAAGACATGTACTCTGTGATGTGATGTGAAATACATTTTCTTATTACCAGTATCGGAAAGAGCAGATCTGTTACAACTGACTGTGTCTGATATCACATTTGTATTTGCTACAGAGCTACACAGCATCCGTAGTAAATCTGAACAGAGTAACCTGAACTACATTTGATTACATTTGCTTCTGCAAGTGAACATATGGAGACAGGCCTTTCATCACCACTGAATTAATTAACCTCATAGACTAACACGAGTAGAATTTAGATAACACAAGAAACAAACATTCAGAACCCTGTCTTTCGCAGCCAAAGAGCAAAGGTTGATAACCCAGCAAAGATTTGAAGCATTTAGTGGCAAAAATATGCGTGAATGTCGTCTCTTAATCAACACAACCAGGAGTACCGCCAAGCAGTTGTTTGCTGACTGCAAGGCAAAAATAAGGTCTACCATCGATCAATCCTACTGTTGAGCAAGGCTTTAAATTCTTCATGTGGGGCAAAGACTGTCTCCCAGGGCAGTGAGTTGGGGGCATGCCACCTTTTTTCTGGCAAAGTACTTTGGCCTCAGACTTGACACCACTGAGTACAAATGACGTGTAAGGAACTGTGAAAATATTTGGTGCCAAAAGACTGGAGATGACTCTCAATTTAACAAAGAATTGTTCAAAATGCTTCAAAAAAAAAAATCACATCACAATTTCCCACATCTGAGGTGACTTCTTTGTTCAAACGACAGATAAAAACAAAAAAAGATATTAAATCAGCAATGACACAAAACAGAGAGAAGCAGCAAGGGCCAATTTTCCTTGAACAAATGGGTTAAATGATGAATTCATTTGTCAAATTTTATGTCCTTTCATTTTTTTGTCTGAAAATCTGATTAACCGACTAATCCTTTTAAACGCTAACAGAACTCAAGGGCTACTAATCGTTTCAGCATTAGCTGAATACCTCTTCCAAACGCTTCCTTCCCGTACTTTGTTTCCTCTCACTTCCTTTGCAAAACTAAACACTATAGAACACAATCAGGGACAGCTGCCATTGTCACTCTCATCACTATCACGTAAGCCCTTGTCCGACCCCAAGGACGAGTGCACTCAATAACTGTCCCTGTCCAGACGCGGTAAGCCTGTGCCACAATCCCTTAAAACCCTGAACTCTGACACGCTTCAATGAGGTACATGAAGCCTCCTCCTTTGGGAGATTAAATTGAAACTCTTTCCCACTAAACTCCTGATTAATTGGAATTTTTTTTCTAACTCTGCTAATCTCCACCGTTGTGTATTGTCCTCAAGCAGTGGGAAGTGATAAGATCAGTGAATACTAGTGAGACGTGACAATGCTCCAGATCAGGTCCATACACAGAAATGATATGATGACAAAGGCCTTGCATGATTCTGAGACAGCTACTCTCACTGTTGACATTTTTGCACCACCTTCATATATCACATTAAAAACTAATCAGAGAACTTAAAATATAATTTTTGTCGCTGCTGTGGACAAATGTCTGTACCGACCTTCTCTGCATATTTCATTTCAGCCACTACTTTTATTTATTTATGAATGCAAGATAAATGTGTCTACTCAGTCTGTTTTGCGAGGTGATTATTTGTCATTTCTTTGTATCTGCCTCCTGTGTCCCACATACAGTTCTGTATTTACCCTTCAAAGTTTCTTTATTTTGGTGTTGAGTTTCAGATATGAAATTGTAAGCATGACAGGCTTATTCACATAGATTTATATTGAACTTTTATCATTTGTTTTTGGTGTTTACTTTGTCATACGCAAACTCCAACATTAATCAATCTTATGACAGCATAACAGCTGCAGAAATATGTAATGGGCCCTCACATAGACTATTTATCTGTCTGAATGTCCGTTTACCCAGCTGCCATCCATCCCTCCATCCCTCCATCCTTCCTTCCTTCCTGTCTACACTATCTGTTTGTCTGTCTTGGATCTAAGATGCTACAGCGCGCTTGTTTACTTTGACTGCACACTACTGTAATCCCAGAGGTGAGCTGAGATGCTAGACATAAAATTCTCTCTGAAGTGCGAACTGCAAAGAAGTTTTTTTTTTTTGTGTAAATGTGAAGTTCTTGCTCCGCACAAGTCAGATCATGCTGCTCCACAGTGAACAGTGTAGTCACATACTGTATTGTGCATTGGTTCCACTTTATAGGTTTTCCTGCAGAGTAATTGAATCTCAGCCACAGCTGCCCTTTACCATTACTCCTGTTTATGTTTTTTATGTTTTCTTCATCTTTTGATATAACTTTCAATTATATCTGTGAAATTTAGTTTTTTCAATCCAAAAATTTAAAACTTAGACATCTACCTATGTACCTATCTATGACTGTAATATATATATATATATTGCCCATATACATCGTTATGGACCAGCACTTTGAGTTTTCATGACAACTGTTACATAGGAAGTCATGGTTGACCACCCTGGTATTGGTCCTCAAGTGTTATTTATCCTCAGCTAGGAGAACAGCTCAGATCTCAGACTGATTCCTTAGAGAGCTTTACTGGATATGATATATGGCTTCAGTATCTGACCTCTTATCTTTTAATACCCTTTGTGTATGTCTCTGAAAAGATACCGTTCATCCCTTCTCTGCATAAAAATTTTACGATTATGACTGGATACGTTTTGGAGGTATGTGATTCTGGGCAGGTTCATCTCAAAATAAGCATATTTATATTATCTGTCTATTATTGCACAGGCTAAATTGTAACAGAAAGTAAGTTGGAAAATTTGACAGGTACAATGACATTTACAGGATAAATGGAATAATTTTTTGCCCTCCAAAAAAAAACAAAACACTGTTTTCTGTCATTTTACCAAATACAGTTGGAAATTTACTGGATACATGAAGCTAAAACCACTATTATATTGTACATTAGCTTTTATGTATTACCTTATAATTCTCAACTGAAAGGCTATTTCATAGACTGTAATTTGTGGTACTGTTGCATATTCAATTATATTGCATTGTATTATATTGTATTGAAAACCCTTGCTGAAATAAGAAGATTATAATCATAAAATGACAGACATATTAGGGCTGATATTATAACTGTTGATGTTGCTGGATTAATTGGTGTATTTTTAAAAAAAACCTTTGTATTACAGCTAATTGTGTGAAAGGACCACTGCATCATGTTCATACTCCTCAAATACGATCATATATTATCACTGATGACAATCACCTCTCTTCCAGAGGTGTCAGTGTCAAGGAAGCATCAATGTTGAAAGGCCTCAAAGCTATTCTATGTGGAGAAGAAGTCATTATCACAAGTTCTCACTTCATCTTTAGTATTAAATAAAGAGCAGCCCCACAGCAGGAGGTGCATGTTTCCATCAAATCCAGCTTTCACACTGCAGCTACATTATTTGTGGAATAAAACATAAAATACAATACAGTTGAATTAAATATGTGGTTTCCCTGTCTTTTGTTTTATAACTCACCACACATGTTGCTTAGAATGATCCCATCACTTGTAAAGCCTAATTCAATTGAAAGACAACAGATTATTGATTTTGCACTTCTTTTACTGACAGATTTGTGGAATATTCAGAATGTCAAAGGTTTCTCCAACATAGAGGATGTGAATGAAGAAAGAAATTTCAGTAGTCAAGGGATATAAAAGTAGTGCTGCTGAAACATTCTGATCATACAACATGAGGGGAAACATCAGAATCAGAATCAGCTTTATTGGCCAAGTATGTGAACACACAAGGAATTTGGCTACGGTTCTATTCCTTCGCTCCATTATAGTTTAAACATACAACATAGAAAAACACAGAATAAACATTATATACAGAAAATATAACTATATAAACATTATATAAACATTGTATTTACTGAGCTGGATGACTGCAGTATAGAATAAATATATATGAATAGTGAATAGAAGTGTGTTGATCTCTAATTAAATTTTGTTTGATTTGACTTTGAAGTTTGAACTTTGGCTATTGCCTACATTTCCCATCATGCTTCGTCAGCAAACCGGAAGTCACCTGGCTGTAGGGGACACACCTGAACCGCTGTATTCTGGATTAATTAATGTCACGTTACATTCACTGTAAACAGTTCTTGTTTTAACTTCACCCACGCATCAACAACGTGTAGTAATTTCATCCTAAAGTAAACGAGTAAAATAAAACATGTGAGGCAAGTTCAGTGTGTCACACTGTTGCTGGATTAGACGCGGATTTGTGGATTTTTCTTCCCTACATCGGACAAATGGATCTGGTTGGAAGAAGTAAGTCGCGCTGATTCGAGCAGCATGTCTGTATGATCCGGTTGTGGCTCCGTAGAAGTCACTTGATGCAAAATGGCTCATTGTCCAGCAGATGACAGTTAGCTGCTGTTTCCACACGACATAATCAATCTAAAAAACATAACATAGAATCATGTCTGTAACAGATTGTCTCAGTATCATAGTTATTTAATGTCATGCATCCTTTCTCCTTTGTGTTTATTTAAGTCAGTAACGCTGTAAAGCCTGTCGTTTCTCCCAGTTTCTCCATGTTTACCAGCGTTTCTTCACTTCCAGGTGAGGTACAGGCTGTAGGTGGCGCTGTGGCCGAAGTGTCACTGAACCTTCTGAATTCCCTGGAATATTCAGCACACCTGGTGTGGTAAGACTTTTTTTTTTTAAACAACGTAGCTACATTATGTTGAACACTGAGGTTAATTAAATGAAAATCGATTCATTAGATAAGTTTCATGCAGGTCTGGACACCTGGACACCCGTTTTTGTATTTTTTTATCCTGCAGATGGCAGTATAGTGGTGTTGACTATTAATGTTGCACAATAGTATAAAATGCTAAAAAAAAAAAAGTTCAGCAAAACCCTGCTGTTCAAAGAAGTAATATACCCATTTTTTCTGTCATCTGTTGTCTAAGAATGACAGTGTTTTAATGATTGCTGTATTTCTTATTAAATGCATTGATGTGTGGTAGTGGGACACTGTTGCTGAGCAGAACTCCATCTCTGTTCCTTGCAGGCATTATGTGTGCACCAACTGTTAGCTTTTATGGTGACAACAAGAAGAGAGGCATGGCTGCTGATATAAATGCTCTTACTGACCGTTCACGGCTTGTCGACCAAGCAGATGCAGAAGCATCTGGCTGATAATTACATCATACCCATGTCCTGAAATATGAGTCAAACGTATGATTAGTTTTGTGACGAACAAACTTCTTGCAGTATCAGTTTGACATTAACGGTAACTGGTAGTTAATGGTGATGAAACTCAAACTCGTAGTTCACTAAAAACACAAATGACTCAGCACACCTTGGAGGAAGTCAGCACTCTGCTGAGCACATTTTCTACTTTTCAATTTAGTCCAATTAGTGACAAAATGAACCGAGTTTCTCTCCTGTGTTTTGTCAGCTGTTATCTCATTAATTTCCTTCATGTTTTAGTCTTTTTGCTGTGGTTTTGTTTCAGTAGTGATATTGAGATATTATTTTGCTATTGTGGCAACGCTGTTCACTACCCTACCTACTTTAGAAGTATTTGCGCATCATGGTTATAATATAAAATAGGAATATTTGGAGCAGAATGCCAGGTAATCATCTAAAAATTGATCTGAACTTAGGTTTAATGAAATTAATTGATTTAATCATGCGATAACCTCTGAAAGGCTAAATAACAACAACACAAGACCACTATTTAAAAATCAATCCATCGACTTATTTCACAGCAGTGGAGACGTCGGTATCAAACCTGAACATCTTTGCAGCACAATTTAGGGAATTAGAGGCCTCAGACCGTAGGTGTACAAGATGCAAGAAAATAGAATAGAATCAACTATTCCAACCATTGAGAGATAACCACAAGAAAATTATACTCAACACCATCACAGTCGATGATTAAGTTTTATTAAAAAGTCACATTATGATTGCTATTCTTATCTCAACCACTTTTTGGCAAAGGAAACAAGATACATAACGTAATGGCGAATGTTAAAAACACTCTAGCTAATTTGGTTGTTTTTAATTTTTGAATCTTAATAGATAAATCTCTTGACAACACACCAACATAGAGCAACGTCCGTAGCCCTGAAATAAAAGTGCTGTGTTTCTTGGGGCCGTGTTTGAAAGCTGTTTGCTCAGTGGGCAAAGAGACTCGATCAGATAACAAGCTGCAAATATTTTATGGGTGAAAGCTTTAAAGTAGGTGTTTCATTACTGTCGTCTTTATTACACTTGTATCACCGCCAGTATTTTTGTTGTTTTTTCTATTTTTCTACAGGGTACATAAAACTTAAATGGGGGGGCATAAAATACAGCCCCCTCTTGCCCCCTCATGGCGCCGAGTGTGGTTTAATGGAAATTCTTGTGTGGAGTGATTGTGAGTGGTTGAGCATAAAACTCTTGAGTGGATGAAGTGAACACACTGAATTGCTTTGTGAAAATAATATTGCCAGTTATTTGTCTTATGTGTATGAACTACTAGCTCCCTGAGATATCTGTGCTGAAATGTTGTTTGCATATTTTCTGCATGCTGAGATATATTTTGAATATTTGCAAGTATTTATGTAGGTTGGATGAAATGCTGTTTTCATTAAATTTATAGTCTTAATTTATAGTTCCAGGATCCCTTGTAGGACTGTGTTAACTTCATGTATTTTCCAGATGTCTCTATAATTACCATCCTGGTTTTACATTGTCCAACATTCACAATAATAACTTATGCAGATTGATTTTAATGTTTTTCCTATATGAGTTTATGCATATTTAGTTATCCAGCTGTATGTTTGTCTTTGCAACACACAAAGTGGCTAATGATTTTGAAAAGTGCTTTAATTATCTCAAAATTTCACAAACACAAACACTGACAGAAAGTGTTTTATAGGTAAAAAATGTAATTTGGAACCCAAAAATCTGGATTGGTTTTGGCTTAGCAGGTAAAGAGATGAGCTTTAGGTACTGACCCATGAAGCCTTGTCTTCCTGTCTATGTGTCAGTATGTTTGAGCAAAACATTGAGTCATTTTGTTAGTCCAGTGCTGGTTTGTCAGTTTGTTGGTTTGCTGTCATGGGTGTAGGTGTGTGTGTGTGTGTCTGTATGTGTGTCTGTGTCTGTGTGTGTCTGTGTGTGTGGGGGGTTTGGTGAATGAGAGGCAAATTGTGAAGTGCTTCAAATAAAAGCTCCATTCAAACCCAGTCCATTTACAATTTCAACCCAAATGGTAGTTGACTAATTGGATAATCAAAGAAAACAGGATGTAGGAGCGAAGCTTAGCATTAAAGGGAGTTGAGAAGAAACGAGTAGAAGATGGGCAACAGAGTGCACACTGTCAGCTCTGAAGGAAATGAGAATGTTTAATTCAGACATAGCACATTGATGGGGGGAAAATAAAATCGATGAAAGGGACTAATTTCTAACCGAGACATATTTACCCTGAAAGGCTTCTTCAGAGCGGTGTCGTGTGGGGCCTAAAGCCTCTGAATATGCCTGACACTCTCCACATGTCAACAAGCAGAACATGGTAATCACCAACACGGCCACACAAGGCCTTGCTTCAGAAGTCAATATCTGTCAGCAGTGAGCATCAGCAGCCTGGAGTTCAGGCTTGGCCCCCCACAGCAGACCTGTCAGTATGCCTCAGGCATTGCATCATTAGTACAGCCCCATGTCAGCACTCACTCATGTTGTAGCCCATTGCCCATTGTTTGTGTTCACAAAGAGTTTTAAGTGAAGTCAGGGGGAAACTTTATCTTCATATTCAGCTGCAAGTGAAATATTGGAACTGAAAATTGTTTTAGATTTTGTATTTATAATATGCAAAAGGGCCTGACACATTGAATTTTGGTATCCTGTTCAAGATGCTAACCACTAAAATCAGCTCTTGCCCAGTTTTATAAAAACTGTATATCCTCCACAGTTGCTTCTTGGAACTTATTACAACATACATCCTAACACTAATGTATGAATTTGAACAGCATGAACAGAATACTGATTTACATGGATCTTGCAGTCTGCTAGAAACAAAGATGATATATAGTGTTTACACTCTTGCCATATATAACTGTATATGTTTGAAATGCATAAAAACAAAGTTTATATAGCTAGAAAAATGGTAGAGTATGCAGATTCTTGAAAACTATGCCTTATTTTTTTGTTTTTTCTTTAATACTCATCTGGAACAAATCCAAGAAAATCCGTCAGGGCTGCATCAGTTTTAATGATGAGGACACTGATTAGACAGTATTATTTATTTCTTTTTTGGGTTGGCTTTATTGATGTTGTTGACAGGGATTTGGCTCCTAAATTAATCAAATGAAAACTAAAATCTTAATCATTAATAGGGTAATACAGGCAGCCAAGTAAGACGCAAGCATTGAGAGGGTTAAAGATCTACTAATTGCACCTTCTTTATGGCGCCTGTCCTCCTTTGGTACATGGCAAACAAATACACAATGAGTGTCAAGACAAGAGACTGAAGAATATTCTGTCTTTTTTTATCTTGATATTTGCTCGCTCTGAAGCCTTAGCAACAAATGTCCTCTGGGGACTCTCTGACATCTTTCTGTGTCGTTACAGACACAGAGGATGTATGGACATTGTCGCTGATGTCGGATTCAGTTCTTGTTGAAACACATTTATGAAAGCAATACCAGATAACAGTTAGGTTCAAATGCTGCACAAGCAACAAGATGCTAATATATTCTAGACCAGATAGTGTGTTCCCTCAATATCGAGTTAATAATATTGCCATTGTATTGCACTTATTCATCACGTAAATTGGTCAGCTGACCGTTCTGTGAAATTACTGCTGCTGCTACAATGTCATGAAGTTGCAATTACACAGCTCTGCAGAGCAGAGAGATACAGGAGGTGAGGACATGTGGTGACACCTGGCTGAGGCAAGGGGGGGGGAGAGAGAGAAAGAATGAAAGGTGGTGAAAGGTCAATTTCACTGGCTTATATTAAGTTAGATAGATAGCAACATGTGAGGGCCTGGTACGACAAAACCCTTCATAGTCGGACTGGCCATCGGGCATGTTGGGACAAATCCCTGTGGGCTGCTACAGTTGTGTGGTGGTGCACTGCCGGTGTCTTTACAGGGCTCTGTAAGCGCCTGGCATTCATGCTAAGTGTGTGTTCTGGGAACGGGTTTCTTTCCTCTGACCTTACTGAACTTGATCCCTGCTCCTGATGAAGAAACTCTACGGAAACAGAAAAAAATTAGAAACACTGCTGTTCAGAAGTAACACTGACGTAATAAGACTGACTAGCTTAAATTAAGTTTTAGTCATCAAGAAATAAAAATGGTACATGAGTCATAACAGAAAACAACTGGCAAAAGAATCTGGACTGATGACTGAACAAATTGTACAGCAATCATTTTCACTTTGAGTGATGACTGGTTGGCTTTAGAAAATAAAATGATTTTATGCCGCCAGTGACAAGAGTTTGGCACAATAACAAGTGTGCTTGCAAGTGACAAGATGTAGCATAATGCCATTAACCACAAACATCCTACGCAAAAAAAAAAAAAAAAAAAAAATGAAAATCATCAAAAACTTGAATTAATATTAATTTACATTTGTAGGCATGAATATGGACAAAGCAGCAGGCAGCAGAATTCACAAACAGAGAGTAGAAATCTTAACATACTCTGGATTTGTTCCTGCTCTGTGCACCGGTGGAGCTTCAGGGGGTGTTGATGGGCATTGTATCTTCATCAAAAATGTCCATTCATCTTGTAACTTGTGTTTGAGTGCCTGTCTGAAGGCAAGCTGAATGAGATGGGTCTTGAGTTTTAAACCACATGTGATGCGGCGCTTGCAGCCAAAATGCTTTTAAGAGCTAAGAAGGACTTGCATGTTTCAGTGGATACCTCCATCACAAAGATGTGGGTGCAGTTGGTTTGGCCTTGGGTGCACAGTAGAAAAAGTTGGCTACTGCCAGCTTTTCATCTTTAGAGAAACTGAATATTCCTACCATAATTTTTTTTTTTTTTGTACTGCTTGAGTAACACCATATTCAGATTTGACAAGTTTACTGCCAGTTTAATCCTGATAGAGGGACGGACTATAATGGATCCACAGTAATGCTGCAGTTTCCCAATGTGCTAATGACCCCATCGCATTACTCTCCATCATATACTTTTCTTATTCTTATAAATATCAATAACAATTGTATGGATTCAGATTTTTCATCTGTGACACTCCATCTGTTCAATAAACTATGAGTCCAGACAAAGATTTACAGCATCCTCCGTCTTGACAGCTTGCACCTGTCTTGGCATCTGTAGTTGAAACAGAAGGGAACCAAAGTCTTGTAAACAGAATCACTGCACAGTTTCTTACTGCATCACATTGTATTATGCGTTCTTGAAATATTCAGCTGCGGTAAATAAATCCATGTCTCTTGTGTCAGGATCAGATTTGACAGCTCAGAAAATATTAAGGCACTATCTCTGAGTGTTTTTGGGACGTTGGCCTTTTAATGGATAGCCTTAACGGTTTTGATTATTTTGTCATCTTTGAAGGAAAGTGTCTATAAAACCGCTTTACGCTCATTAATTGTTCTCCATAAGTTTTAGGAGGCAGTTTTTTTTAACAGTGGGGTGTGATTTCTAATATGACTCCTGAGATTCAGGTGATGGTCTAAACTTTTAGAACTCTGTCAAAGGATTTCTTTGGTGAAAAGCTGCAAGGGTAACAGGGGTTGCTTCCTGATAGTTGAAGATTTAAATCATCAGTTGGAGACCTCTCAGTCACCTGAAATTCTTCAAGTCGATTTTTTTTTTTTTGCAGTCAAGTAGCTGCACATTGAGCGCTCCTTGCTTTCACGCTGCTCTCTGGGGTAAAATCATTCCACTATGTCAAGTTGTCCCGTCTGCTCGGTTTAGATGTGTGTGAGGGATACAGGCAGCTGCGCACCAGGAACCAGGATGAATCTGAGTGAGACTGAGGCAGCTGCCAGAGGAGGAGAGGCCTTCTGCGGTTAGGCTCCGAGATATTTTTATCTTCTGCCTTCTGCTTAGACAAGGTTAATTTTACATCTTACAGCAATTTAATATAATATAGTCTCAGTTTTTTTTTATATTTTAAGATGCGCATTTCCAATCTGTTAGAAATTAAAATGTAGAAATTTACAAGGCTCACTTGCTTGTTTAATATATTACGTCAACATTGTTGAATGTCCTGATGAATCTGATAGTTCATGTGAATATTAAAATTAGATTTGACAGTATTCTGAGATGGGAGAGACTGATTCACCAAATGTAGGATGTATAATTCTGCCAATGGCCACATATTTTGCATCGGATTCAATTCCCTTTCCACTTTCTGCATGTTCTACAAATCCTCCTTTGCTACAGGAAACAACTTCCTGGCTGGCAATCAACACTCAAAAGTTTGAAGATTTGGATCATACAGTGAATCACTCCTGCTTGTTTTTTTCTTGGTATGGGTCCCCTGACTCTGTTTTTGACCCTGAAGATGATCGTACCTGGTTTTAAAGAAGTACAAACAAGCCAGAGCACTTTCCCCCTGTAGCTGAATGATAATGGGTGCAGCCCGATGATGTCCTATGTTGTGGAGACAGATCTTGTCATATGAGACTATGACTTTGGTAATTCATTCACAGACACTACAATTTTTTTGTAGACTGACATAAGGCAGGCAGATGACAAAGTCTTCTCCACTGTGTGTCATGGAGTGTTTTGACTTGAAGGAAGACTGAATCATTATCTGTGCAATTATGCAACTTAATTACGAGTGCTAGGGGCTAGCCCTACATCTCCTCTGTCCATCTGTCAGACATCCTTGAACTACATCCATCTTTTTTGTCCCCTTTTGTTTGATTTCAAACCCAAGGATGTTGGAAACCTGGGATTTGAAGATGGCTGAGGGCTGTCATCCATCTGCCGTTTCTTTATCCTGATATTACGGCGACACTGGTTGTCTTGTTTTTCAGTTTTTTTTGGGGGGGTAGGGGGTGAGGGGGTGTGGTGGAGGTGATGTTCAGAGTGAGATGTTTTCAAAGCCGTAGTGTTGTTCTTTAGTAAAGACATATGGAAAATGCCTCTTTCAAATGCTCTCAATCTTCATCCAGTCTCGGTGGTGACAGACGTCTGTGTTTGAGGGGAAACACTGCGAGTTACTGCTGGATACTGCTGACATTTGACTAACTGTCTAGAATGAGTGCAGCGCTATCTAGGGTTGGTGAGACAAATTGGCCATATTGGTGCCATGTTTAGATGTTTTTAAATATTTAGACCAGTGAGACTTTTTCTGGCTATATATATCACTCTAGTATGATTAATGATACTAAAGTATGAGATACTTATAAGAGACTACATCCAGAGGGAATTCCCACAAGTCATTGTGATAACTCTCATTGTGATAAGCTGCCCAGTGCTAAAGCTACCTGTGAACTCTGTCATGTCCCAGCCGCTAACATCGCACCCACAAACCTTCCACCTCATCTCTGGAGACTTGCACCTTTTCTTTTTTATATAAACTATTTATTTATTTTCTGTTAATCTATTTTCATAATTTTTATGCTGTCAAACAGATTCATTTCCCCTTGAGGGACAAATAAAAATCTTCTATTCTATTCTATTCTAAAGCCTTATTTATTCAGGAAGTCATTTTTTGCTTGCTCCATATCTGGGCTCGATCTTTAAGATATTTGTATTACAGAACACATTATATGTGTGTGTGATTTGTTTTGTCCCCACCTATTGTCAGTTTTATTGTTTACTTATTGTTAACACCCGACTGTTATTGCATTACTGTGAAAACTATTCAGATTCTTCACGTAAAATTCAATTCAAATGCACATTTTTAGCAGTTTCCCCACCCCATTACCCTTACATTAGTATGAGTAGAGAAGATTCAGATTTTTGTCAACAGTTGTCCTGTTTTATTAATAAGTGTTCAAACACAAGCTCAATAATTTCCATATTAGCCGGATGCACAGTTAAACAGAATATACATGACATTCTTTGCAGTGAATTGATTCAGTTTAATTGATTAGTTTTGATTTACAATGAAAAGAAAACTCCTCAGCTGCACTGCAGTCCTATACTGGGACACACCAAATAGATGCATACACACTGACATTATTCATGAAGCTGAGAAATGAAACCATGATGAATGACTGGACTGCTCATTTATGCAAATACACACACTCATACATAAAAGACAAGCACCACACACACACACACACCCCACACACACACACCCTGTACACACACACACACAAACACCCTGTACACACACACACACACACCCTGTACACACACACCCTGTACACACAGGCTACTTGGAAACCAAGTCAGAACCTCTGTCAGTCTAATCAGCAGTCAGCACAAGCTCAAGACCCGTCAAGAAAGAGACGAGAGATTCGTCAATTTTACTTACTTTTAATGTTCTGTATTTACTCTCATTCTCCTTTGGGTGTTTCTGCTTCATCCTGTGAAACAGGCAACATACCAATGTCATGACATGTGGCCAAAGTAATAAAACGAAAGAAAGAGCCAAGATGTTTATTATCTTCAACTCTGTTCTAGACCATGACCTTTTTACCTCACTGTGGCTCAAAGCACTTTAGACAAAGCAGAGATGGAGAGGGGGACGAAGGAAATTAAAAAGAGGATAAACAGGAGGTTTGGGGCCACGGGATGGTAAGTTAATTTTGACTGTAATGATCAGAGCTGGGGATAGACGGTGATGAAATGCTGGTGTCCACTTGTTCAAGACAGGCATCCTGCCAGCACACAAACACGAGCAGGGCAAGGTGTGTGTGTGTGTTCCAATGTTGAGGGGCAGTTTGTGTACCCGTGAATGTGTGTAGGTGCATAAGTACTTGTGTGTCATTGCCATGTGTTTGCCCAGTGTTATGAGCTACAACCTTGGCAGTGTTTTCATACTCCAGACATGCTCTTCCACCCACACAGTTCTGCTTGTGAGGAGATCTGGAATGAACCATCCCTACCACCCACCAGCAGCCTTCTAACAAGTAGTTGTGAAGTGTCTATGTCTGTTTGTGTGTCTGTGTATTTGTTGAAATGCAGCAATCTGAAATCTATTCGTTTACACTAGAAGTTAAAGCACAGTTGGGGTTTCATCTTTGTTACACATTGTTTCTGTGTAACTCTGTGTCTTGGCGTTGTTCTCTGTGTTCTAACTGTTTTAACTGTTCAGTCATTCACCACTTTGGGTTCACTTCTTTGCCATATTGCATTTCTGTGATATGAAAAAAACAAAAAAAAAAGCAAAAAAACTTAAACACATTGTGATATTTAGAACTGCATTCAGGGTTGACGCATTGCACTCTAGATTGTACTATAACACTCTCTGTTGATAGGCTGCCTCTAAGTGTTATTTAAACAAACCACACAATATTTAGTTCCAGGTAAAAACCAGATCCTTAAATTTTATGATAAGCCATTAACATATCATAGCGGTGACTGCTCGTTCTCGAACTCGTTCTCAAAATATTGCCAAAATGCAGCGAGCTTCCCGGGACCTGTGTGACCTTGAGTCCTCAGAGCTGTTGCTGACCGAGTGTTTTCTGTATCTGACAGAACTGATGAAAAGCAAGTGCAAAAAAAAAAAACTGAATGTTGTGTAAAATCATGAGTGTATCGGGTCACGGCCGCGCTTCCCTTTTTTAGATTGCAATCATAAAATATTAAGTAAATGTTTTTTGATCTCGTTACATCATTTGAAATTTCAGTCATTGGTGGACTTCTATCACTTCATAACACAACTTAAACTTTAGAAATGAAACTCATTAGCCTTCAGATAGTGATCTCTGTGTTTTAATATTAAATTCATATCTATTTTCAATAAGAGCAGCACTTGAGTTTGCTAGATGTGATTGTCCAAGTAGATGTCAAGATATTAAGTAAGTAAAATCCATTATTCAGGCTACTCGTTCCCTTCCTTGAGGGCACGTGCCTGCGTATTGAATGTTCACAGGGAATTCAAATTGTTTGCTACAATATTTGCTGATAAACAACCCAGTCTCTGTCTGTTGCCTCTAAGAACTGAACTAGTGAGTTGCACATGGATAGATGAATGTTGTTCCTTCGCAAACAAATCAATAAAACTCATTTCCTTTTGGTCAATTGTTAATTAAATGCCAGTTTTCCCTCAATTAAAACTGACTGAAGTGCAAAATATGGCATATAATCATATTTTTCCTCAGCATCCCCCTGGGCATTTGTAAATACCCAGGGATGATTGCTAATGCAAAATCATTTTCTGATTTATATCTGCAAATTGCTGCTGCCCTTGTGGTATCATCAAAGCTAGGTAAGCTTTATCAGCCCCCCACCTGGTAAATGATTTTAATGTTGATGGGTTAGATTATCCAGAGAGTAAGGCTTGCCAGTATGCTAAAGGTCACTCAGTGTTATCTAAAGGGTAGGCCTGACAATTATGCAAAATAGAAATGTGCTCTTAAACCTAAGCATAAGGTGTATGAAATATGAAATATAGGAATACACCAGCCATGTTATTTTATCAAGAAAGAACGTATTTTCATTACTGTGATATTTCTCCAAAGCATAATGAAATGTCACAGGGGGTCCATGACTTACATTACCTTTCAGTTTTAAAAATCTGCTGCCCTCCATGAACAACTGCAAGGTCTTCTTATTTTTTTTATTTTATTTTTTTTTAAAAAAAGCTTTAAAACACAATATATTACTTTGCTGGCCAATATCTGACCAGTCAAAACTCCCTTGGCTCTGACCATAAGAGAAATGCATTCGATACTGGCCTTGGTGAAGTTGCCATCAACCAGGATCATCCATGATTAGGGGTGGTGCAGATGTGGAAAAAAAAGAGGGTGGGTGGAGGGGGGAGCAGAATGAGAGGAGTAATGACCATGGATCAAGCTGTGGTGCAGAGATGTTGCTCAATGGGCCGAAGTCGCAGGGAGATATAAAGCTTGTGACAGATGCTTCTTGTGAAAATGTGTTGCTGCATTGGGTCTGAAACCACATGATCTCCTGAGTGCTGAAGGAAAATACCCAACCACAAGAGTCAAAGCTTTCACAATTGTCAACTTATATTCTTTACTGTTGCCTGCACCCAGATGTTTTCACTTACTTACACGTGCCTGTCATATCCACACAGATGTGCACACGCTGACATGCATCCACTCAAACACATCCACGTATACAGTGAAAACAACAAGCCGATTCTTTTCATTCACAGAGTCATTAAACCTCACAAATGTGTTTCTTTTCTGGTGCTGTGAAGCAAAAACTGCATGTGGGATTGTACCGATGTTGTCCCGTCTAACAACCAGACTATTTGTGTTGTCTCTCATTTTATTTACTCAGTTTATTCTCAGTCGTGTATATTTGTGTAGGTTCCAAACACAACAATACAAACAGAACATGAATTTTGATTAAATAATTGAACGATTTCATTCTGTAGCACTGAATCTATTGTTGGTGGTGAAGTTCAGATACTCTTGCTTAGTTTTATGCTGCAGCTATGCTGTTGGTTTTTTTAAGTGGGGAAAAAAAAAAAAAAAACAAAAAATGGACGCTAACAAACAAATTATTTTGTCACCTAATGGAGTTATGCAACATGTTGAAATTAGCCTCTCAATATCAGGGTAATACTGAGTCCATAAGCGTTTCAAATATTCTAATATGCTGAGGTGAAAGGCCTCATTGTCTCTTTAACACAGCGGGCAGTCGATTCCTCATTCGCACCAGCAAATGAATCTGTGTGTGAGTATAAGAATTAATCACAATCTGTAATTAAAAAGTGGCTAAGGTTAGTTCAGCTGTGATTCTGGAAACGGTTCAGCTGAACAATCGCATTCAGTGGTGTTTAAACAAGTTTAATGTGAGTGGTCAGTTAAAAAAAAAATCTCTTGTTTGGAGATGGACATATTGCCACCAAAAAAGACTGCTCCGACCAGACAGAGGACAATATTGTTTGTTTTTTCTCTTGTTTCCCCAGACAAGAACCCCTTGTGGTTGTGCTATTAATGTCTGAGAGCAACAAAACCTCTTAATGCGCATTTAGATTTAAACAATAATATTAAATATTCATGACTAAGCAACTATCAGCATAAAGAAATTCAAGATTTATTTAACTCAACTAACCTGCTTCATCACTGCATGTGGCTTTGGATTGACAGTGCTTTAGAAATGTCATGACATTTTTGTTTTAATTTTTTACTAATTTTTGACTTTAAACTTTTGAGATAAACACAGATAAAAGACATCTCTGATATAAAATCACCCGAGCTGCTGAGTTTGAAAGAAAACTAGGTGTATAATCCCAGAAGTCCAATTTGAGAAATAACTACATGAAGTTGAAGCCTTATCAGACACCAAAACAATACATTTATAATTTTATGAGGAAGGACTATTAAGACCAGGATTGTGTTGCTCCAGAAAATTACAGTGGTTGTAATGATTCTATCTTTTGTTGTGGAAATCCCGGGGCAGTAGAAATGCATTGTTCAAGGCACTACCAAGAATTTGTGCTTGCCTTTATCTGATTGCCGAGTGCAGCTTTTTGCCAGATAATGGTGCATTGTGTTCCGGCAAAAGTCAGCCCAGATTCCTCTTTTTTTTTATTTTTTTTTTATTTTGCTGCGTTGCTAGCAAGTAGTCTTCTGGGAGTCTTGCCTTTCCAAAGTTAACAAATTTCCTATGTATACAGAAGACACATTTGTTGGATGTCTGCTACTAGTAAGGCAGCACTTGCCCAAATTCTTCTCAGAGTTTTTTAACTTTCATGTTTTCATATTGTTTTTCTTGCATTTAAACATATCTAGATATTGTGTTGTATCTTATCAATTAAACTACTCCTAGCACAGACAGGAATGTTGCTCTATTCAGCTAAGATGTCCTTTGTCAGTGAATTTACTTCATTTGTATACAATCTAGCTCTATTTGTGTTATGATTTAGCTCTTTAAAAGGCAGTGATGGCCATACTATACCAGATAGGTCCTCTGATGAGGTCGTCAACACTGAAAATGAGCCTTTTCTCTTTGGAGAAACCTCAGTCACACAGTTCTATCTTCCCAGAACAGGACAGCATTAGTGTGGTCTTGTTAAACCGCAGTACCACTGCAGGAGTTCTGGAAATCATAGCGGGATGCCCGGGATTCATGCTGGTCGTCCATAATGTTCGGCAGCCTGTCCTCTGCTGTGGAGATGGCGTGATCATGGAGCACATGGTCTACTGTTTTCATGCCAGATGCAACAGTGCAACTCCTGTTCTGAATTTGGAGCAGTATGTAGACGCTCTAGCTGAGATCCAGGAAGAAATCCTCCAACAGGTAAACGGACGAATTATTACTACAATAAGATACGGGTGATACTGTTGGCAACCGGTAGATACATATATCACAAGGATCTTTCCACCAAAAATCAATCTACATAAAAAATAAGGATGTGTTGTAGAATGTATGAGGTTTGTGTAATGGCCAGACGGCCTGATTACAGTTATGGTATAGAAGACATTTTGCAGTATATGGATTATAGCACGCAATGTCAAATATGTTCAATGTTGCTGACTATCTCCTTGAAGAAGACAGTTGACAAATGACGGTCTGACGGTGACTGAAAAGCTCCGTATAGGTACATACATATCAACACACGGAGGACATCAACAGAACAGGAGGAGCAAACATTCCCATCTTATTTTTCAACTGCTGTAGGTTTTGCAGTATAATATGAGAGGATTGAAATGAAGATGCTTCACAGTGATGCAACATGTAATTTAAGTGTTGCAACCCATTGTGTTGTCTTATAAATCACGGCTGTAATTTTCTGTTTTCAAGCAGAGATGGCGGTTATGGTGCAATGCTGCAGCAATTTCTGCAGAGGTCCCTGAGTTTCATCCGTCATGCACAAACCCCACAACATGCACCTCTGGATGATGAAGACTGGTTCTGCAGTGAAGGCATATGAGCAGAATGGATCATATAAATCGATTGTTACTGCCACTGAAGTCAAGGGGGGGCAACTGCTACGCTGTGTACTCGTAGACAGCTAAGGATGATTTGAGGTGTACCATGTTCATTGTCTGTAGGGAATGTTGGAGATCGACAGCGTGCACAGCAACTCTTTTCGTTGTAACTTTTGTATGAACTTATAGGGTAAGAAACACACCACATATAGGTTAGTGATTACCAGATAAATGTCATTGCAGATAAATGTTACAGAGAGGCGGGAGATGGGCAAAAATAATACTGTCATTGTAAATGATGTGTGTACCACAGCATAATGCTGCTGCTCTGACATTCCTTGTTAATGCAGAAAATGAGGACCAGATCCAAAATTATTTCAAAGCTGTTGCTAGAGAAAGATTCTGCCACCTGGCCAGACATCACGCTGTGTGGGAGGGTGATGGTAATGACAGAGTTCTAGGAAATGAACCTAATTTGTTTTTGGGACAGCATCAAGTTTTGAGCGCTTAGACTTGTGAACTCAGACTTTATACATTTTATCACGCCTTGAAAGATGTTTCCATTAAGTAACAGTAACAAAATTGTCTTGTAATTTATGATTGAGGGCTTTAATGAGGATAATACAAATAACATGAGTGGGTAGCAAACCTGTGAGGTTTACCGGGAGGAGATACTTGCTGAGACTTAAGTGAGAACGTGATGATGAAAAATGTTCAAAGGATTAAATTTCAGCATATTTGGATGTTTGATGCACCCCTGACAATTTAACCAAAGCCTGACTGAAAATACAGTGACAGATGAAAAAAAAAAAAAATTGAATGCTTTTTATTGCAGGAAATGTGCAAAAACTTTCGCCATTCATATCTTTGTAAAATAATATTGTCATAGGCTTTGATGCAAAATGAAAAAGAGCCACTTAATTCTCATATGTGACTGCGGTGTCTCCTTTTGGGATTATCAGAAACCCCCTGCTTTCCTGGCAAACATAGCTGCCACCCATTAAAATCAGTAGTTGTTGGCTTGTTGTCATAGCAAATGTCAGTCAGGAAAATTCCACTGGCCAAAAAATACTCAAGAGCCACAAATCAAAGTAGGAAGAAAATTCTTTTGGTATCTACAACCCGCTCATTATGTGGGACTGGGTGAGATCACCACATACTCTGCTTCCATGCCTTACAGCACACACAGCTAACTGATAAGATTCAGTTGATATTGCATTCTATTTTTTAGCTCAGTGGTGCATATTGTTAGGGTTTTATATTACAAAATATAATACCAATACAACCTGAGAAAACCTGTGTGTTTAATGTGTCTCATAGATACTGAATTTGTTTACCAGTTTATTAACCTCTAATAAAACTGACTTAATAATGTACAAAGTTAAAAATGTCAAGAGAATTGCACTGACTCTCAAACTGACCATTGTGCAGAGATACCTGCGACAAATGGGGGGGAAAAAAAAAAAAAAAACTTGGATTAGATCTTTGCCAAGGCTGGATTTGAGACTTTCATGTCCTGTGCCTTATCTCAGAGTTCCAATTCTGCACACGTAAGACGACAAGCGCAGCACAAAGTGCAAAGTTTGTGAAACTGTAAGGAAAGCCTGAGATGTTTGACTTTCTATCAGGGAGGTAGTGCAGAGGCTTTGAGGGATTTAGATATACCATAGGAGAGATAAGCAGCAGAGATCTGAACATTGGATTAAAGACAAATGTCATAAATCAGAAGTGTGCTTTTATGTTTTTTCAGACATATATTACAATGTGATTATGAGCCACAAAATGGGAGTCACAACATTTGATAAAGTTGTGTATTTGTGTATTGTGATGATTCGGTTTATGTTTGTGGTTGAAATCAGAGATGTCAAGTCTCTTTTACTCTCGCCATAGAAAATTGTGCAAATTCCAAACCTTTCCTGCATTGTCAAACTGCAACTTTTCAGCTCTGTTATTGTTACTGTTTTGTGGCTTTGCCTCATTCTTCCTTATATTCATGCCAGTGGATTGGTTACATGCTACTTCTGACTATGCATCTTCCCATGAAAGACTTCCAGAAGATGGAGAATTATCCATCACTCTTGTTACGCACATTATTTGTGGAAAATTGAAATGATGTGTCTCATAAGACTATTCAGCGTTCCCAGTCTTAGTCTTTTGACGCCGACGGTGTTGGCATCCCCGAGTGTTACCTTTCAAAATGCAAAATGAGTAAGGAAATGCTTCAGCAATACTCTCTTTTCAACATTGCAAAAGCAGGAATTCATGGAGAGCCAAATGGTTTCCAGTCCCTGGTGTAATTTATGCTTGTTAGTGGTATGAATTGTGCAGTGCCCAGAGAAACATCACGGAAAAAAGAAGGTGTTTACTTCAACTAAGCATCTAAATTGGCTTTGAAGAAAAAAAAAGTATGCACTTAAGAATTTCAAACTACGAGATGGTCTTGCACTGATTTCATTTCAGTATAATTTAATATGAGCTCCAGTATTTTATCAGACAAGCTAACTTTGTTAGTGTTCATTGCTCACACATCTTGGATTCCACTCAATCAGACACAGGTACTGTAGCTGTTTTAAAGGCTGTCCATGCCAAGAATGATAAGTATAAATAGAAAAAAAGATCTATTTGTCCACACCACACAATAACAGAGGTGAATAATATTGTTGGAATCATGTGCAGACGGATTTCATAAATGACACTGACGGTGAATCAAAATGCATCGTACTTAAAAGGATGTCGTGTTCAACATGGCAGATGACGTTTACGTTCTGATCAAGTAAACAGTATCTGAAAAGAAGCTAACAAGAGGAAGGACATCTGGGACACAATTGGGTTCACCCTCAGAATCAGTGCTAAGTGTTTTCCAACACAGCTGGAAAACGCAGTGTGTGCGCTCTGTACTGCTGTTTACAGAAAACACGGCTCACATCATTATCCTCATAGATACTGTTCTAGGTTTGGTTCACGGTGTGGACGGTCCTTTAGTCTCTTTAAAGTCAGACTGAATTTTTTTTCTTGGCTGTCTTGCCTAAATTGCTTCTGATCATTGTCTTGCCAACCCCAGCATGAATACAGATAAATAAATATCTGATATGTTTAGGAAAAAAAAGGAAAAAGAATGGTTTTAATGCAGAGATCACACAAATGCTAATCACGTAACACTGCTTGTGTTAGACTGTAAGATAAAACTTTAATCCTGCACAGCATTATTTCTGATGGGATATAATTGCTCTATCTTACTATGGGATCATTTTGAGTTCATCCCTCACACAGTGTTTACCCTCCAACATCACTGCTGGCTATCTGTACAACTGCACACTCAGGTTTATCCACCCAGTCAAATTAATCCTCAGGAACAGCTTTGAACGTACCGTATCACTGCTGGATTTGGCACATGCACATAAGAAAAATGTCATTCGGGGAAATAACAGACCCCTGTTGGCAGTCGTTTACAGACAAAAGATATATTAGCTATCCGTATGGTTTTCAATTGATTTTCCAAAGTGCCTGTCCTGTCTGTATGGTTTTACATCATATAAATGACTGTTGAGTACATACTTTACAGTATCTACCTCATTCCACAACAGGAACTTACTGACCCGTACTTGAACTTGTACCTGCTGACCTGGACTTTGTTTTTGTCTCTCCTGTCCTTTGCCTGCTTCAGAGATGAGTTCTGGGTGCTAAATTTTGTCACTCCTGAGGAGGTGGTACTAAATCAAGTTCCTCTTGAGACACAAACACACCAACATAGCTGGAGCCATCAGTTCACCTCTGTTTGTACCACGCTTGTGCCTGTTTGCACTCCCTTTTCCATCTGACAATCCTGACAAGAGTGTTGAACAATCTGACAAAACGCTGTATCTCTGTTCATAATGTGCCTGCTGCTTGATTCTTGCCTGTGTGTGTGTGTGTATCCACAAGGTTCATGAAAAGAAAAGAAGAATTCTCCACAACATGTTAAAACATGAAATATTTAAAGTGTAATGACCCGTTTGGAATTAAAATTTATAGTCCACAAGCACATTTGACTGTTTAAAGTAATTAGTGTTGTGATTCAGCAGAGGAAAATGGATAAGAAATTGATTGAAATTGATCATCCTGACCCACTGCATGTCTTATTGACCTGTCAGTAAACTAAGCGAATCAATAAAAAGGAAGCCTGTGAGCCGATCAAACAGCACAAAGACAATGCAGAAGCATTGCAGAAGCAGTGCGTTGAAGAATTGTGTGTGACTTTTCATTGATAACAAATCTAAGGACGAGGGTACTGTAGTGCTTACACAAGTGAGGCAGCGGTGACACCAGAAATGAGTGGAGAAACATCAACAATCTCTTCTGATTGCCTGTTTGTTGCACTTATCCTCAGAACACTTACCAGAAGCTCTTAAAGGGCCCTCACCTGTAAGATAGTAAGCACAAATAACATAGTGAGACTGTGGCTTAGTTGTATGACATTATGGTATTAATAAACATTGATTATGTCATGTCTGTTGGTTAGATGCAGTGCAGTATATATATTCTATTCAGATCAGTGTTGGTTTAAATTCTATTACTTCGACTGACCCTAACCCTAAGAAGGGCTTTTTGCGATCATGAATAATGGAGAGGGCATATTGGATGCATATATCCCGTTTTTCTAAGTTTGTGAAATATGAGGGAAAAGCTAAAATGGAAGAAACGATCTTTTGTTGTATGTTCTCAAAATGTTTAGGTTTAATCATTCGTTCAGGTTTATGGTCATTAAGTTCACTTAGATGAAAAGCAGCATATACCAGGGACATTATTTAGATTCCTTATGGTGTTGCATGAATACATTTCACTCACTTTGCTCATAAAAATAAACCAAAAAAAAAAAAAAAAAAACACTTCACCTCTTGACCACCACAAACCTCTTGACATAACACTTGGTCTTTCTTACATAGCCTCAAATAGCTTCACGTCAATTTCCACCATTATATTCAAGACAATACCTGCTGCCAGTCCAACAAAACCTGGCAGGTACCATCAAAAGGTTAAATGCAGCAGTTTTCACTTGTACTTTTCCTCACCACATGTAGTCATTTGAATCAGGTGATCCTGTCCTCCTGTTATTGATTGTTCTCTAGTGTACTGCCACCTAAGGGCTCATTGTGTATTCTGTAAGTTGAGTTGAATCATCCAAACTCTTTTCTATTTGTGTTTGTTTGTTTGTTTGTTTTTATCACAATACTTTTCTTAAACTGCCATTACTTCTGTTATACAATTGGATGGTAGACTAACAAAATATAATCTTTCAGCCTGATTTGGAGCAACTGACAACACTTATAACTTTAAAACCGATTTCATCCTGTGAACGGATGCCATGCCTGATTTTAACCAAATGGCCCTCTGGTGGGTTGAACTGACCATTAGCTGATTGCACTGTTTATTCTGTCAAAGAAGTTCCCCAAGTGTTCAATGGACCTTGAAACAAATGTTCTATATTACCGTCCTCATCTGATCCAAATGCTAAATCACAGATATCATTAAGAAAGTCTAATGAACATTTAATTCTTCTTAAAGATTCACTTACAAACACAATAAAAGCTTAGATTGTTAGATACCTGCAAAGAAACAGAACCCAAAATTAAATGGAAATGTAAGTCCTTTTTTGGAATAGCAGGAGAAACTTCAGATAGGATGGCAGACCACAAATACAGAGGAAATTGGGCTAGTGAGGGAACCAGGTGAAGCACAAAATCATTCTGTTTGAGGTTTTGAGGTCATGATTCGACTCTGTTTTTTGATTTAAATAGCACTGATCATTAGTGTGCAGTAACAGTCATGTAGCTCTGTTTCTCCAGATGTGCGACAAAGTGTTGTTCTAGTACAATGATTAAATGTTTGAATCCTCCACTGAATAGGGTCATTATTAGGGTTATTGTCACACTAGTTATGTCTTTAATACAAGTTGAATTGGAAATGAGCCTCTAAACATGAATGTAAGAGTCGCCTGTGTTAACGGTTGTTTACCCAGTCAATATCATTTCTTATTACTTCATTTTGCCCGAAAATATTCATCCTTTCATATTTTTGTATTACATGAGGCAGAAAATGATACCTGCATGTATTATAACCTTCAAACTTTGACTACCTTGCTAACAACGAACATGTCACTGACAACTGATAAACCACAGGTAAAATAAAATATTTCCACATTGACTTTGGGATTTTCCAGTCCGATTGTTGTTTCTGTGATATCTCCCCCTCCGGCAGTGGCCATGATGTGTTGAAAGTGCAGCTGCAGGTGACGGGTCACTTGCTGCTACTTGTTATTGCTACTTGCATCTATTTTTTTTTCTTTTTTTTTTGTCCCTCTTTGTTCGTCACAAGCATAACAGAGGTGACCAAGTAGGCATAGCTGGAAAGAAAAACAAACTGGGAGACTGAGAGATTCAGTGATTCTACTTTTGAGTTCGGTCAAAGGTTGATATTGATTTGTCATTGGATCAAAATGGTCACAGCTGTTTATTTCAGAGGTTTAAAACTAATTGCTCCTGAGTTGGAGGCTAGGTAATATATGAGCAACAGTAAATATATTACACATTATGTCATATATGTTGTTTTCTGGCAACAATATGGATAATGTAAACTGTGGTTGCTAGAAAATGTGTGTGCATACAGATGGTTTAACCTCACTTCAAGGAGGCGTGAGCGAAGCATTTGCAGGCGCTTTGTTAATGACAATGACTTTGTTGTCGCATTTCTCAGGCTTGCGAGGCCTTAGCTCAGTGGTGCTCATTTTATCTAATTACATTTATCAAACAACAGAAGGCCAAGAGAAGATCCACACTAATTACATTAGAGCCAGAGGAAGATTGGCACATGTGATGAAGTGATTCGGCCACTCTCGGCCCTTCCGACCGTGCTGAATAACTTCAAGCCCATCCCAGTTGTTTATGAGATTGAGCTGTCATCCGGACATCACTCACCTTTAAGATGTTACCAACACAAGTGGTGCAGTGGAGGAGCAGAACATGTGCTGGACGCCATTGAGCGAGTTAATCAAATTAGACAAGGATCAGGTGAAAAATTGGCAGGTAACAAGAATCACAGTGGCAGTGTGAGTAAATGGAAACACACACTGTTGGAAACCAGTTTTTTTCACCACACGGCACAGATTTCATTTTTCTCCATGCTATTTAAATATCTTTGCAACATTCTCATCATCATGTAAATACTACCTGTTTTTATTCTGCACTATATTTTGCTCTAGATGTGTGGGGCGTTGAGCTCCCAGAGCACTATGCGGCTCAATCAGGTCCCGGAAAGCAAATCCAGCATCTCTTTGTGGCATTCTGTATTTTCCAAGAGTGTCGCTCTTACTACTGTACAAGCTGTCAACACAAGTCAGAATCTTCTGTTGACACAAACGGGTGCTTGTGTGTGCCCGAGTGTGTGTGTGTTTGTGTCTGTGTGTTTATCTGTGTTTGCTGTGGGGGTACAGACAGGAACTTAGGAATTTGCAGCTGTCAGAATGAGATGTCAATATTTATGACACTATCTTGTATGTGTGAAATCTTTCTCCTTCAGACATCTGCTTTAGATATTTGCACATCCATGTGGCATCATGGAACATATTGGAAATAGAAACTAGGAACCTTGTAAAGTCAAATCAAATGTAAATATTTTTTATTGTCTTTTCAGCATCTTGTGGAAGACTGCTCATATTCACACAGTTACAGGCCACATGTTTTCACCTTGGAAAAGCCATTACAACCACAATCTGATCTGTTTGCCACTACAGCAGTTGGTGATTATGGGACTTGCCCAGGGTAATGAGGAAGGTGTAAAGGGCGAGTGGGGGGTCAAGCAGGTTGTGTTGGGGGTCTTTCACTTTCCTCCACACTCATTTTTCTAGTTGGTCTAGGGATCGAACCAATGACCTTCCAGTTCCAAGCGCCCCTTCATATAAAACATTATGCATCGATTCCTTAAAGGTGTCACCCTCTATGATGACTTGCTGCTTCTATAAAAATTTACAACAGGCTCACTGCAGCTTTATTAATGTCCCGGGTCACTTCCATCTTTCAGCTTTGTTCAGATGCTTAGATTATACTCAAGAGGGAGACCCTTAGTCCACATAGTGAGCACACTACAACGCAAAGGATATGGCCTGTGGTAGTTGAACAGACCATGACCATGACCAGACCACTGACACCCCCCCACTACCTCCACGTTCTCAACACTGCACCTGTTAAGATCTGCCGTGTGGATCAAGACATTTCCTGTGAGGCAGGTTTCCTGTGCTGCTGCAGACGTACACACACATACAATCCTTTACAGCACCTTCCTTAATGAGACTGATGTCGCTTTCACCACCAGCAAGTCATAAATAAAATCAAAAATGTAAAAAAAAAAAAATGCCAAAGGCTGAATATATTTTTCACTGCAAAGTAATGTCAGGGTGTATTATTTTTCCATTTATTTGACATAGACATACTGCTACTGAAAGTACCTCGGTCAGTTGGAAAGTTCCTTCACCTCTGTTCGTGTTTTCCAGCCTCTCTTTTTGTAATCACACAGCGTTGTCTTTACATTGTTAAAAGTGCACAATTTTGAACTTTGCAAAATCCACCGTCTCGCTGACCTTCTGCCCCTCTGCAATGTATTTTATCTGAGATCCCAGAACTCAATCCTCCAAACAATATTGTTTCTCTTCAGTTTCATTTACAGAGGTTTCAACATTCAGTAACGCTGCAGTTCTTCACTGTCCACACTTGTATTGCTTTCAGATTTTCTTCTCAGATGCACAGGTCTGCTGATTGCCTCCATGCTGTGATTCATAATGAGATACAGGTGTATGTGGTGTTTTGTTCTATACACAGGTACTCCGAGGCAGAGAATTGTGTTTGTATCTTTTACTAAAACTATAATATACCCGGGGCCAAAACCCCAGTAATGTATTTAACTCCTGCCAGGCTGACGCATCTAGTGTCTCCACTTTTACGTTGGGTAATTAAAATATCATCACAGCTTAAATTAGCACCTCATTAGCAGAAAACAGTCATTGTACAGTGGAGCAGCCAGGACTCTCTATGAGCAGGAAAAAAAAAGAAAAAATCCAGGCTTTTAACAAATAAAAGATCACATTCTGAAATGAAATTTCATGTAATATGCTTCAAAAAGCACCTAGAGTAGTGAAATACAAGTCTGCACTGTGCTACATAGAATACATAAATGATGAGTGGGTACACACATGAAAAAGGCAGAGGAGCAAAATGTAATCTAGAGAAGGAATGAAGAAAGACGTGTAGACAAAGATTTGGAGTGAGAGAGACAGAATGCTCGGGATGCCCGAGAGTTGTTGTCAAGTGGAAAATGAAAACGTGGAAGGCTGCGAGATTTCTTCACAACTGGCCACAGTGAATGCATTTTTTGTGAATATTTTGCGAGTTTCAGCCCAGTTCACTGCGTGACACTGAGCCCATCAGACAGCCTTTGGCTACATCCTAATCACTGCTTAATTATTTAGACTGAACAACTGCTCTCAAGGCTGCTTTGTTTTCTTTTCCATTGTAATCCTATTGCATATGTTTATTCTCTTCTTTTGTCTGGAGTGAGAAACAAACAGAGCCTACTTTTTTATTGAAATTACATTATTTACCAAAAGCAATGGAAGCACGGAGAGTTCCATATATTGTTAGCAGTTAGTAGTAGATTGTGCCTGAATTTGTCATTCATTTATAATATAATATATAATATTTATTGACCCAAAATTATATTGATTCAGGATAATTGTCACTCAGAAATAATAATAATAATAATAATAATAATAATAATAATAATAATAATATTTTATATATATATATATATATATATATATATATATATATATATATATTGTTGTTTACCAGTTCTCATCTTTAAATACTTTATAAGTATTCTATTGACATTTAAAACTAAATAGTAAACATTGCACTATGTACCTTTTTTATTTTCTAAATGTTAGGTTAACAATTGCATAAATTCAACAATAGCTAATGAGTGCCAAACCATAATTATCTGTTAATAGCAAAAAATCTACCTGCTGTGACTTCTCTGATTAGGGCCAGAGGTCTGACGTGCTTGAAAGTTTGAGTCTACAGAGACCAGTGCAGCAGCAGTTTTCTGTCCTCAGTGATTCATAGTTGAATTATCCTTGAACACTCTGCACTGGGGTGCTCATAATAATGCATTTGTGACGTCCAAACTGCTTGGCTGTTACTTAGTATTCTGCACATTTTCTTCTTGCAGTACAAGTTACAATGCACCAAAGTTACAATGACTGTTTTTCCTCCCCTTGTAACAGGCTTTACATAAATACTTCCCAAAACTTTTTTCTCTTTAAAAATTGTAGCAGTGGAAGCCTTAGGGATAAGAGCAAATTAAAATTTTCTACGGAGCATTTATTCATCATTGCACAACTGCTTCACAGAAGTGATTCTGTAGCATTATCAAACACATTCATGTCTACAGGAAGTTCTTATAGAAATTATATATACTTATATATCTATTATTTGAATACTATTAACTGCATACCTTTATTAATTTTAATATATAATATGTGCACTAAATATTTTTAAAGATAAGTTTTATTTGATGCGATGGATGATCCACCCACTCAATATGAACAATGAAAATTGTTTTGTTGGTGATTTGTAATTAATCTCATCTAATCACCCATTTTGAGCTGTGAACACAATCATGATAATAATTCTAACATGCTAATGTTCAACAGATGTAATGTTTGCTAGTACATCTTTTCTCAGGATGTTGGTGTTGGAACGTTTGCTAGTTGAGGACAATGAATATTTCCTTGTAAACCAAAGTTTTCATAGATCAAAGCAGAGAAATTCAAATTTTGACCTGATGATGGAGATACAAGAAAAGTAAAGGAAGTTATAACAACACTCTGTGTGGAACTTGAATTAAACCTGTCACAGTTCTATAATCAAGATGAGATACAATAGCTTCCTCATAGAGACACTCGTTAAAATTAATCATAGTACTGATTTATTCATCGTTTTCCAAGTGACCTATCTGAAAGACAAACTTTTGAGCAGAGGTTACCAAAGAAAAGAGGATGTGATACTACAGCTAAACAATAATTTGATGGTGAAGTGAGAGAAAAGCAAAGAGGTGACTCTCCAGCAGATAAGTACTCTCCTCTTCTCAGCAAAGTCATTCAGAAACCCTGGCAGATTGTTGAACCTCGCCCAATCCTCAAGAATGTTTTTCAAAGTAGCGCCCTTTTTTTTAATGCTTTGCTTAAATTTTGTGGTATGGTGTGAAACCTCAGTGTCACCAGTCCTTTGCTTTGTTGCCAGATGGGCTATTAGAAATATGGTAGCTGCATGCTGAGCGGCCACCCACACACTGACTACAACACTGCCACATGTGGTGAGATTACCTGTAACACCACTTATATTATATATACCGCGTCCTTGTCGCTAAGCTCAAAACTTTCTGTGTATTCTGCACTAAAGTTGACAACTGTGATCTTGTCACAGCAGGTTTTTAAAGAGTTTGGTCACGACATCATTATGTCCTTAGAAAGCTTATACAAAGACTCTCTGGAGCCAGTGAGTGATTGCTCTTAAGTTGAAGCTATATTTTATCTGTTATATACAAGTTGATGCAATCAATAGTTTGACATTGTTTCAATATCCACCATTACTGAGAATTTAATGCAAAGTTGGACTTTCTTGAATGAATTGTCAACAAATGCAGATTACTGAGTCAAAACAATAAAACTTGAGTAAAAGGAAAGACACAACAATTAAACACATTAAAAATAAAGGTCATTGCCTTTAGGATAAAGACACAAAACAAGTTCAAGTTTAAATCAAATACTAACATGTTTCTGTCATTGTGACGCCTCTGCTGTAAAACCTAAATATGGTCATATTGCTATAATTCAGTCAAGCTATATAATGGTACAGCCTCTGTAGAATTAACTTTATCTAAGTGAATTTAGCATAAACTTTTCCTCTTCTATCTCCTTTTTATATTGGGAATCAGGAAATACTCAGGAGTTGTCTTTTGGCTTGAAATTAAAGATTTTCAAAGTGTTTTGGATCAGGCTGACTGACTCATTCCCCACAAAACTTCCTGAAAATGAGTTTGTTTTTCATTAGTGTAGCTTAAGAGTCTAGAGTGGTGTCATCTTCATTTATCTGTATTTCTCCCACTTGACCCTCCCTCCCTCGTGCCGTGACAGGAAAAAAAAAAACCCTTCATGACTGATGGACCTGCTGGCTATTTGGACATCTGTCTTCTCCTTCATAGTCCTGGCAGGGAGAGGTCTGGGTACAGTGTGACAAGCTTCCGAATGTACTAACACCAGGCAGAAACATCTCTGTGGCCTAAGCCTCAGAGATCAGCCATTAGTAGGTTGTCAATCTAGGAAGCGCTAACAGGCTTCTGGGCAGCTGGGAGGAAGATTTTCAGCCCATGGCTTCCAACAAGGAGCTAGATTTGAGATCATTACAGTCCAGATAAATTTAGCTCCTGTAAGGGTATTATGTGTGGGTTGGTGTAGAGTATGGCATAATTATTGTAGTTATGTGGATAATGGAGTCAAATCTGTACAGTATAAAAGTATACTTTTACTTGACAATGATATAAGCCCAGAAGGCCATGAGTCTCAAACTTTAGTAATATTTGGCATTAAGGAACACACGCTCATTAAATGCTGACTGGTATGACTGTTAGCATATTGCTCCTTAATTCTTCTTACAAGAAGTCATTAAGGAAGTTGATGCCCATAAATTAGACTCTTAGTGTGCTTTGCACAGTCAGCTATGGGCCTAATAAGGTGTTACCACACCACCAAGACTCTTTCTCCATCTTGATAAAACTTTTTTTTTTTTTTGTGATTTAATTCTTATGACTCAGTGATGTAAAAGGTCTTATTAAGTCTAATTTGCTGTCTATTCTATTCTAACATTAAATTTAATTTTATCTGCATGTTTAAAGCTTGTTTTTTATTGAATATTTGGTATTTTGTCACAGTTAATTTCATTTTACAGTTTAGATTATTTCACACAGTTTATTTCATACTAATAACAACTTTCTTTTGCATGATGTATTTGTGTTTTAGTTTCTGTGTGAACCAAAATGTCTTTAAGTTTTGTGTTGGTGTTTCTGTAGTTGAATCAATGGTTGTGGGTGTTAAAATACAACTAACCTGACATTTTTGTTTTTACAATTTTATAGTCTAAAGTCATTATTAATGATGAAGTAGTTTATATTTTTCGTACTGAAAGGAAAAGAAAAAAGTCCTTTATCCTCCAAACCTGAGGGAACAGGTGATAGCACACGTTGAGACACAATGTAAAGCTGTGATGTAACTATAGGTTACACCTACAGGACAAACAGTGTTTGTTTGTAATAGTACTGAAGAACAATAAGCAAACTGTTTAGCATTGAAACAGACCAGTGTTGACATGTGCAGGTACATTTCGAATCTTCTCAGTAGGTTACTTACTGCTGCTGATTCGTTGATGGATATTGAGCAATTTTGGCAGAGTGGGAAAAAAGTTATCTGTAAGTCTGTCTTCTCTGTCTTCTAGCCTTTCACACATCATTCCATCATGGTTACACCTCATTTATAGATTTTTAGAAAAGAAATTTGTGTGATGTAGCAGAAGAAAACAAACACACACACAAGAGAGAGAAAACAACCCCCACAAACCCTTGCTGTCTAGTTTCTATTGGACTTCAAAAGTTTGATTCGAGTCCAAATTCCCTAATAAGACTTAAAAACGTCTGTAAAACAGCCGTCCTGTCAGCTGCGCCCGAGGCACAGAGTCTTTCTGTAAGGTGCAGAACAACAGAATATCTTATTTATCTCTAGAGGCCTGTGTGAAGTTGGTCTCCTGTCATCACCAACGATTGACAAGCGCAAGCAATCAAAATGGCAGATCTTGAGCTCTTAATCTGTAGTTACCTTTTCAGCTGGTGTTTGGTGGCCTTGAAATATGATTTAATTGTGCCCGTGTGGTATGCAGTGGACTTCAGACAACAGTCAAATAGATAAATATTTCATATAAATTCAAATAATTTATAGACCTTCCTTTCTTGCCAGTTTTCCCTGTCTTCTCAGTCTGTTTACCTCGTCTTTTAATCCCCCTATTTCTTTTTAGTTTGCCAACTGTTCCTCACCAGCACTTTCCCCTGTGGAGAAGGAGAAATTTAAAATATGCATCCTTCCAATACTCTGCTTGTCATCACCCAACCACACAAACAGAGCAGTGCGCATTTTATCAGACAGGTGTACCCAGTGCAGCAGTATTGATGGTTCACTACGGCATTCATGGCTACTATATAAGTTTTATTTTCAGTTTCTTCTGCACCTCCAACAGTAACACAAAGAACACCATATATCTAAAAATCCACACATCCATCACATATGTTGGTGTGTATGATTAAGACTTGACTGACATACTGAATATGTCATTAAAAATCAAGTTTGCTGTAACCTATGATATATTGTAGAATGAATTAATATATGTTGGTAGAACTGCAGTAGGATCATCAAAAGATCAATGTAAAACTTTTTTTGGAGAGACTCATTTCCACCAAATGAACGTAAATCGCATAGTATCCCATTGAACAAAATTAAAAGGAAAGTTTCAAATTAAATTCTATGACCAATAGAAATATAAAATGTAACGACTTCAATGATCCCTGGAGAATAATACGTCTACTATTGCAAAGGCAACTTGTCATGTGTCACCACCACTTCCAGGCTAATGACTCCATAATGGCACCATTTATCCATTTAGCCTCATTGAGTTCTATGCAGCACTGGGCCCGCCAGGTTCTTTCTTTGGTGGATGCTTCAAGCACTTGACTGCAAGTGGACCATTGGAGAACTAGTGAGTTGCAAAGCCATCTGTGACTGCAATGAATATAGTGATGTCAAAATTAATTCAAAGGCTACCTTTTCTACATGCTTTTAAATTGATGCACAATACAGACTAATATATATGGTCACATATACTCATTAAATGTTGGATTATCCAATGGGAAATTAACTTTTTTCCTATTGTAACCTTAATAGTGGTATTTATTAATAAATTGAGGTGTAATACACAGCACATGCTTTTCATCACATTGTATGAAATGCACCAGTGTGTCTTTGTAGCAAAGAGATTAGTTGGTTCAACTAAATTGAACAGACATACAGTAATCTCTCTCATTGTTCATCATGAGATACTGTTGTGCCACTTAACCAGCATCATGCCTCTAAACAAGCACAGTGTTTAAACTCCACAGGAGAAGAATTACCCAGGAATTGAGCAGCAATCTTGTTGAATCTGACTATAAATGGTTTGAGGAAAAAAATCAAGTACAATGCTGCCAGTTTGATATTGAGATGAGAATTCATCTGTATGTTTTTTATTGAAGTGTGGAGGGTGTGGAATAGACTATTGTACTAAAATGAAGTATAATCACCAAAGTAGAGTGAAACATAATTACCTTAGAAGGATTTGTCACATCACTTGTCACTTGTCATTTCTGTCCTTCTAACACTAAAGTGAATGTTTAACATTAAAAGACGGTGTGCACTTTTACTCAGTCTTTTTATGTTAAGAAACTGGTAACAGTCACATTCTCAAGGATGTACAAAAATGTCTGGAATTTAACTCCTAACATAGTTAACAGTGTTGTTATTGTTACAATTATTATTATTTTTCCAGAGTAAAAAACTTGAATGTTCATAACATCAACCTTTTAATTCCAGCAATTATATTAACCTTGTAACTGAAGAATAGTGGTGCTAGATGAAGTATGTAAGCTATAGCTATTAGTCAGACTTCACTTTTTTTTTTTTTATCCCTATAAGAACTTGGGCTTTTTGTACTTTACAAGTCATTATAGTTTAGTGTTTATATAGATTTACATTATTTAGAATCCAAATTAAGGGATAAAACGAATAAGATACTAACTACGCTAAGAGCATTAACATCATCAAGCAGCAATTAGATGATGAATGTATAAATTGCTTGAATCTCCTAAGTAGTCATAGATTTTGAATGTGCAGCTATATCAAGTCATCAGAGATAGTACATGTTATTGTTATGGGCCCGTTTCAGAAAGTGGGTTTAGTGAAAACTCAGGGTTAGTTGCCTTAGTCTTTAATGCAACTAATCCTGAGTTTTGACTAAACCTGCTTTCTGAAACGGGCACCATGTCTAAAAGAATAGACACAGAATACAACACTGAGCTTTGGATCCTTCCACAATGTACGAACATAACAAAGCTCAATAACTTGCCAAAGTATCGTCAAGCCAATGTTATTGCTAAGACGGCCCAGTTTTGGCAGCTGTTACATTTCATTTTTTTGTAAATTGGATCTCCCAACATCAAAGCCTTATCTACAATGTCAAATGTTTGTAATAAACCCCCTGAAATCTGAGGAAACAGCAATAGTACGTCTGTCACATAATCAGTTAACATAACATTTAGTGGTGTTTCAGCACCATGGACAGCACCAAATCTGGTTTTAGTCTGTTACTGAGTTTCAGCACCATGGACAGCGAGCACCAGTTAAGAGCAAAAGCTGAGCAAAACACAGCACTGAGCCTGGGCTCTGGAGGATTTTTTTCTAAAGCAAGAGTTTAGCTGCGAGTCATTCCAAGTTTACATTAACACAGTCATACAGTCACGTTGCATTTTATGCAAAGTACACAGCCCACACATGGCAAAGTGTGGCACCTTCTGAGCAACTCGACGCCTTCTCACTTTCCTGTGGTTTTACTTTTTCTAAAAATCCTCTTCTGCCTGTTAAATCACAGCCTGGTCTACTCATCAGTTATTAGTCTGCTCATTTTTAATTTCACCCCCCACCCTCCTCCCTGATTATTAAAGGCCAAGCCCCCTAACGGTGGTCAACCTCATTATCTGGGTGTAAATATTTACCTATCAGCAAAGAAAAGTCACGACGCGGCTTCTTATCCTCATCCACCCTCAGTTCCCTCGCTTTCCGCTTCATACAGTCCAGACCCACCCCTTACTGTCTGCCATGACCGTCCTCTACAATACCAGATTGTATTCTTTGTACCTCCCCTTTCTCGCCCTCAGTCTGTGCATCCCAGCCTCCCTTCCTAGATATCCATCCCACACCTCTCCACCCGCAAACGGCTCCTACAGTGAGAGAGAGCAAGAGCGAGAGAGAGAGAGAGAGAGAGAGAGAGAGAGAGGGGGGTGTTGGACAGAGAAAAAAAGAGAGAGCAGAGAACAGTTTCAAACACGTCGGCATAAATCTCACAACCAGAGCTCCCTTTTTTCCCTTCCTTCCTCCTTTTCCTGACGGACTTCATTACTTTATTCTACTGCGCGCCAATGCCCGAGACCACACCGAAACGAAGGATTTTTTTCCCTTGAGCATGAAAAGGATTGCCAAATCATCCGCAATCCAACATCACCGACTGAGCCACCGGCATGAGCACTGGATACATATGCTCCAGCAGAAGTTGTTGGCTAGAGAACTAACAAATCTTGGACCACAAATACAGCTAAGAGGGGAGAGTCAGTTTTAGGTAAGTGCTGCTTAGACCTCTAACACCATTTAAAGGTATCTAATATCCTACATATTACAAATATAAATATCTATATTTTCTGTCTGTCACTGACCACGAGGTAGTGGATGGGGAGGCAGGGCTTTATTGTGGCACAATTATGGCGATGTTGCGTGGTCAGCATGTTACTGAGGTGGCCGGTGGTGTCCTTTGCAGGATGGAGGCAGTTTTTTCCCTCTTTCTGTGAAGCTTCATTTTAGAATAAATAATCCGTGTGCAAGTACTTTCATCGCTCCGCCCGGACGCAACGTCGACGGTGCGTTGTGAAAATTCAACCTAAGCCAATTAATTATCTTGTAAACACATCATCTCCCCCTTTGAAAAAAAAAAAAAAAAAAAACATTACACGAAGCGAGTTACTCTCTAAGATTATTATGTGCACATGACATACATTCTCCGGCGTGAGACGACACGGCATCATGTGCCGGAGGTGATGCTGCAGAAGTGCGGATATGAAAGGAAGCAGCATTAAAACACTAGTGGGAGAAATGATCACAGTGTTTTTTTTTTTTTTTTTTTTTTTTTGGAGAGGGGGGGCTGTTCACACATTACGCAGACCTGCTGCCGCGGCTTCGTCTCAGAAGCAACATTCAGAGTGAAGGTGTATGAGCAGGGCCTGCACATCACTCTGCGCTCCGCATCAATATTTGTATTCGAGCTAATTCCGTTTGCAGTCTAGTTTTCATTTTATTTATTTTTCTATTTTATTATATATTTTTTTCATCCATGTTGATCAATTCATCCCGGAAACTACATTATCCATTAACTAAAAGTGAGTGCCGTCCCAGCTTGGATATTGGATATGGAATGGAGTTACGGTCATGCTTCCTGTTACTGTTATTATTATGATTTTTTTTCCTCCAGATTGTGTGCTGTGGATGAATTGCTGCCGGTAATGAATTCTGTGAAAGCAGATAGTCAGCTGGATCTGTGTTTGTTGTGGACGTGCTGCTCTTGTCTTGTGCGTGGAGAATGCGCGTGCATGGAAGCAAGCACGTACATGCTTGTTTTGTTGCATGTGTGCGTACGTGCGTGCGTGTGTGTGTCTCACCACTGAAGCAAAGTTGCCGTTTCGTGTTCCCTCAAGTTGCTTTGATTGCTGTTCCTCCGACTAACTGCGAGGGGAGCTCATGCTCTTTTACACTAGGTGTCATTATATGGCTAAAGGCAAGATAACTGTGTATGATAGGCCTACTGATACCAACTCGATGAAATTAGAGAAGTGGCCTCAGTTTGAAATTGGCACAGAAGAATTCATGTGCACTCCTGTGACCGCCACTGCAATTTTTGCTTTGTTTGTCATTATTTTTTTTTTATATCTGAATATGATTGTAGAATCCGAAGGAAAAAAAATGCACCATATGCATTTACTATTATCAGGTTTAACGTACAAGTCACATTCCTCATTAAAGAAAAAAAAAATCTCTATCTTGCCTGAAACACTGTTACCTCAGCCTGTAAAGAGCAAGTGTGCAGACAGTCTGTGTGGCACCGAACTGTGACTAATCCTCTGTGCCGAAGTTGAACTTTAACTGCAGCTTTACTGTTTCCAAAATTAACATTATATTGACAGTGAATCAATCCATCGTGTGACATGGTTCTGCTTTCTTCTCCTACTTCTCCACATGTGTGGTGTAGAAAATTGCACTGGCAGCGGAAATTGCAGAAAGAAAAGAGAAAAAAAGAAAAGCTGCCTCATTCACTATGCCTCATTCAATCTGGTGGCCTTTTCAGTGGCAAAACGCTGGCAACATGTAATCATTTTCTGAGGGAAAGCATTCCACATGACATTGCCAAAACGAAAATGCCAGCAGTAGCTTAAAACTACATTTGTGTCATGCCTTTAGATGACCTAAAGTTGATGATGCTCTCAGAGACTGAAGCAAGGGGCCTTTTTACAAACCTTGGCAGTGCAACCGATTAATGAATCGCCTGCAAAGCGTGAAGTTGTGATTCTTAAAATGCCGGGACATAAACACCCATCTTCATAATTAGAAGCAATTGATGACAGAATTTGTGCATTCAGCCCATGCACACAAAGCTGCTCTATCCCCCCCTGTGCAAAGTCATGGATATTGTTTACAAACAGTCTTTGTGGTGGCTAGAGAACAGTACCAGTCTTGTATTGGCAGAACCCACCAGTACTCTCTCTTCGTCTCTGTCTCCCTCTTTGTATTTTTGTACTGGCAGAACATTGTTTTTATGTGGGTGCTGGCTGCAGCTGTAGTAGCCAGAAGGCTGCCTCCCAAGAGGTTTGGAAAAAAAAAATCTGTTTTTATCAGAAACAAACAACAGGGTCATGTAATGACATGTGACAAAATCTCACAGAAACGCTGGCGAGCTTAGCACGTTTTGGGAAGGCAGCTGAATCATTTGACCTCCACTAGAGGCTGTCTGACCTGTGCGCTGCTGCTATCAGTCTCGTAACACCACATGGGTCTAACCACGCTCATGCACTATGATTCTGGAAAAGAAATTCTCAGCCCTGAGGCTCATAATTAACGGTCGGTAGACACAAGTGGTTAATTGAGTTCTCGTACACAATAAAATTTTAAACACATTAAGCCTTAATTAACAATTCCAATTTTAGTTTTTAAAACAATTTTCTAAACAATGGCTTACAGTACATACATTCAGGTATAGGGAAAACACTGGCTTATTGCCTGACAAGCCAACTGCAGCTTTATGAAAGAGCATTTTGACATTCATAGGGATCTACTGCTGTTCACCATCTCTGTCAGTTATTGGAACCACAAAATTTGGACACAGTGTGAAGCCTGAGGGAAGCTGAGAGTGGCCTCGGAAAATCATCACAACAGGAACAATTTTATTGTTAGGAACTATTTAGGCATTCAATACACGCAATTCCTCATGAATGCGGTGGCCCCTCTCTCATCTTTCTGTATCTCCTGTACAGCAGGAGACCTCAATCTGAATGTTTGGGAGTGAACATGAGCACTATTTTATGGCACGGTCGAGAATCAAAGTTAACAGGCAAACAAAAAGCTGTTAATCATTAGATTATATATGTATATACAGAGATCAGCCACAACACTAAAACATGAATGTTGTGAGTAACTGTGTGTGGTCATCTTCATTTTCCTGACAGAAACAGCCTATTGTGGTTTACCTTCTCAATGCTGAACCTGAATGGGATGTTACATGAAAATCATCAAGTTGTTTAAAGTCTTGACTAAAACTAATTAAAAAAACGAACAAACAAAAAAAACCTCCTTAGAGAAAAAGTTCATTACATACTTGCTTTAAGATTTTATTTTCAAATATATAAAAGCAGACCTTGTATATTTGGTCAAGTCCTCTTCAATCCGTGCATTCTTGACCTCACATTTAGTAGCTGCCAGCAAATAGATGCTGAATAGAAATGTGCTGCCAAATAGAACATCTACAATCCTAACCCCTGTACAGTTGAGCTCTGGCAGGGAGCTCTGCTATTACTCCTTAAAAATACGATACCTCTGACAACACGGTAATAACTAGAGTAATTCATGTGTCTTGACACTTGGTGATAGCGCTGGTAGTACTTCTCTGAGGATTTGCTGGGTATTACTCTGAATAGCAGAAAGAGAGAGAATTGTTTTGATTTGATATGGTCTCTCACATCACACTGAACAATGGAAGTCTGCGTCGACCGGCGATTACACATGGAACCTTTGACTTAATTTGCTCCACTGTTGCGTCTCATGTTCCAGCCGGCAGAACAACTTGATCTGCTCCAGTCTAGAGGTTGTGTCAAATGTATCTTAAACTAATTACTATACTCTCAGTTGGAAAACATTGTAAGACCCCAGTTCATATGGAGATGAAATACATCATGTGATCACGACTTAGCAATTAGTAATTTTATTGTGGAGATTTTCTTTCCCACCTCCATCTGTAGCCACAGTATAAACACATTTGGGGAAAATGTAATTCTGTTTGGATCGTGTTCCTGCATATTATTATAGTGTATCAAAACAAATGTTAATGTATGATGAAGTGACAGTTTTTAGGATTTGAGTCGTGCTTGATTTATGTTGGCTGTTGGTAACAGCCAATGCACTTTAATATAAGTTTGCACAGAATTCTGGGTGGAGTCATTTTTATTATTATTACTTTTATTGTAATATTTATTGCTACTTATCAAGAGGCAAGGCAATAATTGGCTTTTCTCCATCCTTTTGTGAGGAAGCCATGATCTGATTTAATGCTGCACACAGCGTGAGCCGGCGAACAGCAGGGCACAGTGAAAGGAGTTGGTTACCTCTTTGAGAAGTTGGAGGTGTGCAGCCTGTCGCCTGCAGCTCTTCATCTAACAGCTCACTGTGGCTGCTTCTGACTGTTTCATTACCCCCTACAATATTTCAAAGTGATCTGCTTTTAAAAAAAGAAAAAAAATCACTGTTGTCTTACTGTGTAGACGCGGTTTTGATGAACGATAGCGGTAAGTGCTGTGATCACATTGCATTTTCAGTTATTATTTCATAATAAAAGTGAACTCATATTTCGCCAGTTGAATGCTTTTAATGTGAATGTGCAGCAGTGGGAAATATTCAGCAACTTAATACAGCATTTTTTTTTTGCATGAATGTCACAAGAGACAACCAGTTCATAAGTATTAGAATAAATTAATAGTGATAAGTACAATACTTTCACATTCAAAGTGTTGTTCACTGTGAGTGTTTTACAGTGCTACAACATCCACTATCCACCTCATTATTATATTAACAAAGAATAAAATAACTTACAATGATACAAATACATCATCACATATGTACAAGACTTTTCCCGAAAATAGAAAAATAAATTGTAATCATCCGGATATTTCCTCTAGGAGTTGTCAGAGACCAAGACAGAGCTCGAAGAGTGAATAGTGAACATATTCTTCCAAATAAATTAAAAAATGAATAACACTGGTTCTCTGCAGCTGTTCAGGGTGTGAACATTGTTTACTTGTTGCACAGCCCTCAAGTGGCGAAACAAAAATGAAAAAATCTACAATCGCAGACACTACTTCCAGCTAAACTACTCAGATCCTATAACAAGGGAAATTTCATGCATATAAACACTGATCATGTAGAGGTTAAAGAAAACTCCTCTCCATTAACTTTGGCCTTATTTTCTAGCTATGTCTATTGCAATCAAGATCATTTAACATCCAGATAAAATTTGTCAACCCAATAATATATACACAGTCATTTTAAGACAGGTTGTGTTGAAGATTTCATTGTATTGTATTACAGTGTTTGAATGTCGTTACCTCAAATATTCAGCTGGTTGGTTACAGAGTTGATTGTGGTCTACCAGGCAGCTGCAACTGTGCCAGTAGTTTCATCAGGCTATAAAATTGAAAACAATAGTAAAGCAATTGCAAATTTGTCGACTGATTTAGTCCAAAACCAGCGGCTGAAAAGTAAAACAACTTGAGTTACTAGAACAGGAATGTATAAAAGTTGTCAGCTCCATTAGATGGCTGCCTTACTTCCAAGGTGTTAGCAGTGAGCGCTGTGGTGCATGGAGATAGTCATGCAACATGCTGAGTGCAAAACCCGCTTTGAAATTGAAAGGATTTTTTTTAAGTATGATTTTATTAATTATTATTCCAGTTCTGCACTAACACGGTTGGCGCCATGAAGTTTATAAAGAACCCAAAAAATGACTCATTTCTGTGAGTCAGCTAAGTGTCTGCCAGTACAAAAAACTATATTTTCAGATGTGAACAATCATGGGAAGATAATCTTTCTGAAAAATTTTAATTAGGCCTCTCACAGAGAAGTTTTTAATCTCGTCCAATCTTCCCAGTGCTGACTAGCAAGCGAGAAGCACTCCCTACTGGAATATTTTAGGTTATCCCAATTATTCTTTAAGAACAGTGAAACATTTGCTAAAACATATCAAATAGTTTGGGAGTTATCATATGAAGCCAGGAGAAGATGAGAAGCAGCTATTTTCAGTGCATACAGTATGTCCCAATTTTGAAAAATTAAACAGTGGAGCAGTCATGTGGGAGGGAGAGGGAGATTCACGGACTGACCCATGACCGATGTGATGCTGGTGAGTCAATGCACTGCTGGCTCGAGCCAGTGGCTCTCAGCGTCGGTGACCTATATTGCAGCTCAGGGCAGCAGCAACAAAATGACCGATCAGATTAAAAATTCAAATCAGAGTATAAAGTATTGTTGAGTGTAATCAAAGCTGTTTCATCTGGCTCAGCTGCCGGACATATGTACATTAACCCCATAGTTTGAGCTTTATGCTATAGGCTTATTACAAAAATGGTAGTGAAGCAGCATGTACTGATTTAGTTTGGGCTGTTAGTAGCGATTTGTGACCTCACTCTGTAGCCTATTTAATTATGAACTGAGTATGCTCTGATTGCAAACTGCAAGCACAACTTAAACTGGATAATGTGACAATATTATTAACACATCGATAAAACAACCTCAAAATCATATGGCTGTAGTTGTAAATCCCTTGTCAGACACACCTCTTTATATAAATGTGATGGTAATTTTACTGCAAGCCATTTTCCTGTGTGACTAAGCTCCTGTATGTACATAAGTCACCTGTATGTAAAAGTGACAGTGGCAGTCCTGCTAACAGCAGAACCGCAGAGGCTGTAGAAATCAGTACCAAGTAACTGCTATAATTGATGAAGGAGATTTGTTGGTATTACAGGAAGAGAAGAGGGCAAGTGTCCCTTGCTCTCATTGTGGTTATTAATTAATCTTTTAATGGCAAAATCATTTAAAAAAATCATGTCCATTCGTGTTGCAGCGTGTCAGAAAACAGAAAATGCTTCTCTGCTTTAATATCATGACCTTTTCAATTCACCACTGTTCTCCAGAGGCGACACAGCACAAGGTGCCAAACATCACCCAAGCATGTAGCTTCTTCTGCATGTTCTGTCTAAATAAAGCTGTGGGGAACATTTATGTTATGTCGCTTGTGTCTAAGTGACAAAACTGTTTTTAACGGGTAGATGACGACACTGAGTGTTCCATGTCCCAAAAGCTTAAGGTCTCTGGCAAGAGACCTTAAGAGTTCAAATGTATCACATTTTCAGAACTGGATTCTTGTAATTCTTTGTTTGGTTTATGTATCACAAAAATTCAGGAAAAGGAAACACATCCTGTTTCATAGAAAACTCCAGAGGTTTTATTTTATTATTTTCTTTTTCTATGTTTATTCATGCAGGTTGAATTGAACATTGTGCCCTAACCACACACTGGCGATACTTAAGTTGCATGGTATGCTATCACATTGCACGATTGGTCTTGTAAAATTACCGTCAGTGAATGTTAAGTGGATGCCTGTAGTACAATACAGTAATAAACTGTGGAAGGAAAACATAATCAAGGTTGCAGTGCGCCTCCCCTGAAACATAATGGCTAATGCAAAATAGACGTTAATTTGCAGGAGATACACTTGATTAGTGCAGCATTCTTCTCCTCAACAACTTTACTGCTGTAAAAGGTATTGTGCCTCTGACTCCAGAAGTAGCACACAGATTGACCTGACACAGCACTTTCACAGAAGTACAAACCTATAGATTTTTTTATGTACCTGACCTTGCTTGTGCCAGTGTGTGTGTGCGCGTGCGTGTGTGTGTATCTCATGCACTTTAAGTATCTTTTGAGTGGCTGTGGCCAACAATCTGCCACAACAGCAGACATGTATATTAATTAGAATTCTAAACATAGCTCCTTCATGTTCACTAATGTCAGTCCCACATGTCCCGCTGGACGCGCCATTAGCACATTTGCGTTCCTAGTGTGTTAGCTTTACTGCCTAAGCACTGACTCCTGTCACATATAACCTGAGAAAAATTGATTGACTATAGAGCCATGCATATCTGTGATCATTTAACATTGCCTTCTGGGTTGTTGCTATGGTGACTCTCATAACCTTGTATCATGACTTCAACTGGTGTTCCTGTATTTGCCCAGCCTAATTTCTACTTTTCATTCATAGAGTTGTTATTATTGTTATTTTTAATTGACTCAGTGAATAAATGATGTGGAAAAAAAAACATTAACTGAATTTTTATAATGACATGTCTTTCTAAGCGATGTGGATTCGCTGCTGTACTGGACTTTAATGACTACTAGTTTTTTTTTAAAGGCAGATTTACTCCTGAAGGCTGTAATATTGTTCTGGACATTATTGAATATGAACTAGATTTGCCTCAGGATGAAGAATATGATTAAAAGGTAATGAATAAAATATTAAATCACTTCCAGGCATCCATTGTTATTGCCTGTCCTCTAAATAGTCTTTATGTTTTGGTTAATGTTTTAAAATCTGTATTTATGATTGTATTTAACTAAAACTTTTGTGCTTGCACAGACTGTAAACACGGCATCAATATGCATAAGTTTAATAGCAGTAGCCAAATTCTGTGTGAAAAACTTAGCAGTAGAGTTCATAAGTTCCTTAAAGTTATTAAAGCTGTTTGTGCTACAAAAATTAGTCGGTAACATCTTGGACTTACTACGAAAATAACTTAAATAACTTAAATAATAATAAAAACTTAATAAATGTAAAGATGGTTGGGTGCATTTTACAGTTGAGAGAGTCTGGGATTAAAAATCTCAAAAATTATGAACTGAAACTGAACTCTTGAAGTCCGAATACAATGTCCACTGAACATGAAGCAATAAGGCCAATGTTGACAAAAGGATACAGAAGCAGATAGGGTTGTGTGTCTTAAACTAACTTTAATGGAGAAATCTAATGAAAAGCTCTGGTCTATGACACTGGTGATTACCCAGAAAAAGAATCCACGATATTTTCACCCATAAAGAATAACCGTTCTGTTATTAGAAGTAAAAAACAAATCCTGGATTAAAAAGGTCAATCTATAAAAGCGTTCATAGTTTGCTGGAAAAAGGGTTAGGTCATCTGCCAGCATGGTTTCTAAAAAAGAGGATCACACATTGAATATTTAAAAGGAGAAGGGGACTGTGGCCACAGAACTAGTATAAATAGATGAAATCCTGAATAAAATTAATTACAAAACTGCCTGGGGACAAATTAATGCAACAGACTGGAGACTTAATGTCAGATTTTAAACACATTTTGCTGTTGTTTTAAGTAATTTTTTTTTTTTTTTAATTTTTCCTCACCTCCTTTAAAATTTTTATTGTTTCCTCTCACCATGAAAGTCCTTAACACGTGGGTCAAAGTGTTTAAAACTGGAAATATACATCAAAATGGCTGCTGCTCTTTTCAGTGTCATATATTCCCCAGATCAATTGCGCAGCTTTGCCCCTGGCATAAAATCGATAGCAATGAAGAGGGTCAGTGCAAGGATTGGAGGCATCTTCATATTGAACTCCAAGTTAAATTGCCATTGTAAGTACTTTGGGATTAGTCAACCGTGGCAGTTTCCTAACACACAAACAACCATATATTAGGTGAACTGTGCAACAATTAAAATTCCCAAAGAGAAACAGTCATTCCAGATTCATGTAGGTCTGGTTTTGTGCCCAGGGACATCTGTTTCCGCTGGTTGGAGAAACAATCGACCAATCAGTGCTTTTGTCAGTGGCATTAAAGAAGAGACATCATATTCCTATATAGCTGCGTAGCTAGATTCACCATGAAAAATGGGCACGATATAACAGTATCAAGTATTGATGAGACCATTGCAGCTGTAGCAGATGATTGACTTAGATAAATAACAAAGCTTAAATTGATATATTATTGATTTAATTGCCATGAAAAATGTTCCCAGTAAAAGGTTGTACAGCTTTTGAGATGATAATGAAAATGACATTGTTGGGTTGGTAGGTGACTGATCAGTTGGAGCAAAACAAAATAAAATAACTCTTCCTCCCAAACCAAAATTGGATAATGAAGAAGATAAATTAAGTAAAATGAGACTGTAATTCAGTTTGATTATTGGGCTACTACACTACATACATTTGGTCCATTTTTAGGCCTGTTAGAGCTAATCTACACTATCTGGCAAATACACAACATACTTTATTAGTCCTATTATTTCCTAGACAGACTGTGTGTGATGGACTCATCAACACCTGGTTTCTTGCCGACTCGTCGAAGCATTCAAATTCACCTTCATGACAGGATGGACTGAAACGGTCTCACTGCAGCAGAGGTGTTCATGCCCTGTTGGACTCTTTTCACCTCAGCTTTGGTTTCCATCATGGCTGTTGGGATTACTAATAAACAATGGCAGTGTGTTGCCACCTGGCAAGCTATTGCAATTGCCTGGATGAGGGAGGAGACCCAGCCAGTTGGCTATTCTTTGCCACTGGTGCCAGCCACTTACCCTCACACTGCACATGTGTAGTGTTCAGTAGAGAGGAGTGTTTGCTCTGTTGTGCATCCATCATCCTCTGTAGGTTATAACCCTGTCAGGGCCTGGAGGCAAGAGCTGTACTGTACGTTTATAATGGCAGTTTACCTGTGTTAGGCAGACAGTGTAGTATGGTTGCTGATAGTATTGCTGCAGCAGGAGCTTGTGCCATTGTATACTGGCTGCAGCTCCCTTATGTGAGTCTAGTACTGTGAGTCCCACTTCAAAGAGGAGGCGATTGGAGGGAGAATAAAAGCTCCAAGTCAGTCAATTGGTACTGAATTGCTTGAACTTAACTGCAATATCAGCAGTGCAAAAAAGTGGCTGGCGTGGTCAAGTTTTTTCCCTGCTTAACTTGCTCAGCCCCTCACATTGACATCAGGGCCAGGTGGATAGGGAGGAAGTGGAAGGAGAAGCAGCAGTGTGCTCGATTTATCAGTAATTATGGAGTGCTATTTTCTCTGTCTCCCATCTATGTCTGCCCTGGGAAGCAGTAGCCATTCTTTAATCTTGACACCCGGTGATCATGTAACACAAGGAAGTGCCTATTAGAGGTGGAGAGAAATTGGAGGGGGGCTCTCTCCAGATCCTCTTTTAAGGGAGTTGGGGTGGCAGAGATTGCGAGGATGGGAGGACGTAAGGGACGGGAGATGGGGCTCAGCAAGAGATAGAGGTTGAGTTAGTGAGGACAATTATGGAACTGGTTTTCAAAACTCAAGAGGTTGTGCTCAGAAGTGGGGTTAAAGGGAACATCCAGGGAATCTTCAGCAAGTGTTTCATCTATGAAAGAAAAAAAAAAGGAAAAGGAAGTGTTGCCAGAGGAGTCGTGAACTAATTTGATTTTTTTGTAGATGAACTAAAACAACTGTAATGATGTGAAATTCTGCTGTAAAGCAGAACGTTTTTTATGCTGCTCCCTCTGGGCTTGCTTTTCACTGAGTCAGACACAATCAAGAAAATGCTAAGGGTAATTATATTATGCTTTGGGATGATTTTGAATCAGATAACATAAATCAGCTGATGGAGATGCAAGTAAGGCCGAACGTTATGTTTAAGTGCCTGTTTTGATTTCAAGACTACAATATATCTGGCAGCGAAAGAAAAAGACTGAAAAACAAATGTTAAAAACAAATCTTTTTTCTTCGTCTCAACATTCAGACAGTTCATTCTTTCTATGTTTTTAATTGGGTAACTGGATACCCCCAAGTCAAGCCATATACAAGAAATAATTCATCAAAGTATTCTCAGTTTTAATAATTCTGAAACACTTCAGTTGGTGACACACTTGTTGCCTTCTATTAGAACAGCAAAGGCACTGGAAATACACATTGACTGAGTCCCTTAACATGAATAATTTGTTTTCTGGAGCTGCATGCAGTGCCAACCTGGCACCTCACTCCATTAACAGTCTTCCTCTAATTTTGCAGCAACATGAAATCACCAAGTGCCAAGATTATTTCCATCAGGCCTATGTTGTTCTTTACACAAAGACGACGCATACAGATCCTAAGTGTTTGAAGTATGAATAAAGAATCACAGATCAGCCCACAGTGGACCTATTTGTTACGCTAAAATGCTGTTTTAGCACGAAAACCTTACAAAATCAGACAAGTGCATCTGAGCCAGACGAGGAAATGATTTGTGTTTCAGTCGGATTTGTGTTTGAATCAACCTGCTGACAGTGTGCTGACTGGGAGAAGATGCATGGTGTGCACTGTAAATACAGAAGCATCTTATATATGATTTATCCAGCCATTGTATGCGACGGCGTACTGCGAACATGTTCTGCTGTGTTTAATTCCCAGCAGATTAATTATGGATGTAATGCCACAATGATGTGAGTATTCCACTGTGATCTTAAAGTTACATGATTGTTTAATGATTTGATTCTTGCTTGAGATTTGCTGTGTGGTGAGAATATACTTTAGAGATGGATACCTGGTGGTTGCACAATGCTTGGCCCTGGTTCTCTTTATGTTCATGTGGATTTTTGTCCAGTATTATTAGCATTAGTATGTGTTTAGTCTTCTGTAAAATATGACACATTACCGGTATGTGTTCCATTGATTCATTGATCTTGTATCTCTGCTCACACAACCACATAAATACATATACCCTGTGCCATGTTTGCAAACAGAAAAACATTGATTGAATAATATGGGACAAGGACTAATATGCATTTACATATGCTGCACATACACGCACATGTTCACAAAGGACATACATGCTGAGACAAAACACGTGCTGATGGAGCGGGTGTTGTTAGTTTTAATGATGGAGAGGCCAGTCCAGGTGAAGCTATCCTGAGCTGTATTCTCTCCTGTGGTTTTGCACACTCAGCACACCAACATGACACCAATGTAGGACAGAGAAGAGGCAACGCGGCACATTGGAGTCACAGCGGTGAGCAAAAAAAGTGCAAGTGTGGTTGTAGCCTTTGGCCGGATAACACTCTGCCTACATTCAAGGAACAGGAGTTCTGAAAACAGAGAATCTGATAGTGGCGTCAGATTATATTCTGCCAACGTATTATCGAGCTCAGGAGAGATTCCACAAAATGTGCTTGTACTTTGATGCTCTGTTCCAATGTTCTTTTGTGTGAATGGTTCATCAGACAAGTCTTTTATCACTGTATTTCAGCTTACTGAAAGTTTAATAAGGGAGACTACTTAATTTTTCATTCTTTCACCTCAAGGCTACTTTTTCATTCAACACTCTTCCTAGACCACGCCTCTTGGCTGCCATCCTATCATTCCCAGCCATTATCCTATCAGTTTAAAATTCAAGAGGCAAACGCCTCTTAGTTCATCATCCAATCAAGTAGGCTAAAAATTCACTCCTTCTCTGTTGCCCACATGGGAGCTAATCACTAATCAGTGCACACTTTATTAACCTGTTCAGCTGCCTCCGAGGCTCACTGCTTCCCAATGACTTCACTGGCTTTTTGCCACATTAACAAACAGTCTTGCCTCCCATATCCAAGGTTGTAGCAGACGCTTACACATCACGCTGAGACGACGATTCCACCAAGCTTAAGCCTTGTCATAAAAGAGGACCAAACAAAGATAGTTCTCCTGCTGGGATCATCACTTTGGCATGATTTCTCTCAACAGCGTATTATTACTTTAATTTACATTTTCTCTCATAATAACATCCAGCAGTCAGTCTTTGATCTATGACGGTAACCCTGTGTCTGTTGAGGAGAATGCAAACCCACACAAATTAATATTTAATATAAAGAGACAACTAGGCATCACTCCAGATATACACCCAAGGGCCCACATGCTAGCTTACCACCTTAAAAATTTACCGACATCTCAATACATACACAGTACATACAGCAGACTACTGTTTAAACAACCAGTCTTGTAAAGAGAAAACAAAAGGGTTGACTCATCTGAAGTTGGTGGCAAATTATCTTTCGAAGCAACTGTTACATTTAAAACCAATGAATCGGGTCAAGACCAAATGTGTATCAATAGACAGTTGGATGGGTGTTGGTTGGGAGGAGAGCGACATCGTCTTGTCGGTTGAAATAGCTCCAGTCAATATTCAACTAAAAGTGCACTGCTTGAACATCAAACTCTCACCCCCTGTAGGCTTGAATGGTACATTAGCTCTGAAGCAGCAGTTTCATTCATTTAGAATTCACAGCATTTACAATTAATTCTAAAGACTACCCTGTCTCTTAAAAAGTATCCAAGCAAAATGTAATGGAGCATATCAACTTTTTGCCTGCCATGTAATTTATTTATATATATATATATATATATATATATGCATGTATTTTGACAAGATAGTTGTCTGTATTATAAATGTAAATCTTTTAGGTAAATAAATCTTATAAAGTTCAAAGACAAATAGGATTTTGCATTTTTTTTATCTACCAACCTTGACCTAGTTTTCATCAAATCCTCATTTCCCTCAGCTACATCAATCTACAATCAATCTTTTTCATAAATTTTCCCCAAGTCAGAAATGGTCAAAAGTCTACATAATATGGCTTTGATTTAATTGATATTTGAAGTGCAGTTATACCTGAGAGAAGAGACCATAAAGAGGCACTTGTAGTATTTATTAGAGCATAAAAGTTTAAAGAAGATTTTAGAAAATCTCCCCTGCTCTTCACTGGTTCATAGAGCAAGTTTTGAAAATTGGTCTTGGATTTGTTGTTATTGACACATCATATGTTGAGGTTTGACTTTGTGTTTACACCCACAGTTGACTTGAATTTCTATATAAGGATAGAATTTTACATGGCTGACGACTCAGTTTACTTCCATCCTGGTTAGGAAGGAGGCCAAAGAAATGCTGGAGCATTTCAAAATGAAAATGCTAGCCCTGTGGCAAAAACCTCTAAGCTATACAGCATAAAGAGAGGACAGCTTAGGGGAGGAATACAGCGACAGTGGAAGAATTTCAAAGGCAAGAGGTCAAGAGCACTCTATTTTCAATCTTAACATGGGGAATGGGTACAAGTTGGCTGCTATAACCCGTATCAAGGGCACGTTTTTGCAAACGATAACCTCCCAAGAAGAGGAGGCGAAAAATGGTGCAGAAAAGAAAGAGCTTTTCTCAGCAAAAATTCACAATCCTTTTAGTCATATCAGGCCTGAAAATGTCTGCTCTGGATGCCTGTTCGCGTGTGGATCTATGTACTTTATGACTGTGTGGGTGCATGTGAGCGTGTATGCGTGTATACAGTATATGACAGAACATCTCCCAAAAGCTCTTACCTTTTCACTGCGTCTCTCCTCTAAAATACAAAGACGCTATCCTTATTTGCAGCACTCGGTTGAAATCATTTTCATTTTCTTTTCCCTTTTTACCATAATTGCACAGAGATGTATCTTTTGCATCTAATCGTATTTGCATCTTTAATTAGACAGTGACAAACTCTCTTAATACATTCAAATGAACTATTTCCATCTGTTTTGGGACTTAATTGTCATTGTCCTTGGCACTGCAGGGTAATCACTAAAAAATACTCTCAGGGCTGAATGGCAGATGCATCTGATTCAACTGGAGACTACAAGAAAATAAACAACACATCCTTCAAAGATTCTTTTTTTTTTTTTGATTTATGAAATATTGCAATGTGGTGTCGTTATGAGCATAAAAAAGACAAACACAGGGGGTTGTATCTAAGCCTTTGTTCGACAGAAGCTGTAATATAGACAATAAATTACAACTGACATACTGTAGGATAATAGGTGACAGTAAATTGCAGTTGACACAGAGTATGTTCACCCTAACTGTGAGGAAGATTGAGCTTGGCATTGAACTAAACACCCTTAGAATGTTGATAGTCATGCACAACACTGACATGAAGCATACATGATGCAGAGCAGTTCAGCTTTGCAATGCTTAATCTGCAAGGAATTGAGATGGGGACACTTTTTTTTTTCTAATTTTCACCATCTGCTCTGCATCTCTGCAGATTTTTGCTGATTTATGGAGTCCTCTGAGTCTGTGCTACCTCCTCTGCTTTCCTTTTTTTTTTACCACAAATTTATGGCAGTGAATTAGGAACAAAAGGAGCAGTGACCATCGTCTTAACACCCAATTCCCTTCGTTGCTGGAGAGCAAGGCGGTTGGTCAGAGTGGGACCTCTTGCCAAAGTCTCATGATTAGCAAATTCGTCGAGTGGGAAAAGGAGAGTAAACATCAAATTGCAAAGAAAATGAGGTCAGTAAATTGAGGAATGGCGTTGCATTGGAGTGCGGGGAGCAAAGGGGGAGGGGAGGGGGTTGGGGGGGTTGTAAAGGCAAACAAAAATAACCCACTGCAGCTGGACAAAACCTCTCTCCACATAAAGCCAGTGGTCCGGTCTCATGAGAGGGCAGCAGCTGCTATGTATTTCTGTCAGATTCCCGCTCCCCATCTCCACTCATCTCTTTTAAAAATGGGTAAAAGTGTAAGGTTACCGTGAAAAGGTTAGGTGAAACAGCATTAACACTCTGAAATGTGCTGGACAACATTTCCCTTTATCTTCCCCCCTTTTTCCACAAAGTTTTTTTTACCTTTGATATATAAACATCTGGCAGTAGAAATTGCTCAAGTATCATGGTCGTTAGGAGAGCAAGTGTGGAGGGATGAGTTTGAGAGAAACACATTGTTCTGTTAAAGCTTCATCTTGTGCACGAGCTGATAAAATCCAGGACGGGAAAAGGAGCAACATTTCTTTTTCCCGACTAGAGTCCTGTACCTCAGATAATGAAATGAGTAAATCAAGTCCTCACCCTGATAAGGTGATACTTTTTTTTTTCAAAAATCAAATGCAACTCTGCAATCCTGTCGCACTCTCGCAGTTGCCTCGCAACAACATTTCATCACATCCAACCCCATGGCATTGATAGTGAGATTTAAATAAAATGTTACAGACACAAGCAATTATGACAGATCAGTCACTAAAGGGAGAAAAGGAGGAAGGAAGATCTGATGTTTAATTCTGCTGGTAATTATAGTTAAAAAAAATAGAAAAAATAAAATTGAAATGGATGGAGCTTAATGTGAGCTTCAGTGTTGGTCCATTAACACTATGTTGTGGTTATTTTATTTTACTGAATGCACATTTTGCAACAAAGACAAACCAATGTGTGAATGAATGTAGACACTTCAGAGAGAAGCAAGACAGCACCATGGGTGCATTTATATTATACTTATCTTGCAGACATTTGTATTATGTGCACTCCAAGAGATAAACGCATTTAGAGTCCCTCAGAGACATTCCTTTTCTCCCTGTTCATCCCTTCCTTTGGTCTAGACCTTTTTGAGTCTACTCAGTGGAAACCATACAGTGGATAACATCACTTGACATTTACATGCAAGGAGGAACTGCTGTGAACAGTGTCATTTACATCCTCCCTGCAACTCTGCACTGGGTGCATTTTGAGTGTGACTAGCTAGGGAAATGGAATTCGTGCTGCCATTTTTTTTTTCTTTCTTTCTTTTTCTTATCCTGAAGTATTTCACTGAAACATCAGGACAAGAAGTAGCATGAAGGTTAAAGCATTTTGCCCCTATTTTCTTTGCCCCTCTATTGCTTTTTGGAAGGAAAGGTGAGGGAAGATATATTCAAAACAAAGACTGTGCCCAGTGAGATAAATCGAAGGAAAGCAGCCAGTGGTTTCTCATCAATAAAACCACAGAGTAATTAGAGAAAGCACTTGAAAGCCAATTTGCAAGTTGACAAATGATCAATCTTCATCTGTAACGCAGCCACAGTAGCATAAAGCAGCAGTGGTAGATGTGGTGACAAATGGCGTGCCTGTGCTAGCTAGCATCTCATTCACTTTGGTGAAAGACTCTGATGCTGGCTAAAGAGGAAGAGGGCTTCTGTTTTTCCTATCAGCTCAAAACACCTTCTCCTGGAATGAGATGAAAATAGTAAATCAGTGCTACCACGGTCTTTTTCACATAGTGTGTTGAACAGACATATGTTCTGTTCTTCCATTCACAGCATTAATGAAAAGGTGAGCTGTATTAAAATAACCAGATTGAAGGGGAAAAATCTGCTTGGGGAAAAGAAAAAATAATTCCAAGTGTCGCAGTGATTTCATTTCCCTTGCTGCAGAATCACTCATGAAGCAAATGAATTTCATTTTTATTTTATGCTAAATTTAATTGCCCTTCATTTAGACAGTGTGCTTCATTTATTTGAATCGCATGCCAAAAAAAAAAAACACGCCACCTATACCATCCGCGCTGTTTCCTCTCGTGCTTAGTCTGAAAGCTTATTAATTAGTTTGCTTTATGACAAAGACGGTGCTTGTTTAAAATCACCTCATAAACCGCCCCCGCGTTCTTGCTGTTCAACTGGGCAGCTATCAAATAAACCTCACGGCAAATCCTTGCACTGCTTCACATGACAGATGCAACCTACTCCCCCCTCCGCCTGGTCTCCTCCCCGGGCTGGCATTGATCCTTCCCCTCCTAGAATACGTTTGGACACAATAATTCAGCAGCCAGGTAAATTGGAATAACTCTAACCATTAGTGAATTAGTTTGCTCTTTAAAATCAGTCATTGATCCTCGAGCCGAGCTGATTGGTTGCTGACCAACCAGAGAATTTAATTATCAAACAAGAGTGTTGCTTGCTCAGCCATGTTTTCTGAAGGTCAGGGTGCCACTGCAGTTCTTTTTAAAGAAACAACAGGACCAAGGCGAGAGATTGGGTGAGGGGGAAAGAAGAATCCAGTACAAACGAAGTTAGCCACGGCCGGCCCTCCCATTCCTCCGTTCCTTCCCAGCAATTGCAAGTGGCAGACCATTACCACACCTTTTCAGACATGGTTGTGAGCTGTGTGGTAATAATTCTCAGAATTTAGTTGACACCAGCTCGGCATATTTAGATGCAACTCTGCTCTCTCTCTCCTCATTCTGTCATTCTCTTGCATCACTCTCTCATAACCCTTTGGTTCCCATGAGGTCATATTAATATGAACTGAGTGAAAATAACCCAGAGGAGTATAAAATTCATTTTTAGGCTGGCAGCCATCCATAACCTTACGTCAAAGGTGTTGCTTCACTACACACATTATACACGTATCTTTGGGAACGAATTGGCTCTGAGGAAGTCATGCTAATAACAGTTCAGAGAGAGCTCCATCTGCTTATACCCGTACAATCCCATCAACGAATAATGCAAAAATAAATATTACTTGTTGGTGACCAGGTGTCATGCACATGCAATGGTTAGATGGCTAATGTAGGGATACAGTATTTCTGCTCTAATCCCCTTAAGTCTACCTGTCTCCTTGCAAAGGCTTCATTCTTCCCTGATCTCTTGCTTCCCTGGGATTTAGAATACAAATAAGGAGAACAAGCCTCCCCATTCTTATGAACTTTATAGAATAAAGAGGGACACTAAGGGCCCTACACAGGGGAGAGAGGAATTGATTGGCAAAGCCAGTGACGAGACCAGAATGGAGATTGAATCCCCTTGAATGAACGAGAATGGAGGAGGAGTTGTGGCATGAATAAGGCTGTTTAAAAAGAGGATGGAGAAAACAAGCCTCCCTTGTCCCGTCTTGTGATTTCCTGAAGCAGACATCCTCCCCTTTTTACCCTGCTTATTCAAGGGTAAACGTGATCCACTTTCTGCCTCTTCCTCTCTGTGTGTCACTAATCCACTGCGCAAATAACAGTAATCTGCAAATAACAGAAAATAAAGGATTTTTTTATTTTGTAATACCAGGTTTGTCAAATTTGTGAGTTGCATGTAAATATGGAATGTAACAACAGACCTCACTAACGGCAGGATGGAAAGGCAATTTAAATATATATATATATATATATATATATATATATATATATATATATATATATATATATAACTATGACATTGATGGAATACACTGGAGATTACAATAGTTGACAATATTTTGGTACATTACTTTTTGTGGAGTAATCAAACAAGCACTCTTGAAATGTGAAAAGGGTCATTTATTAGCACCAACACATTAACAGGGATTGATCAAACCGGCGCTGAAAATGTTTGCCCGTTCAGATCAGTGTGGAGTTCCCACAACATTTAATTAGTGTATAAGATTTTGTTTTGGGTGACTGTGTTTTATGATGAAAGGTAAAACTTTTATAATCTGAAATAATATAAAATTAATTTGGCATGGGATGACGAGGTAAATCCCCTGAGGGATGTTGGGTGTTTGCCCTGTTGCCTCAGACATTTTACCTTTTCTCTTACAGCAACCAGGTGCTGTAAGTACAATTCTCTCCATCATATTGAGGTCGGCCTCAAGCGTCCCTCTCAAGGAAGCCATTTCCTTTTTGAACATATCAAATCCACTTCACTGGAGATGAGGGAAGCGCACGGTGCCAACCTCTCTTCAGTCCAGCACCGCTCTTCTGGCCACAACCTGCTCTGACCTTGATGTACGTGTGACACCGGCTGTTGTAGCTCTTTAAGTGTTACAGAGAGATCAGATGTATTGTTTTCAAAATATATAGAAAAAGTAGTTCTAGTGCTTCAATTTATTCAACACTACATCTTTGTCAACAGTGTTTCAATAATAACAGACACTAGTTCTAATCTCAGTGTTATTTCGGAGAGATGTGTCCAAACCAAAAAAAATAAAATAAAATGTCACTTTGACCTTTTACGTTGTCTGAAAATATGTACTTTGTATTTCCTCACCGTAAAGATCACTGTTTTTTTTTTTTTTTTTACATCCTTAGACTCTCTCCTTCAGAAATTAGTCCATTTAAAGATTTTTTTGGAGGGGAACTATCAGTAAGTGTATCTTTAAATGCCAACCTCCAACCTCTTGAACCATTTCCACTGAGCTGGGCTTGCAGATGCAGTCGCATCCCAGTACGAAATGAGGGACTGGCTTTAGCGAATGGCCCCCATCCAGTTGTTAAACTGTCCCTACGGTTCTCTGCCAAATTATTTGGCTCTCCTTGTGATGGCATTGAACTGTTTCCTGCATTGGACAACAGTTCTTGTAGGACTAGGAGAACAATTATTAACCAGATGTGTTATCTCCTCCCAAGGTAATTTAACGTCATCCGCCTTCAGTGGTTTATTTACAGCACCGGATATTCGGTCTTGTTGTGTCAGCACTTCTTACATGTGAACATCAGTTCAGTTGAGAGGAACTTTTTTTGTGTATGGTAAATCCTCCTGACTGCTCTCTCTGTGGCTTATGTATATAAAAAGTAACCTGAGTCTGTATCTTTTAAAAGTAAAAATACGAGTGTATTTGATTCTAAATCTCAGTCCATTTCTAGCTGTGTAGCTGGAACACGGCACCACATGACTCCACCATCGCCCCACTCAGTGTAGATGTGTTGGTTTGGCACCAGTGTGCATTGATTCAGAAAATTAATTTTGTCCATTTCATCAGCCCGTCCTCTATTTTTTATGTTTTCAACAAAACTACAAAAACCTGTTGCTCACATTTTCACATTATTATCTTTTGTCGGTGTGAGACTTTTCTGTATCATAGCAACAGGACGTTGGTGTTGTTTGATCAATCACAGTCACTTGTATTGAGCAGTAAAGTTTGGTTTAAAGTGCGACTATATTCAGATGCAAAACTCACAAGCACAAATCCTGATATGAGATAAATACTTTTTTCATATGGGGATTTTCATGCACAAATAGAAACTTGGATTATAGAAGGAAGCATTGGGGATTTACTCTCATCATGTGGCCAGATAAATGTAAATGTACTCGCTGCAGGAGATTTCAGGGATTCAGACGCCTCAGGTGGTGGAAAATACGGAGCCTCTGGGTCAAATACAGAGCTGCTTTTCATGATAGACGAGCACTCAAGAGCACACACAACCTCACTGCACTGCTATTGATGTATTTGTGTGTGTGGCTGGGATACATAAATTGATATATAAATTGAAAAAAATATGCATAATACTTTTAACTTAGACTCAAATTAAGTCATACAATCCTGATATGGTTTAATTAAGATATAAAATTTGAGTTTGATCGATGAAAACAACAAAATTGCCAGATACACCGCATTAAATAAACTTTTTATTTTTGTGTTTATAAGCTGCCAGCACAAAGTGAAACCCTTTCAACCTCCTAAGTACTCTATAATGCGCCAGTAAAAGATTTTACAGTCAGCTCTGTGGCCATCGAGTGAAGCAATTCGTCGTATTTAATTAATTAATTAATCATTAATTAACTCAAGCACTGCTTGGAGTCGCTATAGTACTCTCAATATGAAGGGTGAATGAATATGAGGGTCAATATGAAGTGCTCAGATGGATGATGATAGCATTTACATACATGCAGACATAATTAGGTTGACACACGTATGCCAGTGAGCCACACACATGTACAATAAGTATACTAACCTAACTAGCGTAGGTCTGGAATTCTAAGGATTAGAGAAACACTGTGTGTGTGTTTTCTTCCTGAATGTCATCTTCACCATATGTTTTTAATAATATGTGTGAACCCCATTAATTGCAACTTGTGGCAATTTTTTATTATTATTATTATTATTATTATTATTATTATTCCAAGAAATCATTTACCGCTGTTTAAACATTCATCAAGTAAAGTAACCCTCATGATCTGGTGTTTATATTTTGTAGATGTGTTTTCTATTTGTTTTTTTTTCATTCATGTTTTCATATGAATACTCACAAACTCTTACACTGCATCTTTGCCTAAAGACATATCATTATCGATTCCCTCAGCTCAGGATCACACCTCTCTATCGCCTTATGTGGTGTTGTATTTCAGCAACTAACAACTGAATTTGGTTGAAAATAATTAGCCCCAACGCCTGTTTAGTACGCTGTCATATTTTGTCATTGCCACAGAGTGTCTGGTTTACAGTGGGTAAAAAGACGGCTTGTTTTCTGCCTGTCAAATATGCAATTATAGCTGAAATGTTCTATTCTCAGTTGATGGTAGAAATTCCATTACAATCAGTTTCAAGAACTGATTATACTTCAAATATGGCAGCATAATTATAATTTGTTACACACGTAGAAATATTCAAATTATCCCTGATTTTTTTCTGTTCCTTTAGCAAGTAGGTGAAGCAGTGTTTAAATAATAAAATATGGTATTAATTTAAGGTGTCACTTGAAACTGACACACTAATTTTAAATGTAATTTGACAAAAAATAATCTTAATTTAAGAATGCCACTATGATTACTTTAACTTTTGCAATCAAGTAGTTCATCATCTGTTTAAGAGGAAAAGATTAGGCCCATTAAATTTTCTCTGCTCGTTTATGATATGTTATTGTCTAATAAACCATGAAAAAAGGAGGGGAAAGAATTTTTTGCATACACTAGCACTTGATGGCACACTGTTGGGCGCTCAGCGGCCAGGGGCCAAAGTTCTTAAATGCAATTACTGATGAAAATCATTTCTTTATCAGTAACTAAGAGACATAATTTTACTGCCAAGTTGATAATAATGTTCACAGTCATTTTAATGTTCTATGTGAAATGATAATTCTTTTTCCCATTAACCAAGATGTGATGTTACATATTGTGTTTTTTCTTTAGTGCAATGGAATAGTGAGATTATTGTTATAATAGAGTAGCAGTAATACTTTTGTATTCTTTGCCTCAGTTACATTTTTGTTGTCTTATCCAGGCAGTATAAGGTGTTACATCATCTGCTGTGTCTATGATTTTTTAAATAAACACCATGAATGCAGCTGTGTTTAGACCTGTTCTTAGACAACATGTTCTTACAGACTTTGCTACTATGCTGATCTGCTTGTCCAGTTTTTTCTTTACTTTTTTTTTAAAAATGCATTCTCTCTAAAATATTTATATAACACTGGGTCATGTTTAGAGTTATGGTGTCATTATATAATGCTAAAGGCAATGTTACATTGGTATTAGCCATCTCTGGTAGTATAAGTGGATTAAAAGCAAAGTCTTATTTTTGTTTGAAAAAGGCAACATTTTGTTGCACATTATTTTTAACAATTCATGAAGTCGCAAGTCGATAGTTGAAAGTTTTCTCCAGCAGTAATTGACACCACTGGGTAAAGGGAGATGGTATTCTTCCACATTAGTGGCTGGATGTCATAACATATCATAAACCGGCGTTCTAACCTTGTCAGAATTTATCATGACACCAATTAGATTTTTAAAAAAAAGGCAGCCACATAGCTCAGGCTGTACTTCATGCTCATCTGCAAAAGGGTAACAGTCTTGTACAGAGAGCCACAATCTGTGTGGCTTTCTAAAAACTCCAGGGAGGCATGAAGGGTGAGCAATCTTAGAAAGAGCAGAAAATAAATACACATCATGTCACAGTAAAGTGACAGTGACAAGGGCACTATCTTATTTGTTCAGTACAACACAATTAACCTAACTCTATGACATTTTCTTGTACTGCTAAAATAGACTTTGTCATGTAACAGCTTTCTCTCTTTTTTCTGTGTCTCTTCCTCCCTCCTTCCCTCTTCTTTTCTCTCCCATCAGGTCTCCACATAATGGAGCGAGAATGAACAGAGAGCGGCTTAAAAAAAAGCATGAACTGGAGGTTTATTGAGGTCATCTGCTTCCTGTTTATATGGGACCATATAACAGTTCAGTCTTCCCGCCAGGACCCATTGGCCACTGAGCAACATGTCACCAAGCAATATGACTGGCTCATCTCTGACCGTGGACCTTTCCACCACTCTCGGAGTTATCTGTCCTTTGTGGAAAGATTCCGCCAAGGATTTACGACCAGATATAAAATTTATAGGTGAGTTCACTTTGTATACTGATGCCACACTGGCTTTTTAAGAGACTATCTGTTTTAAAGCTTTGTCTATTTTGGGATTGTAGTTGCAAAAAAGCAGGTCTTTGTACATTTCTAATCTACTAAGTACATTTTATATATATATATATATATATATATATAAAGAGAATTAATAATAGCAATAATATTTAGATAATTAATATTTCTACAAATTAGTCATTCTACAATACACAAATACACACACCAAGTATATAACAGGCTTTTTGATATAAATTCAATAACCCAGACATTACCAGGCTTCCTTTTATACATTGTTACATAATACAGTTGTATTCACAGAAGTAAGTGATGTGTAAAACTGGTGGAGTGGGCCCTTTAAAACAGAGGAGAGAAAAATCCCATTTGGCCACTATATAAAACGCATTTACATTTATGTAGCTAACTTGCCAAATTGCAAAATAATATGCACACCCCTGATCTTTTTGACTCTGCATTGATTAAGAGCATTTGTTGTGACATTTTTTGGCACAAAGTCTGACACATTAAAAGGTGTGTAAATGATTCACCACTGAAAGGATTTAGGGCCTGAAATGCATAAAGTCACATTAAGCTGCAAGGGATGAATTATATTTAAGGAATAATTTGTCCTCTGACTTTTGAATTTCACACATATCAAAATACATAATGATGACATAATATTCTCAACTCTAAACTGCACTAGGTTCACTATATATAGTCCTGTCAAACCACTGATTGTAAGTCTGTCAATGCTCAGTTTCTATTTTTTTCTTTTTTCTGTACTTGTAACTAAATAACTTGGTTTGACATTCAATAACTGCAGCAACGTTTATATTCTTCCCCTTTATATTTTGCTTGGCATCGCACATCACCTCATCATTCACATACAGAGGTACAGCTACAGAAATTAGATGGCAGGAAACCCACTTTCTCAGAATGATGTGCTTTGATATCCCTGCACCCCTCAGCAGTCTGATAACTCAGAACTACAGGAAGACTCCAAATAAAGAGCAGGAGAGTCATTTGCCACATTCCTCTGGCTGCTCTTTCATTGGAGCTCTTCATTGGAGTTTTACTCTCTTTCCTTCGTCTCTCTCTTGGTAACTTGCCATAGCTCCCGGTCCCCACTGGCTTTCATGCCTTGATATTGTCACATGAACAGTAAACAATGCATTTGCATAATGTGTAACTTGACAGAGCGGGCTTGTTGCACAGAGATCTGAATCTCAGAGGCAAAACTTCTTCTGAAGCTGCTTTCCATAGACGCGGTGCGGCCGTCGAGTGCCGACTGTGATGCTGCAGTGATTTATTAAAATAGAGCGTGTGTGTTTGGATGTTGGGTGCTGCTGGGAGCATCGCTGGGCCCAGGTGGCTCCTGTTGTTTCTCCCTCTTAACAAACCATTAGTGGCGTCAATTTCACCCATCAGTGCTATATATCCCTTTTCCTCATGACAAGACAATTAAATCATGCGTTAAGTGTGTGGGAAAAAAATGGGTGCATTTCTCATTAAAAATTAAATGACAACACTCAACAATCCACATTCACATCTGTCAGACATCTGCAGACCTGTCATGGAAAGCAAAGTCTGATAGATTTCTTGTATTTTATGTAGCTATCACCTGAGTGATTTCATTACGTGTCTTTGAACATATATTATAGCACATATGTAGACATGCTGCAGTGTACTGAAAGATGTGTTGAGCCTGGAGCATATATATATATATATATATATATATATATATATATACATATATATATATACATATATAGTAGCGAGGGTGTGAAATGCCCTAAGTGTTTTCCAGGGATTTCCATTCCAACATGGAGCATCAGTTAATTTCAACGATTAGTACATCTTCAGGCGGAGAGGGTGAGGAAATAAGTGACATCAGGTGGTGTACTGTTTGGTTGGAATGAAATCATACATACCCCCAGTCCTCCTCAGCACACGATTGCCCGGCTCGTACGTCGCTCTAACCAGCAATGAGGGCTGAATCGCTTTGTAAATTTCCCCAGGGACTTTCTCTGCCTCGACGATTTAGTGGTGGAAAGTGGTTGAATCAGATTTGCAGAGAGACAAAGCATCCATTCCATTCGGGTTCTCTTATCAAGAGAGATTACCCCGGAGGCGCGCCGTGCGGACAATGCCAACCTGATCAGCAACAAACAAATCTGCCCCATCTTTAATAACATGGGCAGTGCGCCTAATTTGAAGGATAAACACATATTTAGAAGGTACCAACCTTTTGTCTAGTGCTCTGAAAAGGTCATTGTCGTTTGAACCCACCACAAGGCACAAATTACCCTCTCCCTCTAGACTCATGTCTCTTGAAGAAGTGATTGGAGTGTGTTTTTATAAGAACAAATCATCACCACTGTGTTCCTGCTGATTGCAGTTCTTCAAACTGAATCCTTTTTTATTTCTTCCCCGTTGTTTCCTCTTATTCTATGCATGAGTGTACATTTCCTATATGGTATTCATCAGTCACACAGAAGTTGCTTTCACTGCTGGCTGCACACTGCTCTTGTATCAGAGCTACAACTCAATAATGTGTATCAATGTGCGCTTCAGTTAGTGGTGAAATTCGATGGCCTGTTTTGGTCACACCAGCATCTCTCGTTCGGTCGCTTGTACTCTATTATTGGGGTTGAATGTGTATCAGATGATGCGTGTTCTCTGTTTGGTCTTTGTTTGCAAAGCTCTATCTCAGGTTCTTGTGAGCCTCAGTGAAAATCCAATATAAATGCAAATCTGGTCGCCATTAATGCATTTTAAAGGCCTCAAATCAGCATTGCACTGTAATCAAAGAAGCGAGGTGAGGATTGTTATTTAGAATAAAAATGTTTATGAAAATGCATAGCTCTGATTGATCACACTTTTCAAAAGCCCTGTTGAAATGAATGAATCGAGAAGGTTGATACAGCCACTCTTGTAATTTGGGCATTGTTCATCAAAACCTCAAAGTCTATCCAAAGAATTAAAAACTAAAGAGAAATTAAATAAAAATCAACATGTTGTCCATAACAAAGAGTCATTTTGGGCTGAGCACAATCATCAAATTTTTTAAGTAGGTCATATCCTCTGTAAATACAAGAACGTATTGCATAGACTAATTAAAAAGGAAAGTGAGATATTGTATGTTTTACTTCACTGTCTCAGATAAATGAGAATCCACAATACAATATCTGTTACCACCATATTAAATAACAGACTCAATAAAACCTTTTGAAATTATGCACATACGTATGTTACCAACATGACTTTATCTCTCTCTCTCAAAAAGAAAAAAAAAAAAATCTCATTTATCATTTCTATTCATTTTAATATGCAATAAATAAACTAGGAATATTTCATCAGCTTCTATAATATCTGAGTTTATCTGCCTGTGTTTCCTCTCCCTTTCATTCTGTTTTCGTTGCCACGTCAGTAAATTCACCGTTTTATTTTAATAATGTTTCACTGAAGAATTGTGTCGACAGATGATGATCTTGGCGATCCACGGAGGTCACAGTGATCGCTGATAGCCTGTGGTCAAGACGATATTTGGCTGGTTTTCCTGTCAACGTAGGCGATAAAAATTATTATTATTCATCATAGAAGCAATTGTAGACTGTTAAATTAAATCCTATTATAATTTCATGTCTGCATTATGGCATATGACCAACACACACGCATACACTGTACTGTTTCTTGTCTGGTTGATACAGAAACAGAGGGACAGAGGAGATCATCACCTGTTTTCATTGTATAAATGAAAATAAAACTTTTTGGCTCTAACATTGATCAAAGGGAAAGTCATAGGCAGCATCATAATCTGTAAACAGCTGGCAGTGCCACCTGAGAATATTAGATGTTGCTAATTTTACAGGGTAAAGACGTCAGAGACCAACACTAATCTACGGATTTGTGAACTCAAAAATAAATCGGCTACAGAAAGGAAGGAACGAAGTGAAGTTAAAGAGCCTCCTAGTAACTGTCATAGCAAGCTCCTGCAAAAGTGACAATAACAAAATGGATACGTTATGTGCTGTCACGTCACGTCACATCATATAAACGGTTGGAGAACGTGGTTGGTTGCTCAGTGACCAGCCCATAGTGATGAGTGAAAAGTGGCAGAGACACTGCTACAGTTTCTTTGCTTCCAGTTGGTCCTCACTGTCAGGATGTATCTCATTTATGTAGATGGTCTTTTTGAGGTTTAAAATAAACACAACTTTAATCCCATAAAACATGCATTTCTATTGAAACACTGTCATAATTTGATATTTATAACATGGACATCCAAAACTGACCTCTGTCCTCCACCTCGTTCAGTCCTACATTAAACCAGTCTTTGATGTAATATTTGACAGGCATGATATGGTTATATTTAATACAAGTACATTATGCATATCTCTAACTGAATATTTCCTTCATGGTATTAATTATTCCCAACTATAATCAGTCTGCAGACAACACTTGATCAGCATTAAACCTTGAATGAATAATCTGCGGCTCTAATTTGCATGTGCAAACAACTTCTTTTATTCCATCTCTAATTTAAACTGTTCATCAAACAGATAACCCAGCTTCTTAGGACTTATTTTACCTTTTATTTCATTTTTTTACTTTCATTTTTCTTTGAATTTTTTATGAGCACAGTGTCTTCATGTTGCAGTGATGCAGTATGGTAAAAAAAATAATGAAGAACCAGCTTTGACAAAAATACATCGACTCTCCTTATGTGCTTAGTGTGGATGTCTGTCAGTGCTGATCTGGGGCCCATTTGTTTTAAGCAGTAACAAGGTGTAACATTTGTCCGACTCAGGTCTTGAATTAGTTTGGATGAGCCATCTGTAATTGGATAGAGCGAGGGAAGGCGGATTTGATGTAGTCGGCAGATTTTCTGAGGGAGGCTGCAGCAATGTTTAATTCAGGAGGCTGTAGCCAAAGGAAGAGAGGGAGACCAGCAGTCAGGAGGGAAGACACTGAGGAAAGAAGACAGGGATGTTGAAGGGTCTGAGATGCCATTAAGTGGTGAGACAGGAAGGTGCTAAAAGTGTGTGATAAAGAAAACATATACAAGTTCTATAGAAGTAGAGGGGAGTCCGGTGAGTTCAGTATCAGGAGGAGAAATGGGGGAGTGTGCAGGTACACTCGTAGTGAGGTCAAATTCAAGGTGAGGTGGAGACGCCTCACTGAGACTTTTGAGTGGCTCAGATGAGTCACAAATACCACTTACCCAGGGGCACCTCTCTCACAAACAAAAAAAACAGCAGACTATCTATTATGAAAGCCTTCTCTGCATCTTGTCACAGTTGTACTTAAAAAGTCACACGTTTATCATCTGTTAAAAATGTTTTCACTTACATCCAGAGAAAATTGCATACTATTTCCTTTTTTTATTCTATGTACTTATCTGTCAAAGCTCAGTGGGTGACAGGAAACTATTTTATTTATCACTCATTTCTTTATTTATTTTTCAGCAGCGAGAGATGGAATGGCAGAAACATTCTCTGAAGAATGAACATTGTGGAGTCAGTGAAAATGTGGAATAACAATAGCAACGGTTACTACAATACATGTAAATAAATCACAGTGCAATTCCCAAGAGGGAAAATAGTTTCTTATAATTTAATCTCTGGCTCAGGAGTCTTCCACTAACCAGAAGGTTGTTGGTTCAGTTCTCAGGTTCACATGTCAAAGGTTCTGTCAAAGGTTCTGAACCTGAAGATACTATGACTACTTCTGGTCTTGAGTTGTCATTAAGACTAGACAACCTCCATGTAAATGCAGTTCATTTATATTTTTTAATATAAAGTCACCCCACTGCAATAACATTTGACATTGAAGCCAAACTTCAATCTGCCATATGGCACCTGTTTCATTATACTGTCACTGGGATGAACTCAATAAAATGGCTTCCTGGTGTTATAGGGGTTGAAGATGCTAACCATGTAATTGCAACATCCCTGTAAGTCATCCCGCATATCGTGTCAGAGTAAAAAATATAAATAACACAGCGTTAACAGTCACATCGTTTTCTATTGTGTAACTTTATAATATTGTAAGTGTGTGTATTGTAATTAAAATTTAATTTAATCAATTAAAAAGTGAGCCACCCATTAGAACTTCTCCCTGCTGCACTTTGTAGCACCAGAACAAAAGCAAACCTGCATTTTTTTTAACAAAACTAAATAGATAAAAATGTTGTGGCAAAGTAATTTGCTTTCAAACATATGTATTTTGCACATTTCCTATAAGTGATGCTGCTTTGAGATGACTGAGAAAATCAGATGGCTCATGAACATACTGTCACCAAAACAGGATCTTGGCTTTCACGTCTCGGGTCTGGCACCAGACTTAAATTCCCATTTGCTGACTGAAGCAATAATCACTTCCAGCGCTTGGATTTTTGAGCCGATGCCTCAGCCAGTCAGGGAAGCTGAAATTCCAGCACGGCTAAAATCTGTCTCCATTTGACGTCATCACTGTTGGGCTCCAACCGAGCATTTATTTTCAAATTTTATGATGACAGTATTGTTTTCTGCATTGCGTAGAAAATAGCAAGAAAAAATAACTGGTGGACATTAACAAAATCACACTAGCCTTTCTTAGTATGACATCATTTGTACAGGATGACAAAATAACCTCACAAAGAAATAAATTTTATTCAACCTTTTTTAACACTTGTGAAAACAGGCACAGAAACACACACACTAAACACAATGGGCTACACGGTGATTAGAATCACTGAGGCAGAACTGATACTTGGTCTCGACGTTTGTTTCTCAGCTGTATAAGTTTGGGAGAATCAACAGTGACTGATCTGGGGAGGGACTCTATGCCACTTCCTTTCTCCAACCTAGTGGTAAAAAGCCCCCGCTGTGGGATGACTTAATTACTGGCAAGGAAGCGATGGTAATTAGAGTAGAAACAGGAGGCTAGAAGAAACTGTCAGGGTTAAGTACTGACTAATTCACTGCGTGGGATGCTTGTGCCACTCTCCCATGAAACTGACAATACGACATCACTACAAGAGAAATAAACTCTGAAGAGAAGTTGCCAGAGTCGCTGTGTCTCACATTACCATTTGTAAATATTTACTGAATATTATTCCGTTAAAGCAAGTGCATATTTCTGAAAGAATATCAGACAGCTGCATGTTCTGACTGTGACTACACATTACCACTGACTTTTAACCCACTAATGTGAAGCCCAAGGGGACCCTCCCATCGCTCTCTGCAGTGTTTGCTATTCTTTAGCTCATAGTCTATGTTCACGCTTCCATGCCAGCAACAACCGTAGCTAGAGGCTTTATGTTTTCTGGTTGTCCATCTGTCCGTCCGTTCATCCATACGTCTCATTCTTGTGTACATGACATCTCAACAATGCCTTGAGGAAAACCTTCCTTGTTTGCAAGGATGAACTGATTAGATTTTGGGGGTCAAAGACCAAAGACCAGAGACCAAGGTCACTGTCGTGCACTCTTTTTTGGGCATTAACACATGAATATCAACACTAGTTACCTGTAAATGGTCAGTTCTAGTTTTAAAATGTCAGACCACACGGGTCTTTTCATTTTCTTTCAGGTCAAGTTGAAGGTGTTCTTGGAGTCTGTGGTCTCCAAATTTCTTTCTTTTTTTCAAATTTGTCATGTTGGCTACAACAGCTACAATAAACCTAACATAGGAGGGTCAGGGAGGCATCAGTCAAGCTTCACCGAAACGAACAGAAAAACAGAAAAATTGTGTGTGTGACTGTGCTGAGGCTTTAAGACATAAAAATAGGTAAGTACATTTTAACGGTACTATACTTTCAAAACAAGTGGGGAAGGAATGGGGTAGCAAACAAACAATTTCCAGCATCGTCTTTAAAAGGTCTAAAAATAAATAAGCTTGAAATATGTTCCGGAGTCAGTGAGCAGCATCTCCTCTAAACACCACGGCGGAGGTGTCGTTCCTCTCCTAATCCTCTGTCCTGCAGTCAGAGCAGGGCTTTGGTGTTTTATGTGACCTACACAAACACAAAGGAGGGTTATTCCAGGCTTCCTGCAGAACATCTGAGTCAGTTCACTTCCAGCAAAACACTGAAAACGTCGGACATGTTATCTTTGCTGCGTTAGAACTGTAGAGTATGGCAGGTTCTCCTACGCTGTGGGAATTCAGAAAGGTTACATGTCCAAAATTAATTTCAGTATAGGTCTTTTTATATACTATCTAATGTACCAGGTTGTGCTGTGACCCAGTAGATACATGATAGTTCATTTCAGAATTTTAGTCATAGTTATTTAACATATATGCATCAGGAGACAGATATTAGACAGCTAGGTTTTTAAAGTAATAGATACATTTTCCCACATCGAATGTAAACAATATCATATCAACATATATTGTTGATGTTTGGCCAAACATGCCAAGGTAATTGATTTAAATTGCTTTCAGAAAACATTTTCATGAAACCAGAGGAAACCATGAGATATGATAAGAGCTCAAGTGTCTGTTAGATGGACTCTTAGTGAGGCGCCAGTTTTAAACAGGAAATGTATTGAAGTGATTAAATACTCAACAAAGGTTATGATTTATGGTTATGACTTAGGGCTACATAAGTGACAGGTTATGACTTTAATATGTTAAATACACGAGTGACAAAAAATGTCACTAAATTGTACCAATTTTAGTGGTCCCATCAGTGGTGCTGTGTCTTTTTTTATGTTAAAAACAAAATATATCATCTATATACTGTGATATAGGTTCATAACATGAATTTGAACGTATCCAGCAGCCATGCAGTAAATCCCATTTCACAATGTTCAGTGTGTCAGCAAATGTTGATTCAACTCTATGGTAATTTCTCAGGCTGTAGTCACTGCATTACACTGAAAGGTGTTTGTAGTGTTCAAGTGTCCACTTCCCATTTACATTCATGAAGTGCAGAGAATATTAGTAACACCTTCAAGTCCACTCTGTCTTCCTCTGATGCTCTGTGCAGTGGATAATGGAGCATTAGAGCGGCAGAAGTTGGATGTTTGTCATTTAAGCATCTTCAGGTCAAACTGACCCAGCAGAAATCGCGTTAAGGATAAATTTACAGAGAGGCTGAAGCATGAGTGCTCAATGAACACAAGTAATTCTGTGAGCTCCTGGCAGGTAATAATGCAATACCATGGTAAATCAGGCTGAAATAAAAAATTATTACATCATTTTTCTTTTGGTGAAAAGTGCAGTGTGTGTATAAAGGGAGTTTCAGAAAGAGGCCACAGAGTTAGCTGGCCTGATATCCTCAGGAAGGTTGTTCTGATCTCTCGGGGCTCACACAGCAAAGGCCTGATAAGTGGGTTTAACAAGTAATGACATGTTTCTCATTTTCGGACTTGAAGCAGTGAAGCAGTGATGATATTATAGATCATCACTCTCCTGTCCATGCTTGTGCCCTCTATAACACCTCGCACATTATATTTAACAGCTAAGACTTCATTTCAAAATGAGAAGATGTTTATAGCAACTAAGAGCCAGACATTTCTATAGGCGACTAATAGGGGAAGTAGAGTTGATTAGTTGTTTACTTGTTTCACCTAATTAAAAGAAAATGACGTAAAAACTGAGCTTGACTGTGAAAAACAGCAGCTGTTTCTACGTTGTCGCTTGATCTGCAGCTTTTAATTGTTGTTGCCACAGATGATTTTCTTGAGTAATTATTGTGGTCATTAGAAAAAAAAAAAAAAAAAAAGGTAGCAAAGTTATTATCAGCATCCTCTTCAGCTTTCTGTATGCATTCAACAGCCTTAGGAGCGACTGTTCAGAGGCAGAATTTTTACCTGAGAAAAAGAGAAAAATGATTCATATTGTTTTGTATTGAATGTTTGAGCACAGCAAATCTCAAACTAGAAAGTGGCATCATTTTTTTCACTTTTTTTGTTGTTGTTGAGAGGTGCTTTCCAATTCAGCTTGTAAAAGGATGTTACCCCGAATAACGCTTTTTTTTTTTTTTTTTTTTTTTACAAAGGTTTCCTTTTTTTGAGGAAACTGTCTCTGTCCAAGGTGCTGAAATCAAGTATCTTATTCGCCTCAGCTCTATTTACAGTTTATACTGTGATTCTTAGCAGGTTTACAAAACAATTTCTTCCATCTATGCTTGCCAAACATTATTTATGAAATTTAGCTTTTTTCCCTCATATTGAATAAATTATTATTATTATTATTATTATTATTATTATTATTATTATTATTATTATTATTATTATTATTATTATTACAATAGCACAGAAGTAATTTAGATTAAATAAATTAAAGACGGTGAAGTGACCTGTAAGAAGTTTTTTATTTCTGTTAGATAAAAACATAAAGTGAGCTATTGAATTGAAGGGACTGGTTCTTATTCTAGTCATTATGCTTACAACAAATACAGTACATAGAAATCATCAACATAATACTGTTTTATTTGGGGTATGACTGACAGTTATTACAGGGCAAATTGAGTTCAGCAGCAAATGGATGAGATACAATAAGCTGCGTCAAAGGCACAACCGCAGTGCTTTCATTTTACTGCATGAATGCTTTGACCTTGGCAGTTTATCGTGATATGTAGAATGGAGGAGCATTGTTTGTGATTTCAATACAGGACGCAGAAAGTGATGAAGTGTTTCATCAACTGTAAACAATGCACAGCGCACAGGAAGACTTTACATCTGAGATAGAAGCATATAGAGGAGAGAATAGATGGAATAATCTTCAAAACTGATATCCCATATAATCCTCGATTTCACTTCAATGCAAGTGAGAGTCTCTCATCCTGATATTTGTTGTGTATGCTCATAATAATTTCCTATTCAGTCTTTGCCCAGACAGTCTGACTAGTTCATCAGCAGAACTTCTCACATTATACAGTTGATTAGATTCAAACACATGCTCATGTCACTCACCCATGCATTCGCTTCCGGCACCATGTCCCATCAAATTCTTGAGATTAAAGTAAATTAAGAGATTGTTTTTGATTAGATCCATTTTCGTTTCATTGCCTCATCACAATTACATAGTGCTCTAACAAAGCTATTATGCCAGCAATCATATTCTGTTTAGGCGATCACATTCCATTAGCTGAAATGCTCCAATTAATGGTTAATAACTTAGATGGTTACAATTTAAAACTAAATAAGTAGAATCCTTTCAGGTGTAGTGGTGCATTAAGTTCTTGAATATTTTAGAGTGAGGTATTGTAGTTTCACTGTGTCAATATGAATTTCCAACACATAACAACTTGAAGAATAACATAGTTATTACGTTTTTTGTTGTGTTACCACTGAGGACACTTTATTGCATTAACTGTGCCATTATTGTTGTAAGTAAATTAGATTTATCCTGTTTATTCCCCTTTGCCTTCACTTGAGCCTATTGAAGAGTTCTTATGGGTTCAGTCCATTTTATACAGACACAAAATTAAATAATATGATGACGGAGCCAAAAACGTTTTCAGAATAGCTTTACACTAACAGCAGAGTAATTAAGAGAAAAATTCATTCTATTTTTTTTCTATCCTTTCTTTCCTTCTGTATATACCTCACATTGAGTTAACTGAATGAAACAACAAAACTTTTCTAAAGAGACACTGCAAACTTGGATTTTGCCAGCTCATCCAAAAGTAAAAGTTTGAAGAGGAAATAATAAAAGAAACCAATTGAAACCCTCACACTCTGAGATTAAATGCAGTGTTTCTGTCGCAGCGTGATCTTGATCTTATACGTCACAGTTGCTTTGACATAATCCCTTCTATACAAGTAATTCTCTCTCTCTCTGTCTCCTTGCCTGTCCCTTCTCCGCAGCCTCCGCTCTGTCAACAATACGGTCATTACCGGGCTAATGCCACCATTTTACACAGATGGACACTGCAGGCATCGGGCATGACATCACAACTTGGAAAGATGTTGTTAAGGGGTTGGGGGTGGGGGTGAAGCCATTTTTGCTGCACACTGGGACAGTTTGGTTGTCGGTATTGTGCCAGCAGAAATAACATATAATTTTTGGCAGGAATAGCAACTGCATTATAGCCTGCAGTTCAGTTCATCAAATAGCTTCTAGTTGAAGTCCCTTACAACTGTAAGACTGTCACTCATAAGACATACTCAGACTTAAAAGTCTTTAAGAAAGCTTAATGTTTCTATAGACACCGTGTACAACACCATCATTAACTTGACAGAGATGTGACACATAGACTGTAAACATGCATCTAATTTTATCAAAACCCATTAGCTTGAAACAGTTGGATATTTTTACATCCCTCTGTGCTGATGTCATCTATTTTTTTTAGCAGCTATAAGAGAATTTCAAAATAGCCCTTCTGATTTCCTGCACTATTTACACTGCTGTGTTCAGAGATGTGGCCAGAATTGAAGTGAAAATAAATAAAACAAGCACGAGCAAACAGCCCGGGCTAACCAAAATAACATCCCACCTTTCTACTGCCGAGTCCTTCACTGTGCACTGGAGCATAGGCTTTAGATTCATTTTATAATATTTTGAGTGTTTCTCGGTGGCTGAAATTCATACAGGATTTCAATTGTATCTCTGTCTGTTTGATTTATTGCTATGCTTTGCCTCCTTATTGCCATGAAAGGCCTGGAATTTTTTTTCTTTCATTCTGTCAAGCTGCTGCATAATACTGTAGCAGCACAGGGACAAGGGTTCTTAGGACTCAGACTATTGGGGCCTTTCCCTACAGAAATACTCTTATTACTGCCCTTTAGGGAATATGAACATCCAGTGTCTAATGCAGTTTAAATTATGAGAGTAATCCAGTTGCTATGTTGCTTTGAAATACTGTAATTTAGTCAGGCGAGTAAAAAACAATTGCGTCATCATCGCAGTTATCTTTGTAACAACTATTTAACATCCATACTAGTAATCTGAATACTGGATATAAAGATTTACCATGAATTTGGTTATTGTGGTACAATGAATTTAAACAAAAGTAGGTTTTGTGCTCTGTGCACCATGTAAACATTACAATACGTATATATAGAGAAAGATATGATATACACTAAATGATATGATGAATTAGATATAAATTGAAACCTATTTCAGGGTCTACATCTTTCCAAATTTGCCTTTTAAGAACTAATATGTTCATAAATTGGTCGACAAAGCTCCAAAGACTAAAATTCTGTGAAAAAGTGACCTACACGCATTGTATCCTTTGCAGTAGTATGTCAGGATCAATAGTCCAGTGTTTGGTAATGGTGCAGTCTGTCCTCGTAAAAGTTGAGGACAGTCTAAATGAAATTTTATTCACCAGGTGTTTGCCCTCTGGTGCTCATCGGTCACTGGTAAATCACATGAACCGGACAAATGAAACAGCCTAAGATGTAAATCACTGAGGCCTCTCGTCGGCCTCAATGAGTTTCTTCTTTCGAGGGAGCAGCCTCCAAAAATGCGACACGCATATGGACACTCATGTACCCCGCTGTGCCACGTGGTGGTCTAAATGTAATAACATTTTTCTTTACAACCCTGAAAAGATATCATATCCAAGTAGATGAGATCATGCAGTGCTGTTTCTGTGTGGGAACACCATGTACACAATGAAAGGGAATAAGTCAATACTGTGTGGGAAGACAAAATCGCTTCACAAAGTCATTCATGGGGGAATTACCATTATTGGATCAAAGTCTCCCCCAGTCTTAGCCGCTTGCCAACGTTTTCTGTTGAGACCCTGATGTTGCACCACTATCAGCTGAGCATGGCACTATGAAGAACAGTGTGGCAAACATTCAATTGGTGATGTCTGCGAAAATGTTTCATGGGCCTTTGTAAATAATGTAGGATGATATAATGCAAATCCCCAAGTGTAGGATCATTTTCTAATTAATTTTAATAGATAATTTTATGGCCACAGACAAATGAAATAATCATGATTGTTTTAGTCTGTCTCTAGCCTCCAGTCTCAATCACATTGATTAATTAATATTGAATCCTTATTATTTCTTGAAAGTTGCATCAATCAAGAGTAGACTTGTATGTAAGTTTATTAAGTAAGTAAGTTAAGTTTATTTTTAGTTTTTCCAAAGACGACAATTATTTCCAGCTCTCCTGAAGTCAGAGTTCCTCTCCCTCTTTTCCTTCCTGCACTTTAAAAAAACTGTGAAAACACAGAAGGCTGATATAGATGGTATATGATATATGCGCTCTCTTGCTGTGATGAAAACAAAATCTAATATGATGACATGTCACGGTCTGCTTTCAATGCGAGCACACTGATATTTTCCTGTCTTTCTTTTTTTTTAATGGTTGTTTTGATGGATCATTATGTCTCTGCTAATCAGAGCAGTAGCCCATTAGCATAAGCACTGCCTCTGTGCCATTACACTACTTTAAAATAGCTTTTTAAATACAGAAGGAAATGACCTTGCAGAGCAGTAAGTGTGCATGTGTCAAAATCCCCTCTCATTGAGAGCATTTTTTTTTAATATGCTAAAGTTTATTGCCATAAATTTGAGCTTGGTTTGAGTTTCGAGTAAACTTTTTGGGTGAGGATTAAATAGATGTCTTTGCTCCTTTGATTTGTTGCTAGAAATGGACTGTTGCCCTCAGGAGTATTTTGTTATGTGACAACAAATTTGACATAAGTAGGAAGTTCAAAATGATGTTGTTGTGTTGTATCCTTTTCAACCAACTACTGAGGCATTAGTGAAGTCATCCTTTACAAACAAGTAGTGGAACATATGCCAAAAAAAATGAAAGCATCAAAGCATAAAAAACTGATGCTGTTTGTTCCTTCTCACATCAGGAGGAGCAGACATTTCTCCAAAACCACATCAGTGGCACCAAACACGTTGCTTATTTACTCAAGTTTTGCATTTCACAGGTGCCATGAGAACACCTGGACTCTTGAAGTAGAGGCACAATTTTGTCAGTTAATTTTAAAAGATGCTGATGCTCATATATTTGCTTTAGTAGAAGCCCTTTTCTCCCCTATTTCTGTTCTGTCTTTTAAAAGACAAAACTATTTTTATGTATCATTTGCAAAACCTGCCACACAGCACGTCCTGTTAGAAATCTCACCGCTGATTTTACTGAGTCTGCTCTTTGCTAAGGGCATTAGATTCTTTTTTTACATTCAGACATGCATCATGGGAATTTAAGTTGACTGACTCACTACATATGAAATATATACCATGTGAAAGGTGGCAGGCAGAACTGGATCACTCCAGTGCAAACTGGAAAGAAGCTGAAACAACCACAGATGGTGTGGAGGCTTTTAGTGGACGCTACAGCGGAGGCAGTGCAACAACAGGGTTTACCAAATAATGTAACTCGAAATTAAACATTCAACAGGATGTTGAATATTTTATCTTTATCTATAAATTAAACCTTTGAGGTTAAAAATAAAGAAAAAAAAAATCTTTTTTTTTTAAGATTTTAGATCTTTTATAATTATGTAGTGTTCGTTCCACTCTAATCTATAATGAATCATTAATCATCAGACTGTTCAGTTAAAACACATTTGAGGTTGATTCAAGAGCAACTTCATTTTACCTTTTTTCACATTTAAATGAAATCATGATTCAACTCAATAAATATAATCCCAAAATGCTCAGTAAGCCACATTCAGTCATTTATAAGCTGAAGCACAAGAGATATCTAAATATTTCACCATATAACCAACAATAGAAAACATCAGAGGATGTGTGGGTGTTTGCATTAATGTTCCTATCAAAATAAAAGTTACATATTTTGCGTTTAAAAAAGATTAAATGAATTTACTGTATTTATGGTAGATCCTTTAGTAACATTATCCTGATTAACTCTGAAACACTACGACACTAAACCTACATAGTCACTGAAGGAGATGAGCACAAAGTCGTTCAGCTCGATAATGTAAGATTTATTCTGTTGTGTTATTTTGCTTGTATTTTTTCCCTACATCCTTTAAATCACTCTTGTAAAAAAAATGCAGAGTCACAGTGTCGCCCTTTTGTGACAGCATCTACTCTGCTTCAAATAAAGTCAGGGTATTTTGATAACACCAACATGTTTATAGCTGGATGTAACATTTTTGTGTGGCTTGTTTCAACATAAATGCTTGTTGCTTGCTTATGAAGAGGAAATGGCAAGTGCTTGTTGTCAGATATTCCTGTTTTTTTTTTTTTTTACCACAGACCATCAGAGGTCAAGCTGTAACCAAGCAACATATCTATTTGAATATGTTTTGAATTTGACTGTAAAGACTTTGATTCACTATAAGTGTGTGAAAAGAGGTAAACAAGAAGCCAAGTTGTGACAAGTTCTGTAATTTAGTGACACTCTTTCTTTTTATTGTTTTCTGATGTCATTTATGTGGCACCCAAGAACATGTTGTTGTCTCTGCATCCTGCCGAGCCAGTTTCCCACTCAATTAATTAGAGATTTTCTTTCAATGAAACTGTGCTGGTCTTTGCTCTGTGCCGCCACACTTCTACTGCAAACGTCTGCTTCTTTTTTTATTTTTTTTATTTTTAATCCGGGCTCCAACGTTGCGATCAACAAAGTGCCTGTGGTGACACAGTGTATGATGGTCGTTTCCTGCCCCTGTCAGAGCTTCAGGGAATATTCACTGGATGTCAATACAGCCCATCTCTAATTGAAGCAGACAACATGTTGCCCGGAAGGTGTTATGACAAGCCATACTCACACTTTCCATCCATTATGGTTACAGAGCATGAGAGCATGATATTTATAACACCTGATAACTGTTAGAATGTATTAAGTAAATAGAGGTTAAGCAATTATACAGTAATTCAAAATAATACTTGACATATAAGTATCATGAGTATCATAAGTATCATGATTTCAACTTACTATGTCTTGTAACTAGTGATTTAAACAATTCTCATGCACTTTGAAATGTATCATGTATTTATGCTTTGAGGAAATACTCATCCAACGTTTCATTACTGGCAGGGAGTTGATGTATAAGAGTTTAATGAGTGATTATGTCACATCTGGATTGTGTCAAATGAAAGCACTTAACGCCAAGTAATGAAGAAGCTGAGGATTTGATTCATTTAGACTTTTTTTTTCACTTGAATCTAGGAAATGTCCAATTTGCATCAGCAGCTCTATAATACAGATGCAGCTGTGTTACAGTATCATAACAATGAGATTAAGCTACAACAGTAACAATGGATTACAACATGGATTGTTTCCTGTGAAATCTTTGTGCTTATCTAAATCCAGTAAGGGAATGGTGGACCTGGCCACCACCAAACTGCCAATCTCAGTAGAATTATTGAATGTATTTATACTGATTTCATAGATTTGATTTCATAAAAATTATAAATACTGCAATTTTAAATAAATGTTCAGCAGCAAAACTGTAATACTATGGTCAACAGAATAATGGATTGTTTGAAACCGCAAACAGTTTAGTCCAAACAATTTTGAGATGATCATTACTCGAGTCAGAGTAATCCATCCTGTTTATTTCTTTTAGCAGAATGATACAGCTGACTTGGCATAATTCACAATTGATGCATCGATGCGATGAATAAGTCGTTACACCCCATGTAAACATCAATTAATCCAAAATAAGAAACACGGGACATTGGCAGAAATGTGTTAATACATTCTGTTCAATTTTTAATTTGTTTTCATTCTGTCATCTCAGTTATATGTCGCATTTTGCATTCAGTTGATGCTCAGATGATGACTTTCAAATATATTAATGAGGCTTCTCACTAGTCTGGGTCTAACAAGGACAGACAATAAAGACTGAAGACACTGTGCGCAGTTCAGATTAATATTTCACGTGAAAAAAATCCTTTCTTGAGCTTCACTGCTCAGGTGTTGACTTTCACAGACTTGCCTTGATGCAGTCAGTCTTTTCAGAATTTAATATTTATTTTGCATTTTTATGTAATAATTGAGTCAGGTATAGAATAAAAAAGTAGCTCAATGGGAGGAAAAGGGGGACAAAATAACAGTATATTCTATTACAATCTATGTTCTCCAAACATTACTTTTCTTCAGGACTTTTTTGATTGAAGTCTAAAATAGAATGAGACATGATAGAGCCACCAGTGCATTTATTAGTGCAAATGATGTCTGGTGAAAAACATTCTCATTCTGATCTATGCGAGATGAGGGACTTGGTTGTATGATTACAATGACACATTGCCTAGCAACCACTGTTCATGTTTACTCAACTAAACTGTGCTGAGACAAACATTGGAGGGGAATCAGATAAAATGGCGAATTCAATGAGGACACTGAGGGATTAACTGACTTTAGCCGATTCTTCAAAGGCAACAATAACAAAAAAATCCTCCATCGTCAAGCAGATTCTTTGTCGAAATGCCAACAATGTTGTTGGTTACAGTACATGAACGTGTGGGATCACAGCGTTCATATTATCATTGAATGAGGATCCAACCACAATCCATAGCAGTAAAAAGGCTTCGTCATTTAATGTGTCATTGTCATTTACAGTAAGTACATATAAATGAAAGTATTTGTGCTCTACACATCCATATTGTGCGCCATCTAGGTCGCAAGCTCTTCCACGCCAGCAAATGTAATGTACCCACCCTCCCACACGAGTTACTGGAAGCCATAATCACCTATGTTCCCATTTTTCTCCTATGCAGGAGCAATGCCATTTATCTCCTCTTAACTTCCTTTGATAGGTCATTAAACTGGTCTTGGAGCTGTGAAGTAAAGCACTGAATCATGTCACAGGTTCCATCTGCTGGCATGCCTAATCTGGGGCAGAAGAGTCCAAGTACATATGGCTGCCACATTAAGTTTTATATAATAATTGGCAGTGACTGAGCCATGAGCGGCATTCAGTGAAAATTGATATCAATAAGCGAGAGACAGAGAGCCTAGGTTACAAGTAAGAATTGGGCTGAAAATGGAAAGAGAGAGAAATCCTGGTACATCTGCTGAAAATCTGAAAGTCTCTCCTGATGTGAATGTTTGTTCTAGATTTCAGAAATAACAGCAACACCTTACACCTTACAAAGCTAAACTGTGGAACAAGAGTGGGAGCTGAATCAGCATGTACTGGTATGAGTGGTGAGCCCTGTCCCACCAGATGAGAACTTGTATCTTGCAACGTTGAGGAATTATTCTCAAAGTTCTCAAAAGAAAGGCTTCTGCAAAATTGCCGCTTGCTGGAAAACATTACTCTGTGAAATATGTGACTAGAAAGTAAAGAGAAAAAAAAAGCAGCACAAATGCTCTCCTGTCAGTTGTTAAAATCTGTGTCGTCATATTTTTTTGTTCATTTCGATAGTTTATGTTCGTTTCTTACTGCTCAGTGGCAGTTTAAAATTTGTAAACGTTCTTCTTTTTTAAGGGCGCTGTGAAGACATTGCCTTTGAGATGCCAGCTGCATTATGAAGTTGTGTCATTACGCAACAGTCCACTGGCAGAAAGGAATGAAAGTTTAAATGCTAAAATAGAGTGCTGAATAGAGCTTTAAAATATGCTGCCGTCAAGCTGTGTTCAGGCAGACTGACACATCGCTGACTGTGTGTCAGAGAATTCAAACTAAGTAACCAATCAATTTGAAGGAACCCACCTATTCATGGCGAAATCATTATAAGGAGCCCTTGAGGGCTGGAGGGAAGGCAAGCTTTGGATGAATCTGTTACAGAGTACACTGCTGCAGCTTTTATCCACAGTGCTTAATTTTTAAAATAATAATTTTTATAGGGTGATAATGGTGCCGTTGGGTCTGTCATAGTCTCATGTGGGCATGAATGACTTCTTTCTTCATATTTCTGGCTATGTTTCCATTGGAGCAAAGACAATGTGCAGGAGTCTTTATGCATTTTTCTAGTTGGTTGGTATGATCGAGGGCACCTACCAACATAATGACAAGTGACAGAAAAAAAGCTGCAGCGGAATAGAAGTTTTTTAACTGATTCCAGGAGCTAATCTCATTATACTTGAAGCTGTGCAATTGCCTGTAATACGTGTAATTTTGTGATTATTTTCCAAAATCATCTAATTTTCACCATAATTATATCAGAACTTTGGAGTGAGTTGCAGAACAACCTTGAAAGTCTTGTCTAAAAAATGATTTGCTTCCATTTTTATAATAATGATAAGAACAAGAAAATGTCTTCTTTTTTTGTCATCCTTGTGGTATTACTATGGGACTATTTTTTCTGCATGTTAACTGCACAGCAATTTGATTTCTTTAAAGATGATTTAAATGCTCGTTTTAGTAGGATTAGAATGCAATATCCAAAAAGCTTTAAGAGCAACAGGAAAAAAGGCGGTTGGTTTGAATTGTTGAGTGTTTTTTATTATTATTATCTAAGTCTATGTGTTGTTTTTTTTATTTTTTATTGATTTTATGTTCAACGTATATGCTTTTATCAAATAGAGCTCAGATTTGAATCAGATCAGGCTTTTAGGGCCAAATTATTATATTATATTATATTATATTATAGACAATGGAAGCTTTAATTTGTGTTTGATGTGATGTAGTGTCTGCTGCACTTTAAGTTACACATTTATTCTAATAGAACCCATCATTCCTATATCAAACTCTGAATTAAATACATCTAAATTCAATATAAATCTAATTTTGAGAAAATGCTTTTAAAACTATCAGTCAGTAAATAGGAAATTACATTTCCCTCTGTCCATGGACTGCAAGAAGTTCTGTCAGTAGTGCATAGTGAGAGGGAAAAGTGTGTATGTCAGAGTGTGTATGACTGTGTCTGTGTTAACTGTGCATCTGCATATGCACATATTCACACTTTTGATTCAAAGGGTGTGAGCACATTTATCACACATCTGCATATTCCTATATGTTGTGTTCATAGTGACAGTTTTCACAATATATATATATAGAAGTAGCAACATGTCTTCATTTGACCTAAAGAGCAGATGACGGTGGAAAAACAGCCTCTGATTAAATTAGCATTAAAATTACATTTCTTTTAATGAAATCAGTACATGAGAAATTCTTTTGTGCATTTCCCGTTAAAAAACTATAGTAAATCACATGCATCAACTGCTTGTTGTATAACAATAACAAAAATCCAAATTTGTATTCAACTCTTCATACTGACAGTTGCACCGCACAAAGAACCTGACTTACATGAATGCCTAATGACTGACTTTCAGTTCCTGGATATGCTAAGTGTTAGCTGCCGACTCAATAACACTGTCCTCTTTTGCATTTCACAAACCTGGTGTTTTCAGGATCAGTTATTTTTTTTTTTTTCCATAACCCTCAGAGTAACAGAGATGTCTGTAATCTCTGTTTGTGAAAATTATTTTTTTGATGTGTGTCCCAGTGGGTACAGAAGCAAACATGAACATCCAGACAAATATTTTGGAGGAACTTCTTTTTCAACATCTGTACTGTGAAGTATATGTTTTAACTGCAGTCGAAAAAAAAAAAAAAAAAAAGGTTGAATAAGGCACAGTTCAGCAAGTTGTACTGTTGGTTAATATGATTCATTGTTGGTTTTCATATTTTTCTTTATCCTTGATATTCAAGTGGGAACACGATACAAAAAAAAAAAAAAATGACAATTCAATTCACAATTCAAAAAAATCTGAATAGAAAGCTTTGTTCCTCAGCAAACTAATTTAAATGCGTGTGCTATTGTTCTCTTTTCTCATAAAAGTAACTTTTAAGTGAATATCCACATCTGAGAAATAAGAGCTGCTTTGTTAATTGTTAAAAATACTGCAGGATTAATCATCTGACAGATTAAGCCACAGTGTACACCACCAGATGCATATTGCTTTCCCACAAATGCATGTGGTGAGGTAGAGTCAGGCTAATTAATGCTTTGCCGCAATTGTAATTAATACCGTTTTACCTCCATTACTGACAATGTGGTCATGTTTACTAAGTGTTTTTGGTGTGAGCAGTTTTTTTGTTTTTTTTGTTTTGTTTGTTTTTTGTGTTTATTCAGGGAATTTGCACGTTGGAAGGTGAGGAACACAGCGATCGAGAGAAGGGACCTGATCCGGAACCCCGTGCCACTCATGCCTGAGTTCCAGCGCAGCGTACGCTTGCTAGGCCGCAGACCAACCACTCAGCAGTTCATCGACACCATCATTAAGAAATATGGAACCCACATTCTCATCTCAGCCACCCTGGGAGGTAAGAGAGGTTCATTGCTTCTATTTGCTTCCCATGCTTTATTAACACCTTTAACACACTGTTTTAAAAGCTTTTCACACATGGTTTGTGCTCAGTTTCCATGATTCATGTTGATGAAATTACATTATGGCCAATGTTAGGGAGGCTCCTTCCTGAAAATGAATTTATTGTATCTAAAAGTTGTGGCGGGCACTGAACTGCAAATTCTTGATATGAATATTTAATATGGATTTTTATTAATTAAACATTATTAATCTAAATAATTTAAAAGCTGATTCGTTTTTCAATGAATTGATAATTATCAATCTCAGATAATAAATGCAACAGAGCAAAAGGGAAGAAAACACAGATCCCCGTCAACAAGTTAATGAATGAAAACAGTTAATTTGTACTAATATCACTGTTCAATAACCTCATATGATAATACTGTAAAACCACAACACTGTGGTGTCCTGGTTTATTCATCTGTCTCTTTGCAACAATGTTAAAACAGCTCAGTCCAACACTCTAGATCATTTTCCAGGGTGTTGGAATAAAACTCTGCCAGAGCAAAACTGCATATTCATCACAAGAGTTCAGGGCAAAGCAGACTGTAAAAAGTCTCATAAACAAATAACTGTGTATCAACGCATGAGTTGAGTGAAATGAAAGTGACCATAGTGAAAGAACAAAAGATTTACCAAATCATATTGTAGGACAGAGCAGCAACTGCATCCATGAAACAATGAAAGATTAGACCAGTCTAAACGTTCAGCAGTTGGTCATACAACAGAGGTTAAATTTGGAGCATATAAGACCAACTTTTTAATATGTTCAGGTGTGAGGATTTGTCACCTGTCTGGTTTATGGCCTGTACAGGATCAGCTCCACACTAAGTTAAGCGAAGTAACTGCTCTATTCTGCAGAGGTTTTCGATCTCGTCTGGCTTAAGTGGATTTTCCTGTGGGACAGTGACCCAAAGCTCGCATCAAAGCTGTGAGAGGGATGGGAGAGGGATCTGATATCTGCAGTCACCACACCTCATCCCCACTGAGTCTCTGCAGTAACATTTCATTACTGAAAAATGCTAAACATCATAGAAATATATGTCTACCAAATATAAAGAACTCAACCTTTTCATGAATAGTCTACACTATATACACTGCACCTAATGTATTGCTATTATTATCACAAACAGTGATGATAAATGAAGAACAAGCTAAAGAGAAAAGTGGGTGAAAATACCTAAAATGTGTCAAACCAGACTCAGACACAACCTCCAGGGTATGTCGAGTCTTAGCCAACTGATCCACATACTGTATAAACATCTCATAATGGGTTGAACAGTGACTGTGTGCACATTGTGGGTACTTATTTCAGTGCTGTGCTACATCACAGCTGGCAGTCAAAAATCTAAATTGAGAAATAAAAAAAAACTCAAAGTCATATTAAATTCCACTTTTATCCATACAAAATGACAGAATGCTTTTTTGTTCCTATGATGAAAAGACAGCTCAGACGTGATAACAACGTACAGATGCAAGAAAACATCATCAAGAAGAAATTTGTTTACTGAATCAGCAGCATGAATGCACGGTAATCTAACAACACAGCTCCAATTTCATTCACCACACCCCAAGACCATTACAGTCATACATATGGTAATTGCATTTTTCTGTACTTGCCAAATTAAACCTGAGGATAATCTTCTTCATAAGTACTTGTACCTGTGGACCTTTCAGGTAAATGGGGGAGGATGATTATCATATGTATTGCTCTGATTTATCTACAAGCACTGTCTAAATTAACAACAATACCAGAAACACTTAGCACCTTTCAGATAGTTGATATTAGAGAACAACCACTTTCAAAAACCACTGTAGCATGTAGAACAATATCTATTGACAAGCTATTATTGAGATTTAATGATGTGTTTGTCATGGCTGTTCTTTGTAATAGCGATATAGTATCATATAATAATAACATCTCCCAAATATAATCAAATATATTTTTAAGATCAAATTAAATTTCCAGTTCCAAAACTCACCATGGAAAGAGGAATACATTCCTCTAATGGATGATTTCAGTATTTTGGATGTGCTTCCCAAAATAAAAGTTAAGCACCCCTGCTGTCCAAGTCTAAATATAAATGGCTGCTCAGTTGGATCTCCAATCTTATCTTTATATCTCTGAGGGATGCATCAAGGCAGCTAACTGTGATTACTTTGCCAATTGCATTTTAAAGATATAATTAGTAAGATAAACCAGCGTTTTCCTCAGATCCTGTATTGTATAATTGAATGCATGAAACATTGCCAGCTAATCACTCTAGTTGTTTTAAAATGACGTTTATCACTTTTCAATCTCACGATCAGATACCTTAAAGAAATATTCATGATACATTTCATGTCATGTTCCTGTGCAGGCACGCTTGGATTTAAACAGAGTGTAAAGTGTTTCACTTTGTCAGACATCTAATAAAAGGATAAATTCTGTGAAGATTATTTGTATTTAGAAAAGAGTAAAAGTAGTCAGACTGTATTGTACTGGTCTTTTGTCTTGTAATTGCAGAGTGAATTAAAACAATTTCTGTCCATCGGCACAGACACGTAAGCATTTACCAGAAAAAAAGAAATCCAATAAGAGACATCCTTTGTTTTTAAGTCTTATATTTCATTGAACATCAAACACAAGGGTAGTACAGTTTTGCTAAACTTGTAGTGGAATGTCAGGTGTGAAGGGTTAGAGTTGCGATATCATATGTGCCACTTTGTAAGGTGATTCATGCTGCAAAGCTTATTTTGGAAATTGGAAATACAATAATGGGCTGAAACATAATATGAAAGTAACATGTAATTAAGTGCGTCCAAGCTAGAAGGATTTCTACTGCCACAGATGCACCAGGTGGCTAAAATTGGACAATAGCTGAAAAAAAATGAGTCACGGAAATAATCACAGTATCATTTTCCACCACAGCATCCGTCTTAGTCTTATTGCATCATTGTATTTTCTTCTGCTTTCTCTTTGCATTTCTAGGATTCAATTCATTTCCTTTTTTTGTAACCTCTATCTCATTTTCTCCACCTTTGAGTTATCACCATATTATCCTTAACCTTGAGGCCATTTTGTTTCAAGTTATGGGTCAGTACATTCTTATCTCTTCAATCTTGGGATTGGCCATTAAAAGAACACGGTTATATGAACCAATAAATGTGGACACCAGACTAGTGATAAAGTGACGAGAGCAAGCCAGTTCTCTATTTATTAGTCGTACTCTTTGTGGTCTCAAGAGCCATTAGACACTTGAGAGGAAAGAGGCAAACTCTTCTTCTGCCAGGCAACGTAAAGCTGAGTGGTGAAGTGTAAGGGGTCTCATTAGATGTCTCTTTGGGTCTTAATATAAATGGCTGCATTGTATGACTATTGTCATGTAACCATGGCACATATGTTTTCTTTTCCTTAGAGAACATTTATAGACTACTATGAGTACTCATAGTAAAACCACTAGAAAACGCACAGAATGTAAGCTGATAAATACGGAAACATATCAAATAAATAAAATATTAATTTAAAGTGTACTTTACTTTTCCTATGACATTAACTGAAGTACGAAACTGACAACTACCTTGTGTCTCATGCTATTTCAACCTGTAGTAGTGCTACAGAGCACGTGTTTACAAATGAGTCTTGATTTGTATTGTGCATGAGCACAATGACTGGTTTCACAATATTCTCCTTGTAAACATTTGATCGCAATAACAGAAATAAAGAACAGGCCTATTAACGACTAAACAATGCACAAATTAATCTATAAAAATAACAATGTTACAAATGTTGTTTTGAGGAAGAAAATGAGTACAGGCTGTCCGTTAGGCCCCGAGGATAGAAAACGTATTTAGATAATTAACATCGAATATAAACAGAACTTAAAAACAAAACTTCTCAAAGCATGTTTAGGTTAAGGTTAAATTAAAAACAAAGTGAAAATTACCTAGTTATTGTTGGGGAGAACTTGACCATTGTTAAGTATTGGTGGAAAAAAGGTCTTTAAAGAAACAAACATTAGTACCAGAGACCAGGGGACGGGTTTTGTGGTCTCCTGTGTTGATGATGCACACTTTTTTATGTTAAGCCATTCACCCCAACCTCTTCTTTAAGACTGTGTGGGACAATGAAACTTCACACTACATCTGCCCTCGCCACTAACAGAGCCCATTTGAACAATTGCTTTCCCAGTGAGGACACTCGCCTTTAATGATTTGACTGACCATTAAAACTAAAACCCCAAATTTTGCACAGTTACCTTTGGACATTGTAATAAAACATGAACTTTTCTCCATTTTGTTTATTTGTCTGTATATTAATGGCCTTCAGCTTCTTTTCATGTAAAAGATGCAGAACTGTTTGTTGGTGCCCAGTTCCTCCAGACACCACAGGCATCTGGAAGCATTGGGCACCAACACACATTGTGTGGAAGACAAAAACACTTTGAGACAATACCCTTTGTTTGTGCCTGGGTTCGTGTAGACAGCCTCACTGAATTACAGATTATATATTTCATTTTCTATTTTCTATCTTTTTTGTTCCCCTGGCGATGTACAGGCCCAGGGTGCAGCGAGATAATTGGTGCACTAAACGTGCTGAGATGTTGTTCCATCTTAAGAGATTAATCAGATTTCAAAGGATGTTTAAGGAGCTGATCTTAATCATATTTAATGTAGATATAAGTGACACAACAATAATCAGAACAATAATAATGACACCAATTATAACCTCAGTTGTAGTTATTGAGAATAGTCGGAAATGAGGTGCTGCAGTAATGTCAGTGTAAACTCCATTCTAACAAGCATTGAAGAGAAGAGGATTGTCAATTACTTTCTTCTAACACAACTGACAGACACCGTCTGCTGTAGACATGTCGAAAAGTAATTATCAATTACCTGCTGCTTTTCTCCTGTCTGCACATTTTACTTTCTTCATACCACCTGAAGCTGACTTTCTTGGATATGTGGATATTTTAAAAGAGACATCAATGGATGTTTATTTTGACTTGCAACACATGACCCGACTGCATCCCGGGTGCAGTCTGCGCGTGGGAGACTTTAACAGAACAAATGCATCACAGATTTCCCAAAGAAAGACACCACCAATATGAGTCGATCCTCCAGAGACACTGAAGCTGGAAAACATATCAAGATAGTTTGACATAGATGCTTAACATTTCCTCTTTGCCTCGAGACACTGAAAACAACAAAAAATTTAAGTTTATTGACAAATCTAAACATTTATATGTGCCCAGAGCTTTTACAATGGTGACAGACTCTCTGCACATCTAAAGCTGTATATCAGTGCTGGAGGAAGGTGTTGCTCTTGGAAAGAAAAAAAAGGTGTGAAGGACAGATTTGCATTTTGCTAAAGCTTTGAGGGACATATTTCAGCGCATCTGTCATTTCCACTCCCTCATATGTTTGAAATCAATTTTCCACCTTGAGATAGAGTGCTGCTGTTTCACCGTGAATTCTGTCTGTGTTTATACAGAGAGGACTAAAGCGTTGAGTTGAGTGAAGAAACTCAGGAGCACAAACCTTCAATTAAATTCACTTCTGTACAAAACTCACAGAGCATGAACATACAGATCTAAATCGTACCTTCAAGTCAAGACAAATACGAGGTAATAATAAATGTGTATACAGTCTCGCAATTACGAAAGGCTATGTAATGTACGTGTTCTCTGAAAAGTTTCTACACGTCATGTTAAGACCATCAAAGCCACGGCAACAAGAAAAACAGATTTATCTTGGGCTGAAGATGTCAGAGCAAGAGGGACTCTATCTTAAGACTTATTTGCCTCCTCCTCTCTAGTTAATACACAACCTATGACTGGATGAGAGACCTTTTCAGTGCAACAGTCTGATGCAGTAAGCACTGAAGAGGAAGAAGGAGTTTATTGAAATGACTTGCGGTCACCGAGGCCTGGGGCTGGAGTTCATATGCAGAGCGCTCTAGCTGTGCCTGAGGTTGTAGTGAAAAATGACACAGTCTGTCAACATCATTACAATTCGCCACATCATGGTTATTTTTGGAATAGTTGTTGTTTTATTGCCAACATAAACAAGGAGTAATTATTACAGCAACCAGTGGCTACATATTTGTGGGGTTTATCATATTTTTATGATTAATATTCACAAAAAAATGTCTTTAGGTTCTGTAAATGTGCAACAGGCTGCAATTGTTACAGATCGTCTTCCCCATATTTCCAAAAAAAAAAGGTTAAATACATAAAACAGTAAGTCAGAATGTAGTCTAATATACTGAATATATCTTTTAACCAACTATTAACCTAAATCTAATTCTACCAGTCAACCTAAAACCAAATCTTAACCCTTTCCCCCAGATGAAAACTCAAACTAGTTTTCACAAAAATAACTTTATATTATATTGTAGAAGCCCTTTCACAATCTCTCTAACTAATTTTGAGGGAAAGAGTGCAGTGATTTTAAATACCTAAACACATAATCTCTACATGAGCTGATTAATACTGGCAGGCTGCCAATGAGGTGCCCTATAATAATGGCCTACAATATATTACTTACTGAAAGGTCCACACCAGTGATTTTTTTAAAGCCACGGAGGTAATGATTTTACCTGACCAGGAGCAATAACCACAAAATATTTATGTTCAGAATACCTCCTTTATGCCACACTAAGTTGCAATAGAGATAAAAAAAAGGCAAATCAAGGGCTTAATGTGGGACCATTACACTTACACAGTGATGTAAGTTAAGTGTGTGTAAGTAACTTTGTTAACCCTTGAGGGAGAGTGGAAATGTCGTGTCAGAAAATGGGGCCTCATCCCCTCAGTACTTGTACTCTAACCAGCCATGAGACATCGGCCTTGACTGCTACCCACCCCTAGTCACGGTCACCACAAGTTAAGTGACCAATTCCAATGCATCGCTCAGGGCAGCACAACCATTCGCAGCACAGGGAACCTGAACATATGTGACACGCTCTTGAACGAGTTCCAGGCGTATGGTTTGCCATTTCAACAGTAATCTTCCAAGCAAAAGGTTTTTGAGCCTGTGGAAGTGAATTGTTGTTTGCTTTTTCTGCATCTGTTTCCACTCACAGAAATGAAAGATGGTGAAATATGATTTGTAAAGAATGAGCAGCTCAACCCTTTATACTGTGTCAACAAACAAACATATGACATGCAAATCACAACGATTGTCTGGTGCACTGCAAATATTTGGTCCTGTTGTCGCTGCTCTAAACGTTCACATTCTTCCCCCTTTCAACCGACTGAAAGGTCAGCAGCTGCGTATAAATATGACCCTCCATCTATTTTCTGTGGACATACAAACTTTGCACCCGGCACATACTGGACAAACATAAGTTGAGGATCGTATTTGAGGGTTTTCAGTTCTCACTTCTCAGATTTTTAGTCTAAGCTTAGGCTTCTATTTATGGAGAAAGATTAGAGACATGCTGATTTTTTGCGTGTGCATAATCAGTTTTATATTCACAGTAGTTGTGACCTTATTACAGTGGCAGTGATTTTAAATTCACAGCAGGTTAGAGGTGGGAAGTCTGTCTCTATTTCAGCAAAGGAGTAAAGATTTAAGATCTAAACAAGAATATATTTTAATTTCTCAAAAATGACACCACCTCCAAGCATAACAATGGATTATTGTCAGTGTTAGCGTGAGTACTTAATTCTGTTCAATAGCTACGTCAGTAAAGTACCAGCCAAATTCCTCAGATCAAATAAGAATCTGTCAACATTGCTTTTGACATGATAGGTAGTTATTGCATTTAAATATTGTGGAATTAGAAAGGAATAGAAAATAAAGGTAACCTAGAAATATGTGATACAATATCTCAGGCTTCAGATAAAAAGGCACAATCATGAAGTATAAGTGGCTGCACATGGTTATAACATTAACTGCAGCTTTCCTACTTCTGCACTCCCTCTTTTCTAATTTTCCTGGCACTAATTAAATCTCTGCAATCACTAATATTGTTTTCTATTTCTGTGTTTATATTCTATTTGTCTTTTTTCTGCCTGGGGTAGCTGAAAAGGAAAAAAGATAGTGAATGTGATACATTTGTTCTCTAAAGGATAAAATTCCTGTGGTATTGAGGTAAAAATTCTATATCACTAGACCTCTCATGGAAATAATGCCATCCCAATAGGGGTAAATCTGGGGACATTTCTGGGGATGGTGCCAGCCGGGGATAAAGCAGCAAATATGGAGACTGTTCCTGGAAAACTGGGGCATCTGGTTTCTCAAGCTAAAACTGCTTGCCTTGGTTTTCAGACCTCTGACTTATCTCTTATGTTAAGAGCTCCATTGGCAGCAAAGATAAGCCAGAATTGGACAACTCTCACAAATGAAGATGTCAACGGTACACTTGCATTATTTATTCAATGCACCTTAACTAAAAGATAATTTCTTCAGTTGAGACCTCAAATGCTTTACTCACACTTTACCTCCTTAGAACTTCCACACCACTAACCACATGGAATATAATCCTAATCTTATTTCTATTTCCTTGTGCTACCTGTAGGAGAAGAGGCGCTGACTATGTACCTGGCCAAAACAAGCTGGACAGGAAGCTTGCCAACGCTACTCAGAACGTGGAAGCTCTTCATCAGCTGGCCTCGTCATACTTTATTGACCGAGACGGCACGATGAGGAAGCTGCACGAGATCCAGATTTCTACCAATGCCATCAAGGTTGGTGCAACAAGCCACAGTCTATGTGAATAACCTCCATCTTAAAAACTGTTTGTTTATTCACTGTGATATTTTAACCTCCTGCTACTGAGACAGAACAGTTATTAGAAAAAGGTTGCCTGTCAGCAAAACATAAACATAGTGTACCCACATAAACATACCCACCATACAAAATATGTGTTTTGACAATCAGATAAACACCTTTCTTTCATTCTCTCCAGAGATGGATGGTGTATACTGCAAATCAGTGGCAGGCAGTGACTTTAATAGATAGGAAAGCAGTTGAAACTCCAAATCCATCCCTCCTCCATTAACAGTTCCCACCCCCCGCCCACAAACAACCATCTTAAAGTACGATTCAGCTGTTTACTACATTGACAAGAAAAATGGAGCAGAGTAAAACATATCTTTTCATGACAGTAGTTGTAGCAAATCTCTCATAAATTCAGGGTCTGTCCTGGCCTGATTTTGTGCTGCCTGTCTTTCCTCTCTCTCCTCGCTGCACTCTGTCTGGACATCTTCACATTTCTGCAGTCCTTCCTGTCTGAACAAAGATTAGGATCTTTCCTTTCAATTGGCAGTATGCATATCAAATGTGCAGTAAAGAGGAAAAATATCTTTTTAAAAAGATTTTTTATGGTAATCCTCAAAGTATTTATCATCAAGTGACAATGACACACTCCACTGGCAACAGTTCCTGCTGCCTCAATATGCTGTTTCAAACATTCCACAGATAGTGCACATATCTTCCTTCACATTGATCAACAGAATGGAAAAGATATTAATATGATAACAGAAAAGCAAAACATAATTAAAAGGTTTGGGTGTTATATTGCATGGTTAACTTTAAATGTGTGAAATGAATAAATATATCTGTGAAAGGAGTTATTAAAAGCTGCTCCGCAATTTATAAGGATTCAAAATAATTCACAGCAAAAATTTGTCTGTTAACTTGCTTCACGCTAAGGAAAAAATGAGTGTTAAGGTGGTTTTATGTGTATAACAATGTTTGCTATGTGATGTCAGAATGGTGGTAACTGAATCAAGGGCAGAATGACAACTTGTGGGTATAGCTAGTCACCCATAAGTGATTCTAGGATTGTCTTCAATGTGAAAATGTCCAAAACATGCCACTTGAGAAGCCACAACCTGTGTCAATAGGATACTATCACATCCATGAAAATGACAATATAGCCCCCAGAGACAATGACACAGCCACAGGTTGGCAGGAAATTACAAGATAAATACAAACAGGCAACAATATGAGACAGCCTGTTATGAGATGAGAGGAGAAATTGCTTCTACTTTGGTATCACTATAACTGATATCTATTTTAAATTTTAATTGGTCAAACACTGCTTCTCTCACTTGTCTTCATGGTCCACTGCTGCTAGAGATAAATGAGTCTGAACAGAAGTACATTTAGTTAAGTTTAGTTTTCATACACAAACTCACAAAACTAACCTATTTCACAAGGTGCCTAAATAATAGAATATTAGGCGTTATGAAGTAGGCATATGTCTGTCTCTGATACTTTCTGTATTTCCATATTCAGTAGGCTAGGGTCATATTAGTGCTGTTTAAAAAAAAAAAAAACATAATTTCACTCCAGAAAGACAGTGAAAATAAATTAACCATGAACATTAAGAAACTGGAACAGGTCACATATATAGATTTAGGCATTTGAGCAGATGACCTATCTTGTGTTTTCTGCTAAAGACAGTCTGCTTATTCTGTTCAGGCCATGACATGACTCATATAAAGGGGAAAAAACAAAGAGAAAAGAGTGGGATGTGTGAGCAGTGCAAGCCTTTTGCCTGCAATTGCCTGACAACTGTGGTCATTCATACAATGTCCCTTTCACCAAGGGACATTAAAGAGAGAAGTCTAGGGAAAGCAATTGTAAAATATAAATAACATCAAACAAAACCAAATAGGCCAGAGTTTTTGGAAAATCCCTCCCCTGTGACCGTGTTTCAGTAATTAGCCCAAGTATTCATTTTTGTTTCTCGTAGGAGGAAGGAGGCAGCGTCAGGTTGGATTCAGGTTATGTTTGTTCTCATTTTTCAAGTGACTTTTTTTAACAAAAGTATTCAGACAGAAAATTGAATGTCCACTGACAGATTCAGTCATTTGATCATAAAGAACGATAATATTGATATTTTGCTCCATTCAGAGAAACATGTCTATTTTCTAAATCATACAAACAAGAATTATGTCTATTATCACACAATCAAATGGCATCACAAGACACAGATCAAAGAATTGCTGTCAGTTGATTATTACACACAGTTTCGTGAATGTAATGTCAGAAATTTAATTGGGTTTTCTACAGTTATGTTTTGGATGTCTGACAGCTTTATCGCAAAAAAGACAAAAGATTGAAATAAAGCTTGGTCACAACAACTCAGCCTACACATTAATGTCTGACAGTAAACTCATCCCATGCCAGTTTGCTGGTGATAAACATTATGATTCCATGTGCACCTGTACAACGAATGAATAACACAGCAGGGTCCTGGGGGCCCAGGACAGCATGACTTGTCTATGACCTTGCTCATATGCACCTAGTTTTTGAGGCAATACATGAACCACAGCTAAAAAATAAAGTTGGAGTAAACTTCAGTGTTCAGCAGTATTTTTCTGGGATGTTTTGTTCTATGAGGATGTCAACTTGATTAACATGTTTGCAGATCAGTAGTAGGAACTTCTTGCCACTCTCAGTATAATTGTAGGGAACTGGATAAACCTGAGCAGCTTCATATTCATCACTAACCATGAAATGTATCAATATGATTCCACCCAGGTATTTTGATATAAGTAAAAAGTGAAAATTGCAAAAATGGAACAGATGCACAAAAATAACATAGGTACAGCTGCATTATTATAGAAAACAACCTACACACAAGACGAATGATGCTTCTCCTGTTTTTTTTTTACATTTCACACAATGTATTGTGTTGTTGTGCAGTTAAGTCAAAGAAACCCACTACTGTGCTGAGGATAATAAAGTTGAAAACGCTACTTTTGGATCTTCACTGTTTCGTATGTTCAGAAGTACATAAAAGATTGAAATAGAAAATAGGATACATGTACAGGAAATTGAGAGTGTTCATTTTGTTCTCTTTGAAAAAGCATATGTGGCAGAAAAAACATGAACAAGCAGCTAACGTCTCTAGTCCAAAGTTTTGTGTGTATGTGGATACAGAGTTTGGAGACCTCAGTCAACAAAGCTGCAGGTAGAATTATGTTACCGACCGACAGTCAGATTTTTACCAACACTGTGGGAGTTAGTGGGTGTTAATTTCAAGCCCTAGTGATCATAATTATTGAGACTTCTGTGGTTTTCCATGGAACTGCAATCACACATTTTTTAGAAAGCAGATTGCAAATGTAAAAAAAGGGTGAACCACAGAAAAATTGGAATGTTTCATGATTATATGGACTTTTATCTGCAACACAGCACCACTTCTTGTAAATATCAACAAATACTATGTGAATTTTAATAATCGTGTCCAACTTCTTGTGAATCTTTAGTCGAGATTTGATCAACTGATATCCAGTTGTCTTTATGTATGAACTGTAAAAACAATTTTAAATGATACAGATGCTATGTGTTGAAATCCAACAAAAGTCAAACAAACCGCTAATACAACATGGCTCAGTTATGATTTAAATGATCATAATCAAAACTAGGCTATAAAATTCTTTTACTTGCCTTTATACTTTATTGTAAATGTTCTAAATGAAACTGCTGGTTTTTGCAGTGCAGATCAGCAGGAGCGTAGGCATCCTGGAGGCATATTGGACACACACAGAATACAGAGATCCATGACAACTCATTTAAATTCATCTCTTCTCTCTACATCACCAAACATCCTCAGGACAGCCCATTCCTGCCAATCTTCTCTCCATGTCTTCATCACAGGCTACTGGTGTGCAACAACTGCACGCCCTATGCCCTTCCTGCCAGTGGGTCAACCAGAAGTAGCAAATAAATGATAAAGCTCATTTTAATAGTAATAAGCAGATACCAAGGGACAGAATAATATTTTTATAAGGATGAGTTACTTGAATTGTAGTTTGTATTATTGAGTTGTAAATATTAAATTATCTAATTATCGACATATTCAGTTTTAGCATTAAACTTCCTTACAATTGATCAGTTCTTTATTAAATAAAAGTTTTTTGTTTTGTTTTGGGGGGTGGATCCAGTTAACTTTTTATGATAGATTGATTGGCTTCGTTGCAATCAAAGAGAGAGAATACTGAAATTTTTCATTCAGCTTCATTCACCACAGCTGCTGCCATACACCTGTGCCAGTGCACCTGCACAAAAGCCTCCAATCCACCTCCCCCATACACCCAACCAATGCTCCCCCTCCCCCACCTCAACCCAACCCCCATCTTTGTTCAAGGAGCACCTTCCTGGCTTTTTGTTTTTGTGAGTGACAAGTGGATTAAGGGGCTATGGCAGATGAGGCTCCAGGTAGCAGGAAGTCAACCATGACAAAATTAAGCAGACCTGACAGTGGCTGCTGAGTCAGTTTGTCAGGAAAGGAAGGCAGGAGGTGTTGAGAGGAGAGAGTATCCTTACAGCACTCACTCACACACACACACACACACACACACACACACACACACACACACACACACTCAAAGTTACTGCAAAGCTGAGTGAACTGCGTATCTGCTGATCAAGACTGATGGACCTGTAGCATATGTCAAGAGGTGAGGTTTTGTCTGAGTTTGGAAAAAAGGGCTGCAGATGGATTGGTGATAGAGTGACTTAGTGAGTTAGTTAATGGGAATGCAGGCATGCAAGATAGCTTGTCTTTCACTGATCAGATATTGCATCCTATGAGACTTAGCAAGGGCCTGTTTGAAACACTCAGTAGACGTATCTTGCTCTTTTAAGAGGATAAAATAGAAGATTAATAGGTTTGTTTTATCAAGTGAAACAAACATGGAAGTGTGCACATGGGGCATAAAGTAAGTAGTGTACATTGGGGTTGACTGCACTCTTATGGTTTTTTTTCTTATGGTATTTTTTTGATGTTACAGTGCTCCAGGATCGTACTGTTGACAGAGCAGCTTAAGAACACATAATCACGCTGTTAAAGTATAAATGTTGACACCTATTATGCTGCTTCATGATACATTTAAGTCACGTTTCAGGACGTATTGTGTTTTCTGTGTGTAATGATGCACAGTTTTAAGCTCAATTACCAACGGGCAAAACAATCCACCATCTACGGGGGCACTAAAAGCTCCTGGAGTTGTGTGTGTAATTACTGTGTGGTAATTTGATTAACAAAATCAATCATAAGTGGCCTTAAGATTAAATTATTATGTAATCTAAAGTCTTGCAGATGAGTCAAGGTCAACAAAACTTAATTCTGCATATGTTGTTTGTTTTTTTACATGATATATCTTGCTACTTTGCCAATTAGTGTTTAATCAAATTACAACAAACTAAATGACACAAAGCAAACTAAAGCACCCAAAACTGCCTAATACAGTTCATGCTAATATTTTGTTTTGCACAAATCCTGAGAGCTACAACCATTTATCATATAAGAAACTATTTTTTTCTCAAAGCCTGCTGACAGATGTGCAAGATGATTTCAAGGTACAGAGACACATTTATAAATGTGTGGCAATTATCACATCATTCAAATTATAGGTGTATTCTTGATGCACATGCTCAACATTATGTTGTCAGACAGCACCATCATTATGGTTTAAATAACACGAAATATTAAAGAAAAGAATGTTCACACTTAAAATAGCAGATCAGACTTGTGTTTTTATTTCATGTTACACTCAAAGTATTTGTGAAAACTGTGGGACAAATAAAGGAGTTAGAATATATTTATACGCTGTATGATCGTCAGATATTCTATGTCCAAAATTGATCCAAGACTGAACTGAGCCCTCATATCTCTCGACTGTAGATTAAAGCAGCATAAATTGCAGTTCTCCAGTCACGTCGGCAGCAGACAGTCAGTGATCAGAATGTGCAGAGGAAGCAAAGTCCGGCAAGAAGGCACAGATCTATAAACACAGAGAACAAGGGCTTTGCTCTTTCAATATTGATTCAGTATGGCTGTGAGACCTGCTATGGAGTGCAAACTTACAATCAGGATGAAAAACATGTGTCAATACGGCAGAAATGTCTCAGGACAATTTTTGTCTACGAATAAGTAGCTTGAAAAGTTGAGTTCACTTTGTTCTACTGAAGTATTCTGAGAGACAGTTGTTACTTTGGTCATGATGATTCACTATTTCACTCATCTATTCACGATTAGCACGTCTACCAATCAAAAAACAGTCTGTTGCATTACATAACATTTTGCATTTGTCAAACTAAAAACTTTCAGTGAAAATTTTGAATATATTTATGATTTCACCGAGTTTATCATATAAAGATTAAAAATAAAAGTATCAAAGAGAGAAAAGCTTTTTTTTTTTTTTTTTTGTTCTATATGCCTGGAAATTAATAAGTAAATTTATACAGAAAGCCCCATGTGAACCCACTGGTGCAGTTAATAAAATTGCTGAATATTTGGATTTTGTTTTCCCCCTTAACACTAAATACAATGAATATATTTATGTTCTTTTTTTTTTTTTTTTTTTTTTTTTTATCAAAGATACATTAGATTTACCGCCTCGCTAATGAAACAGCCTGTGGCAAATATCAGGATACAAATTCTAGAGGTGGTGTTGTACTTTAAATGTGATTATTATTAACTTCATTTTAACCCATAATTACTGGTCTGACCTTTTAAACTGTGGCTCAACAAGATTTATGCTTTCAGTGACAGTGTCAGCTTTATTTGAAAACCTAAACGACATTTGATTAAATGGTTATGGTTGTATACTATATTTAGTGAGGAACTACACCTGCAAACCATTCTTATATTGTCAATAACAAGCTCAAACAATGCGCTATTCAATATCAAGCAAACAAACACAATCACAAAAACCTTGTTGATTAAATCGTTGTTACCCAGGGACTGTCCATTAGCAAACAGAATAAAGTAGTTTTACAAAATACTCTGTTTTGAATTGAAGAGCGTGCACACTGTAATCTGGAAATGGTGGGATATTGTGCAGATGTCAGGGACAAGCTGGTAAATGTCCCCTCCCTTCTACAAAATGTCTCAAATGGTCCAACGCCAACTTTTGTTTGGCTTCTCGCCTGATATCACACAACTGTTTCCTATGGAAAGCTGTTATCCCAAGACCAGAACAAAATGAGTATGGCACATCTGAAACACCGAGCCCAAACAGTGTGCTACTGAATCACGTAGCCATAGTCCAGCAGCCTTTATGTTAGGAACAGTATATGGTTTAAATCATATTTTAAATTGATATTAATGCATCTGCAGTGTATAAAAACACAGTGCGTATTGTGTTCAATTTTTGCAAGCATATTTTGATTAACTGTGTCATTATCCGACTACTAATGAGGCGGCAGAGCAGCACATGAACATCAGGGCAGCCAGCAGGACACAAAACAATCAGTCTTTGACGACATCAGACATCTGTGCAGGTGCTAATGCAAAGCTTTCTCATTATAAATACCATCGCCTTTTCATCAGCAAGAAATACAAACAATTGTTTGATTGTTATTGGACTCCTACAGGTTGTGCATGCTGTGTGAGCAGCGATGGTTGGAATACTTGAAACACATTATGATACTACATGTAAAGTCAGTCCCTAAGGAGCTGTGATTTTATTGTTAAATAAAATTCTTCGGTAATTAAAAACTAATAACCAAAGTTTTATGAGCTTTGCTTTGAAAAAGGAAGTGATACTTTTCTGTGAGTGTTCATGTTCCTCCATGCAGACTAGATCTAATTTGCTGGCCAATAAATGTGTGGACTGATACACTGTGTGCGTAGTGGCTGGCTGAATGTATCAACCCTTTTATCCTCGATACCCCCTCTCTGTCTCCCTGAGTCTCTACACTACTTAAAGGGTCTTAGCTACATGTGAACGTTAATCAAAACCAAGACATATTCCCACTGTGCTGCTGGCGCCCTCAGCAGAACCTCAGTCTTGTTATTTTCCTGAGTCCCACCTAACCAGAAATATATCAGCCAAAACAAATACTTTTTGTTGCCACCCCCCTGTGCTTTGAAAAACATGCCTATACCACGGCAGTGCAATGAAGACTGCAAAATAAAAGTGAAACCAAAAAACAAGAACAGATGTGCGCATACCAAAATGGCAAGAAACAAAACAAATCTAAATCATTGATGTGTTCTGTAACATAAATATGATCTCTGGCCTTGTATCGCTCGCATTCCCTTGTGTGACATGTACGCAAGCAGCATGCAAGAATACATGTTTACACACAGGCAAAGAAACAAGCAGAAAGTAGTGAAGAAAGTTGGCCTAGGGTTACAATGTAACGAGATCATACAGTTTGTGTTGTACATCATTTATCTCCATGAATGTATCTCAACTCTTTTATTAAACAGAAAAAAATATCACAGGAGCCATTTAGCATAGAGGTATTATCCATTTTTTACTGGTTCATAAATCACATTTCAGTCATTTTTGTGCCAAAATCTGTATTCATTATCATCCCCACACTCTTCACCACTCTCCACACACACAACCGCTGGGCTACACAGTCTGGATACTGATGATATTTCACTCTATATTCTTTTAGTAATTCTTTTGGAGGAAAAAAATAAGTCACTCAATATTATAGCCATGATCATATTTCTCCACATCTATTTTTTGTCAGTTGGGTTCTAATAACAATAAATATATATAGTCAATATAAGAGACGTCTCTTCCCACTGTGAACAATATTATACCTTGCTGATAGAAATAAATGACATGTGGTTGTTTTTCCTGATGCACTGGAATCTGATTGCTGCAAGCTAGAACTCCAGTGGAGAGGGAGGGTCATTTAGGATTGAAAATAAGATACCCAATGGAGTGCTTTAATGGAGAGAAAATGTCAATTTTACGAGTGAGTGTCTTCTGTGGAAAAGTGTGATTATGCAGGAAGATGCACGATTAGAAAGCGACGGCGCGTGTGTGCACGTGCCACGCGCATCCATTGTAAATTGTATATGAGCGTGCACGTGGCTGAGCATCAGACTGTGGCGTGTCTACTGTATATTCATTCATGCGTGAACTGTGCAAGAATGCATTCGTACCGGGGGAGTGTTCTCACTGCATCCCTCACAAGGTCACCTATCCATACTGTTACTCTGGGCTGATTTACACAGGCGTTCAATATGCATATTTCCTGATGATGCTGCAGTGCTGTGGGTGGGTGTTAGTGTGGCAGCCACAGGCATGCTATCCTGTTTCTCATTTCACAGTCCTGTCACGTGAGCCTCATGTGAGGTAAGAGAAATTTGACATGTATACAAAATGACCCAGATTTTTGTCATCTGCAGTCACCAAGTTTGGAGCTGTGTACATCTAATTTGCATTCGCCACAAGCAAGCATGACAGTGTTGCATGAATTGTGCACTTGAGGGTGTCACAGTTATAATTAGAAATGGCCCAAAGGTGATCATTTTCAGTATCATTTAAAACAAATGACTTACATTAAAAGTGACTGTTAACTTGACATGCGTTTAAGTATTTTCCAAAGAACGTTAATTTAAGTAAGAGAGGAAAAATGTCTATTACATATTGTTCTATTGTCCCTTTAATGTGACTTACAGTAACACTGTAGCCATATGTAATATGATATGAACAAGACAGAGAAAAAAACTGTCCTAAGAGATTTTCCACTACGAGGCTTAGAGAATTACTGAGGAGCACGTCTCTTCATTTCTGTGTAGCCAGAAATAGCAAGTCATTAAGAGAATGGCAGGTGATGGGCAGATTAGGAAGGCTCAGCAGAGGCGATACATAATGAAGACAGTTCAACCTTACAGTATTTTTTCCTGTCCCACTCACCCATCTCATTGCCTTCATCCCTTGTTTTCCTTATCTCATGTAGCTTCAAAACCACCTTTTCATTCTCCCCGGTCTTTCAAGTTGAAACACAACTTGGGGACACGGTATAATGTGAAGTTTGGTTTCTGAGAATATATTCTTTTCGCTATGGTTTGAAAAACAGAAATGAGAACACAGTGCTCCCATGACAAGTTACAGGAATTATAGGAATAATGAGAGCTCCATATGCTGTGATAATTTTAATGAACTTGGCGAAAAGTGGTTTTATTGCACGACTGAAGCTGTGGAAACGCATCACAAGGGTGATATCTATTGCGCACAACTTCTCTATCTCCGGTCTCACAGGGCTGCTATACTAATGTAAAGCTATTAAGTCTATAGAGATGGAGTCATATATTGCAAATGAAAGGACTATATCTGTTTACATTTTCTATCAATACATGGAGGCATAGATAAAACAATGCATGCACGACTCACACAAATTCTCTTAAAACACATGAATTATTAATTTCTTAATCTCTACACTGTTAGAAAGAAATGGATAACAAGATTTTATTTGATTCAAAATGACCTAATTCTCTATCACTCTAATTATGCGCAAGGAAGTTATATGACATTTACTTTACAATTGATGTTCTAAGAAGCCTACAGTTAGCCCTAATGTTTCACAGTGCTCTGTGATAATGATAATGTCATTTAACTTTTGCAATTAGCTCTATGAGAATATTTGCTTTGCCTAGTGTAAGAATAGCTTGTGTTTTTTTTGTCCAACCTTTGCCTTCTTCATTCACTGCTGGATGTTCCCTTTGTGTTTAAGAAACCATTAATTGTCAAGTTCCAGCATCCTAATGTAATTTTTAATTGGTGCTTTATTAAAGGAAGGTTGAATTTGAGAGGTCAACCGCACAAGTTAATAGGCTAAATACACACGGACAGCGCTGGCATCAGTTGTAAGATAAATACAGTATATGCTACACAGAGTATGTTGTTTGCTTCAGCTGCCTAATTAGAGAAGGTCAACAAGGCCGCTTCTAGTTAACCAAAGAGGAAAACATTTTTATTCTAACTTTAGGATATTTATAATGAGAGCATGGAATGAGACTTGAACATGTAGGAAAAAGTATCAAATATGCTCAAGGTTACAGTGTTGTACTTAGCAACTGATTATGCATATAGTTAACATGAAATGTGTTCGTATAGGATTCATTTTAATATGAAAAGACAGAAGCACAAAGGCGCGCGTGCATCCAGTGCCCACACATTTGCCCACACACACCTGGTGTTCTGCAGCTGCATTGTATGTATGTCACCGGGATGATTTTTGCATTTTGAAATGAAATACAATACAAAGAAGTTTGCACAGACAGGAAAAACTTGTTTTTCCAACATTTGGGGCTTGGGGAATAGTACACGTACATTTTGTTACCAACAAGGAAAAAAATACAGAAACAGAAGCAACTGACTGATGAGGATCTCATGTGGATCATCTCTTATTTACTTTGTTAGCTGATTTTGTAGATGACAGATGACAATTAAAAATGATGTTCCAGAACCGTGGTTTCTGACAGTGGGCTGCGATACAGTCTTGGTCCAGTGGGATTCCACCGTTGCGTTCTGCTTAATAATCCAAATCCTCTAAATCCCCTTCAGCCCACTTCAGTCCTTTGATTGCTCCTTGTATTTTTATTACGTTATACTCCATTTTCATAATCTGGTGCACAGCACTCTTATGGTTTGTGCTGAACAGAAAGAAAAGAGACAGCCTAACAAGTGCTGCGTACTGCTCTACTAAGGTCATTCAGATTACAAGGGTCAGTCTCTAATCCATAAAGCTGGGTATATCTGCACCCAATTTGGAATAAAAATAATTCTTGGAAAAAAATTGCTGTATGGTAAACAGGCAGTGGCAGACTGCACTCACGTGGTTACACAATAATCCATCCAGTGTGTGTCTATGTGTGTGTAACTAGTAATGTAAAAATGCCTGAGCTAGCTCGTGCAGTTGCCTGCTTTGCCACCTAGGAAGATGTCCGTAGGCGACAGAGGACAGATATTCACTTTGCTCAGTCACCATGGATCATGCAACACAACCTTTTGAAGGAAGTAATTCATTCAGTGATAAGCACAACAAAAAGGGAGGAAAAGAGCACTGTCAGCAGCCATCAAGATGGTAGAGTGTGATAGGCAAGTCTAGCTCTGTAATCAATCTGCACATGCACTTTACGCAAGGCCATGGAGTGCATTTCAACACCCATCGCTTGGCTTTAGGGAAATAAGAAAGAGAACGCATTTGGGAATTATGGACCAGCTAGATGAGAAATACAACGAGATGATCATATCAAGTAAACAGTTTTAACAGTCTGATCCAGTAACATAGTTTGTCGTTTAGGAGCAGTTCCAAGTTATACCAAATTGAAATTCAGTTTCATTATGCATACAGTGATAATTCCATACAGAAGAAACTGCCTAAAGAATGCAATTTCACCAACCATTAGTAACTCAGTAGCATTAATATCCTGCACTATGTCATTTAGATTGTATCATCTTTCCAGGGTATGAACATGAAGTTTTCTATAGTAGCTTCTATAGCATCAAGTGATGTTTCTCCATTATGCCACAGTGAATTTATTGTCAGACATTAAAAGTTTTTATTTTTACCACATGAAGGCTGAGAATGTCACTCCAAGGCAGTGGTAACATATACTATACGATATTGTCAATTTACCACACTGAGATGAGATGCCAGATATATTCAGTGCAATATGTTCAGACATTTCTGAACAGGGAATGTGATGAAAGAACAGCATGCAGCTGTGATTCTATAGCACTGGCTTGCAACTGTCATGTGTCCTAACATGATACAAATTACTGTAGCGAGATTTATTCAAGAGAAAATTCACAGAATACTAAGATTGTTCTGTTTCTCCTTATTTTCTGTTTTTTTTTTTTTCTCCTCTCAGCAGCCTGATGCCAAGGGTAACTTATACATCTGTCTAATTTCTTGCTTGTCAGCCCACCATCTGGTGCAGCATCAACATTAAAGACAGGAAAAATTGTATCATACTATCAATCACGGATGGACACACACACACACACACATACATTAGCATATAATACACAAATACCTAAGACCATAGATGGTGGACATCTTACAGACAAATATATATATATATATATATATTTTTTTTTTGTTAATCTATTAATGTGATGTTTTGTCTGGTTAAGTGTCACTACAGATGTGAAGACTCCACTTCAATCTTAAACACATTTAATTTAAGTGCAGGCAGCTTGTGGATATTCAGTGTATTCAGTGGAAACATCAGGGGCACAACCCCACAGTGAGACTGAACTGGCCCCAATCTCAATACTGTGGATCAGACTGAAACACCCTCCAACCTTATCCAAGAACTCAATCTTGTTAATGTAAAGGTAACATTATAAAGTTGTATAAAGATTTAAAATATTTGTTTAAACATATTCTTTAGTATCACTAGAAAGGTTTAAAGGTCATTTCTTTGATTATCTTGTTTTTTTTTTTTTTTTTTTTTTTCATTTCACTCATATTTGTGAGCCTTAACCTTCTCATTTAAAGCTATGATTAATATTCACTTGTCTTGAAGAACAGCAGATCAGAGTTTAATGTGAAGGGAGTCACTTGTAACCATAGAGAATGCTCACTGATATGTGACTCATGGTTACAATCAAAAACACTATAGTTAAGATCATACAATAATCGTAGTTCGGTGTGAGAAGCGTTGATTGAATCTGCATCTTAAATAGACTTTAGAGTTCACTGGAGGACAGAAAACAGCTGTCAAACAATTTCAGTGTTTGATCACTGTCTTCATTCTGTCGTGTTCAAATTATAGGTCTGCAACTTGGCATAGACATTTTTGTGCGCTCAACAAAGACCTGTGAGAAGAAGCAACACTATACAAGGTTTTTTTTGATGAGATGCATCTTTTCTTTTCTTTAGTGTTCCTGGCTGAACTCTATCTCATTTGGCTTCTTGGAAACTTGTAAAAGTACTATTAGGAACAATTGGAAGAACTTAATGAGCAAAAGCAACAGAAAAGAGGAGATTTTACTCTTTTCTTTTCAAGTGCAACCTCTTCAAGGTCTCAGCTGTGGAGGCTATACATTTTAAAGCTGCCTCTTCACATAATGAATAGCTGAATGGCACCATTATTTCTTTTGACAGTGGTTTGGGGTGGGCAACAGGAAGCTCTGCTATAGTCTTTTGTTCAGAACAGAATAAGGACACGGTTATAGAAAAAAAATATTTTTACATTTTTACATTTTTACATTTTACATTTTACATTTACGTTTTTCAAGAAAAAAGACTTTAAGGGAAAGGGAGGGAAAAGTAATTAACCCGTGTAACAAACCAGACATATTCCCAACTGCCACTTTAAAGAAGAATCATACAGAGATTTTGTTTAAAGTGTAATTAAGCCTTTTTTAAAAAAAAAAAAAAAAAAATATTGACACAATTAGTGTTTGCATGGATGATGGAAAACCATATTAGATATCTACATCAATCAAAATCAGATGGTTTTCTAATAACTTAGATTATCCACTGCAGTAATAATCACAATAACACATGACATTGTAAATGTCTGGTTTGTCATGTTGTATTGTAAGCACTATACATCAGAATAACATATGGAGAGATTATCACATGCTCTGATGACAGACACAAGGATCATTATCGATGTTTACACATACCATGAGAGCATTTCCTCGCCTCTCAGATGTATCTTTCGTTTGTGTCCTAATTCTCTTGCAGGTGACAGAGACACGGACGGGGCCGCTGGGATGCAGCAGCTATGACAATCTGGACTCCGTTAGCTCAATCCTCCTGCAGAGCCCTGAGAGCAAGCTTCATCTGCAAGGTAAACAAACCCAGCCTATCAATACTTTCTATGCGCTGCTCTGTCATGTACGACATGATACGGCAGTAGGGTCAAACTCCATTTCCTCTTCTAATATTAAAAGAGATTTTTTGTCATATGCCAAATGCTCATAGGTGAACTGGGGAAACAGTTTGCATCTTCTCAGAAATTGAATGTCAATGCATTTTTTAATTGGTGCTGGGACTGGGATGGATCTGCTTCCCAATCCCCTCTGGGGATTGTGATACGATTCTCTGTGGTTATAGATGTCTGCTCATGTTCTAACGTGATTGTGTTCTTAAGTCTCTCTTAAAGCTCTGATCAAAGACAGGGCTAAATTCAAACCAGTTGCACGAACTGTGTAAACTATTCAGACATGAATCCGGAACCGGCACTCTCCGTGCAAGCACAGTGTACAGCATATAAAGGAATCATTATACTTATCAATATTAACTCAAAAGTCTGATTTATTTGTAGTCCATCAGGATATATCTCATGAATTTAATGCATACATAAGTCACTTCCATTTCACTAAAATGAATCTACTAACATTTTACTCACGGATCACACGTCAGTGAATTCAGATAGCAACTTTTACCCAGTGGTGGTTATGTTCTTTTAAGCAAAAATAGTTCTGTCTTAAACATTGACACAAGTAATAATTAGCCATAGAGAAGGAATTGCTTGAGGTGACAGTCACCCAGGGAATAAGAGATGATGAAAGACTGTGTAACTGTGGTCAAGTGTTTGAATAGAGTGATTGGTTCTTTGATTTATTCAGGTTTACACAGGTTATTAAAACTGGTTTGAAAATCATAGAGGCATATTTTCAATCCACTCATCACTGCCCCCCTTCCCACCTCTCTCCTGCACCCTTTCCTCATTGAGGGATCATTACTTGTCCTCTAAAATCAGAGAACTAAGTAAGTGGTTTGTCAAAGAAACACTTTTAAGTCCTTCACTTCCACTTACTCTAAGGACTCTATAGGTTTTTGGAAAAGCTTTTATTGTCATGCTGGAAATGTATTAGCTTTATGCTTTGAAGACTGTTTTGTCACCCAACTGACAGATGACAGGCCAAGGAAAGATCCCTTCTTTTGCCTTGATAATAACCCTAAAGAATGGAAAAGCTTTTCTGACTGGTTTCCAGCTTAAAGGTTTTTGTATATGGCCCAAATTATGTTGGTGTGTGTGTGTGTTTATAAGGTATATGTGTGGGGTATAAGTGTGGGCGAAGGGTGAGGGAAGGTGCTAAGAGTTCTCCTGAAAATGTGCTCTTTTTAGAGCAATTATCATTTATGCCTTTAATTAGAAAGAGAGTTTATGGCGTAACTTCTTCAACAGTTGTAGTGCTCTTCAGACTGATGGCACTTCACACAGCCCATGGAGAAGCATATAGTCAATGGAGAGCTTTTAAGGTCTGCACTGCTCCAATTTATTTATAATGAGATCCAATCATTTAATCTACCCTATAGTTTTCATTCTGTCATAACCACAAGTGCAAGTGTAGCAATTAGAAATCTTTTTTATATCTTTTAATGAACCGTGTATTTCTAGAAAAGAGCATTGTGATGCATTTGTTTTTTTATTTTTTTTTTTTTTTTACTGTTGTCAGATATTTCAGCCTCCTTCAGAATAGCGATGTCTCTGAATGCATTATGTTCTTGAGATCTTTTTGAAATATATAAAAACAGTCCATGCTTTAAAATACACAAGGCTTTGCCTATAATCCAACAGACATAAAGACACAGATGACAGAGAAACACAGAGCTGATACTTTGACATGTTTATCCAGACTCCCAGCATCCATCAGCACTTGAAATTTCACAACAACATACAGTTGAAAGTGTTAAATCACCAGACACTGAGGAATGTATGTGTGCTACAAAGAAACAAACAATTTAAAAATATATATATATTTTTAACAGAAGAAATTGATTGTGTGTGTCCTTGGTGACTTTTCCCATTTTCAATTTCATTGAACCACTCTTCTGTAAATCCTCAAAATCAGTGTCTGAAAACAGTAAAAGATGCTCATGACTGACCAGATAAATAGTTTTGGAAGCAGCTAAATTGGATATTTTTTCACCTTGCTCTCAAACATATGGATGGTGAATGGTCTGCATTTCTATAACACTTTTCTAGTCTTCTTGTGACCACTCAAAATGCTTTACACGACATCACATTCACCCATTCACATTATGCCTCTATACTCTACGCTGCACTTTCTTTAATGTAAATCTAAGGGAGACGGTTAAGTCATCTTATAACTAGACTGTCAAGTCCTCATGCAGGGGAGAACAAGGCTTTCAAAGAGTTGATGTGATTGGCCATGACTGATGCCAGCCCCCAACCAACCTCTAACAAACCCAGTGGTAATGTATGTATGATAATGTATTCTCCTGATCCCACACCTCCTCCAAGTGAGCCATACGTACTCTGCAAAAGTGCCACAGTGCACATTAAATTCCTGGAACAAATGAGTCCCAAGCCAGAAATGCTTCTTCTTTTGTGGTGTGCTTCCAATTAAACTGATGAAGCATTTGGAATAAAAATAAAGTAAGATAAGTGATAATAGTTTTATTAGAGAAAGAGATACACTCCATTGAAGATTTCAGCAACATGTGTTAAAATATTTTTCCTTTATCTGAGTGCACTTAGAAAAATTGCCTATGTAGAAAATTGTAAGTTAGCGGTTGAGACACTTTGCAGTTGTTCCCAAAACAGCTAGATCACCTTCCATTCACGCAAAAGCACAGTCACATTCCCTCACAGATTTACTGCATCCCTTGACGGGACTTTAGAGTCAGTGCCAAAAAAATAACAGCTTTGACAGCATTGTCTTCTTTGATGACGTACCGCAAATGGACTTCACAAACTGGCCCTTGAGGAGGAAGACATTGGCTGAACCCAGGACTGCTCTAATAAGCAGTAGCAGTTCTCAGCACATCTAATGAACACCCACCATGTGTCTCATTTTCAAATGTCTATTGACCTTTTACCAGACAATTAGCTAAAATGCTTTGGCAAAAGGTTTTGGCATTTAAACTGTGGAGAAGGATCACATCTGGCTGGTGTGGAAGTACACAATAACTGGTGGCACTGTTTAACATAAAATATGCACACTTTGCAACATTTTTAACAGTTTTACAGTAACTGCCAAGTTTACATTTTTTTTTTTAAAGTAAATCGTGTTAAAGCTGAAAAAAAAGAAAATCATTCACTGGAGTGTAGGTGTACATCTACAAAAGAAAGACTAAACATCCTTGACATGTCTTTATGATGTTTGGCACAAAATGGGAAGATCACATGAAAAAATAAAAACCCTGAACCTGTGGTGCATGATTCCTCAGTGCTCAACCACCTCGTTATATTGAATTCTGGTGGTATCAGTCAGTAGAGAACTGAAGGAAAATGCACACCCATCCTTGTGAAGTAGCTCACGGGCAGATATGAAAAGAAGCAGAGGACAGATACACACATCTCACTCCGATACGGTCACATTATTTTTTCACCTATATATATATATATATATATATATATATATGCCTTAAAAACCCTACATATTCACTGAGTGACCTGTGCTATGTAGGACAGATACTTCAACAAATGAATGAGTTCACAAGGCATCAGCATGACTGCAGAGTCCATTGAAAGCTTATTCATTTTCAAGAAAGGTTTCCAATGTCCATGTTCTAGGAAGCAGCTGAATGAAAACCAGTAACTCTCAATGTCAAAATATCAATGTAAAAACATGTATAAAGCCTTTATAAAATGTATAAAGACGTATAAATTGAAACTGAGCAATTAATTGGTAAATGAATAGAAAGCACCAGATTTTTTTTTTTAAAGGGCAAATATTCCTTTTAGACAGCTCCCAGATATTTTTTTATTTTTTTATTTTCTTATTTTGATTTTTAGTTTTTTTTTATTTGTTTTTGAAATTTGCTTCATAGACATGGACACATTGTAGTTGAAGGCCGGTCTCCAGTGAATGAATGACCTCTCTATGAATTCTTATTCTACGTTAACTTAGACTGAACTGTCAGCTGTCTGAATCACCCATCCTATCCTGTGAAAACAAAATACCTCCAACAAAACTTTTCAGTATCTTCAAATCAACTTCTTTTATGAACAGTTCTTAAGCTGATCAACCCATTTTAATACATAGCTGTAGTAATTTAGATATTCATTTTGTAATTTCTTCATTTTTATGATGACAAGTTGGCATTGTAGAGATGTGAGGCCTCTGACAGAATGCCACCTGGGTGGTTTGTGTTTTTGATTCTGAGACGGAAACAAGATTGCATCTGAGATATAAAAGTGCACCTCTGTCGTCTTTGCTGTGGTTCTGCTTGAACAAACAGGTTTTGAAATAATGTAGAAAAGCAGCTCTGCACTCTCACAATTTGTCTGAAGTCTCCAAATTCATTTTTATCCCATTTATCAGCACTAGAAAATAAAGCAACAAAAAGGGTTTTTAGCTTTCAGCCCCAGGCTTCGTCACTGTGTTCTGAAGCTGAAGGCCACTTCTCCAAGTTAATCCTAACTAAAATATTCAGTAGCTAACACAAGATATAGAGATTAACCAGTGTAGATTCATCACAACAGGCTACCTAACACTGGCTGAGCACAAATCACCAGTGCATTATGCAGTGTCATCTGACTGCATCGCAAAAAAAAAAAAAAAACTTACACAGAATAGTTTATTCTGTTTCCATTGTTCAGGATTTTGTGACATTTCCATGTCGCCTTCTCTGTTTACATGTACTTTCCTCTGCTGTCTGTACCGAGATCGGATGCATTTTTTTTTTTTTTTTAAACAAGCTGTCTGAATCACCACCAGTAAGGCAATAAAAAGAACAAATTTTGAATTCTACTTTTAGAGGATGCAATTGCAGAATCACATACAGTTTTATGCACATCTCATTTGTGGCATGTCAGAATGGTGTGTGTGTGTGTGTGTGTGTGTGTGTGTGTGTGTATACACTGCAGTTTTTTCCAGTGAGTCACAATGAGCTATGTAAAGAACTTTTTGTCAAGATTTTCACAATTATTTTTCTCTCTCAGTTTTATGTTTGTATAATCATTCTTTAGGAAACTTTTCCACTACGTTGCTCTATCTAACCCTTACTCAGCCCATTCAGCGTTTTCTGCCTATTTTATTTATTTTCTCTGTCACCGTTTTTCTTGTCTGTTTTTTAATTTGCTTTCTATCAATCAAAACATGTATTTTTTGTCATTTTCAAATGACTACTTTCCAGTTTTTTCCCCTCCCTACACTGAAATCAGTCCCTTTTTAATCACATAATGTCATTTTTGATTATCTTTGTTCTGGTGTTAAATATCAAACAAAAACCCTATAAGTACAATGCTACTGAACCCCCCCCCCCCAATCTTGAATGAATAAACCTGTAAAAAAAAGTTAATCTAGACCAGCTATTTTAATTGCTTATGAATTAAATAAGGGGATCATATTAGTATGCTGCACCATGTGAGTTAGAAGAAGGATGCAGTAATAGAAAACCCACTCTATTTCATTCGTCTAATTAAACTTTTAATCATGCCTTTTTCCTTCCCACTTTTATTTTTTCCTTCAGTCCAAACCTCAGCACTTTATCTACCTTAAGGCATACATGTAACTTTCAAAACTTTAGTGGGAAATATACATACATGAAAATTGAATACAAGCCTGTAACCAAACATTTCCAGTGATTTGGTTTTGGTGAGATTACCTTTAGAATGGTTTGAGACGCCGTTGACACTAAAATTAACACACAGGAAAATAAACAAGCTACTGAATTTAGTTGTGGTCAAATTTCTCCTTGAGACACATTTGACTGTCTTTCTAAAATAGGAGAATTTTAAAAATGTTTTTTTCCTCTCCCTCTCCGTCTCTCTCCCTCTCACCCCTGTGGTCTGCTCTTTGTGAGCTGGTGGGGCTGTGAGCTACAGATAACACAATGCGGATATGACACTCCCTGGATATTCCCTCTGCTTTTCACTTAGATTTAGATTAAAATGCTGTAGTGGAATCTGACATCAAGGGAGCTACCTATCAAAGCCCAAACTCAGTCCTCTTCTCTCCCACAGTTTTGCTTTATAAAATGTTTGGCAAATTAACCAAAACCTTCTGCTTTCTCCTATTTATTTTATTTTATTTTATTTCATCTTTTACCACCAACAATGATCAGAATTAAAAATGGCGCTGGAACACTTTTTCACTTTAAATTTCATGCATGACTTTGCAAAGCTTTGATCTATTAAACATGAAACTTCCTATTGCTTCTACTTTATGTGACTGTGGGGGTTTTAGTTGTACATTTCAGCATATTTAACATCGGAGTGCGTGCTATTGTATATGCACCATTTTACTGGCAGCCAACCACAGGGCAAGTGGACATCAGAAAGTGTCATCAGGAAACTATTTGTGGACGTGCAAGGGGAACTCATTGATCCTGACCCTGTCACCCAACATTACAGTATAGCCTTGCACACACTGATGACTCTGAACATGATATAATTGACCTGTTTTATGTCTCAAATTATCAGCTGGACCCAGAACAAATTCTGCATCTGTAGCAAAAGGCATAAATGTGACGCCGCTCTTACATTTTTAATGGATCCTGTAAATCATTGGAGCAGAGAGGTTTTTAAGAACTCTGGTGTGTTTATTCTCCTAAGTTCAATCTGAAGGAAAGGTATGCACTATTTAGCTTAGCTACAATTGGGATTTCAATACATGTTTGTTCTCCTACATTAATCTGTTCTTTATTTGTTTGTCCCCTCTCCAGGCTAAAGCCTAGAAACCAGACGAGGCGATATTGGTTTTGGCTTTGCCTCCAGTGGGACCTAGAAGTAAAAATAGCTTATTGAGGGGTGGGTGAGAATTAAGTGAAAGTGGGAATCCGCATGTGGTAGTTATATTTTGTACAGTATTTTCAGGTTGTAGGTAGAAAATAGTTTTATATTTTTCCATTTTATTTCCTTCCATCTGTTACCATTGGAATTGGCGGTGTTGGGGTGTTTACATAAGTATATTAGACAGGAGATTGGAATTATTTATTTAACTTGCATAATGAAACTAGCAAATGTACATGACCAGGCCAAAGAAAAATAAAAGACCTTGGAACCTCCACAAACCATTACCTTGCAAAGACCCAATCACCTCCAGCATGGCTGTCATAAATTAGCAGCAAAACAAAAGCAACCTAATTTGCTTTTTTCAATCCTGTCTGCATGCTTTCTCTCTTTTCTCTTTCTCCAGTTTCCTCAAGAGCCTATCTTGGAAGAGCCATGAGCCTATCTTGGAAGATTTATGAATATGTTAGAATAGCCTGAGCCAACAGTTTTCAAAGTGGTGAAGTGAAAATAAATTAAACTGGCCCTGTAGGCAAGTCGTGCGGAGAGTGATGAATTAGATACTCATTGCTCTGTCGCTCGATGCCTGTCCCTCTTTTCAAGTGAAAAAGCTGCAAACATTATGAGGAAGACAAACAAACATACAAATCAATTAAGTTGTTTTTGATGATGGACTTGTTGAAAAATTGATTTGAAGACTAAAGTATATCAGTAAACACTCAGTCCTTGGTTACTAGAGAAACGTTTACGGAAGAAAAATCTTTGATGCAGAACATGGAGAGCAAATGTTGGTTGAGCAACAATAAACACACACACACATTTTTCTTGTCTTTCTCTGTAACGCAGTTCTCACTCCTTTTCTGCATCTTTCTCTATACCCTTGCACAAAACATTGTCTCTGTTTTGGACATACAATAAAAACCAGAACATCTTTATTTATTTGATGACACTTAGATAAAACATGTTAACACCCTGTGGATCGTCACAGACGTGGTCTGAGGTATCAAACCACCTCTCAGACAGACTCATGAGTCAGACACAAGGCACTTATGAAAACATGCGTCCATTTTTGCTCAGAGTACTGATAACGCTGAATCATTTTCAAGATGGATGGCAGTGCACATTTTTTTCACTTTCTTTCCAACATGGTGAAACCCTGGCACCTGATGAAATCTTTCCATGTTGACCCGGAGGTCAGCTTTCAATTGGAAGTGGTCAATCAAGAGTGAGTTTCCATTTGGGCCAGCATGACCATAAATCTCCTTTTTCTTCCCGCTCAGTCTTTGCCGGCTGCAGGCTGCCATTTCTGCAAGTGCAATGGTTTTCTACTCGGTCTTTTTTCTTTGTCTGACAAACTGTGTTTCATCAATTGATTGGAGGTTTCTTTACTTCATTCTGTCTTTCTATTTATACGGCCCCTGCAGTATTGAAATCCCAGTAACATGAACTGTTTTTACATTTATTATTGATTATGAAGTCAGTGTGCTTTCATTAGTCTGGGCATATGCATAAGAGCATTACATCATAATTAAAAAGTCATATTAACCCATGAGAGCAATGTAAAAATGTTTAATCTACTAACAAAACCTGTTATATAAATGTACTATAATTCATATTTTGAGAAGCAGTTATTACACTTATTGAAGATTATATACATTGTCTCATATTTCATCCATTCACTCATTCATTTAATACCAGAACCTTCATTTCCTTTGGAGCAGTGGTTGAAATACAATAAATATTTAACTGAAATCGAATACATGGCTATAACATTAAAATATTAAATAGTAAATGTGTAGGAACTGACAGAGAAACAAAATAAGAAAAAAAACAGTGAGAATCCAATTAACAAAAAAAAAAAAAAAAAAAGACTTGTGTTACCATAAAAACCATGAAATTTTAAATACTTAGATAACTAAATAAGCAGCATACAGCAACTAGCTTGTGTAACATTTGACTTTCAATTGAGATTGTTTGTTTTTAACAAAGTGCAGAGCAAATATGTTCTTTTCAATACAAACACATTGTTATTATTTCTACATTTAGAGGTGTTTGAGGTAATTTTTCCCGATAAATCTGAGCTGTTGATCTGAGATGTGTATGCAGCACATCTTGACACTTTGAGGGCAGTTGTGTCTTTTATAGCTGAAATGGAAATGTCAGATCTTGTCATACGTCTCTCCTCCCCCTCTCCAGGGTTCTTGTAAAACATGTGATTTCTGCAAGAGCCCACAAAGGGTGTGTACATGTGCGTGTGCTCGGGCGCACGTGTTTCTGTATGTGTGCATGCACACGTGTGTGTGTGTGTGTGTGTGTGTGTGTGTGTGTGTGTGTGTGTGTGTGTGTGTGTGTGTGTGTGTGGTGCTAGTACGATATCTCACCAGCCGAGGCCCTACTGCTACTGCTGTGCAGGGACACATGGCAGCACATGACAGAACAGCTTGAACAGTGCTTCTGAAGAGGACAAGCAGCCAACAGCAACCACATCTCTAATTACACAATGAAGCCATATTTTTGCAACACAACTAATATCCTCTGTGTTTGAGTATATTTTGTCAGTTCAAAAACAAAATAACTATATTCATCTTGCACTTTGAAAGCATCATTCCAAAAATAAAAATACAAAATGATATTCGCTCTGCTGTGATCTTGCACACAGCGAAAAGAGGGGGGGAAATTATCTTTCACTTACTTTTACTGTGTCTCAACTTACCTGTGTCCAGTGTGCAGCACAACTGGCAATAACTCAGCACCATGGAGAGCTCATCTACCTCTCCAGACTGCCCGCCCTCCTCCATCCAGCAATTGCTTCAACATGCAATTTCAGCAATTCTCTTTTTTTCAGGAAGCAGGAGCAGCGAGCCCTGAATGCCAAGACCATTTTTATATGTAATTTATGCTTTTACCTTGATTACTGCACCTGCATTCTTGCATTTCTTTTTTTGTATGTGGTAACAATATGAATAGGTGTTTTTGTTTCTTTTCAGAGGAAACACTTACACAAACAGAGACACCGTATAAAACATAACACATCTCTCTGTTGCATACTGGCTTGTATCATATAAGCACATGCAGCCACATGCATGTTAATATGTTCCAAATAACAGGATAATCTATTTTTGCCTGTTTTTATGCTGTTTCAAATGTATGCATGCCTAAATATTAATGTAAAGGGCAGTTAAATAAAAACAGAAATATACATTATGCCTACTACAGTTACGGAATTAAAAATATTTGTGAGGAAAATGTTAATTAAATACAATTATCCCACACTTGAATACACAAGTAAGGTTGTAACACACAATTTGGAGTCGACAGTCCTGTTTGACAACATGGGCTCCTGCCTTCCGGAGCGCTTAGAACATTTATGATAATCTACGATAATCTACTCAGCACAGACACAGTAACATTATCCATTTGAATGCTAAGTACACCTCATTCAGAACTTTAAAAAATGCTAACATATTCTGAGAGCTGAGAATAGCTCCCGTGGAACATGTTATTCTCAGTAAAAGCCCAACACACATACACATACACACACACACACACACACACACACACTGTCAGAGACCTAAAGGGATTTATGCAAAGAAATGAAAAGTGGATAAATAGCTACTTTAGCTCCACCTTTAACTCACAGTTGTGGATGACGAGTGCTCATGTGAAATGGGCCAACGCAGCAAATCTTAAAACTATGTGCCCCCACTGTATTAAGTATCCAGGGATCAGCAGGGCAGACTGGGCAGGCATGGACTGAGGAGAAACAGGCAATCTTCCAGTTCAGAGGTCTTTGGTTTTGTATCATGGTTGCAACGATAAACTCCAATGGTAATTTAATGTCCCCATTGAAGTAATGCACTTTATTGCACCGGTGGATTAAGTAATGATTATTTTGCGAAATTGCAGCCACACAATGGTCAATTAATCTTTAATGAAACTGTAACTTATGAGGCGGAGCGTGGCATTGCAATAAGCAGGCAACTGCTTGCCAAGGCAGTTACAAGCCTCAGTTGCAGCCTATACTCCCCATCTATCACCATGTAAGAATAGAGCACTCTGCAAAGACACATAATGAAAAGGCAAAGTCACAGTTGCAGAGTCTCAGTTTTTAGCATTCATGGAATGTTTGAGGGCCTATATCCTCAAATGTACGTGAAGGAAATACATCAGCCTTTGATGTATGCAGTGAGATTAACTGCCATTTTGAGGTGCTATTTATTTAGAGCAAGCCAGGCATAGGGGTTGCAGGGAATTATGTGCACTGACAGAGCATGAAGTTGGTGGATATGAAATGGCTGCACGGGAATTCCAATATGCACCTTTCATTTCATCAGCAGCTCTTTAATGATGGTAAGTGTAACTCCCTCGTTCACTATCTAGTCTTTTCCCAAACAAATACCTGCCACAGAGTCATATAAACTGTAACTTTATGGTCCAGTCACTCTCAGTGTTTTCACGTTACAGCACAAACACAGCAAAGCTGGGAAAGTCACAAAGATAAACGTTTTTACTCTGATTAGTTTCTCATTTCATTTTTGGCCAGGGGGCACAAATTCTCCTACTCATTCCCCACTGCACTAACAAATGTTGATAGATTTACTTTTATTGTATGATATCGTTTCTACACCGGAGTGGGTGGACAAGACATCAAATTTCCAATAGTTGAGTACGTGCTCAGTGGGAGAATATAGAAGAGCAGAAAGAGGTGAAGAAACAGGAATGAGAAGAGTGATTGATGGAGTGAATGAGAGCCAAAGGATGATGGGGGACGAGTCAGGGGGCATGCGCATGACTGTGGTGGGAGTAGGAGTGAGTGTAATGAAGTAAGACAGACGAGATGTGTACAGAGAACAGAGTCAGCGTTAGAGGTAAAAGGAGAGGCAGAGGCATGGAAAAAGTAGGGACAGAAACATTGTGAGAAGAAGGTACTGGAAACAAGAAATCACAAGACTGATAGTACTGACCTGAATGTCAGCATCCCAAATGGTTGCTTCTGCAATCTCCCAACACCAACACGATGATATCAACAAAAAAAATAAAATTGTGTGTGTGTGTGTGTGTGTGTTGATGGCAGGGTTGGGAGTATGAGGTATGGTTAGACAGAAGAGGGAAAGGGGGAGGGCTGAGGCACTCGGTGTTATTGTGCACCCGGCCGCTGGCACCAGCACTGTCAGTGAGCAGCGTTGATCCGTGAACTTGCCATCTGGATTCTCCCACAAATCACATTAAAGTTTCAAGCCCAGGAATACATCAAGCTAAATGAATATTGGATCCAGGGGCCGCAGACAGGCCTGATGGAGAAAAAGCCCCATGCAACCCAACTCTTTTGTGGTCAGACATGATCCATCCATCCCCTTTTACTCCCTCCATCCCTCCCTCCTTCTGTTCCCTTCATCACCGATGGGCAATGGTTCTGATGAGGTACAGAGAAGAGGGGAAGTGACTGATATTCAAATAAGGTTAGACACAACAAGGAAAGGTTGCTTAGTTTAAAAACCAGGGAAGTGTTTGCATAGTTGAAAGTGTTATTGTGCTAAATAAATGTCAAGGTAAAAATTTCAATTTAATTTACATCACGATTATCCAAGGAAATGACCATAATCTTGACAAACATTTCTGGATTAAACATACAAACACAGTGTGACTTATTTTTCTTCAGAGGCTGTCGCCATGACAATAGATACTGGAGTTGCCATTTTGGCTTCAGAACTAAATCTTGGCACATAGCACGCCACATTAAAACCTTCATTTGCTTTTAAATTACCCACAGTTATCAGTTTAGCGTATGCTGTGGGTAAGCATTAATTGCCACCCGCATAATAACGGATACCATTTGACTCCATGACAACACCCTGAAAATGATTCATGTGTGCAGTATGAAATTATATGCTTACTTCCCCTTTCATTTCACCAACATTATGTTGATTTTGCATAAATGGATTTCTATTTTCACCTTTGGGTGAAAATAATACGTGAGTGGAAGAAACAATGCAATCATTCATCATTCAATAACATGTTATGTTCTGGTTCCTGGTTGCATATTTTCTGCTGAAGCACTGTTTGTGCTCAGGTAAACCTATTAAGAAAATATTGCCTCACCAAGATGCTGTTTCATACAACAAGGAAAAAATCTATTTAGTTCTTTTCCAATCCAGTGGCTTGCGGAGCCAGGGATTCATTTTTCCAGGCCTGGATTGAAGAGAGAGCCTTTACTGTTAGCTCTCCAACCTTCAATTCTGTGAGATCCCCAGGGTGACATATGGATTGGCTCAGAGTCTAAAAATTATAATTGTCAGTGTTGAGAGTGAAGAGGTCCTTTCAGCTTCAGCCCCAATTTGGCCTCTAGATTACAAATTCAGCTATTGCCATTAGTGTGTAATTAGCAGAACGCTGCAGAGTTGAGTATGCAAACCACAACAAATACAAATGGAAACACAGTAAAAACAAATACACTCACACAAGAAAACACTCAGATAAAGGGAGGAACAATTTCTGCAAATTCAATTCACAGCACCAGAGAGCAGGCATCAATCACTTTTATACATTGTCACATCATGAGTGACCCCACCACAGAACAGATAGCTCAAGTTGAACATGTGCAAGCTCTGAAGTACGTCTCTTAGAAAAATAAATGAGTGCTTACAACACAGAGCAATCTAGGAGGGGCAGTCAGCCATTTCACTGGGACTATTCCCATTCTCTCACATATGTGTTTATTACATCTGTAAACGGGTACCATATGTTTGTGTGGTCTTTCTAAACACAAGTATATAATAATGCAATTAGATTTCATTAAAAAATGATGGAGACATTATTCATCCTGCTCTTTATTTTTTAAACACATTTCAGGTGCATTATTTTATAGATTTCTTACATGTTACATAATGTGTGATTAATATCTTCCATGTTTTTCTGTTCCAGGTCTTCAGGTCATTTTCCCTGAATACCTGCAGGAGAAATTTGTCCAGTCAGCTCTGAGCTACATAATGTGCAATGGAGAGGGAGAGTATGTGTGCCGTAACAACCAGTGCATCTGTCAGTGCGCCGAGGAGTATCCCCAATGTAACTGCCCCATCACCGACATCCAGATCATGGAGAACACCCTGTTGGGGATGTCTGAGTCATGGGCTGCCTCCTATAAAGACTTTGAGAACTCTGGTAAGAAAATCTCTCCAATTTTTACTTAACAAAACAATTACGTAGCCAGCATGTCACGCCATGTGCAGTATGCTCTGCAAGGGGAATATTTTCTGATATATTTAGCAATTTTAATTCTGAAGTGCATGTTAAAGAGTGTGCATGCAGAGCTCAGGCAGTAAATGTAATCACATAGGGTAGATCCTTTAAAAAAAACATGTTTCGTAATTTGGCAGCTTAGACTTTTCTTGCTCTGCTGCCAAATCTCCATAATTAATAGCAACTAAAGCCTTCTTATGTTCACTGCTCAAAGTCCTGTGGAACTTTCTTAGTGCTACAAAAAGTCAAGCTATAAAGGTTACGTTGCATGGATGTGCAGACAGTGCAACTTTGTTATTCCAACCCTAAAGACAAGGGCGTTCGCTTCCTGTCTCGCACCAATGGTAAACATTGATTTCCTTTAACCATCATGGTGAGTGTTTTACATAGGGCAAATAGATCAGAAAACACTCCATCTTTGGAATGCAATGATAAATATCCTATTATGTTATTAAACATGGGGATTTGCTGTACATAAGAAATGATAAGATAACACTAGATAACTTTCACATATATCATATTCTTTAATTTTATGGTGAGTAATACTATCTCCAATACAAATTCTTGTGTTTTCATTGAATGCAAATACAACAACAGGAGACAGTCGAATGTTGGACATGGTGAAGAAACTAACAACTCTACCCAGTTGTTATAGAGCAAGGCAACGTGTTCTATCTATTATTGATGTGATATACAAGTGTCCCAATAAAACCTGCCAGCATTAGATAAATATATTTATGCCCCATAGAAGAAAGTTAATGTGAGTCATGGAGGTTGCTGAGTGCAGAACATCTGTGAAGAAATGCTTGAAAATGAAGTGCGGTTAAAAAAGGTCAAAAAAGTATTTATAAAACTGCCCTGTCGACCAAAATGCAGCTTACACTCACTTCAAAAAAAAAAAAAAAAAAACAAAGACATAAAGGAATCAATAACTAGGCTCACATAGGCTCTGAGTCAGAGCCTATGTGAAACATTAAACCAAATGTTTTATACTTTGTTTGGTTTAAAGGAAGGACAGAACAGTTTCTAGCAGGTTCAATAACCCTAAAATCTAACATTGTATTGTAAAATTCACTGTACATGACCACCACAGGAGCATGTCAAAACATAGTTAAAGTCCAGTAATAATAAATTTAAGACTTAATTAATGACTACAAAGAGACATGTTGTAGACTAACCAAAGTGACATTAACAGCCTTTTGCTTTATTATTACGTGTCTCATGCATGTCTGCACTGTGACATTTTTATCAGGCTTTTTTTGCTCACCTCACCCTACTTAGTATTCCACCGACTCAATGTGATTACACCAACGTTGGGGTGTGTCAGTAATGTCAAAGTACCGTACATTATGTTGGCAAAGTAAGCACTGATATGAACTCCACAGAGAGGAGAAAAAACTCAGCTGACAGCAGTTCTGATTGGGCAGGTAACCACTATTATCAAAGTAAAATGCAAAGAAAATGAGATACATCCTGTCAAGGCACTTTTCTTCTGCTCATGGTAATTATGTATAGTACCTCCCCTACAAAGACTCCTTGTTTCCTCTTGGGAGAAACGTTTGGCCTAGTCTGTTGCCTTTTAAAATGAAGGAAAAAGGGTGATTTGATTTATCACAACTGATAATATGGAAGACTTTCCACTGTAGTTAAAATTACAGAATGTCAGCCATATATTGTGTTGACTGCTGTTGACTGTTGCCTTGGACAATCTTCCTATCTACGACAAAGTTCCCCGCCAGTTCAGTTGAATTGGTTGCAGATTATTTTCTTTGATCCTGTGGATGTCGCATGCATTGTTTTAAATGTGGCATTTTGTTTGGTACAATTAGAACATAAATCTCAGGGTATCTTTACAAGCGGGAAACATTGGTTATGATGAGACACTAGTGACGAGAGCCAACAAATTGAGATGTAATGGCACCAGGGGTAAAGTGGCATTACACTGTGAGAGCTGTAATCTTTAGATAAGCTGTGCTGGGTGACTTGTGATAAGAGTTGTTCAAGGAGACTACATGGACTATTTGGAATCTATGTCAAGGAAAAGATCCTTGGTGGTTTTAATGCTTGTGTGGAAGGACTTGGCAACTATTGACCTGGCATGGAGGATTGACTTGATAATGGATTTTTTTGTGAGGGAATCAGATAATTCTGAATACTGAGTGTTGAAGTCTCCCAGCTTTTCTAGGAAAAGGGTGACGGTAGTACCTGACAACTCTGAAAACTGGGTGGAGGAATATGTTCAAAACAGGGGAGGAGAAGGAATCTGGCTTGTTTGAAGAAAACTAGGGGGAAGGGAGTTCTGACATGCCTGGAAGGAGAGTGGAGGAAATTCTGACATTTCTCGGCTGCAGTTGAAAAAAAGCTCTCAGCTCTGTGGTTAATGCTATTAAACTGTCTTGGAGAGGTCTGTGGGAGGGTACTGGCATACTGTATAGGTCTTTTCCTGTCTTCAATATTGGGATCTTGGTGGGGATAAAGCTTTGCATTCTCTCCAAGAATATTTGTGTTATCTTTTCTTCCACAACAAATACTGTTTGGCCCTGGGGGTTCTATACATAAAGTGCATAAGTTATAACAGTACAGCAGTGCATCTCCTGAAAGAGCATACAAACACAGACAAAGGGTGAACTCAGCATAGAGAGCATTATGATTGCAGCCATAACTTTGAAAGGTTTTAAACCTGACCACTGGCATTGTTGTGGTATTTCAAGGCACTGAATTGTTTATTGTATTATTTTGAATGACGTACTCACATTCATCTTGAGAAATAATTATGAGCTACTGAACAACTTTCCTGTCCTTGTGCATTTGCCACTGGACTTTTAGTAATGTCTTTGCGCCCATTATCGATAAAAATTGGAGTGTAGCGTTGGAAACCATGGTCAGGGATCCAGGCTGTCTGCAGAGGAGACAAGCAAGAATTATTAGACAGCAAGCGGAACACAAGGACAATCATCACTGCTGCTGAGTACAAATTTGTTGCTCCACAAGAAGCATGTGATGACAAAGATGCCTCAAAAATCCAAACAACAGAAGCAACTTCCACAAAAAGTCAACCAGATATATTATATTATATATTATAACAGCGACCTAATCATTTTTGCATTAAACCACAGGTAAAAATTTTCATTTTGGATGGATTTTGAGCAATTATAGAATTTTGCTATTGAATTCGTCACAAGTTGATTGGTTGAGCAGTTCATTGATTTGAGCAAAATCAAAAGACAGACAAAACAGTGTTTTCATGTATTATTATTATTATTATTATTATTATTATTATTATTATTAGGTTTAGTATAACTGTGTTCCTTTTTATTACCATAAACAATAATTTCAGATGACAACTTGCAAACAGACTGAGAAGAGCAACAGATTAAAGACTTGTCACTCACCGGCAAAAAGCTGCTTACTGTTTGTAATTCTACCCAGGATGCACTTCTCGATTATTGTTGAACAAATACTTGAACAAAGACTTGTTTTTTTTGTAATAACAAACCCACTCATCCTTATGATTCATGTTTTCTTCACTTTATATGTATTTAAAACACACTCATCAGTTTACATACAAGGTATTTTCTAATATGTTCTTTAATTTCCCTGTCTCTTAGTCATGGTCCTAAAACTCTAGCCAAGTCTTGTTTAAAGTACAATCCAAAATTATTCATCTGAAGTAAAATTAATAATTGGATTTTAAAGTGAAAGAAGGCAACTTCATCTGCTGCTTTTTCTCTAATTCTGCACCTTGTAAGCATTCAGTTAAAATGGAATCAAATAAAATATACTTTTATTTAAACACCACCACACTCTTCCCACTCACTCTGTTTCTCTGTCATTTCCTCTCCCGCTCCATCTCACACTGTTATCCAGATGAGTTCAAGTCCTTCCTGAAGAGGTTGCCCTCCACTCACTTCCTGCCCATCAGCAGCGTGCATCTCCTGTGGGGCAGCGACTGGGACCTGCAAGCTCGCTACAGGCTCCTCCAGAGTTCCCTGGAGATACAGCGGCTCAAGATTCAGCGCACCGCCCGCAAGCTTTTTAGCCTCAGCATCCGTTGTCACCACAACCCCAACCACCAGATGCCTAGGGAGAGGTGGGTAGTAATATAACCTTCGCATCATGATGGGAGTTAGATGTGGAGTCACTCAGCAGTATAAAGAAAATGTGCTGTTTTGCTTTTGATATGTTTGAATATTTGCTTTCTCAAGTGCTGGAAAAGCAAATGTGAAATTGCACCTCACAGAGGAGTGATATCTTTCAGGGAAATTTCCTCTCTGAGAGGATGTAGGGGATTTTATATTGATTGTTACCTTTTGAAGCATGCACAGTAAGGATGCCATCCATTATATATTTCAGCTTATGGTTCTGTTGTTTCTGTCCATCAAGTCAACTTAGTGCTGAGGTTTGCACATGCCCAAAGCACTCTTGCTCACTCTTGTATTTCACATTGCATTCCGAAAGGAAAATGTAGCTGTGGGAGTTTTCTTGATAGGTCATTGCACACATCTGTCACCACCTACTGCAGTTGCAGCTTAAGAGCCTTTTCTGCAGATGTGCCACAGTGTCAGCACTGTCTGAAATGCCAGGAATTTCCCCATCCGCTCAAGCAAATATCAAAAAACACTATGCAAAAATATCCAGCTGATACATGAAACACTGCTAAAACTCTCCTATGTAGGGTGATATTGCCATATAAATGGAATCAGCAACCCGTAAAATATTCATTTGAGTGGTCTGAAAATGAGCCGTCGTCAACTGCCACTGACAGAAAAGGAGCATACCCACATTTGTGCATGAGAGTTGGAAAAGGTTTGTTCTGAAGTGTTATCAAAGAGCAGTATGCACCTCCTCTTCCATGAAGTACGCATCAAGGGCGCCTGATGGCTCTGGAAATAAGAGCAGCGGGTTTATGTGCTCGTGTGTGTGAGACAGCTTTGCATCAGATGGAGGACTTATTTGTTTTCATCACCTCTGTGTGCACGCATGTGACTACGCTTTGCATACAGTACATGTTTGAGTGGGCCATAAGTGGTTTGTAGCTCACAAAGGGGTTCTAAACTAATTTTCCATGGATAGATGTATACACTAAGATGTTTTCATAGAAATCTCAAATTCTGGATGGAGTATAATTTTGTTGTTTCATTCTACCATGAGTCACATCAACCATCTTATGTTCATTTCTAATTAATTTGTTCAACATTTATTTAACAGTTATGTAATGAGTTGTATGTAAAACGGTTATGTTTTATTACTTGTTTGTGAGCTTGTCCAATGCATGTAATCAGTTTGTCACACACACACACACACACACACACACACACACACACACATTTGCGGTCACCTCTCCTCTGGGCAGCCTATAACATCAGATCTAATGATGAGGGAATAGAGGCAAAACTGAAGGCCCATAAAACATCAGTCCAAGTGTTTTCAAGGTGTGTGCCAACCACCTCAGGGAGGCCTTCCAGCACATCTTCAGCCTGTCACTGAGACTGCAGCGTGTGCTGATGAGGATGTGAAAAACATCTTGCCTGGCCCCAGTGGCCAAGAATGGTCACACCAGGGTTCTAAATGACAGCAGGCCAGATCCCCTGTGAGAGACCATTTGGATCCCTTCTTGTTCATACATCAGCTTCACAATGGGAAGGATGACGTTGTCGTCCACCTGCTTTCTTTGTGCCTACTCCCACTTGGAGAGCCACTGTGAGAATCATGTTCATTGACTCCAGTGGTTTTAACGCCATCCAGCCGTCTCTACTGGGAGAAATCCTCTGAGCAGCGTGTGCTGAAGCCCCAGTGGTTATTTGGATCATGGTTTACTTCACTGACATACTGCAGTTATTAACACTGTGCAGTTTGGTGTCAGATCAACAAGTGAAAAACACTTGTTTTTAACATCTCCATCTTAGAGTTTGGCTACAACTCTGAATCATGCTCTCAATAAAAATGTTAGTGTAGTGTTAGAAAATTTTAGTGTAGTACATTTGTGTAGGGGTGGAAATAGAAAAACATGACCCTGACAAGGGAGTCAAGGTAACAAAAATAAGTAAAACGATAAAGTGTCAAGGTTAGATGAACTCATTCTCCAGATTTAACACCAATTAGAAAACCATAGTATCACTTTTAGTCCTGTAAAAACTGATGTGAAATACAAAGAAGGAGCATGAGAACTTGATACTTTCTAAGAAACCTGATGCTTTCTAACTGTGCTCTGGCTGTGCTGTGGCACTGCAGGTGGCTAACACTGTCTTTTGCAATGTGCTACATGAGAATAGAAAGAAAGAGAATAAATAAACGCTGTTGCTTATACGTTGTTGCATAGGCAACCTACTTAAGAAAGCTGCCTCAGTCATGGAGGTGACCTTAGACTCAAAAGTGAATGTTTTCTTTTGTGTGATTAATTCCATTTGAGTGACCTACTAGCTACTTAATAAACCATGCCTACCAAGCACGCACTATTAATGCAGCTGTAATTGTGAAAGTGAGTGAATGTAAAATATATTCATAACTAATTTAAAAATAGAGGTAGACTACCAATAGAGACAATGTAATATGCATTCAGGGAGAAGACATTCTCAGTAGAGCAGGACCTGTTTAGTTTCATTTTATTTCTCACATGCAAAGCATCCATATTATTCCAGCTCTAGTAGGTTTTACTTTAATTAAATTATGGATGCAAAATGGAACAAGAGGAAGTTGCTTATTACTGAATGCAATTATTATGATGTAAATTTGTGTTATCAAGTTAAACTTGTCCAAAAAAGATTTTAAGTTTTAAATCATGTTGCCCCTTCACTGTTGCATATTAAAGAAGGTCAGTCAATAAACATATTTACATCAGCTAATGAAAGACAGGCACCAGTTGCAGCATTAGCCGGACATGATTACAGTTACATATCACCTGATCATTTTTCTAGGTTTACCTCACCACAAGGAACCCATTCATTACAAGCATCGTAAATTCCTGTTGTGAACACTTACTGCAATAACTGTGTGGAAACTTTATAGCTGAACTATATTGGATTTGTTATTGCATTTCCTGTAATGAGTATACCAGCTTGCTTCAAGTAGAATGAACATAGCAGTTTGTCTTTGGTATAAATGATTAATAGTGACAGATATGAAGTAGCATCACTTCCAGCCAAGTCATTTGCATCCAGGCTATGCATTGGCTTTAATTATTCATGTTCAAAGTCAAGCATATTTGCAAATATGAATATACCCTCCATATGATAAATTACTTTGCCCCAATTTATATTGATTTTGACGTGACACAGCTTATGTTAACAATTAAAGTTCTAACTTTCAAACACTTATTTGACCCAATATTTGTATTTAGTGGTCTACTACAGATATTCTAACAGAATTATCAAGGGCATGGGCCTCTCACATTACTGTTAATACCAGTTTTAAAGTTGCATGGCCCATCTGTTTGTTTCTTTTACTGCTTTCTTCTAGCAACAGTCTTTTCTGTCACTGATGTTCTCTTTTCTTCCCTCTGATTTTTTTTTGCACCTAAATAGGAAAGGGCTCTGATGCATGGTATCTGAATACGAGGGCTGTTTGATGCCCTATTACAAACACAGAGTGTGTTCAAATTCATGAAAAACAAACAGCGTCCATTCCAGTGTATTTTCATTTAATTTGTGAGGCCGAGACATTGCATTAGATCGAAGCAAATAAGACAAAAATAAAACTAGCTGCATGGTGCACTCAAATAGCTCATTGAGGGAGGCATTTATGTGACAAAATATATTTTAGCTTGGATATTTCAGCTTGGATATTTCAACAGTTATTGCAAATAAATTCAAAGGAGGGATCATTATGACTGGGCCAGTGTCCAATGCAATAAGGAAAAGCCAGTAAAAAATAATGGGAATAGTTTTATACGTGAGGCACCTATGAAATGAATCTCCTTTCTTATTTCATTTCCAATAATGCAAAGATTTTTATTTTGAACCCCCCTGTTGGGTTTGGGTCAAGTTTGATCAATTTCCTAGTTTAGAAATTTGAAATGTGCCATTGCATCCTCAAACAATATACTACTGAATCAAATAAAACACATTGTTAGCATTTTTTTCTGTTGGGATTATGGGAAAAATTTGACTGTAGTAATTATGAGTTGTTTATATAGAGAAAGCCATAGTAAATGTTTCCAGACCATCATAAATAACACATATTTACAACCAGAAATAATAGTAATGATGTTATACAATAATACTGAAGTGATTATTCATGCCAAGAAAGCACATAGACTTGAATTCAATCTGAGATGTTTACACATTCACTCACACAGACCCCCACTCTTCCCACAGGGGTATGCACACATGCACATCTCCTGTCCCCCAGCTGTATAGCAGGAAATAGCCTGGGGCTTTCTCACACTTTATTTCTCACATCTCAGTGCACACCTTGCACGGTTTCCACACATGCACGCACAGTCACATGGCCTGGGCAGGGGCCACTGCAATATAAATTCTGATTTATTTCAAGTGTTGATAGCTGTGAAAGAATCAAAACATCAAATGAATGTTGGGTGGTGTTCACAACAACATGGTGTGCACAACTATGGAGCAGCAATTTTTCTTTACCAGTTGTGTTAAATGCATATCCACTCTCTTATTGAATAAAATGACTCATCACCCTTAAACTAGCTCTGCTTAAGCAGGTCAAGTAGCTAATGTGAGCATAGCAAGTAATTGCAAGAGTAGCAAGGGTAGCTCAGAGCTAGACAGACATGGAGAAGGTTCACACTGCCTGTTGTAGCTGCTCTGACTCCCTTGTGGCTAATCAAAACAAAACTGCAAGGGAAGGTGGAAGTGCAGTGGTGTTTTCATGGTGCAATAATCGTGGTAATGACTGTTACAGATCTTGTTGCACATGTTATCATTCAAATGTCTCACCTCAGTATGTAGTAAAACCAGTATACTGGCACATCTCTGCTTGGTAGCCCCTTTTATTTCCGTGCTGGAGTGGATGACAAACACAAGCTGGAGGAAGCCAACATGATACATCCATACTCCCGAACACACTCTGGGCTGAACTGCAACACAGCAATATAAAATCACAAACACAGTGCCTGCACCAGGAGATTAAGACATTTCATCTCTCAAGAGCCAAAAGCAGATATCACCACACTAGTGCACATAAGCAAACAAGCTCAAGAAATAGGAGCTCCACACAAGGTATATAACAAGCCTGCAATGGAACAAACAAAGGAGGGAATCCAGATGATGTTGATACAACCAAGACATTGCACTTTCTATTAGATAAAATGTTTATGGACCAGATTAACAACACAGCTTTCAAGTGAAACTCAAAGCGTATATATACAAATGTATCTTCAAATCTTCATAATATCTCACAGTTCAATCAAGAAATGATACAGAACTCAACTCTGTTTCTTCATCAAATTTATTTCCACAAGATGTTTTCCTCTACATACTGAATGAAATCTTCCGTTGTCCACAGAGACAACTAACCTTGTGGCTCATGCTAAGCATAAATTTTGCCCATGAGAAAGTTGGCCAAATTTATGTGTAATAAATTAAGGAAATGACTCCAACCAGATTAATTAGAGAAACTACATTTCATCTATAGGAGATAAATAACACCTTTAAATGATCTCACAGGAAGTTATATTCTTCAAAGGCTGTTAAGGATTTGTCGTTTTTTCTTTTTCAGATCTTCCAAACATTAAAATAAGTTCCTGGAAAATCAATCACTGTACAGGAAATTATGCAGGTTGCACATAATATGCAGCACTAAGTATCGATTTTTCCCAGACTTCAGTCATAAAATCTCCTTTATTCTGCATGATGTATTTAATGTGGCATTTGATATGCTGGTGTTGCACCAACTATTAATCATCCAAGTGTCGCCCTGATACAATAAACATGTTTAAACCCAAAATTGTACAGACAAGTGAGCTCAGTAGAGGCTGATATTGATTCCACATGGATGAGGTTCATTTCTCTGAATTAGGCGTGTTTTATATATACATGTATACCATGTAATGAAAAGAATAATGAACATTGTACAGAGGTCGTTCATGCAGGCAGCTTATTATGACACCTAGGTACATCTTACTAGAGGCAGCCTCTGGTGGCTTTAGCATTTATGACAGGTGGAAAAGACAAAGGCAGGTGACATGGTATGAAGTGACAAATTCTATGTCAGGAAATTAGGAAAATGGCAGATCACTGTTTGTTTCAAAGTATTATTTTATGCTGATGACGTACTTTTATACATTTCAAAACCTTTTTATACTTTTGAGAAATATAGACATCTAAAGACATAAACTCTCAAAGAGTGCATATTGTTATGTCTTTAGAGCATCAATTTACTTTCCTTCCTTTAACAGTTGTAAATAATTTCAGATAACTTGATATTAGCTGTAACAAAAAAATACAACAATACAATAAATTTTGAAAGGTAGGTCAAACACTATACAGACTTAGTGTTCCTTTGTGTGTATAAAGCTGAATATTTATTAAAACACTACCAGTGAAGTGAAATGCTTTGTCCAGACAGGTAAATCCTCCGAGAGATTTATAGTTGTGATCAAAGAACCATTCTTGCCTGGCAAACAACAAAGTCCCATCGAACTTAAAAAGCTGTTATTGTTATGAGCTCAATGTGCAATTATTTGATCCCTGCAACTATTGCTGTAACATTAGTACTATGGACAATTTCAAACAAGACACTCAATAGAAAAGGGGGATGATGAAAATGAAAAAAGGAATCAAGAAATAGAGGAACTGTGTATTTTTGGGGAGATTATGAAAAGTGCATAGATAATATTTATAGTTACGTGCAGTGACTGAAATGAAATGCACAATTTACAAGTTTACATTAAATTACTACCATTTGATAACCACCAAATGAATAGTTGATATTATGTTTTGTAAATGTGATCTGTGGGGAATACAGAAAAAAATGATCATTAATGTTGAGAATTTTGGTAAAATAGATGTAAAAGCCCAAATATTGGGGAGAAAGTGTGGGAATATGGGATCATGACAATAATAGCACATCCATCCTCACTTTATCCCATCCTCAGTATGAAACCAAAGTTATCAGGATCGAGTCCATTGTCCTCTATAGGTGATCTGTTCTGGGCTCATTTTGGGTATAGCTTAGGGGCTCACTGGCCTGCTGAGAATGCAATGTCATCCATCATAGTTAATGCTAAGGTTCATTAACATGTCAGGCTAACCTTGACTAGCCCTCCTCTCTGAAAAATCAGGATTACACAGTTAACCTCCTATGGTCAGATAAAAAGTTCCAGTACTGTCAAGATGACATTAAAAGATGCCTTATGGGAAATGAAAAGACAAGATGAGAGTAGCAAGTAACACCTTCCACATTAGTAAAATAAAGTAAGACCTCCATCTTGAAAGGAAGAAATTATCATTTTCCCTACCCCAATTAATTGTGATTGGGAAAATATATGTTTATGTATTCTTGCCATATTTAATTGATACCTCACATTGTTGTTTGTCCCTAACAGCATTATCCTGTCATTTCAACATGGTTAATTAAACTTGATAACACTTAAAGCTTATTTTGTTTACTGGGTAAATTATAGTAATTCACCGTGTTTACTTCATGGTAGCTTTTGTTTACTTATTAGTTATTCTATGCTACTGAGTAGTTGAGTGGTATAGGAGTGGAAAACATCAGATGTTTAAACGTCTCCCAAAGACTTAAAAATCATTTGCATAAAATTAAAAGACAATTCAAAATAATTAAAATTAAAGATGGATGTCCATAGATATAGATAATTTGTCGTAGGAGGCTTTAAGTCTCTGCCAGTTGAAAAAAATACACAAATACTAAGCAGTAGGTAATGGAAATTTTGTCAGAACTAATGTATTCCATACAGAGTTTGTAACAAATTGGCTAAAAGTAGCTCTGATATGGTAATTTCAGAACTTTTCATCTAACTGCTGTTAATGCTTATATCCCTTTTTTCCCCTTTCTTCTTTGTTTTTAGGTCTGTGATGCAGTGGCTCAACAGGGTTCAGTCCTTCCTCTACTGCAATGAGAATGGATTCTGGGGGACCTTCCTAGAGAGCCAAAGGACATGTGTGTGCCACACAGGTGTCACCCTGTGCCAGCGACCCATCCCTTGTGTCATAGGTGGCAACAACAGCTGTGCCATGTGCAGCCTGTCCAACATCTCACAATGTGGCTCCTGCAACAAGGGCTACAAGCTGTACCGTGGTCGCTGTGAGCCCCAGAATGTGGACTCAGAACGTAGCGAGCAGTTCATCAGCTTTGAAACTGATCTGGACTTTCAAGACCTGGAACTCAAATACCTGCTACAGAAAATGGATTCGCGACTGTACATTCACACCACTTTCATCAGTAATGAGATCCGCCTGGAGACATTCTTTGATCCTCGATGGCGTAAGCGCATGTCCCTAACTCTCAAAAGTAACAAAAACCGGATGGACTACCTCCACATGATAATCGGTCTATCAATGAAGATCTGCCAGATGCGAAACAGCAGTATTGATCCCATGTTCTTTGTTTACGTCAATCCTTTCAGTGGTAGTCACTCAGAAGGCTGGAGCATGCCCTTTGGTGAACATGGTTACCCCCGCTGGGAAAAAGTACGACTACAGAATTCCCAGTGCTTCAATTGGACTCTCCTGCTGGGCAATAGGTGGAAGACCTTCTTTGAGACGGTGCACATCTACCTGCGCAGCCGTGCTAAGATCCCGACTGGCCTACGCAATGACACGGGACAAGGCCCAGTGGATCTTGCAGACCCTAACAAGCGTCAGATCTACATAAAAATATCTGATATCCAAGTGTTCGGCTACAGCCTGCGCTTTAATGCCGACCTGCTCCGTAGTGCTGTGCAGCAGGTTAACCAGTCGTACACACAGGGAACTCAGTTCTACTCATCCTCATCTGTTATGCTCCTGCTACTGGACATTAGGGATCGGATTAACCGCCTAGCCCCTCCATCTGCCCCTGGCAAACCCCAGCTGGACCTCTTCTCTTGTATGCTAAAGCATAGGCTCAAGCTCAACAACAGCGAGATGATTCGAGTAAATCATGCCTTGGACATGTACAGCACAGAGATACTAAAACAATCAGATCACCTGACTGCTAAACTCTGTTGAACATAACAACATTAACACAAGGACAGCAAACTAAACACAAACACCCAACAAATGAACCATAAGGGGATATTAATCTTATTTTCTTTTCTCTTTTTCATTTTTGGACCTTTTTCTGCCTTTTGATGTAATATTAACTTTGTAAGCATAATTCTTAAAGAGAAAAAGGAAAAAGGCAGTGATGAAAAGCATTTCAGGCAGATAAAGAAGATTAATGGAACCACTATAAGGACTGTATCATATTTGTCCCAGCATGTCTGTCATTCCCTAAAAGAACTTAAAAGAGAGAAAGAAAAAAAAATATTAAATCTATGTACTGATGAAAAAGAGGCCTTGATTTTACTCCGAGGGATCAAAGGTTATATCTGAAACTGCCATTCTTTACTGAGGAAAAAAAAAAAAAAAAACATTTTTAAAGGAATAATGACATAATACAAGGGCAGACCAGATATCCTTTTATTTCAGCTAATGTGCAAAATATTTCAGACATTATGGACAGTTTAATATAAAGATGTTTATACATTGTAAGGATTAAATAGCCCTAGTGCGTAAGTAGTCAACACATTACTTATAGACTCTTTATTCCATTTCAGGCCCACAGTGAATCTGCATTGCTCTTTGTGAGTTATGAGGCACTCTGTCATTGTTCTGATACATACAGCACACAGCAGGGCAGTAATGGATAGTCATGTCAAATAACAAAAGCCAGCTGTTTATATATACATATATATGTGAGTGAATGTGAGTGTGTGCGTGTGCAAGTGTGTGCATACCTTTTTTTGGCTTGATGCTTATTGCTGTTCGTTAATTGAATGTGTCATTTGAGATTGACTCCAGTCTAAAGCTGAATCTTGCATTTGGAGCGCTTCTTCCCGTGTTTGAAATTCAAGCTGTGTTTTTCACAAGGCAGTACCTCCTGGTGCGTGAGTGCAATATTGTGGTCTGAAGATTTAACAATCAATGCTATTTTGTACAGCTTTGCAAAATGTACATGTTGTGACTGCTGATTTGTGGAGCTTCTCAGCACCAAGAGCAAAATGTAAACATTCATCATTCAGGCACATTTGCAAGACAACTTAAAGCCATACACTTCCCTGAGGTAGACATAAGTAAGACATAAAGTTCATCTCTGTTTCACTTAGTACTTACTTCATACCATTGGAAAAAAAAAAAATGTTCCATTTGTATGTTTTTTTTTTTTTTTTTTTTTTTTTTCTCAGTTGATTTCAGATAAGAGCACAGAAAAAAGGCAGATAACAAGAGAGGGCATATTGTGTTGGATAAGAACTGTGTTGAAAGCCATTGAATTTTGATGTTGTGTCACAAGAAAAAAAAAGAAGAAGAAATGGTTATATTAAAGCTTAAAATACCTTTTTGGCAGTGATTAATCTGTAAGCTTTTATGCCCACTTGTAAAAAAAAAAAAAAAAAAAGAAAAAAAAGTCTGTTTTTGTTTCCAGATATGAAATTTAACATTTTTGCATGTTGCTGGAAATATTAACAGAGCTGCAACTTTGTTTGACACGTTCAGTCATCAAACTGAAATATGAACACTACCTATGTATTGTTGGTCACACTTCATGTGGGTAATCTGATGCTGAAACATTGCTATCGCTGATTTTTTTCTGTCTTCTTTTTTTCATAGGTCTACTTCATTACTTGCATGTTTGTTAACAACAAGAAAAGGCAAGGTCCCCCATATGTCGTACATCATGTCTGTTCTGGACACAACTGGGTCCGAACAAAGGTGACATTATGTATTTGTCACCGTTTCACCCCAAACTCTGGAAAAAAACAAAGCAAAACAAAACAAAGAAAAAAAACCTTCCTCCCACTGTCAAAGCTGCCAGCTCACTTGCAAGATTTTAGAACTGCATCTACTTGTTCAGTTTTTATTCTGTTTTTTGTCTCTTGATGTAGCTTTAGTTTTTGTTGCCTTGGCACTTCTTTTGTTCAGTCTTGTGTAATTTTAAATAATTGTTGTTATTTTACATTGTGATAAGATTAATTGTGGGTTTAGCTGTAATTTGAGATATGTAATATATATGTTGACAACCAAAAGTGGGTGGGAGCAACAATTGAACCGGACACCAGGTTTGGACTTCTTCTAACAATTAAACATCTCTTGAATACAGGGGTCATAGTTGGGGCAATTATTGAAGCAACAAGTGACCCTTGAATAATTCGGTGTCTATAATGTCAATTTTACAATTTAAACATGCAAAACAAAGTGTGGATCAAGTGAAGGGGTTTGAACACTAGCGCTGTCAGCTGCAAAACTCACTGCATCCACTATCACAACTGAAATGGTTGTTGCTCGATGTGCATTATTTTCACGATGTTGACTAATAGAATCATGTCTGGCTTTGTGTGACAGCGATAACCTGATGTTTTTATGTTACTATTCTCACTCTTTTTTTCGGAGCTGTTTTATCGCTTTAGAGGTGCTTTATAAATAACAACTTAGTCACTTACTCGTTAAGTAACAGAATTGTATCTCTACAAACTCTAATGACTTTCAGGTGATTCAGTATTCAGCAACATAGTTTACAGACGTCTTACGTATACGTTAGCGTACATGCGGTGGCCAGTTTAGGATGACTAAAGCTCAGCTTGCGAGGCTCAGTTCTGTGTTGTTAAATTAATCTCACAGTATGTTGCACATTCATCAGTCTTTATCTTTGTCAGGTTAATAGCTTGATGTGTCTACAGTTGTTTTCAGAGCGTAAGCAGTAATGCTACGGTTGCACTCTTGTGTCAAATGTGCTAAGGGTGGCGGTCCTGCCTCATGGGTAAGCAGCAACGGCAGCAAAGGAAAGAGGGTGTCTGGGCCAGTGGATAGCACTAATATGTACTGTATCGTGACTAGTGCATCTGCTTGGTTTTAGACAGTAGCTGTGGTTGCAGAGTCGTATCCTGCTGCTTCCCAGGCAAACACCAGCTTCTCTTGGGGGGGTGGGCAGACGCAGCGGTGACTGCCAGCTGTTTCAAAGATCCACAGTATTGTGGGAGTTTGTGGGGCTTAGTTATGAATTTTGAGCTCGCTCATGTTGACAGGGTAGTGTTTTACAGTTTTGCTAAGCTGTTCCATTACATTACCACTGTAACATTTACATGCCATCTATACCAATATCCTTCTACCTAATAGATTTAAGCTGATGTGGAGCTAATTTTGACAAACTGAAGCTAAGCCTAACAAGCCTGAGATGGCCAATGTTCTATCATCTATAGAGACAGAAAATAAGATAATAGATTGTTCAGCATTAACATTGGAGCATCCAAATGAATTGTTACCATTATTATTATTATTATTATTATTATTATTATTATTATTATTATTATTATTATTATTATTATTATTATTATTATTATTATTAAGTGCCTGTTATCTATCCCTTTAACATGTTTAGAGCTGGAGGAAATTTTTCAATGTTACACAGATGAGTGACAATGAATTAGCTTCAGAATTGAAGACCATACATGATAAAATACACATGTTTTCATCTCCTCCTGAGGACACGGCTTCAAGGAGGTTTGTGCATGTGGGGGAGGTCAACCACCAGACAATTACAAAGAATGACCTGAAGTAATGGTGGATTTTTTCTTGCTTTTCTTTTATTTTTGGTCCCCTGTTGTACAATATATCTGTAAATATTAACTCTGTTACAGTAACATTGCTCTGCTACAGTAACAATATTATTAAAAAATATTGAAAAAAGTATTGAAAGGGAATACAAAGACTTCTTCAAAAAAAGCCCTCCATTTGAGTATGTTAGCACAAAGTACAGGGCACCCATGTCTTATGTATCTAATTAGATTCATGACAATTTCTGACTGTTTTTATATTGTCAAACAACATACTGTACATTGCAATTTAGTTTTAAGCCACTTGCAAGGACCATAAAACAAGCACATTATACTCGTATGGCATTATGCTACCACAGTGTTGCTTACATGTATCCATGACTATGTCTGAAGATTTTTACACCTAATACCTTGCCTATGTACTTTTTTGCTGTTCTGTTGGAATCATTATATCAGCTTATTTCAAATGAATGTTTCATATAATAATCTATTTCTCATTAAAAGGCTATATTTAATAAGAAGAGCAAGGCTTGTTTGTACCATTTTGCGATATAGCGCACAACAAAGCAGTACATACTGTATATAGAGTATTTTCCAAATCTTAAGCCAACTATTTTTAGTTTCCAGGCATGGTCCATGCACAACAAAATACCTTTTCTTGGCCATATAGGAGGTTCTCATCATGAATGTTATCCTGTCTCTGACATTTGCTGATAACAAAGATTTCTTCCCACTGCCAACCACTTCTTTTTGTGGCTGCACATCTTATCGTCAGCTGCATATAGAATGCAAGAACTGATGCTTATGTTCAAGGATTCAAATCCAGTAAGTCGAAGGCCTTCACTGTCAGATTCGATATCATACAGACCCAGCAGTTCTGTCCATCTTTTCATCCACTTAATCACTTCTTTGTTTTGTCTGTGTTGCACTCCTGGGGGTTAAAAGCAATGTTGGCATGGACATCAGGACAGAATTGTTCTTATACTTCAATGTGTTTATGGTATGGCATTCAAATTTGGGCCCAAAAAGGAAATCTAAGAGATGTACAAGCTGCGACCTGATAGCTACAGCAGCAGCACAGGCTGCAAGAAATATACAGGTCAGTAGAATTCAGATCGTTTGAGCTTATTATATAAAAATATATCTAAAGGTCACGTATTGTGATGCTAAAAATTGAAGATAGACTCATGAATCAATCATGAATTAATTAATCTTCCTGGAAATGAGTATTTATTGATTGTTAATCTGTTATGGTAATAGGACAGTGGTGATAGCAAAGATCTTGTACATCTGGGAAAAGCAGCAGTGCCCCCAACAGCACACATGCACATTGATTATTTCATTTCTACAAATTATAGCAATAATATTGGTGATGATGAGGCAAACTCTGAGTTTAGAGGAAGTTATAGTCTTAAAAAAGAAAAGCAATCAATGTTTGGTGCCACTGAAGTGCAGTGAACTCATTACAATGGTCATGAAACCAGTTTTGTTTTGTAACATGGTGCATTATCCTGCTGGAAGCAGCCATTAGAAGATGGTGCATTGTGGCTACAACTGGATGCACATTGTCAGTAACAATATTCACATAGTCTGTGGGATTTAAACAATGATTGATCAATATTAAGGGGTCCAAATTGAGCCAAGAAAATATTCCACACACCCACAGCCTGGTCTGCTGACACTAAGCCAGTTGGGTCCATGGATTCATGCTGGTGATGCCAAATTCTGACCCTACCATCTGTGTGGCTCAGCAGAAATCGAGACCTGTATCTGCATGATTTTATGTATTCCACCGCTGCGCTGCCACGTAATTGGCTGATGGCAGAACTGCACAAATAAATAGGAACATAGGTGTTCTTAATAAAATGTTCATGGGTATCAGGATAAAAAATAAGTTACAGTTCATTATTATGTTTCACTATATGATAACATTGCGTGGAGATTTTCTGTTCAACTGCAGTGTAACTTTTGAGACTACAGTAAGATTTTCACAATATTACCTTTAGAACAAAGGAGCAGCAAACATAATTCAGTGGAAAAAGAAAAGAAAAAACGTTTTATTTGATGGGCACGACTGACTGCTTAGAGCTCCTGTCTATTCAAAGAAAATAGTTCTGTCATCTCAGGATGTGATTTGAAGTAAAAGGATAGGTTTAACAAAAAGAAACTGAGGGAAAGCTTTTAAGATAATTTGATTTAAATACAATAGAAGAAAAGCAGCTGGTCAAATAACTACCTCATGTGGGCTTTTAAAATAAATTCCTTTGGCTGTCATACATCCTATACATACACACATATGCTGTATATATATATATATATATATATATATATATATATATATATATATATAAATGATTTTTAAGTTATTTTTGTTGCCCGGTCTTTCAACTCTGTACTTCATAGATTTTTTGCTGGGTGTGTCCATGTGTCGTGAAAGTGGGAGCAAGCTGATGTGCGTCTGATGTCTCATCTGTGTCATACTGTTACCGTGGCTCAGTAGCGTCCATGACCTTTTTCTTGTCACTGTTGGTGGGATCGCACACAGCGTTTCAAATGTTCTGACACCGCTGAGGAATCTGGTCACTTTAGGGTGCTGCTCTTGTGGGTGGTAAAAGTTAGAAGGAGGAGCTGGAAAAGGGCATTTGATGCTTCTTCTTTTTTTGCCACACCATTGCTTTTACACCTCCCCCAGATACACAAGGAGAGACTTCCTCCACGGCCTGTATCCATTACCGACAAGGTTGAAAACTCTTGTAACTAAGCCGAAAAGGAAAAAGGCCCAGGTGTGCAGATTAGCTACTGTTCACAAGAGCATTGCAGCCAAATCTGACTGTAGCCACAGAACAACCTATCCAAGGTGTCAGTTACGCTATGTCACATCCCCTGAAGCCACGATTGTTTACCTCACCTTACAGTGGTGATGCATGGTGCAGCACAGAGAGGAGCTTTTCAAGGGGAAAGATGCTCCCTCATATCACAACCAGACTAAAGCGGTTTTGAGTTGAGCACAACACAAAAAGGAAGGAAAGTATCCTCACAGCCAGAGACAAACTTTGCATTTTCAGTCCAAAATTAAATCAGTGGCAAGACAGAGCGGCGAACCTTGACATGTTCCCAGTTTGAGACGAACAAAAACACAAAAGAAAGTATTCCTATTCAGCTATTTTGCTACACATGTACAAATGCTCTCAGAAAGGTTATTATTTCCCCTCTGTAAAGAATGGGAACAATGCCCAGGTTTGCAGTCCTTTCAATTCCTTAACAAGAATTTTCAAAGTAGAGTTTTTCAAAGAAGAACATTCAGTGCCTAATTACAGTGAAGAATCATGGCTGGAGAAATGTTGGATGGATGTGAAAAACAGATCAGTGTGCTTGTGTATTGCTCATGTTCTTACCCTATCTCATGAATACATGTAAAATGTCATATCATTAGAAAAATATTGCATAGATAGAACAGGGCCAGATTTGGATAACTGAAGAAGAAAAATATCTTAGATGGTAATGATAATTCTGATAGAAGATTTTCCCTGGCCTTGTTATAAGACTTCACTGGGTTCATGTACGACCTTGTAACCTCTACATTTCAATATCTGTGAGTACGGCATTCATATAGATATTAGATCTGACCCCTTTGGCAAGATTTCCTGTCATTAAATAGACATGATTTGCTTTGAACATAGAAAGAACCATTGTAATGTTATCACCTTGGATCTGTGTCTCACTTGGAATATGAGCACCAACACGCGTGTAGTTCAGATACTTTTATATCTGCCTGAAGCTCCCATCTTAAATTCCTGAGTAACATTTCAGACTCAATAAATTAACTCGTGCTAATTACTTCAAAATTGAATGAGCGCTACAAATGATAGCTCCCTTCACTAAACCTCAGAATTCATCAGTGCTAATGAAGATAATCATTACCTTCTTTTTGACAGGAAAGTTTTGTGAAAACCCTGTGACCACTTTCTCATCTCCTTGTATCCATGTTGGCTCAAGATAAAACTTAACATTCTTTTAATGACACATTTTATTTTTGCGAATGCGCTTCAGTCACAAATAATTGCAATGATTAAAGTGAAATCGCAGGTCTTTTTGAGAAGGCACACCTACTGCTTTGGTGCTCCCCGCAAGCACATTCTCGCAGTGAGAGATAAACTCACTTAGCTCGTGTGCCATTAGCACATTCTGCTAAAGCAACGTCTTACCTGTTAAACTCTGCCAAAATGCAATATCTCCTTCCGGTGTTCAATCTGACTTTGCAGGAGGTAACTGTACTTATAAATTAACTAAACTATACATTTCCAAATGATCTATTACAAGCATATTTCAAGCAGGCTTTCATTTTAGGATGTAGTTTGTAAACAGTGTCACTAATCAGCCTGTGACAGACAGTTCACAGCGTACCCTGCTTTTAGCCCAGTGTCAGCTGGGATTGGCTTTGGCCTTTGGTAGCTCTCACAAAACAGCTAATGGAAGGATGGATGGATGAAATGTTTTATGATATCCTCTAGAGAGATTATAAGAAAATAAGAAAAATCAGGCCTCCATTTTCAACTATTTCAACTATCATTGCATCATCTGTTGCACACACTAGGAAACATCATCAGTGTTGTTTACTAGCATCACTTGGTATTTTGGGTCTTACAGCATACACCCTCGTCCTCAGCTTCTACAGAACCAGCAAACTGCGCTTTTCCAGTTTAAAACTCATGTGTGCCCATGACACGGTTTTCTCTAACCCCCAGAGGCTCCACCTGCTCCTGGCACAGATGTTGTTGTTATTGTGAGGTCATCCGTAAAGACTCTTAAGGACAGGGCTCCATTTTCAACTAAGTTTGTCTTCATAGAGATGTGAACGCTTATGTCATAATGACCTAAGAGAAACTTAAATGTTCTTTAGAGATGATGCAATAAGCATCAAGAAGGAAAAGATGCTGACTATTGTCCTCAACTGTGACAGAAACAAAGAGGGTGTCGACAACTTTGTGGTATGCCACCTTTTATCCCACTTTCATGTAGTTGTTTTTGACTTTTCTGACTTTTGATGCACACTAAAGCATGGTGATGAAATGCCTTTTCACACTGAATTAAGGAAAATATGCAGTTGCTCATGTGAATATGCAAATAGCTTTTCAATGTGATGAATTAAAGAAATTTACTGGCACGTACTCATGTAGAAAACTGCCTGCCTGATGGCCCTCGGTGATGTTTTTTTGTTTGTAACATCCTAGATGTGTCAGCCTACATTGCTTTTGTAGTGTGGATGGAGGTGAATCCAGGCTGGAATCAGAAGAAGACATTCAATGGGAGGTTTTTCCTGGAGGAGCTGGAGGGGGGGTGGGGATGGGGGGGGGGCAATGGTGATGCCTTTCATTCAAAGGAGCCAGTACTTTCCTCAAACACCAGCTTCTGCCAGATTGATGAGATAGGGACTAGGACCAAGCTCTTCTCTCTGAGCTCTAGCATGTGTAAAAACAAGCACAATATGCCCGAAAGGCAACAAACACATTTGTGAGCCAAATGCAAAAACCATCGCATATTGTCAATCATATGCATGAGCACACACATACATAATTCAACCACCATGTAGCGGTCAATAGATTAACAGATTGTGAACCCTGGAGCTTTTTTTTTTTAATGATTATAATCTTAGACATTTATTGTTAGTAATGTTGTTGTTGTTGATGAACATCTACAATAACAAGAAGCTGCTTTGCCCAAGGACACTTTGACACGTGGAGTGGAGGAGCTGGGGATCGAACCACCGACCTTCTTATTAGTGAAGAACAACCTCTATCTGTCACCTGTGTTATTATTCAGCACACACAAGTAAATAAAAAACACCCTCCTTATAATTTAACAAAGGGTTTTAAGGTATTGATACATTTTTTAAAACTTTACAAATCACTATAATCTACCACTGTATACATCATGTATAAGAATAAGAGTTTAACAGGTTATAAGCTCATTAGTCAACGCTCTCTTTGCCCTCTGCTCTCTCGCTTTATCTTTTCAGCTGGCTCAGTTGTTATTGCTTATAATGCATAGACGCCAGGTTGTTCGCCCCCACATGAAGTAGCCACCCACACTTATGCCTGCAGTAGGAAATGTTCTCTCTGTAAATATATTTACTTAGAGACAAATGTGTGTTTGTTTCTGTGATAGTAATTGACATGTCTCAAGAGAAAACGCTTTCCAGTCAGTAGAGCCAGCCAAGAATCATTCACACTCCAGGCACTAATGTGTAACCGTAGGGTATGTTGACTTTCAGAATCATTTGACTCTGGCTACCTCATGCTAGTGCCTGATGGTCGACTATATAGATTGATAGATAGATCACTATTAAAAAAGCTACAAAATTATAAAACAATCTCCCCATCTAACTAAATAGTTTTTATTACATAACAAGTAAAATGTGATAAATTAGCTGCTGTAAATTTATATATGTTGCATTCTCATACTCAAGCTGCTTTATTCAGCACATTTTTCTGTTGTGCAGAGTCTGAAGCTTTATAGCCAACACCTGGCAGAAGGCAGCATGGAAACAGGAAGGCTAGAAGAGGCAGATGCCTTCTATCAAAGACATTGTACCCAAAAGGAGTTTGGCAGAGAATCAATGCTCTGTGGTTCATTTAATCAGAACAAGGTGGCAACAATGTATGTCACGAGGTTTAGAGGAGAAAAAAATGAATACGGTACAATAAAAAATTTACGTAGGAAGTATTAAATCAAACACAGATTCACCTTTTTTTTTTTTTTAATACCCTCCCTTTGCTTCACTCCCTCTGGTTCATAGGAAGTGATTATATTTTGAAGCACAACAAAAGGAGGAGACAGATTCATAAGACACTCAACCTCCACATGAAAAAAGACTAGAATGATAAAAAAAAAAAAAAAAAGTGTGAGAGTGTAAACGTACAACCCTGTATAAGTGGGGGAAGAATCCTTTCTCACTTAAATCAATGTCAAATAAATAAAGCCCATTAACAAGGAACGGGTGAACTTACTGTTAAGTTTGTGCTTTCCTCTGGGCAAGAAAAAAAAAAAAAAACAGCTGACAGGAATAAACACACTTGTTAGTGTACACTCTCGCCTTGCAAGGAATTAGACACAACCTGGCAGGTAGCTCTCCTGATAATTGAAGACACTACACCGTAAACACCTCAAGGCTGTTGTTATTTTAGAATCCTGTTAACAGCTGTGGATGACAGAAATGTGTGAGTGCTCATGTTAAGGGCATTCAACAGAGTGACTTTTGTGACAAGGCGAACAGAAATAACAGCATTAACTATTTTACCTACGACGTGTTTGTCATATATCTCATAGTGAGAGGAAAATGACTTGAAACGACTTCATTTTTTTTTTTTTCTTGGCGTGTGGGGAGAACCACGTAGCTCGATGATCTGTCTTGATACTATGATGTTTTGGGTTCAGCTGTGCTGTTATTTATGGTGGCCCTCAGGTGCTGAGCTAAATGACAAATTTTCAAAAGGAACATGAAATAATGAATCAAAGCAGCCTTTCAAAAATAACACAAAATAACATGGTGGCATGATAAATCAGAGACCACCATGACAATTACAAAACATACAAAAGCATTAGGCTGAAAGGAGAAACAAAAAAAAAGACATTTTCGTTACGACATCCACAGAACTTCCAAAAGCCGACACTCCTTTCTTGTTATTCACAACATATAATTTGCTTTGACCCACAAATGTATCCAGAAATTGGACTGAAAAGAACTGAATTGAATTGAATTGAATTGAATTGAATTGAATTGAATTGAATTGAATTGAATTGAATTGAATTGAATTGAATTGAATTGAATTGAATTGAATTGAATTGAATTGAATTGAATTGAATTGAATTGAAAACACAACTACAATTTCATATTTCATCTACTGGTTAAAAAAAGTGAATGAGAAAAGAGAAATGTAGCATTACCTTGATTAGCAAGACAAAAGAAGACAAACACTCAAGTACCAAATCTTCATTGCTGGTCTGTGATAATGGTAATTAAAGCTTCACATTTGGCACAAGTAGACACAATGTCTGAGTGTCTGATTGTAGATCGTTCACCTTTTAGATTTAAGAGACAAATTTAGAAGCATGGCAGTGTCGTGTTATAACATCTGCTAGCTAGTAATTAGCAGCTTATGTAAATCTTTTGGATTCTGCACTAAGGACACGAAGGTGCTGATGTAAATGTAGTGATGATTAGATTGGTATATACACACAGAATACACCACAGTGTTCTGAGCTCCTAGACATTTTCTTTCCTCTCTCTCTATCTGGAGGAAAGTTTCTTTTACTTTCCAGTCTGAGCTGAGAGTTCTTTCCAGACTTGCTTTTTTTTGACCTGTATGATGGATTCACCTGCTCATTGTGTCAAAATATATTATTTCTTTTATTTTCAAGGTGTTCCTGGGTTCATCAATTCCTACTTGAAAATATACTTTGGGTAGGTTTGGACATTCATACAAGCACATGGTGCTTGGCAACCATCAGTTCTGTGTGAGGACTACTAAGGTCACTGGATCCATAGTGTAGATTTATTTGAGATATTTTTTCACAAAATTCATTTCCAGTATAACTTATATAGTCGCAGCCTCACAAGCCATATGGTCCAATTAGATTTCGAGTCTGATCCAAGGGACCTGACATAAGTGGGACATTACAGGAACATAAACAGTAATGGTGGCAATGGAATGGGAAACCTTCTATTTTATTGGGAGAAAAGACTGTGCTCTGTTTATATTGGACTCAGTGGTTTAATCTATTAACAGGTCATTGGTGGTAAAGAAATAGAAGCACGGATGGCATTTCCAGTATCACTGCCTTGCAGCTTGGTGCTAATAAGAATTCAGACATCGTCCTTGAAAATTCAAATTTTTTTTTCCTTCTCCCTTCCTTCTCTTCTTTTTTTTTCTTTTGAAAACCCTGAAACTTGCTTACTGAATGATAAATGTTACAACATGGAGTTTTGTAAGCTCCTCATAAATCGGATTTTAAAGCATAATTTCCATGTGTGCACCATTTCTGTTCAGTTTTGTTGACCATCGTTATTTTGCATCAAAAATATAGTTTGATTTGGCCTGATGAAACAAATCTATGCTAATTATTATAACAGTTTATAATTTGAGGCTCCCACTTTAAGAAATAAAGGTGAGGCAGCGCCACACTGTGAGAGAAAATTACTATCATTATTGCCATAGGGATTTTTAGAATTTGCTTAAGACTGAACAGGGTCATTGGCTTGAAATTTAGGCAAAATTGGGAAGTCAAATTTGTTTAACATGTTGCTACTCCCCAATGTACAAGAGCCTGCAAATAGTCCTAAAAGACTGTTCATTAACACGGGACCCAGAGTTTCACTGCCCTAGATTTACTCTATGATTGACAGAATGGGGCAATTTATTTACATACTGATGACCGACAGCTTCACCTTTACCATTTCGTTCTTTGCGCGAAACTGCTGGTTGTTGTTTTGTCTCTGAGGCCGTAGAGTGTCTTAACACAACACACCCATCTTTTGCGAACACTAACAAACTAGCTCTCCAGCATTCTTGATCTAGACAGGCATTGGTGAGATTGATGGCTGTGACTTGAAAGTTGTATTTCAGAAACTGCCTACTCTCCCCTGACAATATTCTATAAACTGCTTCCTCTGGTAAATCTGGTAGCTCCCACTCCATCTGTCTCTGTCAGGGGGGAGACAAACACACACACGCACACACACACACACACACACACACACACACACAGAGAGAGAGAGAGAGAGAGAGAGAGAGAGAGAGAGACAAGCACCATGATCACAGTTTCAAATCACAAGCCAGGAACACCTTTCTAGCCTTCCTCCTCACACTCTCTAGGGATTGTAAAAGATTATGTAAACACATTCGTATGCTTCCATTTATCTGTATCAGGATAGATGGGGGCCAAAGACAAGAAATCAGCTATTGTCTATTGGAGGGGTCATTGTGCTACTTTTATTAAGGACTTGCTTCTGTTTTAGGGACAAGCTCCTCCTGGGTGTTGAGGGGGAGCTCTGAGAGCTAAATGCCCAATTAACCTTCCCTGGCCCAGGCACATTTTTACAAATTTAAATGGTTCCCCAATGGCAAAAGGTAATTAATTAATTTAATGGGACGGCATGCTCACCTCATTGTTGAAAGGTGCTGAGTTCACGCGACACTAATCAATGGGATTACCTTTGGCCTTATTTAGCATGCCACTGAGAGGAATCTTAGGAAAAACAAATTATGATTTGTAGGACAAGTAATTAGTCTATGCTGATACTATGTTAGTCAGCTACTGTGAGGCAATGAGACAATGTGTCATTTTAACATAGTAATTTTACAGATAATTAATTATCATTTTTATAAAATGTATAGACATACAAATATTAATGTATGATTATATATTTGGTGTCCACCAACATTAAAGAAACATCATACTTATACAATACCTTTCTGCTACTTATTTACTTCCATGGAACAAAAACTTTGTTGCAGAGAGTTTACTCCCAGGTGGAACACTGATGTCAACATATTTCTAGAATGATAAACATCGACTGCTCCAAACAACCACTCTAGCTAACTGTTTTTCTATCGAGGAAAATGGCTGAAAACGTCTAGACTGAATAAATGAAGTGAGAGCAAAATGCAAGTCAGTCTGATTATCAGGCTAGACAGTTTCCTTTATAAGGGATATCGCTCTCCTCTGTTTAATTTCCCTTAAGGCAAGTTCAACTCGCAGCAAGCGTGCAGTGTTCATCTGTGTGAAAGTAATATTATCTGAGAGGACTGTTATGTGACTAAATTTTATTTCAATCCCCAAAATTTTCCATGCAACTTATTTCAAATGACACTAAAAAAAGACACTGAAATTATTTGTTTGTAGCATTTTCTTTGTCAAATCTCACAAAAGTGAATTGTGGCTCAACTCTAGTATTGTTTTTAATTGCTCACCAAGCCTGTTAGACTGTTATAATTCTAGTTATCATCAGTCATGTTGCTGTTTGACTTTATTAAATGACTTCATCTAGCCTCTCATACTAAAATCCAGGATTTGTTATGCTGTTCATGTTGTTGTGGTGAATCGCTTTGGTGCATAGAATAGTCCCATTGTTAATTTGCATTCATATTCTGTTACAGTTCACATTTCAATAAACAAACTTAGGCAGCTCTGCAATATTTTCATCAGCTCCTCCAGACTGTTGCAGCTATTAAAGCCCTGGTTCAAACATACAGTAAATGGCTGAGGGATTTTTTCTTCTTCTTCGTTACCTTCAGCTGTAGACCGCAGTTAACGAGCCTGTCACCTAGCAACATCAACCATGTGTATTTATTGTGGTGTTATGTCTATAGGTTTGTTTGCATTATTTATGAAGCTGCCTCAGTTTGATTTGCATTCTACAAAAACTGAAATTACCTTATGACCCTCTTCACTCACAACTAATGAGGTAAAGACTTTTCGGGCCCCGGCTGACTTCATACAAATGAGTGCGATACAAGCTGCCATTTTTAGATTATGTAAATAAGAAATGAAAAGAATGTTGATTTCCAATACTTGAAACACATTTCTGAACATAGATCGAGTATCATCAGTGATGGTAGATTTATGAAACTTCCCCTGAGGAGCCACTGATGCTACATATAAGTGAGCTCCTGTTCACAAACAGTAATAATACTGAATAACTTCCCAGCTGGTGAGGTGAAGTCACAACATGCCTACATGTACAGTACTCGCACAGTAGGATGTAACAAAAACGTTGCCTTTGTTCATTTCAGTGTACATAAAGTGCAACTCTATAGCTCACCTTAGTCACAGAGGCAATGAAAGGCCAGCTGGCTACCACCCCATGGGAGAGCACACAGTTTTGCCATCTGCCATCAAAATTTAGCAGGTCTAAAATGTGTTTCATGCCACCACAGAAACAGCCAGGAACCAGCGCCACAGCAAATCAATGATGGGATAAAATATTACACAGCTGTCAAACATAACAGAACCGACATACTATCCTACACGGTTTACATAGAAGTGTGGGTAAAGTCCACAGTGTGTATGAAGGACTAATGTAAAAGGAAACGTGATTATGAAGCGATCGCAGATAATTTACATCCAACATTAGGTTCACTTCATTTCATGTGGATATAACAGTTGGAAATGAAACATACAATTATTTTTTAAAACATTTTTAAAAAGAAAAAAAAAATCAAACAAAGATTTTGAACTCTGCATTCTTTACTCTCCTAAAGCTTCTGCTTATATGTTGATTTGGAGTAGGTGAAAAAACAAAGCTATGGTGCATCCATGTGGTGCCAGGATAATTGAAAAAAAAGAAATAAATCCCCTAAATGGAGAGAACTTTTTTGAAAATTTTGGTTCACATTTTGCAAAGTTGTTAGTCTTTTGATTACTGGTGCAAATTCATATATTACATATCTTTTTCTTTTCTTTTTTTTGCAAACAATCAATTTGTAATTTGATATTAGATTGTAAATATTAGCTGCTGTTGCCAGGTGCGCAGATCAGATAGAAAAAGTATTTATTAACAGTAACCATGGCAACAAGTCAGGTAAAACAATATTTTAGTAGCTTCTGGGAATGTACTGGTGCAGCATCCATCCATCTATCCATTATATATATATATATCTTCCCTTATCCTTTGAGGGTCGAGGGGGCTGGAGACCTTACTGAATTTGGGCGAGAGTAGGGATCACAGGACAGGCTGCCAATTCATCACAGGGCTGACAATTATAGACAAACAAATATTCACATTCATACCTTTGGGCAACTGACAGTCCCCAATCAACCTAACCTAACCTGCATGTCTCTGAACTGTGGGAGGAAACCAGACTACCCAGAGAAAACCCACAGAGGCGCAGGGAGTTCTCCCTGTGCATGCAAACTCAATACAGAAAGGCCCCAGCAACAGTGGTAATCACTGCACCAACATGCCAGTGGTGCAGCAAGAAGACACAAAACATCCTTCTGGTTGCATCAGTTTTTTTGCCTGTATTTCAACTTCAAGAGCACATGAACAGAACACAACAAAATCAGGAGAATGGCGTCTCAGGAAATGGAGAACTGAGCAGTCAATCAAGTTTCACCTAAAACATTAAAAGATGTCAAACAAACAAAACTCTATTTAAAAAACAGGACAAAACTCAACAAACTGACAACAAAACAAAACAAAATGACAAAATGACACATGAGGGGAGTTATATATACTGACTGCTCAGAGTACAAGAAATCAATTTAACTTAATACAACGACCCCCCCCTCCCAGAACCAGTTGATGGTCTGGTCCACTCACTGAGCTTCTGGTTGTTAAGTTAGCTCCACCCTTTGTCTCCTCTTTGATTTGAACCAGGAAATAGAACTGATGCAGCACAGAAGGTAAAAACTAATTCTGTTATTTCATTCAATTTGTTCCACCTGACCACCCATCCACACTCTATTCTCTCTACAGTGTAGACTCTATTTTGACTCTACAGTTTAGAGTCAAAATAGAGCAATGCAAAAAAAAAAAAAAACTCTGTTTTCTGTAGCTTAACTTACTAAAGAGAAATGAATGAAGACTAATGAAAATGTTGGAGAATGTTTGAAACCATGAACCAGATCTACTTAAATAGCATGTGGGTTCTAATGTGACTAATGATGAATTTTACCAATATGTTATTTCAATTGTGTGGCTGTGGAGACAGCTATGGAGAATATTAATGTGACACAGTCTCAACCAATGTTTTGGCTTAGTCAGACTCTGCTGCTGAACAAAAAATATAAAAAAGACAGGGTCGAGGGTCAAGAAATATCAATTTGAAGAACCTTGGTTTTAATTGCTAAGTGAGCCTTAACAGAGAACTTAAGACTGTACTCGGAGTCAAAGTGCTGCTGTGTCACCATCAATATTTCAATTTATTGTTGACTAAAATAATTTCATTAATGTGTTGCCAACACTGACAAACAGACAGTTGTTTAAATGACCCTGCCACCACTGGGTGAATATTTCAGAAATATTCTGAACTCAGTGTCTTCGAGACAACAGAAAAACCTTTTATATTCACATATCAGCTCAAGCAGTAGATAATGACTGAGATTTGCAAAGTCCATGCAAAACTGTCAAGGCTGACGAGTTAAGTAGGACAGAAATTTATCTAAATTTACATCAGATTTGTTACCACACAAAGATCAGCATGACTGATTCACTGCTCAAATTGATGAGTTGATTGCACGACCCATGTTGACCACTCTGGGACAAGAAAGCCATTAAATACAGTGACCTTTTTGTCTGTCAGCGTGACAACACGGAACTGATGAATGGCACAGAATATTTCAACATTTTAATCCTCCTCCTCCTCTTTAAGTCAGCCTCCATCTGCCCAACGCTGTGTACCTTACTTTTTTACACACTGTTTCTCCATTCTCCCCATCTATCTCCCATTTTTAATCCGTCACTCCTCTCTTCTTCCCTGTGCATTCAACCCCCTCTCAGTCTCTTTTGATCCAACTCTTAACAGCCACGTGCACTTCTGTAAGTAAGAGCGAATCACCCAGGGGACTCTCATCAAAGGGCTGCCAGGAAGACAAAGAGGCTGGGCAGCCCTGTGCTAACTGCAAATGTCCTTAAAGGGGACTTGCTGGCAATGCCACCTTTGATCAGTCCACTATGACTGTATTTCCCACAGTAGTAGGACTATTATATTGCTTTTTGCGTCATACTGTAGTATTCAGATTAACACTATAGGTTTTGTGTAGCCTTTTATGATAACACCTTCCATTCACAATTGCACTGTAGTTTTACTTCAGTTTTACTTTGATTCATTAGAACTTTTATTGGACATCTGGATTAAAAAGAGCTAAGAAAGAATATCCACTTAATGCTTAGAAGAGGATTTTCATGCTGAACTGCGAACATCATCAATATGAAATGAGCGTTTTATTTAAGAAGTCTTTAATGCTCTTACAGTTTTCCTTGTATCATTTTTAAGTAACTGAACTTTTTCTTTTTTTTTTATCCCACTATGAGGTTTTAAATTCATGATGAGGCACAGTGGCGTTGACGTCTCTATGGGGGATGTTCAGAGACCGTACAGAGGTTGGATCGAGGGTCTCTCCGCCTCATGCAGAATAGTAAGCTAAGGGTTTTTGATATGGCAAGGTCGGGCCAGAGTTTAGGCCACCCGCCGTCAAAGCACAAGGACAAGGGCAGCCTTGCAGAGCTGAGCCAGTGCAGTGTCAGTCAAGCTGTGCACCAACGCAACTGCCATCCTTTCCCTTTTCTTTTCCTACCCACAACTTCCTTCGTGATGCCCCTGTATAAAGGACGAGTGGAGGGTGGGAATGGCGCTGTGTCCCTCCCCTCCATCTGGTGCTGCATGCCTCTGTCAGGATGTCAGCCTGCACATAGTAATGAAGGGTGTCATCAAGGTTACTGCAGGCTGGAATGTTGCCTGCCCCTCCTCCTCCTCCTCCTCCTCTTCCTCCTCTTCCTCTATCCCTCATCCTTTTCTCGTGTAGCACATACTGTCTGTCTCTGTAAGAACCCAGTTGTTGGTACTCAGTTAGTGGCAGAACATCTCTCCACTTGCTAGAAAGTGGCATTTCATACCCTTAAACAAGTTTGAAAAGTAATGGCATTACGTCTTATTTAAGACACAATTCAGTAGTAAACTGAATATCTGCTTCATTGTATCCATGCCAAATTTTATTTCAAAGCCTCAGCAATAAGATAATTACATAATGACAAAAAACAACAATTGCTTATACTGTAGGTGATACAATGAAATATGTTAACTGGCCTGGGAGTTGAAATTGACGCACTACATCAGGGAGTATATTGTGTCTGACTGAAGGATCCAATTTGAGACACAACATAAAAGCTGGCCCAGCAGGGAGAAATTGGATTCTGTTGAACTGCGAGTGTTGCGATGATTATTAACTAAGCATTATCTTTTAATCACATCGTCATGTTTGTGACCCTTCAGCTGACATGATAAATTGTTAGGGCTCTAAGACTGATCCATAATGTGTTATTAATGATTGCATAATTAAAATAGCGAGGCTGCTCACTCAGAACTGCTCATCTTACCACTCACGTTATTCTAATCTCATATAGAATGTTCCTTATATGCATCCATTACTATTCATTTTAACTGATTTAGGAAGTCATTAGTAATACAGCAAAGATGGAAAAAACTGTTGCAGGATTGGTTAAAATATACATGATGCCGAACTTTTAAGATAAGATCCTACAGAGAGATGGGATGAAACTGGATAATTACTTCTCTTTTAATATTAAAGTGAACACATGATACTTTGTTGAGGTTAGACTTAGCTGATCCCTCTCTCCTGTGTCTGGCCACTGAACAAAATGCCATCAGTGGCATTGCTGAGCTCTGGATCTCACTGACATTAATTTTCCCAGTGTCACTGCTGATGTATGGGGCTACTGGATGAACATGGTAGGGAGGGCATGCTAACCTTGTGGGAAACCTTTAGGGGTCAAACCTTACCTGGCTCACTATCTGTGCCGTGGAAAGCACACAAAAAGCACATTTTGTGGTCCGGACAGTTTTTCCAGAAGCTTTCTATGTTAACTTGTTCTTATTCTGATATTTCAAACCTGAATTTCACTCTACTTTCTATGACTAAATAAATAAGTTTTTGTAGCTGATACATATATTCATTATTTTACCATTTATGAACTCCTCAAGTTTGTTACATTTAAATGAAATCATAATCTTGTGTTTTATATGGAAATTGAGTGATACACTGTGCCTGCATTAGAACTTCATTTTGGCCAATCTCTACAGACAATACTCAAAGTTCAGTCCATAATTTCCGTCCCCCAGCTCCCGAAAGAGTCTGATGATAGCACTGAATTAATTTTCCTGTTTCAAACCTGTTGGTGAATAAAAAGGGGTTTTGTGTCTTATCTTTTCATGGTATCTGCCTCGTCCCCTTCTGCCCTGTGAATCAAGATACAATAGAGAAGAAAAGAACACTTGTAACTGCTCAGTACAGAGTCTTGGAATGAGGGCATGACACTGCAACCATGAATCTCTTTGTGCAGAATAATGTCTCTGTGAATTAGGATAGACTCGACATCCACACACCTGAAATAGCGCTCTTGCGAGAGAGAGAGAGAGAGAGATCGCTGGAGAGAAGAACAGGTGCGGGACAAGGTGAGCTCTGACCGTTGTTGCTCAACATAGTCAGAGAGGAAAAAGGAATACACCTCTGGCAAGCTTTTAAAGAAACCTCTCTGTCATAGAGAGTAGTCTGACTTAAGCTACGGAAGGCACTACAGAGGAAAATAACCTGACAACCTCAGCTGCATAGTGCACAGGCACAGATATACTATGATGGTACAAGAAAATACTGTGGTGTTATGTCAAATACAAACAAGAGAGGAAACTACTGTTTCCCAGAAAACACAAGTCAAAGATACTGATAATAGATAAAAGATAATATAAGCCATTAGCTATGCTAAGCTTATAAGATATTAAATGTATAAATAATACATTTAATAGCTTATAAGGCTATTTAACATTTTCACAAAAGTATGACTTAATATCTTGTCCTGTTGCCCCCACTACAGCTTTACTAAAGCAATGTAGAGTTTTACAAGTGAAACAAATAACCAACATGATTCTACACTGTTAGTGACTGTCGTCCTCCAGGAAGAACGGCATTTAAACTTAATATTACAAATTATTCTGCAATTTCAACATTTAAGAAGCCGATAGCATTAAGTTTCCCTTTAAACAAATATTATTACTCGCCTCTATACTTGTTTGTCATTTTTGAATAAAAAAATGGCGTATATGGCTCAAATCATAATAATATCATATTTTATTTGAGGTGAACTTACAGTACCGGCTTTATTGTCTAACTATCAAAATGCAGATCACAAGATTTCAGTGACTTAACAGTGTCAAACTTTCACTTTGTGTGGAACATGCAGGTGTAAACTGCTGCACAATGTTGCATTGTTATATACAATCATGTTACCATGTTATCATTTCCACATGCTCTCAGGATTTCTTGTCTACCAACTTCTTAAATGAAGTGGATGTTTTAACCTTTCCCTTCTTTCTCTGAGACTGACCACATTAGGGTCACACCATTGATCTTTTAATATGTTTTCACTTTGAGTAATGAGGTCTGCAAAGACATTGGGATCACTGATTACTGATGAGTTGACATTGCCTTCTCCACTACTACCAGCTATTTAAATCTCTCCCTCTCTCTTCCTCCTCATCCTAATGTTTTAAAACGAGTCTAATCATTTGCCTTTTTAGACACTCAGGCTCTGCTCTTCTGTAAACAATAGTAAATGCTTAAACCTTCACATTTTCACATTTGCTATTATGCCTGACATTGTTCAGTTGGTCTCATTATTCATACTCAACTCTCATGACCAAAAAAAAAAAAAACCTACAAATGCTACACACAGTTCTGATGCAGTCATAAGAATTTAATGTTAGTGCTGTTTGGGGAATGTGGAAAACAACTTGGCCTTCCTCAAAAAAAAGAAAAAAAATTACCATGGGTCAGAGGAAAATATTAATGGAGGTGGGAGAGCCCTGTGGCTTTTAAATCCCTGGTCTAATGGACTGTATTGACCGCATTAATAAAACAGGATATGTGTTTCTAATGTCTTCTCCTTGGTGCATTAGGCTTTGCTTCAACTATGGTTCCATTTGTTTGTCTGGATGGCAGCTGGGTGCAAGCAAAGATCTGAAACCAAAACTCATTTGATCTCTTGCAAAAAGTCAGAAATCTCAAATCGTTCCTCCAGTGTGTGTAATGAATTATTACAAATTCAATAAAAGTTTCAAGAATGACATCTATGAAACAGTATTATCAATAGGAAATATGATGTTATAGATATAAAAACCTGAAAATTCAAGTGATGTTCACATCAGCGAAACATTGTTCAACCTTTACCTCTACAAATTACAACAGTGTTCTGTAGGTTTGTTTTCAGAGAAACACATCTTTTAGATGATTTACTGTGATGTTTAATACAGATATCAACGGTGAACATAAGATTTTTTTTTTTTTCCAGTTTGATCAATACTTTGGATTATGCCCAAATTCCTACAAAACTATTGGTATTTCCATCAGCCTCAGATGTACTTGGGTTAAGGATTATGGCTAGAGACAGAAGCTCACACCTTTAATCCTCAGATTCTTAATTCCCTCTGGTCTTGGCATTTTTAAGGCACTTTCAAGATCTGTTATTTCCTCCCTGTCTAGCAGTAGTCCCGAGTGTGCTTCAGGCTTTCCACATCACCTGCCCTCTATAACCTACCGATCACCCACTCCTCATTCTTTTTTTGGTACGTTAGTGTATATATACCCCAGCCATCGACATAGTCACTGCCAAATTGTTTGTTGTGCCACTGTGGCCATATAGCTCCCCAACCTCTGCTCCTTCCCACCTGCACTCCAGTTCATATATCCTGTGTGATTCTGTTATTTCTTTGTAACTTGCTTTCTTGCTCCCTTTTTGGATATTTTCTCCTTTCCTGATTGACTGCCTGTTGCTGACCTCTGCTTTGAGCCACGATGCTGTAAAAATTCATTTTAACCTTACCTGCTATGTCTGAGAATCAGGCTTTTCAGTTCAAACATCCACAACTAGAGCCCTTAAAAAGCTAAAGATAATAATCCAGTGATGACAGAAAGAAAAAAAAATTGGGCTCCGGTGCACACATTTCAGCCACAGATAGATACAGTCCCGCATGTCGTGTTGCACTCAAAAGGAGAGAAGTCGTCTAATCCACAAAAAAAAAGACCTTTTAACTTTTTTAAACCAGTCAACCACTAACTCAGTGTTGCGTTTAGTCCTTTTTCACCCTTGAGCAAGCTCTGTAGAGATTCATGGCTTTCCTAATTAAATTTTTGCAAACCTGGTGGAGCCCCTGGCAGCCATTATCTGCCAACAGGATTTTGATTAACTGGACACAAATCCACTATTATCTAGAGTTACTGTTTGGGGCTTATAAACATCAGCCCCCTAATTAAAAAGAATAATGCTGCGGATATCATGTCCAAAGTAATCTGCATCTCGCTGAGCTATCAAGGGAAACATGAAGAAAGTCCAACACCTTAAGTTTGTGCATAAAACATAACAAAAACAAAAATGATGATTCATATTTTGTCAGAGTTGAGCAACAAAACATTTAGTGTTTTGGACCTTTTACAAGACAAGGTAAGCCTTGTTCAGACAGACACTGAACTTGTGAGAAATGTTGTTTGTCACAAGATGTGAGGTGACATTTTCCAGATAAAATGGACTTCCCTTATCACCTGAAAAAAGATGTTATGGCTTAAAATATAGTGTAGATTAAATGCTCTAAACTTAAACACAGTAACATTCTGTGCAGTCTGTGCGGGCCATTTTACAGCACACGGCACATCCCTTTTTCAAACTACATGTGAACTAAATTAATGTGTTTGCATATTCCTTGTCTGCAAACCACCTTTGCTCATTAATAATGTAATTAAGTCTAATGTCAACAATCTTCAGGCCCAATAACTTTAACAACAAGTGAGCTTGTACTGGAACATTATTGCTGGTGAAATAAATAGGTCAATGAATATCATGAATATTCGTATGAAAAGTAAGTCAGCAATGGCTTTTGGCAGCTTCTTCTTAGATGTATTCTGTCATATAGAGGCTAAGTATGATGAAAGCACCTCCGACCAAGGTTTGGCCGAACACTGCTGCATAGGCCAATTAAATGTTCATGCTCAATGTTAAATGTCACTTTCCGTTCACAGAATATTCACCACAGTTCACAGTGGGTTACCCAGACTGTACTAAAACCTGAGCTCTTGATTTTAAAGCACTTATTAATCTAGTGCCTGTAAAGATTTATATAGCAGTTTACTTCTTATGAGTAAAACCTACCATAAAGTTCAATTTTTTTTTTTTTTTTGTATCACCAAAGTCATTGATTCTTAGATATGACTGAGTTATCACAGCAATCACTGAAACATATTTTATCTTCTCTTCATGAAACGCCAGGATGGATGGATGGATGGATGGATGGATATGGTTCAACTACAAGGTCACAGCATTTCCAGGCAAATATGCAACAACTTCTAAACTTCAAAGGTGAGTGTTTTTGTGGACCAAAGAAGATCCTGTCCAAACTGTATCTTCAAAACAGGATTTTGTTTACTACCCTAGTGATGTCTAAATTAATCAAAAGCTGGAAGCTTCAACACAACAAGCCACACAACACAACAAGCCACAAGAACGGTGGCTGTGGCAAAGATGATGCCCTGTCATTTGACGACTATAGTGCAAACAGGCCTGTGCAGCCTATTCAGAAATCTATTGTGTGTTATTCACCTGCAGAGCCAATCTCTCAGCTATGCCTCGGTAGCCAATGACATTTTTAGTATTGGTTTTGTAATGCTGGGACTTTGGGTCATAAAGGTCTGGGTATTTTTCTTTTTCAGAGTTTTCATTGTATACTGTGACAACTATGAGACCACAAACGAATGTCACCTGACAAGAGAGGAAGCGGAGGTGCAGCAGAATATGCTACAGTAGGCAGTGAATCGCAGGGAAGAAAGAAAAATAGAAGCTTTTCTGGGGCGTCAGCAGTAAAATAGGGCAGGTGTGTGTACTGTCCACCTGCACTAATGCATCTGCATTATTTATTCTTGCTTTATAAACTACATTGAAAAACTCAAAAGTACTTAAAACTAATGATTAAAAGTTTAAAGGTCTTAATTAGCAGTATCAGATGGTTCTCAGAGTAGAGGTAAACACATTCGCCTGGCACCATCTTTGAGTTGCAGCTGCTCCCGTCTCACTGTTTCCATCCTGCCATGTTTTCTGTCTTATACTTAAAAGAACTCAGCCAGGTTAATTTGTTTTCTACTTTTTTTCCCCCATTTGTCCATAAAAAGTACAGAAATCCAACAGAGCTCTGGTCCTATTGTTGAAGATCCAACAAGTAAAGATCCTCGCAGGAGTGTGAGTTTAAAGAAAAGAAGCATCTGTTCAGATAGATGGAGAGAAGATAGCTGCACACATCTGGTGTTGACAAGGCTTTGTGCCTGCAGTGGTTTAATCGCAATCACATGATAGTGACACAAATCTCAACAGAAACAGCTTTGCTGTTAAAATATGTGGTGTCAAGTTTCAAGTTTCAGTTTAATCATCAGTTAAACATCATTAAACATCAAACGATCAGTACAAAGGGATTTTAGTGTTTGTATCAAATGCCTTTTCTTTTAGTGATAAAAGTAGAAAACAGAAAAGGTTGTTTAATAGTTAAATCATCATTAGTACATCATTTATGTGTCTGTGCTTTAATCTATATATTCATTTTTGAAATATACATGTCGACAGAAATCCACAGTATCCATCACTACTTGAAAAATGTGCTTACAATGCAGATTTTGCCTCAAGGTTCACACATGAAAACCAATGTCAGTGAACATTTGTTGGACCTTGAAGAGAAATAATTAAACGTGGAGGAATCTCTGCCATAATTAGTGTTTAATTTATCGTCAAATCATAAAAAATGCCAAGAACCAAGTGAGATAGCTTTCTGCAATCTCTTGACTGATACAAAACCAGATAGAACAAGGTTGTCTCTCAGTCTCTACTCTGTAGAAGACTGGCAATTACGTCTAAGGATCGGCCTTTGAAGGTTGCCCTTTGAGGATGATATCTTTTACTTTGGCATCAATCTCAGGAATCAGTACGGACCTTCCCAACAGATATCACCCACGCTGCTTCAAAGAGATTTAAGATTTCTTGATAATTTTTTATCTTCTCGTGATAGCTGCTCAACTCAGGGACTCTGAAATTACATGAATGTATTTTCCACAATGCTGCGTTGACATCAAGTGATAACTGATAAGATACAGCAAAGTAGCATTTACCACTTTGTGTTTTACTGAAGAAAATACACCTGCTGACCTGTTTTGTTGGAACAATCGTGAAGCAGATACTATTTTAGAATTAGAAACAGTTTTCTGCAAGGTTTCGGTTCTTTCATTTTCCTGGACATACACTACCCTTTGCTCAGATTTATCTCGATTTGAAAGCATGAACTCACCAGCAGCCTAGACTTCAGCTGACTCCCATCCTCCGTGTAATTTTGTTTTGGCCCACCACGGGCCACAGCATAATTTGACATAACTGTGCCTTACCTCTTCCCTGGTCTGAGAATATTGTGACCTTTCATTATAAAGCTTCCATGAATCCAGTTCATCGCCGTAGCTTAGGGATTCGGTGGAGTGGATTGGTTTGAGAAAAGGCTACAGGAAGCACTCTTCTTAATGCTGACACTGGAGCGATGTTTAAAACTGCTCCAGGACTCTAAAGCAAAGACCCTTTCCTTCAATTAGATTGATTCAGAAGCCCATGGCTTTAATCTGTACTGGAACACAATATGTCTCATTTCACTCTGATTTTAGGATGTCTAAAGCAATCTCACAAGAAGCCACAGACTCCTGGCGCTGTATGCTGTTTTGCTTTGTGTATCAATTTACTTTCATCCATCCTGCATGCATGTTCATACCCACAGTCTATTTCTGGAAAACAAGACATTAGATAATGGATGGAATAGATGGAAGCTGGCTTCATATACTGAACACAAGACACAAGATGTGTTCGCTTCTGCTGTTCATTCATATTCAAACTGTGTGTCGAAAATGAAAAGCAGCACTCACCACTCCCTCGTTATCTCCTCTGTGGCACCCTTGAGCAAGGCCACTAACCTCTTATTGCTTCAGCGAAGCTGCTCTGTTGCCATCAAAACAAACTGTAGCTTTGCTGCAGCATGCAGGTGAGGATGAGTCTACCTTAATCTGAGCAAAAACTTCCCCTTGATAAATGAGGTGAAACAAGAGATAAAAATAATGAGAATGTGACAGCTTTATTTAATCCATAAAAGTAGTACAAGTCCTTCATAATTATTCACGCAGTGATACATACAATACTGCAAGATCACCTGTGGCCTTATTTATCACTGTGCTGAGAAGTTAAAGAAAACTTGCAAGCTTTCTTTTGCAACTTAGAGGAAATCTTGAACAATTCTTGTAGAAATCTACCAAGGGACTGACAAGAAGTGTATATCAGCGAAGAACTGTGTTTGACACTTTTCTGCTCTCCCATTTCAACCTCCAGGAAAATCTCAATACATTTTTCAAAACATCCAACATGCACAGAGGGAACAACTTTCTATAGCAAAAAAACAAGTTATAAAACTCCACTGACACTTTCTACAATAAAAAGAACAGATATGCATACAGGCCAATGTAATGATTTTGAGAAAAAAAGTTTCATTTTAATAACTGGGAAGCATTTACAGGCTTTTATTTGGTTAGACAAATGCTGGTCTAATACAGAACTTCATGCCATTAAGAGCAGGTGAAAATTGCGAGACAATGTCTAATTAGTGCAATTTCTCACTTGCGTCAACAAGCGTGATGAACAAGACTGACGATGACGTAACAAACACAGTGAAAATCTGCTTTATCCATTAAAGGTGTTTTTGGCTTGTAAGCACGCGCATATGTCTGGTGGAAAGAAAATCAATTATAGCTCTCAAACAGCTTCATGTAATTGCCCAATAGCTTTACTTTAATGAGTGAGAGATGCAAACACATCTGAGGTAAAGCTTAGCCAGAAATAGTATCTCTGAACAATCTAATCAGCAGCTATTGACTAGATCCCCATTTATTCAGCATTTGGTGAACTTCTCCTTCTGTAAAAGAAATGCATTCTCCCAACAGCTCTTCGGAGCTGCCTTATGGGTAAATGCACTTTTGTGTGGATATCCTGAGCAAATAAAATGTCACCACTTTAAAAATTTCAGTGAATCAAGAATTTGAAGTCAGCCATGTCAAACCCAGGATTTATGTACAAGTATTTACATAAACCCCAGATTTGACAAGGCCAATATTTGTATAATGAAATGTAAGATTTCAGGCGTCAAAAGCCCACAGGCTGAATGAAGATGTAGTACCCATGGTCCCACATGTACCCATTCCCCTTTTCACCAGCACAGTGGTCTCCTTTCTGCCATGTTAGTTTAGCCTCATATCTTAGTAAAGCAAAGCTGTTATATTCCTGTCAAATTTTAATAGGTTATACCTTAAAATACAAGTACTTATTTGATTTTGGTGTCAAGGCTTTGCTTCATAAGCGAGAAATAATGTAAAGTCAAGAAAAACTGAAAACTGAGGCAATCAGGGCTCTCTTCCTATAGGGAGTAATGGTGGGGCATGACATGGATAAGTAACAGCAGCAGGGAATAAGCAGTGAGTTTGACATCTTAAATTAACCACCCTATTGGTGATGACAATGTGCACACTCAGCAGATCTTGGATATGGGACACAGCATTATGAGGTTGACAAAGGATGCATTTTTATTCAGATCCTCTCATGGAGGATATACCAGATGTGGCTTCAGGGAGAAACAGAGCTGCCAGACATTTTATTAACTTGTTGCATTGGATGACACAGTGTTGTAAATATTTATAGGTGCGTATCCAGGTCCTGTGTTGAGGGGATGCTGACAAAAAAAAAAAAAAACAGAAACAAACAAATCATAGCTGAGATGTGGGGAAATTTGAGACACAATAAGAAGCATTGGGACTTATGGCTCATTTGCCTTGAGAAATAATTGTAAGAATTTGGCTGGACTGCTAACCATCAGGGACTCTAGAAAATACAACTTCCCAATGTTTGGTCACGTAGTGACAAACAGCTCAAAATGGAGAATTACTCGGAGCTAGAAAAGAAATGTCTGGGGTTGCAGCCCTGCATGCCCACACAAGGCGATGTCTATGGAGGTATAGCAGATAAACTCGTAGGTGATTGCTTGATATTGGTTTCTTGTCCTTCTGGTGCTGCTATTCACTGTTGAAAGTAATACTTTTCAGACTCACCTTACTAGATTTGACTTTGATGACACTGTGACTCTCCCCATTGTCTCAGCTGCTGCAATCTATAAACAGATAGTGGCTTAAATAGGATTTTCTCCTCCGTTGCAGGAGTAATAATCCACTTTGTAACGTTACCTAACATGCCAAACGCATTTCTCAATTTCATTTCTCAAGTGGTGGGAAGAGAGCACTTTGCTTAAGTTTCAGATTTGAGGACACACATAGTTGTGCATTAAATTGTTGAAGTACAAATACAACAGTAGGGCTACTTAATTTTATATTTTTTTAATTTATCCCAAATTTATTTTTTCCATTTGTCTAAAACTTGTCTCAACCACTGCCCATCGAACTGTAGTGTTCTGCAGTTGTTCCTGAACACCTCACACAACACAGTGGATGGTCAGACATGGCGCACAGAAAAGAAGAGAAAAACATATCATCAATCATAAAAGCTTAAGGCCAAGAAGGCAACAGCGCCAGCGCTCCATTCATCTCTTCCTCATTCATTCCCTCTATCCCTCCCCCCTCTTTTTGTCCCTGATTCTACTGCCCCTCCATCCATTTCTGTCTCAAAGTACTCCCTCCTTCCTCACTGTTTCCTTCCATTTTATCCTTCTTCCGTTACATCCATCATTCTCTCACTCCATCCCTCTACTATAACATTAATCCCATTTTTTCCCCTTTCCCACATCTCCTTCTGTGTGTTTCCTCGTTTCCTCTGGTGGTGTGGATGTCTAACTCTCAGTCTCTGTGGTGATGGTTTCATTTGAATGTTTTACTGCTGCTGGGAAAAATAAAAATCCTCAGACACATTGTTGGGCATTCAGAAGGAAAGAAATTCAGAGTACATTGATTACTGATTTTGAGCATGTGTGTGTGTAGGAGTGTGTAGTCAAAAACACAGGTAGTTCAGGAAATTGTATCAGTGGGGAAAAAATTATTCCTTGTATTTTAGAAGCACAAAGTAAAATTAGACAATAAATAACACATCAGTATCATAAAAAAATATCCAAGAACAAGCTTGTCTAGTTATAATTTATAATAAATGAACCCTTTCTTTCCTACAATTAACAGTGCAGATGATGGTGAAGTAGACTGCAAAATGCAGAGCTCTGTGTACAAAATATATATATATATATATATATATATATATATATATATATATATATATATATATATATATATGTGTGTGTGTGTGTGTGTGTGTGTGTGTGTGTAGTTTTCTACACTGCATTAACATTTACATTGTTCAGAAAAAGCTCAACTTTTACATATGAAATATTAAATTGACCCCTCCACAATTTTACAAAACAATACCCCTCCACATCCCTCCTGTCAGACTGAAATACAGTTTTAGTCAGTGAAAGTGGAAAGCAGGAAAACCCCACTGTTTTTACAGAAGCTGTATCAAATCAATTTTTCATGTCTAGAATCTCACACTCGATATTATTGGTCCACAAATATGAGCCATAACGTGGGGACCGCTGTATTTCTCTCAGTTAAACATGTGCTGAACATAGAGTTCTATAGATTGTGGTAAATATTTTACATGTTTCACATTACCAAGCTTTGCTCTCTGAATCTAATCTACACCCAACTTCCATTTATATCACATAATTTGATTGTTAACAATCAAACCAGAGCTTTCCTCCAGGTCCATGAAAATGGTCAATGGAAAATGGAAACAAGGAATAAAGCATCTAAAATACAAAGAGGAGAAGGTGCAATCCATGTGCAGATAGCATGGAAGCTACATCTGCAGCTTCAAGAATAATTTTGCCTTAAAAACCATTGTAGCTTTTCAGCTGCAGAACGGTTTAATCACATTTTTCATATGATAGGGTAAGCATTAGAGGGAGGTTGAAGAGAGAGCAAAATGTCTCAAGGACAAAAGCATGATGCATGCGTTGCACTGTGATGACTGCAGATAGCTCCTATCTCCTGGATATCTTTTATTGCTTTTATATTTGCTCCTGTCCTTGGGTTCTTCATGAAGTGGATTCTTTTTTTTTTTTTTTTTTCACTGAAATGCATGTCTTCCTGCGCACAGAAAAATAAGTGCATTCAAATACTCTGTTTACCTGTAAAGGCTTTTTTAAAACTGCTAGTGGGTTGAAAGTTTGCACACCGACTTTGACATTAAATTAAATCTCATTGGATAAATAAATTCATAAATTCAAAGGTATGAAACGTGTGTGTGTGTGTGAGAGTGTGAGTGTGTGAATTCTCTTGCCCTATATAACAATTATATTATAAACATGAGAGTCGTTGCTGCAGTGTGTGTAATATTTTTGTCATTAAATTTCAGTTTTTACTGCTGCAAGGAAAGAAAAAAAATAAGTTTACAACAGAAGATGATGAAAAATGTAAAAAAAACTTTATGTTTAAGGCAATATACCAATATAAGCAATAATCTTCATATAAAATAATAGGAGTAGGATGCAAGCATCTCAAAATATAAACATTGTCATATACAATAATTATATTTGACATGTATAACCATAAAACATATAGAAATAGACAATATATAAAAAGATTGCATTCTGTAATTAAAAAGAAACTAAGCATTTGTTGGCATATAACAAAATTTGCAAAAGAAGTAAGCACAATGCACAAAGGGAAGAATTATAAATATATATAAAAATATATAAATTTAAAAATATAGAATTATAAATATATATAAAAAATATAAATATGAAATATATAATAAAAATATAAATATAAAAAATTACTAAACATTGACCACATAATCTAAAAAGCCACTTTGTAATGATGATAGAATAATGGGAAAACATTATTAAAAACAATAACTGTATAATCAGAAGTCAACCACCATCCAACAATTTATATGTTTTGGCATAGATCAAACTTTTACAATAAATACAGGTGAAGGTGCATTGCCAAATCACTTACCCAGGTTATGTGGAGGTGAACTGATGGGGAAAAAAAAAAAAAAAAAACATGGGCCCTGTCACTTTCTCTGTGACAAGGAACATGCGTGGACCTAATGGTTTGCCCCCACTGTCAGCCGTAACCACCCAGCAGACCACCGAGGACTGCTCAGGAGGTGTGCAGCTTTGTTGTTTATTCCCTCTGAGACAGCTTGATGAATGGATATCTCTCTGAGTGGATAAATTCTTTGCCCCTGTAGACTTGTTGCTTTTTCCCAATAGCATGTTCCCTACAAATCGTTTCAATAAATAATCATTCAAATATGTCAGGAGAGAATGCAGAAAACATACTCAAGGCTGCCAGACAGTTTCCTCAGCGGCGGTGCAGATTTAACATGTGCTCGTGTTTCATGAGTTTTCAATTAACACAGGTGAGCAGGTGTTAGTCTCACTTGGCAACCAATCTGTAAGTCTTGGGGATATTAAAAATCCCTTTCTGTGCTATTTTCTCTCACACAATGCAGCAGTATGACGCACTGACACTTATATTCAGAAAGACGAGATAATTCCTGTACATGTGTCAGTGTTTTTAATTAGCCGTCAATAGTGAGACATGGTCAGGGTAGGTGAGGATAATGGTATCAAATGCTTTTCATTTATAGTTACATTTCAGCAGTAAAGCTAAAGTACTACTATCACTAATACTCCACATTTCTGGTATTGAATTGGATGGTGTAACTATAATTTTCTAAAACTAAATGTGGGAGAATGAATTTGCTGAATAGTGTACAACTAGAAATTAGTTCAGCAGGACTATGAGTTTTTTCACAGGTCAGACATCAAATGCATCTATAGCTGCAACAACAACAGCCACTGCACTTTATGATCAAGGTCAGTCCAGTGTTTCTCTCACTGCCATTGTGTCACATCCATCTCTTTTGCTGCATACCACAAATGCACTCTTGCCGCATACATTCCATTACAATATTACAGCACATTTAGTAGAGAGCTTAGGATATTTCCTCTCATGCTGACAAAAACAATTTCCCTCTCAGCTCTTAATGAGGATTGCAGAGCCTTTCAAATTATGGTTCCACATAGCTTATCGCGTCTTGGCCTATGTGATATTGATGAGAGGCAAGCAACTGCATTCATGAAATTAAGGTCCTAAAGTCACTGCAACAGAATGCACAGCAGTTAGCATTTCTTCTGATGATTTAAAGGGTCTATTCACTGGCAAGTGCATGGTTTATAGTTTAATTCATGCTCATAATTCAACTGCAACATCATTATATATTTTGACTCAGCCCCTACACAAGGTGAAATGGGAGAGTAAAAAAAAAAAAATAGGTACAAATGGCCATGATCACAACAAAGGGAAAAAGGGAATGTATTTAAAGGGTAGAACAGGAAGGCGTGAAACAATACAACAATGGAGAAAACCCTTTATTTCCCGTGCATATTACCTCATAATAATTTTTTGGACATAAACTCTCCATTATACCTGAGATAACATTCCAACCAAATCAAGTGAAGCGTGCAAAAACTCAAGAACACAGATATGGTGTTTAAATATCCCTATTAAAAATGCATGAGCGAGGAAGATGAAAATGTGAATTTATTATGTTCATATCCACTACAAATAAAAACTGGCAACATTAAGCCTGACTGCACCATTTACGGTTCATGTTCAGGACTGATTTTGATTCTTACAGAAGGGTAATAATTTAGTTAATCAAGTCACAGTTCAGTGAACCTTTTCAGAACACAGTTATATTTGGAAGCACTTAAATGTATCAATAGAGCCACCGCTGTTGAAATGGAGGTGAAACATTTTCATTTTAGTTATAAACAGACATAATTTTATTCATAATCCTAAAGAAGTTTTGTTTTTTGTACTGACAGAACTTTAACTTGTTGTGATCGTAAACTTTTTAAAAGTGTCAACCACCATGTTTGTCTCTTGTGTGTCCTGAGAATTTTCAACTCTCCTGTGGATTTCACTGCATGAGGCATTCTATAATGAATTTGCACCAATCAGTGTAATGTTCATGATAATAGAAGTATGCATGGTTATTTTGCAACATCCTGGTGGTGGTTGTGAGAGATTTAATTAGAATGACCACAGAGGTGTAAGCTGCTGAAATTAGAGGCTGCAGATGGAACATACCTGCTGATTTCAGATGGCGGTAAGGAGAGTTAATCGCCTGAAAGGGAAGGCCGTCATACTTGCAAGCTGTTGTGGATGACATATGTTGTAAGAATCACATCCTCTGCCTACCAGCATTATTGTTATAATCAGATTAAAAATGTATTTTTAAGGGCATATGTATGTGTCTCCTGGCTGAAGAATGTCTAAGACAAGCAAGCAAATTCATAAAATGGGTCTCTGTGACTTTTAATTTAATAAGATTTATGTGGGTGCGCTTTCACCAATTAAGGTGATGAAAATGACACAAAAACATAGAAGCAACAAAAAGAGGTCAATCTCTCAGCACTAAATTTGCAACTAACTACATATTTAGTTCATTATTCAAACATCTGACAGATGGGTAACAAACATGTTATTTTCAAACATGTTATTTGCTTATTTTCGAAGTTATGAGACCCCATTTCTTTTAGAGACATTGTTACATCCATTTTTAAGTGAATACTGTTCTTACTAGTCCAGACACTGCAATGACACAATTTCAAGAACATCATAATCACATGTCATGCCTGTCCTCAGGAGAAAGGAAAACAGTGTCAGCTATTCAAAGACAGGTCAAAAAAGAAATGGTCAAGATTCCCAGAAGGCAGTTGCTGATGACAACAACCAGTTGACAGATGAAGAGGGACCCAATAACTTAAACCAAGACTGACATGACAGGGCCCACCATTAAGGCACTGACGGAGTGATAGACTATGTCATACAGACAGACGGACTTAGGCACACAGAGGCGATAGGCCGACACATGGAGAGACACCAGACAGAAAGACAAAGGGTGCTTCTGGGTTGACAGATAGATAGAGAGGTTGACAGACAGACAAATGCAGTAGATACTGGATATTTATATATGAAACCTCGATTTAGATATGGACAGTAGCAAAGAAATGCACCTGACATCAAGAAAAAACAAATTTATTTTCAGTAACGTAGTTATAAATATATGTCTGGATATTTCACTCAGTATATGCGTCATAGCTGCAATGAAGACTTTTTCTGTTGTCATTCAGAATGAAAAGTTATGTCTTTGACTAGCAGTTGACACTTACCTCATGTTTGCGCTTGTATGAAAAATCTATAGTTTAATCAAAATTAGAAAACAAAATGAAATTAAATGAAGCAGTATAGTATGGTATAGTATGGATTCATATAATAATAGCATTGCACGCAATTATGTTGAAAATTTTCTCAGATGACAGCAGTTAATTTGAAGAGATCGTAATCCTTAACCACAACTTTTCAACTGCGTCCCATGTTTAAATGGAGATCATGTTAACTGCATCACAAGAACTAAAACCGATCAACCATAACATCATGACCACTGACAAGTGATTTGAACGATGATGATTATCTCATTACAAAGGAATTGCGATGGGTGGGATACATGAGGCAGCAAGTGAACATTCTGTCCTCGACGACTGTGATGTGAGCGACTTTGACAAGGGCCAAATTGTGAAGGCTAGACGACTGGGTTAGAGCATCTCTATAACTGTGGCTCTTGTAAGATGCCCTCATTCTGCAGTGGCTAGTAGCTATTAAAATAGTCTGAGGAAGGAAAACAATGAGTCTGTCATCAAAACTCATTGATTCACTTGGTGAGCAAAGACTTGCCGATATGGTCCGATTCAACAGAAGAGCTCCTATAGCTCAAATTTGCTGTGATAGAAATGTGTCAGAACAGTGCATCACACGTTGTTTTGTGTGCAGCTGAATAGTCAAAGACCAGTCAGACATTCTGTTCCTACAATGGCCATGTGAGCAACAGAACTGGGGCAATGGAGCAATGGAAAAAGATGCTCAGCCCTTATGAATCATGTTTTCTTGCATCAGTTTTGGAAGCAAAAGGGGGATGTAATATTAGGCATGTTGTCATAATGTTAAGGCTGATTGGTACTTATACTTTGTATAATAATGTACATTATAGGATTATTTTTGATATGTTTTATTCATAGATGTAGGTCATCAAGCTACAAATGGTGACACTCAGCATATTGAGCAAAAGTTATGACACTGATGAAATAGTCAGTTCATGCTCTTCCCATTGTTATGGAAAGGAAATGGCATGCTGTCAGTTATGTGAATGAATAATGGCAGCGAGTGTATAACATGATGATAAAGGTTGTTGCTTTGATGCCAGAAGTGAGACGCAAACAAATATTGTTGGCATAGACTAAAAGCTTCATCCAATGAATTTAGCAAAAAATCAAGTAAACAGCCCTCACCTAATTTGTTTTTTGTTTCTTGTCACATTATTTATAGATTTGACTCATAAATTGTTTGGGTTTCTAAAGATATCATAATGTCAAATAATCATAAATGTGACAACTGTTATTGCTTAGCGAATTGGACACATGTTGTTGCGCTGCTTTGTTTTCTATGGTCTATCAAGAATTGCAGCACAGTGTTTAAAAAAAGCAAATATTGAAAGACATGAGTGACCAGTCTCAATAAAGGATATTACTTCTGTATTCTAATTAGTCTGGGAAACTCAATAGCAGCACAATAAATCCATGCATGCGGTTCTATCAAAAGCTGTGGCTTTAAAAAGCTTCTTTTTAACCTTGCTGGAGTTATAATCACCAATTCCTCTCTATGGCCTTGATTCTCACCTTCTGGTACCCTGTCTAGAGCACATCAAAGAAACTTCAAGCACCACATCTGGCCCTCTAGAAAAAAAAAAAATGAAAAAATGGTGCAACCTCCGGCTTTACTCTTAGATGTAGTAATCTCGTGTGGTTAAAGGTACTGCAAAATATAAAAGGACCATATTGATTGACTGGATGAGAAGAAGAAATCATCTCTATGTCTTTACTCAGGAGTCAGTTACCAGTCACTATTTCAGTCACTGCTTTCTCCTCTACACAGAGGTTAACTGCAGGTTTCAATCACTGTTGTAGGTCTTGTCTGTAAGTGTGGTCTTTTCTACCATTGTAGAATATACAGTATACTTGATAAATGAGCAGTAGTTTGTCTTGTTGCAGCATCAAATAAGTTCAGTTCAAATAGAGGATTTGCTTTGACCTGGTCATCTGGAAATCTAACAGTTATATATGGAACTGAAGTAATCACATGGAAGTGGGTTTCTTTCTCAAATATAACTGAGCAATCTAACTCATTTTGGTCCCATCTCCCTATGAAAATGTGAATAAATTATTCACCACACAAAGTACTTTCGGGTTTAACACCTTAATCACAGTATGTGGCCTTTTCCTGTATGTTCTTCTCTTCCAAGAAATACAGCAACTGTGTGTGCCCAAGGTCATTGTAATTAAAAGATTTTGATTTCAAGCAAGACATTACATACCAAGGACTTGATAATGATTGCCACTGAAATCGTCACATAAGGGTCATCCCATCCTCCCTGGGCATGCTGTGAATGGTGTTGGAGTTAATGATTTCCCAGGGGACCGTATCAATCCATGATATTTTCAAATGTCACTTCAATTTAATCATTCAATTAAGAACCTGGTGATTTAAAGGTGTTCTAAATCAACAGACTTAAAAATATGTTGGTCATACTGATCAATTCTCTTTTTATGAGCAAAACAATAAGTCATTTTCACTGTTCAATTTGAAAACTGTGTGTGATATTAGTAGAGAGTAACTTTGGGATTGGATGGAGATGCTGGTCTAAAATATCAACAATGATTGGATGGACTGCCACTGATATTTTGCATAGACACTAATGGTTCTTAGAGGGTGAATCCTAATGACTCTGTTGATCCTGTGACTTTTTACTCTTGAGCCACCGGCAGGTTGACATTTTTGGTTTTTAATGAAATATCTTGACAGCTGTTGGATTGATAGTTACATGTTTCCCCACCACACATTCATGTTCCCCCTTCAGGATAAATTGTAATACCTTTTCTGATATCCTGACATTTATTTAAGTACCAGCATCAGGTCATACTTTTAATTTATCCAATGTTTTTAGTTTATTATGAAATACCTATATAGTGCCACATAATTACATTTCCATTAAGTTCAGCCGTTTGTTGCTAATTAGTGCCACACTAAAATGGTAAACAATCCTAACCCTAACCCTTATATGTGCTTAACATTGGCATATTAGCATGCTAATGTTAATTTCTCCCAAACAATAACCCCAAAGGGATGCTAGCAGGGTGCAGACCAATGACAACACCTCCTCAATCCACCTCCCCATATGTCAAAACTAATTTAAACTCTGTTGTGGAACTGTTTTCTTTCATTCATGATGTCTTTGTTGTCACGCTTGAAATATGTTCCTGTTTGGCAGTTATCATAAGGCAATTTCTAAGAGGCAGCAAATATCATTTACCCACAGTTTTTTCTTCTGTGGTGTTGAATTAAAAATGCTTCCACTGTGACAATTGGCTGAACAGCACAGACAGAGAGGGCCCAAATGCAGACTCAAAGACAGGATGATGCAATGAAGCTGCCTTTAATGGTGAAAAAAACAGGATTACAGGTAGACACGATGACAAGCAGGCAGGCAGGCAGTCAGGCTTTACAAGCAACAGAATGATCCACGAAGGTAACGGGAACAGAGGGAAGACACTAAGAAACATGAACAGATAATCCAACAAAGAACAGGTGACAAAAGCAGGTGGAGTGGGGTGATGAGGGAACTGGCATCAGGTGTGTGAGTGGGAAGGCAAGGTGACTGGAGATGTGAAACAGTTGAGCAAAGGAACTGTAAACAGGAAAAAAAAAAAATCCGGAGACATCTGGTGGGTGGATTAAGAATGACAGGTGTCTTCAACATGGAGATGAAGGGGAGTGAGCAAGGGACTAGGAAGCAGATTGTGACATCCAAACATTACCTCTCAGACAGTCTGGTGTCATGAATATCCATTTAGCATAGCTCGTGGCATCTCTGTTTTGCATTAATCAAGAGAATAATGGTCCCATAGTTTACTGCTCAGTATACCTTGTGATGTAGTGATTGTTTTCTATAGACAGTGGCTCAGATGGCTGTTTGACCCCTACCTCAGGGTTGTGTAGAAGTTACCAGTGTCGCCTTGTTTGACATGTCACTGAATTAGTTTTGTCAGACCTATTATGATGGAACAACTTGACCCATTTCTTCTGAGGTAGGGTGTGTGCTCCATTTGGCCTTTCCAGCAGTTTTTTTTTTTTTTTTTTTTGCAGTTGCAGTGGTGGCCAGCAGTGGGTATTACTTGGAAAGTTTATCAGCTGTTGATCAAACGGTGGCAGTGTGTCAGGCTGCTCCTCAGAGTGGATATAAAAATATGCTTTAATCAAGAGCTCTCTATGACTTTGATGAGTGCCCTGCCTATTTCTAAATCCCTAACCCCACCCCCAACTTCTCCCTTGGTCCTCTTGAACATGTGAATTATATGAATACAGTAAGCTGTTTAATCAGACAGCTGAGCATTTTATAAAATGACAGTGAGATACGGTCACACAACACTGCCGATTGGCCGATTACACAGAGAGGGGATATGGGGTTGTGATCAACTACATTAAGGTGCAGAAAAAGATAGGAGGAGAATTACAAAGAGAGAATGAAATAGGTCTGAACGAAGAAATTGAACTGAGAGTGCATCAGATTGAGCACACAGAGGCATACAATTACAGAGAGAGACCAAAATAAGATCAAATGAAGGAGAGAACGATAGGAAACGAGTATGAATGAGAAGATAGGAAGAGGAAGAGGGAATATGAGTGGGATTGGAGGAACTGAGTTTAATAATAGAAAAATCAGACTGATGAGAATCCTGATTAAACTTGCTTTTAAGGGAATAAGCAGAGCAAGAGATTTTCAGCATTTGATACCGTAGAACAATGCATGAATATAGTTGAACTACAAAGTAAATGTTTAAGAGATAGTCTCACTATAATGTGTGATGGTGCAGGTGATTTGCAGATATCCTCATTTTCAGATTACAATTGATCAAGTCACAGAATTAAAAACGATAGATGCTGTTGGATTATAGGATAAGAAATTCTGAATTTGAGAGGTTTAATGCTCAATGACAAAAAAAAAAAAACTTGGAGAAATAGAACAGATGGAAACCACATGGATCACCTTAGCCCTTCCTTAGGAATCCAAATGAAATAATAAATCAGAGATAAAGGAGGGAAAATGTGAAATTTTACATAAAGTCTGAAGGAATATTAAATTGTAGGTTTGAGATACACTGTATTATGCATAAAATATTAGTCCTAAGTCTGACTCACTGGAACAAGGAGGATTGATTTCTATCGACAATCACATTAAAGAATCGTGGCAAATTTGATGAAACACTTATCTAGCAGCATGAATAATTTCTCAGAACTGCAGCCCATCACACCAGAAAATTTGAAGACTTAAGAGACAAAGACAAAGGAGAAACACACAGAACCATTTAGGAGTTATGGAAGCAGACGTTCTTTATTGTGGGTTTTGAAACAGTGGTGCTTTTTTTGGCAGGAGAAAATAAAGAGAAAATAAAGGAGAATCAGATAAGATGGTGTTTAAAAGCATAGACACAAAGTGCAAAAAAAAACCAACAACAAGCACAAGAAAAAGTGGGAGACAGAATGAGACTTTTAAGATGTCCTCCAGAAATGTGCAACGATTTGGTTTCTCAGAGAGGCTGTCAGAGAGAGCAGAAAAAGGGAAAAAGCTTAGCCGTTGTACGTTTTCAGCATTGACCTTGGAATGGCCAGAAGTAACTGTTGTTAGGACATGCAAAGAATAAGGAAATAGATACAGGGAAATATGGCCAGCAAGCAGGTCATTTAGCCAGAGGCAGGGTGATATTTCTGGCATGCAGGGCGATTCTGTCTGGTCTGGTAGGTATAGGTCATATTGAAGAAGCAGTATTGCAGTTCCTTGCTGCTGAGCTGCGACAAGAGGCACTGGGACACGTAGCAGCATGAGGCAGCATTTCCCAGCCGTTATGGGAATATGTAAAGGTCACAGTGCCATGATGAGGTGATTATTGTTATCTGAATAAGGATTAGGAATAAGCACAACATGCTGTAGGAGTTCAACTTTATCCAAACTTTTTTGAAACAGCTCAATAAGACAAACTATTGAAAGTTGCACACAGAAATATTGAACTCATAATGTCTCCTGTATTGGATTATCCAGAGGTGAGACAACTCGTTCAATATCATTTATTAGAAATTGCCGGAGCCAATATATTTTGGCCACATCGTGGCCCTTATTTTATTCTTTCAGAATGTTCTTCTCATCCAGTGTTCTATTGGACTGTGTCCCAATGGGTCCTCTGTGTCCACCCTGAACACGTTTTACAAAAGAACAGCTTTATTAATCACCACTTACAATAAGACTTTTGGACTGTGTGCACATCCTTGATTAACAGGATAAACTTCTTTTCCATTAAGATGCTCTACTGGATCGAACATATGAGCGAGGCTTGTGGTCATAATTTTAGATGATTGATGTGTTAATGTGTGATTTTCTCTCTTGCTCTGGCTCAGTTTGATCCACGTCTTCAATCTGCTGCATGTCAAGACTACCTACAGTCCACAAGGGACACAGGCTCGGTCATATTTTATGGCTCAAAAGTCAGCGGTGAGGCAGAAAGCAGCGCCACCAGGGTGCCTTGTCATTACTGAAAAACAGATTTTTATTTCAAACATAATTTTCCAGGCTGTGATGCTTGGGGAGAGTTTGACCTGTGGACATACAGAAAAGACAGGGAATGAGAGATGAGGTGATAATAGGGGGATTGCCAGGCTTACAAGTGCTTGATTCACAGTCCAAATCACTGTTAAATCCCTCCACTGCAGGTCAGGTCATGAGGGCATTCACCTAATCAGTAATCAAGATACAGAGCACAGGCTGGGGCACCCAGAGTTGAAAGCACTTGTCAAATTATCTAGAGAGTATTGATCCAGTATTGATCGTTCCACACTCACCACAGATGGGAGTGGGCGCAGTCCCTGGTGGTGAATATCACTGGAACGTCTTGTCCAGGCTGGAGCTCACACTACACTGTCTCATCTTTTCCCAGGCAGTGTGAAACTGCCTGGGAAGGGATAAGACAGATGACAAGTGATGATGAGACTGTCTGAAAGTGGAGTGAAGAAGAGAATCTATGTCAAACATGAATGACCATTCCAGAACAGTGAGAAGAGCCTACATCAGCAGTTAGCAGCTACTAAAAATGACATTTTTAAGTCAGTTTCTAGGCATTTTCACACCAACTCGCATTTAAATTCATATGACTGCCATAACAATAATGACTTGACCTTGATGAGTCACATGTGATCTCAGCAACTCTCATGTGAAACTAATTTGCGAACACACTAACAGGTCTAAATTCCCGGGAATTCCCCAACAGTTAGTTAAAACTGATGCGCCAGCAAATCCAGTTTCCCATGCCTTAGCACTTCTGGATAAACTATGAATGTGAGCACTTCCCCCAAGGTTGACTACTTTGAGTCTAAATGAGCACAGGAGTGTTGACGATACAGAAAGGTACGCAGTAGAAAAAGCTCCACTAAATATAGCATTCAAATCGCTGTGAGCTGAAAACTCCTGCTTATCAATCCTTATAATTTTATTTTCTTCTGTAGCAACTGACACCTCAAAACTATGTGAAACAACAACAAAGGGATAGATAAAGTAGAAGTGTCTTCTGTACAACGGAAATAAGAGGCAGACATGGTATGTTTCCTTAAAAATTCATTTGAAATGACAAAATCAAACAGACGGTGAAGCTTGGTACCGCTTGAATAAAGTTAACAGCATAGTGGCAAAATCTGACAGTAAGAACAGCATTAGATCCAGATCAAGGATTGCATTAGCAATACACTGATCTGTCTGGAGGCACTGCAGAAGATGGTTATTGATTTATCTTTCATTTTACCTTAATTTGACTGACAGCAAGAAGAAACTCGGGGAGGAGTAGGCAAAAGCTCCTGACTGGTCTCAAACCAGAGAAGTGACAAGATGATGGCGTGCATCTGAAACGCCAGGACACTAGGTCACCACTATTTTTACCCACAGTTGGTTCAAGAAACACCTTTTGTGTTTAGCCTAGGGGCTGTTAAGTTCCTGAATCAAAATACGAAAGGGTAAGGAAGCGACACAGCTCACCATGCGTGTTGATTCTTGTCACACACTTGTGGCTGGCAGGCATAAGATGTGATATGTCATAGAAAGGACAAAGACAGGACTTTTCAAAAAATCAAGAACTTTGCAAGTCTGAATGCAACTGTGTCTACAATGTAACATCAATATTCAAAAATAAAACAGAAATACCATTGTTCCACTAAAGTTGTTATCATTGTGTCTGTGTAAAAGAAAACCATCTACATGTGTCAAGTTGCAATCTGGTTCGATGACAGTGCATGGATCAGGGATTTAAACTCAAATAACAGTGACACACGGCGGTTCCTGTGGCTCCAGTGGTGTATTGAATGAAGACTTATACACACATCCACAGAAGCTGTGCAGGATTGTGCAGACAGCATTAATAGTAAATATAATGTTCCAGGCAGTGGCAGTTGTGGGAGGACAGTCCATGTATTTCCATAGAATAGCAAACAGCACCAGATGGTGGTGATGTGATGGGCTATCGAGTCACAGGCAGCAATTCTTTATGCCCTTTTGTTCACCTTGCTATCACACAGCTTTTTTCCATAGAAGGTAGCAGACAAGTACAAGCTTTCACCCACTCGGCAACGCAGAGTAATTTTAGCAAAAAGGAAAATCTCACTGTGATGTAATGTGCAAAGGCCTGACCAAAACAGTTGCATTTTTAAGAAGCGGAGGGCAACTTTATCTAGTTCAGGCACTGACATTCATGTCAAAAAATGGAACATTTATAGCAAATGGTTATACAGTTAAATTTGGCTAAAACAACACTGCTCTGCTCTCTGAGGAGGCTCTCTAGGAATTTGAGCAGCAGATAGAACTCCACCAGGGGAATGAATCTCTCCCAGTAAATAACACACACACACACACACACATGGAAATCTGAAATGAGAAATTTAGCACGAATGGTGTAGGATTCTGTGATGGAGTGAACAGCGACAGAAAGCAATTGGCACGAGTGTATCAGGTGACGCTGTAAACCTGTGCTTATATGACAGGACATTACCTGTTAGCCGTAGACGAGCAGCTGAAGAATGTGCTGCTGATTGCAAACCACAAATGAAACAGCGGAAGCCAATCAGCTAATGCAAGCGTGACTTCAGTGCTGTGGCTGAACAAACACGATGCTGCTATGAGTTTTGTGTTTGTTTTTTTTTTCTCCTTTTTTTTAAAAAACTGAATTGTTATGCAGGGTGCTCAAATTTAATTATGACTTATGTTGATTAAATGTAACATTTACAACAAACTGTGCTCACAAAAATAACCTAATTGCTTCGCAGGAATTGCCAGCAAAAGTGGTATCAGTAAAACTTTCCACTCTCAGAGATCTATGTGTTATAATCCAGCACAAATGTTTATTCAATGAGGAGCATGATTGTGGGTTGTCTCGCTCTAACACCACAGATGCTTTCTTGAGTATGCCATAGCTCTCTTTTCTGTCGCCCAATTTAACACTGAGACCCCAAATTAGTCTAAATCACATAAAACAACAAGTTTAAGTTCAACAAGACAATTGTAAACTGATTTTCAGCCACATATTGTCTCCTCTATTTGTTTTGTTTTGTTTACTGCACCCCTTTTCTCAGAAATGGGCCCTCCTGCAGTGACAATTTCTCAGAATACCTCTGATTTTAACGAAGTAAACAGAGAATGACAAAACACAGTCACACCGCAGATCGCATGTGTATTTATAGTCTATTGCATTGCATGTAAATATGACCGTATATGTACACAAACAGCATGTGCAGACATATGTGAATGGTTATTCATCCGTTATAGTAAACAGACAAAATCATGAGTCATTATTATTATACTGTATATTTTTTATATAACCCAAAAATAATTAGCTCCATTCACTGGTTAGCATCTGGTCGAGAAAAGTCTAATAAAAAGAGACGTCCATAAAAGTCATTTCTACTCTGATTTGCTGGTCTTTTGGATGGTTGCCTTGGCAATAGGTAGTGACATGGTCTGTGCTGAAAGTCCCCTTTGGGGTAGTATAAAGGGTGTGTCTAAAATGTGCACACGCACTTTGAAGCAAGACTATCACCACACCATCTGTAGTCACTCCACAGGAACATAACCAGCACCATTTATTGCACATATGATTACTAGTTGGCATACTTTTTTTTCTTTTACAAGCCATCTGTTCAGGAGAGGTGAGAAGGGATTTGTGAAATGGAATACTGTAGCATATTGATTCTCTGTTTTAACACATTAATGTCCATTCTTAGCAAGTGACAATGTTTTAATACTGTGAGGTAAAGCTGTGTGTCTTGTCTTTGTACAGTTTAATGAGCAAGGATATATCTGTAGATCAAACAAGGACATATAAACATTTGTAATCTGCTTTCCAAGACAAGCCTGTCACTTGAAGGTAACTGTCAAGGTAAATTGTGTAGACACAAGTTGAATCCAACCAAAACTGAAATAAAAACCAAAAGAACCAAAATCGAATCAAAAGTAACAATCTTAAAATGAAATTCAGAACCTGTATTAAGTTAAATAGTACAATGACTTTATTGTACGTGCCTATTTACCACACACTTTGATGAATTTGTTTTTATTGACATTTCTAGTGACTGATAGAAAAGCTTTGGACACCCTGTGCAGCTCCCCCAACGCCCCTAACTTCACCACGGTTAGATTACACACTGCTCCTGCTTCTTCACAAACAAGCTGGCTCATGTGAGAGGTGAATGATGACAGCTCGTGGCTCGGGTATCTGTGTGTGTGTGTGTGTGTGTGTGTGTGTGTGTGTGTGTGTGTGTGTGTGTGTGTGTGTGTGTGTGTGTGTGTGTGTGTGTGTGTGTGTGTGTGTGTGTGTGTGTGTGTGCGCTCTTCAGACCATGCTCCCATGACATCTGATTCATTTGGTAACAAAGCTTTGGAGTCAGGTCTAATAACACTGCTGGTGTGTCTGTCTCCCTCTGGTGTGTCATTGTTTGTGTGTTTGTGTTATATGAAGCTGTGAATGAATCTGACTAACTGATATAAAGCCTGCAGAGGTGAACTTTATGTGGTCTAACACCTAATAATGATCCTAATAATGACTTTTTTAATCCTATGTGTTATATTGTTTTACGTCAACAACACACAGATCATATTTTGTCAAAAACGACAAAAAAGGGGATTTCAGGTAACCTCCAATCTCTGAATTTACCATTTTTGTGTAACTGTAGATGTGAAACTCTGATACATTTTCTGGTAAAATTCCACCTCTATAATTTAAGTTGTTTACCTTGAAGCCTTGATATTGTCTAAGTGCTGTTTCTGTGTGTTGTGTAAGTTTTAATGTTAAAGTGTATTTTTATGATGATTATTTGATGAGAACAGCTTAGTGATTGACTTTAATGGCTGTTGTATAATTTCAGGGGACTTAAAAAAGCCCTTCAGAGTCCCAGTAGCACTATATATTTATTTTTTCTAAATATGCAAAACATATTACAGAGGTGATACAGAATTGCTCTCTCAACAGAAAATTGCAGAGTGAAAATTATAATGCACATATCAGCATATCTTCCTCCCACAGTCCAAAGACACACACACGTTAGGGTAATAGGTGACTCAAAACTGGTCGTAGGTGTGAATGTGAGTGTACAAAGGTGTGATTGTCTGCATATGTTGGCACTGTGTTGGACCTGTGACCAGTGTGTACCCCCTCACCCACACTGGGATTGGCGCCAGTCCCCCTGCAAGCCACAAAGAATGAACAGTATAGATGGTATTTGAATGACTGACTCCTTATATTTTCTTTTAAACTGTTTGTGCAGTACCTGATTTACATTCAGTAAATTGCACCTTGAACTCGACTGGATTACAACGAGCACACCAGGTTAATATTCCACATCTAATAATATTGCCTTTGCTACTGACATTGCATTGATGTCAGTATAAATATAAATGGCCACATTCTCTCATCAAATGGTTGTTAATTGTCTCTCAGCGTGACACTGATTTTAATTGAGCCTGCAAAACTGTCTTACTCCAATCAGGTAATCTCGCTCTGGATGAGTTGTAAGGTCACAGGAAGTCAGGAGCTCATGCGTGTGATGGATTCACTAACCCAAAACAGAACATGATTTGCATCGAGTTCAAGAGAAGAATTAAGTTGTGGGAGCAACATGAAGAAGACAGAATTATTTGTTCTCACTCAGAATGTTGTCACAAAAACTGTTCTTTACACTTTGTAATCGAAAGTAGGCAAATACAACGCAAATGCAGATACATTATGCCAAAGTGTGCACCAAAAATCTGGCTGTGCCAATGATCTGCTTAAACACAAAATCAGCTATGGCATTCTGCCCAAATCTCAAATGGATTCATTTGGCAGCAGCTGAGCACTTTGGGCTAAAGATCAATGACTGACTTTGTAGCTGTCTCATTAGAGTGGAGGTGTTATGTCCTGGGTTAGGAGAGGGCCTGAGCTGTCAACTGATCACCACCTGGTAGTGATATGGATCAGGTGGTTAAGAACCATGTGCTGCTCTGTACTGCACATTGTGTGTCTGTATTAGTTTTGATTTGCTTTGAAAAATGACAAGAATAATTTCAACTTTCGACTCTGAGGAAACTTTCAACATTTAGAGGCAGAGGTTTAGGACATTTGAACATTGTTCAAACCCCACAGCATGGACACCAGCAGCGAGGAAAGCTGTCAAACTGACGAAGGAGGCCATCCAAGACTGGTTGGCACAGCCGGCTCCACACTCAGAGGAAAGGTTGCCACAGGCCAAAAAGGATGTGTGGGCCAAAAGGCTATTGTGGCTGCAAAAACTGACGGGTGCATTTGGCCATGGAGAATGACTTTTAAATGGATTCAAACAGAGTCTAGAAATTAATTAGCATCTTGAGAAGGAGAGGAGTGAGTCTACCACATCAACAGGGGAAAATATTGCTGTTGGTGAACATTAATTAGTGAATATGTGTCGTATTCACTAATTATTTTAATTGATAGTATTTTTTGTCACCTCTACAATAACAGTCTGTGCAACCTGTCAACTGACTGAGTAACCAGACTAAGTTTTGCTTATTCCAAATGACATTTTTTCATCATTTAATAAGCATATGTCCATTAATTATTATTGTTAGGGAACATTAGATTTGAAGTCACATTTGAAGTCTCTAATAATTTTTCTTTTAGATATTCTGTAAAAACAAAACAAGTATTACAGCTTGCCCAAGGCTGACCATCCATCCATTCACCCGTCCACTTTCAACCACTTATCAATGGTCAGGTCACAGTGGCAACAGACCAAGCAGCATAATTTGCCACACATATCACTCTGCTGTATATCAGTGCAGAAACACGGCATGCTTATTAGGTTTGAAACATTTAGCAGTGTCTGGCATTTCAGACATGGCACAGAAATGCCACACAATGCCCAGAGAAGGTGCATGTGGGGGTCTGTTGTTTTTGGAGGGGTGTAGGATTGTGCAGATGGGGGTGGTGCTGTGGGGTGGGGTTTGGGTGTGTGTGTAAGGGGGAGTAGGGGTGTCTACTGCTAACTGAAGGCTTAAACGAAGATCCATGTTGAGATTTCAGGGTTTGATTTTGTTCCTCTCATAATCTCGCTCACTGTTTGGTTTCATTTGGGGAGTACACACAAGCACAAAGCCCCTAATGCCAAGAGAAATTGCATGCAATAAATGGCTCTAAATCCTTTGACATCTCTGACTGAAATTGTGTGAGTTCGGTGGCGCTGCGTGGAAGTCATGCACACCATTAGCTGATAAGTACTACTTGACTCTTACAATCACCAGTCACATTCAAACAAGTCTGTAAGACAGCCTTAATAATCTAACAAGCTTACACTCTCGCTCCTCTGATCATTTATGCAGCCTCTACGTCTCCTGGTTTTTCTGCTTACTCCCACTGTAGCATGTGTGCTGCTTTCTCTCTGCTCCACCTCCTGCTCCACTGTCTTATTACCATACTTGAGAAAGCATCTCTCGCCTTGTGCATTATGTATATCTCACATCTCGGTGACACGTTTGTCCTCCAGGTTCTCTTTTGTATATTTCTTAATGCGCTACCTTGGAATCTCATATGTTGCTTGAAATTCATTTAGGCACAATGCAGATAGATTGTTACATTTGAATTTAGAAGTCATAGTGGCTCAATGATTTGAAAAGTTTGTCCTCACAGCAAGAGGGTCCTGGGTTGTAATCTGCTAGGAATCAGGGTCCTTTCTGTGTGGATTCTCCACTTTTCTTCACGTTCCAGGTAATTTGTGAACTAAAACAAAATAAATTTGCCCATTTGTTTTACACATATATGAGACTAAATGTGTCTCTCTTCAAAGTGCACTGTGGTGGGCTATGTTCCAGCCTTGTTTCATCCTGCAACATCTATCCATTTGTTACAATAAAACGTCCTAAGTCCTTTGATGTTATCTGACAAAATTATTAGCTTCAAAGGAAAAAGGTCCATTATCATCCAGTGCAGTACATCTTTGTGTTACACTGTACACCGTGCTGTAGGTTCAAGACTGCCTTGACGTGTTTATCAAGGAAAGTTTTTTTTCACTGCATCCTTTAACTGCTGGTATGATAACTTAAAAAATAATCACAAAGTGTAGAGAAAAGAAAAAACTGAAGCTACAGAGGTGGTATCTGCCCATGTTATCCTATCTCTCAATCTGCCACATCTGCTGCACCAACTGATGGGTTAATGAGGGGCACACATGTCCTGTCCTATTTCCTGCAATCAGCTCACTCAGACATTTTGACAGGAGGCAATTATGGACGAAAAATACTGAGGAGGCGGCAAAATTGCTTAGACATACACACACTGAGATATATCAATTCAGAGGGTCAAAACTGCATGAGGGATAAGGCTCACTACACCTGATTGGCGTACACTTTGGAATTAAGCTTGACATGTACAGACGCTTGACTATTAAAACACCGACTTCAATCATGTTTACACACAAAGTAGATGCTATAGTTTGGGTTCAGGGTCATGAACAGATAGGAAATTCATACATATATTTTATGACATTTTGCATTGAACAGTCAGTATAAGCAGAAGCTATTTAACAAAAATGAACATACTGTTTCTAATCATCTATTTTGAATCATATTGGTCATTACCTATGTTTTCTCATCTTGAAAATGACTTCACCTAATGCTCAGAAAACACATTAAAACAGGAGCAGGCTTGCAGAGCATGGATGTTATGTGAACTGTGGCCGAGTGCTAATGGCGACTGAGATTACCTGTCAGGCCCCTGACTTCAGTAGAGGTTGGGGTCATTAAAACAGTCTGCCTGAGCTTCTCCGTCTTGCTGAGTGATTGAGTGATAGGGCAGTCAAAAATGATGCAAGCCACTCATATATCAACCAAATATTTCACATAAGCAACCTCCACACCCCTGGATCCCCAAGGTGATATTGAGTAGGACTCAGTAGATTAGGCTGGGTGGAAAATGTCTGCGGTCAGCAGGCTAACATCACATTTTAATCAATCTAATACATGTCAGACGCTGCATCTTTAATCTTTTGTGTCTTCTTGTTTGGATGAAGAGAACTGGGGCATTATTATATCAGGAGTCAACTCATTGCTCAATATGTTTCAGTCAGAGAGGTGCCTACAACATGTAGAGGGAAATCTTTTGGTATTTTTAGAAACAATCAGATACTGCTTATAATTACAACCATCCCCCTCTGGAAGTTTGCTAATCAAGGCATAAGGCACTGTTAAATAAAGGGCTTAAGAAACACATTAAAAAAGCCCCAGACTAATTCACAGATGTGTGGTTTCTGACAAGAAGCTGATTTAAACCCACAAAGTGTCTCCTAATCTGCCCTTCCACCTTGGGCAATCTGTCATGATTGACAGTGTGTGTTCAGAGGTAACAACACAAACATTCAATCTGACTGTTGAGGCCCCTCAAGACATTTAATTTCTCTCCAATGAGACAGCGAGGGAGTAAACCCTATGATTACAGGTATAGCACTGGTTAAAGTTCAGCTTGGCAGGATACTGCTCTCCTGTGATTCAGGCACATTAACATCCTGGACACTCAAGATGATTTGCATGCATTGTCAGCCCTTTTAAAACATCACACTAAGCACTTGAACAGCTTGCAGCTACGGGGGCCAAGGGGCCTCACACCTCCCTGCTGTCAAAGATTTGTACACTCGCAACCCTAATTGTGGTGTTAGTGGTGGTGAGGTTACATCTTATCTGAGGAGAATGACTATAGAGGTGATTTATTTTGTTTATCTCATTAAATAGCTGTAGTGGGCAGCAGTTAAAAGATCCGGTCCAACTCTTCAGGTTAAAGGCAAATGTGTCATTTTCACATCTCATTAACTTGAAAGGAATCAATATACTTTTCCTCATCTTTTTTTCCTGTAGATAAAATTAGATAAAGAATTACATGAAAATCATATTAAAGTAATAATAAATTAAAGTCTTAATGCTAAGTAAAATTGATTTATTATGACTGATTAATTAGTGTCAAAATTCATTAAGGAACAATCTGGCAAGGATGTCTGTAATCACCTGGAAAAAGATATCAGACACGGCAGTTTAATGTAAAGTAATATGGCCAGATAAATGGGACTGGAGCCAATGCTACCATTGCCCACAGAAGTAAGGTCACCTCTAGCATGTTTAAACACTGTTGGGCGTGAGATTCAGACAGTGTCAGAAATCACAAAAGCTAATTCATACAGATAGACAGCTGCGTTGGGAAAGTTATGTTGAGATGATGTCACACGCACTGTGAAATGACATGTATTTAACCACAAGCAGGTACTAAATGTAGGTATCTACAGCAAATATGATGTTTGATGTCAGACACACAAGATGGAGGTAAGAGCATGCCGCCTGCATTCACTGGACATAATGAGATATTGTTTGTTTGTCTGTATGCTTTATTTATTAAAGTTCATTATTTAAGAGCAACTATTCATCTGAATGTATATCTCATAAATAAGCATTAATTACTGGGCTATTATTTCCCATCCTTTGAGAAGAATGAAGATATCCTGAAATGAAACAGAACTTAAAAGTACATGACAACAAAATGTATGCCTTCGCAACAGTATCAGACATTTGTATGAATAAAAATAGGCCAATTTAAATGACATTATTATTACTAGTAGTGGTATTGGTAGTGTTAGTAGTAATGGAAGCTCATTAGAAATCAGTGTTGCAAAGTGCTTTACAGTTACACATAAAAAGAGACAGTAATTATTTGAGTCAAACATGTCAAATATGATTTTGGTAAGTGAAAGAAAAAATGTTCTATTATCCATTACAAATGCTTTGTTAGCCTTTCACCTTGTCTCAATGCTGAAACAGCCATGAATTTTCTAAAGCTTCAGTTAGGGGCAATTCGGCAAAAATAATCAGCTGCCTTGCTATTCTATTTTTTTGGAAAGAAGGTCAGAACGATTATAATCTACAAGGCATTTAATCAGCACTTCTGCTTTCAGACTTTTGAATGTTGGCTGCCCTCTTGCTCCTGTTGCCATTGGTTATTTCATTTTGTCGTGCTCTGAAGAGAGTTTCAAGTCCCTTGTTTGTCACACACGAGAGCACACTCTTTGCTGCCATCCAGAACAGAATCCAATAAAAATAAACAGTCCAGTGAAACTCACTGCAGCATGATGTCCCTCTTCTGTTGGCAACAACTTGTGCCTCTCATCAGTAAAGTCCTTCTCACCTCCACTGATTTTGTGGAAGTGTGTATTACCTCTGGCAAAGAGGTTATGTTTTCAGTCCCAAATGTCTGTCTGTTAATATCTCCAAAACCTGTTAACAGATGTCATTGACATTTGGTTGGGAGTTGGACAAATTAAATATATATTTTAATATCTCACAATGACAGGCATTTCTCCTTGATATAAATCTGATTGAAAAAGCACATGCTTTACTAACACATAAAACTGAATTGTGTTTTCAGAGTTATGGTAATTTCCGCCACCTAGCCACAACCTTAAAAGGAAATTTGGCTACAAATTTACAAATCAGTTTCTACAGTTTGTACACAATGCACCCTTTTATGCATTTTCCATCAGACTGTAGCACTGTGCACACTATGACAATAGTGAAAACAACCAAACTATACTATTCTTTTAGAAACATTTAAAATAATACACCACCGCTGCTTTTCATGAACATATAACTATACTAATTTGTACCAGGCCTGATGCTGGGGACTTTGGGAATAAATGGTGGTCTTAACTTCTATCAATTACTGGTTTTAACATTAGGATCTGATGACACGTTTTGGAGATTTTTTTCAACCAAAGCAAACCAGACAAACAAACAAACAAATTAAAATTTCAAAACTAATAAATCAAAATAATTGGTTCCTGCTCCATTTGTTGAATTTGAATGGACAATATATCATATTTATTTTGTAATATGCTTTATCATAATCACCAAACAACATGAATTATTCTTACACAGCCCAGTCTGGCTTCTGGCTTTAATTTGTTTCTAGTATTCATTGTACCATGCTACATTTGTCTTTGAGGTGTAATTTTATTTCATCACTGTTCTGTAATAATGATTTGATAAGGGTTTGAAATATCCTGTTTTGATTAGTCTTTGACCTCTCACATTCTTCTTCTTCTTTTTTTTGAATTTGTGGCTAATACGTTGTCAGCCAATCAGAGCCAAGCAGAGATGATTGCAAACCCAGCGGCCAATCAGATTGTCGAGGGGCGGGGCTAAACGAAGTCAATTGGAAGATGAGCTGAACAGGTGAAACAAGTCAAGAGTTGAGACGACTAAGTTTTACAACAGCTATTAAATTAATGTCGCCACAGTTTATAGTCTGAGGTTTCACCGTCACCGTCACTTTCAGTGAGTGTGTGCTGTTTTGTAGCTGTGGGTATTTTTTATGCAACTGAGCAGAAGCAATTAGCCACTTGCTAATCAACTATTAGCTGTCGCCTGTGCTAGCAGGAGCTAGAAGGATGTGTGAGTATAGACTCTGGTTGTTAATTCAGTGATGTTATGGGTGTTTAAAGAAAATGCTAAGAGCGCCACTGTATTAATTTCTGCCTCTGCCGCCAGAGACACCTGTGCACAGGGACAGAGCCTCAGGAGGGTTTTCTCCATCTGGCATCTCGACGCTGGACGAAGGGTTGAAAATAACTGTTGCTAACAGTTTATCAAGGATCAGTGAGTACCGAGACAATTAATGCTTTTTCTGGAGATTACAAATGAGCTCTGACAACAACTTAATACCATAAAACCTCAGGTGTATCTACAGAATAAAGGATAAATACAGGTCCAAAATATATTTGTAATGGTGTCAGACTTTATGGCCCATTTGGCCTGTTACCTATTATAACACTAACCATGACAAATAACATTCAAATGTAATACAATACCTGTTCAAAACCACATGTTCATTCATTTGGTATTCATGGGGCAAAGGTTGCACTGCTTGTCTGCCCATAGAGGTAAGTCTGTGTTGCCGCTCTGTTCATTGATATGTGCAGACATGCTGCCAGGTGCTCGCTCTCCTTTTAGGCAAATTAGTAGTCTAGCCACTAAAGTTAGTCCATGTGTTTTTTTTTTTTTTTCCCCCCACTGCCACCCCTGAAGAGACAACAAATTGTGTTCCTTCTCATTTAGCCAGAACAACAACTGGAGGTTGTGCGCAAGTAACGTGTGTTGAATATATTTGTAAGTCTGAAGTTTTCAATGCAACATAGTTTCTACTGTCTTTCATAGAATTTGAAACTTCAGAACATAATGAGGGAAAGTAAGAGCTTTGTTTCCCTTGTCTGTGTGGTATTCACTGTTTCAACTGTTATATTCTTAAGAACCATACATATCTCTCTCTTTCTGTTGTGTTAATTCAGTGGGATTAAACTCACTGTACTTTAGCAGAAAAACAGATGCTGCAGAGCAAATAGAGTGGGCAGGATAGTTAGAGTCATCAGTGATGTATACAGAAATACAAATTTGATGCTAAAATGTGTTGCCAATTATATTTAGGCGGCCATGATTGTACGTGGGTGGTCCTGAAGTATTACCTTTGTTACTGAAATCAATCTGTGCACTGAATAATATTGTTTGATCTATGTGGGTATTTATGATGTCTGTCATGGCAAGGAAGGACTATTGTTGTGGTTACTTTCATGCATCAGACTATAAGATATATATATATATATATATATATATATATCCTATGCAAAAGTATTATAATAATATCACTAATATACATAGCAATAAAGTCCTGTAACAACATTTTAATTGAGTAGGACAAATACATTTTTTTTGCATGCTGCAGTATGTCCTTTATATAATGGACTGTGTCCTACCTCTGCTTGGATTATGCACGTATCGTAGTTGTTGGTGCGGGTCCTGGATGCTACTGAGCTTTTGAATATTTATCTGTAGGTGATGTCTTGGTTTGTGTCGCAGACCTTTGCCAATTTTATGTAAATCCTCTCACTGGAAAGACAGAGTCCTCTACTCTTGATGTGTTCTGTTTTTGGAGGTTATACTCTACACACATTTTAACTGTTGTTCAATTTGTTTTTGTACGCCTTCAAATTATCAAGTGAAAAAAAAATTAAAGCATAGCTTTGTTACATTTTGTCACAGAAACAATCCTTGTCAGTCATTAATATTTAAAACCTTTGTTGAGCCTTTTGCTACAAGTAAAATAAATTTAATTGCTTTCACAATCCAGAAATTCAAGGAGTGTTGTTGAATGCATCATTCATTAACTGTTGAATTCAAATGGCTGTGGGGACAAAGATTAATGTGCGTTGCAAAGTTAGTTTCATAGAAAAAAACTATGCCACAGTTCACAGTATTAGCCTCTTTAACTGTTTTGTTTGTTTTTTCCTTCAGGCATTATTTACCATATTGACCCTGAATATAAGACAACCCTGAATATAAAATGACTCCTCTTTTTCAAGACCTATTTTTGGAAAAATTGGTGAGTGAGCACGACCTGTAGTAGCAAGCATGCATCATCCAGGAGTGTTTTTTTTTCTTAGTCATTTGTTGGTATACTTTTTGCCTTTAATGATAGAGACAGACAAAAATGGAGGAGAATACATGCAGGGAAGCTGGTCTAGAGTAGATTTAAACTCTTGAACAGCTGGTATGGCATATATGCCACTATGCAGGTGGCCCCTAGGAGCAGTGTTTAACATGCGTGTGAGTGTTAGCATTATGGCTACCAACCACCGCTAGCCATAATGTACTGAGGACAATGAAATCCGGCCCAATTTTGAAACTAGGGCGGCGCCACAGTCTTGGGGTCTCTTTATTTTGGGGTCTCTGGACCTAGGAAAGATACGTCTTATATTTGGGTCAATACGGTACTTTGAAAAGTGCTGTGAAAACTAATGTTTGTTAAAGATATCAGTGACAAGCTGACATTTATATATTGGGCCTTTGAATCTCTTCTGTGATCTGCTAAACCACTATGACTCACTATTGTTGTCATTATGTGATCCCTCACCAGGTTCCCACTGGAGAACAAACTGTAGCACTCAGCTCAGGAGACTTTTATAGAGTTTTTTCTTGCTCTTGTCCAGGAACAGGCCATACATATAAATCTGAACTGACTTGACTCAGTTATTCTAGATGAGGAACAACTTTTCATTCATGCTGGATAATACTGTTTTTGTGTCCACCCTGCATTGTACTTCACCTTGTGTTTGCTTATCTGCAAGATGGCCAAATTAAACAAGCCACTTCTAATCCATCAAGACACTGGCTTTATCAGACTTCTTGTCACACAGAATGAAAGCTCCTTCAGACAAAATGAGCATGTCAGCATTAGATGAAGGGATACCTTCTCTTTTGTGTGCAGGGAGCAATGGTCATTTCACAGCTGACAAAAAGTGGGAACAGTGAGGACTTGGCCTTGAATAGTAGTTGGTCCTATTAAAGTCATTATATCATTATTATATCACCTACTGTCAGTTTGATGTGGTGGGCTGCTGTTAGAAAGTTTTGTCTTCCACACTTACCTCCCAGTTGCATCAGTTTGAGCTGGTCCTGTGGGTAAAGAGCTTATCTTTCAGGGCATGAGTCACTGAGTTCTGGTTAGCGCAGGTCAGGTTTTTGAAGACTTTGTGGAGATTGCTTTCATATAATGATGTGTACTTTTCCTCCCACATCATTACTGTTAGCGCTGTATGGCTCTGTGTTTCTCAGTCATTTGGTATTTGTTTTTCTCTGGTAAGATTTGGACATAAAGTAAATAACACCTTTTGTATGAAGCTGTACTGAAGTCTATAACGTAATCAGAAGTGACTATGGCAAAAACGTGGGGGTGGACACTCTATTGCTGTATCTGGACCAGAGTTTTGTGTCGGTATCATTTTTGTTGCCACATAAGTTCTGATAAATGATCAAGCCTTTGGTAATAATTTAACCTTTAGTTAAAAATTACAATCATCCACACTACTCTAAACTTAAAAAGATTCCACTTTTACACATATTTTAATAATTTTGAAAATAGTTCATATTCCACAGAATTGTGCTGATGTTTTTATAGCAGAATTTCTCAAACAGAAAAAAAATTGCAATTTCTTTTACTTGATATATCCAAAGTGGTAAAAACGGCAGAAGTATTAAGCCTGGTCCTGTATATTTAAGAGTGGATGGAAGTCACTTTCATTCCGGAGAGGTAGTTTATTTGAAGTTTAAATTCATTACCATTAGCCTCTTACATCTTTTCATTATAGAACAGCAATAAAATCAGATAAACTTGCTGCACCCATAGTAAGATAAAGTGGGGGTTACATAAGTTTTTTGACCCATGGCGCAAACTAATATTATAACCTTTCTCATTACTCGTAGTACTAGAGCCTGTCAGAAGACATTTTTTTTTTTTTTTTAAATGAATAAAACCAGATCTACTGTTTTCAAATTATAAATACTGCACCTTAAAAGACAATCATATGTAGATGTGTTTGTACAGATCTATATAAAATGCTTTAAATGTATTATTTTTTTTAAATGACATATATCATTTATATATATATATAGTTGAACTTTGATGACCAAAAGCACGAATGACTGCAAAAACAACAAGAAACTGTATAATCAGTGCAGCAGGCGTTAAGGACGGCTTGACTTGTAACTCGATCTCGTCACAAACAAACAAACCTGATGAAAATTGACCTGCATGTTGGACAGTCTCTGTTAGTTTTAGGTGCTTTGTGGCTTGCTGTTTTCAGGGTTTGGTGGCTCCCAGAGTGAGGGGCTAGGGTCACTCTGCCTGTCATAACAGGCTCCTCTCATCCTCTTTAAAAGCAGCGCTCTCCCACCGTGATGTACTGACAGTTTGGTAATGGAATGGAGAGTTCAGAGCAGCTTCTCTCGAGAGGAATCTAATATTCTCGTTTTTTGAATGTGCACTGTTGCAAGCATGAAGACACAGCAGAATAAATATGATGCAAAGAGATCCTTGTTTATCTTCACATTTCACAACATATTAACGTCTTCAAAATTAAAATATTTTAGTGTGTTGTTTCACTTGGAATTGCACCAATAAAATAACCATATTTACTGTTTCGTGTATGAATAATATTATATTGAACAACCAGTCTAGCCATAGTACAGTAGTTGTGCTTGATAACATACTTTATGTCACTAGAATTAGGGCACTTGTGACATCAAATGGCATTCTGGTAGCTTTAATTTAAAGGGAATATTTTCTCAGAACATGTGAGATATTGTAGCTCACACACTAGTAAGACTCAAAACTTTTATCTTCACTGTTCCCTCGTACCATAATTAAAATTATACTGTACCCTTGCTTTTCAAGTGTAAGTCTTTAACACCTGAAAAGCGAGGGCTGACGATTGTATAGTGAAAGCTAGAAATGAACAACTGTCTCCAGTGTTCAGGTAGCAATGTTTCTGTTGCAGCTGCAGCAAATTACTGCTGTGCACTAGTTTGGTAGCTCAAAAGTCTTTGTAGTTTCTGGCGGGCACCGCAAAACATGGTCAATCTTGACCTTAAAGATGCAGTGCAACATCGGACCGTTAGTGAATGCCACCGACTCTCCCTATTGTGCTTCTCTTTCACTAATTTGCTCAGCAGGTTCCTAAAACATCAAACGGGAACAAATGTTGAAAAATCCAACCTTGTGTGTTTGTTCAGTGCACTTGAAAAGAGAGCCTTTAAAATTTGTAGAATAATAATATATTTTATTTGTTAGGCGCCTTTCATGTCACTCAAGGACACTGCACAATGCATTATGAAATAAAAACAGTTTTATAAAAGAAAGCAAGTGATGATAAAGATAAAAATGAATAAATCCAATGAATGAGTTCTGGACCAGTTAGAGCTTATGGAGTGACTTGTGAGGAAGACCAAAGTTACAATTATGGTTATGAAATATCAATATCCCATATAAATATCTGCAGTCACTGCCGATACCGATATTTGCTGATGTATGTAGTATTTTTGTCTCAAATTTTGTACAGACTGGAAAAACCACTTTAAATTTGAAAAATATATGTGGCTCTTTATTTAAAGAAAGGGTCACTGTAAAAGACTTAACAGGTTGTATAAAAGTCAACAATTTCAATAACAGTTTGCTTTACCTGTAGAGTACAGGTCATGTACACAGGCCTGAACAAGTTCCCCGTCCCTCCGCCCCATGTCTTCCTCCCCGACACAGCACATCTCACTGCAGACAGACACAAGGCCCATTCATGCTTTGCCCCTTTACGTACGTACATAAGTATGTACGTCCGTTCCTTACATCAAACCTTTTATTCTCCCCATGCAGATTTTACGTTGGCATGGCTGTTGAATAACGCTAGAGGCCAGTACTGAGTTCCAAACTTCAGTGGAAGTTTCAAACAATAACAAACATGGCGACGGTGAAGGAGATCACAGCACACATTCTAAAGAAAGCGATTAAAAAGAGGCAGCGCTGTAGATGGCTGTGGTTTGTGTGGCTGTTAAATAAATTGCGTCATGTGGTCTGAGATTTCTATTGTCTTCTTTGTTCCTCTTGCTGTGCCGCGCATGAGCTACATTGCACAATACTGCCCTGGTCATACTCCGTTGGTAATACTCCATCGGATCGATGTGAATAAGTTTAAAAAAAATGTCACATATCGGCTGGCTGATATCGTGTATCAATAGTTACAATAATTGATACAGGAGGTGACAAGGCTGTGGACCAGAATGGCAGTGGAATGGGGAGAAAGGGAGAGGCGGAGACGTTTTATTTTTCGAAGATGGAAGTAAGCTAACCGAGTTATATTATTAATATGGGATTGGAAAAATATCCTCGAGTGTCATCCTCGAGTGCTGTCGAGGATGACACCTAGACTCTTAACCTGGGGACAGGGGGAAACAGAAGAGTATCGATAGTAATTGAAAAACTGTCAGATTTGGAGAGAGTGGATTTGGTGCCAATCAGAATGAATTCTGTTTTATCGCTATTGAGCTTTAGGAAGTTAGACTTTTAGGCTTTTAAACAGGTGGAGAAGGGAGAGAGGGTGGAGCTGGGTTTACCGGAGAGGTAGAGCTGGCTGTCATCCGCGTAGCAGTGAAAGTTGATGTTATGAATGCGGAAAAAAAATTGCCAAGGGGGAGGAGGTAAATAATGAAGTGAAGGGGGGTGGGCTGGGAAGTGAAGGACTTGAGCTGGATGAACTGAGTGTGGCCTGAGAGGTAAGATCTGAACCAGAGTAGAGGGGTATGAGTGATACCAATTGAAGAGAATCTATAGAGAAGATGGTGTCAAAGTCTGCACTAAGTTCAAGGAGAATACGGATGGAAAGAAGACCAGAGTCGGCAGCTGTAAGGAGATCATTGGTTAATTTAAGCATTGCATTTAAGTGTGCATTCTGTGCTATGATGAGGGTGGAAGCCAGACTGGAATTGTTCGTACAGATTATTGAGGGTTAAGTGAGTATTGAATTGTGAGGCGACTACTTTCTATAGGATTTTAGAGAGAAAGGGAAGGTTTGAAAGAGAGCAGAGGTTATTGAAATTATTTGTATTTGCACCAGGTTTTTTTTTCCAGTGTTGGGGTGATGGCGGCAGTTTTGTACTTCCTATATCTTTGATGTACTGGTCTTTGGTTTAATGCTATTCAGTTTTGATTGTTGTGATGAGTATTGAGTTCCTGTCAGGGTTGTACAGCATAAGGAAAGCTCTGCTTTGTACACAGGAAAGCACTTGTAATGAGTGCTGCCTGGAACACAGGTCATGATGGTCAGGGGCAAATTTACCACACAGCAGTCCAACCACAGAGCTTCTGCTCTCCTTGTGTCAGAGTGAAACTGTCGCCTGCTCCCATTTTTACACTCTCGTAGCATAATAGCAAAATACTTCTTAAGCATAAAGAACATTTTTGCTTTTGTAGAAATTATGAGGGACCAGACTCTTGTCAAACAAAAATAGAAATGGGAGAGCTGAAAATGCCAGATCTCCTCTCGGCTTAAGGGAAGAGAGAGTAATCAATTCACTTGTACCGGTTGCTTGGTAACTGAGGTCACACTTGGACATTTCGTGGACATTTTCATGGCATATATTGTATGTCTATTCACAATGATGTCCCTGAGCAGTACACTAGCTAAGCTTCTTCACCAGTTAAATCTGACTATCCTCGTGCACACATGAGCACAAAGCATTTCTGTATTACTATCTGCCTACAGAGAATCGGGAACTGCAAGTGGAACAGGTACGTGAGCCGCATAGCAGCCTCACATTTTACCTTCAGGCTCTGGCTGTCAACATCTCGACCACAGAATTATAAATGACGGAGCAGTTCCAAGAATCACAACCATCAGTTTCTGCATCCCAGAAGGTGGTGATCATATGACGTTACTGAACACTTTCTTCTGGAAATCAGGAGTAGAAACAGATTCCCAGTGTCATGTTTGATGTGTCCATTCTGTTCATCGAGCTTTACTAGTACTTGGATTCCCAGTACCAAAAAAAACACAGTCCGTTATGTCATACAAACACGATGCACTGATCTCCAAAACCAGGATGTAATCTAGAAGAAACCAGGTTCAAATAGAGTCTTATTTGGCACTTTTCCACTTCTCCCATACAGTATCAAGACTGTATGTGGCGTGTGTGGGAGGACTGTGGAGGAACTGTAGCAACAGCACAAACCTTGTTAAGCAACTGAGATTTAATCACAACCACAGGCTATGATGAGGTTATGCATCGGCAGTCTGACGAAGAGCAGAAGAAAGATGCTGCCAGGGTGAGACAGACTTCACACACCGAGTCCTTTGGCAGCGGCAGGTACAGCAGAGAGCGTGTGTCGCTGTTGGCGACATTTATCACTGTCACTGACCGTTAAAAAAAATGATTCACATCTGTATTTCAGAACCACCGTAACTTAGGGATTTCCCCAAGTTAGGAATCTTGAGCTAGGATGACATAGGCCCTGTCCTAAATTCAAAACAGATGCCGAAAATGGCAGCAGCCCTTTTTAGATCTGTATGGTAATGAAGGTGAGGAACATGAACACTGAAATATAGGACTAAAAGACTACTCAAACCGTACAGTGATGCTTTAAATTTCCTAGACTGTGTATTAAAGGGTATATATCAACTGCCAAGACAATTCAATTTGAAACTTTCCGGAGAGGTGGGGTTTCCTTTACTCATCTGGCACGATTAATGTCTCCAACCTTGCGGCTAAGATTGTACACCTGTCTTTTTTTTAGGTCCGTAATAGCATTGAGAGCCGTTGACATTATGCTGTGAGAGCTGTTAATACTATGGTTCTGTGCTGTGAGAGCCATTGATATTATTGCTTGACCACTTTGAGAATTCCACAGGTACATTCTAAATGATCCACACATGATGGGGAGATTGCTCAGTGAAACGTCTAATTTTAATATCTTGAGACCAGATAGAGGACACGGCCACCAGTTTAGGGATTCCCTCTGTAATGGTAAGTGAGGATTTTTCCCCATCTTTGAAACTTCAGTTGAGATGGGATAAGCAGTTAGGATACTTTTCTCTAACGAGGCCCCAAGGCTGCAACTTTTTGAGTTCAGCTTGGAGTGAGATTTGTGTCCCTGGGATCACCTCATATCAGTTTAATAAAATATTGCTCGGTTGTATTATTGTTTTTCACAGCTCAGGATGCTGAAATGGCTGTTTTATTCCCAATACTTGGTAAATTTTAATGACATTTAAGGATCCATTTAAAATGAGTTACTCCCCTGGCAGCAAACCTCAACTTACTAAATATAGACCTATAAGCAGCTGAAAATGTTCACCCAGTCCTATTTGTTTTAACTGCCAACTGACATAGCATTATGTCATTATGTATTTTACTGTGCTATTTATTTCACTAACAGCATTCAATATGAAACTGCAAACCTATGTAGCTTATGTATCATTCCTTTCCTTGTCTGCATAAGTATATTTTTGAGCACATAAGATCTGTACAAAAGAACTTGTATCACATAAGTTTTGCTTGGTATCAGCTTAGAGAGGAGATCAGAGGTGTTGCACATCACTGGTTACAAAATCTAGTTATAAAAGGTGAAATGTCAAGTGCAAATGAAGAAAGACTAGACAGGCGTAGACAGCAGGGACGTGTGGTTCCACCTAGAGAGGTGGTGAGAAAGTGTTGACATGGTCATCAGGAGACGAAAGAGGTATAATTGCCCATATTGCGCTGCAGAATGATCATGTGTTCGTCATTGGTTTTGTGTGAACCGGAAAGAATTTTTTTTTCAATTTCGAGTCACACTCAAGTTACTCAGTCCAACTTCTAACAATTACAAACTTTCCAGCTCTCTGACATCTACATTAAAAATGTTTATTCCTTTTTTTCAATCTAGTTGAGTCAAAACATCTGTAAATATGTCTGGAGCTGGACAATATTTAACGGTTATCACCGAGCACAACCCGAGAGAAATGATATCTTGTGTGAATATTTTACATCTCTGACAACATACTGGGTGCTTTGATAGAGCAATTGCATTCTTGTTATCCTCAAAGATTTTTACTGGTGCATATTGGCACTTGCAATCCATCCTGTTCAATTACTGTTTAAGATCCACTTTTTTTTTTTTTTCTGTGGTAGCCAGAACCATATTCTCTACTTCACACGCAGATGAACCTGCTGTTGGCTGCTTCTTAGATTCCCATGGAAATAACAGACCCATTTTTAGTTAAACTAAAACAGTATCCTGGTGTGCTTCATCTGTCAGTTTGATCTTCTGCCCAAGCAGCATCGCTGCAACAAACAAGTTTTTTTTCTTTCAACACAACTCCCGTTTTATTGTACTCGTCTGTCTCTAAGCTCTGTTTATCTCTCTGCCTCACGTTCACGGTTGAGCCACTTACTTTCATTCAGATTGTCATCATCCAAGGTGGCATTAATCTTGTGGTTGGTCTTGTCGCTCCTTAGCTTGGTTTTGAACTCGACCTTATGTGGCAAATAGTCTAAATGATTTGGGCAAATCTTTCGAAATCATCGCAGTCAACAGCTCATCTCCTCTTCAAAATCTCTGCAATAACTATCTCTGCACAAATCAAGTAGTCTCTAGCGCTATTTGGAAAGATGCTAGCTCTGTGTAGAAACTAATAATTTGTGGCTTCTCCTTACTTGTGTAATGGTCCCTGTATATCCACAGTGTTCTTCTCCAATTGTCTCCTGCTTCTCTCAAAACAGCGAAAGACTTCTGTTATCCCAAACTTTCTGTTCAGGTTGGGCTTCATCATTTTCCCCAGCATTCACACTCTCTTCCTCCTCATTAGGCTTTGACCTGTTCAGTGTGGTGTTCTTTAGCCCTGGAAACCACAGATGACCCCGAACCTGTCTCACATGTTCCTTCCATCCCTGTCAAACTATAACTAAGGCCAACAACTTCCAACTTCCCTCCTATAAAGTATTGCCGCTGTCATCTTAAGGGTACTTTAATTACACATATTTCATGATGGAATAATCACACGTCCTCACACGTGTTGCTTGAACTGGAAAGAGAATTTCTTTATGTGCGCATAGTCATTTTTTCATCAATCAGTACTTATGATTTTAGTGTGAGAATATTCCTTAATAGCATCTTGGCCTTTAAGTTAACAGGTGGCTAGCTTTGCAGTGAGGATGGGTGCACAATGGGGAAAAAAGCACTAGATATATTGTATTTGAGAACAAAATGTAGATGTCACAAAGGTGACAATGAGTCTCGGTTGGTGGTAAGGCCTCTTTGGAGAAACGACAGCACATACAGAACATGCTGACAGGACCAATAAACCAATCGCCACAATGAGTTCAGGGTCATGAGAGTGGAGTTGCAAACCTTTGGGACATGCCACTGGATTTGATTAGGAGAAAGATATTCTCTGTCCTTCTGGGCTGTCACTGCATCTGATATGTTCCACTAATCAAATTCTTTAGATAACAACTGGTTGGGGTCGGGGCCACGGTTGGGGTTAAGGCTGGGGTTTGTACGATGTGCTGTCTGATCATATTTGAAGGCAAGATTATTCCTGGCCACAGTTGAAGGCGGTGTGAAAAATATGCCATTATACTTAATTTCTCAGCTCTGCAATCGTGGCTAATTGATGTGTTAAGTGCTTGTTGAAGTGTTGTTTTCTGAAAGTTAAGAAAAGGGGAAAGTTAGAAAAAATTCAGACACATGTCAAGAGGGAGCAGTACAGATGTTGTTTGTCGATTAAACAAGCAGTTATTTATGAAGCATGTTAGTGCCCGCCAGTCTTCACGAAGGAGACAGGATTTATACAGTCTCAAGCCTCAAAGGAACCTGTGTCAATGCAGTGTAACAACTTTAGGACATAAAAGTCTGACACCAGGCCCATCGCATATTAATTAGTTTTGCTAATGTAAATCATTTCAGGCCATTGCTCTCTGTGCTTGTCAATATTATTTACATTTAATAATAATTTATTCGTGAAATACAGAAAGAACAAAAGCAAAAACTTGTCATGCACCACAATATTCTGTGACTTTCAGCTGCTCTTTGTCAAAAAGCTACAGTATTATGATGCCATATGTAGAGAATAACTGGAGTGCAAAAAATGCCTGTGCACCATCATCTGTTCACAGTACATTATCAAAACATGAGCGGGAAAATTGCCTTATGTCCCGTCTTATGTGCACAGATAGAATACGCACAGAATTTGAACTGGCTACCTTTTTGTTCTTCCTGATGACACACACGAGTGTTTTTTTTTTTTTTGTGTGAGAATGTAGCAAGTTTTGTAGAAGTTTACAGAAAATGAATCTGCAAGAACGACTTATCAAAAAGAAGAGTGTCTAAAAAGGGAGACATTTCCAGCTGTGTGTTTACTTTTTCTGATAACATTCTCTGCAGTTTGTTTATGTGACTTTCTTGATAAGCAGTGATTATTCTTTGTAGTCTACAGAATGCGAACTGACATTTTCTCAGTTTTATAATAGAGAGCAACGTGGAGCACAGAGTAAAAACAAAGTTTAACGCGTCTTCACGAGAAAAAGGTCTTATCTGTTGTCTCAGAATACTTTTCCTGTATTGTGTTATAATTAAAACTTTCTGTATTCACAAGGTGAATACGTCATGCATGAAATGTTTTGCTGTTGCAATAGAACAATTTCTGTTGCCACCTATGTTTTGCATAGGATTTTACCACAAGATGGCATTGTGAAGACACATGAGAGATGTCACAGTGGCTCCTGTTACACACGGGGGGTAAGTGTAATACAGCTTAATAATAGGATGTTTGTCACTTTGCACTGGGTCGGTGTCATTCAGGGTTAAAAACCTAAAGGTCACAATGTCTTTACTCAATTAATATTATTTTAAATCTAGATTTAACAAAAAGCCATGCAGTCTTTCAAAACATGCAATGTTTAAACCAAAACTATAATTACATAAATTATTGCACCTTGGTGACATTTCATATCAGTAGAAATATTCAAATTCTGTTAGCAAGTTAGGGATCTCACTCTCAGCCCAAGTCATTAACACAAAACACCACGGGCAGTAGTGAGTCAGAGGATAAATCTGTTCTGCGAGAAGAAAACAGACACTCTGAAAACTTTTTTACTTCTGAAATTTATTGTTACTTATGCTTATAGATGTAGACGTAGCATCTGCAATGCCAATCACACAGTTTAGAAGAGATGTTTTGATTCCCAGATTTGCACCTTACTGCTGTCTTTCTCCGTTTCCCTCAAGTTAGAAAATGTTGTCACTTTGATGGGCTGAAACCTGTCAATTAAACAAACATCCCATAGATGTATTTTCCCCTTTTTCCATCTAACAGATGCACCTGTTCATTTACCACAATGCAATTTAACAGCAGTACAAACTGCAGCCTCTCAGTGATCACACACACATCCAAAACAGTTTCAACACAAACTAAACATAACTATCAGAATTTACTGCAGGACTGGTTTATTAGACTGCATTAGTTTTAGTTTTCCACTTATTAAATTGCTGACTGAGTGTGCATCCTCGTAGAACTCATGGCCAATAAATTTTCCACTCCCCAAACAAAGGAAGTATAAACATTTATGTGAAGTATAAACTTTGATAATGCATCTGGTAGTAAACTTAATTGGTTAGAGGTATTTTACTTGATACCTGGTATATGTAGTTTTTTTTGTTTGTTAATGCTGGAAAGAAGAATAGTTGCTATGTGTGAAACAGTGGTTGCTATACCTGCACAGAAAGTGGGTGTTTGGTTACCAGAGGTTGACAGTGTCTCCTATAAGTTGAGATACTTACCCAGAGGCTGCAGGCTCGGATGTGGTGAGCGACTCTGTCTTTTCAGCTCCTATTTTATGGATCAGCACAACATCCCTGTGGCTGTCTCTGTGGCCTTTATGAAGGCACTTGATGTGGGGCTGTATATTGCCTTTAAGAGGGCATGTATTGTGGTGTATACTACATTAGCTGTTCTTTATAAAGGGCATAGTCATCCTTAAAAATCTATGCACCACATACAATATAGTGCATACATAGTCAGTAACTTTCTACCTTCCTCTGGGCTTTTTCGATGACCATAGATAGTTTCTGTGTGTGTAATTACGGCTTACTTTATAATGCCTGTACTATAGTGTCTTACTGCTTTTAAAAATCTCTGCAAACTCCCATTTATATCTATTTTATGTAATAGGACAAATATATTTGAACGTGGTTAAAGGCTGCTATGACAGTTGTCCTGCCAGGCATATTATTAAAAATATTTGCAGTAGGTGTTTGGCTTCGATGCTTATTTGTAGAAGTAAATTCCAGACGGCTCTAAATGCTGTCAACACTGCTGAGCTGAGTAGGTATTTCACAACACTAACCATGTGGGTCACAAAGCCTACAGTTACCATTTTGGAAATGTTGGGCGTGCATGCTGTTATGTGGTCATAAAAATTGGGTGTGGCAGTGGAGGGGTGTTTGTGTGTTTTTGCAGCACAGCATGGCCGTATTCTGTTAATGGCTCCAACTGTTATTGTGTGAGTTGGGAGCAGAATCTTAAAATTATCAGAGCTATTGAAAGTGCCACAGGAGCTAAACCCACCAGTTTTATAGTCTGTTTTCTTTGGAGATACTAAAGTTTTTATCCCTAGGGATCACGAAGTGGACTCATTGAGTTGTGGCTCCCAAACATAATACAGTGGAGTGTGTTCACCCCATATTAAACAAACTACATTATTTCACACAGAAGGTGTGGATGCCAGACTAAGCCAAAGATTGGGACAGCACTCCTGTAGGGACACACCTGTTCACATTTCCTGATTTTCTCTGAAGAATTTATTAAATTACGTGTTGCCTTCCAGTCAGTGTGAGACCAAGATTGAGTGCAGCCTACACTTTCCTGCTGTCCTCCCTGTCAATCTTAATGGTTATTGCTACAAATTTGACAGCCTGAAGGCCACAGCCAAATTCTACCACACAAAATTTCCCCACTGCTTAACAACACCGCCAAACAAACCTGAATCATGCATCATCAGAAGCATATAAAAATAACTTAGACATTTAAAGGGAAGGAAATATGGCTGTTTCATCAAATGTGCTTTGAGATTTTATATATGGAGGAGAGGAACCTCTGGGGGGAATAATAATGTCGTTTTATTGTTTCAAATGGTTTGTTTCATGGCATGGAGTGAAGAAAGAAGGGAAAAGAATGGAAAGCACTGGGAAAGGTGTTAACTTCCTGTAAACACAGATAGTTTAGACTTTACATTTAAGTCAGGGGGCATTTCTCTGTCGTTCCATGTACTGGCTAAGCCCACAGTGTGTTAGCTAAGGGCAGCCGGGGTGTGTACACAGCACTTCAGCCCTATCCACAGCCACCTCAACAGGAAAACAAGGGGCTGGACAATGATATCGTCTTGCACATATCCACTACTGTGAGACACCTTAGCAAATCGCACAGGAGAACTGCCGAAGGGAACACATGCCACCAAAATAAATATCTCTGTGCAGTTTCTCAGGGAAAGGTTACTCTTATCACAGTAGAGCGTTTCTGCTGCCACAGTTAATGTCATAATAATGTGGTGGCTGTAGGTCTGTAGCTAGAGAGCCTTGCATCTGACATTATAGGAAAGGCAGGGGAAGTTTACTCGTAGCACAATGAGTTCACACATACACATGGCATTTCAAAGCACTTTACATAATGTATGGTGGTGATGGTGAGAAGGCTTTGTTGTTGACTTGCGTGTCCACAGTTACAGAAGGTCTTCTGTAGCTTTTAGTTCTTTGTATTTCATTTTTCTCAACATGAAGGTTTAGGAGACTTAGGCAAATTTCACATTTAGTAACTGAAGTGTTAAATGCACTAGTAGTAATGTAGAATCTAAAACACTACTGTTGCTTAGCTACAGAAATAGGAAACTTGACAGAAAACATTTGTGGTTTCTTCTAAGATCAGTGACTTCATAGTCATATTATATAATAAGACCTGAGGGAAACTGAAATGGGGAAAAAGGGGCTCAAGGATTGAGCCTCGTGGAACTTTGCATGGCATGTTGGTTTTCCTCTCAAATTCACAAAAACAAAACAAAAAAACAATCCAGCGTCAGTGTTGCAGCCGGACTGGTAGTATTATGCTTTTACACACAAGCACAGACACTGGAAAATACCCTCACAAAACCAAGTGTCACACACACACAAAGATCATCTTTCTAACTGGAGCCCTGGGACAGGTGCACATTGGTTTTTTTAATGTCTAGCATTCAGTAAGTGCTTACTTTCTCATATTCCCTGCCATTAAAATGTCAAGTGACACTTGAACACTGAAGTTGAGAGACTATGGCTGAATGGAATATGTAAATGTGTAAGTAGTCTTGTCCACTCACCTCAGTCGTTTCTAAAAATGACTTCATATGAGGGTGGCCCCAATGCTATTTTTTTCCACATTGTTATGCTATTCTCTTTACACAGTGGAGCTATTATTATTGGATCTTATTTTTAGAAATGCACCGATGTGGGGGGGGGGGGGACGCCAATATCGATATAAATATCTGCAGTCACTGCCGATATTGACATTTGCAGATATTGGAAAATATTGTCAAATATCAAACATTGGAAAGTTTTCTCCATGTCTGGCTGTGTAACAGCTGTTTATTATCATGCTGACCATATTGACAACACAAGTAACACAACCTTGTGAGGTGTCCGCCTGAAAGTTCTCCCACTTACAGTAGCTCAAACTGTTGTTGCCATGGGGACTCTGAGATGGTGATGCAGGAAAAACTTATTAAGAGCAGTGTATGCAGCACTGTTCACAAAGTTATTATTGTTGTTCTTGCTCCCATAGAAGTACTGAATATTTTTGTACTGTTCCCTGTTGTTTTGTGTTTAGTCCTGATTTGCTATCGAGTACATTTAACAGGGCTGGTTGTAGAACAGATTGAAAAATGAATTAGATTCTTTATATATATATATATATATATATATATATATATATACATATATATATATATATATATATATATCTCAAGTTCAGTATTTGTATATATTGAGCTCTTGTTTTGATTTGTCATATTGTACATTTTTAATAGCACAGACGGTTAGGTTTACTGTTGGATCAAAATATGTCAAACTCTATTTCAAATTATAAAGCAAACTAATAAATAATTTGCCAAAAAAAGAAAATAGATTTGTTATTGGTTATATTACTAAAGACTACATTTAGTCAACGCAGATCTGATCACATTTGGCCCAAAACTAATGTTATTTTTATGTATCTTTTTTTGTGGAACAGTATCAGACCTAAATGTACTTCCTGTCTAAAATCTGTTGTATCACCTTTAAAGTTTAAATACCACTATGCGGAAGGAAACAGGAGGAGGTTTAGGGTTAGTGAAGAAGAAGTATTGAGAAAGAACATATATTAACTTACAGATTTTGTGTAATGTCTGCTCTCTTTTTTACTTTTTAGTCTCTTTTTTACTTCATAAATTATGTTAAGGCAAGTGGATCACGATCGTGCATTAAATGCCCCTTTTTATGGGAACGGAGCTCTCATCGACTAAAGTAGAAAGCCAGTGTTGGCAAAGATAGTTGAAGACCACCTTTCTGATACCAGTGTATGTCTGTGAGTTGATGTTGAGGGTTTTGTTGACTCAACTCACACAAGGAACGCTCAGCTACGTTGAACTTGCGTCACCCTATAACCCCATGATCTCTTACACAATTAGTTTTTAAGTCAATCAAAATACTTCAGATAATTGGATCTATTCAAAATAGGAATTTGAAGAGATTCTAGATAAATGTGTGTTTCTTTTTTATGCATGTATTCATTCTCAAGATGTCAATGTCTCTTGCTTCATTTCATAGAACTCTCTGAGCAAGCCTTGACCTCAACAACATGTTTTCAGTTAAGATGGCATATAAGCTGTCCTCATAATGTTACGGACCGTGATAAAGGAAGAAAAACGGCAACAAGAACTGAATTGAAAGTTTTCTTTGGCTGAGCAGGAGTTGCAGCCATTCTGTCCTCTCAAAAGAACAGCTGACCATATGGTTTCAGGACACATTTCTATTTGATTACCTTAGATGCTTAGCTCTTTCTTCTAAATAATCACAACACACAAACATAGTGGGTAATAGTTTGTATCCAGCCATGCTACCTTGGAGAGGTGTAATATCCTAGCAGGCCTCTGTGTTTCTCATCATCGTCTCTGTCTTTATTTATGCGCTCATTACATTTTGATGCAGTGGCCCCAGCTGTTACTCCTGCATACCATTTAGTTCAATAAAAATCTCACTCTTTAAGCGATTGATATAGCATGAGCACCTGCCAAAAAACGAAAGGGTCTGTCAGCAGCACGCACAGTTGTTATCTGATTTGTTTTGTTTTGCCTTCCCACGTTATCTGACTTGTGTATCTCTGCTTTGCTGAACGTGATTTGTACATGTGCTGAAATGCCGGATAACTGCAACTGTCTTGTAGCAGCAGGAAAACAACATAAACTGATTCTGAGTGAGCATCCAGTTTGTCTAACCTCTGCCACATAAGATCTGCTTTCATTGAATAAAATGGAAACGGTGGAAAACAAACAAATGAAGTTTTATCCAGTGGATGCAACTCTAAAAGCTTCCCCAAGGTATTCTATAGGTCTGTGTATAATGAAGAGAGAAGACGATGTACACCAATCACCACCCGGAAAAAAAAATGTATACGTTGTCACTCACAGAAATGAAAGTGTGATGATTTTCTTCTGCAGTACATCTACAAGCCTTGGTGGTGCTTGTTTTTCTGTGGTCTTAATATCTACATTTTTGCGGCTGTGTTTGCATTGGTTTTGTCAAACTATAATCAGATACAGTGTAGCCTAAACTGATCAGATCACACTGTATCTCCACCAATGTTAACCATCAGCTTTAACCTGCAGCGCTAACTAGCTGTTAGCTCATAATACAATAAATGCTGCACTGGCTGCAGGACTCACAATACGCTCATACAAAAACACATCTTAATGTTTATTGTCCCAGTGGCTTTGAGAAGTGCAATCCTAATATCTAATGCAGATGTTTTTCAAAAGCCAGCGCTGCTGCTTTTTGTAAACGTGTATATTAGATAGTGTGGCAGTGCTTTTTGTGCTAAGCAGACCTTAATGGAGGCAGCACTTTTGTAGCTGCTGCTTAATGTGACTTATTATTGTTGTATTAGTCTTTTACAGCACGAGGAGGAGAGCTAATCTAAAAATGTGTTCTGTAAGAGATTCTTCCACAATGACAGCTGTCCTCCTCAGTTCATTAACCTTTGTCGAACTGCATGTACACAGAACGAGCGCATACTTTCAATTTACAAAAATATTAATAACAACCACATATGCGTTTACTCACTTAGAAAATAAATTCTCTTTATGTCCTCTGTAAAAGTAAGCCATGCAGCACACATGTGTATTTGTGGAAAGAGCAGTTCTGTAAAGAGACGGAGCACAAAGATGGTCATTTTTTGACCACATAATTCATCCTTGTAAAGATGGCATTTGAATACTCATTTCTTCTGCCAAATATACTTGATGAGTGCACTTCCTGATAACAGCTATGTAGCGGTGCCAGTGTTATCATGAAGCACAGGAAATGTAAATAGATGAGCGAGCACATTCATTTTTAATGAGTGAGATTTTGGCCTAATGTGACACTGGCAGATGAAGCTACTCTCCCCATTTGATGCAACATCCCAACAGCAGACATTACAATTCTTTGGCACAGATGAAGCGATGCATTTAAGTCTTAGATGATTAAAGTGTTTTATCTTAGTGACATTTATAATGTCCATCTCCTCCTCAGTAAAGGGCAGGAGGACTGATTAGTTCCTATTAAATTTATAGCTTGTAGTGCTGTTGAAATCCTCAAAGATAGATTAGATGTGAGACTGAACTGAAAATTATATCATCAGCAGAAAGAAAAATGCTCTTCCTCTATTTCTTGAATAAATGTTGATTTGGCAAAATTATTTGCACATTTGATTCCACTAAGGTGGATTATTTGAATGTTTTACTGCATCCTCAGACTTGCAGAAAATAATGAAAGCAACGCTAGTTAGTTTAGGAGTGTAGAGTGTTTGTATAGCAGTGTAATCAGTGCAGAAATGCTAAATAAATGCCATTTCATCTGTAACTGGGGGAAATACATTAAAATATATGAACTGCATACCTGAAGCTGAGCTTTTAAATGGAGCACTAAATCATCTTTTTCATATTTGCTTTAGAGGTGTGAAAACATTGCTTCTACATGAAGTGGTGTTGGACACTGACACGACAGCTGGCTTTCTTTTTTACCCCTCTTTGGACAAGTTAGCAAGTACAGGGGGAATACAGATTTAGGTTTCTGCACAGCATACTCTGCTGAGAGCTAATGCTGACAATATAAATGAGTGCTGCCATCTCTTTCACATATGAACAAGGCAGAGAGTAACAAGGTCAAGTAACCACTTTGCAGTGACCACTTTTTGGAGGCAATCTCACATTTTTCACTTATAATTTCCTGTCATGCATGTTTATTTGGATTATGCATGGTGTTCCTGCACAAAAAAGATTCATTTTGGATGATGCAGAAATTCTAAATTGCACACAGGAGTGCAGTGTAGTGTTTGTCTGTTTCGGTGTTATGATATAATGGCACCATTTCCAGGATGCGCCTTATTGCCCAGTGCATGCTGGGATATGCCCAGTCCCCAACAAGGATATAAGCACTTCAGAAAATTGGAGCAGTAGGAGTAAAATGAACCAGTATAGAAAATGTATGAATCTTAATGTGGTGCAATTGGTTACAATATCATTGTTTTAACAGTATAGATAATGTTTCGCACCTTCAGGTGTCTTCTGAACACAAGAAACTTGAATTACTTTTTTCCCCCTTCACTCTGTTGCTATATACAGCTACTTCCATGCATGGTCTTAATTGGCAGTTTGAAACATTTACCTTAGGTCCCAGTTTGCAGCGTTTCTATATCTACTGCAGAGAAGGGTCATCTCAGTGTAATACCTAATTGAGTATTATAAGAAGTCAGACGTTGCACTCCACCTAGCTGTTCAGTGGAAGCAGCCATAGTCGGCACTTAGTCTTGCCACTGAAGGCACAGATATCCTCCATACTGCTCTGTGGTCACATCCACAGCTGAACAGAGACAGTGGCCTTGTTGGACGAAGCCCCAGATTTGTCAAAGACCAGCTTGTGTACATGATTGCTTCTTCTGTTGCCTGGCAACTGACCTTGAGTTGATGACAATTTTTCCCATGAAAAAGTTAGTGTATCCTATTTACTGTATTTATGTCTTCCTTCCCAAAAATCCAATTTATGTTGTTTCACTGACCCCAAATCCACGTCCACCTTTTGGTTGTTGCCACAAATATTAATTCCATGATGCAGCTGTTTACTATTGTAACCATTTATCATATATTATCTTTAAATATAAATAATCAGTCAGCTATTTCTCTTCGTTTCAGCAGTGAAGACATGAATCTCTGTCTGCGGACAGCTGATTTCTGAGATTTGACAAATATTTTTTTGTTTTTACACAGTATAGTTCCCATATTAGTGTGATAGCAATAAATTGGAATTCAGAGAACAGTTGTTCTTGGTGTCCACAAGTTAAAAAAAAAAAAAAAAATCTGGTATAGAATAATAGGGTGTAGAATAATACAATATTAACAAATGCTGGCTTCAGCACACAAACCACTGGAAAAATGTTGTTCATTAGCAAACAGGAGCTCTTTGCAGAAACCATATTCTGGCATAAAGCCAAATCTGTCACAAATACACCTGTCAAAATAATGACCTGCTGGTGGAAATGAGCTCTAGGTCATCTCAACACTGACCCACTTCACCCTCCTGTAGTAAAGCAGTTGAAGCACAACTGGAGTATGAAATATGAACAGAACATTCGCATGGCTTCAGTAGCCATAGCAACTATAACGCCTCATGTCAATATTTCACCACCTGTCAAACCAACTGTGTATGGTCACCGTAAGTGCTCTTTGGGCTGCGTTTTAGTCCACATAACATCTGTATTATGGTGAACACCAGCTGTCTTATGGCTCTGTGCAAATCTCTTTGGTCATGGTTTTGTCATCTTCTCCATTTTGTTCAGAATACATTACTTGTGAGTGCAGAGAGAGTTTACTTTGTGGAGAAAAGTACACAAACAAACTAAAGGAGATGCAAAAGAAGGTAAAGTTTATAATCCATATTTCTGTGGTAGATTGTCAAAGCACTCTGAAGACATGTTTGGTCCACTTTTGCTGGGATTAAGGGTCTGAATTAAACATACAGGCATTCCAGCTGAGAAAAGCACCTGGTAAGCTTCGAGGAAAACATCTCATAAGCCTGTGTGCTGCTGGGATAAACAGGTACAAGCCATTCAGAGACACGCTCTAAACGCGGCATCAGAGGCGCATCAGAAATAGACCGGTCCAGCTGAACAGGAAAGGATTCTACCACCAAGCCAAGTGCTCTGCGGAGAGTGGGGGGGTATGAATAGCTTGGAAACTTCCCTAATCTCCCCGTCAGAATTCCAAGCCAAGCTTGTGAGAAGGAGGCATGGTGCTCATTCCCAGTGAGCCGGATGTGCACTATGATCTCCCAGCTATTGTTTGGGGGCACACACAAGTACCTTTATAGATACTAGATTATATAAATACACTAAGTGTTGATTATGTCATCAAGTATCGTCATAGAAGTGGATTAATTTTCAATCATACTTGCAGCCTAAATGCATGCAACTATTTATTGATTGTCCCAGCTCATCTTCTAAGACTTAAATCTGTCTGTTCTATCATCATTTTTTGACCTGAAATTATAATAATTTTAATCTCTACTGTTCATATATGTGTGTGTGTGTGTGTGTGCGTGCATGTGTGTGTTAAAGAATTCCATATCTAATCTTATCTTATATCATGGGAGTTGATGTTTTAGGTCACCTCCATGCGATGATATCAATGCAAAGCATTTCTCACGATCAGTTACCTCTGCTCTGTAGACTGTTAAACTGGGACACACACCCCTGAATGTACAGTAATTCTGAATATTTTTTTTAACTCTGCCCATGTATCTGATGGGCCTCAAAGGAAACAAGATACACTGATTGTCGGATTCACCTATGAAAATCCGACCCGCAGCGTGACTGGGTTAAGTCAGTGCTATTGTTATTGCGAGTGCTGACATTTAATGCTTGGCTTCACCGATCGTGTACTTTTTTTTTTTTTTTTTTTTTTTTTGATGACAAAGGTCGCTTCTATATATAACGAGCTGAATGAAAGACACAAAATGTTGTGGCTTTTGTATTCAGTCATCTGTATTTTGCTATTCAAGTGTCCTATGAGCATTTGTAAATCCTGTTTTCTAGAAGGGATAACTAAGGCTTTATAATCAGACTTATGCTTTTTGTAATGTAAATATTTCAAAGTTCTCACCTAAAATGTAATTCTGTCCAAATGCAATTCTTGGTCACTACTATTTTAAATGATGTAATACAAAATGAAGAGCTGGGTATCACAAATTGACTCCCCTTATTTCATATGCGGCACCTCTTTATCATGTTGTAAACTTATTGTGTTTTGATTAATTTCAAATTGCTTGCTTTGCTTCAGTAGAGTGTGAAATGCACTTTCCCTTTTGTCGTTTTTCAATTTCTATCATTGTGAGCAGGGGGAAAGAGTATGGGGTGGGCAAAGAGAATGAACACATGGATGTCTGGTGTAATTAAGAAACTGAAGTATTAGAACAGGCAGTCCCTTCACCAGCTATAATTCATCAAACATGGTCTTAATTAAATTGTTTACACAGATGTCTGCAAGCTGGTTCCTGCAACAGTCATTCCATTCTATAACAACACAGTATTATTACTGGACTTGTAAGAAAAGTTTTGTGTGGTTGTTCACAACACCATAAAATAGAGAAATGAATTTGAGATTGATTAATTCAAACAAGTGCTGTATCTCTTTGGAAGTTGCTATGAAAAAGCTCCTGTTGTTTGGAGTGGCAGCTGTAGTGGTGGGGCGTGGGGGGTCATTTATGTTTACACGTTAAATACCATGCCGTCAACACATTATTGTATCTTGTTGGAGGAATGCTAGGCGTCTATAGTTGTTTTCACCATATTGATTCCAATGATTCACAGTGTCTGTAGTATTTAGCAACGCTTAAATATTACGCTAGTAGCTCAGCTGCAGATCTGTTCGATTTGATTTGGGAATATGTCAAGGACGAATAAAAGTGACTGACTTTTAAAAGTGTTCCTTTGTTTCTCACAGATCAAAATCCATAGTTTTAGTATTCTCTTCATGATATGATTTGAGCCCAATAATTCCACATACAACACATTCAATGGGGCTCCAGAGGAAAGAAAGGGCTTAGGGTTGCTTCCCTTTTTAGCCAGTTAACAAAACACTGAATCTTTAAAGTCTGAGTCACACCCTGTCAGGGCCGCAGGAGGAATGTAACCGCTGTCTCAATCACTCTCTTTTATTAGCCCAGACCAGACCAGTGGTCTGCCTGCTCTCATTCCCAGTGTTATCTCGGGGATTAAGGGCTTGCTGTCTTTGACCACCCTCTCTTCGCCTGGTCACACAGATATAAGCAAACACTCTGAAAACCTCCACAAAACACAGGGACGCAAGCACACACTCGCCCACACATGTTCGGAGGGATGGAGTTACCCAGTGGAGTTAGAGGGGAATGACTGATTTTAGATAGGGATTTGTGGGATATAGTTCAGATTTTTTTTTCTTCTGCCCTAAAATCTCAGAATAGCTGTTATGACTTAGAGTTCAGACAGTACTGTTAAAGAGAAGAAGGGGTGGTCACATCCTGATTTTTTTTTTTTTTTTCTCTTACCCACTTGGGGGCAGAACTGAAACATAATTTATTCCTGAGAGAAAAAAAAGTCTGCATCTTAGATTATAGTTATTACTATAACATCAAAATAACAGTGGATTGTTTAGCAATTATTCTTGTTTTAGGTATTGTAGTTTTGCGTGTAATGGTATTTGATTATCCAGCTTTGGTGTAAGTTACAAACTGAGGTGATCCCTCTTTTTTGGAACTATGTTTGTTTACATTTTGGAAAATGAAGTGCACTGAGTTTTTTTAATTGTGTCTAAGGCATTTCAGTTCCTGTCCTGGTAGCGTATTGTACATTATCTAGTAATTATGAGATAGATTTCTCATAATTATGAGATCCAGATCTCATCAGTACAAGATGTTTTCTCATAATTATGAGCTAGTAAGACATAATTATGAGATAAAGGCAGCAAAATCTTTCTTTTATTGAACGTAATGCACTTGAGGAGCAGAACAAGTCAACCAGAAGCTGACTACCACACACTGACACAACCGCCTCTTTATTCCATTATTCTAGTTTAGCAGATAGAAACTGTGTTCAATAAAAGTGAAATGCACGAGGCACAAAACCAAAACAATGAGCTAACAGAGCTGTGGAACCCCACGTGTTACACATCTTTTGGTTCAACCCCTACAGTCATCTCTTTCCTTTTTTGCACTATTTGAACATTATCCATGCAGTGATTTGATTTAGATTTATATATTAAAAAGTATGTACTCTTTATGTGCTCTTTAATTAATATCAAAGTGATACCACGAACATCAATCAATCAAGACCTGCCCTTATTGAGTTTGCTGGTAATGCCACGCATCCATATAGATTTCTAAGGCTTGGACATATCAATATTCAGTAAGGAAAGCGAGACTGGCCTTTTGCACTAGAATCGGCAAATGCACTTCAATATTTTAGATTTGAATTTACTGATCTGAGCACATCCGTCTATGCATGATTGTAACGCCATTCAGGATTCTAAACACTGTACTTTTTTTTTTTTTTTTTGTATTTGTCTCGCCAAGTCCTTGACAGACTCATGAATCTCAGCAGTGTTCATTGAAAGAACACAGTTTGGTTTGTGCCCGTCAAGACGCCGTCATACTGCTACGCACCGTTACTCATGGATTTGGTTTCTTCGTTTTAATGCCAGTTATTCAATACACAGCACATTTGTAGCACATTTAGATTTTTTAACACGGACCAGATTATTTTACACTCACATTTTTTCATAGTAAATGTGTCTTCCTGTCTAAATAAACTAAATTATAAAAAATCTCAGATCATCACAAGAGCACATGTTCAGAATATTGTAATGTGGCAAATTTGGAGTAAAACCAATTTCTGTTTCCTTTAAACATTTAAAGTACAATTATTCTGTTCAACACTTACCGACAGCTGACGACTCTTATTTCAATGATCATAGGGACCAATAAAATCGGTATTTGTTTGACTTTAGATGCTGAAAACAGTCATTGACTGGTGTAATCATTGTAATAGCAACGTACTGATTGAAGCCTTGTTTCAGGGAGGTTTGATCAAAAAACAAACAACAAAAATAACAATAACAAGTCTGGCTCTTCACAACTCGTGAAGCCAGCGCATCTATGCGCAGCCAAGTGACAGGTTGACAAAGCTTATGCTCCAGAGTTCTGGTCAAGCCATGAAACTGACCTTGCAGAGGTTTGTTTCTCTGCGTTACTAAGGTCTGATGTCAAGTTACTCACGTTGGTCCATCTGACATGGGATTTAATTTTGCTGAAATATAAAGATGCCAGACAGCAGCAGCAGTCGTAACCTTGAGGTTATCATGGAAGTGAGAGGATTAAATTACTCTTAGCACAAGGTTCTATCGGAAGATTAGGTATGATTGATATCTGTGGATTAGCTAGAACCTTTTTGTGAGCTAAATGACAGTAATCATTACCAGTCAGTAACCCATTCAAGTGAAGATGATACCAAATGAGGTAAAACTTTGACCTATCTTTTCTTCTTTTTTTCCACCTATAGCCATAATAAAGGGGATCTTACACGTTGTTTCAGTATAGATATTCCATTTGGCCCCTCGCGCGTCTCTTTGTTTCTGTCAGACACAAATGTGCACATAGCCACATGCGCATACGCACCAAAAGACGACAAATTAGCTGTCAGTTTTAGTAGCCATGTGACCTCAAAAGCAAAGAGAGAGGAGATAATGATCTTAGACTAAGGACAAACACACACACACCCACACCTATGTGCACACTAAAACTACACTGACCAAGGACTCTAGATTGATGGATCAAGGGATACTGGTGTGAAGCTAAATGTGATTATCGCACGAGGAGCGTTGCCTTTTGAAAACAGACTTGATAAACTGTGACGTGTGCATAAAATTAAAGTTGCTATGATTAAAACTATGACACATAACTGCACATCTTATATGCCCACGCTACCATGAAAGAAATGAATGTTTTGTTGGTTAATTTATCATTCACTGAAATGGATTACAGAGCAGTCATCTACAGAAAGCTGAATGACGTATTACATATTTATAAAGTAGACACATAATGGAATTGCCTTGCTTGCTTTCACCTTGTAGCCCTGAAGAATATACTGTATGTGGCCTTGGGAGAACATACAATAGACACATTTGAATCACACAGTAGAGTGGTACTAAAACATTCGAAAGCCCAGTGGTTTTGGTTACTCACGTCTCCTTGAATTTGGTGTAAAGCAGTGAATTTTAAATTCATCACATTTTAATTTGTAGTTTATATTTTTCACAATTCATAGTGACACTGAATGTGATTATAACATTTATGGGCTTAATCCGTTGACCTTTCCAGTGCATCGTCTTTAATAAAGTATTAATTAAAAGTCCCTTCAGGGTCTGTGGAGGCTTGCCAGGTTCCTAGATATGGTAGAACACTCTGCTATTCAGTGACAGGAGGGGAGATGTAAGCTATCATTTATCAAGGAAATGAGAAATTGCCAAAATCCCTAAACGAATCATTGAATGCTGATACTATCCAAACACATCTCTCATTGTAAAAAAAGGGTTTGGCAGACATTCTGTCTCTTAAACCTATAAAGTGATAGCATGGATTCTGAGGCAGATTTAATGCATTTCCCTCAAGCCCTATCATCTTACTGTCTCAAATGAGAATGCCCTCCTCTTCGTATAAAATAATCCATAATAACATGTCCCAAAGTGTGCTCAGCCCTCCTGAGACCTCTGTCATAAAGAATTAACTATTTGTGAGTTGGCTAAAACAAAGCTCTGGGACAGATGAGGGGAAAAAAAAGCAATGTTCCAGAAACCAGTGAATCCCATACTTTCAGCAGTTACTGAAGAAATCTATTTTGGTTCTCACCCTCATGAGCTGATACACTGGCTGTGCTCTGATCCCTTTGTCCATCAGAGAGACAGAACATTTTCAGCCTAATGCAACTGGACCCTCGCTAATGACAGCAAATAGCCCTGTCGGCTAGATGACAGCAGCTGAGAACAATACTTAATGTTGACATCACTTGCTATGGGGATCTATTTCAGTTTTCTTCCTTTTATAGTGTGCTGTTGGAAATTGCTATCTGGCTCCCCAGACAAAGCGCATATAAAAGCTTTAGAGGAGGAGGTGGCCCTTTGTGCTTGGGAATCACTTCCAATCCCCTCAGACTCTTGCTTGTTTTTCAGCAAGTACCTGCTCACCTCTGAATCCCTTAACAACATGCCACCAAAGAAGGTTGAACCAAAGAAGCCTGAGCCCAAAAAGCCAGAACCTAAGAAAGATGTGGCCCCAGCTGCTAAGCCAGCTCCACCTCCAGAGCCGCAGCCTGAGCCTCCCAAGGAGCCTGACTTTGACCCCAAGAGTGTTACTCTTGAGTACAGCGCTGACCAGATTGAAGAGTTCAGGGAGGCCTTCACCTTGTTTGACCGCACACCCACTGGAGAAATGAAGATTACCTATGCCCAGTGTGGGGATGTGATGCGAGCTCTTGGCCAGAATCCTACCAATGCTGATGTGCTGAAAGTGCTGGGTAAACCACGGCCAGAGGACATGGGCTCTAAAATGGTGGATTTTGAGACCTTCTTGCCAATGCTCCAACACATCTCCCGTGCAAAAGATCAAGGCAATTTTGAGGATTTTGTGGAGGGGCTGAGGGTTTTTGACAAGGAAGGAAATGGCACCATAATGGGAGCGGAGCTGCGCCATGTGCTTGCAACACTGGGAGAGAGGATGACGGAAGATGAGGTGGACAGACTGATGGCTGGACAGGAGGATGCCAATGGATGCATCAACTATGCCTCCTTTGTAAAGCACATTCTCTCTGGGTGAACAGGACATTAAAACACAAAGACTCAATTTTACCTCAGTTTTCATCACTTTTCTGGATCCTTGCTAAACATTTGTCCATGTAGAGGTGAGCGTGTCACTTAGTCAGTGACATTATTTTTTGCTGTCAAAAGCTGAAGTTAATACTCTAAACAGAAATGTTGTGATCAATTATTTTTAATAAACACACTGAAGAATGAATTACCCATGAGATAATATGGACGTCCATTAAGAATAATTCAATAATAAAGGAAACATGACTACAAAGTGGCTCACAAATGTTATTTCAGCATGCATACCTAACATTTGAATCTGAAGAGGAAATGATCTTATGCAGAATTGCTGATAATATTTTCTCTATTTAACTTTTCACAACAATGTGATGAGGACAAAATATTGCCAAAACAGAAAATAGAGTCGATTTAATTTTATTCTACTCTACACAAAGAGTGTGTGAATGAGCAAGCTTGTCATTGTGCTTGAGGGGCAACTGCTGTGGATCAACGTATACTCCCACACTCTGGACACACACACACGCACACACATCAAGTTCCCTTTGACAACTAGAAGACAGGTGGTACAAGGACAGGCCCCTTCATCTCTCTATTGCAGTAGCTGACAAAATGATTCATGCTGACTTTTTAAAGCAAAATTTCATACCGTTATTCAGCCAAGAAAAGTGTGCTGCATGTTTTATCCTCAACTATAAACCTGTATTTTTCTCATTGAATGTTTATCAGTACATGTATTCATTTCTCATTACATGGGACAACTTGTAGCTCTGAGTAGGTAGCTTACACTTAGACCTGTTTGAATTCATGTAACTTCCTAAGAGTTGTATAAGGTTTTTATAAGAGGTATTTGCTACTGAAACTCATAGACTAGTGAACTGAAAGCAGTTGAAAGCTTAAAAAGGATGCAGAGGTTTTCATTCACTGTGAAGTTGGCTGTACTGGGACTCCATTCACATTATGGGAAATAACTTATTCAGTACCAAAATCAGACATGGAGCTGAAAGCACTTACAGTGTTGCTTACATAGCCTGGAAATTGGAGTTTGACTTTGAATTTCATAATTCAAAATAAGACACAATATAGTATAACTGTAATACAATTTGGTTTTATTCACCCTGTCTGGTGCAATGGAGAGTCATGATACAACTCAATCCAATCCATTTTATCATCTACCATGAGTAGAGATGTGACCATTTAGAGTCGGATGTGGACAAGGCTTGTCTTTATATACTTTAGTTGTTGTGGCTTTTTGAATCACATTGATTTCCTAAATGTTTTAAATTTGACAACTAATATAATGCAAGGCTGAACATTTTGACTTTTGTCAGCCATTTCACAGGGATGAAACATTCAAATGAATGTTTCTATTGAATGTTTCTCTTGTTTTTTTATTTGAAAAGGTATAGGTGCAGATGATTGTATGTAAACACAGCAACAGGTAATTCTGACTGGTTTCAAACTCCTAGTTCTGTTGTAGATGACTGGAGAACACTACGGAGCATCTAAGGTCAAATGGAAAGGCTCAATTTCATCTCCTCATGTCAGGATTCTCTAGGGGTTCAACTCAGTAAAGAACCACTTATCTTGTTCACTCTTGCAAATACAGTTGAATGAAAGAGGATGTTAAGTCAGCATCCTAGTGAGGCTAGGAGTGAATACTTGTTGCCCACTCTTTCTGACATTCACCTGGCAAATGTCCAGTCCCTGGACAATATATCATGTGAATTAAGATCAAGGATGCCATTCCAGCAGGAAATGGCCAACTGTAAAGTCGCCTAAATGCTCTGGTTGATTGACAAGATTTGGAAATATACTGTTCAGCCCTGGGACTCTAAGTCATCCTGGTGGATGGATCAACAGTGCTCTCTGGGAAAAGCAAGGGTGGTGTGTGTTTCATGATTAATAATACTTGGTATGACCCTACATGTATGCATTCCCTGAGGTCGTTCTACTTCCCTGACCTGGATTATCTGATGATACTGTGTTGGCCATTCTGGCAGCGGAGAGAATCCACAGCTATCATAATAACAACTGTGTACAAGTCAACATGGACCTGGCAAACAAGCAGGGGAACAAACTCTTCAGTGCAACCAAATTACAAGGGTGTTGTCATACTAGACCAGTGCCACTCCTCTTTCCACAATGCCCTGCCTATAAACACTACTCCACAAATTGGACCATTCTTCTTTCCTTCTTCTCCTTGCTTACAGGCAGAAGTTGAAATGGACATTACCCTCTGTGAGATCTGATTCTGTTCTGCAGGATTGTGTTAATCATGTGGACAGGGGACAACTTCCTGTTAAATGTTCGTATTATGAGTTCTTTGTCTGCTTGTCTGCTCTTGGTATGCAACTCCTTTACCTAAAGCAGCCAGAGAAATTCTTCAGAGCTTGATAATCCTCAGATTTTCTTCCATGAGCATTTACACCATCCTCACTGGTGATCTTCCCACGTTGCTGTCCAGCTACTAAGACGATACTAGTTTGATAAATGATAACTTGTTTGTATGAATACCTTATCAAGTCTCCTGCAGGATGTTACAGTGCATTTCCTCTGGTACACGCTGCCTGTTTTAGGGGTAATACTGAAAACGGTGTTGAGTTACAGTGATCCTTGGACAAAGATCCTTTGTTGGCCAATTCTAATCCAAGACAGCACAATGAATAAAATTTGTACACCTGTCATCCAGCCCAACTGCTTAGTGATTAAAAAAAACAAAAACCCTCAAAGATACCTCTGAATACAATGCAGCTAGTGATTATGTTGCCATCACAACCTAATTATGCACACAGTTTAGTATATGAACATAATTTCGAGGTCGGCTGAGAACATGATAGGAACCTTACTGGTCTGATAATTGAAACCTTACATTACAATCATTGTGCACAATTTTCATGATGAGGGTACATAGCACAATAAAAGTCAATAATTGCTTTTGGCACATGATTTTGAATTATTAAAACTCCTTGCTCTATCATGGAGACTGGAGACTTGAACTTACTAAACCTGGTAGATCAGTTAAATGAAGATTGATTTTAACAGTTTCAGTTGAATAATCCACAATATCCCGTCTGAATTGGGTGAGTTGTTGAAGAGGATGGGAGGCCACGAACCCAACAAAACTTAAAACCAACAAAAAGAAATGACCCTGACATCAATGCAATCATTCGCAAGTTTATAAGATTAAAAAATTAAAAACTCTGCATGAATTATAAAGTCAGACCATCTGTAAGCAAAAGAAAGTTACAACAAAAACTTATCTACCTCTGTTTCCTCTCTCTCTCTGTCTCATTAGACTGCTAGCTGCAAAAATAACATTAAAAATACATACAACTATGAACAAAATAAAATAAGAAACTATACAAGCACATAGTTCAAAAACCAACCTGACTGGCATCAATAGTTTATTTTCTATGTTGATAAGCATCATGATAATAAACTATTTGGCCATTTGTCATAATCCCAATCAATGTTGTTGTCACCTTTCATTGCAACCACACATTAACTATCTATTCATATTCACTGGAGTTTTTGGTCTGATTTGAGTAAAGTACTAAATTAATCAGCCTTGACAATGCAGATCATTATCAGTTTGGAAAGGTCCTTATTATTTATTTTCTTACCGGTATATTAGATTACTCTTGATGAGATGATTATTCCAATTTGAAGTTTTTCGTCTTTGTTGGTTTGAGAATTAAAATATTAGATACATCAGTATTTTGTATCGTACAATTACAATGTGTATGATAGGAGTAGGCTATATTTTTTTCCACCTTTGCCTGATTTACATAAACTGTAGTGTATGTGTGTAAATAACATTACTGCAGTAAAACTGACCTTGCTGTGAACTGCTGTGAACCACAGCTCAGTATAAATATTAAAACCTATTTGTATATATTGTATGTAATGCAATGTGTGCAAGAAAGGCAACAGCAAAGTACTTATTAGGCATTTTAATGTGAAGTAAGTGCAGGAAGTTTGGAATTGGAGCCACCGAAGTTAGTTAAGTATAGGTTAGTTTCAAAGTTTAGTTTCTTGACACCTTTGAAGGCTGGGTTTTCCATAATTATATGTAAATGGAGATGTAAAGGAAAGTCGTTAAAATTCAGTGTAACAGTGATTTCATGAGAATAAAGCTCAGAAACTAAACTTTAAGATGAACCATTTTAACAGTGGAATTTTAATGTGTGGTTTAGATGTGTTCAGGAGCTATTTTTGACTCGCACTGTAAAAGGAGTAGAAAGAAGTAGCTAAATAGGCAGAGGTGGCACTTACTCTATGCACCTGTCAAGTACATGCAAAGGAGGTTCTAAGTGCACTGGGCATCCAGCTCCATTCCCGGTTAAGAGCCAGCCAGTAATTTAGGCCCATTGTGATTAATCAGCAGCTGTTGGCTTTAAAGTCCTTTGTCAAATATGTGGCTCTCTTGGCTGAGAGAATCCAACAGCTTGTGTACATAAGTTTTAATTTTAGTTTTGCAGAGCATGTTCTGTATAAAAGGTGGACACCACATGTTAAATATTTATTGAGTGTGTCAGAAGGGTGATCCCGGTACTGTAATTTGCGTGGCTGTGACTTCTGCTGTTGTTTTTAGAGCGCATTATATTAAAATGTCAACCATACAAACTGTTCTCTGTGTGACTCTAGCAGCCCAGGTGGTGGCATAAAACACCACAATACACACACACTCAAGAAATATCAAGTGGCAGTATTTTGTCTCATTTAAAGTGCCAATTTGTGAGATCCTCATATTTTGCCAAAGGCGGCATATGGTGTGTGGTGGCAAGCACTTATAGCTGTAGAGATCTCGTGCAGCATTAATGAGTTCGGAGTTGTCTCTTACCTTGATTTTTATTGTCTGTACTGGTTCTGTCATAGCTGTTCTTTTATTATTATTATTTTATCAGCCAGAGGTGCGTGGCATTCCTTTGTCGGGAAGGATTTTATGGGTGTAATAATAGCAAATAGTGAAATTGCCATTTTATCTTGTGTTTAATTTCTGCACCAGTTTTAGCAAAGAATTCTGATTTCCTTATCTCAACACTGTTTAGCTAAGCAGTTATACAAATTACCAAGAGAATAATGACAAAGATAAATGCCAACCTTGATTACAAAACAACCGGGAGTCAAAGGAGGTGTGTCAAGGTCAAAATCAGCCAGCATCATTTGCTGGCAGCCCATCATTTTTCACAGGTAGTAACACATTTACCACTCTCCATTAAGAATAGATGAACTCATTTCTTGTGGAGTCTGACTGGATTTCGAATCACAAGAGGAGAACTCATTTGTGGTGGATAAAGCATGATGGTTTTATGAACAGAAATCCTTTGTATGTTTATGAAAAGGAGTAATCGTCAACAAATAAGCTGCAAACCCAATGAACTTTTTAACATTGTTCTTTTCGTGATAAGATTACTACCCCTGTAGTCTTCATTTGTTCGCCTGTAAAAAATGCTTCTACTCCTGCATACAATAAAGTAATGATGCAGATTTCTAAAACTCCATGTGCATTTAGCATGGAGCTCAACAGCTCATGGGCTGCTGATATTGCCATTGTGATGCACGACAACACCGGGCTTATTAGCACTAATGACATTACTGTGCGTGAGTCCTGTTGACTGACGACTGTTACGTGATCACATCGATGCTTTGCCTTAACGTGATCGTGCGTAATGCACCATGTTTTTTGATTTAGGCCGTTTTGGTCCATAAATTACTGTACTATTCTCTCCTGAGGTCCCTGTGCTCTTAAAACAAAACAATTAAGTGGATTAATCAAACATCTAATATTCTCCTGGGCCAAGTGCATGAAAAATCAAGGTGTTGAGCACATAAGTGGAACATTTCAGAATTATCTAAGTGTTATAGTTGGTTTTTCAGGCAGGGAGAAGAATTAAACATGTCCAGTGAACAAATTTGAGAAGCTTTGACACACACATGTATGTATGTATATATATATATATATATACACACATATATATATATACATATATATATATATATATACATATATATATATATATATATATATATATATATATATAGACATTTTGCTTTCTTTTGTCTTGTTTCAGATTGGATGGTTACAAAACGAGTAACAAAAATGATTTACTACGTCAGTACAGACTCTGATTCTTTGATAAGCTTTTGTACAATGTCCTTTACAGCATTGTGCAAGCAAAGATTCTCTATAATAAACAGGCTCTGCCCTCGCAGCTGCTTTCATTATCGTTCATTCAACACATACTATGTCCAGGGATCAATACTTCTTCACCTTGTACAGCACAGACGCCAGATTAGATGCAGCTCCAAGGGCAATAATGAAGAGTAACAATATAACATTTACACTGATCAGTGGGAAAGAAATCAAGACTAAAATTTAATTGAATTAATATTATGACACTGAGGGACAATTTTTCATGATGGAACCATTTAAAGCAATTAGTCTTAAATATTATAAGATAATGTTGTATAAACCCATTATAAAACATAAGTATCTTTGGAGAGTGCTTTAGAATTCCTCTTTGTTTTCATGCAGTCTGATAGAAAAACTATTATTGGATTAAACCATTTTCTCTTAAACTTGTAAAGTTTTCCCTCATGCAAAAATATTAAATCCTTGAAGAACACCCTATAGTACACTGTCTGCCCTAAGTGTGCAACAATACATGAGTTGAAGTAACTGAACCAATTACCACATGTGGAAATGACACAGATTATCATGGTCTTTGAAAGTGTAAAATTCACCTTTAACAGGAAATAATTATCCTACACTATCTTTAGCAGTTAGAGTCAGTTTTGATTTCAACCACAGTGGTAAATATTTTTTAGTAACACTGAACCAAAGGCAGGGCAGCGGTGCTTTTTGTGCTTCATGGATCGTATTGTGATTTGGAATCAGTTTCCCCTAACGGTTTCCTAAAATATGTCTTAATTAGAACATCCACTTGCATTATAAAATGCCGAGAGGCAACACAGAACATAATCATCAACCTCATTTGTCTTATTAAAGTTCTGTATTTAACTCTTGAATTTCGGGAGAAAAAAAAAGTAAAGTTAGTATGGAAACAAAACTTGGGCTTTCACAGATTAATTCCTGCCACTATGTCTTGGAAATGAATTACTGTGCCTAATGAACAAGCATGACACCTTGTAGGCCGCAGCTCAGTGTCGTTTATTTTAATTCCACACACCTTGTCTTAAAAAACAACATTTGGATTGTTTAAAACTGTTAATAATTAGAATCAAATTAGACAGCCGGCTGAATTCTCTACTTGTTTGAGTACAAGAACGCTGCTGATTACACAGAGCCATGATGAAGCTGTAATAGGTCTAATGCTGCAATGGTAAATCAAGTCCTAGAACAGCTTTACCACTTAGCTTCACCTTTAAAAAATCCTTCATTTGACATTTATTATACTGGCTGGCCTACAAATAAAAATAATTTCTTACTCGGGACAAAGTTTTTCTGCCAGATCCACGCCTGCCCATAGGGAAGGTGAGCCCTTGTCTAAACCTCCAGAGATGTCTCCTTTGCCTTCCTCAGCTGCATGAGGCTATTGTTTTTCTGCAGCCTGTGCTCCTCAACAAGGAGTCAAACTGACTGTCACGCTGGAACTTAAAACCTCAGCAACTCCTATAAGAGGAAAACAAGCAGAACGGTATGACACAGACCTACGCCCCTAATGCAAATGATTAATTCTCTTGACTCAAATTCTTTTAAATGTCTTTTTTGTGCACATGACATAACATGACTGTTATTCGCTGTTGAGACACACATCTTAACTATTGAATGCAAGGTGGAGATAAAGCAAATAACATACCAGAGTTTTCTTTCTTTTTATACAATAATTGGTTTTATTAAGTTGAAAGTTTTAAGTTTAACATTCACGCTGAACTGACTTCAGACAGTGCATCTTTTATAGCATTAATCAGACCTTCGATAGGTCAATGATTGAAGGAGGAACCATAAAAGCATGAAAAGTTTCTCATTTTTGACAAAATAACTAACTTCGATTGGTTATACATTTTTGAGAATATTAGTCTGACTCTACTATAAGATATAATAAAAAACCCTGGTTTTGCCGATTATATAAACACGACATTTTCCTCTGCAGAGGGCGCTATTATAAAAAAATAAAATAAAACTATCCGGTGTCAAAGCTTATTTAAGACAACAGAAAGAATGTGTTTATAAATGTTAATCAGCTGCCTGCTGGCAAAGCACAATGATTGTACATATTCATTAGAAATTTCATTTAGTTGTAAGGATGCTAAATTTTCTATGTTTGTGGGTGTGCATAAATTATGAAGGCTCTGTTGTCAAACTGCCGTGATGTGAAACCCTCTCTTAAAGATCTCTTTATCTGAGCTGTGTTGAGTTTGAATCACAGCCTGCTACAATAACAACTTAATTGTCTACAGAGTAGCACTTGTCAAGATGTATACATGAAAAATTAGTAAGTTAACACACAAACAGGGCAACATCTGCATGCACTAAACATCCATGTCAATCACTGGGACTTGAGTCATTTTGCTTTACGTTGTATTGATGTGTCTTGCACTTCTAAAGGGGAACACTTAATGTAAATCTATGTCCTTAGGTCTGATCCTAATTGAGTGTTCTAGACCGTGTTTTCCTTATTTCTTGCCGTAACTGAGAAACCATGGAAGGGATTACAGAGGCAGCCTCTGGCCAAAACATCTAAGTAGCACTAAGAGGAAACACTTTCTTACATTTCTCATTAAATATTGCAAATTTAGTTTGCTTTAAGTCTCCTTTGAATTCAACGGTAAAACTGTCTACAGACTTGCTTTTTTTTTTGTTGTTGTTGTTGTTGTTGCATTATGCTTGTTTTGGCCTCATAGGTACAGATTATCGTTCTACACTTTTACTTTGACCCTCCCCCCAAAAAACCCAACTTTAACATGTGTCAGACGATTTAACAAAATATTTTTAAAGTAAAGAGGGAAAAAAAAGTAATTCTGTCAGGGAAGGAAATTAATTAATCCGCTGAAGTAGCTGCCTTCATTACGGCAAAGAGGATGCTGGTTTTTCCCTTGCTTTTCCATGTGGAATTAATTTCTTTTGATCAGTAAGCTTTCTGAAAAATACATTAAATATCAGCATCAGTCATAGCCACAAGGAAATTGTGGAAAAAAAAAAAAAAAACTTCAGCTGTTAAGTTCTTCTTACCCAAACAGTGATGTTTGTGTTGCAGTTATTTAGTTGAGAAATAACTTGCTTAATGTAACCGTTGTGGAAGGACAACAGATTGGGTGAGAAATGACTGACAGCCACTGTTGCAGAGATGCAGTGGACAGATGTCCCCCAAGCTGAGAACCACTTCAAAACACCAATCCTGCAATCATGTCCTGATGCATACGCTGCATGTTTACATGGCCAGATTTTGATTTATTTGGAGAATCATTTTGCACAAACAAGGCACATAAACACACACTGCTTCATCTGTACAGTGTGGAACCACATTTGATTTCCTCCACTATAATCAAAACATCTGAAAAGCAAATGGACAAAGAAACACGAAGCAATTGCTACTTTGCTTCTCAAAGTAAAAGTCACAAGAAACATTGTGTTATTCTCAGCACGCGCTGCATGTGTTCTTTGTTTAATGTCTTAGTTTTTGTATCATTATTGTCGAAATAATTTCAAGATGCACACTATAAATCTTGTCTCAGATGATTTCAGTGCATCATTGCTTTTCAAGGACAACATTTGAAATGTCCAATGCAGCTACTGGTTGTGAATTCTGATGTGGATGACTTCAGAAAAATCAAAACAAAAAACAGAAATATAGATAATGGACAAACCTTGAGATGTCCAGCACTTTCCAATTCACTAAAATTAGCTTTTTAGTTCTGTTATTATAGTCATAGCTTGTGTACTAGCAGCAATTAACATCAGTAAACGTCACTGTCAGAACTGTCTGGTGTATAATGTCAGGTAAAGATCTTTTGTGTCAGTTAACAAAGGGCTTAGAGGTTAGTCAGTTAGGAAATGAGGTGGCATGAAATGACACGAGGAGCAAAAAAAAGGGATGGTACGTGAGTCGACTTAAGGAAGTTGGAGCGTTACTCATATGTCATTTGTCAAGACCGGGCTGCCAGGTCTGTGTGTATATTCCATTTTCTGAGAAGACCACAGCTTATGTCAAAACGTGAGGGGCCAAATGTCAAGTGCAAAGATAAGTGAAACTGACAAGGCCGTTATGATCACAACTGCTCACAGTCCTGGTGAAACTGTGGATAATAGTAGAGTTTCATGTCTTTCCACTCCAGTGTGTGAAGAGCTCTAATGTGCAGTCCATATAACAGCATTCTTACTTTGTCTTTAATGGTTTAGTGATGTGACAGCATGTTATTTTCGTATAACCACACAGTCAGTCAAGTTCTGGAAAGGCTTTCAGAGACAAAAATAGGACCAAAAATAATAACTTGCATTTTGTCTGCTGTACTATATGTAATTGGATATGAATAGACTACGACTGCAAGATGATTTACAGCTAGTCATAGTAACAGTGAAAATTGTTCTTTTTCCTGGTTCCCCTTAAGAAGATTTAAAGATTTTTCTGTTTAGAGGGAAAAATAGTGTTTTTGAATTGGCCCAGTTAGACCTTGGTTTGCTTTCTAATAGAGAGTTGACTGTGCTAGAATTGACCACAGACCTTAAATGCAGACTAGAGTAAACAGCTATTCAAAAGTACTGCCAGCTAACCGGGGCAAAGGGGGTCAATGTAGCTTGTAGAATGGACTGCAATTGTTCCTTCAGTGGAGGCTAGATGGCGTCTAATTCGTCAAAGCCTGCAAACAATGGGCCCACCCCATTCTGGACCTGTCCACCACAAGTGATGCAGTTGTGCCTTACTTATCTCCACAGCAATTTATTAAACACTGAACTTAGTGGAAAAAAAGGCTTGTTTTCTATAGAGGCCAGTATTGTTAATGTTGACACTGACAGATCGTATTTAATTTATATGAATGCATCAAGTTTGCAACATTAAATCGATTTAGAAAACACTTTAACAAACTTGACTGGGAACACGAACCTTTGTCCTAGATAGCTGCTACATGGTGCACAACTTTTGCTTTGAGATAGAATTTAAAATTAGACCTGGTCTATGCATGATGTATTAGGGTCTTAACTTTTAGTTGAATAAATCCATACCGGCATTTCAAGGTGGAAAACATGTACATCCACCTCCAGGTTACTGCATCATAACCTGCAACAATTCAGAGTCCCTGAGCACAAGAAACTGGTTGGTTGTGTTTATGCAAATCCTCAGGAGTGTTTGGAGAGGGCAACATGCTAGGGACACAGTGGACACACACACACACACACACACACACTGTTCACTCACTGTGTACAGTCTGTGTTCAATGTGTCCGTGAAGAATCATAAGAAAATTAAAAAGTTATTTCTTCTCTCTACATCACTGAACTCAGGACCACCCGTTCCCATCAATCATCTGTCTGTACTCTGATCTAAAAAAAGAACAAGTTACTGGACTGCAACAGCTGTGTTTATCATCTCCTGCATTTTATTTGTCCCAATAAAAGTTACACAGCCTTATTTTTTTTCTTTTTTTCACAGTAATTGTGATAAAATGCAGATCTAAAGCCAAAACATAAAATAACTTGTTCATAATTCACAATTTTGGAATAATCTTTAGGGTCATTACTGGAATTCTTGGCTAATGTAACCTTGTAAAGTTTTAAAAAGACTATTAAGTACCACTGTTCTGGCAGCAGCGACAATATTGTTTTATATAAACACAGCCAAATGTAATGCATTAAATAGTTTATTAGCAATTACATACAGATGATAAATGAAACAAAGAATATTTTCCTCAGAAATGCAGTATAGATAAAATACTGCACAAGGATAAAGGGAATATTTGCCCGGTCAAGAAATAATCCCAAACATAACTTACTGTAAAACCTAAACATGTTGCTTTTTATTGATTCAACAATAAAATATATAAGTAGTTTTTGATTTAGGTGTCTTTCTCTGGACAGAAGCTAGTTCTTTCTTTTTGCTTCTTGTCATCAGCCAAGCTAACCCCCTCAAATATGACACGTACGGTACAGAATAACGTACCCCTCAAAGATTCCTCTAATACAAATACTATGTTCTCTGTGTCTGTATGATATTAGTCTCATCTCAGGAGAAGAATATCAAACTGTTTGTATGTTTTGGTTGGGAGAGCACTGCTTTTATAAAGGGGATAAGAGGAGCTGATGTGATTGTTACCAGTCCCAGGCTATTATGTAATGTATGATAATGTATTCTTCTAATTCCAAACCATTACCAAGCGCTCTGAGTGCACTGCATGCCTCCAGCCAAAAAAACCCTGCTTCACTCTCTGCCCACTGCACGCTCCCCTGTGTTTTGTCCTGTTTGTCATGATTCACAAAAACAAGGCTGTAAATGCACAGTTTCATACAGGCTACGCCCTCTAATGGACTCATTAGGCTGTAACACTGTTGAATGCTGTACTGTACCAGAGCAGGACTGTACACTAAAAGCAGCAGGTGATCCTCAGCCTGCTTGCTACATTTGTGTGAAACTGCAGCATGTAGTCTATGTGGAGTTGTCTGGCCTCCTGGAGCTTAGAGATCCCCACAGGCTATAAAACATGTTTTATATTATACATATGGTATAATGTGATAATGAGCTGATTATATCCAATTAAGAATTTCACCACTGCATCAATAAGCCATGAAAGGTAAAATAAAAAATCTAGAAAAATAAAAGATCTGTACATTCTTTCAGAGATTATAATAAAAATAAGGTGTCAAATGAAAAAAGATAAAACATCATGTACAAAATGTGTGAATTTTTAAAATAGAAGGTTTAATCATTTAAGATGAGATGAAACAATGATCTATTTCTCATCAGTCAGTTCATTTCCATCGCCTGAAGGTACTCAGTCTGATAAATGTCCATCACCTAGATCCAATTAGTCCCATTACCAGCGAAAAAGTCAGACAGAAATGACAGTCAATTTTGTCGGATCTTGTAATAAACTAAGGCCTCCCAATTTAGCTGCGGATAACCTTAGTTTTTGGCACTGCCTGTCAGTTGCAGACCCCAAAGTACACCCCAATTAACTGCACCATGCTTGTCATTGTCCTTGGCAAGATGGCGAGGGCAAAGAAGAGCCATTAATGGTAAATATGCTTTTTTTTTTTGGCAACACAGGTCTTATTTTCGTAGCTATGACCATTGTGCCTGCAGGCCATGTTGATATTGCACTAACCATCTCAAGATCAGGGGACATGGCCACACAACATCACCAGAACAAAGTCCAAAGAGCTAAGGTAACAGGAATGGTCAGGCAATCAATTTGTAAACAAACCTGTAATGCAACAAACACACACCATCTCTCCCACACACACACTCACTCGTACACTGATTTGACAGTTCTGACAACCTCCCTGGCTTCTATTAGAGGAAAAAAAAATGCTGCAATGCAAAAAAAGAGAGATTGCCTCTAGATTCCCTCTTGTTTTACCTTTCCACATCTCAGATCAATATTGTCTGTCTGGTGAGAGCTTTTGATAAATGGGGAGTCAATGCAGTTTCCCTCTATCCACTAACTGTGGTTCTAGATCTTTTATCAAACACGAAACAAAACTTGAGTGCTTATTATGACCAACCTTTTCTGAAGGCTGTTTTGTGTTTTTTTTTTTTTTTTTTTTAGTAATTGCAATGAAAATGAGGAGAAATAATAGACACGGTAGCTTATGAGATTCAGCGAAGAAACCCCAAGGTGAGTCAGATTTGACAGTTGCAATCTGAACCTCACCAAGGCCGAGCATTCATAACCTAGACAGATTAAAAGAAACACGTCTATCATTTACCAGGCACAGCACTGGGCTTTTGAAATGAGCGAAGGAGTTGTGCTAATTTAATGAATAAATAAATAACATTTCATTGATTTCAGATATTTCATGTGTGCATGAGTATTGACTTAACAGTCTCTCTGGCTATTAAGCAATAAAACATACGATACTGAATGATACAAGAGAGGCTTCACTAAGCGTTGCAGTATAGTTAGAATCAATATGTAAACAGAACTTTGTTCATCAAACAGTTGTAAAATACCAGCACACATAACACATAAATAATTAATATGTCACATATATGTCACAGAGACTTTAACTTTATTTTATTATAATATTCCAGACAGTTAACTCACAGAATAATAAACAGAATATGTGCAGTAGAGTAGGGGGTGAGGTATATAAATGAGTAGGAATGATGTGCAATTTACAAGACAGCACATTACTCTGCTTTTAGTGTGAGAGAGAAGCAGTTACCAAAGATGCAAATGATACAGGAGTGTCTCAGTGAAGTAGCTGGATCCAAATGAACAATGAAGAAGAACTCCAGTCTTGACACCTTTGCATGCACCGTAGGTGCAGAGGTTGACAGCAGCATTGAAAATCACAATTCAGGCTTCAGTGGTCTACTGGAGATAGACTTGAACGCAGTAGAGGGAATTTGACTCAACACCAAACCATGCAGGAAAGTAACGATTTTACACCGCAAAAGAAATATCTGTTGACAGTTCTTGTTTTACTACTTTTATTATAGGACAGACCTATTACAGGATGGGCTTCACCTGCTTCTTCTGCTGTCGAATACACAGCTTAGGATGTACTGCTCCGGGCTGTTCACTCACCTGTATTTTCTGTCATGCATTAAATTTGTAGAACATTTATCAACAGTCTGTCAGAAGTGAGAGTTTTCAGTCCTAGTAGTGCAAAAGATTCAATGCAGACTGCAAATGAGTAGTTGTAAGAAACCAAAAGAATTCTGCAATTCTGTTAAAAACAAAACAGTGGTAAAAGCATGTAAGCATTGAATTGCACAAAACAAATTGTCTCATGTAATACAAAGGGAATGATCGAGAGTGTTCTCTGAAGTGCTTCTGGGAAGGCTAACATTTGTACAACACAGCTGACGTTCCACATACCAGTGTTGCACCATATTGTGACGACAGACTGAACCTGATTAGAATGTAACCATGTGTTGCTCTTTCTGCCGCCACTGCTGTATCTGCATCAACACACTCTGACGGTGTCAAAAAAAAAAAGTCTAACACAGCTACACAGCTATCAACATCACAGCGGACTGACAAGTACTGGTGTGCTGATGTCAGTCAGAGGGTGGTGTTATTGGCTGTTGAGAGAGATGAAGTGTTAATCCGACTGTTGATTGAACAAACTGTAGCTTTTGAGCCAGATAAAGACTTGAACAAAGCTGCGAGTCTTCACACTTATTAGACTCATAATCAGAGGGTGAGGATAGAACTCTTTAGAACTGCAGCAAATCTTGGGTAAAGCCATAACTACAGCTTTTCTGATTTTTCACATCACGCCCTTTGTTTCAGAATGAGTCACTGTCAAGAAGTCGAATGTCGAGAAATAAATTATGGTACGGTAACGAGACAGTCTATAAAGGTACACACACATACACACATGGAGAGATCCAAAGGAATTGATAAATGAAGCTAAACAAAACCCTTTAATCCATTCGCTTGTTCGGTGTGCGAGGTCTCTTTTCATGCGCCTTATCTGTCTTTCTGAGACATATCTAACTACCTCCCTATTACTCTCCCATTATATTCTTCCACTCTGTGGCATTTTCACAAAACCTTTGCTTCATTGGGAAAACATGATGGCCCCCAATTGAAAGCATGTTAAAAAGGTCACACATCCAAATAAATGCCAACAATGCCAAACTATTTTCCTTTATACAAACACTCAAGCAAAACAGATGCTTCCTGCACACACAGGGAGAACCATGTCTGGTTGAAAGAACTCAATGTAATGTGAGCTTGGCCTTTAATTAAATAGCTTAGGATTGATTTTTTTGGCCACAGATGAATGAAACCGTAGAAAGAACTAAGCTTCATTATGACATTGTATAGTGTCCATTATGATTAGATAGCATTTAGGGGGTAATTAAAAGTACTAGAGTATCTTTAAAGTTCAAAGCCTTTGTTAGAAAATGCTGGTGGTACTTTATTTTTCTTAGCGTACATAAACCATTATCAGTACCCCAAAACTTTTTTTCCTCCTGAGCTTCATAACTACTGTCAGGGAGGAAAGGTGCACAGCTTGCATGTGTGATAAAGAGCAGTTATGCTGAGAGTAAAGCTTGGGCATTTGACTTCAACCCCTCACTGACAGCCGAATTTGCTGGGGATGTATTCAGTGTGACTTTTGCCAAGGTTATGGAGACATTTATCAGTGCTGACTTCTTGCTAAACACAATGGAAGAGGAAGAAGAATGAAGGCACTTTCCTAAAGCACATGGTACTGGCTGAGTTTTAAATCTTGTGAGCCAAGTGCTGTGTTAGTGGAAAGACAATGGTGTCATATGCAGCAATGCTGTTTTTTTTTTTTTTTTTCAAAGTTACTAGTAATCATTACAATGCATGTTCAAATCAGTCAGAGACATTGTCTGTATTTCTCTCAAGGTTTATTGGCTGACTTGAATGATCTTCCTAAGAAAATCAATAAGACAAGTTAATCCAGTCATTTAATTCATTTTGCCCATTTATTCTTTTTCAGGGTCACAGATGACTGAGATCTGTTGGGCAGAGGCCACAAAAATAACATGTGAATTATTGACTACTCAGAATTCACAGTGCAGACCTGTCTTTGGAGTATTAACAGAATTTGTTGCAAACTAAATACTAAATCAACACTCTGCAGGCTGTAGCTTCGACCTATGAACCTCTTGTTATGAGGTAACATTAGTCACTGAGCCTCTGAAAATAAATACATTTAAATGAAAACAAGTTGATTTGTGCACTTAATGGTGTTACTCAGTGTATAGATTTTATTGAACCCTTAGCATGCACATAAATATGCCAAACAGCAGCTTGTTTTACAATCATACCCAGTATGAGGTACAGACCAAATAAATGAAGCATGCATCCAGCATCCAAACTCTGGTACTGGTTAAAACCAGGAATTAATTTGGATAAAGTCCTGTTGCATTCCTGAAACTTTAACATCGGTAATGGTGATATTTTGTCAACATAATGAGGAAGTAAATGGTGTGGGGTGATAAATGAATTTGTTAAATGAAATGGAAAATGAGAGGTTGATGTAGTATGCGTTTTGCATTTTCATTGTAGTCCGCGTTGCCATTCTCAGCTCCCACACAGAGAGACATGGCAGACTTATATTCTACAGACTGTATGTTAAACATTTACAAGAAGTCACATAACACGAATTTGTTTCTCGGTGGCAATAAGAGTAATGTAGCCATGAAAGTATTGAGAGATGCCTTGACAGTCATTTTTCATCACTGGTCCCTTTAGACCATCATGTCTTTCATTTCCCAACATCCTGCAAAGTTAAATCTATTTTCAGTTTCCTATATTTGACAGTACAGCTTCTCAGATAAAGTTCATCTTTCCATTGGCATTTTCAGTGTTTATTTCTCCTTTAATTGAAGCAGGGCAGTGTTTCACAAGAACCTCTTAACGGCTCCAAAGTTAATCAAATGTTTTCTTAAAAAGCACAGGGATTCGAATCAGATTTGATTTTTTTTCTCCAGTGCTATTAATGTCTTCCCTGGGTGCCAAACAATGAAAGCACTTGCTATTTAAACACAACTCTTTTTTTTTTCTACCCCAAGCTTGTCATGATATTATCAGGCAAATGCTCTCTTGGGCCTCTGTGAAAAACTAGCCCCAAGCTCCAGAAGCACAGTTCAACACAAAAAGATCCTCATCCCATACACTGTGCTACAGCTCGACTTGATTGATTAATTGCTTTGCTGATCTCCTTGGTCTCCTTGATATTAGAAGAAAGTAATAAATGCTCGTGCCTCTAGGTATTTTAGAGACCTGTACCTGGCTAGACTGGATCAAATATCTTACAAAGAGGAAGCCTCCTGAAACTGTGAAGAGCAGTTTGGCTATTTACACCAAGGAGTACACCAATGACTGTCAGCAGAGTTCTACATTCATTATTCTTTTATAAGCACAGTGCATTCATGATAAATGAATGAGTCTTTTGTTGATCCCTAATAGAATGATCACAATTGCTTCTTTCCGCAAAGACAAAAGGTCAGACACTGCGGCACACCTACAGTATTTATCAAACCTTAAATGTACATTATAGCAACAGTGATTACTGTAATTAACTGAGGATGTTGTACAATCCTAGAATTAAAAAAAAAAAAAAAAAAATGACACGCGTAATGTCATTTTCTTTGTTACAGTGGTCATAAAAGTTTCATGATTTTTTTGTTTGTTTGTTTGTTTTTTACTTGTCTCTGGTGCTACTTTTACATGTGAAAAGACATTGGGAGGTTATTGGTTTTATTTGGTTGGTGTAGTTGAATGCACGTGTACTTTATATCTAATTAAGTGGGGATGTTGTGCCAGACCAACTACCTAGATACCGTACGTAAATGCCTTACCTACTACCAAGTAATATTATTGTTCTATTGTTTATGTATTCTCTGTCCCTGGGCATCAAGCTCTTTATCATAGTATTTAAAGGTTTAAGCTCTCCATCAAAAGTAAATCCAGAAACTCTCTCAGTCTGTTGTATATCACAATCAGTCATATATATTACAGCAGTTCAGTGAACAAATTTTCCAATTGTGTGTTTTTTTTCTCTTCACACAGAGATATGATAAGTCAACAATATTACATAGTACTGGTATTGACATTTTTTTCTATACTTCCCAATGTCTGTGCAACAGGACCCTGAGGAACATGAACATTCTATATTGTCTTAAAAACATCAATTACTTCAGTAACAATGAATAATTTTATATTTAACAAAGTTGGGCATAGATATTCAGTAGTTCAGTATGTGTGATTGATCCGCAGTGAGGATTAACAAATCATGTTGCTCCTGTTGTAATGTGGTGGAGGTGGTGGGTGCTGTCAGTGAGGCAAAGACAAATAACTATATATAAATGAAGCAGTTTCTCACCCAGTTGCATTTCCCCATAGTTTGCCATCTAGGACACTTTTAAATTCCAGTATGCTTCACTTAGATGTAAATTTTTAAGATAGATTTCACCTTTAGGCAGTGGAGAAATGCAGAATCATTCAGACCAACTGCACTTTGAGCTCATGAAATGGTATAACATCTTTGTCCCTGACAACCTGACCAATCTCAGTGATATTTTTGGTCTCACCAAGCACTGTCTGACAGTGTTATGCTGTCTGCAGATAACAGTGAATGGTTCCATTTTAAACAAGATATTAGAGACAAGCTATCTGCAGACATTTGTGTGCTGCCTTTGCAGTTCTACATGGGAAATCAGTTAGTAAATTATCTATTTTAGCATTTTATTTGGGTGGTCCTTCAATGATGTTATAGATATTTATTTGTTTTACTGTTATATGCTCATGACACTAGGGGTCTTGTATGCTAAATAATAAAAATAAACATCAGGAATGGCCAGATTACTGTTTTTAGCCACAAGACCATGTTTTATGGTTGATTCTAATTATTTTTTCTACCATAGACAACTTTCTTGAGCCATTTGTGGTGAAACATTGATGGTTTGACATAAAGGAAGAAGAGTCTGAGTAGAAAATTCCTTTAAAACCTCTTCACTGCCCTCAGTGAGAATGGTAGGGCTGTTCATCTCTTTATATCCTCAATAATTTCTTTTAAAATTCTATGGTCATTTAAGTCAAAAGTCTTGTTAATTAAACTGCTAATATGTATTCCAAGGCACTTAATTTCTTGAGCTTTCCAGACAAAGGGTCCAGGGCCATGGTGAGTTTCTAAGACGCTTGCTACATTTAAATTTTGATTCAGAAAGTTGATTAATTATCATCAGCGTGGGGACTGGCTTTGAAGTCAAATCAACTCAGATTAATATTAGTTATATTTTGGTTGATTGGCACAAGCCAGTTCTTCCTACTGTGTATGGATCTGAAAGGTTAGAACGGATGAAATATTACATCATTTGTTTTAGTACCAGCAGTTGGTTCATGATGCAGTGCTTTGATCCATTGCATAGAGCAATGACCCAAAATCAAATTTAGACAGTGCATGAAATAAAAAGGGCCACTCTGTTATATCAAAAGGTTTTCTTCAGCATCCAATGATTTTGTTACAGCCGGATGCTCAAAAGTTACAGCTCCTGACATCACATGAAATAATCCCCCAGTATTGTTTAGAGGCAATGCAACCTTGAATGAACACAAGGATGTTGGCCAGTAGTCATTATTAAAAATATTTATTGGTCAATAAATATCTGCATGTGATTCGTACCTGCATGGCTGTGGGTTTAGAGAAATGGTAGCACCATCAGAAATTTTGGCATTGATAGTTTTGGTGACAACATGTCCTTAAAAGTTCTTTAAAACTTAAAAGTTTAGGCCACAGTCAACCGGGTGTTTTCCCAACTGAGCGAACATTAATGGCAGATTTTACTTTTGTTACCAGAACACGTCTCCAGTGTCTAATTTTCATTAATTTTCCCTGGGCAGGGATATGTCATTAAAAATGTCCTCATTATTAGGATGAAATTACACAAACTGGAGTAGTAAAACTCTTATCAATTTGTTTTTATTCATGTGCCACGGACCCATTACAATTATCTATCACTGGAATAGAATCACTAGTTTACCTGAAACATGTACAACATTGTCTCCTCATGTACAATTGCAAACAAGTTGGATCTTACCAGTAATAATGTAAACTTAAGTCTAGGTATGGGGGGTTGCATAGAGTCCTGTTATTAAGCACTGTCAGGGTATCTTTATTAGGTTGCCTAAATACGGTAAGATAGAGACATTTACCATGGATTTTTGACATAATTTTGTGTGACATACCAATGTTCCTGGGATCTCTTTTTGGGCTGTTTTCCCCATAGCAAATACCAGGGTAGGAGGAAAAATACATGTACATAATATTGGTAGCCTCTTTTCCCTGAAGACAATCATTCACACACACAAAGACCAACAAGAGACAATAGACAACTCACATAATCACTGTACTCAATGGCATAGGCATATTCAGATATCACAGTAGCATGTTAGAGTAGCACAATAGGACCATAAAGCCTCAGTTCCTTTGTAGCATACCATTTCCCATCCCTCTGTTTCCTCATTTCTATTTGCATCTTTGACAATGGTGGTGCTGTAAGATTTTCCTCATTGTTTGTGGGGAATGGTGAAACCTTAGACCTGCTCTTAAACACAAATGACTTGGTGAATAGCTTCAATAATAAGTGCTACGCTGCTTTGGATAATGTTACTCTTGTAAAATATATCACCTTGGATTGCAGCAAGAAGTTGTGGAATGAAAATGAGAGTAGAAACAGGGCGGGATAGTGGGACAAAACAAAGCTCTCAGCACATTAGGAGTGTATAAAATCTTTATTATTATCTTACGACCATTAAGTTAAAGACGCAGGAGCAAAATTCTTTGCTGAGCTCATCATCCCCAACAAAAACTATTCCTCATCTCTTATTTAATACCATTGATCAATTAGACAATCCTGCTTTTCCAGGTGCCCCTATTTCCCCTAATTCAGAAAATGAAGAAAGTTTAACCTTTTTCATAGCTGCTGCTCTCAATCATCTACAGTTCTTTAACTTCTGGATCTCTTCCCAGTTATTCTAAGACTTCTACTGCCCAGTTACTTTTAGGAAAAAAAGAACTGGCTATGTTCTCTCTGTCCTTAGCGGTCCTAGAGAAAATTGTTCAGCTGTATTGATCAAATATGATATTTTGGGGAATTTTCTATCACGTCATATTCACTCATTCACACAAGCACAATCACAGTCTGGTTGTTCATCTTTGGGGACCATTTGCAGTACAGTAGTTTGCCCAAGGACACTTTGCCAGGGATCAAACAACTGACCTTTTCATTAGAGGACAGCACACTATTTCCTGAGCCACAGGCACCACAAGCAATATCCAGGTATGTGGTGCCACAGGGTTCTGTTCTGTGATCATATTTATTTTATTTTTATTTAGTCCCATCAGTCCAAATTATTGCACAGTAAAATATTTAATTAAAATGCTACACTGACGATACCCAGCTGTATTTGTTCTGCAAACCAACTGAATCAGCTCAATTAGTTTCTCTTCCTAACTGCCCAGATGCAGTTAAGGACTGGGTGGCTGTAAGTTTTCCTCAACTCACTTTGTCCGAACCAAATCATAAAGATAAGACCTGACCTCCCCTGTTTTAGCTTCACTACACTGACCGTCTGTCTGTCTGTCTAGAATGTATTTTAAATTTTTATTCTTGACTTTAAAGGCCTTGCATGGCATGGCACCAAGCTACCTTACTGAGCCTCTAAATCACTACTCACCAGCCTGTAGCCTGAGATCCTTGGATAATGCTTTGTTAGTTATCCCCCGGTCAAGGCTGAAGACCAAGGGTGACGGAGCTTTTGTTGTTGGGACTTCAACTTTTTAAAACTTGGACTACAAAACTCACAGTCTGCTTTTAAATTGTCTTTTACAAACTCACTTTTAATGTATTGCTTTTACTGAAATATTTTTCTGTAACTTACTTCACTTGCTATTTGCCTTACTATTATTCATGCTTTCTTTTGCTCATTTAGAGTGTATGGAGAGTTTTCTGCCTTCTTCTGTCAATACAAGCAAGTGGATTATATTAAGAAATACTTCAGTTCTGTTCCCGTCAGCTGAAAAATGTAAAAAACATTTATTGTAGCTATTTATTCTGAACTGCACTCCTGCATTCATTGGAACATCAGGATCATTTTCATTTTTTATTCAAGTGTAGTGGAAAAGGAATAAACATCAAAATCAGCCTGTTCTCTCTCAGTGCACTCTCTATGAATCCTTTTGTATTTTCTCCAGCGACTCTGTTGCAAGTCTGTCCCTCGCTGCTCTCCAACCTCTCTGCTCGTTCTAATGCCTTCCTCATTCTCTTCTCGCTTCAGTGATCTCCTCTCCCTCTTCACCTCTCTCCTCTCCATTTCCTGGAGCTACAGTAGCCAGTCTGGCTCCCTGTGCTTCATAACTGGTGTGTCCTCCTCTTCACAATCTGCCCAGCTTTTTTGCCCTGTGCTTGTGGTTGAGGAGAAACTGCTGCTGTGTCCTTGGGGGAGTCACACTGGGCCGGAGGATTAATGTGATGTTTAGGTGTAAGCGTATCGTCCATCATCCTGTACCACTTCTAGGATGAAGGAGTAGTTTTTCTTCTCTCCGTTGCCCATCCCTGTGGGTGGGTCCTTTAGCTTCTAAAAAGAAATAAAGTGACAATTTCTTATTGTAAGACACTGTAAACTGACTGCTGTCATAAAAATGCTAACATATTTATATGTTTTTATTTTAGATTTTCAGTCTCTATATGAAAACTATTTAAACTATTTGGTTCTATCTTTTCTTCTAAGGTTCTCTTTTATGTAAGCTGTATAAATGTTTAGAGAGTAAGGTCAATTACAATCAGAGCCGATTTGCTTGTGACCCGTTAAAAGTGATTCAAACTTACAATTCCCTTTTGGTACATATGTTAATATCTTGCCTGTTCTGTGAATAGTTTAGTTACTGTTAGCAGTTACAGCTGTAGACCTGGGGCATGTTTCGCAAAAGTGAATTGCAAACACTGTTCACTAGCACAAGGTAAATCATGGCAGTATCGTGTTCCACAAATTCACATTCACTCACTATAGCTTTTATATTTTTATTTAAAGCCACAAGGCATAGAAAATATCAAGTGGCAAAACGATTTCTGCCACTATACACATAATCTAGCCACTCATAATCACTAACAAGACATTTTTTGGTCTTCTTTTTTTTGTCGGACAGAGTGTCCAGTTTAATGTCAGTGTTTACACAGTCTACAATCAGAATAGCAAAGTGGCCAAATCAAAGTTTTCATTTTCATTCTATCAGAAAAAGAAGAGGAAGTTAAACCTCCATCTGCTTCCCGTCAGAATACAACATGAGAAATAACCAAATGGCAACATTTCGATTTTGTTTTGTCACTAAGGATGATCAATTTTCCTAAGAAGTTTTTCCATCAAGTTCTTCATTACAAGGACACAAAAGCAGCATGTTCACAGTGGCAAGCTGGGTCACTTTTTCATATTGACCACAAAACTGACATTTTGTTTGTCTGCTCAGACATGCAGCCGAGGTAATAAGTTGCCAGAAAGTAGACACAACAGAAACTGGAAATATTTGTACAATTATCTCAACATAATAATTAAAGGTTTCCTATAACCCCCAAATCACATAATTCACCTCTGCATAAAGTTCACTGACAGGATGTGGATGAAGTCAATGTGATATGTGATTCTTTTAGTTATTAGGGAAACCTTTAAAACCCTCAAAAGAGGTGGCAGCAGAAAAGCAACGGGTGAATTCCTGCTCTTGTTCCTGTGGGAGAAACGGTTAGTTGACAGAAAGTGCTTGACACATCACAGACACGGGAACTGTGTCATCTGACTCCAAGGACAATGTCCCTTTACCCTCTCTCAGTATGTAAACTACACCAGCTGCTTTGATGAAATATGATGTGACAACTCAGTAATATACAGTCAGGTATTAACATATTTCAATGTTAACCCTTTTCTTGTCTTCACAGTATATTGCTAAAAATAATGAGTGATGGAATTAATGAGCATATATGTCGTTAGAGCTTCACTTCCTGTTTAATACCAGTATCGGACTGACTTGCATCTAATCAAAGATATTCATCCGTCTAATGTTATCACTTACATTGATAAACCACAACATTTAAACTGATCACTTGTTTTATTGTGGCAGATCAATACACTTGAATGAGCTACTGACTATGAATTTAGCAAAAAACCAGTAATGATTTCCCTGTTGGTAGAAAGGAAGTGGTTTCACATATCAGTATTCAAGCCCCTTTTCATCAGGTGCCTTTCTATTTATTGCCCTTGGCAATATCATCGAACCAAATGCACCAGTTTGCTACCAGGATGTTATCACAGGAGAGGTTGTGCTCATGTAGATGAGTCGGCATTGTTCACTTTTTATTACATACACAAGTGAGGAGGAGCATTTTTTTTCTTTTTTGTAGCAGAAATCTCTTTATTTAAGAGGAACTACACACATTTGACACATCAAAGTCTCTTTTGGGACTCTTTGAGAGTACCACAGCATATGTGAATAAAAGTTGTATAAATCCCTTTGTGCCTCCAGAGGGAGCCATGTGAAATCTGATAATTGCCTCAAGTGATGCCAGTTGTAGCAAGACTGGTTGAAGTGTAAACCTACATGTTTTGAAAATGAAAAAGTTCTGGTTATGTGGAGTTAGAAGTGAGCTTACCAGACTTCTGTTGCTTGAGTCATGTCTCTGCTGGAGGATAGATCTTTAAGGCTGAGTTATCCACTACTAGCAGAACACATCTTCAATCACGGTGTCAGTGACCCCCTTGATTTTTGGGTGAGACGGTGCCCAGTTTTTGTGTTGTGCATTAATGCCAAGCCCAGTGCTCTTACTCGTTTTTTAGATAGAAAAAAAATACTAACCCTAACATTATTTCTAGGATCTTTAAATAATGCACTCAAAGTTAGTTAGCATGTGCACTGATGCACAGACAATTTAACCTCATTTACCTAAGTGAATCAATTTCACTTCGTTGTATGGTGCTGTGAGAGAAGGAAATTGAACCTAGATTACTACACCGGGGTATCTTTATAAGCTACGTCACATGAGAGACATTGCTTATAGCTCATGCAGGCTATTGAATGATTGTCATTTTATTGCTCCTTGTAATTAAATTTAAGTAGATGCATACAGCATTTTACGTGTCTTTGTTTATAGGGGAAAAGCACATGCGGTGCAGACAGATATGAGGACAAGGACACATTTCATATTATCACTTTATTTTATCTCTACTTGAATACACATAACATTCTCATGAACTGTTTTTCCTGTTCAGGCTCACATGGGGCTGGAGTCTTTCCCGGCACACAAGGGTGAGAGATGGAGTGCACCCTTAACAGGTCACCAGTCTTGTCACAGAGCTAACACACAGAGAGACACATTAATAGTTCTGGCCAATTTAGAGCAACCACATTGCTCAGCCTTCATTTAACAGCTGAAGTTACCTCTCAACCACAGTCCTCAGAAGACAAGCATATTCAACCATATTCAAAACTAAATGGATGGAAAATAAGCGTCAGGTGCTTTTTTTCACTGTCTTTCACTGTTGCAGAAAATTGTGAAATGCCTATTCTATGTTACATGGTTTATTGAGTTGACTTTTATTATTCCAATTGTTTCCCGTAATTTTAAAACCAAGAGAAATCCATAATTTTGATCAAGGTAAGAGTCCATTTCATTTGGTCGCCTGTCAATACACCCTTTGCACTTGCATCAGCTTTGACGTTGTTTGCCAGAGGCAGTCATGCACTTTAAACCACATTTTACATTAGACTTTTGAGATCTTGGTCACTTTTAACTATATATGTTAACTGGGTGAGGAATTTTAGTATTCAGACATCTGGAGCTCAAGTTATAAAAAGAAAAATGCCCCAGAAGAACACACTGATTTTTGACCTGAAACAATTTTATTCAAGTTTTTTCTTTTTGTGGATTTTCTCACTGGGTTTATTTTGGAGATGAGAAGACCTTTGTGAATAGTTTGGCTCCCAGTAAAAAGTTCCCTAACATTTGGATCATAACTTATCAGAGAAACAAGCTGAATAAACATTAGTGGAAGCTGAGTTCACAGCCCTCAGGGACAAATCTTAATGTGTAACTGCTTTATCCACTGTTTTATTCACCTGGTCTGTTTGTTTTGGAGAGGGCTGGATATTTTAGCTCTTGGTTAAAACCTTGTGAACAATAAAAACAGAAGGAAGCCGAACCAAGAAAAGCTGACTTCAATGATAAGAATGGTGATGATAATGACTCCATCGATCCAGTTGATCATCCATTCATGACCAAAACCAAACTCCACTTTCAGCTGTTATTTTGATTGAAATATGGTTGTTGCATTTGATCTCTTTCACAAACTAGAACTCTTAGATATTGAGCATCAGTCCAAACTGTTGTGTATTAAACTTTCATGGGCCAATATAGAACATGCATTTGTTAAACATAGATCTATATAGGTAAATAAAACAGCAGATCACTGTATAATGTAAAACCGAGAATAAACTCACTTGTCAGATATTCGGCAGGTTATGAAAACCAAGCAAATGATTTTGACATGTTATAAAAAATAGAATTATATTTACAGCACTCTAAGATGTGCCTATTTCTTATGACATATTCAGAGTATATATTTGATACAGTGTTTCAACCAAAAGCTCTTTCCTACCTACTAATACTATTATCCTTCTTGCAATTTTCTCTAAGATACAACTGCATTAGTGCCAACACAAAGAGGACCTTGCTTAAGGTTACATTTGAAGATAAAAAATATAATTTGCAGAACATATGCTTCCTGGTATTTTTTGTTGTTAAAATCACTGCATGAAAATATTTTTGACACAAATCTACTTAACGAGTACCTTCCCATTTGACATTTTAGTGTCATCATATTCAAGGTGTGTTAACAGTTCTGTTGAAAAAAATATGTAAGTCTGTCTGTTTACACCATGTGCCTACGTTGGTTTTTTTTTTTTTTTTTTTTTTTTTTTTTCATCACCCTAGATTTTGCATGAATAACAGCTAGCTCCTCCATCTGGCAGCTTAGAAGCTGAGTGACCCTCCCAAGATGGAACAGGTCACTGCTTTTGTTATTACTGCCATTAGCTCTTGCAACACCAATATAAAGTGTTTTTATCATCTCAAACAAAAGAGAAAAAAGGATAGACTGGAGTAATAGGCATAGGAGTGAGCATAACTGGGAAAAAGATGTAAAATTTAAATATTACACAAAGGTTAAATAAGAGGAGAGGGTCATGTGAGAAAATAAATGAAAAACGAGTAGCACAAAGCTTGAAAACAGCTGCCTAAGTGGTCGGGTATGTGTGTGTGTGAAGTATGGAGATATGAATGACAGCGTGGTTCATGTTCATGAGTGCAGAGTGACAGAGCTAATTATAGCCATCAGGATCTTCTTTGTGTTCAAAGGAAGAAGACAAAACTAAGCTAACGGTGAAAATACTCAGCAGGTGGAGACAGCTGTGTAAAATCCCTGAGGGACAGTAGCACATTCGTTAGCCCGCATGACTCGTCCTATTAGCAGAGTTTTTGCACAAGAACGGTAACACTGTGTCCTTGCCACTTGTATGGTTCGGCATCTTAATGATTGTTATATTTCTCCCAAACTCTACCTCTGCTCAAATCAGCTTTTGCTTTCTGAGCACATTGCCCACGCTGCCTCACTATTCCTCCTCTTCACTGAGCACCTGCTCTTATTTTCTATTTGGCAAATGCTATTTAACCATTGTCACTGAGCACATGACAGCAATTAAAGTGGGCTGAACACCTGCCAATACTAAAAGGTGATAGACATTCAAATGACTCCGCCCTTTTGTGTATTGCGCTGTCTGTGGGACTACTCCAGTTGAAAAACATGCAAATCAGCATTTCCCACTAAAATAATAGTAATTTGTGATACTGGTAACAGAGGGGGAAGATAGTGCACAAAGGTGCTGTGTAACAATTTACAAAGTGCTATTATATCATCACTGCATTGACTTTCATGACAAATTTATGAACCTGCAAAAGTGTTGCATTAATATATTCACATGGGTTCAGTAAGTAGACGCATGTCTTGGTGAGGCGACATTTTAATGAGTTAAAATAAATAATAAAAGGGTGAGGAGTAGAGATTAGAGGGGTAGGGGTCATACTAAAGTCGTAGTGATGGGTAGCGCCAACAGATTAAATAGGTTTCTCACGTTTGTGGCTAAACGGAAACTTAAAAGATGTAGCAACAGTTCTCAACATTTGTAACGAGCATAAATCTAAGTTTAGATTTCGTTTCATCATCAAAGATCTGTTTGGCGTTTCATACTGAAAAGGTCAGAACACGAACGGTGAGAAAGGTGCAAGATCGACGCAATTTCTCAAAACCACATCATCAAATCTGACCTTTCTCCTGCAAACAATCAGCTTTGGGTTAATGAGGAGGGGGATTTGTTATTTCTGTGATTTTATGAATGAATAAATTGTAATTTGAACCTTGAACTGTCATCATTTAATTGGGGGGATTTACAGAAAGAACCTTGCTACTCAGGTTGAACTTATGCCTTCAACAAACAGCCTTTTGCTGCACATACAGACAGCAGAAAATGTTATTGGAAATTAATAGGAATCATTTCATTTTCACTTGCTGCAATGTCAACATATTGTCCAGAACTCACATAGTGCTAATGTGTCCACTGAAAGCGGAATTTTCCATTTGTTTCACTGCGCTGCTTTTAAATTTCTTCATATTTGTAATTTCTGTCTCTCAGACTTTGTAAGCCAAAAAAGCAAGCTGACCCAAAATAATAGAACTGCAGAATTGCAGAAAAATGTGAATGGATACGATGATTGAAAGTGATTCCTATAGAAGATGTAATAATTGTGTGATAGTTAATTAGGCTTTATATGTGAAATATTTCTAACTGCAGGTCCCTACCCCCCATCAATTGATCTCTCATACTACTGAGCACAAATGCCCACTCCATCTCAATTGTCAAAGGCAGCAGGATCCACTTATAGGTTCTTCTTAGGTAATTGCAATGCAAATGACGTTCTCCAAAGACAAATTAGCCACCCTGAAAGAGCAGCCGTGTCCTTACTTGGCAGTCTGTCCGGTGGGTACTGGATGGTTTTAAAAAAAGGGAAAGAACAATCCGCCCCCACTCTGATTAAAAAAACATGACTGAGAATTTCTGATTATCTGCATGGGAGACAGCTTTGATCTCTATCAAACTGTTGAGGAACATCAGCGTTCTCTGAGCACCATTCAAAACGACACCTGTGAATGATGGTCAGAGCAGATCTCTGTTTCACATAAGAAGAGAAAAACAACATGATTACAAGATTTACCAGTTTAGGTTTGGTAAAGACATGTTTGTATGTGTTGGGTTTTTGATTCAATCACATAGATTCAAGTCAGTTCCCTGTACTGACACAAGGATTTCTGAGTTTCTTTTTTGTCTTAAATAAACATTTTTTTAAACATTTTTATTGGATGACTAACCAGTTGAGAGTAGAGGAACATTTGCCTCAGGTTAAGCGTTGATGTGAAAATATGTTTAAACATCCACAGTTTCACCTCTTTGTGAGCAGAATCTGTTACAGTGCACGTCCACTCAGTCCCGGAAACAAGTAGCCTCATTTAGTCTGTTAGCATTAGAGTCATGTAGGGTCTCCAACTGGGATAACACAGAGTGAAATCATTCATGTAAATTTGTGCATACACAAGGTGCACCTGTGTGAGTAGCCATGCATTTTAATGAAGCTGACACTGAACTCTTGGGTGGCAGTGTGTTCAAGTGTGGAAAATATGTTGGTTAGAACGTGTTTGGCACCAAAGCTTTACTTGGCCCTGTGAAGGGGACACAAATTGTAGAGCCTGTCTGCAGAGAATTAATGTGTGCGGCGTCTTACTGCAACTCAATTTAATACTGCAACGATTAATGAAGTCCTAATTAGCCATAGCTTAGCCTTACCTTTTGCATATTTGCTGTGCATATGTTTTTAAAAAGTATGAATGAATATTGCTCATTAACATTTTACAGACATGTTCTTAAGTGTAATGCTGAAGCTGTAGACACAGCACAACATAGGATACACCAGACTGTTTGTTGTTTGCTTTTGTAATGTTGAAAACAACATAACATTTTACAACAGATGTTCACTTTTGCTAGATTTAATGAAGTAGCAAGCCAAGTCACTTGGAACAGAATTCAACCAAAGATGCCTTGGGAGTTTTAAACCTTTGACTTTTGACTACCTCATGAAAAGCTGATGTTGCTTTATTTGATGTTTTGCAGCAGTGGTCCACAGAGTCACTCCGTATTTCTATAGCTCATTAATACAAAATTGTTGAAGTATAAGGCAATTAATGAAAGGTCGCGCCTGTCAGTTGCTAGAACCTCCTACAGAATGTATGGCACCGTGCCAAAAACGTGACAAAATCAATGTGATAGAGCAATGCGCAGGCAAGAAAAGAGTGAGAAAACACACATTATAGGATCTAAACAAAGCTGAATCAATTGGGTCAGTTTTTTTTCTCAGATGTGTTAAGATTTCATCAGTATTAAACAGTAACATATATTGTTACCAGTAACAGCAGTAACTGCATTATAAATGGCCAATCTACCAAGGTCATTCAGTGGTCAATTAATATATGTGCACTGATGGTAACATATTGAACATTGGACATGATCCATTATTCATATTATAATGAATGAAGACTTGAAAACAACAGGAAATGACAAAGTACCATCCTCCATACTAATGCATATAAATACAGACATTTTTTTTATCAGTATTTAGACAGTGGCATCTCTTTTGTTATTCAGGCTCTGTACTGCAGCACATTTAATATACAGTGAACAAAATAATGGATACTAATTAAAGTGCCAAGTCCTAGTGTTACGTGTGATAGACCTTTTAACACATGCTCAACTTGCAAGGGTTAAAAAGTAATTTGACACTTGGCTGGTTATGTTTTTTCAGCAGCTGTGTGTTGTTTGAGTGTTAGTTAACGCACTAAAGGGCCCACACATGGCTCAGAGTTGACTGAGAGTTGAAAGTTGCCAATGAGGTTAAAATAAGCAAAAGTCTGTTAGAAATGTACCAAAGTTTTTATTTTATTTATTTATTTTTTTGCCACAGCATCAACAGCTAGGTACATTCTAAAAAAGTTGGTGCTCACAGGAAAACTAGAAAATGGAGCAGTACCTGGTAGACCGAGGGGCTCACGTCTCATAGATGACAGAAAAATCATTTGCATGGTGAAAAGAAACCCCTTCATGACTGCACAGCAAGTCAAGAACACTCACCAGGATCTTTCGATGTAAATGATCAAGAGGAGATTTCATGATCATAACCTCAGAGGATTCACCATATGAGATACAACCCCCTGGTAAACCACAAAGAGACAGACCAGGCTGCAGTTCACAAAAACACACAAAAAACTGGTGGAGTTCAGAAACAAAACTCTACGGACAGATAAAAAAAAATCAACCTCTATCAAAAATGATGGAAAGACAAAAGTGTAGCGCAGCTTCATGAACCGAACCATACTGGCTCATCTGTCAAACGCAGGTTGTGTTGCAGTTTGAACATGTATGGTTGCCAGTGGAACTGGCAGCCATACAGCACACTGGCATTTATTGATTATTTCAGCTCGCACAGAAACAGAAACAACAGAATGAGTGCAGAGGTATCCTGGGTAATCTTTGTGCACAGATTCAGTTAGATGCATTGTGCAGAAGAGGTGGAAATTCTTTCACTGGCCAAGTCGATCATCTGATTCCAGTCAGAGCAAGTGCATCCCACTTGGTGAAGACCAAACATATCACCAGACAAACGCTGTCTGGTGGTCAGCTCAGAGACTTCAGGTACTTGTTGATTTTTTTATATATATATATATATATATAAGTACTAAAGTACAACACTATTTTATTTGACGTCATGTGTCAGTGTACATTTTACTTTTGAATACCAAAATTTTTGAGAATGTGTTCAAAGAGCAAATTAAAGATAATATGATTTTTTTTCTTCCTTATTATGATGATTAATGGTAATTGTTAAAAGGACAAAACACTCAAGTACAGAACCTGAATAACAAACAACATGTAAGTGTATAATCTGGACTGTACACGTTCTGTTGTCTGATGTATGATGCTTTCAGAGTCGGTGCCTTTTAAAACCCTTCTCAAAGAACCAAAAATATGTTTTTCAAATAGTATATTTTCTGATCTTACGTGACAGCGGTTAAGGTTTCAGTGTAGGCACAAATACTACTTAGGTGTGATGAAAGAAATGTTGTGGTTTGTGGTTTCAATTAGATTGCTACTTTATTAATGTTTAATGACTTTCTTCCTCATTAAACTAAGAACCATTTAATTAAAGTTAGGAAACAATTGTGGATAAATGAAACAAATGCTGACTCTCAGTAGGAAGTGGGAAGCAAACAGAAATGTATAAAGTTAGAGTTTCATGACCTTTCCAACTGGCTAGACCTCTCTCTGTGGGCGAAATCACTCTATACTCTCAAATGTAGAACATATTTTGATAAATTAAAAAAAAAAAAAAAAAACAGCTAAACCAAAAAGTTAGTGTTGGTTAATAGGATGAATGCAATATAATGACATACACAATGGACAACAATGTGAAAAATGCACTCTTTTAAAATGGATGGACACTTTATCCCCTTAAGCTATTTCCTTCATTCAGAAAATACCAATACTGTTAAGTTTCTTGGGAGCACAGTCTGTGTAAGGACAGTACATGGTGAGTTCTCTTTTCATATCGGTAACTTGTGGAGGATCAATTGTAGCCTAGACACAAAAACATTGACTGGGAATAACATTATCAACTTTAAAATACCGAAGGAACAAGGAGAGGCGTAAGCAAAACAGAATTAGCATTTTGATCACAAGATTTCAGTATATTCCAAGATACCCATCTGTGACCTATTGAAAGTGACTTGAGGATCATTAATCAAACCAGGCTTCAGCCCACATGTTTCCCATGGAATCTGCCTTGAATGCAGTTTCTGCTGGAGGTGGTCAGAAGGCTTTGTTTTGAGCTGTAATAATAATAATTCCCACTACGGGGGCCAGGCAGTGTGTGAAAATGCTGAAACACACTTGTTAGTTGCACCATGCCTCCAAGTTTTGTCTCAACTCCACCAGTTTTTCTGGAGCCAATCTATTCTTCCTCTCCCGGTATCATTGAGGAGAACAATTACATTGCTGCATTGCTGTTTTTACAGCCAGTCTAATGCACTAAAAGTAGTATTGGTTTCATAATGCTTCTGGCAACATTCATGAAAACATGTTCAGCGTCATTAATTACCTCGCCTTTTAGACCCACCATGGATTGATTTTACTACAACACAATTGGATTATGCTGCACAAGCTGTTGGGAGTAATTTCCAGTAATTTTGGGTCTGTATATGTTCTACAGCTGCTATAGTTGATGAGAAGGCTGACGTACATGTTTACAACCAGAGCAGCTTGAGATTATGTGATGAAACTTCACCCTTGAATCTTACATACAATACATGATTTTGACTAGATATTATTTCTTTTAATTTACTTTGATTTTTAAAGCTAAACATTAACACCATGTCCTCCAACTGATTATTCTCTGTCCTTTAACCCACCCTATAGGAATTAAAATTTTGCATGTGGACATTTGAACAGTGCTTGTTACTAAAAACATTTTCAATTTGAAAGACTTATGTATTTCAGAGGAAAAGTTATGTGCCGCAGCCTGCAAACACAGTGATTCATTCGGTTCAGAAGGTTCATTGTGGAGTACTTGCAGATGGCCATAGAAAATAAATGAGATTTTCAAAGTGTGTGTAGGTGGAATATCTCTGTGTAGATGTGCTCTGCTATAAACACAATTATATGTCTAACCCCTGACAGCAGGTTGAGCGACACAGAAACCAATAGTGTTTGCATTTCATTTTCTGTTCTGACATCTAGCTTGTGTGTGAGAATCCCTAACTATGTGAAAATGTAGCTACACCAGAGAACATAGTAAACACTTCTTTTTAAAGCATAACCAGAGCTACGGCGATAAATGGAGATAAAATCTAAAGTTTGAGTTGATTCAATAATATTTTGTAACAAACAGTTGTAGCAATGCACAAGCAGAGACACACTGTTTGTGTTGGCATTGATTGTTCCCCCATTAAGCCCGAGGATGCACCAGCTCTGTTGAGGAACTAATTATGGTGGATAGAATCCAAGATGAGCTGAAGTACATCCCTGGACTGAAACACCAATGTTTGTGTGTTGAGGTCCCTTGACAGAAAAACAAAGTCTACATAGAATGTATAAATAGTAATAAGAAATGACTTTTTTCATCTCAAAAGCTGAATTTCTAGCATCCATGTTCTGATTAATTACTGCAAATAAATATTTAATTATATATCATATACCATGTCATATTTAATAAATGGAGATGGCATGTCTTTCTCTGCATCATTTTCAGATATTTTTCTTCAGTTATTTAACATAAATATCTCCAAGAAAATGCAAAAGTAAACGCAGTCTTTTTATATTACTCTGTATGCATTAGAGATTTCAAATTATTAAACAAAACGGTCATTTTTTCCACATTCTTCAGTCCTCAGCTAATAGCCTTAATAGCACTTTTTCCTCATTCAGCATTAGCTCCCATAGCTAATGGCTTTCATGCCTCACTGTCACAGGAGCTGGGAAAATATGACCATTACAGGTGACTGTCTGAGCTCCACAGGGATTAACCACCTGTGAGGGTGTGTAACTTAACAGAAAGAGGAAAACAGCCAGTCATGGGCAGGTGGCTCTTCCTGTAGGCGGTTTTAGCTGAGCAGAAATAAGTGATTTTATCAGCTGGACTGTTGGAGGACACTTTCTGTATTCTATTCGCATTTGGGGACATTTTTTTTTTCTTCTCTAAAATGGCACAGTAATATGCTGTACAGCATCTGCTTCATGTGTTATTAATTTATCATTGCCCGGTTAATTATATCTATGACTGTGTTATGCGGTCATTATTTTATTTTATTAAAAATATGAAAAAAAGTACTTTTCTTATGGGAAACTGGTCACAGATTTTTTTTTTCTTTCGTCTGTATGTATTTTTATATTAAAATGCATACTGTTTAACAATGCACATGAAAGTGCACTCATCTTATGTAAATTAATGGCAGCCTGAGGACTTTTCATTGTAACGAAACTATTATTATATGTTTACATTCCACTTTGTTCTTTTTCTTTTTCCCTAATTGGCACATTACTAACTTTAGCAGCTGAGTGCATTAACACACTCTATAGTCAGCTAAAATCTGCCGCTTCTTACAAAGTCTTTATGTACATGTTATCTTAACTTTATGTATCACAGTGTCTTCATTCAATATACCACTTCCTGTAAATTCAAAAATCCCACCTATATCTTGCTTTGTTCATACATGTGAGTGTGAGCTTAATGAGAAAAATAACCCACAAAGAGAGCCGTCTCCAACTCTCATCTGAATGTATTTAATTGCCTCTCTGGTTATTAAAAATGTGTTTTCAGACTGTATGATTTATAGTCAGATGGTGGGGCAGGAAATGGTAAATTCATTGCCGTGTGTTGCACCAGCTAAGGCACCACCTGCTCAACAGCATGTCCAAGGGGAATCACTGCAATCTATTACAAGCTCTCTCTAGAGCACAGCTTGTTTTGTCACTCCATGCCCAGTGGGTAATTTGGAACGTAGCCCACTGTTTTCTAAAACATCCAGGATACTTATACAACAAAATAGTTCTTATGTACAAGCGTACTCATTTCATCTGGTGAATACAGTAAGTAGTAGAATGTGCTTTGCTTCACATAAAGATACATATTGACACAAAAAATAACTGTGAAATTTACGGAAAATGACTGTGCCACCTTTCACAAAGACTACTACTATTACTTTTAGTCACAGTATAACTTTTATTCTTTTCACTTCCTACTTGTTTTATAGTATATTGTAGTTCTTGTTGAGATTGTTATAGTTTTTATACTGTATTTCTATTCTAAGAACATATAAAAAGAGCTGTGAAACCTGCTTTTGTTTCACCGTACAGTTGAGTCACCGAGTTGCTGCTATATACAAAATCACAGTAACCAATTCTTTACTGTGCTTAGAAAGTAGCGGAAAATAGCTTAAACCAAATGCTCATTACCAGTGTAATGCTGTAATTTCTGGAGTAAATTAGTCATTAGTGTGAACTTTCATGTTCTCTCTGTGCCTGTGATGGTTTCTGCTGGGTGTCATGACTCCCTCCCACAGCCCAAAGACGTGTATGTTAGGGTTAATTGGCAATGTTACATTGCCCTTAGGTGATAATATGAGTCTAAATGGTTGTTTGTGTATTTATATGTCAGTGCTTCTTTCCCAGTGTCAGCTGGGATTAGCCACTGCTCCTCCTACAACTCCCATCGCATCTAACTGAACGGATTTGTCAGTTGCAGTTTGTAAGCACAATATTCAAAGTTGGTTCCTGCCTCCACATGTTCGCTATCAGGAACCTGGTCACTACTTTTTTATACAGTGCCATCTTCACAACCTACATGCTGTTATTGGCTTCTGGCTACACACCTACTGCTCAATTGTTGAATCACAGAAATATCACAAATACAGTGAAATAAGACGATACAGGAAGGAGGCAGGATGTTACCACACACCTCTAGTGAGTCAAGTGATGATTGAGAGGGATTATTATGGTATGAGTCAGTATATTGTTGTAGGAGGTCATTATAACTAAGAAACAAAGCATTTGGAAATTAGTGAAATAAACAAAAGTGCCCTTGGAAGTCAATGTTTTGTTTCTAAAGTTAAAATACAGCTACTGTAACTAAGTAAGTTAGTTTTCAGTTGTTCTCAGTTAATTAATGTGACTTTCAGTGTAAGTTTCTCACACTGTGGGAAAGCATTTAACCATGCAACGGTATAAGGAATGTGAAATGGCAAAATATAGCATAAAAACTGTTATTATAAATACTAGTCATGGGCAACAAAAGGCAGCAAAAATATTTAAGGATAGTCAGCAGAGCAGTGTTGAAACAATGTGCTAGTACAGTCGCACACCTCTGTTTTACCTGTAGGTATGTGGTGGTCCACACCTGCACTGACAGGATCATTAACACTCTCACCTCATGTGGCTTATATACATACCGCACAAAATTCATTTTACCAACATCATAGTCATCAAATTCTCGGTTACACCTGAACTTGAAGTCATAGGTCGGAGCCATGGAGTTTGTGCTTTGAGGGTGGTTTGCTGCCATTCAGTAAATAAGCATATTTCCATAACTGCTTGTCTAAACAAAATGACAAAAAGTAGCAAGCACTAATGCATGAGCTCAATATGAAAAGGTGATTGATGGAATGAGAATAATTTATTTAATTTTGTCTCATGATGTTAATGCTGTGTGTAGTAATACAGAGCCATGGCATTATGACCACTGAATGACAATAACAGTGAATAACGTTGATTATCATGTTACAATGGCACCTGTCAGTGGGGTGAATATATTAGGTGGCAGAATATTTGTCCTTGATGTGTTGGAGGCAGGGAAAACAGTCATGCATAAGGATGTGAGTAACTAAACTGTGATGGAACGACTGACTGATGACTAGGTCAGAGCATCTTCAAAACTGCAATTGTGTGAGATGTTCAGAATATGAAGTGGTTGGTAATAACAAGAAAGAAAACTAAGGCACATTAATGCGCATGGCAAGTGAAGGCTGGTCTATGTGGTCTGATTCACTAGAAGAGCTCAAATGGAGTAGTTCAAATTGCCAAATTGAGCTCACATTGCCAAATTGAGGAACTTAATGTTGGTTTTGAGTAACAGAACAATCTTCACAAGAGCTGAAATGGAGCAGCATAAGCACACAATGGCAGAGCATTCAGGGTGTTCATTATAATGTCTGTCTACTAAAAAAGACACCTACAATATACACAAACATCAGAACAAGACAACAGAACCATGGCACAGAAATGATTTGATTTAAGGAACTTAATCAGTTCAAGATGTGGACTTGGCTAGCATGTGCCGGAGGCCCCACCTTGTAACTTACAGGACATCAAGGACATAATGTCATGGTATAACATACCACAGCACATCTTATGTAGTTCATGCCTTGATAAAGGCAGAGGTATTTTGCCAGCATAGACGGCGATCTACATGATATCCTGCAGGTGATTATTTTTATTTTTTTCCATACATATGTTGTCTCCCGCCCAACTTCTAAAATTTTTAGACTGCAGAAACTTACCAATAAAACAACTCTATTGCCTGTGATTCATGGACAAATGCAGTAAACACTCCACACCAGCAGGTGCTGATGTTACTTCATCTCTCTCTTCCGGATGGATCCGTATGTGTCAACTCAGATGCAGATGGAAAGTCAGCTGTTATTTTGCCCTGTAATTTTCTTTTATGTGGAATAATTCAGTTCCGCATCACAGCTAGTACAGCCCATGACGTGTTTGTGCTACTTATCAAACTGTAACATCAAAGTCGTCTCAACTTGAGTATTTCACCTCTATGTTTGACCACCATTATTCATCTTCTTTATCTGGCCATCGTTCCGACTTTGAAATGTGTTTACACATGATTATTCAATCGCATCATTGCGCCATAAGGTGAAATGATCATTTGTAAGAGCATAGTGCACTGAGGTGAAACAGTGACTATCATCATATATCTTAGGAAAGGGAAAAGTCACCGTATTTTACACAGACAAGTATTAGCAGTACAGGTTTTGCCCTCAAACAAGAAAGTGCACTTTAGGCCCATATAGGCAACGTGCCATGTCGTCACGCCAGACTTCACCCACTCTCCTCTAACACAGATAACAATGCTATTGCTGTCTCTATTGTGTACTGGCCTGCTGTAACACTGTGCCCCATTGAAAGTGTGGTGTGCTTCATCTTAGTCATAGATTTTTGAAGGGACATTTTCAACATATGTCTAATGGTGCATGGAACTCCCAGTGTAGGCAACAGGTTGATGCCAGAATGGAGCTCTGATATACTGAGCCAGCGGCAACCACCATACCCGAGAGTGATCCATGAGATTCTTGCCAGTCAGCAAAAGCGCCCCCAATCTGAGATTAATGTTCAGCACCCTGTTAACGAATAATGGCCTGCCCTGAAGGTACACTATGCATCAGAGCTACACCTTTCACTGTTGCAGCAGGTTGTAGCAGAGTAGCCAGATTCATCCTGTTGATACAGTTCTTTTTACCAGTGTTGTTTAAAACATCATGTCCACTTCTGAGTTTACTTTTGATGGAACATAAAGTCAGTAAACTGTAAAGCGCCATTGTTATCTATAAAGCAAAAGGAACAAAATTATCAAAGTAGTGACAATTTTGTTTCTGTGTTGAGAAATATGAACAAGTAACTACCTTTCCTTGAAAGGGAGGAAGGAACACAGCATGGTTTTCCTGTTTGCAAATAAGAGAATGAGCACCCAAAAATGGGGATCTGTTTGTTTGCCACCGAAAAGTGACAGTCCCCAACAAAAGCACCCGTTCCCCTGTTGAAGAGAATCCGTCTGAAAGTAGATGTAGCTGGTGAAATTGCCACTGTTCTCGCAGCAGGAGAGTCCTTATTGGCTCCACAAGAATTTATTTATTTTTTCTTTGTGTCTCTTGGTACAAGAGGTGCACTATGTTCCTCTCAGCCAGCTGGACAGGTTTTTGAACAATTCAAGAACAATGTATGAAGAATGAGGTAAAAGTCGCATCTCCAAACATCTGTTGTTGACAGATCTTTTGATGTTTCAGGACCATTTGCGCAAATGACACGTTGAGCTTACAGAAAGTTGTCATCACAGTTTGAACAAAATGACTCTTATGTTACTGTTGTGTCTAATTAAGACCATTATTACCTCCTAAACTAATCCAAACTTAATTTAGTTTTAATATGGATAATATAAGACAAAGCTACTCCCATGCTGGTAACATCTATAAGCTAATAATCCTTTCTATGCCTACAAACTTAATAAAGATCTTTTCACAGAAGCAAAATTTTGTCACAGCATAAAATGCATTTTTAGGCTTAAGTGAGTCTAATTACCTAATTCTTACCCAATGCTTTATTTTCTGCAATAAAAACTGAAACTCTGTAGAAGCATGGGGAATATAACAAGAGGCTGGCAGTGCAATGGAAAAAGCTGAATTATGAGAGAAGAAGCGACAGACGCTGATGTGTCCACGCACATCATAGAGGGTCAATATCAGCAGATATAATTAGTACATCAGTGCTAAGGATGTTGTCCACGATCATCAAAATGCAAATACAGGAACATCTTTCTTGTGGCTCAAGGGGCAGTAACATCAGTTGGTTGGACCAATATTTTTTTTCCCAACTTAAATATCTCAACATGGATATTAATTATTAGTTTATACAGAAATTCTTGGTCCCCAGAGGATGAACCCTAATGACTCTGGTGATCCACTGACATTTCCTCTTATATCACCATGGGCCTGACCTTTCTGGATTAAACAAAAAATATCTTACAAAGAAAATAACAATAAGTAACAACAAACATCAACCAAAGCATCTGCTGCTGTGACTGCAATGACGTGTTGACATTCATGGTTTTAGGACTATGTGTCGTAATGACTTGTTAGGTGAACCTAACGTTTTTCATCATGAGGTTGGATGTCATTTGGTGCAGAATATCTCACCAGATATTTGATGGATTATCATGATATTTACACCCCACCCCAGGATTAATTGTTCTTGCTGTGTTTATTCAGTTTAAGTTAGTAAGTACAACAGAGATCTGCTAGAATGGCTGCAAATTTAGTTTTGTGTTTATCTTATTTACCCTGCTGAACTAAATTACCTCTCTATTCTACTTGTACCATGTACATAGTACACTGCATTGACTACTGTATATCATCAGTGAAGCATCATTGGGTTTAACATTAGCATATAGAACTCAATACAATTTGTCCTCTTCGTCCACATTCTTCCATTAGAATTAAGAGCATGCAGTTCAACTTTGCATAGCTCATTCTCCATGTACATGCACAGTTAGAATAAATTTGAATTATTCAACCGGACCAACTTCAAATCACCAAGCACTGTGGTCTCACACTAGTAACTTGGTCTCGGCTATTCCCATACCATCATGTAAGTCCATGATACAAGACATGGTAACCACAAAGGTTTGTCTCACTTACATCCTTCCCCAGTGCTGTTTGTAACGCTTAATTAACTTGCCTCCAATTTCTTTTGCCTTATGACTACTGTACCAACGTATCTCCCTTAGATTAGCTGTGATGAAAGAGTGAGAAATAAGTTATGAATGTCCCGGAGCTTGTCTTCGAAAGAAGGCAAGTTGTCATCCGACACATGACTTCTTTTTATCAAGGTAGCTTACTTCCTTCATTCTTTTGATGTGTGTCATACTCGCTGTAATTGATTCCACTCACTTCTGTCATGCTTTTGCCTGCAATTTGCGCTGCAATATGCCACCATGAACTTTTTGAACCCATAGCATAATGGAAAAGCTGTAGGGGCTGTGAAGCATGAATTATCACCTGGTCTTGAACATAATGCTGCTGGCATAAGAACATAGACATACACTCACTCAGCGTGTCTTCCGCAATTAGAGAAATACATTTCTGATGAAGTTAGTGAGAGGAGCTATGGTTACTTGACTATGTAAGCTCCTGATGCTTCAAGAAGTAACTTATTAGATAATTTTTCCTGTAGTCATAAGGGTTTCTCTCTAATTCTCTCTGTTTTTACATTTAAATTTAAGGCTGAAATGTAATTGAAGCATATTTACTTCTCAGAAAGAAAATATAATGAATGGGTTTGTGGAAAAAAATAACTTCCAAGCATGAGGAATGTCAATAAAGCAATGGAAATGGAAACTTATTTCACTGGTTTAAAACCAAGAGAATATCAAATTTTCCCATGTCTAAAGCCATTACTAATTAATAGATTTATTTCTCCCATAAATGGAGGCATATGGGCTCGGATGGAAGCACTAAGGTGTGTTTTCTGTCTGCCAATGGCATCTAGTTCCATTTATCATCCATTAAGGCCTTGGCGTTTTGTTTGTGCTGATGCTGCCTTTCACCAGTACAAAACTTCTTGATGGAAAAAAATGTTTGCTGCCATAGAAAGTCTTTGAAATACATAGTGCTTACATAAATAAATTTGGTTGTGTTTATTCTATCAGTCTCCTGATTATCTGGATTCAGTGATATTTTCAAGATGAAACAAGTCACAAATTTAGCTTGACAAGCGAAGAGGCATTATGTATGAGAGGAAAATATGTTCATATTATGCTTTCTATTCCTTTTTACATAAGTCAGGCCTCCCTCCCTACAAGTATTCAGAGAGGGGGCTGTTAGAAAATATAACCTACAGGCCACTGATGAACAAATAAAACCTTTTGAAATTTTAGAAATTGAAGTCAAAGAATTTAAGTCAAATATGAAGGTAGAGGTATAGTAGAGGAACACTACACTGTTCATAGGGTATGTAGAGGAAAAAAAAAACATGAACGCAAAAATAATAATAAAAAGACAAATGTTTGAAATGAACGAAGGCAATGGGCATCTATACCCACAGACTTGTAGCTTAAACCTAATGCAAATGGTAACCCAGAAACAAGTAGCGCCTAGAGGAGGCAAGACAAAAGATAAAACAAAGTGACTGTGTTCTTTGCACTAATAGTATACACTGTAACCCAAAATGTTTTTCAAAGTCAGCTTGGGGCTAAAAAGTCATTTGTTTAATGGTTTCTGCTCAGCAGGAAGCCAACAGTCTATTTTTAAAAAGTGATACTGATAGGAAGGCCACACCTTTAGAACACCCAGTACATTGTACTGTAGTTTATCCCCAGATGACCTCAGCAAAACTGCACTTGCTCAATTTGAACGCATATCTCTATGATAAGGGCATTAAAACTGGACGACTTTCTAAAACACTGCATGGTGACCAAATGAGAGCAATAAAAGAGGTGAGAGGGAATGAAACATAGGATGTAAAGATGAATAAGAGGAAGAATAGAGGCTAAAAGAAAAGAGATACCTTATTCCACTGTATATCTGCCTGAATCAAAGGCTTTGTGCCTTTTTTCACTCCTTTCATCCCTTTGTCTATGCTGTACTGTCGCTGCTTGCTGTGGTCACAGAACCTTTTCACTGTGACTTTCTCAGTGTGGTGCCGTGCAGCTTGCTTCAGCACAGATATAACTAAGAAGATCAGAGTGGACCTTTGCTACCACCTAGAGGTTTCTGCTATAGTGGCGTCACATCACATCACAGCTGTCAGAGAGACCCCCTTCACCATCAATAGATTGAGGCTTTCGGTCTGGCAAACCACCCAGTTGGACAGGAAAGCTTATTCAATATCAGGATTTTTAGGATCAATGTACTCTGTTAAAGGAATGCAACACAGGACCACTCATCTTAAAATCTCTACTCTTTAGCATATTTCAAAGACAAACTTGTTTGTTCCGAAATATGACTCATGCATTTTTTTTAAAGTCTGTCCATCAAAACCACCTCTGTGAGACAGAAAGTAAGGAGGCTCCGGGGACACACATTTTCACTTTCAAAGCTACTAAGCAGGAGAAAGTTTCCAGCACCTCCTCAACATTTAAACTTCCACTACTTTTACTACTTTTAAAAAAATCTATGGACTCCATTGGCCTCCTTACTTTTTCTATAACAGTCCCAGATCAGAAAGTAAATGATATAACTACTTTATAGAGCTTATTTCTACCTGGGGAGAGCAGCAGGGTGGTGAGTTTATTTGATTTTCCCAGTACTTTAAAACCATCAAGCTTCTGCCCAGCGAGAAGTGATCCTTAGTCTACAGACAAACCTCAGAGGCTACAATTTGATAGCTGGACAATGTTTGCTACATGGTACAGAACAAGCCTCGAGATCTACGTTGACAACTCAAATTTCTATATTTCTTCTGATGAACTTCTCTATAGTAGAATACATCAGTGATACCTAAGATGCAATGGAGAGCACACAGGATACTTATATGGTATTAAAAGAAGGGCTGGTGTAGGGCTGAGTGTCAGCACCCTGGAGGCAGTAGCAGAGAAGGGAGAGTAGGGACTAAACTCAATTCCTTCTTGGATATCACCTCTCTCTCCGTCTGTAATGAGCTGATGCGGCTTTGAGCAACTTGAGCCTCATCTCACCTCTTTCTGAAGGTGCAAAATGGAGTGTTTTTGTCACTCTTTTGTGCTGACAGACACCGCAGTGTACAGCGCTCCCCGACTAAAATTGTCCCGGTCTCAGCAATTTAGGATGCTATCGAAGCAGGACACCTGAATCGTCACACTGCCCTCACATTCCTCTGCGTTGGGCTAATCCGTGCAAGATTCTCAAACATGGTCCAGACGTGTATCTTTTTCTGTAGTTGGTTGTGAATCAATAAACATTGATAGCACAAGCATGCTGCCAGGCACTAATATACATACATGGTAATACACACAATATTGTAACCTGAAATGCACAGCAAGCGATTTAGGCATCCAGCACGTTCAGGCAGGTCCAGATATATATTTTATTTACTTCAACGGGCAAGTGTATGTTTGTATTATTCATGCCTACAAAACACCAGACAACAACACTGTCTGTGACTGTACATGTGTGAGAAACAAATGTATATATAACCACACAATTCATCTGTGAGGGATGCATGAATTCTGGAAACCTTTACAACACCAATTTTCAGTTTTGTATTCTGTTTTTCTATTTGCAAGGTCTAAATTATTTCCAGGGGTGGCGAAGCTTTCTGACCAGAATGCGTTTTCAAAAAAATATCTAAATCTACAAGTACAGTGTACACAATGTACATAAGATAACATTTACAAAGCCACTATTGTGGTTGTTTAATGAAGTGAAATGTTCATTTATCCTCGGCTCGGGTGACGACACATTTAAGATGAACCTTACAATGTGAACAAATTTGTGTCGTCTCCTTGGAAAACACAAAGGATTAGGTTTAATTGAGGATGTCAATACAAATCATGGTAGATAAACCTTTAAAATAATTACAAAGAGCTTCAGAGCCTTTAAGCCTTTTAGATTCAGGGACAGGGCTGACCACTGGGATCAGGGATTTAGAGACCCTCAATTCACAGGGCTGGAAACAAACGTAGCGTAAGAACAAAGCTTTGTACACATAGCAAACTCTGTGCTTTGAAGTATCTTTATTGGGTCACACATTTAAATTTCATATGAGATAATTCTGACTTAAAAATGCATCACACATACTCACATCCTAAAATCAAGGGATATTTTTTCTTATGTTAAGACTGATTTACCAGAGAGAAACACACACAGGGGTAGTTGTTTTTTTTCTCCTGGCAGCTGTGGGACGTGGCTCCCGTGGCTCAAATAATGTCACAGAATAGTGTATAATCTTTGGAACAGCTGTGGCTGGAGATAAAACCTTAATCAGGTGAAGGGAGCTTGGTAATATAATAACCTGAAGCTAGAGAGTCACCAAAGATGCACTGATAGACAAAAAAAGAAAAAAAAAAGACCACTCCTTGATAAGCTTAGATCAGAGGCATACGTAGCTCTGTCACTATCTTGGCCCACTCAGAAGTGGAGAGACATGATTGAAGGACTTAATGAAAAAAGCCTTGTTGCTAAGTGCTCTGTGACAGAGGGGATGGATAGAAAGACAGAGGAAAATGTCAGCATGAGTATGTTTTAATGACATACTTTTGAATCTTGTCAAGGATTCTTTTATTGTCACAGGGAACATGTGACTGATGGTGTTGAAAGAGGTGCCTTCTTGACAGGGTGTAAAATGAGCTACATGAGTCACATGTGCTAACACGTCTACATTCAGTCAAATGCAGCATGTTCCATTAAGTTTAGTGACAATGGGATTTACATGAGCCATAGCATAAAAACATTAATAACAAAAGGTAAATGAAATAGGTTCTTTTTTAAAGTACTATATAAAAAGTATGTGCACAAAAGCCACGTGGAAGTAATGATACATATTCTCTCGTTATTCCACCGACCAACAGATGGCAGTAATGTGGGAAAAAAAATCATAACATTGCACCAACAAAGGCCAAGAAGAAGGCGGCCGCATGAATGTGAGTGTAAACACTGTAAGCTTCAACTTCCAGACAAGATAAGGAAGAAAATGGATTCAGCATCAAGGACACACACAGTGTGACTTGCTGAGTAACTCTAAAAACTTTGTTTACAAGAAGATTTCACAGGGCACCTTTACATCCTGCATTTATTTCCACCATGTTTGATAGCCTGCAGTCATCATCTTCACTGCACATTCATTGGCAAATTACATTTCTTTACTGCAGCTCACTGTCAGTCAGACCACCGGCGCTGTGCTGGCTTTACAAAGCTGTTCCTAAAGACAGAATAGTGCAGCGAGTTGTCTGGAACTCCACAGAGTGTTTTATTGTGAAGTATTTTCTGTTGGTACTTGATGCTGCGTTGGAGAGGAAGATAGCAGAGAATACTGCCACACACCCAACACACCTCAGTATTGGTGTGGAGGTGAATGCAATCTCAAGCTCTGAGATGCCAGCTGAGAACAAAGTCCATGATTAAATCATCAAACTATTATCAGGTAAAGATGGAAAATCCAGTGTGGTAACAATTGATGGAAAATATTTATTGAATGCATATGTATACTGCTCTTGTTTGGGGTTTTTATTCACACCTACTCCAGGTCAAACAGATTTTAAGCGAGTTGACCTGTATGGAAACCCTGAATGCAAAACACTGTTTTCTTTATTTTGCTTTTCCCCTATATACTGTCATATCCATCGTTCAACCATATGCTCTCAGTGTGTTCGCACCTTCCCAGTCACCCTGACTTACGCACTCACCTGCACACCTGCTCCCAATTCTCTCATCTGTTCCCTTGTACTTAATCCTGCCTGTAGACACTGCTCCTTGCCAGATCCTCAGTGTTACCTGAGCTGCCGTTATGGTCTCACCATTGTGACTGCCCGTTCCTGTTCCAGTTATCTTGTATTAGAGTGTAAACCTGCTGCCTCTCTCTGACCTGCCTACCTTCCATGCCCCAGTGGACTCGGTTGCATGCTATGCTGTTTTCATGTTGCTGTTGTGATTTCAGGCCTGTTCGCTGATAATCTTCTTCAGGTTAAGTCTCTTTAACTGTACCTCCTCTGTCTGCACTGTATGTCCGCACCTGTGTCCTCTTCTCTATTCATGAGCTGTTTAGACATAGATTTGACCTTAGTCAAAAGCTGGCGTGATCGGAAGTGCTCTTTGCTTCATTAAACTAAGGCAATTGAACACGTGAAATCTGTCGTCTGTTTATTGGAGCACCACAACATATGAAACGGCCCAGTCAGACTGAAAAACAACAGGAGCTAATCCATCCATTGTCTAAGTCTTAACTCTGAGGAGAATATTTGAGGTATAATTGCTCTTTTACTAACAGCAGGTCTTGGTTATATATATATATATATATATATATATATATATATATATATATATATCTTCTAGACTCACTTACAGAGAATAGAATGAGTGATAGCTCAGCTTCACACTTCAAAAAGCCACATGGTTGTTGATGAAAAGACTCACTAATTGAACCTGTCATGTTTTTGTCACAAGAGAGTCTCTCTCCATTTGGCCACTTTGACACGCAGTATGCTGTTTTCACTTGATGTTTTTGCTGAGGGGATGAAAAAAAGTGTCTTTGCTGTATGGCCAAAGTGTTCATTATAACCTTCAGAAAGCACAGCACTATTAATAGTGTCCTTAAAAATAGGAAGGTGTGCAGGTGTGTGACTACGTGCGCAATGAACTGTGAAATACCTGCACATGCTATATATATTTATCAGTATGGATGCTAAGCACATAAAAAACACTGTGGATAGTTTGGTAAGTCAGATGATTTGTTCAAGCAAAGGGTCCAACTAAATCTGTCTCGTTGCACATTTCCAGCAGGGGCTCCTCTTAGATATGTAAAGCTGACATATACAGAGAGTTGGGTGCTTTTATAACTGTCACTCTACTTATTGAAGATATCCAATGTGTGTTGACTCTACCATCTCCCTCAGCGAGGGACCATTTTCCTTTAGCAGCTTCCATGACAACATCATGCAAGAGTTGACGGGTTCAGACCAGAGCTCTTTAATAGACTGACACTGTAGGGTTTTATGTTGCCGAACAGTGGAAAACTTATAACATACAGCAGTCTTTCTAGACCACAGGCCACAGAAAAAAACATGACATTTGGTGTGTGATCACAGAAAGTTTCTTCACTTGACTGTTTTGACTTCTGTTGATTCAAATCCATCTCCTCTTCTTTCTACATATGATCCCACCCACCTCATTGTCTTCTTAGTCACCCAGAAAATACAGTGGTGAAAAAAGCACAGATATTCTAGATGTTGATATATTTTTAAGCAATTAAAGATCTGATGATAGAAAAAAGGCACAGACTTCTGTTGATTTATAATGTAATAAAGTTTTCCCTTTATAAATCAGTGTGGAGTAGTATCTTTTCAATAGTATTGCCCTCAAGACAAATCACAAGACCGCTAGTTGCTGCTTATATAACTTAAATATTGATGATCATGGTTTTATCATCAACCAGTGAATGTTTCTCTTTCTTTAATGAATTACAGTAGCATCCTGATGTACTTACAGTAAAAGTGTAAGTAAGTAAAGGCTTCACAGCAGCCAGAATAGCTTTTAATTCCCATGAAAAACAAATAAAAAATACATTTCCCAACAGAAATCAGCTGTTGTAGCCTGTACCGGTGCACACACAAATTTAGATTCAGGAAAAAACACAACAATTTAATAAGAAACTGTGTGATAATGTAGCTGTATGCAAAAAACGACAGAAAAAGATATAAGCAGAAACTCTTCCACAGCTAATGTACAATTCTGCTAATATAAGAACATTGTGATACATAGCCTCCTCCTACAGAAGAGATTACTTTTCGCCTCTCAGTTACATGTGCATATAAAAAAACACAAAAAAACTTTGTCCTCATTTTAGCCCTCTCCATGATGACAACACTCTTGCCTCATGTATTGATGGGGGAGTGTAGGGGTGGGGTGGTGGGGGTATTGAGCACATAGAGTTCTGAGAAGAAAAGCATAAATGCAGTATAGACAGCATGTTGTAAGAGATCAAGAAAAAGTAGAAATAGCAGATATGTCTTTCTTCTTAGCAGGTTTTACTCCATAAATCACGAAGAATATTTCTTGTTCCTGAAGCAGACATGAAGCAGTTGATGTCTTTGACAAGGACTGTAACACTGAAAATAGTGAATTCAGTATGCGTGTATCTCCTTTGTACTTACTTTCACTTTGCCCTTCATGACCGTGAATGGTTGTGTTTTGCAGCTTTTGGGTCTTTTAGTGGTTGTTGTGAATATCAACTGCAGCTAAAGGACATCTGTCCTTAAAAAGGTTTTTTTCAGTAATGAATACTGAAATGGAAAATGAACGTACACTGAGTCACAATGTGCAGCTGAAATCTTTTCTGCACTAGAGTTTGTTCACTGAACAACAACCTTAAAGTAAACCAAGCTTAAATATATTGTATTTGTAAATTAAGATTATCTGACCACAGAAAATTATTTCTGATCTTTTCAGTTTCTTCTCACATCTATGGTAAGAGTTACTCATACAGGCTCAGTGAAAATGAAACTAATCGAAGGGGGTCTGTGAGTGCACATTGGGTAAAAATTAATGCTTTCATTTATTTGCCAATAATGACCAGACTGAGTTTCTGTTCTATAAGGCCAGGCAGAGGTGGTTCCTTCAGGGCTCCACCAACATGCTCTGATGATATTAGGTCCAGCCTTTGCCAAGGATCAAACAGTGACCAGTTCATCAAATACTCTGAGCTGGACATTCATAAAACATGCCTTCCCCGGCTCGCTCTTGGCATAGGCTCAGATGTAATAAATCGCATAATGTATATTTCATAACCTAACTGGTTCAGGGTTGTATTGAGAGTTGTATTAAGACAGTTACCTTGGAGACTGAAGATGGGATTTGCTGTATGTTTAATCAAGGATTTAGTCCCGTAGCATTGACCATACCACTGGCACACAAGCCATATAATGTAAATTTAAAGTTCAACAGATTCTTCAAACCCAGAGCAAAAGTATGTATTCCTTTTTAAGAAAAGGTTGTGTCAGATCAAAAAAACTGCACTGGCATCTATTGTATTACTAAATTTTCTAATCACTTCTTCAGAGATGATAAAAGTTTACTGCCCTACCACACCTACAACCCCCTTATCTTTCATATGATGTATTCATGCATGCATGCACACACACAACTTTAACAAATGAACAATTTCCCTTTTACAGCCTTCTTGTTATCGCCAGTAAACTGCCCTCTTTCTTATTGCCTCCATGTATTTCCAATTATTTTATATGTGAAAGAGGGCAAAGGGACAAATGGAGTGGAGATGAGAGAGAGAGAGAGAGAGTAGCAAGCCAAGACACTTTGTAATGCCATGAGCAGGTTATAAGGAAGATAAATAGCGTGACACCTTAATGGAGCCATACAGTTATCCCTTATGAATAAAGTGAGATTGCTTCATAAAAGGTACCGTCCATGATTAATGATAGAACTGAACCACTTGCATCGATCCCGGACATAAATGGACTCTCCAGTATTTACAGCTGTTAATGTTATAACAAATGGTATTATAAAAGTTGGACGCACTGTAAGTCCAATAAAATGCTGCCTCTGGTGGACATTGTTATTACTGTCTCCTTAAGAGTCTTTACGTGGCAGTGGGGGGGCGCAGTAAACACTGACAAAGGACACTGCATCAGATTTACTAATTCTGGCAAACTTGGGTTGTTTCATTATTTCTGTGGTAAAACGGTACAATGTTATTAAAAGTTTAAAAGAAGGAACCAAAAGAAAGAATCCAACAGAGATGCCTGAGGTGTCACAACTGGTGGTGTAAAATCAGCTCTTGTGATACACCAAAAAAAGACACCTGACTCTGATAATTAACACTGAATATTTACACCACTTTAACTTTGATATCCACTAAAAAACCTTTTTTAAAAGTCTAAAGGACAGATGCAGAATTGAACTTGTGAGAATGTTTTCTTTCTGCCACATATCTGATTGAACAAAATTCAAAGGTGAGCTTCTCTGTATGTACGCACTGAGGTAATAAATGACTTAAACAGATGCAATCGCCTCTCAGCCTGCATTCCTACTGAGCAAGCCAGAAGCAATTTCTAGGGTTTGAAGGCTGGATATTAACACCTCAAAGTCATGCCATGTCGGCAGCTCCACCATAATGTGTAGTACAAACACAGTCCGTCTTCTCTGAAGCAGTATAATCAGGCACATTGTGAAAGGCTCTGATTCAATTAGACAGAGGTGGACAACAGTGTGTCTGGAAAGACTTCACATCTAGAGTTGCAACCAATTAACAGAACTAGATAAATACAGCAGATGGGTGTTAACAAAATAAGCATCAGGTATAGTTTGATGTCGTTGATCAAATTACAAGACTAAGTAACTGTTTTGCTTAAATGTGATACGTTTGGCAGTATTGCCGCGACTGTTCGAGACACATGATACCGATCGTATGACGCTGCACACAGCCCTGCCACAACTAATCCAGACCTTGATGTTAACGAGGCGAGCCTTCAAGGGATGCCTGAGGCAACGACCCTTGATGGGAAATCAAGTGTGCTCACTTGCACTAACTTCCACCTTAAAGAAATTCCAAAATATTCAGACTTCACCTGCTTGCATTTTAAAGGGATATCAGCAGGATTCACGTTAACATCTCTGCACTCACAAGCTTCCTGTGTCTCACTCTACTGTGATTAACTTATATGGAATCACATGACTCATCCCTGGCGAGCAGGGATCGTAGTCGCTAATAAATTTTACATGTTTACACTGCAAGTTTTTATGGAGATGTTTAAATTTAATACGATATTTTATGGTTCCTTGACCCAGCAGGCAATATGAGGGAGACAGAGAGAGAGAGAGAGATATGTCTGTGTGACCTTAATGGACTTTGTTTGTTCCGGTATCTGAAGAGCACATTTTGTCTTCTGTTGTGTTTATCATCAATATAATACAGTGCTAAAAATGTTCAGAGCTTTGTAGGACTCTTAACTATGTTTTCATTCTCTGATTTTCTCCACGTCATCCTCTCACATTACAAAGCCCCTTAATATTGTAACAAAAAAGAATGTGGCTATTAGAGGTAAGAGTATGATTTGACAAGGGTTAAATTTGGGATACAACATCATTCATGTTTACTGTACTGATCAGACACAATTTTAAAACCACTGACAGGTCATATATAGTATATGTATATATAATGCATATGTAATGCAGGTGTTCAATGTATGTCTACAATTCAATTTCTAAGAGAAGAGACTCATGAGATGAGATCATAGTCTAGACCAGTGGCAGTATTCTCTTATTTTGTAAAACCTAATAACAGTATTTCTGTTTAATATTGACAAGAGTCAAGATATTGACACTTCTTTAGATAAAAAGTGACCAAATAAGAGAAGTTTCTCACTGAAGTAATCATCTTGCCCTTTCTGCAGCCTTTTTTGTTTTGTTTTGAGGAAAGCAACACCTCATCTTACAGGTTAAATATGAGACTGAATGTGCTGTTATGCTACACTGCTTTTTCTCTTTTTTTTTTGGCCATGTGTCACTGTCGCTTGTGATGGTGACCAATGAGAGAAGATGCAGCTCAGATCAATGGTCTTTCGGATGGCCTGTTGAACCTGGATCAATAGCTACTGGCTGAGTGAGGACTTGTTCTCTGATTTGGTGTTTCTCACTGTCAGACACTTTCTCATAAGCTACAGTCACTCTTTCAGCTATCCACCCACGCACTGAGCACACACACACACACACTTCATCTCTATCTCTCCCTCTCTCTCTCCAGGCTAAATAGTTTGTTGGAAGTCCCCAGTGCAGCATGGTTAAGTCATCATGCCTTCTGACAGAGATGGAAAGGGTTATTATCTGATGCTGCTCTGGATTCATGCCGTGTGAGACAAAGGTGCATCTGGATCAATACACATAGTGCTGCGGCTGAGACACTAAGCCTTGTCTAGTACATCATACACACTAATATAAATCTGACTTACCATCAAGTATCTGACACGCTTATTGTCTTTCTTATATGTTATTGACAACCTTGAATAGCTCCCAATATTCATTTGGCCCCATTTTTGTATTGACTAAAATTAAAATATTTACAAAAATGTAATAGGACTAAATAACTTTGGGGAAATGGGGTTTAAAAATAAAACAAGTCAAACCCTGCTTGTGCTGTTGTAGATAATTTTTTCTAGGGTTTCAAGTTTCCAATTTTTATCCTATGCCCCGAACAGCACTCTGTAACAACACACTCATGCTCGTGTCCAATTATGTTTTGAAAATGAAATTATCTATCACTGGGCGAAACACAAGACATTGTGTCCCTCACTTGCAAGAAATTGCAATAAAAAAGATTCTGCAAATTTAATTGGCTAATGGAGTTGCCCATGACAGAGAGAGGGAAGGCAATAATTTCATTTGAATTGCAGAATCTTACTACTAAATCCTCGGCTTCTAAGGCATAAGAAGGAACAAACATCAGCATTTTACCCAGTGAGGAGAAAAAAACAGCAAGGACAGCAAGATGGCTGACTGCTGCTAGACAATAAACAGCTGACACCATAGGTTGCCATGCACTGATGTACCCCCACAGCTATGTCTTGTGAGGTAAATCTCTCTCAGAAACTCCTGCTCTCTAGAAAAATCATGCATAATCCTCACTTCCAAAAAAAAAAAAACTAAGCGAGGTCAAACTTAATGATATCAGGCCAGTGGCTTCTAACAGCTTGTGAAGACCTTTGGAGAGACTGTAATTTGCATTTTTGCAGTAAAGATGGTGCTTTGTCGTGGCATGGGGTGTGCAAACGCCTGGAGAGAACTAGTGGTGTCATCAGGAATTTGTTGTTTTACTATCTCAGTGCTTTTAACACAGTACAACCTCATAAATCTGAATGTCAACGCTCAATAAATTGGATTCCGAGGTATCTAACTGGGCTCAATTTGTTACTTAAAGGGAACATGACTTTACATCAGATCTCCACTGACATACATCCCCACTCAGTGTTGTATTGTCTTCTTCTTCCTTGTTTATCTTGTATACAAGAGGCATAAAAACACCATTAAGAAATCAGCCATTTGCAGAAATCCTCCAGTGAAATGGTATTTGTCAGTTGTATTTTTTAGTGTCTCATGAAAGCAGATAAATCATTTCATAGTATCTTCAGTTATAAACTAAAGTACTGAATACATTTAAATTTTGACCCGATGAAGTGGAGGGATTGTCAAAGATATTACAATTCATCCGGTGGGGAACATTACATCTTTTCCTTATTAAATGGCCATACTCCATTGGTTGTAGAGAAATATCACTAAAAGGTGGATTATCAATCTCATGGTGGTTCTGGGGATCAGGTGACCATGAATGTCTCATGACAATCTGTCTAAAAGAGTTTCTGGGAATGGATTATCTCAGTGGTAGATCGGTTGACTAACAATGCCAACAGCATCCATCCATCGCTCAAATATATGTATATATGTCCTCTTTGTTAGCTCTGGTCTCATGTTGTGATACTAAGCATCCACACTGGATGTAAGTCATGCATTGTAAAATTGTCCAATACAAGTGTAATCATAGACATTCTGTGCCGGATGCAAGAATGACAGGGATGAAACTGTGAGCAAGTACTGACTTTTCAAATGTATTTTACTTTCCTAAGTTATACATTATTATGAGACTCGTGATAATGAAAAAGCAGCACATTCTGTTTCCACATTTCAAACTCTTTATGCCACTTCCACGTCCCATCCACACCATGACCATTTACCATGACCCTCAGTGAATGTCTTGGCGCATGTGCTCGGAGATCTTGCTTTTGCCTCCACATACACTCTGCAGCCTAAACCTCGTATTCACGCTTTTTTGTATTCCAAGGATGACACACCTTTAGACACAATATCCTACAAAGAGAACTCTTGATCTGAACTGTACTATATCGATCTTTCACTTCTTTTGGCATGAAAAAATACTTTTCTATCCCGCACCCTCTGTCAGGTTCCATTCATAGGATTTCATTCGCAATTGAGACCTTGTGTTTCACCCTGTTGGAGTCCTGTGTTAATTCATCTGTGAGTTTAATATGAGATTTTGTCACCTGTTGAGCTCTTCACAGGCCAGTAGAAACCTCAGATGGTGTTCTGTTACACTCCAATTGTGAATTGTGCATGAAAGCCATGAAATAGCATCATACGGGTCACTGATAGACTTTTGTGACCCTTACTCAAGAGGCCTGACCATTGTGCCATCAAATCCAAAACTTTTGATAAAGGAAAGATTCCTTATCTTGAACAGTTTTGCACAAATACTGCACTGAGCACAAAATCCTGTGAGACACAGGAAGCGCCTCTGTCGCCTTATTGCTTCACTCAGACTTTCTGAGACAGAAACACACCATGGACAGCATGCACAGCTCTGTTCAGTGTTAAATACACCCACGGAATTACATAAAATACAACTGAATCTTTATCACTTTATTTCTTACGTCATGGCAACATCAATGAGAGCACTTAAGAATAAGAAGTTATTTCAATCACACACATCAGAAAGCTTTTTAATGAGGAAAAAATGTATTGTTCTGTGGTGACTCAGGGGGCATTGATGTGCAAATCATCCCTCAAAAACTCCCTGCTTTTGGCTGAATACAGAAGAAGTCCACTTTCCATTAAGTAAATAGATAAATACAGTAGAAACAGAGACAGGGGACATGCATGATATGGTCCAAAATCCCCTTATCTCTTTTCAAAGAAATTCCAAATTGGCCGGGGAGACGCAACTTCAAAAGAGAGTTACTCCCCACCGAACCTACCTCTTGACTCTTTGATTGTTAGCTATTCCAGCCATGTATGAGGCATTGTAGAGGCTATAAAAAAAGCATGACCGCATGTTTTATTCATGGATTCTCAACTTTCATAAGATAAGGGGTGTCATTGTTGCACCAGCGCAAAGTTAGCAGAGCTTCTGTGTGAATGTTTCACCTTCAGCTTTTGCAATCTGCTGCATTGTTCTAATCACAACTTCATGTTTATCTTGGTGGGAGAACAAAGATAGAAAAGACAAACAAGACAATGTCCTGTCTGTTTTGATTTCTGTTCAGGGAAAGCATTATATAAAGTGAATGTGATGCCTCCGTGATACAGTGGTTTTGGCAGATGAAAGCATTTTTATTGGTGGTTGCAATGCCTCTGTTGAGACAGAGCTATGGTTTTGTATACCTGCAACAGCATACAGTGGCATGCATTGATACATACACACATATGAAGGTACATGTGTATATATGTGCAAATAGCAAAAAGAAATATGTTGCTACCCTACACTAAACAGATTTGTTGCAGATGGAATTTCTACACAGTGAGGTCAAGGGAAACACAGGAAAGGTCTGCCTAGAATGACTTGCATGGTATTTTGTGGGGCTGTACCTGGGTGTGATAGCTTGTGCTGATATATTTGGTCTGACATTTACGATAGCCTCACTGTATTCTCTAATTATTGAACAATTTCAGCATAAAATCCGATTTAGCGGCTCAAATGAAGCTGCCTGAAGTCATTTGGCTCTGGCCAAGACTTATCTCCTCTGGTGGTTTTATTCATTTGTTTTGCTATATTTTCTTCTTTTGTCAACCTTCCCACTGTATATGCCCTAAAGATTTTTCAGCACTGGAGTCTGAGGGGGTGAAGTGATCAGTTTAATCACAGAACAACATTGCCCCCTGTTGGTTGCACATGAGAAAACCTTTCAGTTGATGCAGCTGTAATATGTATGCTGGAGCCACACATATCCACTTTGTAGTCACACACATTTTGTTGTTGCAGCTGATCACTGACCTTGTCTGCTCACTTATTATAGTACTGGTAGCACATTAATACCCTTACATCTCAAGCAAGTCTAATAACACAGTCACCACATAGCTTCTAGGTATGTGTAGGTAAATTGCTTGTTTATCAATGCACCTATGCCTGCCTTATGTTTCACTGAATTACTCACAATGCACAGACACAAAGCTTAACAGTGCATTGCAGCCTCATGGGTGTGAATCTACTGTATATACGGCGTATTCATGTATATATTTATAGTGTACTGCCACTGCCGGAGGTGATGGTGGACAGTTGAACAGGATGAAACACCTCAGTTGCACATGTTTTCCACGAAAGATAGACGACGGTTGTAAAAGATGGAAACAATCTTTTATAACCATTGAAAAACATAACAAACCAATAAAGGTTCCTTTTTGTATTTTTATTATTTGATTTTCTCAGGCAGAAATGTACCAATTTCTATCTGTCTCAGGGTTTTGAGTTGAGCAACATTAAGCCAAGCAGAGCACTGTTTGTCTCTCTTTGCTGTGTGTCTCTGTCCCTTTATTTATTGTGTTGTGATTCTATCTTTCTCCTTTTTGAAAGGTTTCATTTTTTTGTTTTTGTTTTGGTTTTTTATGTGTACGTTTTATTTTCTTTTAGCAATTTTGTGTTTGCTTTTATTTCGTTTTTCATTCTGTCTCTTTTTTCTCTTCCAAATCTGATTGGCTGCGTCTCTCTACATATTTTCTCTTGTATCAACTCGGGCATGTTGCTTTATTGTTGGAAACTATGATTTGTTTTGCATCTGAGCCAACATGATAATGATAATTCCAGAGTAAACAAGGGACAACTGTGTTTGTCATGACAATAAACCGGTGTTCAGAAGACATTTGAAAACATTTGGTGATGTGGATTTAATTTTCTTTGTATTATCCTACTTTAGACTAACTACTCTGTGCCAGTCTAGGCAGAGTGAATTTTATTGTTTTCACATTTTGAGACTGTGTGTTCATCATCAGGGAAACTGTGGTCCTGGAGGCATCAGGAGACCTGTGCCTCCATGTGTTGATGGGTGTGGTGTGATCCCATCATAAGATCTTTTATATTTTGTCATACTCATAATATTAAGAGATTTTTTTTCTCCTACATTTTAAGTCTCCATAAAAACTAGACAGCTCATAAAGGGTTACTGTTGCGGTGTACTATTATTCACCCTTGTTGATGACATTTGGCACTTCCACAGAAAAGAAGGAATGGAACAAAAGGTAAATTTAAATTTGCAGATGCTGTGGTGTTCAGAATAAATGTTGACTACTTGTGCCAGTCTTCTCTCCCACCGCTTTTTTCCATTAGCCAATATTAAAAGAAGCAACAGTGGGAAAGATCAAACACAGTGAAACTTTCCGAGTATTTTTTATCCCTGTACCTGCTGGCATTTTGCTCAGCATGAAACAGTGTAGTGCATCTGAACATTTGGCATCTGCTATAGTATATTTACAGGTCTGTTGTTAGTTTGTGTTTGTGATCATTGTCCTGCTTGTTTAAGATCAAATAAATGTTCTGATGATATTTTGGATCTAACACTGAACCACTGTGGCCAACTGTGCATCAACTGTTTGATTTAATACGTAATCCATATGAGTCAGCTGCCATTGTATGGAGGAGTTAATCCACCTGGAGAGACATTTCCAAGCTGTTGGCCAGATTCTTCTAGATGCCTGCAGCTCTGCAATTAATTAATGTTCTGCTTTTTGCAGCCACCTCATCATAGGTTGACATGGTTTCACTTGTTTCATGTCAAAAAAGGTCCTCGGCCAAGCATCTGTGCTAAAGATTGAGTGTATTTAACAAGTGTGCCAGTGTTCTTATATAGCACATATACATTAGGTTTCAGGTTTTTATATAAAAAACAAGGATATTAATCTAAGTAGATGTGATATACTGTCGTCCGTATGCAGATTAGGACTGAATTAAACATGGAATAGATTTAACATAAACTCATTTGTTACTCTTATGTGTCTAGAATATCTATCAGACTTGTATTTGGGAATAGTTATTATTCAAACAGTAGCTTTTAATAAGCACAAGATATGAATAAGTGCAACTTATAATGATGCTAGAAAAAGGATTTATTATTCTGTTTAGTGTCCATTTTATTCATTCCCACAAATCAGTTGTTTTGTACTGTTTATTAATCAAATTTGATACTCTAGTTGGGATCTGCTCCTGACTCTTAAATACGGTTTGTAGCAGCCTTGTTGTGTTTTGCATCTTAAGTATCGTTTTGTGTATAACTGCCCTCTGTGTCTGTGAGCACACATTTGTAATGCAGATGTTGCCTTGTTTATTCTGTCTGTCAAGAAAAGCTCATGAGAAGAAGATGAACACCCAGCCTCTGGTCAAAGTGTGATTTACGACTTCAGCATCCAACAGAAAGGGAAGGGAAATAAACCTGTAAATGTGCACAAATTAAAATGTCACCTAAAAGCAAACAAAACAAGACACATCAGCAGGAAAAGTGAAAGACAAGTGTCTTGACCTCTTAAAGTCATTGTGCCCTTGAGTGTCCTTGTCAGGAGACATATCATTGGGCTAACTGGTCTTTGAAATCATCCAAAACCAGTATAAACAAATGCTACTGTTCAAATGAATCACAGAAATCTCCACACTCTCTTTACACCTTCAACAACAGCTACTTTTGTATCTGATTATGTTCCACTGAGAATGTGATCCAAGACAAAAAAAGAAAGAAAAGAAATTCTAGGCACATATTTAGTTACAGCATTAATTATCAGTTGTTCTAATTGTATTCTCTGTCCATCTAATTAGTTTGAAGGCACAGTTTTCTACGGCAGTCAGTGTGTGGGAGGGTCGTATCAGGAACTGCAAATTAGGTCTGGGGTCTCGCTGATGAGCCAGGGGCATTGGAGAAGATACCAGAGTGCACCTTGACGGCCAGATGAAAGAGATACAGTAACCCTCTAATAATCTCTGCTACAACATTAGCAGCTCTACCTTCTCCACCTAATTTGAAATCCTACACAGTATTAAGTTTCTATAGTAGGTCAAGAGCACCAGTTACATAAGCTGAACTGGACACCGATGGTAAGTAAGGTGCTACGTATTAGTTGCTGAGATCAGTTTACAATGAAGTTTGCTTCTCGGGGGACGTCCTGTCGCTGCTGGATAATAATTCTGTCTGGTTAAACTTTTCATCGTCTCTTTGGAATGCAGTATTTTTACTAGAGAGGTTAACCACTGTTAATGTAAAATTTCAGTTCTAAATGAACAAAATATCTAAAGAAGTGTTCTACTACTTACTGCAGAAGGGGGAAATCTTCTTGGCATTTACTGTTTATAAATCAGTGTAAATTGTAACTAGTTTTCTTTTTTAATTGCTTTAAATATCTCCTTCTAGTTTGCAAGCACTCGTGTTGCGTGGGGACTGTGATTAACTTATAGCAATAAAAGTAAACTTGAGCTTCATATCTGCACATGCTTCACAGATAACAATACAACAGATAGGCAGTAGGGAAACATTCAGTAAAAATTTACTTTTATGAAGCAATTTTCATCTATTGTTGAGATATTTTAGTGTCCAGATGAAAAATCACCTTTGGCCTTTGGATAGGAGCAGGGGTCTGATACTGTAACTGTGTTATTGGATATTAAATTAAGATTATATGGATATAAAAGCTCACAAATGTTTACTGGGAGAAAGTAGATTTCATTTTCAGTGGAGATCCTCCACAAATGTTAGTGCTGCTGGTCATTGGAGGCCAGTGAAACAGAGATGGATCATTACTTATTGGCTTCATCTTTCTGTAGCAGCATCATGTAACCAAAGGAAACAAAACACAAACAGTCTTACACGGTAAAATAAGCATAAAATGATGGCAGTTTTGAAATTGTTATTTGTTAAATATAAACAGGAGCGATCCATTTACTTGTTTTGATTTTTTTTTATTGAAAATGATGTCAAAATTCACTTTCCTATTTACAGGTTCAGCAAAAGATTGAATCAGCGCCGACATGAACAAGATGATACTCTTCAATATACATCGTCTCAGCCAGACAAGTTTTGTGTGATTGTCACAAATACGGTAAATTGCATTAACACATTAATGGACAGAAGTGCAGTGACTTGTGGAAATTGAAACCACATAGTTACAGAAGTTACTAAGAATAGTCGATAACAATGAGAAATCACCCATAGCAACAGCAATATATAATTATTTTTATTCCATCTTTAACTGCAGTGTTTAACTGTAAATATTTATAATAAATTCAACCGACTTTAATTTCCATTACCCCTGCACTCCTTCTCTGCTTTGCAATGGTAATTATAGACTCAATAAATTCCTATGCAACCAAACTATGTTTTGACTGAGCAGAGATTTAAATTCTCTTTAGACTCTCAGAACAACTTTCCGCAGTGGAGTCCAAGTGAAACAGCTTAAGTGTTGTAATAAAACATGCCCAGGGGTGAGGAATATATTGCTCTGCTCTTAATGCTGGTGACAGATGGACTGGGAGGTGGAGGGGGGTTAAAATAATGGCAGGGAGCAAGGCCAGAGTGATGAGAGTGAGGCTGTAGTCCTGACCTTGCCTGACGGTCCCACCTACCCCGTCCGTCAGCAGTGGGGGACTAAGGGATGAGTGAGTCAGTGGGACCAGGATGTGGACGGTAAACAGGAATGACAGCTGACCTGGCAGCTCTCAATAGCAATGATGGAGGAGGATATGAGCAGTGGGGTGGGGGGTGGGGTCATCCAGAGGTAGATTTTCTAACACTCAGAGTCTGTCAAAGAGCCACAGGCCCTGTTGATGTGGTGGGACGTGGCCCTGAATAAAAACAGTCCACACCTCTGGTGTAGCAGAGTTTCATTGTTCCTGTGAAGCAGGAAGACAATAGAAGAGCACACAGACTGGGACTAGTCTCACGCTGTCTTCACAGAAGTGTGTTGGCATTTTCAGCAGAGGGTTCAGACAGAAACTTAAGAAGTGACAACTGCATAATGACATTATGGAGCTGTTTACAGTATGTAAATGCCTGCTTCCTTAAATACACCATACAACTTGTGTTTGCTAGTTGATACTACAACTGAACAGGCCAACTTTCTCTTTTTATGCTTGTGGTGTATTGATTATTAACAAAAAAATAATATGTATTATTTTCTTTTTCTTACATAACTCAAGTTAGTGGATAAACTAAAAAACACAGCATATCTGTGGGGTATAGCAGCAGAGCAGCAGTTATATTTGGAGCCATGAACCTCACCAGATAATAACCCAGATCTCACAGCTTTACATTTTTATATAACAAACCCTTCCTAACATTATTTAAAAAGAGATTAAGTGACCTCACCATCTTATCAACCAAACTCTTATATGTTCCCTACAGATTCTGTGTCGGTTTTTCTTAATGCCTGAGTCAGAGGCACCTACATTATTGTGGAATAAATATTAAATTTCTCATGTCCTCTGTAGAGGACATGAGAAAAACCAAATGCTTTTTCAGTGAAGTAGATTCTGAAAAAAAAGATTCCTTAGATGTTCACTCTGGATCATCTGCAGATCAAACTGAAACACACGTAATTATCTGTCATAAAAATTGCACCAGTGCTGATAGAAACCATTTTGAAGAATGATAGATTTTGTCAAGGTCCAACCCCCACACGCATTACATCATTCCGACAAATTTAGAGGAACAGATTTTTGAAGTTTCAGTACTTTGAAGTAAAAAGACTTATCAGTAGACTGCTGTACACATATGTTGGTTTGTGTGCTCAGCACCAACTAAACCAATTTGTTAGATGATGTTTGCTGTGGGCTTATGAGTATTTTGTGTGTGTGTGTGTGTGTGTGTGTGTGTGTGTGTGTTTGTCCTCCAGGTGTAACCCAGTTTCTAATTGAGACGCTCTTTGTTTACACCTGCAGAACTAGGCCAGTCTCCACATAGCTTAAACTAATCAATTAACAAAGATAGCACAGGAAAACACTGCCAGCGCAGCACAGCTCTCAGGACTGTTCCTATACAAACCCACTACAAGTATATAATTCATAGAGCACATGTAAATGTATAGCTTCCTGACTCACCTGATTCCATGACAGTGCATGTTCTTTTGTCATGCAATTAGCATAATCACTTGACCGTAAATGTGCTGTAGTTATGTCTGTCAGGTGACTGATCCAGACTGAAATATCCTGATTATATGTCACAGGAACAACATATTGTGCATACATTCATAGTTCCTAGAAGATTGAACCTTTGTGAACTTTTCCTTTAGCGCCACCATGAGGTCAGCATTTGCAGTTTTTAATCAAATATGTCAACAACAGTTTGATTGACACAAATCAGGTTGTTTGTTTTATTCAGAGGCATCAACATTTCCCTTTCACAAGCAGAACTAATGATGTTTTCATTTCCGAAGTTTCTTGGTGCAACTCAGAAACAGTTAACAGTTCAGTAGCTAAAAATAGTGAACCTTATTCTCACTTTTATCTCACTGGACCACTGACTCACAGAGCTGTTAACATGACTGTTGATTCTTACAGGTTTTTTAGATGAACCTCAAAACCTTCTGCTGGAGTATGTCTGCATAACTGACATAACCTCTATCACAACTGAGAAATGAAAGGTTAAGTTTACTCATGATGTATTCATATTTCAAATCTCATCATGTGCCTCATATGCAAAGCTTATGCTAACTGCTCAATTCCACCCACTCTAGAAGAAATATATCCCACACACACACAATATTTATGCTATTCCTGTAGCACCTATGGGATTCGAGTCCTGTGCAGCTTTCTAACTTGTAGCTACGAAAACCATTGGATAAATACTGTGGTGAAAGTTGCTTATGACAAAATGCTTAGATCATTAAACTGTTAGTCTGTCTCACATCTTCTTTTTGCACATTTACAGACTGATTTATATAAATATCTTCCACCGCTGGCCCTTGCACAACTCCATTTAAAAATTTGGAGCTTATCAACTGTATTTTTTTAGTAATGGATGATGGAGAAGAAAGTAATATTCAGTTTCTTTCTTAATTCAAAGTTGCTTTTGTAGACTGGGGATTTAGACTTTCATGATTTAACCTTTTAAGCTAGTGCTTAGAACATAGACATATTTCCAAGTCTGGTAGTAACACCTAACTTGAAGGAAAGAGCAGAAGACAGAATTTTCAATCATTTGCTGACATCAAACAACACTCTACCAGTCTTGCTGAGGGAAGTGGTTAGGGAAAAGGTCAGGTCCTTCGCTCATTATGCCACAGAAATCTGTTTAACCATCTCTGTCTAGGTGCAGTGGACGTTAGCTTGTTGTCTATCAAATTCAATTTTGAGAGAGTCAGCGGCTGCCACAGCATTCAGGTCGAAGCAATTTCCTGAGCAATAAATCTCATATAACCAACCACAGACTGTTTAAAAGCTCTCCATCAGCTAATAACAATGCAGTTTTCCTTTCCATCCCCGTGTTGAAGTTGCTACTTGCAGCACTCCACCACCTCACCAAACACGCACCAACATCAATCAATCCCATCTGATGTCTTGTTACTGTTTGCCCATTGAAGACAGACAGTGTTCAATGAAATCTATCAGCGAAAGAGGTCATGTCTGCAAACCTATGGCATATACTCCATAAAGCCACACTACAGCTCTCTACTATGTCAGCACTTTCACCAGGACAGCAACACTTGTCAGATTTGCCCTTTGGTCTAATCTTTCTAGCCAACTACTCTATCAGGAAATCATTATGACAGACTGACTACAGTAAAAATGTCAAACCAACACAGAGGGAAAAAGAAGAAATTGCTTAAATGCAAATTGCTGTAGTTGTGGTAGGTGTGGCATTGACTTAGATGAGTTCAGCATGATGTTAGTTCTTCAAAGGGTGGATTATACACTCGAGTCACAGGACTTAAGCTGTGCCTCAGTTACATATGAACTTCTAACTCCATACATATATTATGTGTGACATTTAACTTTAAAGGTACAGCATTAAGAGGTTATATGACTGTAAAAATATTAGAAAGCTACATGGTTACTAAAGTGCACTATGTGTGTGTAGTAGGCACAAAGAAATAACAACCATTGTGTGTGTTGCATGTAAAAAGCCCTTGGCTAGGTGATATTGTAAATGACGAAAGATGAAACGCAACGTTTAATTTGCCCTGGATTTGATCTGTGTGTATATTTCAACTGAGGTTGATTTAAATAGAGAAAGAGACAAACTGGGTGTAAATGTTTCAACACCGCCTGAGTTTACAAGTGCATACACATGGGGTTCATCTCATTTGTCTTCATTGTATCTTCTGTTTATCCTACTTTGTCGCTTTTGTCTTCTTCCTCCGCTTGCGTCTTAGATCATTTCAGTTAAAATGGGTGGAGGAGATGAGAGGAAACGACAGGAAGGAAGAGCAGACTCGACTTTCAGCTTCATCAGACGACAAGTGACTTATGACCGTTACGCAGCTGGATCAGCTGTCGCCAGGCAAAAGTGCTTTGTGGGCCGTTTTGTTGACTTATTTGTAGCATGTGCATTATGTATTTTAAATAATAATGATGCAATGTTTTTATATATTTAGCCAGGCATGACTAAACAGAAAAACTTTAAAAAGACACTGCATATTGTCCTTTTTTTTAAATAAATCACTTGACAGCTCTTGAACAAAATGGCCACAAGTGAATACAGCGTAGCTGGCAGGAAAAACAGGACTGACTTCAACAACATCTTAGGTTTGATTGTTTCAAAACCTCAGAGACAAACAGAGATAGACCCACACCTGCTCTACTGTATTTTCAAGTTTAAGTGCTGACTTGTGTGAAATATTTTTAGTGATTGTAATTGTGTGGTGAGCTTAAAAGATGCACTGGGACTCACTGAGCGAATCATAGCTCTCTTGTTGCTCAAGTTCTTAACACTTAAATGCATTTTTTTATTATCATTATTTGTTTTCTCATGCACAGAAATTACAAATAAATAGGAGCAACAATACAACAATAAAGTGAAATTAACAAAAGAGAAACATGTAAAGGGTCACTGAAGGAATAGAACAATAAAGTAAATGATGAACCAAGGGTTCCGCTGGAATTTCATTATGTTTGTACAGGATTAAAATATCTGTGTAATTGCTCCTGTTTACATAAGGATCAACATCAAAATAAGACATTCTGAACCTGGATTATTTGGTTATGAAGGATTCATGATTACTCTTTCATCTGCACCTAATTTTACAAACTCATATATAACAAAACCTTAAAAATGTCAGATTTCTTTCTATTTCCTGAGAGAAAAAAATATGAAAACTGTAAAGAAAGTGTTTAAAACTTCTTGTATCTGACCCTTTAACTGGAACTATGAAAAGAGTATAATGGGTCCCTGGCCCTTGTCCCATCCCTCCATTAAGTTTGGCGCAAATCAGTTTCGTACATTTTATGTTAAGTGCACAGTCGTGGGTGAAAACGACTTTATTTGGTGGAGGCAATGAGCATGAATCAGATTTTAAAGTACGGTTTGGAGTACGGTTGGAACCACTACTGTTACTTGGTGTCAAGCAAGTGACTGTATTTCAAGAAAAGTAAAAGCTTAAGACAAACACTTTTTGGGCAGATACCAGCTCGATGAAAGCTATCAATCAGGTAAAATGAATATGCTGGCTTTGTACTTGTTGTGGCTTGAGCTTTACGTTGGGAGAATTCAAATTCATCAGCCTCACTGACTCAGGTAAATGATTGCACGCTGCCATCAGCATACAAGAAAAGGACACGGTTTACTTGTATCCTAAAAAAAAGTAGATTCAACTGGTCTTTTTTTTTTTTTTCACACGTGTCTGCATCACAGGTGACGTGTGAGTGCACCTATGAGCACTGAGCACTCAAGACTCTAAGTGCAGGTACTGGGGACAGAACCTTTGACCGAATGTTCAGAAACATGGAAAAACCACACAGAGAATGTGTGTATGTGTGTGTTCCTGTGTATGTGTGAATATTTCAGCACCATGGAGAGAGACACGCAGAGCGAGGCTGCCTCTGTGTCTCCATTTTTATTCTGAGCATGTCTGAAACGAGCACTATGTTTACACCGGGAAAAGTGACAAATAATAACTATTCACAGAGATACGTACAAAATTTGCATGATTTATTTCTTTATTTTTCTTAATTCTTTTTGTGTTGATGGACACACATTGTCTCACAGTGTGAGTACAGCTGGGAGGAAAAAAACAGAAGTGAGACAGCTTCAGGATGATTGAGGAAAGCTAATGGCAAATAATTAAATATTTAGAGAAACACTTAACTTTCTTTTTATCAAGTTTAATTGACAGGTTTGTTCTGAGTCACTGTGCAACTGGGAATCTTCTCTGTTGGTATGATTAAAAATAAAAGTAAAAGTAGTACAATGTAAAAATCTGCAGACAAGTCCTATATATTATGCAGCATTTGTCCAGCGTTTTTATAATGTAATGTGTGTAATGCTTGCAGGTTGCATAGAATTGGGACACAGTATATAATAAGTTTAACTGATTCAGTTCCATTGCCAGAGCTCAAAGAAGCAGACTGTCTCTGACATCTTTTTTTCAGAAGGAAATGAATGAATGCATTAACATTAACACTTCAGTTTGACACTCAGGTCTTGGACCAAGGTGCTTGCAGGGTGGAGGCTTTGGACCGGGCTGCCTCATCCATTAGGTTGTCAAATACTTTTTCATTTTCTGACTATTCAGGCAGTAAGTGAGGAACAAATTGTGCAGACAGCCTGTAATTAACTACATATATTTATAGTTCCTTTTGCAACACCTTATCTGTGTAACTTTTTATACTATTCAATTAAAATTTGTTTGTGTTTTGTAATTATTTCTGTTTCTCTGTAGAACACCCTGTGTCGTTGATATGAAAATGTATCTACTGAGGGGAGAGATTCACATGTTTTATTATTAACTGGGACATTTCAGGTGAAACTACACTTTCAGTTGTAGTAAAGAACTAAATTTAGCTTTTGCCCAAGCAACAAACGATCTGTTTTAACAGTGAGTAAGTTGACGGTAGGTGAATAAATGAATGAAACTCCTTCCTAAGCACTTGCCACGGAGTCTTTCAGTTCAACATCAGTTGAGAACCTGAGGCCTCATTTATAAAATTAGAGAGACAATCACCAGTAGTGCTTATGCAATATTATGAGTTTAGCATAGATGCTTGTGTTTTTACTGATGAATTAACAGTCTGCTCATGACCTTCATTAAAAACTGAGGGGGAGGTAACTTTCACATTTCTTTATTTTATATGTGTCCATCATTTTACAAGGTCTAAAATCTAATTAAAACACACAGTCCAACGTGGACAGGAAGTCCTTGAAAGGCTCAGGAATGAACAGCTGATGATCAATATGTAACTAGTTACACAGAGTTTCACCTGTAACTAGTAATGATTATTAAAAACTGTACAGAAGTACAACTTTGAGTTACTTGTATATTTCACTTTTTACTCTAGTTACTTTGCAGATTTAGACTCTTAATGCAAATATGATCAACAAAGACATGATGACTCCTTTAGCAGTAAAGTACTGTGTGTGTGTGTGTGTGTGTGTGTGTGTGTGTGTGTGTGTGTGTGTGTGTGTGTGTGTGTGTGTGTGTGTGTGTGTGTGTGTGTGTGTGTGTGTGTGTGTGTGTGTGTGTGTGTGTGTGTGTGTGTGTGTGTGTGTGTGTGTGTGTGTGTGTGTGTGTGTGTGTGTGTGTGTGTGTGTGTGTTATAACATAATCTGTATTGCTGCGTAAATAGACCTGAAGACTCAGGCACATGTGAGTCACGTGACCACATTCATTTGCTTATATTTTGTTAAATAATTTAAATTTAAATTGAGGCTAAAAATGTGATAAAATGTTTAAATGTTGTGTCTGAATGTGTATGGTTACTTTCACTTTTCCAAAAAAAAAATAAAAATAAAAATGTACATTTCAAAATGCTGCTCTGTGTATTTGACAGATAAATAAAAGCAGAACGCGGATTCTACCTCGTATCTGCCTTTAAAAGGGGGCACGTGCTCGTCCGTGTTGAAGTGATTTGTTGTCCCAACACTGTGAACACGGGTGGATGTGCGCGAGGAGCCGAAAGATGTCATTCTCACTACACCTGTGCTGCCGCCTCCTGGACGGACGCGACTCCTTCGCAGCGACTGTACTATAAGTGAACGGACAGCTTATGAGCCCCACTCAAAGCGAGAGAACCACACACAAGGAGCGGGATGGCGAGGATACCGCTGCTGCACCTCCGCGTCCTTCTCGTGGCTCTCTTACTGACGGGGACCCCGGTGGTCCGGGGGAACAGAGGGGCGACATCGGCCGACGAGGACAGGGACAAAGAAAGCGACTCGGAGACGCCATGTGAGGTGAAAACCGTAACCGTCTCTACCCTGCCCGTACTCCGGGAGAACGAGTTCAGCTTCACCGGCGGAGCCTCGGGGAACGTGGTCGGAGGAGGAGGAGGGGGAGCTGCCGCTGCTGGAGCAGGTGCTGCTGCTGGTGCTGGTGCTGGTGGAGGAGGAACCGGAGGAGGAACTGGGGGAGGAGGAGCAGGAGGAGGGGGGGAATCCCGACTCCTGTTATTCGTTAGAACAGACCTACCTGGGCGAATTTCCGTAATGGATGATCTTGACAACACAGCTCTCCCCTACTTCACTCTCGGTAAGAACTGCTGTGGTACTGTGTTTCCCCCTCCATGATGAGAACCAGGCAGCCTTGCTGCACTCTGGTAGTCTGTGTTCATCTCCAAACCATGCTCTCATACACCTACTCCACTTCTGCTTCTCTCACCTTGTTTGGGTTCCATTGTCTCTCCAGCATGTAACTAATAAAGCACCATTTCTACTTCAACCACTGCTGCTTCTGTGTGCAAACACAAACTCAGTGGCATTTCTCTCACCCTCTCCCCACTTTAAACCTCTTCCTCTCTCACTGTGGTTTAATACGATTATGACTTCAATTTTCATGCACACCCTAATTACACTGTTCCAATCAAGAAATGCAATTTTGACCCTGCAATCAGGCCTTATATGTGAAATTGGACATTTTTTCCCTCGTAGTAGCACATATTCACTGCTGGTGGGGTAACTTTCATTGAATCAAAAATACTTTGGCTAGAGTTTGCATCACTGTCAACATTTGGCCGTGGCAGGTTTAAAGGAAACGTACACATCCCTCCCCCTCTGTTTTTTCTTGTGAGTTTAGTCACACATGCCCAGATAACTGAGTGAATCATAACAGCACAACACTCGTATTTGACAGGTCATCTGAAGCTCTCTGTGGAAAGCCATTCACTTTAAAATGCTCTTAGGAATAGCATAACTGATTGGATAATCATAGAGGACATAATACCAGGAAAGTAACTCTGCCTCACACCAACCTGAAAGGATGTCTGAAAGAGGAGTGGACTATGCATGGAGGGAACTTGCTTACCTTGCTCTCTCCACATTTCTCACTTATGTCACAGACTCATGTGAAAGATGAATGTTCTTTGTGTTTTGTCCCTTTTCGTGTGTGTGTGTGCAAGCAAATGTTTTCTGTTTGTGTATTAGCAAAAGTGCACAGAGTGTAACACAGTGAAACCCACACAGGTTGGACTGTATCATTGTAAAACACCGTATGTTTCCCAGTTCCCAGTCAGATCTGGGTGGAATAAGCTGGCTCAGTATGATAGAATTTTTTTTTTTTATTACAAATACAAAGATGTGAGACTTGTTGGAGGTCAGTGATGTGGGTAGAGAGAGAATCCCAGAGAACGTCTCATTACTTCAGCTTTCACACCCTGGTTTGCTATCTTCTTTTTTCTCTCTCTGTCCCTGGTCTCTGTCTCATTCCCTGTATGGCGAGCGCCAACTAAACTGGCTGCATGAAGCAGTAGCAGGCAGGCAGAAAAAGGGGCTGGAGCATTAAGCTAGTAAATCACTTTCTATTCTCATTAAGGACAGCCGTTGACTGGTGAGAAAGGCCTCTCTGTCCTCCCAGTCAGCCAGCTAGCAAATTTGCTGCTTCACCCTTCCAGTGCATGGCTGCATGCTGTGGCAGGAGGATCAGAAAAGGAGCTTTAACAGTTGTGTGTGTGTAATACACATCAAAGACATGGCATGTGTATGAGCTGTATTCTAGAGGTGTTGAGAGCAAATTGTTGAAACGGATTTAATAAAAATGTACGTAGCGCCGTCAGGCTGAAGTCCGATAAATTTCTCCAGTCGCGTCGTCTTTAACAAGGCTTTAGCTGAATGTAGAGACAAGATTGACACTGAAGACAGTATGGTGAAGAATGCACTGTTACTTGAAACGCCGTATTTATCCCATCCTCGAGCAGAATCGCAAGCATGTTCACTCATGCCATTGACCGCAATGTGAAACGGAACAAGTACTTTGGCGTTAGTTGTAGCTTCAATAAATCACGATGTTCTCACAACAAAACAGATTCATCATCGGACATCAAATAGAAATTCACACCATCATATTTCCATCCTTGTGTCCTCTCTTTATCTTACTTGCAGAACAGTCAGATGCTTCATTCTGTTGTCTCAATGGTTCAGCATTTATTTTGTCAAACCATTTGTCTAATCCTTCACACATCTACTGATTTTCATTTACAGTTTATGTGCTGTCTGCTAGAAAATGCTGCTGCTTTTGTAACAGTTATAATTTTTTTTTTCCATTGTATGCTGTGTTACTGTAAAGATTTCCTCTTAGTGCACGTCACCAGAAGCTAATGGCGATGTGAAAGTATTAGTGTGGATGTGCTGAGATCCTGGTCAGTCATTCTGACGTCATCTGTGTTTTGTTTTTTTTGTTTTTTTTGTTCAGTATTCAGTAAGACAGTAATGGATTAGGTCATCTTGACAGCTTTTGTTTTCTGTTTTTTATGATGCTACTGTTGCAGAGTTGTGTTTGTGAAAACAACCGTTGTGTCTGACATCATGAAAGTACCCGGTGTTGTCAGTTTTAGCAGAACAAAATGAGCAAACTGAATTATAGACGCAGTGAATTCTTATTATCAGAATTGCATTTGTTGCATCAGTATTCTGCCCTATCATTTTCTCCTTCCTGATAGAATTGGGATTTTTTTTGCTCCGGGATGCTACAAAAGCTTAATCCATACCAACCCCACAGACAGATAGACATACACACACACATTAAATGGGTTCAGGCGTTGGGAATTATTATATTTTTTTAGTCATTGTGGTTTTCATTTTATTTTTCATTTCAAAGAAAATCTTATACAGAACGGTATAGTGTGTAGACAGTATTGGATTAACACTTCGTTCTGTTCTTTTAACGCTTTAGAGCTGCTAACAACAGTTACAGCTGTAAAACAAATGAGCAGCTCAAACAACACAGGAAATGAAGTAACTGTAACCTCAACTAAAGAACAGAAAACTCTGGTTAACTCCTGGTTAACTGAACATTACCGTCACGACTCTGATGATACGTAATAAATCTATTAAAACTTAATTGTCCCACAGAAGTCAGTGTGTCGCTGCAGTTAAGTCACCTACATTCACCTTTTTGCTGCTCGCTTTTTCTGCACTTGTCGAAGGACATTTTGACCTTTTCACACACGACTGCCATTTTTAACGTTTTAGAAACAGATTAACAACATACTTGTTGTTTTTTCTCTCTCTTTCTCCCTCCGCATGTGCTCATTATTTTGCTGTAACGTGTGCTACTGGTGCCTCATCAGTCACTGTTTACTGCTGTTCTACGCTTCACCAGTTTGTTAAAGGTGTAAACCATGCAGCAAATTATTTCACTGTGAAAATATCAGCTGTTTTTCCTCTCTTTGTTCACAACTAAATTTACTCATTGTTTATTTATTTTTTTGTAGTGGAGGAAAAATAACAGTGCAGGGACTTTGAAAACACAGGGGCATACCTTATTAGCCAAACGGCAGCCAAACCATAATGAGCTTAGTCCTGCGTCTGTTTCTACGATACTGTCAGATGTCCGATTGCTTTCTTGAACAGACGTCAGAGGTCAGGATTGGATGGAGGAGGGAGGAGGGTGGGCAGCAAAGTCCCATTCCCACTGTGGCCTGCCTGCTCAGCTTTGATTTATTACCACAAGTGTCACGGAGAATGGATGAGCAGAAAGGGCAGTGCAGAGGAAAGACAGAGCTCCTTCGCCTCCTCCTTCTCCTAAATAATGATAAAAAAAAAACTGTAAGAGATACCAGTGTAATCAATACACACACAGCCTATGTGTCTCCCTACTTTGGTAAATTGATGTGTTGGATTTACTTGTTTTATTTTTTATTGTGTTGGTACACGTTTTGTGTTTAAGCCACATTTTAAGGAATTAAGGATTTAAGTTTTCAGCTTCAGGGCAGCTTCACTTTTAAAGTCTTAAGAAAAATTGGAGTGATGATTTTTTTTTTTTCTGTCTTTCTTTCTTTTTTTTTTTCTCCATGTGGTTTAAGTGTGAAATGTGAAAAATGTGTCATTAATGTGATTTTGTATATCATCATACTTAGAAATTCTACGGAGAGAATTCTTTTGCCGCTATGCTTTTTCACCCATGATAATTTCCTTTGCTCATTTTAAGTGATGTGGGACCGAGTGGAAATCGATACGTTTAGCGACATGTCTGACTCGGTAAACACTTCATTAGGAGTTCACCTTTTTGAAAACTTTCAGGCACAGAAAAGGACTAAAAATCTTCTTCTTGTCTCTTTATTGTCTCTGTCCATTGTTTTAAAAGAAAATCTTTATTCTGTTGGTTTTCTATAGCATCTTAGTTACATCAAGATCTGGCATGTAAAGCAGCCTTTCTCCTCTCGCTCAGTCCCCTCTCTCTGCCTCGCTGGATCTTTACCTGTTTTCTAGATAGAAGATTAAAAGCAACAGTGTTAAGGTGAAAGAAAATAATGTCTGTACTAGAGCGCTCCGTTCCCTGTGGCACAGAACATGTACACACTGCACCAAATCTCAGTCTTATGTCAGGGGCTGAGCTTAACACTGCAGGACAAGCAATGAAGAGGGGGCAAAGGTCAATGGGAGAGATTGAAGTTATTACATGGTGTGCAGCTGAGATGGAGGTGTAAGTTTTCCTGTTGCTTGAAATGTCATAAGGACTTTTTGCTATTTTATTTTGGAATACTATAAACAAGCTCATCCAGCTGATATATCGAAGGTGTTAAGAGAACAGCAAAAAATAGGCTCCATGGTGGAGCTGGTGCAGGCCATCAAATGGTCTATTTATCATCATTTGACCTCCTATAATAGACCTATCGGAGGCTGTCTTTTTAAGATGAATGCTTTACTACATGTGCTCTCATTTGTAGTGTGAATTCAGTGCTGAATGTAATGCCCTACCACAATGTCTTGTCTGTAGTTCACACACAGCAAAACGGCAGGTTCATTACAGAAAAGAAGCTCCTATCGACTCTGATGATTACACAGTGATGTGACCTCTCACCTGCTCTAGGTCACATTGATCTTCCACTTATTATATTTTTATCTAGAATCTTCTCATACATGTGCACACGCACAAGCAAACACCCACACCCTTTATATTGATACATATTTATAAATATATGGATTTTCTGATTTTCTCAGGTTTCTCAGGCTTTGTGATCCAAGTGTAATGTGGTGAAGTGGAAGCTGAAAATAAGGTGGAATTTCAATCCGCTGTTCTAAGTCTACACAGTTTTACAGTTTTTAGGCAAATCAGTTGAACATTTTTTAACATTTAGAGATGATTGCGATACAAATACTGATGCTGGGCGTTAAACACAGTGTAATGGTTGTGCTTTTGAGTGCCAGCTCCGATGCTGTCGGACAACTTTGCCAATTCAACGCAAGGTCTGTGACAAATTAAAGGAAAAACCCAAGACAAAGCGTCTCTGTGCAAGCAGTTTCAGCAGTTGCATAAATTCTACACAGCTCTGGTGCTCTACTTGAGCTATAAACAACTAAATGTAACTTTACTAAAAATAAACAACAACATATTGTTCAGTTGTGTCAACTCGCTAATTGGAAACTCATCGGGGCAGGCAGAGAGTGAAGAATCACGCTCATCTGTCTGGAACATCTAATGTTTTACACATTTCTGTTTTTTTTACTCCTCCATGTTGTCAACAGTTTTAGCTGCCTGCTCAGCTTTGATTTCTTACCATACGTGTCACATTATGTGCATTATGATTTGTATTATGCATTCATCTGTACATATGTATGTTCACAAACATTCACTTAGACTGGGAGATGGAACTGATCGGATGTTGGGAGCTAGTAGGTAAAGATAACTTTATAGCACAGATCTTGTTTTTTTTGGTGAATGTGATATCGCAACACTTCAGTCTCGAGGCAATCGCCACAATTTGGCAGTTCACTCATGCTCAAAGATGAAGGAGGTCAAAGTCAAAGGGCACAGTGATCACACACAGCATGTTTTTTGCTATAACTCGTGAACTTTGAAGTTTTGACATTATAAGAGGATAGATTGGTACAAAAAAACTATATCCAGTAGGTTTATACTTGATTCTTTCTCACACTTCATTCGAGACCTCTGTCTCTTCTTCCACAAGAGGTTCAGAGCTTTCAGGCTCATCTAGTGTCACTGACATGACCATGCACCATGTTTTGAGCCCATTGTCCCTGCATCCAACTCAGTCTCTTCAGCTGCCAAATCCAGAGATCAGTGGAAGTAGAAGTAGTAGCGTTACAATGATTAAAAGCTGAAAAGATTGTTGCAGAGACCAAACAAAATGGTAATAAGAGTCCTTAATACAGATCGATCTAAAAACAGAATAATAAAAAATGCTGAAGAATTCAAACGCTCTGAGAAACCAAATGCTGCAGAGTTTGACAGGCTGCTGTTGGGGCCTGTATCATTATGACTTCATAAAGTTACTATAGTCCTGATGGCTTATATTCAGACACAGTCTCTGTTGTGTGCATTTCTCAGTTGATTGAGCTTTTCAATGCTGCTGCAGTATTTATGTAACACCTAGACCCGTTTTGTGATCGAGACAGACAGACACAAGTCTGGGACCTTTAATGGTGACAGGGCTAAGTGACGGTTTGAAAGGTTGAATGAACTGTGGTCGATGACCCGTGCTGCTCGTTCTTCTTTGCAGTAACTTTACTCTGCGATGCGATGTTTTACCACCAGTGTGTCTACTCTTGCCTGGCAGCAGAGGTGGACAGCTTTGATCTCAAGATAATCATTTGATCATTACCATTGCTGAGAGGCACATTGTAGTTATCTTTGACGGAACGAACAAAGAAGTTTATGTAAATACCTCTAATGAATGCACACGCTCAGTTTTACTTTCCTTTTTCTCTCCTTGATTTATGCAAAGCAACAACATGCACAATTGTTCATACATTTTTTTCTTATTAATTGGGAAAGAAGATCAAAGATAATGTTTGGCAAATGAGTGTCTGGCTTTTGGTTTTGTTTTTCCTCTCTTGTTTGTTTGTTTAGCACATTTTATATGTTTAAAATGAGTCGGCTAAGACACAGTCTTATTCGTCATTTATCATAACAGGATAAATGAAGAAGCGGGTGGATCCTGATGAAGTATTTATCTTTCCTCATACATAAATATGAGATGTGACCACTGTTTATTTATGTATCAAACAAGTTAGATTGACTTCTCAGGCATATAATTTCTGGACCTCTATGAGCTTAATATTAAGAAAGCGGTGCTTGGTAAACTCATTGTCAAATGCTTCGATATATAGCGATTTACATAGGACTTTCACTTTGGCGCTCAAACCTTCCTACTGTTCAGTGACAAACCCGGGGACGCGCCAGTACTTTCATGTCTCATTAGCTGGCATTTATTTAAACCTTAGCATCAAAAATTAAAGGCTGCCCACACTTTTTCATTATCCTATCTGCCTGTAGGAGTTTGATTATGACATTCTGCCTCTTGTGAATGAATCTCTGCTGAGCTTTAGCCCATCTACCTAGCTGTCTTTGACTCATTGTTCATGTGAGCGTACATCAAAACTTATCTTTATATGTAAAGCTGGACTATTATCAATGAATAGCCTGGATGCTGTATCTAACAGGAGAGCATGCTGTAAGCTGATTCCCAAAAGATTCATAAACTTTCTACTTGTATAATGTAGAGGGGCTTTCTAATCTGTGCACTGAATACATAATGTGACACTGATTTATAAAAGCAATTCCATTTAGTTGCTCTTTTTGCTCCTTGGGCTCTTCTGGCGTGTCCCCTACCACATAATAGAAAGCCCCATGTGACAAAAAATGTGTAATGTATTTGCTCTCTTACTAAAATACTTTTTATAATGTGAATCAGACATTTAGGGCTCAGGGAGTTGGGGTGAAATCCATCAACTTCAGTGCTGTATCTTTAAAACCGCACATGGTATGTGGCCACAAAGTTCAGATTTGCCAACAAAAGCCTTGAGGTCATCATCTGCGCACAATACAGCAATTGCATCAACATGACCTTTCAAACAAAGCTCTGCTTTGATTGAATAAAATACGGGAAATTGAAGGGCAGTTTTTCCATAAAAGGTTAATTGGATAAAGACACAGCATTGAACCCAACATTTAAGAAAAGAAGAAATCAGGACTTTGATCGCATTTCGAAGCTGATTTACAAATGGGCACCTGTCTGCATCATGTGGGCATCATTTGGATTTAACATGTTTTTTTCTGAATCTCTACAAAATGGAGGCTCCAAGGTATGAATAAACACAATTTTTATCATTGTGTTACATGATTTGATCGGTTTTGTCGAGTTCATGGTGAGTTCAGCATTCTGAATAGAATATGTTTTTCCTTTCTCCTCTCCTTCCATTATTATCAGAGTTATTATTATTATTATTATTTTCTCCTCTCCTGCAAATTCACTATTTAAGTTGAGCACATCGATACTGTTGCATAAAATGTCCCGACGTATAATTCTGAGAATCGATTCTCACATAAAGATATTGAGACAAAGAGTTTTCTGCAACGAGGAGTTGTTTTATATTACATTTTTAAATTTGTACTTCAGGCTATAAAAAAAAAAAAAAAAAGATTAATAGTGAGCTTGGTATTGTGCTTTTTTCTTTCTTGGCCTCTAATTTACACAGTCACATTTAGAAAAACACACACTGACAGATAAAACTAGCAGACAGTGGCTGTGGCTGCTTGTGCAAATGAACATGAAGGATTTAATGTGGTTATTAAGTTTATTACTTAATTCAACGCGTTTGTGTTTGAAATAGTGTCGGAAACTGACTGAAAATTAAATATTTATTGAATATTTTTAAATTAATGAATGTAAGTTTTTTTTTTTTTTTTACATTTGTTTCTCACTAAAATTCAACCATTAATTTAAATTAACAACCAGTTTCTACATTAAGTGACACAGTTAAACTTGCACATACTGTAAACAGTGAAAGTCACCATTATGTGCTTTGCTAAATACTTTTAATTTGTTCTGGTTGAAAATACAGTTTGGGTCCAGTTCTCACAGAAAAGCATGAAGCAACAGAAGAGTCACCCCCTGACTGTGTAAACTAAATAAATAGAAAAAATGCTTGGAGAAGAATGGACCATGATGTTTTTTTCTTGAGGTTGCGTGTGTGTGCGTGTGCGTGTGCATGCGCTCACATTGGATTTCTGCTTGGAAGCTGTGGCGCTGTTCAGAAAACGTCCATCTTCATGTGAGTGCTATCAGGCTGCTCGAGAGCAGGTGGGATTTTCTTTCCCCGGCCAAAGCTCTTAGTTGTGTGCAACTTCTGACTTATCTTGCAAGAGTTGTAATGAAAATGCTGCATAACTGCCTGCTGATACTCAGCCTGTCGGGTGCACGTCGCTCTGTGCCAACTCTCTGTGTGACACACAAGAGAAGCGGGTTTTGACGAATGGCAGTGCTGCTTACAATTTACAGAAATCTCTATAAAGTAAAGCTGCTGAGTCCTTTTTTTTCTTCTGCTGATCGTTTAATGATATTCTAACTTTTTAATGTTTTTTTTTTTTTCCATGATTCTCATACATAATTAATTTAGTGCAAATCAAAGCATCAGTCAGTCCTCACTATAAGCAATTTATTTTCAAAGTCCATTTTCTCTTTTGCGTTCCCTTCTGCCCAATAACAGAAAAGGCAACAAAGACCAATTTAATCTTTATGGATTAAAAGGACTCATATAAAATAGAAAACGGTACTTTGCCAAAAATAAGATGTAAAGTACATCACTCTGTTTTATATCCATTGTCCGTTATTTTCCCCTGTTCCATTTTTTCACTCGTTCTTCTTCAGTGGGTGATTTTGATGTCACAAAATGTCTATTTTGAAAAAAAAAAAAGAAAAAGTAATTTCTTCAAATTATATTTATTATTTGACTAAGCGCATGGCTGGGTGCATCAAATTGCAATCTGAAAAACACCACCACACTGCTCTGCTATAATTAAGATCAGTGAGCAATAAGATGGAAGTGAGCGTCAGCATCAAACTGTCAGTAAAATGTATGTTTTACCAAGGAATTGGCTCACAGAAATTGGCTCGTACCCCCATCGCTGGCTTCAAACGCACCTAACAGTCTGTTAATGTCCTCCTCCTCTTCGTTGACAGGTTAGATTTCCAGATCACAGGCAGGATGAAAACCCGGTTTTGCTCTATTTGGGCTCCAGCTGCTCTCTCACCCTCTTGCCCTTGCTTATTTCAATCCACCTCTCATCTTCACTCTGTTTTCTTTTCCCTTCTGCTAACTGAACACTGTGCTCTATGGTTTAAGATGCAGCATCACGGTTTTTAAAAAATGCAGTTTCAGTAAAATGCATCATCTTACCTGTCAGTCTTTACCTGCAGAAGGGTGTAGTCCCCGTTCACCGTTCTAATTGTGTGTATCAGTGCATTATCACCATGGCAGTGTAGTTACATAGTCCTGACTAACCTAGTTAATGGAATTATTGAAAACACATAAAGGTCTTCTTTTGAAAACACGCTGAGCAGTATAAGTGCTTCAACAAGAAAAAAAGGGAGAGTCATTGTTCATATAAGCTGGTCACAATGATGTTTAAGACCCATAAAATTTCATTCCAACAGAATTCGCTCTGCACCTTGGGAACATGCCAGCTCTGCACAGCTCACTACCGTCATATCACCATGGTTCCTACAAAAGATTTTAAACCTTTTATCTATGCTGGTGTGTTTGCACCTATTTGCATTCCCTCCAAGCTGTACAATCTCTGAGATTTCCTTTCGGATAAAGAATGTGCCCCATTAATCTCCTCTCGACTGATGGGTTCCCTCCCACATTTTTTTTTTTTTTTTACGCTCCATCATGCACATCTGTCCAAGTTCCTGACTGAGTTGGTTTTATCTCCACGGCGACACATGTTTTAAGTCCTCTGTTTGCCAGTTGTCAGCCAGGATAATATCAGCCCATTGATTTCTGACAAAATCTAAACATTTTCAGTCCAATGTGACAAAACATGGTGAATGAGCTCAGGTAGCGTGGGACGTAATGCTCCGCTACTGTTGGATTGTTAGATAATGGAGGCATTGTACACAATTCTTTGACAGCCACACATAAAATAATTAATAAGCACAGTTTCTATAACTACGTGTCCTTGAATTTCTTTCTTTTTTTCTTGTGTTTTTAATTTCTAATTGCTGTTGTTATTGGGCAAATGCAAGTCTCATGAAGACATTCTGTGCAGTCACTATGCAGTAATGCAGCCATGCTGTAGCTGTGAGGTTCTTAAATTTTAAATTGATAACATGCAATATGTCTCCATATCATTATTATCCATGCTTCCTATTTACCATTTTACAATTACAGTTAAAAAACATGGTTTATTCTAATCTATTTTCATCAGGAGACAGAATAATGGTGCTTTTCAGCACAACTACACTTCTGATAAGCTTTAGGGTAAAATGGACACTTACCCTCACACATTGTATGCTTATTCAGAGGAAGCTCATTGGTATGTTCCGGGTGTTTCCCCTCTCACCTCCATTCTGAGGCTCAGCACACAGTGTGCATTTTTTCAGGTATTTTGTCTGGTCTGGATTAGCTCTGATCTAACAGCAATTACCCTCAGAAGTGTAACCCGACAGAGCAAGCTCTCCCGAGGTCACCGGGAGGTGACATGTCTTTAGACCATCTAAGAGGACTGTCAAGCTACACAGTTGGCACACTTTATCCAGAAGATCTTCGAATATATTTAAGGGATCATCCATTTCCACCATTTTAATGTGAGAAGTGGACTTTTTCGTTTGTGGAGCTGTACAAATTAAAACTGATTTGATTAAGACTACGCAAATACCATTTAAGTAATGCAGTCAAGCATGGACCCAATAGTGATAAAACAAGTGTTGATAGCTCACACCAAGAGGCATGGAGACGTATCCTCATCCCATCTGTTTCACTGTATTACACGTTCACAGAAAGGATGAAAAACACACGTACCATGTCTGGGTTTAATGTCAATGCCACCTCTTGTAAATGAATGAATCATACATCAAGAAAAAAGAGAGGAAAACACTGAAGGCTGTAGCCAGTTCAAGGCACCTCAGTTTCTACACTCCAAAGGAATGAAGATGTAGTCAAAGTCCCCTGGTTGACAGTAGGAGACAAACAACTCCCATTTCATTTTCACCAGCTTCCTTTGTTAGGAAAAAAAGTGTGGAGAGGGCTGTGGCTGTGTTGCAACCGCCTCTTTCAGTGAAATGTTTTCACATCTCTTTATCTACATGATCCCTGAGGGCACTTACATATCTGTGTGTGATGGCCAGGACTGTGATTTGCTTGTGATATCCACTGCCAGAGGGTAAAAATGATATAAGGAAACGGCTTTTGTCATTCCTGTGTACTCTGCTTTCATTTCTGTTGTAAGCTTTGAAATTACTTTGAAAACTTTGAACTTTTGACAATCACCTCCCCACACACACACACACACCCCACCCCTCTCCAAAAAAAAAAAAAAAAAAAAAAAAAAAAAGGGTGAGAGAGACAGAAATGACAGCTAACGGTGCTAATAATGTGACATCAAATTCACTGAGTAGGACTAAAGCAATATAGCTGCACTGACAGTTTGCCAGGCCTCTCATTTCAGTGGGCAAAGATATTCTTATCTAATTGGCTTTTTGTACCTTCTGTTACAAGTGAGCAATATATCGTGATCAATTGTGAAGACATCTGCAATCTCCTTTTCAAGCCAGTCGTTACAAGATCATGACATTTCATGACATTTACACTCAATTTTACATTATAACATGGGCCCATATTCACAAAGAATCCTAAGACTAAAAGTAGCTCTTAGTAATGTCATTCTAAGAAAAATCTTGAAATTGGTAAGATAAAAGTTATTCATAAAGCATCTTAGGGCTTTAGAGAGCTCCTAAGGTAAAAAAGTGTTAAGAGGAAGAAGGAAGACTTTTAAGAAGCCGAAGTCTTAAACAGAAGATGGTGGAAAGAGAGAGAGGGAGAAGAGATATTCTCTGTATATTGAACAACAGTGATTTAATAAGACGCTACCGTCTTTCTCCTTCTTTTTTTCTCCATTTCGTTCGTTGTTCAGTCATTCTGCCAAATCAAACTTCTTTTTACAAGGAGGCCTGCAATCACAGTAATTGCTGACAGCTGGGTCTACGTCCACCATTAATAACAAATAAAAAAAAAAAAAAGATTTATCAGCATGGCAAGTAAACATAACAATAAGCAAATCAATATAATAATCAGCATGTGAATGAGGTACATTCAAACATTTTGAAGCTGTGTAACAATTAATTTAATTTTGCAGTTTTATCATCATAACATAAAATTATTTTAATGATTACACATTTTTTAATACAGTCTAAGTTCTATGATCACTTGATTTCACTGTTCGTTCATTACTTGGAGCGCATTTGTTTTTGTTTTGTTTTTTCCTTTTTGTAACAACCAATCACAGCTTTTAGATGACTGCGTCATACCTAGAAACAGGGTCAACCAGACCTCCTCACTAAGATAAAAGTTTCTGTCTTCTCCTTGCTCATAGTTGCTCTCAGAAACTTCCTGAATCACTCTTAGGTTAAGATTTCTTGCTGGGAATGTTTAGGCTAAGTTAGGAGCTCTCTGAGAGGTCTCGGACAGTCTTTATAAATACGGGCCCTGGAGCCTAAATTTCCTTACTGGCTGACTTATTTCAGTTGTCTTTATTATAAGGTTGAAAAGACAATTCATTGCTAAAAAAAAAAAAAAAGTAGTCACCATCAATAGTGTGGCAGTGATTCAGCTATGGACAAGTTATCTGTAAACTTTTTTTCTACAAGTGTGGAGGTAATAGGACAAATCTATTGCACAACCTTAAAAGGAAGCCACTGAAGGAGAGTGTTTCACTCAAGTTGCTACAACCCCACTCATGTGTATCTCAAGGTCTCTAAACAGATATCATCGTCCGATGCATCTGAGCACTCAGAAAAATACGATAAAAGCAGCAAACGATGGAAAGAGATGACCGGGGTGGTCACACTTGATCTAACTACGGATATGGTGCCATTTAAAGCCATGGAGCTGTTTAAAGCACTGGTGCATATTTTGGATGTGCAGTATGATCTTCCATGATGCAAACAGACAAGTACATAAGCTGGTTTGAGTCTGGATATTCTCTCCACTACTTTTACTACTAGGAGGGATGGATCACTATTTCGATTGTGATCTGTAATTATATGTTAAAGAAAAAGATGGTGTTGGGATTATTTTGTGGAAAATCCACCACTACTGAATTCTTTGTTACTTGTTAGGCTACATACACAATTCTCTGTATGGACATAAAGACATCACTATGGGATAATTATTGTAATTAATGCTATAATCACTGATTAAAATCACCTACTGAACTCAGTGACATGGCCCATCTCAGTCATCCAGCACACACCAACATGTAATTACTGACTGGATAAAACCTATCATTTGTTTATACATGATTTATAGTTATACATAGTTACTCAGGTGTACTGTACCTAAACATAAATTATATATTTGTTGTCTATGGGCATTAGTAGTAAAATATACAGGAGTATTTGTATTGTTGTGTTATTGTGTTGGTGACACTACTATCTAATCTATACTTATTAAATGAAAACCAAACCAATTCCAGTGCCATTGCTTAAGTGATTGTCAAGATAACCTTTAATTACATGGAGACAGCAAATAGTCACTCTGATATAAGGGCAGCAGACAGATCATCATATATTGTTGTGTGTAGGGTGTGCCTTCCTCCCATTTGTCCAACAGTGTGATCACTGTTCCATAACATGACTGCAATCAGGGCAAATGCATTATTAACTCTGTAATGAGACAGCTCAACAAACAGAATTAATGGGTCCGTTCAAAATGGCACTCTCCAGCGATCACCACTCAGTTAGGCTTGTAACTACGTCTGTCAGTCAGTGAAAATAGACAGCTTCAGCTACAAGTGGAGACACACTTGCATTGATTTAGTCATTTTTAACTTCCAGGCAAATTTTTTTCTTTTCTTTTTTCCCCCACACAAACTAAAACTCTGACTCATGTAATTTTAAACCCAGCAGAAAATTGTACTCAAGTAGTTACAGAAAGTTGGTTTCAGTCATGAAAAGTTGGTTGAATTCTGATTGTATTTTCACATAAAAAAAAGTAAACACTTTGGAGAATTTTTTCAAACTAGACTGCAAAGACTTGATATTATTCATGTTTTTATTTTATTTGGTATTACAGTCTACACTTTCTAAATTCTGTCAAAGCCAGAAGATTGAACATTAATAAACTCTCCGACAACCTAATGATGGATTTATTCCTTGGCACTTCCGCTATTACATCCAGTTATCTGAAGGGATTTGCCAGACTGACTATTATGATGAAGTAGGCAAATGATTGTCAGGATGTTGCCACTCATCAGTCATATTAATTGCATTTATATGTCATTATTATCGTCTCCTAATGGATGATAGCTTCTTGCAGGCGGGCTCTCTCCTCCTTAACCTAATTGAGTCTGAGCCAGTGTTTTTCTCGCTGAATGCAAGATGCACCATGAGTGCAGTGTTTTCTGGTGTCTCCATGAAAACCATAGCTTCCTTTGACTACTTAATGATATTTGTCAGTGGATTTGAACAGGCTTCTTAGTTTCCAACCTATTGATCCAGTGACTGTTAAAGGTTACATGGCTTAAGAAAGTCAACATCTAATATACAGGGATCAAAACAAATATATTTTTAGTGTATTGATTGTTTTTTCACTGCAGTGATTCCTCCCAGACTGAACAAGGAAGCAGAATACTTGCTCGCGTCCAACAGCGAGATACCACACATACTCACAAGTTTAACAATATGATTGTTGAGAAAGTCGTGGTGAAAATTTTGTAGCAGTTTTAAAAGGTCAGCAGAAGCTATAGCAAGACACATTCACAGACTGTATGGATGCAAAAACCAATTAGATCCAAGAAGTTATGCACTTTATAATGAAAGCAATACAGTATGCTATTAGTGTCCTCTCATCAAACCTCAGAACTAAATTCTAATATCTGAATCTCGCAATGTGTTCAAGGCTTTTAGTCTTCACACAGCACAAACCTCAGCTCACAAAGCTGAGTAATTATATTCTCTGGGTGTGCTATTGTACTATTCAAAATAGCTTGATCATGGCTGCATTCCTGGAATTGGTGCTCAGCCTGTTTGACTGGCAGAAGCCACTTGATTAGTTATGAGGCCATATCCCCGCTAAGGTCAGATAGATTCCTAATGATGTGTTGTGAGGCTTTATGGACTATTCCCATGAGGATTGGCAAGGCTGCTGTAATAAGCTGTCACTGAGGCAGAGTCACCCATTAAGAGCCGCTCGTAAATGTCCATATTTTTGCCAGACGTGGAGGTGAAAGTGCCTCAGTCATGTCAGGCTCATGACACAGTAAACAATTAACCCTGTCAAGTCAAACAAGCTTGTGAAATTGAAATGGAAATATGTTGGATGCATGCTAAACTAAAAAACAACACAGAACACATTTACATTTGTTGATTTCTAACTAAACTTCTGTCATAAACACTGTTGTCAAAAACCTTTATGATGACAGGCCTGCGAATCCAAGACAGGCTTTCATTCATTGTCTCTTTAAACGTTGACAAGCTGAAAAATACTCAAGCACAGACTTCCTTTTGTATTTGCTTAGATCTCTAATGTGTGGTTGTGTTCAAGCTTATGATTTGTGATTTTTGTGATAAGCTAATTTCCTACTCACGATGACTGGCTTTCTTTTATACATAAACAATCAATTTAACTGCCAAGCCATGTGTTACAGTCCTCTTAATGGTTTTCCATCTAGCAGGTTTCCTGTCTCCTGTTTTCTCCGTGTAGGTGGATAAATAATTGGCAAGACGGATAGAAATTTCAAATTGCAAGGCCATGACAAGCTATTGTGTGTATTTCCACAACGTAATACACTAAATATGATAATAAATCACATATAAAGGCTGAAAGATTTAAATAAAATCCACTATAACAAATTTCAATAATTGGCTGAAATTCAGTTGTTCCCCTTTGCTATTATTTCCAACGATTATAAGGTAATTATTAGACAAGAAATGTAAATAACCATCTCAGTTTTAATCAACGACTGCTAATAGAGGCTGTAATCTTAAAGTAGTATCCCGCTGGGTTGATGTTGTTAACTGAGACTTAATGTTGCCCGTTTACTCATTGCCGATCCATAATTTTGAAGGGAAACATGATGGGCTCATTGTTTGTTTAGCGTGGTGCCTGTGAAATTACTCTTTATCTGCCTCATTGTGTTAGTTTCCATTTGACCAAACATACCTCGTTGTCATATTCTTGTTCTAAGGGGAACCACATATATTGCCAATATTTACTTTATAGTGTCTTTTTTATTATTATTGTCTTGACTTTACCACAATCAGCTGGAGGTGTGTGGCATTTAAAGGTGATTCTGGGGTCACAGAGTTCCAGTTGATGGATTCAGAGTGGGTAAATTAAACCTTATTCTGTTTGGACTTTCATTTAATATTCAGGAAAAAGCATGGTAATGAGCTTCATTCAAGTTTCAGACATAATTGATTGTTGATACCAGTGAAGAAAAAAGTAGTAGATGGCTGCCACCGTGCTGCTGGGTTTGTTGCACTCCACCGCTTTGCAAACAGTGGAATAGACACAACACCTTGGCCTAGGATTTGTTATTTTTTATTTTATTTTATTTTTTTTTTTTTTCGATTTTGGCCAGAGGGGCCAAAGGCCTGGTTACTTGTTTTTTTTTTTTCCTCTGTAGAAGAGGTATGCCCTTGGGGATGCTTTAGTAAAGGCTAATGCCTAAACTCTGCCTCACCATCTGGTAGGCTCTGATTTTTTTTTTTTTTTTTTTTTTACCGTCTCCTCATGTTGAACAACTTTTGCTGTTTGTGTTTTCAACCACCTCTGTAATGTGTTTGTTCATAAATTATAGACTTCAGAAAAACACTTTGATTTATTGATGCTATTGAATGGAAGACACTTTCATTTAGATGGGTCTGTTTTTTGATTGTTGAGGCTTTGATTGACTTTGTATGATAAGTATATGCCTTCTTGCTTGTTTACTTTAGTTACATCTAACAGCACTGGTCTCTGAATACATATAAAACTTACTATCTGTAATTTGAGTTCATTTAAACTCTGAGAAATAAATGTGTGATGAAAATGTCTGTGACCACCAACACCTTTCTGCTGACATTCTCACAATTCAATATGTGGCATTTAACAGAAGCCAAAATTAACACTCACGCAACACCAACACCTGTTGTTGATGACGGAAACAGATGATGATTCAGAACTGTCTGAAATCTCAATTCACTGATCACTTTATCACTGCATAGCTTGTCTTAATCTTAGCTTAGACTTCTAGTTCTGTTCATTTATTAGTAGCTTTTACAGTGGGTGTAAATTCCAAAACACAGTCCCGTCAGCGCTGTTTTTCAGTAGAAGATATGGAAGGTTAGAAGTACCATTATCCACCTCTATACCTTGTAATTATGTGTTTTGTAAAAAAAAAAAAAAAAACTATATTGTTAGCTTCTATTCTGCCTCATATGAGACTTCCTTTTGGTTCCAAGCAACTTCCGGCGACTGCCAACTTCCTACATCTACATTTGTAATGCCAGGTTTTGTGTATATAACAGCTTTCCTTTCACACTCCGCATGGTCTCAGGGGCTGCTGCATAATTTAGAGGTCTAGAGTGGCGACCTCGTCCAAGTTGTGACAAGAAACATTTATTATACTCTTAGGTTTTTTTCTTTATATTTTTGTGCTATGTGGTCTGTGGCTTAAGACTTTCAATCCATATTTTTAAAAAGATGATTGATGGCATCTAACAAAGGCTTTTTAAAAAATAAATGTGTGTCTATGTCTCTTTTTATTAAAACCTCGATGTTTATGCCTCGGAAAGGACCATTTTCTGCCTATAATGTGTTGATTTGACTCAAGGCCAATCCTTTGTTGAAGTTACAGGTTGAAAACAATTCTGGCTTTCAAAATAACTAAACAGAACAAACAGATAAAGCCATGGCTACACAATATAAGGACATCTAGTTAACACTTTTAATGTGCACTGGCACCACAAGACCCATGTTTTTCAGCAGTGGGCAGTTCTGCCAACACATTTCATTTCAGCTCTGCTAAGCCGTCCTGTCTCAAACCATTTAAGCTCAGGACTTCTCTAACTCACTCGAGCAGATGCAGTTTCAGCAGTGGAGATCTCCTTCACTGTAGAGAAGTAGGAAATAGAAAGTCAGCACTTCTTATACTGAACAGCTCAGGTTTCACTTTGCAATAAGGCTTCAATAAGATTATCACTAGAGGAGGTCAAAAACCAAGAAGAATCAAATAAGAACATTGCTAACTATAGTTGTATCTCACATTATACAAGGCCAAGCAGCTCATTTATGATATTCACATTGATTTCACTGAGAATGTGTAAAGTTATGAAAATCTTTCTCAAACTGATAAACAATCAGTCTGAAAAGGACTGCATACTTAAATGACCAGAAAAACAGCTCATTACTAACTTCCTTGGTATTTGGCCACGAAAGATTTTAGTTTTATTTACCAATTGTGATATTTATCTCAAAAGAAATCCTTCCATTGCCCAACAAAATGGATATGAATTACATTTAATTTGCTGTGCTCAACTGAGCCACCAACTGAATATTTCCAAGGAAGGGCACTGGCGTTGAGATCTTTAAATATTACATTATAAGATATTATTCTATAAAAAAGGAAACATTGGTTTTGTGTTTTTCATCTGCACAGTGGCATATTTGTTTAAATTTGCTCTCATAACACCAACAAATATGTCTGTTCTCTTTGAATGTTGATATTGTAATCATTTGGACTGAGTCACTGCTTTGGTTTCATCATTGCTTTCAGTATATACTGTATGCAGCAGCTGATCTAAAAATGCAGTGAATGTAGCAGCTGTCACTAGGATGTAGTGGCCTCAATTTATCTGGATTATTTCTGGGATTTTTTTTCCAGACTAATTTTACTGTTAAAAAGCATTTCTCAAAAGAAGAGTAATGACTGAGATCTTCATCATGGGTGCGACTAAAAATGCTGAGTATCTATTATCTCTAATGCATAATTAATCATTTTCATCAGCCTGCACTGCACAGCCTGGTAATACCTTTGATGATCCTGCAGCAATGTTGCATACAAATATCAAGAAATATTGTGATTCTTTAATTCTTCATATGTCACATCATCTTTATTTAGGGAAATGTGTTCCAGGGGAAACATGCTGGAACATAATAAACACTCTTTCGAAGATATCAAATGAGTGAAAATTTTCACTCCTCAATCTGGAGGGATCTAGGAGGTGGCACAGCAGAAGGAGAGTGACGCAGAAAAAAAAAATTACTGGGGCCAAAAGGAGGACAGTCCAGGTGGTCAACATACGGGTTTAGTAGACTGCTTGGCACTTGACAAAATGCTTGAGCACAGTGTGTTTACATGCATTTCAAAATCTAAATTACACACCCAGAGAAAAGTCTGTAAATTTTATAACCAATTAAAAAAAGTTACCACTGTCCAAAGTTATTTTTCATTGCCGTAAAAAGTACTTTCAGACACACATTTATCTTACCTTGAGCCATATTTCCAAAGGCTTGCCTTAGAGGTATTTATCATAGAGATGGAGAAATGAATCTATGTCATGGGCATAGGTTGTTTTTTTTTTTTTTCTTTCTTTCTTTCTTTTTATGCCCGTGAACACCTGGGGCTCATCACACAAAGCAGATCCCAGAGATTTTTTTTTTGACTAATAACTTCTCCCCCTCAAATCAGAACTTGAACTGAAAAAAGTCATTTCGGTCTTTGCCCTGTGCACTTATTCAGCGTACTTAATGTTCCTGCTGTCTGAGCTCTTGGTTGTTGACACAAAGACAACTGCATGTATGAGTGTGTGTATGTACATTTATTGTGTGTGCTTGTGGCTTCTGGTGGCTGTGCCTCTTCCCTTGATGTGTGAGTATCTTAACACTGTCTGCTGTCTAAAGGAAACAGAGTTGCTGGCTAATGACATCTGACAGAGGCCGTCTGTTATGGTCATGTGATACAGTCTCAAAGCAGCAAAGGCCTGCTTATTAGATGTGTTCTGATCATGAATCCATGCAAGAAAACACAAAGCTGGCCACATACAAAGAAGCTGACTCTTAATTCATCATATTGCACTGTTGGGTTTTGTAACCATGAAACAACATACCAGAGCTAGAGCTGGATCTTTTCAACATCTGTGATTGGAAATACATCATAGTCAAGTCACACAAAAATGTTACATAAGCAGACCTTCTCTTTTAAAACAAACAAACAAAAAAAAAAAGTAACCTCTGTGATACAGCAACTATAGACCCAACACCTACTCTTATGTCAAAGTTGCACAAAGTAGAACATGATTTTAATGTTAGCAGGCAAAGCACCAATGTGTTTTTGTGTATGAGAGCAGAAGAGCAGAAAGGCAGAAAATGAATCTTTATATCTTAAAGGTCCTTCATGTAAGTTTTCTCAGCTGTTGAATGTGGTTTCTTGCCTCATGCGGAGACCCGAGATTATAATGTGCCCTCTGAGCAGGATTGGACTGAACGCTACAGTATCCAGCTGCTGCAAAAGTGATGAGATGGATCAGTTGTGCTGGTGCTACCTGGTTAGCATGCTAACTTCAGTAGAAGCAAAACAACAGTAACTTTTCACGTTGCTTTCCACTGCTAGAGAAACAAAGCTGGAACCAGAGTAATAAGTCAGTGGCAATACAAGAAAAATTAAACAATCTCATCTCATCACTCTAAATCATCATTAGATATCCAAATACAACTGTACGGATACAAACAATGTTTCACTCATCCATCCATCCATTCATCCATCCGTTCATCCATCCATTCATCACAGAGCTTACATCTCTACATCTGAAACTGGCTTTGGCTCAGATATAAATCAATGTACTAGTCAAGTGAATCCAGGTGAGATAGAAATCCACTTACAGACCTCTGATCACAATCAGTATTGAAGAAAATACATGGAGGCAGGTTTACCTTGGCTTCAAAAACACAGGGCAGTGGCACAATGGGGGACAACTGAGAGAGGGAAAGCAGAGGAGATTACATCTCAGACTCTGCACTCTTCTCAGTTGGAGGTGCCGGTGGGTGCTCAGGAAAGAACCCATGGGGTCGGATTCAGAGAACTAATATCAACTGACAGAGGCTAGTATGTGGTCCAGGTTAGATGAGTGGTGCTAGTCATCTGTTATGAGCACGTAGTGATGTATGTGCTGCATCACATTTCTTCAGTGCAAAAAGCAGATTGTCATACATGTAAACTAAATCAGTTCCATATTGTTCACTGAAATTATTTGGAAGTTCTAAATAGATTCTGTTACATCAAAGATTTCACCCAATATATTAAGCCGTCAAATGTGATTTTGTGCAGTGAGGAAGCCAGCAGGAAAACACATTAGGGGTATCATTTTGATGTGATCACTACATGAATGAACACTATGTAAAGTCAGAGGACATGAAGCGTTGTTACAGCCTTGTTTAACATCTTTTGGCTGTGTTTAGAATTATTTGCACCTAAAAACACACTGGAGCTCGATGTCCCGTGGTGTGTTGTGCTATAGTATAAAAACACAAGTGCAGCAGATTCAAAGCATTTTCAAACTAAAACTAATTGGACCCAAAATGCTATGACGTGAGCTACAAAATCTGTCAAAAAACATTACCTGATCCACCATACCATTATGGCCATTTCCTTCATATGGTATAGAACCTCTTTTGTCACGTAATCAGCCAAGAACCATCAACACATGGTAACTGGTAGCAGGCTTTTAGCAGCAGATCCTTTAAGTCCTTTAAGTTGCCTCCATGGATCAGATTTGTTTGAGCAGTATATCCCACATATGTTCAACTAAATTGGGATAATTTGGAGCCAAGTCAACATGATGAACTTGTTGTGAAAGAGGGCACTGCCATTCAGGAGCATTGTTTCCATGAAGGGGTGTACTTGCTCGGCAACAATACTTAGATAGGTGGTAAATATCAAAGTAACATCCATATGAATGTCAGGACCCAAGATTTCCCAGCAGACCATTACTAGGAGTATTACACCGCCTCCACCAGCTTACCTTCTTCCCATAGTGCATCCTAGAGTCATGTCTCCTGGGAAGTGGAGCACATGAATCCGGCTATCCCCATGACATAAAGGAAAACATGAATCATTAGACCAGGCTACATTCTTTCATTGCTATGTGCTGTTCTCATGCTCGTCTCCATTACATAGCCCCATACTAAACAAACTACAATGCACTTTGTGGTCTTACACCTTTCTATTAACTTTTTCAGCAGCTTGAGCAACAGTAGCTCTTCTGGTAGATTTGACCACACATGACAGCTTTCACTCCCCCCTCCCACATGTCAGTGAGTCTTGGCCAGTCATGACCCTATTACCGGTTCACTGGTTTTCCTTCTTTGGACCACTTTTAATAGGTACTGACCACTGCACATTTGGACAGTCACACAAAAGCTGTACTTTTGCTCTGAGATGCTCTGACCCAGTCATCTAGCCATCATAATTTGGCCGTTGTCAAAGTCCCTGGTGTCTTTATGCTTACCCATTTTTCCTGCTTCCACCACATTAAATTCAGGGACTAAATGTTCTCCTGCTCAAAATATCCCACCCTCTGACAGGTGCCATTGTAAGAAGATAATCAATGTTATTCACTTCAACTGTCAGTGGTCATAATGTTAAAGCTGATATGTGTACTTAAACTGGACTTAAAGTGAGACATATACATATTGTTGAAGTGAGAATACATGGATATATACATTGTGCTTAATCCAAAGTATGGCATTGTTTGTTTTAATAACCTAGAACTAGGCATGTCTATGCTGCAGTGTATGCCATTATTTTTCTAAAAGGGGCTGTATACAATGTCTCTAGCCTTTTCACATCTGTGCCAGACCACTTAGCCACCTTGGCTTGCGGAGCCTGCTGTCTGCCATAATCGGAGAGTGACATATCCAAGAGACTGTTGGCTGTGGAAAATAATTGTCACCCAGCTGCAATAGCAGGCCAGAATAGGATGATGGAGACATTGGAGGCCACACAAAGAATTGACACCTTTATGAGATTTCCTGTTGTGGCTGAGCAGCTCGCTGTTGTTGAACTGTTTTTCTTTGCCACTCATTTTTTATTGCCTCCTCCTTACTTTTCTCACCTTTACCTTTTAGAAAACAGGCACGAATACTTGTGTTATAAACAGGCAGACTTCGGTTGATAACGTGGTGTATCATTTGTAGAATACAATACTACTCTTTCTCAGGAGTTTCAGCCTCTCCGATTCAAAAAGGATGCAAGTGTGGGGCAGTGGAAATGTTCTACCTTCGTGCATTTTTGATTTGTATGCACAATTCATAATGAGAGAAGAACATTTACACACATATACATAATTGAGAACTGGTGGGGAATATCTGAAATATTTCCCAAGCTACGCACTTTAGAACCTCATTCATTCACCTCCAATCAATGTTGAATTGCCCTCATACAAGGCTGCCCTGAGACCACTGTCTACTGCTGAGTTCTTCAGGTAAAAGTGTCTTTGTAAGTCAGCACATTAAATATGAAATGTATTTCCCAATGCATTGTGCAGGCAGGATGTCTGTCTGTGTCAGCATGGCTTTTAAAGTACTTAATTATCATAAAGACATGCACTTTTCTCTGTTCTGGGAAATGGAGTAGGTTGTCAAAATTTCTCTTTCTCTCATGTGGCCGTCCATTTGACAGCCCTGGCAAAGTGCATGGGTCAACCCGTAACCCATCTATGATTGTTAACCTAAAATGAACACTGTCTGTTGTAAAGTGGCTGAGTGGAATGGAAAATGTGAAGTTTGACATTGATCAAACTGTGATATTTAAAAAATCGTTAATAAGACACGTCTGTTCAACATATAAAAAGATCAAATTGTCAAAGCCTAATGTTAGTTACGTCACTGATGTAGCTCCAGGCATGACAAGGACTGATCATTGATTGGTCAGTTCAAATGAAATATGAATCAACAATGTGGTAAAATTCTATAGAAACTGATGCCACATTTATTTTCTTAAAAGATGATTCTAATGTTTTTTTCTTACTATTAAAATATCCCATGAAAACGCCAAATAATAATAATTACAATAATAACAATAATACATTTGTCCTAATAACATAAACCCTGGCAATTTTTGAAAAACTCACGCACTACCCTACATGCAGGAACACTGCTGCACTCTGTGACATATTCCTTGACTTTAACCAACATGGGAACTGTAATTTATTTTTAGTCATCCTACATACACTATTCCTGCAAATACTGCACCAAATCAGCATTAAATATGCAAATTCTGTTCTCTAACAACTGTCCTGTTTCCTCCTGTTGAACAACATCTGCTTAAAACTGTGTCCAGCTGTTTTAGGAAGTTAAGCTATAAATCTGGTGCCCACTTTTGATCATGTTATGAATTCAGAGGCAGAAAATGTTTCATTCAGAAAATATCAAGATGAACTTGTACATTTTTAGAAAAAAAAAACCCATCCAGCCTGAAGTTAAACAGAATACTTTTAAAATGATTTACTTCCCAGCAGCCTCAGCTGCACATTGAGATAAATGCTATGGGATAAATGCTATATTGTTTAGCATGCTAATATTAGCATGCTAAACATTGCTAAAGTAGCCATACACCATAGGATAAGTACAGCTCAAACTTAGGCTAAAATTACCTTAAACAGATCTACACCTATTTGACTGCTCACCTTTATTCTCACACATTTTTCATATACTGTATTTCACTTCTGAAAATTTGTCTGAAAAAGATTAGCAATATTTTTTTAATAAATTGTTCAGCAAAACAGGAATGATCATTTCTGGATGTGCAGAGGGATGCCCGAGTGGCTGTAAACCTTCAAAACATTTGCTACTCAGAAGTCAGTCACACAATTTGTCTTGTGTGTCATCAAACCAAAATCAGATTCTCTAAACTATGTCACTAAAACATGTTTGAACTGTGCACAGTGCAAAAATCCCATAAGCTCTGTCATACTGTAACAATTCATCTTGAAAGGAAGAAAAGTAAAAGTAAATTAGGTATTGTTGTAATGTTTGGCCTACTAGCTTGATTTGTTTTTTATAAAGGGATAGTCACACAGGGCACTAGACAAATAATGATCAATACAACAAGTGAAGAGGGGTTGATTGCAGCACTGATCACGAGGCAAAGACAAATTGCAGCTGTAAAAGAGGAGTAGACATCAAATGATTGTAAGACTGTGAGGCATTACTTTCCTTTGGCTCCAAAAGAGACCAGATGAATAGATGTGAATTAATCCTTCCTTACAATACCAATTATTTACAATCAGCTTTAATGAAGCAAGTTGGTATGAGATGAGAGGAATCACAGATCCGTTGCTTGCAGTGAATATGTGACAGATATTTTCACCATTTCTCCCCCAGAACAGATGTCAGTGTGAATATTCATAGCAGCATAGACTGTCAAGTGGACCTCCTTTCATTATACTTGTTGCATGAACTTTTCATGATGTTTCTGTCACTTTCTGTCAGCCACGCTGCCAAAGTCTCCATGGTCTTCTGCAGCTTTTCCTAATCTTCTTTTACTTTTCATTTTTTATTGTCAGTGTCATCAGTATCCAAAGCTGGAAGCTTCTACTGTATAGTACTGAGTGATATTGGAGCTGGGTTCATATGCTGACGATAAGCCTCTTACACTAATAAAGTATACCATGCCAAGTTGACTCTCATTTGCCTCCTATTTATTTATCTAGAAAGGAGGGGAAAACAAAGGAGAGGAATTAAGGAGGATTAAGCTCTTTTCATTCATTTCACAAGGAGGTGGACTGGGTGTTGAGGACATCAGGGATGGTTGAAAACCAACAAGGAACAGTTATGGAATATTAGCAACATTTTATTTATAGTCATTTTCACTGCTTAAGCCGTATATAATTACATTGTTAATTAGCGCAATTAAGTAAAGCTTTGAAGATAATTTTTTCATTGTATATCAGACATTAATTGTTTAATATTTGAAGAAAATACTTACATTGTAACACTTGAAACCACACCACATTAAAAAAAAGCAACAAACAGTTGATTTAAAAGAGGAACTTTGTCCTCATAGAAGTGAATCATGGAGGTTTCACCACCGGGGCTCAGTCCTGTTGTGGCCCTAGTTGTGTCTTCGATTTTGTGAATACTGTGTTGTTTACGTTGTAATCAAATTGTTTTGTGTGAAACTCTCAGGCTTGCCTCTGTGAAAACAACAGTTTCACAAAGGCAGATGCCATGAAAACTTGTCTTTCCATGGTGTCTGAATCAGGCCAGCTGGGTAGTTGACTTTAATTTCCACCGGCTCCATTTTCCTGCAACACTTTGTAGACTGGATGGGTGCCTTTTTGAATCATGCAAGCTAGAATCTCAATGAATTTTTGAGTCTGGACTATGTTGCAAATGTTTAAAAAAACATTGAGTTGTCCTTGCAATTTCAAATTCTGCTTGCTGAGTGGATATTCTGAAGGATTATATTGAAAAGAATAGAATGAGTTTTATCCTGAATTCACATGCTCTGGTAATCGGGACATTGTAAGAGCTAGTGAATATCTGTATAGAGTATGTGTGTTCTGTCTCCATGGTCATATGCTGTGCACTGAAAAGACAATTATGAGGTGCAACAAATAAAAGTATTCACAGGCTTAATAAATCTGATGAATTCTTCATCAGATTTGAAGCATACAATTGTTAGGTTTTATTGTATCTGTAATAATATTATTTTTTATTTTACGTTTTATATTTTTTTACCCCTTTTACATTTTGTAAGAATAAGTAGAAATATTTTGCTAAACACATTTTTTAGCATACAATGATCTTGTCTACTCTACTTGCTTGAGTGTTGAAATAATTTGCTCTTGCATTTTGCTTAAAATGACCTTGACTCTTATAGTTAAATCTGTTATAGATAAATCTGTTAGTAAATCTGTTATAACATTTTATAACAGATTTACTTTAATTTTTGATATGGTCTCAGGTAACAGCCATAGTCACCTTGACCATTGAATCATATTTTCTTGAAAGACATGCTGCCTACTTTGTTCCTACTTTGTGCTCCAGATTGGCTTTTGGCATGTGTTGCAAAATGCGTGTTACTTCCAGTGGTACTGGGCTAGTGATGTCCAACTCAGAATTCATTTCTGTGAAACCGAAACAGTGCAGGACCTTTTCCCTAAGGCTCCAAACAAACCCAATCGACAGGACCTAATGCTTGTATGGTTTAGTCCCAGCTTTTGTCTTCTTTGTTACAGGCTTTCTGCTCTGTGGTTGGTGGTTATAGGAATGATTGTTCATTCTGTGAGCTGCAGTCTGGTCTTGTCTTCCTTCACTCAATATTGTGCCCCTCCACACACACACACACACACACCTAGACACAGACACTCACACCAGATCATATGGTTAGCCAATTCCCCAGGTTATAGGAATCCACCAGATACAGTTGTCAGTTTCCCTGTATCCCTGTCCCATTAGTGACAAAACACTTGACTTATGATCAAGTACTTCCACGGTCACTCCCCTTGTCATGTCAATGGTCAGGAAACCGGTTAAGGTGAATATGTTGGACACAGCTGGGGCATGATGCCTTACAGTGCAGCACTGATTCATCTCTGGTGACAGGGGACCCAACTCAGCATGCCAGTGGCATTACCATCATTAATCAGGCGAGACATAGCCAAGCCCACAGGAAATTAATTAACTCTTAAAAATCAGCATAAGCTCATTATTTATAGTGGCTAATTTATTTCCAGTATATTTCTTGTCGTGGCCTACTATAAACCCACATTCACACGTCATGAGGAATACTCATGTGTAAGCAGAGCAAAGCTCGGAAAACAATGGAAATAGTCAGTCAGAAAATGAACACATGATTTTTTTTTTTTTTGGTTGTTTAATAAAGTGTCTTCACTGATTTTAATCAGTGTAAAAATTTACACTGACACAAATTTACACAACTGTCAGTGCTCCAGATGAACGGTTGTAGCATATTAGAATGCACCCCCGTCTGTTCATTACATGGATGATTGCAGTACACAGGACCTTAGGAAATGGTGCTCGTCCTTTATAAAACAGAGAGGAGTAGCTCTCCTTGCTGGCCCCCAGTCATTTCTCAGTGGTAGCAAATAAAATGTTGTACACCACATCTGATTGGCCAGTCCTATAGCCAAATCATAATCACAGTAGTTTCCTGCCCAGAGATGCCTGTTTTGCAAGAGAATGCTAGTGTTTGAAGCACTTGGAAAATGGGCTTGTATAATGATCTAGAGTGGCTAGTGATAGCGCATGCCAGCTGAGGACATGTTGTGTGTCCCAGCTACTAAATCCAATGGTTAAATCTCTCTGGAACAACATGTAGTCCCCATTGGCCAGGGTCTGAATCCTGCCAGATTTTTTTTTTCAGTTATATTTTTCTCTTGTGATTGACTTCCCTTTTAACTATTATATTCATTCAACAAAGTGATTAAAATCTAAAAAAAAATATGCTCTTGAGTTTCCTGGATTGTAGAGTGGTAATAGATTTCATTATATCTTTCTTTTCCAAGTCAGCAGAGGATAAATAAGTAGTTGTCTCTTGTGAGTAAGGAGCATTCTGTCTGCTAAAACACCAAAGGTTAATGCACTGGTATTTTATCATGTTAAATGTAGTTTTTGTTCAGATGAATCTGAACCAGGTTTTGCAATTTGAGAGTATTTTAGTGTATTCATAAAACAAGTACATTTACTGTGTATGCACATTAGAAACTGTAATGCTAGTTGAGTGAGAAGGCATGCACAGGCGTGGGAGGAATTGGGTCATATGAAGGGTTACATCGGTTTGGTCAGGTCAGAACAGTGATGTATGAATAATAGCTTCTTTTTTTGGCATAGCAGTTGCCAACAGAGACGAGAGTACAAAATAAAAGTGGCAATGACTGGAGAGATGGGAAAAGGGCAGCTGGGGCAGTGGGTTGTCAGCCCAAACTACATATTCTTAGGAAAAGAAATGCACACCGAGCCACACACTGACAACAAACATACCCCCAGCGGGAATAGGAGGGGAGATAAGAGGGTTGAGCGCACAGGTTGCAACAGGGTAATGGACAATTAAATGTGAGATGCCTTCGAATTCAGCAAGAGAAGAATGAAATGCACAACTCAGAGCAACACAGCGCTTTAGGTGGTGTAACAAGAGAAGGCTGAGAAGGAGTCAGACCTGGAACCTTTAAGTATTTCAAGGAGTCACCTGAAAAGAAATGAATCAAGTGACTGAAAGATTACTGATGGCAGCAGGGGCTGTGCCCTGGAACTAGCAGCCAAGGGAGATGTGCATGGGAGACTGTGTGCAATGATTACTCATCATGAACGTTGTGGCTGAGTTGAAAAATGAGATAAATAATGGCACAGCTGCAAATAAATTTCATGTGTTGTTGCTGTGCAGGGTAGAATGCTAATCTATGCAAGTTCAGTTAATGTTTTTTCAATTGTATAATGGTAGAAACAAAGCAAAATTTAAAATCAAAGTACATCTGAAGCACCTACTGTGGTAACACCATGGAGAGATTACAATTGTACGGTGCCACATTTTGAATAGTGGCATTAAATATGACGACCTGTGTAGAAAATGAAAGAAAAATTATTTATAAAAAAAGAATCTAAATGTCAATCCTATACTTTAATTACTGCTACTTATACTCGTTTTAAATAACGGAAAGAAAAACCTAAGATTCAAAACCTAAATTCAGAGGAGTCATCTTTGAATTGATGATGTTCCCCAGTCTCAGATACGGACCGCAGATTTCCCTCTGTTCAGTGATTATGTTCCAAAAAAGGAAATGTTGCCTCAGCACAAAAAAACACATCAGTAAACAAATTACAGTGCCAAGCATCCAGTCATCTATCCAGCACACTAACTTGCTTTGCCACAAGCTTGATCTGGAAGTCATTAAAGGATGCACTATGAGAATGACCACACGGGTACAGGCTACAGAGTGGTGACTCATAATCCACTTCCTGGTTGAGACTGATTAAAACTTTCATGTTTGTCACCACAGTGTCTATGCCAGGCAGAAGATGTGAAAGCAGCTGGCGAGGTGTCAAGCTCATCATGTCAAGCTAGACCAATTCCTGTTACGAAGAAGATAGTAAGAGATTGGTTTCTCCTTACCTTTACCAAGTAGTTGCTGCCAGCAGAATGACACAATTCATTAGGGGGAAAAAGAACAGTCTGAGGGACACAACAGAATTCAAAACTGGTACTGAGACGTAAATGGCTGGTTGAGACCTGACGACATGTTCGGTCTGTACTGAAAGTTTAAGGTCTGGCTCTGTCAACGTGGAACCACCTGGATCTGTTCATGGACGACTTGAAGACAAAGTAACTGACAGCAGTATAGATATATGGGAAAGGGGCTGATACTGCCAGCATCATTGTGTTTTATCACCCTCTGATTCTCTGTGATGATCTTCAAGACCCTGGAGGAGGAGCTGATGATGATTGTGCTGGTGTATAATGTAGGAACAACTCAAAAACAGCAGCCAACAGAGGTAATCAAGATCAAAATCAAGAATAGAAAGAGCAGAAGAGCTAATGAGTCAAAAATGTTACCCTAGGGTATGCAGTTACTACAACAGGACTTGATTCCAAATCCTGAGGCTATTTTAGGGTGAAATTACCGAGCAGACCGAAGTGTCCCATGAGGCCACCCCTGACAGACAGAGCCCATCATGAATCAAATCCTTGACCAAGCAATTTTTGATTTTCTCTTCTACCCCAATCGTATGATGGAACAGGGCTTAATCCCAGTTGAATTTCCACAATAAACTCATCCTTGACAACTATATTTTCACTTGGGTTCGTGTAATTCAGCAGGGCCTGATGTTACAAGACTATGACCCGAGCAGGTGATCACTAAATCTTTAAGCAACAAGCAAAACAGACTTCATATTCAGTAGTTCTGTATTAGGAAATGTTTTCAGCATCTACCACCTTCTGCTTGTTTATTTCCTAACTGGAACAGAAAGAGAAATCTCTCTGATAGGCTGTTTTTTTTTTTTTACCACATTTTAAATTCCCTCACCCTGGGATGTTGTTGAAGAGCTGGTTATATTTGGCTATTTACACAGCACCCATCTATAATAACTGTCCATTGCTTTCCAGACCTTTGCAACACATGTCAAAACAAACTGACATCAAGTCTTATTTATTGATACTTCATGCAAATCAGATGAATATCATCTCATTTACATCTGTAGTCTTAGTAAATACTCTGCTTAATTGAAAAAAAATGACACGATGCAATGAATTTAAATATCTACAAGGTTTAACACTGAGAATCTGTTTTACAAAGTAATATTGATTCTATTCAGTGCCGGTGAAATCCCTCCTGCTTTACATGTCATGAGGGCATGTTCTTTGTTTATTGTAAGCAATATCTCCATGTTTTATTTTAAGTTTCCTTGGCTCTGAGTTGACCTCAGCGCTGTGCTTTGTGTAGATTGAAATCAACATGTGCCTATGTGCCAATGCATTCTGCCGGTTATATTTGACCGAGGTCTCATTTGAGGCCAAAACAAAGGATTACTAAATCATAATGCATGTATTATTACACCCAAGCCTCCCACTTTGGCACTGGCAGACATCCCCCATCGGTGGTACATTATTACAGTGCGAGTGAGTGAGAGAGGGAGATGTGAAATCAAAATAGGTGTTGTAAATGGGATTGTAGGGTTTTAGAAGAAGCCTATGCACTCAGCAGATAAGGGGGACTGTTTATCCTGTTAATGTGTCACTTTAAATACATTAGGAGTAGGAGGTCTCTTGTTTTTTTATTTTCTTTATTTTTTATTTTTTCCTCTTTGGCAGACTGCCTCACTAATCCTGGAGATCGTGAGAGACAAAACCATTTATAGATCCACACATAAATTACCTTTTATCTGTTTTTCTTAGTAAGTTAATGATGCTTATTTCCTGGAAAATATCCAGATTAGATTTTGACTTAGTTGTATAATAAGGTGCTGTTTTTTTCCCCTCAAATGTCTGTATTGATTTTGATTATTTAAAGCTGAGGTGACCTTGAGCAACAATGGCGGCAATGACACACATACATATATTGAATATTAACAATGATACACATGACAAAGGTATGTAGTCATTTGGTGAATCTATTTATAAACCACACAAGGTTTCCAGAGGTCTGCAAGCCTCTTTTTATGCTCTTCATTCATTACATATGCTGCGCTTGTCTCAGAGACATTTGTCGTAAAATATGTTGCACGATATTCGGCAGAACTTGCTGTGTGTGTGTGTGTTTTTTTTATTATAGTTTGATGTATGCTTGTACGATTCAGACTCAGATTCAAGATGCATTATATAGTTGTGACTATCACTTATTTTCTGGGATGTGTGTGAGGATATAAAAAAGGATGAAATATCTGCTGTCTTTAAAGAACTCACCAAGACTTCCTAATACTGTTACTGCCGCACCATGGTCGTGTTTTGAAGTCACCGTCTCTCTCACACTGCGAGCATCACTGGCAGTGTCTCTGAAAATATGATTGGTTTTCTGTAGGAGGAGGTCAGCTACATGGTCCAACAGCTGCTGCTGTGATTGAGCACAGTAGGGGCTAGCATGGGTGTGGACGTCAGTGATAAGGTCTGTGTGTCACTGCCAGGATCTCTCATTAGCAGGAGATCCTTCAGTAGACCCCAACAAGAACTCCAGTGAAAAAAAGTCATTCTCTTCGTCCATTGATGAGCTCTTTTGTTTGTCACAAACACTGTGCACAGCATATTTATAATGCCTTTGCAGTAGTTACTATAAATACTTATAGGACAGTCTGTCTCTGACTAATTCAGAGACAGATTTAGATAACGGCCCCATAAAGTTACTGCCATTATTTATCATCAGAGAATAGAGTGTAAATTACTTTTTGACAAATGAGTTTAATTTGTGAACTGCAGTAATTTAGTGACCGGTAAAATTACCAGTGGTGACATGAGTGCCGCTTATACACTTTTACCTTGAGAAATGTCAGGTGTAAAAGTGTATATAAAGTGGCCTCTGCAGTGGGGAGCATGTGGGGAAGTGAGGTGAAAAACAGGTCATCCAGAGAAACAGGTGTTGAGTCGACAGAATTGGATCCCACAGTGCTGATTGAGCAAGGAAGTATAACGACAACAGTCTGCAGAGCTCGGAGGTCTGAAAGGCTCAGAAAACTACTGACACTTTTTGCTTTTCTTTTGCCTGTTTTTCTGTTTTCTTCACAAACTGAATCCTCCATAGAAATCCCTTCCACTTTTGTGGGAGCATTTTTTTCTAATAACTCAATATGTGTTCCCCAGGTAGATCTGAGCAGGTGATAGCAATTTATTTTGACTTTTAATGTGTGTTTCCTCCAAATAAACGTTAAGCTCATCTTTGGTGTGAAAACAACAAAGACCAACTTATTCAGGTACTTACTGAAGACAGATGGATCATTTAAGCACAAAAATACACACATGTAATCTGCTATTGTGTGTCATGCTTGTGAAGGTAAAACAAAAAGGGCATAGACATAAAAAAAAAGTGTTGATGTATTTTTAATTGTCTTCATTTTCATTGGTCTTTATGTGAATGCCAGCCATTTCATTAGAGAGACATTAATGAGACATTAGGGTGGCATTTAGTTGCACGGGTGTTAAATTGGAAAGAGGAACCGTCCATGCCTTTAGTTGCTCTTGCTGTATTTGCCCAAACATTCAATAGCTCTTATCAGATTCTTATAAATGGTAATGGCATAGTTAGCATTTTGGCAATATGACATCCAGATGATTTAGCAGCTAATAAAGAGGGTTTTTTCCAATGTGTTTGCTTTACTATTGATAAGCACTTCCTGTTGACAGGAGTGGGAAGTCAAAAAAAATTTTGCCATTGTCACAGCTGACAGACTTTTTGAAGCAGAATTTAAATGTCTCGGAAGTATGCTAATATTCCTGAATACTTTTGATGAGTGTCAGGTTGATAAACCCCTTTCCCCTTTCCTGTCTCTTCCTCTCTGTCAGTGTGTCTCCCCCCCACATATTCTAATGTCTCCTTTCCTGTCCTTGCTTTCATTTTGGGTCCAGATATTTGAAACCAACGAATCCATCTTTATTCTCGCATATGAATTATTGAATATTCATCTGCCCAATATATTGTCACAAGACATCCGTACTATAGCCAACCTGCACATTGAGAAGTGGGGTGCAGTCAGTGGAAGACTTGATGCGTTCTGCCACTTCTATAATGACAGGCAGCAAAGTGCCTTTAGGGTGCCAGCTTTCATCATAGTAAATGTTGATGACACGTGCTTGTTGCCAAGCTGACAAACTGTCATGGAGGTGTCAGTCTTGCACAATCACTGATTCTGCATCGCTATGATCACCTTTAGACTGATGAATGGCAACCTTTTCAGGACATGTGCTGTCACGTGGACTGGCAGAAAACCATGTATGTGTGTATTTACATATGTTTGTCAGCCCCTAGACAAGATATTCTAATGCGAGAATATTTTTGAACACTTGTCTGCTGCATGGCAGGCTGTTGGAAGCAGCACAGCCCACTGAGGTAGTGATTATATCATTAGCAACACAGCGCTAGATTGTGCTGTAATTGATAGTCATGATGTTGAAGATACTGTTTTCAAAAATCTAAATTATACCCAATGCGGTATGGTGTAGCTGAAATTTAATAGAGTCCACTTACATAAAAGAACAAATTTTTTGACAATAATAAAGTCAGCGTTGCCAAACACAGACTACCATCTCTATCCATCTTCAGTTGAAGATGTATTTAGGTAATACACTTTGGAAAAGGTTCATTGATAGATAATTAGATTTGGCCTCTGTTGACTCAAAATATTTTTGAGAAATCCTGTTCCAACTGTAATTCAGAAAATACGCCCATATTCCAATAAACTCACTATAGTGACTTTAATGTATAATCACACAGGCTCATTACTACCCTCTGTTGATGGGGGAGGAAAAACATGCTATATTACTGTTGTTGGTGCTGGTAATTACTTACACAACCAGTTTACAAACATGAAGCCAAAATGCCCAGGATATGGGTGCTGCCATTTTGCTGGTGACATCAAAGGAGCCAGCGCCTGCATAGTAGAAGTTTGTGGAAGACTCAGCTGTAATTTAATTACAGCTTTTAACTAAAATAAACAATATTTTGGCAGGGTGTTTTTGAGTTTGTCATATCTGCCGTACTGCAGCCAGTCACAAGGAAGTGATTTGAGATATTTTGATTTACTTTTAGGGAGCTGTCATGTCGTTTTTCAAAATTGTTATTGACTACATGTAGTTGCTAGAGAAGCTGAATCATTTATTGATATCTGGGGAAATGGTACATAAAGTACACACACCACCCGGGAACCAAACCCACGTCACAAGAATGGGAATCTTGCATGATACCACTACACCAGCGGCGCTCATGGTGTTAACCAGCTAACATTCCTGCAATGGATCTCTTAGCAAAGATACAGACTTCATTTGGGGTGACTCCACTGCAGGAACCTTGGGAACTCGGTTGTTGGCGCGTGTCTCCTTGTTCCTGTGGGGCAAAACACAGGAACCTTTATAGCTGGAAAAAAGTCCCCGACCAGGGGTAGGTACTCTGTTTGGCCCCAAAAAGTTCTTAGCAGGGCTTTAAGTTGACTCGGTGGTAGGGTAGCATAAATGGGCATTCTCCCTTTACGTAAGTAAGTAGGTAGGTGCAATCACAACATCAGGCCTTTCATTCTCCCCATGTGTATTTCATGATGCCATGGTTATTAACAACACATCCACTAGAGGGCAGCACCCAGTGTAGAGTTTTGAACTCCGACATAAGTTTTAAACCATAACAAATATGAGGACGGTGAAGCCAATCACAACTCACATTCTAAGAAAGCGATAAAGCTTGTCGCACTTGAGCTATACTGCACAACACTGCCCCGAGAGTTTCTGGTGGTATTACTCTGTTTGCTGTACTGCTACGGATCGAGGACATTCCCGAAAAGTTCCCGGCACCTAAAATGTTACTAAGGTACTTATTGGTGGTAACACGGCTATTGTTGAGGACCAGGTCTAGAAAACAGCAATAAGCAAGTCACTGTTACTGTGATTCTGCCTCTAGTATTTATGCTTACTCACCCTGCTAATTACAGGAGCCGTTAGCTATTAACACATCTAGCAGGTACAAAGCTACATCACAATTCATTGAAATGTTTTCTGTGTCAACATGGTGTATCTAGGTATAAAAATCTCTGTCTGTGTCACTGTGGTTTAGTTGAGAGGAAGATATTAGTCTGCTAAATACTAAATCTGTTCATTGGTTAATCCCTAATTGGTCTGCTGTTTGCTGTTGGGCAAAGCAGTTGTTCAGTGGGCTTTTAACTATCTCCTGTGAAAATCAACAACAATCAGCAAGTAGGCAGATCAGATCTGCTCAGTGTGCTGAAAAGTAGCAAACAACAAAGCAGCGAACACCTGGGTTAATGTGAAACATTTCACATTGTAAAACATGTGGATTTTTATTATTGGTGCTTTAATGAGCCGTGCAACATTTTGTTGACTCTGTGATCAGTGATTTGCTAATCATAGTAGTCTGTGTTTCATTTCAATGTGAAATCCTCACAGTCTCTAACAATAGTATGTGTAATTCAGGTTTGGTAGAGATTAAATGTTACCAGAAAGAGTCACAGCCAAATGAATGGTTCCCCTGTAGCTAATGGAGACATGCAGGTGTTTATGAGTAATTTTTTTATTTTTTTTTTTGTTCTCTACATGTTTTTTTTAGCAAGCAGCATGAGTATAGGATGCGAGTATTCAGGTTTAGGGTTGCCTCCACTGGGTGGTGGCTCGCTGGCCTTCATGTTCTCATTCTGTGCATCATGTTGTCAGATATCCAACTCTGAGAGACTGTGGTAAGTGGAAATCACTATTGCTCAAGGCAAAATTTAAGGAATACGAATACAGTAAACCACAAACTTAACTCAGCATTTCTAGCCAAAACTTGCAAGTAATGGAGAAAAGATGAAAGATCTCAGAGGAAGATAGGCACATAAAAGAAATGAATAGACAAAAACACAGTAAGACACAGAATGAGCACTTGCATGATCAAGAGTTCTGCTGACAATGTGTGCAGTAGATTTCACTTAAATTTCAAGTGCCTGCAGAGAGGACTTAGCAAAGGGTAAGGAGGCTTTATTAAAGATTTAGTCCAAATCTTAAGCATTTTTTGGCCTGATTATTATGAAAAGTGAAAGTTAAAGGACTAAATCAAGGTTTTTACATTTTCTGTCACAGTTGTCTTTGCTCCATTAACTAAGTCCCTGAACTAAATTAAAATTCAGTAATATTGATGCTCTTACACTGAGCAGCAAAGGAAAACTGCATGCCAGGCTCTAAACTTTCACACTTGTGTCAAAATGACCTTACTACAAATCTAATTATAAATATAGCTGCGAGCAGCAATTGAGGTGGCCAAGCAGCAACATAAGCCAATTTGACAAATTTGACAAAAATGTGTCAAAGGGCCATTAACGGGACAAGCAGTATCAGCAGACATAAGAATTAAGTTGAAATCCAAACCCATTGAGAGAAATGAGCCAAAACACATAGTTTTGCTAATTACAGTGTCCCCTAGAGGCCAAATGACACCAAATTGATTGGACGTACTCAGGATAGGTTCAGCAGTCTGTACACTGACTTTGATTAAAATATATGGAGGCTTTGCTGAGATATGAGCCCATTTGCTGTTTGGTGGCTTTGCCACTGATTTCAATTAGTATGACGGACAAACGCTTTGTTACAAAAATAAAACCATGTGAGCCTTTTATCAGGCACAGTCTGAAGATCATCTGCGTCAAGTTTGGTGAAGATCGGACCAAATTTGAGTCCTATGAAGAGTTAAGTTTCCCTTTTGATAAAATCCCATATGGCGGCTAGTTTTCATGTCAGTTTTCATTTCGTAAAAAAATGTTTACACTGACCATTGATGGGTCAACTCACTGTGTCAGCAAGCAACACAATTGATCCAAATTTTTCCAAATTCCAAACGCATAAAGAGATATGAGGCAAACCACGTTTTTGATAATTACAGCGCCCCCTAGTTGTCAAATGACACCAAATTGTTCGTGAGTACTCAAGATGGGGTCTTGGGATTGGCCATGAAGTTTGATTAAGATAATTCAAACTATTGCAGAGACATGAGGTCACTTCCTGTTTGGCAGCTTCATCGCTGATTTTGATTGGCTGTGGTAGTCAGTAGGTCTTTAAGCCTAAAAGTAATGAGTTGATGAAGGTTGGTCTCAAGATCATGTGTGCCAAGTTTCAAGTCGATCGGATAAAATTTGTGAACCATGAAGGTTTTTGAAGATTTTTGATAAGAGATGGCGGAAAATCTATCCTGACTCAAATTGACGTCATAGAGTGATGTTAGTAATGAACATAAACGTGACTGCAACTTTGAGCAGTTGGTGATGCTAGAGTGTGCATGCTGCTGGTATGAAATCTGGTGAGATGATTTATGAGATTGTCTACAATGAGTGTGCCAAATTAGAAAATTTTTGACCAATCAGTTCTACGGGCTGCCATAGACCTCCATATTAGCATATTAATAATAAGAAGAAGAAAAGGTAGAAACTCAATGGTGGCTTCGCTGTTTTGCCACCAATGAATAGAGAAGAGAGACAGAAACAGGCAGGAGGTAACAGATCAGAATGACTGTTCTATTTGCTGCTGCAAACTGTTTACCTGTTTTAAAAATAAAAAATGGACACAAACACATTGTTTTTCTGGACATTGATATTTCCAACAACTTTACCATTGCAATGTTTACTGACAACATTTTTACATGTATTTTCACTGATTGAAACAACGGCCGCTCGCAAGGAAACAAAGGGGCACTGATTGCAGTATATGGTTTGTAAAACGGTCAGCAGTAATGTAAAGAAGGCACTATCTGCAGTTTATAGTATAAGATGCAAAAACAGCAGTATGATCATTTGAGCAGTGTTGAATTATGTGACGGCTGTAATATCTTTTTATCTTCTATCACAGTATTATGGCTGTAGTGTTGATAACCTATAAGAAAAACACAAGCTCCTTCACTGAACTATTTTACTCTGCAAGTATTATGATGTATTTTTCTGTGTGATCCATGGAGACATTTTTTATGGGTCCATGAAACGATCATTATGGCATTCCTCTGGGTCGTCCTTGGACTCTGTTTGGGAGACGCTGTACTGCTGACACCCTTGCTGGAAGCGTACTGGCTTCAATCACACTTGTTTGGTATCTATGTGCACACACAGTGATGCACATATACACATTAATAATGTTCCTCCTAATGAATTACAAGCAGACCTTGAGGCTATACACCTATATCCCACTAATGTCTGGCTTTGAGCCCAATGACAAGCCTCACAGCACAAAAGACAAGGACACATACTCAATCCTTTTGTCTTTAAATAGCTTGCTTACTGAGCGCGCTCATCTACATAACAATCGTACAAAGCTAGGTAACAGCTCTGGAAACTCTATTACTGTCCATCCGTCCTGCATGTTATTACCTCCATCACTGCTACATTTGTTTAGCAGTTTTTCGCTGGAAGATCAAACTCAATTTAGATCAAACTGAGTATCGGTGTTGTGCGAGTCAGAATTATTTAAAGCTGTTTGACATGCACATAAAGCATGTGAGCAAAGTTCCAAGGTAAATTTAAGGGGAGCTTGATAACCTTTCTTTAAAACAGTAGCAGATGGCGGGAGGCACCTCGGCGTTGGCCCCAGCAGACAAAGTTTTATCTGCTGTCAAGGTTAAAGGTCAAGCAAGTGTCTTCAGCCAACAGATTCAACATAAAGAGTTGAATAGGCAGCACTTATGGCATTTAAAAATTTCACACCCCACAAAATTTTATCATAAGCTATAGTCAGCAAAAGTGCGGAACATTTCACAGGTCTATTACGAGAGGGAGGGTGTTTTCAGTATACTTTGAGGGAGTGTAGGAAGATTTAATGCAATGTGTGTTTTGACTTGCTGCTGAAATAATCAGTTGATAATCAGGAAACTATTTCACAACAAGTTCGATAATTACATTTTTTGATGCTTCCAGATTTGAAGATTTTTCACCAGAGTCTTAAATCAACTTTTAATTGAGTACATTTGATTGATGGGATGCTATTCTGATAGAAAATATGAAGTTGCAACTGGACAATTTATTGATGATTTTAAAATGAATGTTAGGATCAGTTAAATAGAGAGATAAAAGACATAATGAAGTAAATTTTAATTGCAGCTCTGCACCAACCATGTTCAAATAACTGTAACTGCAGGTTAATAGGGTGTTTTAATATTAGGTATATGTGCCATATGTTATCATTTCTCTCATATAATTTTTCTGCCTTCATTTCTTCTCTGCATGCTCCCTCGCTCTGCCTGAAGGTCCGTGGCACTACTGAACACAGCTCACATAACCCTGCCTGCTGCCCATGTCCCCTGACCCCAAGTCAGCGGGTTAATAACCAACTGCACAGAAAGCCATTTGTCATTTGCTACCTGCCGCTGATAGGAGATGTCAGGAGATGTCTATGCCCTTGTCACCCAGGCTCATGACAAATACTGTATCAAGGCTCACGATCTTAGGCTCCCTGAGGCTTCTCAGTACTCCTCCACTGAAAACCACTCCCACTTGATAGCATTAGATTCTTGTGCCGTGATCCATATCGAGATAAACTGGCGATCCCCTTGTTCTTTTTTCATCTCCTTTTTCCATTGCTCCATAAATTGAAATTGAGTGTGTTTTTTTTTTTTTTTTCTTTTCAATTTGAACATTTACTCTTCTTTCTTCTTTCCTTTTAAATGTTTTCAGCTTTCCTTTGATGTTGGATACTTAATACCACCACTTGCCTGGAGCGAATGGTTTTATTTTGGTGCAAAATTTAGGATAATTTATGCAGATTAGAGGAGAACATTTCTACAACTACTCTGGACATATGAATATAATTTAACTTGATAGGCTCATTGTCTTTTTTGTTTGTATGTGTAAAGTTATCTTGTGTTGTGTGTGTGTGTGTGTTGCCTGGCAAATAACAAAAGTGTAAACAAATGGATATTAGTGGGAATAAGCTTTTCCCATCTGTGGCTAGTTTCTGTTGTGATTGAAGTACTGTATTGACTGGAGTGGCTGAAACATTTGAGAGGCTTGCAGCTTATTCACTTTGAATTTAGACTAATCTCTTGACTAATACCATGGGTAAAAAGGTTGTCACCATAAAGATTTCATCAAAGCAGCTAAGCAATGCAATGAATTGACAGTAATTCTCACTGTGCCAACTGCACAACAGCACAAAATTATGACAGCTCAAGAAGTCTGTCCAGCTATTCAAGAGTTCAAGGTCTCTTGTTACAGAACAGTGTTGATATGCGTAGAAAGAGAGCACCACACTAGAATTTTAATGCATAACCTAACAATCACATTGGGACCTTGGTTTATTTTTCACAAGGTGTTTAGCTGTTTTCTCATAAATTGTATGTGTTTTTATAGACACAAACATAGTCTAAATGTTCATTTCTTACTGATAAAATGTCAATCTCACATAAAACTACTACTTGTCTCTCTTTGTTCCTCTTGTAGAGATGTCAGGTACAGGTGAAGATATCTCTCAGGTACACTGGAAGCAACAGTGGTTGGAAAATGGAACACTGTACTTCCATGTGTCCATGACCGAGTCTGAACTTCTGGCTCAGACAACACAGCCCACAGCCCGGGAACCAGCTCATGTCCTCCACGAACACATGCACCTACTTCACATCTCAGTTATGGTAAGTCATTAACACTTATGTATATTAAATATGGCTGTGATTACTGGCAAATATTAATGAATGTGTGGCATGGAACTATATATATACCTTTATTAAAGTGGCATGTGCAGCAGTGTCTTTGACAACCTTTTAAGGTTACATTTGACTACTCTTAAGTCTCAACGGTCATCCTCTGCATCCTCTGTGTGTGTAACTGTCGCTTAGTGTTGTTTTGACCTTCTTCTTTGTCATAACTACAGTCTACGAATGACACAAGGGACTAAGGAGTGTCACAACTAGATAGTGTTGCCGTTTTAATCTGTACATAGTCAGGTCTTCCCACTTGGTGGTTGTCATATGAAGTTTTATCAAACTAAAGGTCACACCAGAAAATGGTGGAGCAAAACTTCTCCATGAGGTTCAGTGACTTAGACAGCACTTGCAGGGAACTACTGTGATTAGCAAACAAAGCACTGAGATGTCAACCAGCCATGTTAGCACTAGTTGCACAATAGGTCCTGCAGCTTCTTTCTGTTTACTTTGAAATGTGACATTCAGTCCCTGTTGGCATTTTGTTCATGAGCTTGTACATCATTTCATTCAATGAAGAGAATAAAAAACACTGTTAGGTCAGTTGCTAATGATACAGTGAGTTAACACTGTTTATTCAAAGGATGTTTAACCTTTAACTACTGTTGTTTGAGGATGTCAATTAAAAGTTTATGGTGCAAAACAATTATGTAATAAGCTGTGATAACAGCTTGTTTTTATATTGGACTCATTCTTTCTGTTGGTAAAGATCAGTAAATGGCCAAGTTGAACTTGCAGCAAAAAAATAATTTACACAAATTTACTTTGCACTGACTAGTGAATGTGTTGACTACGTCAGTAATATTAAGATGAACTGATTCACCAGGAAATTTTGTTTTCATTTTAAATACAAATGTGACTGTGATTATTATGTTTAACATGGTGAAACTCAATCAGATATGTTTACAGGGCCTGTTTATGGAGGATTAACTTCTGCCTGCTGATGGCCTGTCCATCTCTGCTCATCTTTTATTATAAAATGTGTTGACACCTTGAAGTGATTGCTCTCAGTAAATAAGTTATGGCACATCTCCATGTTGTGCCTCCAGCTGCTGCCGTGGCTTTTATACAGGAAACATTGGAGTCAGTGGATTTACTGTAAAGAGTGAAGAGGAAAGAAAAATGACTTTGTAGACAACACACCTGCTGTGGACATGGAGGTTAAGATTTGATGAAGGCTTAGCTACAGCAGCACAGCTTTAACTGTGATGCACTCCTTGGTTTATTACTCCTTCCTGCAGCAGCGTTGTTAGGGCAGGGGGAGTGTCTATGTTTTGAAGTATGCAATTACCCACTGGTAGCGGGTGGAGTAGAAAGCTGGTTGGGCATGACTGGAGGACCTGAGTTTTCTTTATATCCAAGGTTAAGCCTTGTATGTGTATCAGTAGTGTTTTCTGCTCTACTGCAGCTTAATGGTGGTTGTTTATAAGGATTTTCTATTGCTTCAGATCATAGACGTATACACACAATGTGAACAATAATTCACCTCTAGCTTTTTTTGTTCTGCAGCATCTTCTCACCAAAATTATTCTTTTCCCTCTAGACTTTATCATTAAAACAATCCTCAGCACTTTCACCACTTTATGAGCTTTAATTGACCGTTTTCTGCCTCTGCCTGCCATTTTAAAACATTTATTTGGTAACACCATTTTCACCTTTATGGGTGTCAGTGCTTTTTAAGTGCTTTATGTCATCTTCTTACTTACCGTAAATACTCCTGGCTGTGTTTTTACAGCTCTGCCTTCCTCTCCCAGTTTCTTCTCATCACTTTGCCACTTCCTCCCCAAATTCTGACTATTTTGCCTTCAAGTCCCATGTTTCGCACCTATTCTGTTGACTTATTTTGCCTCACCTCTCCTTGCACATCCCACCACCTTCTCTATTTCTGTCTGCTCCCTATTCTCCATGCACCATCTCCTCTCTCTCTCTATCCACCTCTGTGTTCTCTCGAATTTTCTCCCCTCTCCCACTTGCAGCCCTGCCTCTTTCTCTTTCACCCTACAAGTACTTTTGTGACACTTCAGGTGAAGAGGTGTGTGTAAAGCAGGTTTAACGTCGTCCATCCCATGTGACGGAGACCGACACAAACAGGAAACATTATGAATGAATGTGTTGTCGTGTCGTGTGGATTTGTCATTTGGTCTTTTTCAGAGCAAAACTACCACAAGGATAAGATATGAGTTGACAGTTTGACACTGATTAATACAGCGTAATACTGTTTTAACAACAGTTAGTTCAACTTAAAGAAGATAGACCCTTTGTTGTCATCGTAATACAGGCAACTAGTAGCAGCCTCTGACAGGTCAGAGTCCTGTGTTTTGAACTTCATGTCTGTTCTCATTCCTCATGCATATGTCACTTTTTTTCCTTTGGATATTTCTCTACTTTATTTGTTTTTATTTCTACTTTCTACTTTCACCACACAAGCCTTATTTCACTGCCTTCCATGACAGTGAATATAAGACCGTAGGAAAGGTGGATCAACTAAAAATATTTGGGAGAAATAGTGTGTTGCAAATACTGACAATCTTTATATCAGCATATGACCCGGTGCGTCTAGTTTGACAATTTGTCAATTCCTTCCTGGCAGTGAAATTTGTTTTATGGATGGGCCTTTTTCACAGCAGGCACTTTGACTTGATTGTTACAGCAGAAAAAGCACAGGGTTTGCTAAAACAAAGGCTCTGTTCTAGTTACGTTTCCCAGTACACCATGACAGTGTTCATCCATCATTAATTTCATTATTTTTTATTTATTTATTTCTTTTTACTGTGACCTGTCAAACTGTCTTCTGTGGAAAAAGCCTATTATTAAATCCTCAAGGAATTTTCACCAATAATGTAGAACTGTCAAAAAATCGCATTTGAGTGTGGACCTTCTCTATGATTTCCAAAAAGTTTGTGTCAAAATTCAGGACCTTGTGAAAGTCACTCACTTGGTTGTCTGCTCCTCCACTCAGAAGATTACCGAGGTTTCTTCCCTCCCCCTCAGTATCAAGGCCCTACAGCTACGACTTGTCTAAAAACAGTGCCAACTTCATGAAGTAAAACCAGATAAAACTTGAAGCTCGTGTTCCCAGCACCATCTAAATAGATTCTTTTTTTGCACTTGAGACTTGTAACATATTTGTAAGCTTTCCATTTCAGGAAATTTACTCAGGTATAACTTGTTATGTACAATATATCATCCTGTCCAATATGAACACAGAGATTTACATTAAAAGCAACAAATCTATTCTTTCAGCACCCATTCTATAGAAGTGGAAGAAATTCAGTCTCCATCCTCCTTGTCATCTTTTACACAATTTCACATCAGTACTGTGTTTGTAGTACATTTCATTTATTTAATTTGTTTCTGTTATTATTGATATTGTAATTTATGCTGTGCTCTTTCTATCTCTTTCTCTCTTCAACACAACATCAGCACATTCATCTGGATAACTAGACGCTGCTGAGCTTCTTTCCCTCTCATCTTCAACTCACATCTCTGATTAAACAACATCCCTGTTTCTCAGCAGAGCACCAGAACCAAAACAGAGACCTGCTCTTGAAAACATTATTCCATTAACACCAGCACATACTTTCCAGCATACTTACCAGCAGAACTTCACCCTGTCTTAGTTCCTCTCTAACAGGGTCAGAGCCTCAATGTGTGGCCATTTGTATATAAAACACTCTCCATAATATGCAAATCCATTCTGGTTTTAACATTTCATTTTGTGGCAGGTGAGAGTTTCAAGTCACACTGCACAGTGTTACCTTCATATTTACATGCATTCACAGTTTCTTAGCAGCGCAGTTTCAAACTTATTATTGAAAACATGTGCAAAGGTACTTATCTCTGTCTTCTTTTAGTGTCTGACATGTCTATAGAAAGAGACATTACTGAACAAAATGCAAAGAAGGAAGGAAAGGAGCAGTAAAGCATATTGAGGCAGTCAGAACAGGGCCGGAGACTCACCAGTTTGGCCTCATGGCCCCAAGGTTTCTCCTGGCTCTTTGACTGAGCATCATTATGTTTGGTGCAGTCAGTTCTGGGCCAGACTGAAGTGTGAGCACTCTATTCTTCTGGCATCGAGCTGCCAGTTTCTCACTCACTCAAGCAATCGTTTTTCCCAAGTCTCTCCCTGCTTTTCTCTGTCCTTCCACCACTCGGTCTCCCCGTCACATGACAGCAGCAGACAGGGACAAGGCGTGCAAATAACAATTGACTGACACAGAGATCAGATAAGTCTGAGTGACTCACTCATAACCAGTTGGTTTGACAGTATATATATATATTTTTTCCACTGTGATTTATTATTCATTCAGTTGAGCAAGTTACTGACATTTTTAGTAACGGTTGGTTTTGTTTGGGTTTTTTTTCCCTCACAAACATGTATGTGTTTAGTGTTTTTATGAAAAGAGTTCCCGTTATCAAGGCTTACATCAGCAGAGGTAACTTTTTGAATGGTTGTGTTTTTATTTGTAGGCAAAATATCTGGTTTGACAAAACATGTGAGACATGTCTGCTATCCAAAGAGTCACGTCGTCTCCACACAAACAGCCCCTGGCACTTTGCTGTACCTTCACTTTTATTTTGATAGATTTGAAGCAAGGTCTTCAACATAAAGATGGCTGACAAATGTTGATGTGTTATGTAACAACAGTTTATTTTCAAAAAGTATAATATGCATCACAATAATCCAGAACATCATAAGATGAAATGCTGAGTGAGGGGTGGGAGGTATAAACAGTAAAAACAGTATGTGATATAAATTTTGGCCAACGATGGAGATTTTGACCTGCCATTATCACAATAGGTCAAAATGAGTCACACTTGCGTTACGGTTTGAGAAAATGGCTGTGAGCAGTGAGGGCATGGAGGAGGAGAAGCTCGTCAAAAAGACCAGTGCAACGACTATAATATGGTCATGATTTGGATTTCCTTAAGAACTACATCTCCCAGGGTGCTTTGTGAGCAGTTTTTGATTAAAAAAAAAAAAAAAAAAGGCTTTTCCTGTCTGGTAACAGGCTGTGATTGGACGAGAGGCAAGAGGCCTCTACTCTGGTTCACTAGTTTAGAAAACAATTTCCTGCTAGAATGTCTCTACTATGGGCATATGGAAATTTACATACCAAAGTATACTGCAATATATACCGTCCCCTGTCTATGGTTCAAATTATAAGGCAATATAAATTTTAGGCCATATCGCCCACTGCTAGGCTGAGTGCTGAACATCTGCTGAGCGACGGTACAGTGACTCAGTTTAGATGGAATTCCTGAGGGAATCATTGTCTGTAAATGATGATATGTACAGAGATACCTTACATCTGAAAACTTGATGTTCATCTCAAAATCATTTCCTGACAAATGTATAAAAAACTGCTATGTAGTGATGAATTTATCCAGTTCATTTACTGTTTGTTAAAGAAAAACAACAAACGTGTGGGATATGTTTGAATTATGTTCAAAAGATATTACACTTAAAAGCAAGTCAGACATTTTGACAGTCAGAAAATACAACAATTTACAAAATGACACACACTCTCTGACTTCAGAATAACATAATTAGCTTCATTGTACTGACAAACTACATTTGTCTCGTCAAAAAAAGGAAAGTTATGCCAACTGTGACAGTTTTAAATACTTGCTTGAAAGTACATTTGTGTTTTTATATACTCCATTTACAAGATGAGACATTTAAAAACACTGATGGGGACACATTTAAATCTGGTGGAGAGAAAATTTCAAGCATTCTTCCTCTATGAAACCATTGTGGTTGATAAGTGAGTCTGGGATGTTACAGTTGATGCTGCTCACCCCCTCTGGTTTTTTTTTTTTTAATCTGATTATGGCCATTGTTCAACAGTGGACTGCCATAGAGTCATACCTCTATTTCAATACTAAATTCTATATTTATCGTTTGCTCAGTTTCAGAATTACATGCATTTTTCTTTTATACCTGGAGGTCTTTTTCTTGAAAAACGTTTGATTTGCATTGTGTCATCAAAGCACTTTAGCAGCTATTGCAGGGGTTGTATTTGTTGTGCGTTTGGCTTTTTGTCAAACTGCTTTTAGTCTTTACTTGGCTCTTTTTCATTTGTACCTTTTGAGGAATGTTTCTAGCCATAGCCAAAACTGTGACTGTAATTCATTGAAAGGGCAGTGTTCTATATATCATTTTTCAGTGATGTATTTCATTGCAGCTCCCCGCTGTCTGTCACTGTCTCACTGCAGTCCCAGTCTCCGTGATGCGAAGTTGAATCAAGTCATTGTGCGACTAGTTTTTCTTCATCGTATACTTGCAAAAGAGAAATTGTGAACATTATAAGCAGAGTTGGGAATTATTAAACTCACACACACACACACACACACCACAGACTACACACAAAGAATAGTAAATCTGTTAATGCTGTAGGAGGTGAAGATGATTGATAGAATTTCAAACATTTCAGAAAGAACTTTCATAGCCTTGTCGAAAAAGCGAAAAGGAGAGAAAAGATAATGTAATTCGTGAAATTATGAACATCTCGCACAAGACAGTTTGCCTGCAGTAAAGAGTCACACCGGTGGTTTGATCAGACCTCTGAGATGTAGTGAAGCTGCCTTTAAACAAAGATCCCATCCCACAGCAAAGACAGAACACGCAGAAAAAAAGCAATTGTCTCTTCCCAGTCCAACCTTTACACCAGAAACCATCGATGATGCACAATGCATGATGCAATGTAGAGTTTTTGGCACCGAAAAAGAAGAATTATAGGTGCAATATAATTGCTTTTCTCCCTCATCAGTATCGGGGATGATATAATGCAGTGGGACTTTGAATATGGAGTTCAGAGGAAACAGCAATCAGTCATATTATGTGTTGCACTGTGGAGGATTTTTCAAAGAAATAGGGTATTTGAGTTCACTGGGAGGACAGGTACTATTTTACCAAAATGAGATGCAATAAAGGCTGGCAGTTCAGAGCATTTCATATGCCACATTACAAAATATAATCATCTATTCTATGAGGTCTGGTTGTCTGCAATACAACACAAAATGGAAATTAGACATGTTTCATTGGCGAGCTGGACATAATGTTAAATACACCAGTTAGCCAACCACTATAACAAAACGAAAGACTAAAAAATAAAATGAATAGAAAACATTTCATTTTTAAGCTCACTCTAGCTCATTTCGTATAATGGAGCATATGCCTGAGGTCATTTGATATTCCAGAGCTCATACAATGGGAAGGGAGGACTACTATTCTTATCTCTGTCCTGATAGATATGCATGAAGATACAGTGCACCCTACACGGTTGAAATGGCTCCCTTATAATTAAGCAGTCACTGGTGATATATGACCATCAGTGTGGTGGGTCATCAAAGCATTTTAGACACTCGTGGATCCTGTGGCATCGGGGACTACAGAAATTAATTTTCTCCGTGCCCTGGCACAGGCAGCCGTAATGCTGCTGTGAGTGAGGACACTTTCGATTATTACATTAAAGTCTAAGCTAGTTACATTTTAATTGCTCCGGGCTTTGATTGTTTCAGTCACCTCTCGCTTTCTATAATTTTACACATATGTTATTGGACCATGAATACAAAATCAACGCTAATTAAAATTACTGGTAGCATGCAGCTTAAGAGGCTCACATGACTCTTCTAAAAAAATAATAATAAAAAAAGTATTAGAAAAGTGATTTGTTGAAGGAGCTCATTATTCATCTGTACCATTAATAAACCTACTTTACATCTTCACTGCTCAGTATGTGTCACTTAAATTACTCAGACATTACATAGAAAAGTTTAAGTGGTATATCAAGTTTCACACTCAATATACTTTGCCTAATTTTTAGCATATACACCATTCAAAAGCAATATCCCTAATGAATAAAGAAAATAGACTATTATATGCGCAGCTTATTTTCTGGTTTTAAAGATATCAGACCATTAACCATCAATGTGACGTTCCATGAATTGGATTGAATAAAGTTTTAGTCTTTCCTTGACCTCATATACTATATGTACATTAAAAAACACATCCCTGTACTGTGGGTTATTATGCTCCAAATTAATCCATATGTGTGGCATTGAAGTGTTTTTAAGTTTATACACGTACATTTGGGCCCTTCTTCTTCTCTGGCTCTATAACTGTCCTTGGCCCTGCAACCTGCACCATTTCTGTTCTGGCCAGCACAACAAGCTGTAATAACTCCCATTTCCTGGGAATTATGTTCACATAAAACTTTACTGCTTTTTCAATTATGTTTGGCGGCAACATATTCACAGGCTGGATTATTTTCAGATTTTTTTTCTCGAACCCTAATCATGTGCTTCAACTGCACAAACACAACTTTAAAAAGTCAAATAAGGCCATAGCTGCAAATGCATGTTTACTTTATTTACTTTACTTTACTTTTAATATGTAAATTGTCAACATATTTTCATTACAATAATGAGAAATGTAATCTTGTCACTTGTCCTGAATATAGGGCGACTCCTCTTTTTCAAGAGCCAATTTTTGGAAAAATTATCATCTAGGAGTGATTTTTTTGTTTTGATTTGTTTTATTTTGGTCATTATTTGTTGGGGATGTTTGTCTTTTATGATAGAGACAGGAATGGAGGAGAAAGGACATGCAGGAAAACTCGTCTAGATGGGGACTGGAACTCGTGAACAGCTGCACAGATACCACTCGGTAGCCGTAATGCGTGAAGGGCAATTATTACTCCCCCAGTTTTGAAACTATGGTGGAGCGCCACAGTCTCGTCTGAGAAACACTGTCTCCTCTGCTGTTTGTTAACTTGCTCAACATTTGAGCTGCTGTTTTCTAGTGAGTCTCCGTGTCGCGGTCGCATCTCTCCAGGTCACTGGTGTGTGAGTGAGATGAAGTTCTGACTCGTTTGGGGAGAAGATGTTTGACGCCACCTGTTGGTTTAGACCCACCTCTCTGGACCCCATATATATATATGACCTGTCTTTTTCAGACTTTTTTCTAGAGAAAAAACACCGTCCGATATTCGGGTCAGTACGATAGTTGTTGGTTATTGGACCAAAACAATGAACCAAAAGATGCTGAAACACTCCACATACCTGGAGGAACTGAATTAGTTGATAATTCTTTGTGGGATTATTACTGTTATTCTACTATACTATACTCTATTTTTATATCATAAGATTCAGTGGTATTTAAATACACAGTGTGAGCAAAGACAAAGTAAAGGTCAGTGATATAAACTTATATCTCAACTGGATTCTAAAATATTAATGTGCTTTGAGTAATTTAAATTAGAAAGTATTTATTGTTGTTATTTGTCCATTCACCCTCAGAAGTTTAATGAGCTCTGTAAAGTGTTAATGACCATTATAAAATCAAGTGAAGAGCACTTTAAAAATAAAAACAATCATTGTTATCTTGCTTCGTTAGCTTTTTGATTTAATTTGTTGTTTGAGGATACTCTGAATTCAGTTTCTAAATTTGAAAAAAAAAACATCTGTAGTTTTCTCTCAGCTTCAACATGATTAGAAATATTTTACTAATGACCACTTCATTAGTAAAATATTTATTCTACTCACTTGAGTTTAGCTGTTGTTTTTTTCATGTTGTTACCATGTTGTATGATACTTCCTCTGAATCCAATCTCCTCTCCTCCTATGACCTAAAAACTAGTTTCGGTTCATTGGTAAAACTCTGACTGCTTTTAAATGCACTAGTTGTTAACTTACAAATGTCACCTCAAGGAGGTTGTATCCATTTGACATGTGTAGTACTTCACCTCTTCACATTCAGTATGGAGATTTTTCTTTCGCTTTTCATTTTCATCAAGTAATAATTTCACTCTTATGAAATGAAGCAATAGTGTAGAAGTGTAAATTAAAACAAACTTAAAATTCTACATTTTTTAAATGCATTTGTTATTGTTGTATTATTTTTTTTTCCAGTATCTCGGTGTCGTACTGGGGAGACCAACTAAATCTGAAAGAAGCAAAACAAAAATAAATGTCAGAGTTCATTTAATTTTCAAGTTTAACTGGAAGTACACATGGTGCTTTTTCAATTAAAAAAGTTTTTTTTGTTGTTGGTTTTTAATGCAAGTTTAATGGGAACAACCCGTGAAAAGAGATTCACACCACCAGAGATTGTATGCATATTACAAATTTTATTTTATATGCTTGCCTGTGTCACTGATTTGAATAATAATTTTAGCGCAGTGTATAATTTGTGGAATAGCTGAGGACATTTCAGTGAAATATTGAATCATGCATGATTTGAACTCTTCATCCCGCAAAAAGAACCCTATGGTTTATCAGATGACCCAGACTGAAATGTGATGTATTGTGCCTCAAGTCTAAACCTTTGTGTCATGTGACGCTTATCATTTCACACCTCTAGCAATGACATGTCTGCAAGTGAAAAATAGATTTCTGTCCCCAAATTCAGCAGTGTGTTTTATGTTATTTCATTTGATTTCTCACCTGAAGAGAATATTCCTGACTTAACTTATATCGTTTTTATTTATTTTTTTTTTAAATGACTGAAAGATTGTAGAATTGTGGATTCCACAGCAAGTTTCTTCTTGTCCATTGCAGCAGCTACAACCCTGTAGAGACACACATCCCTTCATCTGACAAGATGTCGAGTTACAGTAGCTGGGTTGTGCCAAATCAGAGAAGCATGTCTGGAAAAAAAAAAAAAAAACTGTTGTTTCTCTGTAACTCTGACAGTGGTGGCACATTTAAATAAAGAGAGTCTGTTTCAGACATTGCCACATGTATCAGCAGTAAAATAGCAATAATAATAATAATAATAATAACAATCTGTTTCCACATGTCTCATATGCCACTAGGGTCTTTTTTGCCATATGCACAATAAATGTTTAGGAAGCTTCAAGGCAGACTGACCATCAAACACAGTGGCTGCAGACAGAATTTGCTGCAGGATCCAGCCAGAACATTTGTTAAATGAATTCAAAACTTAATTTGTAAAGAACCATTTTAAATTTTGGCTTGAAAATAGTGAGGGGATGTAATATGTATTTGTTTTGAATAGACTTTTGCTAACTCAAATTCAGTTTCGTTCATTCAATTTCATCTTTCATAAACACAACAGGCTTTTTTCCTTGAATGAAGACTGAAAGAAGATTACCTAATTTGAAACTGCCAACAGTCGACTAACACACTTGATTTGGCTAGTGACAGGTCATGTGGCGCTTTGCCTTGCTCATCACTTTAGACAAAGACCCAGTTTTACTCTCGCTAGTCAGGGAAAGACTTGCAAATATTGTATTAGTAGTGAGAATTGGTCTGTGTAGTCTGGGCATATTGGCATTTCCCCAGTATGGCATTGTAGCCTGGCAGACATGTAGCCGTCAGAATCATCTTTGGCTATTTTGCAGCTGCACTCTGCCAAGACAAGTTCACAGCACTGTTCCCAAGTTCACACAACACTGAAGAGATGTTTTAATCTGTGACAACGTAGCAATATCAAGGGCCTTCAGCTTTCCCCCACTGCCCCAGTCAATGCTGGCGTGGGGAGCATCTCTGAGCTCCCTCCATTGATGAATATCAGACCTTCTGTCCAGTGGGCTTGTTGATTAGTTTCAGGGCTTTTCCAGTATTGTCCACACCCTGTCTGACAGCTGAGGTCTTCTGAAAGTCATCCTCATTAATCTCATTCCATGAACTTTCTCTGCTGCTGATACTGCAGCTACAGCCCCTTTTCTTCTGCTGAAACTGCTCTGCTTGGTTTGGAGTTTTTTATATGAACAATAACATCAGTCTTTAATTGCAATACTTGCAAACGTGTGTGAGTGTTTTCTCAAGGTTAGTGTCAGCACCAAATGTGCCCTTTTCATTTTGCACTGAGCAAAAGACTTTTTACAGCAAAGAGGATGAATATAATATGTCTGGCCCTTGGTGCCCAACAATCATATGAACAACATGAATATTATGTCACTCTAACAAGAAGTAGCAAGTGTATTGTATTGGAGGTAACTTAGAACAATTGGTTGTGATGAACACTTTAAATGATTGCTGAGTGTTTTTCCTGTAATAGCAGTTAATGACAGCTCCATGGAGTCCTGCAGCAGGCAGTGTGCTGAAAATGTTTTGTTTTCTGTATTTCTGCCTGTGCCACAGCTCTAGTTTCTTCCATTGAGTTCATTATAGATAGTCCATGACTGGCGCAGATGTTCAATAACAACACACCACATGCGTGCCTTACAGAGGATATTCTTCCCATTAACATCCCCCCAGGAATCTAAGTCACTAATTTGGCCATTTGTGTTTTATAATACCACTATAGATTGTAAGAGAGTTCACTAATCTACAAGAACCTACTATTTGGTGCTCATATGAAAACAGCCGTTAGTATTCACCTTTATTCTGCAACATGCAGTCACATTGGGGTGACCCTCTCATCCACTGGGACATTCTAAATGTGCCTAGTTTCAAGAGTGGGCCTTGGTGTCCCTGTTCCGGGCAGAGATCCTTTGGTTCTTGTTGGAAGTCATAGGGGTCTTTTTGAAAGACTGTACGTCCTTTCACCAGAAAGTGTTTTACCTTGTATGTCCGTTTTACAGCTGGCATTGGGGTCAGTTACATCACACACAGTGACCTCACAGTTGAAACAAAGAGAACACTGAATTTCATCATTTTCCTAATTTTGGATTTCTTCTGCATCGCCTTCAAGTGACCTTTGTTAAGGATATTTGGAAGCAGTGGTTCAGATTCTATTTAATTGTCTGTGTATATATCCACATATGACAGCAGTGTGTTAGCAGATGGAGAAACATCCTGCCTGACAGGTAAAATGATGCTGATTGCTTTTGTACGACATGTATTCATCTACAACCTCGCCACTTGTCCATCAAATCAATGAATGACCTGCCTCACCGCCTTGCTAATTGTTCTTAACCAGAGCCATTAGTGCCATGACACTCTGCTGAGGGATGATACTGTTGATGTAATTAGGAAACAAGGAACATGGTGTTTCATAATTTTCTCCTTATAGTTTCATGTGTGCTGCACAGTTCAGTCATCAGTTTCCTGAGTAACCAGTGTTAATTCTTGGGATTTATCATTGTCTTCTAAATTATGTGATCTCTTGCAAATTTCTGAAAATGAGTGAGGAAAAAAAACTATGTTTCTCTGGGAAATATAATAAGGGCTGATGTAATGAATTCTAATTATAGTTACCTTTTTTCAAAGTAATAAAGAAGATGAATTTTCTAATCTGCTCTAAGTCATTACTATAAAGTTCTGTGACCTCCTCATCCAAGCAGACACATCACACTAAAGACCATAAACCACCAGGAACTTTCTGCAATTGAAAATAAATGTCTTGTTTGGATTCATCACATCTTAACCATTTTTAAATACGAATACTTGTACATGTTTTCCAGTGGTCTCTGTGGGTATTTTTGCCCTCACCTTGGGCATAGATATGAGGCCAGTAGGACACTTGGGGCAAGTGAAAAAAAAAATCTAATTTCCTTTAATTAGTCCTTAAGGAGGACAAGGACCTTGTTACACACCAGTTCTCACTAGTCTTCTGCAGCTAGTTGCACCAGAAGCGTATAAGGTGAACATGTTCTTTATGTGGTCTGCTTGGCCCTGACTCTATCTCTAACTTGTGCCCATAGGGGAGAGAACGGTACAAGGCTTTGCAGAAGCTTCTTGGCACTTTTCCCACATGTTCTCACTCATTGCTGTTCTGTGTCCAGATTTTAGCAGGGCACTAAACACATGGTCAGGTGCTCTGGTCCTGCTTCAAGGACTGTTCCACTGTCACAGTGGCTTGGTTCCAGACTTTGGTTGTGAAATGAGTATATATCCAGAGTTATAGCATATAATACAAATTATTTTCTTTTTTTTTACCACATGTTTACACCTTCTAAGCTTTTCATATGTCACTTTGTGACCTTTAGGGTTATAAGGGTAATCGGTAGAAAAAGGATTTGCTGTGAAATGACACAGAAAAAAAACACGAAATACTTTGCTATAACAAACTATGCCTTCACAGAATCCTCAGTTGACGCATGCTGTGTATGCCCTCACAATTACAGTATGTCATTATTCTGTTTCTTTGTCAAAATGTCAGTGAGTTTTTACATTCTTGTGGCTATTTGCATATAGTTTGGCAGTAACCCAGTGCACACTGATTCATAGCCATCTGCGTTTTAGATGCACAGCATGTCATTGAATTGGTTTGTTACTCCGAATGCACAAACACATTCATTCACATTTAGCAGGCTATGCATTCTCCACAAGAGGAGTTGTACAGATTTCATCAGACTAGTTCTTTGCCTGTCAACCAGCACCACCCACAAGAGGAGACGCTCATAAGAAGGCAGCTGTGGTAGCTTTAATACTCGCACCGCCTGCACAAATGTTACAGCTGAAATTTCCGTTGTCTTCTTTAGGACTGTGTGTGTGTGTGTGTTTGAGGTTTTACACCTAAGACTGGTGCCATCTGTTCATGAATTAACATTACAGAATCCAACTCCCCTTCAGTGGAACACAGTTCAACTTGTGGTTTTAAAACAAATGTTATATCAAACATTTATGGACTAGATGTAACATGATACGTTGTCAGCCATAAGTGAGCTGTGTGCTAATTATCTGGGGTCAGTCTGCGTTATGATAAAGTGCAATGAATTAAAGAGCATCAACTCATATGTAGCAAATGTGTAACATCTCAGAGCGATGTGCAAGTAGACAGACTAGTGTGTCCTTTGCAGCAGATACATTCTGTTTATAGATGGTGTTTATAGGTTTGTTTCTGTACCAGAGACAGAACAGAAAGAACTTAAACTTCAAGAACTTCAGAATTCCATGTTCAGAAATACTAGTAATATAATACTTTTTAAAAAAATAATAATTCAGATGTAGCTATTTGATATTCAAATATACTGGACTAATATCCAATGAAAATGTTGGGTGAACCGTTGAGTTTCTGTGGTTGTGTTGCCAAACTTTGTGTGGAATATTTTGTGTGATCGTGCACATCGATGAGCATGTTCTACAGAGCGAATGCCTCTTTCCTTTCAGAATGATTGTTCGTGATCATTCACCTCTTTTAGAATTTGAACGGGTTGTGCCATTTCCATCTGTCCACCCATTTTCTAAACTACTCATTGTGTGCATGGTTGCAGAGGGCTGGAGGCTATCTCAGCAACCACTTGGCAAAAAGCAGGTTACACCTTGTAAAGATAATCAGACTTTCACAGAGCTGACTCTGCTGGACAAACATATTCACACTTGAGAGTTTTGTGTTTCTAAAACATCCATTTACACATCTTTGAACCTGGAGAGGAAATCCTTACAGATACAGGAAACAGATATTCCACGAGCAGAAGCCACTGAGTGGCTTAAGCTGTTCAATGGATTTGAAAGCAGGACTTTCTTTGTTTGAAGTTTATTTAGATTAAATTCTGGCTATGGCTTAAACTTTCACAAGTCAGCTATATAATAATATGTGTAACTATATGTTTTGCCAAAAATATAAGTCGTCCTGTATGAACATCTGCATAAAAACAAAAGTTATTGTCCTGCATGTGTTCCCTTGTGAATTCTACAAAAAAAAAAACAACTTAAAATGTACTGTACTCTCAACTGTATAGAGAGTTGTGAAACTGCTGTCCGTTCGGAAAATGTTCTCAGGCACAAACGTGTACAGACATACTGATGTGCACCACATGCACAGTCTGGCTGACCCTCTTTCACACACACAGCACGCGTATGCTTGAAAACACAAACCGTTGTAATAGAGCACTTGTTTGACTGGGTGAATGTCTTGACCGAGGCAAATTAGTTCTCTTCAGACTTCCAGTTGCAGTGCAAGTGGGAGAGGGAGGATTCTATTTATAGTTTACCTTTGGAGAGACAAAACTCAAGTATGAGTAGCTGCATCCTCCTATCTTTATTTTTTTCCCTTTCTCTTCTGCCCATTCACTCATCTTCTTTCTGTCTGTTCTGTTGCCTGGGTAACAGTTACCGATGGAGACCAGGAGTTCGGGGAACAAAAGAAAAGTGTGGCGCTGAAGGGAGAGAATTATTGAATAACTGCTCATGCATGCTCTCTTCACGGCTTGTGTGTGCGTGCGCGCATGTGTGTACGTTTATAATGCAAAGAGGTGATATGCATAATTGTTTAGAGAAAGAATGTAGGAAATAGTTTGACTGTATATATAATGCCTCCAACTTTAACATATATACCTGAAATCATTGTTTATTGTATTCGCTATGGTTTGTGTGGGTGTGTATATGGGTGACTGCTGTTAAAGTTTATTTAATGTTCAGGGGGAAAAAAGCAATTCATGGAAACTAGATTTTAACATCATTAAAAAGAACAATTGGTAATATGGTCTCTTTAGAACAAGAAAAAAAGTGCAAACCGCAACTATAACTGAGAGAAAATTCAATGCCACATTTAAACATGGCTAACCACATTTCTCTACAGCTTGTTTCGCTATTTAATGTTTAATGTAATATAAAGTCTGTCCATCTGTCTGTCCATCTGTCACATTCTTAGAAACAGAACATCTCAATAATGACTTGTGGGAATATCTTCAGATTTGCTACAAATGTTCATTTGGACTGATTAGTTTGGTGGTCACAGCTTGAGGTCAGTGTGTGGCCCCTTGAACATCTCACTGTCCTAACGGCTCGAAGGAATTTGTTCACATTTGACTCAAATGTTCACTTAAATTTAACAATGAACTGGTCAAAAGGAAAAAGGCTGTTGCCTGTCGTTTGGCCATAACTCCAGATGCTACTGCTAATTAAAAGCGCTGGACTCAGCAGCAGTAATTCTAGTTTTCATATTGCAATCCCTGTTTATTACCATGTTAACATATATAACTATTATAATCTTAAAGCTGTAAATAATGTATGTTCATAGCTTTACTCTTGTTATAGCTTTGGATTGGATTCAGTAACCAACATTATATCTGTTGTATTATTTATTAACCTCTTTCTTATTTAACATACTGTTTGTTTCTCCATCAATCTTATGTGGAATACTGAGTTGAAACTTTGTTGTTGTAGACATTATCTTTCCAAACCAGTGGACATGCATTGTTAGCAAATGAGTATATTCAGTTGAGATGTTTCTTATCTTGTTGCATCACATCAGAGCTATTTACTGTTTGGAATGAGACCATCCCCACTGCATATCTCAGTAACCTCTATGAACTCAAAAGATAACACCACCAAGCTCTGCCAAACTAACTACCTTAAGCTGGCAGACGAGCGGCTATTTTTCCTCTCATCTCCTCATCTGCTTCTATATCTCAGTATTGATTCATCCTAATTCTTGCCGTTCTTTTAATGGCCCCTTGAAGCACAGTGATTAAAGTCTTGGGGAAATTTCCCATTAATGTACATTTGAACTGCTTGTTTTCTCCCCTCAGTGCTAATGATAGCAGATGTGTTTTGCTAGAAGCTATTAATGACTCAAGCACCAATTGGGAACATCTGTGCTGCTCGAATTGAGCTCAGACCTGTGTCATATATCGCATTTATTTATTTATTTATTAAGAGGAGATTATGTATTAGATTATGTATTTTCAATTATTTTCCTCGCCTCCCAAGCCTAATTGAAAACTAAACTGACACGTCTCATGCTCTTATAGACTCATATGGTTTAACCTTGGGTGTAGGTTAAAGCATGTGTCAGTGGAAACACTCTATACTGTATAATGTGGTGTGGGGCAGCATGTGAAGCGAGGAGACATTCCTGTGATATGAGGAGCAGAGGAGTAAGTTTTTGATTGCATCTGGCACAAACGGACAGTGACTACCTTCCCCTTCAGCTGCTGGTGCTCACTGACAGGTCTACTCTCTCAAGCTGTTGGGGTAATGCTTGGCCGACAGCTGCAGATACAAATAAAGGCCTCACTTCAAGATAAACGACAGGGAATATAACAAGGGCTAAGTCCCCAGCTGTCTCTGATGGAGGTGCATGGGCAGAATAACACACTAACATAAAAAACACCAATAATCACACATAGCTCTGCTGCACCGGACAGTTTTCAAGCCAGTGATGTTTTTTCCACCAGCAGTGAGACATTAATTCCCGTTCTAGTCTTGTCTTATGTTTAGTTTGTGTTCTGTTAAATAGTGCACTTCACCTGGTGACACAGCAAAAAGAGCAATCCTTGTAAGCTTTGAAAAAGGCAAAATGGGAAAACATAATGACCGTGTGTGTCCACTGTTATTTTCCCACATGCTGCTCTTTACAGGTATGTACCATAGTCTACACTCTGGTGCCTGTATCTTCACAAAAGCAAAAATCCATTCCCTGCCCCTTTCATACCACATCCTTTTTTTTCCTCAATCAAAGTCACCCCAAGGGCCTCATTGTCCAGATCCTCTTATTGCCTTGTTATCAACAGCTGTAGTAAGCCTTGTATTGGCCCCTTATGACACCACTGCAAATACTGGTATTACCTTTCTAATCACATTTCTTTTCGCTGAAATGTCAAATGAGGAAGGCCTGTGAGCCTGCAGTTGGCTTCCACTGCCTCAATGTGAAGATATCATTTATCTCTTATAAAAGCAAATGAAAGAGACATAATGTAGTGTAGGCGGGCGGGGTGATGTTAGTGTGGGGGCATTGCAGAGTCTCTTCTTCTCCAGCAGTACTAATTTACCGCAGTAATGAGCAAGCAGCGGTGAATGAGCAGTGGCAATTATATTTGGTTACCATGCAAACAGTGAGCATCATGGGATGTCATTAAACTGAGAAATATACCCAGGCTCTATTACAGTGGTGGGAAAAAATGCTAGCCATTATCTAAATGCATACCCACCTTTTTTTTTTTTTTTTTTTTTTCACGTGTCTGATTTTGAAATGCAAAATGATTTTCCCGGAGGGAGGTCCTCTTGTTTTTGTTTTTTTTTATTATTATTATTTTTGTTTTTGTTTTGTTTTCTTCTTTCCGCTCATGTGGTCTCCCCTATAATTGTTTTGTTTGTGATGTCTAAAAAAATATTCAAAGGCCATTATTTATAAATCAGAATTTTATTTTTGAAAAACCTAATTTATCTCGAATCATATGCCGTTTGAAAACAAACTTCACTTGGAGAATTGAAAACACACATAACTGTTTTCATTTGCGGAGAAGGACAAAATACTTCGAAATGCCCATTGGGCAATTTAAAGAAAAAAATGTTTTGACTGAACGCCCCTGTAGATTTTAGCAAATAGAGATGTTCGCTACGAGCCACACTGCCCAAAGCTGGATGAGCTGAAATGCAGAGATCCCATTTTCTCTGTTATTGAACACAAACAATTTAATTACTGTCATGCTCACTGTTATTTTTACAGAGTGTTCAATAAAGATTTCTGGGGATATCGTTTTGTAAATAATCAATGCAAATGTTCTTTATCTTCCTGTCTAAAACAAATGGGCTGTAGTTGTACCCTATAACTCTAGTCATTGTAAAACTCCCTGTTACCAAGTAGAACATCCTGCAATAACAACAATAATGGCTGTTGTAAAGTGTGTTTAGACATAAAGACAATAGAAAGAACACGTTAATTACATATAATGATAATGATAGGTTGTGCTGTGTATAAATCCACAGAGGTTGTGTTTAACTTTAATCAGTCAGTAAATGACAATGTACAATGTAGTTTTTTCATCATTACATTAAGAGAATAATATATTTTCATTGAGCACAAACTTATTCAAAACCTTTTCTCATAAAAGATTTTGCTCTGTTATGTTCTATATTTGGGGATCTAATATGACATTTATCTCTAACCTAGTCTAGGATGCAGACTTAATTCTTTAGAGTAGGCCCCAAGCTTGGAGGTTCTGAAGCTGAATTATTATTAGCTCTGAGAGAGGAAAGTGATGTGTGTAGGGCGTGGGCTTAAGCTAGAAAAAGCCTAGGAGAGAGAGGTACCGGGTGGGTGGAAGCACCATGCTGACGAATCAGCCCTAATTCTGCCTTATAATTCACAAGGCCGGGGCTTGATGCCGCATTATCTGCTCTCAAATCTTTTTCCCTGTGTGTGAACGAGCCTCGTGGCATGTAAAAGGGGTGGACAGAGAGGCGGAGTAATGAAGGGATAGGACTCAAGGCGATGGAAAAGGGGACGGGTAGAGGATGATGGAAACATGTATTAGTTCCCACAGCTAGCGAGACAAAATGGAGAGGTCGACCTGGTGCTTTCCAGTTAAGCTGTTGGGGATTTTCATTCAGGTTTCAATCACAGTGTAATCAGATTTTATGATTAGGTACGGACTTTTGGTCAGTGTAATTTCTCCAGTGATTTACATAGACTTGGCTGTGGAGTTCTTAAATGATCTCAGTTACTTCAGAATAGATTATTTCACCCCTATAACTTTTCCTTACCAATTGAGATGTATTAAATATTTTTCCATGTCATCTGAAAACATGTTCTTTTTAATATCATGATTTTCATCAACTGAACAAATCCTGTTTTAACAAGAGGACTCCGGGCTTTAACACAAAACAACCCACACGATTACGCTGCTCTGGGGAGAAGGTGACAGATGATCCTGGTTTAGGTTTGTAGGTATTGTTGTTGCAGCAATTTCCTGAATTAAAAACGCATGAATAGACATTTGTGCAAAGAAGAAAAACGACTCATGAAAACTAATAGGAGTCTGGCTGCACTGTGTCTGTATCTGGTGTCGAAGAGTGGACCAGAAGTACTGTTTCTGTTTGTGCCCAGGTAATGGACAGGCATGGTTTCTCCAAGGTGAATTAGCAGAGTGGAAACATTATCCAGAGAGCCAAGTCCTGTCATTCACGCTGCGATTTCTAGTTGGACAGAGAGAATAGAGAGCAGATGCTAGGGCACATGCCACTTTAACTTCCTGCTGGGAGAGAGGGATAGCAGAAACACAGAGGGGGGAGGAGTGGTGCGGGTAAGTTGGAGGTTGACAAATAAAAGATGGTGAGGGAAGAAAAAATTGCAGAGAGGTAAAGGTAAAGGTGATATTCTATCTTGAAGGTCTTTGCCTGACACACAGAAACAGCTCATTAAAGGTGTGTTTTTGTGTGTAGGAAGACAGCCCATGCATATAGATGTGTGTATACCTATCCCTACCCATCTTACATGAAGGCTTCTGGGTATGTTACCTGTTTCGTTCTTAAGGTAACACATTTGCATCACTTGCTACTTCCTCTCCACTTCAGAGCATGACTGTTTCACAGTGGCATTTGCTGTAAACAATATAATAAAGACTGCTGTAGTGCACTGTTCCCTTGGAGCAGGGGGTGGATGGTTACTAGGGTTCAGTGAGCCACTGCTTCCACTGTGCACAGATGGTGGCTAAATCACGGAGCATGTGTTGGATGTGTTGGCTCCGAGTCATGTTGTTTCACTATTAAGAAGCTTTTTAGGATCTTAAGGGAGTTGCAGTTGTGCCAAAGTCCATACAAAAGTCCAATTTTTCCACATCTTAAGACTCTACGGGAGTTATTGAACCAAGAGCGAGGCGCAGATCGATGGAATTGATCATCAAACTTCCTGCCTGTTAAAGAGTTTGATGTGCTTTGAGGGTTTGATTGAGTAGGACCTCCATCAATAAAGTGTATGCAGTTCGTGTGAGCTTCTTCATTAGCAGTTGCCAGTCAAACACGCTCGTAAGGATTTTGTTTTTAACAAAACATGTGACATGGAAAGGAATAAATTGGTAACTTTGATGTTGTGGTCAACAACGTGAAAACAGGTTTTTCATATTATAAAAACAGACCATATGATTCCCTCTCATTTGGGTTATTGACTGAGTACATTTCATCTTTCAGTCAGAAATAAGCCGTTATGAATACAGAATGATGATATTTACAATTAATGTCACAAAGATGACATTAATTGTAACAGAGCAAAGCGTCTTATGTAGACATCTGCAATCACAGGTTTGTATGAAAGGTCCAGAGAGAGGTGACACATCTGAAAGATCCATGATGACAGCGCTATTTCTGTTCTCAGAAAAGTTATCAAAATGAGAGTCACATGAATACTGCTGAAATAGAGGAGGCATAAATATGCAGAAAGCACACAATACAAAAAAACACCCACGCAAACACACTCAAGATGTTGCTAAAGGAAATGCTGGCCATGTATCTCACAGCTAGTCTGAAATCATTACTTTTTAAGAGTCATAGGACAACAGGTGATTATGTGAGACTTCACTGGCTCCTCTGGGAACAGGTGATTTAAAAGTATCACAGTGTGCTCATTGTTTAAGACAAAAAAAAAAAAAAACAAACAGATGAATTTAACCAAAACGCACATTGAACATTTTTATATCATTTTTATTTTTTAAAACCTGAAAAAAAGATCTGATCTTGCATGTTGCTAACTCTGTCATCAAGCCACTCATGGGGAGATCTGCAATCACAATTAATTCAGTGACTGAATACCTCTAATTCACATTCACTTCAATTGAGCTTAATGATCAAGTCTAATGAGGTTTAGCTTTGAGTTCCTTAACCCTTTGACTCTCTGCTACTTAAAGTAGTGATACTGACTATAACCAGGTATCTGTCGTGTCACTGTGGTTAAGTGTCCATGCAAATTGCCCCAGTGCCCAAGTGTTGTTCTGCATGTGTTCATTATGATAATTAGGGACTCCTCTTGTATTGACGTTTAGCCCGTAGTTCATTTGCATTGAATGGTGGCGAGCTGACGTAACGTCTAAGTGTTATTTAAGACACGGTGAGATGAAAAGTACTTTTCAAAATCCCAGTCCTTTGCCTTGGTGTTATTTGGCCATTTAATTTAGGGGCAATTACATAAATGTATCCTGTCAAATGTGATTCAGGTGAAAACACACCGATTAACCAGTGGAGAGGTAACAGAGCAGCAACACAGGGGAAGATGTGTCGTTTTCATGAATGTTTAAAGCTGTTATTGGTGGAAAAAAAAAAGTCCCTTTAACTTTTTTATTTGAAAAGGTCGTAATTTTAAAAGAAGCAAATATAAAACTCTATAAATCATTTTAATCATACTGAATTTTTGTCTAACCCAGCTTTTTGTATAGAGGTGGATATTTTACATTAATATATTTTGAATGTTGGAGAAAACAAAATTACTAGAATGTATAATACTTAAATTTGTTGATGCATGGTATTGTGTTTTTTTTTTTCACCCAGCCTGAAATTGTGCTGCAAGTTTTTTTTATTTATTATTTTTATGCAAAGGTTTATGAAATACATGAATGACTAGAATACAGAGAAATGTAGTGGCAACATGATCTCTTATTTTTTTAAAACTGTAAATTCCTGACTTTTGTACCTTTCTCCACTGCTCTCAGATTCATCCTGAGGTTTTATATCCAACTCAGATGATTTCGATTAGTGTTGGCTGTGGCTTCTGTGCAACAGCCAAAAAGTACAAACCTGCTGTTCCCTCTCTCCCTCTGTCTGTAATTTAAAGATAATTGCTTAAACCGAGGTAATAATTTAATGTGAGGAATCTTCTATTATTATGTCTGTCAAAAAAAAAAAAGATCAGCACAGGTTTTGAATAATTCAGTGTTGATGTTTATTGCCAAATTTCGCATTTAATTCGTAAAAGATTTAGGATAAGAAGTTAGTGAGAAGGGATGAAACGGTAGCAAGAGAGCCTGGCAGAGGGACATGAAAGGAGACAGACAGCATGATGCACAGGAGAGAGAGGGGAGTGGGGGGATGGGAGGGTAGGAAATGAAATATGAAGAAAAAAAAAAGCAGAGAAAATGAGAAAAAGATAGAAAATATATAGGTGATGGACAGTGGGAGAAAGTGCACACAGAAGAACAAAAGAAGAAAGGAAAGAGGAACATGCAAAGTGATTCAGGAGGGAAATTGGAGACTCGTGGGAAAAAGGAAAGAAAAGTACAGAAAAATAATCAGGGACTGAGGTAAACCTACAGAAAAGGCTGGAATTAGGGGGCTCCCAGCCTCTCTCTCTCTCCCCGTGAAGTCACTTAGGACTAAAGCAGCAGGGATTTGTAGGGTCTGAAGATGAACAGAAAACCCATTTTCCCTCATGGCTACATCTGCCACTGTGAATTTATGTGGCCGTTGTGCTGAAGAGTGGAAGAAAGATGTGATCAAACATGAGGGAGAATGGAGACTGAGGGACGCATGGTAATTGAGAAGGAGAGAGAGAGAACAAAAAGTGAGAACGGTCGGAAGCGTAGAGGAAAACATTGTGAGATGATAGGGGAAGGAAATTTGAGATAAATTAGACAGAGAAAATGCGCAGGAAAAGACAAACTCTTAAAGGTACCGATGAGGCACAGATGGAGCTAAATTAATAAAGAACTTAAAGGACAAAAGTTGACATGTGGTTTATATTGTAATGCTTTTAAGTAATCAAAGCAGTTTGCAAAGATTTTAGACTTTACTGTAACTGTACCTGTGTATGAACAGAGGATAATTAAGGCTTTAGTAGTCAAATACGAATATGTTAATAGTGCTTCATGTGCTTGTAGAACTTTTCATGACAAAGGACTTTTTCTTCTTTATTTTCTACTGAAAATCCACTGACGTGTTGCAGCAGCACTGAACTGAGGGATGATGAATAAAGACATCACCACGCTCCGGAAAATAATTCTTTCTTATGTTTTAGCTGCTCAGTGGAAGATTGTCTTAAAGTGAGATTTCAACAGCTTGTGCTTTTTCTTTGAAATTTTACATCACCATTTTTCAGTGGTGCTGCAGAACCATCCAACATCACTCCATTATCACTCTGCTGCTAAAATGAAACATAAGCCTTCGTATGATTTTGTAATTCTTCAGAGGGAATTAATGTAGAAGTGCAGGCTAAGGGGAGTTTTGTGGGACTGCATTTCTGCAAAGCTGCCATCCTATTGTAGATTAATGAACAAGTTGGTCTGTGGTACCAGTTCTCTGTGTGCCGCCTCTCCTTTCAGCATAGTGTGATTTATGGACATCCAGCAGTGCATGAGTTATAATTTGAAAGGGGTTTGTTTTTCCTCATGAAGATGGAATTTTAAATGTTGTGATGAATGACCCCTTGTGGCTTTTATTTATTATTCTGTCGTGATTTAGTTCGCATATGTGAGCGAATGTGTGTGCGTTCACTGAGTTAATGCTTCTTCGGCTGAAGTTTGCGCATGTATGCACATGTGCGTGCACGTGTGTAATGTTGTGAATATAGCCACATCCTTAAATATGTGCTCGCAGGAGTGCTGACACTGCTTTTCCTGCCAGACAGCCACAAATGCATCACCCTCAGGTTGCCATGTCTCTGAATCGAACACTACGTCTCACCTATTGGATGGCATTGTGAAAAATCAAAGAATAAGTCATGCCCTCCCTTTCTTTCCTCCGTTCTGTCTGTGCATATGGATTTACTACATCATCCAGCCACAGCATGTTTGGCAGGGTGTTTGATGTTTCTGTGATGGTGAGATATTGAATGAACCATGGAGAAATGCGATGCTCCTTGGTGAATTTGCAGGACATAGTAAGAGCTCGGGGAAGAAAGAAAGGGCAAAACAGTCGAACAGCGCTGGAGCATTGGTGTGTGTGACACTAAACAAAGGAGCCCAGATGCAGCACTGCTACAAATGAAAGAATTTCCACATGACTGCTGTTTATATGTGTTTTTAAGTCCATTCCTTTAGATAAGGAATGAACTCTGTAACAAAAACACAAGCACAGTTGATTATAGTTCCTTCTAGCTTATGTGCAGTTTGTGAATTATATTGTATTTTATTATTATCATAGAGCAGCAGTGATTCCACTTAATGGGTAATTTTGAGGTTGTACTGATTTTATTATATAGGTCTGCATTTATATCTACACCATTATATATATATATATATATATATATATATATATATATTTTGTGTGTGTGTGTGTGTGTGTGTGTGTGTGTGTGTATGGCATGGTGCCATTGATTCACTGTATTATTCCCTGCACATGCCATTATATGTAAGTGAATACTGTATTCAGATGCTGACTGTATGTCTGGGTGCAGAAACTGCACAATGAGCTGATAAAGTTGCTGATTTTGAGCACTAAGAATGTGATGTGCTGTACAACAATTTCATCACGCGTGAGCGTGTTTCTCTGTGTGTGTGTCCATATCCGCTCTACACTCTAATTACTTGCTAATGTCATCATTGCTACTGGGATACCCTATGTTAAATTCCTCTTCCCTCATTTCCACACAGGATACGTCCTCACTTGATCCTTATCGGCTTCCTTTGTCGAAGAAAGCCTAGACAAAATCACATGAGAAAAGGGCTTTAACTTTGAAGCAACTGAATCATCATTCATGACATTGCTATAAAATTGGATTATATTATGCAGCAGACCAATTAGTATCTATCAAGCTCCCAGAGACTGTATATGTTTGACATTTGCATGTTGATAACTGATATCTTTTCATTGCCATTTTCTCTGTGATGTTTTTGAATTTGTTTCAGCTGCATCAGTGAACTCACACTGTATTTTGGGCAGAAAGGAGTTGGTTTTTTTAGAACCCTGTTGGCAGCCTTATGTTGCTTTAAGGAGTCACATATTGAAGTGTTGATTGCCAGACCTCTTTAATAGCAAGCAAATGGTGCTAATTGGCATTCAACCTAATAAACGTAGCCTGGAGCAGTGATTGTAATTGTTATTGTCAGAAGTTAAGTTTTTTCTAATACATTTTTGTACTGTTGTGTTCCATGTGGAATATAGAGATTACAGATGAAGTGTGAACATCTGACTTCCTTGTACTTGTACCCTGATATGTTTTTTTTTCTCCTGCTTCTATCCAGGGAGGCCTCATTGCCCTCCTACTTCTAATTCTCCTCTTTACCCTCGTCCTCTACACCCGTCATCGGTGGTGCAAGCGCCGCCGGATCCCCCAGAAAAGCGCCAGCACCGAGGCCACCCATGAGATCCACTACATTCCCTCCGTTCTGCTCGGACCACAGGGCCGCGACAGCTACCGGAGCTCTCGAAACACTCACCAGCACAGCAGCTCCGTCATCGGCATGCCCATCCGCGAGACCCCCATTCTCGATGACTATGACTGCGATGACGATGACCAGGGTGGACACTCTCTTAATTCCACGCCAAACCAGCTCCACAACAAGCTGAACGATGGAAAGCTGCAGGACGACTACGGAGGGAACATTGGCATCGGTGGACACACAGATATGATTTGCAAGGAAGATGAGCTAAAGCATAATTTTGACAAACGAGGTAAGTTGGTTATCTGAGTACATTTCCTCTGAAAAACAATCTATTATGATGGAAATTCAAACACTTTGTGCACACAATGGAGATTAATTATGTGATAGCTATAGGATCAGCAGCATGATGCCTGTTTTCTCTATCATGCAGACATAAGCAGCACAAAAAAAAAAAAAATCTAGGTTGTCATAGAAAATCTGTTGTGCTCAGTGGTAGTTGTCCTGTTTTTGCAAGCGTGATTTGTACATCCGTGGAGACTCTCAGTGCCAGCTCCCCAGATGGCCAAGCCTGGACAGTTCACTTTGGCTCTGGCCAAAACCACCCATGTTCTTGATAGCACAGCATGTGCTGCTTACATTTAGTCAAAAATAAGCAGTTTTGTATGACTCACATCATCAACTCACACTCGTAATGATAAGAACCCAGTATTCCCTGAGTCACTGACATTGAGCAGCCCACTGAATATACTTAATTCTAGTCAGGTCAAGTTTTTACTTTTATATAAAACATTTAAAAACACCAAGACTTGACCCAAGTTCTTTACTGTGCTGGCAGATGGAATAGCAATGCAAGCATACATAAACAGAGGAATAAGAAGTGTGATGATAAAATCATAATCGCTGCAAAAGACATGAGAGATTTAAGAGAAGCTGAATAAAGAAACAACACATTAAAACATAAAGAAAAAAGAAAGAAAAAAGAAGAAAAAAAATAAATCAAGAATGCACATTTAGAGTCTCAGACCGAACAAAAAGCAGGATAGATTAAGGCCCGAGTTCATATGTGATAGGAGAGTTCAACTATGAACTCTGTTTTCTTCTAAAATACACTTCAAAACCACTGTCCCTGCACGGTTGCCACAGCCACTGACAGTAATGCAATTCAGTGTCATGTAATTTAATGTTACATGTAAAGGTCAAGTGACTTGGGCCATCGATCTAGTTGATTAGATGCTGAGATGTGTCAGTGGGCGGCTTGTTGACCCATGCTAAACACAGTCAGAGCTGTCCACGCTAAAGCCAGGGAAAAACATTTTATTTCACCATCTGTAATAAAACTAACAAATCTTCAAAACTCACAGCAATAAGAATTTTAAATCAAATATTACAGTCTGGGGCTGTGTAGAATATTTGTTGATATCATACCCCGTTGAACCTGAGTGGCTCTTCTGCAAAGTTGGACTTTAATAATTGAAGCATTCTGACTGAGTTAGGAGGTGCTCTGGTTATTCATGTCTTTGTGAATTATGCATGACGTTTGTTGAAAAGCCCTATTGCCCCATAATATTTACATGGCTTAATGTTCTCTGGCACTCCAGCTCTGGGTCATTTTAGATTCATAATTACAAGTATTTTTGCGGAAGTATAGAAATATTTGAAGTGTCACTTTTTCAAGAATATGGCTGTATCTATATACAGCTGTAAGGATCCACAGATCATATATCTTGAAAGCGGAAACTTTATTATTTAAAACCTTTGTTTACTCTGTGGCTCAGTGAAGTGTCAGCTCAATAACGCAGAGGTCCATGCTACTTTGAAAAGGTAAAGAATGGGGTATTCTGTTTGTTTTCATATTATTGTTTTAATCTCTTGATCTAATTTGACAGTCGTTAGACAACAGTGGATGTATTATGCTGCGTATGCTGCTTAGAGATCACGAAGAGAAGAAATGTTGAAGAGTTTGAAATACAGGAGTGTTGCCTTTTAGAGGTTTTCTTGAACTTGGAAACAATTAGTAGACCACAGTTTCCATCTAAAGGAAGGGTGAGTAGATAATGCATTTTCCCTCCATTTGGAAGCATTTAAGTGAGTATTTATGTGAAGATTCACATTTACAAATGATAATATTTTGTTTTCTTGTCTTTTGGAGACGAACTGCAATATGTGCCTTAACCATCTTCCATCTGGCTTGTAGTCTACAGCTTGTTAAATGATGTTTTCAGCATCTTATACCACAGTACACCATATCCTTTGCTGCAATTAAGTGTATTTCATTTTGTCATTGTTTGTTAATCGTATCAAATGTGATCATAAATATGTCGTAACTGGATCAGGCGTCAGAACTGCTGCAATAAATCCCAGTGGACCGGTGGACATTGTGGGCTGGAAGATTTTGCGACTCACATCAATCTCTTACCAGCTCTCAACCATAACTTGGCTGATAATGACACAAAATATCACACTTCATGTGAAATTAACATTACAATCTATTCCCATTTTCACATTAATTTCCTTTTCCCACCCAAACATGCAAACAAATTCATCACAGAGACAAGTAGCCTGAATAATCACCACAATTAATGCAATGACCAGCCTTATTTACACTGATCTTACAGGTGAATTATCTGTCCAGCTGCACAAACTGAAGTGTTTCAGCTACCCACCCGACAAGAAACAACCATTTGATTTGAATTCTTTCCTGTTATAATTAGGGCATACTCAAATTATCTATAGCATGTTTTGACTGCTGGCTTGCTGTTTCATCCTTTAATAGACACAAACATTCCCACTACATTCAGAGCCCTCACCCCAAACTGTTATGTTGCTTTTTAAATGAAGCAGCTTGTATTTAAAAAAGGAAACAGAAAATTATGCAACAAAGTGGAAGGGTAGAGGTTAATTTCTGCTCTATTCCCAAATGGAAAGACAGAATGTTGGGATTAGACTGTGGGAAAAAAGAAGTGAGGCAGAGGGCAGGGAGGTCAAAGCTCTTACTTTACAAGCCTGTTTCATGGGCTAATCACCAGATGTATGCCATTGTTACAAGAGAACAAAAAAGTGCTAATTGTACTCTAATGGCATTAAAGTAGTGAGCCAAGCAAACAGGTTGTAAGTAGCAAGATTCAACACGCCTACACACTTATCAGCCACATGGCCGACAATGAATCAGCCACTAAATGGACTTTTTTTAATGCTGAAAAACGTACATAAATTAATCTAGAGTTGTTTAATATGTGACATAAAATTGTGTTAAAAATTTAATTACGCAGCATTTCTCAAGCTTTGGTCAATATAAAGCAACATGTTCCAGTTTGGATCATTGTTTGTTTTACTTTTACATGAAATCTGAAGGTGCCAAAGCTATTGTTTGACTAAGCCAACCATATTTTTACAGAAAAAGTTAGAAAACAATAAGCTATTGTATTCTAACCTCTAACAAAGTTTAGTCTAATTCTAGATCTAGCATGCCAAGTTTTTTTTTTTTTCTGGTACAGTCTACATTGAAGCTGACTAGGTGCTGCAGTGGGAACATTCAGTGGGCAGAGTGTTACAGAATCAGAGTGATTTTTGAATTTTTATGTGATATTACGAGGTTTACTCAAGTCAAGGAATTCTGATCCTGAATGAAACGCTGCTTTTGTTATGCTCTTTTTCAGTGACATTGAAAAACTCATTTTGATTTCCAGCTCATTTTTTTTTAATACCCTGACAATTACTTTTGAGGTCAAACTTTATGTCATGTAGGTAATATAAAACCCAAATCTGTCCATTACACCAAGACTCCTACTCTGTGTAAAAGTGGGTAATTAATTTATAATTTACTTTTTCTTCTTCCAAATGCAGTGCTTGACATATCCTTCTACTTGACTCATAAACAATCTGGTGTTTTCCAAAAGATGGTTCACAAAACATTTAATTTGACGCCTCTGCCTACCCATCTGTACTCTGCATAAAGTGGCAATATTTGAATGCAGAGGCAATTAACTCCAATCCAACCTGTCGTATGCTTCTTGGCATCCCAAAAGTCTCCAAATACCAATCATCCTTTAGCGGCCTGTCCTTGCTGACAGATAACCTCATTCAAGTGAACTCAACAGTATTATCCCATGGGATTATGGGGGTTATGCATGGCGATGGCTTTTGTTACACAGACAACCAAACAAATGAAGCCTGTCAATTCCATTATTTAGCGAGATTCTCATGGCTTTGGGAGTGCATCAGGCAGCATGGACAGTGTAAATCAAGTGTAGAAAAAGCTTGGCAGCATGCTGGAAATGTTCTGTGACGAGGCCTCGGTGGCTGGTTATCACTATCAGGCTGCTATCGCCACACATTCCTCTATTTCTCAGTGTCGTGCAGCATGGTGCATCGTCTACTGTTTAACTACATGTGCAGCCTAGGAAGATCTACTGATTGAAATATTCTTGCCATAATTTAAAGTCTTACTTTATGATTTTCACATTTTTCTTCTTTTTAAGAACCAGAATTGACGGTAGACACAAACTTCTCTATAAATTTTAAAAAATATATGATTTTATATTATTCTCATAATAAAGCAATAATGTTCAAATAACTACAAATCTGCATTACGGGATCTTTATCCATTTTCAGCACACTTTGTCCTGGTGCCTATTGTTGATATGAATTACTATAGAACTGCATGTTATTAATAGTGAAAAGGCTACATCGATACTACAATCATCAATATAGAACAAATAATAGTGGATGATTGTTGTGATTGATGGCCATTATCAAGGGCGGGCTTAATGTTAAAGATAGGTCTAGCAATAGTAATAGCCTTAGGGTTTTACAAATTGGGAACTCGTTGTTTTTTTCACTCCCAATGTAAAACTTCAGCACCAATTATCTCTAGGAACCATTGTGTAGTGTGTGAGAGTAAATGTGACTGGAACAGAATCAGATATCTTAGACTAATCAACCGGTCACTGTTCGCGGCTGATTACATTGAACAGGCAGAATGGGGTCACCACCTGATCAATTATTCAACCTCTAGAAGACTTAATAGTTTTATCAGCAAATCATATGTATTGAGGTTTGGGTCACATGATGCAAATACACGTCTGAGATACAGATACAGGATGTGGTTGGTTATGGGTCTACTCAGTCCTTATCTTCCTTGGCCTTAACACAACTTTTTCTATGAATCTTTTTTAAGTGCAGAGGTTTGGTTTAAAAAAAATACTTATAATCATTCAGTGATGGCAAATTTTTTCAAAATGTTAACATGATTGATTTTTCTGAGGTAAAAAAAAAAAAGAAACACCTCATTAATGTGTCTGGAAAGAGCTGTATTAACATCACTTCTTTAAACATCATCAAATATTAGTACATCTTCATAAGAAAATGGGTTTGGAATATATATACATGAAAACGAAAAAGAGATGGACAGTTAAATTTCAGGTCAAAACCTCATCATAAACTTGGATATAAAACTATGGACCCGGAAGATTAATGGAATACATTGAGACAAAGAATGAACTTTGAGTTTGCTGCATTAACGTAGCCAACACTTTCAGTAATGAAGTCGAGTGGCCTGGTAATTCTTAATTGTCTTTTATCCTGCAGCTATTGAACATTTTGAAAATAATGTGCTTTCTTGCCTCCTTGAGACCTTGAGAAATATAATCTTTACCTTTCCTTTACCTTATCAAATCAAGATAACCACAATACTCTCTACTGTGTTTTTACCTGTTTTCAGTACAAAATGTACTTTCTAGCTTCTAATGCACTCTCCAATAATGGGACCAATTTGCTACTATTTTAGTTAGTCACCAACCATAATTTGAGTTTATACAACCACACCTATTGTGAGACACATCTGTTTGTAATCTGTATGAAATCGTGTTTACATGCTGGAATGTCCCTTCCAAGTCAATCTGCACAAATGCATAAAATTGGACTTAATGTATAACTAGAAAAAGCAAAGGGGAAAAAAAAAAACAAAGACGTTGCAGAAATTTTATGTGCAACGTTTCCTTTTGTGTAGAACCACAGTAGGACAGGGATCAGAGCTAATGGCAGAAGGTGATATACAGCTATTGTTGCTAATGCATTGTTCTGGATGGTCAACAACATCCTCCCTCTGGGATGTAATGGCCCCAGGCTTCAGACTCAATGTGTCTCTTTGGATGACAACAGCTAAAGATATTATATTGTAGTTTCTTACTATCAACTGTAAAAGCACACATAATTTCTCCCACATTTGGTTGTCATTCTCTGATTGAGTCCTGCATGCACCATGTGACTAGTTCATAAATGAGTATAGATTCAGTTCACTTGTTGTCACTATTTTTATGCAGTTGTTGTGTCTTGTCCTTGTTGTTGAAGTGCCAACAGTTCGCAGTGAGACTGAGCTGAAAATTGCTATAATTTGATTCAGAGAATAGTATTATTTTCCCTAGTGCATCCAAATATAATACAGGTCCATACAGTTGAACAGCTACTTCAGGTGTGATTAAGCTAGAACTCTGCCAACACACTGCTGAGGGAGTCTTAGTTGAGGCCACTGAAATAGTTTTCACAATAATACAAAGCAGTCCCTGAATTACACATACATGATTATTGATAATAATGCTTTCCCCCCTTTCTGCTAACATTAAAAGAGTTTCTCACTTATTTGTGATAGCTGATGGAGAAAGCAGAATTCAAGGTCACATTCTCTGAATGAAGGCTCTACTAACAGAGCAAAATCAAACATAAAGCTTTATTCACTGTTTGTGCTATTGTCAGATGGTCTATTGCACTTAAAATAAGCCGCCATGTGCCAGGAGACATGTAAAATAATAACACTTTTAGCATAATTTCTAAATTTAATCAAGCTAAGTTATACACACACTTCAGATAACAAGTACAAGTTAAGCTCATTTAAACGTGAAGTCAGTAGTTCTTACTTCTTTTTCCAAGCATATTATTGTACAAAATGAAAATAAGTTATTTTAATATCAGAAAAATGTTTTACTGTTTTACCTCTCAATGAAATTATGTTGTTTGTACAGACTGAATGCAATTACAGGGCGTTTACGGTATTTCACATGGTTAAGACAGATAAAGCCCCGGGTGCTACTTGTAACCCGTTGAGAATCCGGTGAATGCTATTTAGATTTTGAAGTTCTGAGGAAATAAATGAGTAACTAAATGTTGCTTAAAAATAAACAAAAGAGAGACAAATATCCCTTGCTACTAACGTAGATTTTTAAATTCTCTCCCACTCCCGACAAGATGAACACAGAGTACATTTTCCCTTCTGACTCTAAGAAACACTAGAAATCTGCATATTGTTTATTTTGTCCTCATTTTTCTACAACTGACTCACAGTAGAGGGAACAATCGGGCAAATAGTATAACTCTGCTAAAATTAAGTACATAAAACTTTTAAACTAGTGCAATGATTCAGCCAGTCAGCGGTAATCCTTTATTTATTTATTTATTTTATATCTGAGCCCTAATCAGCGCCCTTGGGGAGAGCAAGGTCATGGTAGGGATGAATCACCGGATTACCTAGCTGTGTGTATTTTTGTAGTCATAACCGTGGGGAAACTGCTGGCCAAAAATGTCAGGCTATTTTAGATTTACAGTGGTAATGATCTCCACAGTGCATGTCCCAAATTTTTCATTATGGGAGGTTTACTCTCATGAGAAATTAAGTAGGCTCTAAATAAAAAAAACTACTGTTTTATCATCCACAAGACCACTGTCATTACCAAGCTTATTGAGTGTTTACTGAGCTCTAATTGAACTCAAGAGTGGAGAGTAATAATCCAGTGTCAAGCTCAGATTGCTAATGTGACATCATTGATGAGAAATAGCTGCCAGCTTGGCACACTCAAGCTAGCTCAGGGTAATGTTTTGATTAATACTGAATCAGGCTTGTCATCCTTCCCTGTGATAAATAGATGGGAGTTAATTACAAAGACTTCCCATTCTGCCTTTTGCCCTATCCAATGGAAAGCAGTAGAGCTGTATTCTGTCAATGATGGCAATTAAGTAAGATGAATAAGATGATTTAAAGAAACACATGCACAGCATGTGTAGAAGTATGTGCAAAAATCAATGCACAAACATGATCAAGCATGTAGGCTACATGTTAAAAGATAAGCAAAGACAATAAATACAGCACCGTAAAGTGAAGTGGCATCTTTTAAGCAATACATCATAAAACTCCAGTCTTTCTTTTCTTCCACTCCAGTGTGAAAACAACTTGTGTCACTTTCATCAATCATAGCCTCTGCAATCTCCAGTGCATTGTGTTTGACAGTAAGTTTCAAGGGAGCACGGAAATGAGCAAACCCTCCCATGCATAGCATAGCACAGCAGCTAAAGAGATCATTTAAAGTAAGAAAGACATAAATAAGATACAGAAAAAAAGAACTAGCAGCCGCTAAGTCCAGGTATAGCAAGTCACTGGAAAAACGAAGCTTTTGTAATCTGATCCTCTGAGGCCTTTGCCGGAGGCACAGAGAAAAAAAAACAATAAAACAAGACATGTCTGTAGAAATAGGCTTGTAAGCACCAAGGCCACGATAGATCAATATATGTGGGTCGATCACATGCCAACTCATGAGCCATCTTTATGAGGTTGTTTTGAAATGTGGTTTGGATTGGACTTCTCACCCACGTATAATGGTCAATACAGTATACCCCTCAATGCTGCTGGACTCAGGTTCATTAAAATGATTATGCTACTTATGCAAACTGTTCACATAGGCAGTGTCTTTGAACATCTGATTATAGTAAATTATCTTAGTAAATAGTAAATTATCTTGTGCTTGGACCCTTAGATAATTTACATGTATATGCAATTATTAAATTAAAACAGAAGGAATGCAAATCAAACCCAGACCTTTCCATTTGCAGTTGATGTTAATTTTTTCAATATGGAGTCAAACACAAACAAAATTTCACCATTAAAACCTTAATCCACTATCCCTGATATAATGCCCCTAGAACAGATCTGGTTATTCAGTCCTAGATCTACGAGGCCACTGGACAGACGGCTTTACTCATACAAAAAACTAATGTAGATGTTACACTTACCTGAGTACATGAGTGCTTCACAGATGTTTCTCTTATCTTGGCACATAGTGTCAGTAGACACCCACTCTTGACAACAAATACAGCTAAAATCAACCTCTGTACAAAAGCATGTTTTAGGCACAAAGGTGTTTGATCCACCAGTCAATGGAATAACCTTCCATTTTTTGGTTTGTTTAAAAGAGAATCCAGAGCTGCTTCTGTTCTCCTCTGCCTTCCTTTGGTCAATATGCAATTGAGAAAAAATATTCTTGCTTGCAGCGTATTAAATGAACTGGATTGTTTGTTGGAGTGATGAATTATCTCAGAATGTGATAAATTGGCACCCTATCATAATTATATTTGCATAATGTCTTTTCTGCTTCATTTCCGTTTCTACATGTGCCGGAAATTTCTCTGTGACGCTGTTGCAAGGACTGGAAATAAATCTAAATATGTACTTTGTTCTTTGGGGTCGATAATATGTTTAACACAGTTCTACAACGAAGACGCTCTTTGCACATCATTGTATGACAGTTGTGTGTATCATAAGGTATCATTAATACTAAAAATAGAAAATCACAATTATAGTGTAATTAGTTTATGGGAAAAGATTTAGAGTACCTGCAGAACTGTTGATAGTATTCAAACTGCATATTTAAGTTCTGATAAAAAAAATAGTGTCCCAGAGATATACCTTGCCCTTTAACACTGAGTTACAATCTTTACATGTGGTGTCAGAAGTTAAGAGCCCCTCATAGATCCCCAACACAAAACATAGAGAAAGATGCCATTGAAGGTGCCATGGAGGATGGCTTTCAGTCAGGAATCAATCCCACTTGTCTGCTGAGTCTGGTCAGGTCACCTTGTCAGATATGTTCATGGTTACATGCAGCTGCACACAGGGAGACACAAAAGTCCGAGGAGGAAGGTTATAATCCAGAAGCAAAAGTATAGTGATTTGATCCAAATCACTATCCTACTAAGTATGTCGAAGCCTGGCCTTTGAGAGAGGTAACAGTTAAGCAATTAGCTATAGTCAAGCTGAGTTATTTCTGTCAACTTTAGACAAGACGTCCTCACTGACCACAACCATGAGTCATATTCTCTACAAAGCACTTCAAAGAAATCAAAAGAGAGCATTCTCTCAGGTGCACCAGCAGAGCATTCCAGTTAAATATTGAACTGACAGTAAGTAAAGTAAGTAAGTAAAAAGAAAAATGGCCTAAATTTTTGCCATTTCTGTTTTTTTGCTTACTGAGGGTTTCCCCGGAGCTCAGATGGAGTTTTGGAATTGAGCCCACAAGGTCAGCGGTCTAGTGGATGAGCTGTCTGTAGTGTCGAGAGTGACCCGCCAAGGAGTACTAGGATTTTCATACTCTTGCAGGTCTTCCCAAAAACTATGAAAACAATCTTTTTGGTGCTGATCAATAACATGACGCGAGTCAAAACCACTGAAGAAGGTCCTGGCCCAAGTGAAGCAGGTGGTGTGACTCTTCAGCCAGGAGACATATGGTTGGAGCCTTGTGATCTACTCTTGGTACTTTGGTCCGTGTCTAGTAAAGGACAAGTGTTGCCAAAGTGGCTGGGCCCCTTCCAAGTCAAGCAGAAGGCAGGAGGTGGAAGGTGCCTGTGACAACATGTGAGAGTGTCAACAGTTCATTCCAAATCTTTACCAACATGCTTAAGAAGTGACACCCAGGTTCAGTGTGAGAAGTTCATGAGGTTGCAGGGTTGTTTTGATTTCCAAAGAGATTTTTTTCCCTTGTTCCCCCAGAAGAGACTTGAAACATGGCCTACGGTGCATCCTGGGAAGGGTTGGTTGATAGTCAAAGGATTCCGCTGTGAAAGATGTCATTTTTACATCTGTTTTTAACTGCCTTTCTTTCTGTTGCTCAGTATACTTCAAAGGTATTCATTTGTGAGAGAGAACATGTTTTTACCTCCGTTGGATTCTGCATATTATTATTACTGTTTACTTAGTTTTCTAAGTTACTAAGTTAAGTTTATTACTAAGATTTCACTGGACCAGATACAAAATTTCCCAATTCATATAATTTCAAGAGATCTTGAATTTATAGACTTATAGAATCATGCCTTGTGCACTACATTCTCCAGAGTATTTTTGTGTTTTTGAAAAAGCTTTTCTAACTGTAATTCTGTCTTCCACAATCTCCTTGAGAAGAATATAGCTTTAAGGTTCTGTAGAGGGTGTTTCCAAGCTTTTCCCGGCAGGAACAGACCACAAGTCACCATGACATTGTTAAAAATTTACACATGGAATAATTCACCCATGCATTTCTGAGACACTGTCTTGCACAGTGTCGCACTAGGTGAATGTATTTAATGAATGCTCATGCTGTATGTTGGATCTTGTTCTCAAAGCTCATGACCTCGGGGTTATTTCTAATCATCAGTCAGAAGCTTCAGTTTGTCTGGAGCGGTTGGAGGTCAGAGCTTGGCCTGCGATGTTCAGGTGGCACAGCATGTGGAGCCACATCCATATTTTATTCTGGCCTATGGCAAGAGCCATGCTATAGATAGCACTTTATTCTTGCTCTTCTGCAAACAGCAGAGACCTTAAAATATACAAGTAAAGTCAAAAGCTAGCAGATAGGAAAAGTGTCTGACTAAAGATGGGACATTATGTCCTCTCCAGTGGCTGGGAATGACAAGGCATGAGACAGTAAATGTTCAAATACTGCAAAGAACAGAGAAATGGGAGAAAGGAGCAGGGATTTTTTTGTCTTTTCTTGCTAGTTTCTGAGCCCTCTTGATGTCTTTTCACATGTCAATGTATTCTTATTTTGTCCTGTCTTGGCAATCACCATAGGAGAACAGCGGGTGCCATCCATAATATAAAAAGAATGAAAGATTGAAAGTTACACCATCTCCCATTTTGGGATGTCTCCCACATCTCTCATCTCCTGTAAAACATTTCTGAAGTTTGTCACCCCCAACTCATCCAGTGTTTAGTGATTTATTTCTACAGTGACATGAACTGTATCCTCTGACTATGTAGCTATGCCTAAAGCATGATCCCTTTGGTATCTACATTCAAGACAAAGGAAATCAAGCATTTTGGCACTGTCATATTATTATGAATGTTATAATTTAGTTTTCAAAATATTAATTATCACTTTGTAATAATTTCCATATCATCCTCATTTACACATTTATACCCGTAACTTTATGTTGACTCTAGTCTTACTTAATTATTTATCCTTTCCTTCTGTGAACACTTTCCTCTTCCCATTATTACTTCCCCATCCATCTTCTTTTCATATTTTAAAAGTATGTCCCTTCATCCTTTCTCTTTATGCTTATTCTCTTATCTTTATCTTATTTCTATCATCTATTCCAATCTCTCTTCTTCGACATCCATGGCATTCATTGTCAGCCCTTCTCATGCTCACACTTCTCTCTCTCTCAGCCACACTCCATTCATGTCTGGATCCCTTGTTTTCTCTGACACTTTTGTCTTTTTCTTTGTATCTGTCTAACCTCTTACTCTCTTCTCATGTACCTGTCACACTTCCAGGAGCAATGCTGTCAAAGCTTTCCCAGAAAGCCAGACCGGACTGCTCCTATTGGAACATTGGCAAATTTAATAAATCACAGGGGGAATCAGAGCTGGGACGAACCCCCATTTCCTCTCGATTGATCTCCTCTGTACTCATTTGCTCCCAAAGCCGTGAAGGGAAAGACAGAAAGTGTGTATAGATGTGTGTATGTGTGACCAGCAAAAAAAGCAAACAAAAAAAGCTATCAGCATATATATATATATATATATATATATATATATATATATATATATATATATATATATATATATATATGTATATCCCCTGCAGATTTTCTCCAAATTAAAACAGCAGGAGTTTGTAGGGTCCAAAGATCTACCCTTGTGGCTACATCTGCCTCTGTGAATATAAATGCTGCCTGAAAGAACAATAAAGGTCCATAAGTGACTCCCTGTTGTTAAAGCATACATTTGGAAACGGATAGCATCAAATTGGCAAGAGGTGCATAAATGATAGCACGGCATTAGTTTCCATTTTAGGCAAACTTTGTGTCATTTCATTCAATTTAACCTTTGGTTTTTCTTCCGGGCTTTAAGAAGGTATCACTTTAACGTCTGGATAATATTAAATCATTTTAAGTAGTGACACCTGGGGCTTGGCAATAATTCAATTTTTCTTCAAATCATGTTATAGTTTTACAAAATTATTTCACCCAAATTGTTAAAGTGAATGAGAAAATTGAGTGGATTCCAAGAAAGTTCACATTCAATTTTCTGCCGCTTCATTGTGTGGATGTTAAGATATTTCAAGGAATGAGACAAAAAAATGACCTGCTACTGGTGCTGGGTGAAAAACAGTAATCAGTGTTTGTTTTGAAACCTCACATTACAGAATCACCATGGAACGCAGCAACACCTTACGATATGTAAACTCACATTTGATTAAATGTAAAGACAACATTATTATATACAACATTTGCAGGATCCAAGTCAACACTCAGCTCATTAAGATAGCATCAAAATTAGTGTGTTAGAGGGGCTCCTGCATACTGCTACTAGAGGTGGAACATATGTGAATTCAGAGCATTGTAATCCATCTTCCAAGCTGCAACACAAGCCTGAGCGTGTCTCCCTGTGTCTCACTGACTTTCACTTGAGAGGAAATATCCTCTTGAGCCTAAGAGAAATAAGGGTCAAGCACTATTTATGGACAGCAAGTCATGGTCAAAGGTTTCAGTTTCTGACAGACAGTAATTCCCATAGGCTGTATCAGCGATTTGGTGGAAGCCGGCCTAGTCTTGTTCATTTGGCTGTTTTGGAGTTGCTAGTCCTTCAGTGTGTGTTTTTTTTTGCTGACAGATCAACTGCTGCCCTTCCCAGAGCTGGGTATCCTTTACTGTGAAGGTGCATGCATCAGACACAAGAGTCATTATATCAGATTTAGTTGATATCCAACAGTACATTTTTAGAAATCTCTGCCTTTGCAAAATTGCGTTTTACAAGAGAACGTATTTCCACATACATCTGTTACCATTTTTGTTGTTGTAATATTAGAAATTATTTTTAGATGAATCATTTCTGGTAAAGCAAATCATTGCTGACTCCTAAATCTACTACAGCAATTTAGGCTAAATAATGGTGCCTGCATTCCTATAGTTTGGTTGTTTGTCTGCTTTTTCTTTATGTCATTACTGAGTAAATGTTTACCAGTCAAACTATAAAGATGATGTAAAAATTGGAAGTGGCTCTTGCCACATGCTTACAGGAGGGATTAATGTCAGCATTTTAGGATACACAAATAATTGAAGAGATTTAGTTTGACTGCAATATTGTCAGATTATGTTTAATTAACTGGATTTAACTCGGTAATGAAGCAGTGGAGGATTCAGTAGGGAGTGATTCTGTTTGCCAAGTAGACACAGACCTTTCAGTTATTTACCAAGTTATTGTGTGGCACTCATATGTGTGAACAGCTGTGACAAAACTCTAATTGGGCCAGTAAGATAGGAAAATGTCAGTTTATATCTTAAGTTTTAAAGTTTTGAAAGTTGTCACCAAGTTTCAACAAGTATTTGAGTGAATATGAACAAAAAACATGTTGCTTAATATTAACACACAGTTGATTCACTTACCTGCCTTTTTTTTGCATGAGCTCGAGAGGATATCTATAATAACATATTCCCTATGTTAAAAAAAAGAAGAAAAAAAAAAAAAAAAAAAAAAAAACACCCACTAACAGATCTGGCAGTGAGCAGCTTGTTAATGTTGGCCCTTTAATGTGTTTTGCCCGACTTGTGATGCTTCCCTGTCACCTTAGTGGACCCTTAATGAGAGCACTGAGTACATGTCCATCAAACCATCCAAAAGCAAATGGCAGCATATTTTACCTCTCTGGAAATGTGTGAGTGCATTGCCCACCAATGAGGTCCCAGAGGAGGCTAGAAAATGAGAGATGCAGAGAGAAAAAGGGGATTGCAAAGCACATAGATTGTGTTCTCACTGGGCAACGTCAGATGTTCACTGTTCCATGATCTTGACATTGCCTGTGACAGTGTTACAAAGAGTATTATTATCTACATTGTGCTTGTTTTTATACATAAAATCATCACGGTTTGACGTTAATTTTTATACTCACAGTCAAGGTAAAGTCCTTGACAACGTGAAAGTTCATGAGTCGCGCTATAGAAATGTTCTGCTTTCTACACAACTGCAAAAGCAATTTACTTAGCTAATGGGGTGCAGGAAATAAAAACAAGGAGGAAGTTAACAAATATATTAACATTTACATAGACAAACATCTATGACAAAAAGCCTGCATAACCACATAAATAAGTCTGTAGCTGAACAAAGAGTTGTCTCATACTGAACACGGTGAGACCACCAGGAATAGGTTGACTGAGGCAGCATGCTGTTGACATCCACTGCTTATGAGACACTGTTAACACACACTCAGCACTGATAAGGGAGTAACTGCAGATAAGGGAGATGAAAAGGAGAAAATAAAGGCACCAGAGCCTTTGCTGACATTGAACTCAAAATGAGAAGCCAGTGTGGACTTGGGGTCTGGGGAAAAACAAATGTCAAAATGAAATATCTTGGTAGCTGCTTCTGACACAAGTGAGAAATGGGGAATAACAACAAAGTAGTGAGGGGTCTTTTGGAAAAAGAAGACTGCCAAGTAAACATATTTTAGTCGTTTATCCATGACTAATGCAGACTTGCATGTCTTAGAGTATCTTGTAGCAGCTGTGGAATCGTGTGTTGGATCTGTAGCCATCTTGTTGCTAATTAAGTCAAATGATTGCTCAGCATCTTTGAATATTAACCAAAGAACCCGAGTCTATTTCGCAAAATTACACAGGCATTATGGTGCAAACACAGTTCTGTCAGAATTGTTAAAATTTGAATATGGTTTAGATTTGAGAAGCATTTGTGTGTGTGTTTGTTTGTGTGTGTTTGTGTGTTAGTGGCAGAAGACAAAGATGAAGACACAGAAACATGAGCGAAAAGCTTGTGACAACCCTTGTGGACAAATTACACTTGTTTTTAGGAGACTGGAGCTCTAAGCGCTTCTGCCTGGCCTAGCATCTCTTCTTTCCTTGAAATGGAACAAAGAAAGACAGATAAAGGGAGTTCTAGGAGGCCATGAAAAATGTATGCAAGCAGTTAACCTCAAACATACTGTCACAGACTCTACTCAGTCATGGCAGGTCAAAGCTTAAGTGCCACCAGCACCAGTCCCTACTGTTTGTTTGCTAACACCAACTTCTTGAAATAGCCTAGAAGTGCCATAAATGCCCACAGGAAATGGTGCTCACTTAAGCAAGCTACACACAATGTGGTGTGCAGACTCTACAGGTAAAGAAAAAGCATATTAAAATGATTAAAATTTTTTTTAAAAAAAAAAAAAAAAAAAAAAAAAAAAAAGAAAAAACGTCAGTATTAGACTGAATGAGCACAAGTGATTCATTTGTTGTTTAAAAATGCCGTGTATCTTCAGTGACCTTAAAGGTCTGGTAGACTCAGATTTGGTAGATTCTATGGTGCAGAATAGAGAAAACTACTCTACTATAGCCTTCAAATTCCTTTTCTAAGGACACTCACTTTTCTTTGATGCACATTAATAGATGAGGACAAGGAAAAGGGTTTTTTTTGCAGCTACGGTGTACAATAAGAGAAAAAGTTTCTTGGCTCTCAATATAAAACATAGCTTTTTCACAACTTTTCTTTCTAAGGTATTGTAGTGCCAAAATGTGTTGCTTAATGCCAGACTCAATAGACTAAAACATATAGGTCATATAGTCATACACTCATACACTCAAAATATATAGGCTTTATATTTGGGATTATTTTCTGGTGCAGCTCAGCGTGAACGACCCAAAAATGTACTTTATTTGAATTTCACTCAGACTGTAGCCATAAGCCTTAGAATTTGCTACATTAACAGAATGTATTGTATGTATGTGACTTTTCTATCAATTTAAAGACAACATCAATATCACTATAGTAATGTGTGCACTGTAGCAGTCCTTTATAAATATTCAGCTTGTAATTGCTTACATTCAACCATCCCATATTGTGTATCAATGAACTGTGGCAAAGCTTTCACATTAGTCTGATACAAATAATGATTTAGTCTTTGTCCGATGTGAGCTGCCTTCTTTCCACCGTCCTGAAACTTAAAGAAACACTTACACTGGTGTGAGATCCTTTGCAACTCAGTGCCATCAAAAATAAGGAACTCTGTTTTAGTTTTTGTGTCATATGTTCAAAAGAGTTCCTGTATAGCAGCAGGAAGAAACCAAGGCAGTTTCCACTCAGAGCCAAGAGCTGGTGTATACAGCATCAGCATCGCATCAAAGTCAGTGCACATCCTGCAAAAAGGGTTATTTTAATGATTCTTTTTTTTTTTATCTTATCCTTTATTGCACTATTAATATTAAATACATTTCACTCTTATGGTGGCATTGTTTAAAGTAGTATCCCTTTCCAGCAGGAATGCCCTCTAATAGCAGACAGGTCAGAAGTTATAGGAAAGTTTCATAAGTTAAAAAAAAAAAGATATAATCCCTCTGAAACAAAAGCTCAAGTGTCAAACTGTTCTCAGCAAAAGACTCCAATGTTTTTTTCTACTTTTGGAACGACTTGATGACTCGTCACAGACTTCTTTCTTACTGTCATCTGCTCCGAGCCCAGCTCCAGGCACAAACTAACGTCTTCTCGGTAAATGTATGTATCTCTCTCAAAATAGTACTCTCGAGTCGTATTATAGACATTTAATGTACTCCAGCATACATATAACTGGTGGTGCAGGTTTACTATGCAGTCGTTTTGCAACATCTTTTGTATCTCGGGACATTAGATATTCCACTTCACTTGGTATTTTAGTGCATTTTCTACTCGTACAGCTATTAAAAGTGACATTTATAGAAAATATGTCATATACACATTGTGATTGAAAGACCAAATTCACCGTTGTGTCACACTATAAACTGATAATGGGTGTAATATTTCCAGAAGAGAGACGTCTTGCTGTAATCTTTGTCGCTGTGGATGTTTGTGCCGTATTCTGGCTCAGATTCAGGCTCAAATTTGGACGAATACGAGAAGTCTTATGTTCTTTTATTCAGTTTTAGTTCCTAGTTACTCACTTTTTCAATTTGTTTCAGAATCTCTCCACCGTTAAGAAGATGAGGCAGCGTTCAGACAGTATGGGAAAGCTGGCTTTTAAGGCGGCCTCTTAACTAAGCCTGAGCTAATATTGCCTGTTTTAGCGAGAGGCTCAGCTGAGGGGCTGCATAACAGGCAGTTTGAAATAAATGAGGACTTTTTTTCAACTGTGAATCATGCAAAGATTCTCTAGTGGATTCCCAGAATAAAAAATAGAGAGCTGGTAATGGGCATAATAGGTCCCGTTTAAACTGCGCAATGTGTGAATGAAGAAGAGGTGGTTAGTAATTGATACCTTGAGGTTTCATGCCTCTGAAGCCACTGGCCACTCAGCGGCAGTATCATGGTTGTTAGCAGCAGCAACAATTAAACATTAGTGTACACAGTAAATTATTTGACTAGGTTTCCTCAGAAACAATATTGATATACATTGTTGAATGGACACATCTAGAGGTTTTTCTTGAGTGACCATTTCCTCAGAAGTCTATTTTTGGTCTATTTTGGTTTAAGTCCTTTGAGCCATATTTAGCAGGAGCTTAAATGGGAAACAGTTAGGGTGGTAGTAACTGTGTTACATCTAATTCTGAATGATAGATTGCATCATCACATTATGTGAAAGCACACACAACCAACCAGTCTCCAAACCTTATGCTTAAATATAAACAGGTGTAGTTTTATACCTACATCTCACCATCACTAACCCATACTACTATTTAATAATTTTATGTGAACAAATACTTGAACCCACAGCAATTACCTAACATCCCAAGCTACTGCCATTTTCACAGCGTTACACGCCATACAATCCGTTTTTTAACAATAATTCTTTCTACAGAGTTGATAACCATACTTGCTTGCTCAATAGACCATGTGGTTCAATTGCTTGAGCATGCTCCACTCCCATTTAGCATTTTAACTGCCTTCTGGGCATCTCAGATCAATTTACATAGTGATAACACGAGGATTCAAACTTTTAACACACTGTTATAATGGAAATGTGCCTTAAAGTATAAACCCAGAACTTTGGCCATAAGGAAGTTCAGAAACCATGAAAAAAATCAAACATTGTCACATTTCTTCACTGTCAGACTCGATCTTAAATTATATATGAATGTGGAGTTTGATATAACACCTCCATCTACCGGCTGGTTTTCTAGATGGTAGATACAAAACTCTATTAAAATCTAAAATTATATAAACAATAAATAAAATACTCGTGAATCATGTCCATTGTGACTGAGCTGCACTGTTGCCATTACTGCTGTAACTGCTAAGAGTAGAGAGTTTATAAATGACTCATTCAACTAACAACCAAACTGTGAGGCTAAAACACATTATAGCTAATGCACTTAGCTATGAATATTGCTCCATCATTTCCTCTGCTCATGATGTCAAGTAAAAACACACAAGTGCTAAAGTAATAGATATTTTAATTGAGAAATCTAAGACTAATTTATACGTGTTACAAAGTGGGTATGTTTGTTTGTATTGCAGCAGCTGGCTGTAGTTTATCCAGGGGCTCAAAGCCAGATCTTTAATGAGGTTGTTCAGGGATTTGATGGTTTCAAGAAACACTGTTGTTTTTTTTGCTGTTTTGTTTGAGGTATATTCAAGGATCAAACAATGTCATGTTTGCCAACTATGCTAACTTTATAAAATTCGAAAATACCTTCAACTGGGGGACGTGGCCAACATCTGTCCCCCAAATGAAGGCATGGTCACTGCGCAAAAATATATTCAATTTGGTTATTTGCCTCGGAAGATTGAAAATGAATTAACTGCAGATGAAACTGTATATATATGTATTTCTGCAAGGACAAATTTTGCTTTGAAGGAAACAGCAACATCATTCAGCTTTCCATTTATAATATCAAAAACATTATACATACTTGTGTGTCATCACTTCTTTCACCTTGCTCCTCTTCGTAGGCCGCCTCCTCTGCTTTCTCTTCCTTGTTTCTTTGCATGTGTGATGAGCATCCACTGGGAGCAACACTTCACCATTATTTATGGAAAGACTACACCTCAAAGCCAGACTGACACATCAAAAGATGTTGATGATAAGCGGAGGTAGTAGTGGGTTGGGGGTGATGAATGGCCCCGTCTCTTTTGGAGATGGCTATTTTCACAGTTTTTTCATGTTCTTGTTTCTTTTGGGCCACAGCTGTCTAACCCTGTACATTCAGTGTAGGCCACTTGCAGATGTAATGTTGTAGCCTACATAGAGAAAAATCATCACTCCTGGCTGACAAACTGAATATCTAAATATCTCAACAAATACTCTATTAACCAGGTGATATCTATAAACAGATACGATAGATTCACATCTAGGTGGATATCATTATTTATTTTAAATTACCCACATCTAACCTTTGAATACATGTCAGACACAATAAATGGATATTATCTACTCATAATTATTCTCTTTGCTGGAATAAATGAATAATAAAACATATCCAGAGAGGTCACATGAATGTGTTGTTGTTTCCTTCTGCAGTTTTCAAACTGAAAGGACAGGGGAGCAAACGCTTCTGTCTGCTCTCCCTTCTTTCCCCACCGCCAGTTGTTTTGGAGTCATTCATCAGGAAGAGTGAGACAGAGCCATCAGGGAAAGCACTGGCAGGATCCCTGTAGAGATGAGGCAATATTGAATTGATGGAATCATTTAAAGGCTAGAAAAAATAGAATAAAAGGAATAACACAGTGCTGCATTTTTACAGTGTGTAAATGGGACAGCCTTGTGGCTTATGATGCATAAAATTTCTCATCTTTCCTAAAAATAGAAGAAAAATAAACCAAGCCATTTTGGTTTTTACGACTTTATATATTTGTGTTGCGTATGTATTTTTACTATCCAGGATGTCAGTCACTCTTTGCAAGATGATTTTCTCTTGAAAGCTTTATGACATGCCTGCCACTTTCACTTTGCATCTGTTTTTTCTTAGCCATCGACCCAAACACAGAGTCAGTGGAGGATTTGATGCAGAGGTTCCAGGACAGTTTCCGTGTTCCGAACACGCCAACGGACATGTCTCACTACGAGCACGTCATGCACAGTTCATCAACAGGTCGCCGGAGGGTCCCGAGCCACAGCAGAGGTAGGAAAAAATTCTGTCAACATGTTCACACTTTCTTTGGTAGAATGACACATACCCTGCAAGAAAGATCATTTTAAATGTTTGAAAGTTTTGTCTTTCTTGATATTTATGTGTTCTATTTTTTACTTGTCAGACAGGGCGTATTTGTTGTGTTGGCCATGCTGTTTGTATAATATTGGGCCAGGATAGTTGGTTATTTGTTATTTGAGCTGTTTCCCTTCAATCTAATGTAAATTCAGTTGTTAATTTACTGTATATCCTCCAACAGTACATAAGCCATTATTGCATTTTTATGAAATACCAAACTGGACTAGCAAATGACATATTTACATTACTACAAAATATTATTTAATAACTAACTAGTATTAAATATGACTAAGAGCAGGTCAAATAATTATGACTGAAACACAACAGGAAGTTGGGTGATGTAATGTATGATGATTGGCCAGTCCTAGAAAACAGGTACATACCCTAAACCACATTCATTATTATAAGCAGGAGGATGAAAGTCCTCTAACCTTGAGAAAGCACTTATTTTAATCCAGACTATGATCTTTTCCTAAACCTTACAAAGCTGGGCCCGTTCAATAACCATAACCGCATACGCATTGATCCAGTGGTCCAATATGACCGCTGCTATGGGTCATATTTGAGGGCAGCGATGAATAGACTATATGGTCATTTATTCTTTGGGATGATTAGACACGCCAGTATGTTTAACCTCTGTATGTTTGTAACAGTTGAAGAAATAAACACATACGATCAAAGTAAAATAAGTAAAACTCCATATAAAGACATGAGTCTGTGATGTCTAGCTCACTGAACTACTATCTTGCCTTGGAGCACTGCGAAATTGCTTTGAAGACAATGTTTCATAGTTCATTTCACAACATTTTGTGTCCTGTTTGATATCTGTGAAACATATTAATGTGCCAGTTTTTCTTTGTTTCACGTCAAGAAACTGAGATATATATATGTCCACAGAATGTAATTTAAGGGTTTGGGTGTTTGAAGAATAGTGTATAAGTGACTTTAGTCAGTGTCAGATTCATTATTTGCAAGTGAATATGCAGCTATTTACATATTCATCACTCAGACTGACATCAAGAATGCAGACACATCACCCCAGTATCTAACCCACAGGATAGGGTTGCATCTATCTTCGCAGGATGAATACATAAAAAGAGTTTAAGCATCACTACAAATCAATATACCTTCAAGAGAATCATTTCATCTGTTTGGGTAGATTGATTATTTTTGTCAAGGCACATTTTAAAAGGGCCCTTTCTGCACATTCTTTGCCTCAGTTTGGTGTTAAGATACTTTTGTAAACCGCTGTCAGCTTACTCTTTTGAGTTTCTGTTTCATTAAGTATCTATTGGAAGCACAGTTTCACACTTCTGAAAAACGTGGCTTTGGTGTGGTTTTTGAGATGTGAAATAGCGGTGACATCAGCTTTTGCCACAGCAAGAAACTCAGCTCATTACCAGAAACATTTCTGATAATTTTATCAGGAATGCTGTAAAAATTCAGCGCCTATCACGATCGTAACATTATGACCAGCGAGAAATTTTATCAACACTGAAAATGAGACATTAACTATGATGAGCTTGACTGAATGACTTAATTTGTTTCTGATTGCTGTCATGTATAATACTATCGATGAAAACCACAATACTCAGCAGTTTTATATATTACACATATTTACATATGTGGGGATTATTTTCATTCATGCAGCCAGAAGTTGAGAGAGTCTATATTCAGACAATTACAACTTGTTTTTATTGTCTTGTCTTTTAATCACTTGCTGATGATTTATCCTAGAAGTATTAAAATGTCTGCTCTGACCAAATCAAGCCTCTAAAAATCTGAGCAGGTCATTTTCCTTAAAAACTTTAGCAAGGGAAGGGTACTACTGAGAGGTGTCCCCTCTGGGGTCACTAGTCTTTAGAGGTTTGTCATTAGGGGTGAAAATTTGTCTCCAGTGCAAAAGCATGGGCCAATACTACAAACATGATAATTGGACAAACACTTAAACTGCAGTGGAAACTCTGTTAGTTTAAGTGAGGTTAAGGGGGAAAGTTAATCTGTCAGACTCACAAGGTTGGTGCTGTGTAAGTGAATTAATGCATTGCCAAATTCTTTGAGAAATGCATTAGACAGAGGCAAAGAGGAAAGTGAATTGTGATTGGGCAGAGCCTTTTCTTTTACATATTACTCAACTCGATAGACATTTTTATGCTGTGCTGAAGCTATAGTTCTTTTGCATTTTCTCTTTCCAGAAGTAGATTAAGCTCAGGTAGTGCTGCAAGCACTTGCAAGTTTTCCCTTCCTAATTGTAACCAAAAGGGAATGTTGGCACTGTCAAATATTCCATTGCAAATTTAGCTGGGGTCATATTATTATTGACAATATGGCCTTGTAACACACTGTGTGACAGAGATCCATGTCACACAGGTCTAACCAAGCGTCACGGACAGGTGGAGTGGAAAACATCATTTGTGCAGTTTACAAGAAGTGACAGGAAGTGCTTAGTCCCAGCTGCTGGAATTAATGTCACTGAAATACATGGCACAAAATAGAGGGAATAGTCACAATATAGACAGGGAGTTTCTTACCCATTTTCAGATGTATTTCACACACTTAGACTCATTTTACCTACTTGAAAATGCTTAATGTCAAGTTAAATGATATGATTAAAAACTTCATCTATATATTTTTTTAAATGCCATTGTAAAGACAAAAATTTGAACTTCACATAATCATAATCCTGCTCGAAGGGCAGACGTGTCTCAGTCCAGACAGCTCTGGTTCATGACACCATTTTGAGGGTGATATTATTTTTGCTCTCATTGCAAATTTATTTGCTAGTGTTATCTTATTATTAAGATGCCTTTGGGAAATGGGTCCTAGGCTGTCAAGGTCTAAGCAATTCACCCCTGCCTACTTGGCAAAAGAAGGACAGTTACATCTCACCACCGAACTTCCACATTCAAAATTCTCCCAGAAGTAAGTGTTTAGCTAGGATGGTGCTGTCATCTGCTCGGTCAATTTCTAGTATCATGTTGCTGATGCGTGACACAAGGAACAAGGAAGTAACATGCCAGTGTTGAGAACACAGACAGCGGGATAGTCTGTACAAGAGGAAAGCTGCAGTCCTCGACATCTGAGTGGGAGGAGGAACAGTAGGTACTGTGAGAATGTGATGCGTGGGGGGTCAACATCTAGCAGCACACAACAGTTTTCTGAAAATGTGCATTTCTTTCCTCGAGGCCTTGAGAAATGGGGAGAAAACATACCACTAATGGCCTGAGGGCTGTCTGGATTGGAGATTTTCCCCCAAATGTGTGTGGGAGTCAGGATGAAAACAAATAATGGAGGAATGCAGAATCACACTTGTGCCAGGTTGTCAAGTAAAACTGCCTATAGTTTACAAACCAAAGTACCTTAATTAACTTGATTCACATTTACATTATGAGGACAACACGTCTGTGTATCTACTGAGGTGGAAAATTACAGTAGCAGTTGTGTCTGCTCAGCTAAACCCTGCAGCTGTTCATCTACTCTTCTCCTGGTGTCCACACCCGCCTGCATATTGAAATTTTTTGCTTTTTGCAGACAGTCCTTGCCTCCCCGTCAGCATATATTGCCCTAGTTTCTTTTCTTCTAGCCCTGTCTTATACCTGAAGTTTCAGAAATTGTTGGCGCACGTACAGTTTTTCTAGTTGCAGTCATCACTTTCTACTTTTTCCACCCCGGCATCCTCTGTTAGGGCCTTATCTGGAGGGTATTTCTCAAAGCATGCATAATTTACACATATAGAATTATACACACTGAAAGTGACTTTAAACAATTATTAGGATTATAATCTACTTGGCCTATGGCTATGCATTTTCCCTTCATGCTGTATGCCTTGAGCAGATGAAATAATAATATGCCAATCAAAAAAGCTAGGGCAAATTTGATCAAGGGGGATTAGAGACCAGTGGTAAGTTAATATATTCTAACCAGATGCTCAGAAGTTATAAATGCATCCATCTCTCCAAACTGTGAATGGAGTATTTATACCTCGTTATCTCCTCTACGTGAGAGATAGCAAGGTGTGGAGGAAACCACTTCCACTTACTCCTTTGATAATGGAAACAAGACAATGAGGAAAAAGCATCCTGCTTGACCTCCTCTAATGCAAGTCATCCATATAAGGAGCAACCAGGCTAATGCAGCGATGGTACTAGCTATGCTGAGGTATTTTCTCATAAATGCAATTGTCTGCATATATATATATATATATATATATATGACGAATCACTTGTACAAATGGGGCCAGCTATCCTTTTAACCCACCGCCACACGAGCGCCGTTGTTATGGCCAGTTCATTTCTGGGCACCCATGTACCACGTTGGGAGTGTTGCCAAATGGTGACAGCATAAAAATAGGCATGATGCCAGTACTCAACCACTTTCTCAAGGCTACTTGATTTCCAGAAGAGTTGTTGCAAAGGCCGAGGGGTTAACCCACGAACGTCCTAATCACTGACCTCTTTCATGCCTGAGAGAAGATGTTGCATCCTGGTATCAAAGTCTGTGTTTGCAATCTTCCCATGGCATGTCAGGTTTAGAGAGAAGTTGGTTTTCATATTTTGTGCTCCATGGAGTACACCATTACAATGAGATGCACACAGAGGCTCTTTCATTTGAACTAGTAGAAGCTCCTAGACATGCCTTTTCCAGCTCTTTGAACACTGTTTCTAATGATCTGGAATTTCCAAGCTGTGAGCTGCTGCTGGCTTTTTCCCTCCCTTCTGAAGTTTGGACAGAGGTAGGAGTTCAACCAAGACATTTTTATGTTTTTTGGCTTCATTGTTAAGTGCTTGGATATGGCTATGACTCTAACCTTATTGTCCGTATAAACTCCTACTCCTAGGCCTATGATCAAAATCAAGAGGACACCATTATGTTTAAATGACTTGTGGCGTTGCTTCCTCCTACACATTATGTTTGGCACTGGGTGCTGATCATTTGTCATTTATGGCGCAAAGTGGAAAGAGAATTTCCTATAGTGATGTTCAGAGTACAACAATGAGAACAGCTGTGTGTATTAAGAGTTTTTTTTTTTTTTTTTTTGCTTGTGTCATTTTATCAAGTCACAGTCAAGCCTGTCATTTGCAGAAAGAAAGAAATGTTCTCTCGAAAATTGCCACCAGAGAACGTTTTCAGAAGAGGGGAAAAAAAATGCTTTTTCAAGTTTGACAATGGAGAAAATATATGTGTATGTACAATGTCCAGCAGTAAGTGCATTGTGATGTAGCAATGTTTTTTTGCTTTACCCTCAAATACAGATAAAAAAAAATGCATTCGCTAATATTCTGAAAAAAGCCTGTGTAGAGCTCTGCAGGGTAATGTCGCTCTTTGTAAAACTAGAATTACAATATGTAGCCGTCAGTGTTCAGCTGTAGCCACAATTTCAGAGCAAACTTTGAAGTCACAATGCATTGTGGTTTCGTCCAATATTAAGATGTGTCCTTAAAAAACGTATTCCCTTTATTTGCATGCACCTCTGCGCATGCCGGTCCCTGCTGTGGCGTTAATGCATTTCCATGTGCTGGCTAGAAGCTGTGGTGGTGTTTTGATGTGTCACAACGAATATTTTGGCTCCTTATGATGAGGATAACCTTATGGTTATTATCCAGCTTTTCTCCTGTTTAATTGATGCTTTGAAGTAGCACATGAAAGTAGTTGTGTAGTGTCTTATGTGCATGTGTGTAAGTGTGTGTGTGTTAGGAAGGGTAAGTGAGAGTGTCTGTGTGTGTGTGTGTGTGTATTTGTGTTCCACGGTGCTTGAATTCATTCTGTGTTCAGCTCCACTTTCAGCAGTCCTCAATCTTCACTGCACACAAAACATAGTGATTACAGCTGTGGGTCTGCAGCCCAGGGGCTTCTCCTCAACAGGCCATGCAGATAATTTACTGCCAAGTCGGACCATTGTGTGATTCAGGTTTTGTATGCATTTTATTTATGTTAAATACCCAGAGAGATAGAAACAAAATAACAAAAAGAAATCCCTTTGGCGAAACTTCTCTTACCATTAACTGATCCTCTGATATTGTAGCGATACTTGTGTGTTACATGTTTTCTGCCTCTAGATGAGCTTTGTTGTTTCTGAGAAGAAGCTGATCATCACAGTTTACAGTAAAGTAGCAAATGAGGTCATCTGATGAGAACTGCACTAGTTGTAGATCTAATTTAAATGCCCATCACCAGACGGTAGCTTTTCTACGCTGACGAACATTAATCGTGCTTTGTGAGGAATCTCTCTGTTCTAAGAACAAAGATGTGAAGTTTGCCTTTGCCTTTTATTATTAAAATGTATACATCATAGCTTTTGTCTCATGATTCCTGTGTATGTGTGCATAAGACGATAGTGTTTATTAGAATGTACACTTCTGTCAAACTGGTGTAGACCACACATCAGTCTGTCAGTATGTTGTGATCTTTCAAAAGCTCTTGTGATCAAATTGGGCTGATTTTTTTTTTTTTTTTTTTTTTTTTTTTTTTGTGGTTGTGCTTGTGTGTACACAGTCTGTTGATCCTTGGGTCAGTCTCGTCTCCGCACGTACATTTGTTGTGTTGTTTTATTGCTCGCAACACACTCATATTGATCCACACTGTTCCTGAGCGTATGTGTAAATATCCTCTCCTCTATCAGATGCTGCTCATGTCTTATGTTCAAGTCCTTTTTTTTTGAGAACCCAGCAAAGGCAGCCATGGTTCAAGTGGTCAGATTTAACTGTGGCAAAGTCCATTCTTAATCTTTATCGCCCACCTTTGAATATAATCTGCTGAAACTGTCTTGGAGTCGTAACAGACTTGATACTTTGACTCACAGAATCTGGGATCTTCTTTGATGTTCCCTACAGGAGCATTGCTATTCAAGACGCAGGCGACTTGAGAGCATAGTCTCTTTGACATGTATTGGCATTGCATTGTTGAGAGAAAAACAAAGTGGCTCACTTTGTTACGAATCTTTTAGCAGTTTAAAGTTCATGTATAATTTATTGACATAAGTGGATTATAAATGACACATCAAGAGGAAGTGGAAGCATGAATACACCTAAATGATATCAAAACAATGTTTCATAAGAATCTTTTAGATCCTCGATAAAGGAACTTTGCTCATACTGTATAGGTGCTTTTAATAGTTTTATAACGTAGTTCTCTATAAAACCTGCAGCCAATGACCTCTTCACCTCACTTGATCTTTCCAGCATTTGTTCTCCTTTTTGGTTCTATTAAAATTGCCACTGTTATTAGAATTAGTCTTGTCTCTACACCAGTATGGCCATAATAGCAGCCTTCCCGCAGCGGTTGCCTTTTCATTCTAGGATTGCTTTTAAGATTTTATTTTATCAGACTACAGCATGAATTATCCATTACTGAAGCTACATTACTGTGACCTTTTAACTCCCTGTGAGGCACATTGTACCACCCTGTCCTAAAGTGAGATTCTTGAACTCTTCCACCATCTAAAAATATGGAGCAAAGTAGCTGTGGAGACGGAAGACAGGAAATTTTTGAGTTGTAATGCATATGTTCACAACTTGTAAAATCAGGCCTCCGTTCAGGGAGATTATAAATATGACCTGCCTAGTTTTTTGTCTCTTTCAACGTTGTTGTTGCTGCAGAGTCAGCGTACCAGCTGTGTTGTCGTCTTTGCCCTGCTGGTTACTGAATGGCTCCACAGAGACTGCCAAGCTGTTAGATTCAAACTCAAATCAATGAAAAGATAATCATTTTAACTTGATATAATAATTTGTCAGCGTAATATGAAAAAGAGGAAATTGTCACAGATAAAAAGTTAAAAAAAAAAATAGTCTAATAAAAAGATTAAAAAGCATCTCACTTTTGTCTGCTGCGGTGGCAAGACAACACTTTTTTTTTTTTAGGACAACAGATGCCATTCCATGCCACCCTTGGTGGCGTTACCACTGCACAAGCTGATTGGCAAGAGGTGAGAAAACAACATACAGCAGGGTGCCACGGGCCACTGCATCTGAAATTATTCTTTAACAGCCCGTTGCACCTTGTCAGCATATCACATATCCAAAAATCCCCAAGCGGTCTTCTTGTACTTGAACATTTTCTTATTAGCTCCAAATTGGTGGCAGTGTTGTCAATGCACGAGAGATGCAATAAAAGAATATAGAGATGAGTGTACAAATACAAAACCCACTTGAGTACGAGAGCCAAGTGGTGCCTTGTTAAGCCTCCCACCTTTTCAAGCCCTTTCTCTCCCATATAACAGGTAGCAGCCCATAAATTTAGGCTGTAAAATGTGTCGGCTGGGCTTATATTGTGATGCCCTCTGTAATAACTTTTCAGCATGCCGAGATTGTTTATGTGTTACGGGATGGTGTGTGTGTGTGCATGCGCGTTTCTGTGTGTGCTTGTGTATGTGTGTGCCGAGCTTTTAAAAATACAATGCGCTATAGCTGGGCGTAAGCGTTATTGATTGAGATTATTTTGAAAAGCAAACAGACTGGTGGGAGTCTGAGGTATGAGAGAGAAATGACAGGAAAAGGAGAGTTAGACATGCCTTTGGCTTTTCTGTACCAATATGCGAAATAAAAACAAAAATAACAAAATAATAATAAAAAAAAAGCATAAATAGACAGGGACAGTAAATCACAGGTTCAACCTCGTGGATTTCCTCTGATTTCCTGCTATACAACATCCTCTTGTTCGATGCAGCATGGCCGGATTGAACGCCTCAGGCCTTCCTTACTGGTCATGACCCCTGCAGCTTGTGCTCATGTTTTTACTTGCTTCCAGTTTCCCCAGAATAGAGCCTTTTCTCTTACATAAGGTACATTGTGTCGAATTCATACAACATTCGTAACCATGATCTAAATTTTAAGTCAGCGTTTCAATGAAAAGCACTAAACTCATATTCACATCCACGAACATACATTTTTAATGTAATTTTTTCAAATACAACTCAATGAATACAACTTTTCAAATTTGCTCTTGAGCCTCTCGTGCTGTCTTTTACATTATAAATATTTGCATACTCTCACTTTTATATGAATGTAGACGCCAGTTGGTATTGGATATAAGTTGGAAATATTTAGCTTGCTGGTGTCAGAACGCCTGGCTGTTGAATGCTGCTGTGCCTTAATATGATTACCAGTTGCTGAGCCATGTGGGGACTGGTGATGCTGTCAGCTTAATTTACTCATACACACATTGTCACAGATATATATACTCAGGCACACGTGCAGCACGAGTGTAAACGTGCAAAAGCATATACACTGTTACAGTAAACACACACACACACACACAAGCTGACATTTAGCTGCAAGTCTAGCAGCCAAAAGTCAAAGCAATTCGTCTTCCTCAGAGTCACAGAAGTCACTGAGGCCACACTTTATAGTTGTGGGAGCTGTCAGAGTCACATACACACATGCTCAGAGTAAATTAGAGCACAGACGTGTGCACATACATTATTAATTAACAGAAGAGCAAGTTATCTATCAAAATATAAGAACAAAATCAAATGTGGTACTGTTTTTTATTTTATTTTTTTTTCCTTTCATACTGTCTTTTTTTCCCACACTGACCCATTGAAGGTCTTACCTTGTCACACCTTCACATATATTTATTGAGTCACGTCTGTAAAATTATATGGGAGTTATTCTAGAGAAGCTGCACTTAACCTTTTCATTTGTCAGAGGATAATATTGTTTGGCAGGTAGGGATGTCATACTTGAAACAAAGTCTGTCCACTGAGCGGAACTGATAAAGGCACAATAAAATACACATGATGTACTGTATACATTATGAATAATGAGGCTGCCCTTCAAATGGGCCGTGCAGTTTCAAGCACCTGTGTCGACTGAGATCTGTTTTTGAGGAGGACCGTGTGTCCTGCCAGCTGAACTCAATGGGTGCAGTTCTGTAGCTAACCTCTATGTATAATTTATTGTACAATCCATACACTATTAATTTTAGCCTTCTTTCGCACAGCCATACACTCTGGTGCTCCTGTAGAGTTACTAACCTCACAGACACTCAGTGCACAACTCACCTACTGTGTATTGTATGTATGTTTGTTTGCTTTTTTATTTGTCTGTATGTCAATTCATAACAACTGCAGAGCTACACAGCTGGAGCTGAGCTTCTAACAAGAACACCAGTTTGACCAGTAGCTTTTTACTATTACAGCCACATTTACAAACAGTAGAAAGACGGTTCACAGCCCTGCTCCTTTTCCATTCATTCCCCAGCTGATTAGCTGAATCAGGAGTATTCAACCAGTTAAAAGCCTGAAGGCAACAACTGTTGATCAACTGAAAACTTCTGCTTTAGCCAGTCAGTTGTGACCAGAGCAAAACAAACAGAATCTAGAGTTTCCAGAAAACAGGGGTGAGAACCACCTGCTCCATTTTCCAAGTACTAATTACCAGTAATAAAAAAAGGAAATGGAACCTCCCGGGTCCTTCATTCACACTCCACTTTCTCCCATTTTGTTGAGTCATAATAATTTAGAAGGACAGGCTGTCAGCTGTTTTGTACATTTGCCACTTTTTTTAAATCTGTGTATTATGGTTCATTCAGTTTCATGTAATTGAGGGTCACCTCTTGTAATTCTTTTCATTTAAAGTGAAGCTGTTGAGAAACTAGGTGATCTCTTAGAACATTTGATAACAATTTTTCAATGTAAGGTCAGAATCTGTTTTTTTTTTTATTCATTACCTGGTTCAATTTATATAACTGACTGTGAGAGCACCAAGTTATTTGTATAGAACCAGCTTTTCACATGAAGGTCTGTCTCCTGATTTACGACCCTTATAAAACTTCAGGTTGTACATTACCATAGTGATGTTTCTATTAAGTCCACCCAGCTGTTTTTTAAAGATAGTCGTTGCAGAGTTTTCCAAACTGTAAGGATTGTTTTCTAGTCAGTAGGAAAATTAGCTTTTTTCTAAACATACAAGTTCCATAGAGTAGATTCTGTAGTAAATGTGATCCCCTTCATGTCACTAATGTGAAGAGTCCTGAAGTGCGTTGAAGGACTTTTCGCTCCTTCAATCTTACTCTGTAATTTTTTGAAGTTGATTAGCTCCATTAGATTTTCTAGGGTGAACTGGGGTTTTTTGTGCTGCGGTATCATAGTACTTCCAGACTGTGATGTGCCCTCGTTCTATGCAGAGGGTGATTAGGTTTTACTGTTCAGATTGAACTCATCACCGCACCTCCCTGCTTTCCCATAATTCCTAATCATTCGTGATAAAGGAGAGATCGGAAAACAGTCTGCTCCTTCTCTCTTCTCTGGACTTTCTGTTCTTTCTGCCTCATGTACGAGTGTGTTCTCTCCCTGTACAACAGTCAACATTCACTTGTCACACAGGCTTGGTTACTTTCCCTTTTAATCCCCAACAGAAAATCACATCATTCTTGCTTCAGTACATAATAGTGACATCTCATTCTCTTTTTACCTGCAAAGCCTTTTTATATCCGTTCTTTTCCTTTACTCTCTCCTCATCTTATTGTTATTTATGCTTTCTGTCTGTCTTTCAGTTTCTCTGTGGCCTCATTTCTCTATTAATCTATTAAATAAACTTATAAATAAACATGATAATTAGCCAGTGCATGCAGAAGGAATAATTAATGTTACAAAAAATATTGAGTCAACTAATCGGTAGTTAAGAACTCACTCAGTTTCTCACACTTTATAATTCCCCACGCACTAACTTTCTAAAGTTATATTATCATTATTAGTCAATGTACACGATGTAAATTCTGATCTACTTGGCTGTAATTTGTATTTCTTTATTTTCTAGTTTTTCCCACTTTTCTTGTTTTTTCTCTATTTGGATTAAAATGGCATTTTTTTTCACAATAAAACCTGGATCCAGTCTTTTCTGTGACTAAGTGATGTGCCACAGTCTCTCACACCATGTCTTCCTTTTTGTCTGCTTTTGTAATTTGCATCCTGCACAACACTGAGGTGAGATGATATTTTATAGTCTGACAGGATATGGATCTATTTCGCTGGGAAAAAAAACACACTGTTGTCACCAAAGTGAAAGAGCGTTAATGGTGACAGCAGGTGACTTTGCCTTATCAAAATAAAGAATCTAAAATCAGGTGTCTGTGAAGAGACTGCATAGTGAGTAATGTGAGATGTCACGTTGAGAAAATATTGCACCATTCTCAATGTGGGTTGAAAGTAATTAAGATTTAAATATCACAGTGTAATATTTAACTGTAGATAAAGGAGATTTATTTTTGAGTTGTAAATTAGCATATTGGTTGGATGTGCCGGTTTGTAGCAAAACAGATGGAAGAAAAGCACAGGGACAGATGATGATATGACAATATTATCTAAAGGACTTCAAGGATGTGAAAAGGGCTATAAACATGAGATGAATATGCCCTGGTAATTGAAGTTTGTAGTACCAATACACAAGAATTTAGCCCTCGTCGTTTTGGTGTTGATGTTTTTACAGGATTTAGTTTTCAAGGTATTAGAACTGAGGGAGAGAAAAGCAAGATCAAGACGGGACAAAATGGACTGAAATTGGAAGAAATGTTGTGTAAAAGGAAGGAAAGCCATGAAATAGAAAAGACCCAGGGCCAGATTTCTGAAGAGTTTTTGCACCTTGTTTCAGATGTATTCTTGTGTGCGTTATTTATCAACCCTGTGCCCCAGCCTCGAAGCACAATTCACCTGTCATCTGGATCACACGCATACACGGCGCCTGTCATTGCGCCTCTTGTGTGATCCATATAATGTTACTTTATGCTTCTTCTGCATGTATTTGAAGAAGGATCATGCAAATGACAGAAATATGTGACTTGATCTTCTAGTGGATTTACTATTTTTTTGCACAATCTCTTGGTGTCTGCAACTCACGCAGATGTGCATATTAACCAAGGCCTTTTAAAGGACAGTTGTGATGAGGAAATGAAAATGTAGCGGACTGGCTTTCTGTTCAGATGTCAATGTCAAGCTGACAAAAGGTGAATACATCACTAAGAATGAGCAAAGATGCTGCATTAAACAACAATAAAGTCTGACGGCTTCGAAGACAGAAAAAGTGAGCAATAAATGAAAGCAATATCCGACCATTTTATCTCACAAAACAAAGAGAGTTTGGAGAGATGTGACTGTGTAGTTATTAAACTTGGAATTGATTTTGATGTTCACTGAGCTGCTAATGCACTGTGGCAATTGCTCTCCCTTGATAATTCATTTACATTTCCGTGGCAGTTTCTTTATATAACTGGTCGTTTTCCCTTTTTGTCTTTTCATCATTACCTAAGAAGTACATGGTCTCGTTCCAAATGTTGTGATTTTGAAAACTGAAAGATTATTATATTATGGTTATTTTAAGAATATTTTTCACCAACATGACCTCATCCAAAGCTGTCAGAGATCAGTCTCAGTCTCATGTTTCATTAAATCAGACTGATGCAACTTACAAGCGCAAATTAAATTTGGTCAGAAAGTCTTACTTTGGAACCTTTTTGTGCTTGAGATGGTCAGAGTGGAGGATGTATTTACAAAGCAAAGACTTATGGGTCAGAAATCATTTCATCAGGGGGTTTTTAAGGTTAGGATTGAAAATCATAGCCAAAGTAATGTTTTTTTCTTGTTTGCCAAACTGAAAAAAAGCATTCCACACATTTATCTCAACATCAGTTCAACTCCAGGGATCATGTTTACACTCCTCATGGTTTACACTCTGAGGATTAGAATAGATTCAATCAATACATGTCACAGCCTCACATGATCTCTGTTATATCTGGGTTATATTGGTCCTCAGTGAACACGAGTGCCGCCCACATGATCAAGCAGGCCCTCCTAAATGTTTTTTTTTTTTTTTTTTTTAATATGCAAATATCACTGATGATGAGCAAGTAGTTTTGCAGGTAAACCTCTATCTCTCTGAATCTCAGAAATTACAACAATTTCAATTTTCCTCTAATTTTAACTCTGCTAGTTTTACTTACATTTTAACACACTGTCATATCACATATAACTTTGAAGGACGCTATACAAAATAGTATATAATATCTGTATTTCCCAACTCCACCACTTGTTGTTTCATGTCATAAAGCTCAGCTCACCTCTAACTTTTGACTCCAAGTGAATTTAGAAACGGATTATTTTTGCATGCTCCCCACACTTTGTGAAATCAGTCAGTTATTCATCTAAAGAAAAACAAAATTTAATGACTTCCACAATGTGAGACATTTGTCAGTTTTACCTTAAAGTACTTATTTCCCCTGTCAGGAATCTGTCAAGGTTCTATTCAAACTCAACTAAAGTGGAGGTGTGAAAAACTGGATTTCTTAGATCAGACCTGAAGCACCTCTACACTTCCAAATTCAAGGAGTGCAAAAGCAATCACCTCCTTAGTCATTAGAGACATTTAGAGACATTGAAGGAAGAAGAAAAAAAACATAACTTTCAAGTATTTTTTTGCCGCTTTGAGTTATGCATTTAATGACAAGATTGTGATTTTGTTGCACTGTTCCGCTTAAGGGCTTCAAGATTATATAAAAAAAAAAAAAAAAAAAAAACTCAATAAATAAATAAATATGATAGCAACCAAAAAAATACAAATAAAGACAATTAAACTCCCCTTCCACTTTAATGAAACATGGAGAGATTTTTCCACCTTATTATGTTAAGATATCAGTCTCTTTACAAGGTGCTCTGGGGTTTTCAAAGCAGATGCTGATTTTCAAAAACAGCACCTGTGCCTCAGCAAATGAAATCTGTTCTTCACGAGATGTAAAAGCGAGATATATTTTCATAAATGTGAACAACTCACAGTTACAGGTCGATCTGTGAAGCTGCTGTTTGGTAAAAAAAAAAACTGTTAAAACTTTCTACTTCTGTCTACCTACCTGAGTCTGACTATGACTCCATCCACCTCCTCTCTGGGCATGTTCTAACACGATGCATAAATTCAGAACCAATTTTACACCACATTGGCTCAGTTTCACTCTCCACATACCTCCAGACTCTCATACTCCAAATCCAACTGGACTCTCGACCTGTTTAAGTGCACCAGACCGAAAGAATGACTACAGATTTCTGTACGCACTTTTCTTTTTTACACAGACTTAATAGAACTTTTAATCATATCTAAAATCTTTATGGTGCAGGCAAATTTTCATGAGTTATAGCATAATGTTTATGAAGTGAATATTTCACCTACCACTGCTTAGCTCAGGAGTTACGACTGTGTCCAGTGAACACAGGAGGAAAAATACGGCTCTCTATCACTGGCAATAAACTACTTTTAATAAGGAATGTATGAGTTTAAGTCGAAAATCGTAGATATGAAGTGAATAAAAAACAGGCTGACACAGTGTCCCTTGTGTACAGTACCTGTATGTATTTAAAGTTTCCTTAGCCACAAGCTAAAAACAACCATTGTTATGTATTTATTTGGCTGCGTGGGTATGTACTTCTTAAAGTTAGTTGTTTCTATTCACTTTTAGTATCATTCAGTACATTCTTATCGTAGATATATTAAATCTATCATATTGGCTCCAGAACAGTGCAGCTCAGCTGTCTGTTAGTTTTGACTTTTGTTTACCTTACATTCTGTCTTGACCGGCTGCTTGTCATTTTTGGTTTTCAGATATTTGATCGAGCTCTCTTTTCAGATAGATAGTCAAACACACATGGAGCTTCATTCTTGGACCGACAGGTTGCCTGAATCTGCCTTTATTCATTAAAAATGTCTTTGTAAAAATAATATAATGTAACATTATAACTATACCTCCTGACATGGGCATTTTATGACTGGATTGAGGATAGTTACTGTTATAAATATAGTTTGTGTTATATATGAGTTTGTCTTGTGTGGCTAAATATCCAAAATGAAATCCTTCATAGACCTTTTTAACTGTCAGCACTTATTACATTATTTCATCACCATGTCAAGCTTCAGCCTCTTACTGGAGATAATGTAACATATCATACAGATCAGGGTATTGACGTTGCACATAGCAACCCCATTGTAGAGCACATTTTCTTTTTCCATTTTTCCTTGTTTTAATTTACTGTGACAGGTGAAGCATTTCTTTTTAGATGATCCTTCATAGCCAAGAGAAAAGCATTGATTTTCTTTCTGTCCTTTATCCCTCTTTCCACTCTGGGAGATTAAGGAGTGTAATCACTGTGATCCTGAGGATTATACAAGAAAAACATACATACCACCATGAAGAAATTAAATGCAATTAACATAAAGTCATTTTATTTAGGTTGAGGCTTAGATTTACAACAACCTGTTATATTATTCATGATAATAAATATATCTAAATGAATCCCACAGTGGCCCTTTTATATCAGGTTTAGATTAAAGCGCTAAGCTGTCCACACATAAGTTATTTTAGATTACTTATTTATCCTTGAGTGATTTAACACTTTGCAAATCCCTGACAATTATCACTTTGTGACAAAGCCCTGTGACTTACGCAGAGTGTGTGCTGTGGTGTTGCAGTGGCAAAGCAGCGCAAGTGAAATCTCTTAGCTCTCACAGACTCAGTCATGCTCTCAACCTGAACTTGAAAAGATGTGCAAACATGCACACATACACATGCTCTGGGGATGTGACCAAATATAATTAGCAAAAATGAGCTTACACTCTGTAATGATGGACAAATTACCAACAGTGGCTAGAAGATCAAACAAGGTGTGAGCACGAAACTTTGGAAGAGAAATTCAAATTTACACAGGAACTGAATAGTGAAGATAAATCTGGATGATATCAGGACGATAATAAACATTACAAATGAGCCACTAAAGTAAGGGTCACCACTCATTCCTCATCGTCACCCAACCTCAGCTTTTAACCTTGATTAATCTCTTTGTCATTTGACAGTGAACAGAAATGTCCGACTCAAAAGTCAGACACAGAATTATTTCTCTTGTTTGAATCTTGTGTTTGTTAAAAATGTTTTACACCAAGTTTGTATCAATGGAATATAACCCAGAGTATCATCAGTGTGTTAATGGGAATGGATGATATTTTTATATATAATGAAACATATAATGAATATGTGAATAAAAGTGTTAAAAAAATGACCTAAAACTGACCTCTGGAGAAAACAGCATAGGAGATCAAGATATATCTCTGTTTACAACAGAGTCTCAGTACAAAAATGTAATTATTATGTAGTCTACTTCCGTTCTAGGAAATTATGTTTGGATATAATGATACTTGTATTATATACACATATTCCTCTTAAACAGAAACAATAACAAGTTAATGACTGAGTCACACAGTGCTGATTTTGTTCATGTTTCATAAAGATAATTATGCACCCTTGAAATGAACTGACTTTGAACTAGATTTATAGTGTTCTTAATCCTTTTTATGTGCTGGCGATACTGTAATCAAAATGATTGTGACTGAGTAACTCTTATATATTCAGTCTTAGAGGGTTTTAAACATTTAATCAGAAGTTTTTTCTGCCCTATATTTCTCTTATGTAGAGTTTCTACTGGTGACCTGTAAAGCTGCAAAAAACTGATTGATTCTTGTTTTTGCTTTTATCATCTCACTGGCAGTGTCTGGAGGTGTGTTTGGTCCTCAAGGGGAATCAGGGTCAGAACCTGAAGATGACAACCAAATGAAGTTTTACACAGAGCAGCACAGAGGACGAAGACGCATCAAAGGTGAGAAAGAATGCAGGTGTATTTCCTTTTGTGTATTGTTATAAATGTGATACATTTTAAACACATTAACTTGCACAGGGGGGAACCCGCTTATTCACTGCATACTGCTGAGAAGGCCATAAAGTGAAAAAAGAGGACTAAAATACAATAAAACATTTTGAAGAACAAATTATCTCCAACTTTACCCCAGTTTAATATGAAGAGGAATAATGAAAGAGCGGGGTATAGCTGAGTGAAATGAGGCTCGACATTTCTGGAATTGTCAGCATAGCTGGAAGTCGGAAGGAGTCATGCACGTTCCCGGTGGGGTTGAAAGTGCTGTTCCATGGCAGGGCTCAATGACACTCAGAGCAGATATATGAGCTGATGTAAATGGAGGCTTGGTGATGAGCAAAGCTGAGTCAAATAACTTTGATGGGAAGCATGATTTTTACTTCCGTTCCCACATTGTGATATGTGATAGTGGAGACTGAATGTGTGTAGAGTTTACATTTGTGTGTGCTTGAGTGAGGGGGCTCAGAGAAAAATGAAACACAAAGTATTAGTCAGTCCACTTTAGTATTTATGTAGCAATAGAAAAGTAATGTATAGCAATGCATTTCTATAACTTATCTTGCTCCTACAGTTCAGCATCACATAGCAAGTAAAGTCTCCATTATAATTACTGTAACAAATCACAACTGTCTGCTTCTTTTTAGCTACCTAGTATGGGATCAGAGAGTTTATTGCCCTAAATTACACTTCTCAGGTAGCTCTTGCTCACGGGCTTGAGCTTATTTTGGGGACACCTGAATGTTAATTGCAACCTGAGGCATAATTTGAAAGAAAGAAAGAAAATCTTCTTCACTCCTGCACCGTGTCGTTGGTGCATTTTTACTTCTAACACAGTAAAGATGTATCAGTCTGCAGCCATTGTGCTGCTCTTGTTGTTATAGAACTTTTCTACTTAGTAATGTAATTACATTGAGACATTCACCTTACTGCCTTTTTCCCCAGAGACCAGTTTAAATGTTGCAGTTTGGCAGTATTTGGCAAGAAATAGAAATGCTGTAGTTTTCTGGTTGGACATGACAAGAGACATGACAGAAATGTGACATGACTTATTTGAGCCATATCTGTTTAAACGGATGCTAGAGAAAGTGTTATGGCCTCACATGTTGACAGGGTATAAAAACCATCAGTTGTGATCTGTGTTTAAGTAACAACCAACTTTCTCTTGAAGTAATATCAACATAAACATGAATCTATATTTGCTCTTTCTTGTTGCTCAACGTTCATCGATGTATTTGTCTGCATGTCCATTGTTAGTGAGCCCACCTCACATTGTGCATGAGAGTGCAGATTAGGTGTTTGGTTTGTAGCCATAAAGTAAGTGTTTGCTGTCGTGAGTGCGCATGCTTTTGTCTACTCAGTGGGCTTTTATAGTAATTGAGGGACCCCTTCACAAGCTCAGTGACACTGGCCACACCCTGAAGGGATTAGCTGCCCTTCCACTTTTGCCATAGACAGCTGTTGTTCCCGTCCCCTCGCAAAATTGTGACTTGTAGACGTGCGAGTCGGTGCAGATGGATTCATTATCCTAACTTTGTCTCTGTGCTTTTGACCTTGAGCCACGTTTCACTGGTTCCAAACTCCTGTCAAGATTTCCCTGGACTCTCCTGTCACTGGAAATATAGGGGGTTAGTGATGGGATGGTGGCATAATTGATGTTTCTATGATGGTGCATTGTTTCGATTAATTCCATTTGGCATTTTGTACATTCTGTTAGCGATTGATAAAATCAGACTTTAGTTGGAAAAAAATGTCTGAAATTGTGTGTGTGCCCTGTCTCTCTGAGATAACCCAGCCACATTTAACTCCAATCAGCAGATGGGGCATTTGGTCAATATACATCACACCAGTAGCACAGGAATTTGCTGCCACCTGAGTTCTACTGCTTAGTACAGGAAAACAAGAGCAGACTTACTGTAACTATTGACTTTTAGAACAAACCTGAACAGTTGTAGGTGCACACTGGGCAGCTGTGCTTCCAGACACTATTCACACAATTTGTGAAACCTGCAGCTTCTGAGATATTGCATGATATTTTCTCAGGTTTGGATGATCCAAAAAGAAAGAGATTTTTTTTTTTCATTTTTAAGACATTCATAAAACCAGAACATTTTTACACCGTTTAAATCTAGTGAGAATACTCTCTCCAGACGACCACTTTATCTTTCTCACATCTCAGTAAGCCTGCTTTCACCAGGCCGACTTTTCTCCCATGATAAATATCAGTAGGCAGAGGTTAAGCGGCTAATTTCATTCCTTATATCCAGGGTTGGAAATGGGGAACCCTGACAGAGCCAAAGGGCAACCAAAACAACCAATCTATAACCCTGTCAGTGGCAATAAGATCATATATCACACTGCCAAATGATTCTGGGCTCAGGTATTCTGTGTCATCTTTTACCTACTCAGGCCAAACTTGAACTTGTGTTAGATTCATAAATCAAAAGTGCAATTAACTGCTCTTTCAAGGATTTAGAGAGTGTTAGAGTTCAAAGCACAATGTGAAGGGAAATATTTAGTTGTTAGTTATTGGTTTATGTCTGTGTGTCTCATGTGCTTGTATGCAAAAGTTAGGTGTTGTTTTTTTCTATCAAGGATTTTCAGATGCATTCTGATCAAAACAAAGAAGCCTCTGTAAAACTGCTCACCTTTACTTTTTTCCCTCTTTCTTTCTGCCTTTAGGCCACCCACACAGTCCTCTAAATAAGGTCACCCTGACGTTGATTACCATCAGCACATGTGTCATTGCCATTGTCTATGCTACACAGGATTCCTGCCCCCTCACTGTCAAGGTTACCCTCCACGTGCCTGAGCATTTTGTCGCGGATGGTAAGTGCAACGCATTCATTAGACCTTGGCAGAATATTCAACTAAATTAATGTCAAAATGTGATTTTTATTGATTTAGTCCAATGTCTTTTGTCATCTTTGTTTCATTTTGTTTGTTTTCACACTCCTTATTTTCATTAAAACTACACAATGTGACTCCAAATTCAAGATAACTTTGTGAAGGATAAAGTGCACCATCTTCAGCTTTAGGCAAGAAAAAAAAAGCTTATGTATTGGTGGAGCATGTTATCTTAATAGCCAATATCCACCATAGTACACCATTGTTTGTTTCCAACCATAATTGGGTACAGTTGTCCTTCAAGCAGCGTACTGTCAGGATGGTTGTTGAGTAACTCAACACTGTTGTTGAGCGGTAAAAGGAAAAAAGTTATGTAATTTGGATAGTTTCTGTTGTCAGGAGGAACAGCTAATGGACCAGGGACAGCTCGACATGCTTCCCCTGTTTCAATTTAGAAATGGTTTGCAGTAAAATCTCTACCCCTTCAACCATGATTTGTGGTTTTCAATTTCCATGCTTTTCAGTGTCAGTGCCCCCTCCGCGAGACCGATAAAGTACAAAAGACACACATCCATCCAACAAAAAAAAAATTAATCATCTGCTGGACCAAAAAAAAGAGCAAAAATCAGGACAATAAAGCCCACACAGTGAAGGTTCCCCAGATGGAAAATAATGATTTATTACTGCTGCAAACAGCTGAGTGACATTTTCAGCCATCAGACTGATGAAGAGCTGTTTGTTCAAAACATAATTGTTGATTGTTTGTTTTTCGCTCTGAGAGCTTTCAATGTACAGAATTTGTCACATGACGCTGCGTTCTGTAGATTGGAGTAATGATACCTTTGATGATTTACACTTTTTCTTTTGACATGACACATGTTCTGTTCAGCTATATATAAATATAGCTGAACAGAACATGTTCTGGTATATTATAACAGCTAAATATAATATATAAAATCTATAGAGCACATGAACACAAAATGTCCTCCAAAGAGTTTGAGTATTTCCAAAATACTGCAGAATAAATCAGCATAAAAGAAATAAGCTTTTAATATCAGTAAATTGTCCTAGGATGTTTTTCTTTACAGCACCACTGGTTGTACAGTATGTTTCTGTTATTCATATCATAAATACATTGAGTTTATTTGTCCACAAGTATCACTACAACTGTGAGGCAGCATGCTTTGAAATTTAATATGGATATTTTTCATTTCTGTAAAATGACTATTGATTGATTTTGGTGACATCACAACCACACAAGTTTTTGCACAAGACACAATAATTATTTATTAGAGTTGGGATCTGCCTTCAGCTGTCCCTTGACCTGAAGCTCAGTTCTTTACAAGCAACATTTCAAAAGCTAATAGTAGTAATTTTACACTAGCAGCCTCGGGACTAATTTTGCATGCATAGGTTGTGTGCTAACTTTAGTGCAGGTGAAGCTCTTATAACAGGATAATCATCTATGTTTTCTTTTTTATCTTCCTTTTACGGGGGGAATGTGGGCAATGTATCCTGAAGGAACTATAACTGGGCCTTTATACTTTTAGTTTTGTTGTTAAATGTGAACCGTGTGTGTACTGGAATGGGACTCAGACAAGCAGACACCTGAGGGCTGAGCAGATGTGATAAAAGGTGGGTTAACACAGTAGTCTGGCAGGCATACAGTCGGCAGAAGGCAGGCAGTCAGAGCAAACAAACAACCAAATCCAACAGGAAAAACAAACAGAACAAACCCAAACTGCCAATGCGTACGCATGAGTCGGTTCAAGACAGGAGAGCCAATGAAAAGCACAATTCCTGTAAGGCGTCGCATATGATCTGATGTACAAGATGTGTGCACTTGCCCTCTATAAACTACTCTTTATATACTGAGATGAAATAATGAGTGATGGGAGGCCCGGGGCAGAAAGGCGATGAGGTCAGACATCTGTATGAGCAGTAAACTCAACAGGGGTGACCTCATATACAGATGAGACATGGCAGGGGATGGTGAAGACAAAACCAGAACACAGAGACACTAATGCTGTACTGCTACACTGTAGTGTAATAGAAGAGCTATATATTGTGTATAGATACAGAAAAACACCAGATACTCATTATATTAGATACAGCAAAACAGCAGTTTTTATTTTTAACATAAAAGGCATGTATATTGAATAATAACATACTGAAGAAGGTGTCAGTCAATTAGTTACAGTGTTTTCTGGGAGGATGAGTTGTTTCACTGCTGAATTTTCTTTAATTATCAGTGAGGCCGTGAGGCAGATGTGCTGTACTTTCTATTCCACCTCTGTTCCCCAAGCAGCTGAAAGAGGGATTAATCTAACAAAATACTCTTGTGCAGTCAATTCACAATATGCACAACAAAATTGCCAGCAATCAGCGATGTACTGATGTACCTCTCATGAGGGGTTTCTTTACAGGTCTCAGAGAAACCAACCCATAATCTAACAATTGCTTTCCCACTGTGTGAGCTGAAACCATTAGATTTCTCCACTCTCTCAGCAAATGAGGGCTTCTGCCAGTTCCCTTCTCTAAACTGCAGTGCTGCAGGAAATAGCCTTGTTATGCTCACCTTCGGTCCGACTGACGTGTGAGATGCTTTCAGGGATCCTTTCTCGTGAATTAAATGTGTATTTCTGCCTTTGGGAATTTTGGTGGGCACTTAATACTTTATGAAAGCTACAGCTATTAATCTAAATTATGAGTTTATACATTTCTAACTCTTACGCTACACTAGTAAGAAAAATACATCTTGAACCATTTCAACCATTAAGTAACAAAGTGTTTTATAATATTTTTCATTTCAAGCACAATGAAACATGAGATTGTTGGTCATCTGTTATCACATAAGACTTGAACATTTGATACAGATGCACCACAGCTGCATGTTTTAGTGTTTTAGTCCATAATATATATATTTCAATGCCAGACTGTACTGTATCTGGCCTTTGTATTCTGGATGAATGGCTCCAGGTAGTTGAAACATAAAATCTTCAACATATAAATGTATTTTTGTTTGGGTCAAACTGTACTGCTGTGACATTTTCCTGTCAAATGAAAAAGGCAGCTGGTGGATTAATGCGTGTGGGAGGAGGCAAATGATAGTCTATTCTATTAGGACTTTGGAACAACTTGAATGTTAAGAAAGAAATCTATTGCACAAAAAAGAGAACATTCTTCTTTCTCCTCTGTATTTTGCATTTTACTGCAGGGCTTTGGCCCTGTAATTTTTTTTTTTCCACTGTGACTCAGATTTGATTGCCAGCAACTGTCTGAGCTTTTCCATCTGTATTGATCCTCCCTGTAGAAAACGAGGCCTGAGACCACCATCACAGAGCGTCATGCCGTGAAACAGAATAAACGCTCAAATCCTTTTTAATCTCACAATTGCTGTCTTTGTGTCTTAGCACCGTTTTTTGAAATTCACTTTGACACAGAAACGTATATTCGCTCTGAACGCTTCCGCCAATTTACCTTTCACGACCCAGCGCTAACACACACACACAAACACACACACGCACACACACAAACTGACACAATATAACTTTATAAGAATCTTTGTGTTCACCAGAGAGTTGAGGCACAATCTCCTCACAGATCCCTTTGAAACCAAAAGTCATTGGCATCAATTAGGGATAATCTTGTTCAGTGATCAGACTTTAACGATTGGTCTGAGAGCAGAAAGAAAGAAAGGTAAATCAGCGTCAATGAGCATAGTGTTTACCGATTGACTCGTGAAACCTTTTTAGCCCCTCTACTGCAATTACCAAGGAAGTTCCATCAATACGCACATTATAGGTCTTAATTTTCTCATTTAAATTCAGTCTGGTCAGGATGGGAATTAAAATTACAGTGAATACAAAAGAATTAACTACTCTCCAATTGATTTTGCAATAGATTTGGGAAAAGAGGACAGAAATATCAGATTTTTTTTTCACAAGCAAGATAATTTTATTGTGTGTTTTCTTTTTTCTTTCAGGAAGTAGTTTTGTGGTCAGCATGGGAAGCTTCTTGGATGTTTCTAATTGGCTGAACCCTGCCAAGTTAACACTCTACTATCAGACTAATTCGTCCACTCAGTGGATCCAGGACTATTGCGGCCAGAGGACGACTGAACCCTGCGAGCAGATTTGTGACCAGGACACAGGTTAGTGTATACATAGTATCTGCATACATAATTTCACTTTATTTACTGTCTTTAACTATTTAGTTAGTTGTTAAGCATTTCAGTGTTGCTTCATGGTATAGTGTAGAAATAACTGCAAAAACAAATCAATTTTATTTTCTTTTTCCTTATGGACACCATCGTAGCTCTGCAGTACACACTGATCCAACACTAGCTCCCTGAAGTGGGTATAAAGAGGGTACAGAAGACAGCAACACAAAACCAATAAAACAGTGGGATTTGTGAGTGATTGGCTGTCAAGAGCCCACACAAAGGAAGCTGTCTGTTTGTGCTGCCATTAAAACTATACCACACAAAAGCTGAGAGTGCAGTGTGATATTTATCTTCCCTTGGTTGGCGTCACTCCCTTGTGTAATTCGTGCCCAGCTAGATAACGTCTAAGCTCATTAGAATGGATTACATCTGTAATGTATGTGAAATTTATGTCACCCTGGTCAAGGGCATGTTGAGGGCTGATGCATAATGTATTAAAGCTCCAGACACAACCCAGTCAGTTCACATGTAGATGCCAAAGATGGACTTGGCACGTATTTGTTTGTGGATTCTGAATGTGTGTGGACACAGCCCCTTTGTGTTTATGCTTTGTGCGATCAGTAATAGCTGTAATTCAATTTTGAAGTAATTTACTCATTCAGACCCGAGTACACTGGGCATTCTTACTTTATTAATACTTGTGTTTCCCCCTGTCGCCTTGTCTCTCTCCATTTATTTCCCTTTTCATCTGTCCTTTTCAGCAGCAAGATTATTTGATCATGTTGTGTCTCCTCAGGGCAACCACTTCCATCCGGCAGCAAAATTAAAGGTGTTCTTCAAAAGAGCTTCTATTTCCATCACCGTCCTCTAGCGTGCATTTTAACACCCGTACAATAGCTCTCAACAACGATACATGGGCACACACACACACACACACACACACACACATACACACATACACAGTTTCTGCAGACAGCCAACCTGAAACAAACTCTTTCATCCAGGCACTTTTATTGCAGTTCCAACAATAGGATGAACCATTGGTTGCGAAATTTTACGAGCTAAATCGCACAGGGGAAAGTGCAGCTGCTCTGCTCTCAATGCATTCAGCATGCTGCAATTTTGGCCACAACCAATAAGCAATTATAAAGTGGGTATTTTACCTTCTGACAAGTAACAGGAGGTTTAAACATAGAATACACAAAAAAGAGATGCCAAAGACAAATAAGGTCGTGTGCATCATGTCTTCCATGTGGTCTCACTTGAGGTGAGAAGTTTCGATAAAAATCAGTGTTGCATAAAGCCAAAGTTCATATCAGCTGTAATTTGGAAATGGATATTGAAGGACATTTTTGCGATTTACCATTGAGTAGGGGGTGTAGTGCTTTAACAGAAATCCCCTGTGCATAATATCAGGAAACTGGTGCAGCTTAAAAAATATTAGAGGTGACAGAGAAGTGCGTAAGAAAAAAAAAAAAAAGAGAAAAAAACATACGACAATAAAAATACAGCCTATCTTATCCACTTGGGTGCAGTGGTGCTGCTGCACCTTCAGCACTTCTTCTTCCCGTGGGTATGATTTCTGTGGCATTCTAATAAAAGTCGGCCTAGGACATGGTGACACGTCCTACTGTTGTCTGGAGGTTTTTTGGACAGAGATTCTTAGTTAGATTTCTGCTGTTGTACAAAAGAAAAACATGTCAGGAAATACAGAAGGCCTACTCCTACTCACTGCTCAAGATAAGGGAAGGGATACGATGGCATCTACACTGCTGTCTTCCAAAGGCTTCCAAAGGCTTATGCAAGTATTACATACTTTCACTTTTCTCTTTCAAACATACTTGCATTTCACGAGGAAACATACTGTTTTCCACACATATAGTGGATAGTTTAAATCTACACAGCATCCTGCATCTTAGCATCCGTCAGTTTATATTAAACACATACCTGCAGACGTACTTTCTGCCCATGTTTCTTCATGCTCCACAATCGCAGGCAGGTATCGTTTCACTAAGTTATCTCACACCATCTCTGTGACTCCATGCTGCTTCAATGTCACACTGGTTGACTGTCACTGTTGACTGCCAGTCACTCTATCACTGTGCCTTGATAATCAATCTTCTCTGCTTTCACCTTCACTCCCTGACTTAACTGCTAAAATGGAGGTCAGTAGATGAATGGCATGAGTTAACTGTCCCTGTTGCTGGATAACTCCTTGGGATTTACTGTAGATATCTAGAACTGGACCTGGAACCTGGACAATCTAACAGCAGACATTAGAACCCACTAGGCACCAAATATATGTTTGTGCAATAAAACATGCCTGTTAATAGAATTTAATTTAATAAATATGTTTAATTAAATATAATAACTTTGCTTCTATATATATACTACTATACTACAATATATATACTTTGCTTCTACTTCAACATACATATACTTCTAACCACTGATGTTGGCATGGCAACATGATGATTCAAGGTAAAGCTTTATTATTATTATGAGTTATTATGTTGTTAGTCAATCTATCCTCTCTCATATAGTTAAACACCCTACTTAGGAGGAATAGATTGCTGCCAGCTCATTGCCATCTATCATCATAACTAACCTCATAAAGACCTGTGAACCTCCTTAGCTGCCTTTGTTTTCCTCATTTGAAATTATGTCTCCCTGGCCCCTCCAGCTTCACCTAATTGGAATTGAAACTGCTGGGGTGTTAACATATACCCCTGCTTTATCATTCCATTCAGTTCATATTGTACCTGCATGTGCACACACACATATTTGTATGAGAAAACATTTATGTGGAATCTGCCTAAGGTCTCTGGGCAGAATGGCTTCTCCACCTAGTTATTTTATTAGCAAGTGTAAATAAGCATCAGAGCGGTAATAGATGTTTTCCGTGTGCATACCCTCTTCATTTAGATGTGAAAATTACCTATGCTGCTAATGTGAGACTTTAGAAATAATTATCATTATAATTAAAGACATCATTCATGATATAGGGTGGTAATACAGGAGTAAGAGAAAAGAGAGATGGTTTCCGGTCTCAAGTGATTGTCACTTTAAACTGTTTTAGATATTTTGGCTCTTAATTTAGAAACAGAGAGAGTGCAAAGAAACGAAATGTGTGGAGAATGAGGACACGATAGTGGCATAATGGTGACAAATTTTACTGGCAATCTAATATTGGTGTTTATACAAGACGGCAGTATCCCCGAGTGCAGGATCAGGTTGTGTAGGAACCTGTCTGGAACATAAGAGGAAAGGGACCAGGTGAGTACTAGTAGATAATTGTTGTCATTAAATGGCCATTTCCAATCGCAGGTGATTACCTCTAAATTAGGGCGACAACATGTTCTGATCAGTCAGCCATAACTTTTGGCATCACTGAGTTCTCTCACTTTATCCATGCTCTTAGGACCAGACATACATGAAAACATTCAATTTGCATTTGCAATCTGCTTGAAACCAACTGAAACAACCTGATTTATTTTGGCAGCGTAGGATGGTGAGGAGAGTTCACACAGCACAGTTCAGCTCTCAGATTAGTTTAAGATTAGCATGAGCAGAAAATAAATAAAAAATGTGGTTCAAAAATAGAATTTCCTGTCGATAAAGTAATGAAATTCAACAAAATATGATAACTGCATCTGAAAAAAAACAACATTTTTAAATTTTTTTCCCTCTTTTTTCCTATCACGTATGCAACATTACTTCAGTTGGTCCCATTATAGGAACTCCTTCAAAAACCAAATGATAGAAGACATAAAAGAAAATGTGGCTCATAAAAATAAATAAATCAATGAGCCACCACATCAGCAACGAGTCCAAACTAATAACATAGCAGATGGATGACACCGATATCAATGACATCTCTTTAGAATCCCAAGGTAACAGCAGCCAAATACACACTATAAATGTAAACGAAGTGCCATTGCCATAGCACATTAGCAGCTCTGTGAAGTTCAAGTTTAATGACCACACAATCATAACTCCCTGTGCCCTCCTTGTGTGGTGTTTTTATTGCCAGCCTTATCTTTTTAAGAAGCTCCTTTTTTTTAAGTAACTAATTTGACACCTTTCTTCCTCTTTCTGCTTTTCTTCGTTACTGTTTGTCTACCATCGTTGAGCTTTCTAAAGAGAAGCTTTAGGTTCTCTCTCTCTATCTATCTCGATCCTAACCTTCTTTTTAATTTGCCTCAAACTGCATTTTTAGAGGCAGAAAAAGTGCCACACAAAACTGATGCTCCCAAGTTATGTAAAGGTTAGTCAATCCAGCGGAATGTGTAATCAGCCAGACATACTGTATCTCTTCTTGTTAATTGCTTGATACTCCCTTTTAAATGCATTTGCATAAAAGGAGAGAGCTGTGCTCCACTGATTACTCGCAAGGTGTGTCTCAGATTACAGGCGAACTGTGCTTCTGGGCTGGTGCACTTTATCTGAAACAAGACAGAAAAGACTTAATAAATGTGTTTTCTCCGCAGCCTTTAGACCTGCACAACACATGTACTTCTCTTGACAGTGTTTTTGTTACCTTAGGTATAAACTACATATCTAAATCAATGATCCGCGCTTAATTCATATGTAATTAGTCTTTTCCTGCACAGTCTTTGTATCATTTAGTACTTTAATTAAATGTTCCTCACTTCTAAATATTCCGCTCTAACCAACTTTTCTAATGTCAGATTCTGAAGATAAAGGAAATGCGAAATTAATATCAGGTGCAGAACTGTGCATTGTCAAAAGAAAAAAAAAGGTGTGTTGACCTTTTGAAATTACTGCAGCATCACAGGAGCCAACATGAGACGAGGAATGCCTCAAGAGCCAAGATGAGAGAACTTAAACTAAAGCCAATGCAGAAACTTCCAGTTCACTTACTTCATGTTTCTACTTGCTCTTTTCTAAAACAGCCACCTGCAAAGAGTCTGTGACTGGGACCTGTTAAACAAAATGTATTAAATCCACTCTAGTCTCCAAACAATAAGTCCATATTTGTCATAGTCAGAGGCACCATCACTTATACAGCCAGATATTTTCTGACTCAGTTGTTTACAATAGTATATAGTCAAATTTCAGCCAAATTTCCTCCTAAGAGAGAAAAAAAAACCTCCTTGTTTACAAGCTATAGCGGTTTTGTTCCAGTGTCTACACAGAATCTGGACTAGAGACAATAAAAATTCATTCATGTAGTTTGTTCACCTTCACCTAGTCAGCAGAGACTCAGCTTTGATGCACAAACACAAACATATTGCTACAATAGTCACAGACTCTCAGGGGGAAGGTTAATCTAAACTGACTATGTTTGCTGAAGTAACCTGTAATACTGTAGGTACACACATTTTTTAATGTTAAAGCTGTTAGGTTTGGGGCACAAGGTTCACATATAAAACAATCAAAGGTGTCATCATATTAGCATGTATTGCATAATGTGGGAGACACAAGTTTTCTGCTTTATTTTGTTAGATAAACATTTTTGCTTTAAGTTGACACCCAGTAACACGTTCAAATGTGAATAGTTGTTTTGGGCATCAGGGGAGTACATTACACGACAGAATGCAAGTGTGGCATTCAGGTCTGTCACTAGCACTTGATTCCAGACTTGCTTTGCTAGCAGTCCATTCAGTAAAGGAACACTGGTAATTTAAGTATTGATTACCTTTCTGTTTGCTGCGCATGATAAAATCTCCACCCCCTGAAAAAGGAAAAATAAAAGAACATTGGCCCTGTCCCATTAGGCCTGGATGTTTCTTTCCGAACCAAACACAAGCTAAGTTTAACTATTTCTGTCAGCAGCAGGCACAGTCGTGTCACAGGTACACCTGCATTTAGCCAGCTCCCATCTCTCCTTTCCAGTTAATCAGAGCCACTGTCTGGATTTTTCCACTAACAAATCAGAATTTGCCATGTAAATCTTTAATCTTGCATATCTAAGAAAAACATTAAGTTTGGACTCTATTGTTAGTCTAACCACTAAGAGACTACTAATGAAAATGCCAATTCCAGTCCCTTGCAGACCAAAGTGAGGAAACAGAGAGAGATAAAAGCTTATTTAGATCCCGCCCCGACTTCAGTGAGTAACTAGCAACATGTGACCGAACTGCACATGTGCACCATTGATTTTATTAATGCTTGCCTCTGGCAGTCAGGAAGAATTAAATATAACTAGAGTAAATGTATATGTACAGAGTAGCAGTGGGATGTGGCTGTGTGTGTTTGTCTATGTTTATTCATGGATGTGTAGCTGTGTGTGTTTGCAATGTGAGCAAGACATGTTGTTTATGTGGCTGTGTCAGAGAAAATAGCCCCAAAATGACAGATAGTGTGTTCATGTTCACATGACAAAGTGCTGTAGCTCGGTGTGGTAATTATGACTCTTTTCTCTCAGGAAAAAAGGAGGAAGTTATAGAAGTTATAGAAGCACAGAATGAGCAGAGAGAGGAAGGATGGTTGAACAAAATGTGATTGGATTGATTTTTTTTTATATATTGGAAACTGCTGTTTGTTCCTTGTCTTGATCCATCAGCCCTTTAATCTTAGAGAAAAGTCTTTTTTTACCCAAACCATGATCTGTTCTTAACCCGAAGCCAGTTTTACCAAACTTTAAGATTTGAAAACTGATTTGTTTTTGAAATAGTGATTTGTAATGGCTTTCAAAGGGACTGACATGTCAAATTATCCTCCTGATAGGCACGTCAGATTAGAAAACACTTGTTTGCGTTGTTGTGGAGGCCAGTTGAATGAATGTTTTCGCTCTTTAGAGAAATATGAAAATGGTTCAAACAAATTCTCAATGCAGATGTAACAATTATCTTGAAATCTGTCATCCTCATTCATCATTTATTTCAACTGGCTATTTCAATTTTGTTGTGTACTCACATCCACATCTGTGTGGATGTTTTTTTTTTTTTTTTGAGAGCTCTTACTCATCATTTGAAGCCACATGAAATAGCCACAAACAAATAAAAAAAAAAAAATTTTTACTTTTTACTTCTCTGTGACTCCACTAGTGAGTCGTAAGCCTGTAAAGTCAACCAGTAAATTATTAAACACTAGGTGATAAAATGTGAATGCTGTTGCCTGAGTGGCCAATGCCCATTTTTCCAGTGTTACGCCTCCATATAGGTCACCAGAAAGAAGTCGGCGGCTTTGATTTTGGAAGCGTTGCTAATAGAGAGGTTGGCAAAGCTATCAGTGACCTGATATTTCAAAAATGTTTCCTTCTTAATAGGCATTACCATGAAGCTGTATTTATTTATGTATTTATGTTTATCTGTATTTATGAAGCTGATGCATTTGAGCCTGTCTGGGTAGTGTTAACATGGTAGCACAGCAGACCACAGATGAGTTCAGAGCAACGAGGATGAGAGTTCAATTTTCTATCCCCATTTAACTGATTATGACAGATAATCAGAAAGTTTTTCTATGCTTCGATATATTTTATTCAAGATATGATCACAAAACATGTTACATTCTGAGTGTTTAGATGTGGGAGTAGAATGTCCTTCTGTTTATTCATTGGATAAGAGCTTTGCTTCAACCTCCATATCAAAGGAAGGAATACATCACATTTCAAGAAATATAATCCACACAAATTTCAATGCTCAGCGGGCCAAGGGTGTATTGTGACATAGTTGTCCACTGACAAGCACACTTACATAACAGAAAAACACTGTGCGGCTTCAAACGTTAATAGGTATCCAGTGAGGCAGTGGTGTGAGTAGTCGGAGTAAGTAAAAAGTAAAAAGTGACCAAAGCTGCATGACTGACAGCTTCCTGTAGCAAAACAAAGCTGCAAACCATCTGAATGGCTCGTTCTGCAGTGAGAGCAGTCCAGCCGACTGAGGAGAAAATAAGCATAGATCTTGTACTAAGACATAAAACTCTCAAGGACAAAAATACCTTAGTGCAGATGACAAAGACTTGCAGTAATACAGTGAGCAAAGAGAAACCCAGTCACTTTTTGTCAGTTTGTAGCCATGAGACTATGCTTCAGATTCTAGTGTGTTTGTGTATAAAACTAAGTAAAATCACTTATTTTTTGGCACTTTTTTTCTCATTTGAGTGTTTACTGGTTCAATATATATATACAGGAACAAAACAAATGCTGTTTCTAATGTTTAAAAAAATAAATCTAACACATTCTTAATGAACTGGGAGAAAAACAAATCAATAGTAGAAACATGCAGCTTTATCTTGATGGCTCGGTGAGAAACAGTCCAGGAAAATGATTGCTAGTTCTAAGTTTGGTGAAAAATATTTCAGTAAACAGTCTATAGCTGATACTTCTGCTGCCTGGTAAATTAAACGGCATGGCAACAGCTTATGCTCTAACGAAGGTGAAGGCCAGGGTCACATACATGGCAATTTATTCAGCTACTGGAGATAATTAAATATCTGCTACTGTGCTCCTTCTTGTTCTCTCGGTCACAGGAGAATGCAGCTGTCATGAGGGCTATTCCCCCGATCCCGTCCACAAACACCTCTGCATTCGCAGTGACTGGGGTCGAAACGAAGGGTAAGTACTCTGCTCCTTCCACCGACATCCAAAACCCTCGCTTGTTCTCAAATGGCCCTTTGGCTTGTTTTAAAATCCTCTTTTCCCAAATGCATTAGGACATAATATAAACTTCACATTTAAAGAGGTAAATTGTTTTCTGTGATATATTAGCTATCTGGTCCAAGTTTCAAGTCTGTGTCAGTTATTTTTCAGAGTATTAAAATGTACTGAAACTAAGGCAGAACATCAATCTAATAACTTGTTCTCATGTTCTCAAAAATGTTCACAGGTGATGTAAAATATAGGTAATTTGTAGTTAATGGTCTAAAACATGGAAATTTACCTGTATGGTCCCTTAACTCGAGGAAGCAGACTTTGAAGAGGGAATTAGAAGTACAGATTTAAGGAGTCAAAGATTGGAGCAGTGTAATGTATAATGACACAAAACAGCAGGGGAGGGCAGAGAGTGAATGAGTGCAACATAAAAAAGACAAATAGGAGGAAAGAGACTTGATGAGGAGAGAAAAGAGAGTCAAATCATCCGTCTCTCTGACTCTGACTTTGTTTGACAGTTAGCTGGCTTCTCTGTTCATTGGTTCATTAAAAAGGTCACATTGATATTCAACTCCACCTGTCATCTGTAAGACTCAGTCCAGCCGCACATGAAATCCCATGAAATCCAAAGTTTGTTGGAGCAGCAGCTGACAGAGTGTAATCTCCTCCGGCTACAAACAAAACATCTAATGAAATGATTTTAGTTTAGTTATGACTTCATGTTTTGCTCATGTTTGATATATATTTTTTATACACACTGTGTGAGGTGTTTTGAAAGGTCTTTTTCTTCAAAAAAAAAAAAAAGATCCAGATCTCTCTGTGTTCCAGATTTTAACCTTTAGGAAATTAACATAATTCACTGTTATTATAATTATGACATTAATTTTCAAACATAGTTCATGAATTCCTGACTTTAATTGTCTTGCCCTGTGTCTCTGTGTCCTCCATTAAGTCCTTGGCCATACGCTAACTTGGAGAAAGGCTATGACCTAGTTACAGGAGAACAGGCCCCAGAGAGGATCTTCAGGTGAGTCCTTCCCTTCTGGTGCATCTGTGTGCACGACTTCTGCTGACCATCTGTGACTCTGTGAACACACACAGAGGAATCATGGTGGTGTTCTTGGCATGTGTTTGTGGGTGTGAATGCGTGTGTGTGTGTGTGTGTGTGTGTGTGTGTGTGTGTGTGTGTGTGTGTGTGTGTGTGTGTGTGTGTGTGTGTGTGTGTGTGTGTGTGTGTGTGACAGAGCAGACAGATGAGTATCCAGCAGATACAAAAACGACACAGTTGGATGGACGCACAAATACACTCCATGCTGTGGTGAAGTCTCACCCATGGGCTCCTGTGTTGTGAAATAGCCCAAGGGGCAGTCCTGGATAGACTCCTTTCAAATGCTTTTACTGCCATTTTTGTTATAGCTCTCACTGTTGATGGGGTCACTGTGTCTGACATTTTTCAAGATGTGTGAGGCTCAGAGGAACCATTCAGTATCACTCAGCTGTTCTTCTTAAAAGGTTTTATAATACTACTCTATTTTTATGTTATTTTGAAAATCTGTATTTCATGTTATTGCTGGAGTTTTTCCTGTGTTTTTTAATTTGTTTATTTTTTTATTTCATTTAAGTAAAGCAGATCAATCTGTCCTTGTGCATTACACACATTTCAGCCAAAGGCTTTTTTGCTATAAACAAATAACTCAGTCATGTTGATGATAAATATCAGACCTTGTGGAGAGTTTTAAATATATATGAAGGTACAAAACATACTCATAGGCTAAAATATGGAATGTGCCATGATGGATTTGTTCTACCTGTTACTAATCAGGGACTTTGGACCCTGTTTTATAACCCAGACCTCTTGTGAATGGAGAATAGAAAAAGTTTATGAAACAACAAAAGTAACATTGAGAATATGTGTTAACTTATCTCCCACTGATTTATATAACTTTCTGTCATAATAAAGAATGACTATGTTACCACCCATATATAGTATCAGTCAGAATTTCATCTATACGTCTTTAAAAATGTGACATTTTCATTTCTTGATGTTCTATTTATGTAACTGTCAGTTAAAGTAAAAGCTTTGATTCTATGAAATCTTTCTTGATTTCATGCTCACTACCTCTCTGCTATGTAGGTAGGAGGAGCTCTTTGTCACACTAATCTCACTCCTCTGCATACTGACCGCGCAGTGTTAGCTTCTCAGCGTGAGCCTAAGAAATGAGGCTCTGAACTCACAGTCGTTCTCCTGCACATTGTGTCATTCTTCTGTCCATTACCAGTTAAAAGCACCATCTTGGAGATGGGACTCAATGTTAGCATCCACACACATTAAAGTGGAAATCAAACCCACTGCTTGCTTGAAGGACATGTCAGTGCAGAGATTTGCGAGAGAGGAAAAAGGAAATCACAGTCGCACACACGCACAGTTACCAAGCACAAATACGTTCAGCCATGCGCATACTGATACAGATAGCAGACAAAGTGAGTAAAGATGCAGAAACCAAGTGGAAACCTGATGTGGGTACTGTGAAGGGGAGAATTGGTGGAGCGACTGTGTTGCTCCTCAGCTGGCCAGTGTCAGCGTCAGTCCTATAGCAGGGGAAAAGAGAAGCTTAATCGTAACGGGGATTGGTTTCACAGATGGAAGCTTTGAAGGAAAAATGTGCTGCCTATCAATTTTTATCCTAGAAATAGTGAGAAAATAAGCATTCTGTGACTAGAATAAAACACCTGGGCTGCATGAAGACTGGATTCGGTGTGAACTAGCCACATTTTGATGTTGGCATCAGTTTGAATTGTGAGAAACTGAGGAGAGGTCAGAATGAATGTGATGTTTCCAGATTCTTCGATTCTTGTTATGTTGGCAACTGGGATTTTTACAGGTTGAGGGTTTTTAAAGTGTAGCATGTTCTACTGGTGTGGCCTTGTAAAGGTTAGATGTCATCAATATTTGATAGTGAATAAATGTGGATTGTGTAGTAAATATGGGGGAAAAAACTGCTTTTTTTGGTTTATGTGCGCGTGAAATTAAACACTTTGTCAGTATTTACTAACAAGCAATGTTAGTCAGTTCTTCTTTCAAGATTTCTACAAATCTGTGGCCTTTGCTCATATCACACCTGCTCCCTTACATTAAAAGCGAATGCAGCTTGTTCCATGTTCTGTGCTATTTTGAGGACTTTATCAGGTGTTGTTTCTCCCCAGTGGCAAGTCTCTGCACCCTGCAGGATGCCATCCTGAGGATATTAAATTTCACCTTAAGAAAAACATCTCTAACAAAATCAAATTATTTTTATTCCATTCAACACATACATCTACTGTGCTATAATGAAATTTATTTTTTAAAAAATATTTTTAAGTAGCAATAAAAAAAAGCCATGACCCTACAGCCACTTCTATTATATTTCTCTAAATCCAATTCTGTTTCCAACTGTGTCAAAAATGCAAAATACGTGAATACCAATTAAATTAACATCATAAGCCGGCAATTATTTAGTCTAGACATGTTTCCTTGACCTGTTGTAGTTAGAAAATGACGCTGAATGAATGATGTGAAACCATGTTTTTTTTTAAAAAAGATATATTTTTCAAGTAGCGTGTGCAGTGATATCATATTCACAGACCTTTTTATACAGCCATTTCAGACTTGAATATCATGAATTTTGTAAAGCGGCACATCTTTAGTAAAGATCTCATATGTTCTAGATATTCATATACTCAATGTGTGTGCTGCTCTTCTCAAATTGATATCACACCACCCTTGCATGTCTGATCTGCATATTTTCATTACTCTGAATTCAAGGAGTGAGCACAAGAATAATACTGAACCTCATACTGTATGAATATTAAAATGTGCAATATAACAACAATAAAAATATATTTTCTTGAGGCATTCAATATTTTTAACACTTTCCAGTTCTACTCATTCCTGCTATACTGTCTTTGCATGCTTGTGTGTGTACATACTATATAATGTGTGCTTGTGTGTGTTAATTCAAGGTGATAACGTGACAGTAGTTTGATTGACATTTATGTCTTCGGGCTGTGTCAACACAGATCGTTCTACAGTCTGGGCCAAGGGTTGTGGCTGCCAGTCAGCAAGAGCTTTGTGGTGCCACCAGTGGAACTGTCAATCAACCCCATTGCCAGCTGTAAGACAGACGTGCTGGTTACCGAGGATCCAGGGGAGGTCAGGTCAGTCTGACTCAGCTCGCTGCTCTCTACTGCTCTTACAAGAGAAACTGTGCATGACAGTTTCTTCGCTCTCTGGCCCATATAAACTTATAGACCCATAAATACCTACATATGCTTTTTTATTTTGGAAGGGATCAACAAATACAGAGAAATCAGTATTTATGGAATTGTAAAGTTGGGTTCACCAGTTTGAGTGGCTCAGATATGTTTTATGAGAGCCCTTTGTGTAGAGTGAGTGTGTAAAGCCAAGTAATATACATCTGAACTTCAGTCTGAGTAGTTTCATGACACCAGTGTTAGTGTTGGTTCTGCCACCGAGAGAATTTTTGTATATATGACATTTTTGTACAACAGGTAAATATGAATGTCACTGGCCTCTTACCACAGTTTATATCAACATAATTGGCTGAAGTCACTTTACAGATTGATGCTTCTTGCTGGAAGAAACTGTAATTTTGTTTATTTGACATTAAAAGCACAGGTAAGTGATGAAGAAGGGTGTGAACTGTCTACACGGGAGAAAAACGGTTAAGTTATTACTCAAAAATGCATCGCTAACATGAAAATAAGTGTTTTGCTCAGAAAACAATTAAAACAAAGTAAGACAGTTTATAAAAATTAATTAGTCAGTTAATAAAAAATCAAATTACCCATAGAATATTTAATCAGGTCATTAAATCCTTCTGAGGTCTCAGATTTAGGAGCTTAAAGTGACAGGCAAAGCAGCATTACAGAAAGTTGGATTATGTGCGCAGAGATCTGAAAAGCTAATCCAAACAGGAATCAAGATTTTGAATTTGGCAATCTCACAGTCCAATAACAACATATTGGCAATATAAAACTTACATAATAATATAAAACTCTTTTTTTCCCTCATGTCTCAGTGCAGCTGAGCATCCAAAAAACATGTGACAAGAGCACCAGGTGCAAATTAAAACAATCAGTCACCTATACAGTCTTAGTGACATCATCCAGGGAGGCTGATGTTTCATTAGAAAACCAAATGTCTTCTGCTGCTGCATAAAAACTCTGTGTCCAAAGACTTGTAATGTAATGCATGAGCACAGTATATGCACCGCAACATGTTGTTTTGTCTTGTCAAAACAGAAACTGATCATAGCTGATCATCAGCACACTTCACCTCACGCACTGCACATGTATTACAGCTGACGCCACAGTATGTTTTTTTACTTTAAAAATCTGTTTCAGGGAAAAATTATTTATTGGTGTCACTGTATGGATGAATGAAGCTGTGCAGCTGCGCCCATATGTTTCTATGTAGCCTATCTGTAACATCTGGACATGCTGCCAACCACATCTGGAAGTGGTAGGGGTCCTTGTGAGAATTGTTGTGGTGTGTGAAAATATATTCTTATCCACATTGACATCTCATGAAAGGCATTATATTCATAAGCATGTAAATAAAGCAAGAAACCTGTTAGACTGACGAGGAGTTTCAGTCCCAACGTAAACATTAACACAAACTAAGACTCCACCAGCACATCGCAGCAATCTTTTATATAAGTACATCATAACTATGTTAAATATCCTGTTCATGAAAAACTAAAATACCTTCTCAATAATCTGTGATGGCCCATGATGGTTTATGTTGCAAACAGAGATGTGTTTACCCCAAAGACAATGGATTTTGCAAGCAATGTTGCGTATAATGTTACTTTGTATTATCCACACAAAGCCACCACTAAATGCATTGTATTTCTTATCAGTTTCCAATCTATGCCAGTGTTTATGTTGTAAGTCAGTTATTGACTCTCAATTTTGAATATCAATTTACAATCTATGGCGGTAAATATGTTATAAGTGAGTTATTGAATTGAATTTATTTTGAATAAAAAAATGGACATCATATTCTAAGATTTTAAACATGGATTTTTTTTCACTTAGGAACAAAACAAAAGGCTCTCCAGTGTGTAAAGGCTAAAGGTTCTCGCAATGATAAATCTTAGCCTGGTTAAGCAGCTGTTCACGCTTCTATTGTTTGTTTTGCGAACAGGGAATAAACCCCTGCCCTTGTAATATTTCTTTTCATTTCTTTCTCTTCTTGTTGTGTGATAAAGCATCTTTGAGGACATAAAAAGTGCCATATAAATGTGATATTATTAACTTAAACGTCACACTTTGAGCAAACAGCACAATGCAAAATAAAATTTAAAAAAAAACACTCAGGGAACATTGTCTTGAAATTGTTGCCCTGATACCTGGGCTAGAAACGATGTGTTGATTTTGTTGACGAGGTTGGTCAGTTCATTGACTGACGACCACAGAAGAAAAAATATTGATGTTGTTAATACAAACAGCCATTGCCCACATCACACAGAGTCTTTAAATACGGTACAAAATGTCTCATCATTGTACTAATTTAAAACACTGACAACAGAGCAGACAGTCGCTGCTCTGAGCATGAATTCAGATCTGTTTGTTTAGAAAATGCTCTCTTTACCTGACTGGTAGATTTCGCTGAATCCTCTCTACACTCTGTGCTCTTGGGTGATGCTAAATCTTCAACAAACTAATTTATAATTCAGAAAGCCTAAAATCACAGCAATCACTGAGCTCTCAGAAGTCTATTTTTTATTTTTGCTTTTTATGTCCAATGTGGATCATATAAATTGTTATATATTCTCAACTTTAAAAGTCCAAACTTTCCACAGACTTTATGAAAGTGCCTCAGGAGCACAGAACTCCCTTGATAACTGTAAACATCTGTTTATTCTGACGTAATTACAGCATGTCTTTAGATTAATTAGCCATTTCATTTATTTAGCGGCCGATATCAAAGATGGTGAGCTAAGAAATTAGGACATTTTAGAGCAGCAGCAGTTTGTAGTGGCCACATTTCAGCTACGTGTTGATCTGATTAGATTAAGAACATTTATGACAAAAATTACAAATGATTACAGTGTTTCCATTTAGCAGAAAGGTAAAGTAATTACTTCAAAGCATTTGTATCTTTGTGCAGTTTCTTTTTCTTGACTATCACTCAAGTACCACCATTGGTACACGATTAAAAGACTTTGCAAATCACAACTGCAGGTGCAAATCAAACACTTCAGCAAAGACCAAGAACTAAGCTTTTGTTTACTTCACATCAAAGAAGCTCCACGCAGGTTAAAGTAAGTTAAGCTATTCATCAGTGGAAGGACATGCCACGAACACGCCTGCTGTTGCTGTTTCCTGAAATTATGCCATTGGCTTCTTTTGAATGCAGATGTTTTGGTCTCACTTTGTGAGCTTCATGTAGACATAACAATTTTTAGTATTTCATTTAGTATATTTTACTTCAAGTTTAATGATACCTTATGGCAGCATAACATATTGTACATTAACAATTACAAGTGATGGAAACAACATCTGCCAATGTGACATACTGCTGAAGGATGAATCAGTCACATCACACCAGGAAGTAAACAAAAATTTTTTTAAAAACATGAAGATGGGGGGTTACACATTGGGTGACTGATCAAAAGCTCATTTCAGTTAGAACAACATGTTAATTTGTTGTAGTTGGTTAACAATTAGTTCCTATAACATTGGAGGATCTGTCAGTTTGGCATGAATAATGCAGACTACTCATTATCCAAAGCATTTTTGTGGAACAAAGTCCCACGGGACCAAAGGAGTTTCTCACTGATGCACTTTCCCAAAGTCTTTATGCAGGCATTCATGTCGTCAGTCAGTCATGATAGACATACTGATGCAGGAAGTGGGTGAAACGTACTGTTGCTGTGGCTTTTAAAAAGGATGCATCGCCCATTTCACTTTTGCCCTTCAGCTCGCTGACAAAAACCTGGTGAAATTTATTCCAAATGAAAAAAAGATAAGTGAGAGTCAAAGTAAGTGTCAGCTTAACCAAGCTCAGCCTCTAACAGAAGATTTTTGTCTCCTGGTGTCAACGTTGTACAGCATCACACTGAGTAGGATTCTTTAATAATCCTTTGGGAAGCTGCTTTTAAAATTACACACTCAGTATGTTTAGATTTTATTCTTTTATTAGTTACTGGACTTCAGTATTTTAATCAGCCCAGAACAGCTCATAACCACATTTATTTTCCTGCAGCCATGCTGATAAGTTCAGCTTTATTTCCCCAGGGGAGTGGAATTAAATTGCAAGTGTTTGTGGTGTTCGAACAATTGAATATTTGCTTTTGGATGTTGAGATACTATAGATCCACAGACTTTGCTTTTCTTTCTTTGAAAAACATTTTCTGCTGGATTCTTTGCTTCTGTTTTACATTATTTGTTCTGTAACACAACATTCTTACAAACAGTTAATATACTATTGTTAGTGCATCCATTCTGAACAGCTTAACTAGTTCATGCAGATTTCAATGCCCTGATCCACCGGGGTGAATGTGCAGAGTTTATTACAGGTCAAAGCCTTTGTGAAATATAACAAAGTATCTTCCTGATTTCACTCTGAGTACACACATCACTGATAATTCAGCATTAACCTGCACAACCAAAAGGTTAACAAAATAACTTATTCGATGATTTATCTATAATAAAATGATTGCAGCTATATTTTAAAGCAGAACACCTTATAAAGTTGCCAAGATATATATCAAGATATGTCATCTTTATTCTCATTATATTTACATTTTAATTACTTTCCCTATATAGTCCTTGACATTTAAAGCCAGACGTGGTAGGAGAATAGTCATTTCAGTGACTGTCCATCCTGTCTGCTAAGGTGTATTTGAATACAAGAAACATAAAAAGACTAAAGTTAGTCATAATTATAAGAAAGTATGGCTTCTGCTTTTGTGGTATAGATTACTACAAGAATTCAGACATTCAGTACATCCTGTACATCTCTCTATTGAAATCAAATGGCATTAACAAATCACAAAAATAAATCAATTTATAGATCTCAGTGCATTTCCATGAGAGGTTAATGGAAGGTCATAGTGACAGACAACCTTCACAGATACTCTGGTGTTTGTGAAGACGCCTCCAGCTAAGCTTCGCTAGATCAAAGTAAACATTTACTCTTTGTGTGAGCTTCCTCTTTAACGTTGGATCCCTGCACTGAATGCAAAGCATGAAACAGGTTGTACTGTTTTGCTGTGTTTAGTGTTTAGTCTGGTTAACAAATCAATAAGTGTGTCAGTGTTGGAATTCACACGGAGCCTTTTTTGTTGCCTTGAGTAACAATCTGTTGTAAATGTTGTAACTCCAAGACATCATTGTAATGTATAAGTTTAAAGCTTACTTTGTACGTGTTCCATTTACAAAAGAAAAAAAAAACTTCTTTCCATTTACAACTATATACCATACTGTATACACTATGTTTGGTCTTTTCCCAAACATTTATTTTATTAAATTCTCATATTTAAAAAGAATAAATTCTCTGACTCACTGCCCTGCTGGCTATGATTAAAATTTAATCTTATCTAATATTAGCCTTGCATTTCTACTGTTGAACCAAAGCCAGCGTGTCAGGAAAAAGCTCATGAATATCACAACACACAACGATTCGGTCATTCTAAACTGTGATCTGAGACTGGCATTTTTGTCAATAAGGAACTGTTAATAACCTCGGGTAACTGGTGTCACCTCACGCTGGTGATTAATGATCTCACTCACTGTGATCAAGAGAACCATCAAAATGTGCCATTGCCCATAATTCAATGCAACTGCAAGCAGTTGACACCAGAAAAAATTTAGGTGCATAAATCCACTTCCCTTTACTCCAAATCTCCTTCAAGTATGTTTTATAACTCTGCACTCAAACTAAAGAACTGATGTATCAATCTTTATTTTAACACACAAGTTTAGCTACTTTTCTCACCCGTTAGATTTTTCCTCAGTGATTACGGCAAGTTTTTTTTTTTTAAATGTGCTCTGTTCAATGACGAAAGTGCTTGATGAGAGTCAGCATATTTGTGGGGAGCTGGAACAAGAGCATTAATCAAGTGCATGGGCAGACCAATAACGGGCTCTGTAATCATGCTGGAGCAGCGCTCTAACTTTGGGCAGCGTCTCCTGGTCATTCATCATCTGGAAAAGCAAGAGGCAGAGAGGGAGATTAATAACAAGTACATTAGTCAGTGTTTAGATGCAACCAATGTGCTTCTAGGTCAAGCAACAGAGGCGCAGTGCCAACGGAGATGATCTTGATTAGCTAATGATTTGGAAAAGAAACATAATCCAGATTTAAGTCTGTGTTGATTTCGGTAACAATACATAAACTTTAAACCGAGCTGTAGCGTGATGCATGCATGTATTGCTTTACTCATCTCATCCACTATTACAAAACAGATTCCGGGTTCCTGCAAATTAAACACTGAGCGGCAAACTTTTCTGAATTCTTTCCGGACTTTATGTCGTAATTTAACATGTTGCACAACATTTTAAGAAACTTTCCAATATCCTTACTGAGAGTTTTCTTTAGCATTTCACCCAATTTTTCTCCCTCTGGACTGTCTTGCAACAGGCATCTTGAAATAGATTGTTTTCCTTTTTTTTTTTTTTTTTCAACTCACTATTCCTTCTATCTAGTAGGAGAGCCAGTTAGCATGCACCTCACAGCTGAGGCAACCCATTATTTTTTCTGCCTCACCTTCCCAACCCTCTGTTTTCCTCTCAATTAAGGAGACGTTTGTCAGTGCTTTGAGTGACTGGCAGAAAGAACTCATGCACAGAATGCCATGTGTTGGCTGTCTAATTCAGAAAAATTGAGACGCCAACTTAAGAGAAGAAAAATAAGACATTCAAGACCAAGACAGACACTGAACTGTTTTAGATGTTGGTACAACACTATAGAGATCTGAATACAATCATATAAACATAAATGCATTATCAACTTCATAGCACATATTGAGTAGTGAGTGTGCTTTCAGTGCTAAACTGTATCTATACATTACTCCAAAATGTCCTTTAACCAAGGCAAATACACGGGTTGTTGTTGTCTTCCTGTGTGATCCATATGAACAGACTCACTGCACCTGGAAAAATATACAAATAAATCAACCCTTGTAGGTAAAAACCTCAATCAACATGAGCGTTATCAGCTGTGATATGATTTACAACACTCAGCTGTTGCAGCTAATCCTCATTAACTATTTAAAGTAGGTGTCCTAAAATCAAGTAATATTCTGAAATTTCATAATGAATTTGGTGCTCATAACTTCAATTTTATGCACTCTTGATTAAATTAACATTCCATTTAGCCACTGTCACATTATCAGCTACCGTTTGTAGGTATCTGATTCATGGAGCGTAACATCTTACCAGCCCCCTCAGTGTAATAACCAAAAATGAGCGCATATGCGCCAACGACAGTAATAGTTTTTCTCTCTGCATTACGCAGCCACATGACGATGACTCTTTCATCCACCGGCAGAAAGTCCAACTTTGCAGCAGTCAGCTTGTGATTTGTGAGTAGTCCCACGACCAACTGGCACATCTCGCCATGGGCAGTTCCTGAGTAGGAGTCCACCGTCTATCAAGAGGTTTGGTTCCAGAGCCAAAGCTGTGACCAAATCGGGCACCGTCCCCAAAAGAAAGATTACATCTATTCATTCTAAGGGCAAGTTTTCATTACTGGGGTCCATGATGAATATATCTGTAGCCCAGTAAGTACTGCACTGATGTCTGCCTTTTGACCAGCAGGATCATTGGCTCTGGAGCGGTGGTGGCTACATTTGTTTGCACCATTTTTTTGGTTTGGAAAAGGGCAGTATTCCCACAGATATCCTGTGAGATGTGCAGCATCGTGTGCAAGTGTGCAAGTGTGCCAGTGGCGAGTCATTCGTCTCCAATACGCTCGGGAGCTGCATTTCCCCTTTTTTAGTGAGTTGAGTTAAGCACATTGAATGTGGGCACCAGACTCTGACGAGAGAGCACTCTGTTCCTACTCTGATGTGCAGCTGAAGTCTTGAGACTCTCCAGTTGGGTGATGATAGGGCTTCATTTCCACTGGATCCGGATGATTTAGACTTTCTGGCTTCATTGGTCTGTGGGCCTTTGATCTCTGATGTACGACAGAGAGTTTTCAGCTGAGTGACAACGTGGCACATCATTATCTCCAGGTCTAGTTCCCATTAGTCATGAACCTGCACCACCAAGGAGGTGAGAGCAGCAACATCAAAACAAGAACTGTGACCCACCTGTTTCCCATAGGACACCGTTTTTTAGGCAAATACGTTTTGTTTGTGGGAATTAAAGAAAGGCTCGTGTGAATATTGTAACATAGTGGCTCATGTAGTTTCATGAGGAAAACATACTGAAAATGATTACAAGATGGTTGATCTCACAGGTCCCAGCTTCAGCAATAAACAAACAAACACAGCTCTATTACACTTCAACGTAAGTGTGGAACAACAGCCAAATGTGAACTTTATAGCAGTTCTCGTTCTATGTGTTTGGACAGTTCAGCAACTGCGTCCTAAAGTTATTCTAGAAGGGCTTCCCCAAAGAAGCCTAAATAATTATACGTGAATTTAAAATAGCCTCCCATGACAATCAGTGGTTGACCAAAAGGTTAATTTACCTGCGTATTTCAAATGTTTTTTTTTTTTTTCTTAGGAAAAGCATGTATCCAAAATCCTTAACTGTAGTAGAGATGTTCATGTGGTCAACAGTAGACTCTAATTTATTACCAGAAAAGAGTTGCAATGTGCATTAATCCTGAATATTGGAAATTACTGGTTGACATCAATACTACTTATATAATGAGTCTGACATAATTACATCACCAGTGTCTATTAGGGATCAAAACACATTTGATAGTCTGTTGCAAACAGAAGGTGACATTTTAATTATCTTAAAATTTTTCAGTATGTTTAATCACATTCTCTCATCCCACCACCCCCACCACCTCATGATCAACAAACTACTATGAAATGCACTTTTTCTTGTTTAGTTGATTTCATTAATCTCCACATTTGATTGAATGCTCAAATCAGATGGACCAGAGGCGTAGTTAATTAGGTGATCATTAATAACGTAAAGAACAAATAGCCAGAGGAATACTTTGTAATTACAAAAAAAAAAAAAAAAAATCTACAACATACCAAATCAACACAAACATCCTGCTTCATAAATTAAAGTCAAGCCTGATAGGTTACTTGTCTGGGCTCTTTTTATTGTTTTAATATATTCAGAGAGTGTGACAGTGAGGACACTGAGTGATTTGCTATTAGCACAGCGCAGTGCCAGCAACTGTTTGGTTTTTTGTAAAGGGACAGCCCATGTGCTGTCAGTGAGTCGTAATGCTTCGCCGCTCACACAAGGAAGATGTGCCAATTACGTACTGATGTAGCATAAATCTAACATGAAAACCAAATATTTAATACAAGAAGTACCTCGCTCAGAACAACATGACATGTTTAACAGCATTCCAAACACTGATCAGACAAAAGCCTAAACTATGAAAAAGAATAAAATATTCAATTCTATGAATAGGTAGGTAGACGTTGTCTGTCCACCACTACCCACAATACATCCCTGCTCATATGAATAAGTTATGAATTTTGAAAGTATTTTTGTCAATGCAGAGCACGGAGCATTCCTACCTTTTGTGATGAATTTTAATGCTTTGCCTTTCATCTTTGCCCAAAGCCAATGACAAGGTCACAATATACAATTCTTTCCGCAATTCACAGTTAATACTAAGTCAATAAGGGCTCAGCTTTGCCAGCTTTGCTCGTTGAAGAAACTTTGGAAGATAAATTACTGTGTGATGCTCTATATCCACTTGAGCAGAGATTTAATCAAATCAGCAACAGCAATATCAATATGTATATTATTCTTTCAGTGACCCTATTTTCAGTATCTTGAAGACATTCAATGTTTTGAAATGACATTGCCACAGAGGTGAAGAAACACAAACACCAACAGTGACAACACCCCAAAAAAATCCTCCTCCTCAGCAGGGAGTCTGTCTTTCTATCATTCAAGATCTCGTTGCTGTTTGTGTAGTCAAGTCACCATCACAACACACTGTGGTCCCTGTAGTCCCATTGCAAGAGACAGCGCTTTTGTTTCTTTGCAAAGAAAACACAGAGGTTGCCTACCCCTTCGTTCACTCCTGACAGCGGGCATAGAGAACTCAGTGCGTGGGCATGTCTGAGCATGCCGAAGTGAATATAGCAGCTGAGCTGTAGACCACTGGTCAAGCTGACATTTCTGAGAAAAAAAATACAAGGATCCAGTTTTTGGAAATAACAGATTCTCACTTTGTTTATAATGATTTTTAAAGGAGGTGTTGTTCTGGCAGCAGCAAAGTGACAGACACACACAAATACTCACTGAAGCAGATCAATGAGACTCTAATTAGACTTAACCCCAGTCTACACTGAAAACATGGTTTAATTATCGGCTCAATTGTTCTGTTGACTGTTTTAGTCATGCTAGAGGCATGGCCCGAGATGATGGCAAAGATATTCTGTCTGTCAGTTGGTTCACCACTGAAATATTTCAAAAACTACTGTTCAGATTGTCACGAGATGTGGGACAGACATCCACGTCCTCCAGAGGTTGTGGCCTACCAACCCTCTTTAGACGTCTAGCTCCACCACAAGGCTGATTTTGGTGACTTTGAGTGGATAGAAGGCCATTAAATCTGGTTTCCTCCGAGCATGAATAGCAATGACTTCGGAGGTCCCCTGACTTTTCATTCAATCAGAATCTTATTACACTATTAGCATATGTTAGCATACTAGCATGTTTTGCCAATGTGGGGACAATGGTGAACATATCATCTCTTAAACATCAGAATGTTAACATACTGACATTAGTATTTAACTCAAAGCAGCACTGTGCCTTAACACAGCGTCAGTGATTTGCTAACATGGCTGTCATGTCATAGTCATATTATAAAATATTGCCATATTTGTGTGAATTAACATGCAGCGTAGCTCAAATAAAGATATATTAATATTCATATCTCATAAAATATGGCACATTTCCATCTAGCCCCACAGAGCTCTGCAAATGAATAATATCTTTGTAATGCTACCCTATATGTCAAAAATAAATTAAGTGCATCAATAAAACACAAGGAGTTAAATCAATTATTTTGCCTTCTAGTGTGTGTTCATGTGTTTGTATTTCCAACACTGCCAGCTAGGGCGGACCTGGATGCTTTGGCCTTGGATTAGTTTTGAGAGTTAATGGATGGAGATTGCTGATTCCCCAGGCTCTCCATCAACACACTGTGTCTAATTAATGCCAAAGCATCGATTAGTCCCAGACGTGACCCTCCCCGGACCTGCATGAACTGCTACTCGCATAACTCCAGTGAAACTTTTAAACCAGCTTTTTTTTTTAATAAATAAATAAAATGCTGTAGCTACTGCTATAGTACAACACATGCCCTAGGGTACATCAATATTGGACTAGTATTTGAGGGTTTATTAACATTTGCCTTTGCACTGCCACAAAATGAAACTAAGGAAGAAAAAAAAAACACTTCCTGTACTCTGTAATAGCTCTGGTACTGTCAACTTTCATTTTCAGAATTTACACTTTTTTCGTGTTTTGTCAGGCATTGTTCTAAAATTAATACACTTTTATAAAAAGTAATATGAGCTCCAAACATTTCAACCAGTCATTAATTACAGGTGGAAATGTAAAAGCCATTAAACCTCCACATTTTGTGCAAGCAGGAAGGTTTTTAACTGCACTGGAAACAGCAAGGTTATGAGAAACTGCTTTCCAGGTGGTGAAGGATAATGTTCAGCTGTTCAATCACGTGTCATTACTTACATCAGCATCCGTATTATTTTTTTTTTTTTATTTTTGCTGTTGCTGTCATTTCAGGGAAGAGGCCATGATGTCTACTTACTTCGAGACAGTAGAGGACCTGCTGGCATCTTTTGGGCCTGTACGCGACTGCTCCAAAGATAACGGCGGCTGCAAGAAGAACTTCAAGTGCGTGTCTGACCGACAGTTAGACTCATCAGGCTGCATGGTAAGTGTAGTCAGATGCTGGTGTACAATGTGGGAAGTGTGCAGTATTTTTAATGGTTATGACTGCGGTTGATACGACACTAAATAAAATTCAGCTGTGTCAATTAAAGCCACCTGGGTGTATAAAAATCCATATTTTTGTGAGCCTGAAAGCATGATGTCAACACACAGGAAACACATTGCAGTAGCAAGTGCGTGTGTTCAAGTTTGTGTAAGAGACAAACCTGTCAGTGATAGACCCACTGATGAAACGTCTAGTGGTTACACTCATCATCGAGGCCTGCTGTCAGCTGAGCAGGTGTTGAGCTGCTGTTAACTAGAAGAGCTAGCAGAGCTCAGTGGGTGTTGACAACTGATTTCTAGGGGACAGCAGACTTTTGCCACACTAACAATACTGGACTGAAGCTTTTACTCTGCTTGGACACACGGCAGCTATAGATCTGCTGTCTCTGGTATGCTGTTACTCAAGTTTGACACATACTCATGGACCTATTTCCCATTGGTTTAGAGGTTGAACAATTGAACATTTTCACTGAACAATTCTGGAACCAGAATAAAAGGACAAAACAGACAAACAGCCCTCAATTTCCTGAAATAAACAAAAAATAGAACGAACAATGAATTCTCCAACAAATAGGATATTAAATCTTCTCAAAAAGTACCTGTGCTCTTCATAGGTCATGGTAAGACCTTGCACTTAAAAGTATGATTAAATATCAATGTGATACATGGTATATATTTTAAAAGTCATTTGCATAATCACCTCTTTTTAATCTTTTTTTTCCCCAAGATAAATGTCGCTCATTAAAGTTGTATGCCATCTGCTTTATTCTTTCTTGGCTTTTCTGGTATTTCCAAGCAATCAGTAATATTTTATGTACCATTTACAGCCATAATTAGTATGCTTTGGTGTTATGCTCTGTGCGTATGTATACACGCTAAGGGACCTATATGAATAGAGGTGGTTTTGATTCATCCTGTTGCACTGTGTGTGCTCTGGTATTGATTGTACACAGATTTAACCTTTAATATTGTCTTTTAGATGCATGTGACACACATGTGAGCATCATAAATACCTCTATAATGAGCACAAATTTATTACAAATACATGTTTAACACATTTTATGATGAAGCAGTTTTTTTTTACATCCTCCTTCGATACATCAATCCTAGTTTGACTTTGGATGTAACATTGTAAAATGCAGCGCAAAAGAGGTTTTCTTCTGGCATATTTACAAGTGAAGGGTGACTGGAAACTTCCAATGCCAGACGCTTGACAGAATAGGGCGGACCTGTGTTGTAAAGTAATTAAATTGATGAGCCATCTCAATTGCTGGAGGACGGTTTGGAGAGTCATTAAGAGCTTGGACGGGGCTATAAATCGACTGGTCTTTTCATTGTTTGTGTCGACCAAAGACAAACACTGATCCTGCAATTTTCTTGTTTCTTCTTTCTATCTTTCTTCTTTTTTTTAACTCTAAAAAGATAGATAGCTTTTGTCGTAACAGAAAGCTCTCTGGAACTCTTCCTACATTCTTGACTCTGTTATCACGCAGCTGTCTGTAATTTAGTCTGGCACTGATCATGAATGATGAATAACACACAGCTGTACTTGTGACACTGCTGTTAAGCAGTAATGTATACCTCAGCTGACAGACCTATTCAGGCTCCTTGTAGAATGAGTTAAATACATACACTGTGTAGAACATGTAATATGTTCAGCAAGACACTTTTTAATCGCTTCTATAAAGATCAAGTTATTCTGCCAATGCCCTCTGCAAATTCATCCTCCGCGATTTAACTCCCACCGTGTTACCATGACGACTACTCCATATTAATAAACCTGAATCATATTCGCCATCATTCATCAGAACCAAGACAATTTCCACCCTTGACATATTTAGTAGCTTGTGGCTGTTTTTTATGTCCGAGGTAGATTTTTGTCTACATATAGAGGTAATTGCCTTTTGCCCCAAGCATGCTGACAGTATAATATTCATCACACTGTTACATAACATTTAATAAAAACTCTAGGTTGCTACATTTGTTTGGTGGTCTTCTGCACTTGCGATATGGATAATTTATTAAAAATATGCATGAACAGCGATGGTGCACTGCGCCACTCTCTCCTGAGTAGCACAATTAAATGTGGCTCCCGACTAATGCATGCGCTTCGTGCATCTCATACCTTTTTATGTCAGTTTTGTAACATTGTTATAGTTTAAAAGCTGCAGAAATAAGAATTAAACGTACAGAAGCAACTTTTTTTTTTACTTCACATGTTATATGACATACATGCCCATGATATCATAACTTTTTATATTTTGTGTTTAACATGATTTATCACTGCAAATACCAATGCTGTGATGTTAGCTTATGTAAATGGTTTATATTGTGTGAAATTGCTGTGAAAATACATTAATTCGGTTACATCCATATCAAAGGTCCCACTTATGTTTAAGGTATTTGCACAGTGGCAGTAGAATTTACATGAAATTAACCTCATATATAGGGGTGGAAGAGTAAAACTGAACTGGAATTTTCCATAATAAACTCTCACCACCACTACCATGAAACCCTGTGAGGCTCAGAGGTGGAAGGTAGTGGACAGAAGTGGAGAGAGTGTATGAAATATGAATGAGTGTGTGCTAATAAGCCTTTGGATTGTTTGTCAAACACCGTCTCACGTCAGGCCTGTGGGTATATCACACCATATCTTATTAACAAATTCCACATACATGCATAAGCGAACAGTACATTTTTCCCCCCACAGCTCACCATCAGTATGCATGTAGCGCCTAATCAAAGAACTGACAAAAATTAACCACTTTCAAAAAAAGAAAAGAAAAGACAAAGAGAAATAGATGGAATTTCTCCTGTGGACTTCACTTAATGCTATAACCAGCTTGAAAAGATTTAGCGCCAACTCACACTTAGGTTAAGTATACATTAAGTGATTCAAAACAGTCCCATGCCCCATGGCAGATTAGCGTGCAGACAAATAGACTGACAAAAAGCTCCAGTATTTGAAGATTAACACAGTGGATCACAGACGCAGTGGTATTATTTTCTTTTCTGACTCCTTTGGGTTGGAGTTATTTTAACCATCCCTGTCAGAGTGGGTGCTAACACAGAGCAGTTGTGTGCCACACCGAGGGCTTAAAATCCATTATCACAGTCGGTCCCTCAAGGCTGTCTACTGCTCTTAGGACAGCTGAAATGCATTTGTAATGAATTAAATTCTAGTCAGAGCCAGCGCTGAAGTTTTGGAGACATTGCATTCCGTTTTCGTGCATGCGCTCCCTTTTCGCTGCTGCTGCTGAGCCAGAGAAGATGACAGGTGTTTTATTCTTATGCTCACTAACTTCACTTTATAACAGTGGCTAGAGTAAATGCAGGTTAGTGATTTTAGACAGGTACTGTTTTGTGAAAAACCTTCCTTTTTTTTTCATCACTTGGCTCATCTAACACAGGTTGGTTATTTTGTACAGTGCAGTAGCAATGTGATGTGTGAACTTGCGTATTGTTATGGTTTTTTGTGCTGTAGCTTTCACTGTTGTTCCTATGATCATAGCCGCCTTTTTCCACTGAACTGATGGTGGATGTGACTAAAATACACAAAGAGAGAACAGGCGGGGAAGAGAAAGGAGCAGTGTTTGGTTAGATCCTTTATTTAAACAAGAGATCTTTTTTTTTCTTCAGTGTGCGTTCAAGGAAAAAATACATATACGATATAAATGCCTAGAGAAATATAATTCAAACCATTTTCACCGTGTTTAACACCGTCCTGTGTAAACAACTATATACACTGAGCAGCATCTGTGGGATGTGTCAGAACAAGCCAGATCCATTGAGGCTCCACCCCCATGATCTATAATGTGAATGTGAATCAGTGTCCTGGTTGCGATAATAATGATGATGATGATAAAGATGCTCATCGTACTGAATTTACAACTTTTCGTTGGCCTCTTTCGGTGATTGTTGTTATGAATATATAACCACCAGTCAGTAGGAAACTTCACTGAGCCAGTGTGAGCTGTGTGAATAGCAACAATCCAACATTTAGCCAGTGGTGTGGAATGAACAGCCAAATTCTCACTGAACCTGTGGTCAATGTACCATGTGTTTGTGTGTGAAAAGGGTATTACTGATGCACTCTGTCAACCCTCCCGGGGCTGCTTGGTGAAGTTCAGAACTCTGTAAACATGGTTTTTCCTGGTGGCTTGCCATTTTTAAAGTTTAAGGTTGACAACTGCGGCATATTGTGCTTTCTGTGCTTTTAGGGAACGGTGAAATGTTTTTCTTTATGGCACATTGTTGTATTCAGCTACAGTATCTGTCTTCCTAATGGAAGTACTCAGAGGCTGAGCAGATGGTAGGATATTAGTGGCATATCCTTCATCAGTTGATGTCCCTTTTGGGACATCTCTGCTGAAGTTGTTTGGATACTGGGTTGGCAAAGATGTATTTTTAAACTTCAGGCGCCAACAGAAACTTTCATTTTGTCCTGTCAAATTTCAGTAGTTTATACCAGTTTAGAGTGGGACAGATATTGTTGTCTCCGTTCTCAATTTAGGGCACTTGTATACTGTCTCGGTAAGCAAGAGTTTATTAAAAATCCGTGACACACTCCAAAAGTCAGGAGTTAAATGATGAGTTGTCAGTATGAAGCCAGATTTCAGTTTGTTGCCTCTGGTTTGCATAAAGACTGAGCAGAGAGGCAAAATGGCAACTTTACCTAAACAAAAGTTTTATACAAACCCTCTAATCCCTCTACTCAGCCTCCTCCCCCCATGTCCCCACAGTCCTGTGTTCCTGGCAGCTGAGGATCATGACTCCCTTTGCTCTGCTGCACAGCACAGCTCAGTTTACCTCATTACCGCTGAATTTCAATGCTTTATGCTTTAAAGCAAACACATTGTAATAATTCTTTCATCCTTTCAGTCCGAGAGTGTTGGTTAAACACTGGATCAAGTGTGTCATTTAGTGTACCACAGAGATCTGCATTAAACCGCCACAGTCAAGGATGAGAATTAAGGTCTGTGCACAATGGAATACAGTTCATAGTCAAGTCTTCTGAGGAATTTTTTTTTAACAAATATCTGCAGAATAACATTAAAAGCAAAACATAGACATATTTATGTATTAATGTAATCAAATTAAAACATGTCCCTGATTATCCAATGCTTTTCAATAGACAAAATTATTAAATGCCCAGCAACAGTGAATGACTGAGGCTCCCCTTTTGTTTTCTGTTGTAATTGTACTATAATCCCCTAATTTATGGGGGCACATTCCCCTCACTGTGGGTCCAACATCTTATGCATTATTCAATTTTTTTTTTAATCGGAATCAGTCGATTAAATGGCTCAGTTCCAAAACAAAGCAAACATTAAATGGATTGAGAGAGAAAGAATTAAATCACACAGGCTTTATTCCTAACTAACAGCTTTAATATGCTTAAAAAAAGGTGTTTGAATTCCCTCTTCTCTGTAATAATTTTATAAACCTATAGGTGGACCTGCATGGAGAAGAAAACAGATTATATCAGTTATTTTTTTGTGGCAAGATTACGATATCATGGGGCAGAAATATATTTATTGCTCACATTTTGCAGTAAGTTGTAGTACATCATTGCTATTTTTTTATAATAACCTGTGCTGATATCTGAAAGGGTTTGTGTTTGTATAATCTGTCTTTTATCTTCATAAACAGAATCTCAGCCTCAGAGGTTTATTTCAGCAAAATCCATGTATCAACTGTGTCCATTACCGGTGTTTATCGTTTCTGTATTTTTTTTCTCTCCTGACATAAACAAAGATAACTCATTGTTAAAAGACCACGTGTCTGTTGTCTTCATCATCAAAGGAAGCAAATAACAGCAGTCCTTAAATGCCTTCGGTGATCAAGCTGAGTTGAGAGCAGCAGAGTCTGGTGGAGTCGCAGGACAAAGCAATCCTCTGCTCTCAATGTCATCTGTTGTGTTGTCACCACCAAAGAAAAGCAGATGACAAATCAAGACAAAATAGCCTGTAAACACAGTCAATCCCCATAACGTAGCGTGGACACATTCTGATTAGCATATACATGCAGATTTTTACAGCTCAATATTAAATCAGAGCGTGATCGTGTTAGAGGGCGAATCCTGTGTGAAATACAACAAGGCAGTATGTCTTTTTAACGTGCTTTCATCCAAATTTACTGTTTGTTTGCATATGTATGTGAAGATCAAAATTAAAAGAAGGAACAAAAAATGGGCAAGTAGATTTATCTTAAAAAGATTCTTTTTTTGCATTTGGGGAACACTGTTCCCAAGAGCTAAGAGACAACTGTGTATTTTCTCACTGAAGATTAAGTATGAATTCACATGAATATGATGAGCAAACAGCTGGGGACTGTGCACCCAGGTTTTTTTTTTTTTTTGCTCTTGCAGCAATAAAACTGTTGTGCCTAATTTAACCCATGTGAACAGCAGTGCAGCTGCAGGGCATGCATCTCTGCCACCTCTAAACCAGATTAGGCTGTCAAATATGCTTTTAGGGTATTTGATTTTTTTTTCCCCTCCGCCTGTCAGTGTGATTTACAGCTGCACCGTTTCAAAGACTTTTTTTAATATGTGTGTTGTTTGTGAAAAACTCAGCACACAACTTCCTTAAAAAGATATTAAGGAAAAAACTTTTCCTTTATCATCTTCATTTCTCAAGTCTTAAATGTTTACATCATTTCCCAAATCACATTCTGGTGCCATTTCCAGAAGTGTGAAATACATAAATCTTTGATCAGGGATTGTTCACTCTCTGATATCTTTTCTTTTCTTTTTCTTTCCAGACGTGCGATAGGCACTAAGTATGAACATCTAGCATCTTATTTGATATGATTGCTTAGAGACAGACTTCTCAATAGATTATGCTGAGTTCCTGATTAAAGCTGTGGGCACTAATGGGTGATTAGCAAAATGAAAAGCATTCATTCTGGATGTATGAACTTTAATTTGTAGGGCTGATCTATGCGGAGTATATAATATGTTGGGAGATATATTTGCAGTTATTTTTGATGCATTTCATTTTTCTTTCATTTCTTCAAACCTGCTTACCTTGTACTTTTAATCCCCCAAGTATAGTCAAGAGTGAAATACCCATCACTCTGGTACTTAATGGTGTCATAAAGTTCTCATTTGTAGCAGCCCCAGGAGAACACATCGTGTAAAATCAACCCTCAGTGTTTTATGTTACCTTCATATTGCTGCATTCAGAGATGCTGCACACGTTATTGTGTTAAGGAAGCAAGAAGAAAATTATATCTAAACATCCAATCCATCACATTTGATCTATTTGTTGAAGCTATTAATTATTTGTGATTGAACTTGGAAATTTGTTAACACACAAAAACACATCTGCATTTTTGTTTTTGTTACATTCATGTTTCTATTTTTTTCTGCTTCTTTTACATATTTGATGTATTAAATACTATGTAGTCATTCAATTTTCAGAATATAATGTGTTTCCAATGAATGCTCAGCTGCCAAGACATTAATTATAGTCGTAATTCTCATTATATAACGGCATTGCAGACGATAAAGTTATATTTGTGTTTCCTGTAAAAGTCTCGAACTCGTGTCGAACTCTTGGCCTGTTCTCATTGTGCTGAAGCACCACAGACCATCTGAGTGAAATTCATTTATCTGAAATGCAAATCCTCCTCCTCCCCAGGCCGCATGTCTTCAGAGAGTTGTCTGAACAGAGAGAGCAAGTAGCTAGTGGGCTGAGCTAATGGCTAACCTTAAGTCCTTTCATTCAACCGCAGAGTGCTGCATGACAATTCTGAATTACAGACCGCTATTCCCATGGCTCTGCCTCAGTTTGATGAATGGCCCCGCTCTTGTTCTGTTGGGGAAGTTACCATTACATTCATGATACACAGTTAATGTACCCGAGACCTGAGAGCTTTTCTATTGAATGCTGAACATATGGGAGTTTGTCCGGAACAAACGTGTGAATAATGCATTATGTTCATTGCACATTTATTCTTTTTTTTTTTTAGTGTTTGACAGTGTCTCTCCTTGGAGATCAAAAACGCCATCCATCAACATTTTCTGTAAAATCATGAAATTCTGACAGCAGAGCAAAGACGTGGCTGACGTAACCTCATTTCAGTGTTACAACCTTTGTGTGAAAAGAATTAAAGCCTGACGTGAGTGTGAGGGTCTTCCAGATGTTGAAAGAAATAATTGAGCAAGTTTAAAGGGTGTCCTCAGCTTGTTCACCTGTTATCTCTCCAGTTTGTTCCCTGTCTGCATTAAAAGCTTGTGCTTGATAATTTTCTAATAAAACCTTTATAACCAGAGAGCGGCTGCTGCTCCAGGAGCAATGGAGTCTTTAGAGGTTGCACATTTAAAATAAAACACAAGTTTTAGGCAGACATGGATAGATAGTTTAACCTGGTTGAAACGTTTTGTCACTTGTAATCATTAAAGTGCTGAATGAGGAGGTGACTTATTTACATCGGTGAACATTTAACAGTTAAAATTTCCCTGAATCTCGGTCATTTTTAGCTGTTTTTGGCTTGAGCTGAATCAACTTTTTCATTTCAATTTGGTCTTGTTTCTTTCTGATTTGATTTCCTTCCTTTAATTTCCCCTGTCCTGTATTACACCACCTTTATTAAAACCCACCAAATGAGGCCTTTAATTGCTTTTGTGACTCAAGGTTTATTAGAAAGGAAAATCTTAATTTGTTTACCTCACATCTCAGGGAACTTGCAGAGCAAAATATACTGACATTCAAGTTTTGTCAGATTTGTTGTCAGAGATGAATTTGTACACTGTCCCGTTTCTACAGTCAAAATAGTGAAAATGCCAAAAAAAAAAAAAAAAAAACATGTTTTTTTTCCCAGCTTTTTTTTCATAAAGAAAAGTCTGTTTCTCTATCCACAGAATATTTCTTTTTCTTTTTTTCTTTATTTAAGACAGATCCTCTATAGACTTGTTTCTTGCTCAATCCTCTAGCTTGATGGTGCTAAACTGGCCTAACTGAAAAAAACACTGAAAAAAAAAAAAAAAAACCATAGTGTGCTATACGTTTCAAACTAAACAACATTAACGCCAAGTAATGCAGACATAAAATCGAGTCTTGTCAGTGTCACTGAAAGTTACACGATGATCTGTTTGCAGGTCGAGTGTGCTGTCTATCTTTTCTGTGTGTTTCTTCTCTGATTACATGTTTATCTTGGAGTTGGCAGCGCCTCCTGCCCTGCAGTGCACACTGCGCAAAGCGCTTTCCTTTTTCTCTTTTCTCTTTTACACCATAAAATCAGTGTTGAGTAACCATCACAAGGAATGAGTTATGATAAAAAGAAATTATCTCTTAAATGAAATACAGAATGACAAAGAATGCTTATGGCTTTAAGTAAAGTAGGAAAAGTAAAGTAATAAATAAATAAACAAATCAAACTATTGTAGAGCCAAAGCTTTTACATGTTAATATTTAATTCTGATAATCAGTTGCGCCTTTTCTATTTGCACATTATAATATTAAATAAACATAAATTGAAGTCTGTGACAATTAAATGACAACACTCATCAATAGTGCTTCTCATCAGTATTCTCGTCGCCTCCAACACATAATCTGAGCCAGCAGAAAAGTGCATCAAGTGTAACCTCTTTGTATTATTTGTGTAACAGTCTTTTGTTTGCATCTGAGATGGATAATGCAACCCAAATCATAAACAGTAAGCCATTAAGTCTACAAGTTATTATGGTAAGTAAAATTACATTTTTAATGGGGTCCAGCTTTGTTATAGAATCTATCTGCTGTCGCTGAATTTAAGTTTAATTATTATTTCTAATGCCGGAGGAAAACAATTAATTTATATATATTAAAAAAAAAAATGAAAACAGTCAATAAATCAAAAAGTTGTATCATAAATTAGTCACTCTGATGTTAGGATTTTGGACACATTGTTCTCCATCAGGTGGCTGATGTGCGTGGAGATCGTTGTTTTACTTTAAGTCTCATTGCCCTTAATGTCATTTCAAGGTTTTTATGTATGAATGAAATCCAGATATTTCTGCTCCACCAACACCACGTATTTACTACACGTAAGAAGTTGATTATTTCCCCTTTTTCCTCTTCAATTTGAAAAGGACAGCAGCTCACCACACACTTAAATTCCCTCTCATTTGTTACACTTTTCACTGGCCGGGGGAAGGTGTAAACATGGACTCACCTGATGCTTTTTTCCTCCTGTCAGTGTGAATTCTCACCAGGAGAGCACAGCAGACCTCTGTATCGACTTGAATTTCATTCCTCTTTGTTTGAGTGCCTCCCTCCTTTTTTTAACTGCCCTCTTCTTCTCTCACATCTTTCCAATCTTACTCTCTTTTTTGTGTGTGTGTGTGTGTCCTCTCAGCCGCCTGATCCTGATTAAAATTCACACGCTGACCTCTGTGCCTGACTCTCTTCTTCTCTCTCCCTAATCTATGCCTTCCTCCTCACCCTCTCTCCATGTCTCCCTCCCACCTACCTCTCCTTCCTTCGCTGTCTCGCTTTTCTTGCAGTGTCCTGAGGGGCTGAGGCCAATGAAAGATGGCTCAGGTTGCTATGACTACTCCAGGGGCATCGACTGCACGGATGGCTTCAATGGAGGCTGTGAACAGCTGTGTCTTCAACAGCTTGTGCCCCTCGAAGATGACCCCAGTTCCAGCAACGTGCTTATGTTTTGTGGGTGAGAATACAGTAAAATATTTTAAAGTGCCTAAAGGATGGAAATAAAGGTGTCTCATGACAGAGGCTTCATGAGTGATATTTCAATCTAGAAATTCATTGGCAAATACCTTTCACACATGTAAACTGATAAAATAGCACAAATACAGGTAAGCACACACAAGTACAGTATATATACGCATGTACAGGTCCCACTCTTGTTAGAATAGAAGATTAAAATTGTTCAGTGCAGGAGCTCAAAAGGTGATTCAGGGATTATACCTGAATCTTGAAGCGTGCTCGCTGCACCTCCTGCACATTATTCAGCGATACATTCGCTCTGTGAACACCCTCTGCCTCATCCCACACATGTTCCACCAAGCTATACTTTATGTTGTCGGCCAGGGAAGCTTTTTTTTTTAGCACCTGCCCTAGAACTAGATTGTATCACATGGCTCAGTAAATCTTCAGGGAGTTTCCATTTGAAAAAGGTTATTCTGTGGCCATGAAAGGCTAGGCAGCTGGTCACCAATGATGTTGCACTGTGGCATTTCAACAGTTTCAAGTATTTTTTGTTTATTTTTTTTTTTTTGCTAAAGGGTCTAACATTTAATAAGAAGTCATGTTCCTCACCATTATATAAAACCATGCTACTCTTATACACCGCGTAGGATGTATCAGTGAATTCAGGCTGTTTAAAATCACGAACCAAGATTTGTTTTTCATATTTACCAATTGCACTCTGTGCTAGCTCTATTTTAACATCTGTCATCCTTGATAGGATTTATAATTAGAGACCATAGGTTCTGTTTTGTAATCTAGATACTTCCAAGCATGTGGAGGATTTGTAGATGATGACCTGGAAAACAAGTGAAGCCTGAGTAACATTGGTTTAGTTTGTGGGCCCAGTGCTGCAGTGACTGACACAAAGAAACTATGTACGCTTGCATTTATGCAACTTCTGACAACTTTTGGGTTTCTGGCAACTGGAAACTTAAAAGAGGGATCAGTATGACAGGTGCAGGATATCCTAATTCTCCCCGAGATTTGTCAGGTCTACAGTATGGTAAGGCATATTTTTTACATTAGGTTCCCTTACACTATGGGTGAACAGGGTAATATCCAAATGCAACTAAGACTTGGCAACTTGTCCACTTTGCTAGACCCACTAAGTACAATGAACTGGACCCACTTTTCAATATTGGTATATTCACAGTGACACAAATCAAGCTATGATTCATTCAGTCCAAGGATCTAAATGTATCAACTAGATTGGTCTCAGTCTGTCGGAAAAAGAGGAAATAGATTTTTGACGTCATGTAACACGACATTGCACCACCAGGTCTGTCAAATTTTCAGGCAACGTCCTTGTTCCAACTGAGGAGCTGAGACACAATCAACTGCGTGAGCCCAAACCTCAGCGGCAGCAAACAGCAACAGATACTCAACCTCATCTGTAAGGGAGGATCGTACAATTAAATGGAGAGATATGATAATTTGTGACTGATTATATGGTCTGCTGAATCCTGCCCCATTGGAATTTGTTTTTAAGAGTGTTTTCAGGAGAGTGCCTTTGTCTGCAGTCTCAACACTAACTATTGCTTTGCATTTTCAGCAAGCCTATATAAGAGCTGGCTTGTTAAAAGAAAAAGTGTAAAGTGCCAATTAACACTATGACACAACAAGAATACGTGCTTGTTAGTTTTAGCCGGGAGGGTAGTGTCCACAGAGTGGCGATGTGCACATTGCAGGACTGACAAAAAACAAAAAACAACAACTTTGTTTCCTAGAAATTGTGATTTTATGCAACTAAAGTGCAAAAACAGCGAATTTGTAAGGTTGAGGTTGATGGAGGGCATACAAAGTGGGATGACTCCACAGACCAGTGCGCTCATTTCATCCCTGTTTCGTGTGTGGGTACATTTAGACAAATGCTTTGGTTAATGTTAGGGAAAGATCTTTTGTTAAATATGAATAAACATGCTGTTTCCTGCCTTTAACAAGTGGAACGATGCCGGATGTTGTAATACAAAATCAGATATTTTGAAAAAAACTGATTTATTTGCTCTGCATCAACTTGCCAAATACTTAAATAGTCGACATTATGTTTACCACAACACTTAATTACTTTTGTAGTTTAGTCATATTTAAACCTAATTTATAAAGAAAAAAGGGGTTAAGATATTGACATGGCTGTTTGCTGATTAAACCTTGTGTTGACAGCTTTTTCCGTTGTGCTCAGGTGCGTGCAGGAGTACAAACTGGCAGGCGATGGGCGGTCCTGCCTCCTTCTGTCAGATAACTGTGAGGGTCCAAAATGCCCAAGGCAGGATGTCCACTTCAATGTCACTCTGTTTGGTGAGATGCTGCACGGATACAACAACAAAACCCAGGAAGTCAACTTGGGGCAGATATTCCAAATGACCTTCCGGTAACTAGTGTACAGTTATACACATATACACTCACAGAGATGCATAATAGAAATGGTTTCTGTTCAAATTAACATGTGTTTTCTTATTGTTATTGTCTGGAGACTATGTGTTTCTTGCCTTTTATTTAATCTTATCTATAATCATGTTTTCCCTTTAAAGTTTTTCCCGTTCCTCCTTGTCTCTATTTTGAAAAGCATTATTTCTGTACACAAGTGTAGATTATACTCACAATCTTCCCATGAGACCTGTCGTTTTTTTAACACTAACTGTTTACATTTTTCTGCGGCTCCAAAGGCACATCATCAGAAGCAATGGTCGTCTTTTATCAGTTTTAGGTTGTAGGAAAGATAGAAAGCCTTGAGATCTCAGCAGAGCAGCTCCGAGAATCAGTAGTCAGGGTTTGCCCTCGGGGTTCTGCATCTATGTTTGCACAGGTGTGTATGTGTGTATGTGCACATATATCAGTGTGTGCGTGTGTGTGTGTGAGAGAGAGAGAAGGATGAGAGAGTGATGGTTGAGTGAGGATTGAGACTTATCCCATGGCAGTTCTCCCTAAACTGTCAGCCCTCTGAAAACCTGGCTCTCTCTGATAAGTCACATGCTGTTTGTGGAGAAATGCGCCCGTAATCACAGAGAGATGATGAGGGTCTATCTATGCACAAATACAGTACGCACAGAAAAACACGCTCAACCTTTATCTCACTTTCCCGTGTTTGTCTTTTATTTATTCTCTCTCTCGCTCACACACTGCACTATACATCGATACTTTTTTGTAAAAAAAATAACCATAATATCCTCTTCATCTGTTCTGTTCTGCCTGGAGGTCACAATAGTTGCGCTTGGATAAACACAGGCACATGATCTGTCTGCTGGATGTCATCAGGGTCAGACCTTTGTGAAGTATATTGCTGTGAAGCAGGATTTCTGGAGCGTACATGGTACAAAAACAAATACGTTTGTTTGAAATCCAAACAGATTATTTGAACTTTACATTTGAACGCATGGGGAATTTTTTTGGGGGGGGGACCTGATCAAATTTAATCAAACAGAAGCACTGATACGTGTGTTTTCTGGACTTTATCTCCCTGTCTTCTCCCACACACCATGAGGTTTTGACACTTTGGAACACTGAATAGCCATTAAATAGCTTTTTGCTATTTAATGGAGAACTACAATCAGCTAAAAGGGGCTTTGTATCATCTTAAAAGAATTTGTAGGGATGACTGATGCATCTATAGCCTAATATAGGAAAAGAACTAAGAGCGTAGTGTATCCCAGAGGTCCAAGGGGCTAAACCAGTTGGGAAGTAGCTCTAATACACCAAACAGGGAACTGTTTGACAGATACAAAAAGGCACCGTTTGAGGATTTTAAAACCAGGGAAAGTAGACTGTCTTGATCCATTTGCCCTCGAGCAGTGGAAGGCACAGTGGGTCTTCAGCCTCCAGACTCTAGCTCTACACACCGGGTTACATCAAACTATAGCCAGTTGAGGGATTTGCACTCAAGCCAGGTCTCTTGCAGGGTTATACACACGACAGGTTTAAACTAGTCAAACACAATGGCAGCCCCAAGACTCTGTAGATAAGCAATGGAAGCTCTGAAAAAACATACACAGACTTCATGCACAGAACACATAAGTTAAATGGAGAAGAAAATCCAAAATTTACTGACAAACCCTTGTTTTTGTTTTGGCTGTGTTGAACGTTTAAGGAAATCTGTCTGTGGTTCCATCCACACTTCATCTGGAACCTGCTGGTATATATGTTGCATGTCACAACTGTAAAGATTCAGTCTGATGATAAAAAAAGAGAGAGAGAAAAAGAGAAGAGACAACACTGTGCTATGATGCTGGAAAAGAAACAGCTCGGTCCAATAAAATGTATTTGTTTGTCTGTTAGACGTCTCATGAAATTGTAATAGAGCTAATAATCTTTGTTGAAAGATTTGTAAAAGAAAGAGTCTTGCTAGAGTCTCGAGGTAACTGCAATCAAATGCACTCAATAAGTATCTAATCAGTAGGGCACCATTTCCACTCAGTGAAAGTAGCGGTGTAATACCCATCCTTCCTTTTGTCTGGCCTCATAAACTGGCCTGTTGTTTTGGTTTTTTCTCTTATCTTTTTTTAAGAAAAGCGAATTACTGCTGCTGTCGTACATCACATATGTTTTTGTAGTTCCATCAGATTTCATCTGCTTTCTGTAAAATCTATTCAAACCAATTCTCTCCTTCCTGCCTGAACCTTCATTTTATCACACCTGTGCAATTTGCACCTGCTCCTAGAAGCTAGCAAAATTTTCCATGCTAATTGCGAGATGCATACTCGCATATCATGGTCTCTGCAGATAGAGACGCCTTCGGCTGATTACCTGGCAATGACAGGAAAAGTGCACTTCTTGAGTGATGTTTTTTTTTTTTTTTTTTTTTTTTTGTGTGTGTGAATAACACATAATAACATGTCTCTAGGTGCAGTGTCTGAAAAACAAAACACAAAAAGAAGAGGAAAAAAAGACCAACTGCAGTTCAGCGGTTTTTGGAGAGGGCAGGCAAGAGAAAGGAAAAAGGAAAGGAGAAAAAAACAAAGTTGTTCTTTGAATTCTAGATTGAAATCAGTACTAAATTAGGTTGGGAAGCCTTTGTTTATTGCTCACCAGAAGGTGTTTTGTATGCATCCCCGTTGCATTTCTATCCTTGTTTTATGAGCTTGATCAAATTTACCTCCCCTTAAGTCACATTTTTCTTGAGCTATTCATCATTTAAAGTCTAACCACACAAGCCTAAAAACACAGGAGTCTAATAGTTGACTCCCTGTGTCTCTAATTAAACACGTGTATTGCTGCATGTCATCTCACTAAAGTGCTCATTCTACTTATCAAATCCAACGTGTCTTTTGTCAAAAGAATGATAGCTTTGTCTTCAGAATGACGCAGTCCCAGAAGATTTTACTTCACACCCAGGACATAGACTCTATATATTCATGACAATATGTTACATTTTTTATCCTCATCATTTTCTTCACTTTCCTCCGTGCTGCCTTTGATATGCAGATGTGAGTCTTATCTCACAGCCCTGCATCCAGTTCTGTCTCCCACTTTCACATCACCTCACTGCCTTGTATTAGCGGCTCAAAGTGAAATGTTAGATGATTGAGATGAGTTACACAACTGGCGTAGCAGCGTCGCAGGTTGTGTTTTAATGGGAGGTATTGCCTGTGATTTATGGCTGTGTCACACACATTTTGTTTTTAATTGATCTCACTTTGGACAGCCTCTTGAAGTGGACCAGGGGAATGCTTTTTGCAAATTACTCTTGTGAAATTACACGCTAATACAATGGCAGGCAGGCATGCGTGAGGGTGATAAAGTTGCATGTGCTAAGGTGAATGTTATGTCTGAACAGTTTCATTAGAATATGTAATGATGTGCAAAAAGAATATGCCCAGCAGAGAATACTAAAGTTTAATTTAGATTTTTCCTTTTCTTTTCAACAGCAGTTCATATCCTTCAAAAATTGAAATGTGCACCAGCATCTTCTCTGCATTTCTAAGTCATTGTGAAGAAAAACACATATTTTTCTGTAGAGTCACATAATCAATGTCCATCAGCCCCAAAATGAAAATTTTTGGCCCGGTCGCATGAAAGCATCACACTTATCTGACACACACACACAAATGGAAAATTGGGGAAAATAGCAGACAGGCAGGATTCAGTAGTGGTAGTAGTAGTTTCAGCACAGAGAAAGAGGGAGACAGATAGTGAGGCATATATACGCAGACACTGACACACTGCTTGATGCTTTGAGTGGTACTTTGAGTGGAATTTTAAGTGTTCACTGGAGACAAATTTCAGCCTTAAGATTGCCCACAGTAGAATTCTTTGGTCCAGATCTGAAGTAGTTCCCATAGAAAGCCCACCTGAACCCAACGTATATAATAAATAATTAAAATAAGCAAGAACCAGATCCAAAAAAAAAGGTACCTGAGGACACTTTGAACCAGATCCATAAAAGCCCACAGATAATCAGACCACATCCAAAATGCATCCTACCTGAACTGATCCCAGAAGTGAAAGAGTACAAACACTGAACGCAGCATGATGCACCACCACCTAAAGAGAAGCAGCAGTATGTATCATCCCTGCACTTTACAGTTCACACACTCTATCTGACCTCAGAAAACTTTTTCACCCACAATCACTCTGTTATCAGAGCTGATAGTAAGTCTTAGAGAAGCTGCAATGGAAGAGAACATTCAAAGACCAGATAATTGATGGTAATGATAAGTGTACTGACAGAGGACACACACATTATGTAAGAATTTACTGTAATGCCATAATGAAAACATATTTAAATAAACATGACAACCATATTTGTCTTCTGTAAATCTAAAATCTGTCAGAGAGATGAATGAAGTCACTTAGGATAAATATTTTATCACACACATCATCCTGGGAAATCGGTCCTGCGCCGACACTCTGACCTGACTGTTTCCCTTCACTCAGAACACTTAAGCAGCAACAATGGGCCACAGAGAACAATGGGATGTGTCGCTTCAGACAGAGAAAAAAAAGGAAGTTTTTACCTGCTTCATGAAGGCAATGCCTCCAACTTTGTCACTGTTGATACCGAAGATGTGATAAAAAAAAAAGGATACAGTCAGGAAGAAAAGAGACAAAACCGCTTTTGATAGGCGACACCACAACATGAATAATTTGTGAATCTGGCAACCCACAAGGCTCTCAGGCATAAACACGGCCACATTTCCATGTTCCTCCGTAATTTTCAGTAATTATCTCCTTGGTGCTCACATGTTAGTTCCTACCACCGAGTTGAGTCAACAAACATTATAAAACAATCTCTTCCCACATAATGAGTAGCCATGAGACGGTGAGGCAGACTGCTGAGGTGAAGGGTTAAGCTACTCAAGGTTGATGAGAAGCTTCATAATTCTCCATCCTAAAATTAGTCTCACTCCTTCCTTTAAGATAAATAAATAAATAAGTAAATACAAGCTTCCAACACTGAATTTAGCATTTGTCTTTGCACATATGTGTGTGGGTGTGTGGAGTCAGATTTGTGAACTCATGTAGAGAAACGTGTGTATCAGTGTAGCTTTATCACTGTCATTCTAATAGCTGTTGATGAAACTCAAAAAAAAAATGGCTTTGAACACTGGTGATTTTTTCAGTACATATATTTAATGACTTCACTCACTTCAGTCTCTACATAGCGTCTATGTACGGGGACAGTATATCTGCTCATTGAGTGTGGTGGTGACTGCGGAGGTCAGTTTACTGGGTCCACTCATCCTGTGAAAGCAGTTGAATAATGTTTTCTGTGGATATGGAAAGACTTTCCTGTAGTTAAGATAACCTCTTATGAAGTTTTATTTTATTTGGATCCTCATTAACTTCAGCAACAAGCTAGTTCCAGATTTTTATTACTAACTTAAAGTGTAATACTAAATCTGGTGTGTTTTTATGAGTATCTCCACTGCATCAGTAAAGGATTTTTTGCTTTGTCTGATATTGTCTCATACAGCGTTTCTTAAAAGCTTAGGTTTATATTTTTTTTTTGAAAATTGAATATGTCAAATTATAAAGTCTTGCATATGTGATCAGTTAAATTTAATGCCTTAGTTTTCACGTAGCAGCAGACTTTCTTCTCTTCACACATTACAGGAGCTGACTTCCCAGAAAGTTCTCCTCTTTTTCACACATTTATAACTTGGCAGAGAAAATATTGCAAAAAAGATTCATATGTAAGTGTGGGCTCTTAAAGCCTCAGTGATTCCTCCATCTTTTTGACTTAGAAGACATAAGTTGAGCATGTTTTTGGGGACTGCAACAGCTTTGTGTGAGTGTGTGAGCCAGTGTGTGTGCTGGAGCATTTATGTGGGTTAGTGTTTATGTTTGTGTGGGTATGTGTTTGCTTGTGTGGCTCAGTGCACATGCATACGTGAGTGTGATCATTCCCGAGGCAGCCGCTCTCTGCTCAATAACTCACATGGCAAGGCAGGACCTAATAGACCCTAGCCTAATATCAGCTAATGTCAGAGAGGCTTATAGCTGACTACCTGCTGTTTGACTAGAGGGAGAGACGGAGAGAGAGGGAGAGTGGGGGAGAGAGGTGGGTTGGTGGTGGCAGTGATAAGGGTTGAGAAGGGAAATGAATAGGAACATAAATGAAAAGAGAAAAGGCTAAATCAAAAGAGCAGAGCAAAGCAAAAGTTAGAGAGCAAGACACTAGGAAAGAGCAAATGTGAGAGAAATGCAAAAGAGGAAAACACAGATAGCAGCGGCGGCAACGCAGCACATGAGGCTTCGGAGGGATGCTGGACCATGAGGAGGTCATAAACACACCACACACTGGTGTATTCAACCACCTAGGAAAGTAAATGTACACACAGTGCATGTTGCAAAGTATATGAAGCACAAAGACAGTTGAAACTGCACAAAAAACTAATTTCACTTTATTTGGCATCAAATTATTGTTTGATTTGTTGTGTTAAATCAATCAGCAGCCTGATCTCTGTCGTGCATATTGACATCAAAGGTTGGTTCACTTTAAGTGTATCAACCTGAATGATGCAGAGGTTGCCTCTTAAATGATAAATAATATATACAAGTATAATTACACATTATGTGTATAATCACTCATCCAACCAACTACTGTACCTGCATCAATTAAATCAGCTCTTCAAAGAGACAGTGTAGAGATAGATTCCACATATCTGTTCAGAATATAATGGATCATCATGTCCCAGGTTTAGTCAGTAAAGCCCTGTTCATTGTTTATTTCATGTGTCATGTTTTTTTTGAAAAAAAAAATAAAAATAAGAGTCACTAACAAGTTGACCCATTTAAGCAGAAACAATTTTTCCTTAAAAATATACAGGCTCCTATTACCTGCAAATCAAAACTTACAATGGACATTATTGGCTATTTTTTTTTACAGAATTGTTTGGTGATTCAGTTCCTCTTTTCTGTGAGATATTGGTGAAATCATAAATAGTCGTTTTTCCAGATTTTAGTTCTTTCCTAGGCCTTTGTGCACCACATTTGAGAGGAAGCTTTTTCTGAAGTGATTTTTTGTTGTTGTTCATGCCTGTAGGGAGTATTTCAGTGCAGTGTTTGCCAGCGTGTTTTCTCTGGGTGTCTTCCTGTGGAAGGAAATGTGTGAAGCTGAAACTGTTGTGACAGGAAAGTTTGACCATGTGGTGACCGTTGGATATGTGCCAGGGTACATTAAAGATATTGGAGATTGCCAGTGTTGACTTGGTTTTCAGTCATTGTCACTTACAGTAATTCAGCCGTTCAGAAAACACACTGATATGGGCTGAGAGGAAGGAGACAAAGAGGAGACAAGGCAGCAGCTGCGAGTAGGAAATTGAAGATTTTTGTTGTTAACTGGAGTTCAATATGAAATGTCAGTTATGGAAATAACTCTCTTTTTTAAAAAATTAATGAAGGCCTAATAATATTTTTAAAAACTTCATGATTAGAGTTTAATTTTTTAGTTTGTTTGCTACCTGTGCTCCAACACATTCCTATTCAACTGACGCACTATTTCACTAATTTTTTATTGATTACACAGCCTCTCCTTTTGTGCACTCAGAAACTTTGCAATTACACAGAAAATTTGACAGCATACTCAATTAATCTCATGCATGTTTTTATAAAAAATCAATCCCAAGCTACTCTCTGAAACTCTCCTTGTGTACTTATAAATTTCAATTCTTCATAAATTATGCTTTGGGAGCAACCGTAGACAAAGGCAGTGATTTTGTGTATTTAATTAGAAGAGACGATGATGCCGTTGTGCAGTCATGCTAGACTGATAAAATCACTTGCATGTGCAGCAGCCGGTGAATCGATAGTAGACTGGAGGGTGAAAAATGAGAGTACGCAGCTCGAGGCATTAAACCCTCTGGCCCTCAGACTGTGATCGGAGTTGCCTCACAGAGGGTGGCTAACATAGCAGTCCTCCACACTGGCCTCAGCTGCCTCCAACTTTCACCGAAGACAGACTGCATATAGTCATTGGTGGTGTAAGGTTAAATCCTGAATATGTGACTAGATGTTTTTAGTACTGATGAATAAAAGTAATGCAGGGTGGCCATACTTGTAATTGTGCACCCCCCTTAGTCTCCTCTCTGTCCTCACACCCCTCCCTCTCCATCCCTCTCTCTCCTCCATCATCACACCGCTCTGCTTCTCCAACATTGTTGACGTGTGCTGTAAATCTACCATTCATAAATTATTCATTAATAATTAATTCATAAATAGATGTCAACTCTGAACAGTTTTTCAGTTTCATTCAACTGTATGAAGTTTGCTATGCTGATTATTCACCCACACTCACCTCAACAAGGCTGTAGTAAAGTAGTTAATAACCACTCATGTGATGTGAATCCCACTTTCAGCCTTTGGAGATGGGACAATGACAAACTGCTCAGCTTCAGTTAGTCATTTCACAATGATAGACAGAATACTGGATAACTTAATAACAGTAACACATGTTATATCAGTCTGCAATTAGACTACAGAGTGAAAGAATACAAAGATTGCCTCACTGTCTTTGACCTATTACTGCAGATCAGAATGATACGACTGTAGACAAAGTGTGATGTGACTCTTAAATGTCCTTTGTGTATTTTCAGGATCTCTATCAGGGACAGAAAATAAAGCCTTTATATAAGCTTCCCCTCTTTGATAGATGAAGGATGTCAGATCAACAGTTTATGTACAAATATACAGACACACACACTTGCAAGAATAAACCCATAAAGATGCACACATGCATCACGGACCTCTGTTTTTGTGAGGTTTAGTCTTTATACTGGTTTTTGTTCAAAGACTCCCCAATCTCCATTCTGCCAGAAGATGTAGTTTAGGCTGCTACCTTGAAGAAAAGATCAAAAGTGAATCATTTGTTGTGTCTTTTTCTTGTTGTCTTTTTCTCTCCGAAACTAAAGATGGTTAAACTGCTCTGTCTCTTGATCACTGTACCAAACGAAAAAAAAATCTGCTGTTGTATTTTGTTTCGTTGTCAAAGTTTCAGATAGGCGCTTTCAAGCTGAAGACATGATGAGAGTCTGTCTGGATCAGAGTTTTTAATCTGTGATTGTGTAAATACCGGAGTAAAAGAGAGACAGAGAGTTAGAAGTTTGTCAGGATGGATGGATGCAATTGGAAGGGTTTAGAGAAAGTGTAGAAAGTGCAAGTGGAATAATAAAAAGCAGAAAAGCGATGGCTCTAATCAGTTCCACAGCTTGCGTTGCCTGCATGACCCCTCACTCTGCATTACCAAGCTTCATCTCTATGGTAATGCCTCTGGCCACCAGAGTTCATTTCTACAATTTCCCAAGGCAAGCCAACACAGATATCAAGGTACAAAAAAAAAGCATGTCCGTGCACATTCGTGTTGTATTCCAATTGTATACACAACCCATGGGAATATAAGTCCAGTCAACTGGTTTTGTGTAGGTGTGTGTGTGTGTGTGTTTGTTATTGTGTTCAAGAGAGACAGTGACACAAACAAGTGTAATATCAGAATGTTTGACAAGAAACAGTTTTAACACTATTCATATCAACCCACTCAACATGTCTGTGTGTCCCTGCACCGACTGGGATGTTTTAATTTTAGAACCCTTTCTGGCTAAATTAGATTCTATGTGAAATATTCATGTGTATCCGGCAGTATAAATTAGTCAAATGTACACACTGAGGCCTACATACAAACACACAGGTCCTCAGAGTGCTCTCGATCAGAGGCTGTTGCATTGACAGCATCACCTTCCAAGTCTAATCAATATTGGCCATGAGAAGTCACCAGATCTCTTCTTCTCAGTGGAATCATTTATCATCTGAGCTGTGGCTGCAGCTGTAATAAGAGATTGTAACACAAGTCTCAAGGTAAACATCTCTGATTGTTTTATTACACTCCAAATTAGCCCTTTTTGGATGCTGTCCTTTAATAACTCTTTAATTTTTCATCTGGGGTCTGTGCCCTAGGTGACACTGGGTGCTTTGTCTTTGTTATGGCTCATCTGACAGCCCAACTCGCACCAAGCGTTTATTCAAATAACAAATATTACCGCTATTAAGCATATTACATGCAATTGGATCGGCCGCCCACCCCGGCTCTCATAAATCTTTGATTGTACCGTCCAAACAGCGGTGGATGGCTCTCAAGGGCGAGTGTGGCAACAGTTTCAAAGCAATTTTAGGGAAATGACAGGAAGAGAATCCATTTGATTGATTCATTTTATGATAGGACACATTCAATGTTAATTAAGAAATTATACAACAAAGTAATAACATTTAGATTAAAGGGTCAGTTTGCCTAAATTGCACCCAAATTACAAAAAACTTGAACACTGCTTTTTTTTTCTTTTTTCACTCACTTTACATTTTCAGTATAGATCAAAGAAAACTATCCAAAGCACATTCAGTTGCTACTAGATGTACTGTGAGTTACAAAATATGTTTAAGGTGAACCAACCCTTTAAATAATTGAGTAATTTGAGGTGCACCACAGCAGCCAACTGAAATCCAAAGATCCAAAGTGGTTGGGATGTGTTTTCAGAACGGCAACTTTTTTTTGGTATGTTATGTATATTTTGTGGTAGAAAACCATTTTGAACATTTTTTTTTTCTTTTGTCTGTGCTGCCTTTTGTAGCACACTGCTTCTTCTAATACTGGATAATTATCCCATTTAGGGACGAATCCAAACAGCATGGCAGCCATAGAAATTACAAACATGCTGTGTCATGCTGGATGTCAAATTTTCTCTTGGTTTGTCTTCTGGTTCTCGTGTGTGTGTGGAAGGAGAAGACTGGGAGGAGATGACTGATGAGTGTACTCCACATGACCATCACTAGTATTATCCACTTGCAGCTGTGTCATAGTATGTTTTAAAAACTATTACACCCTTGGGAGCGTTGCGCATTTCGTTGTCACATGATGTTATTATTTATTTATTTATTTTTTCTCCATTTTATTTTTAATTTATCGGCAAATCAGGAAGTCGGATTTCGCCGGCATCATTTCACAGTTTGTCTGCATACTTATTTTTTTCTGTTTATTGTTTTCTTCCACTTCCAGTCATATGCCTAAAGCAGAAACAAGATCTGGAGAAGACGACCCTCCCTCCCACACACACACACACACACACACACACCCACCCCACCCCATTGCTCCCTCATTTATAACCCATTCCTTCTGCACTGCACTGGCACCCAGTGGCTGCTCACATATGGTTCACGTAGTTGTTAGCCTACAAGGACACAACACCTTTGTATTTGTCATATTATGATTCAACCCTACAGTCTCACACTCGGCTTCTGATTCACTGTCCCTCCCTTCTCTGTGGTAAACTGGCCATCGCTCTGCTCCGTTCTGACTCTTCCACTGGCATCCCAGTGGAGAAGTAATCTTATCACCTCAGTCAGAACTGAAATCACTTCTCCATCTGACGCATTCTGTAAACTCTCTGCTTCCAGGTCACCTCTGAACTCCAGCTCTGTGCCCAGTCTGACTTCTCAGATCCTGCAAACACAAACACAGAACAGCCAGACTTTCATCTGTGTGTGTTTTTTTTTTATAGACTGAACATAAGTGCTGATGGGAGAAATCTTACCTGACACTTCTTACTATCTTACTATATCCCACATGCGATATCCTACAAACTATATTTTATTTATTTAGGAAGCAAACCATGCTGTCTGCACATAAGGTAACATAACAAACACACACAAATGCTGACGCTCCTGGTCTAAACCTGATACCATTAACCTTTCCTTTGGCACAGAGAAAGAGCAGCCTCTAGTGGTGAAAATGATCTCTGCTACTTTTCTCCTCCTGCCTTTCAGTTAGTAATTAATTCATCATCACAGCACATGCACATACTTTGATTCCACATGGTATCATTACTTCTTCTCTCCAGCTAATAGGATGACATTAAAAATTGGATGGAGAAAGTATATTTGTCCTCCAAATCCTGCCACCTTGGTTGATACTTTCCAGCTCATATTTTTACTAAAATTAAGTGTTAAAGTGATAAAATTAAAAAACTTTCTATACCAGCTGCTCTAACCTTTAAGCCTTACTGAAGTCTTACCTTATTTACAGTTCCAATCTCATTTTAAACAAAACTAAGTTATTTCTGTGACCTTATTTAATTTCATTGGTGGTGCTGTCACAGTCACAGTTTTTAGAAATCAAAAATAGACTCAAACAGTGAAATGATCATTTAAGGCATCTTGTGGGGATATTTATCAATTCTTGAAGAACTACTTCCATTTTCAGCTTTGATCTAAAAGGTTGCTCAATTAGAGAACATTAGCCTTTGTAATCTTGACACCGGGGGATTGTATTCATTCTCATTTCCTCTTAGAATCAGGGACTGCTTTCTTTTTGTGCCTTCGGTGCTTTTGGGTTTGAACTTGATCTGTCTTCTTTCTCTGTGGAGTTTGCATGTTCTCCCTGTGCTTGTGTGGGTTTTCTCTCAGTTTCTCTAGCTTCCTCTCTTCCTCTATATCTTCCGTAGTTTATGTCTGTTTATATTTTTATATGAGCATATATATATATATATATATATATATATATATATATATATATATATATATATTATATATATATACCCTGTGGTCACTCACAGTCAGCTGGGATTGGCTCCAGCCCCCTGCGACCCTCAAAAGGATTAAATGATATAGATAGATATATGGATGGAAGGACATCTGCCCACCAAGGCACATTTCTTTTTGAAAAAAAAGGCGATCCTGCAAGATTGCAGTTTCCTGATGATTGTCAGGATGATTCAACCTATGTTGGATGTGTAAATATTTTTTTTTCTGGTTGGTTGCAGCATAGTTGTTGTGTGATTTCTGAGTGCAAGCAGGTGCCACTTCAAACACAGCGAGCAGATGACACAGCGTGCCCTGTAAGTGGTCTATACTGCTGTGTTTACAACTATGATTTTTAGCTTTGTTTTTTTTTGTTTTGTTTTTTTTTGTTGTTGTTTGTTTTTTTTTTACAAACCTTGCATGTCTGTTACTGGTATTTTTGGTTCACCTCATATTTGGTAAATGAGGCAGAAAACAGTGTGAAGGAAACACTGACAGAAAGAAAGGATGGAGCCCAGTGGTGGATGGCATTTTCCAACAGCGGTGACTGTTGAAAAGCACCATAAGCCTACATTGTTGTCGAGATGAGTCATAAGGTTGTAGATAATGAACTGAGATGTGGAATGTCAGTGTACTTAAGACGCACTGACTGTGGTTTAATGTGTCTGCCGTGTAGGGTGGAGGTTTTCTACATGGACATTTTTGTCTAAACAACACAAGAGCCAATTACCTTTAGACAATGTTTAGATAAGTAACACTCAGTATCAGTTACACAGTCACAAACTCAGATGAATTGGGACACTCAAACGCATGGGAGCACACTTGTTCTCTCACATGCTCACAGTCAGGCATTTGAAATCAAGTGACTCTGATGACTACTATAGACTCAGATAGACGACAGATACACACTCAAACGCACACAGAGAAGAACAAATCTTTTTTTTTTTACCCAAATTGACTTGTAGATAGCTCTCATCAGTGTCTATCAACAAAATGCCTGTGATTTGGGAAGAGAGAGCAGATGTAGCTGTGAGAGTGAATAAGAGACAGAAGGAGTATGGGATCCAGAAAGTGAACCTGAAAGAGTTACCACTGGGGACCAGGCTGAGCAAACAGCCAACAATTGTTACATTCTACCCAGGGAGAAATACTGACATCCACGCCTGGTTGTGAAATACAAAAAAAAAAAAAATACATGAGAGACCTGAGCTCCATTATACTTTAATAATCAGATGTATCTTTATTGTGTTTGAATTTAAATAGCTCTCACAGAGGATAGGAAGAGACACAGAGACTGAAAGGAAGAATAGAGAGAACTAACAGAGTGCAAGCTTTAATATATATGCATGGAACTGGGCTTGAATATTTGTATTCATCCCACCAGATATAATTTTATTATACACTGGCCAGTGTACGGTGGAGCTTGTGTTTTGGAGAATCTCATTCACATGGGAAGAGTTTGCCATGCCACACTTGTAGACTCAAGCAGGATAGGAGGCCTTTTTGGCCAGGAGGGAGCCCAATGTCCACTACTCTTAATGAACCCACATGGGTACTGAATGAAACATGAGTAAATACACAAGTTTGTTGGCATTGCCCCAGCCAGTCTAGGCTCACATATGGTTTGATGTGTGGGAGGTTGTTAAGTGAGACTGTGTGTGTGTGTGTGTGTGTGTGTGTGTGTGAGTTTGAGTGTGTGCAGGAAGTGAGCTTAGTAAAATAATGGGATGGGACACGAGGCGGGTATTGATCTAGAATTGCGAAATCAGGTCTAAAAATTGTCTTGTGGAAGCACAATTTAAATTTGGTGAACAGAGTCTTCAAGCTCCAGTGTGTAGGATGTAGTGACATCTAGTGTTGAGGTTGCAGATTGCAGGTAACTGAAAAACACTGAATCCTTCATTGCTACGTGTCCAAACATGTAGAGGAAGTGTTTCTGAAACTGAGCCAGCTGAATAGAAGCCAGCTGTCTTTAATGTAATTATCTACACATTAAATGATAAATTATTTGAAACAAGGGGCTAGGTTACAGGCTAAAAGAACCAGCATGTTTTTGTTGTGTAGATAATTAAACTCATCCAGTTTAATCTAGTATAGAGAAAATCTAGCTGGGTTTGCATCTTCACACTTTCATTCTTGCATTTTTAGCCCTTACCACTGCAGGAAAAAGCAAAGGTGTAACTAATAGAGATAAATAATGATGGCTCTCTTCCATTTGAGTTTAAGGAAGGAACATAAATGGGCCACCACACACATTAGCATATCTTTGGTCCTGGAGCACTTAAGCAGAATGCAGTCATTATTAATGTTAATAGTTACACCTGCTTTAAACAATCCAAAGCCTCTGCTGTGAGAAAGGCTTATTGGTTAAATTTGCTGCTTAAGCTTGTTAAGCAAAGTCTCTGCAGTCATTAATGTTAGTTAGTGTAAGGTGAGATAAGTTGGTTATTTCCAACTAAACCATGTTGTGAAGCCATTTGTGTGGGACTGAGATGATTCTTCCTGAAAGACAAGCAAGCGGCTGATCTTGTTAACCACTTTGGTTTGTTTGGGTTGTAGAGTTACAGATGAATGTCTCTTTCTCTAATGAGCCGTCAGCAGAATAGATGTTTCTGTCCCACACTTACATAAAGGAAGATTGGTTTTTTTTGTTTGTTTTTTTTACTTCAGCTGACAGAAATCTTGTGGACTGACATTTTGGCCATTCTGAATTCCTGCCTAATCTCTGCATTTCATTTAATCTCTTTAAAAGGGACAGATGCAGTTACATTCGCCTGAGATATTTTTCCCTCAAGGGTAGTAGAAGAAGAATGAGAAGGTTAAAGACACACTAACGATTTTACATGCAATCAGGCACTGCAAAGTCCCAAGGCGCTAGTTTTCACACTTTTTTTAAGTCTCCCCCGGAGAGTCAGTTTTCATTTTATTTTTGAGTCACTCTGGTGTGAATTATTGGCCACATCACACTCTCTTATATTTAATGTCTCTCAAAATCGCAGTGTGAATGACTGTTGTTAGCAAAGTGGCTAAACAAGAGGAACTCTTACAGAGTGTCAAGGACAGTCCACATCTAGGTTTAAAGATCCATAAGGCTACATATTGTCCTAGTCCACACTCCCCCAAAGGTTCTCTGAGCCTCAGCATGAAGCTGGTTGATTTAATTTAACAATCAATATGTTTTCTGTGAGCATGAGCCACGGTAATCTTTTTATAGCGCCTCTTCTCTCCCCCTCTCTTCTCATCCACTGCCCTTCCTTCCACCCCTTCATTGTAACACTAAGGCTGTGATTGCGTCTAACAGGCTTTGTGGTTAGAGGAAGTGGAGAGAGACAGAAAGAGAAGAAGAGGATGAAAAATTGATATCAAGAAGGGTAAAGCTACACCCCCTGAGTCTCCGTGGCGCAAGGTCTGTGCTCTGAGACTCGGTCCCATAAAAGTGGATTATGGGAAATAGGTTGCTGCCACTTGCCATGCTCTCAGAATGTAGCAAGACAACTCATCTTTTTGACAGGAAATGAAGCACAGCTGCTTTGGTTGAACCAGAAGAAAAATGAAGCTCAACATCCACAATCTCTCAACTTGTAAAAGTAGTGCTATTTATTTTATAATGGAGCTGGAATAAAATAGGTTTGAAAAAAAAACATGCTCAGAGCTAATATGATCTGTGTGCATTTATGGGTCTTATTCGTTACTTCCTCTGATAGAACAGTATGTGGGTCTTCTTCCTTGGTCCTTCCTCTGCCAACATTTCACAGTTCCTTTCTTATTACGATTTTTTTCTTATCGTCTCCTGCAGAGAGAAAGAGATTCCAAGTGGTCTGTTCTTATCTTTGCTGCAGCTCTGTGTTCTGCCCTCAAACTGTGGGACACAGCTGTTTTCTTTATTGGGCTGCCAAGCATCTCACAAACAAACACACACACATACACACATATACATGTATACACACGTTCTGACCTTGTACCCATGTTGTTGTTTTTATTTACACAGCCCGAGAGGATCTCTTCATTTATATTGCCAATAGATGGACTGCACTGCCTTGATGACAAATCATTAAACAATATGCACATGTACTTGTGTTAAATGTTAAAATGATCGATAACCATAAGCAACAAATGAGCCTACCCTCATTGCAGATAAAAAAAAAAAAAAAGATCAGCAAGATTAGAATACACAAACAGGTACGAAAAACAGTGAAATCTCCAAACCCTGGTCTGTGATTGATTCAGGAAACCAGCAGCTGGACGTGGCACTCAAACATGCAGGGAAGGTCGATATTTTCTGCAAACTGTTGTTGTGCTGATTTTATTGAGTTCAGAATGTGTAACTGCATCCTTAAACCGTTGAATATAAATTTTAGATAAAGTAGTAATACTTACTGGATCTTGTATTTTTGTACAAAATATGTACCAGAAATAACAACGTGATTTCAGAGCTGTTTTCCTTGTTTTGTCTTTCTTTGGTTCTCAGGGACAATAACTTCATAAAGGACTTCCCCCAGTTAGCAGATGGTCTCATGGTCATCCCCTTGCCTGTAGAGGAACAGTGTCGGGGCGTCTTGTCTGAGCCGCTGCCCAACCTGCAGCTCCTCACAGGTGAGCTTGTGTGTACTGTAGGTTTTTTGTGAATATTTACTTTTTTCCGTTCTTGTCTGTCTTTGTTACCGAGAGAATCAGCATTCGATTCATTGCATTTTTCACTGGCAGCTCTATTATCTTTTCAGAATCCAGTCATGGTTTATGGCTTAATAAATTCTGAACTGACTAAAGCCAATAGGGAAACAGCCCCCAAGGTTCATCTTGAACAAATTATCCATGTGAAGAGCTCCAGCAATGTCTCAGCTATTAGGATTTGGAGTCTGGGCCCGTTTTATCATTTGTGCAGATGAGCATTGCTGTATACACCTGAGAGAAGAGATGCAAAGTTTTATATAGAAGCTGGTAAATGCAAAATGTCAGTGTGTTCTTGTCCCTGATATATTGCCTGTTCTGTGAAATTCAGAGTGCAAAGTTGTTCAAAAACACATAGGTTGATCCATTAAAGTTCGTCTAAAAACATTTTATATACATATAAGTGTTATGCATACACATGCCCACACACAAACACATATATGGAGCCTTGTAAACTCTAACATTTAACCTCCTATTTCATCCTTTTATCCTTTTCTCGACTCTTCTTCCCCTTCCTGTGGGTGACAGAGTCACTTAAATATTTGGCTTGAAACCTGCACCTCCACCTCTTGCTCCCTAATCCCTCCATTAGCTAAATTGGCATTTGGTCCACATTGACCCCAGAGATTTTTTTTTTTTTTACTGGGACTCTGCTTTCACCAGAATTGGACACACATGCACACACGCACCTCACACACACACACATAGAAACTAAATTGCCCTTTTTCACCGTGCGTGAAAGTCTCAGGTGTAAAAGGCTTTACAGAGGCAGAGAATCAAGGTTCCTATAAGCAGTTTATTATTTTTTTCCGTTGCTCTTCACTCTTGTGGCTTTAGCTCTAAACTGGTGTGAAAGTTTGGTAATTGAATTGCAGAGAAAGGCAAGATTGCTCTCACTTCTAATGTCAGCAATCCAATTGGACTTCAAGCTGCACTATATATCTGCCATTGATCCAGGAGCATCTGGGATATGGGCTGCGATAATAAATGATGTTAAAGGCAATAATGGATAACAATGTATCTGCAATAAACTCCTTGAATGAAATGATGGATTTTATTTGTCTATTAATTTATTTTAAATTTCAGCTGCTCTTTATGAGAATTTTAAATTGCTGTATTTGTTGACATTCTTATATTCTGTCTTAATTGTTTTCCTCATGTTATCTTTCTGTCTTCTTAGGGGATGCACAGTTCAGTGAAGCCGTTGGCTACCCTATGGTTCAGCAGTGGAGAGTACGCAGCAATCTGTACAAAGTCAAACTCAGCTCCATTACTTTATCCACAGGTCAGACTGATTTCTTAGCATCACAAAGCACTGTGCTGAAGTACTGATCAATGCCCAAGAGAAATGTTTTGTTTTAATGTCCAGCCTTTACAGTGTTAATGTATATTCAATCTTAGTGAATCTCGATCTTGACATTAATTGTGTGTAACACCACAATCTTGACTTTGAAATCTAACCCATCATTTTCACCCTTTTGAGGACAAACTCACTCACTTTCCATCTCCTTCTTGATAGGCTTTTCCAAAGTGCTTAAGACGCTGTCAGCAGACAGCACTCGCGAGGAGTTGCTGGCTTTTCTCCAGCAGTACGGCAGCCACTATGTGTCTGAGGCTCTGTACGGCTCTGAGCTCAGCTGCAGCATCTACTTCCCCAGCAAGAAGGCCCAGCAGCAGCTCTGGCTGCAGTACCAGAAAGGTGAGCGTTCTGTCAGACAGGAAGAGAAAAAAAAAAAAGTACAGATGCTGAATTCTAGAGGGAGAAACGTAGTTGTCCACAACACGCTGATTTTAGGGAGAAGCAGGTCACTCAAACCTTTTCAACGTCAAAGCATTTATCCTATCACAAACACACAGTGACCAGAAGTAATTTGCTACAATTTAACAGGAAGGCAGTAGTTATACTTTTTAAACTAGGTTATGTTTAAAAACTTCAACATCCCCTAATTCACTTATTGGTTAAAAGGATGCACAAACTGAATGAATTGAATTAAACATCAGTGACTGAATCCAACAGAATCCTGACAGCATCTTGCAGCAATGTCCTATTTAAATGCTGTTTTTAATCCTGTTTGTCCATGATCCAAAAAGATGCTGATTTTCAGTTTAGCCATCCAGTTCGGATGATTGGCATATGGATTTCAAAATAAGTACACACTGGATCACCTTGTAGGAAACACAAGAAAAGAAAAGAGGGATTGGGACTGAATACACACAGCTGTGTAAAGGAATAATATAACACATCTGTCATAAACGCAGGAACAAGATCCATTTGACACAGAGGAATAACGTATCATTTCAGACAAACATTACACTGGCTGGTTTTTATAAGTGGAAACATGGAAACTAAAATCACCTGATCAAATGCATGACTCAAATGAAAACACACAGATCCCTGACTCTTACGAATCGATGACACATCGTGTTTACTCTGGTATGAAAGGACTGGGAATTTGTACTAAATAAAGTAAGCTACTTGCAATCTGACTGAAAACACGCTGCTCTTATCAGTAGTAGACTGCAAGCTGTGGTGAAAAGCATCTCTACTCTTTTACATTTCAAAGAGAAAATACTGTATTTTTTATGTAACCACTAGATTCATCTGACAGTTGTAGTTACTTTTTATGTTAGAGATTTAAAATTTTATAAACTCACAATCCACTTGAGAACAACATTGATAATCTTAGTACATTTTGCTAATAATCCCCATCTCCTTTATCTTTAAAATATGATTATATGTAATTATGATACACAGAAGAATGACTGAAAGAAATGTCAACATTTTAGTTGTTTCATAAATGTTTATTGCACTCTGATATTCAACAATACAAACATGAATTTGACTACACAGAGATGTTGGTAATGTGTTCAACACATTGTAAAATTCACAGCCTCCAAAGGACACAACTCCTGAAGGACACGGGAGTTTGGTTCAGGGGCATTATCATAACTTAACAAACTCTGAAGAAGTATGCGAGGAAATAACATCTTTCCAGTGACATTTAACAAAACTTGTGAAAATGATGAGAAACAGCTGAGCACACTGACACAAGGACACTTGATTTTTCTAACGTTTTAATGCATTTTTCTGTCACTGTTAAGTCTGAATATTCTCTAGTAATGACTACTTCTATGAACCACATGAATAAATGTAAGCACTGGGAAAACTATCTTGATGGCGAGGTTGACATGCAGCTGAGACTACCTTGAATTATAATCTATTAGTGTTGAGATATAACATGGTCTGACAATAAAACAAGTACGTCTTGTCAAACTAAAAAAAAATGTGAGGATGTGACAGACTTCACCTGATACTTAAAACTCACTTCTATTTTGTACTCCTACTCCTATTATTTACTTACTTTTTATAAACATAAAAACAATCATGTATTTTTCATGATAGTGTTTGATATTTAAATACATTTATTTGTATATTACTGTTTACCAGGGCTCCAGGTGCAGAGTTAAGGTCAGCTTTGTGAAATTATTTATTTTTAAGGCTGAAACTGGGTCAATATGCAATATGCTCTTATGAGCAAACTTGGACTAGATACGCGTTGCCTCAAGGCAGACAAATTTACTATTTATGACTTTATGGACATAGAATATGTGACAATACAATATTATTAGGCGGGTTTCAATGATTAACTTGATTCCCCATATTTAGGCCACTATTTTGTTTTCATTAAAGGTGTCTTTAATTGTTATTTTACCTGAAAGAATCATCTTTCTCATGCTTCTTATGGTTTCAAAAATTCAGTTAATTTACATGATAAAATAATACATAAACTACATGCTGACAGACACCAGTTTTAATTTACACTAGCACTAACTAGTCAAACACTGTATATGGCTGTCGTCTTGTGCCGTATCTACCAACACATGAGAACTCTGGCTGCAGTTGTTAAATGTTGAATAGAAACCTAACGGAGACACAGCAACATGGAACCAACATGTTCAATGTAACAAAACCACATCTGGTTCGTGGTTCAGAACTTTTCACTCATTATCATACTAACATATTATTCTGAACACTCACACCGGCCACTCGCTGTGTGCAACCAGGAAACAATGGTGTGGAAAACAGGTTCGAACATAAGTTTGTAAACATTATTCAAGTTGGAGATGTTTTGTGTGTTGTACCCACTTAATGCGGTCTGGGTGCTTGAGTTATTTAGTGCTGGTTATATTGGTATAGAAACAAAAGTAATGTGAAGATAAGTGTATAATGTGGGTGACAGAAAGCCCAGAAGGAATCATCAGAACAGAGCCAACAGACTCCGTCTCTCATACTTAGGGGCTTTGCACGTTTGTACAAAGTTCATCTGAGGCAATAGAACTTTGCTTATCTGTTATTAATGGACACTACTCTTTTATTAATGGACACAGATCTGTCTGACAGTTAGAACAAACCATCTAGGCACCAGTCAGTTTATATGGTGGAGGATACTATATTTGAGTAAGAGTGGATGAGGATTAGGAGGAGAAACTACAGTAAAACTGCTCAACACTACAGTAACAATGTTGCAGGTTAATAAATAGCAAGCAGAAAGGGGAGCAGAGGCCTGGAACTGAGATGAGACGTATGACTGGGGTGAACAGCAAGAATAGGTTCTGGATTGACAAGATGACAAGAATTTTATCTTACTTGCCTCTTAGTGACCTAGTAAGTGAAGCTGTGGCTGGGAAGTCTCACTACCAGCAGGTTAAATAAGATGACATGGGAGACAAAAAAATCAGGCTTTGAAGATCAGACAAAAGATTTTAGTAACCTTTGCTCTGAAAATGTCACTGAAGTTAATACATTGTTCTATTTATTATCAACTGGTTACTCCGGTTGTGGCAAATGAACACACGTGCTGTAATTCTGAGTGCATTAACTCAGCAGCCATTAATTCTGAACAAAAAAGAAAATTATTTACCAGATGACCATGTCTTTTTCTCCAGTAATGGGCTGACAAAGACCCTGTCAGCAAAAACAAGTTAAACAACCCCCTCAGGAAATGTTATGATTTTATAGTTCAACTCTCTTTTCAGTAGGTAACAACTGGTTCACTACATTTATGTTCCCTGAATGTTACCGAATGCAATTTGATGAATGCTGATACTTGGTTACTGTTTTGCCGTTAGCCAGCTGTACAGTAAACTTTAAAGCTGCCAGCTGCATTCAGCAACATCATTAGTCTGTGCTACTTAAACCAAACATTAGGAAACAGTGACATGTCAATAATAAAGTGCTTCACAGGCCAACAGCCTTGGTATGCTTTATTTCATATGTAAATACATGTTCATTTTCATCTCCTCTTCCTCCCCGTTTTTCTGTTGCAAAGCTAAGCCAAATCAGTGAAGGCCATGCATCACAGAGTCAGGCTGAATGGTGGATATAGCAGCCAATAGCAAAAAGAGAGAAAATTATCTGTACTTTGTGCCTGCATTAGCTTTGACATCAATGGCTTCTTTCACTTATTGTAATGTGACAACTTGTGCCAGAATTCTTCAGCATAAAAATGCTTCAAAGACTGATTTAGTGATGTGATCCTTTAAAATAACCAGGTAAGAGGCAGCTCCAGTAGCTGATTTTCAATTTGAGGTATTAAATTAAAATCCTGTAGGATTTAAATTCAACCAAACTGTTTTGAACATTCATTTAATAACCCAATGAAAGCTCCAGTGAGAATTGTTTGGACAGTAGCCAAACTAAAGTGACAGATAATAGTGTGTTTCTATCTTATACAAACCACCCCACACACCTACTAACACATACCTACTAAACCAACCGTGTTCATGTGCAGATTGACTGGATTGTTCCTCTAAGAAGTGGAGGAATGCCTCCGCTGAATGTATGAGTAGACTTTGACACAGTGGTCCCAACAATCCAGCACTAGCAGCTGTCCTTTCTGGGTGGTGGCCACTCCCACAGGGCAGGTCAGCCCTTCCTGGATGAGAATTTTGAATCCACCCTCTTTGGGAAACTGTAGAATTTCTTTCCTGCCACTGTCTGTTACTAGCAAATCTCCATTGGCATCCACGCACATGCCAGTGATACAACGGAAGTCCTCTGTCTCTGAGAAGAAATGGCTGAGCTGCTTGCCCAGTTGACCATCGGTACTCACTGAACCAATGGAGAAGCCGCCCTCCAGGTGGGGCTCGTTGTGGCGTTTTTCAAAGTTCAGAGCCAGGCCCTGGGTGAAGTAGACAGTTCCAGATGCATCACATGTCACAAACTTTGGTCGCACAGCAGAGCACAATCGGTTGTAGCTGACCACACCCACATTGCGATCCACTGCAATACACCACAGTTTGCCACCTTCCACATCTGATACCACAAACTGGCCTGATGGCATGGCAGTAATTCCCCATGGTTTAATTAGTTGGTTCTTGTGGCAGGCCACACAGTGTCCATCCATGGTATAGACTTTAACTGAGTTATCGTAGTTGTCAGTGACCCCAATCAGACCTTGAGGAGTGACAGCAATGGATAAGGGGATGAGATTAGGCAAATCAGCCCCAAGGAAGCTCAAGACAAAGTTGTCGATGCTACTGGCATTTCTGCGAATTTCACGCTGGAAACCTTTGCGATTAAATATTTGGACACGATAGTTGCCACGGTCGGCCACCAGTACCTCACCTTGAGGTGTTACACAGATGCTGACGGGTAAATTGAACATACCAGGCAGAGTTCCTTTACAGCCCATCTTCTTCACAAACTGGCAGACTGGCGGGCCTGCACTGGCTCCTGCTCCTCCAGGTGATCCCTCACCTGCATCCAGGGACTTTGACTTAAAGCTACCTGGTGAGCCGCAGACTGCCTCATCTACAGCTGCAACCATGTCAATATCTCGGTACAGATCCACTTGAGCTCCCATTGCACCACCAGAGGCCCCTGCTGCCCCACCTTCTACATCACCTTCAAGAGCTATCTCTAACCCACTCTCTTCATCATCTGTATTGACAGTGTACGTGTTTGTGGTCAACTGGCCCACCTCTAAAGGCTTCGAGTGCTCTGGTTGGACCAGCTCTGGTTCTTGCAGCTGAAACGTGGTGGGCAGGCTGCTCCTTAGATCCAGCTCATCGTCATCGCTGCCACCACCATCATCTTTCAGCAAGGCGATATCACTCTGCCTCACCTGCATCGTCAGATAATCACAGCGTGACACCACTTTTACCTCTGCGATGTTAAGGTGATATGTCTGCTCCTCCAGGACCTGCCCATTGAGCTTTTCCACTTCTGCCATGGAAGTTGTGAATGTCCTTCGTGATCTGCTGAGTTCCTCTTGAAGCCGTTGCTCACGTGTAGCATACTCCTGCTGCACTGCTCGGTACTTAAGTCTCAAAGATTTGGAAATGTTTTCAATGGCCATCTTTTTCTTCTGAATTTCACCCATAACATCACGCAGAGCAGCTAGCTTGCCACCCAGTTCTTTACGACGTTGTTCAGCAGCCACCCTAATCGGCTGGACTGTATGGCCTTGATGCAGGTGGCCCTCACCTTTACAGAGCTCACACAGGACTGTGGCACAATCATGGCAGTATTGTCGTGGTAGACGGTTGCAGCAGGACTTGCACATGAGGGCGGCAGCAGCAGCACTGCAGGATATAGTACAATCTAGGATCTTGAGGACAGTGAGATTATCAGCCAGCTGGAAGATGCTGCTCATACGAGAGACCTTGCTACAGAAGGGGCAGCGCACGCCATTGATGGTAGTAGCCAACAGCTTCTCTAGACACTGCCGGCACACTGTGTGACCACACTGCAGGAGTTTGGGTCTCAGCTGATCTGGATTGTAGGTCTCCAGGCAGATGGGGCATTCAAGAACCTCCCTCATTAGATCAGGGTCCAGCGAGGAAGTTGGTGACGCCATTATAGTTCCTTCCTCACTTCCTCTGGGAGAGAAAAACAAACAAACAAAAAGAACAGCAATGTAATTATATTTCATAATTCTACATTCTATTTTTTCATAATGCTCAATTCTACTTAAAATATATCATAAGGTTACTAACTTTTGTGAGTATAAAGTAATTTGTTAGGCCTCATAAATAAATATTACACTTGATGCTACACTGTTTCACATATATTATTAAATATTACTAAAGTTACAGTAAACAGCAGGGTTTATAGACGCCACAAATCTGTCATTGAGTGGATATTTTGCATCTTTATTTGTTAAAAAAAATGATAAATATGCAATCAGCTTAACTCACACTGCAAGCTAACTCCACTCTGTTTGAAATGAGCAAGTTGTCGCAGTGGGTTGACATAAAAATGAGGATAAAATGACTTATTTTGTTGACCCTGTTCACAAGTGGGATACTAACAATAACAATGTAACGTCCATTAATATTTGTTTGATAACATTAATTAAAATTGACGGCATCATCTCGCCAGAAAGAAGTACGTTTCCACACACAAGCAGTGACGAGGATGACAACCTAAACGACGAGTTAATTAACAAGTTGTTATTTACTGTATCACCTGGCTAACGAGTACACAAGGTCCAACGCAATGCTAATGACAAGCAATGCGATATTCAAGCTAACTAGCTGATGTCTGGCCGCTACTGTCGCGCTCGACTGTTACTGAAACATTAAAATGACCTTTCAGTTCATGTTAAACAACGAAATATACTGACAATCGCCCAGTTTTAGATAAGTAATTCAGAGGCCTCTGCACAAGACAGGACACGTTCACGCTGCCCTTTAGACACAACGCGACAATGTTATTTAACAACATGACAGGGCTGATTCTGGTCAACGTGCAGTCAAATATAAGATATGCGGTTCCTCGTGCTCTTTTTAATGTCCGTTTAATGCGGTTTGTGTTTCAGAGCTTTACCTTGTTGTTTTCTTCAAAGAGTTGGCTGCTTGGAAGTACAGAGGTTGTGATGGGCGTGCTGAGTTTCTGCTACTGCAGCTGCTAGTGAGAGACTGCAGTGTTGACGACGTCACGTAAGCGCAGCCGGGGTGTTACGCAATTACGCACAGCTCCCGGACCGTGATGGTTGTTTTGATTGGCTACTGCGTGAAGGGGTGTTACGCGGACACGGGCACGAGCACGCAAGGATCCTGACTAATGGATCCGTGGTCCTGATGCAATTCGTGGGACTTTACTGGGATTATGGGATGTTTGACTTGTCTTTTGCCTTATTCATCCATTCACTTCCACATAAAGATGGCAAATGTTATTATTTATTTTCCATTTAGTTAAAACCCACCCAAAATAGCCCAGCTCTCATTTGAAACTCATTTAAAACAGAGACGAATCTGTCTATGTACCTTACAAAGAACCAGACATAAAACACATTTTAACTTGCGTGAAGAATAAACAGACCTGTAACTCAGAAAATAAATAAGGAAGATCACCTGAAACACTGCCCATCAGATTCTAATGTATTAAAAACTACCTGAGAAGGTTTGAGGCTTTGACCATCAGTTGTAAGTACAGAGAGCAACCACTAGATGTCAGAACAGGGTCACTGGAGAATGTATGTGCAACATCTTTGAACACAGTATGAGTTAAAATGTTTTGTTAAAGACCACAAAACTGACAACGTGGTTAAAAATAACTAAATTTAGAATATGTATAAATATTGACATTTTCTAGATCAATAAACAATCTGTTGTATGTTGTTCTTTTGGATCACTATTACAAAGAAATATTATTCAAATTACTTTTGATCATGTAAATAACACAGTTATGCTTCCCATTTTAATACCGCACCCTCCTTGCACTTTAACAGTGTTATGCTAAAAAATAAGAATGTGTAATATTAATAAGGAGTATGAGGTAGTTATAACAAGGGTCTGTTAAAATCAGAAGTCAGTGGTACTTCTAGCACTTGCTGCTGTTAATAAAGCAAAAACCACACTTCCAGCAGGAACCACATCAACATCTGTATTAAATTGCTATGGAAGATACAGTGTCTGACACCTTTGTTGTTGTTGCCGGGGCAACATAACCCTGGCCAGAGGGGATGTGTCCCTGATGAGTAATTACACTGCAACCAGTCTACAAAGACATTTTAATTAACAAAGGCAGTGTAAGATCAGTGGCGGGGAAATTTACTCTATTCATCTCTTGACTGTGTATTATGGTGACAGGCAAGTGCTGCATAAGCATCACACTCATTCCACACAGCAAAGAGCTGTCACACTTTATAAAGAAGCAAAATGACGTGGTATTCTTTTAAATGCACCAAAAAAAATACATGAGGTCTAATTAAATTTTTCCTTTTGAAGATTTTAGTGAAACTATACATTTTAGAAACACAAATCTGAAAGTATTTCTGTGATCCCAGAAGGAAATACCATGTTAAAGCAGTTTATTACACCACTGTAGAAGTATTACTTACAGTAAAGGCACTCAAAGAAGAAGGAAGAAGTTGTAAAACTCCAAATGTTCATTCAAAAAAGATCCCGCACAAGATTGATGTCATCTGTCAGATTTCTGTTATTTTGACAGTCACGTGACTTGGATTACATTTTATTCTCCATAAATACTTGACAGGGCCACATCTTTCATGAAACACACTTGTTAATATAGTTGTAATCAATTATAATCTAGAGTCAAATGATTTAAAAGGTGAATATGACTGCCTTGCCACAGCCAGCCTGATCTACAGGGCTTTATTGTGAGAGCTGGGTGATGACAGCTCTTTTCTGTGTCTGTGTTGACTCAAGATGTGGATGTAATTGGGCTCTAGGGCCACCCCTCAAGCCTGTTTACATACTGTTGCACATGAAGTTACCACCCACCCTTTCAAGTGGTTTCCAGTATCTTAAAGATGCACACTGGGAGTTAGCCACAAAGATCTACATAAACAAATGTAAAGACTTTATTTCCACTCACACGAACACTAAAGGACATAACTACAACTGAGGATGTAAAGGTCACGTCCTCGCTCCTTTTTCTGGTGATTTAACAAATTTCAATAACAATAATTGAGTTATTGTAGTTGGTAATATTAGTTCTGCAACTTTAAGTTACATCAAAATGTTGTGGTTTCTTTTATGTGGTTAAATTTGAAAACTATACAATGTAATTAAATCACTTATTTTTTTCGTTCTGTGTTTTACACAGTTAAAATGTCATGACACCTATGCGATTTTCCCTAGTAAATAATATTCGGCAGAAAATAGCCTTTCAAAACACCTGTGTTATGTTTTTCACTGAGCTGTTAAATGCTTCCTGGTAAAGCACATGTGCTGGTATGTGTTTGTGTTTGAGAAATGAAAGGTTGAAAGTTTATACAGCCATTCCGTGTCCTGGGTTAACTTATTTAATATTGTTGATATCACGGGACTCTAAGGGAAACTGCACATTTGGACACAGTAGTACATTTCTCTCTCTCTCTTTCTCTCTTTCTCTCTCTCTCTCTCTCTCTGTCTGTCTCAACACACACACACCCAGACACACATACACACAGTATTTTGCAGTTCCTGCACTATATGTTGTCTTTTTGCTGCTGAGAAAACTTTGAGGGATGTTTGATTTCACAGTCATTAAAACTGTTAACAGGAAATAAGTCATTTAAAATATTATCCATAATTGGTCCCAATTAACCTGCCTTGAATAATGTCTGTGGCTTTTCTCTGCTGTCCTTCAGGTTTTGGGTTTCCCCTGTTATTTTCATGGTTTATATGCGTATATACTGTCTGTTTTACGTATGTGGTTATCTAATAATGTATACATTGGTAATCTCATCAATCCATCCGAGAGTTTATGTACATAAGTAGGGGTGTGTGTGATTTTAACTTTAAACATGAGTAAAAGTATATATTTGCTGACATATGTTTCTTCACATTGTGTAGCACTGAGTGATGTTGTGTAATGTCTCCGTGCTGCATCATAAGTCAGTGATTCCAACTTCAATTCATTTTTCTTGTCACTGGAGTGAATCGTGGATCACAGTTTGGAAAACTCTCAAGTTTTTCCTCTGTTTTTGTAAAGTAAATACACGCAAAAGCACATCTGCCACATCAGCACAGATTTCCTTGAGAGTAACATGTCGCCTGATGTGTCCTCCAAGTGAATCACTCAGCACCCAAGTAGCATTCTCTCCTGTCTGCTCCTCCCCTGCTTCTGTCGCTGCCTCCTCTTCCCACATGGTGTGTTGTTTTCTCACTGAATGAGGAAATGATGAGAAAGAACCCCTCCGCCCCCCAACTCCAGTGAGAACATCAAACAGTGGTAATTGACACTTAGGGGAAGAAGCCAGTGACTCTTCTCCCTTCCTCCTCCCTCCCATTCATCCTTTGTCCATGAAAGCTGATGACAGTAGGGGATTAGTTGTAGTTTTTTTTTTCTTCTTTTCCTTGGCAGCAAGTAAAATAAATCCAGATGTGGATATTCTGTCCAGCTGAGGGACTGTGAATGTTCTTTGCCAGCCCAAAATGAATTGTTTTATGGACATGCAGATAAGAAAAAGTTGAGGAAGAAGGGATTGATTTTATAATTTGGGAAGAGGACACACGAAAGTGGAAATAATAGCTGTTCCAAGAATACACTGTATGTCTTTCTTCCATTTTCCTGAAATTAAATGTGAATTATCATTGTTGTTGTGCACCTTCCTACTTGTAGCTCCTCTATCCTCTTTACCTGTCCCAACAGAAGCGACAGACCAAGGGGCTGGCGCAGGTGGGCGGCGAGAGCTGAAGTCGGTCCCCTTCATCAGCTACCTGTCTGCGCTGCAGAAGAGCCAGCTGTTGTCCGATGACATGGTGAATGGCGTTGAGATTCGCTGTGAGGAGAAGGGCAGCTGTCCAGCTGGTTGCCACCTGTGCCATCACCAGACCATGATGGGCGGCGTGTCGGGGAGAGGCCACAATGGTAACAGCAGGAATGGAGAGCAGACATCCCCCATCCCTGTACTGCTGGAAGTCAGCCGTGTGGTGCCCCTCTACAGTCTGGTCCAAGACAACATCACCAAAGAGGTGAGAAAGCAACATGGGGATAGAAAGTTTATTTAAGTGTGTGTGTGTGTGTGTGCGCACATGCATGTAGATAATTATGTACCTAAAGAGGGAAAGGATGACACCATGTAGCACTTTTATCAGTTTATTATAACAATATATTGTTAGATAATATGAATGAAATTTCACATGACGTCATCAGTGGCATGGTTGCTTTAACATTTTTATGAATGGTTGATTTATATGAATATGAACAGTGTCAATTTGAGCAAACATTTACTGTGAGTTAACATGTTGTGATGCACTGTGACTAAAGGTGTAACTCTGCGACTGCAGGTGTACACTTATTGTTCAATATGTTTTACCTACGTACAATCTCATACCCCATACTGGTGACAGTCCTTTCATACTACACATCCACTGTCGCTTTAACTGATGCAGTTATAAATATTCACCTCTAGGTGGCATTAGTTGGCCATTTTAAATGAACACTGTAATACACAGGGCATAAAAAAGATGACATCATGGTTTTCTCCTCTTGTGTGGAAGTCCATGTGTATATTTGTGAGATATATATGTGTGTCTTTCTAAACAAGCATACACAGCTGAATGTAATATCAACTTAATGGCCACATGTTGTGTATATGATTCATCCCGTGTGAGGCATCGTCAGACCTTTGTGCTGTAAAAGTTAATCATATCAGATTTCTTTTCCATACGGTAATTCAGGAGGGGGCTCTGGCTTCAATTGACACTTAGTTTACCACATTTTGCTCTGTTTGGATTTCATCTTGACATTGTCTCGCTACCTAACATCCGGCACATGTCTTCTCTGTGTGTGTGTGTGTGTGTGTGTGTGTGTGTGTGTGTGCGTGCGTGTGTGAGCTATTTGCAAGTGACTCACACTCAACACACACGCATGCACACGCTATAGGGAGCAGACTGGATCACACTCGCCCCCAATCAGGCATCTAATTACCTTACCTTCTGAAATTACTGTAGGCAGCGACAATACCAGAGGCAAAAATACAAGCTTATGCACTCACTTTCACTCACAATTATATATGTACAAATATGTCCATACACACACACACAACAAAGCCCCCTGTACGTGCCGCTCATAACAAGCACCACAGCCCCAAAGAAAAGAAGGCACAATCAATAGCAGACAGTCCCTAGTGGGCCTCATCGATAGCTAAACGTGAGGAAGAGCAAAATGTCTCTTTTCCCTCTCTTCCAAACACCTCACTATCCATCCTTCTCTCTCCCCCTACCCAACCTGTGGTCTTCTGGGGATGTGAAGAGTGAGATGTATGAGGAGGAGGAGAACGGGTAGACTGCAGTGGATCGCTCTGGCAAGCCCCTCTGAGGTAGCTTGAGGCAGGATTATTAGCTTCTTATTGATGTCATCGACCTCTTGGGAGGGAGGGGAGTCCATCACTCTGCTCTTCGTTTCCTCTCTTTCTCTTCTTCTCTTGGCTGCAACTGCTGCCGCCACTGTTAGTCTCAAAGGCACTAACATATATTGCATTAGAGACGAACAACACAACAACCTGCTCCTCTACACACACAGGCACTCGTTCTCTCTTACTCTCTCCCTCTCTCACACAGTCTCTTTCTCTTTTTGTTTTTGTGTATGTGTCTTTGTCACATACACTTTTACTTGAGACTATCTTTCTACTTGGCTGTGTCTATTGGGAGAGACGGCTGCCATGTTGCAAAAGCTTTCCCAGAGATGAGGTTCTATTTTTTTTTTTTTTTTTACATTAGAACAACTGATACAATCAAAATAGATGCTTAGTTGTCCAGTTCATGATTAGGTGGACTGAGGTAATACCTGTGCCTATTTGTATGTATGCGTTTGCGTATGTCCACTACCAGGCTTACGTGAGCCTGTCACTCTTTCTGTGGCTCCATTCCTCCCTCCTCACTCAGCTACCTTAATCTTTCAGTGGCCTGTCCCTGGCTGTCTGACTGTTTGACAGGACATGTCATGTCCCTTTCACATCAATCTCCTCATTATTAAGCCAGAGGGGGATTTTGTTACAATGTGAAATTACCTCTTTCTTGAAAAGACCACTACCGGGACAGAAGAAACAGAAGTAAATGCTGAAGAGGCAGACCAGCATGTCTGCCTTCTTCTAAGCTCGCTCAGTGTGGCTCTGTCAAAGAGGAAAATGTGGAATAAAGTATTTCTTTGTACATCTGCCAAGTACTGACATTACCAATGACTTGTTAAGGATTTGGGGAAAATAATACCTGGAAAGCTGATCCTATCAGCCACTACTGGATAGTTACCTGAGTGTTTCCCAAAAACACATTAATGTTGGTGCAACCAAACAAAGATATCTGCTCCCATCACAATATATTTGAAAATGACTTAAAAAAAACTGCACTCCTTTCTAGAGACAGCTGAATAGTGAGGGCATGAGAATTTTTCAAATAATAATGATGTTACTATCATAATCATCATCATCATCAGCAGCAGCAGCAGTAGTAGTAGTAGTAGTGGATGCATAGCTATATTTGCTGCTACTCTATTGTCTCAAGTGATCTGTAAGAAACTTAATTATTATTCTTTTCTTTGGAAGGAAAGGTTTGAGGTCTGCTCCCTCATTGTCTTGGTATTGAAAACTTCTCGGGCTTGGCTTGCTTTAAACCTGGTCTTGACTTGAATTCGACTGGAACTGGTTTTGGAATTGGCTAGGACTCGACTAAGGTGGTCTTGCTTACAGCCCTGGTGTGTGCGCGCAAAAACACACACACACACACACACACACACACACACACACATACACACAGATACTCCCCTGTTTTAGTGCCAGAGAAAAATACCTCAGTGGATAAATAAATAAGCTTACGCCTGTGGAGCTTGCCAATGGTCCTATGCCCTGTGTTGCTGTGACTGAATTATGGCAAACCTTTTGAACAAATTGGTTGTGAGTCTAATGGGTCAGAATGCTCTATATCTTGCAGAGCGGATGCTGTCATGCTCTCACCATAACACACCACTGCAGACCTCCACACAGGGGTATGTCTAGAATTGTTTCAGTAAGGGCAGGAGGGGCACAGAAGAGCAACAATGTGTTTGCACCACAACAAAAGAACAGGCAGAGCAGATGTATTTGTAAAGGGTTGGAGGAAATTACTTCTTGGGACCTTTTTAATCAGTACAATATACAGTTATTGCTACTAGCTACCAACATTTTCCCATTTAAGTTGATTAAGAAGACCACCAGCATTACAAAGAGCAGGACATCCAGAATGCTCATGTTAACTCGAGGAAAAAATCTGCCACATATTACAGTTCATCCAGTCTCATAATATAATTCACACATGAAGAAAAACGTTTCACTTTCAAGAACATAATTTCAGTACCAAGGAGAGTGCAAGTTCCTATAAGTCAATAAACAGATTCACATAAAGCCAATATGGTCAATATATCTTATGTTCAAGTCAACATTTGGTCCATAAAACCTTAATTACATCAGCAGTAGTATAGGCGTGTCTAAAAAGTTTAAGTGTCATATTTACTGCTCTGACACTAAATTCCACCATCTCTTTCCTGGCAGAAAGAAGGATCTTAGTGAAACTGTTCTAATAAAATCTTATTACTCATCCAGCTTATGTGATTTGATGATGAATGATTCAAAAGCACCACTGGTACTTATTCGCTTCAAGGATAGGTTTATAATTTTTCAAGTCAGATGCCCATAATCATCAACAGCTGATCATCATCAGCTGTAATCATTCCTCATTTTCAAACTGGCTATACTGGGAGATGTGATTCTCATCTGTTCATCACACATTTCTCAAGTTTTCTTTTTAATATTTCAAGGCTCAAGGCTTTAATTCTAAACAATTGATTTCTTGTATACAATGTTTGTTAGGTTTGTCAGATTTTTAATACACACCATGACAGAGAACAAGTTTTATATTTTAGATTGCAGTTTTGATTTGTTACCTTTGATAATGTCGACTCAGTCTTCTGTTTTGTAACACACAATGACCTAGCAGACTAATTGATCAATTGACCGATAGATTAGATCAGAGTCTTCTCAGACAGGGTTGGCACACCTGGAAAAAAAAACAAAACAGTACCTGCTGTTTGAGGGTTCTCCATTGACAATGGCAATCCCCCATCAACCTCTGGATGAACCAACCCTCCATCTGCCCCCAGTGTCCAATTTCCTGGAAGTACCACTTTTGATAAGGTTCCTAGAAGCAGCCCATTGGTTTCTTTGTTAACACCATTAGCCCTGAATGATTGGAAGGGCCACATAAACGCATTCATGTGTGCGCATGCACGCACACACACTGACACACACACACACTTAGGTCACCACTGATGGTGTCCTGTTTGTGCTGACTTAGACTCTTTACAACCACTGGTGATCATCTTATAAATCAATACTGCGGGCCAGCTGGCCAGTGTTTTCGTGTATTAGCCTCTGAAGATAGACAGTAATATGGTCAGCTTAGACTCAACAGACAGATTAATACGTTAAAGAGGTCACAATGGCCTCCCTTGCCTTCTTGTAAGTCACGACAGGCTTCTACGAAAGTGAAAGGTCCAAATAGTATTTTGGTGCCAGTGAGTCTGCAGGGCCCAACTGACGTCAAAGCTTGGAATTTGCGGCTAAAGTTGTTGCTGATGCTCAGTGGCCTTGCTGTTCACTGATCTTGTCTTCTTTTCAAAGCAGGGGGTGATTACATTTCAGCTCAATTTGTTCAGTATCGATAAGGTCAATGGAGATGAACTGTGGCATATTTGTGAAACGGTAGAATAATGTGTTATTGTAACCATAGGGTCATCACCAGTTCCTGAAAGCAAATCTGTCATGACTACACAAAAAAACTGTCTTAGACTGTTACCCTTACAACGTTCATATATTACTCTTTGTCATAATACTTGCTCTTTTAACATGAAGCATAGAAGAAGATTAGTTTGTGTGCTTAACCAAACTGGGCAACACAGAAAATATATGGATCTATAATGTTCTGGGAAATGCATGATCTTTGGCCAATCAATAAAGTATAGGATATCCTCCTCTTTTCGGATTTGACTCATCTAATAACTGCACTGAACACAAAAGTATTCTCTCCCAGGCCTTTCAATGTGTCTGTTTATTGCACTAAAGGATATTTCTTACTGACTCTGGCCTTTTTTCGTGCATCAGCAGGACATATTACTGTCCTCACCACCACACACTTGTCATATTATCACTTTTCATGTATCAGCTAACTATCACTTTTCTTGCATTTCTTGCTTTTTTTTTAAATTTTCATCTTCTCTTTTACCTCCTATGCCCCCCCCCACCCAACACCCCACCTCATTCTGTAAACCACAATTAGATTCCCTGTTTACTCAGTGGAGACTGGCTTGCATTACTCTTCAAACATAAACACGGCAGTAATCGCTTTGTCTATTTTTCACAAGTGCAGCCATGCAATCAAGCGCGCAGACCCATATGGGGTTTTTCTAGGAATCTGGTGGTGGTAAACGGATGGCGGTCCTGTGGTTTTTCTCTCTTTTGCCCCCTAGCAGTGGAGGTCATTTCTCATTTCTCATATTTGTCTAGTCTGTGTGCATGCATAGACCTTGAGTCCAGGTTTTTCCTGTTGCCTTTGTCTGTGGCCTGCTTCCCATCGACATGAGGTGGCAGGACCCCTGCCGCTGTTGTTTTCTGGCAGCAGTTAGCTACATGAGTTCAAGCAAGGGGGGGAAATGTAATAACCTTTTTCCCCTTTTTGGTTTTCTAAGGGGTTATTATATAGCCATGGATTACAGTGCTTGCCTAGTCCCTGTAATAACTGCTCATTCAGCAAGCTCATTTAGAGGGGCTTGCATTGGAGGATAAATAATGGGAAAGCCTTGACTGTTGACAGATCTTGATACTGACCCACAGTAAGGTGGAGAATTCTATGAGAATCTGGAGTCTCCTTTTTCACACCTTTATTTTTTGTTCGTTTCGTGATTTTTTTTCATCGTATTTCCTTTGGTCTCTCCAGCCTCATCATCTTTTTTTTTTCCTCAATGTTTCCTACTCTACCACTCGTTTAGGTCACTTTCACTCTCAAGATCCTTTGCCTTGAGTGAAAGCAAGTGGTATTGGAAGAAGTCATTTCCCATGAAAGTCTGTTGAGCCTCCTTTACAGCTAACAATGCAGTGTTGTGGAAACGCTAACATCAGCTTCTGAGTGCATACCCTGACTTGTTTTTTTGGCCAAAGCATCTGCCTTTCTGGTCAGGACGATGCCCAAAGTCATCTCAGATGTCACTTCCACTAATCAACACACTGCAGAAATCTTCCTTGGCATTTCTCCAATGAAATGAAACAACCAACTGTGGAAATCAATCATTAATTGGAGTGTGAGTTCACATGTGCCCATGTGTACGCGCTGCATGTGCGCGGTTGTCTTAAAGATGTGTGTGGTCTCATCAATTCCTTTTGCTTTTGGATGAATGAATGTCATGGTGTATTGGAACAAAGGAGTGGCTCCTCTGTTTTTTTTTTTTTTTTGGATGGCTGGTACCCAGTGATAATGTTTCCACATGGTTCCAGTGTCCTATTTTTGTGACCATGATCAAGCACATCTCCAAAGTTGTCTGCGTGAGGCAGCATTGCCAACCAGTTAGAGCACATAAATAACTGAGTGCTCCATTGATCCATAGTGTGAGAGGGGGAGCCAGAGGGCTGGCGAACTCCCTTGAACTCACTCTATATCATGCCTGTGGCTTTAGGGAAAGCCCTGACATTATACTTTATTGCTTTGACAGTTATATTGGCATTTTGCTGCCTTTTAGAGGATGACTGAGCTTCTGCCTTTGATTTTTCTTTCACCCGTTAATGAAGCAGCACAAGGAGATGTTAGGAGATGATGTCATCTTCTAACATCTCCCTGCCCGCCCCCTCCATCCCTTTCACAGACAGACTGACAGCGACACCGATAGATACACACACACACACACACACACACACACAAACATATGCATAGAATGGAGAGAGTGGAAAGCGTCACAGCTTTCACATCTCCATCATAAAAGTCACAGTGCATCTATGATATCCCAGTCTAAGCTTGTCGATGTTAGTGAGATGTTCCTGCCTCCCAGTAATTGGGAACGGTGGGTATGAAAAGGTCACTGTGTGTATATATATATATATATGTGTGTGTGTGTGTGTGTGTGTGTGTGTGTGTGTTCTATCTTTGTGAGACCCATTTTGAGTTCTGGACCTGGAGGCATGACATTTTTGCAAGGACTTCCTGGCTACTAGTACTCACTTCTTCAAGGGGTTATTAAAGTAAGGCTGAGGTTTGACAGGTTAGCACTCGTGGTTCATGTTAAGAGAATGGCAAAAGGAAATGAATATGGTGAGTGAAAATCATCATATGGACGGAAGTACAAGTATGTGTGCCTGGGTTGTGGAAAAGGTGGGCGGGGTGACAGATGGGGGTGGGGTAATCGTAGATGGACGGTGGCGCATGTTCCAAGAGATAATTGCATTTCTCTCACCTGTTACCCTTTACAGGCCTTCAAGAGTGCCACAATGAGCTCATACTGGTGTGCCGGAAAGGGCGATGTCATTGATAACTGGTGTCGCTGTGACCTGAGTGCCTTCAGCAAAGATGGCCTGCCTAACTGCAGTCCCCTCAGGCAGCCAATGTAAGTGTGAGGTGACACCATGACACCTAGGAATTCATGCACAAGAGACATTTCATGGATGCATGCACTGATGCACTGCAGGCATACTCACATATGCGTGTACATGCACATACACACACACAAGCACACATATATGTATGTATATATGTATGTATATGTATGTGTGTGTGTGTGTGTGTGTATATATATATATATATATATATATATATATATATATACACACACACAACACACACACCTGTCTCTACAGACTCCTGACACACTTGAGAAAGTTGTAGACACAATCACAGTCCCCAAAGTTCTAATAGCTGTCAGTCAGCCCTTACACCCCTCTGAAAAGAACATGCTCTCATTCAAGGTGTCCTAACAATACTCCTGAGGCTTTTGTGAGTCATCTACCCCAGCTATTGTTGCCCTGAGAAGTTTTAAAGAGAAACAGGAAGTTGAAAGGGTAAGGCTTCAGAGGATAAGGCTATGATGAAAGTATTTAATTAGAGAGTCAAAAATAAAATGTCCCTATTAGTTTAATACAATCCAGAACGTGTGCCAGCATTCATTGGAACCACAGTAGAATGATGACAAAAGCTTAACAAGGACAATATATTGTGATGCTGCAAGAATGATGACACTTGCGTCATGATTTATTTTTTATTTTTTATTTTTTTGCAGAGTCACTGTTCATATATATATATATATATATATATATATATATATATATATATATATATATATATATATACTTGTATAAACTTGATACTTAATTAAAAAAATCCACACCATGTGGAGGTAATACTGTAACATTTCTTCCCAAGCAGCTGATGCTAGACCAATTAAATTTAAAATCTCTTTGTCCACAGTCAAACAACACCAAGGACGGCAGTGTATCAAATGTTTTTGAATTTGTTTCACCTTGTCATTGATAGGTAAAGAGTGTTAATGTCATTGCCCAACAAAAAGGTGGCATCAACATAAATCTTATTTACAAGGTGAGATGGCAGTAGCATTGTCATCTGAGCAGGTGTGGCCCAACAGCTGGAACCACTCCAACATACAGGGGGATATAATACATAACTTCAGGGATTTTAGCTACAAGGTGCATCTTTAGGATGGCTTTTCAAAGGTGTTTAATCACATATTTTTTATTTTTTAATTCATCTTTTGAACTATTTATATTATGACTTAGTTTCAAGTGAATAATAATCGTAACTGTTAATCAGATCTCACGCATTCACATTTTGGGCCCATAGATTGTATTCACTAGACTTCCCGCTACCTTACAGTACTTGTAAATGGCATGAAAATAATTTATTGACCTTTCTAATTTTATTGTATCAAACAGATCACCTTCCAATATTACATTTCAAGGTGGTTGTGAAGCCCAGAGGAATATATTCTACATTTTACAGCTATTCCTGCGAGAGAAAAACTATTTGTGCCACATGCTCTTGTAATGTAGACTGTAAGCACCAGATTAAATTTACCTCACAGCCCAGCACCATTCCTTTGGGCCTGAATACTTACTGCTAAAGTGCATTTAGTTTCCAAAATCAAGAATGAATATTGACTGTCAGTTTTAAAGCCAAAGCAAGTCAAAAACTCCAGATCAGCTCCTAAATGGAAATTGCGGTGAGACTGTTTTAAATCTTTAGCAATACTTTACTGAAAAGTAGTGGTTTTTGTGACATATGCATTGATACTTGAGACTTAGATTATGCTACACAAGTATTGCACAAATAGCTTGAGATGCTTTTATGGCTGTTTTGTTTGTGGATTGTGGTTGTGCAACTGGAGAAGAAGGGTGTGGTTCTACAACCAGAGTTTTGGTCAGGCTTTCCCTGGGTGCATGCCTGCTGGCACGGAAGGGCCAGAGAAGAGTCGCTGCAGCAGTTAAAAAGATCTACAACTCTGACCAGCGGCAGAGTGTAAGACCCGTAAAAACCTGCAATACTTAGCTTTATGATTATCTATGAGGATGAAACACAATGGCATGCTCTTTATGAAAGAGGGATAACCTACCTCTCTCATGCCATTGTCACAGACACAGCTGGAGGGCAGTCAAAATGAAAATACTCTTCTTTTATCTCTTTTGAGGGATTAAAGAGGGAAAACTGCTCAGAGAACACTGCTGGAGAACAGGTGGCTTCGGAATGTTGTTTTGTTCAAAGCCACTGTTTGCCATCCTGTTGTCCAGTGAGATATTGGCAGAGGTGTTACAGTTCCTGCTCCAACACAGCAATGACCACATGGGATTCCTACTCACCCACTCTTGGTTTAGGTCCACACTTTCAGCATCAAGCACATTCATGAATGCAGTTTAATTTGGAATTTTGTAGATCGTGGCCACAAACAGCTGTTTTATGTTTGAAATCTCTTTATTTTTGTTTATTTCATTTTCCATATCTGTCTTATATACTGACTTCTCCATGTTGGTCCATTAGTTTGCGCCTCGCCCCTTACCTGGAGCCCTCAAGCACAATGGTGGCCCTGGAGTGGATGGATGTGGAGCCTCTGATTGGCTGCAAGGTTTCTGACTACATCATCCAGCATAAACGAGTGGAGGATCCTTCGGAGGCGGAGGTCTACACAGGTAGAAAAACTAAACACCAAGCAGATATGTGATCACAGTTTGTCACATAAAATCAAATAAATTCACATTTTGTTAAATGTATATTGGACGTTTAGTTGACTTACTGTTGTTTTTTGTTGCTTGAGTAGTATTATATTCATATTCAGTTCTTCTGGGAATCACTGTCCTGATAATCATCACTTTCTATGGCCATTTTTTATATTCCACCATGTTTTTATTGGTTTTCCTTTCCTATCCACAGATGTAGAAATTAAGTAGCATTGTGGTTCTAAATGGTCTAAATTTGGTTAATCCTCTGATAAACTGGCTGAGTTTGGGAAAGTTCCATCAAAACTCTGAACCACAGTATGTTTTAATGTCAAATAAAAGAATAATTACATTGTTGACCATGCTTGCATCCTGCAAGGCAAGAAATCAATGATGAGCCATGGTTTAGGTCAGAGATGAGATGATGAGAACAGGGAGGACATTTAAATGCCACAGATAAGTAAAAGAATAAAGATGTTTGATGAGCCAGTGGGAAGACTCCTAATGGGAAGATTTAAATTACCGTTGTAGAAAATGAGGTTAAAGTTTTGGACTGGATAAAGAACAGAGGGAGGGGCTTAGACTTAGGATGGGAGAAAATGACGTAGGGCAATTTATCAGGCGCCGTAAATGGTGCTGACCATTGTGCCGTAGGGCTAGGGAAGTGGTCATGGTTGTGACGAGGGGCCGGGGTGAATCAGAGGAAGGGTGATAGGAATTTAATAATACTGGAGAAATGAGGTGGTCTGGCTGACTGAAGCTGGCTTTAGTCATTGGGAAGTATGGACAGGCCATCCATCACCCCTGGGAGGAGTGCTGATGAAGCGTGGGCACCAGCGAGCGAGGAGAGGGTACAGACAGCTAGACACAGGCATGCTGGCAGAGGTGAGGTAGGAAGGGGCAGATGGTGTGGGTGACTCACTCTGCTATGTGCCAGTCACCACTATAAATCATGTCATAACAAACAGTACAATATACAGATTAGAAGTCATTGTCTTTCTCTTTCGTCTTTTGTCTCTTTCTCTTTCCTTAATGTCTGCCGCTGTGTATTTCTAGCTATTAGTCATGTCTATCGTTTTTACTCTCTCAACTTTCTTCAAGTAAAAGGCACCTCAGTCGAGTGCACTGATATGTGTCTGCGTGGGTAATGTTAATTGGCAGGGAATTGAAGCTGGCTATAGGTTCAGTGGAGACATCATTAGGAACTGTATAGGTATGCATCTGAGTAGCTCCTACTTCCACTCTAAGTACTAAAAACTGTAGCTGTTCAAAACCCCCATTGTTCCCCAGAATGTGGGGATCAAGATTGCTGATACAAACTTGGAAGGCATTACTGGGGTAGATTTATGAAATAATAGCAGCCTCTTAAAATGATGAGATCTTGTTCTCTGGACTCAGCAAATAAAAAGGCATAGTGTTTGAGAAGTATCATTTTCTCACACTTACTCTGACTTATTTTGAAATTATTGGATTTGTACTCCCTGTACCCACTGTTGGCTCCTTATTTGTGGACCATCTCAGAGGCACTTTCTAGGAAAATGGTGGTTGGTATAATGAAATCAAAAGCTGAGATAAATGAGAAACCCTGTTTAGCCTTGTAACCTGCTCACCTTATATATACAAAGTAACACTTATCTCCTGCTCTCAAGCTCCATCATTCCTCAGTGCTTTTCTCTCAGCACTCCTCAGTACTCCTCTTGACTTTCGCAGACACACACACATTCCCCTGTGGAAGCTTCCAGTGAAACCAGTCTTCTACTGTTGGCCACTGAGCAGCTCTAATGGAGCAGTTTTGGGGATAAATACTTTGCTCGAGGGCATCTTGGTGGTTTTCTGGAAAGCAAGTGTTTCTCCTTCATTTTCACTGTTCATATTTTCCAAGACTGTGTGATGATTTGAACCAGTGAGCTTGCAGTCAAGCCTTCTCCTCCAACATCTAAGGGTGGGTACACACTAAAGGATTATTCGGCTGATTTACAGTAAACCATATTCAACAATCTAGACAATCGTAAGGAAAAATCCTGATCCAAAGCTTAGTCAGGGCTGATAGTTGGCAGCGTAGAAGAGTGTGAGATGTTCAGATGCAATTTTAAACTGTTAAGTGGGAAGATTATGGAAAACAAGATTTTTTGCAGTAGAGTAGTTAGATGTGTTATTGAATGCAATAAAACTGCAAACAACATTTCTCAAAGCATGTAGAGCATTAGTCTTGTCTAGACTTAATAGTCACACAGTCCATACAGAAAGAAAATATCAATTAGGCAAAAAAAAAAAAAAAAAAAAATTGCTAAGAAGCCCAAAAGATACTCAGTTCTGAGTATAGTAGGAACACCTACCTAAACCCAGTATCTAAAGCCTAATCCAACAACCCTGTAATAAATCCTACATAGAACTGTATTGCATTATACTGCAAGGCGTTTCTGGGTTTGCATCTACTCTGACTGACTTGATTGAGATGTACAAATGAATAGAAACACCATTTATCACATTTATCACAATACAATTGAGCAGCATGATCATACAGTTAAAACATAGAATTGTAATTCATCTCTCTGAACTGACAACTGAGAATATGTGCTGGGACAAAAAAAAGTTATAAAAGACAGTTACATGGATAACGTCACTGAAATCAGAAGGCAGATGACACACAGATAAACACTGCGTGGCAGAGAGATGGGGCTTATGTTATCGCCAACAATGTCAGCAGTGAGGGTAGCACCTGCATCAAAGGGAAGGGATTCAGCCGGCGCCGGCATCCACAGAAGCTGAGGCTGCATCCGCATCCATTGCCAAGTTGAAACACTGCTTTGGGCTGGTGTCTGAGAGAGAGGAAAGATAAACAGACAGCCACACACAAACACTCAGCCCTGCTGAGCATGAGTCACACACTCAGAGCACACACATTCAGCCATGTGCACACTCATACAGATGGCAGACAGAGAGTGTAGAGATGCAGACACTTGGATGCAGCTCTCACTGGGTTCCCAAAGATATGTTTCTATGTCAGTACTGTCTAGACTACGGCAGGAGAGGAGACTGTATCTTGCGCATTTTATGTTCAGTCATATGACAATAAGAATAAATAGGTATTTTTCTGGCTTCAAGGTTTCCACAGATTTGGCTTCTCTAATTGCCATAGGGACTTGATTCCAGACATTCAGCTTGCTAAGAAAACACTGAGTACTACCTGCTGCTATCCTGCTCTTAAATTTTTTTCAGAGCCATCCAAGCAACCTGATTTGAAAATGGATTACAGATGTGTCATCAGTCTAGGTTGTGTCCAAATATTTTAAGTTTAAAGTTTTACGTGCACATAAGAAATCTAACTAATCCAATTTTAATGAAACCAAATGTCTAAATATAGCTGTATACTTTTAGATTAATGGATAGTGCACCCTTGGCTTATTTAATTGATACTAAACTGAAAAACCCTGTAACATCAAGACATCAATATTAAAATGAAATCATAGAGCCCTTGAAGATCTTCTTCTAAGCTAAATCCATAAAAGTTACTAGCCCTCTTGCTTGTAAATCCTAGAAATGATATAACACCTCTGTTAATAACAGAGCATATGACAGGGATGGATGTTTTCTGGCAGAGGGCACTGATGTTGGGTAGAGAAGTTTTAGTTTGTTATTTGTAAGTGCCTGCTTAAGTTATAAACCCTCCATCATTTATGCTGGGTGGTGTAAGGATCAATGATGTTAGCTCACTGGCTGGTTCTAATACTGCTGAAGCCTACTCCCTACAATTTATCAGTTTCTTGCTCAGTGTACACTGGCTTACTTTAAACACAAATGCATTATCATTCATTACTTTAAAGTAACATTTTCTGGCGTCATGCTCTTTCTACTGAAGAAATCTACGTATTTCTTTGAACATATAAAGGACACATGCGGCAGGGCAGTTCACTTCAGTGCACTTTTACTGTTTTTCTTCTCTTTGATTCAGGAAAATAATCTCTTAAAAGTAAAAGCAGGAAAAATTTTATGTGTTGGGATAATATTGTGCTTCTTTTTCAACTGTTTCCACTAACATGGTTTCCAACTTCCTCCACACTGCCTCTGAAAGCAGGCACGACAAGGTTACATTTTTCACTTTTTACATAGTTTGTTGACATCCCTCACTATTCCCTTTCTCTTACCTTGTCTTTGTACCTATTTGTGTGTAGCGAGAAGGGTTTAGGGGGATCAGGCCATTTTGTAGCATCACCCATTTCTCTCACATCTGTACAAACCATCAACAACAAGGCCCCTGTTTCCAATCCCCTTAGATCACCTCACTTATCAGTGCTGTTTTTTTTTGGGGGGGGGAGTCATCTTTTCTTGAAGGTTTCTCCCTGGCCCCTCACAAATCTTCCCTCTGAGGTAGGAGTGACTGAGAGATGCTGCTTTGATGTGCAACCAGAGCAGCTGAGCCCTTAGTTCATATATCTTGTTGTTTATATGGACATGGTGCTTCACTGGCAGCTCTCAGTATCTCCACCACCACCCAGGTCTGGACTTATATATAAGCTGTGTGTGACTGTAAAGCCTGGATGAGACCAACATTCACCATTGATGACAATATGTGACACGTGAGTTTGCGATTCACATGTTTTGGCACCTACTTAAATTGATTTGCCATTTCATTTATCTTATTTTTTATTTAAAAGATGCATTTTAGTAAGATGGACAGACCAACCTCAGCTTGACCTTACAAGAAACCCTTAAACCAACCAGGAAGCTGCTCTATTCATTCCATTTTGAGGCTATTTTAAGGCTGTGATTGCCAAATAATAACGCCTTCAGTGTATACACAGTATCAACAGGCTCCAGTTCTGTATTGTTGATGTGTAATATATCCTCTTGCAATTACTCTGACATACACCAGAGCAGGTCTTAGTGTTCACATTAGCAGTTAATCACGCAAGGTTGTCTCCTTGCTGGCACTTAAAGAAAAAAGAAAATCACATGTCAGTAGCAGATACTGCTCCCTTCTATTCTTGAAAGCCTCACATTTCCACATAGTAAAGTCTGGGTTTCCTCTACCAGGAATGTGAGGAGACAGGTACCTGGGTCGGCTCAGATCTACTTTGTTACACTCCTGAACCCTTCTATTTCGGGAATCTCTATCTTATCACTAGAAATTCTGTTGTTCATATGGATCATTTCAAAACCTGGGAGTGAATGTTTCTAAAAAAACTGGTAATTGCCTTTTTAATCTCTTGATTTTATTATCTAACGCTTTTAACCCTTCTCAACCGTGAAGAGTTTCGTTATGCACTGAAACTTTAGTTCTATCAGCAAAGGCAGTAGGTCTTTTATCACCATCCAGCCAGACAGAACATGTTATCCTTTTTTTTTCCGCAAATTTCAAATAACCATATGATTGCATCAAACAAAACTACTAAAAGGGAAAGATTGCAATGAAGACATAATTTTGTTCAGTAAAGTTAGTGCTGACTTAACTTTGCTTGGGTCAAGACGCTTTTTCATAGTCATCCACTGAACAAAACAGCCTAAAAAATACCACACTCATTGTTGAGAGCACTGCAATGGATGAAAGAGTGTTCTGCTTATAAGATACAATTGCAAAAAATGGCTCTTTACTGGTTCCCAACAACTCTGTTCCCACTGCAGGAAAAAACACCTGCTGTTAGCTCAACGAGGCTGTGTGTTCAAGATAGCATATCAGCATTTTTTTCCAGCCACCAGGAGTCGACAACAAGTGAGGCAGTGGCTTCTACCAGTGGGTGTTTTATTCACTACATTCATCATGTCTTTGTCACAAAAACTAACAGTCAGAATGAGGTTATTGCAGACACAGCCATTACTGCCAGGATCCAGGTCCTGAGGGTTGGTGTAGAAGAAGTCCGAACACTGCTAGTGCCAGATGTACAGATGGAGCTGACAGAGAGGGATCACCTGTTCCTACAAGGCCAGTAAGGCAAGAAAGGCACTGACTCACTGAGATGAAACATAGGTAAAGATGAGGTCATCCCAGACTGAAAGTGTATTCAAGGGCTGAAAAGAAGCAGAAGCAAAGTTGAGTTTTAATTGCCATAGACTGTTCAGTCTCCAATCGTGATAAGTGATCCTGATTAGCAAGTTCAAATGTAATTTTTGGGTGGCAGGGTAGAGTAAATAAGCTTGTAGACCTTGTTAGAGGGCAATGACTATGGCAGAAAGAACTGTGTTAAAAAGACACCCTGATCATCAGTTGTTTGTAAAACCTTTGGCAAAAACATGTGCTTTTCTTTTATCCCACCCTCCTCCTCCCAGTCTGCTTACTTCTCACTTTTCAAGACATGGAGCAAAAGTCAAATGAAACCCTGGTGATGCTACATTTGCCTGCAAATATGATTCGACCAAATGACAGGCGCTATAGGGAAAAGCATCAAGTTCTGGAAATTCTATCTGTAAACAGTATTTAATTGTGTATTGTATGATTCACAGAAAGCTGCTTCTGTAGAAAAGTATTAGTGGGCACATTTGGAAGGCATATAAATAATGTCAAATAAAAGGGTTTATAGTTGCTCTTAATGCATTCTGTTCAGGACAGTAATATGCAAGTGAAATAATGAATCAAATCATTGGTTTTAATTATATTTCAGCAAAACAGAATATCTTAGTATAAAGTGTTATGTATTGCTATTATTTGTGCCCCATTCAGTCTCTACTTTTAATTATTTTGTATATCAATTGGATTGTTTTTTATTAGTGTGAGAGACTGTAAGAGTGTTTCTTAATATGTTACTTGTCTCTTATCATTCAGACTGCTCATTCCTACCTTAAGGGTTTTGGATCCTCGTGTAGTTTATTTGACAAGCTTCTCCTCCTCTTGTGATTTCACTTGTCACATCAGTGATGGATATGCTTAGATGAGTGATCCACTTCAGTGGGCCTCATGCAGGCCTCTAGATGGCACACCAAGGCAGAGGCAGCATTTACAGAGAAGCTGGATGGATAAGCAGAGCTGTTGTATTTAGTGTGAGGATCAGCATTCTTCTACAGCAATAGGTCAAACCAACAGTGATATGTAAGAAGATATTTGTGATCACAGATGATAATAAGAAATTTGATAAGGGCATTAAAAGGGATAAATGCTAAAAAAAATCTGTAGATGTAGCTTTAATACCTGCAACTGCCAAATATAAGTGACAAAGCAGCAAAGAATAAGCAAAATAAGTTTAAATGCTACTCTACTGACATTGAATTGAGGTCCCTTTAACTTGTGTTTTAAGGCTGTGATCAAATTACAAGTACAACTGTCTAAATCTATACTGGTTTGGCTTTTGTGACTAGATCAATAATAAGAAACCTGTCTGGTTCTATTTAAATTATATTTATCTACAATACTAGAGCCAGATGATCACCCTCTACCAGTGGAAACAGCTTCTTTGTAAGTGAGTGAACACATCATACTATTATTGTAACTGCAGATTTACATTCAAAAGGATGCAAGATTGTAGTTTGGCTGTATGGGAATAATTAGTGGCTTACCTACATTGTAATGTCAGACATCCCTCAGCTCTGTTTCCTGTGTATCTCACTGGGAGTTCCCAGAAGAAGAAAAAAAAGTAACATGGCAAAAATGTGATGAAATTTCTCTAATAAAAGGTTTAAGCAGAAGTGCTTTTTATTGGCTGAATTCAGAGAGCTTCTGGGTTCCATCAGCCCATTTTTACAATCCCTCTCGTCAGCTGCTAATTTGGGTGGCTTGTCCTTAAATCACAGTTATGCTGAGGTGACACTTTTTTGTGAAAGCGCTCATCAGCGTAGCACTGTGCTTCCCACAACTCTCACACAAATGCACACACTTAGCGCTAATTAAAAACCTGCGAGTCTCTGTGTTGCGTCACCAGTGTTTGACACCTGATTCTGTGACATGAGGAACAACTGAGGGCAGGGCAGAGCAGGAAAATTACACGGCTTGGCAAGAACGAGAAAGTGAGAAAAGATTGTATGAAAATGTGGAAAGGTATGGCGAAGTGAGAAGAACGCAGAAAAAAAGTGAAACCCAGAAAAAGACAAAGGAGAGGAGAGAGATCACATTGTAGAGGAGAGGAACAGGGACACAGACAGAACCAGCACTCAGGGTTACACAGCAATGATGTCACCTCATGCTGGCACTGTTGGACTGAGAAACAGATTAGCCATTTGATCTTTGCCCTTATTTTAGTTCCAGTTTCCTCCTCCCAGTTCCCGTAGCTAGCTTATTGGGACACATGACATGTGGATCTTCTCCTCTGCCTTTCTCTTCTCTAATCACATTCCTCATACCTCTACGTACCTCACTACTTTCCTCATGTCCCCCTTTCTTCTGCAATAAGGGTCAGTGGTATCCCCCTCCCCTGTTCATGTAACAGCTCCATTATTGGTTGAGACCAAGAATGCCCCTCCAAAGCGTCGATAAGCCCTCATTCAAAGAGATTGAATTATATGGAGATAAACGGTGTCCTTGAGCATGGGTGCAGATAACAGATTGGAGTGACACAGCTGACTCTCTTTGTTTTGTTAATTAAAGATGACCTCATCGCTAAAAATGGACGCTGTGCACCTCCTCGTCACGAGCCTCGCCATCAGCAGATTGCAGATTGCAGGCAGGGGGCCAAGGGCTTTCTGCATTCCCTTTCCCTTTTTGCTTCCTTTCCCATTTTGCTTCTTCACACACACAGTTATTCTCTCTCTCTCTCTCTCTCTCTCTCTCTCTCTCTCTCTCTGTCTCTCTGTCTTTGACTTTTCTGATTTCATTTTTTTTCCCTCCTTCGCTCAATAGCCATGACACCCCCTTGGTGTCCCTCATGTAAATAGGCATACTTGATGTGTGTTCATAGAACCTCTAACTCACATTAATGGACTGGTGCTCAAATTGAGACAAGACAAGGATGCTTCCCTTCAGTGCCTTTTTCATTCATCACTGTGTGCTGTGAGGCATTGTGTCCCTATCAGTCAAGAAGATGCTAATGAGATTTTTAGATGTTAAAAATTGATAGAACTTATAGTGATGTGGACTTGATCTTTGCTGAATTTGGTATGAGCTGAGATCGATTTAAAATGCGTTTGAGCATTAAATTGGGATTGATTCATTTCACTTTACTATTCAGAGCACTGCAAACACTTAACGTGGTAGAAATTAATATTTACTCATGATGGAATTGCTCTGTGCATTGATATACAGTAAATGACCAATAAAAATGAGATTTATTTGAAGCTATTATAATTATTGCCTAGCACAGTTTACTGCCGATACAGTATCTGTGCTCCTGTCAGTCACAATACATGACCACGTAACTCTTAGAACCACTTGCAATTGATAACCACAGTTCTTTGATATAAGCTTTACCACAACTCACTTCCAATTACAAGCCTGACTGATCACCATCATATAGACAAATCACTCCAAATGACCATCTTACTGCACCCAAGCTACCCAGTACACACAAAGAGTTTGCACTTACGTAAGTGCTTTCAGTTTAAGGAACAAGTGGCAATTTCTCACCACACACAGCTCCTACTAGATGATGATACCACAGAGCTAGTTCAAGCCTTCAGAGTCCAATAGTCCTGCGGTACAGCAGGTGGAGGATGGCAGTGCACATCAACTAGTCAATACAGTGCAGCATCACAGTAAGACACAAGCCAACAACCTGTCAACACCCACAGGTCTATTCTTAGTGCCAAGGACAGACCCGGGGGAGACAGAGCCACAGTAAAAGAAGCCGGGGGCAATAAAAACAGACCACACACGGGTCACATCAAAATGGTAGACATGGACACAGGGTGCCATTAGTTTGTGACAAACCACCACACCTGACCCAGTTTCTCGTTACGCAGGGCATTTTGTTGTGAAAGGGCAGAGGCAACTCATCATCAAACTGAACATAATTCTCAGTTTGTTTCACAGTTTTGGAGACGTGTCAACCATGTTGCTACTGAAGCTGTTGAGTGTTAGTTTTGTTTGCATTGACTATTAACGAGGAACTCCATATTTCTGCCACTTATTGTCGTTCAGGTATGACCTCATTTCACCCTCTGTCTGCCACCGGTCCACATAGCCGCAGAAATATCATTGTGTTGTGTGTGATTGACAGGTTTACAGTGAAATTTAACATCAGATTTGTCCCAAGGGATGATTAAACAATTAATTGATTAATTTTGTTTTAGTCTATTTTCATTCAGATCCATATGTTATTTTAGTTTCTAATATCACATCTTATCTTTGATTATACCATGGCCTTGGTGAAGACTCAATTATTATTAGCTGGAAGGAAATTGATTAATTTCAGATAACTGTAAGACTCTGACGTAATGCTCTTATTACTCTTCCAAATGAACGTGTTATCAAGATGTTAGTGTTCCACTGAGCTATCCATTGTATTTTATTTCTGCTCAACAACAATATGCAATCTCATCAGTCAATACATTCGGGAAATGTTTTGTTAATTGTTTGTTTAATGAATAAATTTGTTAAACACACAGGTGGGGTGGGTTGAGGGTCGGTGCTGAGGTGCAATGATTGCTTGCTTTCGGGAAACCAACATTGTGTTCGTAGAAATCATGCATTAGTTATTGTAATTTGCTTTGGTTTCAAGAGAGACAGTTCGCTTAGAATCATTTCCTGTATCTGTATCATATGGGTTTTGTCACCACCCCACCTCTTTAGGAGAATGTAACATATCCATCAAGTAGTGTTAGTGAAGTAATTAGCTGTAATAACAGGAACACTGTATCTCTTTTATTTTCCAAAGGACACAGTCAGATAAATGATACATTTATAATAGCTACTGTCATGTTTCATTTCAGTTGACCCCACCCATTAAGTGAGAGACAAGTGTTCACCATTTCATGCCACTGGCGAAACTTCTTTGTTATGTTTCAACAGATAATAGATGGAGTTTAATTTAATGCATACAGTCATGTAAATCTAGTACTTTAATAATAATCAGATATCTGCAAAATTGATGACATTTCATATGACAGCTATATAATAGCATGCTGATGTTGGTATTAATTTTGAACTATAGCATTTATTTTAAAAAGACTTCAAGTCTTTGACCTGATTGTCACGGTTACTACAGAAAACAAGTACATGGTTAAATTTAAGAGGAGTGAAACATCTTAAAGCATGTCCTGCTGCTTTTGTTGAGCATTAAAATTGCCACATTTGTTTTGTTGTTATGCTGATGATACATTCCTCTACTTCTCAGTTAAGTTATTAGAATCAGCCGTTGCACAACGGTCCAATTTATTACATAGGTTAACAGAAAAACATGTTATTTATCTTTACACATTCAAGAAAAATGTTTATCGTCATTGATATTGATCTGTTGATCACGGCAAAGTCAAAAACAAGTAAGAATAAGCAAAAATTAACATGTAAGAACTTTGAATATAATCACTTTGACAGTTGTATTTTTTTTACTTCATCTTTTACAGTCTATGTTTTATTTCATATTAATTCATTTAAATATATACCTATACATCAGAATTAGCTGACAGTTTATTACGTATCAGAGTCTCCATGACGTGTTACAGACTATTTGTTACACAAGACTTTTCAACACTTTATGACGCCACAATTTAACTTTATGTGAGCATAATGCCAATGTCGAATGCTATTTAATAGACAATACTGCATTAAAGTAAGTGCATAAATCTATTCCAGTCTATTTTAGCTTTCTGTCTCAAACAATGAAAATACTGCTTTGATAGATCATTTATCAATCGTCCTGCCAACACATTGTCGCTCGGGGCTCGGGTCCAAAGGGATGTCCCTTTACTCAATCAGAAAAGACTTGAACAATTATATGCAACCCGGTCTGCGTTGAAGAAGCTGTACCTCACAGTGTTGTGTAGCTTCATCTAAATATCCACTTCAGACGTCGTTAGTAAATCTCATCCACTCAATCACAAACCTCTCTCATACATAAACATTTTAAAATGTGTCTTGGTTCTGTTTTCTCCTCAGGTTTCTTGCCATAGGTGGCACTGTCTGACATGTGATACCTGTGTAAAGTCTCCTCTGTGTGTGTGTGCGTGTGTGAAACAGAGAGAGAGAGGAAGGGAGGAAGGTGACGTGTAGGCTCAGTGTAGGGAGTGGAGGGTTGAGTGCTGACAGTTTAACAGAAGAGGCCCCTTGCAGGTTTGGCAGCCCACAGGAAATATAAAGCTCGTGATTTGTTTGTTAATATAAAGCTTGTGTTTTGTTTGTTTAAAATGAGTCCACTGTGCAATTGCCTGGACTGATAGTAGGTCAGAGGAGGAAGAGAGACGCAGTAAAACAGAAGGAGAAGGAGGGTAGTTTGAGGACAAACAGAAATACACTTTGGGAAAGAGAAGGAAAGATGAACAGAGGAAACCCTCAACATGTAAAAAATCCCATACTGTAGCACACATGGTCATATATCCATGCTGCACTTGATTACTCACATGCAAAGACAAAACCTGTTAACTGTTTATTAACAAAACATGATGTCATATGTTTGAAATGCATAGAAATATTCTTTTACTCTAAGAAAATCAACAAATAGTATGTGCCATTGAACATAATATGAACAACAATTTTATCAAAAACAAGATATTGTTTTTTTTTTTTTTTTTTTTGATTATTTACTGACAAATATTTTCACAGAATAAACCAAAGTTAACAACTGTGGAAAAGAACAGGAAAATGTTGTTAATTTAATATACATTTATCTATACAATAAACTGACCTCTTGGCTAAGGAAGTGGATAAACACTGCTTTACTACAGTGATTTTGTTCTTCTACCACTTTCCCTCAAATTTCCTCTTTGGGCAGTAAAAAAAAGCCCAAATGTGTGAACCCACTGACCTTGAGGATTTACACGTACACTCTCCCTCTCTCTCTCTCTCTGTCTCTCTCTCTCTCCCTCTTTCTCTCACACACACACACACACACACTAGCACACACACACACACACACACAGCTAATGGCGGAGGCAATTAGACTGTGCCTGAATTCTGTAGTGTAATTGAAATGATATCTGACGAAATGCCACTGTGCCACCATGTACACACCCGGCTCTACATCCAGCCGCACAAGGGCAAATAAGGTGAACATGTGTTGAGCTTGTGCATGTCTGCCTGCATGCAATTGTGCAGATGAATGTGCACCGTCGTGTTAGATAAGAAGGGTATATACTACATCATCTGCAACAAAAGTGTACAGTAAATTGTATAAATGTTCTCATGCATCTGTTAGTTTTCAGTATCTCTCCTGTTTTGTTCCACCTACATTATTCCACCCCGTGTCGCCCATGAAGGAAGGATCTCTGAATTTCCTCTCCTTAACTCAACACAATCCGATCCTTTTTATGTTTGTTGTGTTGTGCCAAGGATTTTTTTGTTTTCTTTCTCTTTTGAGGAGGGTTAGCCTTGTCCTCTTGAATTTGGGTCAGTCCGGGTCAGGAACTGTTGCTGATGTGGGCCAGCAAAACCCTTTGAGAGACTGTGTATGATATTGGCCTGTACAAATAAACTTAACTTGACTTGTTTGCAACTACATCATGTGTGTGTTTGTCTCTTGTCATGTTCCCATGATTTGCTATTATTTGCCCCCCCCCCCTCCCGCCCGCTAACTAAAAAGGTCACCTGGCATTTACCATCGCCATGTAAGCTGGAGAACACGCAAAATGGCTTTTACCGTAATAGAATTTCGGGGGCCTTAATTTTTGCCAGCTGTGTGCTGTTTTGGCTTTGGTATTGACAGAAATGTTGACGGACCACAGACCTACCCATGAAGAACCCCGCAGAAGGGTAGAACCATAAATGCTGCTTCTGGGTGGGTTTTAATATCTTCTACAGTTAATGGAATAGATTTTGTTCATCATTACCTAATACTAGATTGGTATGCAAGCACTTAAAAGCTACCACCTCGGAGCAAGAAGGTGACTGAAAGTCCTCGTGGCTTGCACAAAAACATTTCGAGTTTAGCAGTTGAGTCATGCAATCATTTTGTCATGGTTTGAGTTCCAGGGTGCTCATTCATCCTTTCATTCATTCAGCCCAGTTGTTTGTGCATACATGTTCTAATTCAGCTGTCGCTTCAGACCCTGCCACAGACCAAGGCCTCTGTGTTTCAGGGTATTGCCTTTGTTAATGTTTAGACCATGTGCTGCTGATTCATAAATTACTGCTATGCAGCAAGTGTTGCTGGAATTTCCTCTGTGTCTACTTTGAATCAAGCAGCAGCTTGATTAGGAGAGATACAGAGTGAGACCACCGTCATGTGCTCCAAGCGTAAAGCCAAGTTTTAACACATAGTTTTAACTCGGTTCAGAATGTTTCTGAGAATGAATTTGGACGTGTGTTCAAGGTTCTGCAGTTGTGAGATCAGACACCAGAATCCGCCTTCCACTTTGACCACTTCTGAGCAAAAAGTGAATGCTCATAAATTATGTTTGCTTTGCTTTGTAGTAGTTACATTCAGTGAACACTATTTCCAGATACTTTTCACCACTGTCAAGGAGCCAGCACTGTCTGACAGTCTTATGTAGGATTAGTCTGCAGCTTCAGTAGCCTCACCTTGTATTTGATGTCTCTTAAATCAGCAGGGAAAGGAGTCAGGGTCATTGACATGTCTATTTCCCTCTTTAAGTTAAAGTTTCCCATGTTGCATGCTGTTATTTATTTGCTTGAGTTTAATGCAAATTTGGGTTTTCGTTTTATAAGATTCCTTATAAAACCGCTCTGTGTACTATGGTGTTAGTTTATGTTGTTTCTGTGTTTGATTTTCATTATTTATAATCGTTTTCGCCTTGCAGGCTGAATTCCACACATATAAAAGGCCGATATCAGCCCCTTTCCTGTGCGCGCATGATAGTACATTGTGTACCCCTACTAAACCTGCATACTGGCCTTATATTTATGTAATTGCATAACAGTTTATAGCTTTCAGATGGCTCTGTTTAAAGAGGCTTTGACCCATGGAATGTGTGGGTAGATTTTGCTAGGTAAGGTTATATGATTATTAAAAGAACTAAAACACACACTGTGTTCTCCTGCTGAGTCCTTAAATTGATAATTATACACTAAGCCACTCAAGAGCCACTGAAGGCCAGACCAGAGACATTTGTCTTTTGTTTAGTCTTCCACATGGATCAAACTAACTGCACTTCCCTGTGTTGTCAGTGACATAAGTGGTCTATGCACACAGTACATGTAATGTCCAATTATGACACTTTGTCTCATGTCACTAAGCTAAGCTAAGCTCAAGCTCACGCCATCTGTTAGCGCCTGGGAGACATAACGTATTTTTAAGTTTTTAATGCACATGGATAATGTCATGTCAAAGCTTTGTATCGGACCCAAACTGTTTAGGACCAATGTTGCAGATTAGCTGAAATATAAACACTATGATCAACACATTTGATAATTGCACATCTTGTGCTTTGCGACCTTCATAAATCATAAATAAATCTCACATTTCTGTCAAAAGTTTATTACAAACTGTTTTTGATCTGCTAGATTTATAACCACAAAGGGTATTTTAGCAAGACGCAAATGGAGACTCAGTAATTGAAGTTGTTTTTCTCTTGTCTTTGTCACACGCAGTGTCATAAGTTATGATTAGGGTTAAATCAATTTTAACTAAAAAAAAGAAAGACTTCAGTCACAACAGAAAACTTCTTTGTTGGATTTTGGAGCCGAAATCAGGTTGCTTAAATTTAAGACAAATGTGTACACTCATCCAACACCTCAGTCACTTCCTTTCCCTCAACTACCACTTTCCAGACATGTCACTGTTTTTCTTATTTACTTGTTACCCATAAAGCCTATGTACAAGTCCTATAGGCTTGAGTAAATAGGTCCTGTGAAAGGAGGGAAAGGAAATCACCTGTCTCATTCCATGAGCTTCTGATGTGACATATTTTGATACTGTCTTAGTTACTTGTTGTTTTCTCTTCTCTTTCTCCATCTTGTCCTTTCATAGATGTTTTGCTTTTTTTGTCGTTACCATCATCCAAATCTTTCCAGGAGACGTGTGCGTTTGTCGGTGTGTTGTGTCGGTGTTTGTTAATTTGTTTACAGGCCACATTTTCATTCTTCTGTTTTCAATGTGGCTGTAAAACTTGTGACACAGCAGTGATCAATATCTAGTCCACATGTCAGACAGGGTTGATGTTGGTGAGCACACTGTGCTACACAAGCATGAGTCAGTACATCTACTATTTAATTTTTGCAAGTCAGTCACGCTATTATCACCTACTATACATCAACTCACCCCTACTTAAACACTCACAAGTCATTGCCTGAGCTGTACTGTAGTCACGCATCAGCTCTATGATTTATTCTGATTATCAAAACATCCATTGACCTCATCATTCCTCTCCCTGACCACATCCAAAATCATAAAACATCAGAGCACTCGCCGTCCTTTTTCCTTTCCTCCCTTATTGTTTGTCTCTTTGTCTCTTGAGTTTTTTTTTCCTCTTTCCTTCCCTTTTACTCCACTTTGGTCCACACTGTATTTAGAACTATCTCCTACTTTTAGCCTTTGTGAAGCAGCAGTTATTTGGCATTCAGTGGGCATTCCTATCGTAGCTGCTTGCAATAAAAAGCTGGAGTAACGGCCTTGAAAGACACAAAATGAAAACAGGCCAAATCAGGTCAATGGTCAGTTTTTAATAGATCATTACCAATTATTTCTGCAAAAGATGAATAGGTCTGCTAAGCTTAATTTATTCTTCCGCCTAATATGCTTAGCCCACTAAGCAGTAATTATAAGAAAAATATGAGAATGGAACACCTCTCATTTGCCCATGGTTTCAGACATGGAGGGGGGACTAAACAATTGGTATTTGAAGTTTATAGCTTATAGTTATAAGCTACAGTTTTCAGTTGAATATAACTTTATTGCGTAACTAGAGCCTCCAGACAAATCAAATACCTGATTACCTGGCTCTTGGACATCAAAATGTGGTGGAAAACACCTGCCCTTCACCTTTTCTCATTTCTCATGAGGCGCATTTAAGTTTCCCTGCACGTAAAAGTTGATACTTTGTTACAAAATTCATTATTATTGTACAGTATCTACCTTACAAAGGCAACACGTTTGTGTAAAGCAGAAATAATTTGTTTCCATAGCTGTACTCTGGATTCTTTTTTTTTTTTTTGTATAAACTGTATAATCTTAAAATGATTACACTGTAGAACAGAGGTTATTCAGTAATCCTTTTCAGAAAAACACTTTGAGAAGTGTTGATTTCTAGTCAATAGAGAGAATTTCAGTTACTTTTTTCAGTGAGGTCAAGTGAGTATCATTGTGAAAGTTCACAGCAGAATGAATGACTCCCTCCAAATGTCACAGAATCACAAAGGTCTTTACCATGGAGCTAAAGGTGTATCAGGTCTCCATGTTTCGGACCACATACGTCCGACAGGTTCACTGTTCTTATCCAGTTCAAGCTTATCAGGATATACAGCAAAATAAGATTCCTGATACTGATGCAATGAGATCTACTGGCAGGTCTACTGGCTGGTTGGAAACTGGCTGATTGGCCAAACTACGTAAAAGAGCCATACAGTTGTTGAATGCCACGGTTGAGATGGTTAGCATGCAAAGTGCAGGGCACTGACACTGGAGAGTGGGTTTGTGCATGTGGTTAGATTTAGGCTACAAAAACACTTAAGTTAAGGTTAGGGAAAAATGTGGTTTTGGTTAAATATTGAAAAAGTAAACATTCCTTGTCTTGTGCTTTAAGTCAGCATTGAATTTTCTAACATTTAACCAATACCACAATCTTTCCCTAATCTTAACCAAGTGCTTTGACTCGCCTTAACATAACCATGAACACATTATTCATTTGTCAGTTGTGACAAGCTCATATTGTAAGAAAAACAAATAAAATATATTATCATTAAATGTTTTATAGATGCATTAATTAAAAATGTCCCCTCATTATGTCGATAAAAAAAAAAAAACATTTATGGCAACTTTGGCAGCGATGTGATTTTATGAAAAGATTTTTGCTGTTGCAAGTTAGTAGTAGTGTATAAACAAAATTACTAAGAATTAGGGTTTTATATAGTATCTGTATGCAATCACGAGTTAGCCAGCCGAAAAGCTCTCTTATCACTCCTGTTAATAGAAAACACAAAGCAGATGGCACCAATGAAAAGCAGACTTATTTAAACTGAAAAAACTAATGTCAGAAAGAACAAAGTAAACATGTAGAAGGAAACTAAATGAGGAGCAGATCTGTTCCATAAATAATAATGTTGAAAAACTGCAATAAATGTGAATCATTGCCATAGCTGCATTGCTAAATGTTAAGTTAAGGTAACACTAACATATTGTATTAACATGCTAATAATAGCCATCACTGCTGATGAACCATTGATTATCATGGGCGACTGCATTTCCAGGCCGAAACAGATTTTAACAACAGACTGAATGAGTCCAAATTTGAGATTCTTGTTTAAAATGGTAAAACCTTCGAAAGAGAAACACCGCAACAGTGCAGGAATGTGTTTGGGGGAAACCTCCTATACACAGAGCTCTTTCTGTGAAAAGGTCAAATCATTCATTCGTGCAGTTCTTTTTCCTCTCTTCTGCAACCTTTTCTTACCATCCCCTTGTGCCCTACCAGCCAGACTTACTCCCTGTGTTTATAAGTTGGCCCATGTATCATAAGCTAAAACTAAGCTGCCCTTTAGCTCGTGTAGAAATAGTTGGAAATCCAACCGTTTGAGAGCTTTTAAACTATTTTGACAGCTCCCTCTTTTTTCCATCACCCCCATGAGCACTGGAAACTGGCGGCATGTATGTGTGTGTCTAAATGAACAAGTGTGCGTTGCTCGGCTTTCCCGTAAGTTGACATGAAAGATATTTCACAACTTGTGAAGTAGTGTTTTGTGAGACACGGGGGTGGTCAGTGAGATATCATTGTAACAGTACCATGTGCCCATAAAGGAAGGAAATTCTGTTTTCTTACAGTTCTACAATGTAGTGCATATGGACTGCTGCCAGTGCAACATCATATTTAATTTAGTTTGGGGCTTGGTGCAAGTGAAATGGCTCCCACCAGACAGGGTTAGAGGTGAAACTCACTACAGTGAGGTCATATGGCACATTCATTGATAAGCAAGGAGCTGATTTCCAAAATGTAGAAATTCATTCATGACTAAGCTCATGATGTGAACCATTGTTCCTGTGTTTAAACATGTGGTGGAATCAAAACATGTGGCATTGTTTTGTTTAACCCAGAACAATAGATTAAAGATATTGTTGAGGGATAGGTTTGCCTTTTTTTCTCCATTTTTGGTAAGTATGACAGATGGTAAAACAGTACCAATAACGTAAGAACAAAGCAAGTTCTTTCTTGTTGTTCTTTGTTTCTTTCTGTCTTCATTTCGCCCTTTCTTCTTTCCTTTTAATGTCATGTCTCTACCAGGTGAGGTTCTGAGCTTGATGGACGATCTGTTTTCTGGTTTGGGTTCATCCTGTGTTGTTGCTGGGAGGAGAAGTGGAGACCATCCTCACTCTGTGGTCTATTCAGTGGTCTTCAAGTGCCTGGAACCCGACAGTCTCTACAAGTAAGTCTGCTGATACCCTTACAAAGTTCTGTGAGTCAACCAAGTAACCGATCTGTTGTGGATGTTTATTTCTTCTCTGTATAAACATGAGGCATACATTGTGTCGTACTGTAGTGCAGAAGTGTTTTCAAGGTTTTCTGCACAGGTCTGTATGGAAAGTCCCTAATTAATTCCAGATCTCAATGCGTATAAGAATTCAAAGAGAACATGGATATTAAAATTATTGGAAAAATGTGCTTCCACATTTGTGTGTTAATGAGGCTGTATATAATGTACGAGAAGCTGGAGGATTTTATAGACAAAACTGCCATCTGATCCCTGGGAACTGTATTTGGGAGTTCTTAGAAAGGTCTACCAAAGATAATGGTCTCAAAGACTTTTTGATGTCTCTGGTCAGTATCTTCACAAAAGAGAATCCTTGGCCTCAATAAGGAAACCTGGGTCTTGTTGTGGAGCCAGGAGAGTTTTCATGTCTGTTGGCTGGACATGGACTCTTGGGATGATACAGAAAGTGGGGAAGTACAGGGAGTAAAGCAGATATACACTGTATAATTTGGCTCACCTATATGGATAAAATTAGAATCAAACTCCTGGGAAGGGGATGGACTTAATCCTTTTCCAGAATCGCCAGCATGAGAAGTGTTTGGTGGGTGAACAGAGCCAGTTTTCCATGAAGAGCAAAAGATTTGCCTCAATGTTTTGTTTTGGTAAGAGAAACCTAGCCATGAGTTCTGTGTGGTTAAAGAACATCTTCTCCAAAGATCCATGATGTCTTTTGTAATTGTGTCAAAACCTACGATTTTCTTAGTACATGGGATGCCTTAATCAGTAGTTAGGTTTTAGGAAGCCTGAAGTATTGCAGCTTCTGTGGTCACAGCAGCAAATGTGTGGAAGGAGTTTGGGGAGGCCCCAGAGAGGGACCTTTGTTTTGCTTCATAGAGGTTATGGCAAACCATGACACAATTCAGGAAGCGGAGGCAGGGTCTAACCAAGGCTGTTTTCAGACGAGAAGAACCGGTGACCTTGACTTTGAGGAACTCCAGAAACTGACTGACACCCCAGCTGTGAAGTCAACAAAGTATTCACAAGAAAGTCTCTTTAGTCTTTTTAGTGGAGGTAAGCAAGGTGCAATGACAAGGTGCCTGGGGTGGTTGACATTTTCCTTGAGATGCTTAAGATAATGTTTTGGCAGACTCAGTTAACACATTTCATCAGTGTCATGTGGAAGTCAGAGACAATGTCTATGAACTGGAAGAAAAGGAGGTGATCCCTTTTTTATATAAAAGGGACTAATGAGTGTGATCCGTTTATCACTACTGGTTAAATCAAAAGTGAGTTTGTTTTTTGTTTTTTTGTCATCACATGGTACCCATATGGAAAACTACACTTTATATCCCATACTTGTTTGTGTGTGTTGGTATAGATGCAGAAAGTTTCTTAACACTTTATATATAGAAAATAATCAGAGAGCGCATAACTTGACACTTTTGTTTGTCTTGTACACCTACAATCCTTAATGACATTGCTCATGGTCTCAGCTCATAATTTATTTCAATATAATTGACTTGATCTTTGTCTAACCGCATTTTTATGAGTTCAGTGTTTCCCATTACGATATAAAGATCAGTTATTTCATTAAAAATCGTGCTGTGGCAATGTTTGCATCTTTCCCCAAACAACTATGAATGGGAAAATATCAGCAATGCCACATCCTCCCCTGGGTGTCTACAATTCCCACTGCAAATGTTATTTTGTTTCAGGGGGTGAATTTGTTACCTACTCCTGAACAACAGCTGGCTCGAGTTAACCAGAGAAGCATACTTAGACTGAACATGGTGGAAGTGGTGGATGCTTCCGTTCTTTTATGTTCTATTTGGTCAGAGGAGAATATGGTTTCAGTGAACACAGAAGGATCCCTGTTAGGAGGCCACATATTTTTAAACCCCAAAAGAACAAATTGACCATTCTGTCTGTGTAGATTTTGGGGGGCATTTAGCTGACAGACAGACTTTTCCTGGGTCATTACATGCGGTCACAGCCATTATGGTCATCACCCTAACACATCATGCATTTTACAACATTAAGTCAAACTGCGACAGTGTGAGAAATGGGCAGGCAACGTTGTAAATGTTGCGTCAGTGGTCCCACCAGCTATGGTTGTACTCATCAGACGCTGGTAGCCCGCAACTCTGTGCATGCTCTCACAAATCTATATATCATTATGGTGGGATACGTACAGTAATACACAATGAGCAACCAGAAGAAATAAAAGAAATACCAGTCTATTGTAATGCAGCTCAGTTTCCCAGAAACAGCTATTACAAAAATTTTAAATGTTCCATTTGTTTTGTTTTTTAGACTGCATAATAGGTTTGTGTTTTACTGGACTGAATTACAATGAAATGTGTTTCTCATATACATATTCTGATTATTGATATTAAATTATAGCCTCAAAAATTACTTAACATGTCTCTGACATTGTTAGAAACAATTAAAAAAAACAAAACGTTTTGAAGTAGTTATTAATCACAGAGCTGTTTTATAGGCTTGCACCGCAGTGATGTGTGGTAAGATATTTGTAAGGACATTTCAGACAAGAAATATATTTATCTTTTTTCTTAAGGCAGCCTCTTGAGATAAAGTTGCAAGAGAAGCTGTGATTGGCGAGCCAGACAGAACCCAGATGTTGTTGTGGCTGTCAGTGGACACATGAAACGTGCTGCGTCTTCTCAGCTTTTCACCATCTTCTCCAGGTTTAGTTATGTGTATTATGTTTATAATGATCTTGCTATTTCGTGGCCTTGGTTTGTTTTGGGAACCTCCACACTGTCCCTCTACAAGTACAGCCAGGATTTAAAGCTGGGGGAAACCTGATACAGAGTCATACTTTCCTTAATCTACATGTAGTTATACATGTGATGTGCTAGTCAAAGTTTCAACTTAAAAGCTGCAGGAGTTGAATCTGGCTTTTCTAACGCCAGCATTGTAGGAAGTTAAGTTATATGCACCACATGGCCTTTATATTGCTGAGCATTTAAACAAGGGAATAAAGATGATAAAATTAATGCATTAAAAGAGCGAAGAGGCAATCCACAACCACTGATGGCATTTCTACAAGCTGATAGAAATGCCAACAACACAATTATATCATTTAGTTAAAAATTCATGATCCTGAGTTTCCTAAAGCCTTTTGACAGTGGATGAATAATAGCAGGGGAATAACTATTAGGTTAATCTGTAGAAGTCAGGCTTCCACTAACAAAAACCTGCAATAAGAGCCTCATTTTTAACTTTGTAGCTGTGTTATCTTTGTTTAGGCATTCCCCACAGTGTTGTTTTTCTCTGATAAGAGCAGAATTTACGTCGGAATTACGTCTGAGGGCACATCTGTTTGCAGCCAACTCCACTTGTCTTAATCAAAGGCCTGATAAGTCCTTTACTGGTATTGGCTTTACACTTGATCATTACCAAGGCTACTGAAGCCCTAATGTTCCCCTGTGCAAACTAAAATGCTGTTTGCTCTATGAAAAGTTACACACATCATTTCAAAAGCTGAATTTTTAGCAAATTATCAGCCATTACCAATATACTGGTTGTAGTGTTGTTGCCAAAAAGTCAAATGTTAAGAACAGCTTGTGCCAAACCAGATTAGTTTCCTCTAGAGATTATCAATCTAGATATTAATATACTTGTTGGATTATCTAACTTTCAGCACCACTCATTGACCATAATCACTTATTGTGTTCATTTTGTGTTTCTGGACAGGTAAGTTATGGTTATGCTTATCGAACAACAGTCTTTGAATAACTAATTCAGATAAGTACAACAAGAAACACATTAGAATACACGATTGCACAGATTAATGCCAAAAATACACTTGTCAGAGTCATCAAAACCATCTAGAGAAAGCAGAAAGAAAACATCAGGGGATTACCCTGCAGAGGCCAAATTACCTTTTGTTCAAAAAGCCAATAGCTGTTGTAATAAAAGCTTTAATATTATGGAGGTGCGTTAGATTGATTTTGTGCTCCTTCCTGTTTTTAATGACCGTTTGTGATGCTGTATACAGTGCAAGAATCACGCCTTCGCTGTCTGCATCACTCGTCAGACCCTAAATCTTCCCTCAATTGTCTCCGTCCCAGCTGCCCTGCATCTTCCTGATTGCCCCTCAGCTGCTTCTAATTGCTCTCGACTATTTAAGGCCGTGTCTTCAGGCACCCAGTTTGTCTGAATTCCTTTGCCCTGTTTTTGCCAGCAGAAACACTTGGATTCATGCTTTATTTCATTTTTTCTTTTTCATCTTCTCTTTCTCTCTGTTTATTTGTGTGTTAGCCGTCTTTTACTAGTTAAGACTCAAACATCTCCTGCTTGTCTTTTTTTCTGTGTGTGTCCTATCCTGTTTTCATCAGTCTCCAGACAGAACACACATCATTTTTCACCAGCAAACTATTTTTCTCTTTCTGGACTGCAGACATTGGTTGCATAAACGTATCTATGTACAACTGTATCTATGCAGGAAATGAAAACATTTGAAACAGATCACCAAAGCTGTCGTAACACCAGTTGTGATATATCTTGTTACTACAATGGTAATGATTTGCTGTTAGATCTACGATGATGTTAAACCCTACTGTCCACCCACACTTTTCTATTGTTTTGCTTGATTTTAGAAGATCTTCACAGGATTGTTTTGGTACTTTAAACTGAGATTGGCATGACGCTTTACCCTGTCATATAGCCATAACTATTATTAGCTAGTTTCAGCCTGAGAAAAGGTCTAATAACACAACATATTTAATTGGCCCATGAATGGAAGTAGGCCTCACCTGAACCCTTGTGAGCATGACAAGATGCTGCTACTTTGATTTATTGCTGTCCTTTGAATGATTATTATGATTATTCTTAGGTTTGTGAAATGCCGTTCAGAACACTGTTGAAATTATGGTCGTGTCAATTTCCTGAATATTCCAACGTCCAGAAATGTCTGGTATTTAACACTGAATGACTTTTTAATGGGGTATTGTCATCTTTGGACTATAGAGTCTTTCTGATCTGCAAGTGAGATCATTCATAGCAGAGCTAATTGTTCTGATTTGATGAATGGCAACATAATTTTATTTAGGTCTGTATCACCATTGTGATGCCACTTCGATCTTATATTTCAAAGTCATCAGACACTTAAGGTGTCACGAATTCTTCAGGCAGTAGCTCTGAATGATTTGTGGACTGGCTCAACTGATCCAAGCGCTGATGTCATGGAAAAGGCATCCCCCTACTGCCCTGGCTTCTCCCCTCATGCCAAAAATACAGCACTAATTGATCCTCTCTCACTCTCACTTTCCGTCATTTCTCCTCCTCTTGCTCTGTCTGTCTGACTCTGAGCTTTCTGTCTTGTCATCTCTTGTTCAGCCATCCCTGCACTGTCTCATTACATTAGGCGACAATGGTTACTTTAATGGCAACATTGTTAATTTACACAAACATTAATCTGCCATTTGTCCGTTTCATTGTTTGCTGAGATTTCAAAACTATGGCACACGCACAAAACAAAGCTGCTTCCAAAGGATCCATGAGCAGCCAGACAGCCTTGGAATAGAAGTGATAGAAGTGAGAGACAGGGAATTAGAGTGAGGGGATACACAGAGCTGAGCTATATGCAAGCAATGTAGATAGAAGAAAAAACAGAGACAAAGGAAAGTGTGTGTGTGTGTGTGTGGGTGTGGGTGGGTGGTCATGGTGGTTGTGTGTGTGTTGCCAATTCTGTTACTTGATGTTTTGACATTCTCATGGCAGGCCAGACCGTGACTGTTTCCTTTGTTCTTCCAGGCGATCTTTACCATCACTCAGTACATGTATTGAGCTCAGACATCACACTCTATCCAACCTGCCCCTAAAACCGTTACTATCGGTGTCCATGAATTAGATTCATAACAGTCATAACGGTGTGGAAGGACTGTGCCACGGTCCACGTTTTCTTTGAGTGACTGTGATTTTAAACAAAATTATAACATTTCCTATACATTTTCTATAAAATGTCAGTTTTTCTTTCTTCCATCTTCTTCCCAAACTTCAGATTCAGATCTCCATAGCTGACTCTCTTAGAGGCTTAACCTCCTGGCAGAAACTGCTTAATAACAATCTTGTAATTGCTGTAGGGGCTGTGAAAGGGGAAACAGTACCTGTCATTAATGCCAACCATTTAAACAACCAAAAACAGCAATAAAAACCTGGCAGACTCGCATCCTGGGTCCTAAACAAAACTTTTAACAAATTGCCTTGATAAAACTCCCGCCTCACCCCCCTCTGCTCCCCTCCTCTCTCCCACCTCATTGTATCCATCTGCACGTTATGTGGCCACATAATTTAAACAGTGTGACTGTTACATGCCGGCATTGTTTGGCTGGGCAGAGGAGCCAGCAAGGCCCGTGTGTCTTTTGTGAGGTTCTTGGGGAATACCGCATCCACCCTGCTGAATAACAAGACCAGACAAACTATGTGAGCTATGTCCAAACAGGTCATGTTACAAACAGAACAATTGTTTGACAGCATTGAAAAAGATCTCTCAAAAGATATTACATATATATATAAAAAAAAAAAGCAAATGGGTTTAGGAAGAAAAAAAACAAAACAAAAACAATAATACCCTCATTTTTGTGTGTGTGTGTATTTCTAAAAGTATTTAGCATCAGAGTGCCGTCTGAGTTGTTCATTTCGTCTCACTGTGTTTTGTGGTTTCCTTTTTGTCATTCTGTTGTTTTTACAGTGGGAACTCTGTGGAAATACTGCTGAAAGCTTACAGTTTTTCATAACTAGTTACAAACATTTCTCAATACTTAATTCACTTTTTCAAAACTTCCCCTGCAGGAAGAAAAACAGTGCATGCAGAGCAAATGATATTTCTTTTATTTCTCTCTCTTCTTTTCTGAAAATCTTCACTCGCAAACCAATGTCCACCACAGCTGTGCATTATTTATAGCATACTTCATTAAACTGTTACCTTTTGATATACAAGCTTCAATCAGAAGTAATAGTGAAAGTGGTTTGAAAACATGAAGTGACAGGGAGCAGACATTCAACACTATTTACATTGTGCAGTCGGCTACTGTAAAGCAACATCGATACCATTGAACATAAATTAGATCAAACATGTGTTAACAGTTTCCATAAAAGGCTGCGCTCACCCACGCAGCTTTTGTTTTCAGTTATTCTGATGAGACTTGTGCTCATGTAAGAGGTGGGTGGTGCTATGCTGGAAATGCATGAAGTCACCAGACTACATGTACTAATAAGTTCTCAAATGAAACAAATCCAATATGAGAGTGAGGGAGATGTCACAGTCCTGAGAAAGGGTTTAATTAGCCAAAATAAAAGATAAAAGCCAAGTATTTTCTTTGAGATTTTTTTTTTTTGTAGGCCAAGTCTGCACACAATAATAATGACAAACATTGATACTGTTCCCACGATTGTCTGCAGTTCTCAGCTACAAGCAGCAGCTGGTTAGTTTTGCTTAATACAAAGTCTGGAAGCAACTAACTAGGCTCTTTCCGAAGGTAACTACATCCAGCACATCTGATTATTCACATTACTTTTTTGTTTCGCTATATATTTTTTAAATCTGCATATAAACTGCAGGTTTGTGTGTTTGACTCTTTCTTGGCTAGGCACAATGATTGCATCATTTTTGCACGTTGGCTCTGTACAGTTGATACTCGGCAGAGTTTGTGATCATTGGACAGAGCAAAGTGAGCAAGGTGTTTTCCTCCGCTTCCAGTCTTTGTGGTAAACTAACTGGTTGCTCGCTGTGGGTTCATATTTGCTTTAGGAGCAGAAAAGTGGTATCCATCTTGTCATCTAACTCTCTCCCAGAAAGTGAAGGATATTCCATGAAATGTCAGACATGTGATTTTAGAGTGCTTCCAGACAGTTACCACTACGTCTGGTGACAGACATGTATGCCATATGCTAGGCTGCTATTCCTCACCTACTCTAATATCATCACGTTGCCAAATAAACCTTTTTCATTGCAGATATCTTGAGCAGACATTGTAGGAAAAGCACAGGTGTTTCTGTGCTTTAAGTTAACATAAATGATGGCTTTGTCCTGACAGTCCTGATAGTGAGCCAGCAGTCACAGCATCTGAACCCCAAAACCCAAGCAGCTTAAATGGAATTGAGCCATTTCTGATTTTATCATTCATGCCTTTACCTAATATATGTCAAAATGTCTTTCATGGAAAAAGACATGGACATATACAACTGGTTGTACCTTAAAATAGTGAAAATTGTTAGCAATATGACACAAGTAATATAGGAAGTTTAGCTAAGAGGTGTATAAATCAGGGAACGCAGAGAGCAGCTCCAGCAACGTTTTCCTTGGCATGGTTTCTGTGGTTGCTGTGGTCACACAGTGAGCTGCATGTTAAAAGTTCAGCCATCATCGAGGCGGCAGCGGCAAATAGCCATGCACATTCATGAGTGTGACAGCCACCCCCTACTTCTAGCTGCTGTAAGGATATTGATGGCTTAATGTGTGCCACTCCTGACCTGTTTTTAATGCCTCCATGCTGGCAGCTGTCATGGCCGTTCATTTTTGGGTCATCTGTCCATCCATTCATATCATAAATACATATGTATGTTCATTCCTATGAACACAATATCTCACGAACTTCAGATTTGGCACAAACGTTCACCTGAACTCAAAGATAAATCAGTTACAAATTTGGTGGTCAGTTCAAAAAGTTCAAAAGTCATCGTGACTTTACAAATCACATCATTTGGCCACAACTCAAGAATTCATACAGTAATTCATGTTAAATACAATGTTATTTTATGGGATGAAATGAAGCAATAAGATTTCATTTTACATTTACAATGGTCACTTTCACTGTGACGTCATCATGTTCTGCTAAAACACTTTTCTGGCCATTATTCAAAACCATAACTCAAGAACTGAAGTCGAGATTAAGACCATATTTCCTGTTCCTTGACTAATGAAAGGAAGTAATTCTAGTTTTAGATTCGGTATGACCAGTCCATCTCTGAGCTTTTTCTTATTCAACAGTACACAGATTGGCATTTTCAAAAGGACACGTAAAGGTCATTTGTTTTCTATTCCGAGCTACGTGGCCCTACAACACTTGAGATACATTACATTTCCTCATTGTCTTATCTCCTATTGCAGTGTCTTGAACTGTTCTCCATGGTACCTTATCAGGGTCCGGTTTGGTCCTGAAGTCTGTCATGGAACCCAAAAAAATTTTGATGCTTGACATTTTCAGAGACGGGAACTTTGTCCTCATAGAGTTCTTGGAGTCAAGCCAGATGCATCTTTACTCTTCTCTCCTCTTCTGTTGTGACACCGGCTGTACTCATTTTCAGATATAATTAAATCCCACAACCCTAGGACCCTTTGTCCATAAGACATTTTATGACAAAGTATGTGATGTCACTATATATATGATCAAATGTGTTCTCACCTTGCAAAACAAGACTCACCATGGTTTCTCTTCTCTTCTTTTTATCCTCTTCCTGTCAAACATATATTACACTTTGTAGTCGTCTTTTTTCATTATCACTCAGTGAAGCAATTTGGTTTATTTTGTACCTTTTGTTTGTTGTGGCAGTGAAGAATTAGCTCCTTTTTTTACCAGCTTGTTGGAGCTTTAACTGTCCTTGTCCAGGGTCATGCTGGTGATGGCTTTCCCACTCAAAGTTGACATTTCTTTCTGTCTAAATCTTGGGATGTTGGTTTCAAATAACAAACTCCTGCTTCTGTTGATTTTCTGTCATTCTTAGGTTTACTCTCAATGCAGTGGACAGCCGAGGGAGTCACTCTGAATCGAGCTTCGTCTCAGTACGGACATCCTGCCCAATGGTGGATGACAGTCGAGCTGAGGGTTCGCTCACCTTTATGTTTCAACAAATCTGTATTGTTTTTCTAAATCATTATCAGCTAAATGTGTAAATTGTTATTACCTGAAATCATCAACATCAACATACACTCTTTAATTTCAAATTTATGAAGATTTTTTTCTACTTTTGAATTCTCCAAAAAGTTTAATCTCAACTTGGTAAAAACATCAGGATGCAGCATTACAGCAATGACGTCAGGATTTACATTTGTTCTCTTTGATCATGACTCTTAACTGTGTGCACATGCATGATTACATATTACGATCATTAAAACAAGCTGTAGCGAAATATAAAGGAGCATTCCACCAATTTCACATGTCAAATTCAATTTACTAATCATCGAGAGTTTACTAGGCAAGGAGGCTCTGATGTAAGACACCATCAAGTTGCATTATGGGAAGTATAAGATTCAGAGTAGTTGAAGTTTGACCTTTATTAAGAACTAAAAATCAGACTGTTTCAGCTTTGGCTACTTTTTTTCATCTATTTGAAGTCCACCAGTCTTTTTGACATGCAATGCTAAATTGCTGAAGATCTCTATCTAATTGATGTCATCCCACACTTTCATTAGTTTATTTGATTTCCTCAGTCATCTTAAATCCTTCTCTCTTCCCTGTATTTCTCTCTGACTCTCTCCTCTGTCCATCTGCCTCTTACCTCTTCACAGAGATAGCAGATAAGGTGTACAACTTATACAACGGATACACCAGTGGCAAGGAGCAGCAGATGGCCTACAACACACTGATGGAGATATCTCCTCCACTGCTATACAGAGTACAGCATCACTACAATTCCCACTATGAGAAGTTTGGAGACTTTGTTTGGCGTAGTGAAGATGAACTGGGCCCCAGGTGAGAGGATTTGCATAATGCCAAAGTTTTTTTTATGTGTTCTCAGAGAATATGTCAAGTATTTTCCACCTTAACAGAAGGTTGTTGGAGAATGTTTCATGTGTATGTGTTGTTTTCTTCTCTAGATATGTCCTCATTTTCCCCCACTACTCATTAAACGAGTCTCCTTGTCATCCTCTTTGATGACGTGTTGTTTAGGATCAATTGTAGTCATCCTGAGGTTTCTTACATAACAAAAGCCAAAGCCGTCTGAACTGTTCCTGCCAGAATCAGACTGTTCAGCCACTTCTCCCGGCATTGTCTGCACCCCCTCTAAGCAGAAGCACCATTGCACAATTGCCCCATTCCCCTCCTTTTATTCCCCCTCTTCCCAAAGCGCCTCTGCTGGAAAGTAAGTGGGCAAGGTCACCGTGAAAACTCTGAGGTTACAGTCGCTCCTCACATTACCATGGTGATGCTAAAACAGTGGTTGACCGCCAAGCCAAACACTGAATTTGATAGTCAGCTAACACTAACTCAACTTCCAACTCCATTTCCTCTTCTTTCTCATAAAAAAAGTTCCTCTATGTCCACACCATGGCACCCCGACATCCCCTCACCCATGACCCTCCTAATAGACACAGCCCAGGGACAGATTGCCATTACAACACCATGGAGACTATTGGAATATTACTGACCAACAAAACAGGAGGAAAATAAACAAAAGTTTAAAAGAATGTAGAAAAAAAATCATGTGTGACTCTAATGAGACAGTTGGTCCAAAGTTGACGGACCAGCTGCGTTGGTTGGTCCATGGTTTGGGTTGTCCAATTAGGGTTGAATGTTTTGGTTTGTCCACCCCTGCTGCTTGGAAGCAGCCGGTTCAAGCCATAAATAATATAATAATTGTGGAATAACTTTTTGTCTGTAGGAAGATTATGCTTCACTCTGATTGGTGAAGGGGGGTGGGAGGCACAGGTTGGCTACTGAGACTTAATATGGGGATTGGGGTGGTCGAATGGTGTGTTTGTGTATGTGTTTGTGTGTGGGCAGTTGTGAGAGGTGGGGGTGGCTTTTGGATGAGCGAGCACAGATTATTTACTGCCTGAAGTTGGCAGGGTTGGGCCTCGTTGGGGTAATTTACAAGCAAGCTCTATTGGTGGTGCCTTTTAAAAGGTAACAGAATGGCCAAGTGAAACGTAAGCACAGTCAGTACTCCTCCAGGAGCTGAGAATCCCAAGAGCCCCCAAATATCCACTAGCATTGTTTCAGCCGAACACTAGCTCCTTTTAATAATTGTATTGTTCTCAGCACATGTGCTGTTGTTTTTTTTTTACTTCCATTGTAATCACAACTATTATCTAGTACTGCGGTGTACCTTTTCTATCCCCACACATCAGCCCCACATTTGATGTCATTTTTAGTTCTGGGCTCCATTTCCTTGGAGCTTTGTTTGTGTTGTAATCATTTACTAAGGATTCAGTTGCATAAATCACTTTAAACTCACTTGCTGTAGTTGCAACCTGAAAGGTTAGACAGAAATAATATTTTAATTTGCCTTTCTTCTTTTTTTAGTAGTTTCTTTGTCATCTTGAATGACATTTAATGTGTTTAATCTGTCCCCAGCTCCCATGCTCGCGAGCCTCCCTTGATTATGTGTTTGGTATTCTGTTGTTTCAGACGTAAGAATTTAAGGGAAATGAGAAAATGTTTCCCCCCTTTCTCAGCAAATAAGTGAAAAGGATGTCTGTACTCCTTGCTTAACTAAAGACAGATGTTGATGCTCAGCAGACACTGCTTTTCAAAACAAATGGAATTTTGCCCTTCTCCATGTGTGTTTTCCTCATTTCAGTATCCATAGGAGCTTAACAACCTTGACTACTCATACTGTAGATGTATTTTTGTTACATAAGAATGGAATAGATGCACGTGCGCATTGTTTTGTGAGGCATCTTTTCTAAATTGAACTGACCTGACATGTGGCTCCTTCGTGTCATAAAGAGCAGCTTCAGACTCTGGAACTGGAGACAAATTTCTCAGTTTTACTCACCCTAGACAAGCTGCCTCTGGTGTAGTGTTCAGAACAGAATCAGTACGCGGGAATGTAAAATCCCATTGCATGCAGTGGTTTTGACCCAGACTGGCAGTCCATCAGAGTGACAGGGGAAACACAGTCGCAATTCTTTGAATTCTGGTAACATTTAAAGCTCTATTTTCGTGCAGACATAAAGCCAGACGAGGTGCAAATGAAAGCACAGTGCCACATTTTGTCTATTTTCTTTGACTTTTTTTTCTTTGTTTTGATGCATTTGTCAACTTTGTGGCACCAAATGAACCTGCTCACAGTGAAATGGGTGGAGCGGTGCAGCTGATGTTGTGTTTATATATATTGGGTCATGCAATGAATTTTAAAATGCCCTGTTTGGATTGAAATTGTGAGTGTATTTGTTGTTTGTTTTGTTTTTTTCATTCAAAACTTGTCTTATCATAAACACAAAAAGCTATTTTCGTTTGGCTCTTTCTGGCAGCAGCACACTTAGACCTCTTCAAAGTTTTATAAACTGCTTTTATGATTTCATGACTGATGTGCAGTAAATGTATCATCTAGTAGAGATTTAAAGGCTCATTCAGTTGTTAATGCAATATGGCAGGTTTTATACCTGCAAAGTTAATTGGTTACTGCTATCAACCACTCTCCAACATACAGCAGCAGCAAATTATCATTTAGCTTTTAAGGAAGGAAGAGCATTTGATTTACTAGAATTTAACAGGAAATATAATTTTAATTGCAATGCTGTTAACTGTGGATATTCTTTTTTTTTTGTCCTTTCCTTTTTATAGAAAAGCCAACCTGATACTCCGCAGAGTGGAGAAGATCAGCCACTATTGCCGGTCCCTGCTGCGCAGCACTCACATCCAGAGCCGCACCGACACCATGGCGTACGTCTACTGTCTACTGACCGAAGAGGGACGACCTCCCAGCAACACCTGGCACGGCTCTTTACATGAAAGTCGCACCACCTGCATGGAAAAGCTCATTTCTGTACAGCGCAACACATACAGCAACACCAAACTCCGATGAGACAGAAGTCTGGAGATGATCTGCGCGTCTTTTTTTTTTTTTTTTTTTTTTTTTTTTTTTTTTCTTGTGAAATGACATCATTGATTGATGTACTTTGTCACTCCACTCTGCAGCAGGTGTCTCTCTCTCAAGTGACTGGTACATTTTGAAAACCAGGAGAGCCTGAAAAAAAAAAACCTCAGAATTCACTGGACATTGTGTTAAAGCTGTGTGGCTTACTTTTATTATGAGAACGAAGAGTTAAAAAAAAAAAAAAAAAAAAAAAAAAAAAAAAAAAAAACTCCGGAGTGAAGATATTTCTCAAATGCAAAATGCCAGTGATTGCACATATCAGTGAGAAGCTGCAGTGTGAACATGTAAAATATCATTCAGCCAAGAGAAAAACAAGCTGGCTTAAGTACTTTGAATGTAAAATTGTAGTTCCTTTTCGGTGCTTTGAAGCTTTCCTGGAACACTTAAAAGAGAGAAAAAAAAAAGGAAAAATCAATAGCATAACTTATTTGCCTTTACTACCTTTATTTAAAAGGAGAAACTGAAATATGTTAAAGCCATTTGAAAATCACTTGTTTTCAAGTTCACATTATTTAATAAATAAAAAAAATCTTTGCTTCATGAATTTAAAATCAGTGAGTGAAGAAACTATGTAGTTAGTCTTGTATTACATTTGATAGATTCAGACTGAAAGAGCGAGGCTTTGTGTGGTAACAGGATTGATAAACGGGCGAATGACAGCCTGTTGACATTATGCAAAGACACAGTGGGTGGCATTTAAACATAACACTCATCATTCACAGACTTTTAATACAGCACGGGAATCGGATTTCTTTTTTTATTACCAAAATAAACAATACGGTAATAAATTTTTACTAGGACCTTAACACAAAGAAAGACAATGCTTTTGCCACACGAGTCTTTGAAGAGAATAAGATGGGTTTTGGTACGTGATTATAGACACACCAGCAGTATAGACACTGAGGAAAAAAAAAACAAAATCAGACACTATAACTAGATTTAATTATTTCTACAAACCCATGTAATATACTTATAATGTAACACTGAGGTACGACTTGTTGGATGATTGTCAGTGTTGGCAGAAACATTACAATTACAATGTGGTAACAATATGGTCACAAACATGGTGCTGAATGCATCTTTAAGAAACAGAATTTTGATATTTGCCCATATTAATATGCACTCAAAGAAAATATATCAGGCAGAATGAAATGATTATAATAATTATGTTAAAGAATATTTACTGTTGGTCAAAGAGTTTGTGTTGAACAAACAGTGAAACGTGAGGTACTGAACACTGGATTGTGAAGAATCAGTGATTGTAAGGATCGACTGGTCCTTTTTAGTCCTCTTTATTTTTCAGGCCAATGTCATTATCTTCGAAGCCATGGATATTGTTTTAATGAAGATAAACAATGCCTTTTTTCCAATATTTTCATCTCATGTTATGAATTGTAATAATAAATTATTATATTGTAAATTTAAAATTGTAAAGAGAAAAAAAATAAGACATCTGTATTATTATGTGGCTTTGATTGTCTTTTTCTGAAGAATGTGAAATATTAAAAATGTATATAAAACCAGAGGAGCTTTCCTGCAGCACAAGACTTGAATGATTACATTACAAATGACGACATGAATTTAGGTTTAAGGATCATTCTTAATGGAGCAGCTGTGGAGTATTTATCTGAACCTATTTTAACATCATAAATGCCAAAACAATTTGAATTCCCCCCACAAACATAATTTATTCTCAAAGTGTTTACCACATCTGCAGATGTTTGCCTCATGTATTTACTAATGATTCTCTGTGTAGCTTTCCCAATTTTCATGAATATTATTGGTTACTTTCCACCTTATAGTAATTTTCCCAGTGTGGCATTGTATGGAGGTAAATCTGGGCCATTAGTTTTGTTATTTAAAAAAAAAACAGTTGCTGAAAAACTGAAAGTTGATGTGAAGGAAAAACTTTTTTTTTTAACTAATTATGATTTTTATTCAATCTAAGATTCTTTTGAACAAATTATAGTATTTACTTTCACTTTTACATACATTTTGAAATTGTGAACCTTTTTTTTTTTCCAGTTACAAATCTTTTTTTCACTGTCAGATCGGGTTTTTTAGGTTCAGACTTTTGGCCCTGATCTGGTGTGGGGGACAGGGCACCAACTGAGAGAGGTGGGGCATCAGAGGGGACCTACATTTCCTTTGATAACGTAGGAACTATGTGATGTACATAATCTAATAATAATAACTCACATTTATATGGCGCCTTTCATAGTACCCAAGGCGCTTTACATCACATTTACTTGATTGACAGTGAAAAACTGACTCACAGAACACACTTAGTACCAGTCGCACTATAAAAGCGATAATCTTTGCCAGATTCTGCAGTTCAACAACTACAGTTAATGTTTTGATGTTTTTCCACTTCCACATGCGGTTATGATCCGCGAAAAATGGCATCAGGTTCACAAGGTTGTTTATTAAAAAGTGTTTATTTCAGCAAATAACACGACAATCTGGGAGCGACAGATCACATGTGAAGCCGACAACGCTTCCAAATGTAACAAAATCATCACAAACATTAACACCGTCACAATCTGATTTAATCAAGTAATTCCATAACATTGTCTCCCTCAACACAGATAGTAATGGGGCCGCGCTGCCAAAAGTTTATTGTTCGTTCTACCGACATTTTCTATCACTATAAAAACAGCATCCGAAGAAAATCTTGTAAATTTCAGACCAGAGATACAAACCTGGAGAGTGGCTCCAGAGAGCAAACCTCACTGACTGAACTAATGTAAATGATGCTTGAATTCATTGATGGAAACAATGGATCACATGATGGTTTCACATATTTATCAGAGGAATTTTACTTATCCTGGTCAAAATAAAGAGATAAAAAAAAGTCAAAAGTTAGGAGATGAAAGAGGAAACATTAATTAAGTTTTGGCCGTGTCGGCGTCTGTACCGTAAATGTACAACTGAAAAAACAAACCAAAACTGTTTTGACTGTTTTTAGTTGTGAACTTACTACAACTATATGGTTCATTGACAGTTAATAGAAATTGTCATAAGAACTTTTTATCATCTTCTGTCATCGAGTCATAGAGTTGGAATCCTGTGGAAGACATGACCAGATGTTTTATTTACCTATTATTTTTGTTTAGTTTTTTAGTCTTTTGTGCATCTCTGTAGTTGATGTTGATGTGGTTTTTACTTTTTCATTAATTTTTTTTTCAGCCAAATCTCTGTCGTCGCTCACATGGGCCTGTTGTTTGGAAAAATTACGAATCTGCGGATGAAAACGTTTTTCCGTCACTTTTTTTAAATCTTGAATGTATTGTTGTGTTTTACAAAGTTCAATATAAAAACTAAACTTTCAGTTTCAAATTTTAAACTTTGGTTTGTTTATTTTTTTCGTTTTTTCAAATAAAAAATCAATGGTTTGGTTTAGATTTAATTTAGATTTTGCTTCATGCTATTGTGCTGATACATATTTACTTGTATTTTACTTGTAAAACTGTAAAAGTTTTACTCTGCATCAACCTCTAATGCAGTCCAGCAGAGCCAAAAAAAAAAAAAAAACCTCTCCACCGGTCTACACCTTTCCAAAATCCACACCAAAAAGTGACTCAAACATGCCATTTCAACTTAATAACACTCACACTGCCATTGCACACCTTAAAATAGCTGATTGAATAATTGCCACGGCGTGTTAGGTAATAGCCCATTTGATACATTTGGTACTCGATACTCCCACACTTCCTTGGTTAATCTTGAGTGTTCATCTTGTGGTGCGTTTACGTCATATCAGAAGAAACCAAAGAACGGGATGTTGTTGCCTCAACTGGAAAGTGTTAACACATGTCGGAACACCCACATCCAAAACCAATTGTATTCATGACTTCAAAATCAATGAACTGCAGCACATTTTCACTTTTTTTTCTTAACACAAGTGTTAAAGCAGTTATAACTTAAATGTGTGATTCTTGTGATTGTGCAATATTAACTTTTTTGTGTTCAAACCACAGCTGGTGATACTTTGTAGAAAAACAGTGCATCTTTCAAAGCCTCTTTCTACTTCCTACTTGCCAAGGAGGTGAATATTGTTCCATGTTTCAGGTAAAATGTCAGTGATTCCAGTGATAAAGTGAGACATGGACGCACAAGCAGCTCGAGCCATCAACACGAATGTGTAACAGAAAAGAGAACAATGTGGTGTTGACTTCAATGATCTGTCTTGTTAAGTGGTCAAACTTAATCTGACATGGTTTTGATCAGATGATGTTATGCACATGCCTCTTGTGTCCTGTCTGGACTGACAGACCTCCCTGGAGAGGACTCTCTGGAGTACAAACCACTAAAGTGAAGTTGCACAATATCACAGCAATATTTGGATCAGAACTAATTAGCATGATGGCAAAACGAGGCACAGATGAAAATGGCTTTAATAATCTTTTATGTTAGCAAATGTCGATTGCAGTGCAAACCCTGTTATTTCCCAGGTTTTACCCAATTTACAACATGATCCAGCTTAAAAATATTTACATTGAGCTGGGAAGGGGGGAAATCATTCACTGAACTAACAGACAACTATCCCCTATGAATTACTCTAATTTATATCATTAACTGAAGGTGGCTATGCCTCTCTGCATGTGAGCTGCTGGGAAGCATTTTCTTTTTCCATCTCCCTCAACAAACTATTCCTTTAAGCTCAGATCCAGTTTCTTTCCAGTCATGCAACATTAACTGCACTTTAAAAATCAGTAGCTTGATGTTCATTCTCACAAATTAGGCCATTAACGTCATTGGTGTGCCAGGAACAGAACTCACATTTCCATGCCAATGTATCAATGGAGGCTTAAAGAATGAGTTCCTCTTGTATAACCACCTCAGCACTTTTTTATTTTGAAAGGGCTCTATGGATCTTTGATGACTTCCAGAAGAAACATAGTCTTACGAGGTGCACAAGAGTTAAAAAATACAACGTGAAATCGTTCCAAAATTAACCTGTTTGCAGGATGTTTTCAACAATGACGCACAACAACAACAACAATCTAACTTGAAAAATAACTGACCACACTCCTCTGGCTTATGTTCACTTTAACCAGTGTTTTATTTCTACACAATAAATGACAGCAAAATGAACATGATACTCATCTTTATGACTCTTCCTTATGAAAATATAGCACACATCAGACATGTTTTGCCATGTACCAGAGCACCAAAAATATATATAATTGCAACTGTGAAAACAGAGAGAAACATCGACTGAAACATAAAAGTCCAATCTGTTGTATATGTGCCTGAAAAAGTGCATACTGTGTAAGAACCAAAGAGAGAGGAGGCCATCAGAGGGAGGGAGGGAGGAGAAGAGGGAGAGAGGGAGGGACTGAGTCTGATGGCTACCTTTACAGTGTTGTTGAAATTCTCAGCAAACACAAAGGCATAAGGGATAAGACTCAACAATATACAGTATGAAGTGAGGAGAAATGAAAGCTGTTGTTCGGTGCCAGTCAACTCAGACAAATTTGAAATGAACTTCTGGATGCGTAACAAAGATCAGTCAAGTTTGATTATGAGGATCAATTTCAACAGACTCCTAAGACCCAGAAATGACCATTATGATTTTATTCATCTCGACAACAAATAAATAATTTATGACTCAATGGATAAATTCATGGTTTAGACAACTGACAACAGTGCTTGTACTAAGCCATAATGAACAAATAAATGCTGACAGCGAGTGGTGTGGTAAAGCATCACAGGTCTTTTTTTTTCTGTCTTGCAGGTGATACTTTGACACAATGCACAACATATTCACGGTTCATCTCTTTGTATAATAGTTATAATAAAAATCAATCCAAGAGCTACTCCCAAACAGTTAGTACATGGTTTGCAAATACAATCATCATATAATATTATTATTTACATCTTAAAATATATTTGTTGAGCAATCAGGTACGAAACATCGCAGTAATACCACTAGATATCCACGTATATGTAATATGTAAATACACTGTTTTTTGTACTTCCCACTTAGAAAAAAAAGGACAATTCACCTTTTTTATTTATTGAGGGATTAGGAAACAGACATAAGTGGACCATTCTATAACCAGAGGCCTGTGAGAGGTACTTCATGTGTTACAATACACAAAGAAAATGTTTTACAACAAGATGGCACATCAGTATTTTTCTCCACAATGATCTGAGCAAAAAACATTAGGGCTTCAGACACTCTTTCTCACCCTCCCTGTTGCTTTGTAATGAGTAAGACGCTACAAAGTTTCTGCCATTTTTAGTTGAGCGATACAACAACCAGGTGTTAAATTAGAAACAAAGGAGCGACTGTATCAAAGCCTGTCAAAAAAGACTGCTATACAAATCATATTATGTGATAAGCATAGGCTCTAGGTGAGAAGAACTGTGTTCCTTCAGCCTAACTTCAAAAGGCTCTGTAAGCTGGGCAAACATCCTCTCTCATTTTCACAGGGCCAGCTTGACCCTGGCCGCCCTGTGCAGGCATACCTGACAGTGACAGATGAGGCAGTGTGTCGAGGAGTGGGGAGGTGGAGGTAGGTGGAGGGGGGAGGGAGGGGTGGTGGGAGTCCCAGAGAGGGATGGCTGCCACCCCTAGGAGAAACTCTGACTCATTGGCCTCGGCTTGTTGCCAGTCAGCACTGGCCACCCCTGGCCCAGGGGCAGCCTCTGCAAGTACACATTTTCACACCTGGACAAATAGCTAGACAGGCCAGGAAAAGCAGCCCACCCATCCCTACCTCTCTCCCTGCCCACCCTCTTCTTTTCCCCCCTCCAAGAACACTCTATCTGGCACACCATCAGTTGCCTTTTGACCTCCAGCCCTTCATTTTTGATTCCTCTCTTTGCCACTTGCCCATTTTCTCCTGCCCTCAGCTGACTGTGTACATATATTCCTTGTCGTTTGCTATATTATGTACTTGACCATTATATACTTGGTTCACTTTTCACAACTCCTTGTATGTATGGCTAATGTGTGCATTAAAAAAACAAAGCAAACAAAGAAAAAAAACTTTACATTCTGGTTTTAAAGGGAAAAGAAAAGATACACTGCACTCAGTAACATTTAAATGTGGTGAATCCTCATTGGTTTGCAAGCAGTGTCCATCTACACTTAACGACCAATGAGATTTCTTTTTATGGTTGTGGACTTGAAGTGTACTGTATGTCTGACCAATGCTTGACAACAATGATCACAACAAGAGTGTGATGACAGACAAAATGACAGTTTTGACTCACAACCAATAATGTTTTTTTGTTGTTGTTGTTGTTGTTGTTTTTGTTTTTGTTTTTTTTTTGTTTTTGTTTATAAGAACAATGTAAAAATAACTTACATGGACATTAAATATAACTTAAAAAAGTATAACACTCTCAATAAATAGTTCTACTATTTACACCATTGTTATGAGACGCAAAAATGTCACTAAAATACCAAAAATATAGAAGCAGCAAACATTACAGGCATGAGGTACAGCAAGGGATCCTGTGATGACTACAGTACAGAGGTGATGTCCTCATCCAATGCGCAATCTTATACTTTCTTCCATGAATATCTTGGTTAGCTATGGCTTAAGGGTACCTTCTCCAATAGTTCTAATATAATTTTTCAAGTTGACATGCAGTCATGTTGTGTAGCCTTTCTGATAGCGATAACGGTCGGTTGTTTTGGTATCCAGACATTTGCTGATGATACAAGTAGTTTTTTGAGGAGGATATTTATATAAGTAAGCAACAACAGGTTATATTAATTCAGTTTATATGATGAAGGGAAGGATCCAATGACAGATTTCGGATTCATCCATTCAAACGGCTGGAATGGCTTTCCAGTGACCTCAATGGCAGATGATGAACCACAGTACTGCATGTCATTGGTATAGTGTAATGATTGCAGGTCAGTCTCTCCCCGCTGGTAACAGTTCTAGTAAAGCAGCTGTATCTGGAGTATTAATATTACATATAATTTGATAATATCAACATAATACAAGTCTTTTTTTTTTTTTTTTTTTTTTTTTTTTTTTTTTTACCAGGGCTATATATTTTTCATATAAAGTGTTAAATGCAATCTTTGAAGATGATGTAGCCTTTAGAACGTCCTTACAAAGTTTCATATTTCATAAAAGTTACAAAGTCTTTCAAGAGTCCCTTTGAATGGGAATTTCTTCATTTAAGCTTTACCTTCACCTTCAGCATCTTTAGGTTTTTTTTTTTTCTCCAAAATTTACACTTTTAACCTAAGATGATGTATTACACAAACATCGGGGCAAAACAGAACAGTAACAAATTTCCAATCTAGCTAAACCTTAAATATGTGACAATATACTGTATTTCTATAGACAACGCGTTGTGTTCTGTTCTAGTGTGTGTTCGGTTTTGTTCGATTTGTAGCCTTTGTTGCATGGATGATGGAAGATGAATATATGGTTCTTAGAGACAATACCTTCCTACTTCATGGATAATATCGAATGCAAAGTAAGTTTAGGATGAGAGGAGTATCTAGGTTCAGATACAACTAAAACACTAATGACAGGAAAGCTAATAGCAACACAGGGAGTCGAATGACCGAATATGATACAGTTTGTTTCAGATCACCATTCTGACAATAGCAGCTTCTAAACATTTTTTGAAAGATATACTTTTTCTTCTTACATGGCAACTAAAAAGTGCAGTAACTGAGGTCAATAATACAAACACTGATTAAATATGACATTTTGTAAAAATGAAATACATGAAAAAAATAAAAAATAAAAAAAACAAACAAAAACCTAAAAACATCTGTCGAAACTCCTGTCCATCAAGAACATATAGTAATATTTACACAATATTTTTGACTTCTTTTTTCTTTGCATTTGGTGGAAAAAAATACCTTTTTTCACTTTCTCTGCATGTTGCGGTATTGTCTTAGTTCTTCACTAACATTGGCTTTCAATGAATGAAATTGGTCTTATATCGCCACTTGTACAGCCTGTTGTGTAATATTGTTTCCCTACATACATGAGATTGATCTGGAATGCTGTAGCAGCCTAATATGAGTCAGATGGAATGCATCATTGACCCAAATGAAAGGAAAACTTATAATCATGCTGACTGTAACCATGGTTATTGTTGCAGCCACATCGGAGCAGCAAAATTTGCCAAGCAGCCTTCATCATTAAATGTGTATGTGTCTGGAATGAAGAGTAACAAAATACAGATGCCGTTGTAGCAGCCATATCATCTAATGAAGTTATTTGGTGGGGACGGACACCGTATAGTTCACAATACTGAAAAGTGATGATCACAACCAAGTGCACTTCTTAACTGCAGAGACAAACGTAACGTTAGGATGAATTGCTGAAACAGAGAAGCGAAGGGGACTTGGGTTATATTGTCACTGCTAATGCTGTATTGACACATACATCCAAATGTCATTTTCATGTACAACATTGTTGCCTGCAGAGCTAAAGCTGAAAGTCCAATACTACTGGGAGGGGAGAGAGTAAGAGTTGTGTGTGTGTGTGTGTGTGTGTGTGTCAGATGTGGTGTCCTCCACCTATACTCATTCTAACTAAGAGCCATGGCCTATAACCAGCCCTTTATTTCTGTATTCTTATGTGACTGTGCTGTGCAGTACTGTGCAATCAAAGAAGCCACAGACTCCTGACAAGCATTGACTACATTCTGAACAGGGCTGGGATCATTTTATTTTCAGTTTAAACATTTTAAATCGGCGGTTGAGGAAACAGAAGTTCATATCTAACGCCATGAGGGATTAGTTTAAACTGAAACTAAAATCACCCCAACCTGAAGTGAGGTGTTAGCGATGACATTCTTTAAGTCGTGGTCAATGTATGTAGATGTAGTACTTTTTATGTTTTTTTGTTTTTTGTTTTTTTATTTATTTATTTATTTTTGTTATTGGGCATCTGGGTTAAATAGAAATGACGAGTGAGGTTCTGGGGTTTTTAAAGTTCTTAGTGCATTTTATATAGGTGATGTCAACATGTACTGTGTTTTAATGTGAGCTGAAAGTTTTATGTAGTAACATGCAAGTCTGAGTGAACACTATAAAGAGGTACTGTAAGCAGCAAGGCAGACAAAGCTGTCCAACCCGATTAGATATTAAGATGTGATGGTGGCAAGTAGCAGCAAACACAGAGGCAGAGGCCATGCTAAAAATGTTTACCAGCCGCGACAGCATAGCAGGTAGTGTTTTCCCCATGTGTGTCTGTCAGAGGCTATCTTTGGGGACACATTTCAGACTAAACACCAGCAAACTGGGGACAGCTTGTCCAAACGGGACGAGATCTATGTCCCCAGTTGGGAAAAAACTGAATTTTGGGTCAGTGGTTATGGTTATAGTCAGGAAAGTAGTGCTTATGGTTAGAGTCCAGCAAAAAGAGTGTGTATCATCATGGCAAAATGTGAAGTGGAAACTACCACAGAGTTTCTACGTCTGTCTTTCTGTCACAATTGTGCAAGATACAGTCACAAAACCTTACAGGTGCCGAGGTGGAAGATAGATGCGGTTTGCCTCAAGAGTACTTAGTAGTGCTCATGGGTCATTAACATGTTGCTGGGCATCGCGGCTGGTAAATCCCATCACAAGATGATCAATAGTTTAATTACATACTCAGGATTTTGATAAGTACAAAATTGTTTCAGGAAATCGTGTCTGCGTTTGGTCAACATGATGACATTTTGTTTTGTGTGTGTTAATGTATTTTATTTTGGCTTTAGAGCTGAATCTGTGGCTTTAAACTTAACAATATGGCTGTCTCATTCCCCACCAAGCTAGGAATAACCTCTGATGTGCCTATGAGGAAACACACTGAAAAAGGACATAGAGATGTAGAATGTTTGACCAGTTTGAAACCAGGAATGATATAAGCACAAACTTTTGGGCCTTCCAAAAAGGTGTTGAACATGCCTTCGTAGTGTCTGAGGATAATTTTTAAGATTTGTTTTGATTCCCTTCAAATTTGCAAAACACTGAGCCAACATCAACACAATCCCCAACTTGCACATTTTGAGTTACCTTCAGTTCAATCATATGATTGTAGAGCAAGGTCACTAAAATAGACACTGAAGCCAGCACAAAACTGAACAAAAGGCATGCTACCTAGGCTTGGTTATGTTTTTGTTTAGTTTTTTTTTGTTTGTTTGTTTGTTTTCTTATTGTTTCCAAAAATGTCTCTGTTTCATGTAATTATTTTTTCTCCTTGCTATATATGTTTGTTTTTTTTTTTAATGATGATATTGCAGGGTTACTTTCCTTTTAGCAGAGAAATGATGTTTTCTGTGGAGTCTCATGAGTCCAATCCTCTTTTCTAGATCTTTCTGTGATGTGGAAGCGGAGGCATTTTGAGCTGGTTGGGGTTTGCAGTATGGATGAAGAGGTATGCCCGTTAAGCAGCATGTGCAGGAAATTGGAGGCCGAGAGGAGGATGAAGGAGGGGTCTGCCTCGGCCATTCTGGCTGTGTTGTGTTGAAAGCAAGGTTCCTGGGACGTTGATCAGAGGTCCCTGCTCAGGTTGGTCACCCCAGGGAATGGACGTGTTCCTCCTTTTTGTTCTCTATAGCGTTGGGATCCCGACAGGAGCACTCATCCTGTAAGTTGCAGGACATTGGGAATGGAGTCACCTGTATGGGAGAGACAGAGATACCTTTAGCATATTGTGGCAGATTGAGCATATCTGTTATATAAAAGAAAACCCATAGCAATTATGCTAAATAAAAGATTGAATCCTTGATTTTTCCATATGATTTAATGGTCCTGCCTTTAACAAATGTGCTATAGTAATAAAATAAATAAATTATAATGTGTATATTTCATAAGGAAAACCACACCATGGAATAAAATGTGAAGTTATTCTTTAATGTGCCTAATATTTGATGTCATGGTTATGTTATTTTTTGTTCTTCCCAGTGGACGAGTACATCACCTAGTTTTCACCATGTCTCTCTCTTTCAGATGCTCCCACACGAGCATAAACAAGCTCGCTCTCTTTCTCTCTCGTCATAGTTGATGTAGACCAGATTCTCTCGCAAATATCAAACAGGTTTGAAATCAAATTGGCGTGGTTCTCATTAAACTATTTGTCTCATTTTGTAATGGGTACACAAACTCTGTGTACAAAGTGTACCTAAACGTTCAAAAAGTTCAGTACTGTTCTACTAGTCACAGAGGATAGCGTTTTTTGGTGCATTTGACACAAAAAACCCATGATATATCACAATCTCTGAACATCAGAATAATCAATACCCCAGTATCTCTGATAGACAAAGTTAAACACTAAAGGTGAAAATAGAACCGTAAGATCATTGGCCATTGCCCCTGGTGTTTGACGTCACTGAATAACGTTGGCAATGCGTCACCAGGACCAGCTGCTGCTGCCTTGTCTGGTTGCCTCTCGGGGGGCCTGCTTCAGCTGTTTGGGTACACAGAATGTGTCCCCCTTCTCCAGTCCAAACAAGGAACACATGTGGTCCAAGTCATGGAAGGCAGGCAGTAGACCAAGGGCATGTCTGCATTTGTATCCCGGTGGTTTATCAGATCAGTCTGTGGAGGCTGGTGTTGTTTTTTCTCTTCAGGCCTAAGTGGTATTGCCTGCTCTGCACAGTGAATCTCAGTGGTATTCAATGTAAATGTAATGACAATACCAGCCACTTTACCCAACACAGATACTTAGTTGACAGCGTGCCTCATGCCAAAGGCAGCTCTTAGTTCAATGCTATTAATGAAAGCTGTCTGGCTGCTAAGGGAGGGGTTGATTCCAGGGGAGGGTCTTGGCACAATTATATGAATATGAGTAAGTAAGGAGTAGCTGCTGTATAATTACCCAGTCTACTACTGTAATGCCATCAAATAAATTGCATCAAGAGCTAATACTGTCTGGGAAGTTAGTCAGGTAATTACTGAATGCATTTGCCATCTACTAAAAGACACATTCATAACAATAGTGTCGACTGTATTGCACACTATAAACTCCAAAGTTTTGGGACTGTGGGGCTGACTCACTTCCTGAGTGACTAATTACTACTAAATGTATAAAAGCAATTTCATCTTGTTACGCTAGATGTTAATGGAAAACACAGATTGCTTACAACTAAGGCTATTTGTTTTCTGTTTTTACAGACTTCCATTAAAATAAGGCAAATTCTGACTTCCTTTCAAATTGGTGTTTGTCTAGATTAATGTTTCTACGGGCAACAGAACATTTCTGACAAATGTTGAAGTTCTTTAGCTTTTCCTTCTATTAATGAAAATCATTCCATTAATAGCAAATTACGAGAAGAGCAGGTAGAAAATGGGTTGATGTTTATGTTATGTTGCAAACAATATATATTTATTTATGTAAAATGAGATCTTTTTTAAACATAATGATTCCCTTCCTGTAATTTACAACTATCTTGTAGTTGTGTTAAAGCACGTCATAAAATTAGTCAACGTTTACATTTTGCTTTGGATGGCACTTTAAAGTAAAGGTAAAATGTTATAGTTTGCGGTAAATGCAAAACACAGGAAACGACACCAATCGTTTGTGAGAGTCAGGGATTTGTGGACAGCAGTTCTGTGGAATGACATGGGGGAGCATGGTAGTCACAGAGGAGCTGTGACGCAGGCTCTGCTTTGAAATGGGGTATAAAATAAGTTGTTTGTGTGTGTGTGAGGTGGGGGGGTGTTCCTAATGTGAGGGCCAGGTGGGCAGTGCCCAGACTCCTCTGAGAAAATGGGGCCTACATGTGACGACTTTACAGGCCTAGAGCCGGACACACTTCAGAAACAGCTGTCAACTCTGTGAGCAGCATTTCCTCTGTGGCGTTTTGAAGCCAAGAACATGGGGCTCCTCACTCTCACCTAACTCTTTCTCAATTTAATTACACTATCTCTCAGTTTCACACTTTCACCTTGTCTCCTTTAGAGCCACTTTCTTACTTTACTCTGCTTTATCGCTCCTCTCTCTTGCAACTCATTTTGCGACAACACCTCCCACTTCCCCTCTATACCTCACTTCCCCTCCAAGGCCACTTCTGTTTATCTCTCTATCTAGAGAATGATGGTGGGTGGCAAATTTGACATGGTTTCCTTTGACCTTGACCTCCAGGGTGGCTGGGCCAGCTGCCACATCTGGCCTTGACTTGAGGTTCTCTCAGGGTGGCTGGGAAATGGGACTGGCTGGCCTTGTGGGCCTGGGGGCCCTCATGCTGCCCCATGTCCCAGGGCTAGAGGAGGGCTGGGGGAGGACACCCACTAACAGCAACATGAAAGCCCTTCTGAAAAACGCAGACCTTGTCAGAGCCCCATCCTTCCATCTCAGGAACAGGTCAAAATAACACAGAGTTCCTCTTTACATTTCTGTGTGTGCAGTATGTGCGTGTCAGTCAATGCTTAAAGGAAAGAAGGTGGTGTAAGGGGCACAGGCCTGGGGAAGAAGGAACAGGCTGATCTTGGGATGCATAACACACTGTTCATTAGCAAGTGACTGAGGGTACTAGAGCCTGTTAGAACAAGCAATATTTCTGTTAAAAATGTCTCTGTTATTGTGACTTTTATTAATGTCTTTTAATTCTGTATAATATATGTGCATAACTATCTCTATTTGCAGTGCAATGCAATGCAAAAGGAAACATATAGCCTGTTTTTTTGCTAAACTTTCGTGATTTAAATCAGACTTTTGTGACAACACACTAACCCTGTGTAGCACATGAGTTAAAGGCAAAGCTAAAAACAAATCAGTGTCTAGAAACACTGAGTGTAACATCTGTGAAAAATCCATAGTATTAGAGGGAGAAAAATACAAAAGTATATTCAAAACTACATACGTTTAACTGAGAGAAACAAAGCAGGATCTGATCAGGAAGGAGAAAACAGCAACTTGAGAGCAAAATAACACAGAACTGAATTTGGCAAAATTAGTGCAAGCACTTGGCATTAGTAGACAGCCAAAACCCTTAAAAACTGTGGGGAGTGCCGCCCCCCCTGCAGCTCTAACTACCTTTGCTCAGCTGTGTAGAAAAGCCCTGCTCCTCCCTCCATGTTATCCTTCCTTTCCTTCACTCTCAGCAACCCCCCACCACCACCACCCTCCACCTCACCCCACCCCACCCCAAACCCCCATACACACACATACAAACACACACACAGAAAAAAGTTAGGCTTAAGGAGGTTATGGCACGCTGCTGCTTATTTAATGATTTGTCATAATTGCAGTGGCTTTACAAAACACAGAAAGTAAGAAGGTAACAAAGCAGTTCTTCATGCCATGACCAAGAAATACCCATGGTGCATGTGCTCCTATCTGTGCCTTGGCCCCCTCCTTCACTTTAATTGCCCTGGCAGAGCCTTGGCAAGGGGAAATAAAGTCAACTTAGTCTGTCTCAAACATTTAAAAAATTAAGAGCTGTTGATGGCATGTGTTTTTGGCAATCGTCTATGTGAATATTTGATGGAGAACAGGCAGAAAATCAGATGTCTAGAAAGGAGAACAACATCTACATCATGTCTGTAACAGCTCTAAATGTGCAGTTAAGAATAATAATTGTGTGGGTTCAGTAGAAGCAAATAAAATATAAATCTGCTATCAGAACAAAATCCCCAAGTAGCAAATGACATTTTAAAAGGGAGCAAAGGGCTTTGTCTACGTGAGTCACCAACGCAGACGCAGAGGTTAGTGGTCAGGGGTGGCTATCACGGACCATCAGCTAAGACACAAACATCAATCGTGGTACATAGCAAGTAACGTAGTGAGGTATGTCACGTAGTGAGCATACTTGTGCCAGACTGAGAGTTGTAAACAGGGGTGAGGGGCTGGGTGAAATCTCAGCACATACCCAAAATCCCACCACCAACGCAGACAGAAAAACATACAGGCACATTTAGAAATAGTTGTTTTAGTATAACCGTATAACTATATAATCGGTGCCCTCTGCGTACTGCTTCCAGCATCCAAGAAAGGAATTCCTTCCAAACTAAGGGGGGTAGTGGGGACCTACAAAAAAGGATCTTGCGCAGGCAACCCTCAGAAAGGCATACTCTTGCCTTCTTTCCTCCCTGCCTCTCCAAATCCAGCCAACAGCTTGCAACTATTAAGGGGAGATCCTGTGGTGACCTTACGTGCAGCCAGTCCTTGCACCTTCAAAGCTCCTGGGGTGGAATAATACACAGCAAGTCATCCAGAACTCCTTAATACACAAATCTCTACCAAAATAAAAGACAAGAGCAGCATTTGCTGGGAAGGGAAGTAAAAGTAAATGAGCAACTGAGTTCCATAGCCTCTTACTATTTATTTTCTTCTTGCTTTTTTCTCTCCCTCCCATACTTATTCAGCCTTTCACAGAAATTTCTGAGGATAAACAAAAGAGAACAAGCAGGAGGAATCTGGAAATATTTAATAACTGATATCTTTATTCCTACAATAGCGTTTAAGCTTGTTTGGAAGGAGCAGGAATTGGTCTATTGTTGTATCTGGAAGAAGTTGTATCACATTCCAAAAAATTATGATTTTTTATATTGAACCATTGAATCATTTCATATTTAAAAGGCATGGCATTTGGGTTTGGGAAACGTACCAATAAAGAAAACAACTGCTGTAAAGAAGTCACTTAAGCATCTTCGGTTAAGGAGGGGTGAGCAGATGTTTTCATCTGTGTGTGTATCTTCTCCATCAGTGGATTGAAGACATAATAGTAGTGTGCGCATTTTGTTTTGGGTCAGAGAAAGGTTTTTTAACCTTTGGACTCTTTGGACAGACTAAAAGGACAAAAAGAAATATGAGTCTGGATGATGAAGGGGAATGAACGTCTGTTTTGCCAGACGACCCACCCCCCTCCCCCCCTTTTTTTAACTTCATAAGCAAAGATCAGAGAGAAAGAGTGGATGTAAGAGTTTGGCAGAGGAACAAACAATAGGTGAGCCTGTGTGTGCATGTGTTTGTGTGGATGGGGTCATGCCATTGTTCTCATGTGCTGTGTCACAACACACTGAGCACAACAACACTGTGATTCCCTCTGAGTCATCAGACTTGTGCAACTGATGGCTTGCTGTGTCCGTTCATGTGTTGCGTGTTTGTTTGTGCGTGAGAGTGACTGAGAAAGAGAGAATATGAATGAGTAAGAGTGTGAATGACTGTGTGTTTGTGTTTGGGATAGGGGACGAATAAGTTTAAAGACAAACATAAATGGATTATCGTCAAATTGTCACTTCATTTAGAGGATCCTAGGTCTTTAAAAGTAGTTAAGCAAAAATACTAAAAAATAGAAATAAAAATTCATAAAAGATCTGCTTGAAAAGTTGAATGCCTCACTTAAAGTGACAGAATTCCCTCATAGTTATTGTAGTTCCTGGCAATAAAATCACCAATAAAAAAATCTAAGAAGACCAAAACCAACAATGACAGGAAGTGGTGAGAGGAAAAACAACCATTTCTCATTAATTTACAGCTTCACAGCTGTCAATGGACTCTATTCATTTCTGGTGAAAACGTAAAATCTTGACATCAACAGTTGGAAATAAAAGTTTAAAAAGACTAAATGACTTCCTAAAACATACATACATCATGTTTTTTGTATTGAAGGAAGGTGTCACCATTGCTACTATATGTTTTGTCTTGTTTCTGATCAATGGTATCACCAGAGAGCATGTATTTTTACTGATTTCTGCTGGAACGAGCAGGTCGACTCACATGAGACATCAAGTCTGGGCTTTGAATGAATCTGATTTCTGACACCAATAACTTTTATTTTAGGTCTTTCAAGAGCAAAGCTTCTTAAACTATAATATTTCAATAAGCGCTATCCAAGCCCACAACTAACCCGATTTATTATTTGCACTTTCAATAAATGTATTTTTGATTTACTTGGGCAGACTTATTAAAGACAGAGTAAGAACACAATATAATATTTTTCTGTGAAAGTTTGCTGTGTACAAAACAAGTTGCCATGAACAGCAATAAAAACACACAAAAAAGTTCATAGCTGACATCAAATGACCTCCAATGTGACACAGACAACAAAATCTATGACAAAAAAATCTGTGTTCAGGGACAATTAAACAAGCTGGGACAAAGCCTTTACTTGTGGTCTGGACAAGAACATTGATTTCCCGCTACAGAGGAAAACACTGCCTGTCTTTGTCACCCACACTGTAAAAAACAGACTGTAATTTAACAGATCGTTTCCTGTAAATTTTATATTTTTTTCCTGTATTTTAAATAATACTGTGAACTAACATGTCTAATGTAAAATTACAGACAAAAACTAAAAAAAAGTAAATATGACATTTTTGGTTTTAAAGTAAAATTTCCTTACACATAAAAAAAGTTAAAATACAATTCTCCAGTGACACTCAGGGTCGTGTGGGGAAAAACAGAGGGTGAGGGAAATTAATTTCTTCTTTGGTGTGAAGCTACTTGAAAATAATATTGAAGAATGACATGATACTATGAAACCAAAATGCTAGATAAATAGAGCTGGATTTGTTGTTGTTGAGCAGCAGTAGATGATGAATCTCACCGGATTGGCTGTGGTGAGGCTAGTAATTTCAGTCATTTAACATTATTTTTCACCACAACCGGTGGAATATTTTCAGCTTTTTTTTCATTTATTTTTATTTTATTTTATTTTACAGTGCAACAAGTGTACTAAATAGCAGCTTGGGGGAAGAAGGGCTGTCTTAAATGAGTTACAGATTCCTTTTGTCATATATTGTGTCATTTTCTTTTGTTTTTAGAGTTTTTTTTTTTTTTATGCAGCTCCTTCCTTCACTGCCTGCCACGCATGTGTTCAGTTTGGGAGAAAATCAGAATCAGGTGCAAAATATCCTGTTTCTGTTTTGACGGAGTCGATCAAATAGGGATAACTGAAGGCTTTGCACAAGAGGGATAAACAAGTAAATCTAAATGCCAAACTAAATGTAGTACCATAAACACAGAGGCATTCTTAATGTGGACGAAAAATATATTAAGTTGTTTTTTGGTTTTTTGGATAAAGGTTTTTTGGATAATAATTTTAAACTGACATTTAGGTTCAGTTCAGTTCAGTTCAATTTAATTCATAGTGCCAAATCATAACAGAGGTTATCTCAGGGCAGTTTTCATATAAAACAGGTCTCAATCATGCTGTTTGCAGTATTATTACAGAGAATCGACTGTGGTTTGACTGGTTATTTTGGTTCATTTGAGTTTCATGCAAATAAGGTTTTTATTAGCCAAGGCACCAATCAACATGTCTGCAAGTAAACAGGATCAATTAGGCAACAGGCTAACAAGCAGAAAGGATTATATCAAACATCTGGCTTTCCTCAGTTCCCATATCAATATCACATATCAGCTTCATTCCTTAGTGTTTCCTTTTTGTTGTTCACACACAGTGACCTTCCTTACCCTTTGCTCCTGGCAGCGGATAAATCAAATTATGATTGGTTATTTCAAAGTAATTTTTTCGTATCTTTCTGAATAGTTTTCCAGGGGACTGTTTTTGTCAAATAGTGCCAGGGAAAAATGCCTTCAAGCAGAAATCAAACAAACAGCTTGGAGCTCTTGAGCCCAGGTGATTCACTTACTGTATCATAGCGAAGCAGCCCGCTGAAAGTAACAATGTTTCAGTAACTGGAATGGAACTCCTATTCACCTCATCCATCTTTACCAGTGTCACAGAGCTTAGTGCCAAGTATTTACTAGGTAATTTGATCCTCCATTTGCCTGTAGTTATTATTTCAGCGAACTGGTAACACCTGTTTTGCAGACACTACCATTGACCATTGGCATGTAGCATCCTTGGCTTGGAAAAACTACAGCAGAAAAAAATCTGGGGCAGATTCCTTATCAAGGATTAAAGTCTAACTCAAATCACATTTAGTCATCCCTTGTTGCAGTCACAAATAAAATCGGTGTTATTCTAAATGTATTATTAGCGCTATCATTTTTGGGAACACAAAAAAAACAATATTCACTGAATTATCAGAAATAATATTTGTGTTTGATTGACAGCAGTTGGCAAGCTGATCTCCGGCAAGGGAAAACAAGAAAAAAATAAATAAACTCTCACTGTAGCTTACAAGTGATGGGCAGACAGTGTTTTATTACCGGCAGTGTTCAAGAGAGGAGCACACTAGCCTATAAATGGACTGAAGCGATATTTGCAGATATGTTTACGTTTTCATTTTCTCCTGCTTAGCCAGAGGGTCTGGGTCGTGGGGACAACAGCTTCAGGGGGGAGGCCCAGACCCTCCTCTCCCAGCCACTTTCGCTAACTCCTCCGAGGGGACCCCGAGGGCTCCCAGGCCAGCCTCAAGACATAGTCTCTCCAATGTGTCCTGGGTGTCCCCTGGGGCCTTCTCCCAGATGGGCATGCCCAGAACACCTCCCTTGGGAGGCATCCAGGGGGCATCCTAATTCTTGACATGGAGGAGCAGCAGCTCTACTCCCTCCCGGATATCTGAGCTCCTCACCCTAACTGTAAGGCTGAGCGTGGCCATCCTATGGGGGAAACCCATTTCGGCCGCTTTTATCTAAGACCTTGTTCTTTCAGTCACTACCCATAGCTCATCAGCATAGGTGAAGGTCGGAACATAGATGGACCAGTAAATTGAGAGCCTCACCTGACCTCTCAGCTCCATCTTAACCACAATGGACAGGAGCAGCGCCCGCATCACTGCAGGATGAGGGCGGTGAATTCCAACACCCACTCGGAACAAGTCCGACTTGCTGCTAGCAATACAGACCAAGCTCTGACTCTAACAGTACAGAGAATGGATGGCCATCAGCAGAGGGCCACCCACCCCATACTCCCAGAGCACCCCCCAAAGGGCACCCCAAGGGACATGGTTGTAAGCCCTCTCCAGATCCACAAAGCACATGTGGACTGGTTGGGCAAACTCCATGCACCCTTCAGCACCCTCCTTAGGCCATAGATCTACTAAAGTGAACTAAAGTGATCAACTAAAGTGAAAACTGCATTGTTTCTCATGAATCTGGACAGTCAGACTCTCCTCTCTAGTACCCTGGTGCAGACTTTCCCAGGGAGGCTGAGGAGTGTGATTCCTCTGTAATTGGAGCACAACTTCTGGTCCCTCTTCTTAAGGATGGGAACCACCATTGGTCTGCCACTCCAGAGCCACCATCCCCGCCACCAACACCCATCCATGCAATGCTACAGAGACAAGTCATCCAGCCCTACACCATCCAGAGCCTTAAGGTACTCAGGGAGGATCTCATCCACCCCTGGGGCGCTGCTGCTGCAGAATTGCTTAACTGCCTCAGCAACCTCAGCCGCTGTGGAGAATCCACTTCTGAGACCGACTCTGGGTCCTCCTCAGAATACGTGCTGGTGGCATTGAGGAGATCCTCAAAGTATTCTTTCCACCATCCGGCTGTTTTCTCAGTTGCAGTTAGCAGCTCCTGATCCACACTAAGAACAGTGTGGACCCTGCAGCGCTTCCTACTCCTGAGATGCTGAATAGTTTGCCAGAATTTCTTTAGGGCCAACCGGAAGTCCTCCTCCATAGCCTCCCTGAACTCCCACACCTGAGTTTTTGCATTCGCTACCGCCCAGGGTGTGCAATGCTTGGCCTGCCAGTATTCGTCAGCTGCCTTGGGAGTCCCACAAGCCAACCACGTCCTTTAAGACTCCTTCAGCCTGACGGCATCCCTACGATATGTTTACACGCTGTTTAATCTGCAGCAGACGACTGGCTAATTTGTTCTCTAGCCTGAAAATTATGGGTTAGAAAAACACTTTGCTACATTTGTTTTGATGCTCATTCAACAAGATAAGGTGTAAGTCAACATATGTGTGTGTTGTAATTTTGATAAGATGGATACCGTAGAGCTGAATCTGTGGCTATTTTATTGCTACCTTATAAATATTATTAAAATAAAAATAATTAAAATAAAAATATTATTTAAAGTTGAGAGGTTTTTGTTGAATGTTTAGAAACAAGTTCTCAGTCTACATAGATGGAGATTTGCTGGTTTTCCAAAAGTGCTAACTGGGAACCAGAAAAGATAAAGTTTGAATTTCTTCCTTTTGGTTCCTGTTTTTATCTTTATGTGATTTACAGAGAACATATATAACACATGCCATGAAACTTAAAGGAAAACTTAAAAGGCTAATTTCAGACTAAGGACAATTATTCCATTCAGTTGTTTCTTCAAGGTTTTGACTCGTGTTGACCATTTTTTGACAAAATGTCAAAACCATCAAAGGCGTCTGAGTTTTAAAGCAGAGATTATTTACTTGACATGCAAACATGTGATCTTTAGACCATGCCTCCCTTTGATGTAGAACATAACTCTAACAAGACTCATTGCCTGCTCTCCTCTCGCCCAGCTTGACCTCTTGTTGCAGCAGTAATTCAATGGAGTCTATCCTCCCATTGGGGTCTGTCAGTAAAAGTGAGTTATGCAAGTTCTGGCTGAGCCCCTGCACTGGACTGGGGCCAGAAGATGTAGAGATGAGATAGCGTCAATCAACAGCAGCGAAACCACTTCAGGAGTGAGGTCAGTTCCCAATGGGCTGCTCACTGACTTTTCTGCTGCTATTGAACACAGGATGCAATACTTTAGATCTGATTCTAGAGTTAAGAATATGGGATGAAAAGAAATTACCCATTAACCTATGAGGTGGGTTGTTCATGTTCATAAATAAGTAGAAGAATGCAACCAAAAATATTTGGCTTAATATATCCTGATTACACAAAACAAATTTGCCAATAATTTGCAATAACTCCAACTACGTCTCCGTAACTGAAATCTTGTAAAAATCTGCCTTGTTCTAGTTCTACTATTTACTTTATTTTACCAGACACACTGTGGATGCTGATTGCCTTGGTGATCTGATTACTCTGTCGGAATGGCCAGAGACAAAGAAACTCTCGTCAAAAAACTGCTCATGGAAAAGGCCAGCAAGGCAGATGCTGCTGCACAGAAGCTACAACTTCCAGTCAGATCTCTTTCCAGCAGCTGGATGCAATGAGCCAGACAAAACACCTCCTCAAATTAAGTTACTACCACAAAGATGACCAAACTTTTTGACGTCTGCATCTTAATTCTGAAATAAGTCAGACAAAAAGAAATGGTGAGGAGGAGCAAATACATTAGATTCCAGGTTGCTATAGTCACCCTAACTTGGTGATAAATATGTTAAAATTACTACCAGCATTTTGGGTATTGGTATAAATATGGGCGTGCAAAGATAAATATAAATGTTTTGTACATTAGGAAACAGAATACCACAGAAAAACAAAGACTATTGATGAAGTCTGAAAACTCCCACTCTCTTGGATGTGGATCAGTAATCTGTCTACCAGTGATATAAGGTTGGACACAAAGCAAAGGAAGGAAGAATCCGTTTAGAGATGTTCCAAGAAGTGAAATACAACCTTTTTTAACAGTATATTCCAGTCTTCCATTATTCTTACCTTTTGTAGGTAGAAGTTTAGACGGTTATTTATGTCAAAGTATATGTCAACACTAGACAAAGGAAATGGGCAGGCTGGGTGAATGACAGTGAGAAAGAAAAGGTTTCTAAATGGGTAAAGCGCAGGGGAAAAGAACTAGTGCTCAAGTGTGGGAGTTGGGATTTATTCCTTCGGTATGTGCGACTCGAAAGTTTGGGAACAAACACTAACTGTTGATCAGTGTGACCAGGACAAAATCCAACATCATTTTTTTGTCTGAAGAGGTTTACTCTGAGGTACAAACATGCCACTAACCTTCTTGCCCTTAACAGTGGATTGACAGCAGTCTCCTCCATCGTAGTTACAGAAGGCTCTATTGTTCACCGAATCACAGTAGTTGTCTCCCATGAATGGCTAAAAGAGAGAAGCCATATCAGTTAGACAAAAACAATGAGCGAGGAAAGGGTTTCCCTCATCTTTCAATGTGACTTTTTAAGCCTTTAGTGGGGCAGACCTTAAATCAAACTGAGGACACCATAAACTATTCATTGCACAAAACACTCCAATAACGTGATTTATTGGGTTGGCCCCACCCTCCACTTGGGTTACCAATCAGGTTATCCAGTTGGCCTAAATTGAGTAGATGATATCATTCTTCCATGAAGTGGAGTAGACTTCTTTCGCATTTTTACAGGAAAGTGCTCCAACCTGAATGACCACATAGGTTTATTGTTCCGTCTGTCTGATATGACCCATAGGAGCGTCTCTGGATTTAGGTTAGAGTTCAGAATAAGATCATGGTTTGGATTTGTTGCCACAGTTACATAAATAAAAACATGGTTATTGTTATATAATGGATGTGGATAAAATATGTTGACGCAATCATCCATCATCAAACTACTAGCATGGATTTTGTTGCACTTTAGCTACAGTCCTAATTAATAGCTGTGTTTCCACCAAGTAAGTACCAGGTAACACTTAGGGGCCGGGAACTTTTGAGAAACGTCCTATCACTCGGCCCTTGTAGCGTCTGTGTCTCCATCAAGTGGAAGGGCCTGATCACTGACGAGTTGGGGGGTGGGACGGATGGAGGCACGCGCCAACGACCGAGTTCCTGTATTATTACCTGGAGGTTTCTTTGGTAGAAATGCAGCTAATATGACAACTGAAAATCATCACCTGACATTGAAATAGAACTATGTGCCTTAACGAGGTGCTCAAAATTTGTGTATATATATATATATATATATATATATATATATATATATATACAGCATGTATTATGTATATAGCATAACAAAACACCTGTGCAGCTTGTGCAGGTGGTTATCCTCAAATGTTATGAGAAAAAAAAAAATTGTAGCCACTGATCTCGGTTCAACCTGTAAGTATTTTGAAAAGCATGAATCCAAATATTCTGTCAAGAGATCAGTCTTCACTCACAGTTTGGTCTAAATGTTTTACTGGCATACATCAGCCAATCAATTGTCTGTCCAAACTTCAATGCACATGGACAATGAATAAACTTCGATACTCCATACTTCATATGCTTAAAATTAAGAAAAATGGAAGAATGTAATTCAGGTGGAGCACTTACCTCACATCCTTTGATACAGTGGAGCAATTCTGGGTGGGGATACCACTTGAGTCCCATTGTACAGACTATACTCTGCAAAATAAGACAAAAGTTGAGGTTAGAGTTACATTTATTACGAAAACTCAATCTTTCTGTGTTTGGACAATACATTGTACTTCCACTATGTGCAGCCTATGTGCAGCTTTGCCAAGACTTTGTTCTTTTTTACTTTCTTTCAGTTCACATAACCTTAATCCAAACTAATTATTAGCCATTCTTTAATGCCACACATAGACATACACCTAAGAGAGTGAAACACAGGTGATTCCAACAGAGCTTATGTGTTACACATTGTTGCTTTCATTGTGAAGCTTTCGTTGATTTATACTGACCCTTTCCCACCTCAAAGCAAAGCTGTATAAATTGATTTTGACAAGCTATAACTTGATAAAAATGTTTTTATAGCTAAGTCATGGCCCTAGGAGGGCAAAGATGGGAGAGCAAAGGAGAGATAGAGAGAGAGAGAGATAGAAAGACAGAGGCAAGGAGCAGAATGTCCTCAAATATCTTTGCAGAATGTGTGGAATCCCATCCTGTTCTCCTACTGTGTCTTCATTGTAATGCAACAGAAAACATGTGTGCTCAGGGGAGGTGGGAAGCACAGTGCATAGCATGTGCTTCCCCTCATGTGTGAATGTATTCACATGAACATATTCTATGTAGGTATATGTAAATGCATACTGTGTTCTCACATAAGTCTGGATTAATTTGTGCCTGTACTGCATGGTTCTGTCTCTGTTCAGTGTGCAGGAGCAGTTGTATATATGAGTCTCACTGAGCCAGAGAGCGGAGAGGGTTTTGTTTACAGCACAAGTGTGTGTCCAGACTTGGATAGTAATGTGCATGCTCAAAAGTGCCATCCACAGCAAAGGACTGACTGACCTCAGATGGTTCATTTCTCAGACCCCCTCCCTGTGTCCCAATATCTCACAAATTTGACGTGCTTTTCTTTTGTTGCTGCAAACTAAGGTATTTTTCATTTCAGTGCTGTCAGCAAATCAATGCAAAAAAGAAAGATGGAGGGTTGAAGGTAGAGCGAAAGAACAACATAGCATCTGAGGACAACTGAGAGCTGCAGGAGTAACAGTTCTACTACTGCGATGTAGTACTGCATAGCAGAATGCAGACACGTCTGTGCTGCGTGTGTGCACATGTGTCCAAATGTGGGGCTATGATGGTTTGTCCCTGTGTGAGGGAAGATTTAGCGCACTTTTTTTTTTTTGTCTTGGAGGTGAAACTTTTTGCAACTACTGTACTTTTATTCTCACATTCTAGTGTTCTGCTGTGATGATGTCATCCAGAAACTCCTTCTCTTTCCCTCTCTCTCTCATTTTCTCTCTCTCACTCTTTTTGCCTCTCACAGCAAGGCCGTAAATCATGATAATCCATGATTGTGGCCTGGCTTCAGCCCCTCACTACGTATGGGATCCTCACCCTCTGAAGCGTCCCCGGGCGCTGATACCACATAAAAATAGATCCCTATCTCAGCGCCACCACAGACGAGGTCATGTCATATAGAAAATGACTAATTCCACAGCAAGCCCGACAGGGTAATTTTGCTGATAAAGGGGGAGGAGGGTGCTGGGGGCGCAGAATCGTTAGATGTAGAGGGACAGGAAGAAGGAGGGGAGGTGGTGGAGGTAGAAAAGCAAGGGAGAAATCTAAGTGGGTCACACTAAGAACTGAAATACAACTAGTTTAAAGGCAATAAATCAACATTGCTTATTACGGTGGGCAACATTAACCTCCTGCTCAGCAAAGTAGAACTAGGAAGTGCTTTTCAGATTCTCCTCAAGATACTGTACAAAGAAACCCATCGTAGAGGGGAGTTTAATCGTGTATAATGATGTTTACTTCTTCTAACTACACTCCTACTATTACTGTTACTGTTAACCTTTGTTGTGCATCGGTTTTGTATAGCCTTTGGACAGTTATTGCATTTCTTGTTGCACCTATTTTCTGCTGTCAGAAGTTAATGGTCAGCACCCTTTCAAGGATCGCTGTCTGTCTTATTTTTGGCTACTATTGGAAATGTGTTGCTTCCATATTTGTGCATAAGTGTGGGGATATGAAACTGACTTTTCATAAATTTGGTGCAGAATAAAATATGTGCACACTAACTTGCAAAACAAAAAAAATGATCGTCTCTAAATTCTTTGCCCCCCCCCCCCAGTACATCACGTCTAACCCACACACCTCTCTGGAGCAGTCTTGCTGCACCACCCTCACCTCTCTGACTTCTCTTTTGCTATAAACTGCCCCCAACAGCATTGCTTTAAGTCTCAAATTACCACCGAGCACAAATCATATCAATTACACAAATCCATGAAAAACAGATCATTTCATGTCCACGTGGCCCAACCCACCCCTCTCTCTCAACATCCACCACAAAAAAGCTGCTGACTCAGTGTGACTCTGAAACAAAAACAAAAGGAGTTGTAGGGGAAAAAAATACAGTGCGAAATACAATGTGTTCTCTTTTCTCCGTCTCTAGTTACAAAACTTGATGCCTCTTTAGTAAGATCCTCTAACTCTACAGCTAAAAAGGGCATCAAGCTGACTAAAACACTTAAATTGCACATCACTGACATTAATCACATTAAATGGAGAGAGTAAAAATCAGAGGAGTAGGTGTAGCCTAGTACACTTTAGTACACACGTACACACATACACACTTGTGCCATATATTCCCACCCCCACCTCTTGACCCCACCCAAAAAGCTTCATAAAAATCCCAATGGACACCATGGCTGTGTGAGTGGCACCCCCTCAGGGACACGTTGTACAGTCCCAGTGTTTAATTACCTCCCCTGCCATAACCTCTAACCTCTGTGCTTTCCTATCTGCCAGTGAGCGTCATATGTTTATTTCAGAAAATTGATTACTGATGATTAGCCATTTGATAAGGTTTTACATCTTGGCCATGGGGGGACCCCATGCTGCACAAGAACTCAGCAGAAGCATTTTCTTGTTTTTTGTGCTGTTTTGCTTTTTTCACCACAGTTTATTTCTGGTAGTAAAACAAATAGATGGGGAAAGTGAATGGCACGATTACTTGTTTGTCAGTGTGCAGACTGATTTTTCAGCTCATTATTTCTTTAAGAAGGTCATTGAAATGTCACATTGAGGTCAGGGATGCAAGAGGGCAGCAGCATGTTTCCACACTTGGAATCAAAAAATAGAATAAAAAGTTTTTGAAGGGTTTGCCATGTTGCTGAGACAAACATATGCATGGCACTGGCCACAAAAGGCAGGCATGAGGACTGGCATTTTTTCATTGTGGGTAATAGAGCCAGGATGTAGACACTATACGTGAAATTCCTTAAAGAAGAGTTGTGGATCACAGAACTTTGTGAAGTGCGTCTGTCAGAGCTGTGAGGTGGACACAAACACACGTACAAACACACTTACCTTGACTTTGTGCGGGTTCCTCCAGTACTCTTTAAGCACACTTTCAACTGTCATGTTGCTAGGGAGGATCACCACGTCATTGTTACGCTCTCTGCAGCTCAGCTCGCACTCCTCACCTGTGAGAAAGAGGCAGAAAAATGAAAACAATAAAAGAAGGCACAAACCACACATTGATATTACAAGTGGCATATCCTCATTCCCCCACATTTTCACTTCCAAATGATTGTAACAGTGTTTTACAGTCAGAGTGCTAGCTTACATAAGTATGATTCATTCATTTTATTGAGTCTCATTAAGAACAAATTAAATGACAGTACAAACTGAAAAGAAAAGAGTTATGTGAACAATGAAGAACAATAGTACACTCAACAAAAGCTGTGAGTAATGTGAACAATGACAGATGACATCAGCAGTAAGAAAACTGAATTGTTATAATATAATAACATATTTGTGCATACAGACCTATGCCGTGTCCTCGCTTGCATGAGTACTGTAGAGTAGGATGGACGTTTTGAGGTAAAGAACACTGGCCTTTGCTGTGTGGGCACAGACGGAATGACCCTGTCCAGTTTCCATCCTTCTTACAGCGAATCATATTGGATGCTGCACCCTGAATAGAACACACACATATTGACAGACAAACAATTATACACGCACGTTGACGCACAAACACTCGCCAAGGCCAAGGACATTAAGATGGCATCCCGTTGCAAAGAGGGAAATACAATCCAATTTTTATCAGGCATCTAACCCACAACGCTTGAGAGGCAGAACAGATTAAAAGGTGTATACATTTCAAAAGTCTGTGGCAGCAGGACTATTCTGGAAATCAATAGCAATCTAATTAGCATGGCGTCAAATTGAGTAGTACTAAGGGAGACAGGGAGAGAAACAGGCACAGAGAGACAAGCGTTCAGAGAGTGAAATAAGAATCAGATATCAAAGGACAAGAGAGTATATACAGGAAAAATCACTTATTAATTCCTGAACTGAGCATTTCATCACAAGCCATCAAATAAATATCTTACTTCATGATATTGGACATATGTTTGTAATGATATTTATAGAAACATTATTAATACTGTAATATGGATGGTCTGCAAGCTAAATATTGAATAAACGCCCTAGAAAAAAATAAAATAAAAAAACAGGAAGAAGGATGCAAACAAGAGGGAGAAAGAGAGAAGGTCTGTTTTTTATACACAAGGAAAAGAAGACATAAATATAACTAAAGCAAGAATAGAAAGAGAGGAAAGAGATGGACAGACCTGCTTGCATGGACCGTGCAGCAGCCTCACCGTATGGGCAGAGCCTCCTGTGCCGGCGATAGCGGAATTACCGGCAGGATCAGAGCAGTTGATGCTGCAGACGCTGTCGAAGCGGAAGCCATTGGTGCAGTGATAAGAGCCATGGAAGATCGGAGGCGGAGGATCACAAGTCACTGGCTCACATGCCCCCTCTAGCCAGCTGCCGTCCTCCGTGCACTGTCGCCTGAACGCGCGCCTGAGATGAAAAAGATCTGATTTGAGTCCTCACAACTTTCAAGTGGAAACTTTCTGATGAGAGATCTACAAAATCAAACAAACAACTGTTTCTATTTCTTTATTTACCTCTTGGGTTTGTTGGTGACGTGGAAACCTGGTTTGCACTTGTATTTGCAGAATGTTCCCACTTTGAGGCCTGTCTCATTGCAGCGTTTAGTTTGAAGCACAGCATTGGGTACAGGAGGAGGAGCTGGGCAGCGGAGCTCACACAGGGCTTCTGGGAACGACCACAGACCGTCTTCTAGACAGGTAAGGGTGTTGTTTGTTCCTGAGGAGAAAAAAGACAAAAAGGCCACATGAAAACACAACATTCAGGATTAGTATAAAATATACAGTGTACAATTCTAATTCTATAATTAAGACTATTATAAGAATTTGTAAGACTTTTAAAACTATACATCTATTTATCTGGGCGTGCACACTCCTCTATGCATCTCACCTACAAGCTGCGCGGGTTCTCTACACTGAAACGTGCTCTTTTTGCCGTAGGTAGTTCCCTCTGGGAAATCAAAATGGGCAGGATGAACATGGTATTTGTCAGGCAGACCACAGTCCACAGGTTCACATGACACTTGTTTGTTCCACTTCCCATTTGCGCAGGTTATAGTCACCGAAGAGCCCGACTGGAAAAGAAGAAAAGACATAAAGTGTAATTAGATTCTCTAATAAGCTATATGCACCGATACAGGCATTCACTAGCATAGTGATGAGATAGATTGATTTTCCATACGTATCCTATAAATGTTGACCTCACAAAAAAATCACCTCAACAAGTCTGTAATCAGCTGGTAACCTAACCAAGCTTGATCAAGTTTAGCTTACTGTATGTCAGTAAGCCACACAGGCTACTCAGCAGCTCAAGTAACCGCTGATTGCATTTGTAAGGTCAAGTCAAGCCAGTCAGACAACTGATATTCAACAACTGCACAATCAGCCCTAACACAAAACAGATTGACTTAAATGAAAGTGTGACAACTTCTGAAAAACACACACATAAAGGGAATCTTCCACAGCTGGAAAACCACCCATTAAGTATTTATGAGTTTCTGTGTAGTTGTGATACTAAGAAAGCAGTTTTCTTTGTATGAGGCATGATATAAGAAGCCATACCCAGTGAAAGTGATCAAGTAATGTCAGGCATTAAGTTTTGAAACAAAAAAAAGTAGAGGGAAAGTAGACAGTTAGTTGTTACCAAAACATTACATTAACTAAAGATCACATATTCAGGTCTTCTGAGTGTGTGGTGTGCAGTTGGGTCTTTACATGTTGTTGGAATGTGGAAAGAAACAGGAGAACCCAGAGGAAGTGCACACACGCAGAGAACATGCAAAATCTGGTGGTAACACCACTTCACTAAGATGAACTCAAGTCTACAGCACAATATAAACTCTAATATGAGACATTAAGACCCCTTTCATTCCCATTATGGACCAATCACAGAGAATAGTCTCTGATTAGAAACAGCAGCCGGTTACTCCTGAAGGAGGTATGACCTAGCAAGGCCCGACTGAGACTTGCATAAGCCACATGGCTCGCATTAATTGTGTGTCCGTGTGTGTGAACTCAGTGTTTATATAGCCCGTATCGGTGTGTAACCATTCCTGATCAAGAGTGATGACAAGACTGTGCGGAGAATAAAGCATTAACATAATATTTGCTGGTATATGGAGTTTTTGGAAGTAAAAAGTGCAACCAGAATGTTTTTAAGACATTATATTTCATTAAATTTCATGTCCTGGCTATTTTGTTCACCAGAAAAAAATCCCTGATCTTAAGTCTATTTCCTATTAGAAATAGCTCTGATTCCTGTAAATTATTTGGCTTGTGGTATGATATTTGGAGAGATGAGACCAAAATGGGGAGCCACTGCATTATTCAAACCTCAACTGTTTTCATCCTCTTCCATTAAATAGCACCATGTAACACAATAGGAATGCTTAAATTGATAGTGGTGCCAAGAAATCTCACAACAAAGCTGCAAGAGCTCAATCATTTTGACTTTTCCTTCTCGGGACCAAAAAAGGGAAACCTGTGTATTTTTTTTTCTTTTATCACAAATTACAGTTTACCCCTGTTCTCACTGAGTTTAATTACACACATCTTTTAAGAGAGTGGCCAGATTTTAAGGCCACACAAGCTGGACTCAGTTAGCATTACATATCTATTGCTTCATAACCTTCTCTCTCTTCCCATGTATTTCTATCTTTCATCTTGATCTCATTATATGATACTGCATAACACTATCAGGTTCCCTCAAAATAAATAAGCTCCTTTCATATTTGGATATCCAACAAAGTAACATATGCATTGCCTGTGAGTGCCTGCTGAAAAATAACTGGGTGTAGAGTTGAATGAGTCAATCATGATGGGAGGTTGTGAACAAAGTCTGCTTGGAAGAAATGTGGAAGGATCAGTTTAGTGTTAATGTGCTGACTGTAAATATGTGCACAAATGGAATGTTAAATAAGTTTGTGAAACTGTGTGTGTGAGTGTGTGTAGGTTTTGCCCATCCTAAAGCATGTGAGTACAAAAAAGTGGTCAAGTATTACACTTTCAAACACATTCACACACTCACACAAACACATCTATATTATAAGAGTGTAGGTGTATATAGGATTCTGTGCCTGTGTGTACTATTATGTGTGTAAATGTGTGGGAATTTTCCCTCCTTTAAAAAATTTACAGCTGACTATTTCTCTTCCAGTAGCGACTTTAACAACCTTTGGCTACTCTCCCTAATTCAAGCCAGACAGACTGACAGACAACTGCACCGACAGACTGACAGCCCCTTCCTTCAGCTCCAGGGGTTTGCCTGAGCTCAGATGGCACAAAAACACAAGCACATAAGAAACGTATAGCACACAGCTGTACGCTGATAGGAAAACTTATTGCAGTAATGCAAAGGAATTATGTGTTATTTATTATTGTCTACTCTTCATGTAAAAGCCCTTTTGAGATCGTTTCAGAAGAGAAAAACATGTTTTACTCAGAATGTACATGCTTTCTGCTTCAAAAACTGGAAGAACATACTTATATCAGTAACATGCAGCGGGGTGTTACTGTGAATTTAACAGTACTCAGATGCAGACATGCTTCTAAGTAGATACAATTCTAGGAGGGTTATTTTCTTTTTTTTAAAATGATAACCACATCTGCCTGAGGAGAGTGGATTTCAAACCTACTTGTGTTACAAATCACCATGTGAGAGCTTTTGTTTTCAGTGGGGGATTTCAGATTTCTATTAGCAGATGGAAGAGAGAAAGTAAGCAACTTTAAGAGCAACAGGATGGCAGTGTTAAAAACTAGAATTACTCTTCACAGTCTTCAAACTCATTCACCCAGTTTTCGCTTATAAGGTTACAAGCGTGAAGACCAGTTGAGGTATTCCCAGACAGAACAGAGTTCAGACATGGAAAATGCCAGATGATACTGCACAACCTGTCAGCACTGGAGGTGTGGAGGCGTTCAAAAGCAACCTGATTTGATTTCAAAAACAGTATTTTTTGTCGAACAACATGTTCTCATGACATGAAGTTATTTATTACGAGTCAAAAGCAGGTTATTCATAGGTGCTTCATAGAGACTGATCGCTGATTTGATCTGACTGGATAGATAGATCCCTGAGAAGAACAAAGACGCAAACACAACAGAGTTCTAAATTTGGCTGAAAATTGTGTGTTGATGTAAGAAGCCTAAGTGTGCACTATTTAGAATAGAAGATATTATCTCATAATTGTTAGTAGCTACAAAAGCTGACTATGTCATTTATAGTCAAAGGCCAGCAACGAAAAAAAGAACAACCACATTTGGGTGTCCGTAGAACATGAACATTAAAGTCTTTCTCTGGCTGATTTGGCCGACTGCCCAATCGTATGAATATGCTGATAATGTCGATACGGATCTTAATGGCTCTTAAATTTATATTGGACATAATGGCTCAAATTATGATAATACCAGGAAGTTATTTCTAAATGCGTGACCATTTTTATCACCACTGACGAGGGTTTTTCATTTAAAGAAAGTAGTTATCCAGATGGGGTAAGGTGAACATGTAGTCAGCAGGTACAGTTTGGTTGGATTGTTTTAATTCCAGCGAGAAAGTGCTCTTTCATAGTGGGCAGGAGTCAAGCCTATAAAGCAAAAACCTATGTGAAACAGAACTGGACTTTTCAGTGCCAGCACACAGTGTTACCTAACCACTTTGAACAGAGAGAAAGATAGGGAAAACAGACCATAATAAAACAGAAAATACAAATCAAGTAAGTGAGGGAAACAGATTTGTTCTGAAGATAGCATTCTCTAAGAAGCTGGTGTTCCGAGAACCACTTTGACATCACTGAAACAAGAATGTAATTGGCTAATGAAAGGAGACAAGACGGTGCTCCACACTGCACTTTTCAGCCATAGCATGGAGGTGTGTGTGTGTGTGTGTGTGTGTGTGTGTGTGTGTGTGTGTGTGTTTTCCTACATTGTACACACTCATATTGTGGGGACCTGTCTTCCTTATGGGAATAAAAAGCAGGTCCCCATAATGTAAAAAACAAAAAATGAAGGTGAAGACATGATTTAAGGTTGGGGTCAGGTTTAGATGAAGGTTAGACAAGTGCTACCAACAACTGACATATCAAGGGTTTCCAGGAAAGTCTCCAAGAAATTAATTCAATTAAGTCAATGAAATGTCCCCTGAAGTGTGTGTGTGTGTGTGTGTGTGTCTGTCTCTTTGTGGGCAAATGTGTGGATGAAAAAAGAAGGAAATAAATAAATCAGAGGATGGGTTTTGAGGGGATAAGGGAAATTGGTTGTTTTGGATTTTATTTTGTTCGATATTGTTGTGAAACTTTGTTTATGTACTTCACCTGTTTTGAGGAGAATATGACAGGAGATTATTATTTCTGATTCTTCAAAAGCTTTTTATTGACATTTTCTAGACTTTCCCTCAGAGTGTTTCTCTCAGAACTGTATTGTCCTGCTTGTCCTGTCCTGTTCTGTAGTCGTGTAGTTTAGTCCGTCACAGTTGTGCTGCTGATGTAGTTAGAACAACATAGTTCTGTCTCTCACTGGATTCTGTAGTTGGCAATGAAACCACCTTCAAAATATTGCATTCCTTTTGTAAAAAGGAAGGTAGATGGCAAAATAACAACAATGAAAACAAAATAAGTTAACTTTATACTAAATACAAAATGGTGCCCATGTGTTTATCGAAACATAAAAAGGTTTTGAGAAGAGTCCTACTGCCCCTGGAGGGATGGACAACGGGTGAAATCTTTTTGCAGAGAATTGCTTCAGTCTTTGAGGATAAAAGACTTGACTTGGAATGGATCAACAAGCTGGTAATGGAAGGCACTCCTGCTATGGTAATTATAAACATAATTCAGTCTGCAGCATCATCCTTTTTCTTTATACCAGTCACATGTTGGCTGAACACAATGGATTATTTGTCTTTAGTGACTTTATATGGTTGAACTGAACGTGATTTTTGAGAATTTAGGGAAAAGATTTTTTTTTACTTCTGAATGAATCAACGATGTTGTCCATCAACACTTCCCAATGAGACTCATCAAAACATCTGTAAACAACCTAAAATTCCACAAACTGGAGTAAATCAGACAAATTTCACTCTTCAAAAATGCTGCATTTTTTTGTATTTACTTAATGACCATTTTGCAGAGTCAGACTCCCAGAAGACTTATTTGAAGCCACGTCGAAAAACATTTGACTTCTTGCCAGCCAATAAAGAAAATGACACAAGTCTACATTTTATAAGATATACAGGTATATAATGCTGCAGATAATTATTCACTTAAATTAACTTCAAAATACTAATTTGATATAAAACCAGCAATGCTGACCTGCTGTCTTTTAGTGGGGTGAATGGATGCAGAAAGTTATTCATAAATAACAGGTCCTCTAAATACCTTTGAACTGTCAGTCATCATTTGTGGCAAACCTTCAAAGTCAAGAAAATGTTTTTTGGCACAGACTTCCTTTCTTTTCTATTCTCTCCTGCCCCTCTGCTCCCCACTTTCTCTATACTTTCCTGCCTCTGCGTCTCTGAAAAGCATAATTTATCACTGAATGAACTGACATTGATGAATAGCCACATAGTGCACTGTCAGTCAAAATCTAATGCAATTAGAAGTCTGTGCAGACTCAATGGAGAACTATTCTGATAGTGTTTGTAGATACAGTATGTATGTATGTATGGGTGTGCATGTAAATGGCCTTTTCATGCTTGCATCTGTTTGCAGATATACATGTGTAAGTGTAAGCATTTAGTGGAAGATAGAGGGACAGCTAAATGACCCTGTGGTTGTAAAAACTCTAATTATGACAAGTTACAAATCCCAGTAACAGTCATGTGACAGATGGGAGAAAGAACACATTGTAAAGTTAAAGCCCTGACCAAATACCACGAAAATTGTTATATTCCCCCCACTTTTATTCTGTAAAACTCTTCCTCCCTCACTCTCTCTCCCCTGTCTTTTGTCTTAAATTTTTTTTTCTTCATTAGTTTCATTCACCCTCACAAACAAATAAACCCACACATACAGTACAGGCATGTTTTTTTCCGGGCTGAAATACACATAAAAACAAAATTTACCTTGTTCTCTGAACCTCTCATCTCTCTCAGGGAGCATTAATAGATTGTCTTGCAGACTGCTTTACAGAGCCATGGAAAAGGATAAAGCGTTTATATGGCCTTTACAGCAGCTTGGCCTCAATCCAAAAGGTTTACGATGCGGTGTCAACTACCCTGTTTGTTTGTTTACTTGTGGTGTGCATGCATCTGTGTGTATGGCTGTATTTGTCTGCATCTGTGTCCTGTTTATGCAAAGGGATTGTCTGTACTTTACTGTATCCGTGTTAGCATATACATGGAAGCGTTTAGTGTGTGCTGCTGTGCAAGAGCGGTAGCAAATCTCTGCCCTTTAACAGAGACTTCAATGTGTGCGAAATGAGCAGGGATGGAGAGAGGGAGGGAGAGGGAGCAGACACTATGCGATGATGTCATCGTCCCGGTGGAGTAGCGATACAAAGTGACTGTTTGAGGTGATGGTGCGGCATGCTCAGAAAGAGACTAAACGCTATTATGTCTGTGCTTGTGCTGGGCATGCGTGCACATGTGCATGTGTGTATGTGTATGTGTGCGTGTGCGTGTGTGTGTGTGTGCTTGTGTGTGTGTGTATGTGTAGCAAGAGGAGGAGACTGGGGCATCTCCACTCCTCAGTGCAGCATGAATCTACCTGGATGTTCATGATGTCATTCTCCCAGGAGGCTCGCTTTGCCAAGCCTAGTTTTTGCAGGTGACAAAATAAATGCAGAGACTGAGGAGAGCAGAGACAAAGTGTGTTTGCACCCCTCTCTCTCTATCTCTCTCTCTATCTCTCTATCTCTCTCCCTCTCTCTCTCTCTCATGGCCATTTTGTACTTGAGTTTGCATCAATGCATGTTCATGTGTGCATTGATGATTTCAAGTTCGCACGCATCCTCCCCATATGCTGCAGAAATGCTTTTGCACTTAAGTGTTTGCATGTGTACATTTGTGCAGTCATGTGCTTCTTTGATGCACTGAGCTCTTTAACTGTCCGTGTGCATTTAAACGTGTGTGTGGGAGTGCACTTACCTGGCTCTTGATGATGTCATCATCCTGGTGGACTTGCAGAACGTATCCAGAGTTGCAGGAGATGGTGCAGCGGTCCCGTTGAAGAAGTGGCGGCCGGGGCTACTGCACTTGAGCTCTGCATTGCGGATTAAGGGTTCCTGGCAGTCAATGGCTTCGCACGAATAATGTACACAACTATGAAGGAGTGTGTGTGTGTTTGTGTGCGTGTGTGTGTGTGCGTATGTGTGTGTGTGTGTGTGTGTGCGTGTGTGTGAGAAGGGGAGGGGGCCGTTGGAGGGTGGGGGTGGTAGAGGAAAGTGAGAGAGGAAAAAGAGAGAGAGAAATAAACAAAAAAACACATTTAAAGTTACAACCAACATAAATTTAGTGTATAAAATAACACTGCAGACACTCAAACATGGAAGCAGTCACATTTGCTCACAAACAGAAAAGCTACGCATTGAGTCAACCACATCCATCCATCAATGACTGTTTAACATATCAAATCAATAAATCACATGGAGAAAAGATTGCCATATTTGCAATGCGCATGAAAGGGGTGTCTGTGTGCACTGTGTACTGAGTGTAGTTTGTGAATTAAGAGCGACAGGATATATTATGTGCAGGCTACAATGAGTTTGGCCACAGCTCTATGTTGGTAGCCTGATGGAGAAGGTTTTTAATGCTCTTGGAATGCTTGGATGCCCAAGGCACCTTTTTACAACAGTCCACATTCTACAGTATAGGGTTCCCTTATGAAGCCGGCGGAGAAAGAGGGAGAGAGAGAGAGAAAGAAAGAAAGGTATGGGGGTACAGAGAGAGGATGTAAGAAAATACAGGTCTGGAGAAACATTGTTAAACTCACTCCTGCATGAATGGAATCTCTATTTTGCTCTTTTTCATCCATTTGTTTTGCTCCTGCTGTTCAGACTCAGTCTTTTACTTTTTTATGCTTATTTTTCTCTGTCCAATTCTTAATGATGCAAACTTTCTGTGCATTATTTCTAATGTCCTCCACCCCACCCCCACCCCCCACTATACAGTAGCGTGGAAGACAGTAAAAGTAAAAACCAAATAAGCTCTCAGTAAAATTCTAAGCTCATAATTAAAATGCTCATGTTGACAGGATGCTGGGCCGAGCAGGTGAAGACATTTATGGGGCACAAGAGCAGCAGTCCCCTACGTCTAGGGTTTTTAAGGACAAACTAGGGAAGCCTAGAAGCCTCCTCTGTGGACACTTTGGCTTGGAACAAAATCTCTTTGTGGTTTTCTGCTAGTCACTCTGGAATTTCTGACATAAATTACAATTAACTACCTGGAAAACTTTCTTTCCTCCTCCGCTGCAAATGAGAAGTACAGTATACAGCACAATAGAATAGTATGGAGGACGAAAACAAGAGGTAGAATAGGAAGGGTTGAGCAGTAAAAAAAGTGTGAACATCCTGTCCAATGGATGCTAAAAAAAATCAAACTCCACACAGTTCTTGATGTGGTAAAAGTTGATGAGTGTAAGAACTGAGAAAAAACATCAGTGTGGGGAAAAAAAGAAAAAATGGCATAAAAAATTATCAAGACAAAAGAGAAAACATATATGTACATGTGCTTGCAGGCAAGCATGGAACATAAGACTGAGTCATGTTAATAGCTCCTGTTGTTAACAACTCGGGGAAAAAGGGATGTGGTGTTTTGTGGAGGCATAAGTATTACGGGAAATGTGCTGCTCAGCCCAGGAGAATGAGAGAGGGAGCAGGAGGCACAGAAAGGGGAGACTTAAGGAGAAGGAGATGGTAAACAGAGCGAAAGGAAGATGATGTGAAAGTAAAGGATGGGAAGACAGCACAGGATAATAGATATGATTAAGGGGAGGATACGTTGGGATGGGGTGGAATAGAAATATGGAGGACGGAGCGAGGCAAAAATGAGAGAAGAGATAAGATATTTTGAAAGTGAGGTATAGACGAGACGACAGGATACAGATGATGAATTGGAGTCGATTAAAGAAAAGAAACAGATCAATGACACAGAGAGCCAAGATTTTCTAGTGATGTAAGGACAGACCAGAGAATAACAACTCCTCAAGATAATATATTGTAATATTCAGCTTGTAGCGTGTTATTCAAAACTTCTGACGGTTAGTGGGCACATCTGCTTGACTTGTCATCATATAAACGTATTCATTTTCAAGAGCCTCTGGATATTAGAATTAGAATATGAAAGCAAGGAAAGTCAGTGAGAACACTGAAGGGAAGTGACTCGTCTGTGTGCGTGCGGTAACAAACAATTTCCTGGCTGATGCAGATACACAATAGTTTTAATCTATTTAGGTGCTCTTGGATGTCTAACTGGCAGACAACAAAAGCCACAAACAGCTCTATCTCTCCGCACAGACCTCCCGACCATCCATGCTTTGTGTATTGTGGTGTTTATTAGTGCATTTCTTGTTGAAGGGCTGTGGGAGCATCATCAGTGCGAACTGTCTCATGCATGACAGTGGTGTGGAAATTGGTAAATTGTGACTCCTCGTGTGTGGTCTGGGTTTAACTGTGTTTGTGAGAAGGGACTTGACATCATATGGTTGGTAGCAGAAATTAAAGGTACAGGAGACTAAATTTCTTTAAAAATCTTTGTACTTAAATTTGTTCGTCTTTTCTGGCACAGATGCTGGATTTAATTGCTGCCAGTTTTGTTCATAAACAGGAAAGGTCTATATGTATTATACTGCTTTAGCCACCAGGTAAAGTATTTAATTCCTCGAATTCAAAATGAACAATGTAAAATGTGTTACAGAGGAAACCAACCTATTTTGGCAGGATTCTTCAAAGAAAAAGGATATTTTTATGTTGCGTACATTTTGGCCAATCCAGAAAGATTTAGTGTTGGAGGCAGTGTGGTGGCTCTATTGTTGGAAATTTTCAGGCCCCAGCAAGAGGTCCAAATGATTGTAAATTTTCAGCGATATTATATTCGCTACCTTGAAAGTTTTACTGTTGAAGCTGTAACTTTGGGCAGATATCTAACATTAAACAGCTTGTCGGCACTGTTGATTAACACACAACTTTCTTGCTCACTCAAAAACGCACGCAGACACGCAGCTCTTCGCACGTCATGTTTTCTCCTTTCGTGTGAATGGTAACCTTGACTTGCATGTTGTGTGTATCAATAGCTGCTACTCTTTCACAGTCGTAGAGAGGTCTCGCTCGTCTTACTGTCTCACTAATTATGTGTAAAGCATGTGTGCAAGTGTGTGTGACAGCACAGCCGTGTAAATGTACACTGTGATTGGTCGTGATGTGTGTGTAACATGCAGTTTGTGAGCTTCGTCTGCACACGTGTTCCATTTACGTATCTCTCAGGCTCACCTCTGGCCCGTGGGATTGTAGATCTCATTGCTCTGGCAACCACTTATCGTGATGGGGTCAAAAGATTGGAAGGAACGCAAACCTACACCTGAGATGGCCACAAGGGGACAGGCAAACATGACCAGGATCGCCTTGGTGTGGTAGAAGGCGACCGACAGGTCGTGGTTCACTGGGATGACCAACGGGTTGGTGCGGCAGCTGAGACGCCACTCACCTGTAAATGTAAATCGAACATTATGAGTCAATAAAGACAGATGATGATGATGATGATGACTTAGTTTTATATAGCGCCTTTCAAGATACCCAAGGTCCCTTTAACAAATAGTACATGGACAAAATAAAAGGATGATGAAGGGGGGTAAATATTCAATACTTATACATATGTAGCACTGTTCTCACCTAGACTATGGATGCCCTCCTTGGTGTCCACTAACTGAACAGTGATGTTAGACTGAGTCTGGTCAATGAAACTTGTTCCATCAGCAGCCAGGTGTATGATCACTGCTGCTGCCACCATAGGATGAGAAAAGTGGGCCTGGATGAAGGAAAAGTAAGAAAAATGTTTCAAGGAAATCCTTCCCTTAAAGCTGCCTGCAGATATCTTCAATTTATTGAAATGAATATTTCATGCATCATCTGTGGTCAAACTGGCACATAATTCTGTATTTACCTGCACTCTCTCAACTATTATAATGTTGTTGTATGTTGATGAAAACAGTGTTTTTATAATGCAACATAAAGTATCTGAATTCATAAGAATTATGTAGCAAATGTACAGAATGTATATTCTAGATTCCTTTTTAAATTGTATTATTGACTTTCAAACCCTTAAACAGCCTCACGCTTGAGTAAATCTTAGATTTACCAATCATAATCACTGGTTTGTCCTGTTAAAACATATAACTTTGAATGAACATCAGACCTCTAATAGAATGAGTATTTGAAACTGGGATCATTAATCATCCAAACTGCTTCAATGAGCGATAAAACTCCAGATTAATATGCTGTTTGTTTTTATAGGCACTGTAAAATAAAACCAATGGCAACAGGCTAATTAGCTATAGAAACTATGATGTGTGCCAAGGCAAAACCCTCACAAGAGCACTACTAATATAATATATTCTTAATGACACTTTTGTCCTCAAAAGACCGGCACGGACAGGAGTGATGCTGAGCATTTTTCAAGTTTGTTATTCCTGGAACCTTCAGGATGTACAGCCTGAAAGATTTCTTTTATATTAGAAAATATCTAAACACTTATTGCACTTAAGCAGATAAAGCTTTGAAAGCTTTAAAATTAATTCAACCTTTCAAGCTGCCTGAAAATGAGGTGCTGTGCAGTGGTTTGGCAGTAACATTTGTATCCCTGCTGCACCAATGGATCATTCTGAGCCATATCTCATAGATGCACATAAGGTCTTACCTTTAGCCAATAGCTAGGATATCCCAAGGCTAACTCATAGCCCTTGCGACAGGGGAACCATGCGTACTGTGACACTCCATCTGATAGATCAAATACCTTGGACTGACATGTCTGTGGAAACATAACAGAAAAGCAGAGGCAGATTTGTTAATGATGTACACAGCCTTCAAACTTCTAAGAAAGTCTTCTAAAAGATATACAAGAGACCTTAAAGTTAGAAAGAAGGCACAAAGTAATAAGTTCTTGGGAGAACATGTTTGACTTCTATTAAAATGAGCTTGCTAATATGTATTTTGCACATGTGTAAAAGTCTTGACCTTTTGACAAAGTTCTGACCCCTGTTTTTCCACAACAGTCAGCTGTTTGTCAGCTGTTTGGACTGACGTGCAGCTGACGTGTATTCTGTGTTTGTTTGTGTCTTGTCAACAAACCAAACACCATGTCCCTCCCTTTCTGATTCTTCCTTATACTGAGTTGTTTTTGCTCCTGTCTACTAACCCTTTATTGTCTCTTTTCAACCCTGTCATGCCACACCTGTCCACTAGAAGCCCTCAGAGAGTTTTCATGATTCTCTGCAGCACCTGAACTGTCATACAGCTGCGTTACATATACTCACTACTCACTTCGGTGTCTGCCAGTTTTGCCTTATTATTAGGTATATAAACCATTCTCATCTGTTGCATGGATTGGATTTGCAACTAACCTCCTAATAATGATTAAGATGTGCACGGTGATCTGCGAACTGGATGATGTTTTAATGAGCAGTTGCTGTTGTTGTATAGTATACACACACAACAAAATACAATGAGCTTGAGTTAATAATCCCTTTGCATTTATATTACACTTTGTATGAATAAGGATTAAAAACAATTTACTGAATTACTTAACTTAAAAGGGAGTCAGTGTATTGGAAAAAAGAACAAAACAATAAAAGATCTGGGATGAAATGTGGGTAATGTAAGAAGTAAGAGTGAACAATTTGCTGGTTCAATCTTTATTGTATTGATTAATACTGAAAATATACTGTATTTGGTAAGTTGATACAATGAGTGCAACTTAACTGAACTATGACCTGCATAACAGTGAGACTTGGCCTCTAATATTCTATTTTCAGTTTCAAATCTAATGAATTCCCAGAGGCTGTTGAATATGGCACTGAATACAAACACTAACACAGTCAATGTGACCACAGGTCTATTCTTCCATGGAAGAAAGTGCGAATGAGATAACACCAACAACATTCCTGTTGGTGAAGTGCAAAACATCGCAACACGAAAAGTTACAGCGAACTGCACAAATTAAACCCCAAAATATAACCTTAATTTAGAACCATTAACCAGAAACTTAAACTTTGAGCCCAGTCTCTCTTTCTTTAAACCACAATGTTGAGTCAGTTTCCCTCAGCCAATTCTGGCGTGACCACAGCCTTTTGCCAAAGGCATGTGGGGAAGGTAAAAAACCTTAACAAAATACCTTAAAAAGCAATTAAGACTTTTTTTTTTTTTACTTTTCATTTTTTGACAACTTCAGTAAGCCACATGTGTGTACATACGTAGAGCTCATTGGTTGCTAAACTCCTCACTTTACCACTCTGTTGCCCCATCAAAAGAAGTGATAATAGTAGGGCAGAGCTTTAAAAGTAAAAAAGAATTGAATTCAAAACTATGACATACAGAGAACATGAATTTTACAATGACAGAGTCATTTCATTACTGTGGCTTTGAGAGATCAAAGGACCCACATTTGTGTCCCACACATTATCACCTCATTAGCTATTCTGGGATGATGTTCAACATGAGTTGTAAAGACAGAAGGGGGATTTTGATTAAAATGAAGCAAAAAGTGGCAGAGGGACAGAAGAGTGCATGTAATAGATGGTAAAAGATTATTGAGCAATAGATAAACACAGACAAAGGAGAGAGAGGGCAGATACCCAAGGACGGTGAGTTTCGCCCGCTGGCCTGAGCTAGTGAAATGAGACACCAGTAACATGAGAGTTTTGCTAGAGAGGCTACTGTAAGATCCTGCCACCGTGGAAAACTGGCCAGACCAGCTATCTGTTCACATATCTGTCCCCTGGATCTGTTGACATGACCTTTCTGCTCAGAGCTGAAGTGGCAGAAATAAGAAATGCAGGTGAGAAACACCTGGGATCAGTCACCAGGAGCATTTTTTGAGTTGAAGATGTGTAGCTCTTCATTTATTATCATTATTATTATTATTGTAGGTTTTTGTAGCCGCACAACTACTGTGAGGTCTTCATGTTAAAAGACCAGACACCAGAAAACAGCCATTTGCTAAATGTTAATGTAATAAATACACTAACTAAATTGAAAGCAATGGTAATTTCATTCTGGCAAGTGCAAAGCTTCCCAGAGTCCAACCTTTCCTCTCAGCCCAACTCTGACTTAAGTCTGACAAAAAACACCCACGACATTCTGAGTAACTCTCCCTGTGACTGTATGATTTAATTAACCAATATGCTTTAAAGAGACTGTAGGTCTGCTTAATGAATTGAAGTCGAGAGGAACTGTTTCCATTGCTAACCCCTCACTGGCAGGGCAGGTGACAAAACCATTTCCATGTGCAAACTGATGACTTATTCATGTAAACACAGGTGGCACTAGCTACACCTTCCTCCACACCCCTCCTCCTCTCATCATTTCCTCCCCCCCTCATCTCCTGGGGTGTTTTTCTAACAACCTACTGTTCGAGACAGACAAACACTGCTCTGCATGCCAAAACCCTTGCCTTCGAGCTAACACCCCCCCCATAAAGCATCACGCCAGTAGGAGGTAATTCACAAGTCTCCCATGGCTCATTACACTTCCTCCGACCTCTTCACTATGTGATGGCAAGAGTCAAAACACTTTAAATAGATTTGTCATTGATTTGATTTAGTCATTAAAAGAGGGGGGAAGGTTGGTGATGGTAATAAACTGTTTTATCTGTTTGACAGTCTATCCATCCATTCATCCTTTGCAGGGTCCCAGAGGGTTGGAGACTATCCCACCACACTGGCTGAGTCGCCGTGTAGACACTTGACAAGTTGCCAGATGATCACAGGCCTGACACATAGAGACAAACAATCATTCTCACTCACTTGTACACTTATGTGCAAATCAAAGTTGCCATTAATCTGAACTGCATGTCTTTGGACTGTAGGAGGAAAAAACGAATCCTTGAAGGAAATCTCAACTAAGACAACATTCAGACTTTCCCTAGCTGGTCAGCTGTGAATCTAAACCCAAAATGTTCTTGTTTTGATTCTGACAGTGTTAAACAATGCACAATTAATCAAAAGTCTCAGGTCCTTGATTCCAAACATGCGCTCCTTCGTAACAATGTTACACTGGGCAATGTCTTTTTATCAGAACTTGAACAGTGCTTGTGCACCCACATGCGTCATACTTTTAATTTGTTTTTGCAAACAACATACTCCTTTACTGCAAGAGCGCCAGAGATTCAGCATGACACACGAACAACCAACAGTTTTGAGCGATGTAATAATTGTTCACGGGTTTACGATTGTGGTTAATTGGGAAAAAATCATTCTCTTTCATGATATGTATTTAAGAAATATCAAGCAAAAAATAATATCCAGTGTGATGAATGAACTAAAAGAAAAACATAATTTAGTTTTAAATACAGAACATTTTTACACCTTTTGTTTTATACGTGTAAAATATCAGCATGAAGTTTCATCTAAATGCTTTTGTTTTTCTGGGAAATTCATTAAAAACCTTAAATGCTTTCAGTAAGTTTTTTTTTTAAAACTAGGAAGTGGCAAGTTTTCCTACAGTTGAAAACAAATGTCAGACTGCTAGAGATCATGGATGAAAATTCTTGTGTCTCGTTTTTGTGCTGAGATCAGATGTTATTTAAAGACTAGGGTAAATGCATTCTCAACAGTGAATCCCCCAGGATGGTAAAAGGCACGTGCATTGATTAATGCACTGAGAACAGAGGGAAGGGAGCCCAGAAACATTTATAGCACTCACTTTATCACTGGTTAAGTAACAAAACCTGATCATTTTACACACAAGTGCAAGTTCACAGATACAACTAGAGACCGTGTTGCAATGACACATTGGCTCCGACACTCTGACCCATGAGGAGTGGATATTACTACACTATTACAAGAGCACTCAGTAGACCACAATCATCTTCAAACTCAGCCTTGATTATGATTTCATCTACACACCTGAACAGTTTCTTGACTGTTCCCACAACAGTAGGTCTCTGCGGGACCACATTTGCCCTGACACACACTCACACACTCACACACACACAGTGACTAACTAGGTGAAAACAATAACAGCCACATTGTCATGGCTGTTAACTCTAGTTCAGCCACTTTAACAGACGTGGCAGTAGCATTCTCACACAAACATCTGTGCAAAACTTTCAAGTATTATCTTTGAATAAAATAATCATAACAAAGAAACTATACACAATCATGGTGTCTTTCTTTCTCATGTCTTTGGCGTGCCTTGTGTCTGTGTCATTTTCTAATCCATTTCAGAAAGGGTATTATTTAAAAAAATAATCTTTTATCGCTAATGCATCATCTGAATCCAATGAAATTCAACAAGGAACATATGTATTTCCTTTATCACACACAGATTGCAAACCCCGATCAATCAGCCTGCCGGTAATATTAGGAATGTTAAATCACTGAAAACCATTCAGAGGTAATTGATATCATATACATTAGTCATTCTGTCTTGTTGCATTAAGTGACACACCTCCTGTGCATTCAAAGATTTATTGTAACAAGAGAGACAAACACAATGTGTTTGTGCATAAGCAACCAATGTAATCACAGACGCTGTGTTTGTGTTTGTACATTTAAAAAGAATGTAAAAAGCGTTGCGTCATCTTTTGACACATCGACCGCAACGCCAAGCAGGGGTCGCAGACAACACTTAAGAGAAAAAGGTGGACACTGAATTTCCACTCATTCATCCTCGCAGTTTGCATGAATCATATACGGGAAAAGGGGAAAAACAGAATTAGGTAATTAAGTAAAGAAAACAGCACATATGCATCTAAACTGAGACCGAGTTGTTACACAATATACCACCTACCAGCAGCTCTTCAGATGGATTGCTTAATTACAGCTACAATGTCACAGCAGGTACTGTTGACACAAAAGACGGTCCAAAGACTTAAGAAAAGTAAGAGGAGGAAATGGCACATCTGTTGTTTGTGTGGTAAAATTTAATGATGTAATATCTGTTTTAAAGGGATTCACCTCTAAGTGGAAATCATTACTGTTTCCAAAGAGGCAAAGGGGATGCCTATTTAGTACAACAACAAAACAAAAATGATTAGTCCGGATAGACTCTCCGACCCCAACTTATTCTAAACATATGGTTCCCTTGTTCTGATTTATTAGGAGGACTTGGCAGTGGCCATTCCAGGTACGTAAGTCAAATGTTGAGAAGTCTGTTTGGAGGAAAACAACTTCTCGCCTTCCTTGGAAAACAGTCACAGCAACACTGGAGATGAGTTCAGCTTCTTAGCTGAAAAATACACACACGCACGCACGCACAAACTCACAGACACATAGCTACACACATGGTCTTAATTTGTACCAGCTGGCTAGTCAGACTGGCAGACAACAGCCAACCTCTGGTCTGTAGACACAAACTGGTGTTTGTAAATCACCACTTCAGATAAAAGGAGACTTAAGTGTCTTAAGCCGAGGGGAAACCAAAAGAGATAAAGGTGAGGAGAAAGAGAGAGTGCAACTGTCAGACTCATTACACTGAAAATATGTGTGTCCTGTAAAAACAAACATTAAGAGCATAAAATAAAACACAAACTTACTGCTATAAAGACAGAGTAATGATAATAATAACAGCCCTAAAAACACAATTTAGCTCAACTACAGCCTTTTGTCATGTGATGGAGATTTGGTGCCAAAACAAAGTTTGATCACCTCCTCTTAGGGATACCTCCACATAATATGTATCCATGTACAAACAAGAACTGATTCAAATGCAAACTGTCAAAATGTCCTATCTTGGATTCAAATCAACAAACCTCCCTGACATACAAACAACTGTATGTTCTCAAAAGATTATCGTTAGACGTTTAGGAGGCCCAACAATCGATCCTTCCTGTCTCGTCCAAACACTAGGGGACGATGAAGGAGCCCCAGCTTAACTCAACTCTGGATTTTTTCTGACACTTTATACTCATTTCTCTTTACTTTTCATTGAACACAACACGACCCACACAAACGAAAAAAGGGAGAGAACCTTTTTCTCAAATGGAATGCTCCTTTATTATGAAGCCATGCCGCACCTAGCGGGGTCAATACTCAAAACTAGTTGTAGTTACACATTAACTAGCTAATAGTTCTGTTTATGTCTTGGAAAACCACCTATGAATTCAATCTTAAAACATAAGGTGATGACACAGTTGATCTGTAGGTGCTGGTGTTCAGCTTCATTATGTATCGTTAAGTAGTGATCATGAAAATGTATTGCATCTACACGCAGACAGACACAAGGACGCCATCATGACAACATAATGTCCCAAACACACTATGTACCATGTGGCAGAATGAAAAATAAATCACTGCTAGATATCATCAGTGAATTGGCTTGTAAGAGCATTTCTGTTGTTAAGACTGGATTTATCTCTGTCAACCAACTTTCCCACAGTCCGCCCTGTCTACACCAATTTGCAAGTTCCCATTTCCCAGAATGATTCCAACTCCACATATTGTTAAGTCTCAATATTTTGGATATGGTTTTGTCTTCATTTACTTTAACAGGAAACATAATTGCTACAGCAACAAAAATATTAATTCATTTTGCGTCACCCAGAATCCTCAGTGTAAGCGCTGCTACACCAGGAGGCAGGGATACCTGCAGAGCATTTCACAGTTTATTTTTGCTTCAGATCCTGCTGCGTAACTCTGAGGTCAGTCAGTGACCTAGTTTGTTGGAAATTCTGGACACATACAAATACAGAAAAGAGCTTCATGTGAGAATATTTATCCCGTCACAGCACCTTCTAAAATGTGTTTATTTCCATCAACAGGTATTTCTTTTCCACTCTCTTTGTTGAAGGAATATATAAAATGTGAAGCCTGAGCATGGAAAGCAGGAGTGAGCATCTGTGAGGCATTTGTGGAGAGAAAAAGAGAAAGAGCAACAGAGAGAAACTAGTATGAGTTTCCAAGCACCATCCCATGGTTTACTGGAATGCTGGTGAGCGCCTGGTGTGTGAGGTAATGTCCTGTCACCCAGCCCCACCCATACCCACTGAAGCTCACCGTCTCATTGGTCTAGGGCTAATGATGGGCGACTTCCATGGCCTACTGAGAATGGGGCTGTAAAAGTTAGTGAGTGGCTGCAATTATGCAGTTTACCTATCCCAGTCTCATCAGGGCAGACATGAGTAGTGACTGGGTGGTAGGGAACACAGACCACAAACTAATGTATAGGGATTGGTGAGTGTACAATGCCAGCAAGTTGAAAACAGATGGGACTGCGGAGAATATAAATGTCCCTCAGTTAGTGGCCCCCTATGCTCAATAAAACAGGGCCAAAACCCTGCATATTAACAGCTTGAAAATGTTATGGGGGGTGGGTGGGTGTGGGGGGTCATCAGTGCCATGAAAAAAATACACCAGCCACAATGAGGTTTCCACATGGCAGAACCACAATAATAATTGAAACGGGAAAAGTAAAAGGGAAAAAGGAACGCCATCCCAGAGGTTTCTTTTTAATGTTACCACACGCTTATGTCACTGGCACTGTGCCTGACGAGGGCTGTGTGGTTTGGGGGAATGTTGGTGAGAGAGACAGTGCCAGAGAAGCTGGCCCTCCTGTACTGCAGAAAGCAACAGCTCGGCTACTGTATGAGCTTTTGTTTTTGTGGGCATGTATGTGTGTGTGTGTGTGTGTGTGTGTGTGTGTGTGTGTGTGTATGTGTGTGTGTTTAAGCTTGTGCAACATCAGTATATGCAAGTTTTCCTGTGTGTTTGTTTGCATGTGTATGTTGGGGGAAATGTGCGTAAATGCATACATATACTTTGGACCAACCTCCACTCTGAGCATCTATCCTCTACTTAAGTTTTTTTTTTTTTATTTTATTTTATTTTTTTTTTTTTGGAGGGGGGGGGGACCTGGGACAAAACTGGGCCAATTATTGTTTCCTTTATTTTTACTAGCCAGAATCCTCTCTTTTACTGTGCCTCTCTTCTCACTCTCCTTTCCCTCTGAAGCATTACTTACATAAAGATGGCTGTAGTATAGGTTATTCAATCCAAACCTCATGCACATATGTTTGTTTTACATCTTGAGATGGGTGAACTTCATATATAGGTAATTTCTTGCAGCGTGAGAGGACTAAAATGTAATCCCTTCTGTTGCTTATGTATAATTAAGGGGAGTGTTCTCCAGGGGTGCCTGGGGGTTGCGTCAGAGATTGCCTGGGCAGCAGCTCTCTCTCGAGAAATCACCTGGTTTGCTGTTTGATCTTTGAGTTTGAATGCACATGCGTCCTCCCCGCTAACACAAACTCATCTACACACATGTGCACAAAGGCAAGCAATTTGCACACATACATAGATATAAGCGCATGGATACGCACACGCATTCACACACATACACTCACACATATATTCACACACACACACACACATACAGGTTAGTTGCTAGGGCCAGTTCTCCAATCCAATCCCCCTAGAGCAAGTCGAGCTGGCTCACCATATTCCATGGTGTGGTAGTGGGGGAACATTATGTTCTGCTCCACTAAGACAGCAGTAGTACATTTCAGTCCCCTATGGACTTGCCCTACAATCCTGCATGGAGTCGGCACTGTGTGTTTGCCTGTGTGTCTCTGTCTGACTGTGTACCTGTGTGTGAGGCTGATCAAGAAAGAAAGTCTTTTAAATAAGATGTAGCCACCTTGTTGGATTCACAGGTAGCGTCGTAGTAGAGGTTCTCTATAACATTTAGCAACAATTCTGAGGGAAAAATAATGTTAAAAACAATGCAACTATTAAACCTGGATAGAATTTTATATTGGCAGATAGACATTTTTGTGATCATTAATGTCTCAACTTTATTAACTTCATACATTCTCTGGTGTCCATATGGTATTTTGATTGGATCAAACTGCTCATTTGAGGACATTTTAATGAGGGAATTGCCAATAAGAGTGGTTTTGGACCATTCTCTTCTTTCGTAATAATTTTTATTCTGTGATGTATTTTCTTTTGACTGCAGTAAGACTGTCGGTCAAACTAATGTCCAGATTGTTATACCTCCAATTACAACCACTAACCCCATCTGTTCGTCCATCAGTCATTTGTCATTTATGAATTTGATTCCACACATTATGTCATTTCAGCCATCATACAATTGTTTCTGGTTTAAGAGCACTTGACTGGCTTGTGCCCTTTCATATATTTTCTTAATTGACAAAAACTCAACCTCTGATCCATTTTCTCAATCTGTATGTTAATATTTTCCACTTTCTTGGCATTACTCACTGCTACTTCACCATATAATTACCATCTGTATAATCAAGTGCAAAAAAATAGAACTATAGCATTACCATTGTAGGTTTGACATCTAGAAGTTGGTGCTGGGATTCAGACTCTATGACCTGAAAATGAATGTGTCCCATCCTTCTAGCACCCATTTACATTCTGTAAGGTGGACTGCAGGCTACTAAGCTATTGTTTACAAAAGGGCAGTATGTGTTTATGGTTCTATGCACCATTTATTCTTATGTTGCTGAACCCTCCCTCAGCACTGGTTCAAATGTGGGAGCATTCACGCATCCTTCTCCTTGGCTTTCCTTTGGGGCATGAAGATTCAAAAGTTAAACAAAAGAAAAGTTAAGCTCTTATACACTAATACTGCATTTTGAGATTATCATTCATCACTCAAATTAATGGATAAATTATGTGTCTCGGTATGCCTCTATGTTGTGTTTTTAACTGTCCAGAAAGTATTCCTGTGTAAAACCCCTGTGCACACACATGCACGCAAAAGTGCACAGCGCTTGAGATTTCGTGCAGATACATGATCTCTCTTTCTTCTCAAGTGCCTTCTTGTGCTGTTGTTGCTTTCTTACATCCGCAAAGATCCCTATCACGGCTGCCCGCTTCGCTCTCTCTCTCTCAGACACACGGACACACACACACAGACAGAATCAACACTGTCTTTAGACATCAAACAGAACTGATACACAAAGCCAATACAGGACTTGTTTACTAGATCAGAAGGAAATGATGTACTATCCGCCTACCACCCCTCCACCCCTTACATATTCATTCAAAACAAAAAACACACACACAAACACACAGAGCCAGTTACACTTCAGTATTGTTCTATATCAGGGAAGCACATCTCTAGTTCCAACTCCACCACAGACCTGTAAGCCACGGACATGGAAACATGATTAAATTAAACCACAAAGGAAGAAGTGAGATTTTAGAAAGGCCTGGAAATATGCTGTTGGATTCTGATAAAAACTAATGACTACAACTGGCAAGAACTCGTTTGCAGTCAGTTTTTCATGTCTTTTGTATTCTCCGATTCAATAAATGAATGGATGTCAGTTTAGGAGACTTGCTGCTCATCCTTCCAGTAGAGATCCAGAGATTTGGAGAAACCATGGAGCTCAGAAGCTCTGCTTGTGGTTTGTGGTGGCCCAACACCTTGCTTAGACACTTAATAGTGGTTTTGTAGTACACTCCTTATGCACTTACAACCTCTTTCTTGGGTCTCAGTTTGCCTCTCACTCTTTAGTCTCTCTCTCTCACACACACACATACACACACTACAGCACACAAACAAGCACAAGAAGGACAGTAATGGTACATGTTGTGGGATGCATGCTAGTGGTTAACCAGACACCAACTCCAGCAGAGAACTTTACTGTCATTTTGGCTTCATGCCGTAGTAATGAGTTTGTCTGTGTAAGTGTGATCAGCTGAGAATTACTCATCAGTGCATATTTTACACATACTGTACATACACAGTTTTGCCTTTACCATACAATTATTACCTCTTTTACATTTTGTATTACATTACATTTGGCAGCCCTGTGCTAAAGTTATTTGAATTAATTTTCCCCTTTTGTTGATGCCAAAACAAAAAGAAACATTTTAGACTTTTATTTGGACAAATTTATTCAGCAGTAAAACTAAAATATCTGAAATAGATGTAAGTATTTAGACCCGCTGCTATGACCCTTTGAAATTTAACTCAGGAGGCACCTGAGCACGTGTGTCTCTCCAAATCATGTCCAGCAGTTTACCACAGGTGAACTTACATCAAAATGTAGAAACATCTAAAAGATCAAGAAAAACAAAAAAAAAAGGCAGCATATGTGCAGAGAAGTGAACAAGACATGATGACTGCCAGAAGAGCATTTCTTCCTGTCGATCCAGACAACTGGTCTGTATCCTCACATACTTTCATGATTGTATACATACTAGATTTAGCCTTGGTAAGTATTGATCTGGTACCCGCAGAGATCATATTTCCCTTTTACATACCAACATCCAACTGTCTTCCAACACAACCAAAGTCAGTGTCATTGAGTTGGATTCTCACCAACATGCGCAAAAAACGTCCACTTCATGAGTTGAGTTCTTACAAAGTCAAATATAAAGTACAAAACAACTAATGTTGTCTCCACTAAATGCAGACAATGAGTCTTGTGGTCCAACTGCCGCCATTTCTCAATCCTCGCTATTTTAATATTGACAATGGTCATCTGAAACCTGCCAAGCAATCTACTACCATAACTTCCTGTCAAGCGCAATATGTGAGTCTGTATCAGCAAAGCCACAGTTCTATTGGCAGACAATACTGCTCAGAAGAATTGCGTCAAAACCTCAATAAAGACCATGGATTGACAGTAAACCATTGTAACTATGTGGATCTGAGGCTTGGGCTTTGGATCTGTTGGTTGTTATCACTTCAAATGCCTACAGGCTTTTTTCGTCTATTTCCATCCACAAATATTCAAAGTCACCCAAAATCAAACCTGTTGTGTAAACCACCAGCCCCCAGAAACTGAGACAACTAGAACGAAATACTCCAGATAGGCAATAGAGTCCAGATTCTTTAAATAAATGACGATTAAGTGGGTCCTCCATATTGTAGACTGCTGGCGTCCATCAAGAGTTATTGTCAGCAAAAAAAACAGCAACTGCTGTTTTTTTTCTTCTTGTTATTGTATCGTGGCCACATTTAAACTGGATCCATGAATGAAGACAAACCTGGTGTTTATCGCCTGAACCAATCATCACATGCTTCATCTTTGGCATGAGCATCCAGGACAGTCGCCATAGCCACACACATGCAATTGCACAATAGTTTAGGAGCACAGCCCTGCACAAAGATCTCAACTCAGTTATTTGAGGTTGTGTTGTGTTATCTTTGTTTTACAAGGAACTACCACAAACAAACAAGTGTGCATGGTTGTGTGCGCATTTATGTGTGAGAATGTCATGAAGGTTGCTTTGTTTGTGTGTGTGTCTGCACTTGAAACTGCAAGGACACAATGTAATTAAAGCTAATTTGGAGTTGAAGAGACGGTGTTTGATGCTGCTGTTGTGGCACACGACTGTTACCGGAGTGGAAAAATAAATGTCATTGATTCCATGAGCGAATGGGCTTCGAGAACATGATTTTTGATGTAACAGTTTATCAACAAGCTTTCAAACTCGAGATTTCCTGGATATATGACGAAGCGTGCGAGAAAATGAGAGGTGTGTGAGGTAAAAGGAGATAATGACAAGACTGTTGTGTTTTGTTAACCTGTGTTTGCATATTTTCCACACATGCACACGCACTTGTGTGTCCACATAGAGTGTACAGTCAGTGGCCTTGTAACGAAGTGATCTCATCACATACGACCCTTGGGGAACAGTGTGTTCTCCACAGTAAAAGAACTTTTTGTATGAACAATGTGTCCTTCACAGCAGAAATCCTTTCTTTATGGTTATATGGCCACGTTCCACTGGTGTCTCATTCTTCTCAGAGAATAAAACATCTGCAATGTTGTTGGTTGGATCACGTTTCCTCTTTTGCTCAGACCGAAGTGGTGCCATATATAGTAAATATCAAATGCATTAAATAGCGTTGGTTAGTCTCCTACCTCTGTTTGCGTAAGTCCTTGCCAAAGTGTTCTTGAGCAAGGCACCTGACCACAGCTGTTCGAGAATAACCAGTACATTGGCCTTGTAAAATGCATCATCAGCAGTGGGAACAAGCTCTCGTTCCAACATCACACACTTCCAACAATGCTACAGAGAGGCAAGACAGAGCACTGTCAGCATAGAGGAGCAGAGCCTCAGTGTTTCCACAAAGAAATCCTGTCTATTGTAGGGTTAAAATATTTATGATCATAAAAATTTAACAATTGATATTGATGTCACTCTCAACATCAAAGTAAAAGACTGCAGGATATTTCTTGTAACATTTGGTTTTAATAACAAATAGCCTGTGAGTTATGAAGAGATTGGACAGTGATGAATTGAAATATTAAATGGTGAGGAGATAATAGACTTTGAACATCCATACTAGGGAGATAGGATTAAATAAGATTGAGTCTAATGCTAAGTGTGTGTGTGTGTGTGTGTGTGTGTGTGTACGTGAACATATGTCTCGCCCTAATGTTTTGGGCAATCAGCCCCTTTCTTTTGCGACAGCAACAGATCAATGATTCCACCAGCCTTAGGTGGAATCAATGGCTTCTTCCCTTGTCCTCAATAAGCATTACTTTAATGAGAGCAGCAAACTTCTGCACTCACCCTGGGAGACATCTAATTAATTGTCTCAGTATCCAAAATGACTAACTGGTAAACCAGCAAAATAAAATAAAACCCAACCTTTAAGTTCAATATCAGCATCAACATTTGGTTTTATATCTATTTAGGAAGTTTTACTTCTCTGACATGATAAATTACATCAAATTGTTTCCTATTCTGGCTTTTTTCTTAACTGACAGCAACTGTAATATCTATTAGACAGGACAAGCTGTTTATATGGTTTTACCTTGGTAACAGCAGGGTATCCCGCAGCCACCTCACCGGAGCAGTAAGGCTTCTGTTCATGTGAAACTTCAACATTGGAGGCCCACTGGTCCAGGAAACCACTGGGGGTGTAGAGGCCACAGTCTCTCACACCAGTCTCTCGCTCAAAGTCCTCACACACTCCATCACCATCGTAATAGTAGCACATGCTCGGCTGTTCTGCAAGTGAAAAGAGAACAAGGAGGTTTTCATTCGTACAGTGCCATACAGGTGAGTTTTCCAAACTCAAACCTTTATTACTTGTATACCCCCTCTTTCTCACCCTTTTTTATAGAACATTCAAACCCCTCTGATCCTTTGGGATACAAATCCTAACCTTATCTTGGTTATTTTGGAAGGTCAACAGGAAGAAAGGAGGAGGAGGAAGGTAAGGGATAAAAAGTACACATAAAAAAAGGAAGATAGATTCTTGAGTGCGTGAGGATCTACAAATAGAGATGAGAGAATACATAAAGGTCAGAAGGAAAGAAACAAAGAAAAGGAATGGAAGAGAGAGAATGGTAAAATGAGTGAGAGAGACAAACACAGAGAGAGGTGGAAGGGGATGGTGGGATGGGGGAGTTGGGTGGTTGGGGATCAGACAAAGTCAAGAGGTAAAGAAAGATACAGCAGTAATTTTTCCAGACATCCCACCCGGAGTTAAGGTCTGGAACTGGGAGCTTATGGACTGGAGGAGAGGAGAGCAGAGCAGGGAGGTTGCCTGGGCCTCATTGCTCTCAGCTCTCAGCTAAAGCAGTGTCAGCCGGTGGGGTTCCAGTTAGGGGGAAAGGCGGCATTCTGTGCCAAGTTGGCCGGGGCCTCCTCCTCGAAATTCCAGCCCTCCCCAGCACAGCCAAAAACTCAAGTCAGTTCTGTGCTCTGGCAATGGTGAAACGAGGGGCTACTGAGGGGGCATACAGAATACGCTCCCGCCACTCACTCAGCAGGAACAGAGGCAAAGACGAAGGGAAGGAGCGAGACCGAGACAAGAGGAAGCTCGAACAGTGGCTTGTGAAAGCTGCAGGAGTAATAGAGTAGAATGTGAGTTAAAGAGAGAAGAGGAGGAAAATGATGGAAAAGCAGAAAGCATATTGCTACAGTATTTGAATTTGGACAGGGATTGAATAAACAGATAACGGAAAAAAGTAGTAAGGTGATTGAGTGCATGTGTATAAAAAAAAACGAGAGAAAGAGAGCTCTCTCTACAGCTGAAGAAAGAGAAGAAAGAAAAAGAGGCAAAGATAACAAGAGACTGAGAAAAAAAGATGCTTATGATAAATCAATGATACCTGTTTTGTTTATTTGTTCATTTGTTTTTTATTTGTTTTTGTTTTTCAAGACAGCAGCCCATGTTACATTTAATAACTTGTCAACACTGGGCAAACATGTGAATGTGGCTTTTAAAAAGCATATTGCATTTCCTTTATGCTTTATCTGCACCTGTGTTTACTGTGGCCGGAGGCCGTGTTGAGATATAGCCAACAGGACTGCGATGCCAGGTGGGGTCATGTGAAAAGAACTTGTTGATTTCAACAATTCCAGATATAATTCGGCTCAATCGTGTGAATAGCCTATTAAAGCTCATCCAAACTGTAGCATGCTGGCCCTGTTGTGTACTTGGTGTCAATTCTCCATCCAGCTCTCTCTTTCACTATCCAGCACACTGACAAGCAGGCACTCTCTCACACATACAGACAGATGGACAGAAGGTCCCGTCATTATAGTGTCAAATTTCTGCGCAAAACTACAACTATGTCAGACGGTGTCAGACACACACACACACACACATACACAAACGCGCATACACTTACACACATCCCTGAGCACTGCAGTTGGTGGAAAAACAGCACAGCCAATGCAGTCATCCAGCAATCTGACAGGGATTAAGTGGCCACTTCACAGAGGCTCACATATGTGTGTGCATGCATGCATATACTGTACATGCACAAACGTGCTCGCACACACACGGTCGCAACAGGGGGGCAAAATGATTGTCAGACAGCAGGAGAACTGAACAGGAAACCATCCATCTATTCATAAAACAAAACAACGTAGGAGATGCCAGTCACTCAACTAGCCTTGTAAAAAACTAATGATTTCCAGATTTTTTTTTTTTTTTTTACAGGTCAAAGTTAGTATGATTTCTAATGGCATTCTTATTTTTGTGAGAAAGGCAAGCAGCACTTGGATGAAAGATGCCCAGATGTCAAATCTGTTCATTCACAAACTTTGCCTGTGGGTCTCATCAAAAACTTTGCAGCCTTTCTATTTTGTGAAGTAATGCAAAAAACAGCCTGTCAAATCCAAACAGACAATAATATCATGGCAAAGAAAAAAACAGCATTATAATGTTATGTAAGAAACTGAAACAGTCAAATCTTGATAAATGCTGCATGTAACATGCACATGTGATTAGAAATATCACTGTTTGTCAGTCAACATGATCAAAACAATATGTATAACAGCATCTTTATTTTTTTCCCTTTATTTTTTCATACAAAAAGCTGCACTCTATTTTTTCCAGACTATACTGGCCCTGTATGCAATCACTAACAAGTGAAGTGCTGTTATAGATCAAATAGGATCATTAATTCACATCTACTGGTATTACATCCCTCTAATAATGGCAACACAAGAGATTTTCTTGCAAAGTCAGGGGTTAAATATCTTAATCAAAATTAAACCTAAGTTAAACAAACTCCCCTCAGTTTCCTCAACAACAGTCCAGAGAAATAAACCAGTGACGGCAGGGATTTCTATTTTTACCTGAAGGATATCATCATCCAGAGGGACTTACCAATGCAGTTGAAGAATGGTTCTTTTTTGCACTGACTGGAGCAGCCATCCCCATTCATAGAGTTCATATCATCACACTCTTCTCCTTTGGAACTAAAATAGCAAGAAGCAGTTTTTAGAAAACCCACACAGACACTGTCAAACTGATAAATACCAAATACCAAATTTAACACATTAGGAATGAAGTTTCTGAACTTTGAACTTTCTGAAAATGCTTTATTGAATATCTCTATGATCCATTTTAGTGTATATGCTGTGTAAATGTGTGTGGGTGTCTGATACCTCTGGATCTGTCCATCACCACAGTATGGTGACCCCAGTTCATGCACCAAAGGTGGGGAGGGCTCGCTCTCACTCCGGCTGGAGATGGTTTGGACTTGGTAGGTGTAAACAACATGTGGTACTACATCTCTGCAACAAAGAGAAAGGCAAGAAATCACAGTAAATCCACATATTTTTAGGCTTATGTGAAACCTTGATAAAATGTCAGATAAAGAGTCAGAGCTGAGGAAAGACAGAGAGACAGAGAGAGAGAGACCTGGGTCTGTGGAGAACGGGTCCATGAGACTGCTGCTCTGTTAGCTAGAGAGCGTGTGAGTTGTAGCAATCTTGTAGTATCTTAACTAGCCAACACAAATAAAAACATCTGTCTCAGCGCACACTCCCAGTCATCTACCTATCCGGTCACGCACTTATATGGCTGCATTTACCAGCTTTTGGGTCCAAATTTGTTTTGTTTCCTTATCACAGTGAGTCAAGGAACCATCATGATGAACACACAATGGACAAGAGAAATATTGGGGGGGAGGTGAGGGGGGCTACTCACTTTGCAGGTGTAAGTCGACATGATGGTTTCTTGAGTCACCAAGATAAAGAAGTCTGAAAAAAAAGTCTGAAAGGAAAAAAAAAAAAACATAAATGAGAAAACCAAAACCATAAACAAAAAAAAAAAAAAAGAAGAAATCAAAGCTGTAAATGAGAGACCAAAGGCATAAGCAAAGCAACAAAAACAAAACTCGAGGAAAGAAAACTGTAAATGAGAAACAGAAGTGCAAGTGAGGGGGCTGTCATGATAACAGTTGTCCTGATTTTATCAAGTCAAGTATTTACTTTTGCTTTTAGATCTGTGGTTTTGCCTTTACATGTTCCCAGATTCTATAGGCTCTGTTTTTAAACTAATGGTTTCTTTAAGTGAATGACACAAAACAGACAAGAAGGTTTTCTCATCAAAGATAAGTAGAAACGTGGTAACTGAGGAGGAAGTAGCCTGTTTATGAATGTATATGATCTAATATTTCATTTTTACAACCGTCTTAACAGGAAATGGGAATAAAAAGAAAGACTGAAAAAACATGTAAAGGCAAAAAGAAAAATTATATGAAGAGTTTAATCATACATGTAATCATCTATAGTTTTTAGAATGAAAACAGGATAACTGATCTTTACATTAGCACTCTCATTTGCAAGTGTTTTGTTTACATGTTTACAGTTTTCTTTCCTTTTTGACTTCTTATTTTCTTTTTGCTTATAGTTTTGGTTTCTCACTTGTAGTTTTGATTAGTCGATTATGGTCATGGCATCTCGTTTATGTTTTTGGGTTTTTTTTGTGGCTTTCAGAATTTTCTGTGTATTTTGGTTCCACATTTTATGTATTATATGTACTCTCTTTTGAATAACATCTAATTAATATATTATACTACAAATGGTAGCCCAGCTGGCTCCTTTAACTACATAATTAACAAGAATTTACTGTATATTTTCATGGCTGTTTGCTCAAGCTAGAATAATATTTTACTTTAATAAACAGTGAATGAATGAATGCAACTAGGAAGTATTTGCAGTCCTTGAAACACAAGGAATATCAGATAAATAAAATCCAGTTTAAAGTTTAAAGAAAATTAGTGTAACACATGCTGTGTGTTCTGTGTTGCTAAACGCATATGGGATATGAAGACATGATTGTGTCTAATCATAGCTCATATAAGTTAAGTGCATAAGCAAAAATCTGATATGCGAGTAGGGAGCAACATCAGTAGATGAGGGTATATGGAAACAATAGGTTAGCCATATATCATTTCACGTGGACCATCAAGTGGCGTAGGCCTAATGTTGGAATGCCCTCTGCAATGCTGTAAACGCAGTGACAAGCATGCATGGATAAAATACTGCCTACATTAATACCAGGGTATATGTGGACTGATATGGCTGATGTTCAAAGCAACTCACACACGTGCAGGCATGTTAAAATAGATGCCAGCGCACACACAAATAATACCTTTGTTATTAGTAATGCGCTGCCTGCCAGCTATGGCCTTCAGACTCTTAACAACAGTACAAAGGCATAAACCACTATTCCCACTGCTGCCACATAATCCCCAGTGTGAGTACAATGCAGCAACAGCAGCAAATGTTGCTCTGGTACCACAAAGGTTTCACCCAAGGCCAAAGCTTAAGTCAGCAATCTAACCAAGGAACCCAGCGATGTTGAAGGAAGCCATAATTCTTGATAAGCTTCAACTCAAACCATTAATATTTCTGATTTAGGACAATAGTTAGTAGGAGTTTACATACACGTCTGCCTTTCGTGATTTGTGTCAAAAAGAAAGAAACACAAACAAAAGATTTACATCAGTAAATCTGTGTTTTCTCTAGGACACTGTTAGATTACTGTACACATATTTTTTACAGTAGACAACTTTTTTTGTTTCCTCCGCCTCATCTTCATTTCTCCATTTCTCCTTTGTTTGTTCATCGCATTCCCAGCAGACGAAAACAGACCAAGCTCAAGTTAACTGTGTTGTCCCGAGTATTATACCGATGAACCTAAAGATCAAGTAACAGAATGAATATCCTCATAACAAAATTCGTGCCTAGGATGAGATATTTATATTGGCTTCATTATTATCAACACAGAATGTTTCACCCGACAGACCCTCTTTTATATTGCAGTATGTCCTGTTCTGCTATGTTGGCTCATGCTGGTGCAACTCCAGGCTACACTCAAACATGCCCCTTCTAATTGAATTAGTTTAGCCCCTGGAAAAGTTGAGCTCTGAGAGACGTTATCTTCGAGCAAAACACAGAGAATAAAAAGAAAGAGAAGGGAAACATATATTTCTCTGCAGCAAGGAAGCACATGATTTTCCTTTTAGTGGCTAATGAGAATTTCTGACTATGATACTGTAGGTAATCCAATGCACAGAGAAGTAATTGGACTGACTGAGCAGGCCACACTGAGAGACATGGTCATGCACGAACAAGCAAGAAGAAAGAGACAAGTGGTTAGATCCGAGTGAGTGGGAGATAAGGGGATGTAGAGAACAGGAAAACACACAGAGAAAAAATTAAACGAGGAACAGATAAGGAAAACTGAGGAGTAAATGGTGATTTCTAAAATACCATCAAGAGAAGTTGTGTATGTAGGGCATGGGGGCTTCTGTGGAAAATATGATGAGGTAACAGTCATCCTATCCTCATTATGCTGAGGTTTACAACATATATCTCCCCTCAGGTATTATACAATTACAGTGAGGATCAAGATAGGGTTCTTCCAAAAAGCTTTAATTCAGCTGATGCTAAATTACTCATGCTGAAGCCAGTTGTCGTAAATCTGGAGCCCAAATACACAAACACACAAAAAATCACAGCATTAGCTGTTTGTTTTATATTTTTCAAGTCAAGTGATGTCTTGTGGTCCTAAGAATAATGACAGACCTCTTTCAGCAGCAAAGGTGTAAGTGGCATGATGTTGGTATACCACCACAAAAAGTCTCAGGGAGGAAGTCGCGGTGGATGACTAAGCGCACAACCACGATCTCTTAGACCATAGGCTGTGGTTTGCATCCACAGTCAATGCTGATTTTCTCTTGCAAGTCTATCTACACTATGAACTGCAAACCAGCCCATAGTACCAGCATTCCCTTTAACTAGACCCCACACTTTTCTTGTGAATAAAGATGTTAAGGCATCTCGATCTGGCAGCTTCAAACACCTTTTTAACAAAAAGTCTTCTTTTCCTTTCAGATCCATTTCTAAATTTATCACAACAGTAACTGAACTCTATCAGACAGTCATAGTAGAGTTACTTATACAATCCTCAGTTATTTCTCTCAACTACACTCATTAACTCAATCAGTTTTAGCCACACTGACATCTCTCTGATGGTATCAAAGCACCTGTAAACTTTGACTCAACACACGAGGACATTGTAGACTTTCACTATTATGTTTGGTTCTACAGCACAGCAAGGATTGACACCCAGACCATTCACATAAAACTAAACTGTTCTCCCAGTTATGATGTGGTGAAAACATAATCACTGGCTTGATTTCATTAATGAGCTTTTTTTTTTTTTTTAAAGAATAAAGTTTTACATAGCGCTGTAAATGGCAGTGTAGCTGAGGTGATGGCAGGTCCATACTTTGATTAAAGGTTGGGGAAAACTTGTGGTTTTGGTTAAATGAAAATAAAAATGTTGTGTCTGAAGTCATGGTGAACTTATTCTGTCCTTTAGAATTTGGTTGGTGGCGCGTAAAGTATAGGAACATTTAGAATTACAGGGACATCTTGTGAGGTACCATCACTAGATACATGAGTATATGTGATGGATAAAATCCAGTGATAGACATGACTCCTGCAGGTCAGCGTTTTCATCTCTAACTGACTAGATAAGATATGTAATTGTTCCGATATGTAACTCATACTACAAAGGATTTTATTCTGGTTGCAGACAAGGTGTCACGTGATAAGATTTCATCATCGTTACATCTTTGTACACCCAGACATTCTTCAAATATAGCAATCGAGGTTTTATCTTGGCTCATGCTCAAAGGCAGGCACAAAGCACTATAATATGCCTTTCAAAGGTGTTTTGATAGCACCAGGTGATTACACATGGAAGCATGTGCAAATGTATGTGGCTGCTACTGAGAGCAAAAAGAGTGTTGGTGTGTGTCTGTGCTCATCTGCGTGTGTTCCTGCCTTCACTGATGTGTGCACTAGGCTTATGTGTGAGCATGCATATGGATGTGTTTCCGTTCTGTAGCTGCTTGTTGTTCTTGGCAGAGCAATCCCAGATGAGAAAAGCAGATAAATTTAAGAACGTTGAGGAAAAATCTTAGATTGAGCCTGCAAGAACAACAAACAGTGCAATGCTCCTTTTGTCTGCTTGGCAGCTGATATGCATTTGAGGTTTAACTGCTATCAATTTTACACCTATGGTATGTCAAACCAAGGCTATATGTTTAGACCCACAAGAATTACCTTAAAACAACAAGAAGGCCTCTATGTTACATATACATATGCAGTGATCTGCTCCATATTTACAGGCAGCCAGAGGCAAGCTTAAAAAGAGCCACTTTGTGCAATGTAACTTGCAACCCACCAACCTGCAGCAGACTTGTCAGCAGACTTAGCCGGTTGGAGGATATTATGGGGAAGAGCTGTGCAGGAACAGGTCAGAGTCCAATTACAGAGGGGTGTGGGGTAGTATTGATGCTGGGGGAAATGCCCTCGCTCTCTTTTGGCTGGGAGGTCTCTTCACATCACATCAGCCTTGAGATAGGCTTTGACTGAATGACAGCTCTGAAACCCATGTCGGGAAGAGGATTAGCCCATGGGCTGGCGTGCCTCACAGGGATGGGGTCAAACTAACCCAACCCTCTTACCCTCTCTCTTCATACTTTTTCGACCCCCTAATGTTCTCCTCCTCACCTACTGCCCCCCTCCTGAGCCTAGCAATGATTTACCCCCAACCAGTTCAACCTCCCACCTCCATGTCTCCTCTTCACTTCACCCTTCTAACTCCCCACCATAATTTACTCTGTCACCCTGACCTCCCAGCCTTTAGCCATTCCAAACAAACCGCCACCCATGGATGGAGCCAAAGGAGCCAAGATGTCAGCTGTTCTTCTTGCCTTAGTTTGCCCCCACTCAGGTGAAGGCCAGTGGCCTGATGGTAGGGGGGCGACCCCCCCCTCTCATCAACACCTCCATTGCTCTATCCAGCTTCATGGAAGCATGCTGCAAGAAGAGCTGTGTGGTCAACAAAAGCATTTCAGCAGCTGGACCCTGCCGATCAAACAGAGCACTTCACATTGGATTTGTGGCATGCTAAAATATCTGTCTGAACTTTGATCTTTACCCTGCCATGTCAAAGGCTATGTTTGTCAAAGTCAGAGGCTATAATGGCTCATCAAACCCACATCAGAAAATATACCATGTCTGGCATATTTCTTCATTTTAGAATTATTTTCATGTTAAAGGACGCCTCACTTGTCCTATGAACGGGAATGGAGCTGCAATAGTTAATTCATTACATTATTAATCAATCAACAGAATTAATCAGAAACTGCTTTTATAGTCAAGTAATCATTTCAGACTTCTTCAAGCCAAACTGTCATCATTTTCTGTCTTTTATCTCTGAAATATCAAGATTTGATATTTCTTTATTTATTAAATAAAACTGAATATTATAAAAATATTAGGCAGATTAATCAATAATGTTTTCAGTTTCAGCCACACTACAATCTGTTGATATCATTTAACTCATTTTGAGACTTGCTACATTATTCCAACAGACCCCAGAGAATAATAATACATGATGCTGTATTACTGCTCAATTACCGATGTTCAAATGCTGTTTAATGTATCATACTCTTGATATAAAGCCCAGTGTCCAAACACTGATCAATAACCAAGAGGAGCTCAAAACACTGTACATAAAGTGCACACTATCCCATTAGTAACAGTCCTTTTCTCTGTTGTTTCATTTAATCTTTTTATATTTTATATTTCATCCAAATTGTGTTTTAAGTGTTTTAAAAAAGTTGCAACTTCCCGTATATTTTTTGTTGTTACACTTAATTCTTCATTTGAATGAGTTAAAGAGTTTGATGGCTGGAACACACATACTTACTTGCTATAAAACTTTTCTGACCATCTAACAGAGACAAGATCCCATATGCTCTCACAACAGAAAATAGGCAGCCAGTGCCACTGACCACTACCACTGGAATGCAACCACAGCTAGTGAAATATACCACAGCAGTAAAACTACCTACAGTACATCAGTAATCACTGAAGTGTGCCAAAACCCCCAAATAAATACATCCCCGCTGCAGACAGATTTCCACAGACAGTGCCATTCAACCAAGAAGTTGTGTACAGACACTTAATGGAACTTAGGTATCATCACTCCATCTTGCATAACATGCATACTCACCCTTTCGCCTCTTATCAAGCACTTTCCTTCTCATGTGAACCGCGCTGACAGCACGATAGCGAGATGGCATAACACGCAGCAGTGCCATGTATAGCACAATCTTTATCGAGTCAGCACATTCCATGAAAGCAAAGCACTAAACTCTCACCACAGTGTGCAGATAATACCTTCAACAAGCCATCTGTTTGCCCTTGCTTCATGGAACATGGGAAAAAACAAATGTGGGCAACGATTGACCTGTGACTTAGGAAACAAATGTTGGGCAGCAGATTTGAAACAGGAGAAGCAGCGGTGCCTTGCTAGTGCTCCTGAGGGTATTGAAAAGGATATCTGGTATTACAAGCACATATTTTTGTGGATGGTTTCCACAGATAAATAAACACCTTCTTACTGGCGTGTCTAAAAACCCCTAATTACATCACACTAAAGCAGGAAGCTGAATGGTGACCACTCAGCGATTCTCAACTCCTAAAAGAAAATACTTTGGGTGAAAACAATTGTTTCCAGCCAAAACATGCCCAGCACATTGTATGGCTTCCTTTCTCTGTTAGGAGAAAATGTTTGTCTTTCTTAATCCCTGACAAAGACCAAACTCAGGAATGTAAGAGGGAATGCGCTGACGAGAAAAATAACTCTTTCACCTACCAGATCACTCACCTGTCTGTGAATCGGCGAGTAGGTTCATTCAGCATCACACCATGTGGTGCATGGGTGAAGGGCGGTTGGCGCAACAGGCGGTAGTGTAGTGGTTGGCAATGTCTACAAAGTGTACAGTCTGGCTTGGATGCTAAGAGGGTGGCATCGATCTCTAGGTGTTGCTCCATTGTGAAAAACTGTACCCCATACACCTCTTCCTCTATGTCTAGCTTCAGAGTCAGTGGGATGTCACAGAAGACATTACTGGGGCCCAGAGATATGTTGTTCCCACTCACAGTCAGTAGCACAATATTGTGGATTGCTGGCAGCACTGTTTCCTCGGGGCTGAAGTAGGTGACCCACACGGTGAGAGAGTCTGGTACCAGCGGGTAGGAGAACTCCAGCTGAAGCATGCAGCCCTGGAGAGGGCACTCCGACAGGCCTACAACACCGTGCTCAATTCCCGCGTTGGGGCTCCAGGTGCGCACACTTGGCTCACAAGCCTGCTCCACATCTGGAGGGCCTGTGGGATAAAATAACAGAAGGAGACACAGTGTCACACACACACACACACACATGCACACACGTTCTCAAACACAATGTAAACAACAAAGAGACTTTAAATAATTTACAGATACAACAACATGACACTAAATATAAATCACGCAATAAGCAAAAACCAGCTGGCCATTTCCTCCTCAAACATTATAAATGATTGTTAAATTACATAAAGAGTCATTATGATAAATGCAAGCCATACACGAAAGTTCTCTGAATAGGTACGATTAACTTAATTATAATGCTAGTAGCCTTTTTATGAGTGCTGACAGAAAGAATTTGCATCAATGATCTTTTTAGTGTATCTGCACCTCCTGCAGCATCAAGGTAGAGGTGAAACTGAGAGTTCATTGTGAGTCCATCTGCAGAGGAAAGGCAGAGCTGAGGTGTGTACCTTCTGAGAGGGGCCCTGTGCAGGGTTCTCACTTCAGCACAGTCATTACAACCTCTAACAGTCACACTCCAGCCATATTTGGAGTCCACACACAGCTAGCTCGCATTATCCCAAGTGACGTACACTAACATTCATCAAGCACTTTTCGAAGCCAGCAAGCGGCAGACACTATGTTCTCCCTCGATTTCCTTTTGTGCATTTCCAAGCTGGCAACCAACGAAGCCATTTGCTAACCTCATTTCTGGGCACCATGCAAAATTCCAGTGTTTAATCAAGTGAGGACTGAATATGGTTTCCAAGCCACATTATCTCAACACATTTATTATTGTACTGTAAGTGTGTGTGTGGCCAGAGTGGAGGTGAATTAAAGAAAAAGAGAAAATAAAAGGCAGCGAGAAAGAAAGACAAGGAGGGAGAAAGAGAGCAGAGGCTGGGAGAGAATGAACTAAGATACTCCAAGAGCTTGGCTTTTTGCTCAGCTCATGTAGTCCTGGCTTTATGGGTACATTTTCATTGAGTTTGCAAGGAAAGCAGCTGTAGCCACTGAAAATATTTTGTAATGTCAGCTGTTATGATGGGCCCTACTCCTGCTCTGGCACTGTTGCTTATGTGGTTGGAGATTTAAGAGGAGACAGAATCGGGGTGTCATCCACTGTGTAACCTTAGGCAATGTAAACTTATTTGAAACATGCAAATGTGCATCTATGATTGGTAATGTGATCGGTGAAAGAAAGTTTGAAATCCAACATCAAAACCACAATGATTTATGTGTAATTATCTGATTAAGTGCGGACAGAGCAGCTAACTGCAACAGGTAATTACGAGTCGCTATATTTCATACCGGTGTCTCGTTTATCAAAACTTCACAGCAGAACCCAGGACCTACTAAAGAATTTATATTAGCTACTTACAACTACACAAATAGCCCAGCTTAGACGTGTTTGACCTATGATTTCCTTACAGCAGAGAGAGGGGCCCTCATTGTGATTGAACTATCCAGACCTGAGCTTTGAATATGAGCCATTCATTCTCTGTTGATTAGCTGATCCCATCTGGGTATTAATCTGTCGACAAAAAAAGCTTCAGTATCACATTAATCTTAGTTGGAAAAGTAGAGGTCTGGCCAAATGAGGCTGAACTGGACAAAGCTATGTATACAGCTGAATTATGGGAAATCAGGTATTGTCTAGTGGGCTCTCATGGCCCCCAATGATTAAGCATCAAAGACAGAGGTAATATTTTAAGAATGACCTCAGAATAAAGGGTAATAGTTGTATTTAGTGGGTCATACTGGGTCAGGACTGTTCCTGGTGGACTGGGATGTGGCGGATGCTGTTTGTCCCTCAGCCCATAAGTGTAAGTCGACAGTAAAAGTTGAGTTAAGTTAAACTTTTTTGTTGGATGACCCTGAGGTTTTTGCTGGAACTATCTCTGTTGGCATCTCACTATGCCATTTAAATGAATGAGTGGAGTTCATTATTTTAAATTCTTTTAACATTAACATCCACTACCAATGGAATTATTATTAAGGCATTTCCATAATCAGCAGCTACGCTAGCCAATTACACTTAATCTTTTTTATGCAAAGGTAAGCAAGAACAGATATGGCGCAGTTCTGAGAGTAGGATGATCAATGTTTGACACAACTTACGGAAATCAGCTAAAAACATGACAAGTTGTCAAAGTATAACTCCAAGATAGATGCTGATGCCTGCTCACTATCCTGTCATAATCCAACTGCTCTGGAGAATCATCCTGATCCACAAAAAGTCCAGAGAGGCGGATGAATAAACAGACAGGGATATGTCCGGGCATGCACGCTTTATGCTTTCTAAGAAGTGTCTGGCTCTGGCTCTCACTATCGATGACTCACTGTCAAACACTGTTACACACTTCCTCACTCAGAAGGCAGACATCAACCCCCACACCCCCACACCCCCACCCCTTTTTCCCTGACACACACACACAAACAGAAAGACACTTCACAGACACACTTCATGAAAGCAACAGACACTCTGCGGCTTGGGAATCAGTGTCACATCACATTTCATTCAAGGTATTTCAGAGGTTAATCTGACATTGATGCTGGCAGGTAGTGGTATTGTTTTGTTTGTGTTTTTTACATATGGAGCAGATGACGCAGATGCTACTTTTAGGTACATGTCCTTACAGTTTGCTTTCTTTAGAGCTAAGGCTGCTCTGAGGAACAGCTAAAAGGAGCTGGGGAAAATGATCAAGTTTGAAGGTGACGGCCGGCAGTGAATGACAGTTAAAGTGGATGATGTTTACTGAAAAAAATTCAATTATTTTACCTCACTGACAAGTTTACCTGAAAACAGCAACAATTAAGGAAAGTTTCAGAACAGTTTTGCTTTCACCAAAAGAAAAAAGCGTTTTGTGCCTTTTCCTCTGCATGATGTGGAGGGACTGTTTATTAGAAGTGTAAATACTATAATTGAATAAATATTCACTCACCTACAGCAGACATTAGGTCATTTTGTCAAATGTGGTCTGTGTACTTTGCATGAACTTGGCAGGAAAGACGACAATATTCTCTTTCTTTGATTGCTTGTTTTGCTTTTCACTATAGTCTGTTACCATACGTCATATAACAATGGAAAACAGTGAGCGATAGACTTAATTAAACACAGGGATCCCCTCAATGTGTCAAGGCCACCACTTCTCATCTCATTACTTTTTTTCCATCCCAAATGGAATCGTTTATTGAATGAGTTGGTTTTATTCAGAATGAAAGCATAGAAAGCAAACACGTCTTTGTTCAGTTCACTGGCTCAGTTAAGGACAAGATGTGTTTTTTGTTCATACTGGTTACTAATCCTTGTTTGGATTGTGGAGCTGGAGCGTAGTCTAAATTGAGCCCTCTGCTCTTGAATAGTTTCAGTCTGACAAACGCTGGGTGGCATCACATAAACCAGCATGCCTGACACTATTTCTCTCAAGGAGGACTCTAACAATAACTTGAATGTTACACACTGAGACACATATATTTAACTGTTAAAACTGAGTAAATCCAGACGCATTCACACAAAAGCAAATACATTTTGTGTATACTCCATTTATTGCAAAGGCAGATAAAGCATTTTAGTGCATTACACACTTTTGAAGTGCATCTCCATGTGTACATAGACCCACACTAGGTGCTATTTGAGGATAAACGGTTTGCCCTTCCCCCATTTGCCCCGCCATGAATTATTTTGAATTATTCTCTAAATGTATTGTTAAAAAGTAAAGCACTGCCACATGACCACAGACTATATTGCAAATACCAATAAAATCAGAAATGACTTTCACAGTCAGCCCTCGTGCTCATGTCACAATAGCCTGTTTATTTACGGCACATGCTGCTCTATTGAGTTTATGATGATTTTCTATTAAATATTGAAGTTTATGAATAAGTGTTTGGCACGTCTGGCTGGGTGGCGCTATCCATGGTACTGAAAGGGGGATTTAATTCTGGCATGTTAAATTAAAATGTAACTTTGTTTTGTTGTATATGATCTGAAAAGATAAAGCATGAGAGTTAAATATTTATGTCGGCTACTTGATGGTTTAAATTGTACCAAATGGATTTTTAAGTATTCCTGCAGAAGCACTGCTTAAGTTCCAAAAAACTTCCAAAATTATTTTGTTAAAGTTCATAATGACTCTATAAATGTTACTGCAAGAAATGGCCTGACAGGCTTCATGCTAGTCTATACAGGCCCGCTGTGGTTCGTGATTTATTTTCATGAATAAAAACGTTTTAAAAACATCTCTCTCTCTGATTTTTTTTTTTCACAAATTGTACCCTGGAGCTACACATACACAGTCCCACACACATCTGATATTGAACATACACATCCTGGACCTTTCACTTCCATTCACACGCGCTGCTGTTTTCAATCAACTCAGGATCCTCCCTTGTGAATGTCACTAACCACATGCACTTGTCTTAACTATCTTGGGTGGTTTCCACCCCACCCAACCTTTCTTTCCCCCCTTCTCTGAATCCATATCCATGTGTGTTTTTGCCTCTTTTTTTTCGCTCCTTCTGCCATATTTCTCCAGGGTATAGAGTAGTAAAGATTTATGAGAGGTACTCTGGCTCTCTCTGACCACACCAGTGTTTCCCAGTCAAGTAATGTGAGGACACAACCCACAAGTCCTTCAATAACAGGTGCACTGCATATGCATGGATGTGAATGAAAATGTGTAGACGCACATGCACAGTCACACAAATACATATATTAACTTGTTTATCTTCTAATATGAGGATGTTATGCGAATAGGCACCATTCCAAAGCGTTTAGTTATGGTGTCTTTTTGTCAATAGTTTGCCAGCATGTGTATTGAAAATTAGTAACTGCTGAACACATATGCACCATCACAGCAGGAAACAGCAGCTGTGGTATCCAGTGAGAAGCTGGCCGAGGCAGAGTTAACAGGGAATGGGGAGCTGCCACAAACAGGGACCCCTTCCAAGAGGGAAAATAGAGTACAGTTTACACACACAGCATGTTAGACAAGCCCAGACTTGCCTTTGCTACAAACACTATAGCCAGTGTGAGGGCAAGGTTGAGTCACTTAATAATCTATAGAGCAACTACCCGCATCAATTCATGCATTCGTAGATGCATTTGACTTTGAACATTTGTATTATTACTGCTGGAATTGCCATAATAATTTCACCATCACCATTTTACACAAAATATCACAAAACCTCACAAAATATTTAAAATCTAAAAAAAATTAAAAATAACCATAGGTCACAGAATAACATGTTGCAATGAAGAGTCCTGCGATATAAATTTACATATACTAGCCACAAAAAAAACAATGTAACAAAGCTGCAAGAGGTGAAGCACGATATACTGAGGGATCACTGTAATGCTACAGTAGATAATACAAATATAGTATTCCAACACTTGTGATGCTATCTTAAGTAGCTGACAGATTAAATCGATCTGATATATGTAGGATGACAGCTCTAGAGTGTAAGGGCCAAAACAATGAAAGTCCTGTCAGCCTTTAGATTTAAAGGTGGTATAATGGATGGATAATAGACCTTAGTCAGACTCACTTATATCATCTGACGATGATGTTAAGGTTCCACATCCTAGTAAGATGTTTAAAGCTTATTATGCATGGCTTTATTAGTAATTAAAATCTGTGTTTAAATTCATCAGAAGCCAGTTTATGGCTGCATGATATGCTGTATATACACTGCCTGGCCAAAAAAACAGTCGCCACCAAAGAAAAAAAACATACTCCAATATTTCATTGGGCCACCTTTAGCTTTGATTACAGCACATTCACTGTGGCATTGTTTCAATAAGATTCTGCTGTGTCACAAGATTTATTTCCTTCCAGTGTTGCATTAATTTTTCACAGAGATCTTGTATTGATGATGGGAGAGTCGGACCACTGCACAAAGGGGTTAAGGTCTGGACTCTGTAGTGGCCAATCCATGTGTAAAAATGATGTCTCATGTCCCCTGAATCTTGGAATATGTCCATGCCATCAGGGACGAATAAATCCATTGATGGAATAATATGGTCATACAGTATATTCAGGTAGTCAGTCATAATGTTGATGAACCCAGACCTGACCAAATGCAGCAACCCCAGATCATAGCATTGCCTAGTGCAATAGGCATGATGCATCACTTCATCACATGGTGACTTTTTTTTTTTGGCCAGGTGGTGTATGTTGTGTATTCACAAAGAAATTCTGCTACGATTAAAATGCATAGCTGTGTTTTCATTTTCAGATACTTTTGCACAAAAATAAACTATCCAATAACAAGATAACACCCTGCACATGTAGCAATGTTTAGGATAAAATGGTCCGACTAGAGGTAAATTTGTCAAATTTATGTAGTTTGATGCACAGACGTGTTGTAGTGATTTCCCAAAAAAGTTCTAAACTCAACACTAAAGGTCACTACAGTATCTTAAAACTGGCCACATACATTTGACTAGTGTTATCAGAAAGTGCATCACATATAGACAATATACATGGGAGAACAACAACTTGCACAGTCATATCCATAACATCCAGAGTTTGCTTGATGCTGCCAGTCCCAGAACCACAGTGATCAGAGGTGCACAGATGGGACAACAACTATTTTTATAGCTTAAATACCTCATCCCTAATGCTGGTCCCTGTATAGCTCTAATGTTCTAATATGGAATCACAAACAGGGAAAAAATAGAAAAAAATCTCAAATCCTGCTAATTTCAGCATTCACTGCACTCAAATCCCCCTTTAGTGAAATTTAAAAAAGCGGGGAATTACAGCAAAGACATGATCTTTAACCTTGGTTTTGGGCCTGAGCCCTCATATGGGAATTTTGGTACCATACAACACCATCCACTGGGAAGTGACCTCCTTGATCCGTCCGTGTTGTCCCACGGCCCAAGTGTCATGAATGCAGTGAGTCATTTACATGTTTTGAAGTTGAGTCATTGACTGAATTTTTTTTTTTTGTACGTTGGAGTATTGACTCAGAAAATCAACAAAAGGCAAAACCTCAAATCGTGTTATTGTATGGTAAACTGTGGATGAAAAATGGATTTTTGTCTTAGTCTTCACATTGAATTTGTTTTTAGGAGAAACAGCTTTCTATAATAAGAGACTGAGTCAAAAGTGACCGTCATTATGCAGTTAAAAATAAAAAAAGGGAATAATATTTACAGTTAGAAAGTGTCACTAATGGTGCACATGATCCCCACATGATCCCCAGTCCAACTTCGCCTACCGCCTTTCAGTGACAATAGTCCAATAACAGACTGTGGGTGTGTGATATAGGCTGTACCTTCAGCTTCTCGCGGGGACCAGTGTCCAGAAGGAGCACACGGTCGTGGGGAGGAGGAGTTGGAGGCGTACTGCAGTAGAATCCCCCTCTCTGTGCATTTATCACACACTGATCCCACTTCTCTAGGAAACCAACACACAAGCACAGCAACCAACTTAGATACAAGCCAAATACACATTACTTATATAGTATATGAAAATACAGTCATTATAATAATGGGACACGTGGGGCAAGTTTAACAACATTTTTAAATGGTGCATCCTGGCTCAGTTTTAGGGTTTAGCTCATAAACAAATCATTTAATGTTAAATTACACTATCATTACAATAATCAGCACAGTTAGTCTGTATAAACTCTTCCTATCACCAGACACACACTAGCATCTGTTTGGCAACTCATCTAGCTCATTTCACCTGTCGTAAAAGTGTCCAGAAATGGGTGGAAACCATTCCAGGGTGATGGAATTATGATGCTGCTCAACCACTTGCGGTGCCATTGGCACTGGAGGAGGTTTAGCGGAGGGTTGCCAGGTCTGGTACATGAGGTCCAGGTAGCAGTGCATTCTAGCCACCTGGTTCAGCGTGAAAGAGTCTGTGCAGGCGTCGTCTGTGGGTAAAAAAAAGAGGTTGCTGGTCAGTGCGGAGAGCGAGGGCTGGAGTAGGTGTTCAAATATTGCACAACTCTGATCCCACTAATAAAATGAATCCCTGACTTAACAAAGGTTGTTTTTTTTAATATAAATTTAACTCATTCATTAACAAAAAATTTAATTTGACACGTGAGTGACATGAAAAGATGTGCCCCCCACTGTGTTTTTCACATGAAAGGTTCCTGCTAAATTCCACACCTGTCTCAGTATGCACACAGACCCAACACATTCCTCTACAGAGATGTCTATATGTCCATTTTTGCACGAGAGGTATAACTGCAACAAATCGTCCAGGTAAGAAGCAAAACACACGTGACGGCCCCATCTCACCTGCATAGCTCATGTAGTTGTTAAATGGAGTGTGAGTGAAATGCCGACAGCCACAGGTTTCGTTGCCCGGTTCTGGATCATGGCAGCCTTTGTATTTGGGGGTAGGGTTGGTGTCTGCACACAGATCTCCAGTCTCCATTGAGGGCTCAGTTTCCAAACACGCGTCATTACACGATTCGATCTCTGATATGCCTCGAAACACGTGGTAGAGGCCAAGGCTGTGACCGACCTCATGGACCATAGTGTCGGTGTGACCGAATGTACCATAGAAGGAGGGATTCAGCACAATACCGCCTGAAGAAATACAAAGGAAGAAGTAACACACACGGTGTAAACACAGCAAAAGCTCAACAAAGCATTCACACAACACAAATGCCTTTTCCTAGTTTAGTGTAAAGTAATTGTGGATCTGGAGTAAGACTCAGACAGCGCATTATTCATGGGCCTCCTCAGCTTCATTATCACCTTCTTCCCTGTTAGAGCTGTGATGAAGACAGAAACTGCTTGGGGCTTGAACTGTAATTACTCAAAATCAACAATCTGGGCTGCCAAGGAAAGGATGTGTGCATATGCTTAAGAAGGTGCATGGAGAGTGCACAAGCATGCATGTAGTATGTATGTGCTTTTATTTGTCTTTTACCCGAATGTGTGAGAGCTTCTTTGTCCCAGGGCCAAGAGGCAGCCCCCGCCAGATCATCATCAGAGGAATTGGCAAAGAAGACGTTCAGGTGAGTTGAACCATCCAACTGCAGAATCTCTTTCAGCTCTTTCACATCCAAATAGGCTCTGGAAAATAAAAAACAATAGGAAAAAGAGTATTTCACATTAAGTTAATAATGCTACAATTAGGATAGTCTCTTCCTAGTGAATGCACATTTCCCCATGGCAAAGTTTTACAAATAACAGCAGCGTTCCAAGCCAAAAAAGAGCTTATGTAGTGTTATTGTTCAGGAAAACAGAGCTCAAAATTGGGTCCCTGTTGAATTTCTTTTAAGTGTATTGGCAATTGCAATGGCCCTAAAACCAACAGAATTAGGAGGAATAATTGACCCTGTGAGATTGAAACCAGTTGGCATTATAGACCCACATAAATAGAGACTTTTAATGTAACTTCTCTCCTTGCTCTGCATAAGAGCATCAGAGGAATAGTTTTCTTTTGTAGACAAGAATCAAAGTTGTCTTTACTACAAATCATCTTGGAAACTGAAAATCAAAACAACACTTGCTCATTTGGATGCAAACAACAGATTTTTGATAATATTGTGTCTAGAAACCTTGGCACGTGTATTGTGCATTTGCAGAGTTACAGTTATGAATGGTGTGAGCATAAAGACGTTTTGATGGCTGTGAATAGTGCTGGTATCTCCTCATTCCATTCAATTTTCCCTCAGTTCCCGCTCATTTACATTTGTTCAACAGAGGAGAGATTACAGACCCTGTTGTTGATGTTGTTGTCTAGGAAAGTGAAATAGGCAAATAAACAGTATAATACCCCAAATATGCAGCTATGGGCGTATAGTGCTCTTTGAGTTGAGCTTCCAATTGTGGACGCACTAAAAGCCAAGCCACAATGTTTTTGTGTGCATGGTGATGTCGGATGTTTTATGTCAGAATACAGTGATTCATGCAATAACCAGTATAATAAAACATGTTTTTCCATTATTCTTTCCGTTTTTAACAATTGTCATGAACATACTTCTTCACTTTGCCATAGAATAAATGTCATGGTAAGCCACATAAGGGGCAGAAACAGGTGCTGTTCCAATAAATCCATTTTACTAGACGTTTTAATATTGTCATATAGCATTTTTTTTTTTTTTTTTTTTTTGGGGGACTTTTTTTTACAGTCATGCAAGCTGCACTGTAGTAAAATGACACTTATTTTATTTGATTTGATTGAACTCCTGAGTGAAATAAACAGTGGATGACTCCTGCTTTGGCCATCTCATTCATATATGATATTTGATATTACACATTCAAATCTTCACATTAGGCCTAAACATACTGAGTATTGTATTAATAAAGATACTGTGTCTGTTCCTGTAAACACTGGCTCAGTATTTTTCCCTTATTTTGATTACAAAGTCTCTTTCAACTTTTTCTTTTTTTTTCTGATAACATCGGATCGGTGCCACTCATTCAAGTCAGCCTGATGTTTCGTTTGATTATTCAGGTATTCTCATGTCTCCCTATGCATGACATAATGTTTTGTCTCGACTCTGGAAACACTAACAGCAGCACTAATGACTGCAATCATTCAACACAATGAGATATCTCTCCAGCAGTGAAACTGTCATTCATTTTATGAACACATCAAACAAATTTTCTCTATGAGCCTGACTGGTGGTCCTGGCAAACGGCATCAACAAGCTCAGTCATCTCTTGGAAGAGTCAATAATCTGTTGCATATGCCGAAGTGATAGTTGATTTTTTCTTCCTTTGGCTTGTGAAAGGTTTGGAAATAGATACACAATGGATACAGAAACAGTGATTTATCAGAAACAAAACATGACATTGGCCTTACTATCACAAATTAGATCCTCTTTGGATATTTTGAACGTTTTTGTGACTCGCTTGCTGGTTTTGTAACTTCTGCTCAAATTTTCGATGTGCCAGGATCATTAGATAAAGTTTCATTTCAACAAAACAGCACGCTATGTGATTTCACTTCTTTGATTAAATGTGCACCGATCTATAAAGTAATAAGCTGTCCTGCCTCGCAAAAGCAAATAAAATGAATGCTGTCGGCACAAGAGCAGAAATTTGGTAAGGTCGGTCAATAGTCAGTAATAGAAATACTTTTTTCTGTTCAATACGTCATAAACACAAAACAGCCTGTCTGTAAAATGTTTGTGGTCATTTCTAAAACTAAAAACTTCATTTTGTGTGACATTATTCTGTAAAACTACATGCATCATCTTTTGCCTTAAGTGCATACCACATTCATTGCACTTAAGGGCACTTAGGTAAATATAAGGATAAAAGCAAAACTTTTCAAAGAGTTTTACCTTTGTGAAGAGCATAATTCATTTGCTGTTTATATTTACTCTTCCACTTAATAGCTGACTCAACATGAAGTGTATTTACACTATGTCTCATATTGGTGTAATGTTGCTGTAGAATTCCACTGGGCAAAGGAGTTGGGATTAACACTGACGATAGGTGGACCAGTTAAAGGAAGCATATTTTTTAAAAAAAGAAAGTTATAGCTTTGTAAATGATATGGAAAAAGTTCTGTGTAAGAAGTGACACAGCTTTTAAAAGTATGTGAAATATGTAAATCAGATCCTCCCAGGCCATATGATGTGACTAATCTCTTAACTTCTTTATCAACAAAACAGATAGATTAAGATCAATGAGACAATCTCAAAACAGTATTTCAATGGATTGTTGTTTTGCTTTTGATAAGGCTAACTAATACAAAGTTAAAGAGATGTTGCTCCCAGATGAGACATCTTCTGGTATAGATAATGAGAATGGAATTTTTTAGGCAACTTTCCAAACCAATATGTCAAATTCTTAATAAATGTTTACTCAGTGGGACTTCCAGAACTATGGAAAGAGTCTAAAAATATACCTTTACCCAAAAATGGTAACATAAGTTTTATAGCCTTCAATTATAGATCTATTAATATACTAAAAACAATGAGAACATCATTTTTCCTGAAACTATTAAATTACTTAAGGACAAGTGAAGTGCCAGGGCTCTCAACTGGCGCTGTATCAAGTACATATGAGTAATCAATGCTGTATGGATGATAGGAAGCCAGTTGGAGATGTGCGCTTGTTTTTTACTGCACCTTTTAATGCCATCGACCACATGTGTTGTTACTGATGTGATCACAAGTTTTGGATTTTCACCTTTAACTCTTGATTGGATCCACAGGGGAGATTATTGGATCTACTTTTATTTTCAAATTTCACAACTGACTTGCCAAATGTGGTTAAAATGTTAACGTAGTTCCATACGCTGATAAGTTTGTTCTAATCGGACCAAAAGTAACTAAAACTAAATGGGATGAATCTCATTAAACTTTTATTGTGGTTGCTGCTGTTTATGAATCTTGATGTTTTTTTTTTTTTTATTTTGTTGTTTACATGTTTTATGTTTTCTGAAATTTATTGATAAAGTGTGATTTTGATTATTGTTGGTCTTATTTGTTTTTTTTTGTTGTTTTTTTTTTTTTTTGTGTGTGTGTGAGTGAACTCATGAGTTCCAGTGAGCTAAGTAAGCTAATGGAGATCCAAAGAAAGAAAGAAAGAAAAATATTTGGACCATTTTATTTTGCAGTCTAGACTTTGAACAAAATTATTGGAACCGCAAAATCTATTTTGTACTCAGCATTTTTAAAAATGTATTAAATAAGCCCTTAAAATATGACTAACTGTGCCAATATGCTCTTTTTCCCCTTTTCAGTTAAGAGTTTTATGTTTAAAAAGCAAGTGCCTGCATAAAATATTAAAATTTGAGTGTAAAACCAATCTGTCTCATAGTGTATGTTCAACATAGCTTAAAGGAAGCAATTTAAAAGTCAGTAACACTGGGGTTTGGCAGTGTTCTGGGATAATTTACCCTAGTGAGATAATTCTCCCACCGCGACAAGTCTACTTAGGTTACTACAAATGCACATTTCATATGCGGCTAAGCAAAATGTTTCATAACATCTGTACAATCTTTGTTGGAAAAGTCTCTCTGCCCCAATCACAAGTTAGGTGGTAGGTTTCTTGGGAGACGTTGTGTTCTCTCACTACAGACATCAAACATATATGAATAAAAGTTTCAGTGTAACAAATGCTTTTTAAGCTTTCTCCTATACAAGATCAACTGGGGCCAGGTCTACAGAGAGAGGGAGAGAACAGATGATATAAGGTCCCTCTTCCTAATAATTTCAGGAATTTCATTATTTCCTAAGAAAATATTTGTCCAGAGATTTCGGACATGCATGAGGGGGAAAAGGGTCAGAGGGGTTTGATGCTAAAATGACTGAGTCAGCAATGAATACAGCAGCAGTTCCACTGTAGTGTCAAAACGTGACTAATCCGAGTTTAGTTATTCTAACACGGTTGGCACTGTTACAAAAACACAATGCATATCACACGTTGGATCGATACATCGAAGAGTTTCAGAGCAAAGAGTTTTAGTATAATCAAAAAAATGTCCATTTGCATGTCTGATTGTGTGTGTGTTTTTTTTTAAATTTCATGCTATGTCTGGTGATCATGTTGGTGAAGCTTTTGCTTTGCTTTGTGACTGTCAGAAGTCAGAAACCCGATGACTTCATCGTGAGGGTGTTTGTAGTCATAAGAGTTTCGGTCTTTCAAACAATCTGTCTCTCATATCTGTCCATCCACATCTTACTCAAGCCGCCTTGCCAATAACCCTTTACCCCGCTTTACCCCACCCCCAGTGTTCTTTCTCTCACACACCCCTTAAACTATTTCCCCATCCCATAGCCCCTGTTTCCCTCTCTTGCCTCTCATCATACATTTTTTCAGCAGAGATGAGCCACTTGGGAAGGACAGGATTTTCCATGCATTTAACCACACCACTTTTTAGACATGTCCTGGGAAAAAAAAAAAAAAAAAGCTTTTAAAGACTTACAAAGCAAGAGAAAGTAAGAGTGAAAAAAATTAGGGAGAAATAGAATAAATGTAAGGTGAGTTCAGTAAACCAAGCTTCACAAAATTCAAGCATCACTGCCGGGCATCTATCGCAGGGAAATCCAGAAGTGTGCAAGGCAGCTCAAACTGCCGTGTTAATGCTTTTATATCTGATACATATTAAATAGGAGATTATGACTTCATCCATTTACACCCATATATAATTCATATAAGCCCATAAATTTGACTCGTATACATATGTCTGAGGCAGCATAGTGTGAAAGCAGGGGTGAGCTGGCATGGCAATGATGGTCTCACAGCCAAGAACGCTTTTAAAATTGGAGGGGGCCCTCAGCTCCCCTGTCATCAAGTCAGTCAGCACCACAGCCCCTAAACCCATCATTCATCTCTGCCTTTATTAGTATACTTGCTCTCTCCTCTTTAACCTTCCAACTTACTCTGATTATTTTTTCCCTTCCATGGAAGACACATGCATAAAAACTGTGTCAACGCTCAGATTCCACAGATCTTGCCATAAGTTGTAAAGAGTCAAGTTTGAAATGGGAGAATATGGAAACATTTGAAATCTGCAACGTGATGCTCGAAAGAACCAAGCCCTCTAAATTTTGGCAAATGTATAAACCGCTTCATCAGTGCCTTCCATGATTCCCGAACCACAGTTACCTCATTAAGTCATTATCAACTGAATTCCCTTGTGGGTCATACTCACCAGATGCAATTCCCCTGCTTACCCATAGTGGCCCAACCCCTTCTTACACCACCTTCCCCTCAGTCCTCTAGTTATGCAGAAATACTTCTATCAGCGCCCATGAGAGCACAGGTGAAACCTCGACAACAGGTGCTTTTATAAGTGTGCTATGGCTTTAAAGGGGAAGTGCAAAGTCCTGGTATTTACGCCCAAGCACTCCATTATATTTTATGGGACGGGGGCTTAAGGTTTAGACGACCAATTGTAAAACACCCAAGTCAAGGGCCCTGGAGATTAGCTCCCCACTCTAAGCTTGAATACAGCAGGGAGAGCGAGTGAAGGAAAGAGAAAGGGTGGTCCATCCATTAACCTGCCACACTGAGAAGTATTGACTTAAGAGGAGGAGAGAGACAGAGGCCAAGGGAAAACAGATGACCTATTAGCCTCTCACAAAGCCAGGCCAGAACTTCATTTCCCAAAAACATATTGAGACTGAAATGGTCCTTATATATGCTTTGGCGAGTTTGTATATCCATCTTGCTGTATATTGGGAGAACTTTTGAGAGGAAATTCTAACTTCAGACACAAAAACCATCTACAGACTCTGACTCTATTGTGGGATTGATCGTTTATCTAATTATTTCAATCAATATTACATTGATTTTTCATGGACAGTCAAATATTCACATTATCATCTAAAACATTTGCTATTTTTTCCTTCATCTCTGCACATTCCCAATGTCCCTGTAGCCCCAGACAAAATAGCCTGAAATGTCCAGCCTGAAAACAAATGTTGTCAGATAACATCAAATACCATCAAAACCATAGGAAGTGTCAAAACCAAGGGCTGTGAAAACAATGCAAAATATTTCCCTCAGCCAAATGTGGAAGGAGGGAAGAGGCGTTATTATGAATGGTATTTTCAGAGGACAGGACCACAGAGCTGCCTGTGTCCTGTGTTAGCCAGATTTTTTGAAAACACTACACGTAAGTGGTAACAGGCACAAACTTTGCAAAAATAAATGCAGGACCTCACAACTATTGTTCCCCCCACATACACAGTACATTGTTCATCCAGAATTCCATAATTAAGAAGGAATGTCAAACTGTTTGTAGTGCAGCTCTCTGCGAGACTCTCTAGAGATATCATAATCAAAGCAAAATAAGCAACCACTTGAGGAGAGTATATCTACTTTTTTTTTATTTGAAAATTCTCTTGTCCTCTTTCTGTCTGTCTCTTTCTCACTTTTGCTGGTATCCTTCCTTTCACAAGCCCATCTTTCAAATGCCTGCTGGGAGATTTGAACATTGCAACGGCAAGCATTTTGCCAATGGCTGATGTCTGAGAGATGTAGTTTGCCTGCCACTTGATGAATGAGCTTCTAATGATGACTAAGCTGGAAGGGATGTGGTGGGAATTTAGAGGTGGAAGCAACGGCAAACCCACCTGCTTTCCCCTCTGATGTTGTTAATTAGATGTCATTATTTAGCTATTTAGCGGTCATTTTAAACAACAGGACAGTGCCAAATAGACAGTGCCTCCAGTTTAACTGTGATTGAGAACAGCCTCATTTCCTTGATTCATGGTATCAGAAAGACCCAAACAATCCCACACACTAGGCTTATTAGTTCCCCCCACCCCCTCCCCTTTCCCTTGTCCCCACATGACAGTGGCAAGGAATACTGACAAACATCTGAATTTTTGTCTCCTTTTCTGGCGTAACCATAAAGACCCCCTGCATTGTCCACAAAAATGTCTCAGTCTACTGTGTTGAGTTTCAGTGTACCAAGAAACAAACAATCCTGCTATTGGAGGTCTGGCACAAACCTTATTACAGCAAATTCCAGAGATTTATTCTCTTTGCCAGCTTTTACTCATCATCTAAAAAGCCACAATGAGATTACCACAAAAACAAAAATTTGCATGCATTTATGAGGAGCTCTGTGTTCTTCTCAAGTAGCCACATGAAACCACAAACTCTCTTGCTTCATGTACAGTACACCTAGAAAATTCTGTAATACTGGTATTCACGTGCAAGTGAAGTGAACTTTGTTCACTGTTTTTCCTGGAAAATTCTTTCAGCCAGCCACGTTTAGGGACCCATACCTGCCTCCCCAGGAAACATGTCTGTCGGTGGTTTCCTGGAGAGTGTGGTATGTCTTTGAAATTATTTCCATTGCTACAAGCAAAAGCCATATTGGACTCTCTTTTCTGACCTCTAATTGCCCTTACACTCTGTTTAGAGTGTCACTCTTTCCAAACCAACTCCCTCCTCCAATCAAGCTAGCTTAATTGGGACCAGTGGGTATAGGAGACACAGAATTGGAAAAGGTGGAGAGAGCTGTTGAAAAATGGATATAAAAATGAATGGTCTGGCCTGTGCATTTGCTACCAGAAAAGTCATCCAGTTGCGTTTGTTTTGCCCCGCTTAAGTGTGGAACACTGATTGAACCAGGCCAAGGCTAGATTGGACTAGCTGCCCCCAGAGGATTTCCCAGGCCACACAAGCTGGGAATTGAGTTACACTCAGGCTCAGCCCAAATGGTCAGGAAACAGTAGGACTAGACATCAAAACCTCTCTTCAGGGACACATGTATGGAAAGATTTGTTGTTTGATTTACTCTAGGCATGTGAGGCCATGGTGTGGAGTTGGTTTACCAAAATTATTCAGTCATGTCAACCAAAAAAGATGTATCAAATTAAGTAGAGAATGTTGTTGTTAGTTAAAGCCTTTGGTGAATTTAGGCCATGTTCATTAAATGACAACCACAAAGGATTAGCAGTGCTGAAAACATAACAACATGCAAAATGTGAAGGAAGTAATCTTACTTGTGTGGAGAGGAGCGGTTGAAACACGTCTTGGTCACATCTGTCACATTGGGATTACAGCAGTCGCCAAGGTCATAAAAGAAGTTTTCCCAGTTACATTCGGGGTCACATACACCATTTCCCTGTTTGTGCTCAGGGCAACGGCTCCGGTGCCAAGACACGCAGTCACCCGCATCAAACCCTGTCAGTGGATGGTTGCATTCCGGGTCACACGAATCATCGCCAACTTTGCTAATATCGCAGTTAGCTAAGATCAGTCGGTTACGCAAGGAGGAATTGGTTACATTTTGAATGCTGAGTTCCCAAGTAATGTTGTATGGGCTGAAGGCATCATTTAGCTGCTGGTGCTGCAGGCTGATCTGGTGGTCTGATACAGTCGGCCTCATCCGTGCATCGTCCCATATATTTATGACACGATATCGCACTTTCTTCGGCTTACGGAATGTCCACAGCTGGTTGTAGTTTTTGATGACCTCAACATTGTCGCAAACAGTTTGACCACAAGCTGGAGGATCCAGCGTCGTGTCCAACATTCGCTCACCACTTCCGACTACACCTCCCCATAGAACCCCTAATCGGCTACCTCCTCCCTGCTCAGGCTGAGGAAAGCTACCATCTTTAAGAGTCAACCACTTTCTCCCTGGGTGCTGAAATGTTTCACGAATGACCAGCTGAGGTAGATCTTGGGGGTCCTCATGGCCCTGCATATCCCTGATAATCTTCCTCTGTCCTCGGGCCTGCCTCCATAGACCCACCCTCTCCACCGCTCCCCTGTAATTGTGATTCAGTGCATTACCCCCAATCATCAGCACTTTGCACTTTGTGGTCAAATGACTGAAGATGTCACCCGATTGTTCCCGACTGACGCCCACTTGGGCACCATTGACAAAAAGCTTCATGTATATGCCATCATATGTGACTGCCACATGTGCCCATTGGTTTGGTACGTAGCGAGCATTGGAGTGGATGGTGGTCGCTTTGTGGGCACGGTCAGTTTTAAGTGAGAAGAAGAAGCGAGGGTCACGGTTCCCATATTCACTGACCGCCTGGATGCCAAGCAGCCAACCGCGGTCACAGGAGGCGTAGAAACATTTGTCATATAGGCCTAGAGAGAAAATGAAAGAAAGTCAATTAATATGTGCAAAACCTTAAGAAAATGAACAGATTTAATAAAAAGCATTGGTCACTGATCATATGTAAGAGAGCTGACTCCTTTCATCCATATCGCCTCTTGTCAATACAAATTTTTGCTGTCTGCACATGCAAACGATCCATTTCTTGGTCAATATATCAATATTATTTCACTGGATACATTTTGAAAATTTTATAGATAATAAATTTCCAGAGGGAGACTGAAAATGTAGTTGAGGTTGGAAAGCAAGAAATGTATTAATATGATACATATTTTATGATATCTAAAGACATGTTGTCCTGGAAATTGGGTGGAAGTGCATGTTTAGCTAAGGGAGACCCCATGGAAATATCTCAGTATAGGCTTTTCGTGAACACTGAGCGCATTTAAAGTTGTTCATCTAATGTCCCTTGCCAGTAGGGTAGCCAGAAAAGGCTAGTTTTCTGCTAAAGCCTTGTTTTTGTAGAGGCACCAAAACACCTTTTTCCTGTTTCACTTGGACCGTGTATGTCAGTTTCAGCATGGTAATGTGTTTTCACTTCTTAGGGGATCTCTGAATGCTAACTGTTTGTTTGTTTAGCGCTTGTTGAGGTACATGTGTGCCGGCACACAACCTCATGTCTGTGCGTGTGCATGTGTGTTTATTAATGCATGTTCGTGACTCTGTTGCATATAGCCATACTGTCCTGTCAGTAAATGTGCAAAACACTTCCAAAGCACTTTGACCTTGCTTCACAAGGTCCATCTCAGCCCTTGAAAGACTTGGTGTTCACTGATGATTCCAGGGAGGGTTGGACTCCACTCTTGACACAACAATACAGTCCTGGGTTCACTGATATTAATGTAAGACTTGAACCCATTGGCTTCCTGGCAGTTACATCTCTCCACAAAGAGACTCAGTTTATGACCTGGAAGTACTGCCTTTATAAAGTAGATATATAAATCCTTTAAGGTTGCTTCTGGGATAAATGCCTATAAACATCTTCATATTTGTCTCTGCTTCCTTCAGTGTGGTTTTAAATTATAAGCCGATTAACATAGTGATGATCACGTCTTTGCCTCAGTGTACTTGCCCACTTCAGATGGCTTTGTTCCCCATCGATTAGGCTACCTAAGCCTGCAATAAGTGGCAGGCTAATGGTGATTGCACGGACATCTTGCTAACTTTGACCTGTTTCTAATTAGATGAACACTCCAGTATGCATTCATTAACTTGGTATTTCAATGGACTAATGTTCAAAGAGTGAGGGTTGGGTTCAGCGTCAAGGTCAATCTTTTGGTGGATGACGTTTTCAGGCTTTCCACTACACTGGAAGGAAAAAGCCTTCCATCTGTCAGCTAGTGCACTCAAGGCTAAAAGGTGTGCTAAAATGCTCGTAGGGCTCCTAGTGTAAACAGCTGTCATAATTCTGCCATGCTCAATTAATCTAACACACTACACTTTTCCAGACCCTGCACTGCGACTGCTTGGGCTCACACAAACACACCTACACACACATATGCACATACTAATACAGATATGCATATATACATGCTCATGAACAAATACACACCCCCACATATGCACAGACCAATTGGAGCATTGAAGTACACATTTGTGTCCACTCAGAAACATAAACAAACACGCAGACGAAGGGATCTGCCTGAGCACACGCTACAGTGGAGAGCTGTTCCTGTCAGGTTCAAAGGCAACCTTCCTTGCACTTGCCATTTGTCTTCCTCCAAGAAAAACACACTCAGGAAAAAAGAAAAAAGTAAAAGAAATACACATGCACACACAAAGAAAAAATGTCACAAGGACTTGATAAAAACCAGGGAGGAAGGGAACAATGAAGACTTCGTTTACTTTTGAGCTGTTTTAGCTCTCAAAGGTCAAAGTAAGGCACTTTTCATAGGCATATGAGAGTGACCGCCACAGCAATTTCCCTGAAGAGACAATGGAAAATTCCAATGATATTTTAAAAACAAACTTAACGAGCATAACAAGGATATAGATTATAAAAATGTCATCACACCACTTTAAAACACTTCACTTTTAACATTTGACTTGGCTGTCAAGTTTGAGCCTGATTTAATTAAATTAAATGCTGGTTTAAATGAGTCACAAATGATCAATCAATAGCTGCATTTAAACTAGTGTTTGAATGTCAGATGGTGTAAATTAACACCAATTTTTCTGCATGATAACTTACAATGAAGCAACACTGTCACTCAGAAAACCCTCCAGTAAATGCAAGAATATTGACATGAATCACTATGGTTTTTTGAGCTTCTCTAACCACTTAAAAAAGAAGCACTCAGAGAATAAGCGTAATAATGGTTTAAAGTAATAAAAACACTGGGAAGATGTTTTTAGTTGAGGTAATGATCACTGAGAATAAGTGCCACAGTTAGTGCTCAACCTCTGTTCAAATTCCAACCATGTGCCATAGTTAGTAGCCCACTTAGATGTGACTATAATTAAACAGGAAGAGGACACAGTGTTTAAGTATCCATGGAAAACAAGAACCCTCAACAAGCCAAAATAGGGTTTGAGCTAATTTTTGTATGTATCATCACACTAGATAACAGGATCAAGATATATCTGTTATCACAGCAATTATCTGTCAACGTCTGCATATAATTGTCCCCAGCAGGTCATGGAAGAGAGCCTCCGTTCTACTTGTGATTTATTTTCCTTTTCCTTTGATGCGGGACAGCCCAACATGACCCGGATACAAGGGCTAATAGGGCACAACAAAGTTTGCGTAACTTTTGGATACAGAACTTGATGTTCTGATTATGTGGTTGTGTGTGTAAGTGTGTATGGGGTGTGTGTGTGTCTGTGTGGGTGTGAGTCTGTGTGTGTGAACGATTACAATGGTTCAAATGCTCTTAAACCTGGGATCAATTCTGACCATATGTAACTGTCAGAGTCGGGAAATGACAGAACAGGAAAGCTGTACTTTCTGTACAAATCTTGTGGTTCATTTTAAAGAACACAAGACAACCCAGACTTGTATTTAATAATGGTTTGATCCATCATCTGTGGAGTATAAAGTAACAACTATTGATCCTTGAACAAGACAGCATCCAAATCTACTCACTCCCGAGGGATTGTAGTGGAGAGAAAAAAATGGTCGGTAACTTGATGTTTCTTCTTAATAAATCATAATAAATTAATCATCTTGGGAGGTTAGTTTCAATCTTTTCATGTGTTTTTTTTTTCTAAATTAAGACATTTTGGCAGCCACTTCACAGAAACAGCTCAAAACCAGGGACAAGAAAATGTCACCAAGATTGATCAAGGATGCAAAGATAACGTTTGAGTTTTCATTTGTCAAACACAAACTCAGATCACTGCATAATTATACCCTAACTTCCTCATGATAACATACATAAAATACATACACTGAAATCAGGAGGAAAGAAAGAATGAAAAAGAAAAAAATAGGGGGTGGGGTGGTAAAAAAAAAAAAAAAAAAAAAACAGTGAAAAAAAACAGCTGCTGCAAACAACACTGTGCTGGGATCAAAACAAGGGGATGGAGCATTTTTAAAGGCATTGGGATTTTTGAGGCCTGAATTGGATTTAAAAGATTAGGCTTTATTGAATTTGTTTGATCATCATATTTGCTCTCTTTGGGACCCCTCTCCGGCTCACTGATGTGAGCACACTTGAGGCAAATCTTATAAATGAACACATATGATTATATGTGAATAATAATCTCCAGAAGGCAGAAGCCGGTGCAAGATGGAGACAGGCACATGAACAATAACAACACCTGGATAAAATAATGGGAACCAACAGCACATCTGTAAAGCCAACAGTGCTCATGTTCTGCTGAGATTGTGTCAGAAATATGTTTGTTCAAATCTGTGGTGCATGTGGTGTATGTCACTTGTGTTGTTGTTGCATTAGATTGTGTTATATACTGTACAGATGTTCCTGTTATTGTGTCCATCCCCTGAAAATCTAAGAGTCACTCAGGTCACAACAGACCCTCTAACCCCCCTTTCCCCACCAGTTTGAGACTCTTACAGGGGATTGGCTTTGCAGAGTGTATCCCTGCCAACTGGCTAGCACCACTTAAAACTGTGCTGTATCTTGAGATACACATAACCAGACACATATACACATAAATGATTATTTATGTGTTTGGATGGGGAGGGGGTTGTTTGAGGGAATCAGACAGATAGAAAATAAAAGATCAAGTAAATTTATATGGTTTTGTAAAGTCCCCAAATGTGCAGGCTGGCATACAGGAGGCTGAGGAGGACTGAGTTCAATTCAGTTCAGTTCAGTTCAAAGGCAGCCATCTGCACAAATACTGTAGCAAGCAGTGAGTAGTGTATACAACGCTCCCTATCGGCAAGAAAAAGCAACAAACAACTGCCTAATACTGTAATGCACAAAAGCGCTATTGGTCAAAAACAGATGATGCAGAGCAGTTTCTAACACATTTCTGGTGCTCCTTTACGCATGGCTGCAGACTTGGCAGGACAAGAAAGTAGTGCGCACAGGTGACAGCCACAAAAGTATGAACCTTTCCTCTGCCGGCAGGGATCTACTCAAGTGTCCGTCTGTGCATCCTCCACTGCGCAGGCAGTGGTTAGAGATGCATCATTACTGTCTGATTGTGCCTTTAACTAAAAAAAAAAAAAAGGCGAATAAGCCACGATTTGGCACAAACGTCTGCGTTTTGGAGAGACTAAACATAACACAACACCATGAAAACACCACCACTGCACAAACACAAGCAGGACATTTTCGCTCAAGAGGGGGAAACCCTGGCTCTCTCTCGGTGCTGCCTCGTAACTCCGGTAGCCAATCCAAAGGTGTCGGTTTTGGGGGACACTCAAGCTTTGCGGGCTTCAGCTGCGAGCTTTGAGCGCCTCCACATAGAACGAAATCTCTGCCGTTTGTGCCTGACGTGACGTGCTCGCTCACAAAGTTTTGGCCATTACATCATAGTTTTAAAATAGCCAAGTCGGCTCAGAGAAATTACATTTTACGCACGGTGACATCAGCTGCCGGTCAAATGATGCAGTAGCCTACATCTGCTGCCTCTACTCTTCACTTTGATTTTATGATAATAACAGCATGCAGCATCTTTAGAAAGCAAGAAAATAAAAGCAAAAGAATGAAATCTGAAATAAAATCACACTGCAGCGATCATTGCTCAGTAAGGTGGCAAACTTAAATATGATTAAAATCTTCACTGACCTTACGCTTGCACTACCTAAAATATCCGCTGTACTTTTGAGAGCATTACATCATTGTCTAGTCTGATAGATGAACTCGTTTTCAACTCGCTGAAACTGCATGTTGCTTTGTTAGACAGACTACATGACACTGAGATAAAATGCTGCACATTTGCATGTTTAGTTCTCATTATCAGATTGAAACTCGTCAGTTTTGGAGTTACACTAATATTAAGAGTTGTATTGACAATAGGATGGAGGATGTGTAGACTATCCTACCTGCAATCACTGTGGGTGATCGCTGACCTCCCTCCGGTTTGATCCACATCTCCAGAGTGAAATTTCCTCTGGGTATCTCCACGGCAGGCTTCAGGCGTAGCTGATCTCCCCTGCCGGTAAAATAGACAGCTTTCCCCCGGTCTGGAGAGTTTTCCTCCGCCTGCGAGGAGCGCCGACGCTGGCGAAGCACCCGTCGCTCCAAGCCGGGCAAAGACCGTTTGCCCCGGGGCAGACGTGTGGCACAAGCCCCTGGGATGGTGGCTTTCGCCTCCCTAATGCGCACCAACTCCCTCTTGGATCTCCCCTTTCTCCGGGCTGTCCCGCACTCTGATCCAAAACACAAGATGAGAATCACCAGGCAAGACACCCAGGGAGATGTCCAAAGTTTCATTTTTCGGTAGAGGAAATAGCAAAACAATATTTAAAATAAGAAAAAATAAAAAATAAAAGAAACTACGAAATAACTAGAAAAAAATGTATGTCCACAAATGTTCTCCTCTTTGGAATCCTCTCGAGGTTTTTCCTTCTCTCTTTTTACAGCGGTAGAATGTCAAACCGTAGAAACTGTCTTTATAAACCCATAAAGCTATGCTGTTTTTCCCTCTTTATAAAGCTAAGCCACGACCCCCTCTCTTAAGCAAAACTACTCTGGAGACATTCAGGGGACACAGGAATATTTGATTCATGTATGTGTTCCACGGTGCCTTTTCAATGGGTCCCATTAAGCCAAAGGGATGACTAATAAGTAATCAATCAAGAGGGGGGTCCGGCCGATGCCCCCTTTGGACGGTAGGAGTTACTCGCAGAAATCCACAGTTGTCCGCCAAGTCACACCTTTTTGTTGTTTCCTTATCCTACCCGTAAAACAGCATAAGAAATGGCATATATTAAATTCCAAAGAAAAGTGACAACAAACCGACCTCTCATATTTATTAAAGGAAACAAGAGGTAAATTGTGATCAAAAATTGGAATCCAAACTTCCCTTTTGCCTGTGTGCCTGTACAAAAGTTGAAATGCACTATAAATTCTGCTAAGGCGAAAGAGAGAAAGAGGGACAGAGAGCTGCAGAAGTAAGCATCGCGGTCCTCATTGATTGCCTGAAGCAGATACACTTGGAGGAGTCGGAGCTCGCCGTCCGCTTTAGAGGCAGTTTCTCTCTAAGTCTTTTTAAGAACAACTCATGTTTCAAATGTTCCGGGGCTGCGTGTGTGAGTGAGTGAGTGAGTGTGTGTGAGTGTGCGTAAGTGTGTGTGTGCGTGCTTGCGTGTGCGTGTGTGTGTGTTTTTTTTTTTTTTTTTTTTCAAAGTGGGAAGTCACACAGGTAGGCAACTCTCACTGTCGGCAATTCTCTCTATGGCACATAGTGATGATGGTGTTTACGGAGTTTGGAGGGCGTATATGTATCCCTCTAGCGGTTACAATTTAAACAATCCAACACTTCCAGCAAGTCCACAACACAAGACCTTAATCAGACAGTCTGAGTAGATTAAAGAATTATCTAAATCAGTGATGCCTTTAGATGAAATCATCAAAAATAAGATTAAAAATTAAAGATGTTTGACAGACATGAGGGTTTATCTCAATGTTTAAAATGTATAATATAAAACAGAAAGCTTGATAAATTAAATTTAGACACCAAAAGCTTTTATTTTGAAGTCTTTCAAATCAAATTATAATGTTTGTAATGATTTAAAAAAAGAAAGAAAGAAAACATTTTTCTACTCACTGACCTTTGAGAAAGTCTTCCATTTTAACTTTGGCCAAGTATGATGTATGCTATGAAGGTAGATCTAATTGTTCTTTTCAAAGTCATGTTGTCCATTTAAGGTCTTTTCACAATAAAGTAAGCAATACATCAAATAAGTAATAGCACAATGACAAAGCCACAGTATTTCCTGTCCCTTCTTTACTTAACTTAATTTGATGGATCATATGTCAATTCTTCCTCCACTTTAAAAGCTATAGTTTCATATTTGTAACCACAAAATGGCAATAAGTGCACTTTTGTGTTTTCTACCTGTGCATACTTAGTTCAATCCAGGAACTAAAAAAAAAAAAAAATTAAAAAGAGAGAAAAGAAAAAAGGAAAAAAAAAATTAAGGGATTTGTAAGTTTCAGGTTGACTCACACATCCTAATGTTTACTGACGTGTCACTAAAGATGGATGTGAATTTCAAAACCACACTCTCGACTGAGGTTTATAAGCCTTTGAGACCCGTGACAAAGCCTTTGTAAGTCTCAGCTGCTGGGTGAAATGAAAACAATCCTTTGGTTAATGTTACTGTTAGTGAGAGGATATTTTGACACAGAGGAGAGAGTGACTTTACCTCTAATTGCTTTTCATAGAGACAGTCAGCTGGAATGTCAGTGTTTCCTCTCTGTTCTCCCATGGCTGTTTGTCGTAAATGTGTGTTTAGACAGCCAAAACCTGCCACCTACCATAAAGGACAGAGAGAACAAACATTAAATATTTGCTTTCTTCTTCATATGGTGTTGCGACTTTAGGCCACATATTTCCTTTTGTGTTGTGAGCAGGGGGAAATGACATATTGAAAGGTGCTTAACCATGAAAGTTACTGCGAGTGTAAGTTTCACATGGACCAAAACATAAATAAATAAAAATTTAAATCTCATCACGGGAGACGTCGATAACTTAACAAATTCTCCTCTTAGATTTGGATGTGTGGCAACACTTTAAGAGTTTTGGTTGGCTACTGGTCTCAAACACTTCGACTTCTTACATTCATTGGAGTAAAATATATACTTTTTTTTTTTTTTTTTGACCTATATTTTTTTCAGTCAAAAAAAGACAACTGCAATTTAATTTTCATAAATGTAGCGGATATCAGAAGTTGACACTAAGGGAAAATGGAAACGCAACCCGACCAAGGCACCAAAGTATCATGACAGAAGGTGAAAGATTTCTCCAGTCCTGTAATTACATTCTTCAATTCTTCACCTAAGATCAGACTGTCACTCTCTCGCTGTAAAGGAACATGAGAGCTGAAGATAGAATAGATGACCTCATGTCTTACAGTCAGCATCCCTCCTGGTTGGTACACTATGTACCGATTGGAAGGACAAAAAAACTCTGAAACATGCTCACATAAAGGTCATTCACCATCTCTCTGTTATGCAAGGAGATTGAGCTGAATTGTTTTAGTATGGTCTTGCACTCGTCGTCCAATCCTTCAAGGCACAGACCATTCAACATGTGCAAAGTTCAAACTCTGTGTGTCCATGGTTCTACTATTCCCCTGAAAAAAAACAAAAAAAACAACACAATATCTCTCCCTCACCAAACAGGCAGATTCCTAGTTATTCCTGGATTTAATGTTTCAGGAAGACAACATCCCATCTTAACCCAGTGATCTGTGATGGTTCGTGTCACACAGGCCCTGTGCTACTCTGCAAATCCCACAGCAAATCTGAGTCAGTCTATAAAGTAGAACCCACCACGTTGCTTTTACAAGGGCATAATGTTGAGATCAGCCAGAGGTCAACAAATACAAATCTTTGTTCTTCGTGTCTAATCAGAAAAACACAAGCTGCACATAAAAGACTAAGTTGACTATCATATAACATAATGTTGCGTAACATCAACTGAAAATACAAAATACTCCCACTAACTTCAGTCACATCTGATTTTTCTGTCATTTCGAGTGTCCAGTCCTAACATCTGTCCCCAGATGTAAAACAAACACCACTGTAAAAAACTACAGTTGAACAGAAGATAAAGAGTCATAACAGTAAGTGACATTGTTTGGATTATCCACATTAAGTATCTGAATGCAGGCAAATATTTTTCCCCTTTCTCTTGCCATTCACTTTTGTTCCAGGGAGATTATATCTGTACGGTCTAAAAGTAACAGCTTGGTGAGATTGGTAAAATATGAACACGTGCCACAGACACACAGAGTTCAGTAGAAGAAACAAGCAAAAATGTGTATAGTTTCTCTTTAGATTTAGTTTTTTTTTTTTTTTTTTTTTTTTATCAATTATGACATGTTCAAGTGAACTTGATCGGATGGAATATAGATCCTCAGCATCAGTAAACTTCAGCTGTAGCTCCACACGGTGATGAGGACATTGCTGTCTTCCTTTCACTTCTGTTTAGAAAGAAGTGGTTGGACTATTGTACAATAATCCCACGACGTCATCCGAGTGACTGTGGAGCAGTGCGAGTCAAATAGGAAAAAAACATTGTCCTATAATCCATTAATGCACCCAGATTAATCTGTGACTCTGGCTGTTCTAAAGTGCAAACCTAAATGCTTTTGCCTCATTTTTTTGTGGACGAGAGTAAAAAGATACACACCAGAGTGTCAACAATGTTAGCACATTAAAGAATAATGTAGATTATGAAAATTATGAATGGTTTGGAGCTGTGAAAGGAAAATAAAAGAGGTTATGTAAAGCTGCGGTGACAATAGGATTCCATAATAGTGGGTGGCAGCTCTTTCTAAATATAATGCCGTTACAGAACACCCATTAAAGCTCCTAAGAGTATAATCCCGCACTACCTACAAACTCATACTAGGTTGAATTTTCAGTGATTCCCTGAAAACTGGAATGCAGCCATTTTCTAATAATAATAATAATAATAATAATAAAAGTACTTCCCAATAAGGGATGGGCTGACTGAAATAGAGGTGTTGTTTATGACGTTTAAACAGAATCTCACAGAGATTACAGAAAATGTATACATTCCCGTAAATCGGGTTTAATCTTTTCTAATGCTTATGACAGCTGTCATTTATACGCTCTTAGCATGGAAGGGCAGCCAGTTCAGCTGGACAGTTGCATACTATACAGTATATGGGGCTCTGAGAATGAGGAGACCACTATTGTGTTGTGGTTTGATAATCAAAGCATTAGCAGTAGCATGGTATATCAGAGTCATTAGATTATTTCCCAGTGTGACGCAAAAAAATGAATTTAAGACCAGACTTTGTTGATGAAAACTTTGATTTCATCTTATTCTATAACAACTGGACAAGTCTATTGTTTTAGTCACATTAATTAACTTACACATATCGAATCATCTCATGTCAAATAGTAGATCATTCAGGATCACAGTGAATAGTGAAAAGTAAAGCACATGGATTTGTCCTACTTTTACATCTAATTTAATCTCCTCTTCTCTTATATAAGTATGAGTATATATGAATAGACATAGATTGTGCCTTGTGATTATAAATATATATCTAAATATAACAAAGCAAAGGGAGGACAGGATCTAGTTCTAACACTGTCAGTCAGCTGAGGTTAAACGAACCACTGACAGAAGTTTTTATATATAAAACATATTAAATCCTGCTTGATAGTTTCAAATAACCATGTGATACTTTACTGTACATGCTGCCACCCACAACATTGTATTTAACTGTTTACATCTTATGGCAAGGATTGTGTGGGTGTGATCCTGATGTTTCCCTTCAACAGTTTACCTTCTTCCCAGTGCATCATGGTGCTGCTTCTTATTGAGAAAATGTTTTGAATCCTATTTTCTTAAAAGAAAATAGGATTCATCAGCTATCGTCCAGTTGTGATTCTTATGTTCCCATTGCAGGTGCTTTTCAACTTTATACCATAGTCAGCATTAACTTTTTCTTCTCTGTTGTTAACTTTACTCCTCATTTGCATCAATTAGCCGCAGGGACCCATGATCTCGATCAACTCTGGTTTTCTGCACAACTGAGACAAAAGAACAAGGATATGCACAAAACTCCCTTTTATTTTAGTTTAATTATGATGCTGAGTCTTTGTAGAAATAAGAGAGCCTGAGGAGAGTGGTAATATGTAAAAAAAAAAAAAAAAAACAGAGATAAAAGTTGTTATAACATATAGGAAAAAACATAGACACGAAAACTCAAAAAACACAAACGATATCAAATATATTATTAAATTATTTGCCAGAGGTGTAATAATGCTGTCTAACATGTTTGTTTTTCCTATTGTCAGAGGTAAAAAGGAGGTGACAGAATGTAAACTGCAACACAAGACTGGCATTTTCATGTTTGCCTACTTTAGAGAGCACAACCTGAGGAAGAAAAACATTCTTTTGTCAAACTGTTATATTCGATAAAACAGTATCTTGTAGAATCACAGTTTCTTTTGCACAGACACATGGTTTCCAGATGTATGATACAAGTAAGATTTAAAAAATAAAAGCTGTTTGATACATGTAAGACCCCACATGGGTTTATTGGGATTCCAGAGGAGGTCTAAAATAGAATTTATTTGTCTCTTTTCATGTCTCTATGCAGATCAGTTATTTAAAGGTATTATTTACAATATGTAGATCATAGTGTCAGTGTGTTGACATTTTTACTTACCAGGACCTTCAGCCATTGTTGCATTTATGTGACAAAAGGTTAGAATCTTCTTCATCTTCTTGTGTTTTGGGAAGACTGAGATCAGACCTGATGCTACAGGGAAACATTATTGTAGAGTGATATAATGAGAAGAGGAAAATTAAAACAAAAGTTAACAATGACATTGTTTTCCACCAGAAAACTGGAAACAGTTGAAGTTTGATGCTTCATTAACCGTAACAGTGACTATGTAACAATAACAAACACTGAAAAATAGGATTTTTAAAAAAGTAAAAAAGATATAGGAAATGGTTTAATGTGTTCGCTTAAGGAAAAACTGAGCCACTCTGAAGACGTCATTATTGTGTTTACACTCCCGGGGCTTGATGTCTCACCCTAGTTAATGCAAACTGCTCATGTAAATGTGCATGAGCAGTGTGTTCCTCATCATCATCACATCCTGGATTTTAGCAACTGCTGTGAGCTGTGCGGTAAACAATAACTCATTATGGGTCCCCAACACCAACCATGGCTTGCCCTTCGTTTAACTCTGCTGCTTGTGGGGAAGAATTATATGTGCAGGGGTGCAGAGTACGGCAGAGTCAGCACACCGCTGCCTGCCACCGCTACTGCCCCTCCGTCTAGACGTTAGAGCACGTCCATATGGAGATAGTTAAAAAGCTCATTAGCCGGCCTACTTGAAATACAGTTGCAGTGACGCTTGTCCATAAAAACACAAAGTAGAGTGGTTTCTGCAGTGGTATTAACCAGGTTGAGGCATCAAGCCCCCAGGACTGACAACAATTTGGCGCAGGCCTCCAATTCACCAAACGATGGCTTGAAACAGAATGCTTTCCAAGAAAGGAATAGAGTAAGAAATGATTTCTTGGAAGATTTCTGGAACGTTTTTAGTGAGGTAGTTTGATCCATCTGGGAGAGGAAGACAGGAAGAATGTCTAGTAAGGTCAATGGTATATGGCCTATTCAGGAAAAAAACAAAAAGAAAAAAAACATGTCTGTTTTAGGGCAAAGAAAGATTTGAGTGCAAAGACCAAATTCGTGCAACAGCCACTGCCAGTTTATCACAACTGAATTTTTAGTATTGCATTCACACAATTAGAAATACCTCAATCCCTCCTTCATTTAACTACAAGATGTTCCTCAGATAAAAACAAACTATATATTCACATTGTAATAAACACTCATAAAAGTTACTATTTATACTATGTATAAACCTTGTGACATTTAAACAGATGTAGATCAAAGCACCTTAAGTCCTTTCAACACCCACTGTTCAGTCAACTAGAGGCCTACACAGGCCTGATTTAGGCTAATTAGGGAACCTGATACCATAAGAAAATTGCACTTAATTGTGCATAGAGGAAAGTATTTTTTCCCTCAGATATGCATGAAAATTTGCAGCCCTTGATGATTTAACCACAGAATTTCAGACCAGGGCCTTATCCCAGTCTTAATCAAATATTTTAAATCAATATGAAGTCACATATTTTTTACATTAATGTTGCTAGAATTAAACTTTTTGCTATTTTTTGGTAAAAATTTATCAAGTTACTGCATGTGATATTAAAAATTTCACTAAACACCAAATTTTCACTCTAATAAAACAGTTGCAGTGTCAAGATCAGGTCTCCACGACACACAGCAACTATTTCAGAGAAAAGTGAAAAACAAAAGTTCAGTATGAGATTAAAAAAAAAAAAAGACAAAATATGAATACCTGTATGTGCTCCTGAGCTGTTAAAATAAGACTGACTAAAACTAAATCAACAGCAAAGTTGAACGTTGAACGAGCCCAACTCAAGTGTCTGTTAACAAAGTCAACATAACTCTCAAGAAACCATTGTGAGCACATCTCAAAGCCTCACACCTATTAAAGTTCTCCCTTTTTAATACAGCCAAGCCTCTGCACTCAATATCTTTGAGGTTGCATGTTTCCTTTGAAAAGCAATATTTACACTTATCTGAAGAATAAAAAAAAAAACTAATATGTTAAATGGCCATAAAGCGTCAGATTCATGAAGTGGAACCAGTGTCACAGCTCTGAACTATATAAGGTACAAGTTTTTTGTATGAATGTGTTTGAACGGAGGGTACGAGGTTGAGAGACGTGTGTTTTATCTGTAAGTAGAAATAGGAATAGCAACAATGGAGGAGTTAATCTATAGCTGGATATATGTTGTGTGCATATACGGACTGTATGTGTGAATGTGTGAATGTATGAATGCGTTAATACACCTACACAGTGAATGTAGTGTTTCTCTTGTCCTGACCTTCTGCCTTGTTCTTGACCGGCATCAGCCAGCTCTAAATAGACAGATGGACAGATGGACAGGTTCTCAACATATAGTGCGTTAACACCAAGGTTCACGTCTCACTATAGAGGTGTAGCTCTCTATAACCAAGAAAAATGGCAGGAATGTGTAGAATGTGCTCAGTAAACAGCATTAACAAAATGCAGTGGACTTTGTAAAGAACATAAATACCTTGTGTTCTTTGGGTGTGTCGCAAATAATAATAAAGTGCTTCATGGAGTGCGTAAACAACGTTGTGGTTTTTGTAGACACATTGTTGTCACACAAGATATAATGTATATTCTAGTCTGGCTGGGAAAGGAAACATAATGTGTTTAGTGTGACGCTTTAGTCAGTAAGCAGAAAAACACATGCTGCAGCATAAGTAAACAATGCAAAACACTACACTGAAATGAGAAAACAATGGGCACGTGCTTATTTGCAGTCAACAATGCAATACCGTACCTTAATGTGTCTAGGCCAGACAATGCAAAAGCCGATTATGCAAATTGGGGTTATCGAGGGCACTGCAATGTAACAATGGCACCGAGTTGATTGAGCTGGGCTGTGTGTGTGCACACGCTGCCCATCCCCTTGGGTTTCTTTTTTTCCCCACAGATGCCCTTCCCAAAAACCCCCTATCCCACGGTCTCTGTTCTGAGGCCTCATTATAGGGGCTGCTGTCAATCAGAAGGTTAAGGGTCATGGCAGAGGATCAGCTTGATCAATACCCCCCAGCCTGATCAATCAAATTGTCTTTTCGCTTCCACCAATAAGATACCGGCTTCCGTCAAAACAAAGGGGTGAGAGGGAGAAGAACGCCAGAAAGAATTAGGAGGAGTAAGAAAAGAGAGAATGTAAACAAGCCTGCCTCGCTGAACAGATCCCAGAAGCTGCTTTTTTTCCTCAGTTTGGAATGACATTGTCAAGGACTAGGACATTGATGAGTGCTGTGCGTCATCGTGATGCACCTGTAATGCCCTTGGGTCCCTCTATGTTTGCTCCAGGTCTGAGACACCTTGTGGGAGATTTAGATCTCTGGCTGCATAGTGATCAGTTCCTTATGGCAAAAACACAAACACACACAAACTGTGTCACTTTGGATCCTCTTTAGTGGTCGCAATCCTTTTAATAAAAGGTCACGTTCATCTCACATCATTACAGTGGTAACTCTCCGCTTTTTACTAAATAAAATCAATTTAAGCTTTACGATTAGAAAAGCATTCTTCAATTTAATTATAAATCATCTCATTTCATATATCCAAATTACAAGACACAAGCAACCTCTTCTCATTTCCTTTTAGCAATTGCAGAGTTAAGAAAATTAAAATGATCCATTAGCTTTGATTATCAAACAGGCTTAATAAATGGCTCATTTTTCAGTATCCTCTCAAATTGAAATAGCCCAGTGTGTATTTTCAATTGAGTGTATGCTCCTTTACCAAGGAATTATTCTCCCTAAGGAATAATTCCAGCCACCAAGTAGTTACAAATCATGGAAATGAGATAATGGAATATGGAATAGAAAGGCACTCAATGCTAAATCGTTAAAAATATACTTTCTTTACCTCAGCTCCAGAGCGACGCCTCACGTGACGGCAGTTGGCGGAGAGCCAAGCATAAATAGCGAGTGGCCTGGACCGTTGTGTGATAAAAGATAATTCTTTTAAAACTAAGAGCCATATCCTCACAACACAGTCATGCCATGTGGCAATAAAACAGATTTAAAAGGTTAGTAATACAATTTGAATGTTTTAAAATCAAGCAGAACAATATACTTGAGTGATGACACTTGAACTGTCAGGAGCTATGTCACCTCACTACTGTGTCACCTTTAGATCACATATGACAAACGCCTCAATTATATTTCATTAAAAAAACCTGTAAAGTCGTCATCTGACTGCTTCCCCCTCTACCCCACAGCAACACGCACAAAAAGGAAAAGACGATAGAAGAAATAAAACAAACTTCAAATGAGAATTTAATGAAAATATTGAAAGGACCACTGAGTCCACCATGGAGAATACTTTTAATCTGTTCTGTTTTCTTTACCATTTTTTCTCCCCTTAATTCAATTTATGTTACGGGAAGTGACACAGACAGACCACCATTGTTTAATAAGAAACGAACAGATTGTGAATCGGTGAATCATAAAATCCATTAAGTTCCAGCGTTGCAGGCAGTAAAAGAATAGTTTGACATTTTGCAAAATACACATATTCACTTTCTTGGCAAGAGTTAGATAAGAAGATTGATACAACTGTCATGACGGTATGCTAAATGTGAAGCTGGAGCGAGGAGACATTTAGTTAGTTAGCTTAGTAAAAAAAAAGCTGGAAACAGGAGGGAGGCGTGAGTCTGTCTTCTAAGGTTAAAAAAAAACTGCCTACCAGCGCTGCTAAAGAGGTGTGCTGGACTATTTCTTGGCCTTGGATCTAAATTCCCTATGTTACAATTACACGATATATGTTTTAGCGAGCTAGCAACACAGCCCAAGGGATTGTGTCTAACAACTCATTTGGAAGGAAGGAAGTTTGAAAGGTACAGCAGAAGGTGAACAGGCTGAGCAGCAGAGGATTGTGTGTAGACACTATGGAAAAAGGTGAAAGACAGAGGAGCAAAATGAAAAAAAAGAGAAAAAGAAAAAAGAAAGCAGCAACAGAAGGAACAGATCTATAATGAGCCAAGAGAGAGGAGTTGATTATTTTCAACTTCTGACATTTTGAACAATTTCCCAGCCAAACACCACAATTTTATTGGTATGTGCAATGTTACTTGTCAAAGCTTCAGGTTCTCGTGGTGAAAAATAATTGTGGAATTGAGAAATTATGTCTATGAAAAAAAAATGCAAAAAAACACAAAAGGCAGAGTCATGTCAGGAACACAAGCACAGATCCACTTTGGCAATAACTGGTTGTAAAGACTAACGTCAGCAATCCTGATGATGGCAGTTTAACAAAAGGGCAATGACGTGTTCACATGGAACAAATAGGCCTGTTTCACTAAACCCCTAAATATATGGGCTTCATTAACAGGGTCTGAAATTCAGGTTAGATATTTGTCCTTCTCTTGTCATTGTCTTCAGCTGTCTGAAACTGCATGGTGAGGCTGCATGCACTCCCCAGATCATGGCAACGATTAATAAATAATAACGGTGAGATCAGGGGGACATCGCTGAAAGGCTATTTATATCCACAGAGCAAATTTAACCTTGACCTCCTTTTTCACAGTGACCACACTTGCCTTCCTCAAGCCAAGAGTCAAACATCATATTTTCACACTTCAGCGTCATCTCATAACTCTGACTGAGATATGAAATATTCAAATGCTGCTCTGCCTGCTGTAATAGGCAGTGAAATTCCTCATCATAAGCTTCACAGACTGTGTGCTCTTTGTTACAGGGAGGAAGTTGCCAGCACCTGTGGGCTGGCACACATGGGGAGTCAAAAAACACCTGGATACTCATCATGTGTGCCAATGAAGGCATCATTGTGCAGTTACTAGATCGTATCTTATGTGACTTTGCGAAGAACCCAGCAACTCTGAGAGGTGCATGAGAAGCCACAAACTCTTTTGTGGCCTACTGTGGGAAAAGGCTTAAACCTGAGTCAGTGTATGGTGTGTGTGCATGTGTGTGTGTATATGTATGTATATATATATATATATATATATATGTGTGTGTGTGTGTGTGTGTGTGTGTGTGATTGCGGGTGCGCAGTGGGAGCAGAGCAGGCAGGCAAACAGACAGGCACACCGGGTACCTGTGAGGTCAGGGGCTAGGTGGAGTGTTAGCGGGAACGACACCTGACAGCAACTGGGTGGATGCGCCCTGGCAGTTCTGTACATTCATGTCACTACTGATAAAAGTCATCACCTGCCGAGCAGGAGTAACCACAGCGCTGGTGCCGCCGGGTCCTCCATACAGGGCAAGGAGAGGAGAATGAGAACACTTCCTTCCGCCTGTCCTTCCCTGTCCCTCCAATGCTCACTGAGCAGACAAGTCGGGACAGCTGTGATGGCCATTGGTTGGGCAGGGGGTGAAGGTGCCAACCTTGTCAATGCCAGAGGTGGGAGCAAAGCTGCCTGATTTGGGCTCGGAAAATGAAACCTGGATGCCTCTTGTTCAGCTGTGTAACAGCCAAGGGCAAAGGGAAGTCCACAGAACTTTCTCTGTTACTGTAAATGTCGTTGGGCAGCTGTGTGTCTTATCGGGTAAAGCAAAACTGCTTCTGGATTCAGGATTGTTTTTTTCCCCCAGTGGATCACTGCGATAAAGTTGGGATGTTAAGAATAAATTGTGTAGATAAACGGCTGCATAACAGCTCACTGAGTCACAGCCATCAGCTTGACACACTGTTTATAGTGTTGACATGTTTTACTGCTGTCAGGGGATTTCCTCAGGTATCCTGAGGGGAAAACATGCAGATCTTCTGGTTCAGAAACTCAACATTACCCATACTTCCAAAAATATAAATTTCTCTATAGATACGTTAATGTATAGTGAACATATGTCAAAAATAAATAACTCTAAAAACTCAGTTACAGAAGCCAAAATTAGAAACATAACAGTCTGTGATGGCTGGATCGGATGTCTGACTGTGTTTGGAAGTTTTAAAAACATCTCGATGCCTCGTGTTCTGAGGAAATACAGACTGTTCTCTGTTTATTTCCTAACTTGGGTCTCAACTTATTTCTCCATAATGGAGAACATGATGAAAACAACAGCTAACGAGCAACGTTATAATCCTGAATTACTTCATGTCCACTCTTGGTTGTTTTCTCCAAATGTTCTGTGATTTCTGAAGCTTTAATTTATAATGTTGTCTCAATAGATTACATTATATTTACACAGGTGATACCTTTATTTCATCCACTGTGATAAAAAGACAGACACTGCCACCTAGTGTTCATACTGATACATAGAGGGAAACCCCTTTATATCCAGCTGCTGCAGGTATCAGTCTCAATGAAGTGTTGTCAGAGTATAGTAACATGGTTTAAACTTGAGCAAAGGAATCTCAATAAAAAGAATATAGCTATAGGTTATTTTCTGCTTTTATTAATAATGCACATACACATGCTGCTCTTTGCTCTTTTTAAGAAAGAGCTGATCTGAAACTGCTCAGATCTGTGTAACAGAACGAAACGGAAGCAATTGTCCAGTGGGTGAGTTGTTTTCCCCACATTTTACTTTCCTAAATGAGTAAAATTGAGGGCTGGCTCGCAAACACTTGGTGCCACAAGTGAAAACAAACTTTGGATCTCGCTGTAGTAATAGCTTGTGGAAAAACGTCACCTTCGGTTGTTGTAGTGCGAGTGTGTGTGTGTGTGTGTGTGTGTGGTGACTGAGGGGGCTGCTGGGGCAGTGGAGGAAGAGTGGGGGGTGAGGCCAACTTGGGCGCATGTGCTGCAAATTAGGCTTTGGTAGGCAGCAGCAGCAGCAGCAGCAGCGGCAGCAGCAGCAGCGGCAGCAGCAGCAGCAGCAGCAGCAGCCCTTGCGTCGGGGGCAACAGAGGAGACGAGTGCGGGTGTTTCTGCATGACTGCAGACGGCTGCACCTTGGGGGCTGAGTGACCCGGGTGCAAGAGAAGGAAGAAAGACAGCGGGCTGTGATGAACACTTGCTCACTATTTCCTTCTTTCTGTCTCAGTCGCTTATTTTTTTTTTTTTTGCCCTATCCCTTGTCCCTGGGGAACCCTTGCACGCACCTCTAAGCAGCCTCTGTATATTCACTCCCCATGTGCGAGTCTTCAATCGCTCTGCCCTTATATAAGGCCTCTTCCCCTCTACATGTGTTTGAGGCCCTCAGTCTTTCCCTCTCAGCCACTGTGGAAACCTCTACTTGGTCTCCAGGCGGGAGTCCTCATTCATACTGAAAATAAGCAACTTCATTTTACATGAAGGCAGTCAAATATCTTATCAAGTTACCATGATTCAGAAATACAGGAGCAGCTTTTCTAAACATTTTACTTCACCCATGGACTGAAAATGTACGACTTCCATCTGAAATACAGGGCAAAGGTAACAAAGCTTTTTAACTTCAACTCGCTCCACACACACACACTCAAACAGGAATAAAGATTTCTTGACACTCAAATACTTTCCAGGTTCTTCAGCATCCTCTCTTCCATCAACACACACACACTCACACAGGCCGCTGCTACTTCTTCAACTACATGTACACAAGAGTTTGACAGATTTGGAGTTTATTCACACATCACATACTACAGTGGGTAATGTATTCAAGAAACATTGAACAGCGCTGTCATATATGACACAGGAAAAAAAAAAAGACACTGAACCCTTTCTTTGCCATTATATAAAAATAGTGTTGCTACAAAAGTATAAATTAGGCATACTAATAAGATAACTCAGATCTAATTCTACACAGGAATCCGCTGCCAAAGTGCGATAAAAAAGACAAAATGAATAGAATCAAACACATTTTTTTGCATTTTAGCAGAGTATAAAAGGAAGAAATGCCTTTAAAATAGGATGAAAGCAACACTAGTTTCTTAACCTGAATTGATAATACAGACTATAATCCATAGTTAAAACAGATTCTCCATGTTAGCATCCTTATACCATATTTTACAATTGAACTTTTATTATCTGAATAAGTTAAAATCCTGAAACAAAATAAAACTTACAGCTGATTTCAGTTTTTTTTCTAATAACAGTATCTAAGTTGAGTTTCTATTATATCAAAACCTTTTGAAATGCTACTGTAGAAAAAAGAGGTATAATGTTATTGGTGCTCCCTACTGTATCTCTGAAATGAAGGCGCCCCCTTGTGGCATAAAAACAGCAGTTCTCTTGTATTTACATAATACATCCACTGAAAATGGGATGATGTCAGCCCATTAACACCAAACCACGATCAGCATCAACTCCTCCACCTGGAAAGGTTCAAACTCACACCAGGTTCCTTCTCATACTCTTGATGAGTGTCTTAAGGTAACGTCTACTCAGAGCCAAGATGATTCACTTCCATCTGATGAGAAACACTGGCTTATAACTTTATATATCAGTACTCTTATTAAAAGCATGCATATCTTAGATATAATTCTCATTTAATCAACAAAAAGAATGTTATTTCTAAGTAAAATCATGTTGACATCATTACGTCAACAATGGCATTTTGTCCCAGAGCATATACTATTTAAAATACTTATTTAAAAACTGTAAGAAAAATCCCTTCATCATCAGTTCAATCGAGGATTGCTGCTTAAACCACAAACCACCAGTACAGTATTTCGACTATTCCTTTGACCAAAGCTAATGTCTTCTCTTTTTTTCTTTTCTTTTCGTTCTTTTTTTTTTTTTTTTTTTTTTTTTTTTTTGTGTGTGTGTGTGTATGATCAACTGATTTCCAATCACTAAATTACAACATTACCTTCTGAATACTGAGGTAAAACATTGGATTGTTACTTAAAAAATTAAATTTAAAATATAATTTACAGTAATTTTCTTTTTCTTTTCTTTTTTTTTTCTACCAAAATATAAATGTGTGACATAATCAGTTTGAAAACAGCAGTATACAGTTTGATTTCTGGAATGCAAATTACCACAATGCAATGATACAAGTCTGGATTACACTGAATCAAGCCATTTGACCCCCGTGCCTTACGAAGACAGAGGAAAAACAGAGTGTTACATAACAAAACCAACCCAGACATAATGATTCCTTATGAGAACTTGTAAAATATAAAAACAGAAAAAACAGATCTGACTTTTTTTTTTCTTTTAAGGATAGAAAAAAAAACATTTATAAATCAAAGCTGTTAATGAAGGTAAAGAGGGCCACAGTCTATTAGAAAACATCTTAGGTGGTTCTCAAACTGCAACGCAGAGCCATTCCCAACAGACTGACTGACAATTTAAAACCTTATATGCATTTCTAATAAAAATTGACAAATTGTATCATATAAATGAAAACCCACACATCTGTATTTAAGAGGATGAAAAAAAGTCTCATTTTAGTGAGACAGTGATCTGTCCCCTTCTCTCAGATGCCCTTTAATTTCCTGTGTGCAGTGCACTTACTTCCTACTTCCTGTGCTCTTACGACCGTTACAGTCACATCAGTCTCAGTTTGAACAGAACTGTTCTCAGCCTCAGTCTCAGAAAGAGTCGGTGATGAATAAACACGGATCAGAACGATTATAAACTGTAAACAGTCCATGAGGGTGAAGTCGTCTGTCAGTGTGACATCGGCTAAACGAATTATGTTGACACAGCGTTACAACAGTGACTTTCCATTTGAGAACAGTGCATCAGTTTTTGTGTGTGTGTGTGTGTGTTTGTTTTTTGTTTTTGTTTTTTGTTTTTTTGGCTGACCATGCACATCTGCAAGGTCAAAGTTGAAAACGGTCAAGAGTAACAGGAAATGGATGTGGAAATCTGTTCACCACACAGGCTTCAAGTGAAATATATGGGAGACTGAGAGATGAATCCCTGGACAGATGTGACTATTCCTTGAGTTGTACTACGACCTGGGTGACAAAGACATATCGTTTTAAGATATTTTTTTTGTTGTTCTTGTTGATAATGTGAGGATATTTTTAGATGCTTGTACAGTTTCTGTGAGGAAAAAAAGCAGGTACAGACATTCCCTGTTAATTTATGTGAAGCTGTCAAATCATTGACCTGCACTGCAGCCTGTTGGATGAAAATACAATATCCACACTGCACCACAAATATTATAAGAAGAATCGAAATGAGGATCTTATGTCACAAAATCAGTATTGATATATTTGCCAGTTCCCATAAAACCCCTATGAAGACCTGGAAATGTGATTTATAATCTACAACTGAGTCATTTCAGTACACAGTTTATACAGTTTATATACTTGTGCTTGGGTGTGTTGTTGTTAAAATGATTCCTGACCTGATTTATGAACTGAGTGATAAGTGTAAAAAAGATACCCGCTCAATTAATTCAATCTTTTTAAAACTTGGGAACATGGGAATAAAGCACTTGTCAAATACCACAGTTACCCACGATTTTAAAAAGTCCACATTTGACCACTAGAGCACACTGTTTCCAACTATCAGCCTATAAGTCTCTGTGAGACTACAGGAGTGAAGAAAAAAAAAAAAAAAAAAAAACATACAAGCTTTAGAAAACGATGGTGAAACAAAGGCCATTGAATAGCAATATAAAGGCATGACGCTGGCTCCGACTGAAGGGTTTAAAGTGATCGCATGAAACAGACTTAAGGCCCAAAAAACACAAATGACAAACTAGTATTTGACTTAATTAGTACCAGAGGCAACAAACATTTTTTACAGTATAACTTCCATTCATCCAAGTCATTTTAGGAGGTATTAGCTCACGTAAATGTATTCTAGAATCCATAAAAAAATAAATAACTTGACTTCATTAGTATGCATGTGTTGACTGTAGTGAATGTACTGGCAGAATCTGTTTCATCCTGAAAGAAATAAACCCTCAGTGATCCTTTTTTTTTTTTTTTTAAATATATATTTCCCCCGTTTGTTGCGAATGGCACTAACTGCATTTGGGGTGGAACGTTTCACAAAAGTCACGGTTCAGTACATACCTCGGCATTGAGGTCACAGTTTGGTGTGTTTTAGGTTCAGTGAGGAAAAAGTGGCGGTGCCTTCTTGGATGCACTCATTCCTGAGAAAATCCCGTTGATTTCACAAAGAAAAAAAAATAATTTATTGTTAATAATAATCTGTAGGAGCGCTCATGAAAGCAGTTATTTTAATAGAGAAAGTCACAAACTATGCCCTATGATAAAGCTTATTGCCCTAAAAAAATTGTAATCTGTAGCTCACGTAAGGAAGACAATGTTTATATTAGAATGACATATGAGGAAAGAAAAATAAATAAAGTTTTCTGGAAAAGTTTTCTGATTGAGCTTTGAAAAACAAACAAACACACGTACACAGACATACACATATACACAGTGGGTAACCACACAAGGATTTATGAAAATATGAATGAAATCCTTGCCTACAAGCTTAACAAACTGTCGGCTATTAACATTACTGCTGTTTATCCGAGGGCAATGCACAGGCAAAACATCAGAAGGATGTGTATTAATGGAGGTGTGTCTTTTCACAGAGCTGACCGATGTGGCATTCCTGAATTACCAACGCTGGGTACTATCATCAAGCCAGACAAAATGGCCTCTAGATGCTATTTGTTGTATATTTACTGACATGCGAGGCTGGGTTGTACCATCAAGTATTAAAAAGGAAAATATAAGATTTATTTATTCAGCATGTTTCTTAAACGTCTTGTTGGTGCAATCCAGCTAATATAGTAAGTATAGTAAGGCTGAATGAAATCAGTGTGAACACTGACCACAAACAGGTTCTGATATAATGCTGCCTTCTTTGTTCATGTACAAATGAATATCTGTAAAGAACTCAAGCTTATTCAATTTAACCTCACAACGTCGGCCTTTTGTGCAAGTCAAGCAGTTTGACTTGCGTATCTAGCAGCATAAGGCCGCTTTAGAATGTTTCACCTTTTCAACTTTAGAGAGAAAACAATCCATTAGTTCACTTTTCTTTACAGTTTGTAACATAAACAAGGAGGAAAGGCATCATATTGGAGTTATGTTTGGTCAGCTTTTTATTTTCCTACCTTTCAGTTTAAAGAATGCATGCAGTGGGATGCATGCAAATGATCTGCAGCTACACTTCAAATTATCTGTTCATCTCCCATGGCTGAATATATTGAAACATATCATTTTCAGAGGTACATAACAGTAAATCTGAACCTAGTATGCTTAATTGTCAGAGGTACAATGTGGCAGTGAAGATTCACCACTTGATTTGTTTATTGTCACACACCAATGAAAATGATATTTCTACAACAAACTGTAAATGCTACAGTATTTACAGTTATATCCATCTTTAACAACATTGACTATGTAGTTTAATTGTTTTCAGAGGTCTATGACAGTAGTTTCAAGCAGTGAAAGCTGATTTTACCTGAAAATGTTGCCATCCAGTGAGAATAACAGCATTATAGCCTGCTAGCAGTTTAGTTGTTAGGCTGGAGTATTTCAAATCACTGGCCAAGAGAAGACTGAAACTTATCCTGCTTACATGTGCATCCCAAACCGAGGGCGGCGTACCAAAGAGGACAATCTTTTGAGACTTAACGTTCCACCCCTACATTTTGTCCACAGTACTTTTCAACAGTCTTTTCTCCATATAAAATATGTAATAAGCCGTTTTATGTGTTTGCAACCTATACAATGTGAGTTTTCCTGTAAATATCTGTCTTGAGAAGTATTTGATGTCCATACACATTGAAGTTTACAGTTGGTCTAAACCTACAGTATATAAATAATAGTCTTGAGTCATTCATTGGAGGTGAAAGTTTGGTTGATTAGGGTTGGTTGGGTTTTTCTTCTAGCCCATGTTAGAGCGAAGGAAAATGAGTTTGTTCATTTCCTCAGCGGTTACCTGCTGCCTCCTCTTCATCGCCAGGCTCTGCTCGCACACAGTCACACACTCGCTGCGTATGCCCACAGCAGGCACGGCAAGCAGCCACAGCGCCAGGCGAGCGAGCCTGGGGAACTTCTCACCCACTGCTGAGCTCCAGTACTGGTAGAGATCAGATGTGCCTTGGGTAAGAGGTTCAGCCAGGTACTGAAAAATCTCTTGTCTAACTTGGCTCTGACTCTCATCATTACCAGATAAAGCACAAGATGAGGATGTGCCCCTTGAGGTACCGCCATTGCTTCCAGCTCCCTCTACGCGACTTATTTTAGGGGTTGGTGGGCCATCGGTGTCCCGCTCTTCACTACCTGAACCTCCACCACCTGTCATACCTCCATCCCTGGTTTCAGCAGCCATTTCACACGCACGGGAGATTATGTCTTCATGCTGGTAGGCTGGCACTGAACGCAGCTTGAGCTGTGGGTCCAGGACCATGGCTACCTGGTGAGCTCGTTCCACCTGGAGACGAAGAAACAACCCAGTGACTTTCAGTTATTTATGTGAAATTACCACATGCCTATGTTCCCTTTACTAGGTCTGTACTTTTTGGTAGTCACTGCAATCATCAATTACTTTGTTTACTTATTTTCAATAATTTCTGCATACTATTTTTCATAACTTTCACTTCTTTTGTTTAAGGAAAGACTTTTGCAGAATATTGTGTCTGAATAAATAATAATAATGAACCTGGATTTGAAACAAAACCAGTTCCATACCTTGAAATTTTCCTTTAGTGCTTCTAGAAAGTAGTGGCAGAGTTTGCTAGCTGTGCCAGTTCCTGCCTCTCCTGCTTTGGATGTGAAAAACTTCTCCAAGCGCAGGTAGACAGGCAGCACCTGTTGTAAAGTTGGTCTCCTCTGGCTGCTCAGCTCCAGAGCTGCGAGACGTAGTGGTGCCAACAGACAAGCCAACGTGCCCAGCAGATGTTTGTTGAGACCTTGGAGTAGTGGAGCCGTGGCCTTGCTGCGGCCGTAAGCCTCACAGATTTGTTCAAAGTGGGCGTGGACCTGCAGGAGAGCTTCAGCCATGCGATCCCAGCATGGAGGAGTGGGGCAAAGCGTGGTGCTGCCCTGTGTGCCTTCCTCGGTTGTGCTTGTGGATGTGTTGGTGAACTGTTCCTCACGAAGATTCAGCGTGGTGGAGGAGGCAATATCTCTGCAGGTTGAGAGGAGCTCGGCCAACTCGTGAAGACCTCGAGCCTGGAGGCTGCGCTTCCCGAGGACGGCCTGGACAACTGCGCCGAGTGAGCAGCCGGCGCATCGCAAGCATATCCTTCCACGGCCGCCGCTGCCCAGAGGTGAGCCCGTGAATCCTGCTGACCACAGCCTGGGCTCTGACACATACACGGTGCGAATGTCTGACATCACAAACTCAGACAGCACGTTCTGAACCCAGTGGTGAACCTGCTCAGGCCCCTCCCTCAACTCAACCTCCCTCACACCGAGAACGTAGCGCTTCAGTCTCGACCCCTCCACCTGGTAGGCCGTGAGGACGTAGCAAGCATCTGGTCCAGATGTCTGGGAGTGGCAGGTGACGGCGATGCCTAGTGAAGCGTTGGAGCCGAGAGCACACGTGACCTTGACTTTGACTTGGTTGTACATGCGAGGCAGCTGGCGCAGAGCCAAGGCACTCATGTTGCCAAAAGCATCACGGGTGGAGTAGGCACCATGACGAGCACCCGTATCCACAAGGGTTTGTGCCAACTTAAGGAAGTCCTTGCTGTTAAGCACGTTTAGCATGCTCAGATCTGAACACATTACCCGTAAGAGCCGCTCAGCCACCTGCTGTCGTTCCTTCTCAGGTAGTCCATTATTTTCTGCCAGCGCAAACAGCAGATGGATGGATAAGAGCAGAGCAAAACATGAAATACATAATTAGCGTTAATGTTTTTTTAATTTGATACACATGGAAACACACTGGAATAAACAAGAAGAGACAATCATAAGACGTCGTGTTCACATGTAAACAAACCAGTTTCACTTTAAACTTGAAGGATATTTACAGAAGTTTTCAAAACAGCTACATTGTATGAAGAAAGTAATTAATGCATCTGAAAAATATAATACTTCTATTTTTTTTTCATTTTTGCATTTATATGATGGATAAAGTAGAAACACAAACAGTGAATGCAGGAAGGAAGAGGTCAAACCAGGAATGGTGCAGTTATGTTCCTCAACAGCAAAATGTTTAAAGAATAAAGAGGTTTGCAAACCTGCAAACTCAAGAGTCTGAAAAGAACAAAGTTAATGGCTGGACTTACGGCTGAGTGTGTGGTTTCTCTGGGAGATACTTTGAGGCTGGATTTGGAGTTTAACTGAGGAATGGGTCTGAGCCTGAGAACCTCTCCAAAGTTGCTCCTGAGGACCCGAGGCTGAGGAGGTTTTGGGAGAGTCCCCTTTGGTGTGGTTCTCATTGTCAGCTGAGGAGATAAGGAGATGGGGAGAATCAGATAGAGGTGCCAATACTGTACAGATGTAATGGAAAAAAGTGTGAGTTAAGTGTTTCCAGTGGAGAAAAATGTAAAGAATAAAATCATGACATAAAATTAAACAAATAAAACAACAGTCAGCCAACAGAAAGGTCAAAAATACAATACAAAAAAAATACTCCCTGAGTCTGTCCTTAACAAATTGTGCCTTAAACCAACAAGCAGCAAGATTCAAAATCAATTTCAACGGTATTTGAAAGTATTTTCTCAGTCAGTTTTCAAATAAGATCAATGGCAAATCTTGCACAGTTTGTTCTTGGTCTCGCAGCAACAAAACGCCAAAGAACAGAAATTTATCAAAAATGAACAACCAGGGTAAATGTTCTTTGTTTTCTTTGGTGAAGCTTTGATGCATATTTTAAAACTATCCAGATGATAAGTGCTTAATTCTAACTGCATGCAAGGACGGGGAATGTGATTCATACACGAGGATAATCAAACTACACTGAAGTCATTTATCAAGTGAAAAAACACCAAACATCTGGTGGTTACAGATTCTCACATATGGATATGTGCTCGCTGTGCTTGTTGTTTTTGACTGTTGGCTAGATCAAATGATTGTGTCACAACTTTCAGCTGTGGTTGTTTTGATCGGGCGCGGTTTTTATTTATGATATTTTATGTATTTAATAATTACAAACTGACATTGACATGTGACGTATATTTTCACTGTGACGTGTGATGGCCTAAAGCTTTAATAAATAAAAATATAACTGTATCCAGCAGCGTCAGATCCAGATCTGCAACAACCCTCATTACAATATATTCCTTGAAACTCAATACACATGTTGTGTTGTGTACAACAATTCTATGCCTAAACCTCAGAAAACAATAAAAGGATTGTGTGTAATCATTCAGACTTTCACATGCATTGCAGCCACTGAGGGTGTGTTCACATTCTGTATTTGTTTCCCTGTCTGAGCTTAACATGCATTTGTAGTCGTGGACTCACCAGCGTGGGACTGCATGTGCTCCAGCAGGTTGTTGTAGAACTGGAACTGGATGCCACAGGCACCACAAGTGTAGGGTTCTAAAAAATCACAAGGCCCAGAAGAGCATTGACTCTTTGTCGGAGGCAAAAAATTAAAAATACTGCACATCTGTCCACCTATTAGCCTCTGTTATCCCTGATCTACACTGGATCTGTGCAAAAAGTAGCAACTCTCAAAGTCCCACTAAGATGATTTTGTTTTGGGGATTTCGTGGCCCAAAGTGGCTCAATTTGCAGGAGTGTTTCTGGAAATTGTGTTGTAATTGGCAAAGGTTTTTGCACAATTTTATGATTAAATGTCCCCAGTTGACCTCCGTTCCACGTCACCACTCCCCCAATCCCCTCTGTTTCTACTGTATCCTATCAAAAACATGCAAAAATATTTACATTTTTATGTAAAAATGTTTTAACAACTGTTCTTTCCATTCATCTTTGTCCACCAAAAGAAAACTTTGTAGTATCATAAGCCAGCAAATGCTTACTTTTCAATGATTACAAGACACAGCTGTGTCTGAACACAATGCAGATGTACAATAAAAACTAATATTAATCATCCTGTTCAGACATTCTTTGGTAATCAAGGTGCTAAAACGTAGAAAATCTGTATAATCACAGTGGATTTACAGAGAAAAAATTTGCAGCAAACAATGACAGATTAACAGAAACTGAAGCATACCAGAAACAAAATGGTGAAATGAGAGGGAGTGCACGATGCATATATTTTTGTTCTGAGCAGGAAGGCGGGGTCGGACTTACTTTGTGTTGTAGAGAAGGAGGTGGCCACCAGAGGGCTCGGAGTTCCTGTGGACGGGAGGATAGGGAGGGAGTTAAGACTAAATGCAGAGAGCTTTTCTCTCTACTGCTCTTTTCCCTTTGTTTATTCAACTAGTGCTTCATTAAATCTTGACTGTTATTTTTAACACATTTCTATACTGTGATGCAGAACATTACAAGACCTAAGACAGATTTTGATCAGTGACTCATTCTGGCACAAACTGATTGATTTCAGGACAGATAATTTTCTTTAACGCCGAGCAGACAGATACATAGACGCAAACAACTCAGAGAGCCACCGCCGTGAATAAATAATTAACATCATTTCAAGTCATATGTAACATAAACACACAGTTATCAGACTATAAGAGGACTGTCCACCTAAAGGTCACTTTATAAACTCCTTATTTAGTGAGAACCAGGAAAAAGACCTTAAATAACTGTGAGGTTTGATAAATCTTACAAACTCTGACACACTCTGCCTGTTCTGATGCCACAAGCTCCGATTTCAACTTCACCGAGACTATAGAATTCCTCATTTCTTTTTATTTTTCTAAAAAGCAAAATATGAGGTCATGTATGTTAAGTTGAACCTGGAAGATATAACGAACAAAACAAATCACTACAGACATCCACAGAGAGAGCTGAGCCTGTCAAATGTTAAGTTACAGTGAAGAGCAGTGAAGACGTCTGTTCAATCATTAGTCTTAAATGTTTAAAATTTCTATAACATGAATTATTCATTCCTAAACATAAAAGTAAGGAAAAAAAGAAACCCTTGGGCATTGTACTTTGAGTTAGTTTTAGTTTAACACTGTGTAGGTGTGATCAGGTAGAACTCATCAGATTCTGTTCCCAATATTGTCGATTGATGCACAGAAACGTGTTATCAACTTTTTCCAACTTGGCACGGAGCAACTCAAACTAGTGCCTGACTGATACCGGAGGTAGAACATTTTATTATTTAAAAATAAATTACTTTTATTGTCTAAAATGACAGCAGTGTTGCGATAAACAGCAATCTTGGAAAAAACACTTATGGAATAATTATAAAATGTATTTCACAGGACTAAATGGCCAAATGAAGAAACATAACAGTAATATCAGTAACAATGGGCCAACTTATACACTGATGCAACACGTCTGAGACAGGCTGGTATCAGCCAATTAAATCAGCCGTCTGATTAGCTGGTTGGGCTCTACTTCAACAAAAACAGCACAGAGAGAAAAATCCCTCCTGACAAACAACTACCAATTTCATAACTTGCCAAAAAAATGTTATGTTAATGCACAACAACTCTGATCATGGCAAACAGCTGATAAATAAAATGTTTTCAGGGCATGTAACTGAGATTCTTTTCAAGTTATTTGGGCTTTGTTCAAACTGCAGGCAAATCAGTTTCTATATAGGCTGCTATAGGTAGCAACAGAACGCTTCAGTAATTATATACATACCGTCGCTCTGGGTCTGATGTCGTCATATTGTGCTGTGTTGCAAGCGTTTCAAAAGACAAACTGAAATCTGATTCGAGACACATCTAAAGAGATTCGACTGGGATCACATTTCAAACCATCTTCAAATGTGGTATGCATCGCGTTTGAAAAAAAAAAAAAAAAAAAAAACAAAAACAAACAAAAAATCCAAACTTGTTCTTTTTTTGCTGCCCAGACTTTGTAAAATCAAACTTCACACAGAGTGAATATGCCACATAAAATAGGCTCGGTTGGGGTGTCAGTCTAAACAACGACTAAGTGATGTGCTGTTGTCAAATCCGAAGGTGATCAAACATTATATTTAACGTGGTCTCCATTTTTTGTGGTCACAGTGTAGAGTAGAATAATAATGATAATAGAGCTCTAGGACTTGAGTTTTATATAGTAACAATTGAAGCAAGGTAGGTCATACAAACCTCTTTACATCCTCCACTCCTCCTCCATCTCAATTTTAAGCCGGGACATCAGTTGCAAAACACTGTCTGCAGACGCACTGTTTCTATCTACACTGACATTAACATCTACCTGTTATGTATCACAACTGAATATGCTTTTCACCGTGCGAGCAGAAATAATGCGTTTCCACACAAACAGACAAGCATCCAAGTAAAATAAGTGACTCAGTGCTCACCACTTGAATTCTGCGAACTGTTTGTATCAACCAGACTAGACTGAATCGCACTCTCCATTTTCCGCCTGAATGGAGTGTCTGTTGGTAAAACCACAGGAGAAACAATGAGCGACATGGGCATGTTAAATAACGTGGATAACATTTTTAATTCAAGCTATTAGCTACACAACAGTTAAGATGGAGCCGAGCCAATGACATGCAATTTACACTTAATTTTGGTTTAGCATGCAAATCAATCACGCTAACGGCCTTGACAAAGGATCCAAATGTTCATATTACATTTAAATATGGGTTTAATTCCTCTTCTTCTTTCCATCTTTTTGACCCACTTCTAAGATGTGAGCGTGTGCCGGGCTTTAAATAGTTCTTTATGGCAGAGTGCTTCTTAGCAGACACATTGAGGGTTCATGTACCACAAAATACAGAACCATTTGGGAGGAAAAATCAATGATTTATGACAACTGGAATAAAGGTTTTGGAGAAGCAATGGAACAAAGTTGTCTAAAACTGGCTGTTTTATTGACAAAAGGCTATTTGTAATATAATAGCAAGCTAAAGCACAAATCAGTATAATAAATGTTGATTTCTATAAAGTCAAAGTATTTTCTAAAGATTCGGACTAGAAGTAAGAAAATCTGTTTTAAGGCACTAACATTTGGTAAAACACTGAGTAATGAGTCCAGTCTGTGTTAAATTTAATTTGAATGTTTTTAAACATATTTTTAATGTGGTTAGATGCTTGAGGCAATTAAAAAAATAAAAATAAAAAAAAACAACCAAAACAGAAAATCGCAATTCGCTAAAGGTTAATAGTTTCCAGAAGCAAGCACCATGTTGAGGGGGCAAGGTGACCCAATTTCTTATCCTTTTTCCATTGGCTCAGTATAAAACACTTTAGCCAGTCTGGTGTGTTTTTCTGTCCATTTCCAAAGCACAATAAAACTGTGACATAATTGTCATGGTCTCTTTTGCCAGTAGCACTTGCTTGGTTATGTGAAAAGTTAAGAAAAAAATGATTCAACATGTCTGTTATGTTTCTGATCATGCTCAGAAAGTTGTTGCTCTCTGCTCAATTTTGAATTATTATACATTATTATTCAGTTATATATTAACATTAACTCAATTTGTCAAGTGGACGCCCACAGTGAATGACAAAGTATTATAGGCTCTGAGTATAATAAATGTTGTAAAAAGAAACGAGTAAAAACGTAAATGAAAGAGACCGATGCTTACTTTTTATCTTACCACTCTGGCTGTGGCCAAATTTATTTATATCCATACTACTGCACTCCTGTACCCGCGACGCCTTCAAATCAAAGGAGCCTGCAGCGAGAGATACTCAGAGTTATGTAGTGAAGTGATCCATCTTGAACCAGTGACATCAAAACTGAAACTACTGTCTTTACAGTTTTCCTCAAAAAAAAGATGAAAGACTAACGTGTGAGAGGTTATACATGTAAAATTCTACTCTAAGTTGGATATTAACGATTTAAAATCCTACACGCAGCAGATGTAAGCAGCGGTTAAACTAGCTCACCCATCGGTGTGTGAAGAGCGACGTGTTCCTGGTACGGATTGAAGTACTTGTACTGCTTCCCGCAGAACTCACAAACGTAGCTCCCAGTTTCTGGAGACAAAAAAAAAACAAAAAAAACACACACACAAACAAATCTTTGTTTTTAATCAAATACATGCTGGTAAAAACCTGTGCTACATGAATTAAGATCCAATTTGTTGGGATTAGTTGTGTTCAATTACAAAAGACAGAATTATTTTGTTAATCATGCCTTATGTCACTAGGGAGAAACAGAATACAAGAAGTCATAATAGAGTGGGGAAGAGGAAGGAGCTGCTGATTCTGATTGTACTTTTTTCCCCCGACTGAAAATTCCCATATTAAAGTTTACATTTAGCGATACCTCATTATCAGAGAAGATAAAAACACAGGGATGTCCCTGCATAGTGTGTGGAGGTTCACACTATCCCCCATATCAGTAGGAGTCATTAGTGCAGTGACAAGTGCAGGCTTCCCACCTGCGAACACTGCCAATTGTGTTTGAAGGGACACCCGCTGCCGTCGGTTGAACCCGCGGTCTCTGCGGAGGTGGGCGAGTGCTTTTTCCCCTGCGAAGGAGGACTTTTGGACTCATGTTCTGAAACCTTTCCAGTTCTGGGTTAGCTCATATGCTTAGCGTTATTTTTCTAACAAGGATTAACTCCATGACTTAACGTCTTTCATTACAAACCGCGTCCAATACAGTGAACTGGACACAGGTGGACTCAAGCTGTCAAAAGTGAAATGGGAGTTTCAGTGCTAAGTAAACAAATATTTTAACTCAGTTTAATGATTTTGTCTCCTTAATTACCAATAAAACAGAACATTAAACCAATGATATCAAATAACTTGGAAAATATGGCTTACAGTGACAAATGATCCCAATTTAGCTTCCTCTGCAGGGTTTAAAATCACAAAATGTAAAAAAAAAAAATAAATAAATAAATATAAATAAAAAAGCAGCTGCAAATTGTTTCTGACACTACTGTATTTACAGTGACTTGTGTAATCTTATCTGTCGTCACTTTAAGTTTCCAATCACCATTTGCAAATATATAATATAAAAGAATTGGAACTAACTTCGAAACAAACTAAAATTACATCAAACAGTCTTACTTGGTCCAATTTTCTGATACGGTTCAACGGGCTCCTCCTCTTTAAGGCCATCCACAGGTAACACTACCTGTTCATAAGGATCTGAGGCAGATGGAGAACAAAAGAAAGGACAGTTATTTTCCCCGTTGAGTAACTTAAACTCATCATCAAACTGAGACGTCTGAAATGTATCCTACTGTTGCTGGAAACATCATTCACATTTGTTGACCTTGTTAATATAATTTTTGTCATTGAAAACAAGCTTTTCGGCTTTCTCACTTTATTTGTTTTTTTTTCTTTTCGATATGAATTTAAACTAAATCAAATGATGTGCACTGAAACTAAAATAAAACAAGTAAAACACATTTATCAGAAGAGATCAGCACATAATTCCCCTCAAACGCTGAGTAGCCAAGGCTGGAAGTATTCGGATAGTTGCACCTTTTTCTTTCTTCCTTTCAGACTCTGAACTTCAGCACTTTCAATTCGAACTAAATTAAACAGACACCACATTTAAGTGCCAAGTCTCAGTTTTAATTTGTGTCTGCGTGGGAGATACAGGCCGTAAAACTGTCCATATTCATCTGATATTAACTGTATCTCAGTACCTATATTCATTTTTCTGCTTAGAGCGGAGAGTAGCGAGGGCATCGCAATGTTTCCTTAAATATGTACAATGACTTTACATTGAGTAAGACTCTGTAGTTATGTGAGAGTTAGTAAATTCTTAATGTTATGGGTTTTATTTATCTCCAATGAGGTCACAACGAGCCAGTTCAGTAGCCTCAATAACACTGAGACAGGCTATTATTAACGTCACACTATGATTTATTACTTGATGATGTACTTTGTCTTTTTTTTTTTGTGAAAAAAAATAAAGGTTTCCCCATTTTTCTGATCTACTCTTCACCATGCCACTCAGCTTTCTGCTGCTCTGAGGTTCGACAGTGAGATGACAGTGTGAAATGGGAAGTTCACTTAAGAAAGGCTTTCAACTTCAAGTCTTGGATTTATTTTCAAAGAAGAAATAAATTGTCATGCAAATTGTCCACAAAAAAAAAAAAATAATAATAATAAAAAAAAAAAAAAACCCTGGTTACCATCAACTGCATGCAGGTCACGGTGTTCCTGGAAGCAGCTGTAGTATTTATACTTCTTGCCACAGATGTCACAGGAGTAACGGAAGCTACCTGCAGATTGACAGACACAGAGACACAGGCGCCATTTATATACACGACAACACAGAGGGAGGCAGACAATAGATTTTTACTGGCAATGACGAGCTTTTCTCGGTTAATGTGAACAGATTTTCTACAAAAAGAAATAAATAAATTAAATAAATGATGTAAAAACTTTAATTAAATTCATGAGCTCTTGCACAATCCTATAGCTCTACTACAAACACTTTTTTAATTATGAATTTTGGCCCTGTGAGTTAAATGTAATGATTGTTGTAATAAGTGGTATGTGCATTTAAAGCTTCACCAGTTTGTTTTATTTTTGTTTATTTATTTACTTGTTTATTTTGGGAGGGGGGGGGGTGTTACGATGGGCACTGAACATCCAAATAATCCTAAAACTAATTTGCAACAGGTATTTATGTAAATAGATATTATTGAATGTTTTATGGTAATAAATTATATTCAGACAGCATAATGAGGATTTTATTTTAATTTCCTTTTTTTGTATGTGGAAAGTACGAATAATCATTAAAACATAGTTTGTTACCATTTCACCATTTACTATTTCTTTTTGAAAATATCTAATTATTCATACATTTGACTGGCAATAACAGTAGATTGAGTTTTTATTTCATATGTAGATATGTAGACTATGTCGAATATGTGCAATAACCTATTGTTTTTTAATAAGGTTCAGAAAATTTTCAAGTTATTGTTTCTCACTGCTTGGTTTGTTGCTTACGAGATGTCATTTTGTTCATGCGTCTGGGCAAAATATTATTCATAGCTCGATGCGTGTACGTTGGAGGCACAGTGCATTAACTGTAACCACCTGAACCCTGAGTTCAGAGATGCGGCAGAACGTCTCGTACTCTAAGGTGTTCCAGTTACTTTTCACACTTAATTTGCAGAACAGTATTTCATGGTGACACATACAGTAAACAGGAGCAGAGAAAGAAGACAGACCTGTGTTATTAAACTCTCTGCATTTGAAAAATAGATGAAACAAATAAGTTTAAAATATACCGGATGAGATTTGATTTAGCCAGGTCTGTCTTGGAAAAGATTTTCAAAAAAGAATTGGATAAATAAAGAATATAATGCAATAAAATGACTGTATTAAGACAGACAGACAGAGACAGAGGTTAAATGAGATTAGATAAATGAGATGAATAGACACATGGATCCCTGAGGAGGAACAGTGAAAGAGAGGCTAATAATGATTAGATTATTTTATTTTGTCACATCTGGATATAAACAAAGCTTTACAAACATATATATGCACACAAAACAACAGAAAAAAGTCAGGTCAAATCCATCTTTTATTCATGGTCATAGTATCTGCAAATTAGCTCAATGCTTCATGTTAAAATCTCATAATAGCTAATTGGTTATATGTTCGATTTTAAACGCAATGTAGTTTAAAAGAATAAAATCTGATTTAGAATCTGTCAGAATGAACATGCTGCTGCCACGTGATTCATTTTGGATTATTTTAAAGGAAAGACTGAACTGAAATGTTATCTCCATAAATCATGCAAATATAAATTCTGGAATGTGCATTAATGAGTCAATGATTCCCATTTACAAGTTTAAACACTTATTTATCTTTGCAGTTAATCCTTGCCAAGTCTTTTGAGGGCTGAGAGTGTCAGAGAGTGAGAGTAACAGACATAAGGTATGCAGATGACTTGTTCTGCTCTTGCTGATTTCGTTGCAGTGGAATGCAATGTGCAGCCAGGTGGCTGTTGACAATTAAGAACACCTGAAGTGCCTTTTGGCACTCCACAGTGTAATCCTGTCTAAAGGCAATCTGTTGCAAAAACAGCACAGAGCAACTGTTAAGACAAAATCAATTTCAGAATCAACCTCCTCTCCCCAGTCTAGTGACAGTGGCTAGACTTCTCTCCATTATAACGGCCTGACGGATGGTGCCTCAGCTGAACACCCTTCACCTCACGCACCCATGTGACAAATGTTTTATCATTTAGTAGCAGAGCAACAGCTTCTCAGTTTCCTTCAGCACATTCTGACTCTGTTCATTCAATCAACTGCATTCTTGGCTACGGTTCTCAGGTCTCTCAAAGACGTATTTAAATACCATGCAAAGTGTTCCATGGCAGAAAATAAACTACTCTACTCTCAACTGATAATTCCTTAAGTCTAAAAAATGTCTGTGGACATTTTAAGTAGTTTGATAACCTTCATCAAAATGTACTGTCAATATTTTGGAGACACAGTAAATGGCTGTCCTGGAAATATGATACGAGGGGGCAGAGAGAAGCTAACACAGTTGATTTAAAACAGCTACTTCCTTCACTTTGCAGAAAAATGGTTTGTGCAGTTTATGCTTAATTGGCAGCAAGGAAATACAGCTACTACAGTGATTATTAGGGTGACTAACTGTAATTGCATTTATAACACCTCAAGGCTTCAATACTCTGCATATTCTATAATTTCCCCACCAATTAACACAATTAAAACTATCATCCACAAATTAGTAGGTTCCTGGCATTCTTGAGTGTAATTAAAGTTCATTGCTCCAAGCATAGGTAAGGACACAGTTGGAGTCGATCGATAACGCAGTAACAACATTGTGGCGGTTATGGATGCAAGATCCTTGAAGATTTGACTCGTGTCTTTACTGGGATATTTCTGTGCAACGTCTATTATCAGAAACACTTCAGGAAGGAGACGATGAACTTGGAATCATTTCCTGTATCTGCGTCATGTGAGTTCGGTCACTTCCTCGCCCCCTTTATAGAAGACTGGCAGCAAGTCCCCAAGTCTTACTCCTCCAATGGAAAAACTGAATATGAGCACAGATTAGGACTGATTCGTTCATTCATCGCCGTAGTCATCGTGGCAAATATTTGACACATTTTTTACAACCTACGTCTTCTGAAACATTCTGACACTAAAATGGCATCAGATGCACAGATCAGGAGAAAATTAACTTCGTTTAAGACCTATGGCTGCCTCGGCAACACTCATGAGGTTTGGCAAAACAGATATTTCTTCTCGATTCGTTGGTTTGTAGCGCGGCCACAACCGCTTCAAATCAGATAAACACAAATTTAACCATTTAACTGTGAATTAAATAAAAACTTGCATTTCTTCTTACATTGCTAATAATTAAACTGATATTATTTTATGCTGTAAAATAACGCACACATTTATATTGTATGTGTAATTGTATTGTTGTACTGTTTAAAAAGGGAAAGGAAATCCATTATTTGATGTTAAACAGATTTGTACAGTAATGTATCAATCTTGTCTTTCTGAACGATACGGACATATTAATACTAATTAGCTACTTATTAGCTATTTAATCTAATTACTGTTAAATTTCAACTAACCATGCTCATTTATGAGACAGGAAGGGTCTAACAGTGTTTACCTCACTTGTAATGTCTCATCTTTGCTCTTACAAAGCCATGACAGTCTTCAACGTCTTCTGAATGATGCATTTCAAGTTTTGATGGATGACTTTAAAAGATTAAAAAAAAACAAGCCTGGGGGAAATCCCTGCACTGTTCAAATGAAAATGAAAGCTGGCATTTCCATTTAAATTACCTCTGACGAGAACTAAAACCTTGACATTTCACACGCAAACATGAAAGCATATTTTCATTTTTCAAATTTAGGTCACACACTGCATTTTCAATTTTGCTTAATTTGGCAGTCGTTTTAAATCGTTTTAAATTCGATTTTACAATCAACATGATAGCTTTATGCCTCCAAATGAGGGTTTTATTTTAATTCTGACAACGGTGCGAAGTGGCCACGTGTTCTGATGTTGAGTAGATTTTAGTTTTTAGTCCAACTTTTCAGTGTGATTCAAAGAGATATTCTGAGATTTTTAAGAGCCCAAGTTTCCAAGAATCCTACTGTAACTCTACCAAGTAAGGTGCAATCCAAGTCACAAATCAATTCTCCATTTTCCATTTTACAAATCCATTTAAACAGAACCTAACCATCGATTCTTCTGTGATCCGTCCTCAAGCATTACGTCCTCATTCATTTGAATAGGACCAGTCTGTTGTTGTTGCAGTGAAGGTGCCAAAAAACACAGGCTTGTTCGGAAAAGAAGCTGAGCGCGGATCAACTTTCGCCACAGTGTAACGCTATGTCATCTGGTCAGGCGACGCGCTGGCCAAACAGATACACACCATGTGTCTGTGAACGCCACATTTCTCTGCTGCTACCTTAAAGACAGTACAACAAAAGATGAAGTTTTTGTTGTCAGGGTGACAAGTGTCTAGAGCTGTAAAATCCTGTTTCACACTACAATTGCTGTAAACCTCTGAAGGTTGTTTTAGCATCTGATGATTAGTCAAACTAAACTTCCTGGTCTCATCAATACCTGAAGAAAAATATTCCCACCACAACCTCAGTTCCCCTTCTTTTGTCTTTCTTTCTTTCTTTTTCTTAAATAATAGAGCTGTTTTTGGTCTTAACACTCACTCAGTCAGGACTATGGAAAGCTTCTTGAAGCCGTGCACCCAAAATAATCTCTTCAACTCCTCCAACAACACTACAGCCAAAATTCTTCTATACCAGCACTCCATCAATGTAAGACATTTCACAAACTATACGAACTGGAAAATCCAGTCGAGGCTTATTATCAGGTGGGCCGTCTTAATTTTAATTTTTCACAGAACATATTAAAAATGCAGGCTTGCAATAACCAAGAATGAGGTGATATATTCACAAATGACTACAGAAAAAATTAGACTTATCTCAAGCTTCAGTAAAACAGAGTATAAACTGTATTTACATTAAGCTATGCTAACATTTAGCATGGATGTATATAAATACAGAAGCAAATAATACCTTTACAAATTAGCATGTCAATCATTATCAAGTATGAGGCTAAATCTGAGACACCAACTGAACATTTACAGCATGTTCCATCGTCTTAAGAGTTTAATCTATCAGCATTTTCTTTTGCCAAACAGCTTCTCTGGCCTAGTTAATAAGACTGTCACAGACCTCTGGGTTACACTGTGTTTACGTTCCTCATACAGCTAAAGAAAAAAAAAAAGAAAGAAGAAAAACAACTTTTGTTCCGTCTACACAAAAAAAAAATGATTGGTCTTCTCAGTCATGTTGAAACTGCTGCTTTTAATTGATGTGCACATTCACATAGTGACTGCTGTAAGTGCATGTAGGGAGCTTTATAAATAACTGCAGTACTACTCCGAGGTTAAAGTATTTTTAGTCCTAATCAAACTTTTCATGGCAATTCCTGCGACTGATTTTTAGACCTGATAAATACAGGCCTTGGTGGTTGAGGTGTGATGCTAATAAAAGGAGCAACATTTCTGCAACATAAAACCATAGTTGTAAATTTTTTATTTTTGTTTTCAATTTCAGGTTTGCTTCTGTGGAGGTGTTGTTAGACAATGAGGGTCCAGGTTATCACTATTTTGGCTGTGAGGACATTTTGTGAGACTTTCTGAGTGAGTTTAAATCCCCCGTGTACTTAAAAGCAGGTTTGAGGGAATGTTAAACCTGTTGATTGAAAGATTACTTATGTCTTTTATCTAGATTTTAATCACTTAAAATATCAATATCAAAGTGAAAAAATACATTACCGATTCATTTAGATTCTATTAGATTCATTTCAATTCTAAAACCGACACTAATGTTGCATAAAATGCTTCTCGGAGTTTATCCTTTATATTTCTTCTATGTTTAACAAATGAGGAACACAGTTGTTTCTGTGGGTATAAAGGGGTGTAAAGAGCACATTATCGGCTAAATTGTAAACACATTTCCCAGCCATAAAACTGCCGGCTGTGGATTTATTTTCCCTGGCAAATGCAACATGACCAAAACATAACACATCTATATTTTTTAGGCCTACATGTGCAAAACAGTTGAGCAAGAGTAATAAAAAACCTTCACCACTCACCAGGGCCTCATCATTATGCATATTTTACAAAATAAATGCCATCGGATACAGTTACACTTGGACTGTCAGTAGCAGATGCTTCAACCAAGTACAGAAATCAACTGTAATTATCGCTTTGAGCACAGACAGGGCACCAGCAGCAAGTATGCTCACTAATTCATCTATATTGTTTGTGTTGACAAGACATCAGCCTGATGTCTGTAGACAGCTGTTAGCAAGTGTCAGCTACCCGACGGGGACAAAACTGAATGAACTAAAATCCACACAACATTCACTCGACTTCCATGGCTTCACATCTCACAGGCAGAGATAATATCACTTCAACAAACACAAATATGTCTCAGATCAGTGCGCAGTCTTTTTTAAAGTTTATCCTTCTCATAGATGTCATCTCTACATTGGCATTAGAGTAAGATAACCCAGTTAGCTATCCATCCTGAGTCACGACACTTCTATAAACTGTGACAGGTCGACGTAGGCTACAATTATATAGCCTCATATAGCCTCCTGTCGTCTACATTACTTTTTAACGTTGAATAACCTTTTCGCACGCGCGGTAATTACACAACCAAGTGAAAATTTCGCAGATCATGCAGCCTGAGCTGCGGTTACCACTGCAGACATGTGACATTTATTGCAATGTTCATTTACATGTTAACTGAGAAGAGGTGTGAATATAAGATCAATGTCTGGATTTAAAGAATCAACATCAGATCAGTTGAATACATTTTTTTTCACAACATAAAAACATTGTGTGCAAACGTGACATCATTGTGCCGTTATTGTTTAGTAAAGTTGAATGTTGGCCTAAGGTGACAGGTGATACAGACACACTACAATGAGGACAGGATGGAGGGAGGAGGACCTGGGACAATAAGCATACGTAACATGGCTTTTAGTGCGCTGGGATGTCAAACTGCGGTGCAGTGATTCAGGTTAGTGCATAAAGATTGAAAATATTTCTGGTAAATCAACATAATGTCCACTAATTAACTAAATTGAACAGCTTGTTCTGGCATGCTGATGAACTTGAGTGTTGTAAGTGTGCAAAAGTGTACTCACTGTTCGGCGCCTGGGGAAGACCATCCCCAACCATGGTCTCTGATTCTAAAGGCAAAAAAAGAACAACAAGAAATTTGTATTCTGTAGTTGAACAGATAAATATAACAATCTGCTCACATCGGCTCACAGCTTCAACCTTGTGCTAAAACTGCCATCTCTCAAGATTAAAATAATTCAGAGGCCAATAAATAAATAAAATACAATTTCTGGCTAAAATAGAACATGAATGACTCATGTAGAGGAAGTAAATAATTTTGGGACCGTACTGTCAAGAAAAAAAAACAGAGTGAGCAGTCAGTTATTATTTGGCTTTTCATTACAACCAAATACAAACAAATAAAAACTAGAGTCTTACCTCTGTGTGCCCTGACGTGTGTCTGAAAGCAGTTATAATACTTGTATTTCTTCCCACATACACCACATACATAGGAACCTGCAGGAAGATTCAAAAAACAGACAGTGTTATCACGAGTTTGTATTATGACATGACCTGGGTTTTATTTCAGTTGTTTTAGGGTGTTAATGATAAATAAGGACAAAAATCAAGAACGGTATACTGAGCAGCTGCAAAACACCACTGCAATGTAATCCAACTGGGCATCTGTCCACATTAGAGTAAGTTCACTCACAAATGTTTGTTTTTGTCACTGATGAGCTCAGATCATTTTTATTTATAGTGTCTAACAACATTATGGATAATATTCCCACAGAGAGCCTTTTGTTAAAGAGTAAGATCCTTTTAGTTTGAAAAGAAACTGCCATTATTTCGCTACCGGACTCCAATTTGTTTGTGTTAATATGTGACTTTCCAGGGTGGAGCAAGTATTCAGATCGTAAAGGTCCACACGGTAACACAAACAAAGTAATTGATCGAGGCAACAGTATTCCAGCAACTTCCATGTTCTGTGAGGTAAATTACAGCAAATTACCTTTTTTGTATATGGACTCTGATATCGATATAATGTCGGTTTCTGGTTCAACAGAAAGGATCTTACTCTTTCACAAAAAGGTCAATGTCTGTAGGAATCCTATTCATAATATTGACAGACACTTAGAATAACAATCTGAGCCTATCAGCATCAAAAACACAGCACTTTGGTGGACATACTTTAACGTGGACAAATGCCCAGTTGGATTATATTGCAGCACAGTTTGCAGCTGTGGGGTATACTGTTCTTGCTCAATACTGCATCGTTTCCAAAGATTTTTGACCCTATGAATCATTTACATGCAATAACATGGAATAATGAGGCCAAGGTAAAAGGAAAAAAATCCTGCAGTTATTCCTTAGATTCTGTCTCATCTTCTTCTCAGTGATCTCTTTAATAACTACTTTGAGTATCAATCTCAAGGTTACTTTTACTTGAGCAAAACCAAAGTACACCCAGCAATCAGTTAATGTTCATGCTGTAAGCATACGTCATGTCCCTGCAGTGTTTATACTTTCTGAAATTGAGTTCATCGTTCACCTTAAAAAATGAACTGAGATTCCACTGAAATCTATTGCAGTAATTCTTCCCTTTTTAGGCAACAAAAGCTGAGAAATCTGATTAATCGATTCAATTAATGAGAACGTCCTGCGCCAAGATCAGTATCTGTTATAATCAAGCATTTTTTAACTGGTTAGTATCAGCTACATGAAGCCACTTTCCATTTCCAAGTCTTTTTTTACTGTCCTGCAAATATGTGAGCTGTCAAAAATGCTAAATTGTGCTCCATTACAACCATGAAATAAATGTTCTCAGGCACAGCTTGGAAATCCTATAAAATCTGGATCTAGTGACAACATCTGTGCTCGGTTACCAGGTTTATCAGTACACCTAGCTAGAACTAATGAAGGGGAGTTTCAGAGAGAGACGTTAATTCACCTCATGGTCACTTTTGAAGCTGTAATTTGATATGCTGTTGAATTATTCTGCATCCTAATGATAGGAACTTCTAATATTTTCTCCATCTAATTTATATTAATGAGGGTACACTAAATATTGAAAACATCAGAATTTCTTGGAGGTAGGATTTATTGCAGGACCACAGTAGCTTTAGTTTGGTGTACCTAATAAAGTGACAACCACATGTGCACACACTACGTGTATTTTGAGCACATACACAGAGAATATGTGTGCATTTGCGCAACTGGAAAGTTGACAGAAACCTGAATGAAACCCACACTTCCTCTTTAAAAAAAAAACAGCTCATATTAATAAAAAAATATATAAATATTTCCCATTTCGCCCCCAACTCTCCTACAGTCTCTACCCATGCAGTTTGTCTTCCGCTCACCAAGGTTTTTAGATACCTGCCATTATGTTTTTAGCTGCACCCCCACTATGTTCAGCTTAAAAGAATTTTATTTGTGCCCACAGGATTGGAAAATTACATTTAAAAAATTCAACAGCAACAACACACTGTCAATAGTTTTCATGGGGCTATTTCTTCTATAGAATATAGTTCCAGTAAGAAAAACTTTTCACAGCAAGATTTGTGGATTATTCAAAGTGTTGCTTCTGAAAAGACACACTGCTGTTGAATTTTTTTGTAAATGTCAATTTTAAATGTTGAGCTGCTGCTTTTTTGACAGTCAGGGAGCAAGGCCGGGGTCAACCAAGACCTGGCGTGACTGCAGTCATCAAATGCGTATATATTCACACACCTATGCAAGAGTCTGTGCTCTTCGTTGGAGGAGGAGTACCAAGGGCAAACATACCCTCGGTCTGAGCTCTACGGGATCCACCTCCACTTGTTCCTCCTTCACTTCCTCCAATGACAACACAGATCTCAGCAGGATTGGCATCACCAACTTTTCCGTTGCTCGTCTCTGAGGTCCCAGGTTCTTTCTTAACTGTGACAGGTGGTGGACTCGTATTCTTGGTCGCTGAGGCTAAGGCTGGTGAGGGGCCATCTGTGGCTGCACTCCCACTGTCCACCTGCTCCTTCCCAGGGTTGGGTGCCTCTTGTGCACTCATGACTCCGCCTCCTCTGAGCCTGTGCTTCTGTACGAGGGGAACACGACACGACACAGAGAGAGAGACTTTACTTTTTGGTCAGGTAACAATATGCAGTGTTGACTGACGCATGATTTGTTGCCCAAGTATCTAAACACAATATCAGCTCTGCAAGGTCAAAACTCAAATGTCTTATCTTGAAAACACTGCAACACGACAAATATTGGAGAAAAAAGTTGTGTCTGTATGTCAGGTTTGATTTAAATTAGGTACCTACAGGGAAAAGGCAAAGAGTAAACACGAACCTGCCTCTGACAAGTACACAAAGCCTAAAAAATACCCACATTGTGAAACAACTGCCTTTTTCTGAATAGTCAAGAGTTGTGTGGGTTTAAGACTCTGAGGAGACACCGGTGACATTGTCATGTTCGGGACAGAAAAAAAAAAACAAGACAGAATTTGTGCTGTTTGAAGCCTTGAAGAACAAAGTGGCTTAACTGGTCTAAAGTGACCTTTGATGGCATAAAATTCCACATCTTTGTGGCACCCAAATGTTCTAATTTCAGAAAAATCCAAATTACACAACTTGCCACTTCAGCATAGGCCTATAAAAGGCCTTGTCAAGAGAATGTGCTCAAAATGCAACCAAGCAAAACAGAGTTATGCCAGGATGACTGATATTATGGAAAGAGTGAAAATTGGTCTTCTATTAATAGCGCACCAATACAGCAACAAGAGGCCTTTTCATAGCCCTAATACACCTTGCTTTGGATATAACACGCAACCAACAAGCTTCACAAAACAGGTTCATAAACAAGACAAAACTGAGACAAAACATTTCTAGTTTTCAGTTTACACAGCTTTTTTCTTTTAATCTGTGGGAAATTTTGTTTAAAAACAGTATGCACAACATTTAACGGATCTTGTGCAAGATTAATCTTGTGTAAGGTGATGATTTCCTAATACTCCCCACACATTTTGATTGCTGCAAACTTGCAGTTTCTTTCATGCAAAATTTGTAAATTCAGCATCAGTTTTATCAAACTATTAGACGAGGGGGGAAATGTGACCTGCTGGTGACTCTACGGGGGAGGTCAGGAGATCAGTGAAGACAGTGAAATTCATCCTCTGCAGGAAATTATTGCAACAAACCATTTATGTAACAGCAAAGAGTTTTAACTGAGCATTTTAATTTTAGCTGTTCCTACTGTGTGTTTTACTTTCCTTTGTCCATTTCGTTGAAGTGGATTTCCTTTATTTGCCGGTCTCAAATATTACTTGTGTGTATTTTTCCTTTTCAAATCATTTCAATTTCCTTTTCCATTTGTTTTATCACAAAGTCATAGTGGCTTCCAGTGACAAAAGGTGAACTGTGTAAATTCATCCACATTATCAAGAAAGTAGACAAGATACGATTTCATTCACAAGTTTATTGTTCACGTCTTAAACTGGTGTAATTTACTATAAAAATTAGCAAGGTCCATATTGATCTAATCAGCAGTTTATAACAATAAGCCACAGACCTTTAAACTCCAGGGCAGCATTTCCTGCGCACTTCTTTCTATACTGACGTAAATGTACTTAAATTAAAGCCGAGACTTGGCACATTAATAGGGTATCCTTTTTTTTTCTTTCTAAATTTAGAAGCACAGAGCCTAAAGAACAGAACAATGCGTAACTGTTACAGGTACAGGTATAGACTGCAGTCATGAGGACATTAATAAATACCCATTAATAAAGATGGATAAGAAAAACAAAAGAAAAGATTTGATTATAAATTAATTCAATACACACTTAAAATTCAGTTCATTATTCTGAATTTTATCCTGCTTCATTTCACAATAGTAGTTCATTTGAGGTCACTTTTGTATAATTCCAGCAGTTTTTTTTTTTTATTTCAAAATGTCCTCTTTTGAAAGTTCATTTTATTTCACAATGCCGCTGCTCGTCATTATTTCAATCAAGGCGAACAGCACAAAACTAGTTATGTGAAACGCGAGTAGTGGTTTTCTCACTCAAACCAAAGCAACAAACAATCACATTTGATTATTTATTCATAACATCTTGTTTATTCATTCACTATATAACACTCTGGGTCTCTCTACCAGAGCAGCAGGCTTACACCACAGTGTGAAGAGTTAATGTCTTAGTATGTGCAAAGACTGGCTGTGCAATATTTATGGATATATCAATATCTATTTGTCGTGAATGCAGCTGTCACACTGGAGAAAAAAAATAAAAGTCAATTTTAGCATTGAAACAATAACATGATGTATAATATCATTTTTTAACCTCATCTGGATGCAAGAATGTGCACAGAAATCTTTTGGGTCAACAAAGTTAAGTCACCCACTTACTGTCTACGCATCAGTGCCAAATTTGACATCTGAGTGACATCATGAATTTAGCAGTCACCTCCACATTATCTAGCTTAAGAACTAAAAAGTCATACGGAGCAAACAAATTCTTGAAATGACTGTCATTCCCCTTCACGTGCCACACAAATCCTGCAGCTGAGTAAAATTTCATATTTGAGATCAAAGTTGGAGTTAAGGCAAAAAAGAAAAAAAAACGTTGAAATGTTTTTTTTTCTGGGTAATTTGAGTTTAAATTGTACATGTACCTCTCTGTGTTTTAATAGCATCATTCAAGCTTTGTGTTAAAGACCACACCTAAAACACTCAGCTGTGCTGCTGTTTTTTTTTTTGCTCCTTACAAGACTTGCTGCAATGTGCAATTTCACAGGTGGTATACAACCAACAATACTACATTGTGAACACTGGACACTCATTCTACACTGTGAAACAACCAGTGATCGCCAAAAAAATAAATAGCACCTGCGACTGAAAGGGATTCCATTTAAACAGTTTCTGACTCATGGAGAAAGAGATGATGTAATTACATTATAGCAGTGAATTTTGTTAAACTAAAATAAATACGACCAGGACGGCTCCAGGATGACAGTATTTTCAGTTCACCCTTGAGCCAGCGTCTCTCTACAGGCCAGTTTATTCAACATGTACAGGAAATTTAAATTCTGAGAGGCCCATTTTTCATTTTTTTTTTTTTTTTTACAAGACTGACAAGCTTAATGACAGTATGTGGACTTTTTTTTTTTTTTTTAATAAGCCATTGTAAAAATAACTGGCTATGTTTTTACAATCTTCTTCCTCCAGAAAATGTGTGTTTCTGTGTAAATTTAACAGTGAGTCACGAAAAATACACTTAAAGCCAGACTTCTCTGTCTCAGCGTTTTTTTAAAACATAGCCTAAAGGGAAGCAATTTCAAAGTCAACACCACCGGTATTTGGCGGCGTTCTGGCAGAACTTACACCGGAATGAAAATTTTCTACCGTGACAAACCTAATCCCTCACACACAGAAAAACCAATGTGTCATCATTGTACTGTTATGTATGATAGATTAAAGGTCTTCTGTCAGCTGAAATTCTATCATAAATAAATAAAGACAGCACAAAGACGGTGACTCTTAACACTGATGCATCTGACTTTTTTTTTTTTCCTATTAATCTAGAAATTTTTAAGAGCAGAGGAAAATCACTGACCGTGTCACAAACTATGTGACTGAATCCAACTAAACTGAACTTTTAATGCAAATAGTACACAACCACTTAACATACCGATTCCCACCATTAAAACATTAACTACATCCCTATAGGGTGCTGCTCAGTTTTTAAAAATAACTGATTACATCTCACCACCCGTGGCAAAAGTAAGCGGATTTACTAAAGAACTGTGCTTCAAGTAAAAACTCAGACGTACTTTACTTCAGTGCATCCATTTTATGTTATGTTAGGCTTCAAAACCACTGTGTTTGAAGTGAAAATGCAGAGAAGACATTAATCTCATAAAACTCAACACATTATCAAGATTAAACTCTGCGTAAGGGACATTACTCCACTAAACTTCTCACATGGTTTCATTTAACTAATTATTTAAACCGCAAAAACAGTATCCATTATTTCACAGAAAAAATAAAAAGAGGAAAGATCAGAGAAAAGTAAAAAAAAACTAAAACAGATTTGTGCTGCAGAAGTTTGTTTTTTCTTCTTTTCTCTCTCATTAATCATCTCATGATTTCTCCGGTGACCCTCCCTTAGGAGAGACCTGACCCACAGGTTGCAACCCGCTGGACTAAGTACATAATTGTATCTTAATTATAAAAACTAGCTCCAACCCAACCAGCTACAGCAGTAAAACACTGAATATATATATATATATATATATATATATATATATATATATATATATATACACACATACATACATACATACACACACTGTTGCATTAGTATTAACAAAATAATAATCTCATACATGGTACTAGATGAGTCACAGGGGACATTTTAGTGCAGAACGAGAGCTTTTCTTTAGAACAGGAAGAGGATATTAGCATCATCTGCTCATAACTTACTAATAAAAGGACCCCAGGATTCACTAAGGACTGGCAGCCTGGTCTGGAGTCCCAAGTGGACTAAGTCACAGTCCCACAGCAGTGGTGGCTGGGGAAGCTAATTTTAGATGTGCTAGTCTAGTTAGCATGCTAACTAGACTAGCACATCTAGTAACTAGTGCTAAGTTCCCAATCTATAACTATAACTACATGATTATGAACGAAGTAATGAAACTTAAACAACAAACTAAATAACTTTATGATAATTAGTATGTTTAATCTACAGTGTAATTTTCTATAATGTGTAAAATGAGCGAAGAAGCACTTCGGACGGACAGCATGTTATCTCTAGACTACTCAGCTCGGGACTGAATTCTACTTCGCTCCGATGCTCGTTTCCAAATCCCTGCCGAACAAAAGGAGTTCGGCGTTTTAGTCGTTTCCACCAATCATCATGCGAAAGCCTGGCTTCATGGCCGGCCCGCTGCTCCATTCACCGCCAGTGAAGCTCAGCTTCAAAGGGAATGATGATTTTCAGTATTTATCCAATCACCTCCTGGTTTTGCTGCATTGAAAAAAAAAGCATTGCATAGAAACGCAAAGAAGCTCAGCGTTAACAAGGTTTCATACACAGAGTTGTGCATTCAACGAGTCGGAGTGAAACAGACTTTTTTTAACCTAATGTCAATCCCAATTTAATGTAAATTCAACTGTGCATATTTAAGCATTTATTGTTTGAAATGTTAGAGGAAGTTGGGCTTCCATTGTTGTCTCAGACCGCCTCTGTCCCACAGTGATAACAAGACCACAAGATGACCCTGACAGCTGTGAGAAGGATATCGAGTAAAAAAAAAAAAAAACATTGTTGGTAATTCATTGCTTAAAATACTTTTTAGGTATAGTTTAGCTTTTCACTGGTAATGATTAGGTCCTGACTGGTCAGAGTATAGTCACTGTGCATTCAATCGCCTACTTAAACAAAATAAATCATATGACTTTTAACAACAGTAATCAAATAAATTAATGACAAGGACGCATATGTTTGATTTAGATCAATCGTTTTCCTGTGCAACATTTTGAATGCATAGCCTGAATAAATGAAATGCCTGTTGTGGCCTGTTTTTCCTCTAATTAAAGTCAAAATGCAAAATTAGCCATCTGGCCCTCTGTTCTTTCATAGTCTGAGGCTTCTGATATACTGTAACCTACAGCACCGTGGCAGAATGAAAATCTAAACCAGATGCACATTTACTTGATGTTCCATACAAATAAAGCATAACCTAAACCAACTAAAACAAAAGGCAAATACAAGATATAAATACTACCACAAGACCAGGAAATATAGTTAAATTAAGTCATTAAATGTCATTTGCATATCAAGGATCTATTGATAGTATCAGTGTAACGGACATTAAAGTAAGCAGACGTAGGTGGCATTGTGATTTATGTCAAATTATTAAACTAGTTTTCTCTTTGTAATTTGACCCAGCTGCGTTTTAAAATAAATGTCAATGCTTGCATATAAACCGCAATATATCATATCACTGTACTAAATTTATCTGGGGTTACGGAATAAGGAGGTTAGGCATACAAGGAAAACATCTCTAGGACGTACCTCTGTTCAGAATTCAGTGCTTAGTCGAGGTACTTAAAATAATTGGCCTATATTTGGGCAGCACTGTATCTGCCTTTTGCACAATAATGAAGTAAATCAATCACTGCGCTCAGTTAAAGCAAAAAAAAAAAAAAAAAAAAAACTTCTAACTTAGAGGGATTTTCTTACTTTGAATTGCATCTTACTTTGCCAAAAATCACTGTGCTCCGAATGTTAAGCAGACTGGAATAGAGATTCCAAATATAAAATACAAATTTGTTTAAGGCTCATGAAAATGTTTCCACTCTGGAGGGATTAAAAATAGGAATCAGCTAAAATGGGGGACGAAGGAGGAGGGGGTGGGGGGTCACTTCAATCACTGCTTTCACTGCATGTTTGTATTATCCGGAGCAGAGTAAGTGACTAGGAGCAAGGGTTGACCAAAACCTGTTTCACACTAAATGTTTTGCCTGCTTTTTCCCTGTTTCTTTAATCAAATGCACATTTTCCTGTCCTCTGTAATAAATGTCTTCCAAGATGGTGTATGACCAATGATTTCAAAAAGCAATAATGCAGAGAAATGGATAAATCCACCCCTTACCCCCCCCCCACCCTCCACCCTACACACACACACACACACACACCCGGGATGCTCTGGAAAAAGAAACTGTGTCGTCTAGTAAAATTCCATCAGCATACACTCAAAAACCGCCATAAAAACCTTTTCAATCTATATGTTAATGCCCCGAATTAAAATTTAATAACATGAGATATTGAAAAGCAGACTTGAATTATACAAAAATAAATCCTGAAAGATCAGGCCCCTAAAATTAGAAATTCAGGGCGGCATCCGGTCTGCTGCTAAACCCTTGTAGGCTGGCAGATTAAATTTTTGATGAAAATCAAAATTACACTGCACACTGACGCAGGCGCAGCAAACCTGGCACTATTGTGATTTATGGATTCATTAAACCCGCGGGAGTTTCACCCCTCCCCTTTTCACTCAAAGAAATGAGATTTGCTTTGCTGAAAATTTGTATTTTCAGAAAAGCTATTCAGTCTCTGCTCTACCTTCAGAAAACGGTCAAGGAAAAAAAAAAAAATAAGAAGCTTCTGTGTACATAACCACTGCACGTAAACAGGCCTAATTTTCATTGCTGCAGCAATTGAACGTCCTTATGCATTATTCATGAAACCAATAAGGTTCATTTTTACAAAGGAAGAGGCAGGAAAAATATGTGCAGAATGCACAGAATTTTTTTAATGCAGCAACCCCAACCTCTGAAAAGCCTTTCCCTGGAGACTAATTTAAGTGGAGCCATTTTCAGACATTTTCAACATGCCATTAAGAAAATAACATAACATAAAATGTTTGCTACTTTTAAAAAGGATGTATATTTCCACAGGCACATCTAAGCACAAATCATGAATCTGTAGTTATACATGAAGGGGGAAAAAAAAAAAAAGATTGGCATGACTTCAAAGACTGAAACTGTTTCATGAGCAGCCCTTAAACCCTTTAAGCAGAAAACAAAAACCTCTGTAGCAAGTTGATGAAAATTAGGAGGAGTAACTATGTTTCAACCACTGTAACCCACAGACGGTGATATGATACTTCACCATCTTGTGTCTATGAGAGCCTGAAGGGACAAGTTTCACCTCTCTATCCAAACTGTTCGCTCCAAATATCTCCAGTGAAACAAAGCTTTTGTTCATGTACTGACAGACCAGCATACCTTACTAAAAAGGAGAGCATTCCCAGAATACAGTTCAAATGAACCAAATCGGGATTTAAGGTGTTTTACATAGCAACACTGCAGCACTGTCCCTGAGAGCTTTATAACTTATTACTTGGCCCTTCAGGTATTCTGCATATAAACATTCCCATCACTTACAGAGTGATTCAACCCTATTAAACTCATGACACTGGTTGCCTCTCTTCAGTTCTTGTGCTTTAACTCAAACTGCTGCATTTTGATTAGACTTTCCAACCAAAGGTCAGAATTTACACCCCAGATTTTGCATACCAGCCATACAATTTCCACTAGCTCGTTGAATTTATACAGATTTGAAGGTCAGCATTAAAATTACCCACAGCAAAATGGCCTCCACAGTTTCCCCTTACATTAAAATAAAAGCAAGCCGTGCAAGATGGGAAACTGTTTGGCGTCTGCAGGATTAATATAAACAGTAGAGCCACTGGTTGTGATTGTTTTTCCTGTCCTCAAATTATGCTGACTTGCTCTTTCTTCTTCCAGTCCTGTTCACTTTGGATAGTTATTTTCCGCTTACACATTTCCAATCTTTAGAAATTAAAGTCTAAATTGTTCCATGTTTACCAGGCAGTAAATTATACATATTAAATGTGTATGCACATCATACAAATACACAAATACACCCTCATACAAACATCAAAGACAACCAAACACCAAAGTAACCATTTTTTTTATCTTTATCTCTTAAAATATAATCACATTGCAGTTTTTTTTTTTTAAATGATTATTCCTTTTAAAGCTTATGCAAAACAACAAGGGCAAAAACATTGAGTGTGAAAAAAGCAAAGAAAGATGGAGCAGAATTAACTTGCTCAGTTCTGTAAATGCAGTGTTTAAAAGGTCATTTTGCATTAATTAGCACGACACGCGCTTGGTGCATTTCAATTTAAATCCATTAACACATCACGTCTGTTCATTTGAAAAGCATTACAGCCTACGTCTCCTTCCGCATTAAACTAACATCAAAATGAATAAACAAGTCTGAAAACTAGTCTCATAACAATTTTTTTTTCTAATTTCTACAAAATGACTGCCTACAGGTGGCGCCAATGACACCGAGATTTAAAAAAAAAAAAAAAAATCATCTATCTTCCCTAAAAAAAAATAATAATAATAATAACAATAATAAAAGTCGAAATGTGTTTAAGACCAGACGACACTTTAATGGTTTGTCTTATCCGTTTCTAACGACAACAGAGCCGTCAAATACGAGCAAAAGTGAGGTTACAATGCTGTGTGACTTTCAAGAAGAGCAACTCCGGGGCTCTGCTCAAATTTGCAGGAAAATTCACAAAACATGGCTGCAGGAGGTTTTTGTGTTTGAGATTGTTCCTCCCCTCACCGTCCTTCATGTTGCCACTATCGCCTGGTTCGCCCCCTCCTCCTCCACCACCACCACCACCACCACCTCCTCTCTTCCCTTTCAAGCTCTATAGGAATAAACCCAGCGTTTCTAAACATATGTGGTTTATATCTATTAAACAAAACTAGCAGCATACACGACTAGTCAACCAGCAGTTACACGGAAACTTCATTACGAAAAAGGAGGAAAAAAATCAGTCCCCCCTCCAAAAAAAAAAAAAAAAAAGGAAAAAAAAAACATCAACAGATTAAGGTCTATTTCAGATGGCTTCAAAGCACCGTGCACCTGGGTTTTTTTTTCCTAGTAGCAAGGCAATAGTGCAAAAAAATAAAAAATAAAATAAAAAATAAAACATGAGAGACCTGCCTGGTTTCGCTTAATACGTATACAGAGAAACAGAAAACTTAACATCCGCCAGTGAAATTTCTCAAATTTAAAAGATTTTTAAAAAAATCACTCACAGACACACACACACACACACATATACACACACAAAAAAGAAAACGCATCGGTTTGACATACCTCCAAAAACGATGCAGCTCATGCGAAACAGGCTCGCGCTCCAGAAATCTTCCCTCCCCGCGACCAGAGGTGACTGCACAACTGCTTCCTCAAAAAAAAAAATTGTGAATTAGTTATGAGAAATTCCAAATGTAACAATTTTCCCCCCAACCACGACGGCTGGGAGGTTTTCTTTTTTTCTTCTTCTTCTTCTTCCACCGCGACACGCTACGTTACATTTTTTAGTAGTAAAGAGTAATGGCGTAATAAAAATATGAATTTCCCGAGGTTTAGTGAGTCCGTGCAAGCTCTTCGTTTCTATCTTGCACAGTAGGTTTGTGTTGCGGTTCTTCCTCCTGTAGAAATTTTCGTCCGCCATATACAAGGGCAGATTCCGAAATTGCAGCGCCGGCCTGTATATTAGCCTACATGAAAAAAAATGAGAAAAAAAAAAAGAAAAAAAAAAAAAAAAAAAAGAAAAAGGAAAAAAGTCTGGGAAGAAGAGAAGGAAAAAAGTGGTTGGACAACTATGGACTTACACGGGGAAAAGAAGAGAGTGGAAATTACGCAGAGGAAAAAAAAAATCTCATCTGAACTGAGAACTGAGTAATAACAAGATTTACTGCAGCTGTTTTTACCATGAAGCTGTTGAGTAACTGGACTGTTTGATCCTTCTGATTAGGTTAATATTTAATCCTGCTTAACTCATGGACAGTTTCTCTGAACCCTAATCAAACAGTATTATGTTCAAGTTCTCTGTTGCTTTTGTTGTTTTGATTATATAATTAAAAAAAAACATCTAAGAGCCAACTCATTAAAACTATTAAACCATTTAAAACCAAGAAAGGACAGAGAAACTATTTATTTTAATTTTCTTTTAACAAAATCACTGGTTGTTAATGCTGTCCCAGGGTTTACTTGTTCAGAGTAAGGTTATGGTTGGCCAACAAATTTCGATTTCAAAACCACACTCACAAATTAAATCTCTTTTTTTCTTTTTAAATAGTTTAGTTTTTGTTTCCAAATAGTTAAATAACCTTTTTCTGTGGCTTGTCAGGTATCAATAATTAGCATTTTGAGTAAATTATTAACGATAATATTGAATTATTGAATGTATTTCATGATATCTAGAAAATGCAGCAGAGCAACAACAACAAATGCAACATTACAATAATATGATGATTCATTTTATTGTTATATTGTCTTTGTATTAAATGTATCATACAATGTGTGATGTAATAGAGCATTTGTTTCCAGGAGAAATAGTCATAACAAGCGTTAATGTAAATACTGAGGATATTTGTTCTTCACTGTATTAATAGTGATGACAGGGTGATTGTCTCTGCATTTTTTAAGTCAGTTAGTAAATAATTATGGATTTTTTTGTATTAGAACATTCATACAGTGCGATAAACATATATGTTTATGTCTGTTTGGCATATAATGTCAACAAAGAGAAAGACCTGAATACATTTTGTGTCATTTCATCAATATTTCATCTCTTGTTCACACAGGTTTGTTATAAATACTTGATATTTCTGGACCAGGAACTAAAGTACAAAGCAAAACTAAAAATGAAAATGAAAAACACTGGTAAATATGAAGTAAAACTACAGAGTTTCTTTTGTACAAATGTAAAATAAAGTAAGTGTTATTTTGATCAGGATGAAGATTTTATACGACTGCAAGCAATATCTGAAATATCTCTCAGCATACAGGTCAAATAAAGATTATGAGTCTGGCTCCTTATGAGTGTTTCTACAAGAAGAGCCCGGAGGGAGCCCACCAGGACGCCTATGGCAACTCAGACAGAAACTGTAGGAGTCTGGGTGCTTTACCACTCACTTCTTTACAGCAGTGTGGCAAAAGTAAAGTCACTTTTGAAAAAACGTGGTTGTTTTTCTTTATGTCGACTTCAATCAAAGTGGGATACGGTCTGATCAAAAAATATGTTTTTGAGGCATCAGAGTAAAAAACACTTTATATTTTCAACAGAAACAGCATCCCTGCTGTGAATCCTGGTGGAGGCAGCATCATGTTGATGTTTCGTGCTGCAGCAAAACTCTGGAGGGCTGGCGAGGGCAGACGGTCAGATGTATGTAAGATACAGAGGAAGAGATACTGGAGGAAATGGTTTGCAAGAGAACCACAACATGGGAAAAGCTTTCTTTTTTTTTTTCAAACAACTCTTAATAAGCCACATCAACATGGCAACGGCTGAAAAAAAAAAACAACAACACTATTAATGTCCTGAGTCAGAGTCCAGACTTCGTCCATTTGAGAATTTGTGGCAGGAAATTACTGACTCATGCTAAATGTGCATATGCAAAGAATAATAAGGGAACATTTTCAGTTACTCTTGTCACCCCAAACCTTAATTACATCCAATGATCTGATTCTGGAAAGTCTAAGGAGGAGGCAACTCATTTTAATAGACACAGTATCTTTTATGTAAATGAAGTTATCCATCTCTATGAGTGTAATATGATTTATTTTCATTTTAATATCAAATTATTCTGGTCCCTAAAATATGATACTGAAAAGTTTCAGATTGTTGTTTACTTGTTCAGCTGCTCAGTGTTGAAATTATTTTATAAAGGGAAAGTTATGATGTGATGTCAACGATTAGTATTTGATCTGACAATCTAGAAATCTATAAATAGCACAAGAAGATCATGTGTCACTCAAAACACAACTAATAATTACAGAGTCTGTATTGTATCCTGTTTAATTTTAGGTAAATTTCAGAAATACTTTCCTCTTTCTGGATGGAGTTTTCTTTTCTTTTTTTTTGTTTTTGGTCAAACTCAGGAATGTGTGGTAAGCCTTGTAAGTTTGATTTAGTGCATCAGTGATATATAATGAAGTATTTATAACCTGCAGTCCATGTTTGGACTTTACCCTGCAGCAACCTTCTCAATCTCTTCCTCACTTGTGCTGCATTTATATGCTCCGTCCAGCAGAGAGCGCCAGCACATCAATGAATAGGCTCTTCCATGGCTCCTATGCAGGGACCAGTCCTGCATCAGTACATTTATACCTGCTCCTTTTTTTTTGCTCTGACTCCCTCTGCTGTCAATTCTTCATAAATGTGTGATCCAGCTCATTAGTGATGCAATGCCTCGCATTGCAAACTATTGTTATTTAATTAGTTGCAGACATTTTGCCTCAGAGGTCTGTTTATTCCTTTTGCCTCCTCAGGACAAAATGTCGTACAGTGACTTTGTTAATTAAACAACAACAGATGAGAGATTTTACTTTGCCTCTTGTCACGTTTCCTTTTCACTTTGGTAATAGACAGTCCAGCTAGAAGAAATGTTTGTAAAGATAAAGACGGGAGCATTTTGAATTACTCAAAAGGGTCAGATTCTTTATAAGCCCCAAACTGATAAACAAATATTGTTTTCATTAAATTCCAGTGCGTCACATCTGGGATGGACAACTGTTTCCAGATATGACTGGAGTTTGAAAGGATTTCATTTTGTGACATTCTTGGGAATATCGGAAAACTATTTTGTTAAGTTTGAGCGTTATTGTAACTCAAAATGCTTGGAGACACTGGTGAAATCTTAAGAAAGCTCAATAACTCACTACTTCACTAAATCCAAAAGCTCCTGTTGACACTCAGACGTACTTTAAATCTCTTGATGTAGTTACAAGACATTTTCTTTTTGTTCCACAGTGGTGACAACAAAGCCTCTCTATCCTGAGGCAGGAGTCAAAGAGTGATGGATGTTTCGGGAAACCAGAGGTAAATAAAGCAGGTCTGCACAGCAGCAGAGAACAACCTGAATCCACTGACTTAACGGGAGGAAGTTTTTGACTGTGATTGAAACATTTGGCAGCTCAGAAATTTAGGATCAAATGTGTTGTAACTATCTGAAGTGTCCTTAAAATTATGAAACACACTTTTCTCCTCTATTATTTTTCCCAGCTCAAGGTTGGCCTGACCTCCTCACAACCTACTTTATGAGAAATATTCCTTCAACTGGCAGAAAGACCAACAGGTGAGAGAGGCTGACAACAAGGATGCTATTTTTTCTCTGTGACCTATTTGAGCTTGAGAGCCGCCAGACCTTTGCTGCATGCTCAAGAGCTTGGCATAAATTACTAGGCAGTTCCACCAAACTGAAGCAACTAAAATCTAGGTCTTCTGAAATTTGACAAAAATAACACACATAAAGAGAAGAACAACTTGCAGAAGAGGTATTCTGTGCTATAAGAACAGCAGAAATATTAACCAAAAAAAAAAAAAATAAAGAAAAAGAGCTTGTTATTGTCTTTCTGAAGCCGACTGCATATTTAAATAGATTCTCTTCAACTCCAGATGTCAAAAACTAGAATTCATTTATCTCTGAATGACTTTTACAGTCAAACTATGCAAGTTTCTCTTCTCTTACACCATGAGATACTGATCATACCAGACTACAGACTCTGGTCTGATATGGACAGAAGCTTCTGATAACTGATGTTAACACACTTAGTCAGTTTGCTGACATCATGACTCGTGTCTGTTTGTGCTGTTGTTGCTGCACACTTTAGCATTTAACAGATAAACACTTTTTTTTGTTGTTGTTGTTTTGTTTTATGTCATTTGGAATTAAAGCAAAGTAAGGTCCAAAAAAAGTTGACTGTACGGACTGATGACGCACCAAACATGCATCGTTTTCATCACCGAGGAGATGGTTTCCCTCCAACTCCCCACTCTCTCTAAAGCCAACAAATAATAATTTCCATATTGGACGGTGAAAAGGACAGCAATCATCCCCTTTAAGAGCAGACTGGACAACTGTTTTCCAGTATCAAAGGCCAAAACAATCACAAAGACAAATGTACCCAAACAAGTATCTATTTGAAATTATCGCAGTCGAGACAGTGAGGTAAGACGGAAGATAAGGATAAATACAGAGACAGAGATACAGAGACATAGCTTTTCCCTCCTTGCCAGAAATGTTTTAATGCTTGACTGAATAAATCTATTCAACCTCAGTGTCATAAAAACAGAATGAAATCAGTCATTTTGAAACATAGCTCACACCTGTCTGTCTGATTTATTCTCATATAGGCCCGGTAGCACCATTTTTATGGTCTAATTTTTAAAGAATTAAAAAAAAGAAATTGCATGTATATTGAATACATTTTATCATTACCTTTATGGCAGCAAAAGACCTTTTCCACAGGAGACATTTTGTCATAGGACACAGACCTTACAAGGAGGCTTGTGTGTGCATGAAGAGTAGTGTTGAGTACCAGTGATGTACGCAGATAAGAGCAAACAGAAAGCAGACACATATGCACACATTTGTTGCTGTTATCAGGGTGTTTTGACATCCATGTTCAAATACAGCAGTTGGCCTCATTAAAGCTTTTAGGCCTGAATGATAACAGTGCTGATTTAAAAAAAAAAACATCTATATACAGAATGATAGAATCCTTAGCCAACATCTACAGTCGCTGAAAACATCAAGTAGCTCAATGTAAGCAGTTATTACAGCGTCAAACTTCATCCTTTACCTCATGTGTATTGTTGGTCGAAGAAAACAGTAATTGTTAGCAGCTGACCACAGATGAGTAAAAGCAGGTAGGAATCCTGGCTGTTGTTCATTACATTGCTGCCAGTAATTGGCAGGTTTTTGTTAAAGGGCAATCAAATCCACGTGGAGGGTGTTATTTAGGATCAGGAAACCTATTCAGTTCTGATGCTGACCTCAAGCCAAAAATAGAATATTTTTGTATTTCCACAGCAACTGATTTGTCACAGGTGTTTGCTCTGTTGAGCTGAATTAGATTAGAGGATCAACACGTATTTCACTTCACTTTCACAACACACAGCTGGTTTTCAGCAGACGTGTTTAGCTTAATCAGATACATGGACACGAATAATAAATTTGAAATCCCAAACTTAAAGGGCCCCTCACTGGTTTTTCTGAAGCCTCCAACAGATCCAACTGTCTCCACCAGCAGATAAAGTTTTCTTTACTTTCTTAAATATGATAAAATGTCAGTTAGTATAATTATTGTCATGTTATTATAAAAATAAGACATCACACAGGTAACAACTTCCATATGGGCCTTTTTATTTAACTTTGTTAGTCGCACCCTCAAAAGTATAGCCTAGTTGAAAAAAAAAAAAAAAAAAATTCTATGCTTCTATTTCCCTCCAGCAAAAACACCACGAGTAGCACTTTACCTATTTTAAGACAAACTGTAATGTTTTTTTAAACCTCAGTCTGCAGGTAATCAGAGGGTCCTGGCTGTTTTGTTCCTTACATGATTGCAAACCATCACAAGAGCTCATAGCAAAAAAGAAAAAAAGAGGGGAAAAACAGTCTATAATTGCTTTTCATCTCCAAACTAACTGTACATTGAGAACACCTGATTAGGGAAAGAGAAGTGAGTAATATAATTATAGTTATGACAGAGTAGGATGAACCAACTAAAGCTCCTACGCTTTCACATCCACGTGAAACCAAGAAAGGTTGAGGAAGAAACTAAGAATAAAACATACAGTGATTATGCAGTAAAAACTCTTCTGCCCACAATGACAAAATCTGTCTGTCTGATTACAGCAGGACATTTTCCAAAGATAATTATAGTTATTCTCTTCCTGTACTTGGATGTTGTTTTTATGTTTGGTCACTGTTCAGTCAAAGCCGCAACCTAAAATCATCATAAAGGAAGTGAAACTATAGGATGCATCCAATATATTTAGATTTTTTTTCCCAAAGTAGAAATCATTATTGAGCATTTTAACAAAGCACTTGGTGTAATTTTAAATTATTTTTAGTTGTATGGCTTTATTTTTAATTTATAATAACCCAATGTTTGAATTAGCTGAGCAATTACAAACATTTGGGTTTTCATGCGGTCGTTTCAGTCTTGCCCATTAAAACCACACATGCTATGAATTCACGACAATAGTGAATAGCTGTCGAGGTATTTCTCTCAACAAAACCACAAAATGTCAAGCTCATGACAGTGTTACAGGAAGAGTCAGGAGATCACCAGTCATGAGGGCACATAGTCTGGAGATCATGAATGCCTGAGCAAAAATTCATGCCCATCATCCAGCAGCAGTAGTATTTTTTAGATATTTCAGTCTGGACTAAAATAGCAAACTAACCAACAGTGTCACTATTGTGTCTGAAAAGTAGGAGCAGATTTAAACATATATGATTTAGTAACTGAAGCTAATTATTATGTTAACATTTTATGGCAATTGAGTTGAGATAGAACCCATTATTTATTGTTTGTGAAACTGAAAAAAAAAGAAATGTTTTTCTTATAAAACCTTCAACAGACACATCAGTTCAGGCTGAGGTCATGGATAACAGCTCATTCCCTTCATAGTCTCCTGCAATTAGCAGTAAAACTTTATATAGCCTCAACCAAAACCCTCGTCTTCACAGAGGAAGCTGCTGAACTCAAACAGCCTCTTCACCACTAAGTATTACCGAGTATGAATTTACTTATCACTTGCTTTCATAAAGTTTCTTTTGGAATATTATTCAGGCTGTTGTTTGGTTTTGGATCTTTGATCTGCGGATAATTGTTTGGTATTTCCTCAGGAACCTGACTTGAAAGTAGCACCGATGAACAATGTTAGGAATTTATTTAAATGTAGGTTTCAAGGAGTCATTGTCTCCTTTTTTTATGATGTTTTCAAAATCCTTTTTATAACTGGAAGTGAGAGAAGAGTTCAAGGATCTGTCATCTGTGTTATGACATGGTACACATTTCGACACCACATCACATTTAGCGGGAAAAAAATATGTTTTTGTACTTTATCTCCCATGATGCACTGCCTTTTGTTACACTTGATGGTACCTTAACTCAGCATCTGCAACCATGAGTTTAAAATTACAAATGTGAAGCCAGGTCATCCTGTCCCATCCTTTATGTGTCTTTTCTCCTCTGCTTTCTGTGTCAGAGTCGTTTGTTGGCCATCTGGCTGTCCTCCAGAAATGATTCATCTTGACAGCAAACCCCCCCCTTTTTTACCCCCTTAGGTGACAGATTTAATCAATGCTGCACTGCAAGACGAGGTTTTCACTGGTGCGATGATGAGACTGTGACAAAATGCAAATATCTAAAATTAAGTGTGGCCAGGAGTGTCTCGTACTGTGTTTTTTGTTGATGTACGACACATGACTCTCTCCACAGCTGTATCTCTTGGACTCTTCATTCCACACTGCTGAGTTCATTACCGGCTAAATTAAGAATGTACACTGATAGATAAATTGAATTTAGTGTTATTGAAAACAGTGACAATGACCTAAATGCGCCATCTGTCATAACTTGTTAGAGAACAAAACCAGGAAGCTTGCCAAGTCAGAGCGACAGATTACAAAGCACTCCAAGTATGAAGGGAAACAATGATTTTTCCATCTGCAGAGGGAGGAATACAGTTTCCAGAAATTGCAGATGGAGACAAAATTGCAGAGAAAACACAGATGGCTCCTTATCAAGATGAGGAGAAATATAACTGTACTATAAATGACCCCCCCATAAGTTACATTATTCCATTTGCAATATGTTTTGTGGCATCAAAAATGAAGATCTTAATACACGTTAAAATCCCGCAGGGGGAGATTTCTACCCTGTGAGTCGCCTAAAAAGACACATGGTTTTTGTGAACTCACGATAATTGTTTAGAGCACTACTCTAATCAGTTTGACTTCAACTTATAAGAGTGTGTGAATTCAATCAGTAGTCACCGATTGTTTTTTTGTCTGGAAGTAAGGCACCGTGTGGATTGCTCATCATCCCAAAGCTGACCTTTGACCTTTAACCTAATCCGGAGCTGGAGTTGTGACAGTTGACAAGAGACAGACCGTCTGACCTCCACACAGACGGTGTGGTGACAGCTGAAGCCACACATAACACTTTTTTTTCTCTCTCTTTGCATAAACGTGACAAACTTCATTAACACAAACAAAATAACTGACTTTTCCTGTTCTGGTTGGTTCAGTATAGTTGTAAAATAATATATCAGTATGTTAGTATTAGTATGACTACAGATGATTAGCTCATGCAGTTGTTCATCTACTTATTTCTAATGTTTGTATTATGAACATGGTTAAAATTCAGTTCAAGTAGGATAATGTAGTTATTCAGAGGTCACTGGAATTGTAAAAATGACGTCTCCTTGTGTTGTATTGATTTTGAAAAGACTTATGAGCAGTTTTCTGTAAATGTCCCACGAGAGGCAATCTTAGCAGTCGCTTAAGGAAGTTCAAGGTGGCAAAAAAAAAAAAAAATCTATAAACTGGATTATAGAGTCCGGTCTGAAGTCATTAGAGAAGAATCACAGATGTTAATTGTGTCCTTGCCTTCACCTCTCTCTTAATTCAGGTGAAGGTGAGTTGACCCATGTAGAGAAGTTAAGATACTGTTGACACAAACATTGTGCTGGATGTTGGTTTTGTGGGGACAACTTTATCATGAAGTTACAAGAAAGAGGCCAGTTTGCACCCTCATCTATTATTAAAAGCCTGTGGCAGCCATGTCACAGTTGGTCAGGGTTTATTAATGTCCTCTTTGTCAAATACAGCCAAAAGTTTCCGTTTCCAATCAAATAAAAAGAAAGTTATGCAAGTGTAACAGTATACATCTGGGTCAAGAAGAACCCCTAAAATAAATTACTGTAATAATAAATTAGGAAAGCAAGTCTTTTCAAGGTATTCACAAATTACATTTATCTATTAGGAATGTGCTCCTTTACAACTCAGATTTGGATATATATGTGTGTGCATGTGTGTGTGTGTTGGCTTGACCTGAGCACTGACATCATCTAAATGAGCAGTCTATAAATGGAACCTCATTAGTGGGCTGTTATAATAGAGGCAGGGCATCTCAAGGACCCTGGGGGCTTTAAAATCTGCCAGTGATGCAACACTTAGAGACATGTTCTTGGCTCTTTCACAAAAGAGTTCATATCTGAGTTTTTGTCCGCTACCACTTTTGATAACGTAATATCTTTCACACATGTACAATACTTTCTAATTACTAGTTACAGATAATAAATCTGTGATATCACCAACTTCGTCAGGCTGTCATTGCGGTTATCGTGTTAGTAGCATAAAACCAATTTAACATATTTTTTCTTTTTTTCCCCAGTAAAATCAACTACCACGTCTCCATTAAATGACGAAATAAAAGGGATAAAAAGGGTAGAGAATGTGGGTGGAAGGAGTTAATGAATGAGTTTTTCCTTCAGAAAAAATATATGTCTGAAGTCTAACATTAAATAACATACTCTAAAAGGAGCCATTTTAGATAATAAGTAAGCACGTTTAATTTAGTAAAGACCTTTTTGCAGGGCTTTGTGAATGAGCATCATTTAAAGTGTAGAAGTCATGGATCTGAGTTCTGTGTCAGGTCAACTAAGGATACGGTCTATAAGCAGTGTTAAAACTACTCTTCAGACTCATTTGTTTCATAATTATTCACTTTTAAAATGAAGGTAGGTGGATGTTTTCAGTGTTTACTAGTTATTGACGTCACAGTTTTTGTTTTTATCATTAGATTTATTCATTCAGTATCCTTGTTTCACCTTATCAGTTTTCTTTTTATAGTGTCTTCAGGTTATGTAATGTCGTCTCTTACATGTACTCACCTAACCATCCATATTTTATAAAAATCTGTATAAAACTCTTTGCAGACACTGTCCTTTCATCAAGAACCTTTTTCATTCTTCATATTCATCACCTCCCCGTGTCCGTTGTCCTGAATGTAACATGACAAGCAACTAAAGATAAATGTATCAAGAGCGAGAAAAAGGGGGAAATGGTTTAATTAATATTAATTTATACGTAGGTGTAGAACATTTTGCAGCTCTAGCTCTGGTGTGTGAGACATAAACCTGGACTTTGTTTCATTCCTCTTTAAAATTTGTCTTATGACTCGTTTGATTTTCATCATCTGACCCAACTGCTGCTATTTTCAGCCTGTTCTCCCTTTTGCTCTCCTTTCTGAGCGCTACCTTTTTGTTGTCCTCTGTCCTCTTCAGTGTCTCTCGCACCTTTTTTTTTTTTTTTTCCACTCTTCATTTCCAGTTTCTACTTTAATCTCATCAATGTCCTCCCCAAAATCTTCCGGCCTCCCACGCCCTCCCATCCCTGTCTACCTCATCTGTCTCTCTTGTGAATGAAGAGTCAGTGACTGAAATTGCGAATGGGACTCTGCGGCCTATAAGGGATGTTACAAAACACTGCAGCACTTGTTATTCATAGTGCTGCCCTACTTTCATTAGTATGGTGCAAGTATACACACCTACACTGAATGGATTGATTCACAAATTTTCTGTTAATAATATTCCGAAATGAGTCATTCACATACCGTGTGTAGGTTTGCTAACCGAACTCAGGATAATGAGTGCGTCCATCTGTACCTATCTGAACACTGCGCAATCTTCGGCAGCTGTTGCTGCTGCTGATTTTCTGATATCACAGCACTTACAGCTTAGTTTGACACTAAAAGCAAAAAGCTTAGGTCCATTTCTACATGTAGTTTACAGCCTGGTCACATACGTCACGTACGTTTTGATTCAAGTGCATAAATGGTGGTTTGCTGTTGGTTTATTCGGAAAGCTTAGGCCACCCTCAAGATAACCACTAGGTCTGAACAAACATACAGTATAAAATGACACATACTGTAAGGCTGAAATTAGGAGGTCAAATACAGAAAACATCATTTTTCTTTACAATTCAAGAAAGAGAACATGAACTATTACATCACAGACCATGACAATTAGAGTAATAAAAGGGAACATACAAATGTTACGCACATGGAAACCTGCTGGGTAAAATTATCAGTGCTGCATTACACTTGTGCTTTTGTCATTCATGTATTTCTGTTCTGTTCTGATCTTCCTTCCCTTTTGTGGAGTGTGTCGGTCCCTTTTCAGTCTTCACACGCGGCAGAAATGGAGCCAAATCGTGCTCTAAATGAGCGAAATTACATAATTGACCTACAGGTGTGAACGACTTAGAGAGAGCAAGGGAATAAGTTGTTCTTTGCCTTCATTCTCCCTGTGTTCAGTGCTTTCCTTATTGAATTAAAGTTTTATGTTTCATATACGTAAAAATCCAGTTTCATTCTGATAAGAACTAAAATAAATGAGTGAGTTAAGGATAAGTGCAGAAGTTCAGACATTTGAAACTGATGTACTTTCCTTGATTGATTTCCTTGATAAAGCCCTTTTTGCCCTTTCATGACATAAACATAAGAAGTGTGGGGGTATTAACATGATGTCATCCAGACTTTTGTTTTGTTTTTCATGCATGCAGCTATAAATAGACAGCAAATAACCCTAATGGATCACTGCCCCCTTCTTCATGTGACGCTGGATGCTACAAATCCAGTTGTGGACACAGCAAAAAACACATACACACACGTCTGAATGTGCACTTCTGTTCGCACATAATTTCTAATCTTCACTGTTGATGCCAGAGTGGAAGATTATGTTAAACCAAACGTGAGCTGTAATCTGGATGAGTTTCCTACAGCTTCTATCTCTTGAGCGGGAATAGAGATCCACAGTGACCTATATGCTTCATACCACGCTTCCCGTTATGGTTTTAGCGGCTGAATGAATGAAAAGAAAAGTCCATTTGGGATTATTTTTAGATGTTACTAAATATTGCTCTGTGTGTGTGTTTTGAGCTAGTGTTTATCCATTTAGCCTTCTCTCTGCACCTACCTTTGTCCAACAAGTAAAGGACTGAAAGAACATTTATGCCAATAAACTGTTGGGATGTTGACCAAACTGTGTCATTCAAGAATGAACCATGAGCAGCAGGACAGTGTTTGACTGCACTTACCATCAGCAAGATTGTTGATGTTACACAGGGAGCATTCCTGTGGCAATATATATAGAATATATACCACTTTCATATTGAAATGTCATGTGAGTCAAACGCAGTAACTCAGACAAAACTGCGTGGTAACATCTGCTCAAGCCTCCTCGCCTCTTTTGAAGGTAACCGACAACCTTTTGCTGTGGGCCACTGGAAATCTTAACTACATATTTCATGCCTGGAAAACAAGAAAGACAACCTCATATGACAAGATAGTCAGATAAAATGAAATGGCATCCTAAAAAAAGCACCAGAATTAGACCTTTTTACTGGAAAGCTGGTGTGTCTTACCTCAGGACCCTCCTCCTCTGGGGTTGGACACGCTGAGTTATCCACCATAACAACAACAAGAAAAAAAAACTATATGTTTTCTCTTCCCTGTGTCTCATCCCTCCTCAGACCAGGGAGAGTCAGGAGTGGCGTCATTCTAGTAGTCACAGTGTTTGGTTAGGGGCCTGGGAAACAATATTGAGTGTTACATTTTACCTTCCCCCTGTGGCATTTTAGTCTTTCATTCTCAAAACTGGCTTTAAACAGCTGCTTGAGCCTGTTAGTCACAGCGTGACGCGAAGCCTGCGTCACGACGGATCTGATAGAGTTATGAGCATGTGTTTGGTTTAATTAGTGTAACCTGGCGTTTGTTTGTGTGTGCATATTTTCACATTAAACTCAACAAAACACAAAAACACAAAAACTGCTTCCCCACATTTTTTTCCCGTGTTTATTCATTCTTTTCTATATGTCATAAATTTCTCTTGACGAGTTTAGTGAGCTGTTTAGACCATACCCAACTACTCATGTACACCACCCATCTACTCATCTGTTGTTTGTAAGCAGGAATTGATTCAAGTGGCACAGTCAGATGTTCTCTGTTGTAAGATCCGTTCAACCAGAAACGCCACTGATCCACTGACATATAAAGCATGTAAGGGAAAAAAAAAAAAAAAAAGAAAAAACGGATAGTTGTCAGGAAATAGCTAATAAGTTCCAGTTGTGCTGGCTGATTGCTCAGTATGTGCACCTGGTATGCTCTGTTGATTCTCAACACTTTAAACAGCTCTTGATTATAACTTTTCAGTAAAAATGGAAACTTGAAACTGCAACAATATTGTTGTTTCTGATGGCAAAAAAAAAAACTCTAATAATAAGAATTAATTATGATAATCTGTTCCATTATCAATTACAAGATAATTCAGCACAAACCTCAACTCTGACCTGGACATTTATCATTTATATTCAAGTAATAGTGTATGAGTAAGTAGCAGGATGATCATACATCATATTGTGTATATATACGTGATGATTTAGGTGTCAAAAGACACATAATTTTTTTCCCTGGTGTGACCAAAGAGAGTAATGGAAATATAATTACTTCATATTTCTGAAATCACTGTGGGATGAATGCTTCATATAAGGCCACTAAGAAATTTTGGGTCTGTGTGTGTGAGGAGTGAGGTGGCCTTCCCGGTATATGACCTTCACTTATAATTTCATTATTTATTTTTAGTTTCAGGCAGTTGTTTTATCATTCCTCCCATGCTGAGAAAGAGGAAGAGGAGGAAGGACAGTTGCAAGTCATAACATTATTGGTAATTTTAGGAAAAGAAAAGATAAGTCAAAGCTTTAAATAAAAGTCTTTGTATCATTTGTTCCTTCAAGATGTTCATTTATTTCAGAAAATAGATACATTAAGTACCTTCAAAGAATTTGATTCTATCTATTTTTTCATGAATCTATAGAAATTGATGCATTAAAGTCAAATGACTTTGCCTGAAAAGATAACATCACCATTTTTCTTCTGTTTTATACTCAAATGCCTACTGATGGACCACTTTATGGACCACCTACTGATAGAGCTTTATTAAAGCACATATCTTGCAATCTGTTTGACGGAGGTTACATCAAAGTCTGTAGGGAGTAGAATTGGGGATTATGTTGCCAGTTCCTAGATCCTGTTTTCTAATTTTACATCAGTAAAAAGGAGATGAGGAGTTTCCTGACTACATCCTGAGGGATCGAGCCCTGGTTGCTAAGAGACTAATGGAAAATGAGGGGCTAAAGGAATGGCAGGAATGAGTCACCGACCCAGGGAAAGTGAGAGACGGAGAAAATTAAAGGGGGAAATAATACTAAATTATCTACCAGAACATCGCTATGGAAAAAATAATAAGTATAATCATTAATCCCTTTGGTCTGTTCTTACATGCAATGATCTTTCCTTGTGGGTGCATGCGCTCGATCTTAATAACCGTTTTTGACTGACACAGTTATATCGATCACAGTTCCACCATAAAAATAGCAAGAAGAATTTGAATTCAAAACACAACTACTTCCTTCCTGTAATTAGGTGCTATGAAACATGACGCTCTACCTATGAAAATGACCAACAGTTGGAGAGAGCTGTTTATATTATAGTTAACTCTAAGGAAGTTTAATCAGTTTATTGGACTTCCCCCTAGTGAAACAAAGCTGGTGAGTGCGTATTCACATCTGTGCAACATGTCTTTGATAATGTGTCACAGAGCAGAGAAATGAGAAGCATGAGCAGTGTTACCAGCGTTTATTACACATCATTTGGCCTTCCCACTACTATTATTGTCCTGTTGACGCCACCGCGATGTGGCTTGGTTTCCTACAGTGACTACACCATGGGAAAAAAAGAAGAAAATATAAAACAATATCTTATAAAGTTAGTTTTCTCACAACAAATCACAATGATTTAACTAAACGTGACAAATTTTGACCACTATTTACTGTGAAATTCGTTTGTACTTTTTTCAAAGTAACAGACAGTTTCTGAACAAAGTTTTTGAAAACGTGGTTATCATTTGATTTGTTAGTTGCGCAACAAAACTAAGCATCTACAATTATGTCAGTGTGGCTCTTTGAGACTTAAGAAGAGCTATGATTTGAGCTAAATACAAATCAGCGTGCTAACTTCCATCTTCACAATGAGAAACAAGATCAAGTTAACATGTGTTAACATTTGCTAATTACCACAAACTATAAGGTACAAACGAGACTGGTGGAAATATTGTTAGTTTTTGTATTTTGTCATAAACCAAAGTCTTGGACGAGCATCAGTTATCTGGGGACTATGAATGTCTGTTACCAATATCTACAAATCCAACTTGTACATGCTGAGATACTTCAAAAGATGAATTAAATATTTGATCATCTTGGGACCATAATTGTTTCGGTTCCAGTTGATTTTTTCAAGCTGAAGATCAATGACTGATATTTATCCGTTAATAAAGACACTTTTGTTTGCATAAGGACACGAAAATGGTTCAAAAGTATGGAACAAATATATTTATAGGATCTCTAATTATTTTGTTAATTACTTCCACATAAAATCTAATTTGTTAAACATACACAAACAAAACCCAAAATTGTGGGGAGTTATGTATTGAAACCTTTTCATGGCCAATTGATCGACTTCCTCAGTTCACTTCTGTTTTTCTTCATGAGTCATTAGTTGCAGATTTAAAGACATTCACTGTAAATTTAGCTGTACAGATTTATTTGTTAATGAGTTGGGTCACAACTACAGAATGTGAAACTGAAGATACAGTAAGTCCAATGTACTTAAACTTACTTACTGGTCATGAAAATTTTAAAATATTCTCTTTGCATGTGTCATAGTGATACATTTCCAGGATTTGGTCATTTCTTCAGTTTGTGCAAAAGTGTTATGTTAAATGATTAATTTGTCTTATCTGTATCATTTGTCACTTCACACCAAATGTAATGATCCAATACTCAAGTGTTTCTGTCCAGAGTTGGTAATTTTAGGTCTCACATTCAAAACCTGGCAGTACAGCCTGACATTAACCGTTGTGGTATTAGGTAACACATCTGTGGGCGAAGGGAGAACATGTGTTCCTGTTAGGTTTAGCATGATTAACTGAATCTGTACTGAGGTCTTTCCTTGACATTTTCAATGAAAGAGAGCGTGTCCATTACAGAGCGCCTTTTGTGGCACAACAGTCATTTATGTAGCTTGCTCTGAATATATAAGCAGCAAACACACACTGGAGTAAAATTGCCTCATGTAGTGACACGGAGATAAATAATGAGATCATTATTAATTATAATTTTACAAATGGTCTCACTCACTCTTACGTTTAGTCTGACATATAAACAAGAATAAACAACCTCGTCCAAAATAAAACTATTATTATCAGCAAAACTGCATATGACAGAAAATGTTTTAGAGTCATTGCCTATTTATAATGTAAAGGACCCATGACAGCTTGACGTATGTATACGTAGACGTTCATAATGAGGCATTTCAGCAAACAAGCAAGTACTGTGACATTTGCAAAATAGCTTCACTGTGCAGACTGAAAGAAAGTCTTATTCATGGAGGCTCAAACCTTAAACATGTAAAACATGGTCCTGTTGATGCAGAGTCACAAACTCTGGTAACTTAACTGTCCCTGCAGCTTAAAATAAAAAAATCCCAGCTCATAAATCTTTAGGCCTTTCATCTATCAGACTCATTAATGCATGAGCTAGCCTGTCTTATTTTTAAACCTTGCATAATCTTATTGTCTTAAGTTGTGCTGGTATGTTGTTTATTATGTTTTTGTCATTTGTCCAGACACATAAAGTTCCTATCAGACAGTAATCTGAACCTTGAATTGAACAGATAAATCCAAACTTTCAAACTTTTACTTGTACTACAAAAAAGAGTCACATACACCCATGCTGCTTGTAAAGAAGGTCACCAAAAAAGAGACCTGCAAAAGACCTGGAGGTGATGTATACCTGTAATTTTTCAAACCACCACTTAAGTATGTGGGACACACTGTCTGAGACAAGAATAGATCTGTAGGAAGTGAAAGCAGTCACGCAGTGGAAAAAGCTCATTTGTCATCACTATGGTTTTTACTAGACTTCTGTGGGCACTATTGTAGATTCAAAGCCAGTTATTCTGCTATTGTCCAACCACTAACCAAATAAACATTTTAAAGTCCTTTTTTAACAAGTAAGAAATGCTTTTAAAGACAAGAACCACCTCAAAGACGGTCTGTTTGGAGACCAAAACTACATCACTGCATTTTCCAAATTTATCAACTGGTCTCAGCCGTCCACGTGTGTTTGCCTCTGATGATGTAACTGGGGTGAGTAGAGTATCAGGGTCTCACCCTAAGGGAAGAGTAATCAACCAAGGATACATGAAGAGACCAAAAAAATAAACAAATCTGAGAAGCTTTACCCCGTAATCAACTGGAATGTCTGTCTTTTTTTGTCTGACAGGCCTCACATGTGTGTAATAATGATTACCAAACCGGTACCAGCCACAGATGGCTGGCAGGCTTCACTGTGAGCAATTTTGTTATTCAGTGTCAGTTTGAACACGCTGAGAGATATTTATCATCCTAGAACTAAAGCCTGAAAAATACTTTCCTCTGTTACTGTACTGTTGATAAGAATTGGTTGATTAACAAAAATTTGCCTGGTTAGTGTTGAAGACATGCACAGTTCATGACCCTTGATGTTGATGTATGAATTTCCATTGCATATACATAGAGAGGTCTGGGGACAAAATGATGTTTTCAAATGATGTTGTTAACATGACATATTTATCATTTGAACAAATGAACCATGAACTTGCATATCAGGGATATTACCATCACTCAGTTGGCCCTTTCTACACAGACAACCTTAGTTCGCTCATTTACATACAGCCTACATTTCAACACATCACATTTGCCTTTAGGTGAACTTCTGCTATCTCCTCACATAAAGCAATAGCAGATATGCTTCCCCTTTGATTACTGCAAAATGAGCACGGTGGTGAAGAGTTTAGTAGCATCGTTTCTGTTGCTCAGGATTTGGAAATAGTACCAAGATCCTACTGCACAGGCGGTTGAGGTTTGCCATTATCAGATGACTTATCCTATTTGACTCAGCTTCTAATCATACTGTGTTTGCAGCTTTAAGGCAAGATACTTATTTTTTTTTTTTACCTACAGAGAAACTCTTTACCCTCAGGACGTCAATAAGAAGAAATAACTTCTCTTCCCTTTTTTTTTTTTTTTTTTACATGAACCGTTGTGTCGTGACGTTTGAGGGAAAAATAATCTGACAAAACACAAAAGATCTTGCGAAACATGTCTAGCCAGTAATAGAAATGTTTACTTCAGTAACAGTTGGAACGGAAAAAGATTCAGTGCCTCATACATGTTAATGATGACTTGACCCAGCAGTAATACACCCTATCAATAAATGAAGCAATCTCAGTCTGTCCCTTGGTTTTCTCAACAACTGTTCCTTCTAACAAATTCAAACTTGGCAGGTATATTACTCATACTCATATTATTATTAGAGATGCTTCAATGCAAACACGCATCATGGTAGACACAGTAGTTGACTGTACACTATTCTTCCACTTCTACACCCAAACCTTTTTCTGATCTATTTTTAGATTGAAGAATACAATCCATTTTTATCTGGCAAACCAATAAATACACTATTAAAGGATCAGTGGTTTGCAATCACAGGATGTGGCTTAAAGCCAACAGTGAACAGCTGTTGACGCGTCAGCCTCTGATCTTGTCTGACAGCGCCACCCACCCCCACCCCCAGCGTCACCACCCACCCTAAGTGATGAGACAAACAGGAAGAGGAGAGGAAACAAGTCACTCATATGTCAGACAATAACCTGCCTCAACAAATCTATTACTGCTCCCACTGTGTGTTAACACCCACAGTTTAGACCAGACCCCTCCTTTGTCTGCCTGACTACAGACATGTAGGTGTCTGATGGAAATATTAAAATGTCAACCATAAAAAACTTAATAAGGCGATGAAGTAGTTCAAGGATTGCTGCAGCAAGTCTGTTTTGGTGTCTGATTTCAACACTCTGACAGTCAGAAATTACTTAATACATCTTTCAGTTGTGGCCAAGCTCTTACTGTATGTTTTCCATCCTCTTGTGCCACACACACACATATTCAACCATGATATGAGCCAAGTATAGGCTTTTCAACAGATCCTTCTAGGAACGATTCCCTAAGAAAATCAGGAAAAGGCTTTAAACTTTAGAAGTTAGAGCAAGTCAGCAGGAATAAGAGGTTTTCTTTTTTATGTAGTTAATCTGTTTTTAATGATCTATGTGTGTTTTGGTCATTCATGCTGTTGGTTTCAAATATAACCTGCACCTATGAACATCATTAATTTTTTACATTTCTATTTAGAAATTAGACAAATATTTTCTCTTGACCTAACGCTGCTAAAAATAACATTACCTAATAACTTAAAGCGCTATAATGAATATTTTTCATACTAACAATAGACCAATAGACTCTTGTATGTGGACAAACATACAGAATCTTCCAGCTCATTAGTTTTTATTTTTCCAGCCCAAAACCAAAACTGTTTCTGCTTCACTCCAGTTGCTCTCATCAGCATTGGTTTTGGCTGCAGTGGGCTGCAGTTTAAAAGAGAAAACCCACTGTAAACTAAACCTGCTCGGCACTGAAATGCAGACATGCAAAGTGAACAACTAGCTGGTGAACACAGTGAGGCACTTAGCAGTTGAGTAAACAGATTTGTCGGTAGAGACCAAAGACAGAGCTAAAAGCAGAGAGAGGATTGGACTTACATCCACCAGATGACCAGAAACACGGCTCCATGACGATGTTAATGTTGCTCCATCTCTGATGGATGAGGAAAATATTTGTTAATAAGTTCAACTCCAAATCAACATAACTCATGTGTATAGTAGCATAATATCACAAATATTATTGGTGGTTTTATTATTATCATCATCATATTAAACCTTTTTATGGGAAAAACCCAAAGCGGTGATAATACATTCATTTTAATTAGTATTATTATTTATCATTTTTATCATCAGTATACTTACTTAAGCCTGTACTCTCTTTTTCCTGCCTCTTGCATTAGCTTGCACAGGCTTGGCCGATACTTTAATCCTCGAGGGGAAATCCAGTTTGCAGATGTGTGACTCACTGCCAAGATGGAAACGGCTGAAAACCCCTTTAGCTGCTCCAACTGCATCAGTCACCACATTCTTAGCGATGGAAGATAAACTCTCTACAACCAAGTTCAAACTTATTCTCGCTGCCCAAATATTTCTCTCTCTCTGCAAGCAAGGTTTTCGTATTAGTGAACGAGACCTTTGCGACTTTTGCTTCTCAGATGCATCTTATGAAAGAGTTGTTTGTATCCTGGTATTTTTTTTTTTTGTTTATTCTGTAGAACTTTAAATTATTATTGTAATTGCGTACAACATTTTCCACCACGTCAGTTGCAGTTTAAAATCTACAATTACATGAATCATACATCATTATACAAAGCTGATTACTATTCATGTTTTTTCTTCTGCTTGTGAGTAGACACACACTCAATCTCTTCCTCACACTGTACTTTATGTACTTACAACACATTAAAGACGGTGAAAACAACCTGTTGAGAAACGAAACACAAGAAAAGCTGTCAGACTGTCTGCTGAGTGTTAAATTGTTGCATAACCAAATGACTGTGACAGAGAAACGGAAAATGGATAAATCATTCAGCTGTGGCAAACACCTGCAGATGCAGCGCGGAACACCTAATCCATGTGTAAACCTTGTATTGATTATTCCATGTAGGCTATGTTTGTATGTGTGTGCGTGTGTGGGGCCCAGACTTTTGACAGTGCATGTGTGTGTTTGTGTATATACCTCAGGAAATGCAGTTTATTGGTGTCTTGTGTGTTTACGTGTGTAAAACCACATTGATTTCTGAAGCTCTAACGCTTTTCATCTCCTGTCTTCTGCCTCAAAATAATAAATAGCAAACACAAAAATAGCTGAAATTACACTTTTTTTATAACACAAGGGGCTTTTGCATGTTACAGTGTCTGGAGGCACCTATGATAATCTTTTAAACCCAGTGTTGTGCTTTGGTTAATGTACCATGAAAACAAATGTGAGTGATCATCCTTCAGCGTTGTGGATGGAACGACCTTTAATAAATTCTTTGTGACTCGGTGTAATTTAAAACAACAGCTCGCTCTTAATGGAGGTGAGTTTGTTTGTTCTTTTTGGTTCGTTCTTTAACAAAAAAAAAGAAGATTTTGATGTAATGGATTGGATCAAAGCACTGCCCAAACAAAAGGCTTCTCTTAATGGGCAAAATAAAACCTCAGAGGTACAAGAGTTTTTTTTTTTTATCTGTGCATAAGACAATATACATGATGATTTAACACTGTTGTGGTCAATACACACTGATAACGACATTAAAATATGTCTTATGAATAGATCAAATGACTGTGTGATGTATAGGTTGTGTCACACACATGACGTGTCTGCATTGAATTATGACCCAACACTGCAGGTCCCCCTTGTGTTTTCCTTCAGCTCATTGTTTCATGGCCTCCAGCTTTAACTGTTTTGGCTTAGTTTCACCCATCATCAGAAACACACAGTGACAGGCAGCTGTTTTCAGTGAAAATGCTCTAATAAACCTATTGCACACTATTTGCCCAGCAGCAGAAAACGCTTCCAAACAGAGTGGAGCATTTAGCAGCCTAATAGACAGATATTTTCTCTCAACAGCTGGTGGAGACCAAAGCCAGAAGTAACTTGACAGTATTTGGATGCCAGGAGCTTGAATACATGACTTCTGCCTGGATCTCTGAATATGAAATGACAATATTTCAGCATTTTCCTCAACAGCTGATCACAGGCTTTTTCATATTTCAGACATTTCTAATCATTACAGGAGAGAAAGTACAAGTTTCACTAATAACATTATCAGAGGAAGTGATACTGGTGATAAGGTGAGTATTCATGGTCAGTTTTGAAGCAGTGTGCCAGGAAGTAGCTACACCCAATCAAAATGAATCAAAACTTTCACTTAGATTTAGATCCATTACTTTGTTTTATTTATTTATTTAGACTCCACACTTGATTCTAAATGAATTGTGCACATTTAGTCTAAGTTGTTTTGTCACTATTAGTTTGGTTAAGTGGTTAAATGTTCTTTGTCTTTGACTTACTCCATTAGTGCTGCATTAGTCCTTCTTCCTTGTTCAGGCAAAAGAAGAGGAAGAGGGTGGAGCCTGCTCATATACAGAGGGTCAAAGGTTGGACTGGACCATTAGATGTATAAGCATGGGGGGGGGCGACGACTTTGTTTCTTTAATTTACAATTGATTTTTTATCTGTCGTTTCTCCCCTTTTTTCGGGTTGAATAAAACCCTAAATACAGACTTAGCAGTCATTCTATGTTTATCAACTGTTTCTGGACCTTTGTAAGCCACTTTAGTTCCATTTCAACGCCTTCCTATTCCCATTTGGCCTTAAATTAAAGCAGCTGCTGAATATACTGCAGAACTGAAAATCACAGTGCAACAGCTTCTATTAAAACCATCAAGCCTCCTGTTTATTCTGCACCAGCCTCCCTGCATGTTCCTCGATGTGGCGTTGGGATAATCCAGAGCCACATGACAGAGGATGAGGGTTGAGTAGTTTGACCTTATGAATGCGAGGTTAAGAAGTGTCCCAGTGTTATGCGGTGGTAAACAAAGCTGAGTGAAATAGTAAAATAGTAAACAGGATCAGAAGCTGATGTTTTCTCATATTAGATGACCGTTAACCAAACAAAGTTGATCTGTGTCATATGTTTGTATCAGGAGAAAAGAAACGCTGAGAGATAAGAGCGACAGATGGAGCATTCAACTTCACTCATGTGTCCTCCTGAAGCTGCCATGTGAAAAATCTAGTTTCTGTGTCTTGTGATTACAGAACTGCAGCTGCAAGACATCGCCATTGCATCTGACCTTGGTCATTATCTTACCCTCAACATTTCCAGGAAACAATTTATCGGTCTGGGGTCCCCAAGGGATTGTGACATTATTAATAATGTGTTTAAATGTAAATAATGCACGCATTTACAATCATTCACACTGAGTTCCTCGGTACTGACATTCGCGATGATGTTGTTTCTATTTTCACCAATACATGAAATCGGATAATTGAGGAGAAAATTACACATTTATTGTTGTCTTTTTTTTTTCTTTTTGTGCCTCAGTGTAGCTTGGGAATATGCAGCAAAGACAGCACCAGCCAAGTTCACGGTCACATGCAATGATGTGTGAGCATCATCTTTTCACAGTCACGGATCATCATTCCTGTGATGACGCCTCTCATTTTTTCCAATTTTTCATCCCTACTGGGCATTTTTCCCATATTAAAAGAGAAAGTGTGCATCTAAAAGTGTCTCTGTTGAGTTTATTTTTCAATTGAACAATTCTAACGTGTCTGAATAACAGTGTCTCTTAGCTTTGACAAAATATATTATCATGTTTTTCTTTTAACAGGAAATTGAGTGAATGAAAAACAGTGAGGAAATAATTTCTTCCCGGATGAGGACCCAAGTGACAGATATTCATCCCTACTGGCTACTACTAAAATCAGGGGTAATGGGTAAATCAGATGTGAATTAGCACATGACTCAAGCATGATTGTGGAACAATGTAAATGGTGGGAGATGCCAGTGTGACATCATCAGCTTGACTCATTTCCGTTGGTTCACTTCCCCACTTTGAATGACACACACACACACACACACTCTCTCTAATGCCAGAGTCATTAATGTGAATCAAGGCAAAGAATCAGCGGTGCAGAGCAGCAGGGCAGGAAACGATGCCATAATTGGCAGAGTGTGCACGTCTGTGGCTGCCATCAGCTGCGCGGGGAAGCCTGGAATGCTTCACACAGGGGAAAAAGTCCTGTGCCAAAAAGAAACTAAAATTGCAGATGCGGATTCTGTTAAATACGCTTAGACGGCAAAACAAATACAACTTTGGGTCAGACTTTTGGATTTAGAATGACAACAAATCAGCTTAAATCAGTGAACTCAAAAACTGCTAAAGTGATATAAAATACATGTTATGTTCACTGTAAAGAAAACCAGATTGTTAAAATGGTGAAATTCTGACCTGGTAAAGGTGTTATAATACTGTATATCTCCAACTGTGATGGCTCAGTGGGACACAGTCACTGTTAATCTTATTCATAACACCAGTCGCTTCTCTGTACATGACAAAATGTCTGGTGTGAAAATGGTAATTAATACAGAGCATTAAATATATTAATTATACTTGAAATTCATTGACAGACCTGTTTGATATGAGTCTCCTGAGACAACTGCAATGTGAAAATGTTCGCTACTAGCAAACAGCTACACAATTCAAAAGGCTACAGGCGTTGATCAACCCGTAAGACATCTAATTTTAAAGGGTGCTCTAAAATTTACTCGTCTTTCTTACACCCTCTTTTTTCCCTAAAGATTTTATAATCAATCTTTTTATTTACATTTTCAATTTGCAGCTACAAAAACCCCAGAGAGAATGATGGACTGGGTCTTCCAGTATTTTATCTTTATTATTATCATTATTATTATTGGATCTGCAATTCAAGAGTTACGATTGTTTTTACAATTGTTTCCAAAGTGGACGGGAATACCGTATCCCTGAGGTGGCTGAAAACAACGGCTCAGCTCCAACATAAACAGAGAAGAGATTTCGTGCTGAGTAATTTATTTACGATTCTCAGACAAATCAAGTGAATGTCGCTGATGTTTCCATGAATGTGCCATTTTCTAATAACCATGATTTGGTGCATCTGCATCGTAGCTGCAATAAAACTGTAGTTTCCATTCACATTTCATGAGTCTTTTCAGCGAGAGGAAATTCTTCCTATATGTTTACTTTTAATCATTAAAAAAATTAAAAGGATGATGAATCCTGATGTCAGTTGAACATAAAGTTGAAGAACAACACGGTCGGTCTCTGGTGTTAATAAATTAATAAAACCATTCAAAATACTATTGAATCATCCTCTGTTATACTAAAGAATGAGGTTTTGTTTATAACACTGTAGATACTGTAGGGATTTAGTCGGTAATCTGATGATGTCAGTGGGATTTTGGTTGATTACAATCCTATTAGTCAAGTGCATTATTTGAGCTTAGTTACTTAGTTACTCACAACATTCATCATTTGAAGTGTTTGTTGTAGAGCGCCAAACCTTTCCTCCTCTCCTCTCTTCTCTTCTCTTCTCTCCTCTTCTTGTTGTGAGGTTCATTGTTTTGGTGAAACATGTTCATGAGATGAATTTAGGGAAACGGTTTTAGATGTGAAATGTGATGTGATCATCAAAAATAAAAAATCAGGTCAAGGTTAAAACAATGGCCTCATGTTCGCTTATGGATCTGGATTAAGATGTAAACATGATCAAAAACACGTATGAGAAAAGACCAGATCCTCTTGTGACATTACCATGTCCCCGTGTGAAATGTGATTGAATGAAATGAAATGTGGATGTGAAAACATCCATCACATAACAGATGATTTAAAGTGGACGTATGCACTGAAGAGCAGCCAGGAAAAGCAACTCTTACCTGATGCTTCAAGCCTTTTTTATTTTAACTTTCTGATCAACCTTGAAGAAGGTCACTTTAATTGTACATGTACATCTCAAAGTTAAGTGTTGCGTGGTGTTAATTAAGTGGCGTTTCATTATGGAGGAACCATCTGGAGTGGTTTCACCTCTAAAACGTCTCCTGAGGGAAGTGAACTGTCCTTGATGCACAGAAACTGCAGAAATGACTGTATGCTTCCCTAAAATAACCTGAGGAAGCAATGAAAAAACAGATTGCATTGTTAAGTGTTACGTAATAGATGGGTTGATTGCATTTTCTGAGTTGTCAGAACAAGCAGTTAAGTACGGGAATAGTTTAGCTTGGGAGGGAGCGATCTGCCACGACTTGACAACCAAATTGCACAGTACTGAACATTAACTCCATCTGCAGCGTTCAGACTTCAGCACAGTCTGGACAGCATGACAATAACACACTGGGACATTTGAAAAGGTTCAATAGGGATAATACTTAGCTCATATAGCATTTTGAAATACATTTTACAGAAGAAGAGTCGGGTTAGTGAGGTTGGATCTCACCTGTTTCCTGTCTTTATGCTACACAACTGGTCACAGCTTCATAACACTACAACAGCACATAATGTGTATTATTGATTTGATTTTAATGCATTTTATGTATATATATATATATATATATATATATGGGTGTGAAGTGTGTCTAATTCTGAGCTCCACAGCTGCTTCCGGTCGATCCAGCTGTTGAACATACTCATGTCTTAAGAATGAACGATTTTTGAGGTGTTCACACGGTCTCATTCATATATACATGACTCAGATCTCAGATTTACTCATCCATGTATAAGATATGAAGAAACTTGCCGTTAGTCAGGTAACGGCCCATCATCGTGTCTTGAAGTCTTGAAAGGAAAGATATGGCCTTATCATTCATTGTTGAAGGATGCTTATCTCCTGACACTTCAACAGTTATCACAAATATGACTCAACTCATCCGGTGCTGTCATCTCTTTCTCTGCACCGTTTGAACTTAACAAAATTATCACATTAAAGCTATAACTTTGATCTGAACAGCTAACCCTTGTTTCCAGTTTTTGCGCTAAGTGAAGTTAGCTGGCTGCTGGTGAGTAGAATCAATCATCTAAATCTCAGCAAGAAATAGAGGATAAAGTGTAATTTATAACAGTGTCAAATCATTCCTGTAAAATTCTCCATCTCCAGTCTTTTACAAAAAAAACTAAAAAATAAATTAGCAATATAAAACGTTTCTCTTTCTCTGAAGGCTGTCTATAAATAAAGCTGACCTGTTCTGATTAGACCACATGGATAAGACAGGTTATTAAATTCTGCTTCTTTCCACTCTCCCTTCCTCTGCCTGTTGCTGTTTTTAAAGTCCCTGTCTACCAGCGGCGTTGAGGACATCCGCTCGAGCTACCGAGTTATGTGCTCGTGATGGAAAACTGGACACGCGCTGAGGCTGCGCATGAGGCAGGTAAAATGTGACCACGTGCAAAACGCTCCACAGTGAAGGTGAGTTCCCCTGGCTCCTACAACACAGAGTGTGTTTCTATATTTGTGCCAGGCAGGAAAACCCATCACTATGTACCTGTGAATTGACAGATGGTACGAGATGATGCATACTGTATAACAAGCTCGTGACGGCATCACCTCAAATAACACGGCCATAGAAAGAGGTGAACGTAGTAGAATAAACACAGATAAGACAGACACTCCAGTGAAAATGATTCTTTTATTTGTCCACACATTGTGCTTAACTGGGCGAGACTTGAGCTAATGGTGTGAAAATTCCAGGCAGCACACAGAGCAGACAAAAAATAAAAAATAAAACAAACACACCACCGAGAAAGATTGAAGGAGTCCAGGGGACAGCGGGGGCAACACGTTACTTCTTCTGCCAAGAGTTGAGAGAATGGCTGATCTGAGAATTAACGATTAATCAAAGTTTAAGACCCTCGACCGCAGCGCAAATAAGAGAAAAATAAAGTGAGGAACGAGGGGAAACCCTTCTGAGTCCAGCATGACTACGTATTTATGGGTCCTGTGAGTTCAAGATGCTAAAAACAGATATTTAATAGTTTGCTCTCAACATGGTTATTTACACCATGACATTTGATAGAAGCATAAAAAACACTGGAATGTCTCATAATCGTTTTAACATTCGATTACACAGTTCCATGACCCTATCTGATGGAAAAAGCCAAAAAAACAAAAAACATTAAATTCTTGTCCAAGGATGAATCTAACATCTTAATGTGCTACTTCTATTATGTCTATACTTAAACTAAATGTTAAAATAACTTGTAACAAACTATAAATGCTTGTTTTAATAGTCATGGTCAACTCATGGTGAAATGTCTGCAATTTAAATAAAATTTAAATAGTTTTGTGAAAGTTTGAAGACTGTCTGTAAAATAAGAAGCTACTGGTAGCATCTGATTATCTTAGCATAAGATGAATTTAAAATAAAATGAGGGAAACGGTTTAAAAGTAAAACCTCCAGTGTTCAACAGTCAGCACAACATTTTGTCTTTTGTTTTTAATCTTTAAAGTTAGCATTTTACAGGGAGTCTGTTTGTTTAGTGGTGTTTGTTTATGCTAAGCTAAGCTGATAAATATGTCATATATGGGTTGGAATTTATTTTGTCTGCTGGTTGGACCATAGCAGACAGAGAAGAGATGAACATCTTTACAATGTTGCCAGTTGTCTATAGAAAATAATAACAATGCTCATTCACACGCGATATCCTACATACAAATTTGACAGGAATGTCAGATAAGCCACTGTCACAGTGGCGGAAACACAGACTGCCATATTTGGAACAGTAGGAAATGCGAGCTGGCATGTTTTAAGCCCCACGTGACGGCTGAATTTGAAAACAATGACAGACGCTATGATATAGTTTACACAGATGACTGAAAGGAAGGAAACTTGAACAAAAGGATTTGGTAAGGGAATCTATGAACACATGTGCGGAAACCACTATTGTATGGCGTTTTGAGATGAGAGTGGAAGAAAAAAAAATATGTCTATAAGCAAGCAGTTCTGCAAGACAAAGAGGCAGACGACGGGGGAGCGAGACGGAGAGGAAACAGGCCCAGAGACGAGATAGAAAGGTTGATGACAATTCCTTTTGGGAGAAGAAACTGGGTCTGTCAAAACAGATGGCAGCTGGTAAAGAAGATTAGGTGCTGTGTGCTGCCTCCAACACCACTTCAGACTGATCAACCCCCTCAAACACAGACAAACACACACACACACACACACACTCTACACAGAGACCACCAACTGTTTCCTCTCATCCCGTTGACTTGCTCTCAGAAAAGCAGACAGCTGGAATCAGGATGAGTTTTGAACACCGGCTGCTCCACTTCATCCCCAACAGTCTAGATTTGGTGACAACGTGCGGAAACAGTTCATCTAATTTCATTAACATTGGATATAATTCGTGGGAATTCTTAAATAACACAAGCTTTTATTTTCTAGTAGTAGTTTCTAGTAGTTCTCGTCCATCGTCTCTATTGTTCAGGACGATAACAAGAAGCTCACGTGGGAGTTTCTTCTCCTCTTCAGATGTCTTTTCGCCACGTTGGAGAGTCCAAGGTTGTTATTACCAAAAGTAAAGACGCTTTCATTCAGAATATTTTTGTTTTCGCTTCTCAAGTTACCAAGAGGAATATTGTAACATTCTGGGAAATCTGCTTTCTTAGAATGAGTCAGACGAAATGTCTGCACACTAAATATGAAGTTATAAAGCCAGTAAGCAATTACTTTAGCTAAAGCAAAGGGAAACCACTCAGCACCTCTAAAGCTCACTTATTAACACACTGTATCATGTTTCAGATTTCTTGCCCAGACACAGCAACTTCCCAGAGTCTTGTCATCGCCTCCGGGTCTTGATCCTGCAGATTGATATTTACCGTACAGGCAGGAGACTGGGATCAAATGTGAAAAGTGAACAAAGTGTAATTCCTCGAAAAGGTCAAACTAGTCCTTTAAAAAACTAACAGTCTTTGTGTCGCGACACGAACGTGATCAGATACAAATTAGAAGAAAGATTCAAGAGACAACACACGTTACGTCATCAGTTGGTTGGTTTATTTATCATTAGCAATGACACCAAATGTATTCTACTGTTTTCACTTGCTATTATAGGAGATGCATTTTGAATTGTAAACAGTGAAAATGATAAAATGCATTTCATAAAACTCCTTACAAGCAGTGTATGACCAGGGAAACGAGCAGATTGTACCTGCTCTTGCTCACCTATTGTTTTTTATTTTTATTTTTTAACAATACATGTCATCTTATAGTTTTGAGTCTCTCATATTTACATAGATACAGCTGGGTCCCACATTCATCACCAGCAGAGACCTATCTTTTTTGTTTTTTGTTTATTTTTAATGTGTTATCACATAGTTTTCTTAAAGAATTATATTTACAACCATAACGTCCCCGGCTGCCTGCTGCCGGGGGTTAAACACACAGTTAGAATCACTTGCTTAAAATTCATTAAACTACTTATGGATCTTGATAGTTTTACGTTGTAAGTCAACCTTATAGCTCTAAGTTTGTTTTCTTTTTTTTTTCCTTAACAAATAAAGTTAATACAGAGCTCAAGCCGTTCCGTCCTCCCCATAAAAATTCAAACGTTTAAACCAAATAAAAGAACAAACCAAAAAATAATAATAAAATAAAAAATAAAAAAATATTGCACTTAAAGTTCAGGACAGCATTGGACCTGTTTGGTGGTTAAGAGGAAAGTGAGAGCTTTTAGCTGAGTGCTTTGGAGGAGGTGAAGGTGTCTGTAGAAGCATCCAGCAAGTTAATCTAAATAAATATGCAAACTTTACAACATGAAGCAAGTTTCTTTTCTTTTGTTTTTTTTTTTCTTTTTTGTTTGTTTGTTTCCTCGGACTATGAAACGAGCAACCTCTTGTTTATTGCTCAGGAGAACTAAGGAGTGCAGGTTGGAAACCTTAAGCATATAAAAACAGCCAGCGAATGTAGAAAAACAGAAACAGCTGAGAAGATAAACTGAGCCGGAACCTGTCAGAGCAATGTCCTGAGAACGCTTCCTCGATTAGTCCAGAATGAGCTACGATGTTGAAGGAAATGTTGTTTGGCTGCAACGACCATCTTGTCTTTTTCTTCTTGAGATTTCGTTCCTTGTTGTAAACAGTCTTTGGAGAGAGGGAGGAAGCAGGTCGTCTTATTTTCCATCTCTGGCTTCAGATGCGATTTCGAATGTCTTTTAATGTGAGAGTGACACATACTGTATCTGTGTTTCTTCACAGCTCCAGTCCATTCCGTTATTTATACATTTATGTTCTCTGCCAGTCGCTGTCTCCGCCTTTGTCCCTGTTTGAACGCTCACAGTATCTTTCCACAGTCTTGGGATGAAGTCGATAAGTTGAAGGTTGTTTACAGAAGCTTTGAGAAGATGCAGACTTAACAGAGATGCATGTAAAACTCAGCTTCAATGCTAGTTTTCATACAGACATCATCTTAAGTTTTTTTTCTCTCCATCACAGAGTTTGGAGTCTGATGAAAAAGAAAACATGAAGGAAAAAAAAAGGACTTTGTGTCGTACCAACAGCTTTTGAAGTGGCTTCACAGAGGACGTGGTGGAGGAAAGGAGGGGATTTAAAGTGGGATTTCCAAAAAATGAAAATAAAAGAAAGAAGTGACAAAACAGTACCGGACTGTCTTCATGTCTGCAGGGTTTTTTTTTTTTTTTGTGTGTGTATGTTTTTTTTTTTTGAGCAACCCCTCCTTTTCTCCAGTACAACTGGACAAAAACTTAAAAACACAAACGTTATTTTTGTTTCTTACAAGAGACTGACACAAAAAAAAACAACAACAGTGATCATACAAGCATCCAGCTGCACCAGCCCTCGCTTGTGGGTTTCTGTATTTGTTTTGTTTTTTTAGTAACATCCATTCATCCATTCATCAGTCCATCCATTCATCCATCCACCTGGTAACTGTAAACTACATTCCTCTGCAGTGCCATAGCTTTGCCGCGTCCTCTCACACCATAAAAACAAAACAAACAAACATAAAGAAATCATAGTGGACAAGGTAACAGACACGGAAAAAAAAGGAAAAATTAAAAGGGGCAAACAAAGAACCTCACGTCCCACCCACCCAATGTACGTTTTTCAAGTCTGCCCCCTTTTTTTCCTCATCATCTTTCTTCTTCTACTTTCTATCTTTTTGTCTGGTCTCTTATGACGAAGATGAAGTCGAAGTGGAGCTGGGCTTTTTTTGGTTGATTAAGTCCAAGTAGAGTTCTGAGCGGAGGAAGCGGGGATATGAGTCCTTCTCCATCAGCCCGTATATCCGCCTCTGCGCTAGGTCAAAGCAGGAGCGTGTCACATTCTGCAGGTTGTCCTTAGTGTGATCTCTGGTGTACGAATCCAGATTTACCTGCAGTCGAAAAAAAAAAAGTAATACGAGTGAGAAATGCAACATTATGCTTTTATGTTGAAGAATGCATGTTTGCATGTTTGCTTTTTTGTATTCAGGGTGCAGGTTGTCTTCACTTTCACTCACCTCTTTACAAGACTGGATAGCGATGTATTCTGCAAAGATTTTCTTGGCTTTTGAGGCCATCTTGGACTGTGACTTGATCTTCTTGTATTCCTCACATGCTAGCCAGAATTCCAGATTCTCCTCGCTGAACTCTGTGCGCAGGAAAGCTCTGAACGCTGCCAGGCCATCTGAGAGCAGAACGGAGAGAAGGAGAAGAAGGAGGAGGAGGTGAATAAACAAGAAGAGAGTTGACTAGAGTGCCATGGCAACCTCACAGCTGAAACGCTCCTTGGAGTTTCAGCGCCTAAAATAGCACTGTGACGGCCTTTTGAATCATGCGGTTGGAATAAAGTGAGACATAAAAATCCTCTTAACACCGCAGAGCATATTCAAGTCCTCAACATCCTTTTAAGTGACATCACACCTCTGACCCAATCCTTCCTTACTATCCACTATTACATCCATGCATCTCTCCATGCGCACACTGCGAATGAACAAAGACATAACTGTTTCGGTGTAAACAGGGGGAAGAAAAAAAAAAAAAAAAAGATCAATTCAGGAACTTTAGGCTTTTTTAAGTTTCGGTCTTGTTAATGATTTGAGGAAGACAGCTTCCAAAAGAAAGAAAGGCAGGAAGCTGTGTCCACCCACGACTCCTGACTGCACCTTTCCGTTCCCATGAATCACCCACGCTGATAAGCGGAGCCAATGCAAGTGGCCATCTCTTACCTCATTCTGGTAAGCAGTGAGTGAGGTAAGAGGTAGAGGAAATTAGAAGAGAGAGAATAAAGAGGTCAACAACGCCAGATGAGGAACAGATGTAGCATTGGCTTTGTCTCCGCTTTGGAAAGAAGGAAAAAAAAAGTGGGGCTGAACTGTGGAAGACAAATTGTGGAAAACAAAAATAGCTGCACACTTGCAGGTTGCCTTTTTTTTTTTTTTTTCCCTCCTTGTCCACTGGGATTTAGGAAACTTTCTGCAAGCTGCCAGTTCACTGCGGTGTGCGTTTGTTTGTGTGTGTGTGTGTGTGTGTGTGTGTGTGTGTGTGATCCATGTATCAGCACATGCATTACCACCCTCCCCCCACCACCTCAACCACACACTGTAAGTCTGTATTCACACTCTTCATCTTGTGCAGTTAAACATATGGCAAACAGTTTAAAACAACAGACAGTTGATTCACATTTGTGTCAAATTGACAGAAGATAAAATGTGACATGAAAAAGTAACTTACATTTGTGTGCCAGCAGCTTGTCGAGTGAGTCCCCCCATTTCAGTGCTTCCTCCGGGGTGGGCCTGCAGATGAAAGCGGAGCGATTCTTTAATAAGCCCATCTCAGCCAGGTTTCTCATTGTGTGACCCATCCGCAGAACTTTGTCTATGCTGGTTAGATGAGTGGAAATCGCGGAAGTAGGTAATTCCTCTGCGCTGCTTCCTTCCACTCTAGTCTGTGTGTGCTGCTCTTACATTCAGTTCTGCTTTACAGATGGTTTCTACACTGAGAGCCATGAGTCTGTGTGCTCTGCTCTGGTGGGGGTAGCCTTTTATATTCCACTAAGCAGGCGGGAAGGGAGGGGCTTCAACTGGCCAATGGGGATGAGTTGTTGGGTTTAGAGACCCCACCCCACCACCCCACCAGTGTATGTCTGCCCCCTGCTGCCTCTCTTCCTCTCTGTTCTCTCCTAAAAAGCACATCTCTTCTACTCTCTCTGTAATCCACATCTGACAAACATTTACTGACAAAATGTTGTATTTGCACTCGTACGCTTCACTCATTTCTCTTGCTGTCATTCATGTGTTTAAGCTGCTCTTTGAAAAATAAGCAGACACACTGATTCTTGTATCACTTTTTGTAACGTGCCATTCAAATCATTTACATACAAATAAATCTACAAAGGACAATTTTTGTGAAATTGCTGTTATTGTGATAATATTTAAATTATATGAAAAATGTTTGCTCATCTTTTACATTCCCTCTGAAGTCTATTGCAACAATCAAAGCACCAACAACCAAATTTAGTCTTTAATCTCAAATTAATTGCTGAGATTTTATAAGTAAGACATTTTTACTTAATGTGGTAGATGTAAGCTCTAAATAAAGAACTACAATTCACTTTTCCACCTCCTCACATGCCATCCTGACTAACGCATCCTCCCATTCATGTTATTAATGCCACACATTACAAGCAAAACTCCCGTCTCTTCTCTCCTGCTGCCCACATGTCTGTCTTCCAACACCAGGTCGTCACCAGTTGTGGCGCGACCCGGGTAGCAGTCTCACACACACCCACATGCGGACGCTGCCAGGAAGTGGCCACTTACTTGACTGACTTCATAGATTTGTCCAACTTGCTGGCTGGGTTGCTTCCTGGGGATTCATTCCTCCTCCGCAGGAAAGCCAGCCGATTCTTCATGTCTTTGGCCCTGAGTGAGAGAAAGATAGAGGAGAGAAAGGAGGAGAGCAGTTGGCATGAGGGGGAAGAGTGAGAAAGATTTATGAGCACAGAAGGGGGAGGAGGAGTGGGAGGGGGGAGAAGTTGAGGCAGGATGTGGAGAAAAATGGAAGTGAGGTGGGTGACAGGGGTGATAAAGTGGAAAGAAGGAGGTAAACAAAAAAAGAGAGATGGGAAGAAAAGTGTTGAGTCTCCAATTCCAAAGTCCACAAGTGAAACAATCCAAGGCATGGGAATCACCAATTAAGATCTTCAGCATTGTAAATCCAATCCACATGAAATCAAACCCAAAAACGCCAGAAAAGTTGAATATAAAAGCCATGTTGTGTACATTTTAGTCGTCAGCCAGGTATGGTGGTACGGTGGAACAGATTTTTTTCCAAAAGGCAGAAATCAGGCTCCTTTTCCTTCGCTTTGTGTCAGTGTCTCTCCTGTCAATCTAATATCTCTAACAGTCTTTCCTGTAGATGTGTCCCTGGCAGGTTCCTCGGCAGGGACTGAGCGAATGTGGCAGAGAAGGAGGAGAGAGACTCAGTGCTCACTCCTCTGTTTCATCACGCCATTCTCCGTGTGCCTAGAGGGGTTGCTGAGAGGGAGCTGACCCAAGGCCGAGGCAACAGGGCACAGTGACCTCCTCACTCCTCTGCTGCTTCCAGCCCCAAGGATCAGCATCCAAAATCCTCTGCACCACCCACCTCACCTGTTTCACCTTTCTACAACTTTCACACACGCATGCACGTACACACAAGTGTACCACCCGACCACCGCTGCGCATGCGCCACCTAAAACCTCCAACAACGTTACACACCAACCATCGGCCCCTATGGGCCTCAAACAGAATTCTGCGCATTCCCATAATCCCTCGGTGCCTGTCCTGGCTTTTCCCGACCTGGAGCACGTGCTGCCTCATTGGGATGTGACCTCACTCAACACCCATTTCCTGAGTCCCTGCTTTTGATTTCCACTGTGAATTGGCTGGCCCGCTAATAATGCAGCACGGTGATATGCACACGCCGGCCCTAATCACTGCAAGCTGCCAACCAAGAGCCCCCAGGAGAGCATGTACACCCCAAATTAAGAAACAAGAGCTTCCACTTATAGACACTTGTCATTCAAACATGGCCACACAGGGGGATTGGAAGAAGACTCAAACACATTTTGGCACTAATACTGTACATGGATACACGTCGGTGGGGATGAAAGAGCGCCCGCACAAATGTTTCAAAGAACTATCCCGCTGCACCTGTGCCAACTCATGTCCACTTCACTGGTACTTTCATGCCAGTCACAGGTGTAGGGAAAATCCCAGTCTACACCAGTGTCTGTGCGTGTGGGTGTGTGTGAAAGGGAAGAAGGAGAGCAATAAAATCTGCATGTATAAGGTGGTAAAACACACACACAGAACGGAACAGAGAACACAGTCAGCTGTAGGTGTGTGTGTGTTTTTCCAACGGCTGCAGTAGAGGAAAGGTAGAAACATGCCCGTACACATGATACAACATGACTGGATGAGTTCTTGGAAGTAGCAGCTGAATAGCTTCTTTTAAAATCAGTGATGAGTGTGACTTTGTTAGATGAGCCGATTTGGGTGCGTTTGGGTTTTTGGGGGAAGTTGAAGCTGGTGAGAAGTTACTTACGTTGAATTACAAAGAAGCAGTTTTAGAAAGTATTTGTCAGTCCTGAAAAATGTGTACGCTTGATGAACAGGATATCATCATCGGTTATCAAATCTAGAATAAGTTATGTGATAGTTTTGCTTTCTTCTCTTGGGAAAGCTAAGATAAGAAATGGAAATCTTAAGTGGAGAGGAAATGGATTGTAGCAAATTGAAAAAAAAAAAAAAATCCCTTTAAATATAAAAAAGTACAATTCTAATGAATTCCAAGGAATATTTAACTATATACTCTACCAGCGGTGGAGAGATGACTAATCCGTTGGTTAAAATAACAGGGGAGTTCTGTTTGAAACAGGCACAAACCACATGTTAAACTGCTTAACACAATTTAGGCTTCATGGAAACAACAGGGTGCTCTAAATGCAGCATCCCCGTGAACAGCTCACACATGCAAGGCTGGAGGACATTATTACCCAAATAAAATCGCTCTTGCTGTTAAATAAACTCATAACATCAGAGGAGGATTTATTAGATCGTTCTATTTTTAGATTTCACTAAAAGCAATTAGGTCTGGAGCTGTTGGTGTGCTGGCTGAAAGAAAGCCTCTGTCTTGCAAGAAGATTTTTTTTAATGTATTTTATAAGGGCTGGAAAATATTTCAGCCTAAAAAAAAAAAAAAGGACACTATTATCTTTGTCTGGTTTTATACACGCTGAGTGAGTGGAAATGATGTGACAATGATGTCACGATAACTGGCCACTTTAAGGGAAATAAATGTTTCTATCCTGCCACCATGTGGGTGACAGTGGACACTGCAAACACAAACAGCAGCACAGATTGCTTACAAGGCATTTATTTTCTTCACTCTTCACAGTTTGTGTCAACACTGGAAACAACTTGACATTACATCAGCCCGTGATTTATTTTTCCACTTATTTTTGAGAAACTCAAACAGAGTACTGACAATATTCTTGGAAGAAACTGATACATATTACATGTAGCTTCCTCATTTAAAACCGCTACTCACTGGCAACATTGACTGCACTAACACTTTTTTTTTTTCTTGAGGTGTTGGGGTTTGTGTGTCATACTGCAGGAGGTGTGAGGTTTCTCCCTCAGCTGCAGTGATACAGCCATAAATGAAACTGCAGCTGTGGCGTTTAGCTCAACGGAGAGTCAACGGTAACATCAACATGAAGAACAACATAACACACACAACTCTCCATTCTTTCAACAGAGTCAGAGGATTACAGTCTACCTTGTCCAGACGTGGAGTGTTTGTGAAATCAGTCAAACTGTACTAATCACCTTACAAAAGGGTAAACATTATTAGTACGTTGAGCAAGATCTTCTTGGGTGAAACTCGAAATCCTGAACCCACACTTAAAGCAGACGGTGGAATGAGACAGATTCGTGGAGGAAGCCATGTCTGAATATAAAGAAAAACAAAAAAACACAGGTATATATGTTTCTGTAACAGTTTTTTATACATATATCATAGATGGAAAGTAGTCCTGTGCTTGAGTCAGATTTCAGAGAATCACCACTTCATGATACTGCACTTGTAAAAAGAAAAATGAAATTTTATTTCCCCTGTGTTTTGCACCCCTGCTCTTTAAGTGCTGATGGCTCCACACAGTCTCACTTTAAGTACCTCTCTATTTAAAGTTACTGCTTTTTCTTCTTTGCTGTATCACTGCAGCTGCCCGGTGGTAAAACTATTAGCGATATATCACAGTCCATTTGATTTATTACACACAGTGACCCCTATTCTTAACTTAATCTGCTAAAAGACTGACACATGCTCTGCGGAGAATTATCAAATTAATGTGTATGCTCAAGTGCCCCACGAGCAAACTAAATACAGCATGTCCGTGCTTGCAGCACATGTCATAATGTGTATATACACAAACAGACACCCCTGAGTGTGTGCTTGTGTCTGCACAACAGACACTGCTTTATGTGTTTGAGTGAAGGAGCGAGAGGTCTTTAGCTCTGCAATTATCTGCAGGTTTCTATACTCTTTATTCCCTCTCTGCTTGGCTCACATTAGACGCACTAATAGCACCCTGCTGGCTATTCCTGGTGTTCTGAAAAGTAGGCCGCACTCCCAGGGAAAGGCTCTGGGAGCACATGGGGGAGTGCTGCAGACAGACATACTGCAGATCACAATGTACCACACAAGCACCAGCCAAAAAATCCACTTGCTCCATTTCATCCCGCTTTTCTATTTGCCACACATGAGGATTTTGTTTCCCGAATTGGAAGAGTTCACCTCTTGTAAAAACCTGACGTGTTAAACCTGGAGTTTAGCATCAAGTACACAGGAGGAATTGAAATACAGATGGTGAGAGCAGCACCATTAAGGCATGTTTTCATTCCCTCTGCCACTTTCTATTTACAGAAAGCTGTGCGCATGTAAAGTGAATATGCGACACAACACACACACACAAGTAACACTGTGCAAGTGTGTGAGCCTGTTTGTGCATCTGTGTTAGTATAATGGGTCAAGGGTTGTGTCAGTGTGTCTCTAACACTTTAAATAACATTGACACTAAGCAACAGGAACAAACTGTGTGTTTGTTTTATATTTTATCACAGACAAAACAGTCCAGATATGAAATATTTTAAAAAACAAAACAAGAAACAGAAGAGAATAAGGGAAGTGAAAGGCATGCCTTCTCTGCAAATCTATAAAGTGCCTCATAACGCAAAGAGAGTCCCTCTGCAATATTCCTAGAAGAACAATGAAAAAGGGAATTGTCCTCAATTTTGTCCATAAATATAACACCATCACATTCACAGTCTCTCTCAATCAAGACCAAAAAAAGAGCTCTATTTCTGAGCAAACTCACCTTCCTAGCCGCAAATCCACATGAGCAATCCTATTCCTGAAATCCAGGCTGCGTATAATAAGAAAAAGGGGCAGCCTCAAGATAGAAGTTAAAGCTTCTTCCTCCAAAATAGTTTTGAGTGCTTCATTCTCACGGGAGATTCTTCTCCCTCACTGTGACTGTCAAATGAGATCCACGTAGAGGTCAGATAGCTGCCTACCCACTCCAGAGCAATCATTCCTGTGGGACGCCAAGCAGCCCCCTCACCCACACTCTCCTAAGCCTCCCCCTTTTGATGTTTCTGATTTCTTTGTAATGAAAATTAAAGCAAAACTAAACCCACACACACACACACGTGCATATCCGCCACCTTGCTCTTACCTTTCCAGGTACTTCTCTGAGAAATCAACCATAGTGTGAAACATTGGTGCCAGCCTGTTCGCAGGTTCACTTGGTGTGTGTGGAAATTTGACAGCATGTAAGCGTGTGTCAAGAGTGCCGGTGGTGCTCGGGGCCCAGGGGTTTGTTTGACAATCACATTCCTCTAACCCTTGAGAGGCTCTGGTGGAGCTTTATATAGTCCTAGGGGTCTGGGGAAGGCGGACTCTGGGCTCACCCAATCACCACGCGGTGTTTAGAAAGGATGGATTCCTTCCACTGGGGCATAGACAGGTTTTTAGTTTTATGGGTTAGTAAGTTGAAATGACATTCGGCTTTTTTAGCAAAAAAAGTGACTTGTCTACTGCAGTGATCTGGTTATCTGCTTCCACTGACAAGCAGCGATAGAGCTCTGTGTTAAATCCACTGACACACTATAAGAAAGAGTGAATACATATAGAATATCATATATTTATGTAGCTACACCGGTTTTCAATACACTGCATCTGTTTTCAGGTATGACTACAAGTCTAGTTTCTATCTTTGTCTTGATTTTTCAACTTTGTGATCCCAACTGAGGATCAATAAATCTTTTAAACACAGTGTCTAATGGTTTAAACTGCAAATGTTTGATTTGTGTGTGCAAGTAAAGCATTGATGTGCCTACAGACACACTCCCACGCACCTTAAAAAACTATGACTACGTGGGATATTTAAGCTTTTTTTTCATACTCATGTTATGTTACCTTGATGTTAATCTAATTCTATAAGTACTTGTTGTAGATTCTATATAACAAAGCAAGTAAAATAATATAAAGCAGTTGGATATAACTGAAGGGTAACTTTGTTAGAAAGTTTTACTATGTATGTGGATGTTTTTTAATGTTTGTGAGTCACAGAGTCTGAGAAACTAAATCAAATAATGTAATTAACCAGCGACTCATCTTTGTTTGAGGGTAAAAGCTAAGGGCCACATTAGTCACTGTTAGCATGACATTTAAATCTATGCTCTTTTCATGGTCTATGCTCTTTGTGGTCAAGTTGAATCGTGGGTAATATAGGTGCTAAACTATTAACAATCAAATATGAGGAATCCTGTGTGTGTTGGACGAATAAAATCGCTGTATCAGTGGAAAATTCTTTTATAGCACATTATTATCGCATGATGAATAGATGTATTTATAGCACCGTGGTGATGCTATCAACAACATCTGACGCTCAACTACAAATCAAAACCAACACAACAAGTATTCACAACAGGGCACCCATTAGCTGCATGAATTTACTTTAATTTCACTTTAAGTCAAAGACATCTGTTATTGGAGAGATTTGTCTCTGATCTAAGATAATCAGTCTCAGCATTTTAAACCTATTTGTTACCTATATTTAAATTAATATATTATTCTATATTCCTTCATTATATACATTTGATAGTGAGGTTGAAAAAATAAATCCAGTGAACTGTAATTTAGTCCATATGTGACCTGGGTGACTGGGAGTCTTCTTAGACACAACAGCTTGCGATTGTGATTCATATAATCTCAACACTGAAATGTACAACAAGGTCAATGCAAATCAGGTCTAACTACATAAATGACATTCACCTTGGGTTAGTTTCACAACACCAAAATAGTGCACTTTGGCAACAAAGTGCCCAAAACATATTAATTACTTTCCATGGAAATTCTAATAGAGATATCACAAAATCAGTTTCATGTGGAAAACAACCAACTTTCCATCTATTAGAATACCAAAATAACAGTATGTAAAGTACAACCATAAATATGCCAAAACAGGAACACAAACAGACCAAGGTGATAATATGTGATATGTTTCTAATAAACACATAACAGACACTTATCACTTGCTTCTAATCTTGTCTGCCCTACCACCCTCTACGTATTTCCTGGAGCCGAATGCCAGATATCATCTTTCAGCTATTGATGTCCCAAACTCGTCAGCATGTATGTGTTTGTTGTGATGGTAAAATGCACCAAACATCCTCTTCATAAACTGCGATTAATCTGTCAAAAGCTCACGTCTGCACGGAATCCTCTTGTGCATTAGTAAACATACTTAGTTAAGACTTTGTTGCTTTATTGCTACTTGGGAACTGAACACTAAGGGGGGTTAAAGGAGTGCAGCCATGCACAGATTCATTGCTTAGGGAAGCAGAACACCTGGACTGAGTAAAAACAAAAGGTGATAATGGAGGGGAGAGAGGCAGAGATAATGTGGACAATTCCACGAAAAACAGCTGTGCTGGATTTAGAAAACAAGACACAAGGAGAGAGAAGTGTGCAAAAAGGAGATGATGGTGGAAAAAAGACAGAAAGTGCTAGAAAAACATATAGATTATATAAAAATCTACAGAGAATATAGAAAGTAGCAAAGAAGAGAGAAAGAACTTTAGGAAGTTTAGGACCAGATTGACTGTTGTTGTAAAAGATGTGAAGTGAAGGTGAAACAATGAATTCACTGTTCCGTGGCCAAATGCTTTGAAACAGAAGAGAAAGGACGTTTCAAAGAGGACAAATGTAATCTGCTTTTACATTGAAGTAACACTGGGGCATTAAAGGTTTTTATTTTCTTCTACAACACCTATTGATGTTGTGAATTGAATCAATCAATGCTGACGATAAGAAGAGAGTTTATAGTTATGCTAATTGTCAGAGATAAGTGTGAGATGATATCAAAGAAGAATAGATCAGGGTCTCCATCTTTATTTATATGTTTACTAGAAGAAACAACCTCTCTACATCACCTAAATGTTTTCATATGCGCTCCTCTCTACAGCCTGCATGGCCAACACTAAAGAGTAATACATCAACTTTACCTTGGCAAAAGGTTTTTTAAAAGCAGAGCACACAATGTACAGAACAGCGGGGCATACAGAGCTACTACTGAATATCCTGGCTCCAAAAATCACATTGTCAAAGGTCAGAGTACATCTAACTATAAATGGCTTCATCTCAGCATGGCTCTGCCACCACACAGCTGAATATCTACAGAGCTGGCTCCATTGGTGCTCACTCTTTATATATATATATATATATATATATATATATATATATATATATATACACATACACATCACATACATACATACATGCCCTACGGATCTGTGTCCCACATCTGGAGTGAATAATTTCATTTCCTTCATACTTAGTTATATAGGATAGCCTGAGATTTCAATCTATAGTAGCAACATATTGCATTTGTATTCCTTGAGTTACACACAGAGATATTGAGCTGAAAGTATATTTGTTTGACTTCATACGATGGAGCAGATTATTGCCCCCGGTATGTTTTGTGGTGTGGCATAATGAAAAATGTCTGGAAAAGAGTCAAAAAATACTGGATTATGAAAAAAAAAGTGACAATTGGATCATGACGTTGAGAATTCTGTGAAAACAAGGATTATAAATACAAAGCCAAGTGAGTAAAGATGCAGAGTTTCACGACTACGCTGTGAAGTTGATTTTTAAATAGCAACAAACACAGATGTACCTATTTAAGGTCATTGGCAAGCACCTAGCGAGACAATCAGCGTCCAATCAGCATCTATCACTCAACCAAATGAAAAAGTAGAGACTGGTTGACCAAAAAACATCCGTACACAGTCTACTAATCTTACTACTTCTTATCCCTTAAAAATCACTTCTGTATTCTTTGCAGTGTTTGTTTTATTAAAGAAAATACAATGAGGCTGAATGTGTATGCAGCAGCTGACAGACAGGCAACATACTTAAGATTGTGTTAAAAAAAAAAAAAGCTGTGGAATCTTAATCACTTAATCTGCTGGTTAACTAAACAACATTAAACACAGCTTGTGCAGAAGAAAGGGCAGCTATCAGCCCCAAGGACGGCCACTGTGAGTGGTTTTATTGTCCTTGCGGCGTGAAATACGCTTTCATCTTGATGAACGGGAGCGTGAATAAAGTTCATTCAACAGCTGATGAATCACTGAGGCGTCGACACACACATCTGACACACACAAACACGGCCAAACAAACATTCCCGACACACACCTTATCCTAACACACCACGGAGAATGTGAGAGACCCATATGGTGCCACAGTCAACAACACAACACAACACAACACACCATTTAACACTTAATTATGTCCATTATGAACAGCATTAGATGATTAGCTTTAACCGTCACTGTCACGTAGCATAAAACATGCTGATGTATTTGCAGATCTGTCGTTAACAGTCTATATTGTTTGCATTCAATGGGAAAACTCACAAACTGAGAAGAAAACAAAAGTAGGAAACCCACTCGTGAGCTGTTCTAAATTTATCTAAATCAAATCACACGAGAAGGTTTTAAATTTAGCCAGCCTAGTGTGGATATGTCCTGACATCTCTTCAGTCTACTAATCCAATCGCACCCATGCTGACACACTGTCAGAATAAGTCCTCACATCTCAATTAACCTCCTGCGGTCTGCTATAAAACAAGTCATTATCATTCACATTAGTTCGGACACAAAAGCATTACTTTAAAATAATAATACAGGGTGTGAAACTCCACCATTTTACTAAATATATTTATTGAAAGCACACGTTTTGATAAATGCTACTGCAGGTGACACATATGTACAATTATATTTTTATTTTAAATCTAAAGCAATCAAAGCTTCACTGTCAGTTTAAATTCTCAAAATGAGCAGATGGTGTAGGTGAAAAATGACTAACGTAGAGAAAACAATCAATAAAATAGATTCAGATTGGAAATGTGAGTACTTACAGGTTCTTGGATTTCTTCTTCTTTGTCCCTTCGGGGCTGACCTCACAGCTACAGGGGGATCCGGAGCTCAGCTGAGGGGAGAGGAAGGAGAGCACACACTGCATCATCCACCCTCCACGCAGAAAGAGGGCTCTGTAGCCTCATGCAGATACCATGGCTAGCTTTAACAAGCTCCAACAGGTAATGACAACCAAGCCTAGTAGGTCATTAGTGTGTCCAGTTCCTCTGGACTGAAACTACTCCAGTCTGTAATACACACAGCCAGTCACCAAAATGGTCAATCCACAGCAGCAGCAATCCGCAGAGTTAAGTCCTTTAAGGCAAAGTCCTCTGAGGTGTGTGTCTGTGTCTTGTTGAATAAAATGTATGTGTGTATGCAGTGAACTGTCTTTGTAAACAGTGTGTGTGGGTGTAACAAAGTCAGGAATAATTTGTGAGAGTGAGAGAGTGTGAAGGACCACGGCTGTTGTTCCTGTTGGCCTCCAACTGTGCCCTCGGTTTGAAGTGTTGAGCCCAGACCTTGGTTTCACATTACACACTCTGCCAACCCCCCATTTTGATTGGTTAAGAGAAAAAGGGAAGTTGCTTCAGGGTGGAGAAGGGGTCAATCTTCACTAATCTGATGGCCTGAAGCTGCCCCATTGTATGTGTGTGAGGCTCTAAATAATGAGCCATTGTATTACAGGAACACACATTTGAATCTCAGCTAGATACTGGCCACAGATGGCAACACATGGTGGAGTGTGTTTTATGTCTTTGTGGGACCTGAATAAAGTCTCAGCCTTCAGAGTGAGGACATTTTTTGGCAAACTAAGTACATTTCTCGGCGAGCGTTCAAATATTCAAGGAGCTGTTTTGATGTTTAAGTGATACACTACCAAAAAATGCTCACCCTAGGTTTTTAAGTTGGCTTCAGGGTTTGTAGTTTCCTCACTGATGGAGAACAGCAGCTTGAATTCAGTCAGTTACAATGGATTCCAAATGTGACAAGATTTCACGGTAGAAAAAGGAATCAAAACATTTCTACAAATCTCTCAAAACCCCAAAGAACCAAACTTTCTCCAGCTGTACAGTAACATAACTTTCAATATTTATTTTCCCTTCCCACATTTTTTTTTTTTAATTAACACTTTCTTATCATTCGAGACCATGCTATGATTTCAAGGTGATCATAGTTGTTGTTCTCCCAGTGAGACACTGTTGAATCAGAAGAGTTGAATGTGTCCATCATGATTGTTTTATATTTAGTTGTGTATTCTGTTTGGTTGTTTTGGCATCATTCTGAAGTTGACTTTCATTTATAAAATTTAAAGAAGGTTGTAAGATATTTTTTTATATAAATATCCTTCAGTTTTTCCCACCAGCAGCACTGAAACTCATATCAGTGTTGTGAATTGGATCTTATTCAATGTTAATGTGGGTGAGCAGAGTGTTACTGCTGATTGTAGCATCCTAAGTGAAAAAAAAGACGAGCTTCTTCGACGTGGGTGATATTTGAAGAATTTTTTTTCCCCTCTGGTATGATCTCTTCGCTACATCCTTTCATTACTTCACCCTCCATCCGAGATGCAGATTATCACTGTACGAAACATGCGCTAACACGCTCAACTGAAGTCAAAATTGACTGTGAAAGGTGAATGAGTGTATGTTATGTAGGAGCTTTCTAAAAATAAGTACAAGCTAAGAGCAGGAACAAAATATATTTAGAGCTGCTGTTTGATGGATATAAAAGCCTGTCAAACAGTGTGTGTATGGAGGACGTGTGTGTGTGTGTGTGCGTGTGTGTGGGGAGAGAGTTGAGTTGCCTGTCTGGTCACACTACTTTGAAAAGTCTTGGTATACATTTATAAGCTAAATCTTCAGGTAACATGTATGAAAGTGAAATGTATGTAGTGAAAATGTCACGTGGTGAAAAATATAGCAACCTGATGTTATTCACTCTGAATCTGGGTATGATGATGACCACCCAGGTAGAGGCATGCGAGCTGTTCATAAAATCTTTCACATATATCCCCTCCGGCTCTAGGAGTACATCTAACTAAATCATCCGACAGCTACAAACACAGGCCATATTCGGTTCAACAATCATGAGAGACATGACTTCAAAATCTAATCACTAATCTCAGCGGGGAAAAGTACAACAGGGGAGTTCCAGTTCCCTGAGGAACTGTCAGCCAGGCTTTCCCCCTGAAAACACAGAAATCAGGACAGGATTTTTCAGGGGAATCAGGAGAACAAATTATATCGTGTAGCCAACAGAGATCAGAGAGGGATTGTCAGGTCAGCCTTGACTCAAGTAGCCGTCTGCATGCAAGGGGTGGAGGCTCATTCACACCAGACTGCTATGTGCCAGCTGGATGAGATCCACATGAAGGGATCACGCAGGGAAATGTTCATGCTTTCTTGTTACAACTGGATTTTTTTTTTTTCACTGAAACACATGCATACTTTTTCAAATTAATCTGCTCACATCCACTGCTTAACCACATGTGTAGGGATACTGTAAGAGTAATGTAAATGGTGTCTTTTTCACACCTCATGTCTCCTCATCATTCATTCATACACACACACACACACACACACACACACACATGCATGCACGCAGGGTGCCACATCTCCAGCCTACGCCTGATAACACAACCATGAATCAAGGATACGAGTTCTGACCTTTTTCAGAGGGAAGTCAGTTAAAATGGAGGAGTTTTTCTCAAATTACAACACCATGACATCATCGTGAACAGACACAGCCGCTGAGCTTCCTTTTAATTTCCAATTTATTGGGGGGTGAATGCACGTTGGGTAACACGTTGGATAAATTCTACCTGATCGGGGTCAGGAGGAATTTTTTGTAAAACTGAACAGCAGCGACAAACTGGTCACAGATTCTGGACACTGAGGGTTTTAATGTAGCTATAGTCAAACATATTTCTGGATATAATTATATCCAGAGTTTTATGAGTTAACCCCAGCTAAGTGAACCACCAATACCTGCATTTTTTCCCCTTTTCTTTTCTTTTTTGAGTCATATTTTGCTTATAATCAAGCACATGACCCTCTGAGTAATAAGATCTATTTATTTCAGACTCTGTGTGAGTCTTAGACTGTGCAGGATTGTCACTGCGTGTGACCAGTTGAGTATTTTTGTGTTAAAGGTTTGAAATTATATCAGTGCAAGAATTCTAGGTCGATTCTCACGTTTCTGTGTTTTGCTTTAATCCCACCCACCCCCAAACATACACACACACAAAAGAGACTTAGACGCACCATGCGCACCCAGACTGCCTGGCAATGGTCAGTGGAGCATAAAGAAGTCTGAGTCTTTTCTAAATATAACTCTAGTGTGTGTGTGTGTGTGTGTGTGTGTGTGTGCTTGTGTTGTATGGACTGCTAACATGGCTCACTGACGACTGTAAGAAAACACAGAATTTGCCAAAAACCACAGGACGATATGGCCCCCTGAGGCACGGGATGTACATTGTTAGCAGTTGCATGACGGCCGTGCAGATGCATAGATAAAGGTTTAATATGACTACGTGAGTGTTGCGCACGTGTCTTCGTAGCAAAACAATTGCTCATGGGTACATGAGTGAATGTAAACATACGAGCGATCACGTTTCAATAAAATCGCCTCAAATAAGTTGAAAACATTTACGCACAAGTGCACATGACATGGGAACACGCGTCTGTTCGAGTCCAAGTCAACGGAGAATAGTGTGTGAATGTGCATCTGGGTTTTGGAGATGAGGGATAAGTAACCGATGGGCAGTTATTCCCTAATAGGACAGGATAAAAATATCTGTCTTTTTGTTTCAACAAACTGTACATTCTTCAGTTGTACTTTGCACAAACAAACACTTTGTAGGAACAATATTCTAAACAGCGCTCAGAAACATTCTTGACCCAGTCAACCCAGATTCCAAATCCTCCAACAGCCTAAAAGCCCCAGAGGTGAAGAAATGAATCTTGGTCTTTGTGTATTTAAACTTCTCACCAGTTCAACCCCTGCTGCTTTTCTTCATCAGACCTCCCTCTGGCTGCTTCCTTCCTTTTCATTCCTCTGTTTCTTCTTTTTATTTGAAAACAAATTGACAAGATGGTGTCTGAACAATGTTATGTGGATTCAGAAAAGTCTGCCATTTCTATTTAGTTCAGATTCTTGAGTGGTGCTACGCGATAAACCTCAGTTTCCTGACATTGTGCAGCTTGACTGTGTGTATGTGTGTATATATGTGTTTGTGACAAAACCCTGATGCAGTGACGTCATCCGACCTGGCATCAGTCCCTGCTCTCGAGCCACGTTTAAAGCAGCTTGATCCTGACCAACCTCTGCTCCGTAACCTCGTGATTATTACAAATTTTCTAAAATATTACAGCAATAAATTTTATTTCAATAGATAATATAACCCGGGATTAATGTGGTTAAATGTGATCTGAATCTAATATTTGAGAAGATAATAATTATGTGCACACAGAGAGTAATATTTGTTGGTTTAGACGCTGTCATTTCTGTTTACTGTGACTTTCTACTTGGAAAAGAAAGTAAAAGGGTGCAGTGCAGACTTAACCAAAGTCATATGTCCATCAGGATGTGGAAGCTACAAAGTGCACAAATAGAAGAGGAAATGATTCCCAAAATTGTCTCCATGTGATTTACTAACCCAGACTGCAGTATTTTCAAGTTAGATTTAATATGTTGTTTACTATAAAGAAAACCAGGATCACACTGTTTTACACTATTAAGTTTCTACTTGCTACTAACATTCATATGTATGAAGGAGACTCTGATCTATTCAATTAGTTACTGCATAGAATAGAAAAGAATTAAACAACATCTGAAACCTCTCTTCCTTTCCTGTATTTTTTTCCATCTTCACTTATAATAGTATCATTCTGTTCATCATAAACTTCCGTCTTTATCTGTAAGAAACATGACAGTGAACAGGCAGCGGACAACAGCAGGTTAGTTTGGCACATGGTGAGATGTGAATCACAGTCACAGTCTATTATCACACGCTGTTTTTATAAAGAGTGTGAGGCACATGTTAACAACTTCAGCTGGAGCGTCCAACCCAGCAGACTGTTTTATGTAACGACGAGAGAAGAGAGTCAGGTTTTTGGCGCCGTTTACAGGTTCTGAGGATGAAACTAAATGTGTCATATTTGGAATAAAAATTGAGTATTTTATCAAACTTTCTTCGCATATAAAAATAGTCAAATCTACTCCAGGATTCATTGGACCTGCAGGGCTCTTATGACATGGTAACAGGTAAAAGACTTTGACCTTGGATGATTGCTCAATTTCACAGAGACAAGTTCCTGCTAGTTACAGTTGATTTATGCTCCAGATAAAACAATAGTGCATTTACCTCAAACTCTAATACCTCCTGTGAGAGAATAAAAAAAGCTTCAACACATTTTGATCATGAATGAATAATCCTGTTACGTTTTGGTGAAATTGTATTGCACAAGAGGCACAGATGGATCGAAACCATGACAACAGACCAACGTTGGAGCCAAAGTATCTGATAAATTAAACAACTAATAGGCGTCCTGGCTATAACAGCACAAGATGGCGAGGACTGAAAAACCTGTGGTGTGTAATTATAATGTCTGATTGCATTTAAATTAGCCTGTCAGTCTTGTGAATGGGATGAATGCCTGCTGTTATTACCGAGTGAACTGAAAGATGTAATTCATTAAATTCACAGTTATGAGTGTTGTCAATCATTCTTACATCAGTGCATTTTGCTTCCTGACAACACTGACGCCAAATCTGAAGTATTTTTAGTTGTAATTTTATTGTAAGATTCTTGATAAATACTCGCCCTGAGGGAATCTTTACTGATCCAGAGTCAGAGAACAAACAAATGGTTCCAGACATGAGGGACTATCGTCAAACTCAGCAAAAAACATGCCTCATTTTAATAGACTTGCAAAACAATACAATTATTTTCCCTATGTTAAAGCTTTCCTATGTTAATAGCATTCCTGTTAAATGACATGTATTAATAAACTAAACAAATAACTGGACGCAGCTTGCTGTCTGAAGATAATCTCTTGGCCATTTCTTTCCCTTGATAAAGTGTCTGCACTTCCTCGTAGATGTTGGCTCGAGAGTTGAAAGAAAATGAGTAATAGGAGACAAAAAACAGAGTACTGCGCTGTGTCTCCGAGGGGCACTGGAGGAACAATGGGGCCTTTATAAGAGCCAGGAAATACAGGAAAATATAGCGAAAAAAGATTTAATAAAGGAACAAACTGATTTTTAAACAAAGAAACTTGTGAGAGCGAGAGATCACAAAAGCAAATGCTGGACTCAGTGGGGGAGCAGCAGTGATTATCAGGCAATCTGATCCTGCTGATGTCTGGTGACAAGGCTTCACAAAACGTATTCATAAAGATACTTTTAGCATTTTCTTCCCCATCAGTTCTGACAGTTTATCTTGCAGCTCTTCCTTTGTTTTATAAAAGTCTTGTGAAAACATCCCTGATATGCTTTGCCTCTATAATTTTCTTTGATGTATAATTATATAACTGTTTTAATGTTTTGTTTTTTTCCCTTCTTCTTCTTCATTGTTTCATTTTGTGACACAGGAAATATTTTTCCAACATCATTTACAAATAAAAGGAAATTCAGGAGCGGTGTGTTTGTAGCCAAGGAGAATTTGACTGTGTGTGGGTGTGATTCTGTGAGAATGAGTGAGGATGTGTAATTGGATGGAAGTTGCTAATACACATTCAGATACAAACAAACACACACACGCACGGGCCACACAAAACCACAATATTCAGTAATATCTGAAAATAAACTCAGTGAACTTCACACAGGATACTGACTCACTGCTACTGAAGCTACATAATAAAAGTCGATACAAAAGGTGCATTGTCTGGACGCTCGAGTGTGTGTGTGATATTTTGACACACAGAAAGAGTACAGTGTATGTGTGTGTGTGTGTGTGTGTGTGTGTGTGTGTCGTACTTGCTCCGACTCTCCTCCGCCTCCTGCTATTCAGACCAGCTCAGGAGATGGCTGCTTCCTGCACAAGTACTTCCCGTGTCACAGGATGTTAGTGAACAATGGCGACACAACATCACCTCCGTGAGCCGCTCTGAAAAGTCATCACGTTAACCAGACTCCAAACTGCTGCTATCCATTAAAACGTTATTGACATTTTCTGACCGGTCGATGACCTTTCTGCTCAGAATTTTAATGGCTGAAGTCTGGCAATCCTTCCCAAAGCTGCCAGCTCTGCACAGACCTGCCGCCAGGACTCAGGAGCACCAGTGGGGCAATTACTCCCAATTGGCTGCAGCCACAACAGGGGAAAAGCATGAATTTACATTTTCTTACTATGCTACACTGCCTACAAAAATTACATAATTATTTTTCAATGACTTAATGACATTTAAGTATTGAAAAACAGAACTTTGAGCTAAAGCTTCCAAACTGCTGCGGTCAGACTCTATTTGCACAGATGATGGATGTGTCACTTAAAAGCGGTGACACATGTTTCCTCGGTCGGTTACACTCACGTCATACATACTTGTGTCAATAAATAGACCTCAGGTGCTTGAAACATCAACGAATTCATCTTAATTTTTTTTAAGTATAAGAAAAAATAATGAATCACCACGTTGACCACATGTATGTTTGTTTTTCAAGTGATTATTTTTCAGAGTTAATAAGTTTATACATGTTTGCTATATTGGTCTTTTGCCTCTACAGCAGTCATACAGGTGTAGACCTTTAATGTTAACACATCACGTGTCAGCTGGTCATTCTTTTCATTTACGTATCATTAAGGTGAAGTCGTGTTAATGAAGGTCACTGCAGCTCCGTCCTCAGGTTTGATTGCAGCTTTATGTGCGTATGCAAGTGACGTCCGTGCTGACGTTGCCACTCAGGACAAGTGGCCAATCCCCTGGATATAAATTCTACTCCCATTTAATCCCCACTCAGAGATCAATAACACCGATCTCAACTGTGCGTAGTAACACATTGAAGAAAGATATATAAAGATACATTTGTGATATCCATTTAAACAGGCAAAGCTTTGTGAGGTACAGGTACTACTTTGGGAAAATTACGGGAATAGGAGTCGCAGCCAAAACAAAGGCCTGGTTCCCATTAAAAGATTTAAAATGATTTCTAAGAAAGCGGTGTGTCAGGGTGAGATGTATGGCATTTGGGAAGGAAGGGAAGAATGCCACAAATGAGATTCCAACCACGGCAGCTCAAGAATGATATGGGTCACACACCCGCTCATGTAAAGGTCGTGCTTCACCTCCCAGTGGAAGTAAACAACACATAACAGTCATGGAATAACTGACTTTACTGTTGGCTTCTATTTGTGGAGTGACAGACAAGAAGAATCGGTTTCCCTATTAGTTTTGCAATAAGCTGCAGACCAAGTTTCAAGCCTCATTGAATTTGTTATATAATATACAACCATTAGTATTAACGTCTTTTAAAAAAGGTACATTTCGTTATCGTTACATCATTCATCCTTATGTAAAAAGAAGTAAACTGATGCATAGGCAAAAAGGAAAAACAGGTAGCAAATTGTCAACATCAGCAGCTAAAAACCATGACCTGCTGTGCTGCTTCAGAGGCCTTTTAAAGGCCTTTTGTGGCTATTGTGAAAATAAAGTGAGATAGAAAAACAACAGTCAAGATCGTGGTGTACGTGTATGTTTTGCATCACAGCTGTTTGTCAAAAACAGATCTCGTGTGTGTGTGTGTGTCGCTGGGTGAGCATAATGTCCCACACAAAATACCACAACTTCAGAAATTCGATTTTGAACATAAAACCGCAAAATAAAACAATAATAATTAAATCAGGCTGAAGCCAAAAACATCCTCTGGATTATTTTTACCCAGTAAAGCCATGGACAATGGTTTTATTATGTTGTGTTGTTTTTTTTTTCACTGTGAGAAATGAATGGATGCCAGGGTGAAATGGATACTGTCATGCTGCCAAACTTAATGGGTCCAGTGTGACAGTTGTGTATGATTTAATGTGGAACATACTACAGTAAACAGTTATCATAGCAGTAAGTAGCCGTCAGCAACAACCCCAAGGCCACTACTGCAAATTTCAAGTTGTGTCAAAGTGAAAAAAAAATGTTACACAACTTAGCTCTAATCTATTTTATTACACAGCGAACACTTTATTCTAACAGCTCTAAACTTTAATTTCCCTTTCTCTACCTCCAGGGCTGATTGCTCCCTTGACCCTGTTCCCATCCTGTGAGGACAGCATGTGCACTCCCATCATCCCACCAGCATTGTTCACCCTGACTCCTGCCTCCTGGGGAGTGTGAGATTGTGTGTGTGTGTGTGTGTCCTGTTTCTACATGTGGTGCAGCACACTTGAGTGTTTCTAAAATTCAAACCCGGCCACAGTTTACGTGCTGATGGGGATCACACAGCTGGCAGGCAGATGAAGTACACTTCGTTCTTCTTATCTCACTGTATGTACCGTTTTCGCTGCAGACAGAACACGTCGAGACTTAGACAAAAACATTTAGCCTTTCCAAATTATATCAAAGTAACATGACAATTCTAAGAAAACGGTTTCCTAAAACGGAGGTAAACCAGCATTTAAAAGTGGAGCCGCTGATTTTCAGGGATTCACATGCATCCGTCTCATCCTCGGGATTTTGCTGAGGAGAACAGTTTACATCAGAGCTGTACTTTTAATTACTTGAGAAAATGTTCTCTTGGGTATTCTTGCTATATCAAATAATACACACTTCATCCAAACAGTTGAATTGCTGAGGGTTATAATTTAGTGATGTGGGAGACAACATAAGAAAGTGAACACTCAATAATTGTTGATAATTTTTGGCAAAGCTTTGAGAGTGAGATGGTATGATTGTTTATGCACAGTTTTGGCAGTTGTGCGTGTAACCCCATAAAGCATAAGAACATTTGTTTATTTAAGGTTAATGAAAGAATTTGGTCATGGTTGAATTAGATAATTATCTAAACAAAATTCAATATAGAACAGTTCTTGGCATGGGGTCGATCCCAGATCTTTACTACTGAAGCCAAGCCCACTCTCCACCCTGACCACAATGTTCAGGAACATTATCATGGTCAAAACACTTTCCATTGCGCTATTGCTGCTCTCTGGCTGAGTCTCCTTAACAAAATCCATTTGTGGTGGAAGAAGTATTTATGTGTTTCTTTTTTGCCAGATGATTGTTCACAATTGTCCAGATTTCATGCTCATTTGATACATTTGGTATCGTCCAGTGTCAGGTCTACTTCAATCAATATCTTAAGCAATTTTGTGACTTTGTATGTCAGTGCTCACATGTATATGCATTTACAAGAAACTATCCATTTACATTTATGTAACTGATTCCTGATACAGATACAACACTGCTATGGCAACAAGCGCTGTAAACAGCTCCTTTCAAACAGACGCAAGACACAGCTATGAAACAAGGGGCCTGCTGGATCATGTCCTGGAGGAGCTGAGCGTCAGGAGAGGGTTTTGTTGTACTGCAGATATCATCCAAACTCCTGTCACTGTATGACCTAACTTCATACACTGCAGGGCATTGAGGTGGGCAGAGAGCACAAGTCTGCTGAAACTGGTCCAGCTACAAAGTGCCATGACATCAGGCTATCAAGTCTTGTGAAAAACAGACATCGTTGAATATGGATTACTGATAGTGACTACTGTATATTCTCCTAAACTGGGTACTTCACTGCAGGTGATGTGCTTCTGCGTTATTGTATTAGTCATTGTTTTTCACTGTCTTTACTTGCTCTGTCAAAACAGATGATGCTAATTTAAACAAAGTCCTGTCTCACTAGTTCCAGGCGTTGGCAGACTGGTTTGAATTGTGAGGTGTTTGTGTTTTATTGTTCTCTGCTACGTATATCGCACATGGGGGGTAAACATCCCCGCTTTGTTGCTTTGTTGCTATGATCTGGTGAGATGTCAGTTAGCAAGTGTCACACATGGCAACAATCAGTTACAATGTGGATTTAGTTACAAATAAGGAGTCAGAGTCCTCTGTGTGCTGATTCTCATTTTATTCCTCTGCTAAAACAACAAGATTGGAACAAAATATTTTTTAAGATCAGTTTCAAAAGGAAGCTATTTCGGCCCTGACTCATAGTGTATTGAAGCGATGTTTGGTTAATGGATTCAAACATCACCTTCCCACACAGCAGTAACTATCCAGGTAGCTCATTAAAACCGTCACCGCGGTAATCACAAATAACTGCTAACGAATAAACAGAAAGAATGCTACCTTCATTAGCTTGGGATTAGCTAGCCTTTGAGGTGAGGATTTGTGTTTAAGTGCATGTGGAGCCCACTGAGTGTTTTAGTGGTAGAAAGGGAGAGTGAGTAAGTGACTGAGTGAGTGAGAGAGAGAGGATAGATATACAGGGTGAGTTTTTTTGGCCGTGTTGGGAGCTCCTCTGACAATGAAAGATTAGAGTGGGAAGCTTTGAACTCTCATGAGGTCACAAGAAGTTACTAAACTCACAAAGATAAATTGGTTTCATTTCAGGGGAAAAATAGCATAAGCGTATTACTTTATTTTGGGAAATGATCTTAATTTATCCTGCAGGTGTTGTTTAAAAACCCCTGACTTTTTACCCACAGGGTCACAGTTTAACTTTTAAACCCTTTGGTTAAATTAGGTTAAATTCCTTCATTTACATAGGACACGTACGTAAATCACAAACAAAGTTAAATTAATGTATCTTTATATATGTCTGTTTAATATTATATTTAAAAATTGTAAGGATGAAACTACAGAAATGCCAACCATCCATTAATACATAGTACTCATTTACACGTACTTTGAAAAGTGTGTTGAGTTATAGTGAAAGCACATGTTCCCACATTAACTTGATCCTGACTTTGGTCGGGAAGAAACGAAATGTAATAAGCAGATGTGAAGAGTTTATGTAATAAGCAGTTATTTCATCTGACAGTCAAAGTTACAATAAAATGTCTCCTTAAGGATCGAGTGAATGCAATTGCTCTTCCTAGGAGACTCTTATTTATAACAGTTGTTCAACTGGGAATAAAGTTTCCTCTTCCTGTCAATATGAGAGTCTATCTATGGATCCAGAACAAATTATGTCATATAGCATCCTAGAAAACTGTGTATTTAGTAAACAAGATACCAAGAAACTCAACTGACCATTGTGAAACTCCATCCTTGAACAGCAGCAGTGATTAGATAGCACCTTTAATGTAACAGCAACTGTGCTGTGTCCTTATAGTTTCCATAAAATCATAAACACAAGAGCATTAGAGTATTATAAACAAACTACATCATCTTTTTTGATAGAGGTTATGTAAGAAAAAAAATGTCTGTTAAGACCTGGAACATCCACCATCTACTATGACGGTATATTAGATTTCAGGCTAAGCTGATCTGTCCTGGTCTTCATTTAGGTAAGTTTACACTCCAGTAACTGTGGCCAAAACTCAGAACCCGAGACAGAGTTTGTCAAACTCATCAGTGAGTTCTTGTCCTCAAAGCCTTTTTTGTGTATTACTTGCTCTAAGTGTGTTTATCTGTACTAAGCATCCAAATAGGGTCATGTTAGGGCAACAAATCACATTATGATTTATAAGATGGTGCTAAAGTACTAAGCCAAAAGGCTCTACCATGTTGTATTTCCAGACCTTGTGATCAACAACTGATGAAAACGTTGATTTTTGGCATCAAACAATCCACAATATAGATTATTGATTAAGAACAAATACCATAGAAACACAAACACTTTCTCTCCACTATCACAAGAGTTTGCTCATTTAGAGAACTGTTGGATTTTCTTTATAATATTGGAAGGTCTTGACCTTAATCTGTAAAGTGCCTTGAAATTTGGTGCAATATTATCCTGCCTTCACCTAAAGTCAGCTGGGATTGGATTCATCCTCTGAAAACACTCTGGAGGAGAAGTGGTATAGACAGTGAATGGATGGATGGATGGATGGATGGATGGATGGATGGATGGATGGATGGATAGATCATTGATTGGACAGATGGATGGATGGGTGGGTGGATGGATGGGTGGGTGGATAGATTGCTCAAGATGAGAGTTTCCTACCAAATCACAGTTTTCGAGTTAGAGAGATGAGCTTGTTTTTTTGCTCTTTCCTTTGAGTTAAACCACAAATGTGTTGTAACATTGTTTGATGAATAAATCACAACTGCAACAGCATCTTTTTTTGTTCACGCCAGAATAAACCAACAAAGGTAAAGGTTGGAGTAGAGTGAAATGTTAAATTCAAAGACACACTCCCAACCATAGTGTGTGAGAGTGTGTGTGTATGGTTTATAAAAGCTATAACTTCATATGATGTGTCAAGACTGTTGAAGCCAAGGTAGTAAATAATAAGAATGGAGAATGTTGGAATGATGGAAAGAAAATGTGAGAGGACTATTGTGGTTGTGTGTGGTTGTATAATATAAAAACTAATATGGTAGTTATGTCTGAGAGCAGAATTTGCAAATGAATCACTATTATGTGTTTTTTTTCAGTAATCAAGATTAAAGATCGTCTCCTTTTTTTACCCCTCTACACATGCATTCACAGAGATATTGTGCATTCCTTTTCCTTTTTTACAGATAAAAATAGTAGTATGTGTCAGGAACTTGTAGACAACACATGCGCTGCCGCAGCAGACTAAGAGATGTCTCTGATTTCACAATAGGTGACAAGAATTCCTTCCTAAATGAAAAAAAATCTGTCTGCGCTGTCTTATATAACTGTTTTCCCCCTTTTGGAGCTGTCACATACACCATATATTGACTTACATAATTTTTGTGGACTCCATGTACTATAATAATCATGTGCCTGAAATTTCATTGTGAACTGTTGTAGTAAAATGCTAAATAAAGCGAGAAGCATTTATGTTTAGCCAATAGATACTCTAGTGACTGGACACCGAGTAGACTGTTCTGAAAGCTTGTTCAGTGTGCTCAGTAAATATTTACATGTTACTCTTTTAGCATTTCACTGGACATATTGAGCCGGCAGCGTCCCACACGGATTTGAACCCCAGAGACCTTTTGTCCCTTCCAGGCCATCAACAGTACAGTCAAACAGAAGAAAAGCCCCATGTTTACCTATAAAATCACCTAGTCAGAGAGTCACAGCACTGTCACAGGATACATGCTGAATTTTACGTACACCTTGAACCTAACCAAATTACTTATAGTTTCTATTTTGGTTCATATTTAGACAAAACAACACTTGAAGCGATGACACTGGCTCTCATCAATACCTAGTATTTTTAAATTGTTTCCACGAACCTCTTATGTTGTTCATTTAGTCTAAAAAAAAAAACATCAACAACAAACTATTATTAGCTCTGGTCATGTGTGCTGACCCATGTGAGGTACACATCACAGTCCGGATATCAACAAGCACCGTGTCGCTCTCATTCTTTAACCTTTGAGTTACAGTAAACGGCAAACAACATCTCTCTGAGCCCGATGAGAGGTCACTTTAATGGTGGACTTCTGGGATCCTGGTAGATATGTAGTTGAGGTACTTGAAGTAGACTTAACAGTACACAAAGTTTACTAATATTTTGGTATGCGGGTCTGAAATTGCATGTTTAGGTTCCAGTAACTGTTTATCCTGCTTATCAAAGTGTGGTGGACATTTAGTGGAGATCCAGGAAACAGAAGACTATGAGGTTACAATAATCACAACTTGTTCTAGACTCATTTGAGAGTATTTACAACTGTACGTACACGCTGTTCTAAAAGCTTTACCTTATATGTTCATAAAATAATACAAATACAAATGATTATTATTGTACATTAATTTACTTTTATTGTGGACAAATATGCACTGTTTTGTTGTATAACACAAAGCATATTATGTTGTTTTCATAGTTGGGACAGTAAATCATTTCTTTCAATGTTCCGTGTTTCACTCTTCTTTTCTGACTGAAGCAGAGATATTTAATTTAATTGAGAATATTAATTTAGTTCTGCAGCAGCATACAGGTTTGCTTCAGACAGAAATAACAGATGGGCTGATTGTGTGCGCAGTGCAGCAACATTAAATAGAAATTGTCTGGTCGAGTGTTGTGAATGTTGAATGCTGAACGCTGTTCGAGCTAAACAAAAGATTATATCTCCTTCTTATTGCCACTCTTAAATATAAAAACAGTACTAATGAATTGCATCATAAAGAGCAGAGACGACTCATGTTGTAAAAATGATAAAGGGTAGACGCAGATGTTCCTGTATCTCATTAAAAGCCCGGACACAACCCCCCACCCCCACCCCCACCCCCCCCACCCTATCGCTCTTTCATAATCTTCTTGTGCAGAGCAACAATCTCAAGCCAGTCTTGTAATAACACTAGTCACCTGGTTTAACGTACAATACTTCAGACCATTTTTCACCAGCATTATGATTCATCCCCTGTGCATCTAACAACATAGCAACTCTAGTTATATTTCTTAGTGTGTGTGTGTGTGTGTGTGTGTACATGTGCATGTCACACCACCCATGAGTACACCTGGCTTCAAGTTTAAATGCGTGTTAACCTAGTTTCATTTAGTATTACGCATCCATGTGTATCCTTGACAGAACGCAGGAATGTAAGCCATCAAGCAGCCATCAGTAAACACATTAAAATTGTTTCCTCCCTGCATCTGGAAAGACAGCTGATATTTATCCAGATTTCAAACAAATATTCAGACCCCATAAACAAAATGTTTGGCCTTCTTCAGCCAAAAGCGCTGGGATAAATCCACGTCTGTTGCAGCAACATCTGTGTGGATGCAACGTGTTTGCAAAAAAACGAAACAATATGATACATGGTGTGATGGAAAAAGGAGAGAGAAGGAGGATTTGAGAGTTTTTAACTGGATGAGGAGAGTTTAATTTAGTCTCATGTTGCCATTTACGGCACATCTCTAATCCTGTGATGGGAATTAGCACTTTTCATTCTCTAAAGTGCCAATGTGTCTAAAAATTGACGATGGAAACAGATTAGTGGAAACGTTTTATTACACCTGCACTTCTCATCTCTTCAAATTTGCATTTTAGCTGTTTCACTAACTAAATATTTTTGATGATGTTATTGCAGTAGAATCAATTAAAGATCTGTTGTTGACCTTTATAATCCAGATATATCAGCAGTTTGTGTAGCACATATTTTCTTAAACTAGTGGTGACCTCAGTGTTTGGCTACGATGTCATTTGGAAGTAGTTTTACACAAACCATTAACAGTAGATTTGTAACTGTCCTCAACAGGATGGAAAATGAAGTCACAGCAGGAGAAGATCTTGTGTAAGTTCTCTCTCTGATGGGCTGGACATGCTCTTGTTGTCAGATTGAGCCAGTTGTTGGCAGCACCTTTGGTTAATTATTACATTAGAATAACTCAAGGCCAAATAATCCTAAAAAAAAACAATGCAAAGATCAATACATTAGTACCAGGGAGATTGAGAAATTTCCCAATAACAAGGGAAGTGGGTTGAATAAAAAGCAAAATGATTCTTATATAAAAATGTGATTTCTCTTGTCCCATTTGACTCAGTTTTCATGTGGAGTGCCACATGGATTAATTCTTGGCCCAATAATTATATGACAGTTAAAGTAATACAGGCACAGATGAAACGCTGTCATTCAAGTACATGTTTTCATTCATTCTTGTTTTTCTTAACTTCTGGTTTAATGATCACTTAATAACTCTTTTATGGGGAAGCAATATTAAAAGCCGCTTTGATTTATGAGGTTCGAGGGTTACTTTTCATCCGTCAGTAGCAGGAGTAACACTTTATTTTAAGCAATTGTCAAGAAAAATCTCTTAGTCAAACAAAAGGACATTATTTGTCTTGACCTGCTCTCTGTCTGGTTCTTCTTGCATTGACGATAGGCCACTAAAGACATCAAGCAAGAGGAAAAGGTGCAGAGCGGAAAGAAACGCTGAACCAGAGTCGGTACTTGTTAAAGGGCAAGTAAACACTGACAAAAAGAGACATAGGTAGGAGGTGGAGATGGGTGAGTGGGGGTTGAACAGTATGTCTGTTTCTCTCTAATGCATGCAGCACTGTGCCAAGTATTATAAGTCACTGACATATATTAAAGTCATTGAAAAGTATAATAAAAAAACTATAAAATACTGTAACAACGCAGGTAAAAGACCTCAAACCGTGTCCTTGTTATATTCATAATATCATTAGCATATATTAATTTAGCATGCAAGCTAAAGTTGCTTTCATATGACAGCTGTGACTGGATTCACTGTTGCTCTAATAATTAATATAATTAATTAAGAACAGTTTTTAACTGCAACGTAGCTTTTACTTTCCAATCAAATCATATTCTTCACTCTCAATGTGAGAAACAAACAGTGGTAACATTGATTTCTGCCCATGTGACCACAGTGGTATTACAGTCACACACACACACACACACACCTGTGATCTGCACCTCGAGATGTCACAAGATTTATGAATGAGAGGTAGATGACAGATCATTTTAAATAATGGAAACACAACCCTCAAAGGAACTGTATCCATGACGCCAATAGGTAGTAAAATTACCCTCGAATCTGCCAAGACCAATAGACTCCAGCCCTGTCTGCTGCATTCCTCCTCTGCACAGCTCACACTGCCATTTAAGGCTGCCGAGCATGCTGACAGACTTTGGGAAGGCAGAGGTAGATAAAAAGGAGCTGTGCCTCTGATACTCTATCATTTTAAAAGAGAGTGCTTAATCGCTTCTGTCAAGTGTCGATCATTAAGTCTGTGAGATGCCTGTGGAGCTTCAAGTGTGACAAGAATATCATTGTTTTTGGTCTTTTTTTATCATCCATATCATTTTCATTTATTCCGATGCTGATTTTTTTATCATTACTGAATGCAAACTGATGAAATTAATGTGCGGGTGTTCAGTTTAAACTACAATGAATCATGTGGTTCTGAGAAATCATATCAGGAATGATGACCTGTCTGTGTTCCACGTAAAATATAATATTTCTGGAGAAATAATACAATATTTAGCCAGGAAACCACTCCTGCAGAGATTTCCCAATTATTTATATTACTTCACCTTGGCCAAACTGTAGTGAGAAAAGATATGACTCAGGCTTGTGTGAAGCTGCGGAGCTGAGCATGATGTGACGGATGCTTCCCTCTGTTGGACGACTACAACAACTGCTACCTGCACCAAAACCAATGTTTTACTCACAAACCACACCAGAACATATAAAATCCTCCTGTTCAATTATTTTCTTTTACTTACAACTTTAATTAATAAGTCACATATGTTAAGTAATAAGTTAAATTTAAAAAAACACAAGTGTGAAGCTAAAACATTATGTCTATTATGTTAATACAATAATGAACGTTGATGTCAATGTACATGTTTTTTAATGCGCTCTCTGTGAAACCAGATTTAAGCTGACTGCTTTAATAAAAAATGCCTCTGTTTTAACTGTACATGACGTTTTTGCAGTGTGTAGTTTATTGTGTTTCTGTGCAGGAAAATGTGGGAAACATTTGGGGATTGAGATGAATTTGCTGTTTCATGATGTGATCAGTTAAACTCCCGAGTGTGTGTATATTTTCTTCGAGGTAATTGTGCAGTGGAAGAGTACTTAGGTTGGGAAAATTGCTTGTGTTTGACTTTAGTGAGGAGCTTATATAAATGCAAATGAGGCTCAGAGCTGTTTCTTGTGTAGTTAATATTTTAACATGATCAACCTGCAAACCATGACTTGTAGATTAAATATATTTGTCAAACCCCAGCTGGCAGGAAATAGTTGCAAAACAATTTAGTAATACAATTAGTCAATAATTTCAGACTTTGTGTTACAGCATTGTTCTGTTTTCATGTAACATTAGTTAAACACGCTGTCAATGTGTCTCATATAGACGTGTGTATTTGTCTGTTGATGTTAAAAAAAAAAAAAATCACCATGGTCTTTTGTTTTAGATTCATTTGTGCACTTTCTGTGTTTTACCACTTGGTGTCACCCTTTTTACAGAAACCAGTTGAACTGAAACTTTGGGCCTAAACAGTGAGATCATTCATGTTCCAATGATGTGTGTGTGTGTGTGTGTGTGTGTGTGTGTGTGTGTGTGTGTGTGTGTGTGTGTGTGTGTGTGTGTCCTTCAAAAATCTTTCACTCTTCTTATTTTGTAAAAGATGATTTTGTTCAAGTACAGAGATGTGTTAACAGTGGTGGCTGCTGAATGTGACCACTGTGCTGCATTTCTACTAACAACATGTGATTCATCAAATGTTGTAACGTTATTAAAAGGTGAAGCTGCTCACCTTCCTTCCAGAGAACAGCATACAAAGCTGATGCATGGAGCCTCCGTTTTTGGTCAGCTCTTTCTTCAGGGTTTTAGGCGACGGGAGCGTCCAGCCGCCCTTGTGGTGCCCTCCACCGGCCTCCAGGCAGTTGATGGCGTTGTCGGAGGTGAAACAGGGCGTGCGGGGGTCCTGCAGGAGACTCCCTTCACTGTGGGTGCGTCTGCGGAGTGAATTCTGCACGCTGAGCCCCCCTCCTCCATGTTTCTCGCAGGTGGCACCCTCCACCATGCTGCGGCGCTTACTGTCACTGCGCTGCAGGTAGGCATCGTCGCTGTCGTCTTCCTCGTCCTCCTCTTCAGACTCCTCGTCTTCATCGTCATCGTACTCTTCTTCATCGGTATTGGGCGAAGAGAGAGCGTCGGCGCTGAAGGAGCGATCCAGACGCAGCTCAGGGATGACAAATGAAGACGAGGAAGAAGAGGGCGGCGCATTAGTGTCAGGTGGCTCTGAGGCGTTGTCTTCATCTGTGTTTGACACCACCAGGTGTAGGTTGACCTCTTCTTCATTCATTTCTCCTTCTTCATCACCTTCTTTCTCTTCCCCATCACTTACAGTACTCTTTCTGCTGGCTCCATCTTCCTCCTCTTCCTCTCTCCCGTTCTCCCCGTCCTTCACTTCTTTCCACATCTCCATCTCATTTCCCTCCATACTCTTACAGTCCTCACCCTCGGTGGAAGGAGGGGGTGTTGGTGGCACCTTGTGTCGCTGCTCGGATCCTATCAGACCACCAAGGGGCATGTAGACTTCATCCAAAGGTGTGAGCGGCTCTGAGGGGTGAGGACTACCTAGGGTCGGTGGCTCTGAGGGGCTGGAGGGGTAGAGACTGCTTTCCTCACCTTCAGAGCTACGGGGAGGCAGGTGGAGGCACACACCTCCTCGATCCCCCACTCCGCCCAGCTCACATGAAGGGGCATCCACTTTAGGCTCCGACATCTACAAAAGGAAATAGAAAAAAAAGAGGAAGGGAAGTTAGTTACATCTGTTTGGACAATTAACAGGTGAAGTCTATAAACCAAACTATAAATCAAACAAGTTTGACCTCGTGTGACAGATTAACTTTGCTGCCACGAGACGCCACTTATCACAGCTGCTCCTTTCCCAGTCATTTCATTTGTAGCGTGCTCCATGCTGGCGTGGCCAGGTGTGCTGCCAGAATCAGACTACATTTATGTCCTTTGACAAGATGACAATGTCAGACTGAATGAAGACAGCCCTGCTGTGACTTGGCCAAGAGACAGAACCCTGACTGATCTGAGCATGTGGTCGATTCTGGCCTGAGACAAACGTTGCAATCATGGTAACAAAACATGGCGTGTCGTGACCACTGTGAAAGTACATGAATGACAGCCTAGACTTTCCATCTGGGCCTGTTAGAAAGGTTACATGCTCACTGCTTATTTTTGCTTATTTTAATTTTAATTTCATCAAGCAGACAAAAGACTGAATTTCAACTGTAATATCAGCACCAATGAGTTCATAATGTTATCTGCTGCTGTTTTTTTACCTTATTCTCTCAGAGCTTGGTGCATTGATTTAATCAAACTAAGCTGATGCTGAGCGCTCAGGATCAGTTGAATATAAAAACAAGCTAAACCTTAATGTGGCAGCACCATCCACACAAGTTCTCACACTCTCTGACATGTTCCTCTCATTGTGAGATGGAATAAATGTCTTTTTAACCCAAACGCCTCAGCCCTCCACTGAACTCCCCCAATATCCAGGAGCCAAACACAATATTCACACACACATAGGTGCACACACACATACACAGAGCACAGGTCCTAACCCACTGCCTTTGGAAATCTATTTCTATTACCTCCTTCCCAAAACCTGCTGGTTTTAAATGTTGCTTTAACCTTTTCCATCCAGGTGGGTGGATCATTACAAATGCAATCTGAGTGGGCCAACATATTTCAAATTCAAGTAAAGATCATTAAAAGTTGAGAACAGTACTGACTATGTTGAAAGTTATTCACAAAACTTTTTTTTTTCTCAAACTAATGTAAATCGCTGCCAACTGTCTTCTTCCCTGCAACATAAGAACGATTACAACTTTTCTTAACTTTGTTAGAGGTTTGAATAAAAGTCACATTTTTTCATGTTTCAAGATTTAACCAAAACACTGAACTTCACGAGATTAATCAAATGTGTCTGTAGTCACATCAGCTATGAACCTGTTGATTTTGAACTTGGCATATTTTTCTCAAAACAGGGGCTAAGGAACGTATTATTATTCAGTGCAGCTCTGTGCTCCAGTAAACATGGCAGAATGAGAACATCCAGAAACCTGAAGGCATGCATAAATACTTTAAACAGTGATGATGCACTGGTTTAAACATTTAAATTAAATCTGAAGTGGAAAGTTATGATATAAGAGAGTTTTAGGTGGCTGTGAACCCCAGCTAGAGTTTTACCACAGGAAGTTGCTTGTGGGCCAAAACCAAAAATAAAGCCACTTTGAGACAAAATACAGTCAGAAATACCCTGCTGAAGGACTGTTCTGAGCTACTGCCCTACTTACTATCAGTTTAATAAAGATGCACCTCTGGAAGCTTCCTATGACACTACAAAGTCAGATAGTATAAGCTTTGTTTCTGTAAACTGAGACGAATCATTTAATAGGGGAAGACATCAATACAGATAGTCAGTCTAAACAAAGAAGATAGGAGGAAGTGACTGAAGTAGACAAGATAACGCTTTGTTAAACCCCAGGCAGGGAAATTTGTGTGTTTGCTTTACTTCTGATGACAAAGACCATGCAAATATTACAATCCTATAATAATGAATTAGAGCAACTTGTTTTTATGTAAACAAGAGTAGACTTACAGTGTACACACATATATTTATATATTCATTCATATATATATAAATATATCCTCAACTTAGTCTACAAAATTAATGAAGACTTCAAATTAATATAAGTCTGCAGTGACTCTGGTGAAGGGCTTCATTGTGCTGGTCAAGTTAACCCATGATGACGAGCTGCAGTCACAAGATGCTCTGCTCTAATTGGAGATAATGCTGCCTCCTCTCAGACAGCTCTCATGATATTTCAAAAGCTGTTTGTGTACTTTCGCAACTCAAATTAGTTTCCCCAGATACTGAGGCCCTGAATGTCTTAATGCTAAACTTTTGAACCTTGTTCCTGAACTCTGCAAAGAGCTTTTAAGACTTTCAGTCAAAACCAACTCAACGTGTACGATGAAACTCAAGGCTCAGTGTTAGTGCCAAATGTAGATATTAGTTAGATTTTGTTTTATTTTAATGAGGAGTGGAAGCAGATGGATGTTACTTATTATTATATTATTATTATTATTATTATTATTATTCTGAGTGGTATGTTCTGTGATTTGTCTCAGCTGTTTATAAGCATAGTCTGAATACAGTATGTCTAGATATGGGATAGGCAGGTCGGAAATTAGGGTCATTGTGACCCAGCAACAGTATGACCTCATATTTTTGTAATGTGGGTTGTGGGGCATTTCAAGCTTCTGTGTTGAACCAATTGCGTTTTATTCATATGTATACATTCTATCATTTCCTGAAACTTCAAGTCTGGCATTTAAAAATATGTCACTATGTAATATACTGACACATCAAACCAAATAATGTCCTTTTTATACCTTCGCCTCCAATGTTGTGCACCAGACTCACAGCCTAGTAGAATTGTTGTTGATATTGCAACAACAACAATTCTACTGTTTGTAGTGGAATTATATTTATTAATCCAATGTTTCATTTTATAAACATGATCTAGCAGTTGACATACGTACGGTTGCTGCCAAAAATCTCAATGTTGTCTTTTGAACAAGAGAAAAAAAGTCTCCAGCCAAGTCCAGTTGTTTAAGATTCAACACTGTTGTGTATTGAAACCTGGATGAGTGAGAATCGTCACAGACACGTCAGTGTTGTGTTTTTTCAACTATTCCTGGCACATTTCTGTAAACGTTCTCAATCACCTGGTTCATGAACCCGCTGTAGATAAAAAGATCAAATGTATAAATCAAGTCACAGTAAAAATGTCACTAATCTACCATCTGATAATTGATGCTCCAGTGAGGAGAGAAAACAAAATACTATGGCTTGTTGTTATCTATCCTGTCTATCCCATAGTCTATTTAATATTCATGTTACAGAGGGAAACATGGTGTTAAAATGAAGTCAAACAACGAATGAAATAAATAACAGAAAAAAAAAAAATCTATTTTCAACACAAATTTAATTCCAGAGTATTAATGAACAAAAAAGAGATTTGAATTGATGATGACCGAGATTAGATTTTTTTTAATAGCAACTGATATGCATTGCATTTGGCTAGTGAGAGATTTTCATTCTTCCTTTTTTATTATTCATTATTTTGAAGAGTTCTGACCTGACGGCTAACTATGGAGCAGAGGTGCTGCCTTTGATTACAGTCTAAATTAAGGACAGACCTAATTAATATGTCAAACACATAATAGCTGCTCTCTGCTTGAGTTATAATTTAATGAAGGTTAAGTATAATATACTGGAGGAAGATTTAAACGTGCTTGTGTTTCCAAAAAAGCATTTCAACAGCAGTTTGTAAGGTTTCTCCAAATCTGTTTCTTTGGACATGAGCACATGAACACAATCCTTCAACAACCACATCATCTTTGTAGATGATAGTGTTTTGTTGGCTCCGTTTGACCCTGACCTCGACCTGCATTTTACAGCTTTGTGTGAAGTGGTTTGGAAGAACATCTGAGGTAATGGTCTTCTGCCAGAAAATGGCAGTGAAGAAAAAGAAATATCTCAGGATCCTGTTTACGTTGACAATTTCTGACCTTCTCCTTTGTCGCATTTAACTATCAATCACTTATCATTCTAGTAGGAACTTAATTTTCACAGTATCACAACCCAAAGCTTGACAAACCTCTTCCCTGCTTTGTTTGGTTTGGTTGCGTTTAATTTACAATCTCTGAGCGTAGCTATTGTGAAGCCCTTTGACACAAGAACAGTGACTCAAAGCTATAAATATAAATGTCACTGTTCGTGACATCTATGGATATATACAACTACCCCAAGGTGATCCAGATCTCTCTTTTTCCTTTCTAACTCCCTCTTAACCTCCCTGAGATCCTATCTAAATGGTTCACAGCGGGTGTTACAACCAAGACATCGAGGCTTCGTACTGATTCAAAGGGTATAGGATGTGGATATTTTTAGAACACAAAGATGGGGAAGGGTGGGGGTAAAGTCTGTCTTTATGTCTTTATGTTCATTATCCCTTTCTGCCTGTTCATGGTGGTTCGAGTCAGAATAGTGAGTCATTGCTAGAAAAACTGTGACTTTTGGCTCTTTTTTTTCCATAAAAGGCTGATGTGAAAGAGGAAACACATGCACTGTTTGCTTGATTTTTTGTGATGCAGGAAGTCAAAATCTATGCATCTACTGCATCATAAATATTTTTCTTTGAAACTCATTTTTGAGGCTTGTCATCATATGAACATTACAAACATGTCTTTCTGCACCTTGTTGAATGATCACTGTCTCTTTCTTTGTGCCCTGGCTGTTGAAGGTATGCCTTCGGACACAATGGAGCCACCTGTCCTGTCAGATGCACTCGTTCACAAGTGGACACAGTGAACACAAACACACAAACAGCCTCATATTAAGCATGTGTACCTTCTAAACCTGCTCTCACGTCTTGTCTGAAGATATGAAATGAACAGTCATATTTATAAATGTATTCCCTTTCAAGGCTTTATGCAGTTTTGACATTTACCATTTTGCCCACACTGTAACATTCTCTCTTCAATGAGCCTGTTTCAAAAGATGAATGAAAAGAAAGCAGTAGCTAATGGCCAGTGAAACATGCAGTATAGCATGCGCCAGCTTTATTTTTGTGAGCATGTAAATGTGCATGTAGAATACACGTGTACTTGAAAGTCATCAATGATTCAACAGAGTACAATCTCTGGCATTGCCTCAATTAAGCAAGGAAACAAAACCAGCACTAAGAGGCAGAGAGAGTGGGATACAGGGAGAGAGAGAGAGCGAATATATGGAGAAGACAAAGTGGATAAGACAAGCAGAAGGAAGGAAGAGAGTCAGTGATAGGAAATGACACAGAAAGGCACTGAGTGAATCGGCAGAGAGAAAGGACAAAAATAGGACGGTAGAGGTAGAGACGAAATCTTGGAAAATGTTTGTTAGTTTTTGGTGTAGATGGACCGTTACCATCATGACTGGTCTCACAATGAGATCACAACTGCCTAATAAGTCCTTTAAAGTAAGCAGTACAGCTACGTTTGATCTGTCTTGCTAAGCAAGGGTCAAACAGCGAAAGACTGGATTCATCTCACTGAGAAGATGTGATTTAATGCCTTGGTGGCCAGCTGACTCCATGGCCTCCTCCAGCTAAATCTATACTTCATCTTGTTAGAGATTGTTCCTGTTACTCTTGTTTGCTGACATTTTCCACCACAAGTTAATGAGATGCAATCAATTTCACATTAGGTCATTTTACACATTTTATATTATCCTTCATGTCCCTGGTCCAGAAAACAGAGGACCTAAATAGACTTAAATCAGTCTTCTCTTCTAATTATTGACATTGTTTAGTAAAGTAAACCACTCACGTCTCCCTTATACAGCATGGATGCAAATATGTATAAAATCTCACAAGTCTTATATAACATGTTGGCTGCTTCCACCACTCTCTCACATACATGTACTGCTATATAGATCTGTTAACGCTTAAAGGCTCGTGACATAATATCCTTCTTTCCAGAGGCTTTTATTCTGACATCACCTTCTGGTCGATCATTAAATGTAGTGGTAATGTTTTCATCAATATCAAACGGCCTGGGTTTCTTTATAAAGAGAGTAACAGCCTCAAAGAGCTGCTAATGCTATAATTGTAAGTGAAGAGCTGGGTAAGATAACAGACACAAGTGTCTTCTAATAAAACAATTTGGAGGCAACAATTTTGATGTGTTCAGTCTTTACTTCTTCCCCTTTCTGACACAGGTCCCAAGTTCCTAAAAAAAACATATGTATGCATTCTTAAGAGTCCAAAAATAGGGGGTTAGGATTTTTAAGGCCAAATTGGGGCATAGAGGGAAGCCACCCTCCATCTTATATTCCAACATTATGTAAACAAATGCAGTTCAGACTGCATTAAGAAATAAATAACCTCATGTTAATATACACTTCTAATGTATATAGTTACAATGGTAACTATGAATACTGTCCAAAATGTCCCCAAAAAAATGTTATTCTGAGGGTCCAAACCTCTTATGGTACAAATATAGAAACACAAGAAAACACCAATACTCCCATGGACCAGAGACGATCATGTGAACTCTGTCCCCCAGTTACCATGGCAATGAGAGACCCATCCCAGGGGAGCAGCTGTGCTGTGAATCCTCCAAAAGCTAAAGATGCACCTATGAACTCTGTCATCATAGTTTCCCCCTAAACCCCTCCTGCTTCTCAATTTCAAGCTGCCATCTTTCATCTTTATTTCTTTGTCTTATTTGTCTTTATTTCTTTGTGTTTTCCTTTTTTTTTCTATTTAATTCCCCATGTCCTTGCCATTTTTAAGTAAGATGTAACATTAAAGATCGTTAAAGTTTTCCCAGCTTCACTCTACTTAATCTAATATTAATGATTTAATGTAGCCACCATTACACATGCCAAATCCAGCTCCAATGTCAATAAATCCAGCTCAAGTCAATTAGCCGGGCCGTTAAAAATATTGTACACCAATCAAACCAAAATGTTTTTCTTCTCTTCCTTTCAGCCTCTCTTCTCTGTTCTCTACAAATTCAACAACAGACCTGTATGACGGCAAGTTGGTTGGCAAGGTGCCCCAGTGATTTACCCAATCAGTCTGAATTAACCCTGTTAGGTCGTCTGGTTTACTCATTGGCTTGTCTCATTCTTTTCATAAAAGGACACATGTGGTCTGATCTGTCCAGAGAAAACTTTCTATTAACATGACCCAGAAGGAAAACATAAAATAAACAAATAACATTTCCAAACTTCTTAGTTTTACATTTCGACAACAACAAGTAGTTTTGAATCACTCTATTGTCCGCAAACCTTGTTTATTTATCTTAAAGACTCAATATATACGATTTAGTGGCATCAGGTGGTGAAGTTACAGATTGCAACCAACTCCAGGACAGAGAAAGACAGAGAAACGTGGTCGGCCATTTCTAGAGCCAGTCTACTCTGGGCTCCTGTGAAAACTTGACTTTATATATTTTATTTCTGTCAACAGATCCTTCTAAATCCTACATAATGTAAACTTTTCATGCAATAACTGACTCCATCCCACACCACAGGCTGTTACATAAACTCATACATGTTAACATAAGCACATTTTTCTTCCTACATTCTTGCTAACGGATTATACATGTGTTGATTGGCTTCTCATGCAGCATCTGATAAGATAATCATTGTGATGTGTGTTGTTGCTAAGAGTAAAGACAATGTATGATATGATGTAATGTGTATGGGAGCCATGTTTGTGCGTCCAAGTCTGTGACAACTAAATATATATTTGATATGTTTTGACATGTACCATCCAGAACAATCTGTGGTCTGAAGATTTAAGAGCCATTATTGCTTTGTATAATGGCAATAAGTTGTTAAGGGGCTAGACCATATAGATGATCAATCTCTGAATGGTCTCATTATATGCACTGCAATGCACCGGGCTCTTTTGCTCTCGATTTCACCAACAGAAGAGCGATGAGACGGTAATAGTCGTTTATCTGTCAAACCCCTCTACTCTGATCAGGCCGGAAGGAAGAAGAAAAAAAAAAAACAGACAATGGGAAAAAGGAGCAAGGAAACAAGTGAAAAGAGGTCTGTAGATCAAAGAAAATCAGGAAGCTAAGCTGTTAGGAAACATAAAGAAACATCTTTTAAATGGATCTTGGAGAAAAAATGGGATGTAAAGATCACTGGTGTAGGAGAGAGATAAAAGTGTTTTATGTTCTGGTGAAATCTAGTTTTCATGTACGTCTGCATTTTAGTTTTTATTGATGCTTCATGTGGGAGGTTTTCACATGAGAATGTCAATATTTTTTTAGACATAATTAAAGTTCATCCACTCACATGCACTCACACTTTGCAATTTCGATAATATTTCTGTTAATTGTTCGGCTCTGTATTCATCACAGACACCAGTGTTGCAGGAATATTTTGTACGTCAGAAACACTAATTTAAGCAGCGGTTCATTATCTCACAGGGATGCTTGACAGTGAGTTAAACCTTGAAGATATTAACTGCAATTTATTAGCATGAAGGCTATCCTCATTAATATTTCAGCTTAACTGGGAGTTGGAGATGTAGCTGTCCTGTATGTATTCATGTTTGGGTTCATGTTTTAGTCCTTCATTTTAAGAATAATGTGGCGCAGCATCACTTCTAAGAAGCGTCAGGATTCATCCGCTTACAGACACCAGGCAAAGTCCATGTCAGCCACAGAGGAGAGAAATGGGATTTATGGGAGAGGGGCAGTAGGGTTGCGGGTGCTACATCCAAAAATGCAAAGCCATTATTGATAGAAGCTGAGGGTTCAGAGAGAAAATGTCATTGACGTAACTTGCCCCGTGACGGCAGGCAGCCGAAGACAATGTGACCACTGAGAAAGACTGGAAAAGGCCTTCATAGAAAGACGGCAGAGAGATGTTTGTGTGAGTGTGTTTGTCTGTGTCTGTGCCTGAATGTGTGTCAGTAAGAGAAGATGCATTTATCTTTTGTTTGGGTTGTGCCTTTCACTGTGACAAACAAGGGATTGTGATGTGTATCACATGTGATGCTGTGACATTGTTTTTTTTTTCTCAGGTTATGAGGTTTTATATACAAAAACGTTGTTTATTCAAGATGTAGGAGACGACAGGATGGATCTTTCTTCTCCTAAAACATCATATCCTTACAGCACTCAACCAGATAATTAATTCAAACACAGACCACCTCTTGTTCAAAAGGCACGTTATCGGTCATCTTCCTGTTTGTGTATCAACAGGCATATTGACAACAGAGCGCTGCATCTAATGCTCTCTCCCTTTCTCCTTGTAAGAGGAGAATAACCCCACAATTCCCTTAATGAGGAAAAGAGAAAAGCAATTTTCCCCAGTGTGCTTCCTGTTGTTTTTTTTTTTTCCCTTCTGGTCCCTCGGTTTGCTCTCTCCTCTTGTCTCTATCACTTCAGCTCAGCTCTAACATGGTTTAGAGTATGTCGTCCTAATGGCTATCTCCCTACTGTTCCTTTCTCTATCTCTCTCTCCCTGTTTCTTACTCTACGACTCCTCAGCCATGCGAAGGGTTAAATTATGTCACTGGCACACAGCCAGAATGAAGTAAGAGCAACAAACAGAGATTGTAAACAATATGTTCAGAAAACATTGTTCTGAAACATCTCTTGTTTATTAATGAGGCGATATCACAAAAGAAATTATATGAATGTGAACGTGAATCTCTTAAAATATTACAGCACAGAAGGATGAATATATGCCGTTGTAGTAAACAAAGAATTATATACAGAATGAAAAAAGAAAAGAAAATGGAAAAGCAAACAAAGAAGGGTAGAAAAAGTCAAGTTAATGAATCAAAACAGAGCATGACACTGACATCCAGCTCCTCATATGTGCCTGTCATAAAGATGCCCAGTGATAAATAAGCCTTTATTGCTTTTTCCTATCATTCCTCTCATCTCTCGACCTTGTTTCTATCCCATCTGTGTATGAGCAAACCACTCCCTGTCTCACATCAGCACAATATCAACATCTAAAAGTAACTGCATGGACACTATAAAATATCCTTTTCTTCCAATAACAAGAAAAAGCAGCAGAAAACAATCAAATTTGCAACAGTAATCTCAGTCACAAATGTTTTCAACAACTGAGAGATGAAGTTGTGGTTTAAAAACCCTACCTGGCAAGAGGAAGCAGTTCCAGGTTACAGTCCACTAAAGGCAGATACAGCCACTCCACACATCCCCATTGAAGTGGCCTACTTCTTCTGTCAAACTGGTGTGTGAGTGTTTGTGGCTGGCTAGCTGGGCTGCTGTGTGTGATCCTGTCAGTGTGGGCTAGGCCAACTGTAGTGTGCAGAGACGAAGAAAGAGAGGGAGAGAAAGAGAGGGGAAGAGAGAGAATGCCCAAGAGGCTAAGAAGGTAGACTCCCAAGCTGCACAAACAAGTGGGAAGGAAAGAGGGAGAGGGAAAGAGAGAGAGGGAGGAGATAGAGATAATGAGAAGAGACAAATGAGCAAAGAGAGCTCAGAGAGAAGCATACGCATGCACGTGTGTGGTGTTTGTGTCCGCTGAACATACTAACTGGTCTTTAATGCCCCTCAATGATCGCAGACCTGTCTGCAAATATCATCCGACATATGGGCACATACATGTATTCATTTGTGCCGTCACAACACCCCCGCCCTCCATTTATATGTGAAGACATTAAGGCACTACAGCCAGGTCCCACAGGATGCACAAAGCACACAATGAACACATATCCATTATGAACACATACAAACACATGTAGTTGAAACACACCTCCATGAATCTCACATACGCACAATGCCCCTATACAGTCATAGTTTATATATATAACAATATAGGAAACAGGAAACGTGCCATAATGCAAAAACTTCCTTTAAAGCAAAATGCTCAATCTTAAACGTAATCTTTTTACAGAAGCTCTTGAACCAACCTCAGTTTAAAACGTTTAAATCCTCAATAAATCCTTCCATAGCTTTAGATATTAGATCACAACCTATAAGATCTTATCTTTACGCTTATGCCAATAACTTACCTATTCTGTACTGCCGAACATCAAACTAAACGTGAGCATTTAGCACAAATTTATATTGTTCAACTGCAATTGATCCCCGGCGATAGTTTTATTATTTTTTATTGTTATTGTCTAGCTCACTGTAGATATGTATTGTATGGCTATATATAGATGTGTTTGCTCTCTATAATTGCACTGAGTCACAACCTGCCACAATATCCTTCACTTGAATGACATCAATGCACCATTTTCTATTCAAACAATGCCTCAACAAGGCAGAGACCAGAAAGGACTTCATGAGCCCGGAGAGGGATCTGCCCGGACGCGATTTAACTAGAATCATAAATCAGCGATCCTTGTCAGATAAACAAATGTACCTGCTGTACCTGAGAGGCTAATTAAACCACAGGGTGCTCTCACTCTCTCTCTCAGTCATACACATTCTCTCACTCGGTTATCTTAAGAGCCTCTCTGTGCTACTTATCAGAAAAGGTTTTTTGTGACTCCTCAGAGTGATGAGCAACGTTTGACACTGGGGGAAAAAAAAGGAGAAGACACACACACCTGCTGCTACATGGTTCCTCAGGTCAAGGACTATCCATCACAGACAAAACCATTTCAAGATGTAAATGTCTGACACAAAACAAGAGGCTTTCGCATAGAAAACAACAGTTATCGAATAAACAAAAACATGAAACTGTTTGAGCAGTCGCCAACACCAATCCAACAATAACAGTTATAGAATTCATAATAATAAACTGTGCATAAACAGACAGTAAAAAACAGGAGTCCTCGCCAGCCACAAAATGAATCACACAGCGCTAATATCTTCAATATTCACTCTATGAAAGAATGAACTAAAATACAAATAATTCAGAAGAATAAGCCATGAATGATTTGTTATCTGAACCAAACTCAATATAAGTACTTTTAAAATTAGATAATAGATTTATTTGAATCTATGCTTTTATTAAGCTGAACAATGTGCAAACAGAATAGTTGTGAGTTTATATAGAGCAGCATTTGCAGAATATCAGGAACTGCAGCATAAACACAACCTACACATGGTCAGATCTACATACATTTACATATTTAGATCATATTTCATAAACATGCACACAAACAAATACAATGATCATAATCTCCACTGTAGAAAAAACACCACAAGTCTAAAGAAAGAGCTTTTAGTTTGACCTTCATAAGAGAAGTAGAGTAAAGATACATTACCTTAGACACGGGCATCTGGACAAGTAGTGTGTTTGTTCGCTCGTATGAGTGTGTAAAGTGTGTTATTTTTGGTGTGTGTCCCAGACCACAGCAAAGAATGGCACAGTTCATCCACACACATACACACACACTGACAGAGCACGTGTGCGGTGCGAATAGATACAAGCTGTTAATCCAATGTGAACATAGGTGATGTTTCACCCCCTTTTCCCTGTCTGTTTTTCTAAATGTCAGTTCTTCTTTTCTGCTCCTTCTTCTTCTTCTTCTTCTTCTTCTGTTTCTTGTCTGTGTTGTTTGTCGCGGTCCCAGCTTTCAGCTTTCTCTCCCCCCCAGCTCGATAATAACGTGTGTGCTATCGTGTGTGTGCAGAAGACAGTGAGAGAGGGAGAGAGGGAGGGTGAGAGAGAAGGGGGGTAAAATAGGATTTCATGGAGCGGAGGGTGGGTGGGGGTGGGGGGGGTGTAGAAAAAAGGCAGATGGAATCAGGGAGATACTGAGGTGTGAGAATAGAAGGAGGAATTGTAAAAATGTGATGTATTAGAAACACAGAGGAAATGTTGGTCATGAAAAGATCAAATGTAAGTAAGTCTCAGGAGACTAAATCAGTCAGTGTCCTTCATTCTCCCTCTCTTGTGTGCACCCCCCTCTTCTCCCTCTCTTCCTCTACATGCTATTTTTAGAAGTTGTTCTGTCACAAATCAAAGCACTGAATCAAAACCTATCAAAGAGCAGGATGTTAAGGGCCATGTCTTTCACACCTACTAAGACACACACACACACGCACTCATGCACATGCACACAAACAACCTGAGCTCGTTACAATGACCATGTGTCTGCATCAGCCCTGAAGGGAGCCATGTAAGCTATTCATCAGGCCTTATCTAATCATATCATGTGCTAATATATAATGGGCTTTTCAAATAGCTATTTTAAACATTGTCAATTACACTGCGCAGACCGCCGTCTTCCTCATCATCTCCGTCTGGTTTTAGGTATTTCTTGACAAAACATTTCCTCCCAAAAAAAAATAAAAGTAATGATTGACAATAAAAAAGTAGAATATCAACTTAAGGTAAACTAGATATCCACAATTCCTGGTTTCATTTGCTTATGGCACTTTGCTCTTTTTGCTTAACACTCCTGTTAATTGGTAGCAGAGTGTTTTAAAGTTCTCGGTCTCGCTACTGTTATAAAACACTTGTAGTAAATGTTACAAATGTCAAAAATACTCTATTATTTGCAAATTAAGTTATTATTCCAGCTCCATTTCATGGTCTGCTAAGCACATATCATCAAGAATGTGAGTAATTAAAACGGAGAGTGAAAAGGATTTCATGCTTTGCTGTACCTTCTTAGGGTTGAGCCTACAAGGTACTTATACTTATACTGGCTCCTGTGCTGATGCATAACCGCCATTATATAACACAGTTATGAATAGTTAAAGCTGAGCTAAAATAAAGCCAAACACCAGTCCATCAAAGGGAAATCATTAATGTTTAAAGAGAGACCAGGGAATCAATCCTATGCTACAGGCCACAATGAATAACATCGCTGAGCTGAGCTGTGTGTGTGTGTGTGTGTGTGTGTGCGTGTGAAGTAGATACTGCTGAAAAATTACGACAGGGACAAAGAAAGGACAGACAGATAAAGCAAAATTTCAGGGAGTGAAAGTTAGAAAAGCAGACGTTAGATGGATGAAGAGATGTGATGTTTAATCTTTGTATCCAGTAGATTTTTTTTCCTCTTTTTGTTGTTATTCACAGTGAAACCTCCATCTCAATGTCACCTAGCGGCCAGGTGTCCTGGACACCTCTCTAAATAATGACGATATGGAAACATTCAGCAAAAACTCTACTGCATCGATGCTCTGCTCCCAAATTTATGACACTTTCTTTGCAAATGTAAGATTGAAAGTTAATTGTGAGCAGGATAAAAATAAAAATGTTATTAGAAATGTTGCCATTGCCTCATTTGAGGAAAATGGCACCACCCACTTGCTGACAGTTCAGCTGGGTATAGACGCCAGTCAGCATTTAAGCTTCCTGAAAGATGATCCCTTATCAGCAGACTCCTCTGTTGCCTTCAAATCCTGTTACACACACACACACACACACAAAAATATAGTTTCATCATAACTCCACCGTGATAACGACTATTCATGAACTGTTTCAGTGTGGTGCCTCACATACCGCTTGAATCAATTTCTAAATCTGCACTTCGGAAGATAACAAGAGCCAAAAATAGCTCTCAGTGTGCTGTTTGCCCGTGTGCACATGTGTGCATGCAAGAGTCAATGAGACGAGCAAAGACAACACAAATGGAATTCATCCGTGTCTAATTAGAGACAATGAAGGAGAGAAGCGTGTGTGTCTGTTGCAGAGAAACGGAAAGAGCCAGAGAAATGTCAATCACGTGAGCACGTTCTTGTACAGATGTTGCACTTGACACTGAACTTTCAGACGTTTCACATCTACGATCTTGTTTCTATAATGTATGTATGATGTGTTGATCTGGCAGGGAAAGGTGAGAGCACACATGTGGAGTGTAAATATCTGTTTTTATCATGTATATAAATAATGATATAATAAGCTGACGTGTGTGGCAGCCTCTCTCTAATAACTCACCACTATTCCCACTGGACACCTATTGTCAAAAAAATCACCCACACTCTTTTTTTTCAGATGCTTGTTAGCTTCTCCTCACATTCTCCCGTGTCATTCAGTCTTGTTGTAAGCCACTGAAGCTGTCTCTCTCCCACCACCTCTACTACCGCACCTGTCACTATCTCAAACATACTGTCTGTCATCAAACTATCACTACTAATATGGTTCCTCTTCCTCTCCTTGTCAAAAAGAGTCTTTTTCAATCACCAATAAACTACTATGATGAGTGACTTCTTGTTTCAGCTTCTCTTTCCAGAGGAACTTCTGACTGGTGATACAAAGTGCTGCTGCTGCTGCTGCTGCTAGATATCATCGATTAATGCGTATCACACAGCGGCAGGAAGTCCTGGGCATCAGATGACGCCAGAAGCACACACAAGGAAAGTGTCAAACAGACCGAGGAGGCAGACAAGGTACATTAGCCGGAACGTGCTGATCAGGGAACCGAACGTGGTTAAAAAAAAAAAAAAAAACGCTGCTTTTCTGAAGAGCTGACATGAAACGCCGGGAGCTACAGTAAGATAGTGGCACATCATGACAAGCTGTTGCTGTCAACATGATGCCAGTCGATGTGTTGCTGTTAAAAATCTTTACAGTCAAAATGGAGAATATGGGGATTAATATATGATTCAGTTTTCTAATATATTCTAATCTGAAGCAGAGCAATCGTCTTATTTCTTTTTTTATGTTGTGTTGCTGTTTAAAATGCAGTGTGCCCTTGCAGTGAGATATGCTGCTCAAAAGATGCATATTCATTGACACTTCCTATCTGTCCAGAGCTTCATGTGTCATTGATCACATGAATACTTGTTCGCCCGAGGTGGAAGGATGTAGTAGAGTTGGAGAAACAAAAAGAGAGGCGAAGAGAACTCACCGCATTCCTTAATTTCATCATGAATAAAAAGTTTGACAAGCTGAGAGGAGTGAGACAGTGAGGGAAGAGAAGGAGAGAGAGGGTCCTTGTCACACTGCGTCACTGCTTCCTCCAACATAAATGCTGTATTATAACCAGTTCAGCAGCTAAAACAGATTCTCATAAATGTGAAATGAGACGGCAAAGAGAAAGAGAACAGAACAAGCTGCCTCCAAACCTCAACAGACACTTTGTTCATCAGCAGCAGCCATCTTTTTTCTTCTTCATGTGAGCCTATCCTCTCATGTAGAAAATTTATGCAACTTTTACTGCAGATAGTTTTGCTTTCTTCTTCGGATCAGGGAGAGAGAAGGGAGTGCCAGTTTTGCTCATCAAATGCTAACTGTGTGTGATGAAGTGCGGCTGTCATTTTCAAAATGGCCAGTCCTGCTTAAATTCCCATTTGAGAGTGAGTGTGTGCAGCTGAACAAATTTATTTTTCCAGCAGCTTAGCGGCTAATGCTGCCCAGACAAGAATGTGCCGGAAACTTTCCAAAAAAATGAAGCTGAGACACAAACAGACTTTAAACAGAGATACCATACCGACTCTGATTTAATGGCCTCTGGCTGCTGGTCTGTAAGGTTAAGTGTCTGTTTTTGTACATGAATATGGAGACAAATAAAACTATGCATCGTATAAAGTATTAGTTGAGATGTTGGTTAAAGCTTCTTAATTGTGATTAAAGATCATTAACCATAAAAAAGTAGTATTTAGATAAATTGTGTAGCCAACATCCTGTGAAACAGATGATGTTACAGTGTGGCTGCAAAATAAACTTACAACAATGTATCACAGTTAACTTTCTTTTCTTTTGTAAAATGTCTTAATCATCCAGTGTGTAGGATTTCTGCAGCTTCAACACTTCAACACGATACTCAATCCTACACACTTAACCTTTACTCTGAACTTTGAGTTGAAAGCAAAGCAAAAATGAATAAGTTTGATTCATTTATTGTTAGTTTGTTTTGTTTTTATTATCTCTGCAAAGGATCAGATTTCGTCAGCAGGATGGCACATAAAGTTCGGGACCAATTTGCACCAAACTTGGTGACGGGATGAGTCATGAGCTGGGGAAGAAGCCAGGATTTTGTGAAAATAATGATGCATTAATCTTCACATATAAAGTAAAAGACATATTCATGGTATTGATAGATGTGTAGGATTGTTTGATGGAGAAAGTCACACTCCCAATTTTATTATTATCTCAGATGATACAGATGATCATCATCTACTGTGTAATAATCTCATTATTTCTGTCACCAACACTCAGAAAGACACAGGATTTAGTTATTCAAGTTGAAGTTAGTCTTCATAAACATTTGCCCCAAATCCTCTGTTTACAGTGGATGAATTTTTAATGAAGCTGCACACAAAACAGATACTGGTAAATTCTCATCGTCCTGCTCTCAGAGGGGCTGGAGGATTAGAGAATTCCCGAGCGAAAACGGCTCACGTCCAAAATGGGAAGATCTAGGCCATCTGCTGACAACAACCCTGCAGCAGGGTAACCCCCAAAGTGACATGAGTTGGGAGAAATGGATGTCATTTCTACAGAATGTGTGTGTTTTCCCGTTGGAGTGGACCAAGCTCTCTCTGCACACTTGAACACAACTCTTGAGCAGAGTTATGTGCAGTGCATGCTTCAGATAAGTGTAGATTTACTCTGCTTTGTGCACCAGAGGACAAATGCAGTTTCTGTCGCAGGGGAAATGTTTGACTCAAAAGGTAATTTTCTAAAGCCCCTTTACTGCAAATCTTTCTCACTGGCAGGAATACACACAGCACAGCAAAGATAAACTCCATTCACAGTTTATATAAATAAGTTCTTGTGTTGACTCAGCAGTCACACTGAAGCAGAAATCGAGTTATTTCAGCGCTACCAAGGAAATAATCTTCCATGTTGAATAACTGGAATATTCTCTAAAATATTTTGACACAGTTCTTCTGCTCTTATACTGGGACAAGTGGATATAATGCTACATTTGTGCTGAAAGAAAATACACATGTTTGTAGCTATATTTATCAACTGCAGCAGATTGTCATCATGTTTGGTGAAATTCAAGTTTTAAAGCTTTCCAATGAAGTCTATGGAGGATGTGACCCACATGTGTCTGTCTGTACATGTCTATCTATAGAAAAGTGTCCTCTTTTCTTCTGCCAATGTAAAATTAGCTGAAGGATCCTTCCTGTGATGTCAAGACATTTTGTATTTAAAATGATCCCATTCAACAGAGAGGATGTTACAAAGGCTTTTCCTCTCATTATCTCCCACATTTGACAAAGCTGGTTTTGCATATACAGTAATTAAACACATTTGGAGTCGACTGAATACAAAGTATTTGCCTCTAAGGTACTCTGGAGAAATGCAATCAAAAGTGAACTAGTTTGTCTGGATGGAAAATGTTATGATTAAGCATGCAGTCCCCTGCCTTGAGGACACTGCTCGGATTTCCATTTAATAAGATATTACAGTAAAAGATTCTAATAACCACACAAAAACAGGGTACAGGAAAAAAAACTCGATAGGGAAGGACATGTATGTGTCCAAGCATCGAGAATGTATCAACAGCTTTTACAGGAATAATGATGTGTTTTTCTCTCTACAGAAAGACGTGTCAGATGTGATTTTCTCCATCTGAAACCACGTCTACTCAGTCAAATCTGAAAACACTCTACTCGGATTTTATGAGCGTTTCATAAAGTCCAATATTATTCCAGATAAAAACTGCTAAATGGAGACATCTAAGATCGAAATGTTAACAGAATATGAACTTATGATCAAATCATTATATAAGTACCATATTACCATAATAAATTATATAGGTTGCATTTTAAAAACTTCCATGTGTTGGCTGTTCATGCATCTCCTGTACTAGACAAGTCAAAGAGGATTCCTGTGAAATATTCCTCTTATCATATGATGAAATTGCACTTCACAGTTGTAGCTCAAGTAGTAGCTAGTAGAGAGGAATAACAGAAAATGTCTGTTTGGATTTCAGTTGGTAAAAACTTCATTTACATTTCCAAACAGCCGTTGTGCTGTAATTTATTCATTTCTCCCTAATCCTGTGCCTCTGGATCTAACAACACAGGTGAGTGAGTGTGTGTGTGTGTGTGTGTGTGTGTGTGTGTGAGTGTGTGTGGAGGCCAGTGGTCCTCTACAGCTCTGTATCTCCCCACAGCTCACTATCCCCCTTTATTCATTAAACCATACCCACTTTAGAGCAAAGCAATCAACTCAGAAGGATTTATGATAAATCCCCTCCTTCACTAAAAACCCACCACATATTCTGTTTTAGTCAAAACGTATCACATTACAGCAGAGAGGTCAGTCTAATTCCAGTTTCACTATGACTTTAAAATGACTGATAACACAAAGTGTTAGAGGAAAGCTGTTCTCTTTATTGAACTTTATGCTGCTACAAGTGACTGGTGTTATTTTATGCGTTGTGAATCTTTTCCACACAAGCACACGGCAAGTGTTTCTAGATTTATCCACTCGGGAGAATGTTTCAGGTGTGAAAAACACAGGCGTAGTGTGACTCGAGGGCAGGAAGGGAAAAAGAAAACAATGTTTATTCATTCATCTGATGGTGAACGTGCTCTGAGAGAATAAAGAATAAAGATCATTCTGCATCACTTAACTCCTCCTCAAAGGTTTTATTCTCTTCAAAAGCTGAAGCTTCAAGATCAATGACAAAAACCTTTATCACCACAGATAGAGAAATACAACACATCGAGGTACTTGCTTTACCACATCTATACTGATCGATACGCTGCTTTGGTCAATAGACTTTAGGTTAATGCAATTGACTCGACGTGACCTAACATGACTTGGCATGCTTCTCGAGCTGTTTTCTTAATGAACATATTGACCGCTTCAGTGTGTGTAATGTGTTTATTCATTCAGCTGAGTGCACCTAATTAAGAATGATCATGAGATGAAACGGGCAGGAAAAGCAACATGTACATTTCACGTTACAATGTGTGAGAACATTCCTGCAGGAAAAACACTGCAGCCGTAAAACATCGTTGAGTTTATCTCCTACGCTGCAGAGTCCAAATGTTAAATCTGTTGAGTTCTCGAGCAAAGTACATCAAGTTCAACCTAAAGTAGTTCAAATACAGGCCAAGCTCTTGATCATTTACACTATACTGGGTAATCTGGTGTCACCCTGGATCTTTTCAGATGAACCACATGGACAACAATACACACACACGCAGTGAGTGAAAGGGATGAAAACAGTCTGCTCATCCCGCTCTCTTTCTCTCTTTCATGTGCTGATGAAATGAGGCCCTAATGTACAACAGGTGTGCCATCTACACACGAGGCTATTTATCCCTTTTAATCACCTTTCAGCTCAACTCAAACGAACTGGGTTTTACATTGATGAAGTGAATGGGCTGTCATCGCTGTTCATCAAAAAATGAAAGAAATAAAAAAAAAAAATAATAAAAATGAAGGAAAAAAAAAGCATCACAAATAAAAGAAACAAGAACAAGAAACTGGAATTGTGTTAAAGAAATTAGGCCAGTAAATAAATATCATGTACTATAATTTCAACAAATAGATATCAACCCATCCTACAGCTTAATGCTAAAGATAATAATTATTTATGTTATCCAATGTTCTGCCAGGTATTTTTTTTTTGAGATTATGCATAAAAAAAGCAACTGCAGAATCTGACAAGAAAAGAAAATGAATTTTAAGGAGATGGTCCCATGTAACGCTCGAGGTGACCGCACCACAGCGCAGTAATTTCATTCACAGCTCACTCAGCAACATCCCTCTTTAATCATGGCGGTTGGAGCCCACTGAGAACTTAAAGATCAGTTACAGAGCATCTTTAACCGGACCACCAACCGCTGTGGTGTTTCACTGAGGACACAAGTGTAATGACTGAATCCAACAGTGAATTACATTTGGTTTTTGATTCTTTTAGAAACAATTCAGGTCATAATTCTGGACATGTTTGGATTTGATTGAACAGATTTTGATTTGGTTAATTTCACTGCATCCAAACAGTAACTTTTAAGATTTGATAGATGAAGACTGAATAAATATTCAACAAACACAAAGATTCCTTTAGCCCTTTAGCATCTTTTAGCTATTTCTTCAGCTGTTTTAGTTCATTCTCATAGTGCATTTTTTTGCAGCCTGCTGCTGTTTTCAGCAGACGAAAATATCTAAATAAAACACACTGTTTATAAGCTCCAGAGTTAGCAGCACAGTTAGTGACTATTGTAGCCAGATATTTCCATCAGGAGTTGGTGGAAACTAAAAACAGAGCTAAAAGAAGAGATAGTATATTTGTCAGATGAACACAAACATATTCATAATAATCAACAACATTACACAGCGACTGTTTGCTAACTCACAAGTCAACAAACTGTCACTGTGCTAGTTTACCGCAGCTGTCAACACTGTGTAATTTTGCTGAGCTGAAATGTTGCTGATATGAATGAAGTTCTGCATTTGATAGCAAAATATCTACTCCGCACTTTTACTGTAACTGAGCAGAGTAGGACTTAAATTGCACTGAGCTGACAGTCCATTAAAGCAGAGCAACTATTCCAAAGCAAGCAGATAAAAGGCAGCATTTATGTTCCCCAAAGAAAAGTCGGACCTCAGTGGAAAATCGCAATAATGGCAGAGTAAGCTGCAGGAAAGTGATACATGCTACTGAGCATGTGTGCTTGGGAGCATGTGGTGTTGACAGGGCATCTGTGATGGGGGTTTTGCACAAAATATGCACTGCCGTGGGTTCATATGTTTACCGATTTATCTTTGGCCTCAATAGAAATTGGAAATGTTGCTTAGATGTGAGCGTCCATGTGCCTTACCTGTTCAAAATGCGGAACGGGAGGCTCCCTCCTGTGAAGCTGGAGCTGCTTGTCAATGTTGTCCTTCAGGCACTGACACACGCGGCGCTTCTGGTCTGCTGAATAGGCTTCCAGGCTGAGCAGGCAGTCACACTTCTACAGACAGAGAGGGGGGAGAGAGAGAGAGAGAGGGTGAGGAGCGAGAGGGGTGGAGTAAGAGAAAGAAGGCAATTAAGCATCTACTGTCAGAGAAATAAAGTATCTCCTGGTCCTTGGACAATAAGATGGTGGAACACAAAGGAAGAAATTTTGGAAGTACAATAGAAAGCATGAGTGTAAAAAAATGAATGAAAAGCAAAACAAGTTTATGGTTCTGCACTTTTGAGAACTGCACACAAGAGCTACAAGCATCTGTGTGTGTGTGTGTGTGATGAGAGCACCTTCAAAGAGGATAATGATTAACAAAAGAGCTTAATCCATCACAAGCATCAGAGGTGAGACACCTGTGTGTGTGTGTGTGTGTGTGTGTGTGTGTGTGTGTGTGTGTGTGTGTGTCCACCAGAGTTAAATAAATGCAGTATCTATAACTAACATTAACCCGTGAGTACAGTACATGCCGTCACTGTCTGCATGTTTTTATCTCAGACTTTTGGTTTTTGCACGTTCAGTCGCCATCTGAACTTTGTTTTCACGGCGCCACAGACTGTAAAGTGGCATTAGTGAAACAAGATGATCTGCACTTTCTGCTTTAGGCAGAATTTGATACGCGGACAAAATAATGTGACTAATGGCAACATGGTATTCCTAAAAGAGCACAAATCAATACACTTCTGCTGGGAAATACATGATAATAAATATACGACTGCTGGTTAAGTTAGAGTTGGCCGAGTTTGATCAAATAGCTTTTGAGCGAAAATGATATAAACACCCTTTGGCTGAGTCTCCAGGAAATCCTGAACCTGTGATTGATCCCAGACATGTGCAGAATTAATATTTAATGGATTAATGTCTTAGGTCTATGATTTCACTGTTTTACTTTTGATAAAAGACAGATCTTGTATGGAATAGGGGTTTTGATGTAATAGATTATAGGTTTAATCTTTTGCATCAAAACTTTTTTTCCAACAGAGATGTTGATTTTTGATTTTTGTTCTTGAACTCGTGAGTTTTAATGGTCTCTAATATTTTGGATGAGAACATTTTCTGCCAGTTAGTGTCATGTTACTCAAAATGTGGTTGTATCTGTGTTGAATGAAACCAGGAAAACATCCTGGCCCTAAAATAAGCAACATGTCACAGACAAGTTTCTCTCCAGCGATATCAATATTTACATCTTCACATTGTTGTAAATGATCTTAAAATAAATCTTCCATAACTGTGTCTTCTTCATTATCTTCCATTTTACATTTCACAGCTGCAACAGTTGTTTTTTATTGGAAATAAGTGAAAAGACTAAATGTGTCTTCATTTCATCTCCTTATACATTAACACCAGTATGGCTGCAGAGACAAAATTAAATCACCTAATCACATTTTCTATGGAACCAACCACTTGTCTTATCAGCTCCACATCAGCTCCTCTCGTGCAACTTTAGCTGTTAGATCAGAGATGTGTATTCAGTTCAAAAACTGACCTTAATTCTCTGATTTGAGTCAAACATGAAAGGAGCCGACTCTTTTACTATTTGATCATTTCCATCTACCTCAGTTGTTCTGCTTCTGGCCGTGTCAGGAAAACATATTTGTGTCCTGACATTTTTGGGCACGAATCAGGCTATAAATAGGATTTTTCCATTTTGTGAAGGTCTACAGAGATTGACTGGAAGTCCTCAGGGCTTTTTTTGATGCTCATTGCCCTGGTCAGTGGTGAATCATGATGCTTTTCTTTTTCCTGTTTTTTTTTTTTTTTTTTTACACGCCTGTTTTCTGGCTGCATAGATTTTTGCACGCCTTGATCTGCTGCAATCTCTTAGACTATCTGTCTCATTGAATGTCACTCAATGTCCTGTCGAAGATGTAAATGCTGCTGTTGTGTGGTCTACTGACACAAAGTGTTTGGTGGCTAAAGCTTTGTCACTGATAGTGATGCTAATGTCAGGTAAAGAGGCACTTAAAGACGGCGTCAGTGGAAGCAACGCAGACTGTTTTGCTTTGATGCAACATAAAAAAAAACATTGTTGTGAATTATCATAAAACAAAATATATGTAATATGCTGCACAATAAAGAAGACAAAGAACAGAGACAAGATAGAATAAAGACAAATTTCAAAGTCAAAACTAGAAAAATAAAAATGATATGAACAAGACAGAGAAGCTGGTTAGATAACACAACCATTTATGAAATTGAGCCTGACTGTTTTCAATTGCAGCAAGAGATGATGAAATAGTGGCTTTTTCAGAGCGGACAGAAATCAATGTTGATGTTCTTTGATATCCATCATTTGGACTGAATCTGAGTCTATAAGGGCACAGCACAGCCCATAATACTTGGAATGCATGCACACACACATACATGCCAACGTCAACATAAACAGTTTTCCCTCCAGAAGATCATTACATATTATGCCTGTTAGTGGAAATCTAACGATTCTGTCTCAGATTATTTTTGATTTCTAAGAAAAATAAATTAAGGGCACAGATGAAAGATGAAAAACATGTCAGTTTTATAAGAAGCAAATGAAGCCTTGAAACAAGGTGACTCAACCTCTGTTGATTACTTACAAACTCTCTGTCTGTTTAAAGACAAACTGTGTTACCACAGCCTGATGTATCATTAGGACAATGTTGTGCTGCAGGTAGTGGCATCGGATATTTCAGATGGTGAGAAAAGGACAAATAGTGGAAGAGAAACTAGTTGGTCAGTGGATCCTCCTACCGCAAAATAATGATCCATAACTTTAGAAGAAAAAAAAAAAAAAACTGACAGGAGCTTCACATGATGCAGGAGCAGCACAGTCTCCAAACTTAAACTCCACAGAGCTGGTGAGTCAAAGAAAGAAGATTTTAATTTGTAAACTTAAGATTAGTTCTTCTAAAATGTTTGATGTCTGTATGTTGTGTTTTACAGGTCAGGAAAAGTCAGCAAAAGCTTCTCGACAATAATTCTGGCTCCACCCTGTTTGGGTACAATTGACAATTGAATAGACTAATTGACATCAGTTGATTTCATGGCACTTCATGGTCACATCCTGCTCTAAACTTAGCTTAAATCATGCAATACTAAAGACATGCACCCCACCTTCTCACAACACACACAAGCAGACATCTGACAATAATATATTTGGTATTTCTACAGCTGATCAAAATAACATGTTTGTCTTTGTTTCTCTTGTCTTTCCATAGCCTTCAAGCTTCCTTTAATAATTGCTTGGGATGAATAATACTGTAAATGTAATGCATATTTTCCACAATAATCCAGAAAACATTGCCTCATATGGTCAGGTTTTTTGTTTTTTTCAGGCAACTCCCAACTGCCCTGCACTGGAGAAAACACATCTGCCAGAGAACAGTTCAGGATCCCAGGGGCATGAATACACCTGCACATACACACACACACACACACACACACATATATGTCTGTTCGCAGTACCAGTCTGAACTGGTAGTATGAATATAGTCTTGCCGTAGCTACATATTTACAAGATATAATCATTCAGAAATAAAAACAAATGTCGACCAGCTGGGACTCTCTGCTTTGTGAGTCATCATGAGCCACAGGTTTTAGAGCTGCAGGAGGGTTTACATCCCTAATCTGTCAAAGAGGGGAAATGTCCATGTTTACACAGCCTTGGTGTGTAAATATGAGGCGCACAGTGCATATTATACTATAAACCACTTACTGACATCATGCACATTTTGTCTTGGGTAAAGAGAGCAAAGAGAGAAGTAATGAATGATGACAGGTGTAGAACAACATATAGGTCATCCTTACTCTGAGTAACATCGCATACACGGTAGAGCATTTCTATTTGCACTGTATTTTTAAAACTCTCATTTCTCATTTAATTTTGTTTGCTATTATTACATATTTAACTGCATCTATCTGGATTAGTCTTCCTAGTCGACAAAGAATAATCAGTTGTGCCAACAAGAAGTAAACTTTTGGTCACAAACCACATGTTTTAGGTGTGTAGCCATCTGGAGATTTCTATTTCACAGTAGAGCTGTGACCAGATTTCAACCGGATTCAAGTGATAATTCACTTTTTCAGATGCATACTGAATGTTTGTCTTTCATTTAGGGTTAAAAGAACTTTAAAGGCCAAAGAAAACCGGATACAATAACATCATACTCATGTTTGGATCAAAATGCCTTCAGCGTTTGGGCTGTTTTGAGTTTGAAGGGATTCCACAGGAGTCTCCATAGTTCTGAGGCAAATCTTTAGGGATTTTTATGTAAAGGTCATGTTGCTTCTTGGCATTAAACAGCATCTGGGCAGTGACCCAAACTGCAGTCGCAGAAACAATCAGTTACCCTTTTCCAAGACAAATTGTAATTTGTCAGTTTCAGCACCACAGTCAGGTCATGAATGAAGCCATTCTTATCAGAATAATAGAGTGACTATTTGTCTTATTCATAAGATGATTACCTAAGGAACCGTATTAGCTAAAATAGCTAACAGTTCCTTTACTCTAGCTCCCTTGTTTATAAATCCACTCGTGCAAGAGATAAATATGAGAGCTAATGAAACAAAATTCAATGAATGGCCACTGGCCTGCCATAGAGCGGCTAAAAATACAGACAGCATTTCCCCTTAATCAGATTGATTAAAGTGCTCCCTGGTTGAAGCCCTCCCCCTGAGCCATCTGGCAGATGAGTTTTCAGTGTGTCAGTAGACTGCTGTCAACACAGCTCACCTAAGCTGCTTCCGCACAGGTTAGCGTGGTTTCAGTAATAACTAGCGTAACATAATAAAAGTCGGGTGACTAGTAAATCTAACCCACTTAGAATGTTTTGAGCTAGAATTTTTTCCATCTACCTCCAGTCTTTACATCAAGCACAATTAATTAGTTGTTAGCTATTGCTTCATTTTGAGCAAAAAGAAAATCAAAACACAGACACATATATTTTCTGATCTTCTTTAGGCCTGATAGGTATCTGACAATGCAAGAACTTTTCAGGTCATCATAAATTACTCGTAATGCCAGTTTTTGCTGTGTTATGTCACTGTGATCATCAATCTCTCTGTCCCGACTGATCATCCAACCCCAGATCCTCCATACCTTCAACTTCAGCTTCACCTGCACCAATTTCCTCTATTACATACTGAAAATCAGATCTGCTTTTAAAACCCAAGACTTCTGTCTTAAGTTTGTTCACGTACACATATTGCTTTGAGCAAATATGACTCATTTTAAAAAATAGACAGAGGAAGCCAATGAGTAATGCACAGAAGTCTTATAAATCTAATGTGCACACCACAGAAGATCAGGACACTATAATGAGGACACTTATCCTCATTGTGGCAATGCTATTCTCTATATGGTAATAAAATGCATCTAAAACAAGACATAATGCCACTGACCGCACTTGCTATTACAGGATAATGATAATGAGAATACTGTAATGTTTATTTTGGTTGTGTAATATTGCAAATCTCTAAAAATCCACAGAGGGAGAGATGGTGAAATAAGAAACTTGAAGTGCTTGTTATATGAAGTGTTCACATTATACGCAGCCATGCTCCTTGGAGATCAAAGGGTTGTTTTTTTTTTTTTTCTTCTTGTCATGTCCCTATACAGCATCACACCGGGCTGCATCATAACGTATTAGTCAGTGGTGCTGAACACGGTTTGGTGACTCGCCATTCCGTCACAACCGAATTAGTTACAGATGAAACTACCGGCACGTCATTGTCCTCTTATCTTGTACTCATACATAATCAGACGCATACTAGTAAAGTCATTACTCATACATCTGTAATACAGAGACAAAACCTTTCATCTTGTCTGCAGCGTCTCTGCAACGGGCTATCAGGTTTCATTTCTAAGCACAGGGGCTTTGTAACCGTATCATTTAATGGGTTTAAGGCTTCCAATTAAGTGACATGCAAACATGACAGATGCTTGAGCAGTGAACTGATTCTTGGTCCAATATATCATCATTAATGTCACTGGATGTGGAAGCAATTTAAAGACTCTGTCCCTGTTATTCAGGTTTAGGTATATCTCAAACAACAGTCTAACAAACAATCACCTGATCACCGTGTGTTTTCTCCAACATCACCATGAGGTTGTCATTTTTATTTTGACTGTGTGAACCATCAACTGTTGAATGGATTATCGTGATGTTCGAACTGTCTGATGATCGCACTGAACAATACACACCTGCCTAATCTGATACAGATCATGTTTATGGTTAATAAATTACGTTGCAATATAACATAAATAAATACATGTTTTAAATTCCACAAAAAAAAAAAAAAAAAAAAAAAGACGACAGCATGGAATGCAATTTTCTCTCAGTTCAGTAGCTTTCCCACACTCTTTCATCTATTTCTAGTTTGTTTGTCTGTTTTTCAGCTCAGAGTCTTCTGTGGTTTGCCTTGACAAAGTTACCATGAAAAGAGCATGTTAACTGTTAACTGGACTTCTTGGCCGGGGGCCCTTCCTATAGCCACCGGGGAGGATGAGAAGCACATGACAAGTCTAGGCTCTCTGAAGTCAAATGCTGTTTTTCTGAAAAAAAAAAAGTTTTCTTTGTTGTTTTGTTTTCGTGACTTTTTTTTAGAAACGGTGGTGTGGCATATCTACTTTCGTCAGGAGTCGTGAGGTCAGCGATCATTCAGCTTTTCACATAATCATATCAGTTGTGCTTTTATTGCATAAGCATGAATGTGCTTACTTGAGCCTAAGATAAGATTACCATTTAGGTCAGTGTACATAAGTTGGTTATGTTGACATGTGCTTGGGGACATGGACGATAAACACATGAGTGATTATCATATGAATTTCATGGTCATTTTGTTTGATAGTTGTTGTGAAAGTATTTTATGGTTAAATCATTGTTAAACACTGCTGAGAGCATTTCTATGAAAATGGAAAATTACTTCTCCACACTTTTCCATCAAAGTTAGTGAATAATTCAGAAGCTGATTGCCATTTGTCGAGGACCTGATGGAACAGGGAGTTTGATGCAGCTCGGGGGAATACGCTCGTCACCGATGCTGCTGGGCAAGTTGTTGCTGTTGGTCGTAGATCTCAGAGCAATCATATCACCAAGATAGGAGGCCCCTAAGTGATTATATTTAGATGTATAGCCACTGTCACTGCAGTCCTGCCAATCCTTGCTGGCATATTAAATCAGAGAAAAAGCAAAATACGCTTTAAGTTGTGGCTTAACTGTGAGGGAAGAGGTTACCTCTCAGTTCAATCAGACCCTAGAGAGACTGGTCCTGCCCTGGCCATGTTATGGATGGCTACCATAAAGTAGGTATTCTGCTGACAAGAGCCTCTGGGTGAGTATCATTCACACCCTGCCTTCAGACAGCAAGTGGCAAACCTGTATGTCATGTAGTCAATGATGGGCCTTGAAGCACGGAGAAAGTTAGATAAAAAATGGACAGTGTGCACACACAGGACAAACAAGGATACTTACAGGCCTACATCTTATATATACATATATGTTTAAAATGTCTTCTTAGTCCTAGAAAACAGATCATCTGTGACTCAACACTTAAAACTAATCACACCAGAAATGCATCGCTATTTACTGTGTCCACAAACATCACATGAACGTCCTCTTGCACATAATAAACCAAGAACAATCTGACCTTTACTTGTGCAGACGTGCAGGAAAAAAAAAAACTGTATGCACGCCACTATGCTATGTTGCCCTGATCACAGAGCTTTCCTGCTGTCCCACGGCCCACACACAAACCGCCACACTGTGATTTCGCCTAGTTTAACAGCATCTCTGTGTATTTGGTGCATTTCATCTCATCTCCTCTCAATCATTACATCCTCTACGTCGCTTCAAGTGCTCTAATTATTAATATTTCAAAACCAATAAACCGCAAAGTCCACATGAGTTATGATTTGCATGGACAAGTCAAGAGTGAAATCATGTACAACAACAGACCAATGAAGAAGAAGAAGAAGCACAAATCTAATGTGCGATATAAATGTATGCAGACTATGCTGAGAGGAGGTAAGTGGTTTTAGTCATTGTTACTGCTGTGCTTTGATAAGTGGAAATTATTCATGATTTTCATGTCGTTAGTGATGACTCCACTGTGACAATTAGCTCCTAATGCTAATTTCTGGGAAACAGTGACATAAATGAGTGAGTACGCACTTACTGGAATTCTCAGCTTTCATTTGTGAAAACTGTTAGCACATAAATGCAGCTAGTTTTTGGTACAGTATAACAGCAGGAACAGGAAAACATAAAACATAAGCTACAATCTAACTGTGAATAATTAGAGACATCACTGTCACCTCAGATAAGAGCAAGCTGAAGAAAATACAGCCTACACAAACACTTAATGTAATGAAAACACATTCAACCTCTAAACTTATTAAGACATATAATAAGAAATATAATACATGAATTGTTCCAGACTTGATGCAGTGATTATGGTTCTGACTCAAGACTGTGAAAAGTTACATTTAACTCAGCTAAGTATTTAACAATCATTAATTCACTTATCTCCTCGACAATAAATTATACTTCACCAATTTACAATGGCAATTTCTTTCCCATTAGACTAAAGCTGCTGCTCTGATGATGGTTGTATTTCATGCAACAGAGAAACAGCAATTCAGATCCTTTTCTCTAAGTCACTGAACGTACAGTGAGTAAAACCCTTCAATCTGTAGCACTTACATCTCCACCGTCAGGTAGCAGGTGCTGCTGAAGAGAGCTCGCCTCCCTGACGAACCTTTTCTTAGGCCCAACGCGGTCGGCCAAGTTGCCCATGATGACCCTGATGCTCTTTCCACTGGTCAATCACCTCATGCAGCGTCTCTCCTCTGTCTCTGTTTTTTTTTTTTTCGTTTACCTACACCACGATTTCTTGCTTCATCTCTTCCTGCGTCACTGACACAGTTATACACACACGCGCGCGCACGACTTCCCAGAGACACAACCGCACCCCCACCCCACTTCTCTTCCACCCAACACACACACTTTCCTTTCACGTGTAAATCTGGGTTACATCAGTTCTGTTTTGAGCAAGAGCTAAAATAGCATGACCTCCAGCTATGGAGAAGGACAGGAGTAGACAAAAGCAGGAGAGTAGATGGAGAAGATGGAGAGCTAATCAACTTTATCTCTATTTTACTTCAATATGTGCTGATATATTTTAAATCCCCCTCAAAAAAAGGACAATGGACAAAACCAAATCCTGATAAACTCAAAAGACGTCATCTGTACTCCAGCGTGAATTTAATACTTTAGGAGATACACCGCCTCTCTATGTTAATGAAAGAAGAACTAGTGAGGATGTCTGTTACATAATGAGTCAGATGTATGTGTTGAGATGTGGGAGCCACATATGTTGCTGTGTGGTCTCTGGGGAATCAGTGCAAATTTCCAATTTTGGTCTACGCGGATCATCTTCACTCGTGCATGTTGTCAAGTGTTTGTGTATCTTGTGTGGGCAAATGTGGGTCTCTGAGTTTCTTTTCTTTCTTTTTATTTAAAAATCTACCACAAGATAAGATAATTATAGCAGCACTGTACAAATACAGTGTTTTATTTACTTTTAGGCATGTCAAGCATTTTCTGCCTTTATATGGGGGAGAGAGACGGAAATACTTGAGGAAAGTGGGGGGTGGAGGGGTTTGACCAACAACACAGGTCCTGATATGAACTAAGATACTTCGAACCAGCGCAAAAACACATGCAGCAACAAATATTCACACGGGACGCAGTGTGTCTTTTAACAGAAAAGAGGATATGACAGGACCACTGCATGAGAAGGAAGGTGTCCTAAATCCCTCGCTGTCCCACTCCTTCTCTCTGTTAATGTGTGTGTGTGACCTTTGCACAGACAGGCCAGAAAGAGCAATTCAATTTAAGTCTATCACATTACATACATCTCATTTGAGTAAACATAAACATCACACACACAAACGCAGCTGCAGCGAAGGTCAAGGTTCTTCAGACTCCTCAAGAATGTTCTGATCTTTTCTGATCAGCAGACTCAATAGTCCAGCTATTTATGACCGCTGGAGATGTTCTCTCCCTGTCCATTTTGATATCTCCCTACCCCCCTCCCTCTCTCCATCCACCTCACACATTCAAGAAGGTCAACCACCCTATAAAGACTCTGTCATCACTTGAAGATAAATGGACACCAGAGCGGTTTAATGGTTGCTCAGAGAAGAGAAGAGTGATCATGTGTTCACTCTATATGTTTTATCTATATATCATGTAATAAATGTAGTTGATGACAAAAGAAGAACTATTATTGACATAAATGTAACTTTCTTACAGTATTTGTTACAGTACACGTGACAGATACGAGCTAGAACAAGATCAGACCAAATGTATTGTTTCACTATGGCTACTGTTTGTTCCCTCAGGTATGAAATGAACCGCTGACAGGTGTATCAACTATAATAGATGACTGCACATTTTGTGTAAGCGTGTGCGCATGTGTGTGAAAAGGTATTTGACAAGTTGGATGAAGGAATGAGTCTAACGGGGAGAGAGAGGAGGCAGGAAACAACACACACACTCACACTCACAATCTGTTTGCCGTTTCTCTGTCTGTCATATATCCTGCAGTAGTTTGCCATTTTTGGGAGCATCCTTGCAAGTATCAAGCTATCAAGGTGCCAGTGCTTCCTACTAATGATGGATCCGCTACTGTAATATGTCAGGTGAAATGTATTTGTTCATATATGGCATGTCTACGAGGCTACAGGGGGAAAAAAAAGGTCACAGAGAACCAAAAACAAGACTTATGCAATACATATTTCACTTAAGACATCATAACATCAGGAATTTGATAAGAAACACTGCTGCACATCCCGAGAGTTTGTTTAACAAATGTATAACACGTTGTATAGATTCCAAAATATTCCTTTAATTCGCTCAAATTCACTCCGTGCCTCTCCCAAGCTGTTTTACGTAACACTTTCTATTTATATATGGTGCCTAATTGGATAGACTGAATAATATTGGAGCCCTTCCCTTCCTCTTTTCTAGCCTGTGGGACAGATATCAGGCCCCTCTCGCTCTGTCTGGAATTTCAGAAAAAAAGGGCCCTTTAAAAGATTCATAAGCTGCTAATGAGGTTATGCAGCACATTTCAAAGCAAAAAAAAAAAAACAGTGTGACGACAGTGTGCGTGTGTGGGTGTGAGTGAGTGAGTGTGTGTCTGCAGCAGGAAGAGTTGGGGTTTATACATTTGCTTGGTGAAAAGATTAACCACATGAGCAGACATTTGAAACTGAAACAAATTGCAAATGAGTCACAGTGGTTGGATGGATTTCCCCCCCAAAAAAACCCAATCCAGTCTGTTCATCTTATATTAAAAAAAACATCATACATCCACTCTAAAGCTCCTAGAAAAGATTAAACTGATTTGTTCCATCTAAGTTCAATAGATTAAGTTATGGTCTTGTCATTAAATACAGTCGACTTTCACACACATTAACAGCTTTTCCAGGATGATGACACACACACACACACAGACACACACACAGAAACATAATTCTCTTCCCTCTTTGCACAGGTGCCCCAATCAACCACATGGAGTCGCTAATGCCGCAGTATGAACAGGACCCTCTCCAGCTTCCCATCAAAAAAAAATCACCAAGCCAATTATAACTGGTGCAGCTGCTGTGTTAGTGGAGAGTCTGTTCACTCACACTGGAGCAGAAAGAGACAGAAAATGTTCAGCTTTTATTCAAATAAAATTAAAAAGAAAAAGGAAGATGAAAGTGTGGTAAACACAATTAAAAGGATTGCATCTAATTCATGCCTTAATCACGCAGCCACATAAAAGAGTAACTTGTTGCTGCTCTCTCCTTTTCATGCTGGCTGTGAAGAGATCCCCTCTTAGATTAACTCCTCTGTAGGACGCAGGAGACAAAATCCCCCAGTTCCTTTACTGTGTAGAAATGACTTCCAATGTTTTAGTCAAAGCTAAGAAGATGAGGAGACAAGTCAAAAGGATTTCTTTTGAAATTATTTCTATGAAAAATGACATGTTTCTGTTTCTTCTGGACAGATTTTTCTGACTGACTGAACAGAAGAGGGAATAACCACCTGATCACCTGAATGTTGAAGCTTTGGGACTGAGGATTGAAGAGCAATTAATAGAGACAAAAAAAAGGCTTTGGTATAAAAAATGATAAAATTTTCAGAAAGTATGTGTTCTTCCTCTGAATATTAATCTTGCTACCACTAAAAACTCTAGTTGTTTATTCTTGATGATTAATTATAAGGATTGAGAAGGATTCAGTTTGGATGAATGGAGTAAACTCTTTCTTTCTTTTACCACGGTGCCACCCAGCTACACATCCTTGTTAGTGCAAGAATGATGAATCTGCATGCTAACGTTAGCAACACGAGCTGCTTTTGTGGAGAATCTGTGTGGAGGTGACGGTGGTTTGGACACATAATGAAGTGGAAAATTTGTTTTTTTATAGGAGATAAACATGTGTGAAGTGGCTCCAGAGAATATGTGGCAGCTGTTACAGCCGTACACAAACAATAGCTTGAGAGATGACGTGAGTTTGATAAAGAGGGAATGAAAACAGGGAAGACGGCGATGAGCAGAGATGATATGAAAAAAAAAGCATGGCAGTATTAAAGAGATGATGAAACCTGCAGTTTCATGCCCTCACTGCATACTTCCTGAGTAAAAAGAAAAAAAAACAGCAGAGAGAAGAGAGGGAGGGGCTGCTGAGAAGAAGGAGAGACGGACCCACTAACACCACCTTAAAAACATGTTCATTAACTACAGCAGAGGAGCCGAGAAAACAAGAACATTTCAAGATTGAAAAACAGAAAACAAAAAGATTGAACATCTGTTTTTCTATAAAACTATCAAATCCTATCACAGTATCTGTCAGATAAATATCACACCATCCTTGTTTCTTCCCTGCAGCTTTCTGTCTCTTGTCTCTTACGTGCAGCAGTTTTCAATTTTTCACATGAAGACTGTTGTCTAAATACTGCAACGACACAGAATCCAACTGATATTTCAAGTGATTATGAAACTAATCATGTAAACTTGGTCATTAAGTAAGTAATTCAGCTTGTTATGAAGAAGGTAACTGTAATTTTGTAACATGTGCAATTATCTAATTATCTTGGATTTATACCAGGTTTATTACCAGGTTTTGACATGATGCTTCTGTAACATTTAACTAAAAATAGTTTTTGTTGTAAAATGTTGTATGTGTGATAGAGACGAGTCTGAAACAGAGTCAGATCTGACAAAGACACGCAGAGAAAAGACATTTTCATTAGAGCTTTCTGCTAATCCTTGTGTCTTTCTCTGTAATGTGATTTCCACCAGAGTCAATTGCCCCTCTGGCTCACAGACAAAATAGACTGTTCACATTAGACCCTCATTTTCCCTCTCTCTCTCTCTCTGTCTCTCTCTTGCAAAACAAACACAAACACACTCAGTTGTTCCTCTTACCTCCGTCATGTGAATAAGGTAGAATCTCAGCTCTTCTGCATAATCTGTAAAAAAAAATAAATAAAATACAAAGAGATACATTATAATTCTTTCTTTTTGACACCTTTTTTTTCTCTCTTCCTTCATGCCAAACACCAAATCATCCTTCCTGTTGTTTCAGTGTCACTCTCTCATTTCCTGCTTGTGGACAAAGCAACATTTTTTTAAAGTACTTTGATTTCCGATTTCGCAATTTTTTCCGTATTGATGGAAAGCTGTTACCGTAGGTTTAGCCCGCTGGACATCCACACATAATTCACTAAAGAAGTGCTCTGCAAAACAAGCCCGTAGGTCTGGAGACAAGATAAATGATTTTAATCGAATGATCCTTTCCCTTCCAGCACAGACACACACTCAAACATGCATCCACATAATCTATATGTTGTGGTGATGTTTGCTACTTTATTATAAGTACAAACACACACACACACGAACCAGAAGTCTCACCACTAGACTAGAAATCTTGGCAGATATTCAAGATCACACTGAGGAGCAGCTCCGGCCCTGAGGTGCGATTTAAAATGATTAAATATGTTCTCGAAGTGCAGGGATCATCGATTCAACCTCACAGGCCCCCTTTCCCTCTTATTTCTATCTTAAATGGGGACAGAAGAGCAGCTATCCATCAGTTTATCTGTCCATCGATCATCTGTGTCCGTGACGTTCAGTTTGTTGGGTAAAGATTGCACATTGAGATTTTTTCTTTAAAAAAAAAAAACAAACACAAAAAAGTTTGAGAGTTTGTGTTTTCATCTGTCTGAACTGAACAACACACACACATACACACACACACACACACACCGTCAACAAAATCTGATCCTAAATTCTGATTGGTCAACTAAAATGACATCATCTTTTTTTTTGTTTGTTTTTTTTGTTTTTTTTTCTTGAAACACAGCCAGTCCACTTCAAACCGGCGAGAGGAGCTCAGACAAAAACAGACGTGTGACAGAAATAGACTACTTTCATGTGAAATAACACAAAACCACTTCTAATTACATGTTCCTTTAAAGCTCCCACCAGCTCTCATTACTGTTAATAACACTCAGTGAATGCAGAAGTTTGTAAATGAGGTGGCCGTCTAAGAGGATGACTCAAATGAACGTAGATGTTTTCAGATTTTCTGCGTCGGTACTGTTCGGTTTGTTTTGCCACTGAGCTGCACACAAAGAGCACATTTTGAGAATCAAAAAATAAAAAATAAAATAAATAAAAACTGTAAAGTCTCCATTAGGAAGAGATCCTGTTACATGCAACACAGAGAGGAGGATTGACTTCAGCGTGACCTCAGATTTTGGCTTCTGAACATTGCGTTTTTATTTGTTTATTCACTGTAAGAGATTAGGAGAAAATTAAACTTAAGTTTTTTTATATTAATATTTAATACAATATGATATAACAGTTACTAATTATTAAATAGTTCCCTTTGTGTTTCTGCATCCTCTCTCTGCAGAGGAAGTTCAACAGCAGCAATTTATCTTTCTCTTGCTTCCTGTTGATGTGTTTTTCAAGATCTTAATCGAACAGTTTTAAACAGAAGACCAACATCCCATTGTAAGAACATGAGTGCAGCATTAGTCATGGTCAGTACATGATGAAGAAACAACAGCATGTTCAAGTGTTGCCATTGACCAGTTTGAAAAAGTGTGTTTCTCCTCATAACCAACAGCAGAGGTCACTGTTGGATGTGTTTCCTGTGCTGCTGTTTTAAACACAGACTTGTTGATAACATCATTCTCTTTAGTTAATGTTAGTTCAATTGTTTTCAACAGTTCATTAAAATCAAATGCTCATTAACTTTTAAATAACGCTGCTAAAAAAAAGACCCACTGAAATATTTGGTATTAATTAAGTTTGTTATAATCAATTATAATCAATCTGATTCCACAGAAAAAGAAAGAAAAGAAAACTGCGTCTCTTCGTGCCAGAAGTACAATGCCTTTTGCAGATTTTTCACACATGCACTGCAAGTTGTTATTATCAGACTTGGCATCTTGTCAGTGGCCATGCGTGGAAGTAGTCTTTGTTTGTTTAGTCATGTTTGGATTGACACGTGGTAATTTTGGTTTTATGTGCGTTCGGTATCACTGTTTAATATCACTCTTACTTCCCACGCTCTTTAGCCGAGTATTGAGGTGACAGGAACACAGGAAAGCCCCTGTATTGAACTTGCACTGTGTCATTACACGCACACGCACTACACATAGACACACACACATGTCAAACACACCCTTGCTGAAACAAACACAATCCCCCGGCGCCTCTTTCCTGAGTGACGCTGCCGAAGCGAAATAACAATGACAGGCAGCAGGGTGGAGATGTGTGTGTCTGTGTGTGTATATGAATGTGTGTGTCCTCTCATGACACACACACACACATACACACACACTGACAGAGACACGCAAAGTCTACTGAATCTCCACCCCGGTGATGTCCGATTGTTTGGGTGAAGGGTGGAGGTCAGAAGCGGCCTGGACGAGTCCATCACGGTTCTATATCATGAACTCATCGATGCTTGTTCTGCAGTGTTGACTTGTTGCTTTTCTTAACACCATTTGTCACTGTTTTAAAATTAGCTGCACAGTCAATGTGTTATTCATGTTACTGTTGTGTTATTCTGATACTCACATCGACTGTGAACACTACACCTCCTTTAAAACCATTATTCTTAGAACACAGTTTTATCTCAACACCTGTTATCCTTCTAAATCAATCCCATAATCCCGACTACTGCCACCCTGCCCCTTCGTCTTATTTATTGTCACACACCATTTGGTACTTTATGCATCATACATTTAATTCTCAGCAGTGTCGGTCTAAGTGTAGCCCCTCTCCTCGTGCTTATGTCCAGGGCACGATTCCAGATTTCACCCATGTCTCCACTAGCCACTCTAAACATAGATATTTACAGCGGAGTCCTATTTATTTGACTTGCCTGTGTTCGACACAGCCAACCTATTCTCTCCACAATCGCCAGAGGAGGTGGTTGTTTACACCAAGGTGAAATAAAAAGACAAAGTAACAGGAACTTGGGCAGTGTTTTCCTAAATATCCTCTGGTTAAAGCTCAGCTGAAACGATCACTCTAATCACAGCGCTGCGCATATGTTTATTTCCAGTTGTGCTATTTATGCTACGTTTCTCTTTTATTGTTCTGTGTTAAACTGTAAAAGTTCAGACGTAGTTTAATAGAGTAATATATAGATATATTTGGAGATACGCCGTCTGCAAATTTGGCTGATGTTTTGTTGCTTGTGAACTCGACATTACTGACATCTCTGAATTAATCCTCCTTTCATTTACGGTGACTGTGAATATTACATCCGTGACCTTTCTGACCTTCTGTCTGCAAATTTCCAAAGCAAATGATGAATCCTACACAATCCTACCATCCCACCACACTGAGATAAATCCAGGATCTCAACACAGTTTATCGTCAGACGTATTTAACGTTTACGCACCGTCCTGGAGTCGGAGCTGTCTGAGGAACAGGGGACTCTGGAGGACGTTACACCTGCCGGGTTCGTCTTCTCTTGTCACCAACATCAAGTCGTTGTAGACAAACACTGTAACCTGAAAAAAAGCAGAGGCAAAGGTGAAAAAAAAAAAAGAAGGAAGTATAAAAAATAAAATGAGAGCAAGCAAAAGAGCGGAAAAAGTAAGATTTTCTCACATCGTCTCAGCAAGACTTTGCACCTTAGGTAATAATATCTCACAAACGCATCTACAATCCTGTGAGATGCATGTTTACCACCTAGCAGTAATGTCCTCGCACAGGAAATGCAGTTAACACATTGCAATGGCCAAACATAACTTTGCAGCCTGCTGACGGTTAACACTGATTAAGTGTCTGCTGACTTCAAACATGCGTCTGCTTTTAATATGTTGTTTTATATCAAGTGATAAACATCCATGTTCTTACATCAATGTAAGATTTAGACGGATCAGTCTACACGAGTCACCAGCTCATATTTATTTATTGACAGCTGCAACCTTGGAGATTCGATCAAGAGTTTTGCAACATGACTGGTTTTATGCTTCTGCAGCAGTAAAGTGAAAGAAAGTCACGCCAGGAAGAACAAAAATGACAATGAATAAAGAGGAAAAAGGCTTAAAGAATAAAGAGGGAGATTAAAAAATAATAAACAAAAAAGTCTCTGTTGCTTTCAAAGCTACACAATGAGCATAATTGTAACTCATGCAGATGGGCACCGTTTCAAGACAATGCTTTTGCTTTGCAACTTCCTCTGAAGGGTGAATAGGCAGAGAGGATATTTCTCATGTAGCCAGTATCTGGTTAGAGGTGTGTGTGTGTGTGTGTGTGTGTGTGTGTGTGTGTGTGCGTGTGGGTGAGAGAGTGACAGGGGTGAGGGGGTTTCAGTAAGTGGAAGAAGCTGTAAGTAAAAGTATACAACAAGGACAAAGTGTGAGATAAGCAGCAGATAGAGCAATGTAGACTGAATAGATGATATAATTTAATAAGATTACACATGCACAAACTCACTGCTTTTATTACATTTTAAAGTAAATTCATCCACATCAACAACTGATGTTTAATGTAATCGTAACACTAAACCCATTAAGTGTTATTTGAACATAACTACTATAAGTATTGTGGAGCTAATACCCTGTGTTTTACTGTTAATGGGTTTCTCTGCCTAATTTAATTCATTAAGCATCGACACATGCTGTGTAACTCTAGTGACAGTGTAATTAGCAGATTTTATGAGTTTAAACTGATTTAATTACTTGATAGTTAGAAATAAAATGATTAACCTGTTATGTTAAATGTTTGTAAATCATTTGCCATCTTTCTTCTTTATTAAGTATCATTATGATTAAATCCACTAAATGTGTTATGTCCAAATGTCACTTTGGACTTAATCCAATTTGTGCAACGTTCTGCTCATAAATTGTGTACAGACATTAAAATAAAAGTGGTGCGTGTTTGTGTGACACCGTGCATTTGCCTCTAGGGCAGACTCACACAGCTCTAGTGTAGTAAAGAGTAAAAGCTGGAACAACACAGAGAGATCATTAAAAACAGCCTGTCTAAAGTAGCACAGTGGAGAGAAACTCCCTCCTGACAAACACTGGCTGTTAAATATTTGTTTTATGACTGACCCCAGAGAGAGGGGCTGAAATTATCTTCCATGTCAGCAGACATTGCACTTCACTGCACCGTGCAGCAAAGATTATCTGACAGGGCAAATTAAAGAACTGTGGCGAGAGCTTAACTCAATAAAAAAATTTTTTTTTTTTTTTTTTTTTTTTTACAGTACATTCAGTACAGCTCGCTTGCTTAAAACACCTCATTAACAAAATATCAGAACAATGACATATCAAGCAGGAGTCCCTCTAATGATGGATTACAATTTAGGTAAAGTTGAGCCCATTTACTTGTATCATAAAACAGAATATCGCTGTAAGGTGATCTTTTCATGAAAGGATTTTTAATATATATATCGAAAGAGCTACAGTTCCTTTTGATACAAGAAACAGAATTTCTGTGACACTCAGATCTCTCCTCCATCATAAATGATTGATTTTCCTCGACTCATATGGACCTGATAGTTCAGAGTTGTTAGAAATCCATCAGACATGTTCAGATGTACCTATATCGTCTCGCCTCTATTCACATATAAAAGAACAAATCTAAAACACACACGCTCGGATCGACTGTCATTTCCAAATAAACTAACTAAAGTCAATGTGTCAAACCAAATGTTTCTCATTGTCCTGATCATCTCCTGTAATCTGAGGAGGAGCCGCCCTCCATCTTTGTTTTATCAATTCAATTATAAAAGTCTTCTTAAGAGTACAAAAGAAAATCCGAAAATCACATTTCCTCTTTCCTCAGAACAACTAAGATCAAATCCTGCATCTTTTCGGCACCGGTTTGTAGCCTTTGGGATTTCCTCAGATTACTTTTAGATCCAAAACTTTAGAGAATAAAAACGATTTCTCGGCCATTTCTCAGTAAACTGGACTAAAGACTTCAAGACAGATTATTTAATACACAGTGAACATGTAGTAAATGTACAAAAAATAGAAATATCTAATGTGCATCAAAGCAACATATAATCACATCACATGTAGAGACGATGCTACAGATGTGTTTATATTAGCATCATTTCCGCACCGATGGTACTCACCTTGAGAGAGTGGTGCTTGCTCTCGTGTAGTATCATCTCCTCAGATAAGATCAGCGTTCGACTGCACAAGTCAAGAGGCTACAAAAATAGATCAGGACATAAAGGTCATGAACATAATCTTCCCTTAATCTCATTCACTGTCAATTGTCACACATCAGTGACCCCAAGTCATGTAGCTCCTATTATTGCTCTTAGCATTTGCATAACATCAGCATCACAAACATATGTTGAGCATCAATTAGTAAAATAAATAATACCAAATCCATTTCAGCTCCAAATCCAAACGATCTGCTGGAGAACTAAAAGTTTGTTTGTTTTTTGTTTCTTTTTTTATGCTGTGAGAACAACAACTGAAAGTTTGTATGAAGACAAACAGCGAGCAGTGAGGCGGTAAGTGTGGTCTGCGTGTAACAAGACACAGTCGTTTAAAATGAACCTTACTGCAACGTGGGAGGAGGGGACTTCCTCTCAAGTCCAAGGTTTGAAAAGAGGACGACTCAATGTGTGTGTATGTGAAACAGGGTCAGAGTTGCATGTTTCTAACTTTACAGGAAGTGCCCACGCAGCCCCTCCATTTTGAAATTGTAAAAGACCCCGTAATAGAAAATGTTATATTATATACTACTATGATCTTCTTTGGTTACTTATTTTCTAGACTCACGTTGCAGTGACACGACAGAAATTGTGTTTCACAGCAACGACATGTCATTTGACTCTGGTTCCTAATTTGGATCGTTCTCCATTTATGAAAATATGACTCTTTTGTTATTATTATCATTATTATTGTTGCACTGCACAAGTATATTACTCAACAATATGGTGCACACAGTTAAAATACAATTAAAGTAAATCATGCCCAACGTCCAATTAAAGGGCTCATTCTTCTCTACTCGTGTGTAAAAGATAAAAGTTAAGAAAACAGTAACCTTTGGTATTTTGTAACAAAACAACATCAACATCAGTTCCTCCAGTTTCCTGTTTCTTTTCACAAACAGATGAGTGACGTAACCGAAGAGCACATGTCCTAAAGAAACATCTAAAACATCTAAAATGTGAAGTGTGTAAAAATAGAGGCCATTAGACTTGCAAGATAAAATATGTATTATTAGCTTATATATTTCATAAAAGCACAACCACAGAAGTGTCTACTTCCTTAAGACCTTCCTGAAATGTGCTCAAACATAATACAACCATCTGTTGCAGCATTATACCGCAGTGGACTGGTACTGAGAGAATCACTGTGTCTTATTGGTTTCACATTTGCAACATGTAACCATGACGTGACCATGTCTGGTCAGCACCTCCGCCCTCATTCTTTTTTTTGTCTTGTGTAATAAAAATGATTTGGCATTTTGAGAGACAGGATTGGAGTAAAATGAATTTAATACAGTTAAAATTTTAAAAAATGACCTACCTGAACAAATATAGGGAAGATAAGGATCTTGGGTGCCACTTTGACGTATCCATAATTGGCGTGTGCCGTATGTGAGTGGACAATTGTACAGTTCTGGTAATTGGCAAAATTGGCATTGTGCTGCTGGTAGGTGGGTACGCCGCTGCTAGTGGAGGTGGACGCCGTCTTTGTCGTCTTAGAGTTGCCCGAACGTCTTAAGAAGCCAGTGCGGCTGGAGAGTCCCCCGCCACCACTTCCTCCACCTCCGCCACTCATACCCACACCACCACCCTGGGACTGCGAACCAGAGGTCTGTCGTGTGGGGTATAATCTGGCTGCTGAGGGAAAAAAGAGTAGGTTAAGCAGGTGAGTATGACGACACAGATGACACAGAATGAATAATCACTTTCATTATGCTTAAGTAGATTACCTGAGAAAGTCAATGCCATTCTCATATCTGTACACCATATATGAGGGTGAAGCTTAACACTGCAGACATTTGTATTTAATATATACAAACTGTTGCAGAGAAAACCCCCTCATCTAAGTCTCAGCAAGAAGACAAAAATGAATATTTTCTAAATTTTCTTAAAAACTCCCCAGATGTTTCTGGTCTCGGTGTAGTGGAGATCTGACTAAACAAGATGAGATGTTCAGTTATAAAACTGGAGCAAAAATTGTCCAGAAGTGCAGCTGATTATGAATCACTCGATCAAATCTGTGCCTCCAGTACAGGTAGCAGATACACAATGAGAGAAATAATGAGCAAAATTTCATATTCCAAATTTTCATGGGCCCTCAACTGAATAATTTATTCCTGTCTTATTGTTTATTGGGTTACTAGGTTACCAGCTAGTTAGACACAGGCTGCAGCTGCAGGTTTCAGGGTCGTGTTCTCACCAAATCACCCTCCTGCGCTCAGCCTGTGATTTTGTCTTCTGGTGCTCCCAAAGCAGTAGGCAAGACAAGAGGACACATATTGGGATATTGAAGTGTTATATGGTCCAAACTTCTGAATAAAAGGTGCGGTAAAATAAAAAATAGAACTAAATGAAGCTGTTGTATCACCAGGGTCAGTTTGCCAAATTTTGAGTGAATTCAATCGTAAAATTAACATTTATCTGAAATGTGATGTCGTGAGTTGTATATCACTGGGCCACATCCAAAGAATAAAAGCAAATTTAAACAAAGGCTTCCAGCCAAAATACCCACACAATGTTCATTAACAAAGTAATGCAGGAGTAAGATCATGACGTGCAGATCTTACCTAATGTTCCCTGGCTGTCTTGGTAAACAGGCCTCAAGATCTGAAAGAAGCATAATACGAAATTACATTATTGTTATTAATAACACTTGTTTCAGATGATATTGAAACTACTCTAGAATATGAGATGAAAACAATGACGTAAGAGCTGCAGCAGCCATTGTTTTGTTTACAGATATAATGAGAACTGAAGTTTGAGCTGTCATGAGAAATATTTCCTTATGGAGACAATTTTTCCTCTGAAATCACCAAGTTTAGATTTGATTTCATTTCATTCAAGCATATGTCTCCTATATCTTCGGTTTCTGCTCTGCAGTTTGTGTTTCAGGGCTCAAGCTGGACATTATCGTCTGTGGTTTCTTGCATGACATTGAATTTCGTTTCCAGGAATCAGCTGAGGCTGTTTGAACTGCACTGGAGTCAGTGAGACAGTGATGGTTTCTACTTGTCATAACAAATAACAATCAACTGAGGGAGTAAAGAGAAAAAGATGCTTCTACGTAACATGTTGTTCACATTAATACACGGGGTGAGTTACGAATTGGAAAGTCATAAAATGTTTAAAACCTATCATTAGCATGATTTTCTTCCAGCTTATAAGGATAAATATTATCTACTGTGTGGACTTTGAAAGCACTTTGTGACCTACACTATTGTGTCAATGTGATATGTCACCAACATGACCCATTTCCACGGGGCTTTGGGTATATTTAGCCCCTCATAGCCGCCATAAAACCTGACCAAATCTTTGTTTCTTTTTCCGTGTGGGATAAAAAGGGGTGGTTGTTTGAGGGTCAACGATTTGTTCACTCTTTTCACATCTAATCATCTAATCACTTCCCTCTGGTTTCCCAACCAACCTACACGCCTACACTTTTTCCCATCAACATGTTGTCTATGTCTCCACTTCTGCTCTTTGTTCTAAAAATCAATACTTTGCCATGCACTAAAGAGTTTATCTGAATCAGATCAGTCTGATCAGTATTTACAGGTGTAAATGGATACTGCATGATGCACACACAGGCACTTACACACACACACAGAGACACACAGAGACACTCAAACATAGAGGAAAAGATGTGAAATAAAACTATTTAACTTCACTATCAACTCTATTTATTTATGACAGCAAAAGTACTGAATGAGTTAGAAATGTTTGGGAAGTTTGAAGCAACTGTTTTTTGGAAACTGTAAGCTGAACCTAGCCTGCAATCAATAAAAGACAGAGTGTTCTGCATCTTGGATCGTTTGGTTCAATAAATTTTTTCCCTGAGTTGGTTAATAGGTTAGTATAGTATCGTACCGTATCGTACTGTTATAAAGAGGTTAGCTGAGGAACTCAGTTGAGTCTTCTTGATTTAATGAGTTTGCTTTATTTTATTTTTATGATGAAAGTTTTTAACTCATATACATGATGTCACTAGATGCAACCAGAAGTACATGCTATATAAAACATCATGTACATGTCATACTGTGCATGTACATACATGTTATTCTTAATGCAATACTGTGAACTATATTATGGACCAGTCTTGGAATACTGTATGTGAGTTTTCATTCTCAAAAAACGCATTAAAGTTATAATTTTGTTGCATTTTTATCTCTTTTGTAAATATTGTTCATGGCACACAGATGATGTATCTATAGGATACCGGTAAGATAAATGATACTTATGCATTATTTTCCTCATATGAACTGTGTTTAACTGCCAACGCTTCACATAGTACAAACATACAATATATTATCATGCATTTTTTATGTTATGGTCTGCTCTTCCTATATGTCCAAGTCTAAAGACCCATACCTACATTAACTGTATGTAGTATGTTCAAAACACGTTGTAAAGCACAAATCAGTGAGACAGCAGTAACCCAAATGGCTCAGACATACTGTAAATACAGTCCTTCTATCTATCAGCACCGGGGATGTAAGGTAAGGAGACATATCTAGGATGAGCCACCATATGACCATGGTGAGGATGAGGAGGACGAAGAAGATGATGAAGGTGCAGCCCACCACCAGTCTGCGGTACCTGGCTTCCAGGGTTGATGGGCGCCAGGATGATGTAGTTGTCTCCGTTGGACGCCTTCACCCTGGTTCCCTTCAGTGTGGCAGTGTGAGGGTGGTGGAGGTGCCGCGGTTTCCCATCGAGCTCCTCGGCCGACCCCCCCTGGGCCCCCCACGACAGGGTTCCCATTCCTAAGCCGCTGCTGTTTCCAGCCTCTGAACCATTTAGCAGCAGCCTGCGGGCGGCGGTGGCACGGTGGTGGGCTGGGAGAGGAGGCACAGCTGGAGGGGTTTTGCTGGTGCCAACATCTGGTACGCGCCTGCGGGTGGGGGGCGAGGGGGCGTCGTAGTTTGAGGTGGAGGACTTGTAAGAGGGTCGATGAATGAGGCCCTCGAAATTAGGCTTCGCCGAGGGTCCGGTGCGCCACACCACCACTGTGATTTCATTGGCACTGTTTCTATCCACAGGAAAAAAAAAAAGATAATGATGAAACCGCATGACAAATGACTGATGTCTGTATTGTCTAAACATAATGAATAGTGTCGCAAATAGAATCAAACGCAGTTAGACGAGTAGAAACCCTGAAATGGAGATTATGTTGTTGACTCCGGATAAATCTTATTCATCCTCTAAAATTAATGATATTTATACAACGCAGCTCCTCTTCAGTCATAAATGTCAGAACGTCTCTCTGTCTATTAGATAATTGTTACAAATCACCAGTCCTGAGTCCAGATTAAGCCTCTAAATGGGATTCTCTGACTATTTGACTTTAAGTGTCCCATAACTCTCTCTGGTGCGTTGGAGTCGTTACCTGATCGCGTGGGCTAAGTCCACACATTTCCACTGCTCCACTGGCTGACCGTTTAACTGCAGGAGTGTGTCCAACTGTTGCAGACCTGCCAGATCTGCTGGACCCCCTGCCAGGAAAAAAAAAAAAAAATCAGATTTTTACAAACTTTCAAACATCTATCATGTTGTCCTGGGTTACACGACTTCTAAAGGGAATGGTAAATTAATGTGCAGATGAAATATTAAAATGAGTATTTGACGGAGATGTGATACTGTTCACTAGCAGGGTTAATGACGTGATCAGCTTGTTAAAATACAGGATGAACAGACAGGCAACAAAACACCCACATGACATGAAACTTTCATGATGTATAGGGCACATATGTGAGATGTCACGCTGTGGTCAATCGATGTGAAACGAAAGCAACTTTCACTGTAAATAGGATCAATAAATCAATAGTATTTTCATGTTACAAATGTTAGTAAAAGGAGGTCAACTGTTGGAAATCCCACAAATGAAAACAAGCCAGACAGTTTTATGATTCAGGGTTTTGATAGTTGAATGAGAAGTTACAAAGAGAAGAAACAAAGTAAGATTGTTCAAGTGATTTAAGTCCAAATATAAACCAAACAATAAGCTTTCGCTCTCTGGAGAGGAGAGTGTCTGAGTTTTATCTAAACTGACATGTGGATGCAAAACTTGCCTGGATCAACAGCCTGTACCCTCACAGGAGAATCGGAGCAGATGGTGAAGCCATATCCATCCTTTCCTCGAAGGATGGTCACCTGCAAAAACACACACACACAGAAACACACAGTTATCTTACAATAGGAAGATCATTCCCTCTTTTCCCCCACTGCTTGAGAAACCAAAAGTAGCATGCTGGCAGAATAATCGACTTCCTTCCTATAGGATGATTAAGTAGATTTTGATTTCTGCTCCTACTTCCTATTAAAACAGTCTTGACAGCAGTTTCCCAGTGAACTCAAATAGCTGCATTAATGGGAAAAACAAATCCAATAGATGAAAGACAGACATTGTTCAGGATTTCATATAATTAATCTACCGTAAGCAAATGACTTACATTTTATAAACACAAAGCTTCTCAGACAAAAACATACACGTCAACAACAGTTACACCCTAAACAGCAGCTACCAACTGTAAAAAGTGCATCTTTATTTTTCCACGTTACACCCAGAGATTAAGAGACACTACAAAAGGATAAAACGGCAAAAATAACATACATATGGCAATTTTGTATGATAAAACAGAGATAATTTGTGATCAGTCCTGTAATTCTTGTGTTTTAATCTAATTCTATCTTGTGTATTTTCTGTCAGTCAAATCAGTTTACCTCACCTCAACATTACAACACATTATTTTAAAATACAACATGTCCGTCTGCTAAAAGTACCGGATTCACGCACACCGTGTACATACACAGACAACGCTGATGTCTCTTTCCCATTGTCTCTCTTTCTCTTTGACCCTTACATCGTCATTTTGTACCTGTGCCTGAACGTCTGAGCCAAAATCAACAAAGTTTCATCCAAAACATCTCACTTTCCAACCTTATCTGCTGACGACCAGGGCCCTAAAACACACACATACATCCCCGGTCATGTCTCTCTCTCTCATTTTTTTTTTTTTTTTTTTTTTCTCTTTTCTACAGCAAAGGGAAACTACAAGTATATGCAGCAAAATAATACCCATGAGCAAACTATAGCAACTTGGAGAAATACAGTGATTATTCAGGGGCCTGAAGCTTGTGATGACCCTAAAACGTCGGGTACGATCGTGGTTTCTTATAGTCCACTGCTTCTCTGCGTCCTGTGTCACATTGTTTGAGGCCACAATTCTTCTAACATATTTCTTTAGCCTCAGGAAATTTAAATTTCTTTCTCTGTTTCAGGCTCCAGACACAGCTGGAAAAAATAATCATGATGTTACAGAGAATAACAGCTGACTGTTACCTGTCTACATAAAAAATAGGAGTGTTTTTGTATCTTCTTTGATGCATCTGAAACTAAAAAAGGATGCACAGCATGTGAGAAAAACCTTTATTATGAGGACTTTGACCTTTCTATGCAATGCACACACACACACACTGTCTCCTCATTTTCATTCATGACAGAACAAGTACAGACCATATTTTGTTCAATTTTGTTTAAACTGTTGCGCTGCTCTGTGTGTATGTACGTTATGACAACAGATGGGTAGAAACTACTCATCTGAGAGTCTGGCTGTGACAAAAATGGGGATAAACTGGGAAAAAAAAATAGAGAAAGAAAATAATGAGATATACAGAAACTGAGACCATGACTGTGAGAGAAGAGAATAGAAAACAAAAAAACAAAAACAAATACAAGGTAGATTAAATAGTGACAAAAGATTTGAGAGTGAAAAGTGTGAAAAGTGATGGTGACAGAGCAGATGATAATGACAAATAGGAGAACAGATGGTATGGAAAAGAAAATTTACTGGATTTCACAGAAGGTAAAAAGCAAAGCCAACGTTTGCTTTCGTTCTTTCTTTCTATCTATGTGTTTTTTTAATCCAAACAAAAGCTCTTTCTGTTCTCAGAGGTACCTAATTTGGACTGATTCATCCAAACTCCAAAACCTTTACAGCATTAATTCAATTTGTAACCATAGTTCAGTCCAACAACTTTCACTCCCTCTGGTCTCTACAAATGAAAGAGCAGTGGGATTATTCTCAGACTAGAGTTGAAAAGAGGACACTAAATTAAAACAATAAATTAGTGAGAATGTTCTTTAACTTTATCTTTTTTCTCCTTATTCACTGTATCAATCCCATGACATATTTTTGTAGATGAATAAAGATAAATGAATGAGAAAAGTTTTCAGCTTAGCATAAAATATTTAAATTGTATGAGCAGGGACTTATTAATAAAATGAATAATTCAATTCAAAGAGACTGTGAAACAACTGACTAGACTAAAACATAAGACTTTAACTTTAACTTTTTTGTACTGAAGTTAGACATAGCCAGTGGGGGGTGTACAGTATGATTTCATGCATGTGTGGCAAAGCCTTTCCTCTTTTTACATTCATGCCTCAGTGCTTCTTTATCTTTTCAGACATGACTGCATGAAGCTGCGTCTCTGCCTGATGATGACATTACAGGTCCTGTCTGTTCTCCAACGGTGCAGCAGAAATAACACAGACTGAAGAACTTTAACCAATTTCACACATTCACCCACAACAGTGTGTATGTTAGACAATGTTATCTGGGTCAGTATGTTCAGCGTCTTGGACTACACACACACACACACACACACACACACACACACACACACACACACACTGTGTTTATGCAAGTCATACCAGTCTTATCTTACATTTTCTGTTCCATTCACCATAATTGCAGATTCATTATTGCAAATATTCTCCTTTCATCCACAACTGTTCTCTCCATAATATCCTTCTCTCACTTTACATGAAGAATAAATAATGTAAAAGCCACAGAGCTGCTTCTTTTCCATACTCATGAAACACATCCTTTAAACCTCCTGCCTTCGTTTACAGGCAGTTACTCCTTTTCCGGATGCGTCAGACACGCAGCAGCTGAAAGTGCTTTTTTTTTTTTTCCTTCTAAGATTAAGATCCAACAGCATGTAAACAAGGATGTTGCAATTTAAATTTTTTATATACAGCCTTTGCTGTTTTTCAGTTTTATAAATTATCGAATATAATTTATCTTCTTCAAATCAATTATGGAAGCAGTTGATCGAGGATTGTAACTTTCACTGCTCCATACTCTGCTACATTTCTCTAACACACACACACACACACACACCTGTGGCAGCCTGCATCCAATGCACAGGTGGCACAGACCGTGGATAGTGTGCATCACACCTCCACCTCCTCCTCCTCCTCCTCTTCCTCCATCTCCAGTGTTTAAGTCTGCAGACAGCACACACACACTGCGTCGCTGACTTTCCACCTGGCCAGCGCCTCTGCAGCCCGAGTATCTCCACAGCCTCCTCTGCGCAGCCGAGTGTGTGCTCCGGGGGCTGTGCTCCGACGGCTGAGTGGATTTCAGGGTGTTGTGGATCATCTCAGCAGCGACAGCCGCCAAACGTGCGGTTGGCTTGGTTTTTAGTCTTACAGTGTCTACTGCAGTCCAGCTGAGATGGCTGCAGATAACAATATTGTATCTCACCCCGGTGGAAAACAAGAATCTGTCGAGTAGAACAAAAATGGTCTTTGGAGACTTTTTTTCAGCCAAACTTGCCGTCACTCTGCATCAATTTCCCTCAAATAAATGTAGATTCAACTTTTTTGGTTGCAACTCTTTGCAGCTGACCTCCAGCTGCACTCTTCAATCCATTCATGGGTTGTTTGTATCAACTCCAGTCGTCAATGCATCAATGTAAAATCCTGTTTGCAAGTTGTCAAGTTTACAAAACTGTATCCATCATTTTATCCACAGCTTCAGGTCTTCCTCGTCATTCAATCTTTCCCTCTATCCTTTATGTTTCCATTCTCTTCTCATTTTACATCAGCTCGATCTCATCAGACGGCGTCCAGGTTCTTGTTTTGCGGTCTGAGCAGCAGTCACAGCAGCGCCTGAGATCAGCTGTGTGAGAGTGTGTGGCGGCGTCATGTAGGCGAGACTGGCGCTGGCCCGGCCTGTTCAGGCCACACTGTAGCTCCTGGCTGGGGCACTCATGGGAACTCTTCAACAGCAGAAGAATAGGAGGAAGTGCCTCCCACCGCAACCCCCCCTCCTCCACACACATACACACACAGACGCATGCACACATGCACTTTTGCATACCTCGCCACCCCACAGCCAGGACAGCTTTGTGTGCCTGCCTCCGATAAGACCAGTTTGCTTCCTGAGTCCACACTATGAGGTTGTGAGAGGTGCTACAGCTTTCAGTCCCTTCGCAAATATACACTGTAGTGACTAATATAGGTGGCACAAGTGAGACATGTATGAATCAGTGGGAAAGGCAGGATTTTAAATAGGGCCAAGCAGGCAGGACTTTGAAAACCATTGTCCAACAGTGTACACTTCACTCCATGCTAATGTTTCTGATTACTTACAACTCCAAGGACGAACAACTTTACTTCTCAACAAAAGAAAATTACGGCAGTATTGTTTGGAGCACATACTTTTTCCTCACATACTCACACACATCAATCAGACTTCGCACCTCATCAGACTCTTTCCACCTTAACTCCCACAATCCCCAGTCTCCGTCCAGACATTATGCTTGTTTGTTATTTTTTCAACTTCCATATTTCCTCCGCTTTTCCCTTTCAGCTGCTCCCCATCAGCCCTCTCACCCATACAGTACGGAAATTCACAAGTATGTGAACGCTGACAATCACATAACCCACCTCCTCCTCTTCTACTTATCCAAACATTACTTTTATTTTTGTTTTCAATGTCCGTATGCCTGGGAAAGAGGCGGTAATCTGCAAAAAAATAACAACAACATCTCGACAGCAGTCACAGGAAAAACTTGTTAAATTACCGCTACAGCAGTGGCCAGTGTAACCTTTAGCAACCCTGTTAATTCCCAGCTTGCTCTTTTTTTCCTTTTTATTATTTAGATGTCAGGCCCGTGGAATGAAACATGGACAGAGACGTGACAGGAAAAGAGAGAGATGAACGAGGAATGATGCCGCTCTAGTCGCTACAATGCTAATAAAGTGGCAGAAAAGGCTGTTGTCTTAAGATGCCTTCATGCCAGTGGTAATGGCAGCTTTTCTCTGTTTGCCTTTTCAAAAGGGCGAGGGTTACCCGTCAAGCACACAAAAACACTTTCTCTCTCTTTCACGCTGTGCTGTTCACCTCTAAATAGGCAGAAGGACGGATTAGAGGGAGGGTAGAACGGGAGAGAAGAAAGCATGTCTTAGGGAGAGGAGTGAAAGAAGAGTTTGAAAAGCTTGTCTACGAGCCAGACGAGGCCAATCTGGTGGTTGGTAGTGTGGGATCTCTCTCCCTCTCTCTCTCACTCTGTCAGTCTCCCCCCTCTCTTTCTGACCTGAATAAAGAACTATCAAAGGAGGAGGCGTCTTTCACGCCACTGAACACACAAGATGGGTCTAAGGCCAAGTTCAAGGTCACAGCTCAAGTTGCACTTAAAATCCAAAGAGTGGAACCTGTTTATATGGATTCATAACTGCAGTGCAGCTGCAACATTTCGGAAATGACACTGTGCATAATAAGAGGTAGCGAGATGACAACAAACCTCCTTGACCACAGCACAGAAAAGAGCAATCTCATAGTTTCAACAACAGACTAAGGCAGTGATTCTACTTTTTCATATTAAGTTAAGTGCCTCAAAAACCGACTGATGTACTAATAAGACTAAGAGAGTAGAAATATTAAGAGCAAAATGATGTTGTATACGTTTAATTAAAACATGAATAAAAACGATGAAGGATCTCCAGCAATGACAGCAGCTCTGTGAGGAATGAACCAAAGTTACGTGAACTATTTAAAACTTTTGAGCTGAAACGAGGTCCCTAAAGTGAACCAATCCAGAGGGGGAACATGACTACCCGCACCTAGTTTCATGGCTATATCCAGTTACAGGTGTTGTGTAAGAGATTTCAAATTAATTAGGATTTATCCTGTGAGGACCATCGACATCTATCCGAAATAAAGACAATCGTTCTAGCAGTTGTTGGGAAATTTCAAGTGTAAAAGTGGTCGACCAACAGGCTCTGGTGACAGGGTCTTGATTAAGGAAATGACACATAGAGAAGATGTGATCCGGGATCAGTCCACTTGTGTCCTTTTTATGTGGTTTAAACTGTAACTTCTTTCACATTAAAAGAAGGAGAAATAGCCAAGGGAGAGGATAAGCACACACACACACACACACACACACACACACACGCACACACACATCCGGCATCTAGCAGAGAACAGATGACGGTTTGGAGTAGCTGGAGCTCTGGGCCTAAAATACTCACAAAGGGATATGTCCTGGCAATAAAACTAACCATTCTTCATTTATTCTGAGATGCTGGCCAGAAAATCTAACCTCACTGTCCTCTTTTCAGTTCACCTCTCCCTTCTTTCCAATCTTTCCCGTCAGACACAAGTGTCAGACCCATTTTCACAGAGATGGTTTAGTAGCTAATGCTAGCTGACAAGCAAAGTGATGCGGGGGGACATGTTGTCCAGGGCGCAACTATTGTTAATATTCATGAACTCTGTGCTCCCTGACATTGACATGAGCAGATAGTTGTTGTTGTTGTATTTTTTTTTTTTTACTTTTTCTTTGCCTGTCCAACATGACTGGTAAATGATGACAAGCCAGCTGAGGAAATGAGGACTTCTTAAATTTAGAAACTCTCATGTCATGACCTGAGAAAACGTTTTCTCATTGTCATGATTTAGAAATACTTCCACAGTCTTGTTGTGACATCTGTTTATTTTATGACAATCATCCATATTTCTAACTGTAACCATGATTAAGATGCCATACCTTTGTCTAAAGTAAGTTAGGTACGTTTTTTTCCAAATGTCAACAATTCTTCTGTACAATATTCTACAAAAGCTCTTTTTTTTTGGATAAATTGCAAAGACATTCAGCTCTCAATGAGTCAGACAAAGCAAAATAACAGAGCTGATAGGTGTGTGACATTTTTAAAGCATTTTAATCCCATAAATGTGGCAATTACCTACATATATAACAATGTTTTTAAGCTAAAATGCAGAAGAAAGTTATAAAAGTGTAGTCGGTGGATAGGAAAATGTTCTTGAAATAGATTTGCGGTTCTCTGAGGGACATTCTTTTGTGGATATCAAGTATTATCTCCACCGACATATGAAGTGTCCAAAGCCTTAAATGAGCCCTGTGTAAATCATTCAAATTATTCAAGGCCGTCATCAAACACTGAAAAATGTTAGAGTAGGTAAAGAGTGGGCAGTTAATGACACCACAGAGCTGTTTGAGTTGAATGGGTGATGGCCATGGGGTGACAGAGGAAGAAAAAACCAGGGGACAGAGAGGAGGAGGGGGGAGGTGGACGAGGTCACAACAGCAAAAGGAGGAAATACACTGAGGTCTGGAAGGGAGCGAGGACAAGGCAACTGAAAATGAGTGCAGAAAAAGAGGAGAAAGTCTAAAAGGTTTTCCATTCTCCCCTAATTTAGTCTGTGAATGTGCTTCCCCCCCAACCCGCTCCCTCAACTCTCCCCCGAGGCTACGCCACACAAACCGCACAATCATCTGTTACTCTGATTCACCCGGAGATAAAGAGGGAGACAGAGAACGAGTATTAAAGGCGAGGGAGGAAGGAGGAAGGAGAGAGGAAAGGCGCATTCACAAACACGGATGTAAAACTTTTCCATTTCAATGCTGCAGCACATCATTACTGCCCTCTTCACCTTCCACACAACTTCAATAACCCCGGGAGGTCTTCACGTACCGGATGCAGCATCCTTAAGGAAAATAATGAATCAATTCAAACTGGACAGAAATCAAACTTCTTGTTGGGGATACCAGATACCACGTATCAGCTCAAACTAATAAATATAGTTGAACTACTTTTTGAGATAAACAGTCGTTGACCTTAAGTTTCTGTTCAGGTCTGATGAGCACTACATGTCCAACGAGGAACAGAGTGTGAAAGGTGAAAGTAAAGTGAGCTCCTCTGTCTAAAGTGTAACTCCACAGAGTTCACATCCGTGAGCGTTTCAAAAGAAACACGGATGTGTTTCGCTGACACACTGATCTGCTGGATAAGCCTGAAGCTGTCGGACAACTCCAGGAGTCTAATCCAGAAGGACTTTTTTTTCTTTTTAAATAAATGAAAACACTACTGTGTTTTGCAAGAACAGACAGATTTTAACAAATCTCATCCTGTCTTGTAATTTAAAACTGACCAACTAGTTTGTTTTATTTACCTGTAAAATGTATCAACATATAGTTTTTAATTTTCTTTTTTTCGGCAGCTGATCTTAATTGTGTGAGATCGGATCAGGTTAAGTACAGGTAAAGTAGTGATTTTTGATGTTCAACCCCTTTCACACTCCTCTTAATCATGAGCTTGTTCCAACTCTACAGGACAGTAAATATTTTCCCACTACGCTCAGCAGCACTACAGGAAAACAACAGCTAATTGAAGACCAGAGAAAACGCTGACAGAACTATCAATACTTGAAATGCACTGATGGATTTTTAAAACTTATTCTGCAGTTGAAAGCTTGATTGTAAATCGATTCATTAACCAAAGAAGAGAGTAACTGACTCTCTCCAAGAGCACGACAAAGAGCTACGGATGAATTATCCTACTGACAAAACACAAAGGAAACTATTACCTGTTTTGCTGCTTTGTGTCGTCTAAGCAGTTTGTATGAGCGAAAGCTGAGTGTTAAAAGCTACACATCTGAGTGTGAATGTGAATTCTTTCTTGTTTGTGGCGAAGCATATTTGGAAGCAGACTGGGCATTTCTCTTATAGCACACTCGGCTATCTGTGGTTGTGGTTTCCACTGGGTCTTTACTGGAGTCTGTCAGTTTGTTTTATTAAGCTGCTGCTGTTTACGCTCGAGTGTTTTCTGCTTTTTTGACAAAATGTTGCACAAAAATCAGATGAATATATGAACTTGGGCTGAAAATAAATGTCCGTTTGTAGTTTTTCTTTTTTTGATGCTACAGACGTGTGATGCATCTCGATGCACAATCATGCACAATCACACTATACATAACCACAGTCACACATGCATGAAACATGATGAGAACCAACTGTTCATATAAAAAAATCATCATTCACAGGGAAAGAGAGTTTAACTTTGTGTGTAATTTCTCGTCTGACTAACTTAAAAAGCTCAACATGAATAAAATGTATCATTATTATTATTATAGTTAAATTCACATAAAATATTTACTTTAAAAAAAGTGATATTTATGTAAAGACAAATGTTTAATTTGCACAATGAACTCAACTCCGCAGTAACAGAACTAAAAACCATTTTAACCAAATGTTAAAAAAAAAATACTGCTCACACAGTGAGACGGATTAATAAACATTTGAAGCAGTGTTTGTTTTAATGTTCCTTCTAGTACAAGTTAAAAAATATATTTTATTATTCAAGAGGAAATAAATGACATTAGGCATCTATCAGAGAAGCTTGTTTAACCTGCAGGCTGCTGGAGGCGAAGGTCTATGTGTTGAATTTGACTGTCTAAAAGTAATCATCATGATTTGTTTTTTACAGTTTAAAAACTGTGAGATAAATCGTGTAAAATTCACCGAACTCTAAATCTTAAAAAGCATCTAACTGCTATGTGACGTTAGCAAGTGAACTTTAACCCAATACAGCTTTTCTACATCCGACAATCTGAGGTGCATGTACCACAGGCTGCAGCCTCGCTGTCACAATAAATTGTTTTTAATGAGGTTTGTCCAGAAATTTCCAAACAGGACTGATAGTGATCTTAAAGGTCAACCGCAAGTAGTGACAAGGAATGTGGTGCATAGGGGACTGAGTGCAAAAATCCACAAAAGATAAAAATAACTTGTTTACTTTTACCATTTCTGAGTCCATTTATGGGTCCGAAACCCACAATTTAATCCAGTGAACCACATGTAAATGAGTTTTTGTACCAGTTGTTGTTACAATTGCTTCTGCTCCCAAGAAAGTATGAACTGAAATCATTTTTGTTTTATTTCCTATTAGTTAAACTGTGTTCAAGTATCACAACTCAACCTCCTGTGGTGCTCCTCATTCATTTTTAATTATCGCATGGCCAACAGTGTGGAAGCTGAGAAAAATCTACTTTAAATATTAAGACAAAAACCAAGAGTAAGATTTTAAGGATGAGTGAAGAGAACACAGGAAGGATTAATGACTTCCTCAAACAGATAAGGAAATCTAACTTCACATCTGACTGCACATTTCTCTTTACCCTCCTTTCTCATGACAAACCATCATTCTGCTCCACATGAGACTCACATGCAAGTCAGCTTTTTGACACACACTGTCTTTCAAGAAATGGCATCTTGCTCTGCTCACAGCTCCAAGCTCAAATCCATGATTCAATTAGTTGCCAGGGTTACTGACAACGTGTAACATGGAATTCAATGCAGTAAATATCCTACTGAAGGCATGTTTATGCATGATGAGTTTGTCGGACATGGTGCGATGTCACGGGTCAACTACTTCGTATATATTATATCGGCCTATTCATTCATTGGGCACGCACATGCGACAAGAAAAAACGCATGAGAGGGAACGCAAACTATTGAACAAATAAAAGAAAAGAATAAATTACACACCTGTACAGAGACATACTCACCAAAACTTTAAACAACTACAGATATAGCATCATTACAGTGATCTAGATTTTATAATTTAGATAATTTTATGCTCTAGATTTACATATTTTAATTACTCAAGTACAGACAGAGCAGAAAAAAAATCCAAGCATGATTAAACCTGACGTGGATAAAGCCATACACACAGAAAGTAAGACAAAAAAAGAAAAGTTTAATCGTACTTACTGTTAAGCATTGCATATTCTCAGGGCGATTGGTCTCGGGGGCAGCACCATGGTTTGACAGCACAGCCTCTGAAATGTAGACAAAGGAATCACGGGCTGAGACAGTGCCTTTGGAGCACATTTCTCTCTGTGCCAGCGCAAAACAGCTCTCTGGATGCACAAAAATAAAGTCCTCAAATAGTTCAGAGAGTCCATAAAAGTGACTCAGAAAGATAACAACAAGCAATTATGGCAACAGTTGTCTGGAGCGGACCTCGCTGGGCTGAGCGCACATAAAAGGCAAAAACAGGCCGGCCAAGTCAAGGAAAATCCCGTAAGATGCGAGGATCCAACAAACTGCCCAAGAGAGAAGTGGAAGTGAGAACAAGTGAGAAGGAGGGAAGGAGGGAGGGGAGGGTGAAGAAGAGAAAAGGAACTCCTCTCTCACTCTATTATCCGTCCGTCACAGGGCTCTTAGCAAGTTGCTATGGTTACAGGGACTCACGCCTCAGTGTCCTTTTAACTATTGCTCATAAAGGCAGCATTCAGCTTTGGGCCACAATGCACATCTCCCTCTCCCTGTTCCTCTTTCTCTTTCTACATTTGCTTCTCTTTACATCTGTCTACATCTTTCCCTTCCTCGTTTCTGTCTTTGCTCCGTGCATATAACTTCACACAGACACCACCTCCTCCAAACACTACCACCACCGTCCCTCTGGTGTTTTTATCCCTCCCCTCACCCTTCTCCTTTCTACACTCGTCCATCACCGCTTCTTCCCCTCATCACCATAGGAGAGAAATTATCATACCCCAGACTGTGAAATGTTATTACCAAAACTCAGCCAGCTCGGTCCAAACGGCTCCAACACGAGTAAAAAGAGTGAGAGTGAATCAGTAACCTTCTGTTGAACTTGGAGAAAGTTGGAATAATCACATTATACACACAAAAAATCCTTGACATATCTACTTATGTAACTTTAAAGTCAGAAAAACACACTGTAACACGGCATTAGAGTCACTTACAGTATGTTTTGAATTTCCAACTGGTCCGTGAAATAATATCATGTTTAATTTCCACAAAATATTTAAATCCAAAACACCATCTCGTCTAGTTTTTCATGTCTGAAATGGAAGTTTCAAGATGTCTTTGCGAATCATTTTATTCTTGTGACTAGAGGTTACAATGAAAGTATGCAGGACCGGACAAAGCTTGGCAGTAAAACGTGCATTTGTAAAGAAACGGTCCCACCAAGAAAAACAACAGCATCAGTCATTTTGCCAGTGCCCAAAAATGACATATGTTTAAATTGAAGTGACAAAGCCTTTAGCAGCCGGTGTAATTATGAGTCTTGACAGAAACAGAGAAGGAAGTTGTGTGACAACAGAATGTGGGACTTTGCCATCGGAGACCACTGTTTGTTTTCTGTTTCCTACCATCAGTCACATTTCTCTTAACCACGACCACGAGCATTCTCTAACCTTAACCAAACGGTTATTATATATAACCTTGACGGTTAAGGTCTACTAACCTTTGCAACGTACTTATTTTAACCTAAACTGTGATCTTTGCCTGTCCCTAACCAATCCACGTTTCATGTCTGAACATAATCAAACATTAACTGTTTCGTTGTTACAGTTTTAGACGCCACTGACAAATAATGACACTGTCCTGCCGACGGGGACGTTAAATCAGAGCACATTTCTATGCGTCTTTCCAGAGGGTGGAGTGCTTATTAGTCACTAATGACGGGTCCACCGAGGTTTAAGATGTCAGCCAAGAGCTGGCCCTAAGTCTTGCAAATGTAATTCTAACCACTAATGTCAAATTACTTTGAAGATTATCCAAAATGTTGTCACAACCATAATGTGCTCACAAGAATATGAGGCCTAGGGTTAGGTAATAGAGACCATATACATATCACAGTTTATTAGAGAGAGAGAAATGGTCCCTTCAGATACGTTACAGCTACACAAATAACAAATACTTCCTATAATTTCCTATAGAAATCTCTTTCAACAAGAATGAACAGGATGTCTTCTATTTCACTTAAGACATCAGGCAATACCACCTGAAGAGTCTAATCAGTCCTGAATTCATTCTGTTGCATGAAAATGAAATGAAACAGCCCTGACCTCAACAAGATTTGTAAGAGCCAGAGTCTATCTCGACAGAACTGTGGTAAATATGATGAAAAAACAGAAACGGTTGGCAAATATTGATTCGGTCTTTGTTTTCTGCATTTATAAGCAAACTGTAGGAAGTAGACTGGAAAAGAAATCTATTCAAGCCTTTTTTTTTTTAAAGTCTCCTGACTTTAGTTTTATTGCCTGAAATATTTGGACAACTCTGTATGTAATTTTTAAGTTTATACGTCACGTAACAATAAGCAAAAGCACCTTTGAGTGTAAAGTTTCCCGACAGTCCAGGCGGTGAATGGAACATCCAGCGTCTCTCAATATTTTTGGAGAAAGTTTCTACTTTCCTCTGTAACCCGAAGGTTTAACCCCAGAGCAAATGGCCCAATCCCACAGTTCAGGTTGCCATCGTAACCTCGGGGCTTTGTTCAAAAAAAAAAAAAAAGAGATTCTGTCAGTTGTGAATCTGAAACCTCCAGGGGTCCAGAAAAAAGAGAGGGGCTAACCTGGCTGGCATCAAGCCCAGGAGAGAAGTGCCTTTGTCTGGGTAAAACATCAGTAATGTGGGGCATGTGAGGGGGGGAGGGGGGTGTGGAGTAGCTGGCAACGGGAAACATGCAGAATGACTGACATAAAAATGGGAGGAAATAAAGAGGGACAAGAGAAATGGAAATATTGGACAGTGGGAAAAGTATACACAAGAGAAATTCGGGGAAATGGAAAAAAAAGAGAGAAAGGAAGGAGGTAATTAGAAACTGAGAAGATTAAAGAAAGACATGATGAAATCAGAAGAGGAGAAAAAGAGGCAGAAAATGAAGACATGCAAAAGGCAAAAGAAAAAAAGAAAGAAAGAAGAGAAATCAAAAGGCTCTGGCAGTTGATTCAGCCAGTCTGGGATCTGCCAGAACATAAAAAGCCCTCGACTCTGCCCAAATCCCTCATTGCACCACTTACTCACTTGATACCCAGTCGCCCCTTTCACCTCCTGTCACCCACAAACAAATAAACACTTGATGGAAAGAGTGGAAAAGCCAAGTGGAGAGAAGACCGCCTCCACTTCACTGTTCGAGGCTCTTAAAGATCACCTCAAGTGTCAGGAAATAATTATCTAAACTGTTAAAACAAAGAAACCACGAAGCTGCTCTAAATTAATTAACTGACATGAAGCGACAAAGATTTGACAATAAAACCTGAAACCTGATCAAACTTCTCCAGGGTTTTTATACTTAATTTCAGTAATGAAACAGCTTTGTTCTTGTGACTTTATATTGAATAATGTAACTATATAAGTATAACTACAGTATAAAAAGACTGGAAGTCTCTATTCTAAATGTTCAATATCTAAACAAATTAAAAACATCGACGCCACTCTACAACTATAACTGATGTCAAACCTTTCACCCACATTGTTTGGTTTAGACGGCGATACAGTCAATGCCAAAAGGTTTTGTTTTTTTTCCAGACAAAGAATTCAATTTATTGAACAACTAGTGTGGAAAGTTTCATAACAGTGCTCCGTGTACGAGCAGACACAACGGAAGAAGATATGAGCATAAAACAGATGCTCACTTCAACTCACTTGAATTATGCAGCATGACAAACATTCACAAAGTATACAAAAACCATGAGGCCGCTCGGCGTCACGTAGTTTCCAAAAAAAACTGAGCTACAAGCTTTTTTTTTTAAGATGCAGGAGTAAATATGTAGTGATAAATATCATTATAAGCACATTTACACAATTAGACAAGATTAACTTGCATATTTCATCTCATTATATTTATTTTAACTGAAAAAAAAAAAAAAGTATGGTCATAATAACTACTGCAACTTCTTTTTTATTTGAATGTTTATTAAATGTGAACTAGAAGTGAGATGCCGACAGTTTAGTTTGGTTTCTCTTGACTTTAAGATTTTAATTCTCACGATGCTTCAATAAGCACATTCACACTTTAGTCTCATGTTAATTTACAACTGAGTAGTGTTATTTGTCATTTGGCAAACTCATTAGCCTCGTTGCTCTTTTTAGTAAACACATGAGTACATGTGTAGCTCTGACACAGTGAATGCAGTCTTGTGCCTGAGGCTGGTTTTTGTTTATCAATGGACGAAAAGAAGAAAGCAATAGAGTGGGCGCTGAAGCCTAGAATGTAAAACACAGCTCAGTTCTTTTATATTTTCACTTTGATCAGCTTGACCATTAGTGCACACCGAAATACACTTTAGGTTTGTGTCCTAACTGTGGATTCAAAGAAATAAATCGAATCAGTGTCTGATATAAGTGTGTTGCAGGTGCACCGCCGTTCTATCAATTTGTGACTTCAGTAACTGTCTCATCCATGAGAAGCTTTTTAAATTCCAGAAAAAAACATTAAAAAATAATGTATCCGAAGTCTATAGGGATCACAGCTATTCTTCAGTCAAGTAGAGCAACAGGATTACTCTGCAGATCAAAGTGCTTTTCTTTTCTTTTCTTTTTCCCCATCAATTTTCTCAGATCAAATACCAAACATCTTACATTTACTTTATGGGACTATTGAAGGATGAAGATGAATCCCGTCGGCCTTGGGGATAATCCACTAAATCCACCAGGCAAGAGTCATCATCCGTGATAAAACTATATAAGCCAAAGTCAACATTTGTTGACATGCTTATTAAAACTTACACAAGCACCTTGTACACGAACCATGTCATAAACAAACAGCTGACTGAGACACAAGTGAAGCTGATGTGTGATAAATTAACCATTAACAAATATGTTAACCACTAAGAGTAGAGCATCATTAATATAAGTGAATTAACTTAACCATTTATCCCGTAGATGCACAACATCAGTTGTTGTCAGACGTGTAGATAGATTCAGTTTGTCATTCTGCATTAAATCAGTCTGAATCTGGTGATTACAGCACAGGAGACTTACAAATATCTCCTCTATAGTTTTGTCTTTTGTGTTATAGAAACTAACCACAACACATTTCTAAAAGGATACAGCTTCAGTGATGTCAGAGTAGTTTGCAGGAGGTGGAAGAAATAACAGGAACATATAACAATCTCATGCGACCCAAAACATCACCACCACAAACTATAGCCTGAAAAATCACAGATGAGTTAACAAAGATCAGACGATGTCAACAGAAACTGAATATAATAAGTATCAATTAGTTTGTTTTTATTAAAGTTATTTTGTATTTTATGAGATGTTCCTGTTATTTTTCTCATGTCATTCAAAGAGAATGCAAAAGTAGGACACATGCATATTGTAATACAAACATGTCACTTATAAATGGATGCACAGGTAATGTACAGTACATGTTCACTACACACAGTTCGATCCCTGAGAGAAATGCATTTTGAGATACGTGTGTTATGTTCATAGCGACGGCCCAAAGCTAAGTAGCTTTCAAACATGACACAAGAGTTATATTCACCATGAAAGGTTTTTGTGCTCTGGTTCTAGAGGAGATGCTTCAAAACCTGATGCTACATGGAGCATGACTGTGTCATGATAACTTCTGGGCTTTCTGGTTTGCTGAACAGTTATGATTGATTCATTTCAGCTCCTGTTTCTGTCCCGAACAAAGTCTGACTACTCAAAGAGGATTATATCTGCTGTCTGTCTTCATGTGTTGTATGAATGCAGCCTGATATGGATTTGTAAAAAGGATTTAAAGACAAACACAGAGAAATTTAGAGACTAGAGAGATTGAATTTCAGAGGCAGACTTAATGGTTGACTCCAAATTAGTCAAATCAAGCATGAGTCCGCCAGGGCACCCAAAATAACCGACTGTTTTTTTTGTTTTTTTTCCTGATCAGTGACAACGACACTGTTCTGCCCAGAAACGATCAAACATGATGCATCATTTTTGATACGCCTACATGTGCACGTTCTCGGTGTCAGAATAACGTGTCATTCACACAGAACTGTCAGTATGTGCTGCGACACATGATAAAAATATCTGCAGAGGACGATGGGAATACGCTTGTTTTCCACATGAGTGCACCTCTGATTGGCAGTCACACTCCCTCCAGTCCTGCCCACTTAGTTCTGCCCACCCTCTGCAGGCTCAACACGTCTGCCCAAGAAGAAACTGGTTCTAATTTACTTAGTGTCCGTGACAACTTTCAGCCGTCTAGGTTCATTGCCTCTGACCCCATCACAGGGAAGTGTCCACCCACTGGAGATTTAAAGACTATGCTTTTTAGACATTTGCAGTCTGCAGAGAGTTTGGATGGCAGAGGTGGCAACATCTGCTATGTTTGACAAGTTGATGTCCCCCCCTCACCGTCACCTCTAACATTTCCAGAGGACAAGATGTTCTTATGATCAATCACCAGCAGATAAATTCAAATTTTCCTAATAATGCATCAGAGATCATCAGAGATCATCTTGTCCATTAAAAGCCAAGGTTGATGGCAGACTTCACGTCACTGTGTTTTGGTTCTATTCTCTGAATAACTGAGAAAATGATTTGTACAGTCATTCCTGTATATTCTATATTGTTACACGTTTTTGTCTTTGAATATGCAGTGAAGTGTGAAACTTTACAAAATGCCTGATAGAAAAAGGTCAGACTCACCCATATTCATTAGTTCTGCTTTATATCAGCTTTCAACATCTTGCGTTGAGGATAAACTACTTAGAATTAATTGATACTTAATTATATATTTTCTTTTTCCTAATTAGTCCTCTGAGGACTGTGTGTAGGCGCACACAGACTGAGATTGATTGACATCCGTCTGACCTTCCTGTTAGTGCTGTTGCAGGTTGGGAGAGATGACACCTTGTTTTAGACTTTATCCTCAGGAGATTTTAAATTAGTTACAGCAGGAAAAGTGCAGGAGTTACAACTAACCTTAATGACGGCTCCGTTCTATTCCAGTGTCGCCGTAAGCCATGACAGCGTGACAGTGAACCAGCCGGAACAGTAACGAAAAAAAAAAAAAAAAAAACTGAAGCGGCAAATGGATTCAGCCATCATTAATTATTTTAATTAGACATCTTTGCCAAATTTGACATGTCAGAAGAAGAATGACCTATTGTTATGGACTTATGAGGTTTGATGAGGCGCCCGACCTCAACCAAGAAGTGAAAACACGTTGCTATATTGTACTGTTTTATTATTAATTCATATATGATGGATGTAGCTCACAGTAGGGTTTGTTTTTGTTTGTAAAAGAAAGACATGACGTTATTTTAATAATGAAATAAGACAATTCAAGCTTAAATATTACTCTAGTAAGAGAAGGAGACAAAATCATGATTTTCATCTATCAAACCTTACTATCTGTTTAAATATTGATTAAAACTATATCATCGCGTTGTTTATCGTCTATAAAATTATAGAAGCAGCCGAGGGATTTATTTATGAGCTATTTGGTCAAATGCTTCACTTCAGATTAAGTGGATATAAGCCTGGGGTCGGTTTTATTCTTCAGAGACATATACTTATCAACACGTTCACACACGACCAGTACAAACATACCACAGCGACTTAATAATATAAAAACACCCCCTCCTCTGTGTCCATATTCAGCCCTTCCATATGCATTAATCACATTGTGTATATTTTAATCTGCTGATTTAAAGGCACAGCCTGCCATCTGGAAAGCCCCAGCAGTGTTTATATATATGTGTGTGTGTGTGTGTGTGTGTGTGTGTGTGTGTGTGTGTGTGCATACTGTATGTCTGGATTCCTCACATATGAATCGTGAAACAAGTCTGTGTATGAAACAGATGACATACTTTTTTTTGAGCATGAGCCCAATGGCTGTTCTGCTATTTTTTGCTTTCACGCATATGGGGACCACCTGACCCACATCATATGCTTGTTTGAGAGAAATGCATTAGCCACGGTCAAAAACACACACACGTACATGTCACTGTGGGTCAGTTGTCTCAATTGACTAACTACGCAAGACAAAACAGAACGGGGAGTTTCTCAGATGTTAATTTTATTCCCCTTCAGCAGGAATAAATGAAAAAATATACATGTGTTTGTGTTTGCTGTTTTAAATTTTCACTGAAATGTAGGAATGTTTTTTTCTATTTTGAGCATTTAATGAAATTTGAGGGGGAAAAAGTAATTTCTCCCTCTGTTAATAATCTACATGTGCCATACATTGTAACTTTAGCATAAAAAAGGTCTTTACAACTGCATCACACACACAAAAAAAAGGCATCCTGAAAATCAGCACTAAGTGCCCTGTCAGAAATGTTGTTTGGCTGCCACTCATGTACAGCCTTTTCATTATTCAGCCTTTCAATGCATGTTTAGCAAAGTTAAGATGGCAGCCTTTTTACTGTAGCCCTACAGTGTAATTAGCTGTCAACGCTCAGCAGAGAGGGTTTTGTTGTAGAAGCAGGAGGAAAGTCTGTCTGGGCCACGACAGCATTAGAGAGTAAAGAGAAGAATGGCTTCCAACCATCTGATATTCAGAGATATTGCCTTTTTCCTATAACGTTTGGATGTTTTGTGTTCGATTGTGTTTTCTATAAAAAACAAAAAAAAAAAGGATTTTCGTTTTGAATTTTCCTGTGATTAAGGATCTAAAAGGTCTAAAATACAATGAGAACATTGTGTTACACCATAATTCACTACTCAAGCCTGAAGCCCATTTATTCGTGCTGCAGGTCGGTGCCAAACAGGCTAATTTAAAAATATATATATATATTTTTAAAAGCTCATTTCTAAAACAGTTGGATGCTGTAATTTCCATCAAATGTTGCTGCGTCGGGAGTAAGTTGTGTATTTGTTTGGCACACTAGTGAGTATTTACAACAGCAGGGTGTTTGAGGGTTTGACTCAAAATAAACTCCAGTGCCCATGTTCATCATAACAAAGCAACATGTTAGTGTGTGACTCATTTATCTGTTTGTTTCTTTTTTAGGTCAATACCACAAACGAACGATCTGCGTGAGGCTTTGGTTGTGAATTTGTCATAAGATCTGTTTACCATGAGAGGTTTCTGTAAATAATGTATGCTGCTTCTGAGACTATGTTTACTTCCCGTTGTGTTGAGTGAAGCTACATCATGTGTCGATGTGAGTCCAACATCATTCTGCCCTCAGGGATTTCGGCCTGGCACTGTCCTGACTCTGAACTGGCATGAGTCTCTGAGAGAAGGATTAGTCAGACACACTGATCCAAATAGTGCAACTCTGTTGAGTCTGTGCACATTAACATGGATCAATGTAGCAGACAGACAGACGCTGGAGCAATAAAAGACTCCAAAACGTGACATTTGCATATAAAGTTAAACTAATGTAGCATTACAGGATTATGACAGCGTAGCTGCCAGTTAAACAGCTATGAATTCAAGCAGGATTACCAGTAGTGAAGAAGAAGAAATCTTGCTTTAAAGGTTCCATATTATCCCCTTTTTACAACAAGTTAACATAGATCTATGAGCTCCACTGAACATGTCTCCAAAGTGACTTCTACCTCTCTACCCCTCTCGGTCAGAACAGGATGTTTTTCCTTTAGAAGTCCTACATGCAAATGAACTGCTACTGGCCACGCCCCATTCAGGAACCAGGGCATGGTACCAGCATCAAAGATCATTGAAAACTGACCCTCTCTGCTCAATTCTACCTGTTAAAGTCCATTTATGCTCCAAGCAGGATACACAGACGGAGACGGACGGAGCCTTTCATCCATCATTACGTACGTAATTTGGTCCGTTTTCTGGGAGCTTACTGATCCGTAGGAGTAATACCACCGGAAATCACTGGAGCAGTGTTGGACAGTATAGCTCAAGTGCGACCAGCGAGAGGAACAAAGATGAAGAAATCTCTGTCCACATGCTGCGATGTATTTAACGGCTGCACAACCCACCGCCGTCAACAGCGCTGCCTCTTTTTATCTCTTTCTTTAAATTAACAAAAATAAAGTATCCATGGGAGTAGAGGTAGTATAGACGCAAAATGACATTCAAAAGCCATCAAAAGTGATTTTTTTTCATAATATGGGACCTTTACAAAGCAAATGTATGCATAAAGTTAGAGTAAACCCCCTCTGAACATGTACACAACCAACTGCAGCATCGACTGGAGCACAAACTCAACTTTTAACTAACTCAGCACATTTACAAATTGCAAATAAACTATTCAGATGTTTGCTCATTTAAAAAAGAACCCAAACATATAGTAACACCTCTGCCTCGTTGCATCATTATGCTTAATACAGACATGCTATAGCACCGCTGCTTTTCACTGGAGAGAGTTAGAGCAGTTATAATGACGAGTTATAATGACAATTTTCTAATTTGCCTTAACTCCTGTTATTCAAGTGTTTCCCATGAAGATCTTCTGCATATGTTGCAAATGATGCTCTTCTGTAGGGTGGCAGTTAGGGTTATATTTAATTATTTGTTTGAGCAGATGCCTGTTTTAAATTTTAATTCTGCAACAAATTGAGGACTAACAGACAAGAGATAAATACGCTGGAGGGAGAGAGAGAGAGGCAGGAATAAAACTACAGGTGAGAAGAGGAGGGTATGAAATGGGGAAGACGGAGAAAAAGCTCAGGGATATTCAGAGAAAAAACAGTGTGGAACAGAAACACAAAATATAAATGGGTTGATAAGAAACAAGGAAGGGGGGGCAGAGAGACAGAGAGTGGACACATACTGACTGATATTGTAATGAATGAGATTTTGGTTATTTTCATGTTGAGTGCATGTCATGGTGCTGCACTTCCTCCATGGCCTACATTCTGCCAGCTGGCAACACAGAAGAGAATACATGAGTATGCCCCCCCCACTCACTCTCACTCTCTCCCCCACACACACACTGAATCAGATGAGACAGTAGTGGGGCAGATGAAAACACTCTGCATCCATTAATACAGCGAAGCAGTTTCACATACTTTACCGTGACATCCTACCAAATCAATGTACTTAAAACTTTCTGTAGCAGCTGTGGCGACTGTTATTCATTTTGTTCTACAGTTAAACACCTTCCAGCCTGTCGCATCACAGCTAAAACAACTACTTAACCGTGAGGATCGACCCCCATGCAAGCGATGTAATGCTTTCGTGCTGACTGAGTCTTGGCCAATATGCTACTTCTGTCCCAGTTCCATCCACACAAGCATAAAACTAATTTTAAAGTTGCATGAGGTAGATTAGCCTAGTTCAGCCAAATTGGGATGGCTACACTAACGTCTTATAATATCACTATCATTCTCCAAAGCAAGAATGGAAAGAAGCAAGTAAGGAGATGGGAAGTGGAGCATATATGTGTGTGTGTGTGTGTGTGTGTAGATGTGAAATGTTTGTATATATGTACACGTGTACAAAAAGGTGGGGTCATGTTGGAAGTAATCCACTGAGTGGGTGCGCTAAGCTCCTTTAAGGAGTTTTCATGGAAATAAATTGTGAGCAATTTAGCTTAGCGACAGAAAATAAGACACAAAATGAGATTAGCGGCGTGTGCACAAAGTAATGAAGGAAGATTTGAAATAACGTCAGCAGCAATAAAAGCACAGCGACAAAAAATTATACAGATGAAATCAGATATGAAATGAGCGATAAGAAGAAAAATAGAAGTGAAAGAGAGAAAAAGCCAAAGGGAGAAAGTGCAGACAAGAAAAATGAAAACACATTCATATTGCATCCTCTAAAATATAAAAAAAAAATACATATACAAGGAAAATTTGTTGCTTTGCATTGTTGTGCAACTTCCAAAATATCCTCAGGTGCAGTGAGAGTTAAGTATGATAACACAAACAGTACTCACCTAGTCTAGGCTGCCCTTATGGCTGGCACAGAGTAGCATAACTCCAACACACACACACCACCACCACCACCACCAACGTGAAACTACGAGTGAGTGCACACATAAGTAGGGAAGAGAAAGAGCAGTCCGAGGTGGAAAGAAAGAAAAATAGATTTCCAAACAAGTGTGTTTGTGTGTGTGTGGGTGTGTGTTGGGTGGGCGTGTGTCTGAGTGTGAGGGGAGATCCACTCTAACAGCGAACGGTAAAGGAGAGCTCCGTCTCTCTCTCTCTCTCTCTTGTAACTGTGACGCGTCAGTTTCATCCAGACCCCTCCCCTTCCTCCTACTCTCTCTCTCTCTGTCTTTCCCTCATCTATTCTCCAAATCCCCCTCTCTTTCCCTCTCTTAATCCCTCGCTTCCCCAGTTGCCCAACCTCCCCACCCAAGGACTGACAAAGACTTAGAGCCGCGAGCCGCCCGGCACACTCCAGGGACACACACACACACAAATGTGAGAGAATTTATGTCACTTGTACTTAAGTCGTGTTCTCACAAAGGCCAAAACATTGTCTTTTTTTTTTTTTTTTTTCATGCTATTTTGATTTGATTATTTTGTACGCTGTTATACAGTCTGTAACTTTCATGTTCATCCTGTCGTAATTATGTGAAAAGTTAGTGAAATCAGTACCAATATGAGCATAAATAAACGAGTACTTAATTTGATAAATAATGAAATATTGTTTATAGAGACATTAACAAGCCTGAGAACTCAGGCTTTTGATGCTCATCAGTCAAATTTTAGTAAATTTTGCCAAAAGTGCCAAAGTTTGACAGTCGATCCTAAACATCACTGTTCCAGCTGATTAATAATTAATAGTTTATGAGAAAGTTAACTTACCAGTGGTGTGGCAGATGTGTGGTGTGGGCACTTTAAGATGCTTCTTCCTCCCCAGCTCTGCCCCAAGAAGGTAGTACCATCCTTGAACCTCCTACAGCACACACACACACACATAAAGTCTGACTATATGTGTGTGTGTGTGCGTGTGTGTGTGGGTATGCATGAATGCTGACTTTGAGCTTGGGGATTCAATCTAATGAGTACTAAATTTAAAATGAATCCCCTATGCGAGCGCATAAACACGTACAGAAATACACACACAAAAGCAAAGATGCCAACACACACACACACACACACACACAGTCGCACACAGACTCAGTTTGCTCACTCCTCCAGGGCTGCAAACACTGAAAACACACAAACTAACACACACACATTCACCACTCACAATGCTTTAGCTTATTCCAGCAGCTAATGCCCTCACTTCTGCCTTGTGAGCCAGATGGTGAGTATGTGTGTGTGTGTGTGTGTGTGTGTGTGTGTGTGATGTGTCCACCACTACTGTAGTGTGTGTTACATAAAGCTTTGACAGAAGGGGTCTGATTTGTAATCCTGATGACAGAGTCTTACAAACAAGGACATGAAAACACTGTCATAAGCTCTGCCATCATTTTTGTTTTGTTTCTGTTTTTCACTTTTATTACATAGCACACACATACATACACACACACAACCACACACACACGTCCAGTCTCTTCTTTTGTAGTAAATAATGTGATGCCATGGACAGTGACAATAATCTCCATTTTAAAAGCATCTTATCTGAGTGGACAGATTTCTGCAGGCTGTGGGACAAGGGGGGAGGACGGGTGGGGGACTTGTATAGAAGAAGTCGGGGGAGGGGAGGGCATATGTCCGGACAGTCAGTGAGGGATTTACGCCATCGTTCAATATTACCCTGCACATCATGTGACAAAGTGGAGCAAAGAGAAGCGTTACCCAGGATGGAGACAGATGACACAGATGAATAGAAAACACAGGCGATGAGGAGGAAATAAAAAGCCCAAAGTGACAAAGGGAGTGCAAACAAACAACAAGATGTGACAGGCAAGTAAAGCAGGTAAAAATAACAGCTAACACCCATAAGCTCCAAAAGCCTGAGAAATATAAAATGGGAACACAATGGTGGGAAACGCAAATGGATGGGCTTCTACTGAAATGAACAAAATAACAAATAACAGAAGAGAAGAACAGATGTGGTGGAGCGGATGAAGGGACGTAACTCCCTGTGACTCAAAGCTAAACCTCACTCATTAGCATATTAAGCCAATTAAAATTTCATAGGGATAAATGTTAGAGGAAGGAAGCCATGAGCTTTAATAAAATATCATTTCTTTCCGTTTGCTTTCCTCATTTGATGTGGACGTTAATTGAAACTACAAAAGAAAAAAAACAGACTAACCGGAGTGAGTTTAAGAGGGAACTAGTAAAGTTGCAGCTGTGTTCATGCTTGTTTTCTTAATTTTATTTCTAAACACCGTATCAAGAGCTTTATGTCAACTTCTCAACCTTGCCTCAGAGAAAACAACAACAATCCCATAATAATAAAAAGGTCAACTAACTGAAAGAAATAACGAGTCTTAACGAGTCTCTGTAGCCAAACAGGCAAACAAAAAAAGAGCAATTTAACTCAATTTTGTACTCGAAGACATAAACTACTGCATCACCGAGGTATTTCTATTTTCTACTTCACAAAAGGCTCAAAGTTTAAGGTTGACTAGAACAGAGGACTCTACTGGTGAAGGACAACAACTGATCCTGCAAGTACAGAAACTGATGAAGCCTAAAATTGACGGAAAAAAAGTTGTTCTTCATTTTTCTAATAGTTTTTCCCATTACTGCTGCATTCAGTTCACTGAATTCTCTACAGAAGAATGTAATTAGTTTGGCAGTATATTATACTTTAACTAAGAATTAATAAAACTCATATATCGGTCTTTATAATGATGTAAAAAAAAAAAAAAAACACACACTTACTGCACTAACCATGAAAATATCTACTTTCTTTTTGTTAATGTGAATATGTGGTACACTGAGAAAGAAAACCAGTCGGATTAGAAAATTAGAGTTGAATAATTCAGCAGTAAAAGAGCTAAGAAAAGCAGTTATGTGCATACACTGTACAGAGGAGCAGAGCCTATTACTTCTAAGAGCAACACTGAACTCTTGGACCTCACATTTATCTGCTATCACCTGGGACAGTTTGAGGAGAAAGACTGAGAGCTAAGTGTTTCTGTATGATGACGATGTGTGTGTGTGTGTGTGTGTGTGTGTGTGTGTGTGTGTGTGTGGGAGGAAGCTGTGTCAACCTTTACGTGTCTGTCGCTGTGTGTTTGAGCGGTTGTCGTCTCCACATCGTCAGGTAAATAAGTCTGTAATAAGTGTCTGAATGTATGAAAATGCTTAATCGTTTACTCAGATTTTGATAAATCTCAAGCTACAGGAAGTAGCACGTATCTGAAACATCCCAGCAACTATTGAACTGATGGTGTAACATTTTTGTAAAGACACTGATGATCCCTCATATTACTCATGTCTCCTGTAAGTGAGTGTGTACACTAAACAGTTACAACAGTTAAGAAACATGTACGGTGAGAACAGGATGCGCTGTGTTTTTCACAGCATAAACATAGATGGTCAAGGGAAGGTCTTGTTATTATTTAAGTGCCAGCGAGATCAAAGTTCTTTCACCATAACATTTTCTATTCTAGCGCAACTTATTCATATGAAAAATAGCGCAACATCCTCTGTGATGTGTTTCTATATTTCTTTACAATTTTAAATTATGTTTTACTTTATTTAATTAAAAAAAAAAACAATCTTCTGTGTTACTTTTATGTTAAAAAAAAAGAAAAAGAAAAAGAAAAAAGGCATGTTAGTGAGTGACCCATAACATTTCAGTACAGCGAGTGACTCAGTGTGTTTTCTCTCCAGTATCCAGAGGCAACGTCCCTGTGCTGTAACACTTGTAACCCTAAAGTGTTTCTTCTCAACTATTAAGGTCACTGAAATTCATTCACACTGAAATAAACTCTTGGATTCATGGTCTAATGGATGACACACACACACACACACACACACACACACACACACACACACACAGAGACACAACTCAGAGTTTAAAAGGGAGCTAAGGATACAGTTTATATCTTTATCTTTGTAAAATTCTACATAGAAACTCACCTTTTCTACGTCCACGAGTGAGCGGACGCCAAAGCTCATGCAACCCAGCAGTGTACTCATCCTGTTGATACAGAGACAAATGAAGAGAGTAAAAATAAAATAAAAATCAATGAAAAACTCATCTAACTAAGGTTTGACATCTGCAATGTGTTTTATAACCCAAAAGCATTAAATCAAAGAGATCCAACAATGAAATGTTGTTTAAGAGTTTATAGTGTTTGTCATGTTGATGTCAGATTCTCCAACAAGAAATATTGTCTGAAAACCAGACTACTTCCTTTTAATAAACACAAGGGAGAACACTGACCTCTGAGCATGATAAACCCGGGTAATAAAATGTTTTAGAGCAATAAAAGGCAACAACTGAGGGAATATTTTTCATTAATATGTCAACATCACAGACCAGTGAACAATTTTACTATAAGAGCTGTGAACATGTGTGTGTGTTGGTGGTAGCGTGGTGGACATGTTCAATTATGCATGCATGAGAAAAACAGTTGTCGACAGCCTCCCAGCTGGGCCGGACTTAATGCAGCTGCCGATGCCTTTTTCAGGGCAAACTGGCCGTCAGCACAAACAAGCACCTGAAACGTTTCATGGCTTCACTCAACAGAATGAGCCGGTGACCGAAAAAAAAAAAAAAAAAAGCTGTGTCACAAACAAACTATTGAGTTAATAACAGCTCGTTCTACCAGAACCTTCACAGAATCCAGATCCAGCTCTGTGTAAAACTTCTTCACCATTATGGTCAACCAAAAGTATATGGACATCATGGAAGCTCGCTGTATTTTCAGCCGTGGATCACCACAATGGAAGAGCATCGCTTCTTTGACGGGATAAGTTTGGTGAAGTCGTGCAAAATAAATAAAATAACTAAAATAAATTGTGCATTAAAAACAAGAGCGTATAAAAAGGATTCTTTGTAACAAACAACACTGGACATATTTTCTGTTTTCACTTCAAAGCTGCGTGGTCAAAGCGAGCGAGGGACTGTGAAGCCTTGAGCCTGCGAATGTTTGAGATAAACAATTCAGAGAAGCTGAAACAAACCCACACTTGACACATTTAGTAAAATATGCATCTTTTGGAGATAAGAATAAGAAGAAGACATGTTTGAAGAGCATAAGAAAAGAGAAAAGCGGGAGTTTCATTTTGCTCCTATCGTCCGTCTATTAGTTTCATCACGGTGCATCAAGCTGCAGCCGTTTTCATGAATGGAGAAATAACAATGGGAGCGGCCCGATGGATTCATGAATAAACACTTAAAAGTAAAGATCTGTTTTTTCTTTGCAGCATGCTGTGCCCATTGTGTCCATATATTAAAGGACTTATTCATGAAAAGATCAGCTGGGTTTGGCCACAAACCACTTTGGCTCGTGTTCTGTGGTGTTTAAGCGGATTTGCTGAAGAAGCACTGCTTCCCACAACCTCCTCGTTGAGCGAGAGACGAAAGAAGTTGAATAAGCACCTTTTCATGACATTTCAGGCTGGACTTTATTAAAAAATAGCTTCTGAGGAGGATCTACGTGAAGCAGGGGTAAAGTTCACTCCTTCAGAGACCCTGGCTTTTGACCACGTCTGCAAGTACAAAGGGTAACAATACACTCGACTGTGTTTCTGCATTAAGAATCTCCACAAGGTCCTTTTTCTCCTTTTCTTTCGGACGTCAATGGTTCATGAGCTGCTTCTATAGTTTATGTATGAATATATAGTGCTGAAAGGACAAAATCCCAAACTATGCAGTCCACTTTGCACAGCCCATTAACATTAAAATCCTGTCTACAGAGCAAAAGCCTCGCACTACCTGAATCTCTACCTAACCATTAAAGTAACGCTTGTAGCAGCCTCAAAGCTGACACCGTGATTTAAACTGTGCTAGAATTCCTTAGAGTTCAAAGACACACACAACATTTCCTGCTTTTCCTTTCTCGTCACTTCCTTTGCTCTCAGGGGTTTTAGGCGTTTCAGAGTTTACAAGTGAGAAGGGAATACGTAATTTTCTATTCGGCACAGGGTCAAAACCGGCCCCTTTCATGTTCAGTACCGAGTACGAGAGTGAACTTTTTCAACAGGTTGTGATCTCAGTGTCTTTTCCTTTAGCAACTCCAGAATAAAGCAGCATGTGGATTCATTTGAGGTGACAAACGACAATAATGTCTTTGCTTGACAGGGCGTCTGGGTTCTGAGTCATGGTTCTGTGCGGATTTGAAGTATGTGAACAGCTTCTGCAAAATACATCTGTTATGTTGTGTAACCTTGATTCAGAGCCATTCTGCGCACACAAAATGAGCACATGTAAGAGTCTACATCTTTCATCCTACAATTAATTTATAACTCTAACCAGAAAGAGAGCAGAGCATCTTCTGCTTTTAATAAGTTAAACTACACCAAGAGTCACAGTGTGTTGCTTTAACAAACATGTATTTCAACTAGAAACAACTTTTTCCTACTGGATTTTTTCAAATTAATGCCAGTGGACATTTGGTGTGACTGAGGTTTAATTACTTGCTGAAGATGAGTAAATCACATTTAATCTGTGTCCAACAAACCTCATCATCAGTTCATCCTTTTAAACATATACTGGTTGTATTTTTGACCGTTGTGCAACTGAAAATATCAGTAATCATTTAAAGGAAACAAATGAGCAGTACAGAGCGATATTTTCATCCGACCTCTTAACAAAAACAGCACAAAAATTGTAATGTGACTCATTCAACCAAATATCCTCCATCCCAGGCAATGACCTTGTTTCAGTGCGAGTCCGCTGAGGCATAGAGGCGAGAGCAACATTCATTCTGCTGCATTCAAAGACAAGCAAACAAAGAAGCACACCCACCCACACACTCATAAACTCACACACACACACACACACAGAGAAGTATGCAGCAACATTAATTATAAAATACTATTTTGTTGACCTAGTAGGAAGTATGAAGTAGTTTGTGCATGTGTGGCGTGCTCACTAATGTGTTACAGCTTCTTAGAGACAAAGGTGAAACATGAGTTTGGATGAAAATCCTTTTCTTGATTATCCTCTCCTTTAGTGTTATTATCAGACACTGTCAGCATCCTCAACTTCCCCAGCAGGTACCTCGTTGTGGAGTCAGAGTTCCACACTGTGAAGAGCAGCCTCTTATGAAGGTCTCCCCCACCGACGGCGCTGAAACAAAAACAAAAAACAGATTCAGTGTATTTGTTATTTCCCACTGAAGCTTTGCAGACAAATTTATTTGCAAACAATGACCTTTTAAAATATACACAACTACGAATCAAAAGTTTTGTATATACGGTGTATATATATATATATATATATATATACACATTACAAAGATGAGAATGTGTATATTCACATATTGTTTGGATTGAGGTTGAATTATTGAATAAGCAAGAACTATATGGTGGTTGTAGAAATATAAATGAGCGCTTACAAGTAAAAGGTCTGTAAGAAGACGGGGTTCCTACACTGAGGAACCATCTGAGTCTTCTGTCGGTCTGAAGGATCACTGTCTGGGAACATGCCAACCTGAAGAACAAATAATCAGAGAGTCTCCACCAGCTGACGGAGAACTATGAAATAGTTCACGGCTGCGTCGAACCGACCGTGTGGTTGCACAGAACGCAGTCAGAGAAGCATAACTCCGACCTGTTCGGTGAAGGAAACGAATGTCCTTTTGGACACATTAGGACAAATGCGAATTGTCGAGCGTCTTGACAGACGCAACTCAAAAAACAACAAGTAATCAGGTTTTATTCAAACACATATTTCTATACTGATTTCTATACAACTAAGGAAAAAATGTGCATGTAAAAACACTCTAATACATACTGTACCTTAACATAAGAGTCACATGGCCCCTGGAAACCGTCCAACATGCCCTTTGCCTCCAAAACTGTGAACACATAAAAATAAAACTGAACAAATATTAAAAAAAAGGAAAAAGCTCATTATGTATGACCATATTATTGACTGTTGACACCATATACATATGCAATTCTCACGTTCTGGGTCAAAATGTCAGAAAAAAAAATAAACTGCATATTGTAGAATATTTAGGGATGAAGTCACTGCTGCAATAAAAACTTCGTGAGTCGACCATGTGTGCATTTGTTACAAGTCCAGAGAGTATAGAGGTATTTTTTGGCAAACACACTGGATTTCATTGGAAAAAAGAGCTGCTATGCTTAATATAAATTGGCCGACTCCTGTTAACTTCCCCATATTTTTGTTTCTTATTGAACTGCAGTACGTGGGGGGAGAAATGGAGGATATTTGACTGCAGAAATAACAAGCTGTGAAAATGATTTGTTGAAGAATTTTAATGGCTGAGAACTCCAACGGGAAATGTACAAACTTGACAGAAACAGCTGCTCGAGTTGTGTGCGTAAATCAACATTTGATTCAATTTTTTTTTTTCCTTCTTCTGCCTTCATCACTGCCAGCGAAGCCGCTTGACTGTGGGTATTTCATCCTGTGTCACAGCGCAGCGCGGACTCAGATGCCATCACACTGGTGTTTGTTTAGAGAAAATAAGGAAACATGACAAGGCTTCAGAAACTATCTGGGGCTCGAAAACATTAACACAAGGATGTTTGCGGGAGGTGATTTAATCTATATCAAATCCAACCTGTCAACTTAATGTAATACAGGAAATCACTACAGCTGCCGGCGGTATGTGGCCTCTGCAACGGCTCAAACACGTCTGCTAACTGTTGTTAACATATATAATAACTGTATGTATAATTTACACCCTGTAAATTAGAGAACTAATCACATTACACGGTGCAGAATCACCAGAGTTGAGGTGTGAGACAATAAAAATGTGTTTGCTAAAATGTCAAAACAGTTTCGAGCTGAGGTTTATTCTCTTGTACCCATATGATACAATATTTGTGATTCAATTTGTGTTTGTTGTAATGAGAATGAGAAGTGGCAGTTATTATTATTATTATTAAATCATTCCTTCTACTGAGCAAAAAATAAAAAAAAAAGATCTGTACACTGTATGTACACTGAGGTTGAGATTTCCAGCCTATGCAGTCGTGTTTCAGTGTAGCTGCCATCTCCGATCACCTCCAACTCTTCACTAACACTTGATGACAAATGTAAACTCACAGAAACTGCACAAAGTACACAACCAAAGCCTCAAACACAGCTTGACTCAGTAGCTATAAAAGGCAGTTCTTTCCTATAGAAACAAACATAGATGAAGGATAAATAGAACATTAGTTGGTGGGTTTCATATGTTGATTTTTACACGAGCAGACAGCAACCATAGTGAAGCTTAAAGTAAAAAAACAAACATCATTCACAAATGTTTTCCCACAGTTCATCATTTTAGAGACAGGTTTAAAGCTTTGGCATCGTAATGAGTCATTGTTTGATGTTTTGTTCCGTCTCCTGTACGTTTGTAAACTGAGGTGGAAAAATGAGATATCTCATTTTTGGCATCTGATCAGTGACCGTTCACACAGAGAAATGACAGTGGCACAAAAGACGCTGAGAGGAGGGAAATGGAGACTCACAAACAAAAGTAGGAGGGTGCGTTGGTTCAGTTGCTGGGAGACCAAAATAAACAACCACTTTTGTTGAGTTAATGTACGCAGCTTCCCTCCAGACTACCGACGCATTCTCCCATTCATGGCTGCTTGTCGAGGTTTAACAGTCAACAATCTGCACTTGACTTGTTGTGTACTTATATTATAAATATTTAATCAATATTTTACCAGTTTGAAGCAGGAAAACAGTATGTATCTCTCTGTGAGGGGTCTTTGACACGACTCACCACTAACAACAAGCACTTCTCCTCGCTCCGGGACGATTGACAGCTTCAGCTGACCTGGTGAAAACAAGAGAGGAGCATAATGACATGGTGGCAGGTGTCATTACATAGAAATATACTTATTTTCTTTCCTGCAGCCATGATGTAGTTAGCTTGAATTAGCACAAAGCCTTTTTTTTTTTTTTTTTAACAAGTGGTCAACTCCTATTGTACTTCGTCTTGGACTTGACTCGTGTGCCTGGAAACCCTGGAAATTGAATGAATACTTACAAGATGTTTACTTGACAACATTAAATCTGGCAGCAGAGGAAACATGAGCAAAAGTGTTGACAGTGCTACCGACATGGAAGCCAAAAAAAGGTCAGGTGGCATTTAAGGTCACTTGTGTGTGTGTTTTCTCCAAGTTGTAACCACAGATCCTGTCACCATACGTTTCACATACGTTCATACATTTATTTTGGGTTTTTATTCGGTGTGTGTGTGTCCACTGTCTATCACCTGTCACTTTCTCTCCCTCTCTCGCTTCCTGTAAGTCTCCTAGTGCTGAGACTTGCTAGCCACGTTGTCACGGCCACTGCTAACATTGGCTTTGTACTATTTTTAATTAATCCTGCTCATAAGAACACGGTCTAAAGCTAAAAATGTGGGAGTCTCGTTGTGTGATAACGCTGCTGGCACTTCAGAGCTTGGGTACAAGGGATGTTTGTCGTTCCCACACTGAACTTGGCATAGTGTTGTGCTGCTGGCTGCAGGAGAAGTACAAAGTGAAAACACTGTTTGAAAAATCTTCCTGGTGCGTCTGAACCTGCCTGATAGAAAGTTAGTTATGAAGCATTCACCAACATTGAAATAACGGTCGTCAACGCTTCACAAGAGAGTTTCAGGCTGCAGCACAAAGTGAATACTGATACTTAAACTAGCATCATAAAGTGTGGTGCATTCTCATGCAAAAAATAAACCAGTCAAAACACATCTAATTATCTATAATCCATGTAAATTAAACACCTTGAGGTGTGATATAGATTAGAGTAATTTCTACTCATTTTCATAAACTCCAAACAAGATGGTACAGCACCATCACAGGATGTTTCTGTCACAAGAAGTCTAACCAACACTTTTTCTTTCCATCTTACAGCGTTTAAATGGGTAAAAAGGTATTCATGTTTGCGGTAAACAGGCAGCAAGAATGCAAGTTGTATTGATCCTGTAATGGGATTTTTCCTTCATTCTTGAAACACTTCAAATGAACCACGGTACATAGTCAATATGCTGCTCTAATAGACTGAATACATTAGCGTTACCTGTAATATCTGCTCGTATAAGGAAAGAAAAACATAATTACAACATGGTAAAAAAAAATAATATAAAGATTTAACAATGGAAGATAAACATGTAGAGGTTTTGAGAAACAGGAGAAATATTGAGCTTTTTTTTTTTTTTTGAAAGAGTAGATAAAGGAGGGAGAACAGTGACATTTTGGAAGCAGAGGTTACAGTCTGGGAGAGTTGGAGTGAATTAATGGAGCATGGCAGACCAGACAGGACTACGGGTCAATACGTCCACAGATGACGACACACCAGCGACTCATGAACACACATGCAAATGCTCCCGTTGGCACTTACATATGTGTGGCTAATGGTTAGAAGGAGATCGTTGGTCTTGTTCTTAATTATTGAGCAAGGCTAAGTGGCTGCAGCCGTGCTGATAGTTCTGTATTTGAACAGCAGAGCATTGAGATAAATGCCAGCGTCGACACTTTAAAACACTTATAGAATAATGACACGAATATGCTGATGTTTAGGGTATAACAGAAGAAAAGTTAAGGTACTGCTAAAAGTCAGTCGATAAAAAACATTAATACAAAAAAAAAAGTATACAATCCAGACAAAAAGATGGGCAGAAGTACTTTAGATTATGGAAATAATATATAAATCTCAGATCAATTCTATCTAATAAGACAAGTGCAGCTTCTTCGGTGCAAAAATCTCGATTAATCCAAACCATGTCTGATCAACTTTTAAGAAACATGATCAAAAACTGCGTCCTGATGTTGAATTTCCAGAAAATCTTGCTCTGAATAATTTTACAGTCAAGAATCAGACCTTCACAAACTATTAAATGTTCCTGGAGTTTAAGAGTAGTGAGATTTTATTATATTATTTCTGGCGTGTAACAGTAAACCCCCTCCCTCCCTCCCTCCTTCCACTGCAAACTGACGTATCAACTACTTTGGGCCTTTTTAAAAGCATCAGACAAACCTGATGATGAGCTGATGTTCACGACAGGATTTTAAGAAGACGCTTAAAAAAAATGTCACAACTGTCCAAGTGAAGGAAGGTCAAAGAAAACAAGCCGTCAGCGTTAAGAGGAACTGTCAACCTGTCAACCTTTACAGAGAGAGAAAAGGAGAGAGAGCGAATCTATAACTAAAAATGATGTATGATAATAAAAAGTCTAAAGTGGGATTTTTATTGCTGCAGTAAAAAATAATGATTCCCCTTAACAATAAAAGTATTCAGCACTTTGGAGAGGCAGAAAGAGTTACAATGAAAGTCAGAAAACTAGACAGGAAAGAATAAAAAAGGAAAAACTCAACTTCAGCGCTTGAGAAAATATTTATTACTGTTTCTACAAAGAACAAAGGGATTCAATTTTCAAGTGTTTGCATTGAACAAAGTCACAAAGTTGTAAAGACAGAGACTATTCACGAAGCTGCAAACAACTTTCGTTTAGATGGAAATTAAAAACTATGAAACTAGTTTGGAAGAAAAAAAAACTTTTCTTAAGTTCTTGCATATTTTTTATTACATGCTCCACTTACACTTATTCTGTAAAAGCACAGTCACCGAACCCTGCTATCAATTTACAAAGATAATTGGGCTTCATAAAACTCTGCATGCTGTTTGATTTGGCAGACGTTCGCTAATTTTAATATGCAACTTACTTTTCAATTATTAAAAAAAACAGCATAGACACCTTTATGTTTTATTAATGTACAAGTGGTGGATGTTAAAGCTAAAAGTTCATCTTCAGCATGTTATTATCATCAAACTTCAACGTTAAGTAGTTTCATACTTGTTTTAAATAAATAATGTTTGTATTTAACTATTTCCCAGGATGATCTGTGTAGAACAGGTGTCATATTTTTGTTTAAAACCTAATTTCCTATTTTACCCAAAAGTTTACTTCAGATTTAATTCGTCATACTTCTGGCTGGCAAATTACTGTCAGACATTTTTACTTACTATGACACAGGAAAGCATATCTACCATCTTGCAGACCTACAATATGCCTCCATCAGCCAGTCCAACTAGAGGTATTTATTACTAAAATTGATAAGTTATGGTAAAAACACAGTGTGTGAGGTCACTGTGACTTTGACCTTTTGACCTTTAGCCACATTTGAACATTTGTGCCAAATTAGAGCAGATTCCCTCGATGCGTTGTGGAGATATCGTGTTCATCAGAACAAGACGTCCACTAGCTACGACTTAAACAGCTCAGTCACCAAGAAAAGAAATTCAAGACATTAATAAAGGTATTGATAGTAGGTTATGCTATGTCTGAGCCTACTGAGCCTGTCCTTGTCCATGAGCCAGCTCAATTAGGCTACAAAGTGCTGTCTCCCTGAGTCAGCACAAGTCTACTATGCATTTTGTATTGTGTTAGGTTAATATAACATCCTGTGACAAAGCTACTGACTAATGTGAAGCTTTTTTTTTTTTTTGCAAACAGAGGAAAAACAAAACACTCTGTGTGAAGATACATCCTTCATTCATATATCAAAGATGAACTTCAACATCTGTTGTTCTTTTGCCATTTCCTACAAAAAGCAAAAACAACAGCATCGGTTTTACCAGCGTTTGTCAGACGAGGAAGTGTTTGACACGTTGCCCTTTTTCACCATCGCACCAGTGGCCTCGTCACTGACGCCGTCACTCAAGACGTTATTATGTTGCCATGTGCCTCTGAGGCATTTAAGCTGAATTTTATGTTGATGACAAAACAAGGTCATACGCAACCACTGTCGACACAAAGATACAATCAGTGCAGAAATGAATATTTTTTTAAAAAGTATAGAATGTAACCGCAAAATACATCTTGAACCCAATTATGAAAAAAGGGCCATAATAAAGCTGGTGAGAAGGTTGTGTAGTACATCTGTGTGTGTGAAACTCTTCGTTATCCTCTGCCACCCACTCCCCTCTCTCTGCTTTAATAGGCTTTGCTGCTTATTTGTCACATTTACATTTGAAAACCTGTGCCCCACTAGCGCCCAATAAGGCCAGGCCGGCGTACATTGTTGGTCTTTATGTGACAGCTAAAGTAGCCATTATACACAGAAAGGAACAAGAAAAGAGACCAGAGTTAATCCATGTTCTGTAACATTTTCTGTGAGAACTGGAGCCATTTTGTAAAGTTGGGAAACTGCTGTGTATAGGATTTAAAGTTTTCAACTGGGGCGGTCGCCAATTTATCCCATTTGATCCAAAGGAGGGAACAAAGAGCAGATTTGATGAGAGAGACACAAGGTGTCCTCTCATTTCCTTGCAGAATTTCATTTAAGGGCCTGTTATATAACGTCCCAAAACTCATCTTCCTCTGCATTAGCTGCCAAAACCAGTCGAATGGAGCCTTTGCTGCATTATCTAATCAGGAGAGTAGATCAACCTCATTGTGTGCATTAAATCCATAAAGGCAGATGGCTTTATATCAAAGGCCCAGATGCCTTGACAGACAGGACAGAGTATTATTTGATGGCTCTAAAGAGAACAGTCTGGGCATATTCTGCATCTAGAAGACTACAGTTTTCATATTTCTAAAAGGTCCTCCATCTGCATTTAATATTTAATAACCCCGAAATGCAACATGCACTTTAATCATGATGACAAGAATCTTCTATCAATTACACACCATCCCTGACAAGCTCTGAGCAGAAGACGAGACATAAATGCTCAACGCATGGAGAGAAGAAGTATGGAATAAAAATGCAAATACAGCGGGTGAGGGGTGGGGTGGTGATGCAATCTATTTTCTTGGAAAAATGCTTATATATGCAGTAATTGAAGCAAGAATAATTTGGGAGCTTGTAAATACAGGAATGTAGAATAAATAAAGTGGTAAAGTACGTTATTTTTCACCAGAAAAAAGAAGGAGCAAGGTTTAAAGAGCATCTATCTGATAAATAATAAGCACAAACTTCAATCTTGAAGATTCACAAACCTTTAATTAGAAAACACACAGGATCGATTTGTTATTTTGTTGTTACTCAACACAATCTGTAAAATTGCTATTCAGCCTGTTTTTTTCCAGCTTCTCTCCCATTAAAATGGAATAACATCAGATTGGGAAGAATATTTTGCCTGTGGAAGTCTGGAAATATATGAGCATCCACCGTCCTCGATGCAAATTTAAGACCTCAGCCTTTGTTTTGTTTAGTTTCTTTTTGAGGAGGAGACTTTCTAGAGGAGAAAAGGTAATTCCTTAAATGAGGTTGGTCTCCAATTGATGTTATTTTTTATCTATTTATTTATTTAGCTGGATTTTCTTTCTTTTTCAAAGTCTCTTTATTTATTTTTTTCTTTATTCTTTTAATATTGGTGGGTTTTTTTCCCCTTGATCTTCTCTTATCTCTGCCTCCCCCTTTCTGTCAGTCTGACTCAGGCGTTGCCTTAAACCCCAGACACTGGTGCAGTAATTAACTCAGAGACAGTGACTGTCACACACAAGGTAGAAAAAGATATAACAAGATAAAAAAGGAAACATTGCTAAAACTGCTCAGCAAAGCCATTACTTACACATCTAAACTTGTCAAGTCAATTTAGATTTCCTGGCAGCAAAGTTGGTCATTTCCTGTTACAACAGCAAAAAATAACAGAACTGTTAACTTGCCTCAGAGAGTTCATGAGTGAATGAAAAGAAACATTTACAGTTTCTTGAATAATGTAACTGACATGATCTGGTGGCAGAAGTTGCAGCTATCTGCACATTTACAGTAAATCACTAAACTATGAACACTGCAACAAAATGATCAGTGATGGAAATAAAAGGCGGAAGAGAGGATGAGCTAAAAGGGGAAGTGAAAGCATCAGGTTCTGAGCAGGTTGGTTGCTGAAGCTGAATTTTGGGCCGCAAACAAAAAAAATCTTCCCTCCGGGTGAACAGAAGTTGTCTAGAAGAAGTTAAGCTCATGGCAAACTTTGACCCAGTTTTCAAAGGCCACAGTCTCAGTGTAAATTCAATGAGTATTCAAGTGAGAGGATCATACACAGCGACGCACAGTCTCTGTCTCATCCGATCCAGACTATCTGCATTATTGCTGGAATGCCTCATGTCAGACATGCTGAGCAAAACACAATGGAAACACACAGAGACATCACAAATCATTGAGACTGGTGCACAGAAGAAAACTTGTCATATTTCATCATGACAGGCCTCAGAGAGCTAAATGTTATGTGTAAAGACAGCAGAGTTCGGGCATGAGACTGAAGTGTTAATGTGAGAGGGAAGAAGGGTGTTAAAGCAAAATTTGGCGTCGTACCCAAGAGGCTTGTTTGTGCTGCACAGGTCAGATGTGGATGTAACAAATACAGCTCCTAAATCATCTTGAGCTTCCCTGTTTACTTCTAGATAATGACATGTGACTAATGAGATGGGACAAAGAGACATATTAAGGGAGAAAGAGACACATCCACATGTATCACACCCTATCACACATCTCTGAATGGCTTGAGTTATCAAACCTAACTCTTCATGTTAAAAAAAAAAAAAAACAGTGTCCATGTGCTTTTCCATGTACAACAGGCCTGTGCATGATGTATTTGAGGTTAGGATTAAGGAGAAATTCATTGAAGTGGTTAACAAGGTTAAGTATCAAGGTATTATCCTGGACAAACACTTAAAATTTGATAGTCAGGTTAAGTACATTTGGAATAAGGTCAGACCAAACCTGAACTGTTTTCGTTTTATTAGAAGGAACCTGTCACATCAAGCTGCAAAATTATACATGCATGATTTTCTCCCACCTATCGTACTGTATCACATCATGGTCGCAGGCTTCTGCAACTATGAAACCTATAGTTTCAATATACAAGAAAGCCATAAAAATTATGGACCAGAAACCTGTGAAATGGCATGAATTCCCTCATATTGCCTTTTTTTTTGTAGTCTCTATATGAACCAAAAATTTAAAAAATGTTTGTGTTTTCATTTATTTATTTTTTTTTTCTCCTATTCTTTATATTTTAATTGTTCTGTCTATTCAAAGCCTCCTGTGGACTGGTGTTGGAAATTAGCACTCAAACAATGCATCTGGTTTGTCCAATGTAATTGCTATGTCCACATCAAATAAACATTTAAATTAAATTATCAAAGTCGCCCCGTCCACTGCAACCGCGCCCCTATACTTCCTTCTCCATGTTCAGTTTTGTGCAAAGGTAAATACTGGATAATGGATGAGGCTTTAGAGTTACCCTCCATAAATGATTCAGGGTGTCACCAGATCAGGAGATACAGCCTCATTACCAGACCAAAGGACTTGCTGCAACATCTGAGCCCACTTGTTGCTGTGAGTAATATCCCTCTCATGTTAGACGCGCTGCAGGATCCAGTGTCTGTGCAGTCAGACCTTATCGTGACGCAATCTTTTATATAACGCATTCCTTTGCTGTCACCGTGATAAATAGAAAAAGACAGGTAAATACAGATACATACAGACACTTGTTTGGAGTCTTTCGGCTGATGCCATTATGAATGCTTGTCAAAAAGCTTCAACCTTTACAAACTGTACCATATTAAAGTCTATTTTTCCCCACACACGCGCACAAAAAATTAATTTAGCTCACCATGGGTACTGAGGATGAAGGATGATGTGAGCGGGGAGTTGGCAGGGGGCTTCCGCAGGTAAACTCTGACACAGGTCATGTTGGAGAGAGCATGCTGGCTGCTGCTGCTGCTGCAGATGAGATAGTTTCAGCAGCTACAAAGAAGAGAAGAGAAGAAACTTGATGCCTGTTTGTGAGTTTGCGTGTGTGTGTGTGCACGTGTGCATGTGTTTGTATTCAGTTAAAGATAGACAACACAAAGAAAACTGATTTTAAAAGTGTGTTTTTATCTTTATGGCTTTGTTTTTTTTTCACAATTTCACTTCATAAGCAGTAGGATGTGACCTGTTTTGTTTTCAAAAGCATCCTGTTGACTCTAAGGTTAGGTCACAGAGACAATATACATTTCATCCTGCACAGTAAACACATGAAGAGATACATTTTGGCCGCCATCGTTTTAGGGATAAATGTTAAAACACTTGCTCTATATTCCATATGTTCTATATTCTGTCACACCACTGCTTCCTCATTTAAACAAGTGGTATAGCCTCAAGCCAGGATTTTATAATTATCTGCCCTAAATATGGACCGAATGTAGCTTGTAAAGGACATACAGCAATGGCAATATTACTAAGTTTAGCTACAGTCTTTAGTTATGGTTAAGTTATCTATTCATTGGGCAGGAAATACAAATCCAACAGTACCACACACCCAATAAAAGTTTGTTTCACAGGCTGTAATGCTGCTTTCTATTATAATACAGCAGTTTCCTGGTTTTCATTGGCCTGGTTGGTTTAGCACCATTTGATGGCGACCAAAAACAATACGAGATACATTCACCATACTTGTTTACAACTGCACTTGGAAGCTGTCAGATGGATTTGCAGCCTTTTTGACAAATACGCACAGACAAGAACATGAGAGCCCAAGGTTAACGTAACAATTACTGCTCAGTTTCCAAGGACTGATGTGGAGGTTCCCACAGGGAAGTGATTACTATTTATTTAAATATATATAACACATCATATAGCCTTTTTATCCTTCGATTCACAAATGCAAAAGACAAAAAAAAAGATAGTCAGGTGGTTTTTGATATTAATTTACCCAACGAGGAACAAAAGCAGTCTAGAGACAGAAAACATGTTTTTAATACCCAGATTAAATCATCACTGATTAAATGGAGTAAAATAGCTCAAAACTAAGCCAGTGTTGTAGTTGTGTGGCAATAATCCAGATTACTCTCAGAGTGACTTAACGCACCTCTGGGTGAAATGTAACACAACAGCGATATCACGGCACATTGTTTTGACATCTTGCCCGGAGGCGGTGTACCACTAACCCACAGATGAACTTTCCATATTAATCCTCATTATTGAGCTGACCACCCAACAAGAAGGCACCCAAAACCGGCTTTATTTTAATGAAGACGACAAAAGACAGGATTTGAATTGCCGTCCACCTACAACACAAAGCGTCCGAATTCAAATCATCACGTACGCTGCTGAAAAAAAAAACTGTCTTCAATTATCTTCTCCTGCTTCTTGTCCCTTCCTGAGGATTTTGAAAAGTCATAATCATGTTCCTTTTTCCTCTCATTCTGTCTCTCTGTGAAAAAGCCCCTAGATTCATTTGGTTCTTATCAGTTACACTGAAGGGAAAACAAAAGAGTTCCCTGAAATTCATACTCTGCTTCCCTGAAGGGGAAACTGGGCAGATAATGCTAAACTGGCATGGTCACTATGGCAGGACACCACACAAAAGTTGAGAAATATATGCTCTTTTTTACGTTCAAACTTTTTTAATATCGGACAGTGAGGAGTGAAAAGTAATTTGTCATGTTTCCAGTGCCAGTCTTCACCAATACATCATGTTTTATTGCCTGGTGTTATCGACTTGCCTTCACTCTGCCAGATAGTAATATGAGACAGAGTTATTTGTTGTGACTTATTTCATTTTGATGAACTTGGACCAAAGTCTGTGTGTGTCTGCTGTGTGTAATATCTCACAATAAGAAAATATAATGCATCATATTATGTTATATGTTTCCATGTACACATTTTACCTGCTAAGCCATGCATTTGCATTATTTAATAGTTAATTTTTGTGTGCATCCAGATATATTTATATTCTTTTACTCGTCATAAAAACAAATGCTCATGTAAAACACTAAAAGGAAAATAAATCTTACACTTTTTTAGAACAATTTCCTTAAATGTGGAAGATGAAACCATCAAACATTTGACTTTTCTGTAATTATCAAAACAGTTGAGTGAGATATAGACTCTGATATACAATTAGATATAATAACAGCCAGTGAATGGTCACAAGCAACAAGTTGTGGTTAAAAAACACAGAAGTCTGAGGACAGACAGACTATTCCTATGTTGCTAATAGGTTCAGGTATTAAAAAAGAAAGAGGAATTGTAAAGGTACAGTTAGTGCAAAGACAGAGCACTGTGAGGACGGTGCAATGGCGCGACTGTAAAGAGAAAGTAGATACGAGGGAGATTTAATTAAGATGAAGCAGAAACAGACCGTAGCAGGGAGCAGGACATACTCCGCGAACAGATGAATTCTCAGTTTGTGCCGGAAGATTGAGGATGACTTTCGTTTGTTTCGTTTCGTTTTCGCAGTTTCGTTCGGGATTTAATTCCATCTTTGTAGAGATGTCCAGATTGTGGGAGACAGCTGAGCACCTGAACAGAGGGAACAGACACATCACACTATGAGTCCATGAGCTGCACATCTAGTAACTTTTAAACAAGAAACAAGGAAGTAAAACAAATATATAAGGGCAATATAAGTGAGTCATTATCTGTTTTTGTAACTGAATTTAGATGCAGTAAACTAATGATTAATACTAGTTTGTCTTTTAAACTGATACTGGTGTGTTCCTTCACATAAACGTATATGACTAAGTGTTACATTGCTCTTTTTCTGGTAGGTTGACTCATCCAGCCCACTTCCTAACACCTCGATCTATAAATCCATCTGGGCTGGCACTGATGAGCGGATACTGCTCATTAATGAGGAACACCTGTTTTTCAGACACTAACATTTCTTTGAGTCGTGGTCTTGTTCCGTTCTTTACACATGGTCTTGTTATCTGCGCAATCTCTTCATCAAAGCAGCGCCACGAATCTGTCACCCATTGACGATGGCATATTGATGCGTTGAAGCTCTCGAAGGGGCTCGGGCCTGCAGACAGCTATACAATGACGCTTAAATCTCCAAGGTTTTTACGACAAAGCCTCACTTTTCTTGCAGGTTTATGGCTTGTTGAATTCTCAGCGTTCTCATCCAGTTCTTTCGAAGTGTGTTATCATTATATACAGCACAGTAGTGCAGCACACTTTGCTCTAAGACTGGGAGAGTCTTACTCACTTACTGTACTTAAGCTCTGTTTTTTTACGTACTTGCTCTTCACTGGAGTATTTCCATTTCTGGCTAATTTGTACTTCTGCACCACTATTTTTTTTTTTTATTGCACTACATTTATTTGACAGTTATGGTCCAAAATTACTTTACAGATTAAGATTTTATAGACAGGGATGGGCTTTTTTTTTTTTTTCTTTTAAACTAAAGGCCGTTTATGCATCAACAAAATGTGCTTCGGTCGGTATAAACAGCAAGCGAGTACAAATGGTTCTGAAGCATTAACAAACTTAGAAAGACAAAACATCTGTCTCCCATTCTATAGCAACAGTTGCCAGAACTGAGCCTTTTTAGAAAAAAAAAAACCTTTCCTTTCCACTTTAGTGAATGAAAATGAGTGCATCCTGAATGGCAGTACTTACCCCCGCTGATGTGCGGTGAATTTTCAGCCAACGTGTTATTTCACAGATTGGTTTGATCTTTATTTTATGTTTTTACAGCTGCACTAAATCTGTGCACAAGTTAGAAAAAAATTAACAGCAGATAGTGCAATAGGTACGGAGGACAAATTGTAATCAAAATCTTTATCTTGCTACTTTGACGTACAACTCATATGTTTCGTTAACTCTTTACTGTACTGGATGTACCGTATATAACTGTATAAATTTACTGTTCCTTTTGTGCAATAACAAGGTAAATAGTTTCTCCAGGGAATTATAATGATGCAGAATGTGTTAACTCAGCTCTTACTGTGTCTGCAACACTGCTGACTACTACAATTTGCATTTTCATCAGAATGTGGCCTCATTAATGCATATTTCAAATTGAAATTAGATGTTTTAGCATTATATGTTTCCTTTTAGTTTTATCTGATTCTGGGCATCATCATCACCAAATTCCCATCATCCTATTACTTTAATGAAACCTAAGTGAAGGCAAATTAATCAAGTAAATTAAATTAAATGCTGTTTTAGAGAATAACTTTTAAATTTACCCTACTAGAAAAACAGCTATGTCTTTTGTTTGTTTGTTTTGCACTTTAGTGTTTCACATTAACACACAAAACCATAAAAACTGGCCTAAGAATTTAAGATATATATTTAAATACAAAAAAGACCACCAGGGAGTATTTAGTCTTTGGTGTAGTTTGATGTTTCAAAAAAAAAAAAAATACAATAGCACAGCCTGCTGGTCATACTATGATATGTGATCTTCTGTTAGAAGAAATGCACTGCATATTAATAAACCTGTTTGGATAAATATCTTATAGTTTATATCTTCTATTATTTCATTTTATATTTGTATTGTAAAAGAACTAAAATGCATTTTTTTGTGTGTTTGTAAAAACATGTTCACAAATCCTGAACCATCTACTTTTGACCACAAGATGTCACAGCTCCACTTTGTAGTTTTTCTACATGTTTTATCGTGTTGGTTCATTCATATTGAATACTGTTCTAATATGCTGCATTTACACAAACTATAACCAGTTTCATACTTGTATTTTATAATTGAGCATGAATGTGGTTAAAGTAGAAATCAGTCTGCAACTTACACATTTAAAACTAACAGACAGGTGAGTTTTAACTAGTTAACCATAGAAAGATAGTCACAAATAATCCAATTAAAATCCAATAAAACAACCAAAAGAGTAAAATAAAGTATTAATAAAGTATATTGTTTTGTTTATTGAATGCAAAGCATGAGACTCTTGCATTTTAACTAAATAATAATAAATAAATAAAACATCTCACTTTTGTCAATAGAAACTTCTTACTATATTAATTTACAATAACTTTAGATGGTGTCACACACGTGTTCATTTACATGAAAGTTTATATTTTCGTGAAAGCATCGTTAAAAACGTTTAGCATTAGTTCAGTGACTCAGTGCAAGAAAACGTGGCGATGCTGTCAAACGTGGCCTACCTTTTAATTTGAAGGAGGAGGGGGATTTTTAACGCCACGCGGGAACTGAAGACAATAATAACTTCGTAAATATCTCAACTGTCGCAAGTTTTCTCTTGCAGCTGTGATATAAATTCACATAAATGATTCATTTGCGATAAAACGAGACATTTGTTGCAGCTGGTTGATGTAGTTGCTAAGAGGGAAGGTTTTGTGAGCGTCCCGCGCATGCGCGTTAGGCAACTATAGCAACTACGTTTGGAACTTGTCGGCGGAAGTCGCGTACGTAACAATTTACGTATTTGACGTAAAGTCGTGCAGTCGCTAAGGTAAGCTAGCTTCACAGTTTGATTAGCTTTAGTCATATAACCACTTGTTTTGAATGGAAATTAGACATTTAAGTTGAATAATAACGATGTCAGTGAAACGACACAGTTAATTAGCTTCTCTACTTTCCACCCGGAGTAACATGTTAGTGGTGGTTGGGAGTTTTACACGTGCTAAAACGAGTTAGCAAGTAGTGACTTGAATACGTTCAGTATGTTTCCTAATTCAGCAACGCTGTCACCATATGAACATGTGTCTTATTAATTAATTTACGATTAACAAAGCTGAAGCTATTTACAAGAAAAACTATAAAATATCTTAATATATCTGATGTTAAGATCATAGCTACTTATGACGTAAAGACCTCTGTGGATAGCACATCATAGTTTTATATGATTAACAAAAACAAAAAAAAAATCACCTTATATATCTGTCTGTGTGTGTGTTATTCCTTATTATTTATTGTCTTTATCAGCTATGGAGTTGCTCCCAGTACTTGACCCAGTAGATAAACCCAAAGAAGGAATATGGTAAGTGAATTAAAATTAAACTGTGATAATTGTACACTACATTTGCTGATATATTGTTTCTTTTCAAAAGGTATTCTTTGATGCCCAGGGGAAATGCTCCAGGTGTTAGTGTTGGACACACCTGCACTTTTATTCCATCTGGAGAAGAAGAAAAAGGAAAAGGAAGAATCCTTATTGTTGGAGGAGCCAACCCCAGCGGCAGTTTCTCACATTCCCATGTCATTAATCTAGGTAAAAAAAAAATGTCTGCTAGGAATCAGTCCAAGAATGTGACATGCTACATAACAGCTTTTATAAACAACACGAATTAAATTGCCCTGAGGTGAATTTTGCTCGTGTATAGGCCTTTGTGGTATCTATATGAAGATTTGTTCCGAACATAACAAATAAAACTAATAAGAAATTTGACCTGCGTAGGTACTGAAGGTCCATTTATAATGTTCTGAAGCTAACATTGTTGATTATATGACATTAGCAGCAGTTACTGTATAAATCTTTTGTTTCTGACGTCTCCAGATAATCATGAATGGGACATTCCAGAGTGGAAAGGTTTAAAGATGAGATATGAACACTGCACTTTTGTCCCAGAGAGTTGCCCACAGACCCTGTGGGTGTTTGGTGGAGCACAGCAGAGTGGTAATCACAATGGTATCCAAAATATACAACTAACAGGTAAATCACCAACCTGTGTTTGCCAGTTAATTGATTTAGATGACTATGACTATGCTATGATCAATCCATTCTGTCATATCACTTGTTCAGACAGTGAGTCTCACTGGAAGGATGTATCGGCACAAGGGAAGCCTCCCTGTCCCAGGACATACCACACCTCCTCAGCCTGCATCGGGGACGAGTTATATGTGTTTTCTGGTGGTGAAGCCGGAGCTACACCTGTATCAGACCAAAAACTTCATGTCTTTGATACAGGTTTGTGTTAAACTAAGTATTTGTTTGAATTACTTGAATCATAATATACTTTACATATTGTCTCTTAATGGCATTTCACATGCAACAATGTAAAAATTGCTTCTACATATTATTAACTTTGATGTAAATGTGTTGCAGTGACTTCCACCTGGTCTCAACCAGAAACACAAGGCAGACACCCACCAGCGAGACACGGCCACGTTATTGTAGCAGTAGGTCCGAAGATCTACATTCATGGAGGCATGGCTGGAGACAAATTCCACAAAGACATGTACTGTCTCGACACAGGTAACTTTTTTAAAATCACTGTCATACTAGTCTCCCAACTATCACCATACAAGTTAGAATGGGGATGCTTTCAAATGTGAAGAAATAAGACTTTTTCTACTCTTTTCTCTGAAGGGAAAATGAAGTGGGAGACAGTTAAGGCCAAAGGAGAAATCCCACCAGGAATAGCAGCTCACTCAGCTGTGGTTCTAGGCAAGAACATCTACATTTTTGGAGGAATGACTGCAGATGGAGCCAGCAATTCCATGTACAGATTCAACACTGGTAAACTTCTTTTACTTTTTAAATGAATCGTTGTATCTTATATAGATGTAATTTAGTTCTAAACTAAAATCTAGACATGAACCTGTGCTCATTTCTTTGTTATTCTATATTCTGTTTGCAGACAAAGGTAGATGGGGCCTGATGAAATTTGAAGGAGATATGCCACCCAACCGTCTAGACCACTCCATGTGTTTATTGCCATGGAAGATGTGTGATGAGGAACAAGTCAGCATACATTTGGCCTTTGTTTTTGGTGGGATGGACACTCAGGGTGTCATATATAATGACTGTTTAGTGACTGTAGTGACATAATGTGCCTTTGTGTTGTAATATTCATTTACTGAAGTTGTAATAAAATGTTTAAATACTTTGTAGTGGTATTTTATTTTATTATTGCATATGCTTGAATAGAAACCCTAAAACTTGCACTGTAGGTTGAAATGAATATTCTTCAGACTAGACAGGTCAGTGCCAAAAACTGTAATTAAAAAAAAAATGAAGGCAAGAGACAGTCAAATAATATTTTATATCAAACATTTATTTCAATGTCTTTCCAGAAGTATGATGACCAGATTCAATAAATAATTTTTAACATTGCCTGTGAACATAAGGAGCCCTTGATCCCACAGACACCCTACTCAGTGGACCCACAAACACCAGCCCGCCCCACCAGCCCGCCCCACCCACCCTCCCCTACTAAGCCCCTCCCCTCTACAGAACCCCATTAGGACTGCCTGAGAACAGCAGCAGCAAGCCTCATACTGGGCTGACGAATATCTCCGCCTTGCAGCGAAGAGAACACCTTTCACACACTGAAACTTATTTCAAAGTCTTTCTGAAGATTCAGTATGGTTGCTTGTTATCGTCACCCCTCTCCAAACCTTTCCTCTCACTATTTGAGTCCCATCAGTCCGATATGTACATCTAGATGCCACTACCAGAGAGGCAAGGGGTGACGGAAGAGTTGACATCAAACCTGCCTACAACTCATCCTTCCCATCCTCTTCGTATGTGCCCTCGGGTGGTGGTCCGCCCGTGCTACCGTAGAGCTTGCTGATGATGGGCTGAACCACCTCCTCCAGCTCCTTCTTCTTGGCCTGGAACTCTTCCAGATCAGCATCTTGGTGCGACTCCATCCACTCAATCTTCTCCTCGACTGCCTTCTCAATGGCTTCCTTGTCTTCATCTGACAGCTTGCCACCGAGCTTCTCCTTGTCGCCGATCTGATTCTTCAGGGAGTAGGCGTAGCTCTCCAACTCGTTGCGGGCGTCGATTCTCTCCTTCAGCTTCTTGTCTTCATCAGCGAAGCGCTCGGCGTCGTTCACCATGCGCTCGATGTCCTCAGGTGTCAGGCGGTTCTGGTCGTTTGTGATTGTGATCTTGTTCTTGTTGCCGGTGCCCTTGTCCTCAGCAGTAACACGGAGGATACCGTTGACATCGATCTCAAAGGTGACTTCAATCTGTGGGACACCACGAGGTGCAGGAGGGATGCCGGTCAGATCGAAGGTGCCCAGCAGATGGTTGTCTTTTGTCAGAGGACGCTCACCTGAAGAGAGAGAGTCAATAATTAAGCTTTTGCTACATTTAATATTATTTTACATTTTAATTTGCACTAATAAACAATGTTCAATCATAATTTTCCACTGCAGTGTCTGATTCTTACCTTCGTAAACCTTGATGGTGACAGTTGGCTGGTTGTCAGAGGCTGTAGAAAAGATCTGGGATTTCTTGGTGGGCACCACAGTGTTCCTGGGGATCAGTTTGGTCATCACTCCTCCAACAGTCTCAATACCAAGAGTCAGAGGGCACACATCCAGAAGCACCACATCACCTGTAAAAGAAGAAAACATTTAGTAAAAAGGGGATTTTAAAAAATGAAATGAAAGCTTATTTTAGTGGAGCAGATACTTCTATATAAAGGTGATGACTTACCAGTATCTTCCTCTCCAGAGAGGATTCCAGCCTGCACAGCAGCTCCATAGGCCACAGCCTCATCAGGGTTGATGCCCCTAGAGGGCTCTTTGCCATTGAAAAACTCCTTCACCAGCTGCTGGATTTTGGGGATACGGGTGGAGCCTCCAACCAGGACAATCTCGTCAATGTCAGACTTCTTCAGGTCAGCATCTTCCAGCACCTTCTGCACAGGCTTCATGGTGGAACGGAACAGGTCCTGAAAAAGTAAAAGACATGTTTAATAAGCTGGTCACACATACTGGTCTATATAAAGTTGTTTCAGTTGAAGTACATAACCAAATAACTTACAATGTTCAGCTCCTCAAACTTGGCACGGGTCAGGGTTTCAGAGAAGTCCTCTCCCTTAAAGAAGGACTCGATCTCAATACGGGCCTGGTGCTGAGCAGACAGAGCCCTCTTGGCTTTCTCGACCTCACGACGCAGCTTCTGCACGGCACGGTTGTCTTTGCGCACATCTTCGCCGGTCTTCTTCTTGTACAGCTTGATGAAGTACTCCATGACACGCTGGTCGAAGTCTTCACCTCCCAGGTGAGTGTCACCGTTGGTGGCCACCACTTCAAACACACCGTTGTCAATGGTCAGGAGAGAGACATCGAAGGTGCCGCCACCAAGATCGAACACGAGGATGTTCTTCTCGCCGTCCTTCTTGTCCAGGCCGTAAGCGATGGCAGCGGCGGTTCTGAGAGATACAATTATGGTTATTTTCTTTGAAAGAGAAAGGGAGGGAAATATTTTCACAAAATCAAAGGGGACAATGGTTGATTTAATTATTTTCATTATATACTTACGGCTCATTGATGATTCTCATAACATTAAGACCAGCGATGGTTCCAGCATCCTTGGTGGCCTGACGCTGAGCATCATTGAAGTAAGCAGGGACAGTGACCACAGCGTGAGTGACCTGAGGAGATTAAAAAAAAAAAAAAAAAAAAGAGGAGATAATTAGACTCAATTATACATTATATTTTTTATGACTGGGATGCTCTTTTATGCACAATCTCTGTCATTTTTTGTACCTTCTTGCTCAGGTAAGCCTCAGCAGTCTCCTTCATCTTGGTCAACACCATGGCAGAGATCTCCTCAGGAGCGAATGTCTTCATCGTACCACCACCAATGTCGATCTGGATATGGGGCTTGCTCTTCTTCTCGGTAACCTAAAGAGAATCATGCAAAAATGTTAATACATTAAATATGTTGTTCAACCAATACCTGAAGACCTTTAAAACTTAAAGAAAACCATAAAGAATAAACTGACCTTGAAGGGCAGGTACTTGATGTCCTGCTGCACAGAGGAGTCGCCCCAAGTGCGGCCAATCAATCTCTTGGCGTCAAAGACGGTGTTCTCGGGGTTAGAGGTCAGCTGGTTCTTGGCAGCATCACCAATCAGACGCTCACCTTCACTGGTGAAAGCCACATATGATGGGGTGATGCGGTTACCCTGATCGTTGGCGATGATCTCCACACGGCCGTTCTTGAAGACACCAACGCTAGAGGAAAAATTAGAATTATTATTATTATTATTAGCTTAAAATGCATTCTTTTGTCGTTAAATGATTCATCTCAAAGTTGCATCATTGCCTTGACATTTTAAATAATCAAGCCAAAATGACTCTCATCCTCACCATGAGTAGGTGGTCCCCAGGTCGATCCCAATCACGGTCCCCACATTCTCCTTCTTGTCGTCGTCGTCGGCAAACACAGTGCCGGCCACCAGCAACACAACCCACAACAGCTTCATCTTTGCTTTTTTTGTTGTTATACTCGTACCAACAAAGAAGAAATCTGCAGAGAAAATAAGTAAAAGGTTTAAAAAAAAAAAAAAAACGTGGCCTTGTATTCATGACGTGTTAATACTTGAAACCATTAACTTGGGCTTCAGATCTAGTTTGAATGAAAAACGTGGCCTAAATGTAAAATGTAAACAAACGTTGAGAGGTAACTGGGTAAACTGGGTGGAGCACTAGCGGCTCTTCCGACTGTTAATACTTTTTTCTTTCTGTCTGTCTCCTGCATCCGCCGGTAGCTAGTTTCACACGTTAGCGTGTCTAGCAGACATGCCTTTGAGAATATTTCTCTATTATATATTTAAAATTAGCTTCTTTTAGCTTGGTATGTTGTAGTCATAATAACTGTCTTCATTTGTTTTAAAAAAGCTAAAGCAACCTTTAGGTTAATACATCACTATCGTCAAAGGTTAGCTTAGCAGCTTTCACCGTTATGAAACGATCCCCCCAAAAAAAATGACGTTCCACGTTAGGAGAAATATCAAATATTACGTTGTTGCATTAACATATTAACAAAAATGTTATTTACATACCTTTATCGCAGTACTGTTAATGAATTAAAGGCCTTGGCTTCGCCTTAACAGTTGCTCTCTGGTCACAAAGTGTGTTTCTTCTTTACATAAATTCACTATTCTTGCTCCTGTGAAATGATGTTGAATGAGCGCTGCTCTGTCCATTTATAAGCCGTCACTGCTTCCCCGTCGTGGAGGCTCGTGATTGGTTTAGCTGCTGTTCGTTGGAAGGCGCTGATTGGTTCTTACCGGCACGCTGGCCGCCGTTGATTTGCCCACTTCGGTTCTAAGAGACGTCACGACCTTTGCCCACTGTGACGACTCTGATTGGTTGTCTGTCAATGAGCATCAGGAAGATAGTTGGTGCGGACACACGCCACTCTATTGACCGCATTTAACATTTCATACATCTGAAGTTAGTGTTTTTTTTCTTTTTTTTTTTTTTTATTAAAACAACCTCCTCGTGTAATGTTAATTGACATCCGTTCTCTTGATGCTGTTGTTTCAGTGTGTGATTGTGTCTGAACTGTGTCGGTGTCATGACTGCTAATGATGACTCACTACAATGAATACAAATGTATGATCCTGTGTAACATGCATGTGACAAAAAGTGAACGTTATTGCATCAGGTTTAGGTTGTATTGTCTGGATATTTCATCAGTTGAATGTAGATGAGTTATGGTTGCAGGTATCTTCACAATTTAACTGAAAATAACATGTAATAAGCCTATTAAAGTTTGACATGAATACTGTCTAACCTGCTGTTGCTGGAATTAATTATGTCATTATATAGACCGTACATAAGCATAACTACACATTACATAACATACATTAGACATATCCACCTACAGTGCTGCAATACAGGCTCCTAAATTTAAAGTCTAAATAGGTCAAGGTTAGGTAACTGGTCACCAAAGCCACAATTCAGAGTATGTGACCTTGTTCATGTGTAGACATGCACCAGGTTTTTCAGTCAGATGTTACTTGTGTTTGTCTTGTGTATAATGTTTCCCTGTTGTATTTGTTGTTACATGTATTTGTTATTCTACACATGAGGATCACAGTGAATGCAATGAATGAGTCTCTCTCTCAGTAAAAAATAATAATAAGTTTTATACTATGATCTGTTCTGATCTGGTGATTTGATTTTGTTTTTTTTTTTTTTTTTTGTTTTGTTTTGTTTTTTTATTTCTCTCTTGACTAAAGATTTCTTATTTCTAGTGTTTCTTAAATAAAAGTCCTTTATGTTTCAAGACATTTCTGGACATGACAAGACAAAAACAATATGTGAAATCAATATATTTTGTTTTCAGATTATTTTCTCACATCACTGACAGTCTTTTCTAGAAAAAAAGGAAACTTGAGCATAATTGTTAAGTGTTAAGTTGCCACTTAGTGTTGTATCAACAAGTGATGTCACATTAGACCAGAGTAAGATTTCTTCCTCTTATTTTTCTATACACATGCTATATTATTCTTTATTTGGGGTGTAATGTGTAATGTGATGGTGTTCCTCTATAGAGGTCACTAACCCATGTGCTTTCAGATATGACTGTTTAGTCTCTAAACAGTCTGCTGCCCTGTGATACTGCCACTGATTTTACTTGACTCAGTTCCAAGTTAAGTTGAGGTCGACTGAGAATTGATAATTCATCCTCAATACGACCACAAGTTTTTATATTTTAACATTTTCTCACATCTGCCTCTTCTTAATCGCTAAAAATGTATTTAGTTTTAATTCAGTGAGGCCGTCGTTTGGTTTGATTAGACAGGAACGTCAGCATTTATATGACTTAACACTAACTGACTTAGATAATGTACTGTAATATAATCCACTATTATAGTGAACAATAATGTGCTGGTTTAATGTTTCTCTTCCTGGATGTCACTTTTCTTACAGACCAGCCCAGATAGATCACAAGATCAAAAGACATCTACAATTTAAAATGCTTTTTTTTTTTTTTTTTTTACTCAAGTACGCTTCTTGTTCTGAGAGTGAACTTTTATTCACAACCCTGAAACTATTTTCATTTTCCTTTATTCCTCATCCAGTGTAGGAGGAGCTGTAACTGTGGCTGAAGCCAGGAGGAAGTAAGATGCAGGAATGACTGCTTCCTTACAGCATGTGTACATATTAATCACAACCAAACCTTGCCTTATTTATTGATAAAGAATATAAAACAAAGACTGGGTTTTTTTTTTTTTTGCATCCTCTTTGATGTAAGCAGATAAAATTTTCACAGATTTCTCTGTCATATTCGACTCAGTCTCTGATCTAATGCAACTATATTGAACTCAAAATGACTCTTTTTTTTCCCATTACAGAAATCACAAAAATCAGTGCAGAAATCCATCTTCTACCAGTTTATCCTGTATCTTAGACAGTCACCAGCTTGTCACATCCTCCGCTGTGTGCATGTTTTTGGTAGAGAAATCCTGAATTTGAAGTTTGTTTCTGGTTCATACCTCATAAAGATAAATACATAATGCTCTGGTGCTCTGGTGCTTTTCTCTTTTCTCCAATGGCATAGTTGAAGACTGATGATGGATTATCAAGACATATTTCTATTTTTCTTAATTATCCAAAAGGACTAAAAAATAACAAGTATATTACTAAAGTTACTAAATTACTAATTATTAGTAATATTTAGTAGTAATAGTAAAATAGGTAGAAAGAAGACAATCAAAAACAATGTAACAATATTGTAAATATTATACTTTTATATTTATCATATATGATAAACACACACACACACACATACACATATATATATATGGATATGATATATATATGGATATATATATATATATATATGGATATAATATAAGATAGAAGGAAGACAATCAAAAAACAGTGTAACAATGTTGTAAATATTTTATATGATGACATGATTGTTTTATATTTATTTATATAAATATATATCCTTACATAAATTTATATCCTTACAAGTCCCATCTTACTCTCTCTCTCTCTCTCTATATATATATATATATATATATATGTGTGTATATATATATACACATACACACACACACACACACACACACACACACACACACACACACACACACACACACATACACATGCATGTCAATGGTGCTTTTCCCTTTTTTTTTTTTTTCTTTTTTAAATGAGGCTCTTGTGCTCAGCGCCCTCTACCGGTAGAGCTACAACAGGGCACCAAACTGATGACGTGGTCCGGTCAGTTGAGCAGAGCAGCAGGATGGCCGACCAGAGCAGGCAAATAAAACTCGCTGCGGCTAAGAAAAAGGTAAAGTGTTTTATAATTATCCCGTTTAAATATTATATGAAGCATTGATCTTATTTGTCGTACACGAGTTTACGCTGTTTGTGTTTAAAAAAAGAAAATCATTGCAATTATCCTCACGGAGCAGGGGTGTTGTCATTACACGTCGTCCGACCTCTGCGCTATCGCCAGTCCCACCTCACTCTCTCCTCTTAAGGCTTCTATGCACAGGATAGACCGATGCTTGTCGTGGGCCTCCACTGATTAGCATTAACTTTACCAGATTATGTTGACTATTTTTAGTTCGTAGACGTTTTTATAGCATCTAACGCTATTTAGTTAGTCACTGATTAATTTAACTTACTCTATTAACCTACTGGTTTCATGTGTCTTTCTCGCTAACGTTAAATGTATTTATTAGCAAACCATAACGTGCTAACTAAGGCAAGTTAACGTTAGCAATCTGGCTAACTAATGAATAGTTGTCTATGTGTGAGAGTGAAGGTTGCCACATAGCAGACGGGCACCTTTTCTTTTTTAAAAAAATGTTGTTGTTTGATGGCCCAGTAATCCAATAAAAATAACATGATTAGATTAACAACAGTTTTAAAATAAAACAAATACCGGAGCTAGCATTGTAGCATAGTTAGCTGGATAGAATGACGGGGACTGTTTTGACAGCTGACACCCTCTTCCCTGTCCTGCTGTGTGCTTTTAGCTAGGTGTGCTGTTAGGTTAGACAGAAAGATGGCCTTATGAGCTGTGAAATATTAGCTTCAGACAAATAACTCTTCTGTCTTCATTGAGGAGTGGTCGTGGTCGTTGTTGTGGTCGTAACACTTGCAGATTTCTCTGCAGTTAAACCCCAGAAATGGCAGCTCTACTAGTCTCTCTCTATCTCACCCCCCTGTGATTCCCTCTGGTCCTGTACTACAGCTGTCACAGGCCCCATACCCAACACACTCACAGGCACGAGAGAGCATGTTTCAATAGTCACATGGGTACACTACAAATAGATGATCTCTCTTCACTACAAGTTATCAACTCCACCTTGTTTGATTTAGTGGAGTAAGCCGTTAAACAAGCAAGTCTGAACGACTATCATTGAGTATCTTGTGTTTTATTTTTTCATCTCCTAATTCAATTCACTTGATAAGACCCTCTAGTGATTGGATATGACTTGCTCTGAACAGTGTTTGTATTAACTTGAAAGATGGGAACAATCCCAGAAGAGCACTACCTAATCTTTTTATAAAAACAGGTAGCAAAGGATGTTTTTTTTTTGGTCCTTTAAGAAATACTTGCTGCATTCCTGTTCACATCTGTACTGTCTGTCTCTCTATGTGCTACTCAGCTGAAGGAGTTTCAGCAGAAGAGCTCCCCTACTAGTGTAGGAGGAGAAAAGGGTGGAGGAGGAGGTGGTGGTGGAGGAGCAGGGGCCAAGAAGAAGAGGAAGATGAAGGGCCAACTTGATGCTCCTTCATCAGATAGAAATTCTCCAATCAATGTAAGACAATTACCCTGTTTGCATTTGTTCACCTGCTCGTCATTCGACCTCTCTTGATCACCTGATCTCTCTTTGTGCTTGACAGCTTTGTCTTTGCTTTTGTCTGGTTTTGTCCAACTTAGTGTATCTACAGAAAAGGCAGTTTTGTTTAACCACTGTTATATCATTAGAACGGACAAACGAAGGATTAGTCAAAATTATTTTGTGCATGTTTGTCAATGACTTGTCAGCTGGCAGGATACTTGATAGAAAAAAATATCTGCATGCTTGTAAATGAAGTACTCTACTGTTTTCTTTAACTCTGCTGATATGTATTTGCCTGGTTGACCATTTTGCCAGTTGTGAACTGATACGATTGAATTACTGTCAAGATAGCAAATATTTTCCTCCAAGCTATCAAACGCACATGGTGCCAACAACACAGTGGGAGTGTTAACACCTACAGTATTTACTAGCCAGGTGAGAGGGTGCAAATAGTGTTTATTCAAGAAAGACGAGGATGTTGGACCAGAGACGGAGATAGATTAGATCCTGACCACATATTGTTGGTTATTCTTTGGCTGTGATTCCTGCTACACAGTGAGAATTTCCAGCGCTCCTAAGTAATGTGATAGTAAAGTTAAAGTAAATCATTTCAAATCTGTCAGTTGTAATGAATTACTTATGGTAATTCCTGTTTTGAGAACTGTTTAAAATAATCAGTTTTGCCTAATTCTTTGTGTCACATGAATAATTGATCAACACACACATTTAGTTATGAACACATCCTCTTTATACAATATGTTCTCTCTCTGTCTATTAACATCATTTGGTTTGTATTCAAGTGAATGTGGACAGATTATCCTTATTAAATTACCAATTATCATTGTAATTACATAAATACACTGGTAGAAGCAGCGACTAATTACTCAGTTGTTTTAAATATGTTAAAAGTCAAAATTAAACATAATGTAACTGGGTCGTTTAATTGTTTGGACCCTGTGGCTGAGTGAGGACGCAGAGTTAAACATGTGACTCTCGCACACAGATTTCAGACACAGGAACTGAACTTTGGGTCAGTTTTCCACAGACCATGTCGGTCAGTAGTTTTCAAAGCCTGAGTGGTATCTGGGCTTGTCATCACTCGAGAGCTCTCTGCTGAATCCGGATGTTTGTGCTGATGCAATATTTTTCTAAACATGTTTTTTTTTTTTTTATGCACTAAGACTAGATAAGCTTGTGTAGACATAAAGTTCGTGTCAGAGGAGGCATTTCACCACAATGACCATTGATGAACAGATGCATACTATCTAATTTGAATTTCTCGTGATACTAAACGTAGCGTAGCTAGTTTATTATTACAGGTTATGATAGTAAAGGGAAATGTGAATTTGTTCTCTTTTCAGTGTCTACATCAGGGGTGTAAAAGGCTTCATAAAACACAGCCAATATTTACTGACCTCTGTGACCAGACATACAAGCCTCAGCTTCTCCTCATTACACACCCTCCCCTCATCTAGACCTCCTCCTTCTAACATTTCTTATAACAGCTGCTTCTCTGTGCCTCTTTGCTCGTATCACTGTCACCTTCTAAACCATTCTCTCCTCTTTCACTTTCGGCCCTTGTTTCTTCTTTCCTGTAGTTTGACAATATTTTGAAAGCACTTTCACAAAGCAATGGAGTAGTCCTACCTCCTTATGGCAACAGTCAGGTGAGACCCTGTCTCTCTCTCTCTCTTTCTCTCTATCTCTTTCTGTCTTTCTATGTTTCCTGTCTTTATTTCCTCCTTGCCTGTTCTTTCTGTTTTTGCATCCCTCTGCTGTAAAACGCTGCTCTTAATGTGGAAAGCATGAGACAAATCTGGGTGCTTATTCATGCATTTTGCTTTTTAAGTACTTGTGCATAAATGGATCAGAAATGTGGAGGGAGCTCATTTGTTTCTCTGAGTTCGTGCAAGTATTGTTAGAGATCTCCAGAAGTATATAGTGTGGATGAGTAAAAAAAAAAAAAAAAAATGCAAAGTGGATGGCATGAGTTTCAGTAGTTGCATGGCTGTGTATTCGGCACATGGGTGCACCAATGAAGCATGCATCTGGCTAAACAAGAAATACATGTGTCTGTTTCACTTCTTAACTATGTTTGTCATCTCTGCTCTTGTGTGTGTGTGTGTGTGTGTGTGTCTGTCTTATTTACATGCACATACACACACACACACAAAGGTTTTATTCTTGATCATATCAAGGTCAAACTCAGAGGAAGTGTAACACAAGTAACAGAGAAAGGGTAGAGAGCATACATACTGTATAACCTCAGTTCTTCAGTGCTTTCACTCACAAACAAACATTTCAGTGAGAGCTCTATATGTAGCAGTGGGAGGTAAAACCAGGGCAGCATCAGTACCTCAAGTAACAGAGCTCACATTATAGTCCTCTGTTAGCTAGTTAACTCATAACATAACCAACTAGTTCCTCCAATTCATGTATATTCTAATGTCCTCGCAGCTCGGAAACAGTCATTCATTCATATTGATGTATAAATGATATAATCAACAGTCAGAGTTAGTACAATAATCAAGTTATTTTCATGCATGAACACACTTGAAGTTTGCAACATCATTGTGGCTTTTTAATCACGACTTCTCTTTTTCTTGGCATTAAACAAGTGTGTGCGTTTATTTGTGTATGTGTCACCTCAGACCTTTGCTGACGTGGAGCCCATGGGGTCTTCAGTTCCTCAGCTGCTGGAGGACCCAAGGGCCGAGCCCGGTCGCAGCTCACCTGTGTCTAACCCTGCTAGTGCTAACACTACTAATAACCCTGAGTCTGTCGGTCACAACGCTGACCTGCAGGTGTGTGTCTCTCACTCTCAGTCATTTTTTTTTCTCTCTCTCACTTCATTCTCTCAGGTCCGGGATATCACATCACATCTAGTTTGATATGACAGTTTCATCTGGTGCCAGTTTTTGCATCTTGTGATGAAAACAACAACAGCAATTTTCTACTTCTCTGTTTTTGCTGTTTGTGTTACTTGTGTATAAGATGCTTCATCATCATACTGATTCCTTTTTCTCAAATGTTGTCATTGGTTTTTTTTTTTTTTCACCCTCTTTCTCTTCTGTCTGCCTGACTCTCTCTCTCTCTCTCTCTCTCTCTCTCTGCAGGACTACCCTGATACCAACGGCAATGAGAGTTTAACAGAGGATAATAGGTGGGTAGCGTCCAGAAAAGACTTTGTCCTTTATGTGCAAAGATGGACCAAGAATTTGTTTAGTTTACCAAATAATCTGATTTAGCTCAATCCGTAGATTTATTTCTCATTATGTGCAGTTACAATAATGTCAGACCTTAATGTCTGTGAATGTGTATTTATGTTTATGTGTTTCTGTGTCTGTGTGCCGTCCTGCAGACCATTGTCTTCCACTGAGAGTTTGCGACAACTCTCACAGCAACTTAACGGCCTGGTCTCTGAGGTACGAGCCACCATTGTAATCCCTTTTCTCTCTACCTCTCTCTCTCTATTTTCCTCTCCCACACACTCACTCACACACACACACAGATACGTCTTTGTCATACAGCAGGGAGCTTTTAACACTAAAACATCACAGCCACTGATGTGCACCTTCAACAACAGTGTGTTGCATCTATTCTGGGTAGGAAGGCACTGAAAGCATTTTCCAGTCGTTCCCAATGACCTCAAACACACTGAGAGAATCAACTGGTGCACAAACCAAGTTGATTTATTTATTCTGAACTTGGTTGAACCAGAATCACGCACAGTGTGCATTTTGTCAGGTTTCTGAGACAAAGTCCACACTGATTTTACTCTGACTGGAATGATTAACACAATAAGTATAGATGCTGAATCGCACTGATTCAGCAACAGGTCACGCATAAATACAATAAGCAAATGACATTATGTAACTCAAGTGTAAGTGTAGTTGCCCACATGGTAGAGAAAAGTGGGTTTTATTGCTGTGAATGTGGAGACAGATGATGTTTTCTTTATATAAATGTCCATAGAACAGAGAAATAGAGGGGTTATTGTCATTCAGGTGATGAATCGAACTTAATGCCTACAGGGTGTATAAAAGTGAATTAATGTGAGGGTCTGTGTCATTTCAGTCATCTGCTGCTTATGTGAATGGAGATAGTGCACCTTCTGTCAGTGACAGAGAACTGGAGGTAAGATGGAAATCAAACATGTCCCGTGAAACTAAAAATGCAAATTTAAGAAGTCGGTAACATCATAGGAAACAGCGGCTGTGTCATATAAACTGTATTTTTTCGCTGTGCATCAATTTAAAGTGAAACTCAATTCAGTCAGTCATAAACAGACTAATTTTCTATCCGTCTGCATTGCAAAGTCTCATATTTTCAGCATTAGCGTTGGAATCTTGCCAAAACACACAGTGACTCAGTGTGAGGGTGACCTCTCTGGCTTTTTCATAATTTAATTAACCACATAGAGTAGATCACATGTTCTTGCTCCAAAATGAGCCCAGAGCTTCAGGTCGGTATAACTGACAAAGGTACAAACGTAAATAAGTTTTGTCTTTTTTTTTTATTAGTAGCTGAGGAGATACAGAAACTAAATGAGAATCTCTGTTTTACATTTGATCCATCTAATGTTATTTCAGTGACCACATCGCAGGATGACTCAGATCAGCCTATTTAGTTGAACTTGGAAGTTTTTAGCAGCGGGGCAGGGACTTCCTATGACAAACTGAGGTCATGTGGGACCTAGATGATCCACATCTGGAAAAATATACTTAATAATAAATGGTCATGAAGGTTCAAGTAGTTTCCAACAGGTTTAACAACCATCATATATTTTACTTATTTGCCTCACATCTCATTATTAAAAACACATCTCGCACCACTTGTAAAAGCGCTATTGTTTGCCTCCATGTTAATGATTCACATTGGATTTTTTCTCCTCCTTTTATGTGTTCTTTGTTTGACTTTTGCCACTGCACTTTATCCCTCTCTTATTTTTTTTTATTTTTATTTTTTTCGTATTCTTTCCCGGATGCATGTGTGCACGTGATAGAGTCGGAACCAGGAGCTGGCAGCCGCCCTGGAGTCTAGCAACCTAACAAACTCTCAGCTCAATACCCAGCTAAACCAGCTGGTAAGAAGCTGTGTGTGTCATCTGTGTGTGTGTGTGTGTGTGTGGGTGTGCACCTCAGTGTGATCAGAGTAAACCCTTTTCAGTCCTCTCACACATTTATTAACACATCAGTGCATGTACTGTACGCATTATGCACGCCACCTGAAGTAACCACACTCTGGAAGTCATGCATGTTTCTCATGATATTTATTTATCTTCACTTAGATTGATTTAATGTCTACAACGTATAACGACGCCATAACAACCAGTTTAGCTGAACTGTAATAACCTGATAGTAGATGTTTATTTTTTTTTTTTAACCCAGTTTAATAAACTAATAATAATAAACTTTAAATACATAAATAACATGAATAACAACAGTAAATTATTCCAGTATCCTGCTGTCCCTGTCCAGTCTGGCATGCAGACAAAGTTTTTGAGCCAGATTGTGTTGTGTTTTATGTTATTGAGTAAAATTTAAACAAAAAAAAGACATGTTGATCTTTCCAAAACTTAAAAAATATATATATTCTGTTGGTTTTACAGACACAGCAGTCTCAGGAGCTTACAGATCAGCTACAAAAGGTAAACAGTTTTTTTTATTCTCTCTGTCTGCTTGACTGTCTCTTCATTCCTGTCTCCATTTTTTTCCAGTCTGCTGATTTTTTTTTTTTTTTTTTTGCTTCCTTCCTGTTCATTCATGGGCTTTGTATTTTTTTTTTTCTTTCAGGAGCGAAAAGAATTTGAGCAGAGGTTTTCAAAAGAGCAGGGAGCCATGCGGGAGCAATTACAGGTAACTTCTCGTGCCCAAACATGTGAATTGAATTTCTCTTGATTTTTCTTCATAACTGTGTTAACAAATGCCTTGTTTCTCTTGATTATCACATCACGAATGTAGAAAGTTTAATATTTCTAATTCACATTCCAACTCCTTCAGACGATGACAATAATATTTTGTGACGTGTTGCGACTGCAGTCGACATCATCTAGACTCTCACAGAGCTGAGCTCTCCCTTTCCTCATCTTAGGTTCACATCCAGACCATTGGTATCCTGGTATCAGAGAAATCAGAGCTACAAACAGCACTACAGTACACACAACAGGCTGCACGGCAGAAAACAGGTGGGTTTGTTTTATAATCTGCAGTGCATTCACTTGAATGAGAAATTTCTATCTTGGCAAGACTTTACTCCTACAGCTGTCAGTTAACACTGTGTGTGTGTGTGTGTGTGTGTGTGTGTGTGTGTGTAGCTGAGGCAGAGGAGCTGAACAACCGTCTGCAGGCAACAAAACAGAGGGTGTCGGAGCTGGAGAGAACACTCTCTTCTGTCTCGACACAGCAGAAACAGCTTGAAAAGGTTCGCTGTCATTACTCCACATAAACAGAACTCACAGAGAAATGAGTTATGAGGATTCAACCTACTTCACTCACAATCCGCTGCATGCATTTAGCCTTCTACAGCCCCTTAAAATACACACAAAATCAATACATTTATCTTTAGTATCTTTGGTGTATCTGTCATTGTTAATAAATGATTTTCTCTTTGTTTCCAGCACAATAAAGAGCTTGAAAAAGAGAGAGACAGTCTGAGGCTAGAGGTGTTCAGAGTAAAGTAAGTCCCTTTATTCTTGCATATTTATAAGATTCCCACAGCAGAACATTCAACATGTTAAAACCAATCGCACAAACTTTACATAAAGCAAACAATGAGTAAATCTCCAGTATCTGGTAGGTTAGAAATGATGAATAATCTCTGCATGTGTGTTTGTGTTTGCAGCAATATGAGTGATGAGTCAAAGCAGCAGAGCTCAGAGTTGTCAGAGCAGTTGAAACTGAGTACACAGGAGAATGGTGCAATGAAGCTGGAGGTGGAAGATCTTCGCAAGAGGCTCGAGATCGCTGACCTCATGTTGCAACAGGTACGTGTTAAAACTCAGCAAACTTCCGCCGATAATTAGAGAGAGTTGATTAACTCTGTAGTGAATTAATGTTATGTATTAAAGTTAATGTTAAGGATTATATTCATGTTTTAACCTCCAGTGCTCCAGCCAGTCAGATCCCACCAGTGCAAACCAGCAGGTCCAGTTACTGCTCGAAGAGAAACAACAGATGGAGACACACAATCACCAGGTCTGTGTACAGGAACCTTCCTCTTACACTTATTTACATAACTCTCTGCTGTATGTCATTCTGCTCATCTGTTTGTGTTCATTTAAGTGGAAAGTGTTTTGAGTTGGTGAACAGAAACAACTCAGCTGTAGATACCTGATTTCCTGATAAAATCACCATTAAATGTGTCTAAAAACCAGCTGGTTTATCTCTCGGGACTCGAACGTCTTGCTTTGTTAACACAACTCTTCATTTTTTTATGATGTTGCAGCTGATGGAGTCGATTGCTCAGCTGAAGACGGAGCGGGACTGTTACGCACAACAGATCCAGGAAGAGGGTCGAGTGTGGAAGGACAAAACAGAACAGCTGCTAACGCAGGTGAAAAATGCAGTTGCATACCACATGCAGAAGTGTTTTTGATACCAAACAGTTGACTTATTAATATCTAATTACGTCTGTAGGTGTCACTGGTTGCAGATGAGAGAGACAGAAACATCAACAGAGTCCAGGAACTGGAGGCCAGCATCGCAGAGCTACAAAATGCTGCAGGTAATAGATGCACTCTGCTTCTTCCTTTTCCTCACCACCTTTCATCTCGACCTCCTTGATGTGAAAAACACTTTTGCCAAATTAGAGAAACAATCACGTAGTGGCAAGATTAATGGAACTGGTTCTTCACAGATCTTTAAGTATTGTACAACTGATTAAGGAGCTTGTTAGATCAAGGAGAGTAAACCTCAGAGGGCAGAAAAGACTAAACACTGATTCATTAGCAGCTTTGAAGTGAATTGTTTATTCACTTGTGTCTAAACTGTTGTGGTTGTGATGCTGTAGGTCAATCAGAGTGCTTCAATCTGTCTCCCTCCCACAGTTTACTTAAAAATCAGTGCTAAATTGCACTTATTGTCACGTATTCACACAAGTATTGATGTGTGTGATGGTATATTGTTCAGCATGATGGTGAAAACTCGTGAACAGTCTTCTTTGTTCTTTTGTGTCTCCAGCGTTATTGTCCCAGGAGAGAGAGGCTCAGGATAGTGCTGAGCCTCATCCCTCAGGACCATCAGAGAGTGAACTGGCTCTGCAAGAGAGTCTCAACAGACTACAAGAGGAGAAAGAAGCTCTGACTGCTCAGTACCAGGCACAGGTATGATCTGCACTGATACTGTATTCATTTGTCCACAAATGAATTATTGTTTTACTCTCTTTCACTAGTTTTAACATTGTAAATCTTTATTTCCCCCCAGCTGAGAGATAATGAGCAGCTGAGCCGTATGTGTGCGGAGCAGGAGATGCGCCTGGGGGAGATGGAGAGGCAGGTGGAGAACCAAACCCAGGAGGCGGAGGACCGTCGACGCATGTTGGAGGATGTTCAGTCGGACAAAGCCACTATCAGCCGCGCTCTCACCCAGAACCGTACTCTGAAGGACCAGCTGGCTGAGCTACAGAACGGTTTTGTCAAACTGGTGAGTTTGAAAATCTTGCCATCCATCTGTCGTCTTTCAGTGACACATTTACTGTTATTCAGTATCTTCTTTTTTGTCTTATTATTTGATTATTCTAGGGAGTTTTTCAAGGCTAATACATTTGGAAACTTTATTCATAACAAGTGTTAGCTCAGACGGTGGGAGTCTACCGACTTTAAGCCAAAATTCCTGCTCATTTTTCATTTGTACAGACTAATGAGAACATGGAGCTGACCACTGCCATCCAGTCTGAGCAACACGTGAAAAAGGAGCTGGCTCGTAGGATGGGTGAACTGCAAGAGGAGCTGCACAACGTCAAGGAGCAGGTAAGGTCACACACACACACACACACACACACACACACACAGTCCTTTAGCCGCAGTCATTTGTCTGCATAATCTTGGTAATAATTTCCGTCTTCATTCTCACGCCTCCAGCTGGAATTGAAAAGTCAGGAGACTCAGGGTCTGGTGGAGCAGAGGGACCAGGTAGCAGCTCACCTGCAGCAGTACTGTGCAGGCTACCAGACCTTGGCTTCAGAGAGAGAACAGCTCCACCAACAGTACCTGCAGCAGATGCAGCTCATGGACCGACTGCAGCACGATGAAAGCCACAGCCGCGTGCAGCTGGAGATGAGTCACAATCAGCTCAAACAAGCCCAGGTATGTACTTCACCTTGTCCATTCAACCATTTATTATCTATCAAAGACTATTTTGCAGCACAGTCTGTTGTGTGTGCTTTGTTTTACTAAACAACAGATTGACAGAATATGATCAAACTGCTTCAAAGAGTTTGGAGTCAGGCTCTGACTAATGGCATAGAAAATAATCAGATGAGAGCAGGTAGCTCGAGCTTTGATGTACTGGCAAAACCTCACTCTCTTTCATGAGCTTCTCAGTCCTCAGAGTTTATAATGACTCCATGTCTCCCTCTACAGGACCATTTGGATCAGTTGGTCAGAGACAATGAGCAGCTGAGAGCTGAAGTGAAGGAGCTTCTCAGCAGCTCAGCTCTTGCAACATCATCCAGGGACCAAGGTAAGATTTCTCTTCTCACTAGTCTGTTGGCACTTTCTCCCCTGTAGTTTATTTTACTGTCACTGCCAAAACATTGTCCTGTTATATTTCTGTGTTCCCTCCTTTTTCTGTTTTTTTTTTTTTTTTTAATTCAATGCAGAAAAGATTTAAGTTTCTTACACAGGACTTCATGTAGTTAATGCTTTTTTTTGTCTCACTGTTAAATTTAAAAGAAATGAAAACAAAAACCTGGAAACTGAAAACTGCAGTCTTTCACAAAAAACAAGGACAAAATGTCATTGATGCAAAAAGCACCTGACACCATCTACTAGTAAAGCTGCAGCACCAGCAGCTTTGGACACAACTGTTCTAGTTTCTATCATGCACCACGTACAGGCAGCGCTTTAAAACTGCAAACACAGACATGTTGAACGTAAGGAAAGTAATATCACACAGTTAATGTGACCCAGTAGTTTTACAGAATGGGTTTGTGTATTTAAGAAACTGGAAATAAAACCTATAAAAGGTCTAATAGTTTTAATTTGTCGTTATGTCATTTAGGAGATGGAGTTGAAAGTCAGTCGTTGGAAGAGAGTCCAAAGACGTCATCCTCCATCGTTATCCCAGAAGACTTTGAAAGCCAGAAAGAGATGGTTAGTAAATAAACTAATTTGAATTTGTGATGTAGAAAATGAAAGATTCTTCCACCAATATTAACACCACTCTGACTCCTACAGGAGGAGTTCATCCGTGGAGCTTTGGCTCAGTTGGAGGCAGAGAGAGACGAGGCCAGAAGGCAACTGGAGGAGGAGCACAGGCTCCACATGGTCGCTCGGCACCAGGCTGCTGTGGCGCTCAGCCTTGAACACCAACATCACAGCCACACACCTGCTCACGACCATCACCACGATCACGATCCACGGACACGGACACGGACACGGACACGGACACACTCAGGGTCACAGTCACTGTGAACACGGTCACGAGCATTCAGGTGAGGAAAACTACATCATGTTGGGTTTGTTTGGAAAGTGAGTGATCCTAATGTATACTCTATACTGTCTCTGGCTCAGAAGGAGGAGTGCCAGTAGAGGTTCATCAGGCTCTTCAAGCTGCCATGGAGAAGCTTCAGCAGCGTTTCACCTCCCTCATGCAAGAGAAAGCCGACCTGAAGGAGCGAGTGGAGGAGCTGGAGCACCGCTGCATCCAGCTGTCTGGAGAGACTGACACTATAGGTGAGCCTCATGTTTCTGTTGAATAAAAGGGAGAAAAGTTCTGCATACGTTCCTGTTATAATTCTGTTCTCTGTACATTATTTCAGGGGAGTACATAGCTCTGTACCAGAATCAACGAGCCATCATGAAGCAGAAGCACCAGGAGAAGGAGCAGTACATCAGCATGCTCGCACAGGACAAGGAGGAGATGAAGGTGCCGTAGAAAAGACCTTTTATTCTATTAACACTCAAAAAATGTAGCCTCGTAAAAATAATTTGATCTGGCTTCTGGCTTAAGATTGTTTCTCACATGATACAATAATTACGTTATCACTAATCTTGTCTAATAGAAGCTACAGGAAGTTAATGTTTTCCTCCCAGTCTGACTGGTTTTATCTGTGTCTCAGGCAAAACTGGCAGAGCTGCAGGATCTGGTGATGAGGCTGGTGGCTGAGAGGAACGACTGGTACAGCCGCTACGCCGGAGTTGTATCCGGCGCAAGCTCAGTGAACCCTGACCTGCTTCCTGTCAGGGAGGATCACATTCACTCAGAGCACCAGGCGCACACGAGCACAGAGCTGAGCGCTGTCGATGGAGCAGGTACACAGTCTTTATTAATTATAAACATTTAGCAGCCGTCAGATCATTATAGCTCATATACATGATGTCTCTACTGTTCTCTGTTTCTCTGCTACAGAAGCCATGGAGGTCATTCCCCTGTCAGAGCCCACCCCAGGCCAGGAAGTGTCCTCATCCCAAATGCTTTCACCCAGGTCATCTCAGACTGAGTCCAAGCCTCTGGGACCCAAAGAGGACGGTACAGCCCAGCAGATCATGCAGCTGCTCCACGAGATCCAGAACCCCCAGGGGGCGCTAAGATCACCTCCTTTCCTCGGAGAAAACCCCTGCATCCCCTTCTTCTACCGGCCTGACGAACAGGACGAAGTCAAGATCCTGGTGGTGTGAGAAAGTGTGTGTGACAAAGGCTGGTTGTGTGTGTGTGTGTGTGTGTGTGTGTGTGTAAGAGATAAAGAGAGGAAGAGATAACAGACATGTCTTGAAGTCTGGGGAAAACGAACCATAGTTTACTATGTTTATAGCTTATAAATCATAATCACAAACACCTCTGAAGAAATTAAAACCCGACAAAAAGCAGTCACGGATAGAAGAATGTCTTTTGACCCAGTTACATTAAAAATGCCCACTCTTTGTTATGTGTGTTGACACTGATGTGTGCATGGTTAAAAGGAGTATTTTCTATTTCTTGTTTTTACATTTTAGTTTATTTGTCCATGATGCTCTTGCCAGAGAGGAGATAATCAGTATTCCTTAAACACAATCCGATTATTCTCCTTTTTAATTCCCATCCCCTCTCTCTTGTCTCCCATCTTACACGTAAGTGCAATAAAGGGGCCGTATATTAAATCCCCTTGCTGATACAGTAGTTAAAGCGCTGTCAGAAAAACAAACAAACAAACAAAAAAAATAGTAGCCTGTTCGTGTGCATCGTTATTCTACTGCAAATCTCAGTTTTACACAATTCACTGTACACTTGCCAAAAACAAAACAAAAAAAAAAAAAAAAAAAAAAAAAAGGAGCATCACGTTTGAATGTAATAACCTGAATATTTACCTGTGTGTTTTTGTAACGTGATGAGAAGCGAGGAGAGACTGGGTGAGAAGTAAGTGAAAAGATAAAGTTAGTAAAGGAACTAGTGCACATAATAAAAAAAACTGTACTGTAGTTGACGTGTCGGAGTAAAGAGCTCAACAACAAACGGGTTCAGGAAGATGGAGGCAGGTGTAGATGCAGGTACTGTCCCTAAAACTACCTACTCTCCACAATGTTTTTGTTCCTCCAAACACTGAACACGAGTCGTATGTTTATACAGCGAGATGTGTTAATATATGTGAAACATTTGTGTTGTAATGATGTCGAACACCTTGTCGGACTCTGATGTGAGAGGATGGATGCAATTTAAAGACCTCGCGATGAAGAAAAGAAAAGCAGATTAAGGTGTTGAGATGTTCTTATGTCTTCCTCAGAGTGAAGACGGCTGCGATCCGACTCGATAGTTTCTACTTCAGCTTTTTCCATTAACATGTTGAGATGTTGAGGTTCAGTATTTGAAGGAGTTTTTAGAAAGTGTGGCGTTAAAATCTGCAGCCGGTTATGATTCATCTTGATGGTTTAAATACTCTAAGTTCACATGACTTTATTTTTTCCTTCTCATCTGTCTGATCTCTAACTGATCTCCAGTTTCATGGGGTCTTTAAGTTTCTAATCAAATCAACACTATTCATAATAAGAGCCTGTCCTTTTTCTGTTACGTTTGTCTTCTTGTAGTTCTACATATCAGAGATGAATTCATGCACATCCTTTACAACTGGACTGTGTGTGTGTGTGTGAGAGAGTATGTGCGTGTTTCCTCTTCAGCATCTGTTGTACGTTTGTGTAAAGTTCTATCAGATTATATAAGTATGATTGCACTAAAACTGTACAAAGATTCATCGTTCAGCTCTGTTTCTACCATTGAGCCTCTGTGGAGAAAAAAATGGGAATCCTATGATGCTTTTTTTATTTTGTTGAAGCTGAGGGTTTCTGGCTGAAACAAATGAATTCAATTGAAGTGTGTGTGTGTGTGTGTGTGTGTGTGTGTGTGTGTGTGTGCGTGTGTGTATGCAGTGTTGCACTTGGAGGATAAAGACCAAGGTTTTTGTAAATATAAGTAGAAGGTGAAATTAATGGGAAGTCGTTATTAAACGTTATTAAAAAAAAAAAAAAGTGTGGGACCAATCAGAGTTAGAGAAAATAAACAAACCAATGTTTCCATTTAGGAGAACAACATCTGGACTGAGGTGGCGGTTTCACGTTTCATGTTCACAGATGTAGATTTACTTTTTTTTTTTTTTTTTTTCATTTTGATCATTTTATCTTTTACAATAAAAACCAAGAATCACACAACCAGAGTCAAACAAAAACAAAATTCCCGGTCCCTGTCGACGTCTATGAAATTTTTGAGATCCTCTTGATGATGTTTATTCCTAAAACACGAAAGAGAAGAGGACGTATCTGCTAATTTATTAAATTGCACACGATATTTATCAGTATATGAGGATGGAAAAGCTGATGTTGATGTAGATTCTGGTATTTTAAGACGATATAATGTTTAAACGGAGGCCATACGGAAACGACAACATGTCGACTAAACACCTGAAACCACAGCACAGTAACGGGTGTTTTATTTTTCTTGTTTTCTTTTTAATAAATTAACTTAAATCATTCAGTAGCATTCTGTCACTTTTCAGTTTCATTTGAAACATGCCACAGATCTTTTTTTTATTATTATTATTTTGGGAGTGGGCAAACTAAAGAGAAAAATATCCAATATTTTTTTTGTTTATTGTTATTATTTGTTTGTTTGTTTGTTTTAGGGGCTTGTAAATTAACAAATACAACAAATGTGGATTATAAAATGACTTCCCACACTTTCTAATTCACTGTTTAAAAAAAACAAAAAAACAAAGCATTCTGCGTGATTGAAACTTATAGCAACATTGAAGCATTTATTGTCTTTAAAAGTGTAAAAGAGGCGGTGTACATACTGTAACTGTGTAACATATTGTATATTCATGATGCCTGGTGTGTGTGTGTGGTCGGTGGGAGGTGTGTTTACCTGCAGTTTGAACTGTGTGTGAATACAGAGTCGAGGGGGCGGCGGGTGGGGGGAGTCGGTGGTTACTGACTGGCTGTGATTTAATACAAAGATCGACTTAAAACAAAAAAAAGAAAGAAAATATATTTATTTGAAGTAAGTTAGTATCAACTAATCAGTTTTAATGTCAAATAGCGACTGATGGATGGAAATGAAGGATCGATCAGAACTGATTTGTTCGAGGGCTGCTTCTGACAGAAGCTTTCTGATTTTTTTTTTTTTTTTTTGTTTCCTTGAGTAATATTTTCTCCCCTTCTCCTGAATAAAACTGATTGAGCAACTTAAACACAACGTGCCCGGATGTTTTTTTGTTTTTTTTTAATTCTATAATTACTCCAACGTGTTTCATTTGTACAACGATGACTCAGATATGATCAATAACAGGTTCCTGAAGTTGAAGCCAAAAATTACAAAAAAAAAAAATCAGCCATTGTTCAGTTTATTATTTAAACGTGTGGTGAAAATACAGAAAACTGGCAACATTTTTTAACCCTTAATTCTGACAAATAAAAATAAAAGTCAATATGATCAGAAAAAAAACAAGTTTCGAGTAAATTTCGCTTTAAAAAACCTCATGAATTTACAACATTTATCAGATTGTATAAAATCAATTAATCATTTGACTTTAATGTCTAAACATTTTAGATTTCGTTAGATTTCTTTGGTGGAAAATATTTGGAAATTAAATTAGTTTTAAGTTTAATTAGTTTTTAAGTTGAATTAACTGATTTCAATTAAATTCAATAGCAGCAAGTGAAAACAGTCTGGTTATTTATATTTATATTTTTATATAATAATATATAATATAATATTTATAAAACAAAAAATAAATTAGATACAGATTTAATATATATTTATATATATATTTGGTTATAAGATTAAACCAATTTTTTATTTATTTTTAAAAATCATTGCTCTCATTATTTATGTAAATGTTTATAACATTAGTAAAGATTGTTCCTTAAATAAAAAAGAACTAAATATTAAAATAATTAATATAATACATATAAATTAAAACAGAACTTGTGTTTTATTGTAAAAAGGTCAAATAAATATTGTTTGTTCCAGAAGGTGAAATTGTCCCTAAATCCCTCAGATGAGATGTGATCTAGTCTCCGTGTGATGATGATGATTAAAAAGAGAAAAAGACACAAAAAGAAAAAAGAAGAAGCCGTTTTCAGTACACTGAGGTTTTAATGTGTTGACAAAGCGCAGCAGAGTCCTGCAGAGTGAAATCATCCTTTAACCCACATCAGTCTGAACACGACGCAGGACCTGGTTTCTGCAGTTCACACATTCACACACCGAGTCTCCCTGCTCTTCTACACACAGAGAGAAAGAAGAAGAAAACAAAAAGAAAACCAAAAAAAACAAAAAAACTCCCTCTGCTACAAGCTAAAGTATCAAACGACCTGCAGACGTCCATTTACATCACTGCATTAAACATGTTTTGTATTTTGTTTTTCAAATATTATTTCCTTTTACACATACTCATTTACTCATAATAATTTAAATATTCAGCAACTTCATACATTGCAGACTAAATTCTCTAGACAGTAGAAGTACAAGTCCCATAAGATGCACCACACATATACAGAATAACGCATTAAGATATGTCCATAATAAACTATTATCATTAAATAATGAGTAGAATATGCTTCGTTGTGTTTGCTCTGCGTTTTGTCGTGTTGTTCTAAGATGCACGAGGGGTCGCTGAAGTGTTTCAGGTGGTTTAGAGATGACATCAGTTGAGGTACAGTGATGGGTTTGTTGTTTTTTGATTGAGGTTGGAGGAGTCAGGTCAAAACACAACACGTCACAGCGACAGCAGACTCCAGCGGTAAGAAAAAAAAAAAGGGCAAAGTGAAAAAGAGGGTTTGGTTTGGACTCACAGAGGAGTGACAGGGTGAAACAGAAGAAGCGTTTGATAGTTTTGTTTTTGTTTTTTTTTTTTTGTTTTTTTTGATGCATAGACTGAGGCTGTTTTCATGTTCTCACTCACCCCCGTGACCACTGAGACAGGAGAAAAGAAAGAGGGGGGGAGGGAAAAAAAACAGAAAAGAAATGACAGATTATCAACCTGAAAGTTTTCCTGCCAGTATATCAGATTTTTTAGATTTTTTTTATACATATTGTGATTTTAAAAATCTTATTTTTTTTCTGAATAAAATAAAAAACAATGTATAAGGAGCTCAGGGTGCAAGCTAGGCCACAGATTCCTTTCCTCTGAGTTAAAAATGTACTTTTTTCCCCTCTGTTTTTTTTGCAGTTGTCTGCAAGAACATCCTATATACTGCACTTTCTATTTAGAGCCATAAGATAACAAAGATTGTGTGAAGAAGAAGAGGAACAACAACAACTAGGAAACGGTTTTGTTTGTTGCATAGGTTCTGTGGAAGCACAGACAACAGTGTTTTGAAGAGATGGTCGTGATGTCGTGTCCATTTCATTTTGATTCGATTGCACGAAGAAAAAAACACAGGTGAGTTTAGTGGCAATCCTCCAGGAAAAGGATGAAGAGGAGGAGGATGAAGAGCAGCGGCCTTGTTTGTCCAGATATAATGAAAGTGAGCGACTCTTATTTCACTTTCTCCTTTGAGCGTGTGAACGAGTGAGAGATGAATAAGTGGAGTCCATTTTTTTTTTTTAACTCATGGACAGTTGGAGTTTTAAGAAGAAACAGGGAGGCGGAGGGGGGAGGAGGTTTCTTCTAAGAGTCGGATGGCGGCAGAGGACTTGGGGAACGGCTGTTTCCAGCAGAAAGAGAGAAAACAGAAGATCTTACATGACAGGATGAACAAGATGGAGAGAAAACCCTGAAATCATGAAGATGAGGAGACACCTGGGATGTTGATGTTGATGTTGTTGTTGTGCAGCTCTATAAATAAAAGTAATGATGACATTAACACTATCTAAATACTGAATGTATGAATGGCACATGTCTTCTCTTTGGGATGTTTGTTCCTCTAGTACAATGTGGTTAAAGTGTGTCCTCATCTGTGATTTTAGGGGTGTATGTGTGTGTATGTGTGTGTTACACTGATACAGATGAAAACCTGAACACAACAGTTAGAAAAGAAACTTCGCTTTAAAGGAATATTCCACCAAAATGTTGTTACTTTCACCTCGTGGTTGATATTTTAACATAATCCAAAATGTTCTTTCAATTCCTTTTTCTTTTCTTGTAAAATTTGGTGAAGTATTCCTTTGCGACAAAGTAAAAAATAAATAAATTCTCAGAAAAACATGAAAGAAAGATAAAGAGTCAGTCAGCAGCCAGAATAACCGTTAGAGAAATGCTGGAGTATGATGTAACACTCAGGCAAAAGTGTCATGCTAAATTTGCAAAAGCCTCCTCCCTCGTGGAGTAAAAGGAGGAAAAAAAAATATCTCATGTGTTTACTTGTATATTTATATTCATATATATATCTATGTATGTGTTTCTGTAAGCGGGTGTGCATGCATATGTGCACAGACACTCACCAATTTGTTTCTTATCAATTATCTGATATTATCTACATAGTTTATTTAAAATCGGAGGGTGCAGCATGTTGTTATGTCAGTCATGCAGGTGTGTTTCCAGTATTTTGCATCTCTGTGTCAAACAGAGGGGGGGGGGGGGGGGGAGAAAGAGACGTGGCTTGTCTTAAGGGAGTTAAGTAGAAGGAGCAGGAGGAGGAAGGAGCCAGCTCGGGTCAGGTGAGGCAGAAAAAACGGCAGGTAGGTGGCGCTGTTGTCCGTAACCTCTCATCCGGGGGAGGAGGGACGAACGGACGGACAGAAGGAGGGAGGGAGGAGCTCAGGGTGGTCTAGTGGGTTGGAGAAGGTGGGGGTCTCCGACTGGAGAGAGATACAGAGAAGACAGGACGGGAACAGGTTGGGTTAGTGTTTCTTTTGTTGTTGTTTTTTTCTTTTTTAATAAATAAACATGTTGTTTTTCTGGACGTCCCATGTGTTAATTCATGCACATACACGAAAAATACTGCACCTTCACTCACGACCACTTGTATCATGAAAAACACAAGGATGAAACCCGCAAACACAACCAACGTCACAGAGACACGAAGCTCAGCTGGTTAACATGAGCAACAGTCGAGGCCCCGAGCAGGAAGTTTAACTCCATGTTTGATTTGTTTGTTTGTTAAGTGAAGTGAGTGAAAAATATTTGAAACAGCAACCATGTAAAAAAAATAATAAAAACCCTGAAATGTGAGAAAAAAAACAGCATATTGTAGAAAATGTTAAAATCTGAAAAGAAAAGTTTGATTTTTTTGGAACATTTTTCTTTCTTTTTCAGACTTAAATGAACAGATCAATACCACTCTCATGTCTTTAATGTAAAAAAAAAAACAAGACTACAACCAGCAGCATGTTAGCTTAGCTTAGCTTAGCTTAGCTTATAACCAAGATATAAAATGTCAGTGTGGCATTTTTACACTTTTTAAAGTAAAAAAAAAAACATGTTGAACATGAACATCAGAGCAGCTTGTGAGTGGATTTTGTTACTTTATTATTTTCCACTTTTTTCTAGCCTCTATGCTAAGCTAACTGGCCGCTAGCAGCAGGTTTTCACAAACATGACATGAGTGTATTTTCCAAAATTAGCGAACTTTTCTTTTTTTTGCTTGTTAGTTTGTCGCAGGTGCAACCTGTTAATGCTAAAACCTGAAGATGTTTTCATTTTAAATGTTTTAAAAAAATAATCACCGTCAGAAAACGAACCACAGAAACGTGTCTAAACTTTGTACTGAACAGTGATGTTGACAGATACCATGACTCCGAAGGAACAACATCAAACAAGTCAGACAAAGTTAAAAAAGATGATGAGATGTTCACACACACACACACACACAAAACAAACAAACATCCATAAACTTTAAGTTTTGGACACTTGGCTTGAATCCTGTTTTCCTCCTGATGTATTTGATCACCTTTCTTAGGGAAACAAATTAGCATCAATGCCAAAAAGGTTGTGACCAAAATCAGCTCACACTCTGATGCAAACACACACACACACACACACACACAAACACACACCATGGGTGTGTGTGTGCACATGCAGCCTTCTGAGAAGAGAAAGAAAATGTTAAAATCAATGAATAAATAAAAACGTAATGTCATGCAGTGAGAGCTCTGAGAGGAAGAGAGAGAAGGAAAGCGATGGTGGTGACAGTGATGATGATGATGACGATGGCGGACAGCAGGTCTACCAAACGTACCAGAAAACGTTAATCCTCACTGGTCAGTGATAGTGATTCTGCAGAAGGAAACGTAGTCATGTGTGGGACAGAGGTGTGGTGAGGGAGAGAGAGGATGAAGAAAAGAGAGAAGGAGTGCAAACAGTTACAGAGGAAACGACCAACGTCACGTGTGCAACAGCTCTCACTTAGGACGGACCCGAGGACAGGAAGAACTGAATTTAGATGAAGGATTCTGAGTAGACCTCAGACCAGATTTTGAGGGCGAATCTTCTGGTGAGAGCTTCTGCTCAGCGACGTTAGTGTCTCCAGCGGTAAAAGAGGCAAGCTGCTACTTCTTGACAACGACATCGGTCCGGGTTAGAAAAAAATATGGCTAGCTCACAACCACGGGCAAGCACGAGACGAACTGTGCAGGTGCGACGACAGATACAGTTAATGGAGGACAGAAGGAGAACCCACACTTTCTCATCCCCCTTTTAATCTCTCATCCCACACACACTGAGTGTGTCACAGCGGTGAGGTGTGTGTTAGCGATGAACAGTGGAGCGTTAGCTGGTGGTGGTGATGATGCTTGACAGCGTGTTGAAAGTTCAAAGTGGTGGCAGAAAGAAATAAATCAAAGAACTGATAAATCATGATAATTATGTCACTGTCTATCCATCTATTTGGGGATGTCTATTCATCTAAAACAACCAGAGTTCTCCACTTTCATTTACCTCCGTCATCCCCTCATCCAGGTGTCTTCACATCCCCCTTAGTGACAGAGAGTATCCACACTTCAGGTTGGATGACTTGTCATCATATTAGAAGCTAATGTCCTTACTTTTTACGTTTGTGTGGAAAAAAAAGGGTGATGCAGTTTAAAACACTTTACTTTTTCATCTATTCACTCACCTGGGCACACTGGGGGGTGCGCGGTTAGGTCGGGACGGCACGGTGGGTGGCGGCCCACTGTAAGGGTCCGGAGACGCTCCGGGGCGAGAAGGGACGGGTGGTCCACCGGCGGGAGGAGGTCCTGGTGGAGGACCACGAGAACCCGGGCGAGCAGGAGGTCCTGGTGGAGCTCTGCGGTTTGGAGTTGGACTGGTGGCCGGAGACCTGGAGGAGAAGAACAGGAACAGAACAGGTTGATCCGTTGCCCTATGGGAGGCACTACAGGAGCATCAGGTCCTGGAATAACAGACTCAAGAACAGTTTCATCCTTAGAACCATAAGCATGTTAAATACAAACATTTACTCTATTTTACTTCACTTCATTAAGCTATATCTTTACTATCAATTACTTTCTATGCACTTTAATTTAAAAATTCTGGTTCTGATTTATAAACAAGTAATTTGTCCTTGGTCTCACCTTCCTCCGGAGCCGCCGCGCTGCACCTGCAGCCAGGAGTCGTCCACCGGCGGCGGCATGGCGGTGGTTACCGTGGTTGTGCTGATGTCGCCGATGATGCTGAGCGCCTCTCTCAGGGCGTGGTACATCCGCAGCATCTCATCGCGGTGCTGCGCCTGCTCCTGAGACTCCTCCATCAGCGTGTTCTGGTCGCCACATGAGTACAGTTGAGCCAGCAGCTCGGCGTTGATGAACTCTTTAGTCTGGGAACAAGACAGAGAGAGTTGATTTGTCTTCAAGATCTGAGAGGAATAACAATAACGATCGTCAGTTACGTTCAATCTCGGCTACTGACGTTGTTGATCATGAGGTGCATGATGGTCTTCGGCATCAAGTCGCGGACCGTCTTGTTGACGATGGCCATGTAGGAGTCGACCAGGTTGCGGATGGTCTCCACCTGCCGCTCCAGCTGTGGGTCCATGCTGTGCATGAAGCTGTCAGAGCTGTTATCATCACCACCTTCACTCTGTTGAGGAAAAATGTAAAGAATGTGAAGTTTGATAACAGGAGACTGTCAAAGAGAACAAATATGAAGTGTAATAAAACTGAAATAAAGAAGAAAAATGCACAAAACTTGTGTTTTGTTTAGTTATTTAAACCAGAAATCATCTCACACATCATCTTAAATTAAATTTTAACTTTAAATATAAAATTAGTAGCATAATATTCATTGTCTGACTTCCAACCATCTTAAACTTAAGTAAGTAGAGATCAATTCTTTGTTATTAATTGTAATAAATTGATACATTTGACAGACGACACAATTATGATGAAACTGAACGATGAAGACTTTAATAACATACCTTTCCTTCCTTCTCCTACAAGGTCAAACAGCGACGGAAGATAAAAACATTGAAAAGTACAGATACACAATCACATGAGAGATATGACGACATTAAAACAGACTTCAAAAAAAAAAAACCATCCACAACAGAAACAGGTTAGACAGCTCATATATATATAAAACAAACAAACAAAAAACTTTTACTTAAGGTTTAAACAACAAGTCTTTTAGAAAAAAAAAAAAAAAAACAAGTGTATTATAACGTCATGTTTCTCACCGTGACCCGTTCAGGATAAACTCCAGCTCTGAGGAAAGAAGCTTTCCAAGCATCAACATCCTCCTGACTCTCACAGGCCAACTCCAGCTGACGGTAATCTTTATAAACGTTCCTGTGGACAAACACACACATGTACTGAGATACATTTACTCAGGTACAGAACCACTGATGATTTTAAATCATTTACATCCAAATTATATGATGATGTTGTAAATTAAAAGACCACAAACGTATAGATATAGTATAGACAGTTTGTCTTTGCAGTGTGTGTGTGTATAATAACACCTCTGTTCGGTATTGAAGAGGGCGAAGATGTGCTTGCTGGACATGAAACCTTTCTCCACGTCGCGCAGCTTCAGGTTGTCCACCTGCAGCATGTACTTCTTCTCTTTCTCCTGCAGGGGGCGAAAGAGAAACATATGGCACATGTGAGTGAGAAAAGGAGAGAAAGTTGCTCCATCGATGAGGAATTTGGCTCAAAAGTAAAAAAAAAAAAAAAAAATGGTCACAGAGATTTACAGTATTTGCACAGACGCTGTATATGTAAACCCAAAATAGTTTAACAAGCCACTTAAAAATGTAAAAAAAAAAAAAAAAATCAAGGTCTGATCAATTTACTGCCTCATGCTCTGTGTGTAATATTAGATTTTGCAGCATCAGCTTGAGACGCGATTATAATCAGTGACAGAAAGTTGATTGAAAGAGCCAAAAAAAAAAAAAAAAGATGAAAGAAAAATCAGGATTAAGTCTAACAGCAAACAAAAAAAAAAAAAAAAAAAAAAAAAAAAGTAAAGAAGAAAAAAGAAAAAGCCAAGAGCCACGAATGGGAAAGTCGTACAGTCATCGAGTCTGTGGTTTTGATTACAGTTGTGAAAAAAGAAGGGCGAGATACAAATGAGAAAACACACACACACAGAGAGAGAGAGAGAGAGAGAGAGAAACCGCCTTCCAGTGTAGAAATCTCTTGTACTTGTAAATCTGCAAACAACATATGATATCCAGACGTCCAACTATTTATGAATAAGGGAACCTCAGAGTTAGTCATCTCAGGCTGACACAGGCCAGAACTCTCTCCTCCTCCTCCTCTATTTCAGTGTTACACACACACACACGTATATATATATATATATATATATATATATATTTAAAAACACACCCTTGTTACAGTTAAACACCTCAAAGTCTATTGTTACAAAATGAAGTTTCTTTACTGAGGTTAAACGTGGATATATGGGAGTGTGTGAGAATGTTTTATTATCGACAGTAAAATTAGAATTCACAAAATGAGAGGCCAAAAATAGCACAGGGTGAGTGAGTTTCTATAAACATAGCTTAAAATGTACACACACACACACACACACACACACGCTACTTTGGTTGCAAACAGCACCTTTGAGCGTAGTCTCTAACTAACCTTAAAACCATCTGGATGGCTAACCATGGGCCTGCCCTGCCCAACCCAGAGTGTGTGACTGAGTGTGTGTGTGAGTCAAAGAGAGAGAGAGAGAGACGGAGGGGGGAGAGAGGGGGGATTGTGTGTGACCAAACTCCTTCATCAAAGGATTTATGACCTGTGCTGCCAAATGGTCATATCCCCTAAATGCATGTAAAAACTCTCGCAAAAACACACACACACACACATTTGGCAACGATGGTACACCCAGGTGTCTGACATACAAAAAAAGAAAAAGAAAAAAAACTAAACAAGCAGTCACAGTCGCCCAGACTGCTGAATGCTGACATCAACATTTATAGCGGCGGTGAGGGCAATGAGGTCCCTGCTCTCAGTCTCTCAGTCTGCTCAATATTTCTTAATATTTGTCTTCCTCCTTTTCTCCCCTCATTTTTTTTTTTTTTTTCTCCTCTCCTCTTTTCCCTTGTTCCCCCCTCGCTCTCTGGCTTTCCCTCTCCCTGGGAGTGAGCAACCTTGGCCTGATTCAGACATTTTCCTCTCCTCCGGCCAGTAAATCCAGTCAGAGAAGTTGAGGGATGGGAGGGGGAAGTGTTGTATGATGTGGTGGCGGTGGTGGTGGGGGGAGAAAGTACAGCAAAGTTGAACTCCTAAAAGCAGTAGCAGACAGGATAAGTGTATGATAAAACAAGCTGCATGCTATAAATTATATTATCATATTGTATTAAAGCTGTTTAGATCCGACAGCAGATAAGAAAAAAACTGAGGTAAGTGCAAGAAAAAACGAGCAAAGCAACGGATAAGAAAATGTGCATATATGAATATTATTTTAACCACACACACACACTTTAAACAAATTATCACGTTCTTCCTCTTTGTCAATCAGTCGTGTGTGTGTGTGTGTGTTTCTATGTGTTTTGGGGGGATGTTGAGGATTAAGCTCTTTCCCATATGAGCCCATAAAAGCCAGTCAGCATGAGCAGACGCAAGAACAGGTTTCAGACTCCGAGCACACGAGATACAAACACACACATACGTTCACTGATAGCACTTTTTTTGCACATTTTAGTTGACTTAGGACCCAGTGAACCTGTCACAGATTTACAACAGATACTGGTCTTGTTAGTAGAGAACATACCTTCTATTGAATTAATTCATGTTGTATGTTTTAGGTGTTTGCACCATGAAATCACCTGTATACCTTCTCCAAAATAATAATAAAACACATGTTAATACTATTGCATGCGTGTTTTTCACACACAAACTTAGCTAAATGTAGTTAAAACTATGATCCAAGTCATTTCTTTTTCATTATGTTGTTGTTTATTTATTATTTAAACGTAACTGCGGTCCTTTCAGCTTCTGAGAATCCATCCAGTGAGTGACTGGACCTTTTCTGCCTCTTTCCACTGCTTTTGGAAGACACTGCGGGTGGAAATGTTGTTGGACGACGTTACGTCCATGGCGCCTCACGTCCGCTGCCGCATTCACATTCAACATTTTTCTCACAGCAATAAGGACGCTTTTTCGGTGAACTTTTTGCCACCTGTAAAAAAGAAAAAGGTCCGCGTGGCTCCAAGGATGTTGAGTAACTGGCTGAGGAGCTGAGCTGTGGTGACTCAGCCCGTCTTTCAACACAAACGTTTACAGTAAGACTGACACTTTTGAACCGTGGCGTCCCATGTAAGATTTGTCTTCAGGATTAAAGTGTTGGACACTTTCAGTATCAGATTGGAGCCTGTTCGCTCCACCGCTTCATCCAAATCATGGGCCTCTGAAGATGAACATACACCTACAGGTTTTTGGCCTCTTTAGACACGTGACCTTCAGCGCCTCCGTCATCAGACCTGAGCAGTTTGAAGACGGCTGCAGTAGTTTCTTGTCTTCATCAGACCATCTTACCTGGGACGGTTGAGATTTCCACTCACTCACTCTTTGTTCTCATAACTGGTAGACATGGAAATCATCTCAGCCACTTTAAAGGCTTCCTGTCTCACATGATCACTAAAGACATCTTCCTTCATCAAAGTCCAGAAGTTTCACCCAGATGTTTTACACTCAGCCACATGCACACACAAGGCCTCATCTTTCATGGTATTTGAGGTTTTCACCAGTCATCTGGTCTGGTCTGGTCTGGTCTGGTCTAGCCTGGGGACAGAGATGTCCTCTGATTGTCTTGCAATCAGGTCAGCTACTTTGTCAGTTTCCTCCAGATGAGCCTGCACAGTTTCATATTTCATGATAGAACAGAAGTTATCCAGAGTCTGTTGGGTTTCCAACATCACGGAGGTCACTGAGTATATCTTTAACACTGACAGAAAGATGCACTTAGCAGCCAATAACTCGAGACAATCGTTGGCGTTTACTGAAGCGTTAGAGTTAGATTGATGAAGCTCAGTTTCTCACACACATATTGTAGATTTTTCCAACATGTCTGCTACAGAAATTTGTCACAAAACCTCATAAAGCCTCTAATGCATCGACTGGATCAGACACATCTATTGCAGCTCAGTTCACATTGATTATTGAAGCATTAGTCAAACTGAACTAGAGACTTACTGGAAGAACAGGTGGATTGAATTAGATTACAGGTGCAAACTGAGTGGACATGGGATTTTTTAAGATGTTTTAAAGGACAATCACCTTCATTGTATTGAGATTAAAGCAGAAAATGTGTAAAATCATTATTAGCTGCAACCAACAAGAGTTGGTAAAGAAAAGAAAATGTCTTTCTTAATTTGGAAACTGACCGTTTAACCTGGGATGTTGGCTTTAAAACCTTAAAACAGTTGACTTGTTAAGTATTTCCATTTTAGCAAAAGAGCCATTTATTCTTCACTTGACTTGACTCGCGCTCATTTTGTAAATAGTTTGAATTCATTTACACCTGAACTCTGATGTGGTGATGTGTGAACTCTTGAGTAACACGTGGTTTTGTCTTCATCTTTACATATACAACGTTTTTTTTTTCTCTCTCTCTCTCTCCCCCACACACATGCAGCACACGAGACTGTGCACTTGGTAGTTAACCTGTGGTGTTTGGAGCAGTGTGTGAGCAAAGTACTTTCCATGGTTTTGTTTTGCTAGTGAGTAATAGCAGGCTAATTATGAAAAAGCCAAAGGAAGTTCACTTCTTGATTCATAAAGGCTCCGTACCACTCGGCACGCAGGCCAAAAAAACGTCTCAGAGACTCAAACATCATTTCAAAATGTGGATGAAATATGGCCTCACACACACACACACACACACACACACATATACACACACACACGGAAATGCTAAATACCAAAAATATGCGCGTGCACACACACTTACACGGAGACCTTACATAAACCGTATCCAATTAACACTCTGAAACAAATCTGAGTAGTTTGGTGGGCAAAACCAAGAGGATAGTCGTTAACGGCATCCATGTTGTTTTAAGAGGCTGCATGTCTCAGTGTGTGTGTGTATGTGTGTGTGTGTGTGTGTGGTAGTGTGTATGTTGATGGGAGTCTGGTGACTTGGGCCATGCATCAAAGGGGCTGCGGAGAACCCGCACGGCATCTGGGAGCAATAACGCTGCTTCTAACCCTTCATTACCACAAAGACTGGGCCCTGGGTGGCAGCCAATGGCAATTTTCACAACCCTCCTCCTCACCTCCCTCCGTTTTTCTTTCCCTCCATTCTTTTGCCATTCCCCTATTGAGTTCTGACTTTAAAAAAAAAAAAAATTAAACACAGAGAACAGTTCTGTAAGTCTTACACGATGGGGATGTGGAAAGAGACTCGTTAGGGTTTGAAGCACGTGTGGAAAAGCTTGTTTAGCATCTGCACTCACCGCCAGAGTTAAAGCGGTTAAATTAATCCATAAAGAGCTTCTCAGTCAGAAAGTTAGTTTGCTAGCGTAGAAAATCAAAACGTATGCTAGATGAAAACATCACAGATATTACTGGGTTTACTTGTAATCAAAAAACCCACAAACGCATGCAAAAATCTGTTTGGTCTGTGAGTAATCGCAAAAGCAGGAAGAGCATCTGAAGAAACTTCATTTGTTAATGCCGATTGGGCTTCATTTAAAGTGAGGCCACATGTTGCCAGCATTCAAATCAGCAACAGCAAACAATTTAACAGGGAGAATTACGATTGGGAACAGCAAGACTGAAGCTATTCTGGGACAATGTGTAAAAACACACAGCTGCTCGTGAGTCATCGAGCTACAAGGTTGTGCAACAACATTCATAACAAATCACAGTGGGCAGCGTGCCAGTGTCCACACTTTCTAATGCTTCATATATCATGTTAAGTGCTACTAGATAACAAATGCAATCTGAAGCGTCCAATTTCACATGGATGAACAGAACAGAAACTTTAACAGTTTGCTGTTATCACAAATTGAATTTAAGATACTTTATGTTTAACTTGGCTCTTCGTATCTTATCTTTTTTTTTTTTTTTTTTTTTCTTGAAACATCAAATCTCAGCTGACTCTGCCTCCTCATTTCTCATTAAAAAAAAAAAAGTGACAGCCTTTGTGCTCCGGTTCGGCTCTTCCTGTGGGAACGAGCGCAAACAAAAATAAACGTCCTCCTGGAGAAAGGAAACGTGGTTGTCTACATGACAATGACACATTCAGTCAACGACCGGTACGAATTTTGGGGCTGGCGGCTCCAGTGATACCTTCCTGTTTAGGAGCTTAATTGCTGAGCGGTTAATTATCTTCTCTAAGTTTACTTCTGCTGAGGGTCAGTATAACAACCTTGGGGCCAGCCGGGACATGTGATCAATCATCAGTGGCCACCAAAGAGTAAAAGGAGGAGGGAGAGGGCAGCCTCCAGCCGGCTAACCACATAAACACATGTGAAAATCCCCACACGTCTAGTGACTCTTGGTGTCTGATAGAGGGCAAATGCTCCGTTCAACCTGTAACTTCTCAGGAAAAGAGAACGCACCATGTGACCTTATGTTTGTAAACAAAAAACCCTTATTCCTTCACAAATATAAACAAATATCATAAAATGTATTGGCAGGTATTGTTCACATCTGAGGTAAAAACACATGACGTCAGAATACGTTGAAGTAAAATGTTCTCATATGAGTCGAAAATGCAAATATGCTTTGAAGTGAGCGGTGAGGGGCCGTGTGGGGAACAGATCATAGAAAAACTATAGAAAAAGAACTTGAACAAATCTTTTTCTGTTTCGTGACATAAAACAGACTCTGGTTGATCCAAACTAAATTAGCTGCTACATTACATTTTCTTTACAGTAAAATGAACTGCCAGAGTATAAAATTTTCACTTCTAACTCAAACTTGTGCACATTATTCACAGGGTGTGTTTGAACTGAATGATTTTTTTTTTATGACATGATTGCGCCAATGGTGGGCAGCTCCAAGGGTGGAGAGAGATTTTCTTTTTTTTTTTTTTTTTGGTTAATTTGACATTAGACTTCTACACTAAATTTTATCTTGTAAAACTTGATATTTATAAAGATCCAAATGTCTCACTTATGTCAAGGTTAAAGATTTAGTTGCATTTCATTCATGAAATCATGGAAAAGTTAAAACAGAATTAAGTTGCATTAAAATACAGATACATGCAACATGAGAATATTTTCTTTAAAAAAAAAAAAGCTATTAAACAACCGCAGGAGAATAAAATACGCATCCTGTCTTATTTATTACACTCAGGCATTAATCTTTTAATGTCTATCACTCCTTTTTTTTTTAGGGTCTGCACAGTCTCACATACATGAAGCAACATTACAACACACACACTGGTACACAACATGCCAAAAGACGTTAAGTGCATACCACTGTGGTTTCTTTTTATCTGTCCCGTGTCGGTTTGATGATTTTTTTTTTTTTTGAATTGACATTCGCACGAAAACAATTCACAAAAAGAAAAAAAAAAAAAAAAAAAGTATGTTTTTCATTTATTTCATCAGTCAGACAAGAAAAACAGCTTGTGCACTTCCTCTTCTCATCTGGATTTGTAACAATTTTTATATTTTCTCTATTAATTTATTCATCTTTTTTTTTTTTTTTAGTTTCCAACTTTCTGAGCTGTGTTTTTCCATCTCTGTGCTCTTTATTCTTTGTATTTACTGATTGATAAGATTGATAAATATCAGTAAAGCTGATTAATTTGGCTTCTTTACAGCACACGCACGACTATGAGTACAGACCGTTCCCATAATTCGATCTATCCAAAAGTATATAAAATGCAAACCTCAGGAATTCTTGCAGGTTTAGGAAGAATGTAGAAAATTATAATAAAACAATTTTCCTTCTAGACCACGAGTCTTTTTCTTTTATGTATCTTTAGGAAAATATTTGACATTTTAAGGAGAAATGCACATATTCACTTTCAGAGGGAAAAAGTTTGACCAGAACCAATCAAAACTATCTATCTATCTATCATTTCCAGTCTTGAAGCTAAGCTAAGCTAAGCTATCTAACTGCGGCCTGAAATTAAACAACCAAATATGAGAGTGATATAATAAACATTCTCATCAAACTCTGGCAGAAAGTAAAATACTTGTATTTCCCAAAAATGTCCATCATCGCATTTCTTACAGTATCTTGGTTTCTCATTTCAGCAGAGAAATAATAATGACTTTATTTTATTAAAAAAAAAAAAAGAGACTAAAACCTAAGCTATTATGTGGTTCATATTTGTGTTATCCAGCAAAGAAAAAAAATAGCTATCTGACATGCTATCTCAATAAACTATTTAGAAAACTATTTTTGAGATTTCACGGAAACACAGCTGACTGGTGACACGCATGAAATACAAGGGATCACATTTTGGAGCAGCCGTTACGGGTTTTTTTTTTTTTTGGCTTGTGGGTTATACACACACACACACACACACACACACACATTCAGATATATCTACAGTATGTGGTGTTCACGGACTTAACCTCGCTACACTGATGCAAACACACAAGAAGATACAATTACAGCCACATAAACTGTTCGCTTTAATGCAATATCAAAATACAAAGACGGGAAAAACAAAGTCAGAAACTTGAGATTTCTTCATGACGGTATTAACCAGCAGTATTTCATGACAAGACACAATAACGCACAATCACAGACTACACTTAAATGTGTGTGTGTGTGTGTGTGTGTGTGCATACTTTCTCTGTATTTCTGGCTTTACTGAGTAAGAGTTTGAAAAGGAAGCTGCCTGCCTGGTCATCCAAACAGTGGAAACAATGTTGGTGCAACCGCAGCACTTCCCCCACCCACCCATTAAAATTCACTCCTTCTCAATCTTCTGAGCCCAAAACTTAACTGCAACAATAATACAGCAACGACTGATTGATGTCATTATCTCTTTTTCTGGATTTGACATTTGTCTTCAACCTCCTGGCTACTTCGGGGGCATCATTTTTGCCTTTGTTTTTTTTTTTTTTTTTTCTTTTCCCTCATCTGTGTGTCTCACTTCTTTCCCGCCACATCCCTCCATCTCTGGCTGTACTGCTGACTCGTCTCTCCTGAGATCATTCCTGCTTTGATTTGGAGCTCAGGTCGAAGCTCAGAAACCATAGCTAAAACAAACACACGGCCTCGGCTACCTCGGCACACACACACACGTTAAAACGCAGGCGCACACATCTGAAAACACTAGCATTGATTACTCCTGTCTGCCAGAAGAATGAAACCTAAACACGAGTGTGTGTGTGTGTGTATGTGAAACAACAGTGAAGGAATCAAACTTTGACTACAGTTTGAACTAACTGTGAATCACAGACTTTTTCCTCTTCATCCAAACACACACACGCACGCACACAAACTTCTTTTGCTCTGCTCTGGTTCTGATTTACCAGTATTATGTCACCTCTCCAACCCTCTTACCCCCCCTCAAAGTGTGTGTGTGCGTGCAAGTGTGTGTGTTGGGAAGGCTGCAGAGCTGCATAAAGGGCTCTTTATTCGAGTCGGACAGGGAGAGGAAATCAGCTTTAGAAGTAAAAACAGAAGGAGCAAGAGAGAGATGGAGACCACAGGGCTGCACATCTGGAGTTATTACAAGGCTTCCTCCTGCTTGCCAAGAAAACGCCGACATTCCTGCCCTCGCTACAAAGACCGTGGAGCCTCTGCTTCCATCCAGCCTCACTCCTACACACATATCCATCATTCAAAAAAAGCCACATACACACACACACACACACATATAAATATATATATATTACGAGCAGAGACGCACATTGCATTGGACAGAAAAAGGAAGAACATGCAACCGCTTTTTTCTTTTTGCGAAACACTTCGATTCCTCCACGTGAGCGAACGCAAACGCAGACGTCCTCCCATCTGCCCACATACGCTTCCACTAAAAAAAAAAAAAAAAAAGAAAAAGAAAGAAAAGTTCCCTCCCTCTGCAGCCAATCCTTCGCTCCCTTTCCAAACTTTACAACGCACATGCCAAATGAATGTGTCTCACTTCCTGTTCACCTTTGACCTTCCACTTTCTCCCAAAAAGTCAGAAAAAAAGAAAAAAAAAAAGAGAGAGAGCGAGAAGAGGAGGGGGGAGCAGACAGAGGGGAGGAGAGAGGAAGAAGAGGAAGAAGAAGAGAAGAGAGAAGGAAAGGAAAAATGGGGGGCCGGCGAGCTCCTCCTCCTTCTCCCTCCATATCTCCTCTCTCTCTCTCGTTCCTTTTTCTCCTTCTGTCTCTCGAAGGGGAAACTTGGTGGCCAGTCTTTTGCCACGTTGAGCCTCCAGCCGGTCCGACCTAACCAGCCTCTGCTGAAGCTTTTCTTTTTTTTTTTTTTTCATTTTTTTTTTTTTTTTTATTACTCTGGAAAAACTTCAGAAGACGAAACTAAAAGTTACCATTTGAACAAAATCAGACAGAAGTTTTTTGTTTAAAAAAAAAAAAAAAAAGGGACGTTGAGGAGATGAACAAAGGAGACAAAACAAATATCAAGAAGAAGAAGAAGAAGAAGACACGAGATGTGATGGAGACCATCCGGTCGCAGGTATTCCCTCTGCAGGGAGACATTTCTGTGTGTATGAAGATGTGTGAGGGAGACGAAAGGTTACGGCGTTTCAGTGGGAGGTGTTGGGTCAGACTTGGCTGAGCTCAGCTGACCACAACTATTCACTGATAAGTTGCTGAGCAGAAACCAAGAGCATTCATTTATTGGTGTTTTCAACTTGTTATCTTATCATCTTATCAGTTTTCTATTTTAAAGACTGTTTAACTTCACTCACAAAACAATCCTGGCTTTTATTTATTCATTTATCTGTTTATTTATTTGGCCCTAGGGGTCAGCGAGGGCAGACAGAGGTTAGGTTGTATAAATTTGAGCTAAATGGGGTATGACCCTGTGTGTGTATACAGTTACGCTTGTCTCTTTGTATTTTTGTGCGTTTTCTGATTTAATTCATTTTCAGGAAACTGTACTTTTTCCTCAGCAGTATTACTCCTGATGAAATCATCAGATTTTTTATTACTTTTCATCATCTCTGAGGTTTGAGATCAGACATCCAAAAGTGATTTCCACATCTTGTGTTTTCCCCTCAGTGCTTGGCGAGGAATGCTGCTTCTCACAGCGGGGGACAGGAGGGAATGTCGTTGAATCTGCCGGTCTGTCTATCACCTCTGACTAACCTCCTCCTCCTCTTGCTACACCATCTATCCATCCCTCACAGCCGGCTCATCAGCACTTTTTAGCAGGAAGAACAAGACTCCCTCCCCTCCGCCCCCCAGATGTCTCACAGTGAGTACGTTTCAGTGTGTGTGTTTGTGTGTGAATGAATCTCATCGCGTTGCATTTCCACCCTGAATGTGTGAGCACTCCTTCAGCCGCCCAGCCCGCCTGCCCAGTGTTCAGACTACCTGTTCAGGAAGTAGTGGTTGTACAGTAGTCTGCACATTGGTTAGGCTGGCCGGGGAAGCACGGGACGACTCAAAGACGCTTGGACACAGGAAAAAAAAAACAAAAAAAAGAAAGACACAGGAAGAGGAAGAGAGAGAAAGGGCATCCGGCACGAGCACATCAGGCTGTGGGAACACGCAGCACCACCCCTCGTCCATCTGGACAAGACCTAAATAAAGCACCCAAAGGCCCCACCACAGAGGCCTGGCACGGATTTATGAAAGACAGATGAATAAGTCCTTCAGTTTTTTGTTTTGTTTTGTTTTTTAAACAATTTTTGTATTGTTTTATTGTCTTAAAATAATAAATTGTTTGAAATAGTTGAAATAAAGATGTTTTAATATCTATTTTGACACTGTTTTTTTTTTTTTAAAAAAAAGTTGATACAAAATGAGTGATTCCATCATAATACACAGAATATAAAGAGATTACAACACTCGCAACAAGTTGTTGTTTATTTTTCTACACACAACTAAAAGATCTGAATGAGAAGCAAAACCAGAAAAAGCTCAACCGCAGAGATGAAAAAAATGAACACTTACGCAAAAAAAACACACATACACACACTCAGTAAAACCCCCAGCATCACGCTGCACTCTTGACCAAAATGTACAATTACGTCTCTGCCTTCCTTGCATCAACCGGTGGCTGCTTTACCTCAAATGACCATGTAATGTGCAGAGAGGCAGGAAGCCACCATACAAAAATGTTGAAAGAGCAGCCACTCTGTCATTGTCTATTCGCCAGTCTTTGAATAGATTCCCCCCCCCCCCCCAAAAAAAAGACAAAAAAAAAAAGACAGAAAATTGTTTGTGGTTTTAATGTTTGAAGGTGACGTCATGTGAAACGTTACAAGTTTAGCGAAACTGACCGACCGACCGACCGACCCCCCCTCGTCAAGCTCAGGCCGTTTTAAATCTGCCTCTTTATCGGTCTCAAATATACAAAAGCAAAAAGAAGTAGAGGGCAGAGACGTTCACACGGTGTCTCATCACAGAGCATCGTCTGCAGGAATGAAAACCGCAAACCAACCTGTTTCCATTTAGAGCGCTGCTGCCACCAAGCACACAAGTTTTGTTTTTTTTTTTTTTCTACTTTTTTTTTTCCAATTTAGTTGCTGCCAGCCGCTGCCCCGGGAACATGCACACACAAGCACACGCACACACACTCACACAAACAAACACACACACACACACACACACACACACCATATAGTCGGCATGTTTCTTGGTGAGTGCGTTTAAAGCAGCAGTCTGAAGCTGTTTCCCCCCAGGATGTTTACAGCTGGGATCACCAGGCGAGTCTGGCTTTCTGGCAGCTTTACAGCAGGAGCAGGGAAACCCGGGCGGACAGACACACACACATACATACACACACGCATATGCAAACACACACACAAAAAAAAGCCAAAAGGGCACCTCAAGAAAATACATCCTCCAGCCACTAAAGGACACTCAAACTCACATCTGACATTTATTTATTTATTTACTGCTGCGTGCCAACGAGAAAACACACACACACACACACACACACACACACACATATACATTTATAAATCTGATTATAAGATTATATGAAATTCACATGTGCTGAGAATTTATATCATAAAAAGTCATGTTGGTCTTTTTAAACTACATTTTGTTTTTTTCTTTTCAAGTGTTTTTTTTTTTTGGTTTTTTTTTTCCATCCAGTTACTGTACATCTCGCTGCCTCTCGCTTTCTCCTTTGCTTTGGGGGAAGCTTTTAGCCTGATTCAAAGAATTGGCATGTCCTGTGGTAATACAGACCAGAAGGTTTCTAGAAACACACACTCACACGCACACACAAACGTACACACTAACCAAAACATCCTGGCACCACAAGTTGGGTTGAAAGTTATTATTAGTGTCTGGGGGTGGGTGTGTGTGTGTGTGTGTGTGTGTGTGTGTGTTTTACGTGTGTGTGTGTGTGTGTGTTGCCAGACTACGGTAAGGGTTTTCCCCATGACGAGAGGCAGCCAATAAAACAGCACTGAGCTGTGTGTGTGTGTGTGTGTGTGTGTGTGTGTGTGTGTGTGTGCATTGGTATAAAGAAACATGTCAACGTGTTTGCATGAAATGAAACTTCACCAGAAGATGCACTAAAGTTGTTTTTCTCTACAATGAAGTGGTATTTTTTAATTTTACTTTTATATATTTTGTTTTGTTACATTTTTGTGTTTTTAATCTAAACATAAAACTGTTTCCATCTTTATATCAACTGTGTGTATTTTGGCAAGAGCCTGTCCAGGTGCACATGTAAGTTTAAGCCCTCATGAGTGCTCTAACCTGGACTGTGTGTGTGTGTGTGACTGGACTATGTAAAAATATTCAGTTTGGATTGAAAACATAATGGAAAAATGTTACTTTTTCTTTCTTTCTCACTTTTCTTTTTTCAAAGTGGTACCACTCCTTGGCGTTGAGCTTTAACACCAGCACTGTGTGTGTTAGTTTTGGGTCTCCCCTTCCTTTTCTTTCTTTTTTTTTTTTCCCCCCTTCCATGTTCAAATAAATATACAGTACTAGCACAGATGGAGAGATGGAGGGAGGGGACAAGAGGGTGACAAGGAAAGACTGACACAGAAAGGAGAATGGATGGAAGAGGAGAGGAGGATGAAGCAGAAGTAGTTTTCTTTAAGTTTTAGGATGAACGAAGTGGGGAAAGGAAGGATAAAAAAAGTCCACACGAACCCCCTTTCCCACCCCCCCACCACCCCTCATCTCCTTTTCTCCCCCCTTTTTTTCTCCTCACTTTCTCTCCCTTCACATGGTCCTTGTTACTCCTGCTGCTAACCAGCTAACAAAAGACACTCCTGCCTCCTCCCCTCTCCTCCCCTGCAATCCAGTCCCTCTCTTGCTCTGTGCCCCTTCTTTGAAATGAAGTAAGTTTATTAGAAGCAGCTTGGGTGTGTGTGTGTGTGTGTGTGTGTGTGTGTGTGTGTGAGTAATTGGGAACAGGGCAGGGCAGGGGGCTCTGGTATGCACATGTGTATGCCAGCTTCGGTGTCTGACATGCTGGGGGGTCCTGACTCTTTGGAAAGGGCCTTCTAAAATCCACACACACATATATGCGCACACACAGCCTTATGTCAGCGAGCAGAGCGGCTGTGGCTACGGCCTGGAGACAGCGAGACTGTGGCTACCTCCTAATAGTTCTGCAAAGCATCATGGGACACCGCTTTGACCAGTCAGCCCAGTAACAAAGCATGTTGGGTCAGATCATTTTAGCGCGTGAACGACAACCACCAAACTTGACCAACGCTCATATTTGCCAGTGGTTGTATGAGGTGGAATGAATTTTGGATCAGAAAGTGGAAAAGAAATTTCAAGGGAAGCTCCTGGAGGAGACTAACTAAAGACTCAGATCCAGCCGAAATAATTCTCCTGGTATTGTAATTTATTGGAAAATATGACCCAATCGCTGCTGGTACAATTAGACGCATAGTTTTCAGATGACAACGTAGAAGAAGGTGATGTCTGATGTCTCAGGTTGGGCAGTAAAAGATGCAGACAAACTGTTCTTGCTCTAAAATGTAATTCCCCACCGTACCACAAAGTATTAGTCAGATTATACAATCACACATCAGTCACTGAGCATCACTGGGTTGGAGGGATGACTCCAAAATCAGTGTGAGGTTTTTTTTTTTTTTAAACAGTGATTCGTGTGTTTTTGCTTCATTTATTGTCAATAGCTTATATATAGACAATGTAACAATTACACAGATTGACCAAAAGGGGGCAGTGACAACAGGATTTTTTTTTTAATGTAAAATGTTTCGCTAATTACATCAGTAGCCAAGTATATAAATTATGTTTTTATTTGAGGCTAAAAAAAAAGAAAAAAACTATTTTTACTATTTTGGGTCAGTCAGTAAAAAACATCATATCTTAAAGATCTTTTTGAACAATAACAAAGGACTGTCAATAATGTGATTTGTGTGTTTTGTTAAGCGCTTCCAGCTCCTCAGTTTGATATCACATTATCTCGCCAATCCATTATGCAGCGAGACAACACGACTCAACAGAAACAAATAACAGTTTGTCATTTTGACAAGTTGTTCTGACAAATGAATCACATCTGCGTCAACGTTCATCAAAACAAAACCTCTATAAGTACGATTATTATCATGTGTGTGTGTTTAAACGTCAGCTCACCTCATCATCCTTGTACCAGGACAGAGATTCAGCGGTGAGGACAAACCAGTACTCCTTGGCTCCTCCCTTCATGATGCCGATGTTGTTGATGGTCAGCCATCCCTTCCTGATCACCTGAGAGAGAACGTGATGACGACACAAACACAAACGCAGAAAAAAAAGGGTCATAAACAGCATCCGGGAGGGCAAAAGTCAACCTCTTTCTATTTCCCACAGACATTTCACAAACGTTACATCACTCATGTATGTGTCAAACACACACACACACACTTACCTAAAGCACATTTAAAATTTAATGACACCACTTCTAGTGGAGGTAGGAAGCAACTGCCACAAACAACAGTGGGGTGGCCCTCACCTACGACGACTAAACACATTTCCTCCCACTCTTTTTTTTTTTTTTTTATTTTGGTCTTTCTTTTCTTGTCTTTCATTCTCTCCACCATACAGAAACTAATAAACAAAAAAAAAAATAAAACAATACGTGGTGCGCGGGTTTATTTACCTTGAACCGATCGTTAACTCCTCTCTCAGGCTGAATGAGAATGTGAACAGAACGTTATAAAAACTACTCCCAACTCAAGGCATTTAGCAATGGCCAAATACACAAGGTCGGTGACGTACCAGCACATTGTAGCTGGCTGCTGGGACAGCAGCAAATGGAAGGTGGGGAGGGGCAAGCAGGAGTGGGAGCCAGGGGATGTCAGGAGGCTAGCTAATGTCAAACCTTTTATTCTAAAACCATGCAGTGATATGCATGAGTTTGAATGTTGGACGCTGTATCGTATGTGAGAATGAGAAGCTCGAGCGATTAACATCAAGTTTAATTTAACTCCTCATTGCCGCAGTAACCAATAAACTCCTTAAACTAGTTAATTCTTAACTGTAGCAAACATCAATCAAATAAAAGTCAAGTAAAAGTAATTCATGTATTTGTTGGGAACTATTTCCCGCTGTGGATGCATAGTAATGTTAAATATTTATAGTGGTACCATTACAAATCAATTCTTTATTCAGTCCAAAAATAGTAAATTTGAATTGCATTCTCCATCTTTAGACCCTCAGCTGAGATATGGAAAAACAATAAAGAGAAATAAAACCTGTTTGTTTGTGTGCGAGCCTGGAAAGTTTAAGATCTGGACTCGAATCAAAGATGCAATTTTGTGGGTTTGAACTAAACTTGGCTGACTATTTGTGCATTTACATCATAGACCCACCGGTGGATTCAGCGTGATTTAATGGATTAATTGAGAGACTCTGGAGGTTTTCCAAGTCCACGAGGATCCTGCTGGATTCTCAGGATGGAGCTAAAGCAACTCAGTGGAGAACAGAAGCTGTGGGGTCTTAAAGGGTCAACTACAACCATCTACAAACAGGAAGTGAAGATCACCACTATGTTTACAATGTGCCCCTCACCTTTGACCCCAGTGTGGGTGGGTTATTATGACAGCTGATAACTATGTCGGTGACATATGTCTGCTATAGTGCAGGTCGTCATCTTCCCTGGACCTGTGCAGCTTTATCACTTTTCACTTTTCTCTCATTTCAAGAGCACGAGTGAGTCTCTTTATCTAGTTTAAACTACGGCCGGAGGGCCAAAGTAATCCAAACCTACCAAACTTTTCTAAAACACAGAAAGATGCTCGTGACATGAGCTCGATTTAGTCGTTTCATCTTCTCTGAAGATTGTGTTTGAGTGTAAGTGAATATGTCTGCAGGGAGCACACAGCTGAAGAAGAGAGGAAAGGGAAGCAGCCAAGCATCCCCACCACAGCCACCTGCCAATTCACTGGAAGTTCAAGCTCGTTTCATATACACAATCGCACACACACGCATACACACTTTCAACTATAACCACACACACAAACATAAAACACAGTCTGAAGTCTGTGCATATTTATACACAAGTAATCCCAACAAGTGCAGAGCTTAAAGAAATGAGTTCATACGCATGAAAGCCCACCTGCAGACATGCACAGAATCACACACACACACACCTCAAAACACACACACACACACACACACACACACCTCAACACACACTCTCTCTCTCTCTCTCTCTCTACTCACCATGATTTCATCCTGAAGGATAAAAGCCACAGAGAGAAGATGGAAAAAGAGAAGAGACACAGCAAAAAGAGAAATCACTAAGAAGAAACAAGAAGCAACAAGACGATAAGAAAAATCAAAAAAGAGACGAAGAATTAAAATTAAAACGTGAGTAAAAATGTAAAAGCACTGAAATCATGCAAAAGCAGTTTGTTTGTTTTGTTTTTTTGTAGCATAATTGTCATGATCAACATCAACGACCTCCCATTTGTTTGTAAAGATCCTCACAATATGTTTCATTGAAGACTTTGTGGAAATGTTACTTTTTTTTTCTTTTTGTTGCTATTTTCTCATGAAATAAAACAATTTTTTTGTGTGATTCATTCAAGTACGGTTTTGCACGACCGTGTTTGAGTGTGTCCTGATACAGATCGAATCCCAGATGTAGACTTAAAATTTCAAACCATTTTCTGTTATTAAAATAAGAGATTTCCAAAAAAACTTGGCAGAAGTATAAAAAAAAGCTTTTCTTTGTATTGATATTAAAGCTATGATTGTTGTTAAGCTTTAAAAATGTGAAATCTACCATGCGTGATATTTTGCAACAGACCTCAGTTTGTGCTGACACCACCGTGACTTTCACCAGAAGGACGACTTGTTTCGAGTTTCAACAACTGTTGTCCATTAAGTGTTTGTAACATGCAAGAGCTGCATTGTGTAGGATATGGACTGTTGCCCGGGGAAACCAAATACTGTATAGCTGTGCCACATTAATATGGACAAAACAGAGAGCTAAGTGCTACCAGAATAAAGCCTTGGGGAGGAAAAAAAAAAAACTGTATGAGGCTCGGATGTCATGTTTCTGGCCAATGTTTGAGACACACTTTGGATGAATTCAGAATGGAATCATGATCCTAGAGATTAAAATAAGCTGAAGAAAATCACACAGCTCCTCACTGTAAGCAGCAAAATAACAGCGAACGTGTTGGAGATGTTTGTGATTAAAGTACCTGGTTGCCGGCTGCTTTCTTCTTATTCATCTGGTTGATCCTCTGCTGAGCGCTGTGCACACACACACACACAACAACAACAAAAAAACATAACATGTAGATGCAAAGGAAAATCAATTCTCTGCACTGGTGAGAAAAACAGTAGCTCACTTGGCAAATCCGATAAAGTCCTCATGGTTGGTGTTCATGTAGGACAACTCGATGTCTATCAACAGCAACACCTGAACAAAGGGAGACAGATTTGTTATCAGCAAGTGCACATATGTTTCCTATGTAGTGATAATAATAATTCAACGATCCTGCCCAGGAAATTCATGGTTTCCCAAGAAAAGTTTGTTTTGGTTTTTAATTCAATGTGTGCGATAAGGTGACCTTCATCTGTCATTTCTGTATTGTTGTTGTAAAATCTACTGGACTGTAGCGACAAAATGCAAGTAAAATTAATGTACCAAACATTTCAGTCGTTACATAATATTGTGAAATATTTTTTATTATATTTTCATCTTTAAAATAATTCTTTGGTATGATTTTGTTGCGGTAAAAAATAAAATATACCTGAATATGTTATATATATATAAGTATATTTAAAATATATGTAATTGTATATATTAAATACAAACAATTAATATATTATTATATTAAATAAGATATTTAACAATAATCATTTTTTAATTTTCTTATTTTAATTGTTACCTGGTTCTTCGTGCGGTTTTCTCGGTCCCTGATGTGTTGGGTTACGATTCTCTCCATCTCCTCTCTCAACATGGGATATTGAGCCAGCTGTGACCACAGAGAATAGTGGGTAGGTGGCAACAAAAACCAAACAAAACATGCATAAATCTACATACGAGCGCAAGTAAATTTCAACACTACTTATCTCATGTAAACCACAACACACAGTTCCACCAATACAACAAAAAATACTTTGCAGAAACACAATTAAATGTTATGTAGTGAGGTGTTTATCCCAGACTTAGCTCTAAGCCTCTGCACAACATGATGCGGTTTTTATGTGTTGAATAAATGCAAAAGAATAGTGCAAAGTCTGCGATATTACCACACACAACACAGAATAAACAATGTTCCTGGCAGGAAAGTTTCCCTTTTCCCAGCACACTGTGGGTCATTTTCCATGAGCTCATTGCAAACCCACGAACACAGACATTGGTGGGCCTCCAATGTGACACAAACACATTTGGAGAAGTGTGAGGAAAGAGGAAAAAAAAAAATTCAAAACCAAAAAAAATTTTTAAAAATCACAGTGTAAAAACTTAAAAAATATTCACTGTTCTCTTACAAGTTACAATGCATCTTTCATGTGCATCAGATGTTTTTTTTTTTCATCTTTCTGGTTATCAAGTTAATTTACTGCCTCCAAGTCTGGTCCAATTACAAGGGAGAAGACAACCGGAGAGAATATACACTTTGTAATAAAGTCTCACACTGTCAAGATGGATGTCAGTCCCAATTAACTCCCATTAAAAAGTATATTGTCGTGTGACAGATTATGATAATTGACAAGTCTGTAATTCAGACCTATTAATCTATTCTGTTCTCCATATGTTCAACCACAAGCAAAAGCAGCTCAACATACAGCAACTTGAGTGCAGCTGGGTCGCTTATTAACGCCTGCACCAAAACAAAAACAAAAGGGCAAAAGTATAAGAAATGGAATATGTTTGTCATTTATGTCTAACTGTGTTTAAGCTTCAACCCAGTGCTACCAGTAAACATCATTATCTCTGGATGCTTCTAGCTACATCAAAGGGGTTTATTAAAAATGAGACTACAGTGACGTTATAGTATCTTAAACACATTTAAAACCATTTTAGATGGTTCTCTTTAACAGACAAGATAGAAGGAAAACGTTAAAACGATTAATTAATCAGCTAGATTAAGTGGTATGGCTGCTTTTTAAGCAGTAAATCTATCACAACTACAACAATCACCATAGCAAAGTGAAGATGTTACAACACATTTGCACCAATTTTACCATTTTTGCAACTGAACCAAAACTAAACGTCTTGTTTACTGCGAGTTATATTTAAAGTATCCGACTGTGACTATTGTAAATGCGTAAACAATAACTTTATAGTGTTTAAGAGGATTATATGTTATGTTTGAGGAGGAAAAAGGTTTTGTTTCTTCAGATGTGAGCGTCAACATCTGCATCACATCACAAGAGACGTGAGCTAACTCCAACTCTGTTTCGTAACATGATACAGAAAACTAAACCTGTGGTCAAATAACTCTTTTTGAGTTTTAAGAAAAGCTTTCAACTTGGTAAGCAGTGATGACTCATAGATGGCGACTGTAATTAACAATGTCACCATTGTCCCGTCGCCAACAGAAACACTTAACTGATCTGATGAAGAGCCTTTCATGGGTTTTCACACTATATAAATTCATGTAAATAAAAGCTTTTGGAAAAAAAATGTGAAATACGTGAAAATAAAACATGTTTACGAAAACAAGTTGATGTTTTTTGCTACTTTGTGGGGAAAAAAAAGGTGCATTGCAACTTGAAGATCGATTAAAAAAAGTCTAACAGGAGAGACGTTGTTTTTTCTTTTGTTTTTAACAAAAAAAAAGGCGGCAGGCAGAAACACAATTCAAACCAACATGCAATGCAAAGGAGCAGGAGGTAGGGAGGGATGGGAGAGGACAGGGAAAGGAGGGAAAACTTCAAACTGACCCCTTTGTGGATTTTCCCAACCACTGTATATTGTCATACAGTATCTTTATAAAGTGAAATCAAGGTAAAAGTGTGTGACAGAGAAGAGAAATCCAAAGGAGGTCACGCTCTATTGTTTGTTTGTTTTGTTTTTTTGGTCATTTTGCTTTTGCGAGGAAGCAGCCGTTTCAAAGGATTAGAAGACGACAAGACGACAGGATGGAAAGGACGAAAGAAAAAGAAAAATGAAACAAAGAGAAATAAAGAAATGCTCAATCAATTAGTCAGTGAGTGGAACTACACAATCAGTCACTCCACTAGATTAATTAAACCATACTGACAAAGACAGAAATGAAATAAATAAGACTTAAACCAAATTAGACACCATGAGGTCAAATATGAGAACAAATTATCTAACATGCAGTTAATTAAAATCGTCAATAAAAGGCCAATAACTTACACGTGAAGTTGAATTAAAATATTATAAGTTATACGGTTACAAAACTAAGATCTGAAGTAAGGACAGACCGATATCTGATGGCTTTAGAAGTTTCTAATTCTAGTTTTTTTTACATAGATATTTACATAAATTAAAGAATTAATAAACACTGATAACAGGCTGAGTGACGCTTTTTAACAATAACTTCAATCCATCACATGAGGTTGATTATTGGTCTCCTAATTCCTGGTTATATTATGTTACGCTGTAAAATACGCTGCATTTTAAATTCTAATCTAAAAATCTAAAGTTGAAATGGATGAATGTTTGTATTAACTGAAGCTTTATAAGGAACAGCTTGTTGTTTCTTGTTGCTTTAAGATCATAAAGTTCATTCACTGTTGTAAGAAAAGATTTAGAAAGAAAAGTAAAAATAAAGTCATGGATTTCTTCAAAAAAACTACTACTATAAAACCTAGTTTGATCTCATACAACAGTCCAGCCATCGGTCTACCCCTACCTGTGCCGTTAAAAGAGACGGTGAAAGTAGATTTGTTTCTCTTTGGCATTTTACCTTGTTACTACACTTTTGAATGGTGGAGGTGAGTTCACTCACTACCATATCTATACACTTCAGTGTGGGTTCCTTCAGCTTTTGGATCTGCTTTTTCACTATGGCCTCAAAGGCCAGGTCAGGGGTGAACAGCCCCGTCCTGTAGGGATAGGCAGGCGGCGTGGGAGGAGGAGTAAAAAAAAAAAAAAAAAAAAAGAAAAGAAAGAAGAGAAAAGGTGGAAAGAGAAAGAGAGAGAGGAGAAGTAGAAGTGAAGAGTGAAAACATGGTGAAGGAAAGAGAGAAAAAAAAAGGGAGATGAAACAGAGGAAACGAGAGATTGAAGATTAAAAAGACAAGGAGAGGGAGGTGTGTGGAGGGGGGAAGGTTTTGGGGGGAGGATAAACAGCACAGAAGGAAGAAAATGCAAGTGAGACATTTGGTTTCCCTTGAAGCCATTCTAAAACAGGACAGAGCTGGATTCTCTCTCTCTCTCTTTATCAATACAGAGCAAACAGAGAAGAGAGATGAGAGGAAAAAAGAAAGAAAGAAATAGAAGAGAGCTCCCAGCCTGCACGACTCCACCAGCCAAAAAACTCCAAGCGACGCAACGCGAGACTGCAGCTGTGGACCGCGACGCTCAGCCAGGACGCCCCTGACTCCTCCATTACTCCACCCATCCCTCCCACTCCATCTGACATCCACCAGGACTGTGATGGTCGTAACATTTATTATCCCCCAGACTTTCCAGATTGTTGCAGTGCAGTCGCTGTGGAAATTGTTTGGTCACAGTGGATCAATTTGGATAACGACTACTGCTCTTCGTCTTGGCCTCTGCTGCTCAGAGCGCAGCCCCCCCCCCCCGAGGTCCGTCGAAGAGCAGTTAAAATATAATCATCGTGGCTCCCGTCTGCTGCAGGTGCACGGCTACAGTCTCACACACACGAGGAAGTCTGAACGCTGAGATCATCCAATATGGCTGCCAGATTTTGTAATTACATGTAAGTCTTCATGTACATGCAAAACTGTAAAGTTGTAAAGGCTCTTAAACTGAAAAACATCAATAACTTTAATATAGTTACAGTTTAACTATAGAAAAGTAAAAATCCAATTCAGTGATGCTCTGAAACTCTGCAGACAGAAAGAGAAAAGACCCAAGAGGGAAAATGTCACAATTCACAAAGGAAATAAATACTGATTCAACAAAATGATTTTAAATAAATCAGGGACAATGATGTGATTACTCCAGGATCATCTCAGAAAAAAAAATGTAAAAATTAAGCAGTAAATCTTTGGAAAAACATTTTTAAATGGCAGTAGTACTGAAGTCAGCTGTGTCCCAGTCTCATACCACACACTAATTCTTAGCAGGTTTTATGTCCTTCCACTTAAAAAAAAACATATTTTTAATGTTTCTTCATGGAGATGGACACTATTGTCTCATAATCCAACATATAAATTAAAACCAAGTGTGGATGATGCTTAAACGGTGCCAGGATCACCTCAAAAAAGGACAAAACAACTGAGATTTTTGGAAACATTTGCTTTCTCACTGTCAGTAGCATTTAAAAGACACAGTTTGACAGATGCCTGAGGTAAGTTAGTAACACGTATGTGTTGAGTTAAACCAATTACAAATTAATATATGTAATATGAGGATCACTGGGAATTCTTTCTAACTGGACTGAACTGAGGGGGACGGAGCATCACTGACTCATGTTTGGCAGCCATATTTTTTGATGACAGCTCAGCCTCCACACTGGTTTACATCAGCACAGCTTTTCTACCAGAGCGAGCCTGTCCAGCCAAACCTGTCCAAAGCGGTACAGTAGGCAGGCAGGCAGGCAGGCAGGTATACCGCAGCCCACCCTGCCGCTCCAGGTGCCCCCCCCTCACCGTCCAACAACAGCGAGGGCTGGAGACGGCCAGGTGGTTACAGTAAAACAAGGGAGTAAACAGCAGAGGGACTTTGCAGATGAGGGTTGAAAATAATAATAATAAAAGTAAAATAAGTGCTATCCACTGTTTACTTTAATTTTTTTTACCTTCTTGGTACACTGTCTAACCGTATTGACTAGCTCAGTTATGACCATGTCCACACATTTGGTGCAAGGCTCTTTAATCTTCCCAATCTGCCTTTTCACAATGGTCTCAAAGGCCATGTCCGGAGTGAAGAGGCCAGTTCTGCCCAGCAGAGAAAGAACGAGCCACAGGGCCAAAAAAAAAAAAGAAAAAAAGAAAAGAAAAAATAAGAGAAGGATGGTGGAGAGGAAGAAAGAAAAAAAAGAAGGGAGGAGGAGGAGGGTTGGGTAAAGAGAAGAGTGTTAATTGTAAAGAATTACACTCAATTTCTGAGCTTTTCCCTCAAACATAAAGACACAGATTAGACAGAAAGAGGGAAAAGGACTGGACCTCTAAAGAAACACCAAGAAAACAACAGATCAGATCAAATAATAACATTAAAGTTATGGAAATTTCTGCAACAAATATCCAGTCATTTTCCCTCAAAAGTTATTAATAATTTGTGTGTTACTGTAGACCAGCTGATGAATTATTCAATAGGTGGATAATTCATATAAATATGCATTTCTGTTTTGTCAAATATTCATCGTCAGCACCGGTACAAACTCTTGAGAACCTAAAATATCATTACAGTGAAAAATACAGGGCTGCAAAATTAGATTTGTTGCTTGTGCCCCGTCCCATTTAATTATTATTCATCCATCAAAACATCCCTTATTTTAGAATTAAGTTAAACTATTTTTCAACTCAAACTCTTCAAACATATTTATTTAACTTCTTCCTGGTAACATCCTAGAAATCATTTAACTCTGGAGTTATAAAGTTCAGATATTTGTTTGATTGTTTTTTAAAAGATACGTCGATCAACCCAAAGTACGGGATGTCACCAACCAGAGAGACAAACAGACAAAATGCACATTGGAAGTAAAATAATGCAACCAGTGTTTACCTATCGAATCCCACATCTCCTCTGTCTAAAGTGTATTGACGTCATTAGCATTCAACAAAGCGCTCGGGCCGAGTCTAGAGGTCTTGGTGATTAGATAGGTAAAGTGGGTTGGATGCAGCAGAGGTGACTGAGATGGAGGGAGGTGACGTATAAAAAACAGGAAGGATGGAGGGGAGAGATGGAGGGCAGACGTGCCTGATGCCGTGGATGTTCTTGATGGCGTAGCTGATCTCCTTGCGGAGCTCTTTCTCATCAAACTCCATCTGAAAAAAAAAACAAAAACAGACAACAGAGAGGATTAAAGAAGATGCAACTTTTCTCTCTCAATTCCTCCAGAGCTATTAATACTATGACTTATTGATTTGTGTAATTCAAGACTTATTGAGTTCCTTAGAAACATATATTGAATTGATTTTTTTCTCTGGAAATAAGTCTGAAAGTCAGGTCGTCTTATATTCAGGGTCCAGAGACCAGTAATGCTAATGCTAATAGTTGATTGCATGTTAAACACCTTGGGAGGCTCCTGGTTATGCTTCCAGAAATCATGTGGGGTTTTATTGCACAGTTCAATTAACTACATCCAGTGTATTAACTGTTAAAATTCAGAGATGCATGTGAATGGATTTCTAATCTACTCTAACATCACTTCATCCTAATTGATACAAATTGATTAGAGTCAATCTTTAACTTATCACTTTAATTAAAAAAAAAAAAAAACATGAGTCCGTTTTTCCAGTTGAATATATGTGAGCACACATCCTTCACCGTGTCTTAGCTGCTTTTATTTTGAAAAGTTTGGACACACTCAGCCTTACACACTATAACATTAAACACAGGATATTTAAGCTGATCTACAATGTTTTAGTACAGTCTGTTTTTAATTTTAAGTACATCACTTTTATTCACTGCAATGCACTATTCTTTTTTTTTTCCTCTATCCTCTTTGAAGCATGTATTATAAACACATAAAACATGATGATAAACTGACTTCTAATGCATCTGGCAGACACTGTTTTTTTTTTTTTTTTCTGTTTCTGTTACGAGCCAAGCTTCTAGTTAGGAAGCAACCTGCTCTGTCTTCACAGCGGGGAACCGACAGGGCATTTTTCTGCGGCCTCGATCCCAGACAGTAAGTTTTATATCCTCAGAGGGAGGGTGAGAGAGGACAAAAGGAAAAGAGATGGATGAAAGAAGGGAGCGAGTGAGAAAGAAGAGGTAACGGCTGACTGAGAGAGAAAATGAAAATGGATCAAATATGTTTAAAAAAAAAAAAAAAAAAAAAAAGGTGGATGAAGGGAGGACAGGCCGAGGTGAAAAGTGAACGTAAAGGATGTTGGGGAGGAGTTAAACGAGGATTTGTGCAGTGATTGAGTGAGAAACAGTGAGGAAGATGAGGTGAGAGACGACAGTAGCAGGAGAAGGATCAACTCTCGCTTCCTGTTTCATGCATGTTCTATTCATCATCTCATGTATGTTCATAAAAATTCCCCAAACTGAGTTGATAACAGAAAAGACTCTGCATATGCTAACGTGCTAATACCTAGCAAACAAAACATTCACACAGATGAGGCTAAAACTGATAGGAATCACATTTAGTAACAATTTCACACACTATTTCATACTAATTCCTAATTAAAAGCAATGAGTCTTTCTCTCTTCTGTCCCCCCTCCTTTTATTTCATTCATCTATTTAAAGCATAAAGGTCCATTCATGATCCTCGAGGGTCCATGTGATGTACGTTTCATCATCTGCCCGAGTCAGCTCACATCCTGTGTTTGGTTCCAAAGTCTGGCAGTGAAATTAGACGGTTATTTCATGCACTATATGTGTGTACTGTTTATTTGCCCTATGTGCATATGCACAGGCCCTGGGTTGTTGTATAAAGAGAAGCATGTCCACGACCTCACTGTTGCCTTTTCCCCTTCATTTTTTCAAGCAAATCTCACACACACACACACACACACACGAACTTACTCACCTTGACCAGTTCAAAGGGGAAGCGTTCATGAAAGATGCGGTTGATCCGAGCGCCACCTGACAGCTCGGCTGTGTCGATCTGGTCCCCGGATCCTTCTATACACTTCTCAAAATCCACAGAGAATTGCTGTACCATCCTGCAAAGGAGACAGAGACACAGATAAGTAAATAATGAATCTAATAATGAAGCATTAATAGAGCTTGAGTCTGTGTATCTACTGTATCTACTAACTGGAGCAGAGCCTTGGTCTTGCGAGACGGATCGTCAGGTCTGAAGTTCTTGTACTCTTCAACCTCCTTCTCTATGGAGAGAAGCTGACTTTGCAGTTTGGCTCGCAGACCTGGCAGGGTGTCCCGGATGTGATTGGTCAGTTGCTGCGTAGGTCAAAAGTCATAAGAGTCAGAATTAAGCCTGGTGTTACAGGGGTAAAGCAGGACTTAAGATTGATGTGTTGCTGTTTTGTTTTTACAAACCTGATTGAGGATTTTCTGGAGATATGGAGTACCCATACGGTCCGCCAGGTGTCTATACGCAGGGTGGGAGAGGAAGAACTTCCTCTCAGCAGCCATAGCAGCATTAATGTCCTTCTTTCCATCTATGTCTTTCTGGCTCCTGTTCACCACGCCAATGTAACCTGGACACAATAAAGAAGATTCAGTCTATTTTTTTTTACAATAGACTGAATCATTGTGGATTCGCAGAAAACCAGATCCAACTGTTTTTATCACTTCCTGGAATTTCAGGGAGCAGATTCAATGCTTGTGGCCTGACTAGTAATTTAACTGGATGAGAGTAAACTGAGATTGTGCTGGACTCTTACTTCTTGCTACATATGAACTGAGTGTGAACAGCCAAACCCACAATGAAAAGCCCCAACAGCTCTAAAAAACAGTGTTTAATAATGTTTAGTTGTGTAAAACCGCATTTTAAGAGACATGAGGTTGAGGAAATGAGTATAGATGAAGGATGAATTGAGGAGAGGAATGCAGGAGAGGAGGAAGGAATTACATGAATATATGTCTGTATGTGTGTGTCCAAGTTTTTAAGACATAAAGAGAAGAAGAAGAAGAAAAAAGGAGAAACAACCGAGGCAGGGTTCAGGTCACACAGATCCCATTTCACCTCCAGTTAAGTTTTCTCATGCATCACTCAGTTAAAGGCTGTTTCATGGTCTATAACTAATGCAACCATGAGCCAGCAGCCTTGTAAATGTGAACATCCACGGCATTAGACAGTGAGAGAGAGAGAGCGAGAGATGAAGAGAAGGAGAAGAAAGAAAAACAGAGAAAAAAACAAAGGACATGGAAAATATTCAAAAGCACATGCCTGGATCTTAACCAAGTGCAAATGGAAAAGAAAAGCTCCACATCAGCACATTGCAATAAAGGGCAACCCGCAAGATACATGCAAGCTCTTTTCCAAGACACTGTTTTTCTTTTTGCCCCCTTTTTCCCCACTTTTCCTTTCCAACTCTTCCTCTCTTTTCTACCTTTTCGGCCGCTTTTTTAATTTATAATTCAGTACTGTTTTATTACACCCTTTCTAAACTCCCTCCTTTCTTCTGTTCTCTGTTTTTCTCTTTTTTTTTCTTTCCAATGGGTGGAGAGTTTAACAGCTTTGAGTACGACTGCCTTACAACCACAAGAGGGAAACAGTGTGTCACGGCAAACCTTGAAGCAGAGAGGAAGCAGCATTTGTGTGTAAAAACATGTGTGTGTGTGTGTGTGTGTGTGTGTGTGTGTGTGTGCTTACCCCTCCTGAGTGGAAGCAGTTTGTTCTCCAGGATCTCTTTAGCATCTGTCCCCTCGTCCATCAGATCCAGTTTGGTGATCACGCCGATGGTCCTCATACCTACATGTAGACACACACATACAAACACCTATAAATAAGCCCTAAAACTAAACATATAATAGTTTCTGAGGGTGTAAAATGTTATTAAATGCTGATTTTAGTTGTGCTTACCAAAATAAAGGCACAGTCTTATTAGAAAAACATACATACTGTCACTAACAAATGCAGAATGGAAACTTCAATATCTACGCAGCATTTTTATTAATAAAACAAGAGAAGAAGAGATTGTAACAATTTCAGTGATAAAGTCACCTCTCACATCTTTTGGATGCAAAATAACAGTACAAAACAGTGAAGAAGACATACAAAAGTAACTTACCCTGAGGGTCGACCTCTTTGGCAATCTTCAGAGCGTCAGAGTTGGCCAGATCAGAGTTAGCCGGGGACACGGCCAGCATCAGGCAGTTGTCCTTAGTGACAAACTGCATCAGCATCTCTCTGATCTGGAACTCAATGTCCACAGGTTGGTCGCCCACCGGCACCTTGGTCATACCTGGCAGGTCCACCAGGGTCAGGTTCAGCACTGTGACAAGGAAAATGAAACAGGAGAAGTAAGAGGAAGCAAAAAAAAAAAAAAAAAAACAAGTAAACTCAGAGATACACTTCAGACGCATTGCTGACAAATGAGAGGCTCGGATGTAGGATAGAACAGTGTCAGTCTCACCATGAGGGGAGTAGACACGCAGGTTGATGGGTACTGGGGAGATGCCCTTGTTGGCCCCGGTGATACGGTCGGTCTCTGCCTCAATTTCCTGCCGGACCTCATCAAAATCTATGAACTTTTTACCCTTACAGTGAAGAAACTCTGCATACTCTGAAAGAGAAGAAAAGAGAGATTATGATTAACAAAGACGCAGAACACGGGGAAGACAGACAGTAGAGAGAAAACAATAAAGAAGAGAAGACTTAAACTGGGCCCAATGTTGAGTTTTTCGTGTCTGTATTAATAAAAAATAAAATAAAATTGGGGTTCAGTTTATTTGGTAACATCATCCTGGAGTCATGACAATACACTTATATTAAATTAAGCCAAATGAATTTGTGAGTCACACCATGACGAAGCTGTGTGAATAAGCTCGAGGCAAGATGCTGTTAATGAAGTGTCACCATGGCAACGCGAGGATGCTGTCACCATCTCCAAGTCTGTAGAGACAAGTGGAGTGGAAAAGATGCTGAGGGATAGTGTTTTCATCCCTGAAGTGATGAGAAGGAGGAGGAATGTTTAGATGGAGGGTTGCACTTTCTCCTGTTTCTGTTGTATGAGTTTCATTTCAGAGAGGAAAAGAAGAAGAGGGGGCGTGGGGGTTGTTTTATGTGGCACCAAGGACGAGTCTGAAGGACAAGATAACGGATGGATGAAGCTCTTACTCTAAGAAGATGGAAGAGTCACGTCTAGTGGCAATAAATTAAACACAGTTCGACGCGATATGTAGACATAAAGATGTTAAGTGCTGATATCAATCAAGTGCTTTAAGGTGCAATTCAATTAATGGCCACTAGATGCTGGTTTTAACCAAACATCCCGCGGAATTCAATTAATACAATACAATCAATAACACCGACATTATTTTACAAAATGAACAGTCTCATATAAATGAGACATCTTTAAGGCCACTAGAAGATACAATGACCTAGAGGATAAGAATGTTTATTATTATCATGGGTTATGTGTTTTGTTTTGTTTTGTTTTTTTTTTATTATTTACCTGTGGGACAGTTCATCAGCTGCAGAACCAAAGGACGACGAGTCACAATGCCAGAACCACGGGGCAGGAAATCCCTGTAACACAACAGAAACAATGACAAGGTTAATGATCAGCTCAAAGCAATGCAGAGGAGCTAAAATAAATACATGAAAAGAAAAGAAAAAGCTATATCATATAAATGAAATGTCAAACAATGACAAGACAAAACAGCATAAGACAAGTCACTGATTATGAATCAGCAGCCTGAAGCTTTGTGAAGATTTCAGTATTATTCCCTCAGGAAATCTAGGCTAAGAGTAGGTGTGAATGTGTGTGTGTATTGTGTGTGTGTGGGCAGCACTGAATAACAACAAAACCTCACACAACAGCTGTGGTCTCACCAGGCTAAATGTTCATTTACTGCAGTGCTGCTGTATCTCTTGGTAAGAATTATATTCTTTCTGTTTATTGATCTTAACTTTTTCCAAGTGTTATAGCTCCTGTGGATCTATAACATTTGGGAAATATACATCACTTTGGTATATATACCACAAAATATACACCACTATACCACTTTGGATCCATATATACATATATATGGATCCAAAGTGAAAGTAAGATAGTGAAACTTACATTGTACAGTTTTTCATACAAATCTTAGAAAAGCAGCAAATTCTCACACTGACTAAAGTGAAATCAGAGAATATTTGGCAGCTTCTGCATGAAAACATATTCTGAAAATTACATTTATGGTTGGAAGTTATAACGACCTTAACGGTGCTTTAGCATTTCACAGCTCAGTGACACTACTGTTCACAGGGAAATCAGACACACAAGTAAAATACTATAAAATAGAGCTAACATGAGCATTTTTAACACTTTCTACTAATTTCTGGTACTTGTACCACAGAAAAAAAATAAATATTAACATTCGTACACTAAAAGCACTTAGCTTGTTAAAAAGCAAGAGAACATTCATGTGTATTCATCTGTGCAAATTAACGTGTCTCACATCTGTTTTCACATAAAACGATGCTGGTGCATCTGAGGTGAGAGTTACCATGTGTTTGTACAGATTATTCACTGACGTTGTGTCTTTTATGTTTTTTCTTATGAACAAAGTGCTGGTTTCTTTAAGGGGAAGTTCAGCCTCTTATGTAAGCGACAGCGTCAGTTCGCCACCGGCACTGCGAGCTCCTAAACCAGCCGACAAGACAAGTTTACATTCAGTGATGCGTTAAGCGTGTGTGTTTATGGTAAAAATAACAAGGACCTGTTCAGACAATCATACAGCATTTCATAATCGTATTTTTGTTTTGGTTTTTTATTACATTTCATTTCATTACATTTGTCTTCTCTCAATCTCAGTGAGATTGTGGTTGTGGTTAAATCTATAAGATGTTTTCAGAGATAAATTATAATCAGAACACTGAAGAGGTTTACATGGTTCTTAAATTACACAAAACAAAGATGAATTATTCAGCTTCTGGTGGTGAGAATTCAACAGTAAACTGAGCGGCATGAATAAGAAATAGCTGAGGAGCAAAAGCCTGAAGCAGTTGGGAAACATGATGATGAGGCTGAGCTGCTTCTGCTCAAAATCATGAGCCAACAAGAAAAAAAAAGCGCAAACTCAGGGATTGTGTCTGACCACCTCATTTAAATTTAAATAATTTCAGCTGTTTTAATTTCATACAAATTGCTAGCAGCTCTGTGATATTAACACTGCAAGAGTCCAAGTGTTTATTATCATTATTTTTTGGACATTTTATGTCTTTATAAGACAGTAAATGTGAAGAGACTGTAGCATAATGGCATGTAACATGATATGCACCTAAACATTTAAAATCAATAGGAGAAGAACTAATAGATGAATATAATCCTGATGAATATATAAATATATCCTTTCAAGTCAGTTTTTTTTTGTTTGTTTAACTAATTACTACACAGCTAACAATTAATTTGATGACTGATTAATCAACACAAACATACATTGTCTTTTTAGATTAATAACTACTGATATAAAATACAGAAAAGACTAAATGACATTAAATAATTGGACATCAGGTGACGCAACCATGTGCTGAGAATAAATCGGAAATGGAAGTAATATACAATTATTTCTCAAGTTTCTGTTATAAATGAAAACTCCACAACATCACATTATATAGCAGCACGTCTCCTAAAGTAATGTACAGAAATACCTTCTGTTATTTGAAGAGTTCAATGCAAAATACTCTCACTTGGCTCATTCACCTTTCTGTTAGCGCAACAGCCGCCATTTTTCAATCGCTTCTTCCGGAAAATGGTCACGTGATCTACACAAGGTTTGTCATTGGTTCTCCTGTTCTTTTTCTTCTTCTACTATACTTTTGTGACGGCGGTCAGCAGCTAGCTTAGCCGCTAAGCAGCTACCGCGGCGTTAACTATGGTTGGCGCTAAAAGAAAAAAAAACTTTCAAATATCGCTGAGATATCTATACGCTCTCATGAGGTTTTTCAGACGTGTCGCTTTAAAAGTGAATCGTAAAAGTGTAATGGAAACACTTTTCGCAACAACAGTAGCAGCAATCGAGAGCGCCGTCCTAAAAACCATGGAAACGCAGCGTGAAGTCTCGCGAGACTAGATTTAATAGGAAGATATCGCGAGAATTCCGGTTCATAAACAAATCCATGGACTTAATTAGAATAAATTAAATACATAATTATAAAATAATAATTAGATTACTATTCTACACCCTTCAAATGAAACACCTTCAAGTAGTCAAAACAGTAAAAATATCACTTATTTTGCGAAAAACTATAATGGAAACACAACTATTGAGAAACATTGCCACTGTACTTCTTTGTATAATAATGCAGAACAAACTAATAAAATATTAAATTAAATTTCATTTTAAAAAATCCCCATTAGGGAACAAATAAAACATTGAATCCATGTAATAATTATTCCACCTAGATGCATCAAATAAAATAAAACAGGACTGGAAGGTATAAGACGAAAAAACTAAAATCAGAGTATCTCCACCTTTAATATTTATATTTACATTTTCATACATTATAGGTTTAAACTTGATCATTTTGATATAATGAATACATATTAAAATGTGATATGTTCTAAATTGCTGTATAACCCAAGTCTATCTGTGGTAATTTGCATCCACAATAGGCAATAAAAGAAAATGAAAGGCCGAAACGAGAGTTATAATCTCATAAAAGTGCAGGTTGCAGAGTCTTTCTAATAATTTTCTATCCTGGAGCGTGTGCTCCTTTAATGCACCGGGGAGAAAATTACAAACAGACTGCGTGATTGTCAACATAGGGCTGAAAATTACAGTGTACAACAGCGAATGTTTGCCCATCGCTAACACCTGCTTCTGTGGATGTAGCAGCAATAACAATAAGCTTCCCTTGACGGTGTTGTTGTAGTGTTTGTACAACAAAGGAAACGCTGTTCTCTGTTGGTCTTTAGCTTTCGCTTTGTTGCTCCATCTGCTGCTCTACCTGCATGTCTGTCACTGTACATTTGTGATGGTGCCTCTCCTGTCCCTCTCTTCCACTTGGACACTTTCTTGAGGCGACAGATGGCCTTAACTGCAGGTCTTCTTCTCACTCCACTGTACACCTCTTCATCCTTCATTCAAACTACCATACACATACACAGACACCTACTTATACATATGCATAGAAATGCAGATATACATGTAGGTCAAGAGAGGTTGGAAAGTGTAATGAGTGTGAGTTTCCTCTCCCTCACTGTGTCTCTATTCACTCATTATCTACTTCATCCTGCTGAGAGTGAGACAGTCCCCACCACCCACAACCTCCAGTGTTTTTATCCCCCCACAGTGAAGCAGCGGGATGAAAACACTCTTACTCCCGTGACTGCCAAAAGCACAACCTCCCCCCTCTGACAGCAGACATACAGTCAACGAGGCTGAAATTTAAGGAGCAAATGAAGCTACAACAGGAAAAAAAAAGAAGACAGTGACGTAGACTCGAAGAGAGATTAAGGTTTCATCAAGATACCGTCTAGAAGCACTTACCTATAAGTGCACTCTACAGTCAGTGTCTGTCTCAAACCACTTTCAGTTTCAACAGAGTAAATGCTAACGATATGTATGCACTTCATCATTCAATAAAGTCTGTCTGTGTGTGTGTTTGTGAGTCTGTGTGTGTCCAGCTGCTGTGGAGCATATTCATGATCTGTATGATTGTTTAAGTATGTTTTGTGGAAATTTAAATGAATGCATCATGTCAGTAATTACAAATGTATCCAAACTGGAGTGGGTGGGATGAGTGGGTTGGTGTTACTGTTTTCTTTTTGTTGTGTTATGTGTGTAGTGTTTGCCTTTTATTTCTTTTTGGTTATGTTTGTTTGTTTGCTTTGCGTTTATATATATTATACTTATACAGTAGCTCCATGTCAATCCAACTCTTACAGCCTAAACTCAGAACGCTGCTCTGTTAGTTTCTCTTTAAATACGTTACATCATTTCCGTTTCAGACACCACTCGTCAGACACTGAGCTGCATCTAATCCTGCTCTAATGCGTGCAAGTGAAGTGCCACAACCAGGAAATACTCCTGTTCTTGCATTGATTGGGTCTTAGAATAACGAGACTACTTTTTTTTTTTTTGTGATTAAATTGCACACGCATACATGTTACTGTCCAGCTCAGAGGTACTGGGAGGACGGGAACCAGTGAAATATCTGGATGCTGGATGGTGGATTCCAGCTTAGACCAGAGCCAATAGGAGAATGTGGTGGTGGTGAGCCGCGATCCAAACACAGATTAGTTGTAATCCTCTGTAGCAGCATCAGAACAAATAATGTCCTCTGCTTGTCACAAACCGCTTCCTCACTCTTACTTACTTATATTCATCAGCAGATTAATGAAAATACATTTTTTATTTCAGTGTAGAAGCTAATGAACGTTAAAACTTTGCAGAAACTAAACACTTTTAGATCAATTTACTAACACATTGTACATTGAATTACATATTTCTCCTCATGTTCAAATGTGGCCGTGTGATTATTGGACTTTTGGAGCATCGTGTCATTTAAATGTTCACCATATTTTGTTAATTATTCAGTTAGACAACTGGAAACTATAGAATCTGTAAATAAATTAATTTATGTTCTTATTCCATTAGTGCTCTTATTAAATTATAGAGTGTATTTTTTTCCTGCAGCATTTACATGTATCATCCGGTATTAATAATTAAAGCCTTCCATTTATTGTGTTTCTATTCACTCCATCCTCCTGAGGGGTTTTTATTTGAAAAGAATAAAGGTTTCAGTGCAGTTTTAGCGTGTCGTCCTTGTCTCTCACATGAGTGAAGCTGCTGTTTCTGACTAAAACGCTTCCAGCCACAGCTGCGTTATGTAATACACCAAACCAGCTATATATCATAAACTTAATCTCTGTGTGGGGGTTGGAGCAGTGATGGCAGCAGAGGGGGGAGGAAAGAGACACAGGAACATCTGCGTTGTATTTTTACAGTCTTGGGTTGCGCTCGTGCCAGCAGCTTTCACTGATAACAAAACGCTTCAGTCGGCTGAGCTGCGAAACGTGATGCAACAACAAAACCCAAGAAAACACAGTCTCATGTCTGACATTTACTCATATTATTGGCTATAAAAACAAACCTTAAATCCTCCATAATATCTATAACTAATTATATATAAGAAGCTATTTTCACTGGCAATGATCCAGTGTTTTAAGTGTTTGTTGTTTTTGTAGAAGAAGCAGTCATGGTGCTGACTTGGTTGTTTTTTTTTAAAAGAGCTGTCCGTGGTGCTGAAGCTAGTTTCTGGACAGAAGAAGGAAAAAAATGCAGCCGAGAGTGTGAGTATGTTTCTGAAATTTTATCTGTACTAACTGCTTCCCACTGAACATTAAGTGATTAATATGAAGTTTCTTTCTGGTGTTTACTCATTCACAACTGATTCGATGAAAAACGTTTATTTTCTGCACAATTTCAGTTTAAATCTAACTTACATGTTCATGTTTCAAGTCTCGTTTAGTCGCAATATACTAAAGATAAATGCAGTATGAGTATAAATAATGAGCAGTGTCAAACAATCTTGTTATTTTTCAAGCGACTCAGGTCATTTCAGTCCTCCCACTTCATTCACCTCAACCCGTTTTTTTTTTTGCTGCAACTTTTAATTTGATGCATAATTTTCAGGTTCACTGCGACACGAAGCCAAACTCTGCTTATATTCATATTAAATAAAGTCAGATGTCCAACATGTGACGAAACATCCTCCCACCTCCTCCACCTGAACTACTAGCAGGTTTTTAACTGAGCTGGCGCTGCATGTGTTGGACAGAGACCAGTAAAGATCCCCGCTTCGTCTGTGCTAATGGGACTCATGGGAGGTAAAATAGAGACTGTGGGAAGCTCAAGAAATGTCTTCTTTAATGGTAATTCACAGACTGATCTGTGCAGCATTGATTAAAAACACAGAGCGATTAATTCATTAATAAGTCAGTCAATCAAAAAGCTTATAAAATATAAAGATTTGTTGCCTTTCTCTGCTATGATGACATTTTATTTAATAGACTAGAGAATATTTGTTCTACTTTATTTAATAAAAAATAAATAAATCTGCTATCTCCTGATAGAACGATCAAATATATCTCAGCTATTGTATCTCATTTCATTTGTGGTTCCCAGTAATTTTAGATTAACCTGAATTGAAGTTAAATTAAGAGACAAAAGAGGTTGGAAAACAAAGGTTGAACTCAGGTGAAAAGCAGTAAATTCTCTGTGAAGGGGAAACGTTATGAAAGCAGGATAAAAAAAGAGAGTGAAGGACAGGTGATGGAGAGGAGTAGATCAATTTGATTAGTGTCCTCAAATGTTCTCTCATGCCATTAATGTGCCACATCACAGCAGCTTGTCTATCACTTACAGGCGAGACGTCCTTGTCCCTGAGCGTGCAACAGCATCACAATCAAAATCTAACACAACACAAACTAGTTTTCAAAACGCCGATGTGCTTTGTGGAATAACTGATGTAATTGCCAGTCTGCTATTTATAAGTCTCATATACTTTGTTATCGATTGCTTGCGTTAACCGTAAACTGAAAAAAAAAAAAAAAAAAACAAAGACAAAGGAGAGAGGACAAGAGCTGAGAAAGAGAAATAATTGTACATCATATATATTTTTTTATCCGAACAGAAAAACAGAATAAAAGGGTAAAATTACAAGATGTTTAATGGCAATTTAAGAACATAAAATTATAAGGATGATTGAGAAAAGCAGCGTTGTGACATGTAAACACCCAACATATTGTTAATGTGTGTTGCTTTAGGTTAATAACACAAACACAATGAGCCACTGGGGGTGGAGGACATGAAGAGGAAGAGGAGGAAGAGGAGGAGGAGGAAGAGGACCTGAGAGGAGACATTAACACATGACAGTCAATCACTGCTGCAAAAAAAGCAAAGACTGTCTTCAGTCAACCTGACTGACACGTGTCTAAACGCACGCTTCGTCGTCATATTACAACATTTTTATTGTAACGTTGCAGCTTTTCTGTTCCTTCGAACCGCCGCCGCTCCCTCGGGTAAAGCAGCGTAATTAGACACAAGCTGTTGCTATGACTACAGCTGAGCGAGGCTCGCTCATTGAGCGTAAAGAGATTGTTGTAATGATACATATTAGTGGGGGGAAAAAAACCTTCACTTACATTAAAACGAGACCTTCGAGAGAAAGAGAGAGAGAGAGAGTTGTAGAAGTGAAGTAATAATAAGCTGCTTTGATAAATACTCATACAAATGTTTGGTGAAGTCTTTATTAGAGGAGAAGTTATAAATATTTAACACTGTAAAATGACAACTAATGGTAAGAAAATTGAATTTAATTCTGCTTTTTATGTTCCAGAGTGTTAAAGTTGAGTTAAACAGAAGCTACTGTAGCATATGTGGAAAAGTTAAATGACGCTTTCTCGTGTATTAGCATACATTTATATTTGAGTGGTACAAATAACTACATAAAGACTTGTTCTGCTGTTGCATTGTGGGTAATGTAGGCAACCAGCTTTTGAGCATTTTAAAGCAGTGTCTATATTTTTATTAAATGGAACTTGAAGGCAACAACACTGATATTTCTTCCACAAGGAAAGAAACAAACGCGTGTAGATTATCTTCACATGTAAACACCAACTACCTGATAAGATGGGGATTAGCACCGTGGCCGTGTGGTGGACTATTTGTTTCAGCTGTCAAATAAATATAATGAAAACACAATAAAAGTGTCAAACAAAATGCATCATGCAATTAAAATTTTCACATCAGTTGTTGCACTGAATAGATCTGAGTCCATCCAGTGGGATGAATGACATTTCATCAGCGTGTGTGTGTGTGTGTGTGTGTGTGTGTGAGGGGGTTAGTGAGCTGGCCTGGAGCCACAGTATGCATACACTCTGACCTTGCCTAAGCAGGAAATACTGCTGAATCACACACTGTATAAAAGTCTGAACGAATCTCCAACAACAACAACAACAATAACAACAAAATCCTCTGATCAAGTGAAATACAAGCGAGATATTTAGCAAGTGACACCCATGTTGTTGCCTGTATGAGGTAAGCTTCACTTACAGCATAAGCACTGGCAGACAGATGGATGAGCTGAGCTGAAAGGGCTCAAAGCTCAGGTGGACTCTCTCTCTCTCTGTCTGTCTCTCTGCAAGGTCATACTGCAGCATAACACATCAGATATGTCCCCTTTCTCTTCCTCTAGCTTTGATTTAAATCATCATCCTCGTCATCTTGATAAGCCCTGACATACAGAGAGCTCTGTCCATGTTTTCATGTGTGCATCATTTTTTTCTACCCTTTGCCCGGTCAGGATTAAATAGCCTGTGGATAAACATCACTGTGGCCCAAACACATCCGGCGAACTGCAAGTAGCTGTGTCTGTTTTACAGGAAGTCAGCATCCAACACTGACCCTGCTTCCTGATTCATCTGTCATAGTTTTACAACTCAATTTTTCAAGAATCAGCAATTTAAGAAAACGCACCTGGTTTATCTTTATTATTATCATTGCTGGTTCCCTAAATGCATCATGTAGTGGTTAACAGATGAACTTCCCCAAGGATTTAGTGTATGTAGGCCTAACTAAATAATCTTCTTGCCTTGGGTGTTGTGTTCATGGAAACACGGAGATACAAACTGATACAATGATATTTATATTGTCAGTGAAGCTGATGTGTGCTGGTTTTAAATCAGCCAGGAGATGAGGGGGGATGGTGGACTCAGATGTGTGTAAGGTGTCAAACGGTGGGGGGGAGAAAAAAAAAGCTACTGCGACCGCTTGGTGTGATGCACCAGGACGCACCGACTTGCAAAAAAAAAAAAATAAAAACAGCTACTTACTTCCCGACGAAGTTCTCCAGCACCGAGCTCTTCCCCGCGCTCTGTCCGCCCACCACAGCGATCTGCGGCAGGTCCAGGTTCGCGTTTTGACCGATGGCAGAGAAAGCATCCTGCATACGGTTCACCAGAGGAATCAAATCCTCCATTCCCCGGTTCCCCATCTTTGCGGTGCAGTAGTCAAAGCTGCGTTCCTCGTCAAATCAGACGGATTTAATTTATTTATTTATTTTATTTTATTTTACTTCTCGTCTGTCTTGTCCCCCTTCCTTGCGCCACCCTCGCGTTCAGAGGGCGTCTTGGACTGCGGCTCACACCGGTTCACTTTTTTTTTTTTTAGGCTTGTTTCCTCATTTGACTGCGCCTCCTCGGTGTGTCAGATCTCCTCTCCACCACTGAGCATGCACACTCCTCTCCAACCAAGCACCGCAGGGGGGAGGAGTGGTGGGAGGAGGAGGAGGAGGAAGAGGAGGAGGAGGAGGAGGTTGGGGATGATCTCTCTTGTATTTCCCCCAGTTGGGATCCCTGCAGTTCTCCACTTCTACCGCTAGATGGTGACATTGTTTCACTATGTTGCCAAATGTGTCATTTTTTTTCCCTTTCACATTCAGTTCTCAGTTTTAATATAATCTTATATTAAATGCATTAAAAACTTTATATTTAAAATCTAACATATATATATATTTTTAAATATTCTCAAATAAATAAACAGTTTTATGGGATGGACGTCGGTGCTGAATCTGTTAGCACCATGGACAGAGGCCAGGGGGCAGTCTACAACTGTTCATATGTTTGTTTTTATGATTCACAGTATGTTTTTCAGCCATGAAATTAATTTGATTCCCAGAAAAGAAAAAAAAAAAATCAATATTTATTCAACTAATCTATTGGTTGAACAGAGAAATTCATAATCTATCTGCTGATTCTAGTGTTTTATTTGTGATGATTTTTATTATCGTTTTATATTATAACAAAATTGATATTTTTTTTAATTGGGGTTATTGTGGATAATCAATTAAACAAAACATCTGAAGATTTAAAAAAATAGCATGTATTTTTTTTTTTAGCTAGAATAAAAATTAAATTTGAAAAGAGTATTAGTTACTTTTTTGATTGATGTACAATTTATTCTCAACAGTCGTTCAAATTCTGGAAACACAAACTATTATTACATGAATGGATCAACTGTGTTTCAAAACAAATACAAAGTAACTTTTCTGTTAAATTTATTAAAATAATAATAATAAAATTCTCAGTAAAATTAATAAGCAGTTGCAGCTGCCAACATCACATCCAGTGATTTTATTGATAAATCTATTGATCATTTTACTGGCTGCAACAATGTATCAATGTGTTGTTGTAGTATTGTAGACTAATCAGTAGTGAGTCTGATTTTAAATGTAGCAAATTAGATTATAAACCATTATTTATACTCAAATAAAAGTAAAATTACACAGCACTTTTGTCCTTGGGTGCTGGAAAGGCACCTTTAAATAAAATGTATTGTTGTTATTATTATTATTATTATTAAATACAAGTTCATGAGGTTTCCATATCATTTCATTCAGATTTTATTTACAATTTGCACAAAGTTGGGGTTGTAGATTAGAAAGAACTATTTGTAATCAGTTACAAATAAAATTATACATTTTAAATTGATATTAAAAAGTGATTAGATGTAATTTTTTACTTCCACCCCTGATAATAATAAATAAAATAAAATAACATTAATCGTTGAGGAGCAGTTTGAATGTGAACCAATGTCATTTTAATAAAATAAAATAAAATAAAATAAAAAATAATTATAAATTATGCAGCGATGAGTCATTTCCCCAGACAACCACCAGGGGGCGACATCCTCCATCATCTCCACTGGTTTATGTTTCTGCTTCATGCAAGTTGCACCGGGGCTGAGAGCAGCTGCTTTAGCCCTGTGTCATGCTTTTAGCTGGATAATCAGCAGCCACCACCGCTCTCCTGTTTAAGAAGTAAGTCGTAACACTTGTAGGAAACCTTAAGTAAAACTATATAAAGTAATACAGCTGCTTTTATCTGCGCGTTAGCTTGCTAATGTAAAGCTAACTAAGCTAACTGCTCCGCTTCAGTTACAGAGCGGCGGCTAATGTAGCTTCGTTTATTTCACGGCAGGTGTAGCTTATTCATTTTTATATTAATTTTATTCGACTCAACGTTTCTACTTTGTTTTAGTTTTAGAATAAGATATAGCATTGTTGTAAAAAAAATAAACAAACAAACAAGCTAAAACACGGTTGTTTTCACAATGGTGGCTAACTGCGTAAATAAAATTATACAAGTAAACAAAACAAGCGCAAATTGTTGTTAGCCTACATGCTAACACTAGCTAGTTGTCATCCTCCGAAATATGAGAGCGACCTGTTGTCTTGGGGGGCACTGTTGTTGAATTTATCTTTACAACAAAGAGTTTGTCCTGAAAACAGGTCACACATTCATATCGGCTTTTCTTTCCTCCTGATCTGATCTAGGAGGATCTTATTTTTTTTATTTATTTAAATAAAAAGAAGAAAAAAACAACATCTCAACGGCTGCCAAACTCACAAGTTGTAACGACGGAAAATTAAAACCCGTCATGTTCAATCCGCACATCCATCATCAACAACAGCAGCAGCAGCAACAACAACAGCAACAGTTTCACCAGCACCTGCGACAGCTACAGCAACTTTTCCAGCAGCAGCAGCCTCCGCCTCCTCCACCGCAGCCTGCTCCGGGGCATCATGTCCCCCATCACCATCACCAGACACCGCGGTAAGCGCTTTCACTCGAGCCCGAGGATCAGACGAGGCCTCCTGGGTGATAATGTGTAGCTGAGCTGCAAACTCACCTGTCAGATTAACAATCAAAATTGGATATTTGTTCATCTTTTTTTTTTTTTTATGCCTTATCATCATTTTTGCACTAATCTTGCAAAACTACACCCAACAACAACAGCTTATTTTATCAGACACTTGCCCTGTTATTTGACTTATCTGCAGGTAAATTGCTGGTTATATAAAACACACTGTTGTAAAATTACAACCCAAGCCAAAAGGTATGATCACATCACCCTCTGTTGTAGCCTTTTCTTGGCAGCAGTGCAAAAAACCTGATTTACAATCTAAAGTACACTGTGGTGTTGCGCCATGGTACCTATCAGCTTTTGGTTTTTGTATCTTTAATCCACATGCAAACTAAAGCCCTATTCGCACGGGATTAGTATTACCTGTGGATGTCTGGTAATTTGTAAATTACCCCACACACACACACAAACACACACACACGTCTGTGTTTCTTGAGGTGCATTTGCACAGGAGAAGCAACGTCTGTATTTTACTTGAATATACTGACACTGAGGTTGTGATGTCAAAGCTGAGCTCGTCCTATCGTGTGTGACGCCTGCTCTGTCCAACATGCTGAACCGACAGTATCGTCAGGACAACACTGGCTTTCCACAACCCTTATACATCACTGTTTGGGTTAAAATGATCACGTTTAAGGTCGTATATAGTTGTCATATCAACAGTAAAAAATGTCAAAGCGGCAACGTGACTTGGGAACGGTGGGCAGTTGTTGGGATGAAGGGCTGTCAGGGTGTTTGTTGAAATATAGAAAAAAGTTACTTGCTGATGCTGCTACGCATGAAATTTTGCTCTTCTGGTGGATCTGAGCTGCAGTTTCTGCAAATTGGTTTCTGTCTCTGAGATGCAGATTCGCACAGGACTAGTATTATGTCCGGTGAGGTGAAACTTTAACAAAATCACACTGGATTAAATAGACATCCTCTCTTACAAATTACCAGGCTGCAGGTGAAACTAATCCTGTACAAATAGGTCTTAAGGCTGCAGGCTTCTTTGTTTACTCTGAGGTTGAATACCTGAACAATAGGTTTTCCTTTTAATTTAGCCAATGTGTCTTATTCTAAGTGTCTTGTCGTACAGTTATATGCTATAAATGAGTCAATGTCAAAAAAAATATTGGCTAATAACGATGGAAGCTGACTTCTAATAAACAATAGTCAATATCGGAGCCTTTTCACATTTAACTGGGTCAGAGCATAGCTGGAGGGGAAAAGAAAGATTGCATAAATAATCAGCATAATTGCTAAATAGTCACACTTCGCAGCCTGCACACGTGTTAAAACTGTCTTCTATTTTTCCACAACAGAGCCATTCCTGTGCCTCCTCAGACAGCTCCACCACCCAGGATGGTCAACCTGTGTCAGGCGACTCAGACTACTATCATTGCCCCCAATCCTATGCTGCAGGGGGCCATACTGATGCAGCAGATGCAGGGTACACTAAGGATTACAGTTTAAGAGAAAGCAGTGTCTCAGATGATTAGTTTAGATGTAGGAACTTAAAGCTCTTGCGTGCTTTTGCTTGTATCCAGGAAACATGCGAAGCTTTGGGATGGGTGGGCAGCAGTTTCGTCAGTTCTTCACAGCCGGGGCCAGGTCGTCGTTGCTTGGTCCGGTTCCCATGGGAATGGCCATCAAGTCCCCCATGATGGGTTTCCCAGCTGCTCGACCTTTCCACCCTCACGCTCGCTTCTACAACAACGCCACGGCCGCCACCTCCATCACCACCACAGCCCCTTCTGCTGCCTCCTCTTCATCCACCACCACAGTAATTGCAACAGCCTCCCCATTATACTAATTATAATCGCTGTGTAGGATTTCAGTTCAGCTAATATGCTCCATTAGGGTTGAATCTCAGATGCATCAAGATTTAATGACTGACTTACACAGAGGCAACGGAAATGTGATTTTGTGCAGCACATTTAAAAAACGATCATTACCTCTTTGCTTCACACTAAAGCAACCAAACCATTATTTAAGTTCGCAACTTTAACAAATGGTTTCTTTATAATGAAGGAACATATCACCTATAATACCAAGTACACAAATACAAATATGTATTAGAAGTGAAGCTACATCAGGTTTCAGATTCAATCTTTACAACTTCTCAAATAAGTAAAAATAGTGACACACTCAATGTTTTGCTGTAGTTTTTGGGAAAAACGATGTAATCTCCGATAATAACAATAATTGATCAAATTTGATCAAGTTCTTCTTCACTTTTGTTGAACAGTCCAAGTCGTTTTCTATATATATAGTATATTTATATACACAGCATATTTGAAATCCTGTTATCTCTGTCTTTGTGTAGGACATGACAGTTCGGCAGCCAGACAGGAAGCGAGACAGCGAGCAGATGGCGGCGGGGAGCACAGACGACCAGCCAGCAGCGAGCGGTACCAGTGATAAGTCTGAAACAGGTAGAGCTGCAGTCAAGTCAGTGTTGGATGCTGTTCAGAGATAAAACATGGGTTGAACCGTTGTTGTGCTGTGTGACAAATCCGAAGGCCGCTTGGAAGAGGTTTATTTGTAGACTATATTTTTATTTGTTGTTTCTAACTTTGGGTTTGCGTTTGTTTTCTACCCACAGATGGTGCAGTGGGAGGAGTGCACGGAGCCACACAGACCCTGGAGGAGCAACTGGAAGAACCTGCAGTGAAAAAGCAGAGAACAGATGGGTAGGAAAAACATTTTTATTGAAGAAGTGCTAGAAAATCTCATCACATCATCAGTGATTAACTTTGCAACCATAGAAGGATTGTGGATAATTAGGTCTTTGTGTGTTCAGGCTTGGAAATGTTAGCTAATGAATTAAAAAAGAAATGATAGCTAACCATTAACTGTTGTGCCTTTTTTTTTTTTGGCTCTTTTCTCTCAGGGAAAGAGAGATTATCACTATTGCAGATACAGAAGAGGCGATTCTGTCTTCGGAGTCTAACAGCAACACAGGGGAGAGCCAACCTGAAGGTGAAACTTTAAAAATTGATGGTTTCAGATACTTGGGGTCGATCCAGTTTCTTTATTTTACCCTTCGTCCCCTGAAACAAAGTGGTGAAGGGGTCGGGGTGAAAACATTCCCCTAGGAAATGAGACACCTCTACTTTACCGTTACACGTCATCAGATGTCAGAAGTCGTCGCTAGTTGCTACGTAAGATGATGCGACAAGTCTCCATGGCAACCGAATGACAATAAACTAACAAAGATGGCGTCTACTGACTCGTTTATGTCATCAACATCAAATTGGCGATGGATTAAAAGCTGACAAGATGTTCATTTACACATGCTAACGTTAACGAACATTATAACTAACTAATAGCCAACTTTCCTGACAACTGCATCCTTGTTCTGGTGCATGCATCTGGGAACCTTCTCATAATCTGGGAATTTTCTCATACATTCGTTTGAAGCGTGGTCCTTGGTTAGCTTCGTTTGGACGGTTGTGTCACCCCTCACCCTTCATCTTAAAGAGAATCGAGATAGACCTTCCTCTCACCTGAGCGCACAAAACCAAGGGGTGGGTCTAAGACCTGTGATCTCATCTAGATGTAGTGAAGATGTTTGTATGTTTCTCTCGACCTTTAATCACCAGATTGCATCATTCTGGAAGAAGGAGGCTCTGCAGAGGAATCAGATGTTGTTGAGGCGCTGGAGGAAAGCAGAACTAACGAGGTAAAGTTATACTCTTCCACTTTCAAGTCATGTCTCTGTTTAAATAAATATATGATGCTGACGATGGGGTTTGCATATGGTTAAATTAGGTGCACGGCTGTTTGCCCGCTCCGTCACCTTCTGTCGGGCTGACTGAAGACGACCAGCAGGATGATTTAACTCCAGACGAGACGACGCAGGAAAAGGACGCCTCAGTGGACTCACCAGACATCCAGGATGAAGGGAGGAGAGTGTAGCAGAAGGCGCTAACAAGTTTTACTGCTACCTGTGCAGTATTACCTGTCACAACCAGCAAGTGGGTGAAATATTCATTGCAGGTGTGAATGTGCACATCAGTTTTACTATGACTGTGATTGTAGTTTATTATTCTCGTCTCCTCTATTATCTTGCAGAACTTCAGGAGTCATATGAACAGCGTTTCCCACCAGCAGAGGATGATGGAGATTCAACACATGAGTAACGCCTGTCTGGTCACGCTGCTGCCCCGCGTACAGGAGTCTTTACAGGGAGCAAATAAAGATGGGTTAGTCTATAACTGCTCAAGTGTGTTTTTACCAGGTTAACTTCCTTTTAATTTCCAGTCAGCCACCTTGGAAACAAATGTTAAATAACTTTAACTGTGGTCGTTGCAGAGAGAAAAAAGCAGATTTAAAACGTTGGTGTGCTACCTGTCACACTCACTTCACCAGTAGCATCATGGACCACCGTCGCACCGAGGAGCACAAAGTAATCAGCAGCTCATTTCATAGATCAGCACATTTACATAGTGTAATTGCCGTGAAAACAGCTTGTCTGATTGGCGTCAAATTGAGTAATTGACCCTCGCCTCCGTCTCTCCTCAGCTCGCCAGTCGAACAGCCATCTCCTCCTGCACCGTCTGCAAGAAACACTTCAGGACCTCCCAGATTTTTGTGGAGCACTTGCAGTCCCAGGAGCACAGACAAAAAATGGAGAAGGTATCTGCGTTTATATTTCTAAATACACGTCCACTTATTTCTCCAAGAGGTGACCATGAAGTTAAACATTTACTTTTGCTACATCGTCACATCATATTCATTCATCATTTATGGCTGTTTATCAGCTCCAGGAAAAGGAAGGTTGTGAGGCCTTGGCCAAGCTGACGGCCATGGACACAGACGGCTTTTCTCTGGAGGAGGAGGAGGGCAGTGAGGTGGAGGAAGGGGAGGAAAGACAAACGCAAGAAGGAGACCAAGATTTCTTAGACAAACAGGTGATTTGCATAGAATTTGTTTAGAAATGCAGCAACAATATTTGCAAATTTTCCGCTGCATTATTTAGTCCATCGCATTCAGTGTCATTATTATAATATCGTGTGTGTGTGTGTGTGTGTGTGTCTGTGACGACAGGATGGCTGGTCCTCCCTTAAAGAAGTCACTCTGAAGAACATGACCAGCGATGAGCAGTATGACCCTGACACCATCTACGGTGAGAAACGGCTACAACTTTATATTTAATTTTTTTTTTTTTTTTTGCCTTTTCTCGTTATTTGGATTTATTCATAACATTCGTTATTACTCTGAAGTATCACTCAGTCTGGTTTTCTTCACCGCAGGATCCAGTTTCTTCGTCCCAGTCGCAGGTTTTATTTGCAGACTCTGCAACAAGTTTTACCACTTTGAATCTTCTGCTCTACACACTCACTGCAAGTCACTGACGCACTTTGAAAACCTCAAGGTAGATTTCTGTTCACATCATCAGCCTTGTTTCCTGATACAACTGATTGTCTGTGGCCAAAATTATAGTGACAGTTGTTCATCTAGTTTCATTTTTTGTCAATGTCTGGATGTGTCTCAATCCAAGCATGTTTAATATTCATTTGATACATTTCAAAAGTGTGTTATCTTTGAAGTACTTTCACACTTTGTGCTGTTTTTTTTTCCTGCTTTCTTTTCTCAGAGCTACAGAGCGTTGCTCGGTCAAAAGGCTGAAGCTGTTGAATCTTCCAGAGAATCTCTCTTAGCTGCAGATGGTCTCACACCCGTAACGGACCCCACCACCACAGACTGGCCGGATGAAAACTCCCTCTCCGAAAGCACCGGTGTAGAGACAAACCTGAACTCCATGCAGCCCATCATTACGCTCACCCGACTGCAAACGCAGACAGAAAACCAGCAAGAGGAGAAAAGATCAGAACTCGACTCGACCTCACAGGACCTCACCAACACCTCAGAGACCTGCGCTGGCAGCACAGACCAAAACCTCAGTCTCCCCAGTGAAGAGGAAGAGACCACATCCCATGTGTCTGTAGTTCAGGAGACTCCTGCTGAGCCGCCTGCCGGCAGCAGAGAGACTCCAGACTCCGAGTTGGCAGCTGCTGTCGAGGATGTTAATGAAGAGGAGGATGAGAAGGAAGCTCCTGCTGCGTCAGGGAAAAAAAACGGCGCAGGGAAGGCGAGAACCACGCCCAAACGCAGGTCAGTCAGGGCCACGAACAGACGCTGAGTCAAAGCTGCGATATGGAAAAGACAGGAAACCTGATACAACCTCAGCACAGGATGTGTCAATATATGAAGAGGTGCTCTCATGAAACGACGACCAAGAAATCAACAGCCCAGCCTCTGTCTCTCTCTCTCTCTCCACGTTTCTAAGTCTGAAGTAAACACACAGTGACAAGTGGTGGAACATGACCCGTCATGTCGTTTTGCTCTCCCAGGGTGGGAAATTAACAAATGACAGTTATCAAATGCGTCGATGGAGGTTAAGCCTCTTAATACTGACTCTCAGCTAGAAAATGATGTTCTTGAGTAGGTCCCCGGCCGTGCCATTAAATCAAACAAACCTCCTCCACTTAGTATTTATGAATCACTAAAAAAAAACTTTAATTAATTATGTGGATTAAATCCAAAAAAAAAGGGGGAAGCTCCTTATTTTGGATACACTATAGTATCTAATAGATCATGGACATATAATAATGTCTTAGTTCTATACTACATATTAATGAAGAAGCAGGTTTTGAATTAATATTGGTTCACTCTTTAAAAGTGACAGATTAGACTGAAAAATAGTTTATTTTAGTGCGAGTTTGATTGACATCTTTCGGCCACAGGTGTGTTATTTTTGTGGCGTTTAAATAGTAGAGGACTGAATTATTTGTAACTCTGCTCGTGTTGTATCTCAGCCAGGATCACTACAACTGCCGGACTTTAGTCGGTCCTCGTCTGCCAGCGTTCTCATTTATCCACTTTATCATCACAACATGATTATCTCCTGACATTTATAGTCCACAGAGGATATGTTGCACCTTTATTTAAATCTGATTTAAAAACAAATAGATAATTCTCCCTTCAGGATAATCTGTAATAACTTTGCAGATGCTTTACTTTTCATCTAACGGCATCAAACTTTTGAAATACTTGTAGACTGTTTTATTACAAACATGTAGTATGGAGTTTGAGTTCTCTGACTTGAGTTAAGGTTTGAACATGACTCACTGAAATCTTTAATTTCCCACCCTGACGTCCTCCGTTATCAGGGAGGATGATGAGGACCGACTGTCAGTTTTGTTTTGTTTTTTTGCTGATTTTCTAGCTAGCTAGATAAATGATTGTTAACTTAAACTTACAGATGTAGAAGACTGTACTGATGGTAAAAAAAAAAAAAAGTGGAGACATCTTTCCACACCGCTAACTACGTAGCAAATGCTTTTTACCGAGCTGAAATGTAGAATGTAACTAAATTAAGAGAGTTTTTTTTTTTTTTGTTTTTAAGCAGGTGACAGCTTGTGTTATTTTCTTTTTTTTTCACAAAAAGTGTTAAAATGGTACTCTGGCTTGGGTGTTGAGGAACGCTGATTAATAGCTTTTTTCAGGGCGATTCATCATTTTTTTTTTTTAGATATTTTTGGTTCAGGTTGTTTTTTTTTTTTTTTTTAAAAAAGAAGAAAGAGACAGTTGGGAGCAGCTGTGGCCTTTTACAATAAAACAGCACAGATGCACAAATTCTTATTGTCCCACTATCAGCAATATGAAGCTTTTTTTTTCCTCTTCTATAAAAGTTGTTGTTGGAGCTGAATGTTGTAGAGAGCATCTGTTAAGAAAACGTTTTTTTTTTTTTCATCGGCACTTTCTCTCGTCTATTTTTAAAAAGAGCATCCACAGCAGCAGCAGACGGCTTCCTCACCGCGTCAGGAGGAAGAAATGAAGGGCTTCTGTTCACAACAAGACACTCTATACAAATCCTCTGACGTGTCTCCGACTTCACATTGTCTCCACGTTGTTTTGTTTCGAGATTTGAAAGCTTGTCAGTCTGACATACGGTGCTTGAAGTGTCAGAGTTTTTTTTTTTTTTTTTTTGTTCCTGACTGACTGGATGTTGTAGATTTCATCTTCAACGACAACAAAAAAAAAATCCACAAATCTTATAGCTCAGAATCGATCATTAGAAAACATTTTAACGTATAGAATTGATCACAACTGATGTCACATTCCAATGTGTCGACATTTAAGATAAAATAATAGTAAAACGCTTCTGTGAGAATTCACAGCAGCAGACAAAAAATATAGAAAGTGCTTGTTGATGCTTATTTGCTTCTAGTTTGCTGTTGCTTATTTTATTTTTGTTCTTCAATATTGTTGAAGGTGTTTTAGTTGCATTTCATTGGACATTTAAGAATCATAGTTAAGTTAAAAGTCCCAAAATCACCTGGAAGGAAAAAAAAAAAAGGAACCACAAAGTGTCTGTAGGTATTAAATGTAGCAAAGTCTCCTTGAAAATCCTCAACTCTTGATGTGAAGCTCCAGTAACGTACAGGCGAGTTTAATCTGTACGCTCCCAGTGACAGATTATACAAATGTGTAACTGGTTCCTGCATTTCAACTATCACATGTCACCACATGATATATATAAATATATATATTTAAGGATGTAATATTTTCGTCTTCATGACTCGTGTGTTTCTCTGGAGGTATTTTAAACCATAAAGGACTGGCTGACACATGTAGCGACTGGTGGTGGCGACCGCCGTCACGTCACATGATTAGCCCGGCATGTTCTGTCTGAAGGAACAAAGACACGACACCACATGACAAGCAGGAGAGAGAAAATGAGAACATGTAAAAGATAATTTCAAACAAAGCTGTATGTTTCTTATTGTATTTTTATTCAGCTACTGACAAACTGAGATGAACAAACAGGTGTTGTTTTCTAATTGCTGGAAGTTTAATGTATTTTCGGATGTTTGTTCTCTGTTTGGGGGTCATTTTAATTTATATTAAAATGTCTTGACAATTCTCACGCTTCTGCCAACTTTTTTTTTTTTAAAACACATACAAACATTTATTGCACATAGATCAATGAAAACAAACAGGGCAGCACAGTTTGGGTTTACAATCAGAGTATAAACACTGGTGGACATCTGGAATGTTGCATATTTATTATTATTATTTTTTTTTTTTTTTACAGAGATTGTGCAGCTATTACAAAGCCAATGACAACACTCATCAGTGGACGCTTTCTCTAAAGCCAGAAACACTACTGACTGACTGCTCTTAAATATTGACTCTTAAGCCTGTGAAGCGTGAGTGTACTGATGTGTACAACATATGGTTGTACGAAGCACAGATCACCATGGACATTAGTGTGTGTAATGTCTTGCTTCTTGCTAAATGAACCATTCTTTTTTTTTTTTTTTTTAATCTGATATGTTTAGGTTTAGAAAATGTCTTCATGGCGTCTTTACATGGATACACATTTTATCTAAGATTTCAGCAAGTCTCCAACACGGTGCAAAGTAACTGTGATGTCCAACGAGTATAAGAAACCTCAGTAATCCACTCTGCTCAGAAACAAAACATGAGCACACCACAGTTCAATGAAGGGAGAAAAAAAACCTGCGTTTGAGTTCAGTGATTCAGCAGCTGCAGAATATCACACGTCTGCTAATGAGGATGTAAATTCACATTAGTATCAGACAGGCATAGACTACACACATCAGGAGTCACTAGTCCAAAAAACAGAGGTCAGAAGTTGAGTCAACCTTCATAAATATTTCTATATCCTTTGACAAACTCAGTCCATCTTTTGTTCTACTCGCTCTTGTTGCGAGCTGCCGCCGTCACCGCCGTCCTCGTTCACGTCGTTGTTGGACGACGTGTCCTTGTCTGCAGGACGTTTCTCCTCCTCCTCCTGCTGCTGCTGCTCACTGCCAAGTAGCTGGGCCCTGAACTCCAGCCGGGCTTGTCGGTTGGACTCCATCAGTTCGTGCAGTTTGCCGTTGAGTGCATCATTTCTCTCCTCCAGGTCATCAAGATAGGAGTTGATTTGATCAAGCATGGAGTTGATGGCCACATACTCTGTAGACAAACAACAGAGAAGTTACTGAAAATAAAGAGATTTATTCAAGGAAGTGTAAATAAAAGATTTACATTTTGTTTTAACTCAATACCTCATATCTCATCTTTATTTAATCAGGATTAATGGTCTCAGAATGACAATTTTTGTTACTTATCACTATGAAAACTAACAAAAAATATAACATTTATACACTTTTCCTGTTTTCCTGTTTCAGCTCTTCCTATTTCTTAGATTTAGTTTGTATTGACTTGTATTGGCAGCAAACATCACTTACTTGTTGTTAAATGAGGCCATTTCTATCCATTAATTGTATTTTCTAACACTAAACAGTTCAAGCTAATATGAAGATCTTGAGTTGAAAATCAGGAACACTGAGATAAATAAATAAATGAACTGAAGGTCAATTACTGGAGCAGATGAACAGAAAGTTAAGTGTGACATTAACAAGCTAAGTTAGCTTTAGCTTCATGCATCATTAAAATAAATGGATAGATAAGTTGATTTGCTCTTTACCTTCTTCGCCAAATTCATCCTCGTCGTTTATAATCCCATCATCGATAGAGATGTTTGGTTCTCCGTTTGGTCCAGACATGATTCAATAATTTACGTTTGTCACTTTATGACAGAAAGATGTTTACTTGTATTTGCTGTCAAGCTAACTGTGCTGCTAGCTAACGAGTATTAGCAAAAGACTCAACGAACGACCACTAATACTCAGCAAATTTGACACAAAATGTAATTATTATAAATATTTGCTTAAGCTTTATTTTTAAATGTGTTGTTTAAGTTGTACGTTTTAAAATAACATCTCAGAAAGTGCTAGTTTACTAATCTGACGCGTCGTCTTCCTCAGATCTGTTTACGGAACCAAGGAATTATGGGAAAAATGGGGGCGTGTCGTTACGTAGTTTTCAAAGATTTTTGTAGTTCTAAGAAAGATGAGTCACTCTGTACCGATAACCTTTACATGTAGTTACGCGAATAAATCAATTAATCAGACAATTTTTAAAACTTTTTTTGCGTTTATATCACTAATTTTTTTGATTATGATTCACATTTTTTATTTCAACTTCCTTCCGCATCTCTAAAATTTACTTATCGACTACCCGTGTGGGTTTTTAAAATTATGAACAGAGTGAGACATTTAACATTTTGTCTTTGAGCTGTCAGGTGCTGACAGTCAGCTGACTGAACGAGCTGTTAACACAGAAATAAATGGAAACAAATAGCAAAATAGACTGATACATACAACGATATCATATTAATTTAATTTTATAAATAATTAACTGGGGGAAAACAACGAAATAAAACTGAGTGACGTCACAATATCTATTTATTATATATATATATGTGTGTGTAGTTGTGTTTTATTCTTACCTAATGTTTCTATTTATTTTTGTGGTTGTAAATGATTTTTTAAGAGTATTCTATTTTTTATAAAGACAGTAGTAATAGCTGTCTTCTCAATAGCAGACATTCCTCTTTTTAAACAGTAGAGGGCGCCAGATGTCACGCGACGCTACTGAGTCTGCGCAGCTGACCCACGTGGAGACGTTTCCTGGTCAACACACTCAAGGAGCTGTTTTGAGGTGTTTTTAAACTATGGATGAATTACCATCGGACCTCAGAGCATTTCTCCTTAATCACCCTTTTCTTCAGCTCACTGATGCTAATAAGGTTAGCGAGCAAAATGCATCACATCACACGTTATACACACACACATAAATGTGACGCTAGCCGAGTTGCTAATTTCACCTCATGTATGTACCGTGGAGAGTTGTGTTTGCTGGATGTGGTGATCAAACCCTGTAAATGATTAACACTGGAATTTATTGCTGCTTTTTAAACTAAATTGTACCCACATCTGTCACAGATCAAATGCACTCTCAATGGACACGAGTTTCCATGCAACCTGGCAGAGCTGAAGAAGTTTACTCAAGGGAAGAAATATGAGAAACTGAGTGCAGCTGCAGAGTTCAACTACAGCCAGTATGAACCTCACATTGTGCCAAGCACCAAGCAACCGTAAGGATGTTTCTGTTGATCTTGCAGTGATTGTGTTTACTTAGGAAATGTCAGTTTCACATCTAATCTCTCTCCTGCCTGTTTGCTGATGTTTCCTGTGTGTGTGTGTGTGTGTGTGTGTGTGTGTGTGTGTGTGTGTGTTTCACAGAAAACAGCTATTCTGTAAGCTCACGCTCAGACATCTCAACCGGCAGCCGCATCACGTCCTGAGACATGTCAACGGCAGACGCTTCAAGAAAGCCCTCTCCAAATGTTAGCGCACCACTGATCTTGTGCTTTTTAAATGTCGCAAATTCCCTCCAACCAAGTGCTCATTAGCGTGTATCATCCAGGCACTTATGTAGTCATAATAATTTAGATTTCACACACGGACTATCAACATCTATTTCAGGTTTACTGTAGCTTTGTGGCTCTGTATCACCAATGTACCTTCATCTTATAAAAGGAACTTGTTATCTAACCAACTTTAGCATTAACAGCATCCATCTTTTTGTTTTTTAATAGTAAATCACTGTAGCGTCTAGTTCAGAGATGCAACAATGACTGAAGGTCACTAGGTCACGATCACCTGCTTCTGACAGGAAACCAGAAACCAAATATAACACCTATGAAAACTCTTTTATTTTAGAGAAACCTTTATTTTGTACTATCACAATTACCACCATTTAATGTACATGCAGCTGTGTGAAACAGAGACGTCATGTATGAGATGGAAACACTGAAAGTACAAGCATAACATTTTAAGTTTGTCAGTGTAAAACGATTTGACGGTTCACACTCGTCGCTTGATCACTGACACGTCTGGTTCGTTTTCGTTCTAGATGAAGAGTGTGTGAAGCAGGGGATTGAATTCGTTCCAGCCAGACAGCAACAGAAAAGGCCTAAAGACAATGACGATATGGGCGGCAGAGGGAGGACATCAAAAAAACAAGGCAACAACATGTGGGAACCGTCTACCAGCGACGAAGATCACAGCGATTCAGAAGACAGCATGAGTGACCTCTATCCACGTCAGTATCCCATCCACATATGTCGTGTCCATATTGATCATGTGTGATTTCATCCATGACAGAACACTGATCAGTCTGATCAGAAGAATGGATAATAATCAGATGCAGTATATGATTTCATTTGCTATTCAATTAAACTTAGTTACATAATCCAAAGTTCAGAAATGAAGACTTGAGGTGAGGTTGCATTTTCACTTGTGTCATATTTTCCCACAGCGACAGTTTTCACCTTAAAAAATGAAAGTATGGAGGGTGGCGATGAAGACGAAGAAGGAGAGGAAGAGGAAGATGACTTCCAAACAGATGAAGATGAAGAAATGGAGATGGAGGTGGACAAGCAGGTGGTGCAGAAACGCAAAAAGGTGTGTATGAAGGAAGATGTTCATCTCTGTTATGTTTGTGTGTTTTTTCTACTTTTATCAAGTAAATGTTTGTTATATTCACGTCGTCCAGGTCCAGGGCGGTGGTTTTCAGAAGAAATTCAGAAATAATCGTTGGAAATCAGGACGTAAGAAGAAACAAGGAAAAGTGCAAAGTGGAAAGTAAAACATAAATCTGTATCTGTATAGTATTTTTATAGCTGGTATTTTGTCAGGAAACTGCACCCGACTGGTTGTAATTGTTTCTCCCCTAAAACTGAGCCAGTTTGACCTTTGTATGAGTGAATATTGTATAACAATAACACAACAAATCTAGAGATCTTTGATTTCTTTTATTTGTAAAGGTCTGTTTCCCGTGTTGTGGGAAACATCAAGTACATTTGTGACCTGTCACAAATCTTTTGTACTGTTTTTTTCCTGGTTCACCTGCAAGAACTGAAGCATAAATTACAACTCTGTCTGGACTTGCAAACATTGTCTCTGTTTTTTTCGTACCACTCATCACCTATGAAGCAGATCAAAAGCATGATATGGCACATTTAAAATGCAAATATTAAGGCTCCATCTGAAAGAAACACACAGAAACTCCAGCTGTTGCAGGTCATATGTCTATAGTCATGTAACAAATAGTGCTGTTCAAAAACACATGTCTACTTTGCATCTTTTACTAATAATGCACAGAGCTTGCAGCTACAGACAAAGCATTGTGACTTTGTGGTTAAGTATTATCACCAAAAACTGCAGCTGAGTGATTGTAATAACTTAGAGTATATGGGCTATATCATCATTTGTTTCCTTTTTCATTTGCATCAGTAATAAGCACCATTTCAACTCTGTTCAGTTCATTGTCACTGCTGTATATTTAAATAAGATCATCAGCTGTTCTGTACTCTGGGTCCCAGCTTAGGGGAAATAGTAAAAGTAACAGTGAATGTACATGTTCCTGACTTTACAGACTTTCTCTAAGCCTTTGGTCTTTATAGTTAACAAGCCACATGTAAACTATGGCCTCTTTTACACCACATTCCTCTTCTCTTCACCTACTGCTCCTTCCCACCAAATTTCTCTCTTTCTTCTCTCTGTCTCAACTTGCTGTTCTTAATTCTGAACTAAACACTAAACGTGCTGTGAGCCAGACACATGTATTGACACCTAGTTACAGCAAACATTGTTTCATATTGTGATGTAACTCCAGGTTTCTGCAGGAGCTGTGTTGGGAAAGCGTCCTGGGGAATTTTGATGAGGGGCCGACGCAGCGAGGAGGCGTTTGGAGCTGGTTGAAGTTGTTAAACATAAATGAGAAGCTCAGCAGCTGCAGCCTGTCTGTCTGTCCAGCTCCAGAAATGTAATATCTTTTCAGTATTAGATTAGTTTATTGGTGAGCTAAAAAAAAAAAAAAATCACTATCACCTTCAGGACGTTACTGTCTGAGAAAAAGTCTTCGTCCTTTGGACTGACTCACTGGGCTAAAAGGCTTAGTCAACTACTACTTAACTTACTACTAAAGTTAGGACTGACACATCTTATTTTTAGGAGTTTTGTGTTGTCATTATGGTCAGTGATCCAAAGTTTTTTACTCACTTCTACCTTTTAGGTACTATATGTTGTTTCTAATATATAAACTGTGTCTCATACCCCAGAAAAGTTGCCTGTCACCATCATCTCATCAAGTCAACTTACAGCTCCTCCTGGGCAGTAGACTGTCTTTACATTAATTTGAACTGACAAGAGAGATCCTGTCTGCCTCTCTGTGGCTTTGTGGCATCATTGTAGGGTTGGCCAAGGTTAAATGTAATGTCTTTTAAATGAGTTAAGTCTGCTCTGGTGACCACATCTGTTGTAAACGTGATAGTACAGGACCAAGCTCTACAGGTAAGTGTGTAAAAAAAAAGGGTTGTTATTAATGTTAGCTAGTGCTACGGATGACAAAAAGTTAAAAAAGTATTCATAGTCATTCAGTACAAAGAGTATCATTCAGAGTGATGAAATATGAAACCCTCAGTTCCTGATTTCATTATTATAAACACACAAGATGAAATATAAAGTAATCAGTTAGGTAACACATTGAAAAAGTCTCCATGAGCTCTTAATATAAATCCAAGAATGTGTGGTGTTACACAACTCCTGACTGAGAAGGTCTTAGCAACTTACAACTCAAACACTAAAACCTAAAAACACACTCATTAGTTGGGAGTTAAGAAACTGCTCAATGATGTGATGAAGTCGTCGTTCTCCCTCATCATCGTAAATCTGCACCAAAAGTGGTGATACAAAAAAAAAAAAGTATCCATGTGACTATGACAAGATACTTTCACAAAAACCATAGTTTGTATTTCTGAAACGTGTTCACATTTAGAATCAAGAGTCTATGTTGAAAACTCACATCATGTGTCATTAAAGTAAAAACTAATTGATATGTGGCAGTTTTGATAGTGTTTACTTAGTGAATCTGAGGAAAACGTCAGGCTACGCCAATTTCTCTACAAAGTGGAATGTGTTGTAATTTAAAGAAATAATACAAAGTGATTATACTATTGCCAATGATGGAAAAAATTAACATTAATAATATGACTGTACAAGATATTAAAACTTAAGTATCTAGCTGAACGTGTGATGAAGTAGTTACACTTTAAATCAGAGAAATTTTCATTTATTTATTATTATTATTTTTATAATTCACAAAAAGATTAATATTTTGTAAAGTATGAAAAATATTTTTTAAAATGTAAAACATCCAATAAGTTTGTATGTTTTTTGGTTGAAGCACAGAATTATTTACAAATAATAAACCTGAAAAGATCAAACAAGAAAAGACATGAAAACAGATTTATTTATACCAGAACTTGAATCATCGTATTTATCGGTGTAAACATTTATATTATAACCTACGACACTAAACTTCTTAAGTTTGTGGCAGGAAGTTTTCCATTTTAGCAGCTGCAACATTAAAATTATGATACTATGAAACTGGTCCCGAAGACATGAATTAAGGTTTGGTTCAGGTTTAGATAAAGATTAGACAAGTGGTACCAAAACATGTCATCTCTAGGGTTTCCAGGAAAGTCTCCAGAAAATGAAAGGAAGTCAATGAAATGTCCCCACAAGGCATGAAAACAAACATGTGTGTGTGTGTGTGTGTGTGTGTTGCCCCATGTGGTAAAAGATGTTTCATATTATATTTTTTTTTCCCTCCTAATCCTTATTATTGATACAAAAAATGTATTTTGTGTGTATTTAGATTCATTCGTTCTAGATTCTAGAATTCAAAATTCTAGATTTGTTCTAAACATTCTAGAATTATTCAAAATATACTAATGAATGAACATCTGCAGCCATCTTTTTAAAAACAAACAAAAAATAAATAAATAAAAAACACGATTGAATGGTTGGAAATGACTCTTTTTTTATGGTTTATAGTTTTATGATTTAAAAAAAAAATGAATTCAGTATCAAAGTGTGTTTGTTTACATGGATAAAAGGCGTAAACAACACGGTTTGGTGGCGTCAGGGCCCCGCAGACGGTTCGGTATACGTGGCATACAGCGGTTGCAGTACCTTGTAGGGGGGCTCTGTCTCTCTCGTCAAATCGCGGAGCATTGTGGGGCGGAGGCGGCCTTTCTCTCTGCGACCAGCCGATCGGAGGAAATCTTCAAGTAAATAACGTTAACGAGAGGAGGGAGGAAGCAGTCGGAGCAGAGCAACAACAAAAAAAAAAAAAAAATCTCCGACACATTTAAAACTGTGTTGAGTTTAAACTTCATTATTTAACCGTGATATTACACACATATAAAAAGAAGGAAGGAAGAAAGAAATGGGGCAAGAGGATCTCATGAACACAGCCGAAGACGTGGCGGATCAGGTAACTTCAACATTAGCTCGACTGTTAGTTAACGTTAGCCGCTGATGCTAGCATGCTAGCGCCTTAGCATGCTAGCCGCTAACTAGTTTAGTCTGTTAGCGAATGAAGTAACGTCAAGATCTCGGCGGTGTTTCTTTTTAACATTTTGACGCTTTTTTTAAAATCGTCGTTTCTATGAAAACCCAAATCAACTCGTGGTTTGAATTAACACAACATCGTAGAAACGACTGTCGCTTATTTACTCGTGTTTTTATTAGCATGATAAATGATTGGAGGGGGTGTCTGCTCTTGCTCTTGGTCTTGTCATGTTGTCTCCAGATGAATTTGATTACATTATTGTTCCACAATAAGAGACAAAGTGAAACTATTTAGTCAAAACACTAACTGACTAACTGAACTGTTAACAGATGACACATATGGTAGCTTGTTAGCTTGTTGCCTGAAGGCACCAGGTGATGAAATCACCTAGCTTAGCTACCAAGTTCTTAACTAACATGTTGTGTTTTTGCACATTACTCCTCATGGTTATGTTGTCTTTGTTTATTTTTTTATTCTTAAACAAACGTGGGCATCTACATGTGGCCTTGGCAGAGCTGCTCCACCACCTAAGTCACCCCCCAAAAGAAAAAAAAAATGGATATTAACCATGTCTTAACTAACTTAATTTGTATTTTTTTCCTGTAGCTGCTCTTTGCATTGAAAACAGACAGATAAAGCTTTGGTTTTAAGAGTGAACTGATATTTCGAGATCATATTTCAGGTCAGCCTGTGACCCATGTTGCTGACACACAAAAAAAAAAAATCCTCTGGGACTTTCTCTTGTGTGTGGTTTGCCATCTGTCCTTGGAAAAGTTACTTTACTTTACTAGTTGCGGCTCATAATCGACATCTGTGCTGCAGTTTTGTGTGTGTCGGTGTGTGTGTCTTGTGTTTTTTTGGCAGGGCAGATCCAATTTAAGGTCAGCTATCTCCTCGGAGGCAAACTGTCACTTCAAATATCAAGTCCCTGAGTTTCTTCTATGTGTGTATACGCCAGCTGTGTTGAAGGAACTCGACCCAAATTCCCCAAAATGCTCCACTTCCTTAATATAATTACATTTAATTGATTTATAAACTCTTCTCACGAGTGTTGCATGCTTTGCAAACGACACACGCACCAAAAAGGAAACTGTACACTACTTTGTTTGCTTAAAGTGAAACTGTTAAACCCGTTTTTTTTTTTTTTTAGGACACATCGGTCAATAATGGGTTTTTGAGCTAACAAGTTACTGTTACAGAATGGTCCGTTTCTAGGCTGTTGCTGCAATCTGGGGCTTGTCCGGATTGGTTCCCAGTTCGTCCATTCATGTCGTACTCAGCGGCTCATAGTAGGAGTTGGTGGACTCTGATTGGCCGCCGTGGTCTGACAGTGCTGATGTGGACTGCCGAGTAGGCGGGGAAAAGAGTCGGGAAGCTCACTTCTCTTCTACTGTGTCACTATAGTATCAGAAAACCTGGTCATGAATTCTGTTGAGATGAGCATGTGGTTTTGTTTTTTTTTTTTTTGTTTGTTTTTTGTTTTTTTGTTGTTGCTGTTGTTCAAGTATCCAGCATACTCCCAACTATAACAAAGGACCCTTTGAAGGTTTATTACATAGAGTCACAGCCTTGTTATTGTATAAGAGATTTTGTTGACAACAACAGAAAATACATCTGTTTTTTATTTTTATTATTATCTTAAGTTCCAGTTAGAATTACGTGTAGAGACGTTTTTGTTTGCAGCAGGACGGGAGAACAAGATGTCACAGTTAATTGATTTGTTTAAGGTTATGAGAAGTAAATTATAAAGTGAGTTGAATAATTGTAGGGCAACCCATGTTATCGCTCGTATCAAACAGCAGTTATGTAACCGACTTCCTCACTGCACTTACTTTTATTGCTTTTACTTACTAAAGCAACGAGGCGAAAACTTGCTCCACACAGGTTGTATGGATAAAACCACCATGGCCTCGGGTACAAACGTGTGCTTTCACCTACTCAGCGGCGTTTCAGCTTTTTTTTTTTTTTTCTTTAAGTAAAGCCCGTCCCAAGTCAGCAGTTCTGCTTTAAATAACTGTTGTTGTATTCAAATGACTATGACTGTTATTATTTACAGGGTAAATAACAATTAGTTGCAGTCTGCTGCAGGCCAGAGTATTTTTTTTTTAAGTCTGTAGGGGACGTTTATTGAAATGGAGATGCATGTCGTCTAATGTTGTGTGTCAGAGTTTTGCTGTTGAAGGCAAATCAAAAAAAAAAAAAAAAAAAAAAGGCGCAGTAACCACATCCTTTCATCAACGTTCTTCTGTAATCAGTTATCCGTAATCTTCATTTTTTTTTCTTGTTATTCAATAAGTATTCAGTCACTTACTCTATCCATTTTCTTTTCTTATCCAGTTTTTGCGGGTAACCAAACAGTACCTGCCCCACTTGGCACGTCTATGTCTCATCAGCACCTTCCTGGAAGATGGCATCCGTATGTGGTTTCAGTGGAACGAGCAGAGAGACTACATCGAAGCTACCTGGAGCTGTGGCTACTTCCTGGCTACGTGCTTTGTGCTACTTAACCTCATAGGGCAGCTGGGTGAGCGAATGGGTCATTAACCTTCAGGAAAGATGATGATGAGTCAATTCAGGTTTTAATGTTGTAAGTTATATGTTTTGGGGATTACTGGGTACTGTGTGACGCAAGTTGTCATTACAGCAATAAGAGTGAGTCAAATTACAGAGCAAATGATGTTGTATTTTTTGCTGTGCTGGCTAAATGAGATGAAATATTGACCAAGTTCATGGCAACAAAATGTCTGGATATTATAATGCTTCAGTTTCAGACTTTGGTAAATAGGGTAAATGTAGCAATAGTCCAGATCTACACCTCACACGTCGTGTCTGCAGAAAGTTATGTAATAAGCACAGTGAACTTCACTTCTAGGACGTGAATCATCTTTCTGATTAAAGAGGTCAGAGGAAACTGATGAGATTTGCTCAAAGACACCAGAGGCCACTTTCTGCAACTCTGCTGAGTATCGCAATAGTTACAGGAATGTGTCTCTGAGATTTTTTAACTTTGAGAGCTAAAAAGAGCTGAAGTATCCACACTGATGAATGAATGAATCGGCCATTTTCATCAACAAAACCAGGATTAAAGGAACATTTTTGTATGTTCAGTATATTCTTCTTCAAAAATACAAGATATTTCAAGTAGATGTCAGAAAATGGTTTTTAGTTTCTGTTGAGTCAGACTGATTTTGGCAAAACTTTCACTTAGACATTGACTGCCACATATCTCATCTACCAAATTATATTGAATTATAAAGAGGACCCAGAGAAACAGAGTGAATATATTTAAAAAGCCTAAAACTGCTTTTGTTCTCAACAAGTAGGAAAGTTGTTTTTGTTGCACAAACCACAATAATCACTGTGCAACCGCGATGTCTATGACTTTAAATGTCTCCCTCTTCTTGTGTGTCCTAACAGGTGGTTGCGTCCTCATCCTCAGTAGAAATTTTGTACAGTATGCCTGCTTTGGATTATTTGGCATCATAGCTCTACAGGTGAGAATAATGACATCATAGTTATGTTTTGAAAATGCTAAAACACACATTTAACAGAGTCTTACCTGGAATATTTTTTTGTCTTTTCTCCACCAGACTGTTGCATACAGCATTTTATGGGACCTTAAATTTTTGATGAGGTAAGTGTCACCCAGTGCATTTGTAGCAAATGTATTTTTCTTGGAATGTAAAACGTCAGGTTCCATCAGCTGATCTGCTCTGATAATTAATGATAATAATCAGTGCTTATGATTACAGATTAGAACAAGCTCAGTCATTTAGAAAGAATGCAGTTGAATGCGATGCTTTTTCTGTGGCAAAGGAGAAACTTCTCAACTGTGGAGCAAACGGCAACAGTTTGAAATGACTGTAATCACTGTGGAAAAGACCTGTGATTTATTTAAACACCAACAGTCCAGATGAGTCATTGTAGAAATAACACTGTTATGTTCTTTTTGTTGCTGTGTTCTGTGCACTTTTTAATTCATGTGTTGTTGATTGTTTGCACACAGTCACACTATAATGATCATTACCATTTGCATAATCAGCAAGTCGATGAGGAGAAAATGTAAATGAATAGATAATTGGAACCTTACGCCTGAGAGCAGAGAGATCGTGATCAATTGATCTGCAGCTGAAGTCCGCCTCAGACAACCTGATCCTACTCTATTCACTCAGACATTTTGTACTTGTCTGCCTGCTGCTCTGACAGACACTGTCCAAAAATAACCATCCTCCCTCTCCGCTTTCTCTCCCTCTCCCAGAAACCTTGCCCTCGGAGGTGGTCTGCTCCTGCTGCTGGCCGAGTCTCGTTCAGAAGGGAAGAGCATGTTCGCTGGAGTCCCATCCATGGGGGAGAGTTCGCCAAAGCAGTACATGCAGCTGGGAGGCCGAGTCCTGCTAGTGCTCATGTTCATGACTCTTCTGCACTTTGACTCCAGCTTCTTCTCTGTGAGTCCTGACAGCATCTCAAACACTGCTGCGTCAATATGAAATGTCCCATCATCCAATAGACGCTGATGCTTCAAGATTAATGTAGATAAAATCTGCGACAACAGGATTGTACAGAGAGAACAAACCAGACGCTACAACATAATATCTATATGAATTTGCAGAGATCTTAAATTTAAGATTCATGATTCCATCACAGTTAAGTTAAGTCACATTTATGTGTTTGATCGGTTAAACTGTAGGAATCAATGTCCTTATTTGGGTTAAAATAAATTGACTGTAACTAGACTGGATTCTAAGAACCAGCCGCTGAAAATAATCCCGTTCAGGAGCTATGTCATCAACAAAAAGGAACCTTTTAGACTGCAAACTACACTGACTTTTAAATAAATGAATAATTCAATGAGATGTTGAATAGTGAGGTATTGTTTTCTAGCAGTCTCCCCTGGAAGAGAAGAACAGAGACAAAGTTAATCTGATCTGCATTTGATAATTTATTGTCTCCAGATTACATTGTCATAGTCTATGATGAATGTCCGCCATTATGTTTCTTTTCCACTACATCGTTATGTCTCCACTCTACTGGACTCGTAGTTTTGGTGAGTTGGGTCGAAACATCAGTAAACATTAATGGACATGGAGGAGATGCTGTACTTGTTGCTCGGTTATCTTACGACCAGGTAGCTACGACGATGGCTATCACTCTTGTCCTGTTTAAAAATGGAGCTTGATTATTTTGTTGACGCTCTCTCAACTCAACTGGCGTCTGGTGGCAGCTTGTGAAGACACTCCCTCTGACCAATCAGTGGCCGGCGTCTGTTCACGTCACGTTTTAGTATCGACTCAGCTCCATTGGTTCCTTCACAGAGTAGGAACTAAAACAGTAGCTGGAACCAGGAACTAGCACCAAGTGGAAACACTAGAGACTGAGTAGAGTCAAGTAGGTGCTAGTGGAAAAGGCCTGTTAGTTCACCCGTGCAATTTGAAGTAAAACTCTAATCCTTTATCTTTTTCCACTTGTGTATTCTTCTACAGATCCTGCAGAACATGGTTGGAACCGCCCTCATCATCCTGGTGGCCATCGGCTTCAAAACCAAACTAGCGGCGTTGACCCTCGTCGTGTGGCTTCTGGCCATCAATGTCTACTTCAACGCTTTCTGGACCATCCCCGCCTACAAGCCCATGCATGACTTCCTCAAGTATGACTTCTTCCAGACCACCTCAGTCATCGGCGGCCTGCTGCTGGTGGTGGCTCTTGGGCCTGGCGGAGTGTCAATGGATGAGAAAAAGAAAGAGTGGTAAAGGCAAAAGACGAGGGATAATCGAGACGTGACGAGAAGAATCTCCAGCACCGCTAACCTCCCTCACAACTGGGACACAAAAGACCATCCCTCTCCTCCAGTTTCCCCCCTCCCCACCAGGGTATACAGTTTTTTTTCCAGCTTGTTTTTTATTTGGCCAAATCCACAGACATCATGTTGCATTTTTTATATATATATATATATCTATATATCTATATTTTCCACCCAACTGCTTTCCTTATTTTTTATTTAAACGTGATGATGCCAGATTTTCTTCTAAACTCTTAAACGGCCCAATGTATTTCAAACTCGTTTTGTTGTGTGTTCAGAAGACAAAATGAAAATAATTTATTGTATATTATGGGTGTTATACCATACATTATCATAGATTGATTTTCATATTTTCTGAATAAAACTGGCAAAGTGGAGAGAAAGCAGCAGTTTGGCCCTGACCCACCCACCGACCCCACCCACCCTCACGGATGCTGATGCTGATCTAGTTCTGTCGTTGGACCTTGGAGAGTCTGAGACTCATTCATCTTTTCGATCCTGAAATCTTGAGCACTGATTTGACAGCAACTCGCCTTGTCTCTGTAGGTTTCATCATCCCCTCTTTTTTTATTTTTTATCATCACTGTCTGATACCCTTCCTTTCCAGAACATCTGTACACCTTCACTCTCAACTGACTCTTGTTCATGGGGAGCAGAATCTGGGTTTGGGGAAGGGGGCCGTGTACATTGTATAGTGGTGGATTGCAGTCGTGCTTGATTGAAAATTTCAACACAGTTGTTAGCTCCAGGACTTGTTTATTGGGCACTTTGTACTGTACGTCTTTGGCAAATGCCTAACTAGTGAACTGTATGTGATCTGGGTTAATAGTGGGGAGGCTCAGCGTTTGTGAAACACCATATTCTGCGAAAAACTAGAAAAAGCAAAGAGGACTAAGCAGAGTCACTAGCCACCTGAACTTCAGTGTTTGTTTTTGTTTTTTTTTTTTTTTTTTTTTTTTTTGCTCTGTGTAAGAAAATCCAAAAAAAAAAAAAAAACATTAAGTGTATTGATTTTCAGAAGTTTATATTGTATTTTTGATCATTTGTTTTTTTTTTTTTGTTTTTAATTTTTTTTTTTTTTTGTTTTGTTTTTTTTTTGTTTGTTTTTTTTTTTTGGAAGTTCATGGCGAAGATAATAAAAATAAAAAAAATATATATATAAAGTCGTTGTCTCAGTCGAGGTTTTTAGATCTTCAGATGCTCTCAGAGGTTGGTGGACCAGATGTAAGTTAAATTGATTGATTGTAAAATAAATAAATAAATAAAAATCTAAAATAATGCAGTAGAGGTGCACGTGCGCTCATACGGTCCTCAGACTGGTTACCAACCGTGGCCTTGTGAGAAACTGGCGACGAAAAAGTAAAGTGTCCTGTTGGACACCTGCTGGACTGAGCCACCACTGACAGCAGTCTGAGAATTTGATAAAATACTGACCTCTAGTGGACGACTGCAGTCAAAAGTTCACTACATCATTTTGAATCAGTGATAGACAAAATTCTGCACATGTGTACAGATGTGAAAGATATTTGTGTCTTGATTGCTGCCACGACAGTACCTTGTTTTTTTTGTGTGTGTGTGTGTGTGTGTGTGTGTGTGTGTGTGTTGTTTACAGTGGTAACTGCTGAAAATTAACAGTTATTTTCTTGTCAGACAAACATAATCCTATATAACTTTATAAAAGATTCCATGAACTATGGATATTGATTAAAAACAACAAAAATAAATAAATAAAATAAACATTTTTTTCCTGGACTCACCTGCGTAGGTTCCTGACTAGAACAAATTTAGCACCTTTTTAAAATATTTATATATATAGAGTATATTATATTATTAGTACATATTGTCTCCTGGTTTCCCTCCTCCTCTCCTTGTCTTCTGTCTTCTCTTTTTTCTCTATTTTCTCTTTTTATTCCAACCATTTGAGGCCGATGACTGTCCAGTCTGACCCTGTACTGGAGGTTTCTTCCACTGTCTCTCTATGTAAATTGCCTTGAAATAAATGTTATATATTTTTAATGATTTGGCGCTATATAAATATAGATTTAACATCTAAAAAAAAAAAAATGAAATTGAACAAATGAAGAATAAAGAAGATGAGACTGGACTTTAATTTAAAAAGTATAAAAAAAATATATATAATAATATAAGAAATTACTGCAACACTAGATCTTGTCTTGAATGTTTGTCAGAATAACTTTTAAATATCAACTTGGCATAAATTATAAATTATTATTCATAAAAGAAAAAGAGACAACCTGTTAAATCAGTAATGTATTAATATAAATAATGATCTTATTGTTATTTATATTATTATTTATTACAAATATGTCTAATGGTCCTAGGGAAAGATATATGACTTTAAAAAATATGTTAATATCGAAATTTCTCGTGGCTATTTGTCTCGTGGATTTTTATTGTTGACGCAAAAGATGACGTAACACCTGTTGGACCAATCACAGAGCCGGAGCCGTGGGTCAAACCGTCCGCGTCGCGAGCTCGAGCACGTTGTTGCGGCTGCTGCTTTTTAACCAACCGCAAAAATCATCATCATCTGTCTGAACATCGCTTATTTATCTCCTGCGTTTTAAACAACAACAACAACAACAACCTGTGGTTGGTAAGTGCGACGTTTATTGTTTGTTTTTTTTTACGGTTTCACGACTGAAGGTGGTCGACGTAGCAACGGTCGCTAGGGTTTTTATTTTTTTTTTTTTTTTTAAATCACGAGCGTTCGATCCGTTACGATTTAAAAACAAAAACAAACAAACATCATATTTTTTTTTTACGTGTTTTGTCGTCTATGTGTTTATTTACCCGATGCAAACAAGAGTAGATAAATAAATTAAATCTGTAAACGGAGGTAGTTGTCAGCAGTTGTAGTAGTTACCGGTTTTAAAATAAATATTTATTTTTGTTTGTTTGTTTATTTGTTACAAAACACTGAAGTTCCTGCTTCTTACTCAACAACGAGTAAATATGTCATCACCCTGCTCCTCCTCCTCAAACAAGGCTGAACATTTAATTGTTCAAACATTATCTTTTTTTTTTTTAAGATAAATAAAAAAGATAATAAAGTAGATAGAAACAGCTGATTTTGTTCAATTTTGCCATTTTTGTAACATTTATTATTATAACATTATAATATTTCACTTTAAAACACCGTTATCACACTGATGAGAATTTGATTTATCTTTATATGATTCATGGATGAAAGTATTTTCTAGTAGTTTGATGATTTAGTCTCTGAAACATCTGAGAACTTGTTAAATTGTTTAGTTTTTGTATGTAATTGGAGGTTGTTTTAGCTCCTATAATATAATATAATGTGTAACCAAAGTGTACTTAAGTTATATATTGACCTGCTCCTCTCAGACAGATAATAATCGTTTCTTTCTTGCAGGTTCTTTCTCTGCCTGTTGACCGAACCGACCCCTCGTCATGTCTAAAGGTACGGTGGTTTTGGCCTACAGCGGTGGACTGGACACGTCTTGTATTCTGGTTTGGTTGAAGGAACAGGGTTACGACGTCATCACGTACTTGGTGAGGTTTGAGGAGTTGTTCTGTGTGTGTGTGTGTGTGTGTGCAACAGGTGTTTTAGTTGACAAGCAGCTGCTTTTGCATGTCATTTATATGAAGTTTACAATTCACTGTTTTCAGACAGCTGATGCAGTTTGTCACAGGCATGTGCCCACTCACACAATAATCTACACAACTGATGAGCTCTCAACCAGAGGATTTGTCTTCATAATAGCAGCGTAAATCTAGCTGGATTTACTTTTTGCCCCCGGGGCAGTTTAGAACTGCACAGCAGGCAGATTTTCTTATTATCTAACTTCATTCAGTGTTGTTTTATGTGAGAGGGGTGGGTGGGTACGTGGGGGTGTTAATCTCACACTGCTGTGGCACGCGAGGTGCAGCCCTTCAAATCTTTTTGGCTTTGGCTTTTTCAGGGAAGCAGAGAAAAAAAGATGAATAGCAGGAATTAAACTGTCACATACCAAGAGACCAAATTAGGACCAACTTCCCAACATGCGCATTTGTTCATACCTGTCAAAGAAAATAGTTTCAACAAAGAATAAGGACAGAACAAACTGGTTTTGTAGGTTTCTTGATTTACTTGGTGTGTGAAATAGTGCATCATTTTTGCAAGATTTGCACATTTAGTACAAAAACCATTGACATAAAGCAGCTGTAGTGTCATAAATGAATAAAAATTCAAACAGAAATAAAACTATACACAAATATCTACGCTAGCTCTTCTGTTTCTTCATTTGACAAACAGTTACGAACATGTTAGGACAAATTCAACAATCACACACCCCGGCTTGCATATTTGGACACACACATCCAGTCATTAGTCACATCAATAATGGTTTTACTCCGTCTATCAACACATAACAAACTCTAGAATAGAGAATAAACCCAGCACTTTCGAAGGAAGTTTGAACCATCACATGATTTGATCATGTTGGCATCATTTCAGGAGTCTAAAGGGTTAAAATGAAGATGATATATAATCACAGAAAAACTAAAATTAATCTGGTAAAAACCCGAAATGTCAAAAACACATACTAAAGCATCTCAGCTGCAGATTTTTCTTTCATATCAGATTATTTATGATGTGTTTTTGTGGAAACATTCACTTATTTTCCGTTCAGCTCAGGAGCTGAGACGCCTCTTCAAGCCTTTGAGTGGTGCTCATGGTTGGTTTCAGCTGTGAGGAGGTTGTTGCCTCACATCAACAGACGTGATCTGAATTACAAGATGGAGGATTGTCAGAATTAACACTTCACAGGAACGTGGCCTTTGTGTTGATATATGTAGAGGTGATATTTCATTCCATGGCTGCTCTAACTGCACAGCTCTTGGTTGTTCATGATGTTGCTATGGTTTCCGTCGCACATGTTGATTAAAATTTGTGGAACTGCATCACTTCAGTGTGCAATTATATGTGTATCTTTGTAGGCGAACATTGGCCAAGACGAAGACTTTGAAGCTGCTCGAAAAAAGGCAGAAAGTCTCGGGGCAAAGAAGGTAAGAGACAGAATGAAATATGATGAAATATGTATTCCTTTGAGTGAAAGTGAGAGACATTAGAATAATTCATGACATCAGTATTTTTCATATCCCTGCACAGCATTTATCTTAAATTGGAGAGATGACACACACGTCAGCACCTTAACCATCTATATATCTGTCTGTCTGTCTGACAGATAGATAGACAGATAGATAGATAGATAGATTTTGATTTGGTTTGATCTTTTTTTTTCCTGGTAATCTATTGCTAATGTAAAAATGTCCTGCAGACGTTAATCAAAAACTCAACACGAAGCTCTGCTCTGTGTCCTGACTTCTGTTCCTGTCCAGGTTTTCATTGAGGATCTGCGTTCAGAGTTCGTGGAGGACTTCATCTGGCCCGCAGTCCAGGGCAACGCCATCTATGAAGACCGTTACCTGCTCGGCACCTCGGTAGCTCGGCCCTGCATCGCTCGGCGTCAGGTGGAAATCGCACAAAGGGAAGGTGCCCAGTTTGTCTCCCATGGTGCAACAGGAAAGGTGAAATACGCACAAGACAGTAACACAAATCTGCTACTATGACAAAATCCTACTGGTCAATACCAAAATTAGTTTTTGCAACATTTGCAAATGTTTTCTTTTGTCTTTTATGAATATTTTACACAACTTCAGTCCTGTTTGCTGTAACTGGATCTGAGCCCGTGTTGTTGTGGCCTCTGTCTCAATGTCTAAACATGACGATTTAGTACATTTGTTTTCAGGGTTAAACATTAACCTTTTTTTCACTAAACTGCAACAGTAAGTCAGAAATCTCTCTCCCTCCCTAGAGCCCTTTGTCTCATCCCTCAATCATCTGTTCATTACAAAACAAAATCAACGTTTCCTGAAAGAGATGTCACCTGATATCGTGCTGTTTTAGTCTAAAATTAGCACTAATTTATCTATTTTAACAGATCTCTCTTTTTATAACTGGAAAAGTCAGTTCAACCTCAAACAAAGTTGAGTACACAATTTAGTATTTTTTCATTCAGTTTTTCTTTCTTGTTTAGCTACTGAAGTAAAATTAAATTTATATCAGGATATAAACTCTTTAGTGCGCAGCCCCTCTGGTGACAGATTTAAAAAATAAAATAAAATATGTTCACATGAGATAATAATTATTGTCATTTCCATACAGAGGCTGTGGTACGGACCCCTGGTTGTTATTTTGCCAACAAACGAGCACAACGTTGAATTAATTTGATTTTATTTTCCTATTGGAATGAATTACAGTGACAGTGACTTGAGGCACTTGTGGTTTGACACGGAGCATTTAATAACATGAGACACTTAGTTCGGCTGTTCAAAAACACAAAGGAATATGCTGAATCTCATTTTTATTATCTTATTCACCAGCTGGAAGGACGTGGCAGACAGGTTGATGTTCAGCAAGAGCTTGAAATGGCATTCATGCATTAAAAAAGGAAAATGTTTGTTTGATTCTTTCAGCTCTGGACCCTGAAGCTTCAGTCATTCATTGTTTCAAGCGACTAAACCGTAGTTAGTATCTTATCCAAGGACCAAACTATGTAACTATACTATAGTTATTCAGTTAGATGATAAATGTCTGGCTGAAAGCTGCATATGCAAGCAACAGACTGTAATTACTTTTATTCCCGAATAACAAACAGCATCACTAAAAGTGACAGCTCCTGCTACTGAAGGCTGCGCATTATTTATTTATTTATTTTTTAATCAAATGTCCCCAGAAGGGCTCCGCTCTATACTTTAGTAATCCAACTTTTACAATATGTTTTCCCTGTGTTATCAATACCAGAGTGGCCATCAGCTGAACTGCAGTGCCCGTATTTGACCTGTAGATGGAGACAAGCGCCACATCATAAAGTTAAAATTCAGATCTGCAACAATAGTTAGTAACCATCTGCAGACGTGTCTGAAAATTTAACTTAATGTCAGGATTTTTTTTATTTGTTTGGCATTGATTGTGAATAAAAAGACAAATCACAGTAACAGGAAACACATGTTTATAAAAAAAAAAATAGCAGCAAACAGACGGGATCGTCTGTCAAATATGGAAAACATCTCAATTCAACCAGTGCTGTGAACATTTTAAATTACTGTTGATTTCAAACCTTTAACACCAACATTTTCTTTCAGGGCAACGACCAGATCCGTTTTGAGCTCACATGCTACGCTCTCTACCCCGAAGTTAAGGTGAGTTTGTTGTGGGAACGTTACAGTTACAGCATGTTTGACACATCATCTTCACCTACTTCTCTGTTTGTGCCGTTCAGATCATCGCACCGTGGAGGATCCCTGAGTTTTACAACCGCTTCCGTGGAAGAACCGACCTGATGGAGTACGCACAGGTAGCTCCATCAGTGGAGTAATCAACCACAAAATTCACATATAATCAATTTTTTGTCTAGTCTATCAAATGTAGCAATTACATTATAGTTGTAACGTGCAGAAATATCTGGGGTTTTTTTGGGAAAAGCTCAACAAGAAATGAATTGACTTTCCAGTTTGTATTGAATTTAGATGCATATACTGAAGAATTATATTATGATCTGTAATTACATCGATGTTCTCTACAAGTAATTCAGTTTCTCACTCATTCATGGTTTCATTTAGTCTAGCACTAGCACTTGTGTCCACTAGAGGGTGGTCATGATGTTTTAGTCAACACCTCTCTCTCCAGTTGGAGTAGTGGGGAACCTGTGGGACACTGCAATCTTAAAACACTAAATTGCAAAGCTTTTCTTTGAACAAAGCAAACATATCTTTTCTCTTTGATAGTTGTATCTCTTTTCATTGTGAGAAAAGCAGTGTATTTTGGTTACACACTGTGTCATAAACCAGCTGCTTGGTTCCCTTGTATTCAGGACGTTGTTGACAGACAAGTTTAGCTTCTAGATTTAAACCTCTGGTACTCTGACGTTCCAGTCAAACAATATGCAACATAACGATTTCCTTTTTCTGTCAAACTACAGAAACATGGCATCCCTGTGCCCGTCACTCCTCAGGCTCCCTGGAGCATGGACGCCAACCTCATGCATATCAGGTGGGTAGAACTGGTGCGATGCAACATCTTTACCTTATCTTTTCTCAAATAGAAATTAAAATGATAGAAATATTTCCAAACTCTGTCTCTATACAGCTACGAGTCCGGCATCCTTGAGAACCCCAAGGTAAGAGCAGAGTCCGAAATCCTGTAATTTCTTTCGTTTGGACCTAAAAGACACGCTTGGCAGTACGGATTTAAATCAAATCAGTCTTAATCAGTGGCTTGAATTGAGCTGGAGACATGTAACATTTGTAGTAATATGTTGAAAGAAAACACTCACCTGAAAGATTTTAGATAAAACGTTATAAGACTCAATCCAAACATCTGGACGGTCAATGTCATCTCACAACGACACAAAATTACACAGAAAGATTTTAAAATTGGTACAATTTACAGTTTATCATTGAGCACAGAAAATAATGTTCTTTGTTCCACAGTCTCTCTCTCTCACACACACACACGGTGTTTTTAGTGTCACTTCCACAACATCATTCAGACAAAATATGCACAGTTGCACGCATCCTCCGCTCGGAGCGACCGTAAGAATAACATGGCAGTGAGCCTGCTGTCCCTTCTGCTGATCCATGCCAACCCCACCAGAGACGCCTCACTCTCCCACAGTGTCATGGCTGACACAGTGTGATCTCTGCCGAGGTCAGAGGTCAAAGCAGTACATGCAGGTTGCCCCCAGTGACCCCCAAAGCTCCCATCCCTTGGTCGCTGTGTCTATGTCTCTGTCTCATCGAACCCTGGGTCTTCGCCGGGCCCTGGGAATAGCCTGGGACACACAGACACTGACTTGTCGTCAGCAACGCTTCGACTAATTCCCAATTTCATGGGAGCCAGGGAGGGGGAAGGGTTAGGGCGTTGCGCCCAGCTGGGGCCTCCTGGGTTCCAGCCCCAACTCCTCGGGACCTTATTGTTCCACTGGTTGCGCCGCCGCGGGCTGCGACGTGGGAGGGGAGCCATTTCATCGTGACACCGTGACACCAAAATGTCACCAGTAACAGTAAAGTACAAAGACAGCGCGCCAGACAGATGAGTCCCCAATGGATGGGTATCACAAGGAGGCGAGGGGTCCCGCGCTGCTGGAGTGGAGGTGCAGGGGCAGGGCCACTGTAACTCACAGAGACCTATGTCCCTTTCCCACCCCTCCACTGTCTCTTCAGTGGCCGGCCTGTGGAGAAATGTTTTGAAAAGAATGAGACGAACCGGCTCAATAGCATCGCAATGTATGATGACTGTATTGTGCAACCGCTTTCATTGGGGGTGGGGGTTATGTTGAACCATTTACTTCAATATTAAATCGATTAATGGCATTAAATACAATGAAATATTTATGGTTTCAGCGGTCCAGAATGGTAAAAGGATTTGAATACATTACCCCGGCCACAGAATGATGTTTTGAACTTTGAACCATCTGCAGTAATTGACTACTTTTTTTTTTTTTAGCAGCTGAAACCTGTGGCACTTTCAACCTTTTCCCCCAAATATGTTTGTTGATTATGGTCAAGGTAAACATTATATATACACTAATTTAATTCTACTTTAAGTTGGAAATGATTATAAATCAACATGAACTCCTAAAATAACACAAAACAAAGTGAATATGTCAACCAAGCGTTCAAGCCAGCTTGTCAGATTCTGATCTACCTAGAAGGTCATCTCAAAGAGGTCATCTTGTTCTAAGTATCTCCTTGCTGTATCAGCCTCTTTCTCTCCTCCAGTTACTGCCCTTAAGGCTCGGGGCAGACCTCGACTATTCAAACTCCCCCAACTCCCCCACCTGTGATACAATGGCCCCTCTCTGCTCAACACAGTCAGATTAGGAAATGTCCAAATGGTCGCTCATATGTTCTCTTATAGATAAGAGTCAGCAAGAGTTCAGGTTACTCTATGATTAACACTATATCCTTCCTGATAACCCCCCGAACCACGTTGCCCTTAGCACAATGGCCTTGTGACTTTTTTTTATTTACTCACCTCCATTTGGTGGCGTTAACCTGTGTGAAGACATGCACCCAAGGCATCTTCAACAAGCTGTTACTGTGTCACCCTCTATGCTATTATCAATGCACCTGATGACTTCCTGGAGTAGCTGTGGTGTTGAGTTAAAACTAATCAAATACCACATTCAATTCTGGTTTTATTGTCGGGTTTGGCAGATAGAAAGATATCCAGTTTGGTTTTGCTTAGTCGTTTTGAGATTGTGACGTGAGGTTTTGAAAAGATTTTAACTTAATTGTTATCCCAACTATATATTTTTATTACCATGTGTCATATTCATCACGCTGGAGTCCCGGTGCCACTGGGACGTCTCATTTCTAACACAGAACTAATAGAAAGTGAGCGGGTTCCACCAGCACCCTCCAGTTTCCTCACCATCTCCTCTCTCTTCGCTCCTCCACACATGAGCAGTCAGGACCCACCCTGAGGCAGCACGACACTCGTCCTGTGTCATTAAAACATCACCTTGGTCTTAATTATAGCCTCTGTCAAGTGAGCTTCCCCAGGCCCACTTGTTCTTTGATCAAGGGAGCTGATGGGCCATTGCTCGTGTTGACCAGGAGTAAAAGAGCATAATGCCAAGGCTCAGTTCACCTAAGAGGAAATGAAAACTTGTTTTCTGCTGGTCGCTTGGCTGGCTGGAAAGATAGATGGGCAGACTGCCTGTAGGGGAAGGAAGTGGTGTTGTAGGTGTATGTATGGATGAGAATGTGTGCTTTGAAGCAAAGAGGTCAGTGTTTATCATGTGCCTTCGCTGCCCTCGGGTCTGAGTGGTCTGACCTGTAATACTTAACAGGTACTCCCTGTGTCCATCTTGGCATCGCTCTAGGTTTGCCTCCATGTAGAAATGTCTACATCCTCATCCAGTTTAGCTGAGAGTTTAACGTTATAACCAAAACACGCTTGGTGTAAAGAATATAAATATCTTTCCGTTGTGTGTATATTGTTTTATTCTTGTCTCAATTTGCCATGTTTGCATTTTAAAGAGAAGGACAGACTTGAAACGTGGTGATTTAAGCATCATTTCCAATCCATTGTGTCAAAGATGTTTTTACCATCTTTTTCTCTTCTATCTCCCTCTCAACTCTCCCCTTCCCTTTCCTCCCCCTCCTCCTCTCTCTCCCTCCTGCCACCTCTGCCTCTTTTGGCCCCGTTGGCTTCGATTGAAAACCAATGAGGCAACTAATATGTGGAAAGATAGAAATTTACTTGCTTTAAGTTCATGCGTCAGCTTTCTTCTTTGCTGTATGGGCCATGTTTAGCACAACAATATGGAAGAAGCAAAGACTGCCAAAGGAGCTGCTCTGTGCTACATGATGGTGCGCTTCACGCCCCATTTCCCACCAATACCCCCTGCCCCCCCTCTTCACCCTCTCTATCTCTACCTTTTCCTCTCTTTCAGGGCCATGGCTTTGGGACAGGTCCACCTGCAGGGGGTTTGAATTGAAATGCATTGATCTCTTGCTCACTGGAAACAAGCCTATTCCTTTGCTTCTCCCCTTTTTTCTTTTCTCTTTGTAACCAACGGCCTGTAAGTTTGAGCTCTCATCATTGGAGCTCGCATAAGTTTTAAAGCATTACTCATTTGGAGGCATTAATTTTAATACATTACATACATACATTAAAAAACATATTGATGGATATAAATAATATATAAATCTGTTAAGTTATCTGCTGGTTTAATTAACCTGTAACATGTCAAAAACTATTAAGATAACTTTGAAACACTTTGTAAAGTTTTCCTGTGATATACTGGCTTCTATTTGAAGGTTAAAAACATGACAGTGCGGTTGGATCCATATATATATATATATATATAAAACCACAGGAAATATAGTCTTTATCATGCTCCAGTATTTAAAATTCAGTCCACCCCCCACACCCCAAAAAGAGTATGCATCAAAAGGCTTTTTAGGGTAGTCATTTCAGCCCTCTCCTGTTCACTCTCATTTGGCATCTTTCAGGGCTCTGAGGCAGAAAATAAAGAAGAGGGAGAAGGGTGCCTTCTCAGTCAATTTCGGTGTTTAGTTAAAAGGAAGGAAAGTGATTGCGCTGCTCGTTTTCCCCCTCTCTGACAGGCGGCGAGCGGATGCCGATTAGTTATTGTATGATGATTTAGTGTCTGGTAAAGCTTTCCATTTAAATGCACCCAGTAGTTATTTTGCATAGTCTCCCCTGCAATTTGCCTCAGCTCAGGAGACATTGGCCATCGTCTTGTCCTAATGCTATGTAATTGTTGGAGGGGCAACATCGCTGGGCGGACACGTCAGACGGCCACGCTCTTTTAGGTCCCAACCGCGACTTTTACGGAAATCACTCCCGGCTCGAGCCAACTGGAAAAATGACAAATATCGGTCACCCAGCACAACTGTAGTAGGTTTAAGGTGTTTAAGGTGCGAGGCCCGTGTAGAAAAATTACTTATTTTAAAACAAAATGGAAGGAGAAACGTCACTCATAAAGAAAAGCTGTAAACTATGAAATGAACAGAGGTAGAACAGATTTTTACAGACGGGCAGATTATTATTTAGGACTTAATGTTGCTCAGATAGGTTCTGTCACCGTGTCAGGTGTTGGGGGAGGTTTTGACTTGTCAGCTGTTCACTATTCTTGGGGATATGAGTCATTTCTTTCTTTTGCCCTTTCCCTCCTTCTCTCCTTCTCGCTGCCTCCACCCCCTTCCCCTGCAGTGAAAGGCTTTGCAGAGAAAATGAAACCAAATAGAGGAGAAAAATGGAACATTGATTTTTTTTTTCTTTCTTTCTTGACACAACTCCTGATGGCATTTTCAGGTTTCTTCTTTTTTTTTTTTTTTTTTCACGCATCATCCTCTCTTTTCTCCTGTCCACACTGTGTCTGAAGTTGTCCATTATCACCTCACACAATAGTGGCAGTGCTGCTCTTTGATGAGGTCTCGGAAGGTCCTGGTTATTCATCAAGTGGAATCAAGTGTATGAAATGGAGAAAGTGAGTGTGTGTGTGTGTGTTTTTCTTTCAGACACATGCTCCAGACGACCTGTACCTGATGACCAAGAACCCACAAGACTCCCCCAATGCCCCAGATGTTTTGGAGATAGAGTTCAGAAACGGTTGGTGTGTTTGTAACTTTTATCACCTGTTAATTCCTCTGTTTGTCTTTATCTAATTCCAGATGTGGATGGCAAAACATGAAATCATTTTCATCATTTTATTGTCCTTATTGTCTCACACATTTACATTTCTTGCTTTTTAATTGAATGATCAGCTCTTGACTTACGTAATCTGTCCTCTCAGTGTCCGCTCTAGTCAGCGCCTTCATGTGTTACTTAACATTGATGGTTATAGCCACAGGGCTACAGCTCTAACGTTGACCCGGCTGCACTTTATCACCATTCCTGACCACCCAGACTTATCCTTAACCCCTCACAGCATTACCTTGGTCCGAAGCTGCCATGTTTGGCCCGGGGGCACGCGGACAGGCCGGAAGCATTAAGTCCAGCTAATACACTGAGCCCCGGGGGCGCACAGAGAAACGCTCATTAGATATATTGCCACGAGGGCCAGGCTGAATAGTGGAAAGTGTTTCCGCAGAGTGAAAATGGCAAGAAAGATCCAAGCCTGAGGGCAAACGGCACAGATGTCCCTTCATCTTTGGTCACTGGTGGTGTCTGAAGATCACAAACATCAATTGCCTGAGAGACACTGGTTCCTCTGATCACACAGGCCTGACGCACAGCTTTATGAGCCATCACAGTCATTTAAGTGAAGGTCAGGAAGCAGGACAAAGATTTGGTCGAGATGTTTTAGATATTTCCTAAAGCTCCGAATTAAAAAACCCTGTTAAGTAACATGTATATGCTTTGAAGTGGCATCCAGCCAACTTTACCAGTTTCCAAAAGAAAATGTTTAACTATAAAACAAGTGAGTAGGTGTCAGCTCAGCTAGAGATGAGATATGTTTTTGTAAAAGAGTGACGCAGTAGTAAAGCCTAGTCTGGTTTCGCGGGTTGTTTTCAGGCCTGCGCTCCGTTTTCACACATATTCTCTGTGCCTTTATTGAGCACCCTATGACAAAAGCTGTTTTAGTTGTCCACACAAAGGCCTGAGCCTACTCCTCCCTCTGAGCACAAGATCAGCACAAGAATGTTTCATTTCATTCCCCCTCCCACCTTTTCATCCCTGCCTTTCTCACCAAAGTTTTCTCACTGATTAAAAAAGAATATTTAACGACAGGAACCTTTTCCCCCGTCAAACACTCCGTTCCCCATTCCTCTCTCTTTTTAAGTAAAAAAAAAAAAAAAAAAAAATCATCCCTCCCTCCTTTCATGCCAAAGAAGTAGAGAGGAAAAAGAGACAGAGAGGAAAAATGTAAAGCAGTAATTTTTCCTACAACTGTGTCTGCGCTCCCATTGTCTGCACTGTTAGGCTGCGAAAAACTGAAGAAAAGGATCACGGGGAGAAAAAGACCCCTCGTGAATGATAGAACCCGCACGATGGAGAGAGCGAGGAAAAAGAGAGAGCGCACGGACGCAAAGGCCAACCCCTTCACTCCCACGTTCAGACACTCATGTAATTTATTTGAACTTTTAATCTAATTATTAGGTATCTGGGAGGGGGCGGGTTTTTTTTTTTTTTTAATAATGCACCATCCATACTGCCCTCTCCTGCACCGGGAGGTACTTTTTTTCTTCTTCTTCCATGGGAGCCGCTACGATTCCCGCGATATGAGAATGGGCCATAAACAAAGACCTTGTCTAAAAAAATTTGTCAAGTCCTTCACGTGTCAGTCCTATCACAGGGCTTTGTAAACGCCGGCTGAAAGGGCGGCCAGAAGTGCTGCTCTTCCCTTCAAAGCTGTTTGACTGACAACTGCAAACATGTTGAAGTAGAGATGGATGGATGGAGAGCGAATATCAGCAGATTTTTACCCTCATTTCTTCTCCTTCTTGTCTTGTTAAAATAGTTATATTCCCATCTCAACACACACACACACACACACACACACACTCCTTTTCACCCTCATCTCTATTTGTTCCCTCGCCTCCACCTTTGGCCCGTGTTGCTCGTTGAGGGCCATGAATAAGCAAGTCCTTGACGGTGATTGATGTGCGTTTGGTTTAAGTGGCTTTGGAGAGGAAGTGTGTGGAGTTAACGTGGGTGTCTTTTAAAGAAAAACTGTGCATGCGTACGTGTGTGTGTGTGTGTGTGTGTGTGTGTGTGTGTGTGTGTTTGACACATAGAAAATAGCAGGATTGGTGATGAATCTGAAGTCGTTCTGTCTCCTGCACATGCGCATCAACACATCAACACATCAACACTCAGTGGAGCAAAAAAAAAAAAAATCTAAGTGCTAAATAGAGTATGGGTAACAAAGCTGCGTGTGTAATTGAATTAGGTAAAGGCCAGCCCACGATTTCACAGCTTTCAAATGAGCAGGGCCTTTGAATTTATTAGCCCTTCTCAACACCTCCTTTTGTAATGGTTTTCACTTTTAGCTGACGACTATTGATTTCAGTGGCGGAGATAATGAGCACTTGTCAGCAGACTTTTATCAACTCGTTGCTGTTTTTGTTTATTTAAGTCAATTGAAATTAATTTTTGTGCTCTTATTGTTCTTTGTGGTTTCTGTGTCGATTACTTCTTATTTTCTTTATCTTATTTTTTTTTAACTTCTTAAACTTTAAAGGTTTAAACTGTTGCATGTTATACATTATAACTGCCATCATGGTAGTAGATTCAAGAAACATGACGCAGTTGCAAAATGTTTGCAGCTTTGTGTCTGTGAGTAAATGTGCAGAAGAGGAGGAAGCTTAATGGATTTTTATTTATTTATCATCCACCTACATTAAAGATCTTAATCTTATGTTCATCGCTGTTTCTGTTTATGAATCTCAAAAATAAAATATGTAAAAAAAAAAAAAAAAAGAAAGAAATCAACTTTTTCTTCCCTTCAGGAGTTCCTGTGAAGGTGACCAACATTAAAGAAGGAAAATTCAAGGACTCGCCACTTGAAATCTTCTCGTACCTTAATGAGATTGGGTAAGTATTATTCAGAGGCTGATACTGATTTATATAAAGGATTCATTCAGTAGAAAGAGCATGTACTTTCCACATATGACTTGAATTAAATAGAGTAATAGAGACAGTTGAAGTGATGGTTATTAGTGGTTCTAACATGTACAGTTTGATATGTTTGTAACATTTGTTATGGCTACAACTAATCTACCAAGAGTCCTATGGAAATATGAGGAGAAATATTGCAAGAAGTTTAATTTATATCCTGGCACCATGTCGGGCTGTTTATGTTGTACTTATCTAACATTTTTTATGTCGTATTGTTGTTTGTTTACATACAGATTATTAACGTTTTCTGACAAGCGGATCAATTCAGATTTATTATGTAGTTTAGACTCAAGATTCAAGATGAAATAATTGTAGAGTCCATTAAAAGTCGTCTTTATCTTTTCTCCTAGAGGGAAACATGGTGTCGGCAGGATTGACATTGTGGAGAACCGTTTCATTGGAATGAAGTCCAGAGGTAAGGGATTAAAAATTATCTTTGATTATCATCTGTCTTGATTGTGACGTTTTTTTCTATTAGTGCCAAATTAGTCTGACATCCTGCTTCACTCCCACATACACTGATATGCACTATAAATGCACTGAGATTGACATATTTTCAATTTTAATTTTACATCTATTCAGAACATTTCCTTTCAGCGCCTTTAAGGCTGTCGTGCAATTTGCAGTTATTTTACTTGAGTGCTTAAAGTGTCACACTCGCTATTTCATTCCTTCCATAAAAGTGGGCTGGATGGCAAACACACACTCTCCTGAAAGGGAAATGTTTTCCTCTGGTTCACCTGGAATCATAGATACTGAGGTTACTTCCAGTCACTTATGCAAACAAACACACACACACACACACACCTTGAGCCAGACGACGGTGCACACGCTTCACTGGACAAGCACAAACACACAGTCGATCACATATGTGCACATGCAGCCGCAGATGGATGTTTTTCTTTCTTTATCTTTGGTATCAACAGGCGATTTGAAAAGATGCTTTGTTAGGTTTCTATGTGTGTTACCGGAGCACATATGCAAGGCAAGTGAGCTGTCCTGCTCACACACACACACACATGGCTCTTTCCCCCCACGACACGATGTGCTGTGATTGGCAAATTGACTGGCCAACAGACTACTGCTGTGGTGCAACTTGGCAGGTAGAAATTGGAAAATGGGAAGCCCACTTTTCTCTCTCCTCGGCTGAACAAAAGATCAAAGCTTTTTCCTCCACTGAAGCAATAGGAAGAGGTGGAGCACGAGGTGTCCAAGTGGTTGAATAACTACCGCTGAGTGTACATGTTGCTTCTTCTCTGGAATGGCAGGTTGTGTTAGCACAATAGATGATGGGAAGGACTGAATGGAGACGTGTCATACTTATTTGTACCGGGTCATTTTTATTTGTGCTGCGGGTCAGGGAGACACAGCAGATTAAAATGGGTTTTGTCAAGAATGTTGTCACTTTGCTACAAAACATTCAACAACCTGTGTGGCAGACTAACATTTCCTACCTGTCACGCTGCTGTCAGACCTCTGACCTGTGCACGGGTGACGGTGTTAGCTGAGGTGCACTTATCAAAAGCAGTTAGAGATGGCTGTATTTTCCCCACGTCCAGTTTGTGGTGCTGGATATTTTAAATATAAGATAACAGAAGATAATCCTTTGTTAGTCTCACAGCGGGGTCATTTAGATGCTCACTTGTTAATACAAATACCTTTCAATTTACTTACCATTTAAGATATTTATCTGCATGTGTTTACATGTCTCGACTGTTTATGTTGGTCTGACAGTTTCACCCACAGGGTTAGAGCAGATCAGCTCAGGATGAATTAATTCCTGACCTGAACCCCTGCAGGCCTGCAGCATGGTTAGCATACCTGCAGTAACCGTATAAAAGATTAAAAACCTCAAAAACCACAGGGGGTGTTGTGGCAGCTTAACTAAACCGCCGCTGTTAGAGCCAACCCAGATAGCGTTTCATTGTTTCCCCCTGTCTGTTAAGCTAGCTGTCTTTTGGAGCACTTAAGCCAAGTTGTGTTGGAGGGCAGTTTTAGCTTATTTATCTGATAGAGCCAGTGGAAATGTCCCTACATGCCCTCTGTTGCCCCGGATCACAAAAAAAAAAAAAAAAAGCCACAAGCCATACTGGCTCAGGTGGCAGTCTTTTGAGGCTTTAGACAATTAGCACCTTGCTAAGCTCTGTTTTTGGCCACTAGCACATAGTAAGTGCTTCTCCACTTTCAGATCAGGAGCAGTGCTGGAGTATTTAAGGATCATATCAATTTGAACCAACACCTTCTAATCTCTTCTAGTATCGAGAGCATCCACCGCCGAAGGAACACTGAAGGTGTTGGTTTCTTAAATCAGAAAAGACGGTTTGAGATCAAAAGAAGCCGCTTGTTGTGCAGCATCGTGGAGTATCTGTTTATCTTGAATCAAAAAATCATGACCATCATTCAAATCGACAGCTGATGTGAAGAACTATATATACACCAGATGAGGTAATTCAACATTTCTCTCTGTCACTCCCACCAAAAATGGATATTACTCGTCAAGCTCCTGTTCCTTGTTGTCAAATCCGTCTTGTAGCAGTTTCCCCCACTATCCTTTTGTTTCAGCTGGCGTTTGAGTGACAGCTTCATTTCTCCTGTCATCTATCTCATCTTTTCTCTCCCCCACCACCACCACCCGTCCTCTTTCTGTCCAGAGGGGGTAAATTGCAGGGTAGGCAGAGACCTGGTCCAGGCTCCAGGCTGGCAGGGGCCTCCTACCCTGTCATTTACCCAGGACAAGCTCATCCACATTTTTTTTTTTTTTTTTTTTGTGAGCACTGCGAAGGCCTGTCTGTCAGCTGATGGCTAATAGAGCTGTTGAGCTTGTAGTTGGTTCAGATAAACAGGGCTTGTAGTTTATGTTCCTGTGAGTGGCCACTAATGATGGTTATGATGATGGTTGTGGTGAAATTAAAGGAAACAGTCAATATGGTGGTTGACCAGTATGGATTTATCCAGTGACTGATGCCTGTATGATGTTATTGTTTCTATGTTTTGTATAAAATAAAACTTTGGTTTTTGCTTCATCATCATCCAGGTCTAAACATATGTTACTCATATGTTAACTCATGCTCATCTGCTGTCATTTTTTTTGTTGTTGTTTTTTTGTTTTTTGCTTGTCAGGGATTTATGAAACCCCAGGGGGAACCATCCTGCTTCAGGCCCATTTAGACATCGAAACCTTTACCATGGACAAAGAGGTGAGGCGGATCAAACAGGGACTGGGTATCAAGTTCTCTGAACTCATCTACAACGGTAAGTCCTCATGATGCAAAATCTTTATTTGATTTTTTTATTTTTTGTCTCAATATATGTACATGAAATTATGAATTTTGTTAAAAATTACACTATTTCTAAAACTATAAAGATGATCACTGGTGTGTACTTTATATTTCAGATCAAAGTGTGTGTGTGTGTGTATATTTTCCTGTATGTTAAGTATATTTGCATGTGTGTGCATGAGCTTTTCTTGGCTCAGGTGTCTTAATCCTCCCTTCTGCTCGGGCTCTAGTCCCCTGCACCTTCATCCACATAATAGGATCAGTGCCATTAGAGACCGACCGCTAGGCCACTTCAGTTATACCCTCCAGAGGCAGGAAGCAAACTCACACACACACACACACACACACACACACACACACACACACACACACAAATGAGCTCCCCTCAGAAGCAGGGCAGAGATTAAATCCATTGTAGGTTTAAATCATTAATAATTCTGCTGATAGATATGCGGCTTATGTTAACAATCCACCTGCCCTGCATACGTTTTGCATTAATACAGATCTATTTATCCAAACAGTTCAATGGAAGATTTCGCACCAAACATTTGAGTCAACAGCAGTCACTGTGTTGGTTGTCGTCACTTAAAACAACATGAATCAAATGAAATTATTAGAACATTTGCTGATTAACGATGCATGTCATTATCAGGTAACGTGAGAAAGGATTTTTATTGTTATATAAATAAAATAGGACCAATGATGAACCGATTAACTGACACTGAATACGAATGGCAAAATAACACTGGTCGTGTTTGCGACTGCCAGGATCAGAAGGTAATAAAAAGCAGAGTAGGATTGTGTCTTTGAACATGGCCAGACGACGAGGTGGAGGTCAGCCGCTGATGAGAGGCAGACCCCTGCTGAGTGGGGCGTGTCTGACCTCTGAACATATACAGACGTATCCTTCACCCATCTGTCTCAGAGAGACTGACAGGACAGGTCTGAGAAATGAAAGAAAAAGGAGAAAAAAAGGGGGGTTTGTGAACTTCACCTGAAACAGAAATGAGACCAAAGCCCATGAGATGCAAGGTGGTCGTCACACAGACTCCCATTTCACTTTCTTCTTCATATTTTTTTCTGCCATTATCTGATTAATAACACGTCTAATTTGATCATCTTTTCATCTGTGATCACATCAGGTAACTCAGTGTTTGTGGCTTTTTGTTATATATAATTCGTTTCTGTTTCCGTCCTCGTCTCAGGTTTCTGGTACAGTCCAGAGTGTGAGTTTGTGCGTCACTGCATAGCCAAGTCTCAGGAGAACGTGGAGGGCAAAGTGCAGCTCTCTGTCTTCAAAGGTCAGGTCTACATCCTGGGACGAGAGTCACCCAAGTCCCTTTACAATGAAGAGTTGGTCAGGTAAGGTTAAAAGTGTGTGTGTGTGCTTGTAAAACAGAAGCAGGCATGTGTCAGTGAATCAAAGTGTGCGCTTGTTCTAACTCGACGGCTGCGTTTGGCTCCTCTGGGCACAGTGTCGCTATTTCCACACGTCCACCAGTCCGCCTGATGATAGGTCAGCTCGCCCAACGTCTCCTATGACCTCCACGTCAACATATTAAACGGACTCCGCTTTACAAAGACATCAGAGAAGTGTCAAGCTCAGTTCCTGGAGGGCACCCACCCCCTCCTCCTCTCGACTCTCACCCCTCCCACTGCACCCCCGTGCCCTCTTAGCTGTGGTAACAGTGGGTTTGTTCAGGAGGTTGACCCTTCATGCCCTCTGGGCAGGCTCAGCAGTGACCAAAGTAAAAACCCCTCCATATGCCTTCCTCCATCTTGACTTCAGTCACACACACACTCCGTTTGTGAGAGCCAGTGGCACTTTCATCCAGAGGAGAGAGGTGATCTCACTGAAAAGTACCAGGGTGTCATGCTAGTTAAGCAGGTCAGAGAGAGAGAGAGGTGCTCCACAGACTCAACCATTCAGTTACAGACAGAAAAAGATAAATAGAGATGATACTGTACCCACACTGTGCTTCCACTCGGCCCCTTTAACCTATATTGTATTAGCGTCTTTAATATCTAACTGCTGAGTCTCGTCTCGAGATAAATTACAACTCGTCAAACAGCCTGTTGCTTAGAAACTCTCACTGACGAAGGCTCATGTTCTCACGACAACACTCGAGCTTTGCCAAGACACATTTCTCAGCCTCGGTCGACACGAGTGCGACGGAGGTGTCGTGTTGCAGCATCACAAACTCCTCGAGGCCACGGACAGATGGGAGCAGCGGTTCGACCATAAAGGACCTCATTACAAACGCTCCAAACAAGAACCATCAGTCTCAAATGCCCTTAAAGGCAGTGACACCAAACTTTGACTTGGATGGATGAATGGATGGACTAGATAACTCTACTGATACAGCAATTATCAATGTCAATGTATTAGAGGCAGCGATTAATAGAAACAGACACATTTCTTTGCTTTACAATGGAAACATTTGAAACTTTTATTACATAAATCACAAACCTATTAAGCTCAATCAATAAAAAAAATAGTCTCAGCCTGATTTCCTGTCAACACAAACACAGATATTTACACTTTATATCTGTACTTAGTGTGTAGCTGTTTAGGATTAGATTCATCTTATTTATTTAATTATAACAACCACTTTGTGAGTGATGTAGGTAGAATAGTCCACTGTTATATATGATTATCTCTATAATTATTATTATTATTATTATTATTATTTACATGTCTACAGTTCAGTAGATATTTACTTGTACCTGACAGTGATACACCTGGAAGTAGCAGCTTCTCTCTCTCTCTGTCTCTCACACACACACTTATATGCCACAACATGAAAACCTGCCACAATCACACAAACACACACACACATGCAGAGAGACCAGACTAGGCACGAAACCCCTGCTGGCATCCCGTTGTCTCTCGGCGGGCGACAGTAAACGGCGTCATTAACACAGTGGTAATACAACCCGTCACCGCACCCATCTGAGACAGAAATGTCACCCTTCTCGTTGTCCACCGGCTCCACTCTCAATTAGACTGCAGGGTTTCTTAAAGGAATACACAAAATATCACTCACATGCTTACACACACACTCACACACACTCACACTCACACACACACATAAAGTGCCGTATTCTTTGAAGCCACTCACTCATAATCGTGTTCAGGTGCCGGGTAGGGAGCCTTGTATTGAGAGTTGATGATTTAGTTGTCGGTCTTTTCTTTTTATAGTGTTTATCCTATCATTTGTTGGCAATTTCCTCTTTTGCTAAGTGCTTTTGAAGAATGAGCACAAGCTGTACATAGGGTGTTGGGGGTGTCGGAGGGAGGAGAGGACTCGGTGAGGGAGTGTATTAAGCACTGCAGGTAGAAACTGCTGTAATTACACAGCACACGGACACTCTTTGTGAGACGTTCGCACACGCTAAAGATGACAACAACAAGCAGCCTGAACAACGCAGAACAAGAAGCAGCACAAGTTATAGATTTACTCCTTTTTTTAAAAAAGAAAAAAAAGAAAGAAGTGGATAAAATGAAAGAAACATTGTCAAACCATCTCGCCACTTAGCTCACAGTTGAGGTGATGGGATTGTTTTAAAATGGGTTATGTGCATCTTTTGTTTGCTTTTGTACGAGAGTGTGTTTTCAGTCTCCTGTATTGATTCTTTGTTATTCAGGACAAACAATGCTATAGAAGAGCATTCAAAGGAAAATCAAAGAGAGAACATTATTTCAAAAGAGCAGATTTATCAGTGATTCAGCTCTTTCCAGTAGTTGAATCAGGCTCCGTGTCGCTTTCTTTTACTTTTTATTTTTACTACCAGAGTGTCCTGTAACCTTCTCCTTCAGTTCTTGGCGGATGCTTGAGTCTTTGTTGACCCTTTCTCTCTATCTTGACTTGATCTTTTCACTCCAGCATGGACGTACAAGGAGACTACAACCCGTGTGATGCCTCTGGATTCATCAGGATTAACGCTGTCAGGTTAGCGCCTTTTTGAACCTCAATATTAATTCCACACAGCAGGAATATATCAGCCTGTAAATCAACCATTTGTCCAAAATCCTCATATCTAAAGTTTAACCACCTTGTTCTTCTCCGCAGGTTAAGGGAACACCATCGTTTGCAGGGTTTCTCCAGCCACAAGCAGTAACTGTCTCAGTCCTGTGAACCATCTGTCTCTCTGCTCCGTGTTTGTTTGAGCAGCAGTAGCTTTAGACATCGTACCTCCATCATCTGCCTTTTTGCCTTAACATCTACTGTTAATCACTGTAGCATTAGAAAACCAGACTCTTACTCTGCAGTAAATGCAGTGTAAGTGTTTAATTAGTGTAGAGTAGAACAAGAAAATATATAAACTGTAACATCAAAAATACATACAAATCCTGTTTTTTGATCATTGTTTTATGAAATAGATTGTGTTTTATTTCCTGACTTTGTCTGATTTTTAAGTATCAGTAGATTGGCACATGAAGTATTTAGTAAATAAATGTCGTAGAAATTAAACAGTTAAGAGCGAATTGTGTGTGTGTGTGTGTTTTTTTTTTCCTCATTGGGTGTTTTTTTTACTTCATTACAGAAAATAATGATCAATTATCCACACAGACAGTCTGGTGACGCCCATCAGACCACGTCAGTACAAATGTGTTAGTGATTAATAGTTCATGTCTTTGGCTGACAGCCTATTTATTAATGCCTGCTTGTTTAACGCTTGAGGCCGCACACTCACTGCCCCGTGAAGACTGAGATGCAAAGCAGCAAAGACCACGTATCATATTTACAATATGCAGACGAAGCAGGAGCAGCTCAGGAGGAGTTTGGTTCAGGAGAAAGTGAACGTGGTGGTGGTGGTGGTGGTGGTGGTTTGATGATAGCTGATGGAGCAGAAGTGATGAGGCCATTTCTGAGCTCAAATGGCACAAGTCAGATGGAAGAAAAACCAATTGGCCACATATGTATATTTCACCGCTCGGCGTGGGGTCCACAGGCACCGAGAACAGAGGAGAGAGGCAGAGACAGTTTGAAGACAAAGACAAGACTATTGTGTGGTTCATTATTACTTTTTTTTTTTTTTTTTTAAAGAGAAGTAAAAAACATGATATGTGTGAGAGAGGACTCTGACCTCAGACCTCACTGATGGAGATGGAGCAACATTTAATTGAATAATTAATAAAAAAAATGCACAAACAAACAAGTGAACTGAACTGAGCCACAAACAAACAAACTTTCTCCATCATAAAAGTCACATATTCAGAGATTAATGCAACAATTAAATTAACCTTGAAGATTTAACTCCTATCACAGAGTTCAGTGTGTCTACAGTGTATTAGGTGTTTAAATAATGTTACCTTAAATTATATCACCTGCACAGTCTGTAGGACAGCAGCAGCTTATCCTCTGGCCCCAACCACTGAAAGGTGTCAGAGCTGCGGTGAGGGCCTCACTCATAGTCTCGACAGGCGCCTGGAGACCCCCCGCCAGGTCTAATGGGCAGTGAGGGATCCTCGGACTCTTTCAGTCCTGCCAGAGCCCCTCAGCCCCCACTCAATTACACGGCAGGCGTCTCAGTCTTTGCCTGGTCAATTACCAACCAGCCCCTGCATTTACTGTCGTGCACACACAGGTTGCAAGATAATCAGTGTCCAAAATTGCCCCGTTAGAACGAAGCGATGGATGGAGACGTATTCAGATTAGTCAGTCAAGCTGAAGGCGGAGAGGTAGGAGGGACGGGGACAGCTATCAATCTCAATCTGGCTTCAGTATTTGGAGGGGGAGGACTGTAGTGACCTTTCAGCTTCATTTCTAGAAAGATATGATCCTGGGAAATTTTTCTTCATGCGATATTGGTTTTGTGTGTTGTGTGTTTGGGTTAGGAATGGAGAAATGGTTTCTATATGTGAACTTCAGTCTTGTGGTTTTTATTTAAGTCGTGTTCGTCTCATATTCCTTCCACCTTCCCCTCCCTCTCTACCTGTCTACTCAGCCACAGCCAGCCAGGTATGAAAACTGGCTGACACCTGACCAAGGGAATTAATCATCCTTAACCCTGGACCAATTATCCCTCATTACCCACTCTGTGTCTGCCTCTCAGGGGAGAGCGCTGTAACAATAGCAGAACATGAAAGTCGGCGGTGTCACAAGACCGAGCCCTAATGGACGCTCCGGTGCGACCGTGTCTCTTCAGGAGTCCGGGTCGACTAACCTTCAAGTCCTTGTCACTCTCTAACAGCACACGTACAAAGGAGGCTATTGTTCAGGTTCAGGGTCCATGACCTCCTGAGATGAAGTGCAAATGGCCGCTGGCGATGAGAAGGCAGCCGCGCTGGACATGGATGATTCAAGGTTTTGGATAAAAATAAAACACAGGTTCATGACTCATTAGGCCTCACTGTGACTGAATGAAGAAGGATAATTAACTGAACAAATACCCATCAGAATATTTTGTGGTTATTCAATCTGAGCACTTCATTTACCTGTCTTTGTAACGAGGGTTCCCATGTTCACCGACCCACTCCTCCTCCTCCTCCTTCTCCTGCTCTTAAAATACAATGAATCAGGAACAATGGCCAAAAAAGGAGGATGGGGGGTTAATAATTACCACCAATTAGAGGCAAAAGTGGTTCTCCTTCACTGTTCGTTGTGTGTAACTTAAGCTCAGGAAGTCGTACGGCCACTCTGTTGTAATTTCTGTCGCCGGGAGCTGAGCTCTTTCTTCTTCTGCCTCCAAGTCGACTCACGCTGGTTTGGTCCATCAGGTTTAATTCAACTTACATAAAGAAAATAATCTGATTCACTTTATTCTACATTTCACTCAGTCACCTCAGATCTTCTCTTTTCTACCGTCACATCAACATTTATTCCTGCTCAAACTCAAATCAACTCAATGAAATCTCAATAAACTGTCAATTGCTTCTAGTTTCTGAACTCTTTCACTTAATGCTCTGTTACTCTGCAGGTAAGAGTTAATGGACAGGTCCCCTGAGGTTTGAACAGAAAGCTAATGGTCCGGACAAAGATGATGAGGTCACCGTCTTACTGCTAAGAAACAATCAGCGTTTTTCCAGGCCGGAGATATCACGCCTGTAAGATACTGTCGGCTTACTATTAATATATTATTTATAGTATAGTATACCTTTTATTTTCACTGACACCACTAGATAACGTAGGATAAATACTGGCTCATGTTTCCTCTGATTGAAAAAAAACAAGGATGCTGTTTTAACAAATTTCCCCTTAATGTAGTGGATCAGTTTGTTTAAGTTAAATTAAAAAGAAAGTGTTATATTTATTTGTTTATTAACACTGTGATATTTGATTAAATAAATGCCAGTCGATGTGTCCAAACGGGACTGATTTCTCCTTCACCCATTGTCCTGAAATGTGATCTCCTGCTACAACATCAAAAGGCCATCTGTGAGGAAACATCCAAATAAAGCAGGATACACTTTGCCTCGCAGGCTAGCTAACATCCATGGATCCCGTATGTGTAAGTGTGTGTAAGTGTGTTTCCTTGATGTCGAAGCCTGTTTTCTGGTGTCAAAGGACATCCATATGGTGATGTCCTGAAGATCTATAGACAGATGGGACCATTACGGGCGAAGCCCCTGGCTTTGTTTGGCCTGAACCGGTGATGAAATATTGATGAAAAAATAGAAATATTTTGCCTGCTACTCAGTGTTGCTCATCTAAAAGGGTTAATGAGTGTGAGGACTTCCTTGTCTCCAGTTACAACAAAATGTAGCTCGACTACCCACTAAAGCTGACTAGACTGGAGTCTGCAGGCTCAATGGGGCTAACAACAATCAATAACCCTTTTCTATGCCGGATTAAGTTACTCAGTTATAATTGATCTAGTAGCTGAATTTACGACTTTATGACTTTGAATGTTACATTGTTAACTTTTTGACATTTCCTGTTCTTAAAAAGATAAAACGTTTGGGCAAACACATGTGAGCTGTTAGCGTAGCTTAGCATAACAATGAGTCAAAAAGTAACAAACTTTGTTGTGAATTGTGTTAATTAATTAAACGAGATGTAGTGTGTTGGTAAAATAATATTTGCCGGATTGAAAAGTGCTTTTACGTTATTTCAAACGTCTCTATTTATGTTTTTTTTAATAAGAAAATAAATCAAAGTAGGGTTTTATATTATGATTAGATGCTAATTTACAATGTCACTGTAACATTTTTCTTATAAACTGCATCACAAATTTCTTTAATTACTTTTTAAACGGCTCCTGTATGCACAACTGTAATTAAACTTTTTATTTTTATAAACTCAACACAGGATATAGACTCAACCTGATCTCACAGGACAACGTGAATCCGGTTGTAGAAGCTCTAATGTATTGAAAGTGCTTTTAATTATTCGCTCTACGTCTAAAGTCTGAAGCAGCGACTGTGGCTGTGATCCAGATCCATGTTCAGACCTGTTGAGTCTGGTGTTGAACTACCTGTTCCTTCTTCTAAATAAACGATCATAGCTACTTTTACCAAAAACCATCCCTCTGTATCACATCCTCCTCCACGTCCCTGGTGCAGCAGCAGTAATGCAGCACGTTGATCTCAAATCAATAGATTTATCTCTTTCATTTGCGAGGGGCTTGGCTCATGCCTCTCCTCTTCCCCTCCTCTCCCGGGGGTCTACTCGAAGGGGTTTGTTTGCTGGCACACACTCTTTATGTTGTTCGATCTGTTGCTCTGCGAGGTGCTGAATGGATGAGGGACCTATCGGGTTCGAGGTGGGTACCCTGGTAGGTTTTTGTCTGCTCCCACTTTTACAGAATCCCCTCAGACGACCTAAATGTTTAATGCCGCTGGTTATTCGGTTGTTATGGCGTGTGTTATGATGAATGGTAATGCATTGTTTTCTGATGGTGCCTGAATTACACCACAGGGTATATGTAGGCTGTTTGGGTTGGGTGTTTAACTGGCTTTCATTATTGAGCCTAACAAATATGTCATGGAATTATAGCTGGAAATAACATATTTTCTGTGATTTATTAATATATATAATATAACACACGGTGCAGGTGCAACCACATATACACATCAACGTATAAATTATATGTTTTCATGCCCACAATTATCTCAACCCACTTTCCTGTCATATCAATGTGTATAAAAATATTAAAAACAAATATCAAGAAGTAGAAATTATTAATTGAATAACAATAATAAAACCAACTCTGAACCTTTTTCCTCTGGTTGAATATTTGAGATACAAAGACCAAGTTCACATTAAGAATTAAAACACTAACACTTGTATTATTTTATTAACATGTCTATAAAACATATATGTCAAGAAAGAAATAAAGTAGATTTTACTTTTGCACAGGATACAAATAAGATTGTTGAATCATCATTAGAAAATAATAATTTACAGCAACAAATTATTGTTTTTATTGTTTATCAGGACATTAGGACTGATTGTAACTTAGAATAAAAATAAAAAAACAGCTTCCTTATACATTCCTACATTTTTTTTTACTTTTAGATCCTAAACATGAAAACCCGTAAAGCTCATCAAGTATCTGTGCTCTTTTGTATTCATGCGACGAGGAAAACTTGTTTTTGCCTCCGAGGCGACGTTTGTGAATGTATTGCCACCTTTAAAGTGCACTTTTGGTTGAACATTACTTGCCGCTTTGCACCTCAGTGAGTATGAGCAACACAGCAGTAGGTGAAGGTTTTATCTTGAAAGTAGATTCAACACCAACAGTGCACATCAAAGATAGCTTCCACTTCTAAAATGCCTCAGACCCCCATAAGCTGTGTGAGGCTTAAAGTGCTGAAAAGAACTACAACACCACTGCTTCGCTTTGAATGAATAAAAAAAAAGAAATGTTCTGTCAATCTCTGAAACTCTGCCTGCTGGTGATGTGCTTTTATTCCTGTCATGCCTGGTGTTTGAATTCTGATCGGCGACTGTGTCATCCTTAAGAAACTCCTCTCGGCGGCTTGTTGTGTAGTGACAGCAGAAGAATTACCTGCAAAACACTCTTTTGTCAGTTCGCCGTGCAGGGAGCTCAAAAACAAGACCATTTAGCTATTATTTCCTCTCAGTCGCAGATACACACAGTCAAAGCCAACGTTTATCAAGAAAAATGGGGCAACTGTGGGAGAGAGGAGGCAAAATAGGACAGGTGGAGAGAAAGGCCAGGAGAGAAGGATGGAGAAAAGAGGAGGAGGAGAGAGGGGGGTTATTGGAGCCAGGGAGGGGTCATGGTGTCCCAGTGGAGAGAAATAGTGGAAAACATCCGTAATTTTCACCGCGGGATCCCATGTAATTGAGTCATTTAAAATACAGATACAGAGCTGAATCAAAGCAAAGTGGCTGGTGGAGGAGGTGGAGGCTGCAAAGTAAAATGGAAGAGAGGTAAAAAAAACAAGGAGGCAGATGTGTGTGTCTGCTGTTATTAGACAAAGCTGCTCCGCTTATCCTTTTCATCTGTCAATCTTCTCTTTCGAGACAGGATGTTACCTATCACAAATGTCTTTTTGTTGTTTTGTTGTTGTTGTCGTATGTTTGTTATGATACTTCTGTTTCTTCTGCTCTTTATTTATCATCAGTAAATTTATTTTCACTCTCTTTATTTTTGCGACTTCAATCAGTGTTTGTATTTTGGGAAAAAAGCAGCAACAATCGCTCTATTTTCAAAACAAGAGGTAACAACACAACAACATCTACAATAACACAATCAGAGAGTGATGATGGGATAGACAAAAGTGGATTGCGTTCTGACTTGAGGCAACACAGAACTGAACATTTGCGTTGCTGGAAATATCTGTTGGTGACTGAGAAAATTAAGTTTGACGCCATTTCTGTTATAATCAGCAGCTGTTAATGCTAACATTAGCTAATTAGCTTCATATAGGACCTTTAAGTACAACTAGAACAAACACTGTAGATAAAGAGACACTGGTTTGTTGTTTTTTATATAAGAGAGGAGACAAACTGGAGGTGTGCAGTTAGAAATATGTCCGCTTATCAGACTCCTCGTTTCTGCTTGAAACTAGATTAGCTACGTTTGCCACTAACGTCTGAATCTCAACGGTTAAATTGCATCGTGGGTAAAGTCGGTGCTTGGGTTTCTGATAAGGAAGAAGAACGTGTTTTGTAAAGGAGTAGTCATTTATACAGGAAACATATAGAAAATATAGAAAATTGTGAGATTTAACTTTTGCGATTCTCTCTTTTTATTCAACACTTCCCTTTTCACCAACAACATTTTCATGTGAATGAAAGCTGCGCTGGGATACCTCAGAGGTCTCTGTATGAAACACTATCCGTTTCTTGTATCCTGCCTTTAGAAATTTACGCCCATAGCAGAGCAGTGGCAATTATAAAGCAATTACAGTTTCATATGGCCTGCTCTTTTGAGATTGAGGACAAGAAAGGAGGAGGAGGAGGTAAAAGCTTTGTAGTTTAAAGGAGAAAAAAGAAAGTATGCATGCCAATATTGTTGTCCCATTTTTCTCCATGCTTTTGTTAAGTTAAATAAATAAATAACATCACGTTGTTACAAGATTGAAATGGAAATTTGATGATTTCTTGAACTTTATATTCTTCTGAGACCTAAATCTTTGCTGGACTCTTGCACTTGTTTTTTTTTTTTACCACAGTGAAACCTGGAAACAAGAGTCTATTCTCTGCAAGACAATGACAGGGAGGAAGCTATTTGTGTGTGTGACACTTGATCAGCCTGCTACGGTAACCACAGCTACACACACACACTCACACACTTGATCTACACTGACTTAGTTCCCACTGCTTGATTGGCAGGACTCCAGAGATCCACACCTGCTTTAACCACCTTTATTTTCTGGCATGTTTGACCCAAATGGGGATTTGAATTCATAATAAATTGTCTACGTGTGTGTCTGCATGTGTTTGCATTCTTGCGTCAGTGCTGATAATATGCGTCATCTGGTCGTATATATGACGACCGCCACCTGACTTACCCTTTGATACCAGAGCTCTTAAAAAACCATTTCCCAGCCACCTCAAGGTTTGAATATCATTGGACAGCACATGGTAGCAATATGTTCACAGGGTCAGGATCATACTTTAAGTCATGCTAAACTGGAGGTCTTCATTTAGAGGTGCTGGTCTGGGAACAGTCTCCCTCCCAGTTCCCACTTAATTTCCCTGCTTCTTTCTCTTTTTTAGAGGTGACAACATGCCCCGGGGGCTGCTGACGAGGAAGGGAAATTGATATCTGTACGGATGTCTGTAAGATGCAGCACAGCAGTCTGCTTGTCTCAAACTGGAGGTCAGTCATCCATGTTCAAGCACGTGTGTTGCTTGTAAGTGACCCTAGAGGGCAACAGTGATTTAAGCGTTCAGACGCAGCACATCTCTCAGCAGATTTATTATCGGCTGCAGGCGATTGCATTTCCTTTAATGCTCTTAACTTCTATGTCTTAAGATATCGGACAGATTTGATCACAAGGCACAAGCGTCTCTCGTGTGTTGTTAAGAAAATTATACAGTTGGTATTCGTCCCAGAAGAAGAAAAAGCTTCTGAAACAAACAAAATAATCATATAAATAATGATAAAATCAACCTAAAACTACGTCTCTTCTAACTCTTCTGGACCACACACTCATTTTTTTTCGCTTTCTGGATCATTTTATTCAATGAGGTTTGGATACAATTTATGGAGCAGGAACTGTTTTGCATAAACAGTTTGGAAATTTGCAGCAATTTTACTTTCTTCTGTCTGGCTGCTGGCATTTTCCAGATGTGCAACAATAGATGTTTCCACATGTGCAGCATGAGAGAAAGCCAAAATTCCTCAATTTTCATGTTATTGTGTCAGATGAGACTTTTTCTTTTTTTTTTTTTTTTTTATTCAGACAAGACAGATTGAAATGTTTGAACTATAAATAGGAAAGGTCAGTTTATAACGTCTGTGGAAGATGTATGTTTAATCCTTTTTAATGGATTTTTCTGTTTAAGAAACATTTTTTTTTGTACGTTGGATCAAATATAAATTCAGAAACAAAACACAACAACACATGAAGGAACAACATAGCAACATAATGATACTGGTGTTTTAATTAAAGGTTTGCTGATGTCTCATATGTGTGATCTGTTTTGTTTTGCTATTAATGTATTTACATGACTAGATCTCAATGCATGAGTAGATTTACAAATATATTAATGGACCTCCCAGATCAAAATCAGTATAAGCCAAATTTCACCCAATTCTGGCAAAGCTTTGGAAGTATGTATAGCCTCTATATGGCCCAAAATATGGCTACAAAAGTAAAATAAACACTCCGAAACTAAACTATAACTGCTTCAAAAAGAGTCCAAAATCCACCACAGTCAAGACAAAAGTCTTTACCTTGTTTACATTTACTTTTTAAGTAGTGTGTTAAACCAAAAACCTTCATCCTGGTTCCTCTGTGACTAAATTAATCCAAAAATGTCCAGAACGTCTGTCAGACTACAGCCATAGTCGTTTATATCTGGGTTGCAGCTTTTGTATCACACACATTTTTACCAAAAACTTGACTCTAACACAACATCATGCAAACCTGATCTCAACATCAAAGTGACCACTATTGATTAGATTAAGATTCTTTCTGTTTACTGCATTTAACAAGTTGTTAACTGATAAATTAAAACTAATCAAGGCGTCAAACTCATGCTTAATCAGTTGACTGTGGCTGAGGGGAGAGATATACAGACTAAAACAGACATTTAAACCTAGAGTCAGTTAATATTTCACCTAACCTGCATGTATCGGGACAACATCCTGACTTTCCAGGATCATAACTGATTAAAATATTAGTACAGAATACTTATAAATAGCTTGACAAACTACTTATAATCATTAAAAACTATAAAATAACATGAATTGTCTTATGCAGGATAAATATAAAAGGATACATGGTAGTTTATTAGTTTATTAGTTTATTAGTTTATTAGGAACTAAAACTAATTCTGTCTAATAAAACCTACTCAGCTCTTTAATTTTCATTTGAATTGTTTTAAGAGAAGAGTCGATTTGGAGAAGGATGTGGTTTGTGGTGCTGCTGAATCGTGTTGCATTAGACAGACGTGGGTGTTTGATATTTCATCTCATGAAAATACTTGTCGACATGACCAAATGCAATTGAGCATCATCATCACCACAATCCGCAACACGATCGTACAGTTGAATCGAAAGTTCTCTAAAACACCGGAGACATTTTGTATTAAACTACTTTCATTTTAGTTTCTTGTCCTAACACACTGATGACTCAGTGGATGTATATTCAAATTAAAACTTAAATTTATTTATTAAGAAGAAATTGCAAATATCAAGGAATTAATATTATTAATATTCTATATGTTAATATCATATTAATAATATCAATTTATATATTTTTTATTATTATTATGTGTACTGTATGTGTTATGATATACAATATTATGTATTTTATATATTATTATTTAATTATTTTAATTAAATATGAATAACTCAATCAATGATTATATATATGTATATATATACTTTTTAAATACTTTATTTATATCTATTTAATTATTTTGATTATATCTAATAATTATAAAGTATATATATATATAATATTTTAAAAAGTATATATATATACTTTAAAAATGCATTTTAAATATATTATTTATGAAATTGTTTATGTAGAAATAAGAAATAAATTCTGTAAAGTATCAGATAATAATAAATAATTATATTCAATACAAAACTATTTTATTTAATACAAATTTAAATCATCTTTGTGTGTGTGTGTGTGTGTGTGTGTGTGTGTGTGTGTGTGTGTGTGTGTGTGTAAAATACTACACACGTTTTTTCTCCCTGCATGCAATAGTAACGTGTTCTTACAAAATCTCGCGAGAATTCTACACTCGCGTAGCTTTGGCTTGGCACGTGTGCTGCTTCTTTTTTTTTCCTCTCTCTCTCTCTTTTTTTTTTTTTTTTTTTTTTTTTTTTTTTAAGTGTGGCTTTCAGCTGCCGAGGCGGATGATGATGATGGCGGAGCTGGTTCAGGGACAGGCCTCGGTGGCTCAGCCCGGAACGAAAGATGACTTCGCAGACACGATACGCCGGGTCCGACAGGTAAAAAAAAAAAAGCGAACAAAACAGGTGTGGGGCTTTCGGACCAAAATAAATAAATAAATAAATAAATTAAAAAAAAAAAAAAAAGCAACCGGGGTCTGCGTTGTCGAAGCCGGGCAGGACTTCGGTACTGGAGGTGGTGGTAGTGGTGGTGGTGGTGGGGAAGAGCAGCCCGGACCCCCCTACTACTACAAACAGTCCTCATGCAGCCAGTAGGCTAACGTTAAGTAGCAAAGATAGCTGAGCGGAGAGATTAGAGTTTAAGACGCTTTAATTAATTGTGTCAAAACTGTCAAAAAAAACGACCACACGGTTCGTTTTTGGCGGAAGACGTGAAGGCCCTTTGTAACGTCGAAGTTTGTACAACTTTAGTAAGTTAAGTCGACACTCTGCAACCTGTTGTCAAGTGAGAAGTTGCACTTAGCTTAGCATGCTAACTCACCCAACACCAACAAGTTTCAGAGCTTGGATTTTAACCCACGACGTGATTAAACCGTAAACATTGTGTTTAAAACACGACGAATGAACGGATGAGTGGTCAGACACGTTGCTGTTTTTATTCAACTTCGCTTCATTTTGAACATTTATAGAAACACATTGTGAGCTTGGTTAGTTCAACCACATGCTTCATTGACGATTTAAACCCCCTTTTTTCTTCATCACTTCTTTTATTTAACTTCAAAATGCGAATACAACTCGACGCGAATGTTTCAAATCAAACAAGTAATAGTAATAATTTAAAAAAAAACAACATAAAAACAAAACAAATCCAACCCCGAGCATGCTAAATGTAGCTTCTGTTAGCTTGTTAGCATGTGTGTCCTAAACAGATAGGCCATGTAATGTAACGTCATCTGTTCAAATAAGCCTCCCTCAACTCCTCCTGGCTTGTTTTTTCTTTCCATTGCTGCATGGAAAATACTTTTATAAAATAATAATGATAATATAAATCAGTTTCTACTCCTTAAACCTAGATGGTGTAATGTCAGACAGGTGGTCACTGCATGGTTAGCATTCACTTCACTGTAATACAAGATTAGTAAACTACTTAATAGTGTGCAAATTGGACTTTAGTCATAGAGCTACTAGTGTAGCTTCCCCCCCCTCTAGTGTGGATATTTTTAAAGCACATAATTAACTTACTTTTTATAATTGTTGACAAAGCTAATAACACGGCTACACCCTACTTAACTTCAACTGTGCGTGTGTGTGTGTTCACACCTTATACAGGTTTTGTCACCTGTAACATTTCATATCATCTAGTTATTAACGGAAATGAAAAACATCATCAAGTTGCGTTATTATTGTTGATGATAGTTTACAGGTGTTTTTTTTTTGTTTAGGAGGGGGGGGTTGTATTGATTAGTGAGTACACTGTGTACTTTGCAGAAAAAGTCACATCACTTTGCGCGTGGCGTGTTATAAGACATCAAAGTGTTGTATGACAAAGAGAGAAACGGGAAGCGTTGTTCTTCGCTCTAATGGAACATGACATTTTAAATCCTTTTTGTCATTAAACAATTCAAAGTTGTTTTTTTTAAGGTCTATCAACTCACTAGTTTAATTCACCAGATGTTGACGTCTGTATTTGGCCTCTGACTTGATCATTATTGGGGTTTTCGTCATCTGCTCTGATCTGTTTTATATAAATACACTTGTCTCGATCTCAACTGTAACAAATATTAACAGTTAACCATTAAAAGAAACACAACAGCTTCATTGAGTCGAAGTCAGGTTCATGGCCAAGTGTACATTACTGACGAAACAGTTGTGCCACAGTGCAGCCAATGTACAGGCTGTTCTTGGATCCTAAATATAAACTATACATACTTTGGTTCCCATGTGACCACATGTCATGTGATTTTAATTTGCCATATTTTTAGACAAATCAGACGTTGAAGTATATATTTTAAGATTTAAAGTTTTGTTGTTTTTTTTTTTTAACCCTATATGTTCGGTAAAGATTTCATTCATGAAGTGAGTGAGTCTATATTGGAGACTTGTCCCGTCCACAGTGGTGTTTACCCAGAGGCCACAGTTGACATCAAGAGAGAGAGAGAGAAGAGAGTGGGGGGGTGAGAGTTCCCACTGCTGGATAGACAAGTTTGCACCAGACAGTTTGCCACAAAAACCATCAGACTGCAGAAAGAAACTACCCTACTGTGATTGTAATTAACTGAATATTTGCTTCACTGCTCCAGAGAGACTTGGATCAATGCTAAACCTCTTTGATCTGTAATAAATAAGACGGTAAAATATCTTATTTTCTGAACTTTTACATCGATTAGAAATGTTATTTAAAAACAGGTAGGAAAACTCTGTGAAACACCGGTTTCACCAAGTGAAACCGTTTTCTTTAGTACTGTTTTCAGCTACAGTAATGTCATATGAAACAGCACCCATCCACCCCCCTACACCCTCCCCACACCTGCTTCCTTTTCTGTCTCCTTATTTCCATGACACCCCCCCCCCACACACACACACACACACCCTCTTTTCCAACAACCGGTGGACTCTGAAGTAGATAATCATCCCTGAAGGTGATGGAAGACTCTAATTGCCGTCGCTATATTTTCATATTGTGAAAATAATTCCAGTCAGGCACAGATGTCAATTTCATGTAATTTTCTGAAATGCTATACTTTTTTTTTGTATGTAGGAAAGAGAGAGGTGGCAGATTAACATGGGGGGAGTAAAGGAGGGGTAAAAAAATGCTCCTGGCAAAAAGTGTCCATCATTGCAGAAAATGAGCATCTGCTTTAGTGGATGTTTTTTTGAAAATAGTAGTAGTTGTAGTTGTTTTTTAGCTAAACTGAAATGCAAATAAGTGCTGCACTAGAAGTTTGTACACTTTCAGTCAGGAAAAACAAGTAGAGGAATGTAGAGTCAAGACCAGAAGTATCCTGACAGTTGAATGTTTGTTTGTTTGTTTATTTTAACGATTTTAGGCTTTAGTGTATTTAGTTATATCTAAATAGGTTTATACCAGTACGTTCAGTTCCTAGTTTTTTTTTTTTTAATAAACTGTAACCAGAGTTATTGAGCTCTTTTGCTTGTTTTGAGATTATAGAAAACATCTTATTACAAATCCTAGCGTTTAGTGTAAATTCCAGTTTTTGATACGACGTCTGGAGCTTTTTGTTTCACTGCCGTCAACGTTTAGGTTTGAAGCTGTTGTGTTATTGCTTTAGGCAGCTGTCACCACGTGTTGTCATTCCTTTCTGGTCTCATCCAGTCAGTTGAGATGTTTCTGTGATGCCGTGATGATGATTTGTGTCATTTGTCAGCCAAAAAAAAAAAAAAGTTAGTTTAACCTGTGAGAGTGCGACACGTGCTAAATACTTCAAGAGAAAGTGCCCGAACAAGAATTGTTACTGAAAGCTTTAAACTACCATGATAAAGTGCTCTTAATTATAATGTAAGGTTTGTTCAAGGTGACATCTTGGGATGAAAATGTACATTATGTTTGAAGAAAATTATCACCTATCCACTTTATTCCTTCACACGCCCACTGTGTTGTGTTTTGTCCCCAGATGGCAGCCAAGATGGGAGGAGACCAGATGCCCAATATGAACAGCTCCTCTCCGGTCATAGACCCCTCCCTCTATGGCTTTGGAGGCCAGAAACGTTCACTAGACAATGGAGGTAAGCCGTCATTATACACACATTGAACTCACTCATGCTTTAGCTTTTATCCTGCTTTTTTTTTTTTTTTTTTTTCCAAGTACGTTAGCGAGCGCCTTCATTAAAAACATCATCCTGAATGAACTTCCTTATGGCACGTCTGTGCTGCGTTTGTGTAGGTTTAAAGCCTTTTCCTTTCCCTTCCCACCCTAAAAAGTTTAAACTATATTTCTGTTTTGTTTCAGTTTGACACGTTGATATATTTTTTTTTTTTTTTTGGGAGCGGTTATATTGTTAACAAGTTGTCTACCTGTACTTCTCACTCTCACTTCTCACTTGTTGCTATTTGTCTGTTACAGGAAGATAAGTGTCCTCAGATTTGATCTTTCCTCTAAAACATCTGATTGATTGTTTTGTTTTTTGTTTTTTCCAACCAGAGGAACAGACAGCGACTGTTTAAAAACGTTGGTGGAAATGTCATGGCCCAAAAAAATGTCGTTAAAACAAAAACATTGATTCTTATTGAGTCAGTGGATACGACAGCTTATTTATTTGTGCTCTCTCCATTTATTTAAAGTTGAGTAGAATCTAGAAAAATGAAACTAACCTCATTTATTTCCCAATTTATTGATCTTCCTCTTAAACTGCTTTTACTTCCAGATTCAGATTCTTTGAAGGTTTAAAAGTCGAGCTGAATATTTAATGAAAGTCACTGATGTTTATGAGATTGGACAAAAATAAATTCTAATGAGATCTTTAGGAAAAGATACTATACGTCTCCGTCCCTGAGTAACAGGACATGTTTGATCGTCCTCGTTCCCTTTTTCATCCTCGTCATGACTGAATTGCAGTTTATTACCAACACTGGCGCCAGCTGCTGTGTTTCTCCACTTGTTTGCCACTTTAGCACATTTACGAATTGATTAGCAATTTCCTAACCGTACTTTGTTATGTGTGATGTTTTTTTTCTTCCGTGTGTGTAGTTGAAAATTGATTCAGTGCACCGCAGATGGAGATTTTGTTTGTGGAAGGTGGAAAAAAAGACTCTGTAATCTTTTGAAGTGAGAGATGTGTGGTTTTGTATCGTCATTGTATTGTTTGTATGGAGTATTAAGTGTCTGACACAGTAGTGGAGTGAGAAAAACGCTACGCTATCTTGATCCAAACAAAGATTTGATCTGTTTCATATCCGTGAAGTGGGAACACCGGTCATCTATCTCGTCCTCCTCTTATCTTGTCACAATTGTTTGTATGATATTTCAAACCTGAATGCATGGATAGATAAATTGTAAGCATTTCTGCTTTAGGTTTGTTTGACATGCTCTTATTGTTTTTTTGTTTTTTTTTATTATTATTACCTCAGTCAAGGTTGTCCCATAACATGTAGGAAGTAACAAACAGTATCTCTCTTTATCTGCGTGCGTGTTTCCTCAGCATTTAATTATCAAATGTACAACAATCCAAATACACTCGCTACGCTTTATCTTGTGGCTTTTGTCCTTGTGGAAATTCAGCACACCTCCTTTTTTATATTCATAGCTGTTCCATCGTGAAGCGTTAACCCCAGTGCTTTTCCACAAGAAGTGAAATCAGTGCAAACGACCATAAAATTGATTGAACCTGCTAGATATCAACTCAGGTGTTCCACGTCCACGGCGCCACATCCTCCAGTGACCCTGCAGGACCCTTTGCTCGGTGCTACCTGTCAAAATTCAATTCACTACCAGCAGCCGCTGACCCAGCTGCCGCCTCTGAACGGCTCTGATTGAAACACTCACTCATACGCTCTCGGGCCTGATTTCCATGCTGGTGAAAGCCCCCCGCTGTGGGTCAGACACCAACACGAAGGATTGGCAGGACCGTATCCATCTGCTCCCCGTCCCCCTCTGGCACTGAATCATTCCTTCTCATTTTACTTGCTTCGTTGGCTATAAATCGCTGAAGCATATATTTAAAATATTATTTTTAACTATGATCTGTGCTAATTGGTTTGCTTTCCTCTCCTTTCTCTCAGTTGGAAACCACCTCGGAGCAATGGTACATCAAAGGTGAGCAACAATACTGATATTTGGTTGAATAATTTAAAAAAGAAAATGCCAAAATGTCACCAGTTGCATCTTCTTAAACAGCGGTAATAGACCTTTATCACAGACGGAGAATGAAAATAATTATTAGTTTCAGCTCTATCTGCTCAGCTTGTACAGAGGAAAAGAAAAGGTCAAGTTTGAGATCGGTTTTAATTTTCTTTTTAGTCCGTGTCATTAACAATGTCCTAATCTCTCCCAGGGCTCTCACGACAGAAGACTTCAAAGTGCCTGATAAGATGGTGGGATTCAGTAAGTAGCCCTTGAGCTCATTACAGTCAATACAAATGTTTGACATGCAATCATCAGTATTGACTTTCTCACTCATGTTTGGGTCACTGCTCAGGGCGTTGTTTGAAATTCATCAAAGGTTTAAAACTGATCATTTCTCCCCCCTGTCTCTCTACTCTCTTTTTATAGTCATTGGAAAAGGAGGAGAGCAGATCTCAAGAATTCAACTGGAATCGGGTTGTAAGATCCAGATTGCTTCAGGTAACTTGTTAATAAACACTGATTCATATATTAAACTAACTTGCTGTTGCTTCTACATGTTTATTCTTAATGTTTCAATCTTTTAACGAATCAGAAAAATAACTAAAGCGAAGGTTGTGGCCTTGTCGTTGAAACACGTTGTCACTGTTCATCGCTGTATCAGTTTAGTTGCTATGTTGTTTGGCTCAAAGTTGCACAAACAGCAAACTTGGCAACAGTTGTCTATGTCTGCTAGAAGAACTATATCCTGTAGGTTAAGGGTGCTCTGATGAAATGGTTAGATTGTTAGTCAATCAGTAATAACTGATCAGATAATGCACAAGTAACACACGGTTACAACGGCCTCGTTGACGTCTCTGGTCTGATACTTTTGATAAAATTACAGTTTCTTTGTGACGCCGCTTCATCTCTTTTAATCTTGTTGATTAAATACACATACATTTTTTTTTTTTTTTTTAGTACTGTACAATTTAAACAAAGTCTCTCTTTGTGATCTTTTCCCAAAGATTATAATCCATCCTGAAACTGCTCTGTTTTTTCAGAAACTTTGTACATCCAGTTTTTCGTGTTTGAACAGTGGTTGTTGTGGTTGGTGTTGTTGTTGTTGTTAGCCGTCCAGTCAGGTCTGCCAGCAGCCTATCAGACGCTGTGTTTCTGACGTGTGTGTGTATGTGTGAGGCAGCTCTGATCTTTTAATGAACTGTGTAATGGATTAACCTCATTCTTCTATCTATAGATGTGGCGCTATTAGGTCAGCACCTGAAATAATGACGTTAGGGTGTAGAATTGTTTTGTACCTTTTTAAATGAGGAAAATGGAAACATTGTATTTGTGTTTTGTTTGTCTGTTTATACTTCCATTCGACACCATGTTGCTCTCACTCGTCTCATATTTGAGTTTGAGGTTTAACGTGTTATATCGACAATCAAGATCAAAAGTTTATGAGTGACAGCATTTTAAATGTTAAATCAGACATTCCTTGGCGTCCTCCTACACCCACATTCTTCGTGTTTTTTTTTTTTTTTTTTTTTTGCAATCTGTAATATTGTCCTCCCTGATTTTTCCATATTGTAATTTTAGAGCTTCTATTTCAGTGCTTTCTGTTCACATGACATCCATATTGCAGTCTGCCTGTTCCAGCTCCTCTGTTGCTCCTTTTTTTTTTTTCTTTTCTTCTGAGGTTTCTTCTAGGGGGGAAAAAAATCCAAGTTTGTGGTTATGGACAGTAGAAATAAAATTGACTTGAATGTGCAAGTTGACAATTCATTGTTTTGTATGTGAGACTGTGCAATTGAACAATTGTGTTTTTTTTTTTTTTTTTAAACATTATTTTGTTACAGACAGTGGAGGCATGTTGGACAGACCCTGCACTCTGACTGGCAGCCCAGAAAACATCGAGTAAGACACAACTCTAGATACACTCCCTGTAAATGATCTTGTTGTTCATGATGATTTTTACAGTAGCAGAGGAATGCAACTTTTCCAGAAACTCTTTCCTTGAACGTGTGAAGCCTGTAGAGCCTGTCATTTTAGTCAAGCTATTGCAGAAACAGAATATAAGATGGAGTTAAAGGAGATCTCCTCTACACCACATCGAGAACTTCTGATACTTCATGATTTATGTAGCGTTTCTGCAGAAAGAAAAGTGTAATGGACCAGTGTGTGTGTGTAGTATTAACTGTGACAGCTGCTGTCTTTCAGCTCTGAGCTTTAACAGATAAACTCAAACTGCACAGAGCATTGGGAAACGTGTGCCCTATTGTTGTGCCAAAGAGGGCGCGAACTCCGATCTTTTCATCGTATCTCTTCTTAATCACCTGAACAACTCTTTCAGTGTTTGACAAAGAGAAATGTGTGCACGTGCAGCATCTGTAGCTGCAGTGACTAAGTGTTTCTCTGTCGCTGCTCCACCCCCACCTCCTCCTCCACCACAGACAGGCCAAGAGGCTGCTGAGCGAGATCGTGGAGCAGTGTCGGTATGGTCCTGGTTTCCACAGCGAGATGGACGGAAACAGCTCTATGCAACAGATCTTCATCCCCGCCAACAAAGTCGGCCTGGTCATCGGCAAAGGAGGAGAAACCATCAAACAGCTGCAGGTGTGGTCACGTGTCACAATGAACCTTTAACAACCTGACAACGTGTTTGTAGGTTGTCGTGTTTCTTGCTGCTCTGAGGACATGGAGCCTCAACTAACTGAACTGTGGTCAATTGGATTTGCCTTGAATGACTCATATTTATAGTCTTAAAAAGGTTCACTTTCCAAACCATAAGTTTTCACATTTCTTTTTTTAATCTACTCGCGTGAAATTAATTATCTCATAAAATCAATTGATGTTCTGCGGTGTCCATCAGTGTTTATTAGTTTTTATCAGTAAACAAACCTACACAAGACAAAACAACAATATATATATATATATATATATATATATATATATATATATATATATATATAATTATTGTCCTGTACCATCTATTTATTTTATCTGAAATCTTCTGCTAAAGAATATTCTTCCTGACACAAAATGTCATAACAGAACAGAAGGAGAAGGAAGAAACCCGGGTGGATTTTAACTTTCTTTCTTCAGAACCTTTCTTATTTCAAATAGAACATAATTACCAATATTTTCCACCGTAACACCACCAGTTCCAGTTCCTGTCTTACATTTAAGGCCAAATAAGGGAGACATCCTCTATGTTTGAGAGACGGTTTGGATCAACATGTGTCTTGTGCCTTTTTCAGCAGGTGACATGTTGTTTTCTAACATGAACATAAACAGAAGCTCTCATCTTTTCCCCTCATCTATTCCACATACACCAACCTGAGCTGTAAATATCTACTAAAACACCACATCTGACACATAAACTATTTATCCCTATTTAAGTAACATTTGCCCAAAAAAAAAAACAAAACTACAGAGCACAGTAGTATGTAGTCCACACTCAACGACCACCTACTGACTTCTTCTGTGGTGACCGCCACAATATCAACATTGACCCTCATGTATTGATTTTTCTAGGAGGAGTAGGGGAGTTACCCCCCCCCCTCTCACACACACAAACCAACACATTTGTCCCTTGCAAACATAAATGATTCGTGTTTATTTGCATATGGAGCTGAGGACGTGAGATCTGATCAGTCACGGTGCCAAGTGGGAACTGACGTATTTAGAAGTGTCCACTTGTGATCACATTACCTAAGAACTGTGTTAATGCCAAGGTTGAAGGCGACCGAAGGGCTCATGGTTGGTTTTGCTGTTTGTTTTGATCTTTTAATAGATTTTTTCCCCTGGTGTGTTGTGTGCAGATGACCTTTTTAAAAGTATGATACAGTTTTTACTGATGGTAATGAGCATTAGTCATACACATTTTAAAAAACTCATGGTTCGGTTTGATTATAAAGAGGATGTTTGTTTGTTTTTCATTCTAAACTGCAGCATTTTGATTTTCTTTGTAAAAAAAAAAAACTGATCATGGGGTAGATTTTTGATATTTAGTTTTATTTTTAATTGCTCAAGTTTCATTCGGTTTTCAGATTCATTAAAATATCTTTAGACATCCTCTGAGCGTAGACCATGTGATCCATACGCAAAGCATTATGGGCAGTAGCCTTGTATTCATGATGAACTCAAACGATTAAAACGATATATTTTTCCAAGACAAACGTATCATGAACAGGAGTTAAAAAGAACTGAGATCTCCTAAAACTCCTGAGATCAATAAATAAATCATCTGATTCATCAGATTCAATAACGATGATGTGAAGTGAACTGGTGTCGTTTCATACATATGAACTATAGTGATATAACAGCAGCGTAGCTCCGGTTCTCTGGTTGTTATTGTTCCTCCACCTGTGAATCAAACTTTAATCTCTGGTCACATGATGTAAATGTAACATTAGAGCAGATGTTGACTAGTTTTATTAGTCGTTATCGCTCCACAGTTAGCGTCTGCAGTGGAGACTAACATGTTACACTAATGAAGATTTGACACTTTAAGTCATTTTTCTTCCACGTTGGAAAACGATAGAAGTTTTATCCATTTCTCCGTGAGAACATCTATGTCCGTTGATAACACGTTCATGTCTAGTGCCGTTAATTCCCACAATGCTTCATATTAATTGGGGTGTTACATCAGTGTTAATGTCACATTGGCGAGCTCCATTCCCCTTCTGGTGTAGAAACAAATAAAACCTTTTTTTTCCAGCAGAATTTCCACCTTTCACGGTGAATAAATAGTCTTTTTTTTTGGGGTGGGAGCTCCAGGTAACTCTTGTTTCATTTTTCTGCTTCTCGTCTGTGATTGTGTCCCTGCAGGAGAGAACAGGAGTGCAGATGATAATGATTCAGGATGACCCCATGCCCACTGGAGCAGACAAGCCTCTGAGAATCACTGGGGATCCTCACAAAGTGCAGGTCGGTCTTAGAGGAGCTCGGTGTGTGTTGCTGTATTTTCAGTTTACACTCAATTTTACACATTTAATGCCTCCAGTCTTTGGCTCAAACATTTGAAAACCTTTTTTTTTTTTGTTTTCACTGAGTTTTGCTTAGTATACCGTGATTTAAAGAAATACGTTTTTCATTAAGATTTTTCAATCTTTTTTTTGTAGCAAGCCCTTGATCTTGTGGTGAAGCTCATCCGGGACAAAGACCAGGGAGACTTCAGGTCCGGCAGAGCGGACTTTGGATCCAAAATGGGGGGAAGCAGCCTGGATGTAAGAGCTTGATATTCAAACATTATAAAGTGGATGTCGCTCAGATTTATTACAGAAAGTTCAACATCTTTCCTTCTCTGAATTCTTCTCTCCGTCCTCATTGTCCAGGTGCTTGTGCCCAGATTTGCCGTTGGCATCATCATCGGTAGAAACGGAGAAATGATCAAGAAGATTGAGAACGATGCTGGTGTCAGGATCCAGTTCAAACAGGGTAAGAAGATAAGGGGATGGTTGACATGCAGCGGTTAACAAATAAATAGAAATAAATTCAGCCTCCTTTTGTTTACTCCGTTGATGGTTAAGGTGACATTTAGAAAGCGCTGCTCGACTCTACTCAGTCTGGTAGCAGACACGTTGTTTTCCATCACAGTTTGGTTCCTCCTCCACGTGAATGTGGTGAGTGGAGTCAAACTGCTGCGACGTCACGACACTAAAACATCAGTAAACATTAATGGACATGGAGGAGATGCTGTACTTGTTGCTGGGTTAGCTTACGACCAGGTAGCTACGACGATGGCTATCACTCTTGTCCTGTTTAAAAATGGAGCTTGATTATTTTGTTGACGCTCTCTTAACTCAACTGGCGTCTGGTCGCAGCTTGTGAAGACACTCCCTCTGACCAATCAGTGGCAGAGTAGGTACCAGCTACAATCCCTGATGGAAAACCAAAAAAAGCGAGTAGAGTCCAGGAGAGATGAGTCGAGTAGCGTAAGAACGGTATCGTGGAAAAACCGTTTTATTACAGTTGGTGAAAGTAAACATGCAGATTAAATGATAATGATAGTAGTCAAACGAGAAGATGAAACCGAACACCAGCAGAATTGTTACAATGATAATAACAGACAAAATCAGACGCTAATTTACAGTTAAACCTAAAAATTATTCAACTACTAAAACATTAGTAGGTTATGTCACAAAAACATGACTAAATCCCTTGAAATCATCACACATTTTGAGGAAATGTAGGTTTTATACTTTTTTAAATATTCTTGTCAGTGTCTGAGCAGCTCATAAACTATTAATAAAGAACAGCTGATTCAGTTATTCTCTAGTCAGTTTTTAGTTTTGGATGAAACAACAAAAAATGAAGTGAGGACGTAGTAGAAACAGTTTCACACTCAAAAATCTCAAATGACATGATAGGACACTAAATGTTAAAAACGGTTTGAGCAGTGAAATCTAAACCTGAATGACATTAAAGTTAGAAAACATCAGGATATGAAGATTTTACTTACTTGTAGAACTTGACAGTAAATATGTTCGTTTTGTATTTGTCCAGATGATGGAGTCAGCCCTGAACGAGTCGCTCAGGTGATGGGCCAGCCCGACCACTGCCACCACGCGGTCCATCTCATCAACGAACTAGTTCAAACAGCTCAGGTATGTGGGAGTAAATGCTGCAGAATGGAGGTAAATTTTTTTCCTAATCTCACCAGCAGACGTCAGCTGAGGGTTTGTGTCGTGTCAGTGGCAAACAGAATCCACAATCCCATCTTCTTCTTCTTCTTCTTCTTTTCATCGTCCTTCTGGTTCCCTCCTCGCAGGAGCGTGATGGATTCGGGGGAGTAATGGGCCGTCGGGGGCGAGGTGACGGTAACATGGGAGGACCTGCAGGACTGCAGGAGGTGACATATGCGGTTCCTGCTGACAAGTGCGGCCTGGTGATTGGAAAAGGTAATTAAAGTTTTTAGCGAGTTTTCAACACCTGTTGATCTTCTTCGTTTCTATGAGAAACTTTTTCTAATCATTTCATTTGTTTGTATCACATTTGTTATGTTATACACAGTCTTAATAAGAGTGTAACTAACTCAGCAGATTGTCCTTTTTTTTTCTTTTAATAACTGAACACCGTTTGGGCTCCTGCCACTGCGTGAAACTGATGAGGACCGAGGGGAGGGGGGGTAGCGAGTGACCACCCTCCTATTCTCCCTTCAGGGCTCATGTATACAGCACAAGTGGCATTCATTGGCTTCACTAAGGGCTTAATGATGGGGATAATGCGTGTAATGTGACATTAATTGTTAAAGGTGCATAATAACAGCCCTCAATCATGTGGAAGGCTGCCTGGCATCTAATGAGGGTCTTTCAGCCCAATAGAGTGCAGCGAGGGAATGAATAGAAGGAATTAGCTTATTGGCTATTCATGCCCACTCTATTGCCAGCTATTTAAAAGTCATTGACCATTGCATTGGAAGGAGATGTGAGTGTGTGTGTGTGTGTGTGTGCAGTATGTGTGCATGCATGTCTCCTGTGTGTGTGTGTGTGTGTGTGCCTGTGGTGGGCGGGGTCAGGGGGGGCCTCTTTACCTAAGATAAAAACATGGCAATAGAAATGTCAAGTGGCTTTTGTGCATGTAGTGGGGCGAGGGAAACAAATAAACCTGGGCGTTGCGTCCCCCTCTCTGAGCATTAGCATATGAAGTGAGCCAATATGGTGGAGATGGCGGTGGGTCTGGGTGCTGTCAGCCGTCCCTTAAAGGGTGCGGTGATTAATATCTTTACGATGCCATATGCAGCCCATTGCCCCTGTGTTTTGACCCACACACACACACACACACACACACACACACACACTGCTTGTGATGAATCAAACCACCCACCAACCTGCTCAGACTTTTATTTCCATCTCGAACTCGGTGTAAGATCCGCATGAAGTTTTGACTTAAAGATAAAATCTAAACTCAAGATTTTCCAGAACTTTCATTCGTTTCTTCAAATCCTCAGTTGCACATGAAGTTTGCTCAGTTAAAAATGTAAAAACAAAACTAGTGAAGGACTCAACATACTTATAATTCAGGGTTGGTTATGTACAATAGATGAAGATTCCTTGTGGTCCAAAAAGACCAGTAAGTAACCTGATATTTTAGACATAAACTTAAATTAATTGTGAATACACTATCTAGTACAAGTGGGATAAATATCACTATGATTTGATAAGATAATGTGACTGTTTTACAAAATTAAGTTGCCAAATTAATGATTCTTTAACTAAAACTGCTCAAATTAGTAAATTAAATGGGTTGTGATGAGTTCTGAACATCGGTTTTGTACTTTTGATGACATTTTTATGTTATTTTTAAGTTTTTCACACTATACAGTCCGTTCAGCATCATGTTTAAACCTCAGGCTACACTAAGTCTTAGTTTTACTGTTTATTAATCTCTAGATCATGTTCTCAGTTGTTTAATGTTGAAAAATATGATAAAATAACATCTTAACTTCCCAAAACTCCTGGTTTTGTTTTGGAAAACAAAGCCAAAAACTTTCTGATTCTCACTAAAATCCATTAATTGCCTTTAGTTGATACTATATAATGAGTTTTTCCACAGTCTTATTTTCTTGCGGAAAACTGCTGTTGTAGTAAATCTCCTCTGGTGTTATTTTTCCCTCGAGGCCTTTGCGTTTTTCTCCACCGCCACCAGCAGCTAACCAGTCCCTCTCCTTCGCTCTGAATGCCGTCACCAGTTGCACTTTTGTATCCCCTCCCTTTTTCTCCACCTCACTAAACCAGTCTCATTAATAAGACCCGTATTATCTGTCCTCACTACAGCCCAGTCCATGAAATGAATAGTCAGGGTCTTCATTGCTCTCTGCTGTCTGACTAGAAGAGCTCATAATGGCTTCATTAAGGCAGAAGTTTCATTTGGTTGACAATGGGTTAATGGCCCATGTGCAGTCTGTTGGCAGCATGGAATAGGCTACGGGAGGAGGAGAGGTTTTTGATGAGCGTTTTCATTCGGAGGTCAGCCAGGGTCATCCGAGTGTCAGCCACAAGTGAACAAATGTGTAATTGATGTTGGGACAGCCCCAGTGTCCCCCCGGGAAGCACCCTCAGCCCTTTTTCGTTCAGATGGGCATTGTGGAGGTGGAGGTAGGAGGGAGGGGGCGCCCGGCGGTGGCTGCGGCTATGGCTGTATCCCCCCCGATCACTCCCTCCTCTCATCACGGAGGACAACACAGAGTCAAGAATGAAAAGGGTAAAAGAGACAAATGATATCCCAGAAGGAGGATACGCTTCAATTTTGTCCCTTTTCTCCTGCCAGCTCCGTTTCATTTCTCCCTGCTGGTGTAATTGCTCTCCCCACACGTCGGGAAGCTGGCATCTGATGCAGAGGAGGGGGTGGCGTGCAGGAGATGTCTCCTTTTGTTTACCGATTTTGCATGGATGTTACCACAGAATGGTAGATAAGTGGTGGGACACATGCCACGCAGTCTTCACAAGGTAGCACAGCACTATCACGTCAGTTTAGTCCAGTGAGTCGACGCGATGAAGTCTGGTCTTCGTGTTGTAGAGACGGAAAAGATGTGGGTTCGTGTTGTCGTCTCAGTTGGAAACTCAATATCCATTGAGGGAATATTGCTACATTCATTATGTTTGTTGAAACACTGGCTGACATGTTGGTGGCAAACAGTTGCCTGTTTACACAACCAGCACATATTGAGCAACATTACTATTGATTTTAAAGTTGTATCCAGTGTTCGGGGCAGAAGTATGTGGCTCTTCAGCTGCCAAATGCTCCGCTATGTTCACCAGATGGCGGCTAATCTAGAAGATTGATATAAAGACATTCATTGTGGCCACTTTAAGGTCTTTTTTTCATTTGTTTCATCACTTCTTGATGCTTTTCCAGGAGGAGAAACCATCAAGAACATCAAGGAACAGTCTCGTGCCCACGTGGAGCTGCAGAGAAACCCGCCGCCCAACACTGACCCCAACGTGCGCATCTTCTCCATCCGAGGCACCCCGCAGCAGTTGGAAAAAGCTCGCCAGCTGATCGATGACAGAATTGGGGTAGGTGGTCGGGCTCCCCCCTCTCCCACCCTCAGCACTCTCCTAAAAACACTATTGTCTGGTCTGATATTCATGAGCACACATGTCAATGCGGGGAGCCGCTGGGGTGAGCGAGGCTGCCGTGGTCCTGGTGGCCGGCAGGATGTCACCAGAGGTTAAACATGAAAAATCCATCAAATGGACTTAATGGAGTGCATCAGCGGCCAGCCTTGCCCTCTGACCTTGCCTGTTGGCTCCCTTTAAACACAAGTGTGGTCTCTAAACTCGCCTCCTCTTCTTCTTCTCCTTTCTCTGCTCCAGGGCCCAGGAATGGGGAGCAACAACAGCTTTGGTATGAATCCCTACAACCAAGGACCAACCACTCCTCCTCAACAGTAAGGATCAGCTTCTGTCCTGGCGTCACAGTCTGATGTATTCATTCAGGTATTACTGCTGATAGAGACACGTTGTCGTCAGTAGTAAAGTTTATTTCTTTTCTAAAGTGGGCCTCAGACGTTCATGACTGGAGGATGGGGTACAACCTTTCAAATATGGCAACCTCAAGGCCAACAGGACCACAGTAAGTCATCACACCGCAGTTCAGACTTTTACCAGGTTTTCTAGAATAAATATCAGTTTAAATACGCAACGAATCAATCAATTTCCCCCAGCAGGATAATTGTAGCCAGTGTAGCCCGACTCAATGAGTTTGAATCATCGCTAAAAAGTTTCACTCAGACCACAAACGAGACCGTCCCACTCCCCTGTGGCTAAGATCCTATTTCCTGTGTGCACTCAATTTTTTTTTTTTTTTTAATTTGCCATCGATGGAAATCATTAGGAAGCATAGTTGCAGATGAGAGCAGAAGGTGGGAAAGAAAAGAAAGGGGGAAAAGCTGAGCTCACACTCGGTAACTGATGTGGCTGATGTGGCGTTATCTGTGTCTGGTTTCAGGTCACAATGGATCCCAGACGGCCCAGATGGACTGGGAGCAGTATTATAAGAAGCTAGGCAAGTGTCACTCAAAACAGAAGCAGCTTTATCTCACCGTCCTGATCAGTTTTTATTTAATTCTCTTAAACTTTCTCACATCAAATTGATTCATTTGAGTTTACCGACTGTTTTTAACTTTTACAGGCCAGCAAAACCAAGCCCAGAGCACTGCTCCTGACTACAACAAAGGTTGGGGTGAGTGCTTGTTTTATGTCATATTAAGAACAACAAACAGATTAGTAGCTAACCAGCAGATGTGATGTTTTATTCTTCCCTTCTGTCTCTTTAATTCTTCCTTCGCTGGTGTGTTTTCTCCCCTTCAGGCCAGACAGCCGGTCCTGGATCTCAGCAGACCTCTAATCCCGACTACAACGCCTGGGTTGACTTCTACAGGCAGCCGATGGCGTACTTCAACCAGGGCGCACAGCAGACACCAGCCCCGGGCCTTCAGGTGAGAGTCGACTCCGTCGCGACGTTAGAAGATAAACAAGTCTCATAAAAAGAGTTAAATCGAGCGTGTTGGTCTGTCAGTTACGCTATAAATCATCACGCACATGAAAACTTACGTCTTTTCTTTTGAAGGATCCGCTATAGATTTGTTATTTAAACTACAAAAAACTTTTTGCCGCAGCGTCGGTTGGATTTGAGGATTTCTGGTTTTTTTTTTTTTTTTTTTTTCTTTTTGTCTCATGTGATCATGAATCAAACATCTATAGTCTGAAGTTTTAGCTCCGAGAAAGTGAAACAAAATAAAGAGTCAGTTGATTTAGGGAAAAGTGATTATGGCGTGTTTTATTTATTTATTCTTTTTTGGAAACTTCCTTTAAACTTCAACTAAATATCAGTAATAAAGTGTTTTTTGTTGTTTTTTTTTTTTTTTCTACAGGATCATTAGAGAAGACGCTCGGGTTAAAGACTTGAATCACTGAGAGGATGATTTTTTTTTTTTTTTTTTTTTTTTTTTAACAGAAGGGGGTTCAAGATTTGCAACGCCTTGAAGACTTTTTTTCTTAGTGAGAAACACTAGCTGTAGAATGACTTATATGATAAAGTAATATTTCTAAAAAAAAAAAAAAAAAAATCAGGAACATTTATTTGTTACTAAATGCTTATTGTACACTGTTATTTTGGATAGACAGTATCTGGGATTCCTTTTTGGACTTGAGAGAGCTGTTTCGTTTTTTTCTATATATATTCCTGTCTTTGACTCAGATTGTAACGCCAAAATGAACCCGAGAGAGTTGTTGTATAACATTTCAAAAGGCAATATGATCTATTTTTTCTAGTTATGTTGAAATGAAACCATGATTATTATTATGTGCTTAGCAGTCTTGAATACATTGTTTTGTTTTTTGTTTTTTTGTCGTATTTGTCGTCATAAGATGTTTAAACAAAAAAAAAAAAGGTTGTCTTTTTTTTTTTTTTTTTTTTTTTTTTTCCTTTTACATAATTCAGTGAAATGAAACTGTGATGTTTTGTTACAGGAAATGTATTTTTTTTGTTACAAGGTTTAAAAAAAAAAAAAAAAAAAAAAAAAAAAAAAAAAAAGAAAGATAAAAGGATTAATGTCAGCCCAGTGGCAATAGTTCTAATTTAATTCCTGTTGTGCATTGTATGCTGTTTTTCATTGTCATTTTATTGTTCTCTGGTTTAAAAAAAAAAAAGGTGCAATATCTTATTTCACTTTTGAAACAAAGATGGGTTCTCTAATATTTTGACAGACTTTTAACTTGTAGTTTTAAGATGTTTTTTTTCTTTTTCTCAAATGGAAATGTCATGGATAATTTATTACAGTGATCTGATAGGATTTAGGGGGGATGTTGCAAATAGCTTTTTTTTTTTTTGCCTTTGCTACCTTGTAAAACTCTGTATATATATGCTCATATATTTGACTGTTAATTTAAAATATATATGTTTTCATATATATATAAATATATACTTATATTGAAAAAAAAATTATTGATTTTTTTCCTGCCATCAGTGTTGCAGGGGAAAAAAAAAATTGTCCCTCTTTTTTCTGTTTCTGTTTTCATACTGAAAATGTTCAAAGATTGTGAATGTGTGATTTGAAATTTGATGTTGCATCTTGTTATGAAGAAGACGAAGAAAAATAAGAAGTGGTAGATTTTTTTTTTTTTTTTTTGTGTACTTGTTGTGTATCTGGAAAAGTATTCAAGACTGCTAAGCTCTCTGTACTTCTACCTGTGTAATAATTAATGTAGTATTTTTATGTTTTAAGTATTATGATCAAAAACTCTTATTTGGTACCTCCCAGTTCACCAACGTCTCACTGAGTCCTGGACGTGGACTCAGTCAGACGTTGGACTCAGTCCAATGCTAATAACTTTTTAATTAATTAATTTTTTATTTCTTTGTGTGATCTAATATAAATGATATAAATGATGCATCATTATGGAAAAAATGATTCTGGTATTAACGTCATTTCTTAATGAAAAGGGATATAATTTCAAAAAAATGTCTAATTATGGTGTTTTTTTTTTTTTTTTTTTTTTTTTTTTTTTCCTCATGTGTACAGTTAACCATGTATTAAAAAAAAAACATCCAGACTACCTTTAATGTGTACTGTTAAGCTGATTGATTTTTCTGTTTGATGAATATTACAACAATTTAAATGTGTTTTGTTGTATTTTGATTCTATTTCAGCGCTACTGTGTGTGTGTGTGAGCGTGTGTGTGTGTTTATATACTAATAGATGATACATAGAGAATATACAGGCCAAACTGTATGTTTTTCATGTTTTATAAGCAGAAAATCTATATTTTCTATAGTCTACTGCCAGTTCTCAAATTCAAAATAAATTTTCCCGCAAGCATCTCTTGTGGTTCGAGTTACACACGTTCTTTAATTTAATGTTAAATGCAACATTTTCTCATTGTTACAGTTAATTACATGTAGATTTAACTTATTACTAACAGTTATAAACCTGTGTCTCTAAATGTTTTTGTCAGAGAAGATTGTTTTGTTTTTATTTGAGGGAAAAAAAATGTGTAAAGGAAAGTGATGAAAACGAGGAATGATGGTGTTTTTTGTTTTTAAAAGAAAAACAAACAAAATCTTCCACATCTGTCTGGTCTGAAGCCATGTTGAGTCCGTTCTCTGCTCCATATTTCTACGTCTTATTGCTACTTGAACGATCTGTTTAATATTTACGACCTTTTCCTTCTCCTCTCCTGTGAACTGTCTTCTCTTCAGCATCATCTCATCCGTCCGGCGTCAGCTCAGTGAGATGTTTCTCTCCACCCCCCCCGGAGCTCGTCCAGCTTTTGTCACTGCACATCTTTGCGCTCAGCGGGGAGTCGTCCTGCCACAGTGGACCCTGGACGGCCCCATACCGGCCCCAGCATTGATGCTGTGCAGCTGTTTCCAAATCCAGCCCTTGATTTTGATCCTCTTCCTTTAATTTTTTTTTTTTTTTCTTTTTTTAAAGTGCACCGTCCCCGTGGACACTTCTGACCTGGTGGTCCAACGTGTCTGTCTAATAATTTAGCTGTTCCAGGATCATTCACAGACTGAGGTATTCATTAATATCAACCGCTGGTGGAACCTTTTCTTCCTGTCGGCAGGAGGTTTAGCAACATCTTAACTGACATTTAGAATAACAAACCAAACAGTGCACCCTGTTTTTTTTTTATTTTTTTGAGGGGGGAGATGATGCTTGAAGGATTTATTTAATGATCAGGGACGAGTGGTGAAGCACAAAGGCTCAGGTATAGATTATTTTAGAGGTTATTTAGGCACCAACTGTGACTTTATTACTCTAATAAAATGCAGTCAAATCCAGCAAAGACTTGTTGACACGTTGGAAGGTAATTTTGAATAAAAATCTTAAAATTCAGATCAATTTCAAAAGATTTAAAACCTGTATTTGTAATGTTCTTTGTTATTTCTGATTTATTATATTAAAAGTTACTGTTGCTGCAGTTGTTCAGCTTCTGCAATATTCTGATTTGTTACAAATTAAATCTTTAGGAAGAGCTACAACATTAAAACACTATATTCATTTAATATAAACGGTTCATAAACTGTGGCTTGTTCGATGCATCACAGCTTCTTTACATCAATAAGTGGTTATTTCAGTTTCATTGATCTGTCTGATTAATTGTACATATTTATAATAACATCACTTAAAGAAGTGAATTAAAATATTGTTTCATATGATGACACAGGAATGATCCATTATTACTGATGCATTAATGTTTAAAGCATCAATTCAGGGTAATTTTATCTATTTCATTTTAATCATTTGAATGTGTAAAGTTACTAAAGTTGATTATATAAAATAAACCTAATATATTTTACAAAATCTATTGAATAAATGTGAATTGACACTGATTAAAAGGGAAGAAAAAAACATTTTTACACTTATTTTAAAGTGTTTTATTATATTTAATGAGTTTGAGTATCACGTGATAATAAAAAAAACAGTTTTATTATTTAATATATTAGTGAATAAAGTAAATTTTTTTTGTAAATTATGACACAAACAGAAACATAAACACACCTCCTCCACATCAAGCAGGTGTCCTGTCCAACAAGAGAGAGAGAGAGAGGAGGAGGAGGAGGAGGAGGTGGGGGTGTTGGTGGAGGAGATGGAGGGGGGGTTAAAGGAGAGGGAGGAGAAAAAAAAAAGCTCTTTTAGGAGGAGGGGGTCTCCAGCAGCAGCCTCAGCCCCTCTCACCTTTGCAACAGATAAGCCGATCTTCAGTATCCTCCACACTGTGGCAGCTACCTTAATCTGTTTTTAATGACCCTGCGGAGCATCCCGCGAGACTCCGCACTCTTTTTTTCCCTCCCAGCTGCTGTGTGTGTGTGTGTGTGTGTGTGTGTGTGTGTGTGTGTGTGTGTGTGTGTGTGTGTTTTCTTTCCCTGTAGACTTGTGTCTCTTAATGTAACTAAACATTTAAATATATATTCAAATTCTTAATTCTAAGGACCAAAGACTAAACTAAAAAAAACTAAAATAACAAAAATAAAAAACGTAATGATCCAGTGATTTGTCTTTAAAGTTTAAATGGTTCCATCTGTTTTCTTTCTCTTTTCCTCCAGGCTGCTCGTTTCTCTCCTGATGAGCGTAAACTCTTCTATTTATCCACAAACAAATGCTTTTCTTTGATAAGTTTCCCAGCAGCTCTTTGACATAAAACAATTACCGCTTTCTTTGCGCAATAATTGTCAATCATCCACGTTAAATTGATAAGCTTTAAATGGACAGAATAATAGCTTAAATTGTTTTACAATAGAACAGCTAAGCAGGATGATTTGCTATTGCTGACATGCCCGCGGCTTTACCAGCTCCACATAATGCCATAGGTTAATGCATAAATAAGCAAATCAAATCCATGCGTTACCCCAATTCAATTCATTTAATTCCTCTTTAATAAAGAAGCGGCCCCACCCCCCTGTCCCCTCCGCTATTTACCTCGGATTTGTGCGATGAATGCTATAAATGTAAATCAATCTAGATGAGAAAGAATCCCATTGAAAGAGCAGAGAAATTTCATCTGGGAAAAGGAGACAAACGTAGGAGGGGCCCGCTCATAAAAAGCAGCTGTTTCACAGTAATCTTTTTTCGTGCCCTGTCACTCACCTTGCCTTTTCACTATCTCTGCAGCTCAAAAAAAAAAAAAAAAAAAAAAACCTCTCCTCTATTGTATTTAGTTGCCATATCTTCTTTCCCATTACACTGCCATAGTCCATATTCGTCCAGAGAAAGAGAGAGAACAACTTAGCCCGGTTTTTTTTTTTTTCGGACAATCCCCTTGTAGTTGTTGGAGTGAAAAGAGGAGTGCATGGATGTCAAATTGCCCTCAAAACACCATGAAAGATTGATTTGCAGCACTTTTCAGGGCCCTGACATTACTTGGAGGGGAGCTGAATAGGAAACCTGTGAGCCGGGGATGGAATAAAGATGTCCTCTCTGCTGGAAAAGAAGGAAAACTGCCCATTTAGCCCCCCAGTCCATCAAACCCCGAAAAAAAAATAGGCAAGAGAGGAAAAAACACAGAAGACTGTGACTATAAGAGAAGAAAAGGGCCGTAGCCTATATACTCATCGAAACCTTGTCACAATACCGAGGAGGGGGCTCCAGAAACATCCATGAATATTAAACCGCTTACCTCAACAAGAGCTGGAGAAAGAAGAAAAAAAAAAAAAGTGAACCCACGTCAAAGCAGCTTTGCATTTTTTGCATGTGAACAATACTGAAGAAAAAAAAACATCGACCTTGTTTCCATTCTTGTTATATTCCCGCGCTAACTCCTCACACACACACACACACATAAAAATTAATATTACCACCACATGAATACGAAATGCATGAGAAAAAATAGACGAGCAGCTCCCAGACTCAATGACCCACTTCTGTTAAACATCATTTAAATCAATTAAAACTGGCTACAAATCCTCTTTTTTATGATTATTATTATTCTTTCGTTAAATTTAAAATCATACATTTGGCCCAAATTCTTATTTTTTTAATATAAATTAATTTTTTAATGATTTTTTTAAACTTCTTTTTGATACATTTTTCGATCTAATTTTTTTTTTTTTTTTAATAGTTTTTACTGTCATTTGAACTCCTCGTGATGCGTTTGCAGATCTGCGTAAAAATAATAAAATGTAAATAAGAAATGTTGTAATAAATTAAAGGCCACTAAAATAAAGTTTTGGCCTCCCCCTTCCTCCCTCTCTCCCTCCCTCCCTCTCTCCTCTTGCGCCTCCTGTGCGTTTTTAATGTCTCCGCTGGTCTGTGTCGGTGCAGCAGGCAGGTCCACACTGTGAGGGGTGTGTCATTAATAAGTAATTAGACAGGGGTCACACCAGCCACTTATATAAAGAGACCCCTCACAGGCAGGGGAGGCAGCTTTACGCACAGTCAGTTTGGAGCAGGAGGACGGACTGAGAAGCAGCTCTGTGTGTCCACTCCTACTTCTCGGCTTCTTCTTCTTTTTTTTTTTTTTTTTTTCTTTAAAAAAAAAAAAACAATATTATTATTATTATTTTTAAGTTTCGTTTGTCTTTTTGCCAACATGGGCTCCGTGTTACCCGCCGACGCTTTGGCACTCAAGTCTGGATTTAAGTGTCCGAGCCGCTCGCTGTCGGACGTGATCACCTCAGACATCCTGCACAGTTTCCTGTACGGCAGGTGGAGGAACGTGCTCGGTGAACACCTGGCGGAGGAGCGGCAGAACGGAGGAGGTGTTGGCGGCGTTGGCGCAGGCAGCGGCTGCAGCCCCAAAACTGCGTTCACCGCCGAGGTGCTGGCGCAGTCTTTCGCCGGAGGTAAGCTCACCTGGTGCTTCACTGTTTGTGTCGTTTTCATGTTTGAAACTTTCTTTTTTATCTCTATTTATGTTGCACAATTTTGCCAAACCTGTGCGTAAAACTGCGTAATTTTTTGGCACAACAGATAACGGTTTGATTAGGTTCAATAAAACAGAATAAATATATATTTTTACCTTTTCTTTAAGTGTTTGTACAATCTCCTTCCACACTTGTGTCACTAAAAATCTCTGCATTCCCATTTTCTTTCCCAACGTGACAGTCAGATTTTGACACTTGATATCCTCGCACATATTTGGCAGAAATAAAACTTTCCTCAAACATTTATCTCTTATTTCACAAACTTTCTTTCTCACTCACTTGTTGCTGTTTTTCCTGCTTTTATTTCGAGCCATTTAACGCGTTTAACCCTTCCCGAGCCGCGGGGACCTGGCCGTTTAGCGGCGTGTTTAGGCGTGTAACTGCCGCTGATTGAAGGACGCGGGGCATTAAATTCATTTGGTTAACTTTGTGCTTGACCTGGGAAAGTTTCCACTTAAACCTCGAGCGGAGAAAGGTTTCCTTTCTTTGAGATGTCCCGGGTTTTTATCCCGCATTCATCAATCTCCGGACAGTCTCTTTTCCTCTCTTGGCAGCTATGGGGCTCCGGAGCTTTTCTCTTTCTCTCTCCTTAAAAGATTTGCTGTTCCTCGCATAATGCACCGTGAAGGCTAAATCTAATGCTATTCATTGCATGTCAACCATTTAATCGCCTTTCCATTTTTTTGTTGCAGAAATTCCTCAGTCTTTTAAACAAGTCCTCGTCTCATTCAGCGCAAATTTATTGCTACAAAGTTCTTAAAAGGATAATGAATTTGGAATTAGCCGTTTCTTTTCCAGTAAACTTTAATGAATATCACATCTGAAGCATGACAAATTGCTGGACCCTGGGCAATAGAGGACCATTTAACCCCTATTCAACCGGGCTTTTTTTTCGCAGACTCAAATAAAAAAAAAAAATCTTTGATTTTGACATTAAAGAATCGCACGATCTTTTTCTTTTCTTCTTCTTTTTTTTTCTTCTCTCCAACCTTTTCTGATGCGGATGAAAATGCTTTCCAAGGGGGTTTCTCTGCACAACAAAAACTTTCAATTCAGCCAAGATAATCGAATTAAACGGAGGATAAGGTGTAGCTTAATATTTCGTGACTAAAATAAGATTCAGTCCATTTGCTTCTTTCAGGACTTTTTTTTTCTCTCTCTCTCCTTTGGCATCTACTCACGCTGTCTTGATATAATTCACTTTCTATTTTAACTAAATTATATTTATGTGCAGTTTTTACTCATGCACATTACTTTACATTTACTTACATCTATTTATTTATTTTTTAATTTTTATTTTTTGCAGAGGTGCAGAAGTTGTCCAGCTTGGTGCTGCCCAGTGAGGTGATCATCGCTCAGAGCTCCATCCCTGGAGAAGGTCTGGGAATCTTCTCAAAGACCTGGATCAAAGCTGGAACCGAGATGGGTCCATTCACCGGGAGAGTCCTGTCTCCTGAACACGTGGATCTGCTGAAGAATAACAACCTGATGTGGGAGGTGAGTTGAGATTTATGTCGTTTGTAATTAAATTTATACAAACAGTTTGAATATGTTAAGACATGAAATGGATCTGACCCTTTACTCTCTTGACTCTGACTCTTCAGGTGTTTAATGAAGACGGGACTGTTCGTTATTTCATCGATGCCAGTCAGGAGGATCAGCGCAGCTGGATGACTTATATTAAATGCGCCCGGAACGAGCAGGAGCAAAATCTGGAAGTGGTTCAGATCGGCAGCAGCATCTTCTACAAAGCTGTTGAGGTGAGAATAATTAACACAGTGTAACTGATAGCTCTGTGGGATTTTATTTAAGGCCAGAAAAGTGTAAATGTCCTTTAGAACAGCGCCGCCTGTTGGTTAGAAGGAGAATTGAACTTGTTCTGACCTTTGACCTCTTCTCTTCCTCTCACAGACCATCCCACCAGACCAGGAGCTTCTTGTCTGGTATGGAAACACACACAACACATTCCTGGGAATCCCTGGAGTTCCTGGAACAGATGAGGAGCATCAGAAGAAAAGCAGGAACGGTGAGTAGTTTTATGGATCAATTTTGGAAAAATCAAAATAGGTTACCATCTAAGAGAAACTGAAACTGAGAGCCTTAAATAATCTCCACCCATCTTGTTTCTTTTCCTAGATGATTCCCACTCCTGTGAAAGCTCTTCGTGCTCGCCCTCCTCCTCCTCCACCACCACCTCAGCCGGTCGCATGCGCTGCGTCATCTGCCACCGCGGCTTCAACTCCCGCAGCAACCTACGCTCCCACATGCGCATCCACACCTTGGACAAACCGTTCGTGTGCCGCTTCTGCAACCGACGCTTCAGCCAGTCGTCCACGCTGCGCAACCACGTGCGCCTCCACACGGGCGAGAGGCCTTACAAGTGCCACGTGTGTCAGAGCGCCTACTCACAGCTGGCGGGCCTCAGGGCGCACCAGAAGAGCGCACGGCACAAACCGGTGGTGTCCAACACTGACGTGCCCTCCCAGGTGTCTCCACCTCCTCCACCACAGATCACAACCATGCCTCACCAGCACCAGATGCCACTGGTGCACCACATCCCCACCATGGTGCTATGATGACACACACACACACACACACACACGGAGAGGGACAGTCACACACAACAACGTTGCACTTTAGATCTAGAGAGCTGTAGTGGAGGAGTAAAAGGAAATAAACAAGTTGATGTGATAGTAAAAACATCTCACAAAGACATTTTAAACATTTCGTTTTGTTTTGTTTTGTACTGATTGTTTCTTTGGCTATCATGTGATCAAGATGTTTTGTATTTAATCATCACCAGCTCAGGTGAAAAGTACTTTCAGTTTGTGAGTAGAAACTAAAAGGGATGTGGCCGTTGGTGTACATCATTTCAGCTGCATTGTTCCACACTGTAAACTGAAATTGTCACTTTAACCTTGTACAGACTGTAATGGAGACATGTGTAATTGTAAAATTGTATTGTATGCTACTGTACATGTGAATGTAAATACATTTGTGCTTTCTTCTATTCTAAATAAATGATATGATATTAAATACAGCACGATTTTCAATTCGCTTCATTTCTTAAATATATATAGATATAGAATATCAGAATAAACTGATGATTCTTTTAACTTTTGAGTAAAACTTTAACTAATTTTCCAAATTGTCCATCTTAACTCTTCAACTGATAAGTTAGGAAGAACTTGTGTCTTTTTATTTCAATAAAACTGTTTTGAAAATTGATTTAAAGAAGTTTAAGTTTGAACCTTTTGCTCATGAGGGATAAAGAAACATCCATATATTTTTATAATCTGTGTATTTTATTTAACATATTTTAAAAAGTCTCCAAGTTTGTTGTATTTTATTTCTTCTTTCTTGGAGTTTCCTGTTATATGTTTTGGTTTTAGACTAGATTATAAAAGTGACTAAATACGTCTCATAATCACACAGAAAATGGTTAAATATCTAAAACATTTAGTGTCATTTTTTGATGAGAAGTTTCCAGTAATTAGCTGTTAATTTGTTATAATCCTGCAGTTTTTGTTTCCTCCACATGATGGCGCCAGTTCTCCATACAAAAACAGAAAAAGTCTCAAAATAGAAAAAGAAGAAAAAAGAATAAAGATGAGTAAATGACACAGATCAAGATGATCTCGACAACCATTTATTTCATTTTTGATGTTATTTTATTTATATCTGTTACATTCAGTTTTCTGAGTTACTGCTGCAGTTGTTTTTTTTATTATCAGACATTATCCAGCTTCCTAATGAGGAGTTTTCAGACAAATCATCATTATAACAACTGCAGAGTAACACAGACTGATACACGAGTGACTACATTTCACAGATAAATGATTAAGGCCACGGAGAAAGAGCGTCTCCTCCTTCCATCTTGTTGGGAGGAGGAGGAATTGTGCTTGAACTCTGCTTCCCACACTGAGGAATGACTGTCCACACCTGTTGCCCTGCACCGTGATTAAAACAAACAGATTAAACATCAAAATGATGTAAATCGTCAAAAGAATAGAATAGAAAACACAGCATCATCAGAGACAATGAGACTCACTTTCAAACTGGTACGGACATCCAGCTGTTATGTTATTCTTTGATGAACATCTACAGCAAGAAAATATCCAGTTTGCCAAACGGCGCAAACCTGAAGATAAACAGTGTGAAACAAACAAGAATCATTTATCTGTTTGTGTTTTCTACTGAGACAATGTTGCATCAGGTCTTTAGGTAACGTGATCAGACCCGTATCAGGTTTAACATCTCCTGTTTAAACACGATCCTACGATACTTTTTCATGTTTTTATGACTTTATTTAATGTAAATCATCATCGTGAATATATGAAGAGTTAAAAAAAAATAAAGCTATCTAATGAGAAATAAACAGTTTTATCCATATATGCATACAAAATAAAATAAAAAACGTGTACATAAAACATGTTTGCTACTAAACTATATGTTTAAAACATAAAAAAAATCTTCTCACTCACCAGATATTATGAGTCACAGCATCACTTCACGATATTTTCTTTACAGGTTCATGTTGAAGTTGAGCTCAGAGTCAGTGATATGATGAGTTCAGTGACACTACAACACAATGACACAGCATTTACTCCACTGACTGATGCTCACTGAGTCAACACACACATGATGGAGGTATAGTATTACTGGTTGAGAGATTATATTACTCTTCACTGTGAATAAGATCAAAACAATGTGAGTTTAGTATAAAAACCACAATAAAAAATCATATTATTTCATTATTTTCATGCACATATAATAGTTTATTGGTCAGACCACAACAATAATAGTAAAAAATCACTGAATAAAGTAAAATAATACTGGTTTTGCTTCTATTTTATTGGTTTATATATATATATATATATATATATATTATTTAAAAATATTGCAATTTCTTAATTAAAGATTAACCACTTGTTAAAACAAATTATATCCTAGAAAACAAATACATTATAATGTATTACAATCAACTGATATTAGATTAATTAAACATAATAAATAAATTTAAATAGATTTAATTTTGCCTTTTTTAAATATATTATTACTGTATAGTATTTAAATCTTTTTAATGTGGTTTTAGTTAGGGAGTTAAGGAGATGGTGGTTGATTTCAGGAGGAAAAGAGCTGCGACCTGAGCAACAGACTGGACTGAAGAGACAACGTCAAAGATGAGTAGACTATTATCTGAGGAAGCTCAGATCCTTCAGCGTGTGCAGTAAGATGTTGGAGATCTTCTACTAGTCTGTGGTTGTTAGTGTCATCTTCATAGAACATAAACTGGAGAGGTTTGAGTCAATGAGAGACAAACTTCTCTCCATCACTGATAATTTATCTCATCTTCTTTATAACATAGTATAGAGACAGAAGCTCCTTCTCCAACAGACTCATCCAGCTCCACTGTCACAAAGAAGAGTTCAGGAAACAGTCCCTACCTTCTGTAATTTTAAAGTCAGATTTGTGTGAGAGGTCAACACACTCTGGTTTTCTGTATTAATGTGTTTAACCTATCTATCTATCTATCTATCTATCTATCTATCTATCTATCTATCTATCTATCTATCTATCTATCTATCTATCTATCTATCTATCTATCTATCTATCTATCTATCTATCTATCTATCTATCTATCTATCTATCTATCTATCTATCTATCTATCTATCTATCTATCTATCTATCTATCCATCCATATCCATCCATCCATCCATCCATCCATAATATCTTTAAAAATACTATATTACATATTAAATCAGCATCAACAATAACAGCAACAACAATAACAATAAATCTACTACTAATAATAATAATTAGAAGAAAAAGAAGAATGAGAATATCTCTATTTGATAGAAACAATGATATCAGTTTATCTGGATCGATTGAGTTGTTCTTGCTGTAGCGACTCTGTGATCTGCTAATCGAGCCTTCTGGGAGATTGTTGTCATTTCTGTCACGGCTAGCCGTTAGCATTAGCTAGCCGTTTGATTTTGCTCCTCCAACATACTTTGCTCCAGCAGGTGAGTCTCACTTTATGTCAGTAACTTTACATTAAATAAAAACTGATTATTATATTCAACCAACGCGTAGGTTTTATTAGTAAAAGCGTCTGTCGTCAAAATTAAATCGTCAGACGTTGTTAAAAGTTGAAAACAAATGTCAACCAACGGCTAGCTTAACGTTAGCTTAACAAACGTCTGTAGCTAGCTTAACTTCATTTATGGTTAATAAACAAACTCAAAACACCTGCTCGTTATTGTGCATCTATCTTATTAATATTTAAATAAATCAACAGTGAGGTTGTGTAGTTTATTATAGTAGTTTTGTTTAATTTATTTAATGCACGACAACAAAAAAACACCCATGTTAGGTCATCTTAAGTTAACACGGTGGTTTTAGAGCCGCTAGCTAACACTTCTGATTTATTATTTAAGTTTATTTTGTATTAAATCCCTCATGTTACACAGTCTGGTTCTGGTTTTAGTCGAGGAGATGCCACGCTAACATGGCTCTGATCCAAACAGCATTTAGAAACACGCAGAGGCTTTTTTTTTTTTTTGTTTTTGTTTTTTTTAAGATTAGTGTCCATCCACTTACACGTGTCATATTTATAAAACTCAGTGCAGCTCAGTTCAGGTTGTTGGTCCATCTGTAACACACACCAGTAGAGTAAACCTTAACTTGTCAGTGTCATGTTATAGAGGTGTGGCCTCAGGTTATTTCTGGACACACATCCAGAAAATGTCACTGACTTGACAGTGTTTTCTGCACTTTTTTAGGTACAGCTAATTAACATTAATTGGTCTTTTAATTTAAGGTTGCAATGTTTTTATTAACTGTATTTTTGTACAGTTAATGAACAGTAAGTACAACAACTGTTACAGTAAACAATAAATAAAAAAACTGCACAGCCCATATTGTTTTAATTGGAATGTAAACATCAGTATAAGGGACAACAGTACTTTTACTTTTAATACTTTAAGAAACTAGGTTCTTGATTTTAAATGTACTTAAAGTAAATTACTGGTTGTCTGTTCATGTGCTTAAGTATTTGGTTTCAGTATTTCCTCCACCACTGATATGAGCAGATGTTTCTGGTAATTTGTTTCAGTACACTTATATTAAGTGTAACAGGAACATAAACTACATCCTCTAATTTAATTACATAGTTGATGTAAAAGAGGATTTAAAGCAGGACACAGTGTACCTAATAAACTGACAACTGATTATTTAATCACAGTTCAGTTTGTCTTATATTTTCATCTAAACTAAAAAAAAAAAAAAAGTATTTTCTCAATGTGACAATAATTAAAACTGTATGTGCTTATTCTTGTTTTCTCTTATAAAGAGACAATGATCTGTCAGAGTTAAATGTATATAAACATATAAATGATTATATCTGATATGGATTAAACTAGCTACAATCATGACAATTGATTGTTTCCATTTATTTTTAACTAAAGTTACCAGAATGTTTTGTTCTTTTAGCTTCTCAAATTTCAATAATTGAAGTTCAAATCTACGTAACAGGGAGGTTTAATTTGCTTCCTCGTAACATCACACCCTTGTACTTATGTCGTGTGTGTGTGTGTGTGTGTTTTGTACAGGATGATATTATGGAGTATAGCCGAGTTCTGCCAGACAGCCTGGTGTTGGAGATCTTCCTGCGTCTGCCTCACGATGCTGTGCTGAGAGCTGGTCTGACCTGCAGACAGTGGTTGGCTGTCTCTAGAGATGAGTTCCTGTGGAGGGAGCTGTTTTACAGCTACTACCGTATCCCCCGCTCTGTGCCTCGGCACCCGGGTAAGAAAAGAAAAAAAACACACTGTGTCTATAAATGATAAAGGCTGAGTGAAGAAGTCTAAATAACCTTTAATCTGCCTCCTTCTCTGCAGCGTCTGTGTCGTGGTACAGGGAGTTCAGACGTCTCTTTGACTGTATCCCATGTGTGGAGGTTCAGACGCTGAGAGAACACAGCGACCAAGTTCTCCACCTGGCTTTTTCTCACAGAGGTCACAGGTTCTCCTCCTGCTCAAAAGACTGCACTGTAAAGGTCAGAATTAAAGCTTTATCTGTTATACCAGTGTGATAAGTAATTGCTTCCACTATTTGGATATTTACAGGTCAGTGGCAAAGTAAGTAACAAAGAGTGAATTGTAAACATTAGATTAAAATATTAAACACTGCTTCTAATGTTAAATGTAGCTAAAAATAACGTAGTGTTTAAGTCACATTAGCCGCTCAGTCACTATTTATACACTCAGTATTTTTTCGTTTCTCTGAATTACGTGGTGTGATGTTATTTTTCCTTTATATTTCTCGTTTTCAGATCGTTTTATAATCCGATCTGATAAAAATGTGTCACCGCCAGCTGCTGTCATCATCTACTTACTCATTTCTAAACTTGTCCTCTTGCTTTTCTTTTCAAACAGCTGTGGGACACTGAACGGCCAGATGGTAACATCTCATTGGTGCACAGCTCCAGCATGCGCCAGTTCAACTGGGGCTACACCCAGTTCTCTCAGTTCAATGCCGATGACAGTCTGCTGCTTGTGTCTGGTGTTTACCTGGGACCACACCACTCGTCTTCTGGGGAAATTGCAGTTATCAGTCTGGGTAGATATATAAAAAAAAAAATTCCACACTTTCATTGTTTCCTGTTTTGGAATTTTTTTTTTTTTTTTGCAAAGCCACTGTCACTAACATTAGAGATTAATCCTTTATGAAATGTGTTCAACCTCGTTAATGTTGTTTTCTTATAAAACAACATGTGAAAACACATGTGAACTCTCTGCAGTAGATGTCTGTTCTTCCTTTTCTATTCATTACAGAGAATTACACGCTGTTGTCACGAGTGAGGAACAAGCCGTACGATGTGTTCGGCTGCTGGTTGAATGAGACTCACCTGATCTCTGGGAACCTGCACTGGATTGGCAACATGACCTCCTGCTCTGTGCTGTGGCTCAATAAAGCTTTCCAGGTGAGAACCACCGCAGCAGATAATCCTAAAAATCAGCAGCACCTACAGGAAGATATTCTTTGACTCTCGGACACCGTACGAATATAAGACGATGTATAAATTTAATTACAGCAATGTCAAATTAAAATGAGTTAGTCACCACATCCTGTTACAGTTTTTTTTCAGTCGCTAACAAGCACAAGTCCAACCAAATGTCACATTTTCAAACCTCTTAATACAATGTGCACAGCATCGGTCTGTTGTGGTCGTACCATTCACAAATTTCATGGCGTTTTTTTACACAATATGCAGTAAGTCAACACATTTCTACAATGCTTAAATTTTCTTAACAGACAAGTTCTTCCCACCACAAAAATTATGGGTCGTTTTTTGTCTTATTTACAAATGTTAACAAACCTTAGCTACAGTATAAAACCTCTACTTCTGCAATAATATCAGCTCGAAAACAACACATTAGCTCAAAAATAACTTTAGCTCTGCATGGAGGTGGAAAGTTTATGACCATCGGCCACATGACCAGATGTCCCTCCTGGATGCCACGGGCGCTGGCTGCAGGGACATGGCAGTTGAAGACTGCCAGGAGTTGATCCGTCATACCAAGCGGATTTATCCCAGGTGTCGCTTTGGATAACATCAGATGTAATGTTGACGAAAACATGTGGCCGAACCCTGAGGGTCGCGGAGATTAGATACTTTTGTGCTTTTTTTTTTTTTTTTTTTACAGTAATTCTTTTGAGTTTTTCCCCCTTTTATCTGAGCTTTTTTGTTGCTGTTTTTTGTGTGTACGCTCTTGTATGTTTCATGTACATGTTTACTGTAACTAATTCAGTAAAACTGTTTCTGTTGTATCATACTGTACGTGCTGGTTTTATGTTTTGCATCTAGTTACAACAAAGTCTTTGTAGTTTTTGTAATGCCAACAATTGCCAGTATTATGAAGACTGGTGCACTTTGATTGACTGTGAACTTGTGAACTGAAAACATTTGTTATTGTTTGACAGAATAATTTCATTTTGAGTCAGATTTCCAGTGTTTTGGTAAAGTTAGTGTGCACAGAAAAATCAAGAGCTAGTATATATTTAACAAAATGTGTTTTTGAGAAGAAAATTAACCATTTGGCCAATTGTGTTTTGTAGGTGCATGTTTGTGTTAAGAGAAAAAGTATCTGGGTAAGCTCTTGTTAGCGATTGAACAAAAACTGTAAATCTTTTCTTCTCTGCGGCAGGATATTGAATCGGAGAACGTCAACGTTGTCAAGCGCCTTTTCAAGATCCAGAACATCAACGCCAGCACCATCCGCACCGTGATGGTGGCTCACTGTCGGCGTCACGACAACCCAGACTTGGTGCTGGACTACGAGGCCCAGTCCCAGGCTCAAAGGCAGAAAGGGCCTCAGCAGCAGCACCAGCCTCTCCTCTTTGACCTGGGAACCTCCGGTAGTGAGGAAGACGAAGAAGAAGAGGAGGATGATGAGTGTCAGAGGGAAGCGAAGTTTCACAGACCACCCAGTTCCCGTTTCCACCAACCCACCATTTCAACCCTGAAGCAAGTTTTACAGGTGAGCTAACAGTTCATCTTTTTTTTTTTTTTTTAAGTGATGATGTTTATCATTAAGCCTCGTTTTTGTTCTTTGTCTATCTTCTCAGAATCGTAAAAAGGTAGGAGCCAGGGAGCTGGAGATCGAGACCCACGTGGCGCAGGTGATGGGAAGAGCTCACACGAAAGCACCGGACCCCAGCCTCATCGAGCCGTCGGCGCCCGGCGACGGAGAAGACAAAACATATTTACTCTTCACCACTGGCAGCCTTACGTACTCCCCTCACCAAATAGGTACGTTGTGTTTTCAAGCAGATATGATGCAAACATGAAATATCTCACGTGGTGGTTGCTCTTCCTTTCCAGGTATTAAACGGATCAAACCTGACCAGATGACAACTTGTGGTCCTGTTCTTGGAGAAGAGCGGAGTTCAGACGAGTTTTTTGATTCCTTAGACCACGTCATCGATATCCACGGACACATTATTGGCATGGGCCTTTCTCCAGACCACAGGTAAGTACATGAAGACACGCTGTAGATACTAAATATAGAAAATACACTAAATGGCCACGTAATATCATGAACCTAAAAAGATTAGATAAGGGGTTACGATGCATCATCATTAAAAGAACAAGCAGATTACAGCTCTTTCTTTTCTTGGATCAGATATCTTTACGTGAATAGCCGGGCTTGGCCGGCCGGATGTGTGATCTCTGACCCCATGTCTCCACCTCCCATCGCCGAGGAGATAGACCTGCACGTCATCGATCTTAAGAGTTTGAGGGAGGAGAGAAGGAGTCTCCGCGCTCACCGAGCGTTCACTCCGAACGATGAGTGTTTCTTTATCTTCCTCGATGTGAGCAGAGACTTTGTAGCCAGGTGAGTGTCGGACCGCGTTCGTTTTAATGTTTTGATGTTTTAATGTTGGTGATTTCATGTTTTCCAAACGATGACTAAGCTGTAGCTTGTATAAACAACATCTATGGAACAATGTGGTTAAGTTATTTACATAATGATACCCGATATGTGTATAAAAGTGCACATATGTAGATACCAGTGTCAACATACAGTGTGTTATAGGGGATTTACCAAGATTGTTGAGTCACAGTGAAAATATAATGTTGGACAAATGGTCACATTACTCATGACGATTTAAATATCAACCTTTGTCAAACAAAGCTTTACAATATAAAGAATTACATCCAAAGACCAAATTTACACGCTCTGTGCTTTTTAATTAGTCATTAATATGTCGTGTGTGTTATTTACTGTCTTGAAGCAGAACGGCAAAGGAAAATCTGGCAGCTAGGTTGTAATCCAAATACTTTCTTGGCTTTGATCGATTATATTCCACAATGATGATTCATTTTTTAGTGACTTAGAGAAACAAAGAAACAAAGTTAAGTAGTATATTTGATTTTGGGGACTTTTGGTTCACAAGGACAAAATAAGATAAATCAGTTTGGATTCTGGAAACTTTGTAAAAGTTGTGTTGAGTCAGGTAAAGATCAAAACATGCCTAAAGTAGCTACCGCAGCCAAAACTTCCCACAGATTCAACCGTCTATTTTTAAGGGTTAACTAATAACGAAAGTAAACAGCTTTTGTAGCTTTAGTACAGACTGATCACAGACTTTAATCAGCAGAAGGCTTAACTCATTAATGCTTCCACCCTGTAGTGGAGCTGAAGACAAGCACGGCTACATCTGGGACCGCCACTATAACATCTGTCTGGCACGTCTGGCGCACGACGACGTGGTGAACTCGGTGGCGTTCAGCCCCGCTGACCAAGAGCTGCTGCTCTCTGCCAGCGACGACTCGACCATTAAGGTATGGCGTTCACCGCGCATGGTCCGCCTAGCGCAGACCCCCGCACGGCCACCGAGGCCACGCAACCTCCTGTCGTCCTGGCTGCTCTGCAACAAGAACACGTCTGCTAGCAGTGTCAATGGAAAACCATGAGTCAGGTTGGGAAAACACAAAGAGTGGGAGAGAAGTCGGAGAGGAAAGTTTGACCTTTTTCCTCTGTGGTGTGAATGCATATATACACTCCATGTATATGTACAGTGGGGTAACAGTCAGTGATTTTTTTATTTTTATTTTTATTTTTGCAAGAGCTCACACGGTCTTGTGACCCACAACGATGCTCTGCAACTTCAGCTGACGAGGAAATGAGCTGATGGATGTGACTCAGGGGTCAGACACAAGGGGGCGATGTTGCGCCGACAAAAGACAAGACTGTGGTAAAACTCACAGTGACACGTTTTTAGAGATGGAGATAGTTTGGGGGAGTCGCCGACACCTAAAATGCACATGACAGACGTTCAGACCTCTCTCCAAGAGATGGTTTATTTGTCCGTTTTATATGTAAACGTCTGCGTCTGAACGGGTCAGACCTTGACCTGCTGCAGAGACGGTATGATCATTGTGGTTTTTCTCGTCCTGGTCATCAGAGGCAAAATGCTGTACCCGAAATCAACTTCATTCATTTTTTATTACCCCTTAGTAATAGATATGTCAAAATTGTCCTGAGTAAACACACACCTATAAATCCAATATTCTGAGTAATATAAAACCAAAAGGGAAAAAGACTTTGAGCTGCAGTTACAGCAGTCTGCCTTCGCAAACTATTGTTTTTATGCCCCATCAAACGATCAATCACTATTCTGTTAAATGTAGATTGTTGAGTAATTTAAGCTAGAATATTTGTTGAGGGACAGTTTGCGTGAAGCATGACTGTGAACAAAAAAAAAAAAAAGAAAAAGAAAATCGTATTGTTTGTGTAGCTAATCGTTACTGGGCCTATATTATGTAGAAATGTATGTAAACACCATCATTCATTAGCACAAACCCGCACCCTTTATTTTTTTTGTCGTGAGTTTTGTCTGACACGTCAGGATGAATCTGAAAAAAATCTTTCATCTTTCCTCATAAATCCAGGTAATGATGCTACATGCTTTTCACTTAATGTCAAACATCTCACTATGATACAGTAATAGGAGACACGAGCAACTGTCTTTAGTCACTTTAGTGCACTGTTATTCAACTGGTTCCACCTCCACCATCCACCAAAAAGGCATTAAATTCAATCACACAGTGCATGCATTAGAACAAGCAGTTGGACATGAGGTATTTATATATGTGGTATGTTATATATTTTATGTAAATCTCTTTCAGGATACATGCTGGACAGGGGGAGATTACATTAGATTAATGTGACACAAATCGAATAAGAGAAATTTACATTTACAACATTTTGATATCGAACAAATGCATTTGTTAAAGCGAGTAAATGTTTGGAGTAATTTAAACCCAGAGTCATTTTCACCACAAATATGAGTCAAACTCCCCCTCAAGAGATATTTTACGTTGGTTGAAGTAATATCCAGTTTGACCGTCTTTTGTTTCCACAACCAAATAGTTAACAATGAAAGTAAATGGGGCAGTCAGCCAAACCGTATCTAAATTGTCATTTTTAACCACTAATAAAGCTCAAAAGTATCACTTCACTTCAGCAGTAGCATGAATAGGGTCCCTACACATAAACTGAAGTACTGATAACTTAGTAAGTGAACCCAGAGTTTATTAAAAACACTGTTTTATAAGACTTACCCAACGTCTTGTTGATGAACTGCTGATAAAGGTTGTTCCAGATAAGCAGATTCATCATTTACACTAAATGATCGGTACTTCATGTGTAGGGACCCTATTCATGCTACTGCTAAAGTGAAGTGATATTTTGAGCTTTATTAGTGGTTAAAAAATGACAATTTAGATACGTTTGGCTGACTGCCCCATTTACTTTCATTGTTAACTATTTGGTTATAAAAACAAAAGACGGTCAAACTGGATATTACTTCAACCAACGTAACATATCTGTTGAGGAGGAGTTGGACTCTCACTATTTGTGGTGAAATAGACGTCAATGTCTTAAGCAGTATTTGATAAGTCAGTATTTGATGCAAGTCACCCAATAATACATTTTGATTATGATATATGTGCGTGAATATCTTCAATTACCAGGAAATATCTTGATTAATTTGCAGAAATTGGATCCAATTAACTTAACAACGTTTAATAACTTCCTCTGTACATTCATACACATATATGGAGAGAGAGGATGAGTGTAGCTGCTGCTGTTTTCATTCACACCTGAAAACCTCCAAGTATAGAAATGTTTGTTCACACTGGTTGCCCCGCGACTTTCCTGCCCCAGTGGTAATCCTCTCCACCCTCACCTCATCAATTTATTTAAAAAAAAAAAAAAAAAAACCCCAACCCATTATCGAAACTTCACACTTAAGTTGCAGTCATAAGCCAACAAAGGTTTTAGGACTTCACCCCGGCTGTTTGTTACCAGGGTTCACCGCTGTGGGAGGTTTAGTCTCAGTTAACTTTGACTGAATGGTAGTTTTGTAATTTTGAAAAATGTGTGTAAAAAGTCACAAACTCTCCTTTGTTCCCTTTGATGACTTGAAATGTTACTTTTACTGTAGCTTCACCGTTTGACCCATGTTTACAACCTATTCCCTTTAAATAAAACAGCATGCCCTGAAAAGCCTCACGTGTCAGGTTCAATGATCTCTGGAGAGGGAGGGGGGAGGTGATGATTTGTCAGTTGGTTCACAAATGAATTTCTTTTGTTTTCTTAACAACAGTTGTTTGATTTTGTCAACGGTCACATTTGAAAACATAAAAAAAAAAAAAATCACCTATCAGCCCAGATGGATGAAAAGAAACAAATCTTTCTATCGGTTCAGCGTCAACACTTTCATTTTTGAACAAAGACCCAGGAAACCTGCTTCCATCAGTTAACACAGTTTATTTATTTAGTATCGTTACTGTAGGTGTTGATGGTGACTCTATGCACTTTTTTATCTAACTAGAACAGATTTTTTTCAGGGAAAGAAAGAAAATTAAAAAAATCCCGAATCTGAAAGTATGTTTTTAAAGAATGGTTACCATGTCTGTGGTGATCTAATATTGATTTGACCAGTGTTTTGACAAGTGTAGAAGTGTTTTGATGGCAATAATTTTCCTTCACTTGTCCAAACTGGAAGTCAACTTCATGAATGGAAAAGGAGGATAACATTTGCTACTGGTTGGAAACAAAACACATCAAAATTACAGTCGTCTGAGTCACAAATCGGAACAACCATGTATTTTTTATTCTGGAGTCTATGTTACTTAGACTTTCCATGGGTGGCACCGTTTTAAACGTTATGTCTGAAAACTCAAGAACTTTCTCAAGGCGTCATCAAGTTTTAGTTTTTCTTGCCGTATCTATAGAAATACAAATACTAGAGTAGAAGTAGAGACACTAGAGTAGAATAAAATAACTTTGGTAGAAGTTCAAGTCGTCACTAGAATGATTCTCCAGTAAAAGTCTTAAAGTATCTAGTATTTACTGTACTTCAGTATGACAGTAATCTATAAGTAAATGTAGTTAAGTGTAGAAAGTAAAAGTACAAGTACATGTTAATAAAACAGAAGAATATTATGAAGTTTATCCAGCACTTTAAAACATGGAGCTACAACAATCTTCATAGACAATGAATGAGTCTGAACTAAAGAACTAAAGTTGTTGTTTTTTCACTAAATGTAAATGTGTGTTTGATATTGATATTGTTGAAGTTTCTCCATCATCCACCTTTAAGATGGAGCCTCCATCAACCCAACACCATCAATGGTGTTGATGGTCTAAACAGTCACAGGTCGAGTAAAGTAAAGTAAAGAGTCAAATAAAAGGTGACAGAATTAGAAAAGAAAAATACTCAAGTAAAATACAGATACTCCCAGAATATATATAAATAAATGGTCTGGAGAAGTTAGATCGAGTTTGACCGTCTTTTTGTTTTCGCAGTCAAATAGTTAACAATGAAAGTAAGTGGGGCAGTCAGCCAAACGTATCTAAGTGAACAGAGAGTTTATTATAAACTCTGGTACAAGACTTACCCAACATCTTGTTTTCATAACAACTGCTGATAAAGGTTGTTCCAGATCAGCAGATTCATCATTATCTTGAACAACAGGATGTGTCAGTGAAGAGCGAGAAAAATGATGAATCTGCTGATCTGGAACAACCTTTATCAGCAGTTGTTATGAAAACAAGACGTTGGGTAAGTCTTGTAAAACAGTGTTTTTAATAAACTCTGGGTTCACTTACTAAGTTATCAGTCCTTCAGTTTATGTGTAGGGACCCTATTCATGCTACTGCTGAAGTGAAGTGATATTTTGAGCTTTATTAGTGGTTAAAAAATGACAATTTAGATACGTTTGGCTGACTGCCCCATTTACTTTCATTGTTAACTATTTGGTATGAAAACAAAAGACGGTCAAACTGGATATTACTTCAACCAAAGTAAAATATCTCTTGAGGGGGAGTTTGACTTGTATCCATGGTGAAATAGACTCCAGACTGTCATTTTATGTTAGGAAATAGTAGAGTAAAAGTGAAAGCAGACAGAAGTAAAAAGCTCCAACACATATTTAAGTACAGTAGTGAAGTAACAGTGAACACACTCACATGTCACAATGTTCAACATCTTAATTCAGCTTTATTACTGAACTAACAGCTGCTAATTGGAACAAAACTCAAAATACAGTAGATGAGTCTCACCTCAACGTCACGTGGTACAAGTCATCGTCAGACAAATTTCATGGCCTTTTTATCTGGTATTTGTTAGGGATGGTGGACCAACCATCAAACAGATGTGGTTAAAACATTTCCAGGGTTTTCATCCCTGTAATCTTCAGTTAAAGCTTCAACAAAGAAAAGTTTTGTGTGGAGCAGCAACATGTGATGATGTGTGATCTTTGGGGGGAAAAAAAAAACAGAAAATGTACCTTGAGTCATTGCGATCTTTGACATATCACATCTATGTGATCACTGTGATCATAGGTTACACCAGATGGGGACTTTTGTAAAGAAAGAAATTGAAAATGACACCAGAGTTTTTAAAAAGAATCTGCTAACGTCCTGTTTTGGTAAGAAATTTCCACTGACCCGTCTTTTTCAGACCTAACCAAAACCAGACCGTGTCAACGAGGTGGAGTTTACCATATGTCGGTCAATACGTGGTTGTCACTATGACAAGACTGACAACATATAACTACAACACTTCTATACTGATTCACTTCTATACTGGTTATATAATCGGAAAAAAAAAATGATTTGATCTCCCCAACGGAAGTTAATAGTTGATGTGAACCGTTCTTGAAATGACTTCTGTTCGAGAAATCATTTGTAGTCATACAAATAGTGGATGAAATACTCATGCCACTTTTGACTTCAGTATTGCTGTGACTATTCAAACCACACATCTGAATCATTTCATTAATCTAAACCTTTATCTCTTCTCCTCTCAGACAAAACAAAACTTTCACAGACGTAACAGACCTGCTGACTCGTTCTCTACTAACTCAACTAAAAACTGAAATTAGTGTGGTTCCCCTTCGTATTTATTTATTTTATTTCAACAAGTACATGCTGTAACAACATGCAGGAAAGAGAGCAGTGCATGTTGGTGTTAACCACAAAAAAAAAAAAAAAAAAAAGAAGAAAAAATTACAGCGGTTACTGGTGTTAAACATCAGCTGCTCAGGCAGTTTTGTGCATCGATGTTCGGTTCATAACTTAGCGCTTTTCTGCAAATGCGACCGCTTCATCTTCAACAGGCGTCTTGGTTAGCGAGGAGTTTTTATCTGAAATGTCGCCTAGAAGAAACAAACAAAACAAAAACAGAAACACCACGACCACAAGGCGCTTATAATGATCCGCAGAGGGGAAATTATATGTGGGGAAAGAGCTGCAGCGACTGTTTAAAAATAAAAATGAAGTTTTTATTTTTAACCTCTAAACTATTCATAGAGGTCATCTTATAGTGTACTTTTTTCTGAATGTCGACACTTTAGAAGTTAATTGACAATTTGAAATCTTAAAATGTTAGAAAATAGTAAAATATATATATATATATATATATATATATATATATATATTGTTGGACCAATAATTTAAAGCCAAGATTTTCATTTTAAAGTCACAGAACAAGGAAATGTTTGACGATTAATTGATTGTCATATGTGTCTATTAACTTCAAGATTAATTGAACTATATGTATTAAATCATAATGGATATATTAGTTACAATCACGGTGCATGAAACTGAATTTAAAAAAAATCAATATTTGTACAAAAAGCAACAATGTTTGAATCTGGAGTCTGTAAATGTTTATTCTCTATAATCAATTCAAAAAAGAAAAACACTGCAAGCACTGCAAAGTATTACTACAAGTTGAAAATTACAAAAACACAGCATTTATTAGTACAGTGATTACTCTAGTTTAAATATGTATATATAAGATATATAGAGGATATATGTGATTAATAATCACAGTAGTAATAATAATAATAATAATAGTAAATGAGTGACAGAAGATGAGCTAGTTAGAAAATGTTTCTTACTTTTATAACTGTATTACATTCCAGGGTGCTGGGCTTGAGTATTGTTAAGTAAGTGGTGATGTTTTATTACATTTTCGGTGAAAACCCTGACGCTGCAACGGACTAAACAGTGACCTGCTTCATCTGCAAGAACAGACAAGCTGAACTGTTCACATGAAATCTGTTTCAGTGAAACGAAGCTGGTCGCCATCGGTCTGGCAGAATATACACGTTACATGCTCATAGATGTGAAAACAGCAATGCAAAGCGTAGTCAATTATTGGAATATATATATCTATAGTATAATTAATACAGCTATTGATTATAAGTTCTTCCTAAAGCTTGCAACAGCTTTATAACTACAGACTGATATCATCATGTGATTGTGATTATATGCTAAAGACCATCACCATGTCATCCTCCACCATAATGACACTGAGTCATAAATCATGGTTTTATCAATAAATAATCCATATATGCTATTATATACCATACTATAATATCATAGTCAAATATAATATATTAATATATATATATTGTAATAAATCATTTTTATTACTTTTATTATTTAGTTAGGTATTGTTATAGGTTTTTTTTTATCAATACTTTATAAATGTTTGCGTTTTGTTTTTCTAGTTTTGGCTTCCACAGCCTTCACTCTATAAGCCTGTGAGGTCAACGATGGCTTTAATGAAAATTGTGTCGTCCCTAAGATAAGGGCTTTTGCCGGCTAATTTAGCAAGCGGACAGAAAAGCGGGCAGCCGCTGGCGATGTTCATCTCACTGATCGGCCTCTGGAAGGAGGTGGAGGTGACGTCGGGGCGGAAAGCGTCGATGATGTGCTCTCTGTTGTTCTGATCCAAGAGCATGAGAGTCACCTGGACAAAGAGGAGAACGTTAGATTTAATCTGCGTCATTTAGCTCAATGACAATGAGATTTAATGACACGGATATAAATTATACACGGTTTCTCCTACCTTCTGGCTGAAAGGCCATTTGAGCAAAGCGTCACACTTTCCTCTCATGACGACAAAGAACAGTGACAGGTGAGTTCCTCGACCTGTCCCATCGCCGTTCAGATACAGCCTCAGACACATTTTGTAGCCATACTTGCTCGAGTAAAATGCTGTGAGAAGAAAAGCAAAAGTAGATTCTCGATTATAAACAGAGCATGATTTCATTTTCATGTCATATGAGACTAGGAGTGACATGCACACTCCCTGAATAACAACAAGGGTGTAGTTCAGCAGAATTTCCCCTCATCCATGTGCCAACAAGAGTTAAGGTCATAGAAAACACATGACATAACCATAAATAACCCACAAGATGGGTCACGAGATAGGTCACATGTAGCAAAAGGACCTTTGATATGCAAACTAGGTGGTAATAATGTCTTTCATCGTACCAGGTGAGAACATGGCCGGTGATCGACCAGCTACCGCGTCCTGTCTGCGACGCGAGAAGTCTGAGATTTTCCAGACGAATATCCCGTCGTAGGTGCAGAACTGGAGTTCACGGACCAGCTGTTCTGTCTCAGACAGCTGCAAATCTCTCACGCTCACTGTCCTCTCCAGCTGTCGTATTTTGTTGGACAGATTTTCAATCTTTTCCTGGTCTAAACGATGTTGGTGCGCGAAAGCCTCCAAAGTGACTGAACTACGCTCCACCTCCCGGTTCAGGACACACACAATGTTTTCTAAAGCGCTCACCTGTGGAGACAAACGACAAAAAAAAAAAAAGAAAGCATTTTAGATCCGTCAGTAACTACCTGGAGACATTCATTAACAAGGAGCAATAAATCCTCTGATTCTCACCTTTTTTTCCAAGTCAACAGAGTGTGCAGAAGCTGCAGCTCCGGTGGTCATAGTTGCTCCCTCCTCAGGAGCCCTGTAGAGGCCCAGACCCGAGTCCTCCTGCCACTCTCCGGCACCAGAAGTTTCTGAACGCGTTCGTACCATTGACAGCACCATAGACAGGAGCAGACGTAAGTGCTCCATGATGCTGCTGTGCTCATGGTCGCCAAGTTTCCCATTTTCTATCTAAAAGACACAACAGTGGAAATTCAGCAGCTAATAGCAGGACCAAGCTGAAATTACTCAACAGTGGGACTTAAAAGGTTTAGTCAGTGGTGAGAATATACAAGATTACAACATTTTTTTTAACAAAGCATAAACAGATTACTATGTATTTACTGTAATCTGCTTTCTCATGAATGTATGGGTGTGTTTCGACAGAAATTAGCTAATCAATGTCAGGAGAGTTTCATTCAAATGATGCTTAAACTCTGATTGGTTCACAGAAGTGACACCGCATTTTTCAAACTAAATCCCGCCTCCTTCCCTCCAACTATAGAGAAGTGGCCTTGGCAGAAAACTAGGCCATGTTATGACATATATGAAAACCTTGTTACTAAAGTAACTAGTTGTATTTTAACACACGTACCACAGATTTGCAGCCGACTTCACTGAATGGACAAGCGCTCTTTGACTTGGCACAGGTTCTGCTGTGATCGTTGAACTGCAAAAACAAAGGACAAAAGAAATGTTAATGTGTGGACCAGACTGCGAACAATGCACAAAATGAAAAAAATGAAGCTGACGCACAGGATTCTTGGTCTGAAAACAACTAAATAGTCAGACCAGGAATTCAGGGTCAAAAATCATCACAATGAACCTTTTAAATGATTAATGTGTCGTCATGGGTGAACACAGTAGTCAGCTGTCTTGAGGTTTTATGTGGTTTAATGGGACTTTTGCATTTACTGTAACAAATAAAGTCATTTACAACCACTTAACTTCACATTACAACTGTACTGGAAAGTTAAAGGGTCATTATTGTTCAAACCTTTTCTCTCGGTATCTTCTTCTTGCCACAGTCTTTGCATTGTAATGGAAACTTAAGGCAGATTTCATCATGGGCCTAAAACACAATGAAGAAGATAATAATTATTATTATTATTATTATTATGTGTCCACTCATGGAGTCGCAACCAGCAGCTGTTTTTACTGTAAATAATGTCGGTTTCTCACTTTAATATCTTTGAAGTTGAATGTCATCTTGCAGTATTTGCAGTTGAGAGTTCTTGCTTCGCATTCGCGTTCATTGTGTCGGTCCTTCTCGGTACGAAGGACCATGGTTTGACAGGCTTCACATTGTACCCGCTCGAACTCACAGCGACCTTCATGCTGCGCCTAACAAAAAAAAAAAAAAAAATAAATAAAAAAAGGACAATAATCAAACATTATCACTCCTTTTATAAAGTTTTTATAAAGCTTCTCATGCAGAAACAGGTGTGTCTTTTTAGTATTTTGACAAACACGAATGGCAGCTTGTTTGTGGTTATCTAGTCACACTATGTAATTTGAATGGTTAGAAAGAAAAAAAAAAAGAAGTTAGTCATTAAGTAAAGAAGCCGCACCCAATTAATCACAAAGAGCTAATTTAGTTGTGGCGTTACACCCATACACACCCATATGTTTAAACATCAAAGTTACATGTATGATTATGTAATTATTTATCTGTGGGTTATTTTTTAATTTAGGATTATTACATTAAATAGATTTAATTTTGACTTTTAAATATATTATTACTATATAGTATTTAAATCTTTTTGATGTGGTTTGTGGTGTGTGTCCACCTGAGCAACAGACTGGACTGAAGAGACAACGTCAAAGATGAGCAGACTATTATCTGAGGAAGCTCAGATCCTTCAGCGTGTGCAGTAAGATGTTGGAGATCTTTTACTAGTCTGTGGTTGTTAGTGTCATCTTCATAGTCAATCACTGATAATTTATCTCATCTTCTTTATAACATAGTATAGAGACAGAAGCTCCTTCTCCAACAGACTCATCCAGCTCCACTGTCACAAAGAAGATGTAATAATCTGTAATTTTAATGTCAGATTTGTGTGTGAGGTCAACACACTCTGGTTTTCTGTATTAATGTGTTATATATATATATATATATATATATATATTATAGTCTTAGTAGTCATGGATAAATATACTAAATCTCTCTCTCTATCTATCTATGTATCTATCTATCTAACTATCACTACTAAATGAGCAAGAGAGATACTTTTTAAAGTATCTGACATTAAAGAAGCAAAAGAAAATAAAAATAAAAAGTCGTTTTTAAATGTTTAAATGTAAGTATAAACGTCTTATTTAAAAAAAAAAGAATATATAGTTATATTATAATATAATATAGTTGTATTTAAAAAAAAAAAAAAAGGGTGGAGCTTAAAAGTACGAGGTGGAGCTTGTTGCCTTAGACTTTGGCTCCTCTCATAATGACAAACGGCAGCGTCCTGAAGCCACACACAGCGAACTACAGGTAGGTTAGCCGTTTTTCGATTTTGCTCACACACACACCGCAGACAAACTTTCATCCAAATAAACAAAACAAAATATGATTCATTTCGAAAAATCTCTTCCATCCCGGATAAGAATTGCGGTCGTCACCACAACACTCAAACACCATGTTTATTCAGTTCTTCCATCGCCATTATAACCTATTTTTGGGGGTGTAGCCGACTAGCTAATGACAGCGTGAATCTTCCAACGGTGACTAACAAAGCCCAAATGTATTTACACAAATACGAGGGTGTTTCACACACTAGTAGTTATTTCTAAGCCTCTTAAACACATCAGTCGTGCACTTTTTTCCCTCCACGAGCATAGAAAACGAGCATGTTTTTCATAAATAAAACAAAAATAAAAAAAAAAAAAAAAAACACCGAGGGAAGGTTCATCGAGAAAAACAACTTAACCAGTAAAGCCACATTTGCAAAAACATGCAAAAATAATCTCCAGTGTCGCGTCAGCAGTCATATTCTTTGCATTTCTTATCATCGATGCTTTTATTACCAGGTTTCCCGCTTATCTAAATACAGTCACAACGAAACTACCATAAGTTTTAAACTGCGCAGACACGACACTTCACGTCACACGTCACGTTAATGTAAACCTGATTAGCTCCAGTCGCTCTGTAATAAACAAAACCGACTGAGATATTTACAGTAGAAACAAACCTGAGGGAAGTTGACATTTACTCAGCCAACATCAACACTAGAACACAAGCACCTTTACAACCTAAACAGGACTTTCCTGTATTTGTGTTCAGTCTGTTTAACTTTGAGTAACCGGTTTTTGTTTTGTCTTACAGCCAGCATAAAGTTAAGATCTTCCCTTGTCACGCACTCTGTTGCATCAGCCAAGTTAACCTTCAATCAACACACAGTAATTTCCCCAGTGTATTAATTAAGAATATATTTATTATACATATAATCAAGCAATGAATCTATCTTTGTAACAGTGACAGCAGTACACAGTTCAGTTCAGTTCAGTTCTTTTGCATGGTACTTTCCACCACAAGCTGTTGATAAGTGAGCTAAAATGTAGGGACTTTCCAGTCTGACTGTTAAGTTTCACTTCCTGTTTCTCAGCTGTGATTTTGCAGAGCAGTACAAGTGTGTGCATGTTTTCCAGCTATAATATGAACCGAAAACTTCAGAGGAAAAGGAAAAAAAATAAAACCCACATGACTTGGAAACACACACAACATATACCGGGATAGAAGTGAAAAAGGAAACATGACACTTTAAGGTTTATTATGAGAGAGAAGGAGAAAGACGAGTCACACAGCAGGAAGCAATAAAGACTCACATTCAAAAACCAAACAAAGAGTTTATATCTCACCTCATACTCTTTTATTGAGCCTGTCCAACTGCAGCCTTGGTTTAAACACCTGGCTGGCAGACTTGCTATTTCACGACCTGCTGCATTGTCTGGAAATGCCTGTAAAAGTGGGGGAGCAAAATATCAAAGAATTCAGTGAATCATGAAGCCACATTATAAAAGCAGACAGAGGAGGATCACTGTCTGTTGGTGTTTTGAGGGGAAATACCCCGTCACAGAGGGTAATCTGATAGCAGCTTTAATCATACACTTCCCCCTTGAAAATAAGGCGTGTGGGTGGGTGGGGGGGGCACAGGAAGAAGTGTCATATATGAAAAATGTTGTAACTAAACTCCATTGTTATTAACTTACCTCACTACCATTCAGAATGGACATAGGCTCTTCATATATTTCTTCTTGGCGGCAGGCATCGCAAGGCTTTGGCCCAGAGCTAACAAACAAAACAGCATTGTGACTTTTATTGTGGGGAAGGAAAAAAAAAACAGCAGCTAGTTGGCGCCAGCAGTCAGCAACAGCAACAATTTCCTGCTGATCCATTACTGGAACAACTGCTGACCAGTATGGATCACAGCTCAGCTAAGTTGATTAATCATTAATCAATCAATGGAAGAGCAGTAAAAAGCGCTACACAAATGCTACATTTTGCATCTTTTGATAGAAAAAAAAAAGGTGTGGGGGAAATTAACAAGACACATGTATTAGCTTTTGCAGGATTGAAAACAAATAAATAACTAAGAATTTTACTAAGACACAAAACTAAACAAAAGGAAACACAGCACACAACCCAAAACTGAAAAGCAGATGTGAAATTATCATCATAACCTGAGAAATTCCCCCATCAGGTTATGACGATAATTACAGGCACCTTTCAAAATATCAATCTCACATCAAGGATCGAGTTCATCACTTGTGAAACATCATTTCACATGACACATCTGCTTATCGCATGTGAAAACACAACGTTCACAAGGGTTTTTTTTGTAGTAATGTGAATGTAAGAAAGATTAGCAAAATGAGAAGTTTTTTTAGTTGAGTTTGTGGTTTATGTATAACTGTTAAAATAACTCATTGTATATCTAATGATACCTCATCAATATCATTAGATATACGGCTGATACATCAATATACTCGTCAAGTATTTACAGTGCATTAGTGAATTACTGAACGACCAGTGAGTCAGCACCTTTAGAGTGAGTAGGCATCCTAAGCCAGATCCTTGTGATTCCCTGAAATCAGTATTAGAGTCCAGTCATGTGAAGGATGAGTCTGCATTAAGTTATTGATCTTGGGTGCAATAATAATCCCCCAGAGGCGAGCAGAGATAAGAACACAGGATGGGCTGAAGCATGTCCAGTAAGAAGATAAGCATTAGGAGGTGGAAGGTGTTTTTGCATTTCACACGGTTGAAGGTGGTCTGAGGACCTCCAGTCTACCTGGTCAGCTGCTTGAAGCAGTGAACACAGAAGCGATGGCCGCACTGAGCCTGGACAGGCCTCCTCAGGACCTGGAGACACTGCTGACATTTGTATTTATTCTCCATGGGCACTGACAGCACACTGAGAGGAATCCCTGGTAAAGAGTTGGGGCAATCCAACGAAATGCGTGCCATTCTTCTCCATCAATCTGGTGCAATATTCTGTAGAAAAGAAAGCACATGCACAACATACCAACTGTCAGTACGCACGCAAGTGTTGTGCAACGCAAACAGAAATCTTATCGATCAACTGCCGCAGTCCTCTGGTGTAATTCAGCTTGGGAATGTCTCTAGTATGTTGTAAAGAATCCAGTTCACTGGCGCCATAATCAAGATAAATGTCAATCATTATTTTAAGAGCAGCTGCATGCAAATAATCAACTGTTGATGTTCCAGAACAACCTGCATGTAACTAAGACTCACTGAGACTTGATACAAGGAAAAGGTTTGTGTTTTATTGTTAGTTATGGGCCAAAACATGGTTACAACTTTAATAGAAGTTGATTTCATTCATTCAACGTGTCCTGTGAACCTAATCTAAACGTTGTGAAATGGCAATCACCATATCAGTCGACTAGGACTTTTGACGCTGAGGTTATATCTATGTGTGACACAGAACTTAATCAGCATCTAAGTGTTTACAGCAGGTTCACTAGAAACGATGGTGATAAATGGGAATGTGATGATAAATCTGAAAAATTATGTTTTCTCATGCACATTGAGAAATCAGTTGCGTGCACAATGGCCCTGTCATGTCTCTCTGACATCCTCTAGACAAGACTCCTTTCCCAGAATACTATTGTACTATTGTCCCAAAATATCTCAAAGGAAGCTATCGTCTCATTCAGGTCATGATGACCGAGCCACAGAGTGACCTTTCACTTGACAACAGCAAAACGAACTCTGATATTTTCCAATACAATGATAACAGCTAAGCTTTTGTATGCACATTGTCTCCATGCCTGTGATATTTGACTAGTGACTCTTGATGAATGACAGATCAAATATATATGTGGAACCAGACTTATCAGATAACTATCAAACAATGACGAACACGGATACCTATAAAAAAACACACACTGGCTGTGGTTGTAGCAGCACCATGCATTTAGTTTAGCGTTATGCGTTTATGTTTTTACTTTTTTTACCAATTTGACCAAATATTTAAAAAATGTCGAATCTTCGAAAGCGTTGCTCGTTAAAAAGACTCGTGCAATCGACATCGTGCTTGTGCTGCTGTGCTACCATCTTGTGGTTATAATTTGATCTGACTCCAAACGTAAAAGAAAAACCGATGAATCACGACTGATTGTGGTCACAATATTTATATAACATATACATTTTTTTTTTGTATGATATCTGTGTTTTACATAAAGCAACATTTAATATGTATTAATATAAGACCACTATTTTCTTTTGGTGCCTTCTGGTGAAACTATCAAGGATGACACTGTCGTATATTAAAGGCTGTAAAATCAAGTCTTTTAAGGTGATGTTTTACAGTGTACGGACTGAACTACAAGTGTTCGTGCTGTAAAAAACCTTGTTGAAGAGATAAATTTACTGCCATTGTCTCCTGCATTTAGCACAGTGTCAATGCTGTGGTGTAGCGAAACGCTTTTGTAAGTTACTTAATTTTTATTTAGTTTAAAAATGTATTATTTATTATTGAAAACTGTATTTCACAACAGCAGAAAATGTGCAACAAACAGCTGATGTTGGTGTTTGCAACAAAAAATGTCATGATATTAAAGTTCATCCTATGAACTATTTCTCTGCTGGTTGGCAGGAAGTTAAAGATATGATATGATATGATAATAAAAGATTTACATGCTTTGAATACTGAATGGAGAAATTTACCTACTCATTTGGTTTCAGTCAAATCATGATAAAAAAAAAAAAAAAAAAAAAATGTCTATTCTATGTGGATTAAAAGCTCATTGATGTTTGCAAAATATTTCTTCCTGTTTACAACAGCAGATAAAACCATGTTTCCAAATCATTCCTTATCCAACACAGCCATTGTTTAATTATACAACACAGTAATTACAGCTTCTTGTGCTGGTGGAAACACACACAGTTGCTGTTCTGGAAAATGACAGCTGAGCAAACATTCGACAGGTTGGACTAAAGCTGAAAATGATAGTCATTATTCTTCTGCTGATTATGAGTGTTTTTTTTATTTTGGTGTTTCTCTTTTGATGATGTGGCATTAAAGTGTGAAATATTCAAATGTTTTCTCTGAAACATTTCTGTCCTTCCTCTCTTTGAGGTTTATAATCATTCTAACGTATCGTTCTGAACAAACAGAAACAACCAACATGTGTCATTTTTATACTAAAGTCAACATGAAAACATCCAGTTTTAAATAAATGACTAATATACCAAGAACATTTGACTTCTGATTCTTGTCACAAGACATGGACATCATGAGTCTTAAGGGAGCATATGATCCTCAGAGATAATTAGTAATAATCATGCTACAATACAGTCTTTCAAGTAAGATTCATGGTTTTTTTCTATTTAATCAAATAAATCATAGAAACCAGAAAACTAATATGTTAGTTAACTGAACCCCAGCTTTTAAGATGACATCACAAAGTAATTATTATTGTAGTAAAGTCTAATAATAGTGAATGATGGAACATATAACATACACTATTATTACTATACATAAATATGCTTCTACATTTTAAAATATCAGTCCCATTTGATGGAGAGAGAAACAGCTGATTAAGATTCTGAGAATTTTCTAGAATATTTACAAGAAATTCGTCATGTCAGATGTCATGTTTTACTATTGATTACAGCTTATCAGTACCAAGAAGGAGCCCACTCAAAACCGGGAAGACGTTGCACAAACACACATCTTTAGTACACTGGAATTTCCTTTTGTGGTAAAATATTTCCAAACTTTGACAACTAATTTGACTTCCTCACAGATATGACAATACAGTTTCACAATTTAGTCTTGGTCCAAACGTGTCAAATTCAGTGACTAAGACAACAAACACTGAGACAGACTTTGGCAGAAATCCAAAACAAACTTTCTGTATTGTAAAGGTTGACATCCGCGTTTTGTATCCAGTGAAAATAATTTCTTGAATACATCATCTGCTGTCTCACTACAATATCCTGGCAACATAGATAAACAACACCACCTCCACCACTGTGTAAAAAGACAAAAAAAGAGCAACCATAAACATACTCTTCACTACGAACTACAAACTATTTTACCAACTTCTACTACAACTACTAACTACCAAGTAACTTCCTCTGTTATTGTGCATAGTATAAGTTAAGTAAGGTAAGTTATAACCACCACAAACAGCTTTTCATCAAAACAACCAAAAATCAAATAAAAATGGTGAAGAAAGTGAAACAAAATGTGCATCCAATATATACAACAACCTCTTCTCCTTTGCACCAGCATTTCTTTCTGTCTCTTTCTAAAACTGCTTCTATTTACTCTCTATCTGACATCTGGCACAAAGTCGTTGCAGTAATAAAACCACCACCCTGCTGGGTCTCTGTGCTCCACAACAACTACTACACTGACTCACTCCGCCATGTTGTTGCACAGTATTCGTCTGCTACTCCATTTAAAAGGATTTTGTGCAAACTCTGTCTCCCTCTCTGTCTGTCTGTCTGTCTCTCTCTCTCTCTCTGTGTCTTGTACTGAAACGAAACCTCGGTCTGCTACTCACCCAGCCTGCAAAGAGTACGTGTCCGTCTTATTTAGTACAGCACCACCACCCCACGAGCATTTCATACTTTAGACAACGTCACGTCACGTGACACGACCGCAAGGAAGCCATAGTTTTAGTCATCAGCCACCTACGACTAGTTGACACGTTGCGGAATTACTTAAGCATATCTCTTTTTTTTTATTAATTATCTCAGCTTCTGTGTTACTGGCTTATATCATATTGAACCGACGCTTTGTTTATTTGTGCGAGTAGCGTAGCTACGCAACTTTATTTAGCTACGTTTACGCGTAAATTAGCAGACAGTGCTTGACGGTTACTGTAGATTTAGCGAATAAATTACTTATTTTGGGATTAGGGGGGAAACAAACATCGGTTTAGCTGACTAACCTTTAAGTCTTGCTTGCGACTCTGTCGATTAAAATAAATAAAGAAAGAAAGAAAATAAAAAATGTTTGTCCGTTAACGTTATAAAGGCACAAGGACAACTTCTCCTTTAATCGTGTTTACTATATGAGACGCGTTTGTTTTAAACGTCCAGGCAGCTAAGGAGGGGGGTTACTGTAAAACAGAACGGCAACAAACTCCGCACCGGGCGGTGATCGGGCTGCCCCGGAGTGGAATCGCAAACGTTTCTTAACTATGTGGCGTCTCACTGTCAAACACTTGCAACGGCTAAATCAGCGACAGCGCTTTTTGGTCTCAAAAGGTACGAGTTTTCATATATGTCGTCTTTTTTAAACAGGCGAGAACGAAAATAAACAATATATTCAAGACAAGCCTAAATGTGACGACTGTCTTAATAATGTAGAAATTGAATTAACTTCAGTGACATAACTGCTAACATGCTAGCGCAACATAGTAGGCTGGTACTTGCTGTTGCTAGCTAGCAGTTAGTCAAAGACACGAGTTTCCGTAAATGTCGTCTAATTTTAACAGGCGGAAACGAAAAATAAACAACATGTTCAAGATGAGACTAAATATGAAAGTTGTCTTAATAATGTAGAGGTTGAATTAATTTAAGATTCGTAGCATGCTAGCGCACCGAAGCGTACTGGTACAAGTTGTAGCTAGCTAGAAGTTAGCAGCCGGTAGTTAAAGTTCCAGGTCTTCAAAAGTACGAGTTTCCATATATGTCATCTAACTTTAACTGGCGGAAACGAAAATAAACACTTTGTTCGAGAAACGCCTAAATATGACAACTGTCTTAATAATGTAGAAGTTGAATGAACTTGAATGAACTGCTATACCCCAGCTGTAGCTAGATAGCAGTTAGCACTGTAGTTTAAATATGATGAAAGTTAATTATTTTGTTCGTTGATGATCAGTTAACAAGTCAGGTAACGTTACGTCTATTATAGAAAGAACAGCGGCAACATAACTGTTACTTATATACAAGAAAGTCCCTAAAATGTGTCAGCATCACCACATCATAACATCATGATATTTATAATATAAGTCATCTTGCTTTGTATTATTTTAAATATAAATAATCCCCACTTTTATAGCACTATGCTGATGGTCTATACTTTGAATTAATCATGTTATAGAATATTAATTGAGTGTATAGGTGTGTAAATATCTAAAGATTTTCAAAATAAAATACCCCATTCTAACATCAGTCCAAACACTACACACTCCTAAAGTCTCAGTGTTCATTCTGATCAATTTCTATTAAAAATAAGCATGTATATGTTCTGTTTGCTGCAGTCTGCATGTTTTTTCTTTGATGCACATCGTTATCAATATGTTGACGTTAATATGTTCCATCTTTGACTCAACAGTGTGTGTCCAGCAGCTGCACAGTAGCAGCAGTGAGTTCACCGACAGTTTCTATAATGGATTATATCCTGGACACATTCCCACCACCCCCATTCAGAAAGCTTTGTTGGCTGTGGGGTCAGGCCTGGCTGCACTCCAGGACCCTTACAGACATGGTAGGACTTCCTCCATTCATTGAATAAGTAAATAAGTAAATAAATAAATAAATAAATGCATTCCCATGACCTTCATCACAGGCTATACTCCCACCACTTCTTGTATCCTTCATTTCCTCTTTGTACTCCTGCCATATTTGTGGATAACCTCATCCTTAAAAGGAAAATAAGGAAAATAACAACATTCCCACACTAGAAGAGTATAGCAGCAAAGCACAGTCATGGATAACACACTGAAGAGTCACATATGATTAACAGATCTCATGATGCTGCTGCTATGAAAAACCCTTTATCTTCCAGTCTGTGGAAATGCACCTGAAACTCTCTCATGTGTTGCAGCTTGATCCATTATCACTTTTAATTAAAGGCAACGAAATTACATCAGTGTGTTTGTTTTTCTTTTTTTTTCTAATGGATGGAGCTTTGTGACGAAGGCCACAGAATGATGTAAAGCAGAGGCAATGTTTTAGCTCCATGGTCAAGGACTGCCCTTCAACTAAACTGCTGAGTAACATCGTCAGTCCTTGACATTTGATTCTGTCATTTGTTTTGTAAATTGTTTGGCTGTGACCTTTTGTGCTCCACTTTCAGTTTTATTTCTCTAACAGGGAATTCTACTTTAATACTGAATAATTGGAACTCTGTCATTTAATTGTCCTATTGGATTTTCATCACACATCACACAAGTATGGGCTGGAAACCGATCCTGCTATTTGTCAGAAAAGTCTGGCATAACCCTGAGAGTTTACAGGAACTGGGAGGATGGTCTCATTATCTATTTCTTTTTTTTTTTTTTTTGTTTTTTTTTTAGTAAAGTGATACCAATAGGGAATGTACTGTTCTCAAGTTCTCTTCTCACTTACTGTTCAAGTTACACAGTTATTTATTGTTAAGACGTCTCTTACGTGCTTCAAAATGTGTTAAAAACAGAAACGGATATAAAACAAGACAATAGAACAGTTACCCCGAAACTCTCATGGAGGAAGAGAGTATTGACATCTGTTATTTGACATTTAGTTTGAAGAAAACAGGTGTTTTTAACGGGTTGTTGACTCCTACTAGTGCGTAGTATTGATCCATCACAGAAAAAAACATGAGACTCAGATAACCTGGTAAATACCCGGGTTTGTTCCAACAAATCTACACCCAGTACTTAACTTGGGCTTCCTGTTATTTGCTATCTCAAAGTCCAAACTGAGATAACTCTAACATCAACGTCTGACATTTTAACTTGAAACAACTTGTCCCCCCCACACGTTTTTCTTTGTCTGACGTTCGCCAAGGACAATAATGAGTTAGTAGATACACTGTTCAGTAGCAGCAAAAGGTCAAATCTTAGAAAATGTCTTTATTAAATTTGATGGGTTTCTCTCTGGTCTTTACAGACATGGTTGCAGTTCTGGGAGAGACGACAGGACAACTAGCGTTGATAAATCTCAGGGACAGGATGAGAAATGACCCTGAAGGTTATTCTATCCTAACGTAAGGGCACTGTACTACTGATTGGTAACTGATTTAGAAGCTTTTAAAAGTTTTCATAAGTATTAAAAGTGAATCTTCAGTGCTAGATATTGATTGGATATTGGTTATTGCAGAGAAAGACCCAGGATCCGACTGTCTACACTTGATCTGAGTCAAATGGCTTCGCTGCCTGACGGCTCTTTTGGTCGAGAATATCTCCGTTTTCTGGACGACAATGTGAGTGTCTCATGATCTTTTTTTTTTTTTCTTTTAAATAAAACTCCATCCCGAAGCATTCCCCTTTCACTTAGGTTTCATTTCTTCAGATTTTTCATCTCCCGCTTTCACTTTGACTCTTACATTCACTTTCCTTCTTTCTTATCTTAGCATGTGACCCCAGACACAAGGGCAGATGTGAAGTTTGTAGACGATGAGGAGCTAGCTTACGTCATGCAGAGATACCGAGAGGTCCATGATTTATTACATACCTTACTAGGCATGCCCACCAACATGCTGGGTGAGTCAGAATCTACATGTTTCTAACCGTCACTGTCCAGACTCTTCGGTATTTCGCAACGATTCAATCGCAACTTTTAACGCAAATTCAACCAATCAACGCAACTTTAACTGCAATTTTTGACCAAACATTGGGTCAAACGTCAGCAAATTCACAACCTTGTTTCTTTTGAAAGACGCAAGAAACACAAGTGCTGACCGCTGAGGCGATGTCAAGATAGAGACATGAAGAAACAAGACTGGATGTTAATCTTCAAACTTCAAAAGAAAAGCACACGATTACAACAGAAACGCTGAAAGCTTCGCTGCTTTTTAGTTATTAACTGTGAAAGTGAAAAGATAAAAATTCAATTAGATATTAAAAAACTTATTTTAAAAAATAATTTCAATTAGTAAAAAAATCAAACAATTCTTTGTCTCGTTGTGGAGAACAAGAGGAAGTCGTCAGCAGACGAAACACATCAGCTCTAACACACTGGTTCACAGTGTAATTATAAAGTCTTGTTAATTATACCAACTTTGTCTTGCTCCTGCAGCTTTATTGCAACAAAAAAAAAACCCTAAAAAACTGCAACTTTCGGTGCAAATTTTTCTAGAAAAGCTGCCACGAAAGCAATAATTGCGCAAACCTGGAGAGACTGATGATCCTGAAAATTAGAAGCTACAGTCAGATGATGTATTTTATAGAAACTACCAATTTAAGCCGAACACTTTTGATCATCTGTAACACATTTCGTTAAGACTTGGCAGGAATTATTTATCGTCTGCATGGTTAAATATAACTACAGCTGCTGCTGAATTAAATTCTCATATGTCTATAATTGTCTCTCCCACATCTTCCTGTCCAGATGTATTTACAGATGTCCTGCTTCCTTTATTGTGTTGACGTCTACTTTCTGTTGTGTTCTGGCTGATGAAATAGGACTGTTTCCACTCATGCAATTAACTGGCATTGTCTGCAACCGTAATGTTTGTTTGTTTTTATGTTTCCAGGTGAAGTGGCAGTAAAATGGTTCGAGGCTGCTCAGACAGGTCTCCCCATGTGTGCTCTTGGAGCTGTGTTGGGACCACTTCGGTTAAATACAAGGTACTACACCTTTTAGATATGGATCGACAAGATGACGCCTTAAACTCTTCCTTGAAGTTAAGGGTGTCTTCTCAGGGTGATGTTACACCTAAACAAAGCTGGTTCAAATGACATGTTGGGTTTAGACCAATTGAGAGATATGAGCCCGGTCAAAGACAGCGACAAACCAGTTGTTGTAACAAAGAGGATGACTTGAAATGGTTTCAAAATGAGAATAACAGAAACATTTTCAAACAGAGTTGCACCAGAAATAGGAAATAACTGTAAAGTAAAAACAAAGAGCGTCAGAGTGAAAAGTTCAGTTCCTGATCTGTCTACGCTCAGCTGGGCAGGTGTGGATAGAAAGGGGCTTTCTGAAACTATTGAAGTATCTGACGTACTTCTGTTGAAGTCCAGGTGTCCCACACGAAAGTTGTCACAAACTCATTGTGATCACCTTGAAATGTCAAGGCTGTCTCAAAATGAGACGATGAGAAAACGAGTTAAATGGTGTTAAATCCCTGAGGGTGTCTGATAGAAGGAAACTGGAACTACAATTCAAATGAGTTTATCTGGAGAGAAACCAAATGGATCAGAAAACACCAGTTATGTGTGAGCTCTTTGAACTCATTAAACAATCATGTTGACAATAGTTTGTGTAGTTAATTCTCTAATGACTAAGGTACTTCCTTTTACCAAGTATCCTGTTATTTTCATTTGTGCCAAATCTCTTTCCTGTTGCTGCAAAAAGAATCGTCGCATCCACATCCTCCACCGGCAGGTTTTACTGCTGCTGCATCAACAGTCTATCATTAGTTATTTACGTTATTATCATTATTGACAACTCAACTGTCTCTTTAACTGTAAATCATCGAACCTTCCTCATTCATATAAAAAACTTCCCTGTGTTTTCAGGGAAATTCGTGACATAAGTAAAATAGTTTCCTCTTTGCTGGACTGCATCATGCTGAAAGTTTTTTTTTTCTCGTAATACTTCCTGACAGGCGTTTACAGTCTCTTGTCACATCTCTGGGACCCTGGGCTTTGCAGAACGGGCGGCGAGCTCGCTGCGTCCTCAGCATCTTCTACGAGAGACGCTGGGAGCAGAGTCTTGAAGACCTGCGACAGGAGCTCAACATCGACCCTCCTCCCGTCGTGATCAGAGCGACCACGAAGAGCACATGACCATTATTAGTCAGAAATAAATAGACTTTTTAAATATTGGACAAAACTGTGACTGTAACTGGAATTTTACTCGGAGAAATAGGGAAATTTCACACTTGTTACATCCTAAACTTATTTGTCTCGGTGTGAAGTCATCTCTTTGTTTGGAATTAGTCATTTTGAGTAAAGTTATTTTAGTCTTTGTGATGTGATGATTGGAGACAGCAGGTCTGGTTTACCAGGCTGCACTTGGTCACCATCTGTCACTGAGAATTTGAGACTCAACCAGTCCATGTGCTGGTGTGTTACCACCTGTAACTGGCTTTGAAATGTAATACCTGTCTTGGTTCTAGTATCACTACGTTAACGCCAATATTTGGCAGAAGTAGAAGTGAAATAGCACATTGTGTGCTTGTACTTGAAGCGTGGGAATGAAATATACTGTAAATAAAGTGTACTTCACCTTTTTTTTTTTACAGGAATTATACTGACAAATCACATACATGGGTCAACAGGATTTTATATGTTGAGCACATTCATTATCAAATAAATGTGTAACCACTTTATATCTGTATGTTAAATCATTTACACACAATGTACAAAGAAAGTTCTTGATTTTTGTTTTTATTTCCTCATGTCTGACCTTTCCATGTGAAATATTAACCTTTATTGTTTCACCTTAAACAAAGGAGCAACCTTTTATTGTTAGTATTTTATTGCCTTCTGCCGTATTTGTTCATTTCCCGCCAATTTCTTTTGGTTTTAACACTTTGTTTGTTGTGACTTGTCATGACTCAAAGAGTTAATGGGTTATAAAACATGTGGTCACTATATTCAGGTCATGTTTGATGACTTATACATCCTGGCACCATCTCCATCCTCTTTAATTCTTGATGAAACATCCGTCCTGAAGTCGTTTCTTTTGGTTTCGCCGCCTTCATCGCTTGCGTCACGTTTGGTTCTGGTATCAGAGGAGCCACGTTTAAGGTCTATGATTACTCACTTTATGTCGACTCGACTATCCAAACCTTTCATCCTCTTTTCCTCCTGCTTGTTTTTAAACATAAATGTCATTTTGTTCTTTAAATTCATTCATTCACTGAGGCGACACGTTTGCTGAGTTTTGGTCACGTTGTCGTCTGATCCTGTAACTGTCCGTGGTCCTGGACTCAAGCTGTCACTGCTCTGATTTGAGGAGTTTTAAAGAAAACCACACCTTTATATTCATTTAAAGGACCACGTTGTTTAACTTCACCGTGTTGAAGATGATGAAAATTTACTTTTGTAATTGCTGCCATCTAGTGGTTGTATGCTTGAATTACACAACAGTAGCAGATCAAATATTGTTATTTTTAACCAAATTGGCTCCTTGTTCCAAAGGTTGTTTGTTTGTTTTTAAAAGATAAAATAAATATCACAGAGAAGCTGTCTGTTTCAGGAACATCCTCTTCACACTTTACACAATATATATAAGTTTCTTTTCTGAAGTTTTTGTGAAATTGCCAGCTCCTCAAACATCCAATTTCACTTAAACACTAAATTATTTTTGGGTATTTCTGTTATAAACCAACTTGATCTTTAATGCAACAATTAAAACGAAATATTATAAATAAAATCTGATAAATATTAATTATATTTTCAATGAAAATGACACAAAATCAGACGATTTAATATGTAAGAAATTATTTTACTGAGTTTTTGTGACACAACATTTACAATAATCCTGGATCAACCAGTATAATATTTTCTATTATTATTATTAGATTTTCTTACAAACTGTCATTAAACAATATCAAACTTCATATAAAAACAAAAACAATCGTCAGTCATAACAGCACAACTACTGTATAATGTGATCAACAGATAAAAATACGTTTTATACCTATTAAATCTTTTAAACAGTAAAAATAAAAAAATAATCAGCAGCTCTCTTGGTTATTAGATATAAATAGAAACTGTTGCTACAGATGGAGGATCTCTTCCTGCTGATCATAATTGAATTTTCTTCTTTTGTTTCTCTTCACATGTTTAAGGTTGAGTTAGTTTTTATTTTGTTGTTGTTTCTGTCAGTGTCTTATGGTGATGCTGCGGTCGGTCACAGCACACGCCGGCAGCAGCGGGGCACTGAAGTCTTGTGTGATACAGAACAACACGGTGTTAGAGTCCGGCTCATAAAACAGCAGCGTCTGACTGGGCCAGTCGAGCAGGACGCCGATCCTCTGGGGCGTCGTCGCCACCTGTAGGGGAGTTTTCTTCCCCGCGTGGCAGAAGGAGTAGTCTCCGTCGTAGTGAGACAACACCCACGACTCAGAGTTGTGGCCCAGTCGCGCCTCGTTTCCGGAGCCTTTCCGAACCAAAGAGGCGTAGCAGACCCCGACTTTAAAAGCACCGCTCTGACCCACGTCTAACACCCAGCTGTGGGTGCCAGAGGACATGGACAGCGAACCCAACGCGTTGGGCCAAGAGTCGAACCGCGCCGGGTCGTAGGGAGGAGACTTACGGGCTTTTTTAGGGAGGAAGGTCAAAGTGCAGTGGTCATCTGAGAGCGACAGGAGGGGGCTCACTGTTCGCTCATCAAACTTTAAATGAGAAGAACCGTAAGCTGTGGGAGGAGAAGAGAAGGAGAGAAAAGACTTAGAGGGTTGAATCTGGCACAAATAAAGGAGTTTTAATATGAATTTTAGGTATTTTTACTCCAATCACATCCAGTTACAGTCACTAGTTAGAATTTATTGAACATTTAATGTGTTTTACAACTTATAGATAAAGATTAAACAAATTACAAAAGTTTTTTGACATAAAACCTTCTATTATTGTCTTGATGAGTTTTTATTATACGTCTGAATTATAGAAGATAAAAACAAAAGATATGTTTTTATTATGAAAACCTTCACAAAACTGCACAACTGCTCCCTGCTGCAGTATCAAATCTTCTTTTTTTGGTTTTTATTTTAATCTTTACTAATGTGTAGTATCTATATCATCCTGCTCTATGTCCTACTCTATTTTAGGCCAAATATAAACAATAATACACTTAAACTTTGTCGTCAACAACAACAACAACAACAACAGGGGCTCCTGTTGGATGTGATATGTTTGCACAAAGTTTACACAGTTAAATAAAACTCCTGAACTGACCGTTTGGGCCGAGCAGCACTGCAGTGGCCCACAGGCCTCTCAGCAGTTTGCTGTCGGTGCATCCTGGGTTCAAGTTGAGTTGATCTGTATCACAGGGCTCCCCGACCCCCTCTGACTCCTCCACCCTGCCACAAAAACACACATTACCTCTCTGTCATACATCCTGAGAAATAAATCTTCACCAGCCAGATCGTGTGATCAAGAGATTACCTTTCAGCTATGTCCTGGACACTAGTCTGAAAGACAAGACAGGAAATAATTGATTACTCTCCTGGGTGTTAACGTAGCTCAGAAATTTACAACCAATGTCAGGATTATTGCTATTTGAGCACAAGTTCCTCTATTCATTAATAATCTCTCACCACCAGCTGAGCGTCTGGAGTGTGCGTCAGCGTGTGCACCAGACGTTGGCGAGTTTGCGACAGACTGGTCAAAGCCTGAGTCCAGTGAGCTTTCTGTGTTAGGAGACACTGCTCCACCCGCTCCTCCTCTCTCTGCACCTCCTCCAACAGACGCTGCTCCTCTTCCTCTAAAGCTTCACGAGCGGCGCTGACCTGAGCCAGGACCTGCTCCCTCGCTCTGCTCGCCGTCGCCTACGAGAACACGAGAAATGTTTGGATCACATGGTCAATTTAAAAGATCAGCTGATCTGATTCGTCTCGTGTAACTTGTATGATCTGTATGATCACCATCACTTTAATCAACAGGTAAACTATAACTTTTAAGTCACTAAAACACACACGATCACAGTAAAATTTATTTAGCAAAGAAGTTTAAGACCAAGAGCCTAAATACAGACACATGGTGGCGCTAGATTTCACTCAAACCCTCAAATATCATCCAAGTCATTATGGTATATTGTCAATGAACAATCAATATTTGTGTTATATCAGAGGTTTTGTTGGTAGATATAAGACAGACCTGATGATGGTGAAAAGAGGATCAAACACAAATGAAACAGCTTTTGTTAGAGACATTTTTTAAGGGAATTCATTACAAAACAAACAAACAAAAACAGTTGAGATGTCTCAGTTTGTGTCAAAGATATGTAGTGAAAAATACAATCCAGTCAAATAATTTCCACAGATTTCACTTGAAGTGAAAGTGTTGGATTATACAAATAAAGCTACAACTAAATATTAGCTTCCAATTGTCTAAAAAAAAAAGCAATAACGAATCCTACTATAACTGCTGTTCTTTTCCTACAAATAAAAACTGCTGTTGTGGAAAAAAAAAGTCTATTAAGCTCTAACAGATACAAAAAGATCAAAGGGGAAGTCAGACAAAGGTCACTGACTACATCTATTTTCCTAAATCAGCTCATTTACTTCATTTCCACTAAATAATTCTGTGCTCAGTAACAACCCGTCGTTACCTTCTTCTCCCCTCTGGGAAATAAAAACACAATGGCTCTTTAAGTCTGAGTTCCCAGTTGAGAAGATAATTATGTGTTTTTAAGTTCGAAGTTCTGCATACGCGCTCTGTTTCCCCACAAACAATTCAGCATTTTTTTAAACCAAGTCTCCTATTTGGGTTCACGTTGGTCAAACTTATATAGTTTGACATAAACTGAACCTCTGATCATTTTTAGACACATTAAGTTCAGAGAAGTTAATAAATATATGAGCAGAACATTTCAACAACCTTTGCTTTGTCTCATAAAGATCACTCATGTATTCACTGTTGCAAAAGAACAAAAAAACACTTGTCAGTAATTTTATGTCTGTGTTTAACTGTTCAGGAAAACGTTTATTGTTAAAGTAATTACATCATCTTCACGCCTCCTAATATTATAAATTACTGTGTTGTCCTTCTTTGCATTCACACATTAACGCATACAGAGAAAATATGAAGTTTCAGCTTTTGAAAAGTGTGAATTTGCTGCTTTTTTTCTGCTTTTATCATTATAAACTGAGTATATCTGTATTTGTTTCAGCTGCTCAGACAAAAGTAAACAACTTTATCCTCTGAGAAGATGTACTTAACTAAAGAAAAGGTGAGTAATAGATCATAAAATGAATCTTTAAAGTGGTTGTACGTGATATCTTCAGAGCACATGTTGGCTGTTAAATCACATGTGACTTTTTCAATAAAGACTCAATGTCTGAAAGATTGTTGTTGCACTGAAGTAAGAAAAATCTTTGGTGCTGCGTCGTTGCTGTGATTATGTGAACAATGTTGAATGTGTGAGGAAGGTGTTTCTCACCTGAAGCTTTTGCTCTTTGGCTGTCAACGTTTGGTCGATAAACTTTTCAATCCTCAGTGCCTGCAGCTGTATTTTCTCACACACGTCCACCAGTTGGTTCTAGTGAAACACACACACACACACACGTAATCATATTTAGAAACTTAACCATCATTATCAGCTGCATATCCAACAAGAAAATCCTGTCTTTACAAATTCCATGCGGAGGAATCGGCACAAAACCACATACAAAAAATCTGACACACCCAAGGAAGAAGGAACGATGAAGTAAACATCACAATGTACATTACATTATGTCAAATATCTGAATGATTTTCTTCGTGTTATCAAGTCTGTCCTTGTGCCATCTTTAACAGATTAAAGTCACTGTCAGATGGGTTGTATTTTCATGTTGCTGATAAAAATCTGTGATAATATTAGCAAAAAAAAAAAAAAAAAAAAAGAAGTTAGTGAGTAACCACATTGACTTAAAGTGAAACTAACTTTCTATTCTCAGTAAACAAACCATACAGGTTTATTTGTCTGGTATATTTTCTAAGCTGAGATCAAACAGTTGAGTCAACACGTTATGAGAGATACGTAAATGAATAAATCATTAAAAATGTCCAAAACACTCACCCTGACTGCGGTGACTCTGGTGGCCAGAGGGGTCACAGTGTGTCCGTGGCAGGAGCCCACGATGGCGCAGTGAGAGCAGATGAGTTTCTGTTCGGTGCCACAGAACCAGTCCAGCTCGGACTCATGCTCCACACACAGTTCACACTCCCCGGAGAAGATCCCGGACTCGGTGTCGGAGGTGGTCAAGGTTGGTGAAGACGCACCGACGCAAGACGTTGTTCCTATAGGGTTGTGGTTGCTCCCTACCCCCTTCATACCACCACCTCCTCCATTACCGACGACGCTCAACACGGAAAATATAGGCTGCTCACAATTCATCTCCTTGATGATCCTTTTCTCAGTGTTTAAAGTCTCCACAGATTCACTCGACGCGGGTGCGCACGTTAAATCGCACGTTATGAGCTCCGTCGACATGGCACGATAACGCAGCAGGTGCACCGGCTGAGCAGGAGTCGCACCTACAACACAGCTGTAACACAGGTGCAACAGGTGAGCGGAACACGGAAGTAACAGTGACACATCAGAGGTCAGAGCTGCTCTCTGGGTTTCTGCTCTGCTGGTTTTTCTGTTTGTTGTTTGAGTTTGGCGTCATCTGCTAATCGTCTTTACGTTTGTAATCAGGTCAATCCATTAATAAGCTTTAAAATGATCAAATACTAAGATCCATGTTTACACCATAGTTTAATATCATCTCTCTACTTTAATTTATATTTTTTTATTTGATTTTACTCTAAAACTTTCAATTTCTGACCTAAAGTGATGTGGAAAGTATTTAAAAGTTCATTTTTCTTGGTTACAAGAACAGATTTGATCAAAAATGGATACAAATATTAACATGATGATACATAAATCATTCACTTAAAACTCAAAATAACAAGAAATGAACCATATTCTTTTATATCCACATTGTCTTTTATTACAATTTTAACTGTAAACAATCAGCATGTTACTATTAGAGGTGTAGCAATCAATCAATCTATATCAATATATTGATTCAGTCATTAAAGATCCAATGTAATCGATCCATATTGTCATGTTTAAAATATATAGTTTATGTGGTGACTGGTTATTTATTTTCTAAGTTCGAACTATTAAAATATTTTCACTGTTTGAGTCACAAAGTTTACAAAGATTCTACTTTCATGTACAAAAATAGAAACTTTAAGTTTTTTCAGTTTTGTTTTATAATATTTAATGTATTTTTATCTCAATATCTTTGATTCTTTATGGTTTATTTTAATATTTGAAAGATCAGTTAACTTGAACTTAAACATAAGAAATGTGGCATTTTAGTGAACAATATGTTTATTTTATTAGAAAGAATATTGTTTTTAATTCACAAACCTCAGAGAGTAAAGAAATAAAATGGTTAAATCATATTTTAGTTGTTTTTTGTGAGTTGATACGAGCTGATTGTGTTAAATGTTTGACATCGACTCATATCAATCAAATCGAATTGAAGTTGTATTGGGATGAAAGTTACTATGTGGCGTTTTTATGATCTTCACTATATTTAAATTCATTCTACAAATCCCATCACATAAGAAACAAAAACTTGTGCACCGTGTCATTACTTTAGACAAAGAGATTTAGTTAAATTATATGTGATATGATCATATAACCAAGAAGATGTTTTTTAACTTTTCTTTGGCTCAGTGATTGTAGAGCTAAGAGCTAGAACAATGTTTTATTTGCTTCATAACTTGTGGGGAAACTTGGTAAAAGTATTATTGTATTTTCCAGGGTGGATACGAGTGTTATGCTCTGTTTCATCACACCAGTATGTCTCGGGATCAGAGGTGCAGCCACACCTCGGAGACATGGTAAACAACACCTGAGACACTGTAAGACAGGACTTTGACAACACCCAGTGTTGAGAAAAAAGAGAATAACCTCTGGGAACAAAAATATGAACATTATAATAAATGTAATAAATGTGTAATAATGTTGGTGCGTCAGGTGAATTAACCCAGTAATGATATTTTATTTTCTATTTTGATTTATATCTGATGCTATTTAAAATGTTGCCTCACAGCAAGAAGGTCCTGGGTTCGACTCCTGGGTCGGCGCTGGGTCTTTCTGTTTGGAGTTTGCATGTGTCTGCATGAGTTTCCTCCAGGAGCTCTGGTTTCCTCCCACCACCAAAAACATGCAACACTGGGGATAAGTGAATTGAGCAGACTAAATTCCCTGTAGGTGAGGATGAGAGTGTGAATTGTTGTTCATCTATAAATGTTGTTCGTTTATATGTGGACCTGAGACGAGCTGGCGACCGTCCAGGGTCGACTGTCCATGCCCATAAGCAGCTGGGACAAGCTCCAGTGAGATAATCTCATCTTACTGCAAATATAGCTCATCATATCTCATGGAAAGTAAACAACTTTGTGTACTCTTTGTATCCTTTTCTATTCCTCCTCTTCTTCTTCCTCCTCCTCCTCCTCCTCCTCCTCCTCCTCCTCCTCCTCCTCCTCCTCCTCCTCCTCCCAGCTCCATGTCAGTGAGTAACAGGATAGGAGTGATTGACAGCTGGTCCCATTTTACTTTGAAATGAGAGCAGCCGAGGCACAAGGATGTCTTTGTTAAGCCACATTAAAAGGCTGTTTTGTCAAAGGTAAAACTAATAAATTCAAGAAACACAGTAGAGATGTTTAGATCAAGTATCAAGTAAACAAGAGTAATTTAGTTCAATCTTGGGTATTGAATCATTTCATTTATTTATTCTTATTTTAGAATCTGAAAGACATATGATCTGGATAAAGAAAAGTCTTTTTTTGTACTTTTTGTGTTTATTTATTGTCATGAAAAGTTGCACACTGGCAATGCTCATGTGTTTAATTGTTCTTTTTAGGGATATAACAGATCCAATAAATGGAAACCTTTACTTACTGGCTAAATCAGCCCTTGCACAAGTCCATCCACCCACCCACCCATCCATCCATCCATCCATCCATCCATCCATCCACCCATCCATCCACCCATCCATCCACCCATCCATCCACCCATCCATCCATCCATCCATCCATCCATCCATCCATCCATCCATCCATCCATCCATCCATCCATCCATCCATCCATATATCATCCATTCATCCAAATCAATGCCAAAACATTAATTGATTAATAGTTGTGATTGAAGATAAGTGGTCAAACCTTTTACTCTCCTCAAACAGGTCTTTCAAATACGTGAACCAGTTTATTTAAGTTTTAATTGCTTTTGTAATACAAGCTCTTGATCACTAGATGGCGCTCTGTCACTGTCACTAACTGAACCACCACCACTGAACAGATGTGCAGGGATTTGAACTCCAGATGCAGGTGACCACATGACAGAAATCAGGCGCTGAAGATGATTTAGATTGGTGAATGTATTTAATAAGCTATTTTAAGATTAACCTCCTTTAATGTTTCCATACTCCTCACATCAATCTTACTCTGAGCATTTCTTCCTCAGTTCATGTTCATCCACTGCTGCCAGTTGACATAAAAGCAGGAACATTCATGGTTATTTGCAGGTTTTTATGAAAAACTACCTCGCTCTTTAATATCTAAGTTACATGGCATTGATTGTGTTGTTAATGTGTGATTAAAGGAATGATTTATGGAATAATAATTCATTATGAATTTCTCATTTAGTAGGAGTATGTGGAGATTTTCTATAATCTCCAGATTTACATAATGATGTAAACAAACCTTACCTACCATAACGCTGAAGGGTGACACAACATAGCATCATTCTTGTGATTGCCCTAATTAAGTTCGTAAAGGATAATATGTTAAAAAACTATCAATTTAATAAAAACAAACAACAGTCCTGCAATAAATAAATAATAGTTGAATGGTATTATTGATAATTAATTAACACAACGGTTGATGATGTTGAAAAATACCTATTATTACCACGTAACTGTTATTTAACTTGTACGTATACATATAAATATATCGTCATCGGTCACATTTAAAAAGGAATAAATATAAATAAATCTATCGTGTTTAAATCATCATTTCTTTCTTTAAGGTTCCGCAGTAGCTCCAATGCGGGGCAGAAATAGTGATGTAAATACACTGCATACTCAGCATCCTGCATCAAAACCTCATTTCGCAGTAAACGTCATAAACCATGACGTCAAACATACCTGTATTAAATCGGTTTTGAATACAGGCGTTTAATCCCACCCAGCTATCAAACATTTCGCGGGAAAATGGCTGGAAGTGATCACGAGAGTTCGATGACGTAGTAAACTGAAATAGGCGGTACTTTTAGACGCCCGTTTTCTATTGGATAACGTGATCGAACGCCCGGCGTTAAAAAACGTTACGTCGATTCTGATTGGTCGGTGGGATTAGCGGCTCGTCCTCGTACCTCCTCCCCTCCGCCTCCCCCAGCAGCTCCGCTCGGCTTTCCTGCGCCAGCAGCGGTGTGTCACCGAGGCTGGGGTGCTGCCGGAGAGTCCCGGAGTCAGCGCGAACACACGATCAGTTTAACCCAAACTGGCATCGCGGTGGGGCTGAGGGGCCGCCCCGGCGAGTTTTAAACCTGAATAAACGTTTAGGTTTGATCCAGCGCCTCTCCCTGTGTCACCACCACCCCGTCCTTCCTGATGTCGGACTTCAAGCTCGGGATCGTACGGCTCGGCCGTGTGGCCGGGAAGGTGAGCTTGGATCACAGGGCTGCCATGTGCGGCCGGGGGAGGGCCCGCGGGGATCACAAAAGACGCTGGAAAAAACATTTAGCAAAGATGAACCGCTGCTAGTAAACCGTGTTAATGCTTATCTGTCTGCCGCCGATGCGCGGGTTGTTCAGCTTTACTGATTTTAGCCGCATTTGAGCGGATTAGAAAAGCCGGCCGTACCGAGCCAGACTGGTTTTCTTTACCTCCGCCGCCGCCGCACAGTCTCGCTAGGAAGCTAACGCTAACTAGCATGTAGCAGGTTGCGCTAGCTTGCTGTTGGCTAACGGTTAAAACGGTAAAATAACGTCAGAAAGGTGAAGTGAAAATGTGCGTTTTGTCACTAGTTGTGTCCGGTAGTGTTGAAGCAGTGAAGGCGGTTGTTTTGTTGACGGTGTCCGGTCATGTCACGGTAACGGTCGGTAGCAGTGCCACGCTAGCGGTGTTACTTGGATTTACACGGTGGAGCGTCTGCTAATGAGGAAGCCATCGCCATGCTCCATCAACTGATTCTTTTGTGCAACGTGACAAAGCACCAGATAAGACAACACAATATTCAACACCTATAGTCTTAAACTTATGTTATTTGTTTATTTTATCCTTATTTTGAAATTATAGTTTAGGAAAAAGTTACGTAATTTAACGCGACGTTTTATTATAGGGCTGTGTGTGTGTATGTTGGGTCAAGAAATGCTCCCTGGCTGATGCTGCTGGTTTGTTGGTGTCACAAGACTCTCACACTCTCCGGGGATAAAAAAGCACCGGTGCAGATCGGTTTGTTTGCCCACCTGCTGAGTGACAGAGCTCATCACTCACAGCTAATTTACATGATGTCACTCCGGTGGTTTAGATCCAACAAACAATAGCCTGGCAGTAGAGACCAAAGTGTCACGTTGCATGTTTCGACCCTTTTGGTATGTGGATAACACCATCCGTGAGTTGCACCATTGCTCAGGGAAGCGTGTGTCTATTCACATGTATATGTTAGTCCCACCTACTAACACAGCTCAGGTGGCTCTAATGAGGTTACAACAAGTTGCACCTGTTTTATAAATGTCTCATCTTTGGTGCAGATGTGATCGATGATATACAGTAGTGTTGTTTTGTGTTATAAAGGCTGTAAGTTGTGAGTCACTATTGCTAAATAACAAGAGATGGTTTTGCAACAGATAAACTGACCTGTTTAGACAATTTGTCCACTTTGGGACTTTTTATTTTAAAATGACCGCTTATTTAATATGTAATTATTTGTGCAGAACGGTTCAGACGAATCGGACAGCAGTTTGCATGCACACACACTGTTGACGCTTTGTTGACGCTCTTATGTTGGCTAATCTCCTATTTTTGTTGCCTAAAATATTGATTCTAACAAGTTAATATTTTGTTTAAGAAGAGAAGACGACCTGCTCCTGTAAAGAGTTGTGGTTGTCGCATGTAAATCAAGAAGTTTCTCTTTCTCTTTTTTTAATTTCAGACAAAATACACGCTGATTGATGAGCAGGACATACCACTTGTGGAAAACTATGCCTTTGAGGTAAAAAAAAAAAAAAAAAACAAGGATTCAACGATTCACCATTTGTCTGATGGTGCCAATGTTAAAGCATAATGTTATTTCTCTCTTAGGCTCGTATGGAGGTAGATGCAGACGGCAACGGAGCTAAAATCTTTGCTTACGCTTTCGATATTGGCAAAGGCCGCTGGGCAGGAAGGCCTTTGCATGAGCTGCTGTGGTAAGTCATTTGTTGATCTCACCAGGTGTGGGATAAACAGATTTTTTTTTTGTATGATGGAGCTGTTAAACATCCGTGTGAAATTGTCTTTGATGGGACTAAGTGATCATAATTAACTCAGAAGTTAATTGTCTGTGTCCTGATCTCTGATGTCATTTTAAAAACAGCAAGATGTGAGATTTAGAGGTGAATTTGCTGCAGTTGGGGAAACTTTTAACAAAGTGGAGCAGCAACATGATGCATATCTCTTGGTGCATCTTGATCCTGACAAAACAAGGTTTTGTGAATTCTTACCAGAGCAGGCTGATGCAGATCTGTTCTTTAAGATAAATTTGTTTCAAGTAACAAACTCTGGCAGCGAAGTGGAAAAGTACTTATCAAATAATATATGAAATTAAAAAAAAAATGTCTGTTTTGTTATGGTTGTTGTAGTTGTTCTGTAAGCGGCAGTAGACTTATTAACTTATGATCTGGATGTGTGTCTTGACAAACAGGGAGAAGCACAGAGGAGGCATTGCACCCAGTTTCCAAGTCATACACATCAACTCTGTGACGGTGGACAACCGGCTGGACAACCTGCGACTGGTGCCAGTGGGCTGGAGTCCCAAACCAGAGGAGATTTCCAGTAAGCAAAGGTAAAACCTCAGCTGTCCTGGTGCTGATGTAGTGATGTCTGACTTCTGTAGCAGCGTAAGACTTTAGAGTGTTGCATGAACTTTTGTCCATCTGATTTCTTTTTTTTTTTATTATCGGGTATGTGCGTTTACTCAAGAAAAAAGTTAATGGTGCAAGTACAGGAAACTTATGAAGAGTTGCACAACACATAAGAGTAAAGGGTGTGGATAATCTAGATTCAAAGTAGGAAATTGAATCATTGTCATCATGTGACTTGTGTAAAAGTCCATTATAAAGTCTCATATGGTGCATAACTATGTTTTTATTGTTGCATATCTGACATTTTTTCTCTTCGTCATCCAGAGAGCAGTCTCTGTACTGGCTGGCCATCCAGCAGGTGCCGGCCGACCCTGTGGAGGAACAGTATCTGGAGCTGAGTCGCACACGCTACTACAACGCTAACGGGGAGCTGGTGGAGGAAGAGGAGTGCTCCTGTACCTACTATGAGTGTCATTATCCTCCTTGTTCGCTCATTGAAAGGAGGGTATGTGTTCTCTTTCTGTTATCAGTTCAAGAGGTGGTTGAGTCAGAGGCGTTTGATTTATTTGGGTTTACGCGTGACCTCTAGATCCCCAGCCGCATGTTGATTTGTCTGGTTAAATTCTTACCAAGAGTCACAATAACAAAGTATTTGACGTTTTGGCTATCAGAGAAGTGACCTTTTTTTTTTTTTTGTTTTTTTTCCTTGTTTGTTTGTTTTTTCTGCAGCTGCGAGAGTTCAACATCTGCGGTCGCTGCCAGGTGGCGCGCTACTGTGGCTCCCAGTGCCAGCAGCGGGACTGGCCCGCCCACAAGAAGCAGTGTCGCGAGCGTAAGCGGGTGTTGGCTCTGGAGTCTGAGCCCGAGCGATGATCTGCCCTCATCCTCACCTGGGAGAGGATGAGGGAGATTTGCGGGGGGACAGGGTTTTGACTTGCGGGAGGGTGAGCAGGGGGACAAAGTGCAACACGGGGGGAAAGTCGCTGACAAGAGACTAACGACTGAGGACGATGTTGGTTGCTTGATTGTTTGATGGATTCGCGGGGGGGTGGGTATGGAGGAGGGGAAGAAGAATAAAGCAAAAAGACATTTGCCACTTCCCAGAACTGGTAGTACTCCATAGCTTGCTTTCATGTGGATGACGGGGTAAGGTATTATTTGTTTTGTTGTTTTTTTTTTTTTGTTTGTTTGTTTTGTTTATTTTTTTTTCTTGAGGAGACCCTCGAGCTCTACCTGCTGCTATGGTTTTGTATGTGAGGGGGGAAAAAAGTTGTCTTGTTGAACTGGACAAGCTTCTTTGGACCACAGTCGAACATGGACGGTTGTCGCCATCCACTTTCGTTCCTCCAGCCCAGCCACTTTGGGTGCGGTGACTTGTGTGTGCGAACGAGGGACCCCAGGGGCTACAGTACCCGTCATTCAGCTGGTGCAACGGGACATGGACCTTTTCACTGTATCGCTCCCTTTCTGACCTCTGGCGTACACGGCTGCCGTCTTCATGGTCATCGACTCCTTAGCCGCCGCCTCCCTGTCTGTCGTACTCACCACGCAGCCAACCACGACACGCATCAGATAGATTTCACTGATTGAACCACACTACCAGTATTGAGTGTGGAGAGTGTGTGAGAGCACGTATGTTTGTGTGTGTGAATGTATGAATGTGTATGTGCTGCCAATATATGTACTGAAGGACATTGATATGATTGACTTGGGTTCTTGGCCGGACTAATGTATGTCTGTTCTCTTCTTAAAGGGGCCATATTACACAACTTTTAAATTTCATATTTAATTACAAACTGGTGGGTTTAAAACATTTTCACTGTTCTGTAATAAAGTAGCTGCCAAGTAAAGGCTTTAATTTTTTTTTTTTTTTTTTCTAAAAGTTTTTCATCAGTTTGATTGGATTTGTTTTGTTTTGGTACGAAGTTTTTTTTTTATTATTATTAATTAATTTCCCAAAGTTCTACAGTTTCTTTCAACAAGCTGTTCCTGGTGTTTTTTTTTTTTTGGTACTTTAATAGGAATTTCTTTTTCATGATCACAAGCTTAGAAATAGAAAAAAAAAAAGTCTTGTGATCACAATAATTATTTAATGTTCTCAAGTTAAAGTATCTTGTCACACTGACACAAAAATGGAAGAAATTATCTTTACCAAAGTCTGCTCCTCTTCCACCTCTTTTTCTTCTTCTGTGGTTTTGTCATTTCTTCATCACCTGGTATGAATCCCTCCAGTCAGTCTTTCTTTGCTGTTTTTTTTTTTTTTTAAACACACACCTGTCTTTTCTGTCTTTTCAACGGTATTTTTACATCTTCAGGGTGAGGGTATGTGTGTTGGGGGTCAGGGAGCGGGGGCAGGGCTCACTTTCTCTTTTGAGAGAATGCTCTAAGGGGTTTTTTTTTTTTGTTTTGTTTTTTTTTTTTTTTGAAGAAATTCTATCAATGGAGCTATATTTATTTAAAACATTTGATTGTGAAACATGTTTTTGTCCTGGTGATATTTGAAGGTAAAACATAAAGAAAAGTTGACAGTGTGGAGCTTTTTATGTCACAAGTTTGGGCGGGGAGGGGGACTCGATATTTAATCCCTGTTACTCGGTTGTTTTTGTTGTTTTTCTCCTGAATGAGTAAGTCCTCCTCATCGTTACCCTTCCAGATTTATTCCATGAAAACACTGCACACCACCATTGTCACTAAAATCTTCCACATGAGAGACACCTTGGAGCGTAAAACTTGAATTCCTCCCCTTACCTTTTATTTTGGAGAGTGTTTCTTTTTTTTTTGTTTGTTTGTTTTTTTTTATGAACAGAATCACTTCCTGCTTTTATTTTAAAAACACGGCAGTCCAAGTGAATTTTGCTCTGTGTCAGACTTCTCCTCAATCGCCTGCCTTCCTTGTATTACCTACAATGCACACCTGCTTAAACGTGTCCTCTTGTGTCTTAGGTGAGGAGTCCAGACACTTAACACGCATGTAATTCACACGTGTACATGCGACCTGTTGATTGTTTCTTTTGTATGTGTGTATGAGTGTGTGTGTGTGTGTATGAGATTGAGAGAACAGGTTTTCAACACTGCACTAAAATTTGGCTCCCATGTTAGCGTATTTGTCATAGATGGGGTTGAGGGGAGGGGGTGTGATTTGGACAGAGTGTACAGATTGTGTCTGAAATCTTTTTTGTTTTGTAAGAATATAAGCATTAATCACCTAGAAATAAAGAGCTACAAATATGTGAATGGAAGTTACAGTTGGGGATAACTGACAGTTGCTTTTCCAGTGTAAAATGATAATAAATAAAAAAAAAAAAAATGAACCTCAGTTGTTGGAGTTCGATGAGTATTAAGAAGTGTAGGAGTAGAAAAAAAATAAATGGGTACTTACATTTACGAATCTAATTAATCAAATGTGTGTATGAAAGGTGAATGAGACGTAAGGTTTGTTTTGTTTAGAAGAAATATTCAGATCACTTCACTTTTTCACATTTTTTGTCAGTCTTGAAAAACAATTGTTTTGCTGCCTTGAAATTTACAAAGAGCATGTTGGTTTTCGTAAAAATTTATAAGAGTAACATGATTCCAGGGTCTATTTCACCACGAATACGAGTCAAACTCCCCTCAAGAGATATTTAACGTTGGTTAAAGTAATATCGAGTTTGACCGTTTTTTGTTTTCACAACCAAATAGTTAACAATGAAAGTAAATGGGGCAGTCAGCCAAACGTATCTAAATTGTCATTTTTTAACCACTAATAAAGCTCAAAATATCACTTCACTTCAGCAGTAGCATGAATAGGGTCCCTACACATAAACTGAAGTACTGATAACTTAGTAAGTGAACCCAGAGTTTATTAAAAACACTGTTTTACAAGACTTACCCAACATCTGGTTTTATAACAACTGGTGATGAAGGATGTTCCACATCAGCAGATTCAACATTCATCATTCTGAATAACTGCTTTTTAATAAACTCTGGGTTCACTTACTAAGTTATCAGTACTTCAGTTTATGTGTAGGGACCCTATTCATGCTACTGCTGAAGTGAAGTGATATTTTGAGCTTTATTAGTGGTTAAAAAATGACAATTTAGATACGTTTGGCTGACTGCCCCATTTACTTTCATTGTTAACTATTTGGTTGTGAAAACAAAAGACGGTCAAACTGGATATTACTTTCAACCAACGTAAAATATCTGTTGAGGGGGAGTTTGACTCGTAGGAGGAAGAAGATCTACAGGCAGGGATGGAAAATACAAAATACATCAACTTTCCTTAACTGGGTAACTGGGCAACTGGGTCCAAAGTGCTCAGGACCTCAGACTAGGCTGAACATTCACCTTCAAACATGATAACAACCCTGAGTAGAGAGTTGAATGAGTTGAAACCAGTAAAATGTCTCTGGAGAGACAAGAAAATGGCTGTGGACTCATGGTCCCAGTCCAGTCTGACAGATCTTGAGTCCTACGTGTCAGAACAAGACCAGATCGTCCATGATGTTATAATATTTGCTCTTCATCCTCTGAGCTCCAACACATTCAATTTGAAATAAAATAACAGATATTATAATCAAATACCAACCACAGCTTTGTTTTGTCAGTATGAGAAGTAAAGAAGTGACTGTGCAAATTAAAAGGAAAAAATACAAATCACTGCATTAAACAATCCAGGATGATCCTTTTCTCTAATGGACCATCAGAAAAGCTTCTGTGAAAGAACATAATAATATAGCTTTTTAACAGAAAACAAGTGATGCTATATATAAAATGTTATTTTCTAATAAGTCTCAATGCTGAATGAAATGAGTCGAGGTCGAGGCTGAAACTCTGACGCTGCAACAGGAAACCTGATATTTGATCTTCCACTCACACCACATTCAACAGTTGCAGAGGCCGATCATTTTCTCCATCGCTGCTTCACTCTGACTTCATGGCAACTTGTACGTCGTCCACAAAGATGTTAAAGCTGCCGACAGTCGAACAGATGGAGTGAAGCTTCACTTCTGTCAGTCGGTATCGACCGACACCATCGTGATGAGGCGGTCTCCGCTCAGTCTGCTGTTTGTGCAGAAATATATCTTGAATGACTGAGGGGAAAAATATCCCATGAATATGTCGACATCATTTTAAGACACTATTAAATCAGCCTTTTCGCTCTGTGGTTTTTATTCAGTTAATCACTTTTATATCTACAGTCAATCCATCATTTCATCTTTGCTCTTGTATGTAACTAGTAACAGATGTTCAGCTGTGAACGTCTGGAAACTCGAGCCTCTCTGTTGTTACTTGAGTCTCAGCGGTAGTTGGATTTTCTCCATCTGTCTCTTCTTCTTCTACTACTTCTACTCCTCCTTCTTCTTCTATCTGCTTCTTTTGAGATCAGTGTGGTGTCAAAGTTCAACACAGAGGTCACAGTGGTCAACAGGGTGCGCGGTCGTAACAGGCCTGAGTTCTCCACGTGGCATGAAACAGACACAAAGACAGGTCCTCTATGACGACTTTTTTAAGCATTAGCTTTCATGTGTTGACCTGTTTACTGGGTCTAATACATACCTGTTATTTTGTCTCTGTGTAGAGGCAAAGCCAGGTGAAATAACTAATAAGTGTAACGTGTAGAAAACATAAATCTGAGGCTCAACCGTGATTATCTTGTAATAAATTCCATCACTGTCTGAAAATGAAGCTCTGAAATTAGTAGTAACTACAATGGTCAAGGTAAAACTGATAATCAAGATAAAACTAAAGGTTTTCTAAATGCAAACAACACATTTGTTCTTGTACCTTCTTGAATTTTGGATCCAATGCAACATGTTTGACTTAAGTTTACCATGTTAAGTTGAGGCCAGTATCCTGTTTATTAGTTTCTTCTAAATCTTTGTTTGTATGTCTTTTGTTTCCCATTGACTATCAGATATTACCTGTTAAAATTCATTCAACAAATTCTTAAAAAACCCTCGTTAAATTGATTATTTTGGCCTCTGTGTTGCAAGAACTTGAAGTATATGAAGTGTTTTCTTCTTATTCGTTCACTCCTTCTGCTGCACGCCTTTATTTTAGTGCTAACCATTAAACCATTAGTCTATTTAGTGGAAAATAAAGTGCTACAACATAAGAAGTGAAAAAAACAACTTTAGATATAGTTTTATGGCTTATTTCAGGAGCTTGAACCCAGGGTCACCAGTTGTTATGACAAGATGTTGGGTAAGTCTTGTAAAACAGTGTTTTAATAAACTCTCGGTTCACTTTCTAATGCCTCTTCTCCACCACGTCGTTGTGTCTCTACTTTACTGGACTCTACTGGACTCTACTGGACTCTACTGGACTCTACTAGACTCTACTGGACTCTACTCAGTCTGGTAGCAGACACGTTGTTTCCATCACAGTTTGGTTCCTCCTCCACGTGAATGTGGTGAGTGGAGTCAAACTGCTGCGACGACATCACGACACAAAAACATCAGTAAACATTAATGGACATGGAGGAGATGCTGTACTTGTTGCTGGGTTAGCTTACGACCAGGTAGCTACGGCGATGGCTGGTGATTAAGGGTGTTCCAGATCTGCAGATTCAACATTTTCCTTGCTCTTCACTGACACATCAGCCTGTTGTTCAGGAAAATGATGAATCTGCTGATGTGGAACAGCCTTCATCAGCAGTTGTTATAAAACCAGACGTTGGGTAAGTCTTGTAAAACAGTGTTTTTAATAAACTCTGGGTTCACTTACTAAGTTATCAGTCCTTCAGTTTATGTGTAGGGACCCTATTCATGCTACTGCTGAAGTGAAGTGATATTTTGAGCTTTATTAGTGGTTAAAAAATGACAATTTAGATACGTTTGGCTGACTGCCCCATTTACTTTCATTGTTAACTATTTAGTATGAAAACAAAAAAACGGTCAAACTGGATATTACTTCAACCAACGTTAAATATCTCTCGAGGGGGAGTTTGACTCGTATTCATGGTGAAATAGACTCTGGGATCATGTTACTCTGGACCTTTAATTCCTAAAATAATTTTCCTCTGATGTCTTAAATATATTTTATTTATCTATATTTATATCTTTTCATGAAAATATTTACACTTATAGGGATATTGTGTTTTTTTCCACATGTTTATTCATGCTTAATTAATGTTTTATCATTATTATGTGTTTGTGTTTAGTTAAAAACAAACAGTTGCAGTACCTCCTCCTGTCCTTTAGGTGGCAGCAGCGTCTCATACAAACTTGTAGTTTCCTTCTTGCGACGACTCGTTGTTTTGCATCGCGGAAGTTTTATAACTCGACTGTTATGTGTGAACACTCAGCCTCACAAGTTCATGTCATATTTTCATGTTAAACTTCACCTCAGACTAACAACATGGTGAATCTCGGTATCAGACGAGTGGAGGATGAAGTAGCAGCGAAACATCCGGTGAGTTTTAATATTTTATGTCTTTAATTTTGTTTTTTTGTTTTGTTTTTTTCTTCTCTTCATCTCTGGAGGACACTGACTACATCTGATATTTACACTTTAACGTTTCTGTAATATATTATTATATATTGATAGAAACAGTCATGTAATAAAAGCTGTTATTATTATTGTTATTATATATATTTTCTCTCTTTATTTCAGGGGTTACAGACTTATGCTGCCTGTCAGTCTCATGCCTTCATGAAAGGAGTTGGGACTTTTGTGCTTGGTAATTAATATTTAAATTTAATATTTAATTCCTCACATACACTGCTACAGTTCACATTAGAAATTATTATATACTATAATTCAATTATATTATTATAACATAAATAGACATATTAAAATACCTTAGGTTGAGGTTTTATTTAAATATATATATACATAATATATAATATATATTTATATATATATATATATATATATATATATATATATATACATATACAATATTTTTATTGTATATACAATGTAATTTATTGTATATATATTCAATAAAATACAAATTTACGATAAACTATAAATAAATAATATAAACAATAAATAAATGGAATAATAAAATAAATAAATACATAAATAAATATAAACAATAGAAATAAAAAAATAAAAATAAATTTACATTAAAATACAATAAGATTTTGCTAAAGTTAAAGATTGTGGGGAAAAAAGACCAGTATCTACCACCAGAGGGAGCTGTTTTCTATCCAAATAGATGGATAAATAAATAGATTTACTTTATTTATTACATCAGGGAAATGATTTTGTCACTGCATCAAAACACAAAGAGATGTAATGGATGGAAAAAAGGGGAAATGTGCAGGAAAAATACACATTCACACATAGTTTTAGAAAAAAAAGATGTATTATTACTATTAATTCAGTCTCAACCTCAACAGTTTAGGGTCAATAAAGAAGTTTTTACATTACAAGAGGAAAACTGACCTCAACACAAGAGTAATGATGCTTTGCAACATCATTTTAGTTTTGGTTTTAACATCCAGAATGACTCCAAACCACAAACCACATCACGTCCTCTCGTCTTGTCAGAGCAAAAACACTGAGTTTATGTAAATGATCTGCCTGTTTAAAGACCTGAGTTAAAACTAATGACTTGACTAATGACCTGAAGATATCAAACAGCTACTGCACCAGATGTGTTGTGTTTTTCTTTTTAGGTGCTTTCGGTTTATTTGCAGCTCAGTTGGCTTTACAGAAGAAACGTCCTTATCCAACTCAGTATAACCTGCTCATATCTGTAGGTAAGTAGGAAAACACGGTCTTTAAATTGATTCAAGACAAAAAGAAGGAGGATAAATGTTGTGTCTGTCGAGCCTCAGTAACCTCTCCCTCCTTTCTCTCTCTCTCTTCCCTCAGTCCTGTCATCAGTCGGCAGTTATGCAGTGACTCGGTGGGAAACACAGAAATGTTCAGACCTCTGGCTGCTTCTAGAGACGGGAAAAATCCCGGACAGATCGCCGCCAGAGGGTGAGTGTGGTCTGTAGCTGCAAGACCTTTGTAGCTTTTTCTAGAAAATTATAAAAAATGTTTTATGACAGTAATGGTCTGTTATAGACGACATGCAATACAACTATTTGAAGAATATTTATAAATATCTTGTCCTGTGTCTCTATTTTCAGTCATGTGGAGACAGTTTACAGATTTTTATGTTTAATATTTACATTTCTGTGTTTTCAGCGCCAAAACCAGAGGAACCAAAGGGACCGAGGAAGACAAAATATGGCGACATGATGGAGTAAATATGATCATAAAGAAATGTGTCTATAGAAAAATGCAGGAGAAGGAGAAGTTGAAGAAGAGACCAGATTAAAGAAATGTCCTGTTTTTTTTTTTTTAAAGATTTGTGAAGCATTTAAATTTCATAACAGCATTAACACAAACCAGTTTCTCTGAATCAGATTTTGGGTTTTTTTTATGAGAAGTCAGATTTAAGCTTATGATCCCGTGTTTATTATTTGGACCCGTTAACGCTGCGCTGCCCGAACCAGACAGTAACTGTCACTGTAAAAACTGAAAACCAACTCACTAAATGACCAGTTTGTCTTCAAACATGTGTCCGACATTACACCTTAATGTTTTTTATGTGTTTTAATAATACATTCTTTGGACTTTGCTGAACAAATCACAGTGTAATGATTCATCCTTTTGAATTAATAAATTAGCTATCAAAGGAAAACAATTGTAATGAGATGTAGGGATTAATTTATATTAATTTTGCCCTAATTTTATAAATACTGAATATTTAAGCATGTAGCCAGAGTATGAGTGCACTCAATGTAATCTGCTTTGGATAAAAAAAATACAAAGTGATATATTTTGTCAGAAATGATTCCAGCAATGTATAATATAAAAGAATAAGAGAGTTATCCATCCTCTCTCCTGATCCACAGTCACAAAAACACCCACGTGTTTGTGTCTTTGGCTGAAATAAAGAAGAAAATTAGGACAACGTTCAATGAAAAGAGAGGGTATAAGCAGGTATCAGATCCATCAAACGTCTCGTCATTATTTAAAAACACACGTTACCACCTTTCTACAGTATTTCATACACGTCTAAAATCCCTCGTCATTCATCTTGCTCATCAGGTCAGAGGCAGAGGACTTGCACCAGCACGCTGGATGCCTCCTCCGCATAAACCGGTTTCGATTGAGCAAATATCCAAGCGTAGGAACTAGAAGAATTCCAAAAATATGAGCTAATAAAATGACGAGCATCAGCATATTTAAACGCAGCCGTAGACAGATGCAATTGTTCCATATGTGACACATAAACTGCTAATCCCTGTCATGACGTGTGCCCAGATTCAGAGGTAATACCGTTTTGAACATCTGCCATTGTTGTAAATAAATAAATAAATAGAGCAGCAGTGGAAGACTTAAGCTCATTGACATAAGAGAGTAACCAGGTGCTGGAACTCGCCTCCCCCTTCCCAGATGTTATCACTTCCTGGAATTTTGAATCGATGTCTAAAAAAATCTCTAAAAACAACTTGGTAAAAAAACAACGTCAGAGCAGGATCACGTCGTGGTGGTAAACATGGTCACAAAAAGCGATTACGATCCCATTCTCTTATTTACATAGCATGAGCTGAGTTTACACAACGAGGTGTTGAAGTAACATAAATTCTTGGTCGACTGAAAACAATAGATCCTTTCAAACGTGTTTTAACACCTCGAGTGAATGAAACGATCAAAGTCCAGTTCAGTTCGGGCCTTTTGATCGACAGAGAACGAGCCAAAGAAACTCTGGTGTAGAGTGGTAAACATGACGTCCTGGGTGAATGATTTTCCACAGTCAATGAAATCTGAATAGGGGAAGATTTTTTTTTTTTTTTTTTTTTTTTTGGCTTCTGTTTAATTTGTACTCTGTAATCTCTGTAAAGTCTGATTCAACTCCTACTCTCATCCTCCCACTGACTGCAATTCAAAAATGATTTAACATTTTGAGATTTAAAGGTTTTGACGCCTCTTTCCGACTCCCTCTCTCTCTACATCCTTAAAAAAAGAGAAAAGAAACAAGCTTTGTGAATTGAATAAGCTCTCAAATCCTTTGTCACATGCACACTGATCTGACGCGGCTGAAGGAAAAAGACTTAAAGAAACAGAGAGTGAAGCGGAGATAATGAGGGAGAAGGATGTGTGTGTGTGTGTGTGTGTGTGTTACATGACACGACTGGATGTCCAGTGGAGCTGAAGAACTGCCCATTGACTAAAACAAACACTGGTACGGACTAGTCTATTGGGATGTTTGGCAACCACTTGGCGTGGATAATAAACCCTACAGAGAATGAGAGAGTGTGTGTGTATGTGTGTGTTTCCTTGGCTGTTTTGTGTAGACGTGCGTGACAACATGAGAAAAAGATGAGGAGACTGAGGACTCAGTTGTTGACTCTGTCAAATAATCACACTGAACTGAGCTGCAACTGCAACTGGACCGTGTGTGTGTGTGTGTGTTTCTTTTGTTATATAACAATCCTGAAAAAAAAAAAAAAAAACCTCAGAATAAACACAATTTCCAACATTTCTGCAGCTTCCAAGTGGAAAAACCAAACCAAAAACCACTCCTGGGGGAAAATCTATCTCTCAATCTGTGTTATTAGATATTAGATCTGATCCATCGAAGAGCCTGGAGTCATAATCAATTCCCACAAATTAATGTGTTAACAAGAACAACTGGTGTGTGATTGATTGTAACAGGGAGGTGGAGGACGTGTTGGCGCTCTGAGGGCGTTCATCGATTGTGTGTCCTATCTTTTCAGGCTCTGTTCAGTTCAGTTTGATAAATATAATAGAGGGAAAAATATGTGATTCAATAAGCTGGTCTGACAGGAATAATGACTGAGTAGCAGCCATTAGCCGGGGAAATTACAGGGAAACCTTTGTGACAGTGAATTCATCACAGCTGAAGTTTTTGCACATGATGACGGGATGGGAGTTCAAGTCTGGGCAGGTCAGAGATAAACATGGAGAGTTTCTCTCCCTTTCTGTTTGACTCATTGCCTGAAGGAAACAGGACAAAGTGTCAACAAGGAGCCAGAAATTAGTGTGTGTGTGTGTGTGTGTGTGTGTGTGTGTGTGTTTGAACTGTGGGAAAAGTTGAACTTGAGCACATTTCCTTTTCATCCTGACGAAGAGAAGATCTTAAACACTGACGCTTGATTAAAGGGTCTTTAAAGAAACACAGTTACCACTTGATCATGACAAGATTAACTACTGTCACCTGATGTCTCACTTTTTTAAACTAAAATACTAATAAAAAAAAAAGATAAATATGTTAAAAACATATAACATTACCAGACTGATGCAAGTGCAAAACTTTCCATCAAATGTCTTTATACCTACTTAGAAAATAAAAAAAAATTCCTGATGATAATATCAACAAAACCAGTCTTATTGATTAGGAAAAATTAGAAAAATATTAGATTTTTTTAGGAGAGATGTGAATATGGAAATTAAAATAGGGTCCTGAACTTAATTGTTCATTTATCTATCTATCTATCTATCTATCTATCTATCTATCTATCTATCTATCTATCTATCTATCTATCTATCTATCTATCTATCTATCTATCTATCTATCTATCTATCTATCTATCTATCTATCTATCTATCTATCTATCTATCTATCTATCTATCTATCTATCTATCAGTTGTAAATGTTGCTCAATGACTTTGAATAATTGTGACTTTGTTGAGTTTATGAGTGTGTTGAGTCTGTAACGTGATAGTTTCTTTAGTTTATTCGGTTCAGTCTCATTAAAAGAAGGTGGAGGGTGAATAATAATATTGTCCAGACTTTATGAATAACGTCTCAGCAGAGTTTAGTAATAACAAAAGGCTGCAACTCAAACTGGAGCATACCTCAGGAGTGAACCAATCACAGGCGAGCTCGTGCACACCTCGACCAATGACTGGTCCCGGGACGCTCGCGCACATCCGTTTGAAGGGCGGACCTCGAGAGAAAAAAGAAAGTATGTATCAGAAAGCGGTGGAGTATCGATGGAGGATAAGACTCGTAAAACGGTAAAAATAAACAATTTATCAATTTCACTGAAGGTTATGATATTTGTAGTTTAATTAGTGATAATTGACTCTTTCACTTCGCACGTGCAGCTGTGTGTTTATATAACATTGTAACACTGTTTTTAATTGATTAGTTAAGAGTAGATAATCGATACCTCCATGGCTTTAATAGCGACTGATCAAAGCTGCAAACTGAACGGGTCGTCGGTGATTTACGGTCGAGTTGGACCGAGAAAAGAGGTTTTCCAAGGCCGGACGGAAAGCTTTAAAACGGCTAAAATGCAACCGAAAGAGTCGGAGTATTCAACAGATGGCCTCCCTAAAGCTTTCCTCCACAGTCTGAGGACTTTGTTTGACATTTTAGATGATAGCGGTCGAGGATATGTCCACATTTCGGAGATTGAGAGCCGCTGGCAGGGAGCGGACACCCGGGAGCTGCCCGGCGGGGTGTTGAGCTCCCTCCGGCGGGTCACACCGCCGCATGGCTGCCTCACCTTTGAGCGTTTCGTGGCGGGTCTCCGGTTCTCCATGTTAAACCCAGAAAACAGTTCACACATCAAGACCCAAGCCGCAGTGCAACCTCAACAGAAACCAGGCACCCGGGTTGAAAACAAAGTCCGTCCGCTGGGACCGAGCAACGTGACCAACACACAACCGCACCGGTCCGCGTCCCTCCAGAGCCGGGTCAGACCGGAGGAAGGACACGGGGGTTACCCGGCGTGTGGACCGGTGAGATACGGCGCAGGTTTCGAGAGATCCGGTCGGAGTTTGGAGCGGATTCCTCCCGCTGCTGCTGCTGCTGCTGCTGCTCCGGAGGGAGGATGTTACAGAACCGACCCGGTCCATGCAACCAAACCGACACAGCCGCAGCAGAGCCGGATCAGGTCCATTGAGTCTCTCGCTCTGGAGTCACCACAACTACAAGGACCAAGTAAGTAAATGAATGAATGAATGAATGAGAAGCATCTTTTTAAAAAAAAATTCATGCACACAAGAAGCTATAACCTGTTTCTGTCATAATTTCCTGCAAAATGTGTGTTATTATCATTTGCATCTCATTAAGGACACTAATCTAATCCATCTTTGTCTGTTTGAAATAAAAAAATAGTCTTATCTGTCCTGGATGTGTCATAAATTGAGTTACTGCTTCATCTTTTAAATAGCAACCAGAATACACATGAGACTGAAAAACTCCCCAAGCGAAAACCTTTTGACTTGCACGCATGTACAACCTGTGCTGATAAGTGTTCTCCAGCCTTTTCCAAAGCTTCAGTCTTATATTATAATTTAATTGGATGCAGTGATCCATGAAGTACACACACAGAAGAGCACCACGCCTGCACGGTGCTGCTGTCAGGATTGGTCTTTGACTGAAACTAGAAAAGAGTGAGTCTCTGCTTAACTCCCTGGAGAGGTCAACAACAGTTTTTTTTTGCAAAACGCTTCTTCTCGGGTGTCGCTATTATGTCACTCCTGGTGCCCAGTTGAATAATCGCCGTTGTTAACCTTAGGTCAGGTCAGAGATCGTGTCACAAATTCCTGCAGAGATTTATCCACCCACCACCTTGTGGAGGGAGAGCAGAGCGGCTCCCTCGGATTATTAAGAAACTTATATGTGTGTTAATGTGTTCAGTTTCTCAGTTGGCGTGATGGATGTAGGTTGCTCATTATCTCTTAGTCTTCCTCTCCTTCCCACAATCATATCAGAGGCCTTTCACATCATCTCTTCTTGTCTTTCACTCTTACTCACTCTCTATCTCATGCACTTAACTGGAGTTTGTTGAGCTTGTCTGGATCTATAAGAGTGATCGTCTTTACACTGTCGAGCCCTCTGGGCTTTTCTCTGCTCTGAAACATAGTTACATGATTAAACGAATAGAAAAGTTCACATACTTTTTTGTGCTTTTTTGTTAGCAGCTGTTTGAGGTTTGGACTTTCGAGCTCTTAATTTTTTAAGATATTTTTAGATGCTGGAAGAACTTGTGTGTCCTTCACAGATCAGTGCCTGTATTCAACCTCATCCGACACCTTTTGTGATGAAACATAAAGGCTGTGAGCCTGACCCAGACCTTATCACGCACCATCAATGTCCGGCCTCACTAACTAATCAGCCACTCCCTGGTGGCTCAATGTAAACAAATCCCTCCAGCCACATTCCAACAAATCTCACAGACAGATGCACATTTCTACAGTTTTGTAACAAATCAATCACACGTACATGATACAGAGAGACACAGATCAGCAGAGACCACTCTGTAATCTTTCACATGCAGCCAAACCCTGCTGGATTAGGCCAGATTACAGCAGAAAGACCAGGGTTCGCCAAATCACTGCAGCAGTGAAAACCTCCCAGAAACGCCACGAATTCCTGATGCAAACTCTCTCACACAAACAGAGTTTTCTTGTTTTTTTGGGATTGTCAGGAATGTATACACTTTATAAAATACTGTAGCAGATATGAAGGAAATATAATCAAAAAACAAAAGACCGAGCCAAGTTTTCTCTCTCAGTTTGGTCTGTAAGTCTGATATGAAACATGTTAAAAACAGAAGAGCAGAGAAACGTTGTTTTATCTCAAGTCTGGATAAACTCTTAAGGTTGATTTCTCTAATTTTTCACATCTTCAATTGAAAAAACAATCTCCCTACAAAGTTTTTAGGAGCGTTTGAACATTATCACGTTTAGTTTCAGAGCCTCTAGCTCACATACTTCTTATATTTCCAGTCGTCCTGCTTTGTTGACACCAGAAACATTTATAAAGTACAGGACTTCAGCTCCCTCTTGTGGTGACTTTAACAATCCAACATCTTTAGATCGAAATAACTTAACTTTTTTTTTTTTTTTTCTTGGTCTTCATCATTTCTCCATAGATGTGGTTGTGTTTTACCCAATAACATTTTACCTTTTTTTTTTTTTTTTTTGCAAAATCACAGACTGATTTAGAAACTGGCAGCGCATGAACAGGAATATAATAGAGTAGATTATTAAATTTTATTTTTAAGTTTTGGGGGATGTATGTTTCTTGAACTTATATAATTACACTGTGAGTTTAAAACTCACCATGATCACAGACGGGACCTTGACTGACAGTTTGGCTGCATGACTTCTGCAAAACTTTTAACATTTTAAAAAGTTAATGGAAAATGTTGGATTTTTTTTAAAAGATGTTACGTGATCTCCTCTTAGTCAGGATGAAAAGAATATGTGCTCAAGTTCAACTTTCCCACAGTTCAAACACAAAGAAAAAACAATTTCTGGCTCCTCATTGACACTTTTTTCCTGATTTTGGTCTAAAAAAAGCATCAATTACAGAACAACACTGACGTCTAAATGAGACTAGTCAAGACTTCATCACTGTTACTTCTTTATAGTTTAAGTTTAAGTTATTAAGTGGATTTAAGTCGACGTTGTTGTGTCAAAACTGATCAAATGTCTGTTTTACATTTGTCTGGTTCAGGTGTTGTGAAATCAGGTTTACCAAGATCTCAAAGTGAATCAGCAACAGGATTTACTGGCGGCTCCAGGAGACACGGGAGGAGTCGGGAGGAGCAGCGACGGCACACAATATCCAACGGAGTGGATTATGGGATGGTTAGTAACACACACACACACACACGCACACACACACCGACTCAAACAGTTTTAATGAAGTGTTTTTATGAGCACTGGGCTGCAGCTTTAACTCGTGTCCATATATCACTAATGATGTTTACTCACAGACAGTTTTCCATTAATCACCGGTTTCTCAGTAAACAAGGTTGTGTGTTGACATCCTCGGGTGGAGAAATGCACCGTCACGTTCGTTACGAGGCGTCTGCACCAGACGTTTCTAATCCACTTCATCCAACATGTTTAAGAAAAACAACTTGTGTTTAAAAACTTTTCAACACTTAAACCATCAGTTGTTGTTCAGAGTGAAAATGTCAAACACTGATTTTCAGATGTAAACATTTGAGTCTATTGGCTGATTATTGTACATATGTTATTATTATTATTATTATTATTATTCAGTTGGTCGTCTCATTTATAAAGACTTATAATTTCTTTCATCATCATTTTTTAAACATTTCCCACTGGCGTCACTTTGAAGACAAAGAATTTCCTTTACTTAGTTACATTTGTTTTGTTTTCTGTTTAATGGACTAATTAGTGAATTCTTTGATTGTTTTACTCTTAATTAACTTGAATAATGTAATATTAATATAAATAAATATTTACTTCTCGTAGTCAGAACAAGAAGAGTTAAAACGGTTGATATTTTATCAATAAGAGACGATTAAATCAGATGAAAAATGCCTCAGATGTTTCTCGTTATTCTGGTTTTTGCTTCTTAAATGTTGAGATTTGTTGCTTCAAGTTTCCTTCTGTTGTTTTGATCGACAGTGACTTGAGTTTAGACGTTGGTGTCGTACAGTTTTCAGTGTTTTCTGACTTTTTTTTATTACAACGGCAGTGAGATCACTGTATATTTGCAGCAGATGCAGGTGTTTTATGAGGATACATCAGGTGTTTTTATCATTTTAGTTGTTTGTTGAACGAAGAGGAACATTAGTTCGGAGGTTTCTTTTGTTTTAAAACTATTATGGTTTTTATGTTTGATAGGAAACGATGTTTTAGATGTAGATGATAAATTAGTTTATTTCTATAGGAAAGAAAACAGTTGAAGCATGGAAAAAAAAGATTTTTCCACTGGAGTCTCTCCTCTGTTTCACTTTCCATTGGCCCCCACATTCCCCTCCCATCCCTGTGTCCCCTGCCTCCCCCCCCTCGTTCACTTTGCTCCTCCCACCTCCAGTTGGGAGCCCATGCCTCCTCTCACTCTCCGTCTCTCCCCCTGCCTCACCATTTCTCATTCTCTCCAGTTCTCCTCCTTCTCTCCCCGTCTGTGTCGCCGTCTCCGTCTTCTTTCCCCCTTGGCCTCTGTGTCTCGAGAGGCAGACTGATCGACTCCCCCCTTCTTCTTCTTCTTCTCCCTCCCTCCCTCCCTGCCCCTCTCCTCCTCCTCCCCTCCCTTCCCTCCGTCCCTCCCACCCGCCCAGGCCGAGTTGGCCCGCTGCTGCCCTGATGGTAGTGAGCCGGGTCGGGCCCAGGGGCCTGGTAGAAGTAGAGGACTCGTTGGGTCGACCCGGCCCAGCCTGGACGGCCGTGTGGGCTGCGTACACCACCGTCTTCATCCCCCTCAGCAGTAGCCTCTACAGCAGCAAAGCCCTGCACTTTTTCCTCTGGGTGAGTAGGATGAGAGGGAGGGAGAGGAAGGTTTGTCTTTGAGACAGAACAGTAATGACTGTTTGAAGTTGGACGTTGAAACAGGTTGTTGTGTTAAAGTTGTGATCAAGTGTTTGTCATTTAATGGTAAAGCCTCAGGGTTCGGACCTGTGTTGTGATGAGTTAATTAACTGATAATTATATTGACATTTAGTTGTTGATTATTTTCTGGTTGCTGTTTCTGACATTGGAGGATTTGCTACATGTGTTTGTTGTTTTCTGTTGTGTCGGTTGTAGAAATTTAGATTCACTTGTCTTAGTTTTTTTTATGTGTTTTTGCTGCTTTTCTCTTAATAATATAAAACTTTAAATGTCTGGACACTTTGATCTTTCTCTGATTTATTTTTCTGACATTTTACAGAATAAACAATAACAGGACCAGTCAGAAAACTAGTCAACATATAAATCTATGTAACCTTTAACTTTTAACTGACTGGTTTTTGTTTTAGGTTTTTTGACCTTTTGTTGTTCAGCTGTTTCCTGGTGCTTTGTACTGTAGATGACGTTTGAAAGGCTGTTATGTTGTTCTTTGTGCTTGAAGCTAAACAGTTTGTGCAGTGGGCGTCATGTTATTGTGTGTTCACACACACACACACACATGCACAGACTTTTCCGTAACCTTTCAGCCGTTTGCTGCTCTCCTCTCTCTGTATTTTCTCTTCTCTGTCTGCTCACCGTGGGTTTTCCTGCCTGTTGCTCACCACACATTCATGCAGCCTGACATTAGGTCATGCTTCATTCTGGACACAGACCCCCTCCCCACCTCTCCACCCGCTCTAACAACCTCCCCTCCCTTGTATTGATGACAGTCCTCAGGCTTCATGTGGAATGAGAACAGATATTAAACACGGTTTGATGTCGCGCTCTTAAATCTGTCGTCCTTTGTGTGTGTTTACTTTCACAACATGTATTCTTGTGTATGAGCGATGATCAGAGGAATGTACTGAGCTACACACACACACACACACACACACACACACACACACACACACACAGGGAGGTGGGGGGAGCAGAGGACTGGAGCATTGGGTGGATAGAAAGATGACACACCAGGTGGCTGAATGGCAGGATTGAAGCCTGAACTGTGGCTGTGTGCCGTTTGGACAGCCTGGTCAGCACAACTCAATGCAGCCATACACACACACACACACACACACACACACAAATACACACCAACATATGTAGGTGCACACACATCTCTCCCTCTTTCTCTTTCACGTCCACGCTGGGGTGGCCATAGCTGAAGTGGGACCGCTGTTTACCCCATTCTTAGGTTGCTGCGCGGTTGCCATGACGCTGAACTGACTGCTCCTCTAAACATTGTTCAGGATGAGAGAGAGAGAGAGAGAGAGAGAGTTCGGCACAATTGGTGCGGCGCCATTGTCACCAGCAACACAAAAGAGTTTGCTGCAGATGCCCTCGTGAACACATGGGAGTTCGTCTGCCACGTAGACGACCAGCCCAGAATCATCAACGCTTAGATTTAATCCTGACACCAGCCTGGACGCTCTCTTAGTTACCATGTGGGAAATATGAAAATTAAATGTTTTTTGTGTCTTTCTGTTGTTGTCTTTCTCATTCTCAACATGGCCTCCCTCTTTAACTTTCAACTCACACAGTTAAAGCAAATGAAAGAGCTGGAGCAGGAGAAGGACTCCCTGCTGGCGGGTCTGGAAGTGGTGGAACGAGCCCGAGACTGGTACCAGGGCCAAATCCACAATGTCACAGAGAGACAGCGGCAGGTGGGCCAGAGCTCCCACTGCACGGTCAGTTCAAACACCGGTCTGCTGAGACCTTTTATTCAGCGTGTCATTTTCACAGAGGTATTCTGGGAAATGTAGGAAATTGCTACCTGAATAGTTAAAGTAATGTACCAGTCAGTGTTTATTTATATTTCACTATGTTTTTCTTTTTTCTTTCTTCTTTTATATCGACAAACTTCTTTCTCGAATTCATTTTTTTTTAGGATTTCTTCACAGAAGCGAATCAGAGTCGCATGAATGTTCTCATTCCCAAACTGCAAGAAGTAAACCAGTGCCTTAATGACCTTATTTCCTGCACAGGGATGGTGAGTGTCTCTGTAGTTATGTTGTTAAAACCTAAATAATAAAATAATAAATTAAAATTGTTTTATTAGATGCTGCTACTTGTTTATGTAGGATTTTATTGTTCATAAAAATGAAGAACGTGACGTGTCACTGGAAAATCCTTCTGACCCAAAGCTAAAAATTGGAAATGTTTTTAAAACTGGTGTTGAGAGAAATCCCTGTTTAGACCTGAAAACAGATAAAACCGGTTCTGGGACCTGGTTTGTATTAAACATGTAAATTACAACACGTCATGACAAACCAGTTTCTGTAAAAGATGATGTCTCTTTGTTTTCTGGAAAAATACGTGACGGTTTATTTCATCATTTAACATTTAGTTCCTCTGTGTTTTTCCCAGCAGTCATTTCCTTCTAGTGGTGCTCAGACTGCAGCTCTGTCATCCAACTCCCAACCTCCAGCACCAGCTCCTCCACAAGCCATCCAGAGACTCAAAGACCAGAACCGACTCCTCACACAGGTTCAACATCATGACTAAAGTCTAATTCACACTAGTTCACATTAGTCGACTTTACCAGCGGTTTGTGAGTCTCAGCGTTCACACTTGGCGATGTGGAGTCTCAACAACTGGTCTGAGACCTGTAGTGTTCACACTACAAGACTTGTCAGTGATTGACTCCCGATCACACCGTGACGTCACCAAACTCTACGTCTGGTCATGTGAACTAGACAGGATGTAGCCGCTGCTTCTCACCGTGATTTACAGCCGTTTATTGTTGACGAGCACCGGTGAAGACGCTGCCTCCGACACAGACTAAACCGCTAAACCGGCGTGTAAACATCACCATGGCAACATGCTGGTTTTCATGGTGGAGCTGAAATCAGCGGCAGACCTCCCGGTACCGGGTAACATCTGGATCAGAGTTTGTAGAAACTAAAAAATTAAATAAAAAGGGTAAAAAACGTCCAGACTTTTAAACATGGTTGTGAATGAATCAGTGATTGTCTCCTCTGATTGGCTGTCACTCTTTGTCAGTCTCTTCTGACTCCTCCAGTTTTCTAAAGCCTCTTTTCCACCAGCACCTACTCGACTTGACTCAGTTTCTAGTGTTTCCACTTGGTGCTAGTTCCTGGTTCCAGCTACTGTTTTAGTTCCTACTCTGTGGAGGAACCAATGGAGCTGAGTCGATACTAAAACGTGACGTGAACAGACGCCGGCCACTGATTGGTCAGAGGGAGTGTCTTCACAAGCTGCCACCAGACGCCAGTTGAGTTGAGAGCGTCAACAAAATAATCAAGCTCCATTTTTAAACAGGACAAGAGTGATAGCCATCGTCGTAGCTACCTGGTCGTAAGCTAACCCAGCAACAAGTACAGCATCTCCTCCATGTCCATTAATGTTTACTGATGTTTTTGTGTCGTGACGTCGCAGCAGTTTGACTCCACTCACCACATTCACATGGAGGAGGAACCAAACTGTGATGGAAAACAACGTGTCTGCTACCAGACTGAGTAGAGTCCAGTAGAGTCCAGTAGAGTAGAGTCACAACGATGTAGTGGAAAAGAGACATCCAATGAGGATCCAGATATCGGATGATCGGGAACTTTGACTGTAAATCGTTGGTAAAGTCGACTAGTGTGAACTAGACTGAAGTTTCGCCTTTAGAAATCTGTGTGACACTCATTTCTTTTCTCTTCTTTTTCATGAAGGAGGTGACAGAGAAGAGCGAGCGCATCGCTCAGCTGGAACAAGAGAAATCGGCTTTGATAAAACAGCTTTTCGAGGCTCGATCCCGTAGCGCTCATGACACCAGCACCATGGATTCTACCTTCATCTGAACAGAACAACTCTCCACCCGACACCAAAAACATTGCAGTGTTTTCAGGAAACATCATGACATAAAAAAACAAAAAAAACGTGGATGTATCTGCGCTGGTTCTGGAGCTGACTCTTTGTTTACCCACCTGATGCACCTTTTAGCCATGACGCGCCAAAACCCCTCGACTGCAACATGTCATCACTCCACCCTGAGCTAAATCACACACTACCTTAGACCTGAACGCTCCCGAACGACTCGACCCCTCTGAGTTGAAAAGCACTCCCGCCGAGCTGGAACGACTGGAGTCTTAACAAGAAACGAGTCGAGACTCGTGAGATCCCAGATTTTCACTCTCGTTCCCAAAAACATTGTTGTTTTACTTCTGCTGCTTGACTCCGCAAGCAGCTTTAAAAACTTAGCGGTTCATTAAGAAATTAGAGGTTTCGGGAGGAAAATGTTTCAGTGGGAATAAAATGCCATATTACTTTACTTTTTTTTTTTTTTGATATTATAACAAACCAGCATGTGTTTGCTGTGATCTTGTTTAAATCTTTTAACTTTGATACTTTAATCTCAGTAATTATAAGATACCCTTGTCTTTCAGTATTTTATTCCATTTAATATAAATTAATAATAACTTGACATTCACTTTCTGGGTTTTTTTCCATTTCAAACACACACAAACACACAGAGAAGAACGGCTGAGAAGGAGAAGTTATTACTGTTGTTTTACAGTAGCAAGTTAAATGTTAAAGGACTTTCAGATGTTTTTTTGTTTATTTTTTTTTTTTAAAGACTGAAACAAGACATGGGAGAAGAGTTTACAAGCCAACGAGATGTCGTGGCTCGAGATGAGACGAGAGAAATTTTTGGAAGTTTGCACGTAGAAGAAGAAAAGAGCTGAGGAGAACAAACGTGGTAGACGGTGAATGTGTCAAGAGTTGGGATTTGTTCTGACGTCGTATCAGAAACAGAAAAATGACAAAAACGAAACAAAAAAAAAAATCACCACTTTGGTTATTTAGTGCTACATCATCTTTTTTTTTTTTTTTTTTTGCATGGGTCGTGTTTTTAGATATAAAATATTTATCTTCTGTTTGAAACCAGGAGATTAAACTTTAGCACAAATGTAAAAATAAAACAAAAACAAACTTATTTTAGTCTTCGTTACGTGTTTGTTAAACCTTTTTTTTTTTTTTTTACCAGGATCAACCTGGGAAGTGTTTACTTTAGATGGAAACTGAGTAAAAAAACAAAAACATTTAGCCATCCACAAGTTTACAAGAGGAGAAATATTTAGTCGGTGGGTGGTGGTAGAAAAATGAGGCGTTGTAGTTTTCTAAAGGACTTGTATGGTACTGATGGGATGTCTACACTTAACATAGTTACTGTTGATGTTTCCCAGTTGTTTGATCGTATGTTTCTTGCTGCTCAAGCTACATTACATTACATTACACGTGAGTGAAACTCTTCCCTGTGCTTTCTATTGAGAGAAACTCAGACTTGTGATGAAATGTCAAAAAAATAAAAAATCAAAAAACACAACTGAACGTTGGAGACTCTGTGTGTGAACCAGTTCAGTCCATAAGAGATGATTTCTTATATTTTATATAAGAAATCATCTCATTATATTTATTTATTTTATATATTATATTATTATTATCTTTCCATGAGTAGATACATATTAACCCTTTAATGCTAGATGCATCAAATAATAGATATAAAAAATAATAGATATAATAGAAATAAAAAAATAATTTTTATATTTTCATTTTTTAAAAATCTGAGCTGTTTATTAATCTTTTTTTTCTATTGTTTATTATTATTTTATTTATTGCTTTGTTTATTTTATAAACGTTGATAATTTTAATCAAATAAACGTTTCAAAAACTCATGTATCAAATATGATACTGTTGAAAATAAAGGGTTAATAATTAACCAATGTGTTATATCTACTAAGATTTCTTTAAAATTAAAATTAACTATCACTAATAATGTAAACACAATTTACATTAACGAGCAGTTAGAATGTTTGTAGAAGCTACATTGTAACGTTTTAAGAACAGTTAAAAACTGTATCAAGTATCAACTTTAGTTCCATCGTCACTTTATTGTTTCCAGTTTGTTTTGTAGCTAAAAAACACTGAAAGTAAAAACACAAGCTTCACCTTATTTAGCTGAGGCCCTGACGTTGTATCATTAAAGCTTCTCAAAGTTTCTCTGAGTCGATGAATCCTCCCTAATACTCAGCAACACTCATTCAAATATAAATATTTTATTTATTTTATAAGTCATTGATGTAAATTTAACCATGAACATACTTTGCTCGTTTGCAGCATCAGGACTGGACTGATGGTTTATCATGGTGGTGAAACCTGATGGTTTTACCGTGTCTGACATTACACGGATGTATTTTTATGTTTTTTATTTTTATTTTTTGCAGGGATGACGTGTTGGTGCGTGGCCTCGTCTGCGTAGTCGCGTCCTCGACTTTGAGAAACCAGCTAAAGACGCCTTCACTTCACGTTGTCTTTCTGCAGAGTTTAACAATGAAATCCATCAACAACACATAAAAGAAAAATACATTTATAAAAGAATAAACCCGGCTTCGTAAAGTAAAAGTCACACAGGTGATTTCACTGATTAACTGAAGATCTGATGGATCCTCGTGTGAGTTTGTTGGAGCAGGAATGTGACTTAAAGGTCACAATGTAACTTGACCTGATGTTAAATGTAGGAAGAGTTATTGGATTTGAGTGTATGAGTTAAAAAAATGTAACAATAAGTAAATAATAAAAGAAAAGACTTTACAGTGACCAAACTATTAATCATCAGGACTAAATGTAGAGTGAAAAACAAATGTGTAACTATAGGTTTTAAGAGTGTGGAGAGGATCTGTTGGTCCATGTTTACGCTCAGTAAATATAGTTTTATATATTTTTCATATTTTGTTTAGTTGATGATTTAGTTGTGTAGATTATTTGCATAGTTTCCTACATTGATGTAAATTCTTACTGCCTACAGTGTTTTGGTATATGTACATAACTTTGATCATTTATGAGGGATAATGTGCAAACAAGGTTCCCAACGATTAAAAGGAAAAACAATTTGAATATTTGTAGCTACTGTTTGTGCTGGAAACATAAAATTATAAACGTGACTTGAGTGAGTTTGAATTAATCCTGTTGCTTCTGCTGCTGCTGCATTTTTCTGGTCTGATGCAGAATTTAACAAACCTACAAGACCTTTCTACCTTAAAGGACGGAAACACATATCCTGTCAACCTCTCCTCTCTCTCTCTCTCTCTCTCTCTCTCTCTCACACACACACACACACACACACACACACACACAAAGGTAAACACACCAGAGGACATTCAAGCTGTTCAAACACACAACGCAGCAACTGACCTGTACCAAAGTGATGAATGATTCATTAATCAGCAGCCGTTTTCATTGAGTCTAAGATGTTTATTGTTAAATTAACTTTATGATGTTTCAATCAGTGTACTCTGACTCAAAAGGTCAAAGGTCACGTGTAACCCGTTAAATAAAATCAGATGGTGTTTAGATAACAACATAAACAGAGACTTCACACTTCACTCATGTAACATGTTACACATCGTTACGCTGATTGAATCAGAAGTGATTTTCTTAGATTGTTGCATCAGTTGTTTACTGACGATTTTCCGTCAGGCACCATTGGTTTGTTGCATCATTGTCGATCGGTGTGAATGGATGACGGCTTGCCACAACACGTCCTCTGTTTTTTGTCCACCCCCCTCCCCCCACCCCCCTCTTTAAATCACTTTTAAACTTTTATATCATTTTAATTGAATATCTTTCTCATTGTTTTATGATGATGGTTTGATTTGTTTTTTAAGGGTGTGATAGAGGGGCCATCCAGGGGGAGACCTTCAGCCCTCCACGCCCTCATCTTGACGTTGTGATTGGACGATTAGAAGAATGAGCTGCATCCCTGAAGAGTTGGGTCATTTTCCAAAAGATGATTTCCATTCATTTCGTTTTAACTCAAAGGCTCATTAATCTGCTCACACAGGGACGGGGACGCTCGCAGTCACACAGATTAGTTGAAGACCGAGGACAACGGTCACAGTCAGAGCTGGTGCTGCTGGATTGCGTTGAACAGGTGAGTGTCAATTTGGATGAAATGATTTAAAGGCATAATTTTATATAAATGTCTTCTTTATCAGTTGAGTTGTGCAGCTCTGCAGCCAGATCCTTTACAGTGATAATATGGTGTCACTAGGGGCTTTATAAGTCCATATCTTCCTCTAGACAAAGCTCTATTTGTCGTAGGTTGTATATTTACATGTCACCCTTAGATACAGAGATAGTGGGATATGTGTGTTGACCTGGTGGAAACATGTAGGTGACACTTGCAAACAATTCTCCAATGTCGATGTCAGTGTGCAGCCTCACGTAGGTTAATATGAGCGAGATTAGAGAAACAACGGCAGTAAAACTTGAGGGACAAAGGAAATTAGTTCAATAGAAGAATAAGTCTCATATAAAGGTAAGAACATTGATTTATCAAACAAAACTTTAATTCTTTTAAATTCTAAAAAAGCTTTACCTCCATTTTTTTTAAAGAAAGGATGCTTCAGACTGTCATTTTAACAATCTGTATGTAATATTATTTATTAATTTCTTCCTGACGTTTATCACAGTATCAATGTTTTTCTTCAACAAATAGAGTTTGTTTGATTTAACAACAGGGACTTTACGATAGTAACTCGCAACATATAGATGTGCTGACTGGTGCTGATCTTATCAGTGTGAATTTGACAATCTACAGTAACTGGTGTTAGATCGATATTCAAGTTAAGAAGAAAAAAAAAAACTACAAATGTCTCAGTATTCAACTATCAGGAGTTTAATGTAACTTAGTCAAACTTATCGAACAAATAAAACAATTTGAAAACGTCTTTTAATTTTTATCTTCAGATTTTTATTATTTTTTTTATTTTCTGTGATGTTAAAGCTTTAAATTCCAATGCAATAAGAGTTGTTTATTACTTTTTTTTTCTATAAAAGCATGCTTCAGATTGTTATTTTAACATCTATTGTCATCTTAAAATAAACATGTCGGGGAGTTTCCACAATGATGATCTGCAAAAATGTGGGAAATAACATCTGATAGCAGTGAACTTTCACATTAGCACCGATCTTATCAGCGTGCATTTGATAAAAGATGCGACTCTGTAAATTTCATCTGTAATCTCAGATATAATCTGCAATACGGAGAATAAAATCAAACTTATCGAAACAAAGATGTTCAACAAAGAGCAGAGATGATTGAACAACATGTATCGACTTTTTAATCCAGTGTCAGTTTGTGTATTTTCTCTAACAATAATAAACTTTTTGTTTATTTTGACAGATCTCTGCTCCTCTGATGGCTTCATTCTCTCATCCAGTCATAATGGAGGTTTTATACATCAACTCCTCCGTTCTCACTATTTCTCAAAGACCTGTCAACAGCACTGTGGAGAAGACAGTGTATGAGGATTGTAAAAACATGCCCGCTGTTCTCATTTGGTACCTGGGTTTGCAGTTTATTAACATGTTCCTGGGCATCCCTGCTAACGTCATGGTGCTGTGGCTCATCCGCAGGAACAAAGGTGACTCCTCCACCTCAGATATCTTCATTTTTCATCTGGCGATTTTAGACGTCATCTTCTGTCTCATCCCTCCTCTGGAGTTGGCCAATATTGTCTTCCTCACCACCAGCAGCACCTGGTACGTCCTGCGTTTCTTCTACGGTATAAAAGACTCCTCACCTCTCTTCCTGTCTTGTATCTGCCTGGACCGGTACATGGCTGTAGTCCATCCCATCATCTTCACCAAGCTCAAAGACCAGCAGCACAGATCGGTGTTGGCCATCGTCGTGTGGCTGATCACTCTGGCCTACGCTGCTGCAAAATGTGTAGGCAACATTATGAATTTCGAGAAGGTTTTCACGGCCATGATCCTCATGGCGTTCATCTTCATGGTCTTCTGTAACATCATGATCCTCTGGGCGCTGAGACAGTCTGGTCCCGGCAGAGATGAGATGCATCCTGTGAAAAAAAGAGCCTTTAAGATGGTCCTCATCATCCTGGCCATCATCGTTTTCAACTACTTCCCACCCGTTGCACTTTTCCCCTTCCAGGAATATTTCTCTCCTGAAGTTTTTCTTTGTTATATTCACTACATCGCCTTCGGCCTGATGGACTTCAGCAGCACTATTCAGCCGATGCTTTACCTCTCTAAAGAAAAACTCAACCTCAACTGTTGTCAGAGCAGCGCGACTCAGATCCCATAAGGACACATGTACTGATGTAGTGAGACACAAAACAGTGGTGACTGACTGGATATTGACCAGTGGTGGTTTGAGTTGATAAAACAATATAGTTGATAAATCTTTTCTTTGTCTTGTATGACGGTAAACTTGAGTCAATTAGTCACTTCTCCCCCTCAGGTAAAGAGTCTGGGTGTCGTCCTCGACAGTACAATACTCCACTTATCCCTCAGCCTGGACAGTAGCGCCGCTCTGGTCCAAACCATCACCACATCGCTTAAATTAATGTAACTTTACATCACTTCACAAGCTTCATCTGCTCCAGATCTCTGCTTCATGTGTCTTCACTAGAACTTTCTCACTCCTGTTCGGCAGCAGCTCATCACATGTCGCTTTAACTATAAGATCCTGCTTCCTCCTCATCATCAACATCTTCATCATCTACTCATCTCTCTGTCCCCTCGTCCGTATGACCACTATCAGGGGCCAGTCTTCAGTTACGTTGCCCCCCCGGCCCTGTCTCACATCTGAAAACACATTTATTTAAACTGGTCGACTCACTGATCCTCATTTCTTATCTTTTCTGCTCTAACATTCATATATTATTGCTTTTAATGTTGTAAAATGACCTTGAGTGTCATGAAAGGTGCCTATAAACAAAATGTATTATTATTATTAATAATAATAATAATAATAATAATATTACTGTGTACTGTGGGGGAAAGAATCACATAAAGGACACAAATTAAATTTCTGTATAAATCAATTAACAGATTAATAGTAAAAAATAAGACTTAGTTGCCATAAAAGCCCAGAAATATTTGAAAAATGACATTTCTAGAGATACCACCTGCATCATCATGTGTCTTTCTTGTGTCACATGATCATTTAAACTGCATCATCACCTGATTGATCATCACATCAGTTCTACTTGTCCTCACTTTGAATTTATGACGTCACATTAAATGTTTGTATATATGTATAAACTCTGTTTTTTTCTGCACTTTAATTTGAAATAAAAGCTGCTAATAATAATAATAAAACATGCAAAAACATTTTTTTGATTAACATTTCTCTTTAATTGTGACACAAATCACACACACACACACACACACACACACACAATAAAATCCCAGTAGCAAACATTCAGATTAATATACATTGCTACGCAGGTTTATCAACCAGTCGCCACAACAAACAACAGCCCGATGATCATTTACATGAAAAGTTTCTCCTGCATTATTCACGGTAACACACACGTTTCCTGGTATTCCAGTGAAAGACCTAAAACAAATCCACTTGACAAAGCTCTATATTATTATTATCATTATTATTTTTTTAGATGAGCATGGCTTAACCAAACCAAACAATTATTATTCATTGGAAAATACTGAAAGCTGGTCAATCAATACTGAACAAATTTGCAGTAACTTTATTTTCAGTAACATCAATCAACACAAATACATTCTCTTCTGTTCAATAGATCACTGTTGACTGTATACTTAAAGCTATATACAGCATTATATTAATAATCTTAAATCAACTTAAATAGTGCACATTTCTAACTCTGGCTACAAAGTGTATAAATGTGTGCGGAAGCATCTCACTTCTAAAACAATTAAGATTAATTTTTTTTTTGTCAAACTTTGTGGGTAAATTTCAGCAGGATGGACGACTTTACCCTGTCAGACATCACATGAATTAAATTATTTTTCTTTTTTTTTCCTATGAAGTATTTCATAAACATATAACCAACATTTTGGTAACAAACATCAAGTTTTAAAGTTGTTATGGTCCCGTCTAAACACTGTGAGAGGGGCAGTGTGGGAGTTAATTGATTTAAATTAAATAATTTAACGTTTATATCAGATCAGGTGGCAGATAAGTGAGTTTAACGGTTTAACAGACATCTGACCAAATACTCAGACAGGCTTTTACAATGTTTTGGTGTCTGATAACCTCTAAGACTCATCACCAAACTAATATCTGTTTCTCATGTGTATTCATTTACTCTTTCATCAATACACTGTCCTCTATCATCTCCATTCAGGCTGTGAGTTGTGACCAGGTTCCTTTCAGTCTCAGTGATACTTCTCTAACTCTGAGCTTTCGGCTCCTTGGCTGCGTGCACCTTCAGGTGCTTCTTAAGGGACGACTGATCTGTGTAGGTCTTTCCGCACTGGCTGCAGAGGTAAACCTTTTCTTTGGTGTGAACCAGCTCGTGTCTCTTTAAATGACCCGACCTGCTGAAGCTCTTGTTGCAGTAGGAGCAGGTGTATTCCTTCTCTCCCGTGTGAGTCCTCTGGTGCAGTTTGAGGCTGCTGGCCACCGTAAACTTCTTGCCACACTCGTTGCAGCTGTACGGTCTTTCTCCCGTGTGCATCCTCATGTGTATGGTGAGGTGTCCCGCCTGGCTGAAGGTTTTCTTACACAGCTCGCAGCTGTAGGGCCTCTCTCCAGTGTGAATCCTGTAATGTGTTTTGAGGTCACCCAGGCCGTTGAACCTTTTCCCACACTGAGCGCAGCAGTACGGCTTCTCACCAGTGTGGATCCTCTCGTGTATACGAAGGTTTCCTCCGTTGCTGAACGTTTTGCCGCACTCCTGGCAGCTGTAAGGCCGCTCCCCGGTGTGAGTCCGCAAGTGGACTTTGAGCTGGTTGTGCTCGTTGAAGCGTTTCCCACAGTATGAGCAGGAATACGGTTTTTCTCCAGTGTGTACACGTTTGTGGATCCTGAGCTGACTGGGATGGGCGTACGTTTTGCTGCAGATGTTGCAACCGTAGGGTCTTTCTCCCGTGTGGGTACGTTTGTGGGATTTGAGGAGGTCGGCTCGACCAAAGCGTTTACCACAGTAGCTGCAGCTGTGCACCTTCTCCCCGCTGTGAGTCCTCATGTGGATGTTGAGCGAGGTTGCTAGACTAAACGTTTTGGGACACGAGGGACAGCGTAAGAAGTTGTCGCGAACATCTAAAAACTCTTCAGCAGGAACGGTGGCTGAATCATCGTCCTTATGCGTCTCTACTTCTGGCTCGACAACATGTCCGCTCGCTCCCTCCGGATCTCTTTGTGGCTCGGGATAATATCTCAACACGTGCTTAGACAAACTGACATCATCACCGTACTGCAACACCCCGTTCTGCTCCTCCTCGTCTTTCTTAATGAACTGTTCATCGTGCATGTAGGTGTCAGAAACAATGGTGACTTTAACTTCACTGTCGCTGTCTCCGGAGTCTTGTTCAGGGTTTGAAGATGGAGACAGAGGCGCAAAAGCATCTCGACTGTCACAACTAACCTCTGTGCTCTCATTTTTAACTGGCCTCATTGTCAGATTGAGAAGGGATGAAGGCTGCGAGAGGTCGATAGCGCCGCTTTCATCCAGGTCAGGTTCTGTTTTCACAGATATCAAGGTTTGAGCGGGCATGCCGACCTCTGAAGTGTCCACACATGGTTGTTCTTCCATGTGATTCCTCTGCAGGAAGAAGGACGGCGAGGAGATGCTCTCACTGATCTTGTCTTTAAGTTTCCTCCTGCAGCTCTTCTTGTCACTGCTGCATATTGAAATCTTGAACATGCTCTGGGTGGATGTTGCTGGACGACTGCTCCATACTGAGGTTGGAAACGCATCTTGTTCACGTGCTTCTGTGAAAATTCAAGGATAAAACTAATGAACAAAATAGTACAGACTGTGATTTTAAATGAAGGAAAGATTTTGAAATAAATTCAAGAATGACCAAAAAAGAAAAAAAAAAGCCAATTTTGCCAATTTTCTGGCCACTGAGGGCAGCTCAAAAACTCTAAAAACACACATTAATATGTTTTACCCTCTAACAAATCTAAGTCTAATATTTACTCTCATTTCAACTGTTTAAAAACTAAAGATAAACATCTTGTGTGTAAGCCGCTGAATGCCCCACTTTTCAAAAACACCTGCACATTTCAACTGAAAAATGAGGTTGCACTCATTTCTGCAGATAAAAATTGGAAACACACACTTGGTTTGTACAAAAGATCTAGATCTAGGTCTAGAAATTCAACTGTTGCACATCTTTACGTCCGTGCATTTGATTTTATTTTTTCTGCACAACTATAACTACTGACTTCTGTTATCATAAGATGTCAATGTTTTATTCCTGGTGCACAGATTAATAGTGAAATAGTAAAATAAATAAGTAAATAATGTTTATAATTTGTCACAGACCGTGGTAATATAATTCTCATTGCTAATAATATTCACCATCCTCTCACATATGACAGAGAGAAGCAGGAAATCAGTACAGACAAATTAGTTATTGATTGATTGATTGATTGATTGCTTAAACATGACTGATATATGACGTGCATGCAGTTTTGTTTACATCCGTTTTCAGACTGTTTGCTGAGACATGAATACTTAATAAACAAATGCAAACACGCACAGTTGTGTCAGATAAACAAACAACTAAAGGTCAGTTTCACCTCTGGCTGCAGACTCTTTGCTCTCGTGCGCCAGCAGCAGCCGCTTCAGGCCCTCGTTCTCAGACTCGATCCTCTGTATCGTGCCCTGGTACTCGGACAAGGTCCGGTCCACCGAGTCCAGGATGTCGCTCACTGTGGCTCTGAAGATCTCATTCAGAGACGACTCCAGGAGGATTTTCAGGTCATTGGATTTGGCCATTTTAGACCGAGCGGCTGCAGTTGTAGTCGAGTCAGCGCGGTTACACACGATTCAAAGTATCTAGAACAAAAAATAAATAACAGACAAAGTAGGTGTGTACGGTCGTGTTGCTGCCGTGTACGGAACAAACAAAGCGGTAGACAGACACGGGAGTAACGGCGAGAGGAGAAGCAGCTGCGGCGGTGTTGACGGCGCTCTGGCCCACAGCGCCCCCGGTGGTCTGGAGCGGACCTGCAGCCTCAGACCACGATCGAAGATCAAACTGTTCCAGTAATATATGATCAATCAGAATTATTGAAAACTAAAGCCAGAAGTGATTAACAAAGTGCATGAGTATATTGTCATTTTCAGCATTTCCCAGTTCTAGTTACTATACTATATATACTATACTATATACTATACTATACTATACTATACTATACTATACTATACTATACTATACTATACTATACTATACTATACTATACTATACTATACTATACTATACTATACTATACTATACTATACTATACTATACTATACTATACTATACTATACTATACTATACTATACTATACTATACTATACTATACTATACTATACTATACTATACTATACTATACTATACTACACTATACTGCATACTATACTATACTATACTATACTATACTATACTATACTATACTATACTATACTATACTATACTATACTATACTATACTATACTATACTATACTATACTATACTATACTATACTATATATACTATACTATACTATACTATACTATACTATACTATACTACACTACACTATACTATACTGCATACCATACTATACTATCTATACTATACTATACTACACTACACTACATTACACTATACCATACCATACCATACCATACTCCACTATACTATACTATACTGCATACTCTACTATACTATACTATTTCTTTTAGGTTAACGTTAAAAACAATTGTCAAGGTAAGGTTTTGATACTGTTTCATCATTTGGAATTTCATTTGTTGTATGTTTTTGTGTGTTTTATTTCTTACAGGTTAAAACAGTTGTCGAGGTTGGGTTTTCATATTAAACTGCAATGTTCATGTTTGTTTTGTGGTTTCATTTGTTGCATGTGTTGCAACCGACAGCTGCATCTGTCCTAACCCACTTTGCATCTGTCAGAGTTTATCGAGAACTGGTCTCTAGTACCTTGAACTGATCTGAGTTTTGTTATTTTAAAGTTTTATACAGGTGATTGTACATATTTTTTCTTGATAGCCTCGTACCTCTAGATCAAGCTAGAGTGTAGACGGTTTATTCATAAAGTTATTGTTGTTTTACACAAGAATTTGTTCATGTAATTCTGTGAGTTCACTGCTGCTGTAAGTGTGTGATTCACTGTGATCTAACGTGTTTTTCCTTTATCGTGTTTCACACTTATAGTTATTTATAGCTATTGGTATTAAATAGCGACGTGATTACGGTAAGTAATAATGAATAATGTGTTATAGGGTGTGGCTACCGATTGTTGTTTTTCTTGTTTTCCTCAGGTTATTTATGTCCTTTTATTGATGTTTGTTTAAAATATCCATGAACATGATATTTTTAATAATATTTACTGAAACAATAAAACAAAAAACAGTAGTTTGATAAAGAAATATCCAGCTCTGGCTTCACTTACAGTCTTTAATAGGATTTGCACAAATCCACCGCTCCCTGGTGAGTTTTAACCAATCAGAGCGAGGGGGAGGAGTCACTCTCTGTCAATCACAGCTCAGCTCGCGCACACCTATCTTAGCACGCGCTGAGAGGACAGCACCAAAATGGCGGAGCAGCCAAATAATATAAAAATAAAAGTTTTGATTCCTACTTTGTTAATAACTGTCTACACAATTAAAGCAAATAAGAATAAGATGGATGAAAAAAATAATCTTAAAAAAAAAAACTCAGCTAATCGATAATCGATTTAACAGGAGTCAAGTTTGATGCAGAGTTGACCACATTTCTTCTTGACTGGTAAATTTATTATTTTGTCTTCTTGTATTGATTTGTGATAAGATTCATTACTGGCGGCGCTAACGGCTAACATGAACTTTTTGCTATCACGTGTTTATGCCGAGTGTGTTTATTTGTGAGTGTCCTGTTGTTGTGGATACAATAATGATGCTAGTGTTGTTAGCTTATGTGCACACCTGTCTGTTAGAGGAGAGAAGAGGACTGGTTTTGGAGACAGATTTGGAGGTTTGGAGCTCAGCAGAGGGTGAGTGAGGGACCTGGATGTTGTATCTGTTTGAATTTTCCGGCTAAATCCCGGAATTTTGTAGTTTTCGTATCTTACTGTAGCTTAAAGAAGCTAGGTGGAAACGGAGACGTTAATAATTACGTTAATAAAAAAACAGAATTACGGACACAAAACAAAACAAGGTGGTAACGAGGCGTAATCAGCATTATTCCCATACATTATTACAGATAAATACAGTCTACTAACGCGTCAATTAATAAAAATGTTAATGCTATCTAAGCTAGCAGTAGCGCTAGCTGACGGCTAACGCTAACGGCTAGGCGTGTTTTATGCTAGTTAAAACTGACGGAGTTGGAGCCTTTTATCAAAACTTTTAGACTTAAAAAAATAAGGGGACAAATGTTAAGTGAATGATATAGGACCTAGTTTAATCACTATAACGGTTAATGTGAATTTGCTTGCTAATGCTATCTAAGCTAGCTGATGGATAACGCTAATGCTAATGGACAGGTGTTTTATAGTGTTAGAGCCTTTTATTAAAACTTTTAAATTGTAATAATAATAAAACAAGAAAAATTAAGGGAATAAATGTTAAGGAAACAATGTCAGTTTGTTGCACTTTAGTTATATGTTCAGGTAGCTGTCAAGATTATTGTTGCTGCTTTATTATGATTAAAATATAACCTATACACACACACACACATACATACAAACATTATATAACCATAATAAAGACAACCTGAAACCACCACTATTGCCCCCTGGAGGTATCAGGTAGAATGCAGTTCAAACTCAAGTATTGTCAGTTTGTGTCCGAGACAAACTTGTTTGTCTACAGTCACTGACCAGGTTCAAGTAAATAGAAATGGGTTTAGTGTATGACGTGTAGGTATTGAATCTGGGCACCTTCTGGTTTTACCGCATTGCTCCCGGTGTTATTTGCCGGAATGAAGCTGAGCCACTCCTCTCACCTGTCATCTATTTGTGCTTGCGTGCCTTCAGGGCAGTAGGCGTAGGCCAAGTCCTCTCAGGTGTCTCTGAACTATTGAGTCATCTGCCAATCACAGTGTACCTTTTTTTTTCTTCCTCTTTGTTGCCCATTCGCAGCTTTCTCCTTCCTACCCTCTAAATTCCCCTCATTCCCCACGCGTGCCCACTCCCCTCCTTCTCGACCTCATCTGCAGGAACACGAACAGGACGGTGGGAGACAGAAGTCTGACATTCATCTCGTCAAAATGCACAGGAAGCATGACGGACTAAGAGCAGGACTCGATGCTGACTAGGACCTGGGGACTTTGCTTGCATCTCTATGCGACAGTACTGAATAAGGGACTGAGTAGCTTTTAAAAAGGCGGATGTGAGGCTGGTTTGTTGTGCGCAGCAGGTTCAGCCACAGTCAACTGAGGGTTATTTGTGTGCATGTGTGCATGTGTGCAAGTGTGGGTATCTGTGAGGACAGAGCGTTTTGACAGCAGTATCAGCGCAGTTCAACACAGTGGTGTGTCTCTCCCCTCCCACAAGACTCGACTTAAAACCTCACAAGCCGCCTGATCATATGATATCGCTTCTAAGACCCTGGAGGGGGTAAGTCATGCTTTTTTTGTCAAAAAGGGTCACCATTGAGCGCTTTTAGCTCTTTGAGGTTTTAAAATGTTACAGTTAATGCCTGTGCCATGTGTACCAGTGGTAATGAATGAAAATCTAGGTGGTGTTTACTCTCTGTGGGCAAATCGTTACTGCACGTTTATAACATTTCACAGCTTTCACTTTACTCTGAGCGACAGTGTTCCTCTTTTTATTTTGTTCTCTTCAATGTGTACTTCTCCTTTAACACCCTATCCATTCTCTGTGGGGTGACGTGCTCTGTAAACTTCCTATGCAAGCAACTTTTTGTGGTAAACTTCTCTTAGGCCAAACTGCTGCTGTTTGTCTGCGTGAGTAATTACTGCCTGAAAACATCCTGATTTATTCTTGTTTTTCTCTTTTATGAGGCTGAAAGATTTTTCTCTCTGGAGATCTCCACAGTCACTTTAGCATTTCTGTTTCAGTTTTTTTATTATCAGCAGTCCTGCCAAGATACTATCACGCACAGAAGATTAACTGTGTTATCATGCAAAACATAATATTCTGTCAGAGAGCAGAAAGAGATTATAATCAACACAGTAAAATGCTGCAACGCCGCAGATTATTCAGCGTTTGAAATTGTTTTTTTTTTTCGTTCTTGTTTTCCAACACAAGGGTGTGTGTGTGTGTCATTTACAGATGATTCTCCTGCTAATCTTTGCTAACTCTTGTACTGTAGATTTTGATGCACCCTGACAGGAACCGAGAAGTGAGCACCCACACAGGAAATGTGGTCAAAGTCTGTCCCGGATGTTCGGTTGTGTGACGTGAATAGAACGATGAAGACAGATGACTAGGAATAGGAAAAAAAAAAAAACGAACACGGCGATAGGTGAAGATGAGATCAAAATTAAAATTAAAGAAGACAGAAAATAGTTGGCAGGACTGTTTTACTCGCTGCCCTTGGTGTTGGAGGTGATGTCCTTGGTTTGTTTTGACAACACACAGCAACCACAAGTTTAGATTCATGTTCAACACGTCTTTATCCATGAGCCAGGGTCACAGTAGTACACGGTGATAAAACTGATAAACACATTCGCTAGACAGTTAAACAGGCCCTCAACCACACCCTCTCTCTGTCTCTCTCTTCATAATCCGTTTATATACATCTGCATCTCTCTGCCTCTCTTTCTCTCTCGCTTGCTCTCATGCTCAGTTGCTTGGTTGATTTTTTTTGTGGTCAGGAAGTACAGACGAGCTTTTTTCTGTCATTTGTCTTCAAGTCTGTTGCACTGCAAATGCGTCTGCAGAGCTCTGTCAAGACATTCAGAAATGTGAGAAAGGATCAGGATGGGCTAAAAAAAAAAAAAAAACTTCTTCAAACTGGATTATGTGGTGAGTGTGTGTGGAATATATATGTATGTTATTGGAGAGTGTGCAATTTAAAAAGCTGCCTCTGTGTGTTTTACTGACATGAATAGAAAAAAAAAAACATAAAACTGTAAAAACAAACCGTATCCTATTCAATTCTGTCACTTTCCAAACAGATTTAGAAGTGTTATGAATGGCTTTTTGTTTATCAAAAATAGTTCACAAGGAGTTGGAGAAACAGAAACGGTTTTGTTGTCGTCCATCATCTGGGTTTTTCGAGCCACACGTGCCTTAACCCAAAATTTGAGGGAATGATTTCAGGGTGCGGTGAAGTATTTTTGAAATGTTAATGGTTTCTTTCTTTTGCCACAGATGTGTGAATGGCGACGGAGGCTGGAGGTTGTAACGTGCTTCAGGATCTCACACTAATGCCACCGCACAAAATGGACATTCAGCTCAGCATCCTATAGAAGAAGACGACACAATATCTTTTGCCAAAACCAACAAAAATCTCAAAAAAACTAATCAGCAGGAACTGACTGAGAGACGCTAATGGAGGAGGAAATCTTGTGCTCTTCTCTGCCAGATAATACAGTTTCAGTCCTTCAGCAGTCCCAGCAAGACTCATGGATCTCTACAGAGCATCATTACACCAACGGAGAACAGGAAACTATTGTTTGGGGCAAAACAGAAGTGCCCATAAACCAGGCACATGGGACAGATCTGCTCAGTCTCCCCCTGAAGGCAGGACCAGAGACTGCTGAGGAGGTGGAACAGTGGGATCAGATGCTGTGGTCAGTTAGCCCCTTGAGCTGCACCAGTCCTCGGCTTTCTTTCGCTACGGTGCAGTGGGACATGCCCAACCCTTTAACCGAGACGCCTTCGCTTGTAACAGACAGCAGCTTTGCCAATGAGCTGTGCTCCGACGGCGTGACGAATCTAAACACCACTTCCCCTTTACTTTACCAATGTGAATATGACAGCATTGGGCGTCTCACGCCAGAGGAGAGAGAGGAGCAAAATAGGTTTGATTCATGCCTTCTGATCACAAATCTTGAGTGGACTGAAAGTGGCTTCGAGGTACGTACTGTACAAACACAGTGAACACCAAGTGATGTAATGTTACTCCTCTGTACATTTTTACATTTCTGTTCATATTTGTGGCTGTATCCACCTTTATGTATCATTTCCTGTGTCATTAATTCATCATATGCTCAGTGTAAACTTGCCGTTTCCTCCATACTTTAGATTCTTTATGTGATATATTTATATAGCGCTTTTGTAAACAGTGTTAACATGTTCCTCATGTGGTGGAATAAAAGCAGACAGGACGATAGAACAAATGAGGAGTGTTGTAAGTAGCTGTCAGCTGTTGAGGTGAATGTGAGGAATTAAAACAGGCATCACGATGGTCAGATGAGTCTTTAGCGTTGACTAACACACTTACAAACCCTCTGGCAATCACGTTTTTGTCACGAAACTCGTGCCCATGATCGATGGCCTGTGTTGCAATTTTTCAGCCATGTGATGCTGAAGATGTGCACGAGCCGATGACACAGGAAAAGGAAGATTCAACACAAGAGCTGGTAGACGGTAATGATGGTACGTACTGCTCAGGAAACAAAAGTTAAAGAATACACATTTTGATTCCTGTAATAGTAATTCTAGTGGTAAAATAAGTGGAGACTTTACTGTAAAACTGAGATGTTCATCTCCTTGTGTGAATTTTTTCAGAAATTCCCCTAAAGACCGAGTCAGAAGAAGAAGAGAGACTCTCAGTAACCTCAGACGTTGTTCAAACTGTGGATTTAATCAATACTATCGGGGAGATTGAAACATCGAAAGATGAAGTGGACAGTGTTTTAGGTTTAAACCCAGAAGAGGAACAGGATGATCCCGGCGTGCTGCTGACTGGACAGGAAGACTCTGAGGAACGTCAAACTTCAGCAAAAGACACAGAGTTTGAAGAAGAAGAGGATGAGGAAGAGGAGAATGTGGCAAACATTTCTTCTGCTGAAGAAAGTAAAGAGGCAATAACTGTTGGCTGTCTGGTTAAAGTGTGAGTATCATAAAAAGGGGAACAGGAAGTGTGTGTGTGTGTGTGCTAAAAGTAAATGCCTGTGTTAATCGCACACAGTGTGATATCAATAACACTGACTTGTGTTGCCTGTTTTATTCACACTTTACAGGGAGGTTTCAGCAGAGTTTCTACAAACTGAAGATTCTGTACTAACTCTAAACCCAGAGGAACTGATTGAGCCACCGCAGTCAGAGCTTGTGGAGGAAAGTCAGTGCTCTGAGACTGAAGAAGACACAGAGACACTCGAACAGTTGCATGAAGATCCCACAGATCGGACCGAAGAGCCAGAAATGTTGAAAGATGTAGAACATAAAGTGGACACTGAACAGACAGAAGAGGCCGTGGATATCGACGAAGACGCATCAAAACAGGAGGAAGAAAATGCAACGAGGATAGACGACTCACAAGAAATACTAGATCTGACTGAAAAACTGGAGGAGATAAGTTGTTCAGTGCAACAAGATTGTGACCAAATGGCTTCACAGGAGAGAGAGGCGTCACCGCAGCCCGAACACTCTGAGTGTGAGCTACTGGAAATGACTGAGGAGCCCGAGCAGATCCAAGCAGAGGAGGCGCAGCAGATAGAGGAGGGACAGTCTGAGGACTCGAACCAGTCAGGAGAGATGGAGCTGACAGAGGAGTCGACCCAACTTGAAAACGAAGAGCAGACGGAGGAGCCCACTGAGTCGGAGGAGACGGTTTGTGTCGAGGCTGAAGAGACAGAACCGACGGAGCAGAGTGAGCAGCCTCCGCAGCCGACGCTCTCTGAGAATTTAGATGAGTCAGAAACAACGGAGGAGCTGTCTCCTGAGACTGAGGTCACACAGCAGACGGCAGAGGTTGAGACAAAGCAGGTGGGAGCGCTGGATGAGTCGCCACCTCAGGCTGAAGAAGAAGCCGTGGAAGTGGAAGGAGATGTACAGACAGTCGTGGTGAATGGAGAACAACTCAAACCGTCTGAGACAGATGTGCCTCAGATGAACGGAGGTGAGGTGGACAGACAGATGGCCTGTCGCCTCGCCCAGAAGCTCTACAAGTTGGACGGGGTCCAACGTGTAGACGTGGTGAAGCACTTAGACAAAGAGTAAGCATTTTTTTTATTTTTTTAAATCTTTATTTCTTAACATAACTAAACAGTGATGATGTTTTTTTTTTTTAACTCTGTAGCTGCAGCTCTGAGCCACAGCATCCCTGAAACAGATGCGGTCACAGAGCTGTAAATAAATATGACATTATTAACATAACGGTGCATAAATGATTAATATTTCCAACGGATGTGAGTTTATAACACACCATAAATTAATAAAAGCCACAGTTAATGTGCTGTGTGTATATTTTTAAACAATTTAATTAGATCTTAATTGTCAATTCATAAATGATCAACTAAACAGTTACTATACTTTTCTAGGTTTTTGAAACAAAGTTATTGAACTGAAACATCAATGTCCAGAAGAAGAACATCCATTCTCAGTTGTACATAAAACAAGATTCATTTGATTTTAAAAAGATTCTCAAAAACTATATTTCTCAATACTCGTAGGTTTAAAACTTATCCACCTCCTCAAAACGTCTGGAAAGTGGCACATAACATTAAACCAACTCATCAACCAACAGACTGGTTGATGTGACGCAGTTTGTGTGAAAACGTCTATAGATGAAAATGAACTTTATAGAACCAGTCTGTGGTTTACGTTGCATCACCTACATATTAACCATGGAAAGTTTGTGTTAAATACTTGAGGGTGTAGAAATTATAAAAACCTGCCCCCTTTGTCAGACATAGAGGACATAGACGACCTCTGACCTCTGACCTCCTGAAGTTAACCGGTACATCGCTGTATCCGGGTCAGAAGTTAAACCACCGGGCAACTAAACATATATATAAGAGGTTTTCAGTGGGTGTTGGCTTATTGTTTAATTTGTGAAAGTCCCTACAAAGTCTGTTAAAGGTCACATTTATGGTAACATGATGCAATTGCAAAAAAAAAAAAAAAAAAAAAAAGTGAGTTAAATTATCACTGACTTCCTCAATAGGCTGAACCATCACTCTCAACAAATCACATGCTTTCCCCCTCACACATCTTTGCTCTTGTTTGTCTCCATGTCAACCCAACAAAACGTTTTTTTTTTTTATTCCTCTGTTTAGTAATGACTTCAGTCGTGCTGTTGGAGAGGAGTACCTGAAGTTCTTCGACTTCACCGGGCAAACGCTGGATTATGCCCTGAGGTGAATATAATTTACAGGGGTGATGATGACAAGCAGACTCCTCTTTGTTTTCATTTTCATTTTAATTTTCTTTCTCTATCTCTTCAGATCTTTTCTGAAAGTTGTGGTCCTGATAGGAGAGAGCCAGGAAAGAGAGCGTGTGCTGCAGCATTTCTCCTGCCGCTTCCATCAGTGCAACCCAGACTCGTTCTCGTCTTCAGGTGAGTCTCAGTCGCTGTTTACTTGATATTTTACAGCAGTGACACACACACATGTGTCATCATGTCTCTGTTTTAATACCCTCAGGGTCCGTGTTTGCTCTGACGTGCGCTTTGATGCTTCTCAACACTGATTTGCACGGACAGGTGGGACACGTTTAGAGCTGTAACTATAATGATTATGTTGTAAATTTTGATCTGATGTCGTTGTATTAACCAGCTGATGTCTGTGAGATGCTGAGTCATACGTTTTGTGTGTGTGTGTGTGTTTTCACAGCACGTTGGAAAATCCATGTCCTCCTCTAAGTTTGTGTCCAATCTCGATGGGATGAATGATGGTGAACACTTCAACAAGGATCACCTGAAAGTAATACGACGATTAAAGTTTCAAAAGCAAGATCAAGTCCCCGTTGATGAAAATGCTAATTTTCTCTTCCCCATCTACATTTTAGAGTCTTTATAATTCCATTAAGAATGAGCAGCTGGAGTGGGCTGTGTAAGTAGACGACGCTCTCTTTCATCAGCTCTCCTTCCCCTCTTGTCCAGTCTCTCTTATAATAATCTTCCTTTACATTTTGAAGTGACGAGGAGGAGTTGAAGAGCTCCGTGTTGGTGAATGAAGACGCAGTGGAGGACGCACCGCTTCGCTCCAAGTCCAATCCCTTCCTGGACGTTCCTCACGACAAAAAGGCCTCGGTGGTTAAAGAAGGATTCCTCCAGAGAAAACTTCACGCAGACATTGACGGCAAACGCAGTGAGTCTCTGTTAGATTCTTCTTCAGTTTTCCTCTACGCCTGGTTCTGACGTCAGCGGTGTCTTGTTTGTGTTACAGCTCCGTGGGGGAAAAGAGGCTGGAAGACTTTCTATGGAGTGTTGAAGGGAATGGTTCTTTATTTACAGAAGGTCAGTAACCCCACTTCAGCTTTTATTTTAAACATATATGTACGTTCCCCTCGTCATGTGTGTGTTTGTGTGTGTGTCTGACAGGATGATTATAAGAGGGATCAGCAGGTGAGCGAGGAGGTGGTGAGCGTTCATCACTCTCTGGCCCTGCAGGCGGCGGATTACACCAAGAAACCTAACGTTTTCCGTTTGCAGACGGCCGACTGGAGGGTTTTCCTCTTTCAGGCCTCGTAAGTCACAGCACATCTTCTGTGTGTGTCTGTCAGTTCGATAGATTTTCTTTATTTCATCTGGGAAATTGTGATGTCACAGCAGCAAAACACAAAGAGACTAAAAAAGAGGATGGGACGATTTATCCATGATGGAGAGAAGTTTATTCTTTGACCTTCTGTCTCCCAGTTTATAGTCTATGATGGATTATTTCGTCCATCGTCCTGGTGTCTCTGTCTCTGTGTGTTTTCAAGCTTAACTTGTTTGTTTTTTTCACTCAGATCCAAAGTGGAAATGAACTCGTGGATCAGTCGCATCAACCTGGTTTCGGCTCTTCAGTCCTCGCCGCCGTTTCCTGCTGCCGTCGGCTCCCAGAGGAAGTTCTTCAGGCCGATCCTCCCCGCCTCTCAGTCTGCTCAAACTCTGGTACGAGAAGGTTTTAGAAAGGTTTCAAGTTTACCAACATTAGTCTCCATGACTCGCTGGTCACACCAAACCAAAAAAAGCAGCGGCAGTAAATTCTCTGACATTTATTAGAAACAAATCAACAGCCTCAGTCACTCATGATACTTTCCACTTGTTATTTGTCTTTATTCGTCAACAGTATTTGCCTAAAGTGTATTTGCATGTAAGCTTTTTGTTTCTTCATGCTGCTCCCTGTGTAGGATCGTCAGCTTCAATCTCACACAGGAATGTTGGAGTCCTTCAGGGCAGACCTGTTGTACCTGCAGCAAAATCCCCCAGAGGGTAAAAAAACCAGAGCCAGGGACCTGGAGGAGCATCGTGTCAGAGCAGACTACCTGCACCACGAGGTAGCGGTTATGTAAAGTTATTTTATGAATATTTGTGTATATGAGATTAAAAAAAAAGACCTATAAGTGACGCTGCATCTCTTGTAGATGTGTCGCTATGAGATCTACATTGAAGTGCTGGAGGGCTGGAAGAGCGTCGAGACGACAGGCAACAACGTGTTGAACAGCGCAAACCTCAACCAGTTTGACAAAGCTGTTTGTGAAGAACCTGCGGGGGAGGAAGAGGATGAGGAAGGCGCGTTAAAAAAGTCCCACTCCAGCCCTTCGCTGGAGCTGGAGATCGCCCCTCCGACGGTGATCAAAGTCAGACGCAATATCTCTGAAAGACGGACTTATCGCAGGACGATCATCCCGCGGAGGAATAAAGAAGCCTGAAAGATGAAATCAGACGTGATGTGTCTGGTTCACAAAGAATAAAAAAAAAACAAAACATATTTCTCTGTTTGTGCGGTGAGTTTAATGTAGACACACTGAGCACAGAGACAGGGAAAGACCAAAGGTACATAAGAACTCTGAGTCAGAAAGTTAAGTTTTGTTCACCTTTTTTGTAAAAAAATACTCTTACTTACTCTTACTTTCAGACTCTGTTACGATAGAGAAGAGAAACTAAATGATTTAGTTTGTCTTAATTCTCAAAATAAAACAAAATTAGTTTTGTTTGTAACATTGTAACAAACGGTGTCTTTATAGTGTCAACCACCAGAGGGTGCTGTTGCACAGGACATTCATTCAGTCTTTCATAAGTGAATTTAAGGGAGACTGAAACTTTTAAGGAATCCTAATTGCACTTTTGTTTATTGTACTGTGTTTAAATAGTCCATATTTTACAACTGATTTTATTGTTACATTTTTTTTCACATGAAGGTTTTTGTCCAGAACGTTTAATGTTAATGTTTATTATCTTGGAAATGATGCTTGTGAGCCTGGTGATGTGTTTTAAGACTATGTCTAATTCAGCTATCGTCTTTTTATTGTAAATCTAGATATTTGATAAATTTAAATGTCTGGTACAAAAAGTTTGTACAGCTAAAGGTTTATCTGTTGAAACGAAAGAATTGGTTATTTTTATTTAATGAAGGATGCAAATGAAATGCAGATTTTTATTTTTTGTTTCTTTTTAAGCAAAGTTAGAAAGAACAGTTTTTTAAAAAAAAAAAAAAAAAAACATCTTTTGTTACCTCGTCATTTTTTTTAGCAGTATTTGTATTTTAACGTTTTCTGTTCAACTTAATCTTTTTTCAACAAGACAAAAAGATTAAATCTTGTTGAGTTCTTCATGAAAAATGTTTTACGTTTTATCTCCTGTACCATGTTTGTTTCACTTAGGAAACTGTCCATTATAGTTTGAAGGTTTTTTGTTGAGACACTTTCTAGGGGAAAACGAGCACATGAGTTTAGTGAATAATCAACAATCAAGCCACAAAATGTAACTTCTAAAATATTATAATCTATTATATATTTTACTTATGTGTTGTCCTTTAAAAAACTATAAAGTACATCTCTTTTCTGAGTTTAAAATGTATCTTTTATGTATAAAACGATGCATGTTTCCTGCAGAATTTGCTGATCAAACCGATTAACTCAAGTGAAATTGATCTGAAGATGCAGTTGTGTGTAAAAATTGATCATTCAGTTACTGCTGTTCCAGAAAAAAACATAAAAACATTGATTTTTCCGTTTACTTTTTGTTCTTTTTCACTACTAAATGTCTAAAACTGAACAATGTAAAATGTTTACAAATGTCGCTGTTTTCTTAAAGATTGTGTGTGTGTGTGTGTCTGTGTGTCTGTGTGTGTGTGTGTGTGTGTGTGTGTGTGTGTGTGTGTGTGTGTGTGTGTGTGTGTGTGTGGTAATGATAATGCCTGTGATCACTCTCAGTGTCCTGGGCCCCATTTTGTTCTCTTTCAGCCTGACATGTTGAGCAGCGGTCGACCTGGGGCGGTCGACAATAAGAGCAGGATGTCTGGAGTTAAGTCCTCCTCCTCCTCCTCCTCCTCCTACTCTTCCTCCTTCTTCCTCCTCTTCTCACTCCAAACACACAACACACACGCTCAAAACACACATACACATTCCTCACACAGGAATTTGATGTGACAATAGGAAACAATGAAGAGCAGCGACACACACACACACCGTCCTGTCTGAGTGTGTCCGAAGCTCCTCGTTTTATTTCTTTATGATTATCATAGACTTTTTTTTTTTTTTTTTTTTTCTCACCTGAGTCGACAGATCTGATCACCTGTGACGCATCGGTTGATGTGATAATGCTCAACTTGTTCTCTTGTCTCCATTCATTTGCAGGAACAACAATAGCTCATTAAGATAAAGTCAGATTGTGTAGATGAGGATGACTGATGAGCCTCGTGAGTGACGGGAGCCTCAGGGGCCATCGCAGCACCACCTTGGACAGGAACGGGAGGAGGAGGCGGCGGTGGCTTGGCACGCTGAAAGGTGATGCCATCTCTGTTAACCTAAATGCTCTCAGGCCTGTGACGAAATCAACCTCTTGTTTTTTTTTTTCCGCCTGAATCAAATTTGTGCGTTTAATAATGTGTTGCGTTCAGAGGCCTCAGTCTGTGGCGTCATAGAGGAGGAATGAAACTCTTCTCACATGGCTTGTGGACCATGACTTCGACGGTGGTGGTGGCCTTGTTTTGGAAGTACCGTCTCTCTTCTCTCCTCTTTTCGTCCTCTTCCTCCTCCTCTTCTTCCACAACAACAATGCCCTGCTGGAGCAGTAGGGGCTGCTTTAGCTGCTGGGTTCAGAGGGCATCCTTCCCAAGGAATTGGCCTGTTTTTGTTCCATGTGCGCCACCCCATTCTCAAGCTTTGTGCGACTCAGTCAGGCCTCGGTGGGTAATTAAAAAGCCAAGTGCTCAAGTTGTGATCATTAGGGGTTTGTCCAGCATGGGCCCGACATGTAAGGTCACTTCTCTGCCCCTTTTCTCTTTCCTCCCTCCTCTCACGCAATATTGCTTTGAACGTCGCTCAACATGGACAATAGCTCTGAAACTCTCAGTAAATACACGCCACAAACACTGCCAACAAACATAAACTCTACTGTAAATGCTCACATTCACGCCTGACATTTTTTTTCCCTCCTGACGCTCGTTCTCCATCTGTCCTGCTGACGCCTCGCACGCTCTACTTGTTACTTTTTATCTCTTATCTGCACTAACACTTGATTTCTCTCCCTCCTCCTCCTGTGTCTCTGCCTCCATCTTTTTTGCTCTTGACTGCTGCTCCTGCTGCTGCTGCTGCGATGCGACTCTTTCTCCACCCAGAGCTCTTGAAAATCTCTCCGTGGTCCTCTTTTCAGGGGTTTTGTTTTTCCATTTAAACTCCATATGCCTCATTCACAGAGACGTTAAATCTACTCCTTCCCCGTTTCTGCTCTTAACCAGCGTCCACTTCTACTTTCTGACTCTAAAGAATCGAACACAAGTCATATTACGCCTGAGTGTTATTTTCTTTTTCACTGGAAGTGATATTCTTTTATTGCTATCTTTTCAAAGAGATGAGAAGCATTGAAGAAAAACATCTCCTCTACTTTTTTTTTTTTTTTTGTACCTCCCAGACTGTGCTCATTAGTGTAGCTTTTCTTACTGCCAGACTCAAACCCAGACATTTTCATTTTATTTGCCAATCAGACCAAGTCCAAACATGATTTACTCTTTAGGTTTCATCTTAACCGAGCCTTCGTTCTGCTTGCTTTTTGCTTTTTAGAGCAAAAAAAAAAAAAAAAACACCTCTCATTGACAAGAGTTAAGGCAAGTGCCTTGCTTAAGGGCGTTTCAACGCATGACCTCTCTTTGCCCTCTCCTCTTCCATATACACTCCTGCCTCTGACAACAATCCTCGGGCACAGACGCTGTGGCTTTTAAGATGCAGGACAAACATCTGAGTGTCGGCTCTCTGTGGATTAATGCGAAGTCTCCTCCATCTTATCTCAAATCATCTCCCGGCTCAGACGAAGAATCACTTCTAACTCCTGCATCGAATCCAAACCTTTGAATATTTATATCGATTCTTTCTTTACTTTACTATTTAATCTACTGTGAACAAGCAAAAGATAAATAAGTATAATCGAGTTGTTGAATGAGCTGTTTGTCAGCTGTGTGTTTGACTCCTCGGGCCTCTGCAGGTCAGCCTGCTCCCTCAGGGCAGTACCTGATACCTGGTAGATTTTATCCACCTCCGTGTGTGTGTGTGTGTGTGTGTGTGTAGTGGCTGAATGTGTGTGTGTGTGTGTGTGTGTGCTTTGAAAGGTGTGTTTTTCTTGATGTCTCCCAGTCAATAGTAGTGGCTTCCTGCCTTCAGGGCTTGTGTGTTGTTTAATAGGCCGGTCTGACACAGGGCACCTGTGTTTCCTCCTACACAGAAACACACTGTGTTGCACCACTTAGCTCTCTCTCTGTTTGACTGGCACATTTGTTCCTATGATGGTTAAAGGTGGAGGAGATTACATAGCTCGCTTGAAATTTGAGCAGCGATTTTTTTGAAGTCGGCTCAGGTGTTGGGAAGACTCCTTTTTCTTCCCCCCTCTTGCCCGTGATAATTAAGTGTTTCTGATACCAATGTATTGAGTCATACTAGTCAGTGACTCTTTCTTTGACGATGTGATTCGGTCGTTCACTCTGTTGCTTTGGTCCAGACTCCAGACTGGTTTTTTTTAAAGTTTTCTGTTGATATAAAGTTCTGATGCGTCTCAGTTCAGATACTTCATACGTACACTTGCTATTTTGAGTGTGTAAGTGTGTTCACACTGACAAGTACAGTTAAATAACGGTCAGGAAGTTGAATGTGTAACAATGGACACTTCTCACCCTCGATGACGCCATCTTGGCTACGTAGCAGAAGAGGAGGGACGACGGTGGCGTAATCTCCACCTCACATGAAACATGGAGCCACACAAGCAAACATCAGCACTAGTGAGACTTTGATTATTGGTTATAATTGAAAACAAGGCGGCAGATAAGTTGGTGAGAGACGATCACGGTCCAGATCCATGATTAACGTTCTGTCCAGTGATGATTTAACATTAAAAAGGAGAAGAAGAAGAAGATGATGCGTAAAAGTTTTGTTGATCCCCTTACTTTTCAACTTAGTTTGCAAATCTGACATTCAAATGAGCAAATGTTAGCGTGAGAATGAACGTATCCATGAATACAAACATTACACCAGCTAAACATAACCATGTTGGTATTGTAATTATGAGGTGACCGTGTATTTGTTTTTAAAAACCCTAAAGCCACAACCTTTAAATACACATGCACGCGTGTGTATTTATGTACAAACTGCCACTAAACTTCGGACGATTATTTTAGTGTTTAGAACAACTACAGACTTCACCTGAAAACTTTTACTTTACAAAGAAACGAGTCGATCTCCTGGAGATTTTTAGAACAAACTAACTTTGTATTTTCTGGTGCATCGTGATGTCAGACAGCATCACAGAGCCACTAGCACAGCTGCATGTTTTTTTTTACTTTTGTTTTTATTAAATTGCTTTTCTCATTTGTTAATTATAGTGATTGGGGGCATATAGTTACTCATTATGAACTCATACAGTATGTCTCAATTCAGACACTTCTGTTAGTTCACTTCCATGTAGTAAACTATGTTTAATATGTGCTTACTTTTGTTTTTTTTACAGGGGTCGTCTTCTTCTTCTTCTCCTTTTTAATGGTGAATCGTCACAGGACAGAACGTTAATCATGGATCTGGACCGTGATCGTCTCCCACCAACATATTTGCCGTCTTGTTTTCAATTCTAGTCAATAATCAAAGTTTTACTAGTGTTGATGTTTGCTTGTGTGGCTCCATGTTTCATGTCAGGTGGAGATTACGCCGCCGCCGCCGTCCCTCCTCTTCTGCTACGTAGCCAAGATGGCGTCATCGAGGGTGAGAAGTGTCCGTGGTTATGATGAAACCATCCGGGTGTTAACACTTCACTGTGTTTTACCAGACACACTTTAAATCTTTAGTGTTATTATGGAAGTATGTGATTTGAGATACATGTTTAGAGATATTAGCATCTAGATGATGATGATGTGTTACTTTTACATCAAAGGCCCAAAGTTGGAAGTGGAAGTGACGTCACCTGTGAGTTGACTTTTAAGTTGCTTAAACCTGATCCTGGACAAGTATAGTCCACATATATACTAACTGTAGCTGTTGTTAGAGGTTACTGTTAGTGCTCTTATGTTATGTCCTTATGTTGGAGCTGTTTCAAGTTGGAAACCTGACTTCAGGAGGTTTTCCTGGTCCTGGTCCTGGTCCTGTTTGATTTGCCAACAAGGAACTTGGAGAATCGGACTTCTGAGTACAACTGGAACGCACCATAAAACCAGAGGTATGCTTGCAATGTTGGAGGGCAAAATTGTTTGCATTTGCTCTAAAGGCCACTCCTGCCTACTTCAAACCGAATAGTCACTTTGTACCTTATTAGCCAGAGTCTGTTCTTCTTGAGAGCAAACTGTACCACCATTACTACAACTGCTGGACTCAAATAATAGATCTATATCGCCTGCTAGACTTTAGCGCTCTACATCTTTGCACTGACTTTGCATTTAGTTTGAATGCACCACAGCACCTCCACACACCTGGACAGATGTTGAATATAGTGAGGATGCTTGTTGGGACTGATGGTTTTTCCTTGAAGGAGGATCCAGATTTAGTTTAGTGCCTCAGCTGTAGCGTGAGCTACAATGAGCATGAGCTCCTCTTTAAAATATCTGAAAAAGATTGGATGAAAACTGTGTGAGGTCTCAGAATAATCAACCATGCTTTTCACTGAGACAATTAATAAACAAGGTGACGGGTTCACTCACGCAGTCTGGGCTTTTTTTTTTTTTTTTCTCTCAAGGGCCAAAAAAAAAAAAAAAAAAGGGGCGAGTTTAAAAATAAAGGACATGTTCTGCAGCTCATTTGGACGAACAAATTCTGTCAGGCTACATAATACTTATTTGCAGAGCTGGATTGGTTTGGCCAGTGTCTCCAGCCTGGAGATAAGTGGAGAACTTTCCAGATGACTGGCGCAGGACAACCCCGACCCATCATCCCACTGATTGCCACACACTCCTCTGCTGCCTCTTTGGCAGCAATTTCTCCAGCACCCCCCATCACCATCACCCTTTCTCCTTTTTCTATATTGTCTTTGAGTTTTTCTCCATAATAATAATAATAATAATAATAATAATAATAGCACACACATCTTCTCTTTCACACATAACACATAAAGACGTATATCGATAGATGTTATGTTCTTGCTCTGTCTTTTCATCAAACATACACAGTGTTAATATGGCTGTGCGTTAACGCAGTAGGTCCCTGTCGCCCAGTCCAGCCAGCTTTGTCTGCCCTTAGCTGTTCCGGCCTGGTGCCTGTATTGTGCTGGCGGGCTCATTACCAGAAGCACTGTGGCCCGAAAACCTCCTTGCTAATAGGCCCAGAGAGAGAGACAGACAGAGAGGAGTTATTTCTGCTGTGCCTTGTGTGTGTGTGTGTGTGTGTGTGTGTGTAGCAGTGTAATGTTTTGTTTTTTACTCTTTTGGCATGGAGACCGTTAATGTTTAACGTTTTCTGCCGTTATTCCTCTGGCGGTCCGTCAACTGGCCGAGGAATCTGAAAACTGGACACAGTTTAAAAAAAAAAAAAAAAAAAAAAAAGGTTTGTCTCGTCCCTGTGAGGCACATCCACTTAAAGGCTCATCTGTATGTATGAATGTATATGGATATGAGTGTTTCTGCATGCCTGAACAGCGAACTAGAAAAGGATGAGTGTCCAGCCAAGTTGATGGGCCGTCTGGAGTGGGCCAGACCACTTGGACAACAATGGGATGAAGTGCAGCTATTGTTTAAAGTTTACAGGGCGCTACGTGGTGTGTACAGTAGTGTGGCTGTGTTATACAAAGAGAGGGGTGTAAAGAGGTGAGTCAGGGAAATGTTGAAATGTGAGGAGAGTGAAGGCTTGAAGAGGCAGAGAGAAAGACAAGAGCATGTTGTAAACAGAAAGACGTCAGAGCTGGTCTTCATCAGCAGGCGGAGACGTCGCTGACTGAGCTGATATCCAGGACTTTTAAGTGATTGTCATGGAAGTCAGACAAAAGCCTTCATATGGTGATTCAAGAGATATGTGATTAGGTTTGAGGGCTTCTTTAACGACAAATTAGGCCATGAACCACACAGAAGTTTGTGAACTGAAAATTACTGCAGCGGTTACAATGGTCTAATGAGAGCAAACAGTGTAGCCTCCAGAAAATGATGATTTAAAGAAATAAATTGAGCTGAAAGCTGAAAATAAATTAAGTTCAAATACACATTTGTTCTGCTAAATACTGGAAATCATTGTGTCACTTATTGAAAGAATAAATTATGAAGAAAAAAGATGTAAATAAATAAAAAAATATATTGGGTTTCATAAACAAGTAATAGATAAATAAAAACATTCTTTTATATTTTTAAATTATTTAAGCTGCACAACTTGGACCTGTTTAAGTTTTTAACAGTGTCAGTTACTTAATTACTTAAAATAAAATATATTTTATTTAAGCTTTTTTTATTTTTTATTATTTGGTTTAACGATTACGCACGAGCTTCACGCGCGCGGGCCTCCTTAATCTCCATCATCATCATCCTCCGCGTGCGCACGGGCAGATTTTTTTATTTTTTTATTTATTTATTTTTTGTTTGGGGGGGGGGTCTGTGGTTTGCCCTCGCGCTGTGGCACCAGGTGGGCCGCGGCACCGCCGAACCGTGGCCTCGTTAACGCGCCGCAGTAATGAGGCCGCGAAGAGGGACGAAATAATTGCAAATAAAACTACATGATGCAGAAAATAAAAAAAGAAATTAAACAGATGCGCGTGTTTTCAGGGATCATTGATTTTGTCCTTTTAAAATGCTGAGAGATGCAAAAAAAAATGCAACATTTCAGGTTAAACAGCCGAATAATGATGATAATAATAATAATAATAATAATAATAATAATAATAATAATTCTGGTCAAAATAGTACAATTATTTAAAGAAAGAAAGAATATTTATTTTATTTTATTTTATCTAAAAATCACAATCATTAAGAGTCAAACAGTAAATGTAAATTTGTCATGCTTTAATTAAAATAATTCTTTAGAAATTCATTATTTACATCTGCAATAATATTAATAACAGTATAAGAAAAAATAGTCACAGTTCTTACCAAACATCAGAACATCAGCATGACAACAAACTAAATTCATTTGAAGCAAAAAACAAATGTATTTCAAGCATTGTTGTTTTTTTTTTTTTTATCTTTTTTTTGTTTTTTTTTTAGTAGCCAAATCACTGTGACTCCTCCTTCCCTCATCATCATCATCATCATCAGTCATCCTCTGAGTAAAATTGCATCACTTCCCCAATAAGTAATTCATCATTTACAATATGTACATATTGCTAAATGGATACATTAATTGTCTTTTTGAGGGGCATACATGGACATTTTTGTTGTGATTTAACGTGTAACCCTTTAAGTTTTATGTTTTCACTACAGAAAAGCTCTTTAAATCTTTATCTGAATTTTTACACTGAAAACAAATTGCAAAAAAAAAAAAAAAAATTTGCAAGCAGACACAAGAAGAAGAACAAGAAATGGAATTAATTTGTGGCGATTCTGGACAAGATACACAATTTTTGTTTGGAAAGAAAGAAAGAAAGAAAAATGGGACATTGTAAACAAACGCAGGCATAGTTCAGTATAAAGAAGTTGCATATCCCTACTCACTGAATCAGTGGAGTCAAGTTGCAGATGTGCGAGAAAGAAAGTCTTTGGCCAAAACAGCGTTAAAGAGCTCTATGTACTGAAAATATGCACCTTGATGTGAGACGTCAGGCTGAGTCTCTGGAAACAGGCCCTGCGAGGATTTGAGTGTCAGCGATGTGTAAACGTGCACGAGTTCAGAATCAACCCTGGGAAATCGTATCAGAACTGACAAATAAATAACGTAGAGGACGTCGTGTTCGACCGTGAGACGATGGAAGTTGAAAATATGTTGCTGGTTTGTCAGCAGAGTCTCAAGTTCACATCCAGTTTTGACTCTCATGCCTTGGTCCGTGTTCAGGTGTGTCAGCTGATGTGAGTCTCTCCAGTCTGGATCCGGATCCGGATCCGGATCTGAGTCCATCAGGTCTGACTAGAGGTGGTCGTAGGCGGCTGCAGACGGTGGAGCTGTGCGTGAGGCCGAGCTGTAATAATAAGGAGAACCTGCGGGGGGAGACACAGATGGAGGGAGGTGTTGGTGACGGAGGAGCAGTGATTTTTTTTTTTTTTTTTTTTTTATCCATCTGATCTGAGGTTTTTATAGCAGATGGTTGAGCTGAAAGTCTGAGCAGCTTGAACTGTTTGTCCGGCGAAGTCGATAAATCGAGTCTGAAAAATCCATCGAGTCTCTCAAGGAATCAGGAAGATAAGTGGCTGGAGGAGCAGCGGAGGTTATATCCTCTAAAACTTGTCTGATGTGTCTGTTCATGTACTGATATTCTTCTTACATCTGCTGATTTTTCCTTTTTTTGTATCTTATTACAAGGCCATTATATATGTATAAATATAAATATAATGGATGAGAAGGGACAGGATTTTTATTATTTGTCCTTAACTTCACAAGGTTTTTGACCACAACTTGACCTGAACTTGTCAGGTTAAATAGATCAAAATAAATGAATAAAACTGTTATTATTAAAGTCATAAGGAAATACAAAGCAAATGTGGCTAATGGCGTTTGATTTGATGACATGTGACTAAAGGAATTTGCATCAAAATCCCCTCCGGTCATGACTAAATGTTACTCTAAAGTGTCTTTTGCAAGTTTATGTTTCTAAATCCTCCAGAAAACCATGTTAGCGTCGTAATAATCCGTCTTTTATTGTGAAGGTCGTGTAAGTAAAACTAAGTATATTCAGTGACAAGGTGCTGGATGCATGAGGTTGTCAGTAGTAAACAAACACACAATAAATGAAGTGTCCACACGCTGCCAGTGTGTCTTTACTCACCAAGTATACTGGAGTTGGTGAACCTCCAGGCTTCACTGTAGGAGGTGTAGGGCGAATGGCTGTAGGACTGACCGGTGTAGTCTGCACCTGCTGCGAGAAAAATAAAACACCTGAACGACAAAGACAACACTCGTCGCTAAAAGGAAAAAGCTAAGTCATGGCCGAGAGCTCTGCAGAGTTGGAGTTGTTTGTGTGTGCGCCAGCATCTGCTCAAGCTTGGCTCATAATTCACCAACAGTTAGTGCAGCATGTAAACCATTAATCTGTGGTGCAGGTGGATGGCTGAGGGTAAAATCCCTCGGCCCAGTGGTGCGTGCATGCGGCTAGCCCTCCACGGCCTCTTTCCCTCAGCGCTCGGCCCCCTCGCATCGCTCAGCCTCTGCCCTCTGAAACACCCTCCTCCTCTTCCTCCTCTTCCTCCTCCTCGTCTTCTCTCCGTACACTTCCTGCTCTCTGGCACTCCTCTTTCTTTCTTCTTCTCTCTTCTTTTTTTAACATTCCAATATCTAATTGGTAATTATGTCGGCTGGAATGAATCCCTGAGCTTCCCACCTCCTCCTCCTCTTCCTCCTCCTCCTCCTCTTCCTCCTCCTCCTCCCTTCACTCAGTAATTGTGTATCAACGCTTCCTCACAGCGAGCCCACCAGAAAAATAATAAATCAGACCCTCTCATTTCGCGCTTCGGAGGGCAGACTTCAAATAAAAAAAGGCACATCACAGACTCACACACACACACACACACACACACACACACACTCTCTGTCTGGTTGTATGCAGGCATCTCAACATAGACACACAAACGTGCACACACATGCACACACATGCACACAAACTCCCCACAAAGACCGCCTCCTCTTCGTTCATACCCAGACTTTACGCCCCCCGACCCCGTCCCTCCTGCATCTCCCTCTTGGGCCCCCTGGTTCCCATGGCGATGTGTGGTCAGAGGTGTCTGGATGTGTGTGTGTGTGTGTGTGTGTGTGTGTGTGTGTGTGTGTGTGTGTGGGCAGCAGGGCGGAACCCCCAGCCTGTTCCCTGTACCCCCTGGGCCCATGTGCACCCACACACACACACACACACACACACAGTTCACCACACTGGCAAAGCTACTCATTAACTCAGCCTGTCTCACTGTTAATCTACAAACCTCCATCACAGCCTTTTTTCTTTCTCTTTATTTCTTTTCTTCCTGAATTCACCTCCACTTTTCTGCTCCACTCTCCTCTACCTGTATGACTCATTCATTCATTATCTTCTCATTGCTACTTTACACTTCATTTGACTTTTATATATTTTTAGTCACATACATGGGTTGCGGCGGTATGAGGGGGGGGGGTTTCTTACCTGCTACCATTCCCGTGATGGCAGAGGAGGTGTATCCAGTCTGGGCAGGTGAAGGGATGTGAGGTGGGTAACCGGGCAGGGTGGAGCTCACCATGTCACGTCCTGAGAACAAACACCGAGAAGAATTTCGTTTTCGTTTTGGTTCTAGCTTCTCAGAAGTGTCTGATAGTTTCTGGTTTGAGTATGAAGACGAATGAGATGAACGCCTGCGTTACCTGAGATGACAGGCTGACTGCTGAACTGCCCGTACACTGGTGCATGATGGGAAAATGAGTTGAATGCATTAGGGAAATGGTTGGAGCTGCTGCTGCAGCTGCTGCCACCACCGCTGCTGCTGACAGTGATGGGTTTCTGCAGCGCCTGCAGCTCCACGAACGCCAGGTTGGACATCGCCATGTTTGGGGACGGGCTCGTGCTGGTCACTTCTGGGGACATTTCCTGTTTCAGACAGAGCGGCAGCGTCTGTAGGGTCTCTGAGGAGGCGGCGGGCAGCGGGTGAAGGGGGGGTAGGTGGGCGGGTGAGAAAATGGAAACAAATGGTGCATATGAGTGGAAACACACACTTAAAAAAAAAACTGAATGAAATGTCACAACACAATGAAAAAGTGACTGGTTTCAGGATCGTGTAATTGTGTGAAAATGATGAGTTAGCGTGTTGACGACTTGAACTTTGTGTCATGTGCTCGGAGAGTCTCACCAGTCACCATGGAGTAGCTCTGGTGCGCAGTCAGATTGCGGCCAATGGTGGAGCTGGATGTTGAGAGGCTGGTCTTGGCCTCGTCTATGCTGCCATTGATGAGGGACAGAGGGTACAAAGTCTGCGGATGACGAACAGGGATTAGCTATTAGAGGAAGAAGTGGAAGGAGTGAATGTGATATAGTAGAGAAACTAGGTTGATATGGTTTCTGACTGTATTGACGTTCTTTGTGTTTTTCAGGTACCTGCTCTGTCTTGCTGCTGCTTGAAGCTGAGCTGAATGAATCTGCCGGGTAGTGATGACGGTCGAACCCACAGTCCAGATGTTGTGAAGCTGCTGAGAAATGATCCACTCTCATCTGTTTCCTGGGGACGCCCCCGCTGCCCTGAGAGTCCACGCTGTGCCGACAACTGTCCTGATCACCTGTGAGGACACGACACAGATGAGGACAGATGAGTTTAAGATGACGGCAACAACGTGTGAGGTGAGACTGTGAAATAAAATATCTCTCAAACGTAATAATTAGAACAAAGAGCGATTGAATTAACACTTTCTAGCTCTTTGTCTCGACCTTTTAATAGCAACAACAAAGGTCAAATAAGTGGTTAGATATTTTTTGAGCCACATTAGTCTTTTCTTTCCTCTTCACTTTGATATTAATCGGTGTATTTGCTGTAATTCTTACTGTCGTCGTGGCTCCTCTTGCCCTCGGCGCTGGGATGAGGGATACCCAACAAACCACTGATGGAGTAGGTGGAGCCCAAAGAGTCAGACTGAGGAGATTCAGGGGGGGTGACTGCTGAACTTGGGACTGAGAAGGAGAAAAGAAAGAAAAACAAAAGAATTTGAGAAGAGAAATGATACATTGTTACCGCAAAGGTCATGAACTTAATCCTGCAGAATAATGAGCGCGTTCGATCTTTAACCTTAATCTCTCAGCATCACGTGATGATGCTCGGTCACAGAGACGATAATAATGACGATGATGCGTAACATTCGCTGTTTTTGTGTGTGTGTGAATGGTTCAGAGACTTACTCAAGGTTTGTCCAGGACTCAGGCCTTTTCCATCCAGAGGCAGATTGAACGGCTGTTGAACCTTTGTTCGAATTATTCTGGAAAAAAAAAACACAAACCTTAGTTCAGGAATATCATAATAAATGTAGATTTACTGCTGAGCTACAGCTCCTCTAACAGGATTTCATTCATTACTCAGTTTATCACCTGTTAATGGAGCTCACGCTGGGCACCGTGTCGCCGTCACACACTCCCTCCGCCAACAGTCTGTCCCTGATTTCCCAAGCGAACATGGTGGGATTCTGCCTCTTGTACTCTGCGATCTTCTCCACAACTTTTGGTGTGGCCACTTTGGGCTTGGAGCCACCGATCACACCGGGTTTGATGCTGCCTGTTTCATAGTAGCTGAAAGAAAGAAAGAAACAAAGATGTGAAGGATTTGTAGTTTTTACTTTTGTGGCGTTAGAGCTCAAAGTTTGTCAAAAAAACACAAGGAAGCAGAGTAACGTGCTCGTTGGTGTCGGACTTACCGTCCCAGGATCTTGCTGACGCAGCCGTGACTGACTCGAAGCTGCCGGGAGATGTCGCAGGGCCGGACCCCCTGATGGGCCATGTCCACAATGCGTTGGCGGATCACCTCCGGAAGTGGACGGCCATTAACAAACATTCCACCTAGTTGGTTAAGACCCCCATGACCTGGGGGAGGAGGGGGGATGAACACTCATAAATGTCATGAAACTTGAGACCTGAGACATGATAACATTTCCACAAATCACACACACACACACCTAGACAGGAAACACACACACTCTTGAGAATCCCAAACTTAGACTTAAAAGACAAAACCAGAAAATATGAAGCTTCTGATTTATTTCCTTCATAACTTTTATATTTGTTACAAAATTACACACACAGATTATTAACACACTCATCTGAGATGTGTCGACATTCACACAAACACAATTTCATGCTGATACCTCTAAAAAAGACAAAGAAAAAAACTTGAAAAAGAAAATCTGATTTAAAGAATTATAAAGATTAAAGAAAATCAAACATTTTGAGGATTTTTTTTGTATCTAAACAACAGTATCTATATAGAAACAAACATCTAAACCTGATATAAATTTAAATAATTAGAAAATATAGCACATATTTCATCTTTATATGTTAAAAAAGTCCCACATAAACATAGATTATTATTAGAGTTTGTGTAGAAAAGTATGTAAGAAGCTTTGTCGGCTACTTTACTATAGTTTCAGATTAAATTTCATCCGTTAGTGTCTGAATATGAACATGAGATCTGCAGATTGAATCAGATTTGACTCTTGTCAGAAACATTCGATCTTAATAAAATATGTAAAGTGTTTTATTGTAAACATCTGAGTGAAGTCTGGAGACAAAAGCTGCTCGCTGCGTCGCACCAGCGGCCTCTTACTATCTCCTCTATACACCGCACCACGACAGCACCATCGCTTTTAATTTAACCCATTGAGCCACTTCTTCCTCTCAGCCTTTTCCCAGCTTTCATTTCCACATCAAACAGCGGCCGGAGTCGACTGGGAAGGAGGGAGGGAAAAGAAAGGGGAGGGAGCCTCTATTAACGCTGCCAGCGGAGTGTGGAAAAAAATCTCCCCGCCAAGCTTCATCAACCTGCAGGATATTAAAGCGGAGCAGCCCCCCGGGGGGGCGGAGGAGGGGGGGGTACGAGTACACGAGCACGAGCAATGCCGTCATGTGCACGACGAAAAAACACAAAGCAGATAGATAGATAGATAGATAGATAGATAGATAGATAGATGGATGGATAGATAGATAGATAGATGTTTGATAAATAGATTGATAGATTGATAGATCACAGCTTCTAATTAACTTCCTCAATATCTTCCTGCACAACAACCACATGTAATATCAGTTCAACACTTCAACACAAGCACCTAGATTCAGTGTTTCACTACTAATGTGTGGCTCAATGTGACCTGAGTCACCTTTGGACCAGTTGCCTTGGACACTTCATTCTTCATAACCAACAAAACTTTACTCTTAATTTTTAGTGCCGATTGTCAAGTTTCCAATCCAAAACTATAAAACTGAGGCTCTTTAAGCATCATTTAGTTTAAATAAAGAGTTGATAATCAGTGTGTGGTGACATTTTAAAAACCCACATGGTTTTTGACTCTTATAAACACATTTGAAATGTTTATTTCTTTGCAATATTTGTCAAAAGTTGACCTGAAATCACAGATTCACAGATCAACAACTATATTAATAATCAATTCGACTTAAATGTTCATATGTTCAGGTTGTAGTAAAGTGTGAAAGGAGATAAGCGGGTGTTATTTTCAGGTAAATCGACAGCAGCGTGATAGATGTTGTGTAGTTACCTCTTCCACTGTTGTTGGACATTTCCCTGAGTTTCTGGTCGTCGCTCCACCAGCTGAACGTCACGCTCTCCTCCACGCTGTCCCAAACTTAAAGTGTTTTTACTCCTCGTCCTGCCTCGTCTGGCATGAGTGTGCTCCTGAGTGCACCGGCGGTCACACGCTGCGTGGAGGACACAGGGAGGGAGGGGGTAGAAAATGAAACTGGCTTTTTTTTTTTTTTTTTTGTCATATATGAAAATACTCAGCTGGTTTTCACAGCGAAGACACACTGAGGTTCTTCATTCATCTCTACTGATGTTTGTCCTCAGATCAGCTGCACATGTTTCTGTTTTACTGCAGAGAATTAAAATCCTTTTCTTTTACTTTAAGTCGATCTTAAATAAAAGCAGATTTCTGCTCCACTTACGCAAAACATTTACCTTCGTTAAGAGCTTTATAATTAGGATTGACTGCTCTCATTAATCACCTTATAATTACTATAACCAGTAATTTATATGAGTTTGGTTTTTGACTGATTGACGTTTTATGATACAAACTAGTTTTTATAAGAAGAGAAAAGTAAAGTAAAGTTGGAGAGAGTTTATTATAAATGATTATCTAATTAAAACAACAAAAGCACAATAATAATCTGTATAATCTGTCTATATATCGATTAAAGAGACGTTAACTCTAAATGTTGTAAATGCAGTTGTTGTTATTTACAATATGGAGCCTTGTTTACAGGCTGCATAAACTGAAGTGACGTCCACATGTTTGGTTTTATATTTTATATTAATAAAAAGAGTCAGTGACATCGTCTCAGACTGAGGTGAAACACGTTGTAAATGTTTTTGATAAAAAGTGAAATAAAATCACAGTTTTTTCAGTTATTTGATGTTAAAATTCAGATTGTGTTTCACTTTGTCAACAGTTGACAAACTGTCACACACTGTTAAGTTTGTTGTTTTGTTTTGATTCGCTGATTTGACTTTGACAGAAACATTCACACTGTGATGAGATTAGAAATAAAACTCGCTGCGTTGACAACTTCACTTCACTTCACTTCACTTGTGTCTGATGTTAAGTTGTGAACATTAAAACTTCATCTTCATTCATTTTTTTCCAGGAATATTTATGAACTGAAATATATATTTTTTTCTTTTTTTAAAAAAATTTCCTGAACTTTCAGTTTTGATTCTCAATCTTTTTTTTTTTACTTTTCTGAATCATTGATACAAAAATAGATAAAGATACAAATACAATTATTTTACTTTATCTATATATTATATATATTTTTTGTAAAATTAAAACAATAATACAACAGTAGAAATCAGTAATAATTCAACTCATTACTAATCACACAGACTGAAGTTTATTTAAATGATTTTTAAAACATTAATATATATATATATATATATATATATATATATATATAGTTTTAACTTCAATTAACTTTATATAGTGATAATAATAAGAATAATTTACAGATTAACATAAAGATTTAAACATTGATCCTCGTTTTCTTTTATTTAATCTTTTTAAATTTTATTTAAAAAAAACATTTTAACATCTTTCATGTCTTGCTTTTTAAATATTTTTCATGTGTTTGTTGTTTTAATTAAATTAACTTGATGTTTTTTTGTTTATATCGGTTGATTTTCAGATTTTAAATATTAGAAAATACATTTATATTTTTAAAAAAGACATAAATTATAGATGGTTTAGTTTTATAACTTCACTATGATATATATATATATATATATATATATATATATATATATATAAACTATTAATCAACAGTATCCAGATCTTTTATTATTATGATTATAATTAAATGGAGACCGTCACCACGAGATGAATGAGGATGATTATTTCTCTTCTGTCACAAACTTTCCGCTAATTTGATTCTCTGGTTCACACCGTTTCATTATAATTATATTAATAAATACGTTATGTTCTTGGTAATTACGTCTCGTTTGTCTTCATGACACCAAACAGAAGCGACATCACATCACATCAGTGCGTCTTTTTTTTATTTTTTTTATTTCGGATCAGTGAAGTCTGCGCTGGACTGCGGAGCTCAGTCATCACATAACACAACTAGATTAGTGTGAACACTTTAAATCTTTAAATGATCTTACCTTTTCCACAAAGGAGCTGAAAAATCAAAGTAAAAAATAAAAACAATGATGATTTAAAAAAAAGAAAAGAAAAAGAAACGTCCTTCCAGCAGATTAACGTTTATGTTCTGATATTATCCAAACGCTTGGACTCCTGTAGTGCCACACGACGCGCGTCCGAGCTGCTGTAATGTGTTGGCTCGTCTTGTCTTGTCTTGTGTTGTGGCGTGTGTGTGTTTGTGTGTGTGTGTGTGTGTGTGTGTGTGTGTGTGCGCAGCCAACACTCAGCCAGGGTTTTATCCAACCGGGGGTTGCGCAGAGGATGGAGCCCTGCAGCCATTGGAGGAAGAGAAGAGGGAGAGAAAGAAGGAGGCGTGGTTCTGTGGAGCAGAGAGGAGAGGAGAGGAGACCACCACCACCTCCACCTCCTCCTACACCACCCTCAGGATGACTGACCCTGTGTTTTGATGTCACTCAGCGTCTGAACGGAAACACTTGTCAGGGTGAGACGACTTGTTTCCACTTCAACCTCCAGCCTTGTTGCGTTGATTCGACTTGTGTTCAGGCATGTGGTTCCGTTTCCGACTGTCCAAGCTCCGTTTTTTCACACGTAATTTAGTTCCTGATCCGCTACGATCCGTCACAGCTTCGTCCTGACAGGTAGACCACCAGCACCAGCAGCACCACCAGCACCACCACCACCACCACCTGACCGAGGAACAGACGAGTTAGTTTCATCTTATAAACAAACAGAAAATGAACTAAAATCAGTAAAAACAAACAAACAAACTTTTGGTCACAAGTTGATCAAACTGATCCAAACTTGATTTTTAACCAACTACTAATTTTATATAAAAAATAATACTAAATACAATATAATAAATAAATCTTAAAATAAAAATCTGGAATCAAGAAATAACGAAGATCACAAGTCAAATAAAGTTTGGTTTTATTTTTATTTTAATAAATAAATTATGTAATAATTTATCTTAAGATAATAAAATAATAAATTCACTTCATTTAGAATATTTCTATTGCTCTTTTTCAGGATATATGATGAATCCCAGATTTAAAAAAAATAAAAAAAACAACTAATTTAGAGCAATGATGCACTAAAATCTGTTATTTCTGACTCGTGCTGATGTATTAGCAGGATTCCTGCACAGCAGAGTCGTTTTTGGGTTTATTTTGTTTTTGAATGGATAAAAAAAACGTCTTGTATCTTTTCTCTCTCTATGTGTGTGTGTGTGTTTTTACCCTGCGTGAAACAGGCCTCGTTTTTACACGTGATGTCACAGCAGGGTGTCAGGATCCTCCTGAGTTAAAACGATGTTAATGTTGTTCTCACAATCCTGTAAAAACAAACACAACACCTTTTAATGACAGATCCACGGCACCGCGACTCCACTCTGGTATAAAACCAGGTTTATACAAACATGTGGACCTTTTTCTTTCTTTCTTTTTTTTATTTATTTAAAGGAAAACTCACACACCTCATATATATGACAAATAATGGGGTAAATAAACAATAAAGACAATTAACTGTAAATTTGCGCGGATTAAATAATAGTTCTACGCACATTTATTCATTTTCACGACAAGAAAATACAACTAAAGGCAACTTCAGTCCTTATCTCGTCAGTGTGTGATTGAAGTCCTTTATTCATTCCTTAAAAAAGAGCCTCTCCAACAATGGGACGACTGTTGTTGAATAAATAAAAGCTGTGAGAGACTAAAAAGAATCATAACATGAGATGGAAGCAGAGACAGTCCTCTGTAAAGTGACCAGAGCGCAGAGAAAATGACAAAGTGCCTGAAGGGAGAAGTGGCAGGAGAGAGAGAGAGAGGTTACAGAGAGTTTAACAAGGGATTAAAACTCATAGATTTTTATCTATCGAGATGATACCGTGAATTAAAATAGCGCGTAATTATACGGGTCCAGTGGCCAAAGGGCAGGAGACACACGCCCTAAATCCAGAGTCTTATAGCGCGTAAAGTGGAAGGAAATTAAGAAAATATCTAAAAGTAGCAATTTACTACTGACACATACAGTGAAAAGCAGAACACACACACACACACACACACACACACACACACAGAAAATACAGTGTTAATACATATTATTTCTAAATATTCTGGGTTTTATAAAGATAAATGTTGACAGTTGCCAAAAAAAGTTGCATAAATGTTCTGATTGATCCTGATTCAAAACATCATCACGACAATATGACGTCACTGGTTTATTACAAATACATTTATATTACAAAACACTAGTTTCATAAAATAATAAAACATCCAATATATATTGTATAATATATTATATTTTGGTGTAAAAATATTCCAAAATGATCAATAATATTTTATTTTATTTTATTTTACTGAACTCTTCGTCCTGTTTAAAAGCACCAAACGTCTATTAATGATGTGATTGTAATTGATTATATATAATTTTTACCAATTACATCAACTCTGCCTGTCAATGTGAACAAACTGCTGCTTTTACATTAAATTATTAATCTTGGAAACAGTGGTAATGGTGGAATCATGTCTATCTTCTTTACGCATTTGCAAAAAAAACTTGATTGGCATATTTTTTTTTCTTTTTCCGGCTGTGTCTTTTGACGGGTGTATGTCCGGATTTACTTGTATCTGTGCAAGAAGAAGAGGAAGAAGAAGCAACTTAACCTGCGGCGACAGGTGGCAACAAGAGGTCAGAGCAAACACTTCCGACTGGACTGATAAGAGGAAACATGCGTAAATAGTTTTTTATTTTGGAGACGTTTCTTTTTAATTGATTCTTTGTTTTCCCAGATATAAAATATTCCAGTAGTTTCAGGTCATATATGTCCATTATTATCTGCAAAAGACGAGTTTGCACAAGCTAATAAACTTAAAACATGTTGAAGATCACAGATAATTGAAAAAAGTTGAATTTGCGTAAAGTCATTTAAAGAGAAACCAAAGTCACCTGCTGATATTAGAGGAACTGAGAGACTCTTAAGGGAAATTAGTACATTTAGATGTAAAACATATGTTTATTAACAGCTGTCTCATCTTTCATCCTTTCAATCAAACGGAGCAGAGGTGTGACAGTCTGTCTGTGCGCGCGCACACATCGTCTCCATCGGCTCCTATTTTTTCACCTCCTACTCTTGCGCGCTCCCGGAAAGATGAATGCTTCCCGGAAGAAAGAAAGAAAGAAAGAAAGGAAGAAAAAAAACAGGCCACTTAATGACAAGTTTTTATAAATCGAGTTGAATCGAGCGCACGACGTCTCTTTGTGGTCAGCGAGTCGAGATGAGCCAGATAATTAGGTCATAATAGCTGGAGAAACACCTCGGTACTACTGATGATCCCATTAGAGCGACGATTCTCTCAGCGCACCAGCGCTGAAATGTACATTTTTCTACTCTGCTGTTGGTTAAGATGGCTGATGTTTACATGGACAATAATTATATGTATATATCTGTATATATGTATTTGTAATAGTCGAAATTCTTTCACTGAAATCAGTTTTTGGACTTTAATTGTGAGTTAGATGATGAACTCGTGTCCTGGTGTGTGGGACAGACTGGATCCCTGTTAGATCCTCTATGTAACCATATGGGATCCGGTCTTGTTCTGGTTTGAAGACCCTCTTCATCTCTTCGTCACTGTTACTTTCATGATACGTGTGTTGCCGGTAGCTTTTCATCTCCCCCCTCCCTCCTCATCCTTTTCTCTCCGACCAGCCTTTACCATCTGTTTTGGCTCCCCTCCATTCTGTCCTCTCATCTTTTTCTCCTCATCTTCCTGTGTTTTGTGCACTGTCCACCCTCCCTTCAGCTTTGTCTGTCTTAGTCCAGCCCCGTCCATTGTTCCCACTGTGCCTCCCATTTCCGCTTTGGTGTTGCCCTCTGACCTCACACTCTGTCCTCCCCCCGTGTCCCTCCTGCTGATGCTCCCCTCCTCTCCTCATCTCCCATCCCACCCTGCCTGGGACCCCCAAATCTTCTTGTTCTTCTCTTGACTGCTCTCCCTTTAAGTTTTTTTTCCTCTTTTTTTTTTCAGGGAGGGGGCTAATAACTGTTGCCAGCAAGCGCCACACAAAATCCCAGCGTGATTGCTATTGTGAGGCCTACAATGGCAAACAGGCTGTAATGGCCATTAGCAACAGAAGAGCCTGGCCTCCGAGTAGCGTTTGGTTGTGTTTAACCTGTGTGCAGTTCGGACTGGTGGTCTGACGTGAACTCTTCTAATCATCCATCGATCAGATACAAGTTTTTCATCTTTATTCTGCTCGATTTAAAAAAAAACTTCCTCGTATTGTTTTGACGTCATCCTTATCTCTTCAAAAAAAGTTGTAGATTTATACCAAAAAATGTTCAGCTATAATCTTAATGATTTTCATGAATGAGTTCAGTGTGGGTGATACAAACACACACACACACAAACACATGCATGCACCCCCATCGACACACACTAGTAATTGCAGGAGACTTTGAGGATCAGAGCGACTGGTGAACCTTGTCTTCATGCCTGTCAGTCAGAAGTGGTTTCTATGGAGACGGGCATCACAAAGTTGGCAATTGGTTTGAGGATCCGAGTGTCCTCATGGGAACTCAGGTGCGCCTCCTACAAACAGAGACGGAGAAAACACACACAAACACACACACACACACACACAGAGAGAGAGAGAGAAGGGCAACAGTTTTAATCAAACAAATAGTAAAAAGATCCTCATTATCCTCAGAGCAGAATGTATCTGTGATGCAGAAAATATAAAAGCACAACTCTGTTAAGCAGCGAAGAAAGAATAATAAATAAATAAAAAAAACACTCACAGTGTCGTCTTCTGATTATAGTGTCTTGTTTCTAATTAACTCGCTCAGAACAGGGCGAGTTTACACAAAAAGAAAAAGATTTTGTTTCATTTTTTTTTTTTTTTTACCCGTAAGTGTCGTGTAATTGGCTGAAATTAAACGGTCACTTCAGGCAAATTAGAAAAACAAACCTCAAACTAACATAATTTCTCACTTATCCAAATGGACACTTAGTAAATAGATTCAGTGAAACGTGTTTTATTATCATTTCCCACTTTACAGAAACGTTTCTTTTGACCTGATGGTAGTCAGAACAGTAATGCATCTTTTTTTTCTTCCTTATACAGTCAATTTCATATTTATTAGCCTGATGTAATCTAAGTGTGACTGACTTTGATGCGCTTTGCTGTCTGTTGTTGTCAACAGACGATAAAGTGGAGAGAAATGTTAACAGTGTAATGCTAACAGGCATTAAGAGACACACAGAGAGCGCCTACAGATTTACTGCTGTGATGTCCCACTGATGCGTCGTGTTTGACGATTATGGATAGCCCAGGGTAATAGCAGCGTAATTAGGCCTTTACTGTCGTGTAATTCTCCGTCAAGCACATTGTCAATATCTTGGTTGATGAGGTTGAAAGTGAGATTGGAATCCAGTGACCCGGGCCAGCCGCCATTATAACGACACACACACAGAGAGAGAGAGAGAGACACACACACACGTGCAGGCAAGTGCTGGTAATGCAGTGTTGCTGCTGTGATATTTGCTTTTGTCCCAGTGTTGATCTAAGCTGACATTATGCTGTATGGCCCTGATCGCTGTTTGTCTGACTGTTACATTTGTCATCTGTGGGAGGGCAAACGAGGGATCAGGAGGACCGGAGAGAGCAAAGAGAGAGAGAGGGAGGGAGGGAGTGATGGCCCGCCAGGTGAAGGAGGGAGGGATAGAGAGTGAATGAGAGTGTGTGTGTGTGTGTGTGTGTGTGTGTGTGTGTGGGGGATGGGGGAGGGTGGATGTGCTCATCTCTTGTGTGTCAGTTGCAGATCTGCTGGTGCGGAAGCAGATCTTTTCCCTCAGTGACTCTATTAATTTACCTCATTTATCTTAACCACCACCTCCTCTCCCTCCCTCCCTCCCCCCAATAAATACTGAAGACCTCAGTCCTTGTGTGTGTGTGCGTGTGTGTGTGTATAGATGTGTGTACAACCATGCATCTGTATGTGTGTGTGTGATGGAATAAAAACACAGCAGCTCCCCTTTCTATTCCCAGAGGACAAATCCGTGGCGGAAAAACTCATTTTCCTGCAAATAGTTTGTCAGCCAAGCTAGGAGGAGTGATAAATTATCACAGACGTTAGGTGAAGGAGGGTGACTGGAAGAAGAGGAAAGCCCCTCTCTCTCCCTTCTCTCTCTCTCTCTACACACACACACACACACACACACACACTTTCCTAAAAATAAAAAAAAACTCCTCCCTCCATCATTTTGTATTCACCTCTGATTTCTCCGATCTTTCATCTGAGATTCAAACAGCTCTGATCATTACAGGATGCATTTCACGTGCAGATCGTCTAACACACACACACACACACACACACACACACACACACACACACACACACACACGATACCCAGTGCAAGTTGAAATTGGGAAAATGTGGTCGCCCCCTACAACTCAAGTGTGACTCCCCCCATTCCAAATGATAAATTGATGGCCAGAAAAATGGATTTGTTTTCAACTAGTAACACATCAAAGAAATAATAATTCTGTGTGGGGAAGAGTGGCGGGATGATGAATGAGGTGGACAGCTGGATCACAATGGAGCAATGGAGTGAGTGAGTGAGTGAGTGAGAGAGAGAGAAACTGTAAAATCAACACACAAACACAACAGACAGCTGAAATGTTTTTTTTTTTGAGCTGTATGTTTCTTAACACGCCAGCTCTCTCTCTGTCTCTGACACGTCTAATCCCAGTCTCAATTGGCCAAATCAGCATTTGGACACCTGAACATAACACGTGTGTGTAATTGTTGGGCATCTATCTCCCAAACAACCGTAACAAGATCCTCTCGGACTAGAATCGATAAATATGTTGTCTAGTTCTTCCTCACCAGACTGAGATAACACAACATTTACTTTATGGATCTGCTTTTATACATAAAGGTTATAATGTCATGTAGTAATTAGAGAAGACTAAGACTTCTACAACCTGTTGGATCATCGTACTGTAACTAAACTAAAATCATGTTTTTATAAAACAACCTAGATATCAGAGATTGTGGCTGTAGTCTGGCTTTTTTTTTTTGGATTCATTCAGTCTCAGAGGAAGCAGGATGAAGGTCTTTGGTTTGACTGTGACACAGTTATGATTTAACCACACTACTTAAAAAGTTAAACAAGGTAAAGACTTTTGGCTTGACTGTGGTGGATTTTGGACTGTTTCTGGGGCAGTTATGTCTGTTTTGGAACCAGCGAACTGATGAAAACTGAGGTTTTTCTGCTTTTCATGTTCCACTTTTACCACTTTTTTTAAGTTTTAGTGCCAAATCAGTCACTGACCCTCAATCTGACAAGTTAAAAAGCAAGATAACAAGTGACAGGAGAGTTAGCCAACCTAAACTAGCGCTAGTTAGACCTTAAAGCTAACGCAGCTGCATCTCTCAAACTTCTTTAATGGAGATTTTTAACTACTTCTCTTCTTCAGTGACACCACTCATCTCTCTCATCCCGGATGTTCGAATTGTTCTGCTCTAAACTCAGATCCATGAAGCTGAGAAGCTAATGGACACCAATTTTTTGCATTTTTTTTCCTTTTTCACCTTTAATTTGAGCCACACAGGAGTCATACATCCTTCTGAAACTTTGACAAATTTGGCCTGTAATGACTTTGTTACCTGGGAACAAATTAAACACATTATTTCTATTATTACCAATTAACATCATTTAATTAGCAGTATTTCAACTAAGATTTGTCAAATAGTAGTAAAGACACAGTCGTCGTTAAATCTGGAATATTTTTTAATATAAAGAGCCACTGAACTGATGATATTGATTAAATTAGACTTTATTAGAAACTCTTACTGCTCCAAAATAAACTGTGACGTCAGTATTTAAGTTCAAACCGTCTCTATGAGCGAAAACAAACAACCAATAACTTTACAAACCTTTCAAACTGTGACTCAAACATAACCAACATGTCTTTTTGGTTAAATTTGAATCACGTCTTAATTTTTTTTTAATGTTACATTGACTTCTCTATATATTTGGATATTTGTGTTATTGTTTTTTCTCCTGAAGAAGCTTTAAACATCACAGATGTCTCATCACAGGATTAAACATCCTCATTCATGAGAAAAAAAAAAAAATGATGCAAACGCTGAATCATTAAGCAAACAACATCAAACACAACAACAGATCAAATTTAAAAATCTCTTTCTGGATGAAGTATGGGATGTGTTTTATCAGTGTAGTTTTATTTCACATCCTCAGTCCTCCCACTCAGCTCTTATCCCACTCAGGTTGTCATCACACTCAGGTAATAACTGTTAAGAAAAGCACTAAAATCACATCATCATAATCATCATCATTATCATCATTGTCCCCAGTTCCCGGCACAGTCGCAATCAGAGCTGGAGCCAGAAATAACATCTATATATTCACACAGTGTTGAGGCAGTTATTTGGACTGGCACCGTGCATAGCGGATCATTAAATGTAAGAGATCTTCTTCCTACTCGTTCTGCTCTTTTTTCCCTCCAGGTTTGTAAAACTGATCCTGTACGACGTCTGTACGCGATGTGTGTGTTTCTGTCCCGCTCGTTTTTTTTTTTTTTTCTTTCTTTCTTCTTCTATCCATATCTTGTTTTTATTCCTTTTATCCCCCCCCCCAACCACCACCAACACCACCCACCCACCCCACCTCACTCTCGTCTCTCCCTTCGTAGTGATTGATGGAGTTAGGCAACAGAGCACAGAGCAACGTGTGGCCAACAGTCCAAGACAGCCTGCATCAGAGAGAGAGAGAGAGGAGAGGGGTTGAGGAGGAGGAGGAGGAGGAGGAGGAGGGATTAAACGAACAGAGAGGTAAAAGGAAAGGAAGGAAAGAGGAAGGGAAAAGGCAGTTGGAGAGCGAGGGTGTGCGTGTGAAAGAGAGAAGGGGAGGGAGGAAGAGGTAGAGGAGTGTATGAGAGAGAGAGAGGGGAGCTCAGCTGAAAGCCACAGACTTAATTCTATGCATCATTAAGCAGTCTCACTCAATGCAACATCCCCTATACATCATCCACGCTCAGTAAACACAACGATGACATTACATTAGCAACTGCAAATGAATTTTCTTTTTAGAAGGAAATTGAGAATACTCTCTTTCTCTCCCTCTCTTTTACACTCTCAGGCGCTCACAAAAGCTAAAGCGCGGGGCCATAAAAGGCAGAGAGATATAAACAAAATAAAAACACAAACAATATTTCCTTTTCCCTCTGTAACACACACACACACACACTTTCTCTCTCAGTTTGTCCCACAGAGCAGTGCAAAGATTTGTGCACAAATACCACACACACACGCCTATCTCCTGCATCCTCCTGAAACGCCAACATCATAAACATAAACATAAACATTTAATTCATTGTGCCGCAGGAAAATGTGCATTATTTCATTTTATTCTATTTAAAGAAAAAACATCGGAAACATTAAAGCCACTTTGCGTTTGTGTGCTTAATGTGATATCTCTCAATTTGTTCTCGGTTTGTTAAATTTCATCCAGACCTGGAGCCGACTGCGCCAGCTGTTCAGAAGTTAGTCTGGTTATAACGTTAGTGTTTACAAAAGACACCGAATTAAACACACAGCTTCACCACAACAACCTGCTTCTAACATAGAGATGAGTTACTTTTAAATATTTAAATACACTTTTATTATCTCAATTAACAACAAGCAAACCAGTCACTGACTTCAACATCCTGTATAGTAACAATGTGAACCTATAAACACTGATATAAAAAAGTTTTGTTTCTTCATCTACTGATACATAAACAAAACAGGTTCATATGTGTGTTTATTAGGAGTGAGAATTAAGTTTAATATATGTCTTGTGTTGTTATGTTACAGTGTGTAATAGAACAGTATCTGTCCTGTTTTATTGTTTATTAAAAACCTACAGAGTCCTTAGATGAATAAATGATGACAGTGTCCTCGGTGGTGGTGGTGGTATCTACATGTTACCTGTTACCTGTGAGATAAAGGTCACGTCAGACTCCCTCAGGCCAAATAATGAGCAAACTGTGGATGTGGAGCCCAGATTTGGTACCAACAGGGTCCACATGCCTCATCCAGGGATCTGCAGCAAACATAGCAGATTGCTTTTGACTAAATGTCAATATTAGCAACTGATTTGCATATTAATCTTTATTTAAAGACTCTTAAATGGTGCAAATAGATGTAATATGTCACTAGTTCACTTTCCCTTTGATTTTATTTATTTATCTGTCTGTCTGTCTGTCTGTCTGTCTGTCTGTCTGTCTGTCTGTCTGTCTGTCTGTCTGTCTGTCTGTCTGTCTGTCTGTCTGTCTATCTATCTATCTATCTATCTATCTATCTATCTATCTATCTATCTATCTATCTATCTATCTATCTATCTATCTATCTATCTATCTATCTATCGTTGACATGTCCGACATCAGGTTAATCTTCATTTACTACATAGTTTCTATCAGTGACACACGTGTTAAACGTGTCTTGTGACAGAACAAACACTGTCCACTAGATTACAAGCTACTGATTTACTCATCTCTGAGGTCTTAACAAGATAAGACGCCTCCTAAGTTTTAATGGTGCAACCAGATTTGGATAAGTTAAGAGTGAATGAATGTAATTGGGACTTTATGTATAAACACAGTCGTGGATAGAAGTTTATTACACACACACACACACACACACACACACACACACACACATATCCGCTGCAGTGACCAAGAACACGTGAGTAACATAAATTATCAACCAACTCAAATGAATAATTATGTTTTTATTGCACAAATTATGCCCTTTCCCCTAAACTAGTCAGGCTCTGAGGCCTGGGAAATCTATTAAGGCAATGCTATAGATCATCCCATCCACTGTGGCGTGTATATAGATCGGTCGGCTCATTTGAGGAATATTGAATCGGTTACAGTAAAGTAAGCCCCTGGATTGAGTCAAATGTAAAAATCCATGCATGTGTGAGGAGCTGTCAGCGTGTGCTGTAATGACGGATGGCGCTGGGTCTCTCTTTCAGCAAGAGGTGATAAAAAGTCAAATTATGAGTACCGGGGAGGGACAAGAGAGTGTAGGGGGAGCAGAGACAGAGAAAAGAGAATTGGACCAGATCCGTCAAATGATAAGAGCAATCAGTCAATGTGGGAACGTTCTGGACGATGGAAAGTGTTATTTCCTCCCAGTGCAGTTTGGAGTCAAGGGTCGGTGAAGGGTCAAGAGTATGACCTTTGACCTCATGTGAGTGAAGAGTGAGACAACAGTCAGGCAGTTATTGATTCATGGTCTTCACAGTTTACCCATGTTATTATCTATTGGACATGATTGGTTTCCAATTATTAGTGATTTGTAGTGAAAGTGCTTTAACACAAAGAAGTGACAAGGACTTGATTAGTGCTCAAAGACAATTTTTCAGTTGAAATAAACTAATAGAAATAGGAAAATATAGCTCCAACCTTTAGGGAAAATAAAGGAATAATAAAATGACTAATATCCAAAATATTCTGTCTTGTTATTTCTGTGATTTTAGTGCTGATAAGACACAAGAATTTTTTTTTTATGAGACAATATGGTCCTTAGATAAAGAAGAAACAAACTTATAACCTGTTTTGATAATAAAGATTTCTTTGTGCAGATATTATCTGGTCTCTTTAGTTAGTTTTCTGCTGTTTGCTGATAATAGTTTTAAGGTTTTAATCACAAACTGTTACATCAAAATGAACCAAAACACTAACATGAAAAGTTCTTGTCTTATCCGTTCTTTAATCTTGTAAATAATAATAAAATTTAAAACGATATAATACGATATAAATAAATCAAATTGAACTGAAATGAATAAGTAGCATCGAGCTCTGTGTCTTAGTTCATCCCGACACCATCTCTCCTTCTCTGCTTTCTGTCTCAGAAACATCAAACGGATCCTGGGACCCCCCACCGGGCCGACCCCCACGTCGACCCCCTCCTCGCTTTGAGCCTCTCCTGCTCCCGAGGTGTGAACTTCTGCCCCCCCCCGCCTCCCTCCTCCTCATAGCTGATAGAGCCTCCTGATCATTTTTATAGTCCCCGTCCCTTCTTGTTTATGACTCTGCAGTTTGATTATAGCGAAGAGGATCGTGCATCAAAGGAGCTATGAGAGGAATGTGGACATTTGTTGTTTGTTTTATCATCCAGTACCAACACTTATCTGCTTAATCATAAAGGATTGGCCTGAGAATGAGGCAGGAGGGAAGCTGTGCTGGTCAAACAAACTATCCCCAACACTGTAATAGGAGGATGAGCCAAATCCACTCTAGTTACAGCAGCTTACGACGTACATGGGAGTTTTATGTGAAGAGAAAACAAAGCAGAAGAATAAAGTCCTGACAAAGAGCCGAGTTGTTGTTGTTGTGTAGACACACCTGAGTGAACTGAACTCTATTTAACGTTGTTGTTTATACTCTTTATTTATGTTGAGGATTAACATATATAACCAGTTGATATGTAATTGATACATAATTAACACTATTTTAAAATTTGTTTCTATTAAACACGAGAGCAACTACTGATGTTTTCACACTTTTGATTGATTGGTTAATAACTTTTCCTCATTAATTTTGTAGTTAATTTATGTATTTTAAAAATATTTTTTGTATATCTATATAGCGTTATTGCAATAGTGACATTTGCCACTTAAAGGATTTTGAATTTAAAATGTGAAAAAAAGATCATGTTTGATCTTGGAAACAGTTTAAAACAATACTGATAAATGAGCAAATTATCACATTTTAGTAGTTAAAATCGAACATTTTATCTTCCGTTAAATGGACATTATTTCTAGTAACATTATTTCATTTTTACAAGGTAATACAGTATATTATATCCATTTCCTTCCAAGATATTATATCCTATAAATGTATTATTCTTAATAAATTCTTATGGTCTCAATAATTCCTTTACATCAGCCACCACCTGAGACTAAACACTAATACGTTTCACCTCACTACTGCTCCAGCACCAAAGTGAGTGACCCGTAGTTACAGTGTAGCGTGTGTGTGAGATATACAACAGTTTAATTAAGTCACAGGATCTCTTTCTGTCCCACCTTTTCCCCCTCTCTGCCCCTGTGAGTCAATCAGACCCTCTGCCCTTCGTTTCCCCTGTGTGGGAGGCCGGTGTGCCGGACTGAGCAGCTGGGAAAGTCCCGTGATTTATGGCCTTTTGCAGGCCTGACTGACTTTCACCTCACTGATGATAAAGCCAGGGGTAAGGAGGAGTGGTTGCTCCCAATCCGCTCCACTATTTGATAAATCCAATTTTAATTCATTTGGGATTTAAAGCCACTTCACAGCCTCTTCCATCTGAGTCAGATGCTATTGGTGGATACAATTGGAAAGATTTATTAGACTACTTCAATGTGTAATTGCGTATATTTTTTACAGGGTGGGTGATTATCACGTGGATTAGATGTTAATGATTAAGCAATCCAGAGGGAGAGAGGAAGCTTTTTATTGTCTGTCTCACATGGTAGACTTTCATTTCTTTATTCATTACTTTTTTTTCTCTTTTGGTGTATGCTCCATGGAGCCTTGTAGAAGTATCGGATACGTCGCAAGAACAAATTGAAAGCAGCCTTTTCACTTCTTTTTAAGAAGATATGTTGCAGCTTATTATTTACCTTGTGTCTCTTTGCCCTGGTCAAGTATCTCTTACTGCTGTATCGACAATATTCAAATGTACTGTAGTGCGTACAACACACACACACACACACACTCCCCGCATGAGACCAGAGCCAGCACTGACAGCTGAATCATTATAAAGGTCCATTTTGAGGCTTTTCTGCACTTGTTTCAGCCTCTATCAGAGGATCAAGCAGCTCTGACATATTAAAACCAGCCAACCTTACATACGGAGAGGGACACACACATGCACACACAACCAACACCATCAGCAGCGGCAGCAGGGCAGTAACTCAAGGCCAAAGGAGGAGGTTTATTTTTATCATGGGCAAAGGCTCCAAATCATGTTGGTATGAAGGGGGCTATATAAATGCAAATTGTATTGGAGAGCTATTAGTCCTGGAAAAGGTTTGTATGTAAATGCCCTATAGGACCACCGCGGAGCACTCGGCCAGTTCAGATTACTGGGGTTTGTGGCAAATGTGCTGCTAAAGACAAAAAAAAAAATACACAGAAAAATGCAATTGCCTTGTGGTAAATCATGTTGAACAAGGTGAGAAGTTGAGTAATTGAATGGCCAAGGTGTTTCTGTCCGCTTTATTGTGTATGCAAGTGAGATGTGTCAAGGTGTGTTTCCCTTTATACACATGTGTAAATGTTCATGTTTTATAGTTGTTTTGTCCATGAGACGGAGCCACTTACAACCAGAGTGTTTTCCTCTTCCTCTTTTCTGTCTTTGATTGTTTTTGTTTTGTTTATAGAAGACAACAACAACAACAACAACAAAAAGCCTATAAAGTCGTCACAAATGAACAAATCAAACATGGCAGAAGATGCTACATCACTGATGGAAAGTAGAGAATTGAATAACTGAGTGAGACTGTGAGACACAATATTAGCACAAGGTCGCCCTCTACCTTTGACTGAAGAGACTCACAGCCAAGTCGCTCCAGTGGCTGACAAACCCACCGCACACAGAATAGAAACTATAACACAAAATATAACACAATCAACAGACCCACAGATGAAAAATATACATTATAAAAATGTGCAGAAAAAGCTGTTTTCATAAAACGTCCTTTATACAGTATTTACATTATTTCAACATGTGCTTTAACAGGGTTAATATGTGTGGAATCAGTACGATATTTTCTATTTTATAAAGACAAAGTGATATATGACTGGATTGATTGTTTTTTTTTTTTTTTTATCATTATTATTTTAATTTCTTCCGAAATGTTATGTGTATATTTCTGCAAACCCACGTCATTCCATCCTGGAAAAAACAAACAAACAAAGACAAATGTGATAATCATGTAAAAATCATTTATAATAGATTGACAGTATGTGAATCTAAAGATGTATTGGTTTACAAATCAATTCAAACTGACTGTAAAACAAGTCTCGCTCACTAGTGAAGGCATATGGTGGTGGTGGTGTGTTTGCAGACTGGGTGTAATGTATTCACCTGAATCCCCTCAGCGGTGAGTGCTGAGCAGGCCTGGACCTGCCACATGCGATCTCGGATCGTGTGCAGATTGAGACTTTCTGCCAGCTCAGAGGCCGTGATGGCTGTCATCAGGTCCTGCTTGTTGGCGAAGATTAACAGCGGCACGGCGGCGAGTTTCTCCTCTTCAAGCAACTCGGCCAACTCCTGGAGGAAAAGGCAAACAAGTCTGGAAACATTTATCTTTAATTCCACCTGATATTATTTAGTGTGTGACAACGTTTTCTCACCTGACTTGTCTCTTCAAACCTTTTCCTATCTGAGCTGTCAATCACATAGATCTGCAAACAATGTAGTCAGAAGTATTAATATATTTAAAACTACTACTTCTGAATTATTTAACTCTTCTGATGAACCTACCAGCACATCTGTGTTTTCAAAGTAGTTCCTCCAATAGGGGCGGATCTTGCGTTGACCTCCAATGTCCCAAACATTTAATTTAAAGCCTGAAGACTGAACACTCTTTATATTAAAACCCTGTCCGAAGAAAAACTGAGTGTAAAGATCTCTACTGTGTGCGTGTTAAAGCTACAAATATGTGTAAATATACTGTATATTGAGAATACTTGAGTGGGAGTGATGTGGCTGATATCTTCAGCTGCCAGCTGTTTCAGCACAGTGGTCTTTCCAGCATTGTCCAGACCTAACAGCAGTAAACGAACCTCCTGATCCGGAGACTGTTTCAGCCTCCGAAGAATGGTCAACAAGCCCTGCAGGTGGATCAGAGCACAAGTTTAGAGTTCATAAGCTTCAACAGCAGCTTCCAGGACGACATTTTCTCATGCTATTGTCACTGAATCATGGATATAGTTGGATCAAATATGAGGAAACGGTTGCTATCAGACGTCAACTTGTTGGTAACATTTGGCAGAAGAATGAAGTGGTTAAACACTCATCCTGTTACAAGAAATCATCTTGATTTATCCACTAGCCGCGTGCAGCGACCTACACTTGCCCAGACAAAAGCTCTCGCCGGTCAGGAAAGATTAGACATGTGCACGGGGAGTGGCTTGTGTCCAGAAGGTGGTAAGGAAGGCTTTGGCTCAAGCTATTTACCTGGCAGTGTGTTATATTAAGATGATAATGCTGCTGCTGCTCCCTGGTACATACAACATGTATGTAACATGTTCAGCCTGGAATCAGATTCCCTAGACAGTTGCATATCTGTAAAATCAATCTTATAATAAACTTATTTTCCTAGATTAACAAAAAGTACAATACATTATATTTGTGATTTGTCATAAAACATATGAAATATGATACTAAAACTACCACAACTCACCAAACTAGACTTTTAAAATCGTATATTATCATCATAAGCCTCCGTGTTAACCTAATATTGACATTTTCTGACACTAACAACTTTCTAAAACTAATTTATCTTATCCAGTTCACTGCCAACTACTGTTAGCCAGGTTTAGCGTACAGTTTCTAATAAAACATACATCCAGACACGGTGTTTTTACTGGACTATTGTATCTAATAGTTGATGTTATCGTTTAATTAAAGCTGCTGTGAATCAGACAGTGATGTGTGATAAACTCACCATGTTTTCCGCCTGTTGGTGTTAGTGGTTCTTGGTCAGTCTGAGTGGATTAACATCTCACTTCACTATGTTTCCTGGGTGAACAGATGTCAAGTTCTGTTGCCCCGGAAACCAACGTGGCGTCAGCGTAAACAACGTCAGCTGGGCGTCTCTGAAACGACAGGAAATACATTTAGAAATAAATATTTTTTTAAAAATGCTAAAAATTTGAGTGAAGTTATTTGAGTGATTTATAGAAATTTATTTTTATTCATTATAACTGTATTCAGTTTTTTTTTAATTATTATTTTCATTTTAAATTATTATCATTATTTTATTATATTGTTATTTAGGATATTTTTTAACCAAAAATTTATATTTAAAAAAAAAAAAACAACTCTTAGCTTGAAATTGTCATTTTGGAATTTTGTAAAAATAAATTCTAAAATCAAATTATTATTATTATTTGAATTATTGGAATAGTTGCGTTTTTTTAAATATATTTTTAAGATTTAATCAAATTTTTATAAAGCACTTCATCACTGTTATAAGTGTGATATTAACTATTATTATTATTCAAAAAATTAAGATTAAGTTTAATTTATTAAATAGTATCTAGGTGGGTTTAAAATATATTTAATTAAATTATATTTAATTCAATATATATTTATAATATATATAATATTATTAAAGGCAACAGACATTGTTAAAAAATCACTCTGACCTAATTGAGATAATATATATATTTTTTAGTATTATATAGAAAAATAGTGAACGATTGCCTCACATCGAATTTAAATTTAAATAAAAACATTTATTTTAATGTAAAATAAGTCAAATAAAGTTGGTCACTGGACGTTTTCATCCCGTCACACACGTAACAGCAGCGCCCCCTGCAGGTCACTAACCGCCACGTCCGTTTCGTGTTACTACCGTGTCTGTTTCTGAGTCGATGAACAACAAAAACATGTCTGAGTACGAAAAGCTGAACCGTTAACTGGCAGCCGCCACCTGCAGTCACTTCGACAAGTCGTCGATTCGACCGACTGCTATATGATTCCCGTCGTATTTACGGCCGACAACCCAGAAAGATGCCGCAGAAAGCACTGGGATCCATTGTAGGTCTTCTTTGTACCGGGACATGTCTGGTGCAGGTAAGCCGAAGCTAGCGTTCTAGAAGTCGGCGTAACGTTCTAGCCGAGGCCGCGGCTTCGGGTCTTTGTGAAGGCCTCTGTCGATCCCTTTTGTCTCCTCCACAAAGGAAATTGGGCACGGTTCGCTACTGTAACCGAGGATGACGTCAGTTGGTCAAAGTTTTAATTTATATTTCGACATTTAACCTTTTAAGATATTTATACGATAACACAACGAGCAACATAGTTGTGGTTTTATCGTCACATTTTCACAGTTTGTGTTGTTTTTAAATCAAGGGTATGAAGATTAACGTTAGCCGTTTGCTAACTGGGACCCGGCAAATTGACGTGTTTTAATCGTAGTTGTTGATACTGACTGGTCTGGTCAGACAGGACAGTTACACCATGTTTGTTTAGTTTATTCTTCAGATTAAAATCACTGTCATATATGTATATTATTAAAAAAAAAAAACTTTAATGTAGAAATGGAGAGATGAAGCTTCATGTTGGGAGTTAAGCAGTTTATCTACATATTTACACTGAAATAAAAACAGAAGCGTCATTGTTCGGTTTTAAAATCTATGTAAATCTTATTAAAATAAACCTAAACAACATAATATTTAAAAATATGACAAGGTAATAAAATATTTTAAAGTATTATAAAGCAGTAAAGGTTTAATGTAATGTGGTTTCAGCCTTGTTTTTTTATCAACCCTCTCCCATTTTGATGGTTTATTTCCTGATGCTGTGTAAATGTGTGTGTGTTTGTGTAAATGTGTGTGTGTTTGTGTAAATGTGTGTGTGTTTGTGTAAATGTGTGTGTGGCCTTGGTTTCATATCTTAACCTGTTAAATTATAATTTAGCTTTTATGTGTCTCAACCTGTTTGATTTAAATTGCTACATTACAGATAATAAGTAGATAAACGTGAAGTGACCTGCTTTTCATTTTCTTGTTTACTTGTTTGATGGGTGTATTGACGCAGACCGACATTTGTTTTCTCCTTCTGTGTGTTTGTGTTTAAGGCAAAGGAGTTCTGTCATGGGGTAAACAATGAACAGTACCGTTGTGAGATGGGGTACTGCTGCGGAGAGACCGAGTGTTGCACCTACTACTACGAACTCTGGTGTAAGTACAATCGTTTATTCTTCTGGTTTGTATGTTTTTATTATCATCCTACGTTATCTGTTTATTTATCGTCATAGAGGTAAGACCTTTAACTTTCAGTTTGGTTTCGATTCATGTGTGTTGTTCCACTTTCAGTTTTGATTTGACTGTTTGATTTGTTTAGTCAATATGTTTTATAGTTGTCAAATTGAAATGCATGTTTCCTCTAAACAGGGTTTTGGTTGGTTTGGACCTTGATTATTATGCTGAGTTGCTGCTGCGCCTACCGACATCGGAGGGTTAAGATGCGTCTGCAGCAGGAGCAGCGTCAACGTGAGATCAGCCTCATGGCTTACCAAGGAGCCTCTAGTTCCTTCATTTCCCCTCCACCACTCAATCTAAGTGAGTTGTCTTTTTTGTGTGCTAGTTTCAAATAATTTGCAGTTGCATGTTTTGTATCATTTTCTTGCTTTATGTTTAAGGCTGTGAGTTTCATCCAAACCTTTTTTTAAATACCCAGTCCATCATTTGCAAAGGGGCTCTCTCAGGTGGATATCTTTATGTTAAATGCAGATTAGAGTCGTTGTCCAGATAGTTCTTTCAACAGAAACGTCCTCTGAGGATCCCCTGTTGGACTTGCTGAGAGATTTAATTACTGTCAGGTTTTCCTTGAGACTCTCTTTGATATTTCTATACCTTTCATACAGACTGAGGTTAGTTCTGTGGCCTCGTGTTCATCGATCAGGTTCACAGCTTTTCTCTAAAATTGTCCTTGGACTAACTGTTCTTCTTTTAATAAGAGAGTTGTTACCTCAGAATTGGAGGTGCTGATCCCTGTTCCAGTCTTGACATACTCAGCTGTAAATTGCCTGAATATATGTCTCGGGTTGTTGTTGCTAGCCGTGGTGCCACGCTAATGTCATTGTGGTCATCCTGGACCATCGTATAAATTTGATATCATGTCCACTAATATCTCAAACAGGAGTGGGACAAGGTGCACACAACTCACAGTGAACATGCTTGACTTAATGTCAAGAATGCGAACACAACTCAAACCGGGCGCGTACACAGACAGTGACTCACACTCAGACCCTGGCAACATGTGCTCTTGTAGCTTTTGCTATTTGATATTATGGAGGGATATAGTATCGTATAGTATAGTATAGTAGACATTGGGTTTGTTTTAATATTACAGCTGGTGTTCACAAGTTATATACATGTTAGTATAAAGTATTATTTGTTACACACAAGAGGAAAATCTATCAACAAATCCCTAGTGGAGTCATCTGTGAGACAGACATTTACTTAAGTCTTTAAGTGTGAGTCCCAGTGAGAGCTCTCAGAGGTGGTAAAATTAGTTTTCGTGCCATGAGAAGGGCGATCCTCGAGAAAGTAGGAACTAGAAAATGTTGCCTGTGATATATTAGATTAGCCATTAAGGAAACAGTTGCACAACCACCATCTCTTTCATCTGCTTCTGTAATGTTAGAAGTCCCCAGCCAAAGGAAGTCACACCATTTGCAAAATACATTTGACTTGTTTTCTCAAGGGGCACTTCTCTGATAACAACATCAAATCAGTGAAGGCAAAAAGCACATTCTGTCAGTGGCTATTGTTGTTTTTATTGTTACTGTGTAATTCACTTAAAAAAACAGCCTCAATGATTATTATAATGTTTTTATAATTTTTTTTGGTGTAATTAGCTTCATGGTGATGATGGTTTGTGTGAAACTTTATCTCTGGGAAGCTAAAGCTTCTGTATTTGACTTTCAGGATTCTGGAACGATTGCAAGCTTCCTGACTATGAAGAGGTGGTAGGCCACCCCCCAACACCACCCCCTCCTTACTCCGAAAACCCCCCTGAAACTGCTCCAGCACTCCCTCCTCAACTGCGCCAACCAGAGTCTGCCACAGTGCCACAACCGCTGGCCGAAGCGGACACGAGAGTGAACAGTCAGGACCCGAGCTCATCATCAGAACAGGAGGCGGTGTCCATGCCGGATCAGGCACAACGTCTGGAAGAGGAGAACGTGGAGGCTTTGCTGATGGCGGCGGAGGAGGACGAGGAGCTCGTCACGCGACGTCGGCATGTGACCGGCGACTCAGGGATCGAGGTGTGCGTTTGCCAGCTGGATGTAGATGAGGGCTCGGGGCTCGAGGAGGAAAGCGACGAGGAGCACAGGATGTGTAAGGTCACCGGCGGCGACTGCTGCTCCGGGCATCAGCAGCAAACTTTCAGACAGAAGGACCACACCCCTGAGCTGACCAGCCACACCGCCAGCACCAGCACTGGAGACCACATGGTGTGATCCACAGCATAACTAACCAGCCAATTAGTGCAGCTTTCTGCTTCACACACGGTGATATGAGATCGCTGTTGCCATCATCATCACCACAGGGACTGCCTGTGTTTTAATTTTTTTTTTTTGAACTAACACATAGGCATGACGTTAAGATGATGATGATAACTTAACTCTTTAATGGCTCCCGATTAGGAAATTCGATTAACGCATAATGTGGACAAAGTCCTGGTTTATCTTTTTTCGTTGCTTTTCCTTAGTGGGGAAACCAGCAAACACATGTTGATGCTCCGTTTGGTATGTTTTCCCCTCTAGTGTAAAGTGAGAGAAGGTCACTGGGTAGTGAGAAAGGAGCAATTCTGCAAGATAAAGTGACTGAAATCAGACTTGTGTCCCTCGCTCCTACCCCATCCTCGAGCACTGCCGTCACATTTCCGTTTGCGTCTCACATCTCCACTTGGACAGAGCATTTCCGGCCGTCCCTCCATCTGACATTTTACCTCCGGTGGGATGGTCAGCTAGAAGCATACCAACACGGTCAGCAACATTTCCCCCCCTCCCATCCCCACTACAAATAAGAGGAGTCAAAAACAAACCTCTTGTAAACACATTTCCCCAAAGCCGTATGTGTGTGTGAGAGTTTGTATGTGTGTGTGAGTGTGCGTGCTGTGAAATCTAGGGCACAGCTGCATGGTGATGTCAGCTCTGAGGTCATGGCAACCAGCGCTTGGAGTCCTCTGGTCTGTGGGATGTTTCAAATCTAGACCGGGGGGCGACTCAACACCCACAAATACCAGAGGCAGAGGAAAGAGTTGAGTTTTTTTTTTGTTTGTTTCATTACTGGATTTAAAATGTCATACATCCTCCCTACAGCACTTTCTCCTTTTTGATATCCATACTGTGGTCTCTAGTTAGCATGACTGTAGGAAAGGAGTGATCAGCTTTTTATGACTTATTGATAGAGTGCATGTGATCTCCCTGCTTTGGTTTCTGACAGCGTTTCATTAATAGTACTTGCAAAGAGGGCTATGCCACCAATTTAAAAAAAACAAAACAATATAAAGCCTTGTGGTGGAACTATATTATGTCAGATTGAGTGTATTCCTCAGTATATAATTTGGATGTCAATAACAAAGGATGTATTATTTTTTTTGTTATTTTTTATTCCATAGCCAGACATGCTTCAGTAAAGGCCACAGAGGTCACCATTAATTGCAACAAAGCTCCTGATGGGAGCTGCTAGAGTGTGGGTACTAATGAGTGGTGAGTGTGTTTTAGTGCAGTGAGGAAGGTTTATGTGTGTGTGTGTGTGTGTGTGTATTATAAGTGCTGTAGTAGCTGGTTAAATACTCAGCACTGAGGTGGATTAACAGTTAAAGCACTGTTTTGTTTTGCATGAAGCATGAATTTCATTTTTTTTATATTCAAGTTATTTCTAGCTTCTGTCTGTCAAATTGATAGTGATTGAGGGTAAAGAGATGGACTGAGGTCAAAGTTATGATGCTCTCACTCTAGTGTATTGTATTGTGAAGACATACTATGCTGTTATGCAGTGCTGGTAGTTTGTTAGCTGTTGCTGTGTTGGCTCTCTGTGGCCCCTGTAGCTCTTGGCAGTGTGAGGGATTTTCAGTGGTATTTTCCATTGGCAGCAGAGGGTGAATGCATCAGAAAGTTGAGGTGGATGCAGGCGCTGCTCTGCAGTGTATTCAGTGATGGTGCAGCTGCAGTATCTCTGGTGATTAACCGCATGCTGCTCTGCTTTGCATGCCGCTTGCCCAGTATGTGTCCTGGACTGTACTGAACTGTACTGAACGAGGGTGTATTCAAAACATAGCAGTCAAACTTTGGATATTTTTTTTTTTATCAGACACAAAACAAAACTGTTACTTGTTACACGATAAAAGTCAGCGCAAGACGAGCAGTAACTGAGAAGTCAGTAAATGTTTCATTGACAGTTTAGTTTGGAACAATGTTCAACAGCTTTTTTTTTTTTTTTTTTTTTTGTAATTTGTCTGCTCTGATGCTTCGTTACAAATTGGGCACAGTGTAAATCCTCAGGTCGCTCATTCTGCTTCAAACACACACACACACACACACACTCGCAAAGTACTGCTCCTCATTGACCTTCATTATTGATACACCGTTAAACTGTGGTGCAATATTCTTTGATATAGATTCATAAAAGGCAAAAAAACATTAAAAAAATGTCCTAAACAGTCTCCAGCAGCCTCTTGGTTGAATTAACAACTTTAAACTTCCAGTTGTTGCTTAACAGCCTCTAAACATGTGCTGTGCTTTTTTTTCTTCTTCTCTTTTCTTTTCTAAATGTAACCAGAAGGCACAGATTTCCAGCTGGCCACCAACTGAACTCTTAACAAGGACAGATTTAGGAAATTCTTGGCCTGTAAACCAGACTTAACACCGAGTTGTGCACATAAATGTGTATAATTTTGTGGACCCATGCAGCTCACAAAGTCTTTCTTCTTTCCTCCAACCAACCAGCTCAACTCCGCTCTGTTCTGGTTGTGGTTGTGTTTCATGTTTATGTGCTTTAACATTTAAATTCCTGTACTTTTAACTGTTGTGGGTTAAAACAACACAAGAGGGCCAAGTGCACTAAAATACCTAAATATAAAGCGAAAACAAAACAAATGCACGACAGTCTCAACAGACTCAAACTGAAAGGTTTTAATTGTTTCATATCGTCCCACACGCTGTTTGTCCCTCAGCTCTAATGTTAGTTGGTTTCTGGTCCTTGTGTGGTGCAGGTGTGGAAATATGAAGCAAAATATCACGACAACGGTCTTCGTCAGTGGAGCTGCTACTTTGTGAGCGCGACTATTACGACTACACGCCCATTATTAGAAATAACACACAAAACACACCTCAAGCTGCCTTGGTGCATCTCTAGAGAGCAAATGTCTTGATTATGTTAATTGCACAATAATAAAAAAAAAAAATATAGCGTGTGTATGTAGAAACAAATGTGCTACTGCCTTATTAAAGTAGATGTAGTCTTTTTTTTTTTTTGGTTGCTTCAGAGCAGGGCAGTGCTTTTTGTATCAACACAAAATAAAGTGTATGAGCTTCTTGTTCTGAGAAAACGCGCTCGCTTCGTCAGAAAAGGATGTGGTTTCATAAACATTTTAAAGCCACACGACGTTTTAGACTAGTCACATGTTCTGTAGAGTTTGAACACGACTGGTGTTTGTTTTTGTTTTGTTTTGTTTTTTTTGAGAACATTTAAAATACTGTGCGTGTGTCAATAGTTAGTTGTGGCACTGATGGAGTTGGTTGTTACGACCAGATTTTGTTGAGTTTGTTCTCGCTTTGTTACGTGGATCTGGTTGCAATTAGTTTGTGAAATTAACTGACTCGAAAAGCATGAGGAAAATAAGTAAAAAAAAAAAAAAAAAACATTTCATTTTATTTTATTATTTTTTTTTGTGATTCATCCGACTTGTGTTATTCGTTTTGGAGGATCAAAAGAAGAGATTTGCTTTGTAACCTTTTTTTTTTTTTTGCTTGTTTATATACATTTGTAGACAAAATAAGGGGTTTGAATTGGGGTTGAAGAATGAGGGAAGAATATTTCTTTTCTTTTTTTTTTTTTTTTTTTAATTGCATGAGTGAACTGGAGGTCCATAGTTGGTGCCAAACAACTACTATGCCTCCCTGGTTTTCACACGTTTACCAAGAAGATAAAGGGCTATGTCAGTTACTATGTGGACAAACATCTGTTTCATTGAGCGATTTGTTTTCTCTGTTTGTTTGTTTTGTTGTTTTTTTTTTAAGCCACAGTTGCCGAGATCCATCATGTGAACGTTGACAGAAATGAGCAGAACGTGAACGTGTTTGTTGTTCGGGTATAGTAACTGATTGTATAAATGACATGTTTTTTTGTTTGTGTCAACCTTAATGGAGGTGCACGCTACCCCCCCACCCCCCCCACACCCCACGATGATTGGAACTAGTTGCATGTTTTATTTGTGACGGGAGTTTTTGCGTTTTGCTCCGTTGGATCTTAGTGGACTGTGACAGCAGCCTCCACCTGACTCTTGTCTTGGTAACAGCAGAAACTGAAGCCAACGCTGTAGCTGGTTGTTGTTTTTTTTTTGTTGTTGTTTTCTTTTTTGACTCCTTGGAAACATAGGGGGCAGACACACACACACACACACACACACACACAGCCATGCAGAAGAGTGGACAGATTAATCTACCAAAGTCGCTGCCGTCTCCGCGCTGCATCACGGATCGTTGCTGTTGTTTCACTGCTCTTTGTGTGTGTTTGTGTTGCGTGTGGGGTTGTTGTTGGCATGACGACGCTCTATTTGGTTTCCCACTCTCAGGGTCATCTTTAACAAGCAGTGCAAGACTTTTAAATTAACATTTAATTTCTTTTTTTTTGTTTGTTTGGATCCACCTGTGTCATAAAGCCAAAGCAGTTGTTTTTTTTTTTTTTTTTTATTTGTCTTTATTTCTGAATCATGCATTTCTGTAGTTTATTGTACTTTACTCAACTAGGCTATGCAAAAAACAAAAAACAAAAAAAACAACATAAACCTACTGTTAAATGCTGCAAACTCCCTTTTTTTTCCTCACTTGTCATTTATCTGTGGGCACCAGTAAAAGCAATACAACTCTCAGTACTTGTGGCACTGCACTGTACTGTAATCTACTTTGGTTTGTCTGTGTACATGTATAAAAAAAAACAAAAAAACAAAGAAAGTTAAAAAAAAAAATCCTTGTAATGCTACTATAATGACGTGGTGAGTATGTTTGCTTCAGTGTCAACAGAGGGGCTTTAGGTTTAAAAGCCATTTGTTTTTGTTTTTGTTTTGTTTATATATTTTCTTTTTTCCTCCTCAACCACTTAACACTTCCTACTTCTGATTTATGATTAAACCACATTATTAAGTTGTATAAGCCGAAGGAGGAAAAACTAAACAAAACAGGTTAAAGATATTGTTTTTGTTGGATGAAATCTTTAACTTCTTTCATCCTTCATATTTGTTGCACTAATTCAAGTGTGTTTTTTTTTTCCATCTTCATGAAATTTCCACTGACCGAATATTTAACTGTTGCCTTTTTAATCCACAGTTATTATGACACCATCGACTGCTAAATCTTTTATATATTATGCATATGAAAGACCTGGACATGGAACACAGTCAGCTTTCATTAGACCAGCACGCGTCAGGCTGACACGGGACTTACACACCCTCCAACCTTCGACCTTCGACAAATAATAAATAAAAATAAAATAAATATTCCCATTTTCAATGTGGTAATCTGCCAAGCAACCTGTATTTCTCTCTCAACCACAGATAAAACCAAACAGACGGAGGTGCCGTGGTTGAGCTATGTTGATTGAATTTTCTTTCTTTTTTTCTTTTCTTTTTTTTTTTGTTTTTGCCAAAATGTTTCATACCCTTATTTGAGAATGAAGCAGGCACCCACCTGACTGTTTCTACACAGTTCTCCTAATAACTTTAAACAAGCCAAAATGAGTAAATGTGGAAAAAAAAAAAAAAAAAAAATTAAAGCACTGAATAACAGATATAATAATAATAATAAAAAAAAAAGCTTTGGTTTTAGTAAGAAGTCTGCTGTGTACTCTTTGGGTCATCATTTGTATTTTATTTTTTTAATAAAACAAAACATTCGCACTCAACTGATTTGACTTTTTCCTCTTTTCTTGACTTAAATGCTTCGAATTCCTCCGTTTAACCACAAGTGGTCATTTGCAGGATCCTGGTATGTTGACTGTAACGTCGGTGGGTGGGGGCTTCCTCCAGTGCTGGAGAGGGATGGAGTGAAAACGGTGCCCCACCTAGGAATGTGACAGAGCTCAGATATTGATCTTTGAGCTCTGTGACATGACTGTGTGAGAGGCGCTGTGGCAGTTAGTCTAAATTATTGATGGGTTCTTGTGTCACACGAAAATTAGGATAAACAACCTCCTGTCAAAAAGTCCTAACACTGTTTCTGTGCTGCTTTAAATCCGAGAGCCGGGAACATAAATATATAACGACTGCAGTTACACAAAGTGTGTGTCTGTGTTACTTTGACCCACTTCGACGCCTAAAGATCACAAACAAGGTCAGCGTACGTCTGTTTGGTCTTTAATGAGGCGATGGATGAAGAAACAAGATAAAATGTTCACTTATCATAATGTGGATCACTGAACAGATGCACAATGAGGCACAGTTGTCATACAAAACAAAACAAAACAAAACTAAACAAAACTAAAAACGATAAAATATAAATAAGGTACAGGCGGCAACGAGGAGCGTCGTCATAAATTACACGATAAAAAACAAACATAAAACACAGATGAGGTTCGGAATCGCTTCCTAAATATACATCGATGAAAATGAGGTTGAGTCTGAGTCGGAAACGTCTCCATTTTTCATGTTTGTTTGTTTGTTGTTTTGTTGAGTTCACTGCAAAAAAACAAACAAGTACACGAGAAACAAACAAACAAAAAAAAGGTCACTCTGGTATTTACTGTGCAAAAAAGAAAGAAAGAAAGAAAAAGTATCTGTCATTGGGAAAATAGTTTTTAAAAATTCTCCTCTTCAGTGCAATAATCTATTTCAAAACAATTCATTTATTTATGTCGAATAATTTTCTGTAAAGTGATTTTTTATCCATTTTTTAACATATGTATAATAAAGAGAATGAGGGAAATGAGTGCTGCTAAAATAAATAAAATTAAATTAAATATTTTCCCTGAAACCATCAACACATGCACCAGGTCAACGTCACATCCAAACGTTTTTAAAAAATAAAATAAAATCATTGGTGGCCTTAAAAAAAAGTGAATCTCATGCATACTACAGCAACTACGGGACAATAATATATTATATATTATATAGTGTATGTGTATATATATATATATATATATATATATATAGTACAGAGCATTGAGAGGTTTCTCTAATGCAAAGAAGATGAGAGATGCATCTTTATTTATTATTTAAGAAGCTAAAGCTGAAGATGCTCAGATCAGTGGTTGTTTGGTTTTCACGTCAAGTCACGTCACACTGCAGATGGTTAATGGATCTTGAACAGGAACACATCAGATACTTATATATTTTATATTTCTCAAAGTCATAAAATCACCACCAGTGAACTACAAATTAGTGAATTTTTTTCTTATTTTTCTTATTCATCAAATGCGGCGAAAGGTAACAAAATATAAAATGTAGCTGCTCACAAGAAGTCATGTACAACATACAGTCCTGTACGTCAGAGGTGGAGATGGTAAGGCCGGGTTGGTGTGTGTCAGGCAGGGACTAACGACAAAGTGTAAAGTTCTCCTACTTGCTTCATGACTACCAATGGTGAAGTTAGAGAATGGCTTTTTGGCAGCAGGTGGTTCATCATTTATTCCATCTCCTGTTGGGATGAAAACGAGCTGCTGCGCCCTGCTGGCCGACGGCAGCGCGTCACTTCTGTGCACCTTCGTCCGTAGACAGCAGTACTTATCACCGATCACCGTTAACTTTTTGTTATTTCTTTTTTTTTTTTAACTTTTTTTTTTTTTTGTTCTTTATCCTCCTTGTCGTTCTATCAGTAGAAGCGTTTGCGGCGGCTCTCGTTCCAGTGGCTGTACACCACCAGGCCGATGACGATGAGGAAGACGCAGCCCAGCATGGAGAAGAGCACGGTGAAGAAAATAGCTACTCCACTCATCCCCTCTTCAGTATCAACCACTGGAGGAGGAGAAATGGATGGAGAGATGATGACGAAATTGCCAAAACAGAAGTAATAAAATTCATTGAATCTCTGTTATAATTTGTGTGTGTACGTGTGTGTTTGCCTTACATCGGAGTAGTTCCATGTTATCAACACTGGGTACGGTTATTTCATTTTCCTCCTCCTCTTCTTCCTCTTTTTTACTCCTCAACACCGTCAGTTGGTAGAGTTTCAGAGAAATGATGTCATGGTTATCTGTAAATGAATCATTAACATGTCAAGTATCAGTATTTTTTCTGATAAACTGATTCAAAACGCACACCAGGCAGTTCAGTTTGTGACGAGTTCAAAGAGACGAAGCTAAAAATAGGAAACAGATTGGTGCTTGAAGCGCGCGGTCGCCGTTACCCAGGAGCTGTTTGGGATGGTGAAAGCTGTGTACCTGAGAGATCTCCAGTGATGGCCGACGCTCCAAAATAAAAACCCCGAGGCAGCCGCACACCAGGTATGTCCAGGCAGTCCCTCCACTCATGCTGCCCGTCGATATCTATCATCACCTGAGGAACGTGGGCGAATAAGAGACTTTAAGAAGGTCACAGACTAAAAATACCTGCTCCCAAAAGCAGTTTTTACCAAACAAAACCTAGTTTTAGACTAATTCACTGCTATATGTTTATGTTTAGGAGGCAAAAACAGTGAAAATGTCAAATTGTGGTTGTTATTTAAGCTTCTGTGAGCTGTCGTCCTTGTGGGGGAAGTACCCATCTCAGATTTTTGATCTTTGCTTCTGTGGAAAGATGCAGGAAGGACTGTTTTCATTCTGCACCTTCCCTCTGAAAGTGCTACGTTGCTGAGCAATGTAAACATTTACATCCCGCTGAGTAATATCAGGAAAGAAATTATCATCGAGCTCTGTTTACGTCTGCTCTTGTTAGGTCGTTTCAGTTGACAGTGTGACAGTAAACAGGATGTTACATTAAAAAAAAAAACAACCTGCTCATCATAAATAAACTTAAATAAATATCAGTTGGTTAAATTCATCACACCAAGTTACAGTTATAATAATAACTGTTTGCTCTGGTTTATGACATGAGGAAGTGTCAGCGTCTGTTATTATCGTAGAGAAGTCAAGTTAGAGATCAAAGTGTGTCTCTCACCGTGAGCCTGCGGCGGACGTATCGGATGAAGAGGAAGGTGTCGTGTTTGAGGTTGCGCACCATGGCGTTACAGCCCCCCAGCTCCGTGGGCCGACCATCACGGTCGTGGTCGTAGCTGATGCTGCCGTTGCCGACCATGGCCAAAACGAACGGAAAGATCCTCTGGTGGAGAGAAGAGAGATGAAGAAGTTAGTCAGGTTTTACACTGTCGATGTTAGACATAGAGTTGAGGTGTTACAAAGTTACCTGTGTGCGAGGAGTGTATCTCTTCTTCTGCGCCTGTCTCCAAATGGTTGCAACAAAAGAAAACAACAAACACAGATATAGCATCTTTACACAAATCTGCAAGAGCACTTTGTCCATTAACTCTACATTATTAACACAACACAGATGAAATGTGAGCAGTGCTATTTGTAACATACCTCTAATTGTTTTTCCTCGTTGGGATACGTGTCCACAAACACCCCCAAACCAGTGAAGTTGTCCATATTTCCAAATACAGGACCTGTAAGAGAATATGAAGATGGTTATTCATTATATTTTTAAAATAAATGAGATGAATATACTGTTGCTTTTACCTTTTTGCATTCGTTCCTTCGTGTACCAAATAGCCAGACCATCACCGTTCAGGTTCTTCTTTCCCTGACCGTGAACCTTAAAATGAACCTGCATCTCCCAGTCATTCAGATGACAAGGCTGGAAACACAAACATGTACAAACAACCATAATAAACATATAAGAGATCGCTATGGTTTGGATATTTATTTATTTTACAGAGAATGCTGGCTGGGGTTAGAGATAAAACTGGGATGAGGTAACAGTAAAACAAACCACAAATGCAAAGAGACACAGATTTTCACCACAGCGATTAAGATCAGTGGTAGGAAACTGATCCAGTGACTGTCACAGACCAGATAAATGACAACAATCATGTTTTCTTCTGAGTTGGGTTGATATAAAAGAAGTGTCATCATATCTAGAGTATTTAGAGACTATTACCATTATTACCAGTTGGTACAGCTCTGGTTTCTAACTAGTTGTCGTTTCACAAGTGGAGCCAGTTAATTCAATAACATCATCAACTACAACAATAACAATCCTACTAAACTACTAGAACAGAATCAATTTATTATCATTGTAGCAGTATAAACTACATCACAAGCCTTTAATCATAAAACAAATGTTGATGATATAAATGGAGAATTAAAATAATAGTTTGGGACTGTGGGACTATAGTTTGACCTGTAGATGTTTTACTCACCATGCGGCTCCACACCGCCCCCTGTCTGCTCTGCATATCAGGTGTGAGTCTCACCTGCTCGGTGGTTACCATGGCATCACCCATCAGCTCCCAGTGGGAGGAGCCAAAGGATCCCACACCTGAGTACACAAACCATCATCATGATGACAGTGGCTGACACAGCACAATACGACTGAAACTCTGCTTTATATATATATATATATATATATATATATATATATATATATATATAATAACAATAAAACACACTGGCTTAGGCAGATCTCAGACGTGCAACCAATACTGCATTAAAACAGGGATCATGTTGTTATATAATAACACATTATAATATAATATGATGAATCAGTGTTAACCGGTGACAGCTATGACGGCTGAGGTACCTTGATAAGGTTTGGAAAGAGAAAACTCCCGTTTCAGAAACTCTTCCATTTCGTGGTCGTCGTCTTCGGCCAAACACAACGCGACGGAAATAATAAGAAAAAATAAAATCCACTGTGATTTAAAAGTCATTATCTTTCCCGAGGAAATGAATCTGGACGGTGATTTTGTTTCTCTGTAATGATTTCTGCTGCTGGCGGCGGCCATCCTGGTTCTAAACTCCTCCCACTGGGACGTCATCTTCACTGTGATTGGCTCGTGGAGTTGCATGGCTCGTTGTGATTGGTCCGTTGTGCCTGTCAATCATAAAGTGGGCGTTTTCTGTGTCTCCAGTTAATGGTCATCGTGAAAATTAAACAATTTATTTATTGGATTGGAAGCGTGAAACGTGTGTAGAGATACACTTGGTTATATTGTTATTTTATTATGATTTTATTCATTTATTTTAAACAATATAAATTTGTTTTTTTCTGTAGTAAACCAGAACAAAGCAGACATTATTTATGGGTGTAGTTTTTTTTCTATAGGTTTCTAGAACATCTACACCCCTTGCATTTATAACGTTATTATACTTGGAAATATTTTTATTTTTAATCTTTATTTACTTATTTTAGGTTTATTTTATATAACTGTTTAGTCTTAAATCAACATTTAGGTTGTTTTTCATATCTGTCTTTTTTTTTTTTTCATTGCCTACTAAGCATCTGCTCTCATGTGGGGCCCTGAGGCTAAACACAACAATGGCTGCCACTCTCTTTGTATTGTATAGATCTATGCATTGTGTTGTGGAAATAGACCGACCGGTTACAGACACACACAGACACACACAGTGTTGTTATATTTTGCTCTGACCCCTGAATACTGACACCTTTGAAAGTAAATAGACTTGTGTTGGTTAAATCTGACCTCAGTCCAGATTTACTGTGTGGGTTACAGTGATTTTGTTTATGGTAATTTATGAAAAACAACTAGACTCTGATACAAGGTATCGACCAACAAAAGTTTCACATTTTTTTGCTTTAATGGAGGATATTTAACAGCAGATTTGCAGTTTTTCTTCACTTTTTGTTTGTTTGTTTTCTAACTTCATAACCGACATAAAATAAATTATAATGTTTAATTATTTTTTTCTCTCTGTCTGTAAATGTGCAAAGACTTTTATCACATTTTTATTTAATTTTATTTTATTTTTTGTGACTTATTTAATAGAATAGAATAGCCTTTACTCATTAGTTTAATAGTAAATAAATAATAAAGTTAAAAATAAATAAATGAATGAATAAATAAAATACTACTACTACTGTTTTTTACTACTAATAATTTGTTTTTATTTTCTTTCTTTGTTCTTATTTTATTTTATTTTATTTAGTTATCATATATTTATTACATTAATTTTTATATTATTTATTTATTTATACTTCTTATTATTTATTATTTTATGTGGTTCATATATACATGTGTATTTATATATAATTTCATTTATTTTTTTATTTTATAAAATAAATTATAAATTTAAATACTATTTTTATATATCAATTATTCATATATATATATATATATATATATATATATATATAATAAAAATAAAATAAAATAAAATGTTTTTATTTTATATGTATAAAATATGACACAGTTGACACAAGGATATGTGTGTGTGTGTGTGTGTGTGTGTGTGTGTGTGTGTGTGTGTGTGTGTGTGTGTATCACGCCCCCTTCACTGTCTCCACCGTGTGTCGGTTTTTCTACCGGGATCAGTGTAACAGTAACAGGGGATGGAGTAAGGGAGTAAAGCAGCGGAGGTTATGGACAACACCGGAGAAACGACGACCAAAACCGTCGACATCTATCGCGACACGTGGGTTCGCTTCCTCGGTACGTATCGTTACATTTTAATCTTAATGTCACCTCAAAGTGAACATAATGTTACCGACCTGAGAGACACGTTGAGGCGGACATGACCCTGAAGCTGCGCATGTTAGCATGCTACCTAGCTACCTAGCTATATAGCTAGCATGCTAGCTAAAGCTAACAACTGTTTAAAACATCTATTTATAGCAAAATATGCAGCTGAAGGTCAGTTTGTTATGACCGGACATATTGGTGGATTATAATAATCATAATTCACGTTATGTGAACTAAATGAACATATGATTCAGGTGTTGTTATCTGTGTAGCTCATATCTTAAAGTAAAGATAGTTGTTTAGCAAGTTGAGGCAGTGACTCACAAAACCATGAAGAAACGCCCGAAGGCATGACCACACCAGAAACTACTGCAATGTCTGTCTGCATGAAGAAAACATGGTGTCTCTCTGTGTTACTGTTTGTCCACCTCCTCATTGAAACATCACAGGGTCACTGGTTATGTCCCTCTGAGGTGTTGATCAGCCTGAAGGGTATTTCAGCTCAGTGTGCAGGATGTCCCACTGATGTTAAAGCTTTAATCCACATCCACTGCTCTTTCTGACCGTTTCATGTCTTGTTTTCATGACAGTTTATCCTCCTCATCAAGTCATAATCTGTCAGATCACATCTTTAAAAAGCTGCACGTGTAGCTCAAATATTTAAATCTCTGCAAAAACTTAAGCCTCCTAAGACTCAATGTACTTTTAATTCATTGTTGCTATTTAGGTTTAATGGGACCTGATAAGTATAAAAACTGATCTTTGGACACAGATAAGACACAATATGATTACGACTCGATTCAAGGACGTGCGATCAATATGAGATAATATCAAACATTTAAGAAACTAGATACTGAGATTTAAAAAAATGTCAAATCTTATAAAACAAAACTGAAAGAACTTAAAGTTTCTATGTTTATACATAAAAGCAGAATCTTTGTAAACCTTCACTCAATTTTAGTGACTGAAATAGCGACGATAGAAGTCGCCACATAAACCTATATTTTTATATAACAGTTTATTTTAAATATGATAATGTAGATTGTTGTTTTCACTTTGCATCGATTAGATTGGATCATTAATGACTGAATTGATATACTGATGTAGATTGAATCTAAAGCATCATCTAGATGTTGTTATAATAAAGTATTATTGTATAGAAAGTCTCAGGAAGTTAAAACATGTTCCTACACTCGAGGCATATGTTAATGTTAATTTTTAACAGTAAACCGCGGCTGCAAAACGTATCCATCCAGGTCGACCTGCGTGACGCGTCTAACCACCGTTAGATTGACGTGTTTCCGTGTCAGTGTAATTAACATTAAAGCAGTGATAGTCATAGTATTTCCTGTCGTCTGTTTCTGTCAAGGTGACATCATACAACACCGGGTTATTTAACAAAACCTTTTGACTTTTATCCTGCACCATCTAAATCCTGCTCTTTCTGTTTCTTTTTATTTTCTAACACACCTTCATGCCTTGTTGGGCAGAGGGTAGATTAGTTCATCACAGAGGGTAATCTGAACCCTCTGCTCACTAGCAGCTGTGTATGAAGCCAAGACGAAGCATATTTTATTATCAACTACACACCCTGCTGGAACTTAATCTTATCTATTACTTTGCTATCATACTTGATTATACAAATTGAACTGTTATCACCTTGTTCTCTCAAGTGCTTCTGGAGCTCCAGATCCAACAGTTCACTTTACTTTACTGTCAATTCATTTGCAAGCTTTTCTAATAAATATAAAGCTGATTACATTCTGTCTTAACTTTATTTGTTTTGTTTTTTTTCACTAACACGTGTCATGTTTTAGCTTCTCGTCTTTTAAACAACAACGTGTTGATGATAGAGCTTTTATCCATCATTGCACCACTTAAATAATATATGAAATCTTTAGGACAAAACCTCATGTTAATTCAACTTAAGATGCATGTAGATGTTATATAATATGTTATAAACCACTTAATAATATGTTATAATGTGGGTTTGAACTACACAGACTTCCTACAGACTGATTGTTTTTCATTCATTCGTTCATTACTGAGGAGACAGAAATATAAATGCGTTTCATCAAATGTAATATTATTGCTTTTATAATTGATGTTTTCTTAGCACAGGTATCACACAGTCAAGTGCAGTGTTTGCACAGTCGACTCGACTCGGTTTCGCCGGCAGCACAAGTGATAAGAGACACACAGGAGCAGCAGAATTTGACTCCAACACGCTCTGGTGACTCTGTCGTCAGTGAACCAAAGATAATGCTCCCTATGTGACTGGAGTTAATTTTACCAGTGATTTACATGTAGTGTTGGCGTACGGTGCAGGTGACTTCTTAATAAGAGATCAAGGACATCCAAGTCATTTCACCCTGGTGGAATAGATAGATATTTTATAATTTTATAAAATATTGCTCCGTGGTTTTACACTTGGACAATATCACAGATGAAGATGAGGATTATTGGCGTTATATTCCTTTCAACTGGGGAATGTGATAATCAAAATAAACAATATAAAAGAGTCAGACTGGTATTAAAACGTTATAAACATGAGTCTCTGCACTTGTTAGTGTGGTGGCTAACTTTGAGGAGACTAAGAAGGTTAAATACTTATCTTAATTTATGTATATATGTCCACAGGCTATGCCAATGAGGTCGGAGAAGCTTTTCGCGCTCTGGTTCCTGTGAGTTTGGTTTGGGGCAGCTACGCTGTGGCCACGGCGTACGTCACCGCTGATGCTGTGGACAAAGGGAAGAAAGCAGCTGTGGTGAGATCTGATTGTTGATATGTGTTATCATTCATTTAATAAACAATCAAGGAAGGTGATGAATAAATAAATAAAGCTTCTAAAATGTTTTATTTGTTCTAATGATTTTTCTTGGACTGCTTTAAATTATAAGAGTATGTCTCTTTGTTCTCTGATCAATTTAACATTTAAATGCATGAGTCTTGGAGGGATCTTAACCTGTCAATACAGCCCTTCTATAATATTCTGTAATATTGTATTTTATGTACTTACGACTCATTTCTCTTTCTCTGTCTGTTCCTAAAGGCCCATGGCGACAACCCGGGGAAGACGACACGAGTAGCGGTGGCAGTGGTGGACACGTTTGTGTGGCAGGCTCTCGCCTCCGTGATCATCCCGGGCTTCACCATTAACCGCGTATGTGCCGCGTCGCTCTACCTGCTGGGCAGAACCACCAAGTGGCCTCTGCCTGTCCGCAAGTGGACGACCACAGCTATTGGCCTTTCTACCATCCCCTTCATCATCACTCCTATTGACAGGTTGGCACAAGTTGTGTTTATAGTGTTATGGATGAATGTATTTGAGCTGCAGCCAAACCATAGTTTTAGCAACACTAGCTCTTAATTTAAAGACATTTAAAATGACTTCCAGTCTGTCAAGCGTTAAACTACTTTTAATTGATTGTGTTTTAATTTTGTTTAAATGATATGATTTTCTTGGAACATAGGTTGAAGTTTTAACACAACATTTCATTTATGAGGTAGTGAAACAGGATGTCGGTCTTCACCGTCAATGACAATATGGTGGACAGAATAGTACAAATATAAAAATAGAAGCTCTTCCTGTCTTCAGAGAGCGCTTCTCTTGTTGTTGCAAAGTGACTTGAGAACTACACAAACAGAAACCCCCATAAAGCAGAAGTGTTTCATTAGAAGCTGCTGCGTCATCACAATATTTCCACTTTCTGCACCCGCCCTCAGGTCGGTGGATTTCCTGTTGGACTCCAGTCTTCGGAAAGTCTACAATGAGGAAGAGAAGCACAAATGAGGAGAGATGATGCTGGACGGACTGATGCTTCCTGGGTAGAGACTAGTCCACGTTAGACCTACGCTGATTATCTACCACTGTGAAGTACTAGAGATATGCAGAGAAGGAAGATTTCACAATTAGTCAAAAATACATTATTATAAATAATAAAGTTTATTTTATGTCTGAATTTTAAAATGTTTAATAGGAGGTTAAGTCGTTACATGTGAAATATCCTTAACTTTAACCTCTCAGGGCAAACTGGGTAGCGACACCAAAAAAATGTGGAAATAAATAAGAATATAAGAGTACGTATACTTGTTCCACTCGACACAGACAGTGCGCTCTCCTCTGACCTGCAGAGATTAATTACTAATCAGCCATATTCAATGATACTGTAACAACAGGCCAAAGAGCCAGTTTGCCATGATGTCCCTCTTATTCATTTCTTATTTCAAGATGTTCCAAGTGTCATCTGATGCACTTTTCTGTTGTATTATTATTCTACCTTATCGTTGATCGTTGCAGTCAAGATTTGCACTGGTAGGATTTTCTACAGCCTGGTTACAGTCTATATGTTTATATATGGTAGAGTATACAGTATGGTATATGAATCTATTTAACTAGATACTAAGAGAACAGGTATTTGAATGATTTCTCACCAATGCTAAAACTGTTAGTGAGCAGGTTTGTAGCTGGTAGACGTCATTATTAATGTATCATACTGTAACTTGTTGTAGTTTTAAACCTCTAACTTATCTCAGACTTGGTCTTTTCTGCGTCGACAAACAGACCTGAGTTCAGACTGTTTAGATATCGAACGTTTTTTCTTTCTTGTTGCAGAAAAGACATCAATTAGTGTATTAAATTTAAATACCAGTGGAGGTCAGTGTAGTGTCTGTGCATATGGGGATAGTTTAGGTTTAAAGGGAGTAATTTAGAAACATTAAGATACTGTCTATACATTGTTGCCGAGACTTTTCTTTTGAGAAGCCAAGTAATATCCTGTGTCTCATGCTGAACTATGCAAGGGAAATAAGGCAACGTGCACATACACGAGTGTTGCAAATTAAAGGGAGCAACGTAGTTAGGTCATATAATAAAATATTTTTGGATAAAAAGTGAAATCTGTTATGAAATGTAGCCTGGAGTTTGGATGAGATGTTGCTTTAATACAAAGTGAAACGTACGATATTGGGGATGATTAACATTGCCAATATTTTCGTGTCGATATAGACCAGAGTATCATGTCAGCAATAACTTTCGTTTAATGAATCACACCGTATTCTTTTTGTCATGAAGGATGTGGTCACTTTGCTGTGGAGAGAAAAAAATGCTGAACAAAAAGATTGTGAATAATTGTGATGCACCAATTACCATGTTTTCACATGCTGGTACTAACGCACCCACTTGTTCTGTAATAATCACTTTAATAGTCAGATCAAGTCAAAAAGACTTTTAAACCGTCATTATTTTTATTGGCTTTTTTAAACGATAGAAACACATCAGCTCAGGGCTCCAATGTGAGTAGTTATTGGATATTTTCATCCACTTAAGCACAGACTTTACTTTTACCATATGTTTGATAGATGTATAGATCTTTTGCTGTAGCTGTCGACCTCAACGGGCTTATATCTGCTCTGAAAGCATGTTGGTGCATCTCTGGTGAAGATTTTGTGAACATTTCAGGTTAACTTCTATTTTTATCTTTGCATTCTGAAATAAAAGGGAACAGTTTTGTTTTTGTTTTTTTGATCATTTTTGATGTTCTCGTAAACGGCAGCGTGTTCTTGTTCTTGTTCGTGTTCGGAAGTGGGTTTTATGAGTCACATTTTCAGCCTTAACTGAAAAAAAAACACATCAAACCTCAAGCTTTGTTCTGTTTCTGTCTCATGTCCACAAAAATGTTTTTTTTTTTTTTTTTCCATATGTGAAAGTAAAGTTTGGAAAGCTGAAGCTCTGTTTGTCAAAAATATTCAGCAATCCTCCTGTTCTCTTATAAAATAACTTCTGAAACACTGGAGAAGAAAAAAAAACACCTAATAAACCTGTAGTGAAATAAATTATATAATGACACAAATATCTGGTTTGTTTTATTCATCTACAGTAAAACATTTGACTTGTCAGACTCTTGAAAAGTCTTATTTTCTGTGCTTTAATTTTAACCGTTGCTGAAAAAGACAAGTAAGTCAGAATCACTTTGTAGCTTTGGGGAAACAATGATTGACAGCTCCATTGTGTGAAGTCTAAACGCGAACTAAACACAGTCTGCATCAGTCAGGGTTTCCAATAAGAACTCCTCACCACACGGTTTGACTTCAAATGGCAGCGTAACAACTTTCCACTTCCTGAGCAAACTAGCGGCATTTTGACATGAAAGAGGTGTAATTCAACAGACAGTTTAACCAATGGAAAAAGAGCTTTAAAAAAAAAAAAACACTCTGTCAGACCAGGTGATTTAAGAGCCCAGATGTAGTAATTTATCCTGATTGAGTCAAGAGACCACAGCTGGTGCCAGTTGCACAGATAAAGTGTCCACATAAAAGAGAGGGAAGCCAAGTGTCTGCAGCTACAGCCATGTTTGTTCTCAATCTTGTGTTTTTGGCTCTTTTGGCCATATTAACTGGACTATCAGGTAAAAAAAAAAAAAACTTTTCTGAAACTTTCTGCCTTCCTCTGTATCATCCTCCTGACATATTAACATTTACAGGCGTTCCTCGATGTGTCCAGGGCCAACGGTGGCTCATCACAGATGAGAAAGTAGAGTATGACAACTCTGATGAACAGTCTCGAGCCTTAGAGGACGGCATGTGGGCTGACAGCGCTCAGGAGGTGTCTGATAAAGTGTTAATGAAGGACCAGAACATGCTGACGACTCCGGAGCCAAATGCTACAAAAGAACAAGGTGAGTTTGTTAACATTTAAATGATCATCACAAATGTTTTAAGATGTTTTCATCAGTTCAAACTACTTTTTGGTTTTCTGTTGACATCAGATGATGACGTTGACGGCGACGATTACTCAGCCGTGTGGGAAATCATCCTGGTGGTCGTCATCCTGCTTGCGTTCGCGCTGGGATCACTGAGTCTGGCCTATTACTTGTGTGTTTGGAGAGGAGGCAGATTTTTCTATCAGCCTCACAAACAGGCCTACACTTATGTACAAAATAAAGTGAACTCCGTGTAGAAGCCATTGACAAGATGTCTTCATTTATCATTTCTATTTAAAGTTAAAGTGAATTGTTATGTAAAGCAAATGCATCCATTGAAAAATGTTCTCATTTACTGCCATTTATGTGACAAAAGAGCACATCGGGGAGGCAGGCAGAACAAGAGGCAACGTCACGAGAAATAAATGGGATAGTTGTTTGTTTATAGCGTCATACAAGTTAGTTGTTACAATGAGCCTGTTGGGTTCAATGCAGCTTGGTAAATGACACTACTTGGTTCTTACAAATTTGGATTTGGTCTTTTTCAGTTGTAGTAACTGAGATAAAGCGACACATTATTCCTCATGTTTGACCAAATTCAACTTCAAATCTTACTCATGTTTAAGAACAAATAAGATACGTGTCTACCAGGAATCCAGATTACTAACCTACTTGTACGTTAATGTACAAAAACAGAAAACACATACTGACATAAGCTTAAAATATTCATCAGTTTTGTGACACATTCCCTCAATAGAAGCGTTAATGTGCGTTGTCATAAATGTACTTGTACATGTATTTATAAAGAAGCTCGTTCACAGCTCTGATCTGTGCTGTAGTAACATTTTGGTTCATTGATCTTCATGAATCAAACTGTTCTCGAGCTCTTTAATAAAACCAAACGTTTCATGTTTTAAATTCCACATAAAAGGTGAATGTTGCTTTTTAAGTTGGAATCTTTTCTACAGATCTGTAGTAAATCCATTCAGTGATCACTAGAGGTCACTACTAACTTTGTTTTTATGCCTCACTCCACTCGTGAACATATACATGACTGCTGCTTCACACACTACTGAGGTTTATATCAGACAACATCAAATTTATTCTTTTTAGAATAACACACATCATGTGGATTTAACTCATCGATACGTGTCTAGTGTCACGACTCAAACCTCAGACTTTAGTCTTTTGTTATGTGTTTATGTGACTCAAAGAATAACTTTAAACATGATAAAGATCATATAAGATAATCAGTCGATCTCAGTCTGACCTGCAACCACAACGGTCTCATTCTTTTGTTGGGGGAATAACCTGCTCAGACAAGTTGAACATGGTTATGTTGCCTTTTCATTGTGTAAATTATCTTTGACATGCCTACAGGTGCTCTACATCTTCTACGCTTTGATTAAATTTAAATAAAATTTAAATTCCTCTGGTGGTGATTCAGGGTTTTCATTAAAATCTTACATTACCAGGACATGTATTTTCTGTATTTTCTTCTTGAGTCACCATCACCAAAGCTCTCCTCACTTTGCAAACTAAAGTGTGTGTGTGTGTGTGTTTTTTTGTTTACAGCCTTTGGCAAACATTTGCCTTTTTCATAAGAATTCATCTTGATCAAAATTATGGCAGAATTGGCCGTCAGGCTGTTGGCAAAACCAGTGTACTGCTAAGAGTAAAGAGTAATGTTTTAATTCAGAGTCAAGCAAGCAGGCTCAGATCAAATCCACAAACATTTATAAGTCCCCCTTGAGCAATATCAGGTGGCATTAGGGGGCCCAAGGAGACAAAAAGCTGATGAATTGAATTAATCTCCCCTCCCGTGATGGATGGGCCTGTTCACAGGGGGTTGGAAAATGGGAGCATTGTTCATCTGTCACTCCGATTGCCATGTCCCTCTATGATTTGTGCCTGGGTTGTGAAGGCCACAAGTGGCCAAAAGACCTCCCTCTCTCCTTCTCACTTGTCTCTCCGCTTCTCTCTTTTTTTTTTTTCAAGAATTCCCAGCCTTTCAATCGCTTCCACCCCCACAAAACCCTCGGTGTTATCCATACAGCCACATGTAAAAAAACCAGGCCTTCAGTCAGGAAAAGCAAACATAAATATCTGTCACTCCCGTCTTGTTTTATAAGCTGTTTGCCGGTCCTGCGTTGTAACTTTCAGTGTTTGCATTTCAGATAGAAAATCCTGTTTTATGTCTACATGAGTACATGCAGGCTTACAAACTTCTCCCTTTACTAACTACTGTGCACACACTGGAGCTGCTCATGATTTACAAAAGGTGTGTGATTATACTGAAGGACACAACATCGCTTATTTTTGCCGTAATATAATACAAAGTAATCATATTTTCTTTGATTCATTATTAATATTAAAAAAGTTACTAATATATCAAAAAAAGGACATAATTGTTATTTTGTTTGTTTATTGAATTTATTTGAGCCCATGCATTATTCAGTTACATTAAAATATGAGCTCAGTACACAAAGAAAGTCATGTCATCTCTTTATTTATTTTTGTAATGTCTGCTCTAATCCTCTTTCCTTGGTTTAACTGTAGGGACCATATAAGTACAAAGCAAAGACGCTCGGATTTTTTTAAATAAACGTCTCTTATTCATGTTTCCTTGTTTGGACTTAATACTCCTCAAGTGAATGTAAAGCCTTTTTTTTTTTTTTTTATCCTGACCAACATCTTATAACAACAAACATAATGTAATCTAGTATTAACAACGAGGGCCACTGCACCTTAACACCACTTTTCTATGTCCACTTCAAGATACAGAACCCGGCGTTTGAAACCAAACTTGTAATTTAAAGGGGACACCCTGTTGGTTCTGAGTCTTTAGTTTCCATTGTTTCTCTCAAGCACCTGCCTCTTCAAAGGCATCTGACCCACTAAAGGAACAGGTGCTAAAAGGCGATTCAATGGAGGAAACAGAGCTCTGATTTCTTCACGTCTGTGTGTGTGTGTGTGTGTGTGTGTGTGTGTGTGTGTGTGGATTACAAATTGAGATCTTCTTAGTCATAGCTGTTGCCTGAGAGCAGAGGATACTGGAGATGACTTTGTGAAAGTACAGCAGGTGAAAAAGCAAAAGCCCCAGAGGAATAAATACTGGAGGTAAAAGGGTGCGTACTCTAGTGATGTGGAGCAGGGTGCAGATGTCCTTGGCCTAAAGAGCATGCTGGGATAAAATCCATCATTACCCTCAGTTCGCTCACTTAATAGAAACATCAGTAACTAGATTTAATTTGGATTCTGGTGAATAAAGAGAGACTTTAGCTGTTGATCTGTAAACCTGTGAGTTAAAAAGTTGGATTTGAACCTGCTCTTTCATCTGACTCACAGATAATGAGGCAGAGCTGAACAGGAGCTCTTCTTTTAAAATAGCATAAACTGAAATGATCAGACGCAATCATTAGTAATGGGCAATGGGCCATAATCTTACGATATCGTACTCCTTCTCTCTCTCTAACACACACACTTCATTTCCTCCTCTTTACTGGAGGACTGTTTGCGGAAAGGCCACTTTAAGGGCACTAACTGAAATGTTTAACGCTCGCTGGTCGATTTATTGAGGTCAGCAGAAGGCTACGTTTTGAGAAACAGAGGAGCGGGTCGTGTTTGGATTGAATTTCATGAATGATTTTATGCTGAAGAGCAGAAGAGAAACAAAAGACAATCACGGCACATTAAATCACAACACAAAAGAAATAAGGGGAAGGAGACAAAAAAAAAAAAAAAAAAAAAAATGAAGGGCAAGGCCAGAGCCGTGTCACTGAGCATTAAACTAATAAATATCAGTTTCTGTCTCTGAAACATGAAGACAAAGAACGTGGAGAACTGAGCTGTTGTGTTGATTTGATCAAGGTCTTTTCTCTTCAAGGGGGTAAAATTTAGCACATTATCATCATTGTTATTATTGTGCAGTTGGTGATTTATTTTGAAATGGTACCTTTAGATAATAGAGACATCTATTAGTGATTAGTGATTAACCTAAATGATACAGACAGTTCATTAATAGTTGAATAAAAATGACTGATGTTATAAGTCGTATAATATGACTAAGATAGAGAAGTGCTACCGTTGTCTTTGAGATCATTTTTTGTCAATAGTAGTAGACTTGAGGGTCAGTTTGTTTTGGCTTAATGTCCCCTCCCAAAAGATTTAAGTTGCTTGGAGTCTGAACATATAAAATGTCAGTAGTGAAGTGGTGATTCGTGATTTGACAGAGTACAGTCTGATACGGGCTGTGTGCTCTGAATGCTGGCAGAGCTCTCTCTCTCTCTTTCTCTCTTCTCTTTGTGAAATGAATTAGGAGAACATGAAAACTGAGCAGACCTTCAGCAATACATTATGCATGAGGAGCTTGAAGGCTCCTACTGAATTCTGTTCAGGTGGCATCAGAGGGTGCAGCCAAGTGGAAATGCTGGCTGGTCACTTAAAGCACACTATCTGTGGTAATCTTTCTACATGAAAGCGCTGCACACAGCTTGGGCTGTATTCTCTCACTTGTGGGTTGAAATATGCAACACAACCAGTTCTCTATAGTGGCCACAGAGGAGATTTACTGGGGCAACAGGGGATTAAAGGCCTTGCTCTAACCTTCGGGTTTGTGTCCTTCTTTGCATAACTTTAAACTACTATTTGCAATTTAAATTAAAATCTATATTTTGTTTACCGTCTTACACTTGATTTACTAGTTGCAGTATATTCTTTGTGTTAATCGTCCTCGTGTGCAACATGAGAGGAGACTTGCGGCACACATGCCATCTGTGTATCAGTGAGTTTGACAGCTTGACATAATTCTGGAATCAGATAACACACCATATGATCCCTCATCTTCTGTTGTTATGAGATAACATCTAATTTCCCATTTCTCAAGTCATCTTACAAAGACATCGCCCGCTCATTGTGAAATCAATATGCTGTGGAAACGCCATTACAACAGTCTTCACAGTGCTTGAGTAAATCACTCAGAATCACAGATGAGTGTGCGCACAAAGGCCAGAGACTCACACACACACACACACACACACACACACACACGGAGATACACAAGCACATAAAGGTACACAAGCGTGCTGTCACCTCCAGGATGTCCTTAACCGTAACAAGACACGTTAAAAAAAACACAAAAAGCACAAGAGTGCTCAGTGTAATTAAATTGTGCTTCAGTGGCCAGAGACAAACCTTTTGGCATGTTGAGAAATTGTGCAAAAAAACAAACAAGCAAACAAACAAATGAAAAAAAAAAACAGTATCAGGATGAATTATCTGGTTGCAGAAGGTTCACAGGGGACAGAGGATCATGCTCAGTGGAGTGCATCATTTCGCCAACAGACAGACAGTAACGATGGTCATTTGTAGAGAAGAAGTAGGTGAAAAGATTTAACATCACGTCAAGGTGCAACATGCAGAAAACATTAGCAAAAAATCAAATTATATAACACTAGAGGCTGCAGAGTATTGAATTTAGGGTGAATTTATCAATGTTCAGTAACTAGTAACATACCCACAGTGGTCATGTTGATATGTTAAAGATAGTTAACAATTAACACCGAGCAGAGCTGAGGTTTTAAACCAAAGTAGCTGATTAAATGAAATTATACACAGATAATTATACAACTGTTTACTCCATAACGAAAATAATTGTTAGTTGCAGCTCCAATTTCAGGAGAAAAGAAAAAAGTAGGTCTATCTGGCTGGTACATAAGAAAGATAGATAGTTGCAAAAATAAACATGTAAGTGGATACAGGCAGAAGCATATTTAGGGTAACATACACTAAGAGAGTTACGGTGGAGATACAATAACCTGACAGGGAGGCAAACACTTAGACAATATCTTTCTGAGGGTAAAACCAGAAGTGGACCGGGCAGTTAAACAACAACAATGAGCTGATGACAGTCTAAGAGGAGTTAGACCTGTAGATGTTCTGTGATTTAAAGTCTCTCTCTCTCTGTCTCCCTCTCTCTCTGGCACTGCTATAATTTTCCTGGGCGGAATGATGGATGAGGCGGTGTCAGCCCATGTTCATTATAATGCACACCATCTATTCTTCTTAGCCAGACTCTCCGCGCTCCAGGAAATGCCAGAGAGGTATTGGAGCTGCAAAAGAGAGAAGAAACTCTCATCTGATTTTATGGAGAGAATTTGCTGCTAGGTGTGTGTTAACTTAGCACACGGTGATCCATCAATCACTAATGAAGATACTGTGAAGCTACTGCGTGTCCTTAAAAGAAATGCATTTCTCTCTGGATATGAATAATATAAAAAGAAGAAGAAAAAAAAAAAAGCCTTCGATGTCTGTGCAATTATAATCGCAGGCAATATGCTCATCCTGAATTAATAACGAGCACTCCAACAGTTATCTGTTTGCAAAAACATTTAGGGAACCATGTAGAGACAGTGTTTGTCATCAAGGCTGACTTGATAATGATAGGACTACAAGAACACACAATTTCCTGCCAAATTTGGAACAAATTTTTGTCTATTCACTCCTCACCAGTTTGAAGTGGGCGGTTCCCAGTTAGAAAAAGGTGCTGTCACATACGCCTGCGCACCAGTCAGACTTTAACAAGATTTGAATCATAATGATGATGACAGTCGTGGGCTCCAACTCTGGTCCAACTTCACCATTTTGCACCAACTACTTGTTACATTTTTTGTTTTATTAGCTTCTAATTATTTCACACTGGTATTTATTTATTTTTTTTACTAAATCTGGTTGCACCATTAAAAGTTTATGAGTGTTTTAACTAGTAAAGTCTTGTATAAATAGTTTATTTGTAAATCACTTGCTAGGTAACATCTGCAGCCCTGTCAAATTAATATTAACTACGGGGATTTCCTCGTAGCAGACACTCAATCACTGATGCATCACGTTCTGAAATAAACTTAGCTGTAAATTGTTTGGTTTTGTTTACATGCATGAAGAAATATGAGTGTTAAATTCAAAATATGTTGTTTTTGTGAAACATTTCAGTTCATTATCAAGTCTTTTACCAGGTGTTTTACTATTTTTACTAACTATGCAACACTAACACCCACCTGCAGCTAATGGGTTTAAATATTAATAACAAATATAAATGTAAGAAGGATAGTTTGTGAGGTGTAACCTATTTAAGGCTTTAATAAAGAAGCATAAATAATGTAAAACCCTGTTTTCATTGGACATTCATTGCAATTTTATTACTTAACTGAACAAAAAAAAAATATTACTAAAAAGAGAAACCCACATTTTAACAAAGTGGGAGTTTGTAAGACAACTATTAAAACTTCTGAATATTTTATGTGTTGGAAAAAGAGCAGTGACAAATTAAATTTGTCTAAGGAAGGTGTTGGGTCACCACACGCTGCCAGAACAGCTTCAGTGTTTAAGTCTCTGGTGCTCCACTGGAGGAATACAACACTGTCTTTTGATTTGGGGTTTCATGCTGGTGTGTAGAGTTCTGTCCAAACACATCAGCCTAAAACCTCCCACAGGTGTTCAACAAGATTGACATCTAATGTCTGTGAAGCCCCCATCTGATTCACATCATTTTCATACTTTTAAAAGGCTTCAGTGACCCTTGGTGCCCTATAGATGGGGGCATTGACATCCTGTCTCCATTCATTTTCTAGGTTGTTCCTTTCATTTGTTACCTGTCTTGTATATTCAGGTGAGTGTATGACAGGATAGTAAGTGAGAGGTTCACAAATACTTTAACAAGAGAGACACATAACTCCCCCTTCACACACCACACAAATGCCTATCCACTCCATCCTGAATGAGCCTAAACAGATTGTCTAGACAAACATTATCTTTAATCAGAGCGGTAATGCATCTTTTCTCCTCGCACACGGATCAAGTCAGTGGGGGCCTGATGAGGGGAAATGTGTGGCATATTGAAATAGATTTATTCAAACTGATAGCATCTCATCCTATCAGCTGCACACCGAGTGTGCCAAACTGTGTGCGAGAGTCTTTTCAAAGCCTTTCAAGGATGTATTGAACAAAAGGGGGGAAAAAAGTCTTCAAATGAGGTCTGGATCATTCCTGGAGCAAAGGGATCAATAACCGCCAGGATAAGCCCTCGCTCATCCATCTGATTCATACCCCCCCACCCCCACCTCTCTCTGCTTTTTAGATATAACAGGAATGACTGGACGAAGGGCTCCCTCTCTGTGGCGATATGTACCAGCTGCAAGCTGTTTCCTCTCGTACATAAAGCTGTATGAGGTGATTAATGTGAGAGTTGTACTTATATCATAATGGATTGGATATGTCAGTTTAAGATCATCTTTTCTTGGGGCTTGTTGCAGCTGAAGGAACATACAGTTATCTAGAAATAGCTCACTTTTTTAGATTTACACTTAGAGGTAACATGTCCTATTCAGCCTGGAACGGCCTATAAATTATAAAGTAGAAATCAAACTACTGCCACTGTGCATCGGTGTATACACGACACGTCACATGACAGTGACTTGATGTTAAGATGTCTCCCCGAGCTGCAGCACAGAAATAAAACTCCTATGTCACGTTTTTACCTTAACAAGCTCATCATCTGTGTTGGCTGTAATTAACCAAACAACTGTTTGCATATTCTGTTAAACCATTATTTCCTTCCTCTTACGTAAAGTGTGATGATTATCTTCAGATCTTACGGTAGCCCTGACACACTGATGACACTTCTTACCTCTGAAGACATCTCTCTTCAGCAGAGTGCTGTTATTATTTGTACAGCTTGTGATTGAACTCATTGGAAAACCTGGCAGCACAAGGAAACTTCATTTATCACTGTCTGTTAGCAATTAAGTTTTAAAGATAGTCTCAGCTGAATCTCCGGGCCGATACACTGACATACAAAATAAATCCTTGGAAAGAGCCAAATGATGAGATAAATAATGAGTTTTTTTTAAATGCCATGTGGGTATTTCGATATAATTGCAGCTGTGACTTCAAAAGGTTCATTCACTTCAGTGTGATACATTTTATTTTTCTATTAGTGACAGTCTGATTGAAGGATAAAAAGCTTATTGACTGTTAAATATAAACTAAAAAGATTCAATAAACTAACTGCTGAATCGTTTTTTAAAGACCTCTGGGGGGGAGTCCATGTACAGAGGTCTGTAGCTATTGACTCTTCATTTTCCTGTTTATTCACGACTAAAATTACACTGGAGCTAAAGCAGCCGGAGCTGTAGTATCATAGTCACTGTATTGATTTACAAGATGAGGCCAACTGAGAGGAAAACACTGTCCTATTGGTGAAAAGAGAATCAAGTTAACAAATGTAAGGAAATACTTTGAAGCTAAAACCAGAAAGAGCAAATTCAGAAACCTTGATAAATCCACACGTAGAGAGAAGACATGCACATAATGGTATAGTGCATATATAATGTCTGATAAATGATTGATAATAACACAAATATTTGATGCATTGAGTCCTGCGCGGCCTCAACCTCAGGAAACTCTGGTTATATTAACAATCTTTTGTTGTTCACCACCTGCAACGCTGGAGACAGAACCAGAAATAACGACTGAAGTGCACTTTTATAAGATAATAAACAAAACCTCCAACAATACTGTCTGTCCATAATGCAAATGCATGTAACAAAGCTCATGAGCATCATTTGACTAATAAATAAATAAAGTTCTGATATAACCAGTTTCATAGAGTTCACCGGGGTCAGGACTCTAAGTTTTTTATGTGAATTTCTGTGGTGGATGTTGTGGCATGTTTGAAGTTTACATTATATTTAGGGTTAGACCTCACATGGAGCTCGTTTTAAAGGCTGATTCACTACATTAGTACATTTCACAACTCAAACTTTGTGTTTTTTTTTTTTTACAGCCTTTACATCTTCCTGGAAACAACTAGAATGTGTAAAAATCCTGTGGCAGGTGAATTCAGAGCATAATTTTCTGATAAGAACTGCTCAGGTTAAATAAAATCCGTTGCTTGATGGTTTTTGGCCACTTGGGGGCAAGAATCAGTATCTGTAACACTGACCTGAAGTCCCCTGTCATTAACCTTCATTTGGAGTCGTTTTTGTGCCCACACGACCAATTTAAGTCCATTACTCATTCCCCTTTTAGCTCTGTTTTGCTCTCTACCGACTCCGGTGGGAAATGTCAGGCTCTTTAGCTGCTAGATGCACCATCATGTTCACCAGCCGGTCTCTAATGTTGTCATTGTGTTTGTTTGGTGCTGGCCAGGTAAAGTGTACAGTGAGATTACCAGAGTGGTTTTGCTGTAAATGAGGTTGATAAGAGCTGAGAGAGTGAAACACAATAATAAAGCTTCAGGCCACAAGATAAAAAATAATAATAATAAAAAAAAAGCTGCAGAGTGAAAATTCTTCATTAAAACTTTGATTTTATTTTATTTTTGTAAACATAAAAAATATTGATTTAATACTGATGTATAGTCAACTCAATAAATACAAAAAGAAAATATAGAATATTAGATGACATATATATATATATATATATATATATATATATATATATATATATATATATATATACACATACATATATAACACACATATTGTGTGTTATATATACAGTTTACACATGTAAACATATAGTCATATATATACACAAATAGCAAATAGATGTTTACACATGTATGTATGTGTATATATATATATATATATATACACACACACACATATATATAACCTATATATGTGTCATATTTGCTAACTATCCTACATAGATTCGCTTATGAAACAGTTTGAGCACATTAAGTCGTTGTGACCTCTACTCTGTCACATCCTCTGTTATGAGAACACAGTTTCATTATGTAACCGGTGCAACACAGAACATGACACCCCGCAGTGATGAACAAAACATGTATAAATATAATCTCACTTCAAGCTCTTAAACAGACACAGCTCTGACCAGAAACAGAAAGAAAAAAATAAAAAATAAATAAAGTGTAAAGAAATCCGTGTCGCTGTCTGCGCGCACGAATGGCACAAACGTCTCCAAGCGTCGCATCCAGTCTCATATCAAAGATACTAAACAGTACTGTAATCCCAGACTTTGATCACGTGAGAGCAAACTTGGCCAAATGGGAAGGCGAGTCTCGGTTGTACGCTTCCGACCGCCATTACATTACAATGCGTGGTGGGCTGGACGATCGTGCGCGGAGAGGGAGAGAGAGAGAGAGAGAAAAAAACCTGCTACAGCGGCGCTTGGCGTTGAGGCAAACAGACACAGAGAGGGTGAGAATGACACAGCCAAGGCAACACGCACACTTCCACTTATTTACCAATATAATACTGAGCTCTGAGAGATAAACAATGAGGAAGGAGTCGCCGCAGAGGACGCCGCCACATACCGAGGATTTAATTCAATAATCAAACCATTTCTCGACACAAGGAGGAGGACACGCGTTTTTTTTTTTAAATGTCGAGGTGTTTTTTTTTTTTTTAAAGAAAGATTCTGCAGCATGCAACATAATCTTTATGTCAATAATCGGCGCCAGACGAGGACTGTCACTTCTGCTTGAACTGTGCATTTTATAAGAAGAAAAAAGGAAAAAAAAAAAAGAAAGAAAGAAAACAAACAGATGAGACATTTCTTTTTTTTTTGTGCAACACTGAAGCTGCTGTGGCCGTGAGAGGACGTTTCGTAATGATATAAAAACTGAAAGGAAGGAAGGATTTTTTCAAACCTCCGTCTACAGAAGCCTGCTTGTCGTTTTCCTGGTGGTGGCGGAGAGTAAGAATAGTTTTTCTTGTCTGAACGCTTTTGGCTCATGAATCGGTCTTTTTTTTAAAACTGGGAACCCGTTCGACTTCGTCCGCCCTGCCACGGAGGAGCAACCGAGGGGTTTTTCCTTTTTTTCCCCCTTCCCTCCTCTCTTTCTCTCTCCTCTTTCTTTCTTTCTTTCTCCCTTGCTTTCTTCTTCTTCCTCTCTTTTCTTTTCATTCTTTTTTATTATTATTATTTAAAGAAGAGGACCCCCCCCCCCTTCTTTCGTCTCTGCGGTCCGTTTTAATTCAGGAGCAACAGAGGGATTAAACATTCCTGCTCGCAGCGCCGTGTTTGTGTGAGGCGGACGGGGGCTACATTGTGAGAAGGAACGGTTGTGGTAAGAAAGAAGGCTATAAATAGCTCGTGCAATTCTCGAAAACTATCACAAGTGGTGCATCAGCTCGTGGAGCAGACGGAATCAGATATCCTGCATGTAATGTCTCGGCTCTTAAGTTAATTGTTTTGCAGAGCTGGTGATTATATATATTTAGATATATATTTAAAAGACGACGAAGAAGTTTTGGCTGATTTCGCAATTTTCATTTTCTTTTCTCTCTCTCTCTCTCCTTTTTTTGTTGTTTTTGTTTTGGGGCCGTTTTCCTCTGCGCGGAAGAAAGGAGTCGTTTTCTTATGGATTATGCTCGTTTACTGATGAAACTATCAGCGGAAAGACTTAATATGGAAACAGGCTGATCTTCCTCTGCGTGTTTGGATTGAAATGGATACATTTCTGCGCCCTCGCAGCCTTTGACAGTGATCAGATTTGGAATCTCCTGACCTGGATTGTAACAATGTTTTGATCCTCTCTCTCTCTCTCAACACACGCACACGCACACGCTTGGATTTACAACATTACAACATTATAGATCCGTTGGGGGCATCATGGATTCATTCTGCACTTCTTTTTGAATACGCCCATTCCTTTTTTTTTTTTTTTTTTGCCCCTGATCATTTATTATCTGGACCTCTGAGGGTTTTTTTTGTTGTTATTGTTGTTGTGCGTCTTTTTTCCAAAACATTTGATTGTTTTTGGGCTGACTCGTTAATAATAATATTAATATTATTATTATTATTAATAATAATAATAAGAAGAAGCCCCTGCTCGGTGTTTGGAGATACCGATGTAGGATTTCGACATGCCCAGCGCTGACGACCCCAACGGCGGACGATTATGACTACAACAGCGAACTGGGTGGCTAACGGGGCAAGCCTTGAGGACTGCCACTCCAACATCTTCTCTCTGGTACAGTATCTATGAATTATTGGTTGTCACAGACACAGAAACAGACACAGTCGGTTGTGATCGATTAGTCATAAGACAGGAGCAGTGTGGGAGGCATGCACGCTTTTTTAAATGTGTCTGCTGTACAAAGGTGAACCAATCGCTGATGTTGTTATTTGACAATCATTAACACAGGTTGGTGGTTCAGTGGGGGAAAAAAAAGCACCACATTTCCACCACTGAAACCTGTTATAATGAACAATCTCATTTCATGAAGGTTAATAAGAACATCAAAGAAAAAGAAACATATTTGTTTCATTTCCATTTAAATTTTAATTCTTAAGGCTAATGATTAAAACATAATCATTATAAAATGCAACCAAAACAAAGTGACCCATTATTTTGGCACATGCTGTTGCAGCTTTGGCAACGGTTTAGCTGATAAACAATAGATAAACCCTCTTTTTTTTTGTCTCTCATCATCAAAAGCACAGTGTGCTCTGGGTATTATCCTCCTCCCCTTTTAAATAATCATTTCACTGGAAATGTAGCTGGAACTCTGTTGCATTGCCAAGCAACTAACTTGGAAAGAAGGCGCACTGCTGCTGCTTCTGTCAAATATTTCTGCAGCCAGAGAATTGGAAAAGAAAAAGAAAGAGAGAGAGAGAGAAAAGCTCCACAAGCAAATAGTAGATTTACGAAAAAGGTTGTAAATCAGACGATTAGAGGAATAAAATAAACAAATATAAGAGAAAATCAGGTTAATAAGATTCAGACAAACAGAAACATGTATTAAATTCACAGCGGAAAACAGCACTTTCACATTGAGTTTATGTTTTTTTTTTCTGCCTTTTTTATGCGAGTCACTGTAGCGTTTGTGCAGAACTTGCTGGTTTTGTGTGAGAAACACTGAGCAGCGTGTTTTCACAGTTTCTCATCCTGCAATCAGCGAGTTAACTGTCCTACTACGACAGGCAGCCAAGTGGAAAGGCATGCGGTAGACTGAAGTCAGGCATACGCTGCCACAGAGAACCACAACAACACAGGAGACCTCAGGGCTGTTTAGGTGCTCTGGCAAGTTGTCCATCAGCTACGAGCAGCCAACCCTCGCTCACATTACACAAGTAACGCCAAAACTAAATAAACACACGTCACATGGTGTGGATTTGGTTGTTTCGTGTTGTAGTTTTCATGCAGTTTGCAGAAACCTGTCACATTTCAAACAAAGCACTTGAAATCATCTGACTGTAAAAGGAGAAAGGAATTTAAGTTTTAGTATCTAAAGCTATTCAAAAGCATCTTGTGCCAAAAGAAACGCAGCAGCGCTCCAGTGTCAGACGTCTTAAATTCTCTCAGTTTGTCACCTTACGGCTGAAAAACAGCGATTACGTCTGTGTCAGCGTCTCAGTTCAGGTTATTCCCCGGTGGGAAAAGCTTTCACTCATTCGCCGTGTTGTTGTTGGCCATCGTGCCGGCCTCGTGAACATCCCTTTCAAACTGAGGGAGAAAGAGACCATCCATCAGCTGCCTTGTTGAGAATATTTATGACTGGCTGGTGCCACAGCGGTTACTCACTGGCAGAGCTCCTACAGGGAAGTCCAAGACCAAAACAAAAACACTGATGACACGCAGAGCGTCCCGGGTTTAGGGGTGCGACTGTGACAAAGACAACAGAGAGATGCAGATCACATCCTGATGTTGAGAATGAGACCAGATGTTTGTTATTAAACACTGAAACACTTTTATAAACATCAAAAGTAAATGATCTATTGATCAAACAAAGACTTTTCTCTTTGTTTAGTGTTTTCTGATTAACTGATTAGTTGATTGACAAAAAAAATGATCCATGAGCAGTTTTATTAATCTTTTAATAATTGGAGACTCGTGTCAAAGAACAAAGAACAGTCATCACTTCCAGCTTGTTGAAAAAGGAGGATTTTATTCCTTTACTCTTTGTCATCATTGGTTTGGACTGTTCCTCTAACAAAATGTTGACAGATTTGTGGGTATTTCTGCTATTTTATAAACTAAAAACACAAACTACTGGTTATATTTATTAGTTGTGACCCTGTCTCGGTCATTCAGAGTTTAAAAAACAACAAGAAGAAATAGCCTCTAACTTGAGACAACCCCTAACCTCCTTTAGGTCATATTTACTCTGCTGTTACATAAAAGGTCTTGTGGATAACTGGTGAAGGCTCTGGTTTGACAGCCTGTTAAACAGCATTCCTACATGCACTAACCTCATTCCTCACACTGATTTACTGGCTGTTATTGCAACCTGCATCAATAAAAAAGTACCTTTAGAAAACATAAGTGCCCATACCGTGGGACTTTATAAGGGGCGCAGCAGATTACTGTCATGCCTTCTCTGAGGTCGGTGTCAGATACTTGGGATCCCTACGATCACACAACCCACAAAGCAACTGTGTTGTGTGGGGGTGATCATCCATCTGTGACAGAAAGCAAACGAGACCCTTGTAACGGGGAGAAAAGACCCCGAGCTGGGCGAGTTTAAAGTTGAAGTGGCGATGGAGGGGAGGGGAAGGGTGGAGGATGAGAGGAGAAACAGAGGAATGTTTTCAGCTGAAGGAGTGAGTTAGAGAGTGGCTGAAGGACTGCAGCGGAATCTGTTTTCATTTTAGGAAAGTATTATGACTGATGTGCATTTCCTGACTGCTAGCCCCAGCCTGTTTGAGAGAGAAAACCGAGAGTGAAAGAGCGAGACAGAGCACGAGAGAAAATTAAAGAGGGAGGAACGTAATGAGAGAGAGGGAGTGAAGAGAGAGAGAGGGGAGAGAGAAAACAGTCATCTTTCTGTGGACTGGGCAGGTTCTTTTAACACCGAGTCCCAGGATGAATGTGAAATGCAAGGAGGAGACAGTTAAGAGCCTCACGACACAGGAAGCTTCAACGTGTCTGCGTGCATGTGTCCGTGTGTGTGAACGTGAGCGCACGCGCGCGTATTTGTGTGTGTTTTGCTCACACTGTAAACCATCCAGACTCAGGAGACAAACTTCAAACACACATCATATTATACACACACACAAATACACAGATGCATTCACAAACACTAGCGCTGGCATAGAGACAAGAACAAAAAATAAATAAAAACACCCACATGCCCACACAAACATATGTATCACAAATGCAATGCACATGCACATGCTAAATCTTCCTCCCACGGTCACATACACACCACATGTTTTATCGCTTTTATTTGGGCTGCAAATACACCTTATATCCCAAGGACGTGGTCTTGTACAAACACAGGTAGATTGCAGAGACCTTAATTAAAGGACTTCTCCTGTCCCCTCGACAGAGGTGTGTGGAGTGCAACACTGGTAATTAAGTGTCCTCAAGTGAAGGTCTAATGTGATCAACTAAGAGGTGCTCATTAGCCAAACTGTATTCCAATAGAGATCCTGCATGTATAATAATGATGCTACTGTCTAGGCATGGAAATAAAGTGCTAAGAGATGTGGCTGAGGGAATACCATTAACAGCAGTGTCTTGATTTATGGCAGGTGAGTGGCCGCGGCTTGTAAGAAGAAGCAGGTAATCAGGAATGGTGCCTTTTTAATATGGACTGTTTGCATTTCCTCATTATTAATGGTAGTGGATATTGCGAGGGTGCTCAGTGATGAAAAAGACGCAGTGGTAGGATGAAGTGCGCGTCGTGATCTGCCGAGGTGAAGAACGGGTCAAGTTGGAGTTTAATAGAGCCGTGTATCTTTTAGAATTGTTTTCACTACTTGTGTCAATAAGGTGCCTGAGTGAATAACAAAACACTTCTTTTTTCTTCTTTTAATGAAAGGAGTTCTCACTGACTCTGACTGATAAATTGATGGTGAGATAACATCCACTGATATATATCAGATATAGTACAAATATATTTGGTATTTGGATAGACACAGTGCAGGTTAATAAATAACAAAGAAATCGCAGCACAGAAATGTCAATAATATATATGAGGTAATTAACAAACAGTGTCGCCATTACACAGTTTGTCCAACTTTATTTCCCAGCTGTATTCGGCTCCGTGTATCGTTGCCATAAAAACTCCCTGATGGTGCACGTAGCATTGATTTTAAATCACGATGGTGTCTGTATTCTTGTAGTGGAAGAACAAGTCATTCAGTCTTTTCATGGGATTCAATGATGATGTCACAAAAACTACATTATTAACAGACTTATCCTTCAAAAGATCTTATGAAAGAATGAGTAACCAGTGCGGGTATTTGATGTAAGCTGCAGGTCTTTCAGCTCTGTAGGAGCTACAGATGTCTCGTTTATATTGAGATATCTAAGGATGACATTGAAGCCACGGCAGTGTCCTCTTACACAAGGGGAGGATCAGTCCAGGTTTCCAAGGCAGCAGCCCCTGTCTTCTGCTACATGCCCTATGGAGCAGCTCCATCTGGTTACTTCTCACTAAACAGTCCACCCCCTACGCCCAACTGTGCTTTTGGCTCCGCTCGCTCGCAATTTTGACAGCTAGCACTGGCTTCACCTTGAATCTGTGCGCGGCGCCTCCCACTAATCTGCCCCTGTCACTGCTGCGGGAATCCCTTGTCATCGCAATAGGACTCGACCAGGCAGTGGCCCACCTGCGTGAACACGGCATTCTGTATGTCAGTGACACACATACAGGTTTCTCGAATAGTTTTCTGCCATAACAAAATGACTTGTGAATAAGCGTGGGTTAGCCACTGACAGAAATAGGGCGTTGTATGGGTTGGGAACAGGAAGACGGGGCTCTCCTTCTTTCTCTCCTGTTTCTTATGTTTTCACTGCACATTTTTTTTTCTGGTAAATTCTCTTGAGTGCAAGTCATGTATCTTATCTGAGCAGTAGGCTTGTCAGGGCCCTGCCACAGAGGTGAAGAACAGTTCAAAGACAGACGGGGAGGGGAGAAGGAGGGGAGGGAACCACCGCTGGTCCTGGAGCTGGAAATGGGACGGGATGGGCAGGAGTATTTTGGAGCACGATGGCGTGTGTGAAATATGTAAGCCCTGCAGTGCCAGCTGTGTTCTATTCTTAGTGTCCGCTGGTGTTCCTGCATGTGTGCAGGGCGACAGAAGGCTGAGTGGGAATGGAGGATTGGCAGGAATGTGCCGGAGCTGCTACCATCAAGTTCTTGTGATAGCTTGAAAGTTAGCCAGTTAGCTAGAAGACAGATAGATATGTAAACAAGGGACAAAAAGTTAAAGACCTATTATACAGAACGGTCCCTCTAAGTGTGTTTTTAAGTTTTACATTGTACGTTTTGGATTGTTATTGCTTTTGCATCAACCTGTAAGTAGCATTTTAATATTTTAGTTGATGATATTTGCTGCAAATTAATAGTTTGAATATTTTTTTTCCAGTAGGAATTAACAGATCATTGCCAGTATTAATAGAAATGAGACTCAAGAACAGACAAAGACTTTTGTAGAGTTTGCACTATTGTACTGACTTGATATGAAAAGAGCAGAAGTGGAAATGCTCAAGTACAAGTACCTTAATATTGTACTTAAGTTCAGTGCACTGGTAAATGTTCTGAATTTAGTTATTATGTTGATATTCTTGTTATCTTGGGCAGACACTCCACCTGGCTCAGGCACGTTTTTTCTCCCTGCAGATTAACACCACTTTTCTACAAACTAATAGATTTTGGATGTTCGCTGCTACAGATTATCTGGTTCAAGTTAAAAAAAAATTCTGATGCCCGCTGTGCGATCGGGAGATAAATTCCAGTAGCAGATAAAACTTGGCGTTGGGTGATGCTGTGGGTCTTGGCGCTGTCGCACGGGAGACCTGGGCTTTGTCTCGCTGAGATCTGTTCGCAGTCTCTCAACCCAACTGAACAGAAAACCCTCGACAAAGTGAATTTCTTTAAAGGGAGATATTGCCCTGCTTGTAGCTGGGCAAATATTTTCAGTAAAGGCAGACAGCTTTGCCAATATCATGGTTGGCTGGGATTCAATTGCAGTTAGAGCACACTTTAGGTTAAAGGGTGTCTTTTACAGCTGCAAAACAAGGGGAGAGAGGGAAAACATTAATGTTGTCTGCTGTGCTGTTGCAAATTCTAATTATCATGTGTTCATGTTCCATTGAGAGATTATCTGTGACCAATCAGACGGGTACTTGATGAGAACAAACACATTATGTGCAGACTGTTGATTCACAGCCGTTTGTGGTGCATTGATTCTCCCTGCGCTGCCAAACGCTGCTCTCTCTCTCTCTCTCTCTCTCTCTCATCTTGAATTAGGCGGACACCCGTGATTTTTTTTTTCAGATGCTAATGAAAATTTGTACAGCTCAATTTCAGTCCCGGCTTGCTTCATAGAATAAAATGGCCTTTGCTTTGTAAAAGTGAAAACACACACACACAAAAAAAAGGTTTGATTTAACATTATTTACCAGACACGACTGAGCGAACAAGCGTTCAGGGGTTCAGTGTCGGTAGGAAAACGTATGAACGCTACGAAACTATTGTATCAGTAGAAATAAAAAAAGAGTGAATGGACAGAAGAGAAGGACTCGAGTACGATTACATAAGACTGTGTGTTTGTGTGTGTTGGACATGTTCGCAGAAGTGCAGAGGACTCGTAGCGTGAAGGCTGTGATTGGCTGCCACTCCCACTTTGTAAGCAAACAACAGGTTAGAGACAGCAGCCAGGTGTGTTGCAGGTACAAACCTGTTCAGGTGTGACCTGTGATAAATAATCGTCCGGCCCTGCCTGCCTCCCACGCTCACACACACGTTAACGTACATATACACACGCGTGCGTGCACGTACACATGGAGACGTTGCTGCTTTCCAGTTTTTCTTCTTTTACATTTTGTTTATCTGGTGATTAATGAAACAAGGAAAAGTCACGCTGACTTGTGTCGGTCTGTCATTTTATCTGCAATAGCATCCCCGTGAAAAAAAAAAATCAATGCAGGAAATTAGGAGCCAAATGAGATATTTTTCATACTGCTTATGCTCCATTTGCCCAATTTTCAGGAACAATCAGACTATTAACTACTTGTAGGCATTTCACAAGCCTCCATGCAGTGCTAATTGTACAATTACTGTGCTGTATAATTTTTTAATAAAATTCAAATCATTCTCTCAGTGAAGAAACTCGGTGAGTAATCCTATGCCGCAATGTTAATGTCTTGCTTCTGGTAATCCCGGGACTTTAGTGACGCATGAATGACGCGCTCGATAATATCTGAAGCCAAATTTGAGCTCATGAATTCCAGCTGGAAGTGGTCAGATGGAGATGTAGTTCAGCTCTGGAGACAGAGAGACAACATACTGAGACGTCGAGTGCGTTTTTCTTTGTGATTTTTTTTTTTTTGAGTAGCCTAAAAGAAGGGACATAGAAGTGCTTGAAATTTTATATTTCCACTGTAACCCTGGAGACAGAAATCTAAAAAAAAAAAAAAAAAAAAAAAATTGAAAACCTTGCTGAATTCCTACAGATGTTGTATGTTGCCTAGCAACTGTTTTTACTACTCTCTCTCTGTTTTTCTGTTTTTCCTTCTTTGTGACTCTCAGTTTTTCTTGTCTTTGTCCGTGTCTTTCTCATTTCTCTCTCCCTGTAGCTTGTCACAGTTTAATTAAGTTACACCAGAGACGCTAGTAAAGCAGAGTCTGGTTTATTTATTTCAATGTTAATAATTTAAGCTAAGCAGGGACACTGCTTTAGCCCCGTCCCTTAACGCTTTAAAAGCATCCTGACACTGCAGCTTTGTGTTGTTTTATTTGCCAAATGGCCGGGGGATCATGTCGGTCCCTTTTTTTGTTGTTGTTGTTGTTTTCTTTATTGTACACAATATCTCGCCGTCTTCACTGGTCTTCTGCTGATGTCGGCTGCTGTCTCCCGCCTCTCTTTGTGTCAGGTGAGAAGTCATGGCTTGATGGAGGCTTTCCGCCGTGTGATTGGCAGGTCTATCCGTCACTCAGCCCTGGGGACTCTCGCTGCTCTAATTAGGTCGCTTGGCTTGCTCACCTCCCAGGGCTGGATGCTACAGCAGAACACAGATCAAATGACGGTCCCTTGTTTTGTAGGGACTTGTAAAGGTGGCGGCAGAAGGCAGAGGAAAAGCATCTGTTTAGTGTCTGCAGCCCCAGAGGCCTTCTTTCTACACCTGTTTGGTGCTTTTGTGTCGCACTCGTTTCCTCACAAGTGCAGTAATGTGCATCGCTCTTCATTTGTGGTGTAAAATGCCAGAGGGGAGCGCGACTCCTTGTGGGTTAATTTGATTTCAGTGGGTTAATTGATGAAGGGGGAGTTGTTGCCTGTTCTGATTTCTGCCACTGGCTCTTCTAACTGGTGACTGAGTAGCACAGCCACTCAACCTACATTGTCTTTGTCCATATTTATTCCTCACATTTAATTTCTCATCCTGCTGCGTCTTAGAGCTGCGACCCTCAGCATTTAAATCCGTGTTTGATTGTGTGACACCTTAATAACTTGAAGTGTGTTTTTAATACGGAAACAGGGCAACACTTGTTAGTTGTCAGAGAAACAACAGAACAGCTACTGGTATATCTGTTCACAGTTCAGCCAAACAAACTGATGTTGTTTTAAAGAATTGTGGCATCATCCACCATGATTTCATGCTGCGTCCAGCGTGAGGAGCGTTGTGAACGGAGTTAATTGGTAATTTAAAACTGATCTATTTGAAAAAAACACAACAGCTGTTTTATCTTGTTTTGTAGATACACTTATTTTTTTGAGGAAAGGCTGGGGCCAGCGTTACCACGGTGACAAATAGGCTACATTTACTTTTCTGTAACTGGTTCACGATCAAAGCTGCGGCGCGTTTCAACAGACGGACGCTTTTAATGTGAACTGGCTCTGACACGACTCGGCTGTGAGGGAGTGAGCGAGGCTGCTATCAATGAGATGAAATTACAAAAAAATAATAAAAATACTGGCTTTAACACATGAGTTGTTTCCTTGTGTGTAGATATACAGTTTTAATTGAGCTCGGTAATAGTGCGCTCTGCCATTAACCATGAAAATTACTCATCTAGAATGGGGAAATATAGTATGTAAATATAATAAATGGCTATAATTTCTATGAAAACATGAAGAGTATTTCTGCTGAAACTTCAAATGCGTTGTGCCCAGTCGATTCTTTCATAGTGTCTGTTAGGAATAATTAAATTTCCCCTGTCCTTTGACATCGGATCAAACAGAGATAGATAGTGTTGCGTGTGTTTGATAAAGACGAATCTTATCTAAAGACACACGGGCACCACGAGCTGATCTGAACGCGCCACAAATATTGGCAGCTTGTCAAGTGTCTAAACAGATTTGATGCTGATGAGAAAGCTATGCCACTCTGACAGAATAAGTGTTTCACTTGTGCCAGAGTAGGTAAAACTGCTGATACAAGCTGTCTCTCAATTGCCTAAAGTGCCTCCTTTGTCAGACTATCAGGCTGTGAGGATCTTATACGCTGTTGTGAGATTCATAAAGAAGTGGCATCTCTCTTAGATGCAGCCACATACGCTTTCTGTCACATCTGATAAAGCACCAGGCACCTTGCCACTTAGATGGGAGCTCAAAGGTTCACGTCAGATGTAATTCTGATAGAAACGTGTCCTTAATGAAGCTCAAACATCTGCGTATAACCAGACTAAACATTGGTTTATCTCTTGTTCTGGATGCGTATACATTTATAATGACTGCTCATTTGTTATGAAATTGAAAAACGAAAAAAAAATAAAAGCTCTGTAAGTGTGAAACTATGTTGTTAAAACATGCATTTCTCTCTTCCAGGCAGTAGCGAATCCTTATCTGAGTTTATGTAGAGAAGTATGTAAAAGCGTGCGTCTGTGTGTGTTATTCTTCATGGAAGAACAACACAAACATACATCCAGCTGCATGTGGGGAAGTTCAAGAGGTCCATTCAAAAAGGTTTTTCTTTTTTTTTTTTTTTTTTTTGAGAAAGAACAGGAGGAGCGAAAATATTTTTTTTTAGTCTGCAGAAGCATTCCTGCGAAGTGTATGTCAAGTATGTTTTCCTCTCACTTCTGCTATCTAAGTAAGGAAGGCTTCCTCTGCATTGTGAAGCTTCTGGGCTTTTAACAATATACCGTATATAGTCGAGGCGTGTGTCTGTCTGTTCGACTTGCAGCATTGACAAACCTTATTCAACCCTTGGAAATGGGATCCTCTTTTCTGTGTAAGTCACATGGTTTAAACGGAAAGCGGTGTGTTTTGAGTCATGTATGCTAAAGATTATAGCTCTGACTTCCATATTTTCTTTTGATTACAAGCACATGTTGGATAGACGGAGGTTGACCTTTGGGTTGGGATACAGATTTTGTTTTTAAAGCCTGGGCTCAGTTCACATTATAGTCAGGAAATGATTTTTTAAAACTCTCCCGTTTTAAGTTCAGGTAGCTCTTTTTAAAAAGCAATTTTCCAAAATACAAAAGCATGTAAAATAATAACAAGGACTCAATCCCAGTGGAAGAAACACAGATTTTTGTGTCGGCAGGAAAAAAAAAAAAGAAAGAAAGAAAAAAAGGAGATTTTAATGGAATACTAGAAATAGAGCACAATCTTCCACCTCCTCTGTGCTGACACTAAACTATTCTGGAAACATATGGTTAGCTATTATCTTTTCCCTGTTTACTAGACAAAAAGACATAAAGAGAGGAATAAAAATGTGTGTGTGTGTGTGTGTGATACTCCTGGGTGTATTCAGGAGGCATTCGTGACAGTGAGAGAGTGCTGAGAGATGAGAAGGAGAGTGGAGACAAGAAAGATAATAGAGGTGAGAGTAAGGTCAAAGCTTTGGTCCGTCTTAGCAACGGCAGGAAAAACTCTTGTTTTTTGGTCCTGCGCTCAATCACAAATTGAACCGACCAACCTACAGAACAGGGAGTTCGGAGGAGTCTCGGATTTATTGACAGTGAAACATAATTATCTTTATCTTTTTCCTTGACCCTCTTCTCCTTTATTTACCCTTGTGGAAATTTTAAAAAGAGACTGAGACTGCTCCCTGGAATAATGTTGATTTTCTCTTTCATACTTTAAAGCAACAGGAAAAGCAACTAACCTTCTCTATTTTAACATTTAACACAGCAGATTTGTTGCATGTAACAGCCGCAGTGGTTTTGATGAATCCTCTGACTGGCTGATATCTGCACATTAATCTGTTTACTGTATGTAAGTTTAAAGTCTCCACTGCTGCCCAGTTCTTTTCAGACTAACAATGATAGAAGATGGAGTGGCACTCAGTGGAGCGCATATCTTCACCAAGGCCAAACAATCCTGCTCAAGTCTGTCAAACCTGATTTATAATCTGAATCTGCACCAAACTGTACAAACCCGTGGATTTTAAAACCATAAACATGTCTGATTTATTGAGAAATTGACAAAAAATATATATATAAAAAATAAATATATTAAAAGATGCCTTATAAGGAAAAAAAAAACACAAATCCTGGATCAACACTCTTTAATTGGATCAATGCCAAAATGTTATGTTTTCCTCCATGGCTCATACTCCAACTGCACACCAAGTTTGGTGAAAATCAGTTCAATGCTTTTTTGTTTTAAAAAAAACCAAACAAATAAACAAACACACACATGAAAAAAAAATGACTGTGGTGGAAGAAAGTGTAGCTTAAATAATTAAAGTAATTAAACATATTTATTGGTGTGGCAGGAGTTTATCCACAACACTCATTTGTAAGCAAAGTTGCAGTCGCTCTACAGGTTTGACAGGTTTGTTCTTAACTCTTACAAGCGATAACTTATTCATATAAATGTGAGAACCGACTGTTTGTTAGCGCTGGTATTACCTCGACCTCAGAGAGCCGAGAGGAAAGCTGAAGTGTACTGAGAAATTGAAGCCATCCAGGGCACAATCAGTAGGAGTGTAGCCCGAATAAACAAGCCTACACACACAAACACACACACACTATAACGTGCACATACATATAGATACATGCGCACATACAAGGAAGATACGGCCACTGAAATACACACAGAGAGATGAGCAGATCTTAGCTGTCATCACTGAAAAATAACTGGACATCAGCCTGAAAATATGTCTGCCCCCTGATCCATGTCAGTGTTTTAGAGCACTTCTGGTCTGCACATCATCCCAACTGCTGTGTGTGTGTGTGTGAGTGTGTGTGTGCAGGCATGTGTTTAGATCTGCCTGTGAGCATGTGACTGTGGCCCTGTTCCTCTTCCTGAAACCGTGCCAAAGCTAATCCACCACAGGAGTTAAGCAGAGTGTTATGTTAGTGCTTTTCACATGGTTGAAAAAAAAAAAAACTAACTAACTGCACCTGTGTTGGTCACACATGATGCTGCTTATTTAATCCACACTACTTACTATTGTTGACTTAATACATCTTATATAATAAATGTTAGTTTTTTAAGGTTTTTATGTTTGATTGTCACTGTGCAGATTGATGCACATTTAGAGTTTGACACCAGAAAACTGTTGTTAAATTCATTAAATGTAATTATCTATATACATCCCAGTGACCCCAGTCTAGATTTGAACCCTTTTAGGAGTCAACCACTTTATTTATTTATTTACTTAAATGTTCTTAATGAATGAGAGCAAGGGTGTTATTTATTCAGTCAGATTTAAATATTTCATTTATGGATTGTCACTGTTTATCCTTATACTATGTAGTTGCAAAACTAAACAGCAAAAATAAGGAAGCTAACATGCTTTAATAAGATGATGACAAGTGTAAACATTAACCTGCTGAACATCGGTGTGTTAGCGTGTTCACTGTGAGCAGCAAACTGCTAACGTAGCTGTCGGCTCGTTAACTGATTATTATTATTTATTTATGTATTTGTGATTTGTGAAAACAAAATACACAAGAGGCGACGTATACGTTTTAAAACCATCTGATCTATAGGGGATCAGTTCCACCAGAGAACATATGTTGCCTTATAAAGTGAAACTGCTCCGTCTTTATTGGGAATATATCTTCTGACATTTTCCGAAGCTTCATCTCCTCGTCTGCGTTTGTGATCCAGTAGCGGCAGACAGCTGTGTCAAACAGCGAAGGAACTTTTGACATTGACTGGGAGTGACGAGGCAACGCAAGCAGATGTCTTCTTCTTTGCTTTGGGAGAAATGGCATCCTTGACCTTGTCATGGCTAATTTTAGGGCTTAGCTTATCACAGCACCAATGTTTATATCTCCCATTACACACACTGTCATTACAGGAGGGACATGCTTGTAATTATGGGTGCATTCTGCAGTCAGGATGTTCCTGGGGGCCATGTTGATACCTCACTGTTAACTCCCTTACAAGATGCTGCAGTATTGGTCATGATACGTCTTTGTAGCGTAGTATAGAAACGTACAGATGATTGCATCTGTCTCCTCTCTATCCACATCATCAGAGTCTCCTTTTCTTTTTTTTCCCCATCTACTCAAAGTCACTGCAGACTTTAATTTTCTTTCTACCTGCGTCCGTGTTAAAAAACAGGGTCAGTGTTTATTTTTTTTCTTCTCGACTCAGCTGGTCTCGGATGACTTGGCGCTTGGGCCAGTGTGCCAAACATGATCCTCACAGCTGGGTGAACACAGGGGAGTGGGGCAGTGCGACACACTGAGAGAGAGAGACACCCCCCCCCACACACACACCTCCCCTCCCTCCAACCCCACCATCACCATCACACCCTACACCCCCCCTATACCCCTCACCTGCCAAATCTCCATCCTGTTCTTGCACAAACACAAACACAAGGACACGAACAAACATAAAGAACAACTTACATCACAGATGAGCTTCACAGGGTCACTGATGATGGTCACTGATATGTTCATGTTTAAGATTTGCTGTCTTTGTTTGTGGTGGAGGTGGAGAAGTTTTTTTTCTTCTTCTCTGGCTCATCACTTAAAGTATTACAGCACTGATCCTCTATGCCCCAATCTGCAACAGGCTACATAAACGCCTATCATCCCATTATATTGAATAGAGAGGATGTCAGTTGCTTGGCGAGTCTCCAGCCGCTGACCCTGACACTATTTCCTCTTCTCATGTCTCCCTCCCTCTATATTTCAACGCTGTCTCACCTGTAGTAGTTCGTTCCTTGTATTTCACTCAAGGCCGTCCTTTATGTTCCGCTGTCACTCTCTCCGCGATAGTTACACACACACTTTCATTGTGTTTTTACAGCAGCAACGAGCGAAGGTATCAGTTAAATAAGGTTATAATACCACGACGGGGAGACGTTAGACGTATCTGAGCGTTTACACCAGGATTAAAGCAGCGTAAACAGGAAGCACTGTGTGTAAATATGACATAATTGGACATCGTCTGTGCAGGTATTGATCCAATTAACGTTGTCTCATTGTCTGTTCACATGAAACACAATATTCGTGCACTCAGTTTAGTGCATCGCCTCCTGGTTCACGCTACACTAACGGTGCAGCTGCATTTATGGATTTTTTTTTGTGTAACAGAGACAAGAAAAAGCTACAATGAGAATTTCTAAACACACGATCATCTAAAATACATTTACAAATGTTTGATATGTTTTATCAGTAACTGATATGGTTTCATGTTTAATCTGCAGATCATTGACTAATGGACCAGTTGATCAGTGGTTTATTTCTTCTGGTTATCGCTGTTTCTTAGAGTCTCTGATAACTTCAGTAGTAGAGTAGAGTATTTTGTGTTTCAGCAGTTAATGTGTTATCAAACTGATTCCAGATTAATTTTCTGTTGATTGACTTATCATTGAATCAACTAATTGTTTAAGCATTTACACTGAATTTAATCTTGTTCGAACTGAATAGAGTGAAATTACTTTGTTTGTGAGTGTGCATAATAAAAACGCTGCATTACTAATTTTTTACTAAGGTTTTTTTTTAATGGGCTGTTTACAGCTGCAGTGGTTGAATTATTATTCTCTCCCTCTGTCTCTCTCTCTCTCTCTCTCTCCCAGGCGGAGTTGACGGGCATTAAATGGCGTTGCTACAGGTTCCGCAGCGGCGGCGAGTATGGGCCGGTGATCTCGGCTCCGGCTCAGGACGACCCGGTTCTGCGCAGCTTCATGCGCTGCGTTCAGGCCAATCTGCTGTGCGTGTGGCGACGTAAAATCAAGCCCGATGCTAAGGAGCTGTGGATCTTCTGGTGGGGGGAAGAGCCCAACCTGGCCGGTGTCATTCATCACGAGCTTGAAAGTAAGAAACAGATGAAGGATGAGTGAGACATCTCTCTTCTATCTGTCTCAATTATTTTTCCATCTCATCGGTCTTCTCTTGAACGCCTGTTTATGTGCTGAAAGTTCAAGTTAAGGGCTTGTACAGATTGTATAATATTATAGCTGCTTTTTATGTTGCATTAGATTATATAGACTTGTGTGAGTGATTATGGTGGAATACAGTTTGTCTTATGGTTTTAGCGGATTTTATGTAATAAATGAACATTTGAATTATGTGCTGTGTGTTACAACTAGATGCACCACATGAATTTAAATGGTTTGGAGCCTGTGGATGTTGTTGAGTGTTATGTAGATTTAAGCTGCCTGCTGTTTGTTAAAGATGTGTAGGGTACATTGATTTGTTTTGCGTGGAGTAGTCCTATATTTGAGCCTCATATAGCACATATCTGAGTTGTGTTTGCTTTGCAACTCAAGTGTTTATATGCTACTTCAGGACTATCACTATGATGAAGCACATGGTAAAAGGGCAGATTTTTTTTTTTTTTTCTTGCCGGTATTTACTGTGTGTGTATGTGTGTGTGTGTGTGTGTGTGTGGTGTGGTTGTGAAAATTACACTGAGATATCTCACTTGAGAGAGTGCTACTGTCAGCACTATTGTCCCTATTTATAGAAACATTTGCATTATCTCGCTGCGCACGTGTGTAGCAGTCTAACATATCGACTAAGCCTCGGGAAGACAGGGAGAGGAGGAAACAGGAGAGGGATTATATCGGGTTTGCTTTAGCAGAACAACAGTCAGGAGGGGAAAAAAACAGGAATATTGGATGGAGAGGTTGAAGCGATAGAGAGAAATTCAGTCTTCAGTTACCTATTAAAGCTGACTTGATGTGAAAAGGCCTTTCAGGCATTGCAGTAGATATTTGACAGATGTTCTCACTGCTGTTGGGGAGAGTCCTTTACTCAGACTGCGCAGGCTTTTGTAATAGAGAAAAATACACTGTACAGTTCAATTGAGTCATGTTTGCATCAAGAACATGGGTTAAGATAACCTTTTTTTTTACTGCATCTCCACAACGTTACACATTTCCATATTCCTGTGTGTGTGTGATGGTGATTTACATGCAGATATCTACACGTTCTTTATTTACATGACTCGGCCCATGAGGCGTCTTTTATGTCGTTTTATTTTGTGGCTCCCATTGATCTTATAATAATTAGAGTGTTGATAGTAACCACACAAAAACACGCACACACATAATCAATATGGAGAGTGTGTGAGTGTGTGTCAGTTACCTGAAACAAGCATGTAGCAATGTGACATTTTCGTATTACCTCACCAATTTTGCAAGCTGCTAATTGCTGCCTGAACTATCAATTATGAGTCCCTTAGTGTGGCACGTAGAGCTTTTATAGAGTTAATAATAATCTTAGCCTCTTTAATTACATTTTATAGCTATTGATTAAGCGGGATTGCTTGTGTCACAGGTGTAAAGATTTTGTTGCTGTTTATCCACATTATTTTCTTCAAGAAACTCATTTAATCAAAGACTAGGAACCTTAAAAGCAAAATGAAATACCAAGCCAAAATACATTTTGTTAGAAATATTCCAGTAATTTGTCATGTGCACCACTTAAGGTGCAGCTATAACTTACTGTCATCTATTATTTATTGCAATTAATCTATGAATTGGTCCATATAATATCAGAAAACTGCGAAAAATGAGTCCATGAACTCTATAAAGCCTCCAAAAAATGAGCTTAAACAGGATAGTGTAAGTGAAAATGACTGGGATTGTTAACTGTTTTATGTTTTATTATCTTCTGCATCAGTATCATCGCTGTTTGAATGTTTTACTGGCCAGTTAGAGAGAGTCGTGTTCGTGTGGGAGGACTCTTGAGGAGGATTAATCTACAACTTACCAGATGGACCAACACTCAAACACACATGCTGCATACAAATATGATGATAAGACTTCTTCACTTGTACAAAAAAACATCACAGGTCTCCCTGTACAGTTGCTATTAACCACAGAAAATAGCACCCAGGGTGTGAGAGGGAGTTGATGATTGTTAATTAGAGTGAAGCTGGATTTCCTCCAGTTTAGAATAAGTTGTAACATTGGGAGTATCGATGTTTTACCGAGTGTTAAAGAGCTACTCACCTGCATTTTTATTCACTGTGGGGCGTTTGAAGTGTTAAACTTCTCACCTGTGTGCTTCTCTCCCCCGTGTCACCTTGATTTCTATTTTTTTTGTCTCTCGCCTGAATATCTGTGTATCTGATGAAAATGCATCAAGATACACTCAGATACTGGACGTAAATATAGAATATAGAAGCAAATATGATAAAAACCCGGCGCTAATTTCTTCTGCAAATGGTTTCCTGTATTAAGAGTATTCAGAGTTGTGATGCATTTCTGAAAATAAATCTTTAATAGGACAAAAAAAAATTACTTTAACTGTAATGTTTTGGCTCCAAATTCACATTAAAACCCCAGAGTCACCACACTGACCTCAGTCACAAACGTGGTTCATTTCCACAACACACATCGTGTTACAGGACAAACAGCTGCTCTTTATACCCGTCTGTTTATCAAATAAGATCCATATTAATAAATAATCTTGTTTTTATTCTGACATTGGAGACACTCACCCGTCGTGAAATGCTGATTTACACACATTTGACTGAATAGCCGAAGCTGTCGGCTCGTCAGCCACATCGAGTGTGAATAATCAGCAGGTTAATTATATTTCGAGTCATAGAATGAAAATATTGTAGCCGTGTGGATTGACATGTGTTAAATCAGCTGCCTAGATATTCACCGAGTGTTGTCTGCCAGCGGAGCAGTGAATGGATGAAAGTTTTGTCAAGGATGTTGCTTAACGTCCCTTACAAAACAACAAGAAGGAAAAAAAAAAGCCTGACTGTGCAGTTTTATTCGTCGAGTTCACACAAAAAAATTGCTTAAATCAAAATATATTAAAAGGAGCAAATTACGCAAATAAGGTTAAACAGGAACCAGGATGATGAGCCGTGCTCAGGAAATCACTTAAGCATTAAGTTGTTGTTTACGTTTTTAAATAAAATATTGTCGACAAATGGAGAGTAATTATATTTACACTGCATTCATTATTTTTCTGTGTACCCGCTGGCAGCTATTAAAAACATATAAAGAATAACAGCTATTGTCGTAACCTGTGAAACTGAGAATCCAGAAACCACAGAACGTGTTTTTCATCAGGTGCGACTTCATTCAGCTGCATCATCAGAGGTCAAAGTTCAGATCATTTAATTACTGATATGATGTCATAATTAATTAAAGATTATTATCAAAAACAACAACAACAACAAAAACAATCTCTTTAAAGACCACAGAGAAGTTATTCATGCTTTATTCTGTAGAAATGAAATGTTAAATGTTAAATGTCAAATAAACAGCTCACATGACTTTTCTATAAGGAAGTGAATGAGAGTATTTCCCAAAATGTTGAACTAATCCTTTAAAGCCTTGACAAACTCATCCAGAATCCCCCTTTTCTCTGTTATTTAGAAGTTTCATTGCGATATTTCTGACTAAAAATGATGATACTTTTTAACTCCAGTGTTACACAAACACTGGGCAGACATGACACATCACCTTGCGGACACTTACGGAGCCAGTCAACCAAAACGTTGGGCAATCACCTTTACAACTTCCCCATTAGAGTGCCATTCAAATATCCAAACATTATTTAAACTATGTGCAGTGAAGCTACACATTACGACTGCACACAGTGTGTGCTGCCACTGCAACGCTGCAGGAGCTTTTAGTGGAGCTAGAGAATGAAAACATCAGACGCACTAACATATTTGGTTGGTTATTATTCATGCAAACACAGTAATATGTTTACACTGTCAGATAAGAGAGAAAGATAAGTGTTGGAGTGAATTGTATTTGCTGTAGCTCGTCCACTACGAGCTCATCCTATTAGAGACGCAAATGTCTCTCCTGCTCCGACTGTAACACTAACTATCTACTTCTCAGAGGCCTGTTTGATAAACGTTTGATCTCAAGTGACGGTGCAGATTTGTCTAACTTCCCTATGAGCTTTTGTATTTATGTAATGATAACATAAGTTTCTGCAAAAAGAAAAAAAGAAATGAATCTAGTGAAGAGGAAGTCATGAATCCTACAGTGTGACTGCAGAGCACAAGTGTTGATGTGAATGTCTTGATATTGTTTGAAGGTGATGAATCTTTACACTAGAGGTTAAGTTTAAATAAATCATGCTTTTGAGATAGCGCCAGCAGCATGAGCAGCTATGATCTAGTGTTACCTCTCTGCTGCTCGCTCTCACTGCTCTCTACGCTCTGATATTGTCTTTGGTTCAATGACAAGTGTTTAAACATCGTGTTAAACACATGGTCGCTTGCTTTTATTAAAATCAAATGGCAGGCGTCGGTCTGTAATGTATACAGCATTTTAAATCAGAGTCTGGGTTCAGTACAGTTTGCAAGGAAACAGGATTAATGTGTTGAACGGGCTGAGTCATCAGCATATTGCCAACACAGCCGGAAAGAAAGTTGCTGTGACTTATAAATATGACCACACTGTCATGTACAGACACATACACACACCAGAACTATTACATACCATGCAGCTGATTTACATACTGTGTGGTTGTCTACAGTGTGTCCTCACCATATATATATGTATTTCCATGCACATGCAGTATATGTCTGTGGTTTTGTGTTTGTGCCGATGGTGATGTGACGAATCATCACAAGGATGAACATGTCATCACCTCTGTGAGGGTGAAACTGTTGCACATGTTGAAAGATCGCATCAATTATTTGAGGTTTTGCATAAAACGATGAAGTTCTCATAAACAGTGTCAGTCACCTCAGTGTTTCTGGTTATTGACGATATAACCCAGTGAGAAAAGTTAATGTGCTGATGAGTGAAATGTTTTATCGTTAACCGTTTTTAGAGTTTGAATTAACTTTGTAAACACGAACAGGATCGATAGAAAGTCTCCCAGATGTAAACAAGAACATTTTACTTAGTGTTATTTATTGTGTTTCTATGGGAACTGTAATGTAAGAAAGATGTTAATTATTTATTAGCTTGTTGACGTAGGTTCACGGTACAATAGTTTGACTTGTCAAAGCACAGGTGTAAGCAATTATACATAATAATGATGGTTCTGTTCCGATGAAAAGGTCCCACTGATTCTTAAGTTAAAGCTCTGACACTGGAGCTACTATTAATGTTTTTTTGTACATCTAAACATGAAATTAGAAGTGGAAACAGATGCTTCAGGTTCATATGTTGCAGGAACCTGTGAAGAGCTGCTGCAGACAGCAGCCGCACTTAAAGCCAAGGTGTTTCTGTTCTGAGAGTCGAATGACTCAAAAATGCGTCTGAGTTGTGTCCGGTATAAACAAGGCTGTAGTCACAGCTGGCTGCATAGATACACTCAGTCAGCAGCCACATCATACCGACCAAAGGCAGGCACAATTAGAACAAATGATAGCCCACTTAGCCTTCAAAGTGAAGATATAATTTAGCCCCTCTGAAAACAAAACTAGTGGAGTGCAGACAGAGATGTATAGTTTATTGTGTGTTTAGTTTTGTTTATGATCTGTAGTGATCCTGTCACACAAGATGGAAACTCGATGACACAGTGGTTACATTTTTTTTGCCGCCAGAGATCAAAAAAAAAAAAAAAAAAATCCAGAGACTGAGAAGGAAAAATGAAGTTGATGAAATCAGCAACAAATCATAAAACCACATCTGACAACACTTTTAGAAAGTAGCAAGAATAACTGACAGAGCGCTAAGTATGGATTTACTAGTAAACAAAGCTTCATCTGGGATGCATCATATGGTGTTTAAAAACTGTCTCGATTTTCTCACATATTGTGTCGAGTTTATTTCCATTTATCTCAAAGTTAAAGTACATTTTCTGTTTCACTTCAGATGTTTATTTTCAAATCATTGATGAAAATCTGAAACTACAAACCAGTTATTTTTACTGTCTCTACCATTTCCACTGGGGTTCCCCAAGCTTCACTACTGGGACTCCCCAACTTTCTCTCTCTAGACTTTCTCTCCAGTCCTCAGCTCTGAGACCAGCGCTCCACCTCCAGGCTTCATCTGAGCCGAGCGGTTTTCATCTGTTCTTGCTTCTTTTGACATCTCCAGTTGAATGCTTGTCCACTACCTAGCACACAACCTTGACAAGACTGTGCTGCTGTTTTCCTTTTTGGCAGAACCTGTGCAAGTTCTCCACATCAATACTGACAACACTGCAGTGACTCAGATAACAAACAGCTGTGGGAGCTTCAACCACAAAGCAACGATCTGAACCGAATCAGACCGTATCCACAATCATCTTCCCTTCAACATCTCTATCTGCATCTCATCCACGAAAAACTGCAGCCAGAATCGTCCGAAACGTCCGTAAATTGTTCATGTCACATCGTTCCTGCATTGTGCCTGTTGGCTACGTACTTTAAAAACAAAACTCACACTTTCATGCCGTGACCTAGACTTGTGTCCATGCTCTCTCTCCTCTGGTACAATTGTCCAATTATTTATCCCTTTTCCTGCAGTGGCCTTGCAGTCTCCTTTCTCTCCTGTGGAGGAATGACTTTCCCACTTGAGTTACCACTTGAACCTTTACTTCTCTCCCACAACAGCTTAACATCCAAGCTACCGCACAGTCTCTGTCTACGTAATACGTCAGGATTTCCGGAGATTATAATTTTAATCTATTAAAAGTATAATTTTCTGTTGTAATTGGAGAACTATGTATTTAATATGCACTTTTTATATTATATTATTTTCTGTTTTACTATGGGCAGTGCAGCCACTGCAGCCACTTAATGAGTGGCTTTATAAGGATTTATGAATTTCAGGTTATTCTGGTGTTGCACCCATCATAAATGACTCCAAAACAAAAGTATGAGCTACATCACTAAGACGGACACGTCTGGTTGACGTCAGCTCACAAACACGCTCGGTTTGCAATGACACAAGAATGTTGTAATTGGATCGATTATAGATTCATTGATGAGCGCGTGGGTGTAACATTATCTTAGTTAGGAGGAGTTTCTACAGCAAAAAACTAAAGGCTGATGACTTTGATAACACCATAGGCGGTGCTCCTCTGTGCCACCAACACAGCATGTGGTCAAGGTGAATGCAGGAGCCAGAGGAAGAGTTAGAGGACCATTCACTTAACATTGTGTAGCAGATATCAGTGTGTATAGAGGATCTATGCTGAATGATCAACTCATCTTACTGAAATATTTATCTCCAATGTAAGAAACCTCATAATAAGACTTCCATTGGAAATTAATTCTCAAAATATCAATATTTTCTTTTTCTTCTTCTCTTATTATTATTATTATTATTATTATTTTACCCAGAGCAGGTCCTTCACTACCCTGACTTTTCCTTTTCTTTCTTGAAACTGTAGTAAAACTGAGAGGAATACAAAGTAGGGGAAATCCAGCAGAAAAAGATTCTGACTGGAATCAATCCTAACTGGGGGTGAATGTTGTTCCAGAGATGGAAGAGAGTCTTAAACCGCACTGTCTCAGGGAAATTATGTGCATATTTAATTTAAAAATGATCCTAAAAGACTGCAAACCAAATAGCACAGGGGGATACAAGGAACAGTAGAGATATAAATAAACACCATATCTTGAATGCATCATCTGACAGCCCCAGAACAAATTCACCTGCAAAGCATTTTTTTTTTTTTTGCCATTATGTTACTTAAAAATGATTTTCAGCACGATCCGGTGTATTTGTGCTGTCACCACAGTTACCAGAGGATGTGAGAGCAAAGTGAAGTAGGAGGGAATTAAAAACCTGGGTCGTGCATATCCATTATCAGCTCAGTGGTTGGCTGGTGCAACAAAGATATGTGACCAACAAGTGGATTAGAGCAGCAATGTTTATGAGAAAATAATCAGAGATAATGGAATTAACAGAACAGAAACAGAGGGAGAGCGAGAGAGAGAGAGAATTGGACATGACTTCAGGCAATGGGTTCAAACAAGGCAGAGAGAAAAAACAAAAAACAAAAAAATCTCTGCCAAATATGTAGGCAGAGTTTCAGTTTGTCTGTCTTCGCTGTTAGAAAGCTGCAGCTGGGTGCTGTGCCCTTCACAAACAGAGCTGCCATATTTTGTGGAACTTTAGAGGGGGTGGCGGTGTCACACCATGACAGGTTTGTGTGTGTGTGTGTGTGTGTGTGTGTGGATCAACTGTGACTGTTATCATTTCTTGTGTGTGTGTGTCTCTAATTGGCCATGAATGTGTATTCATATGTGTGTGTGTGTGTGTGTGTGAGAGAGAGCTGGCAGAGGTCGTAAGGTAATTGTCCTGTGAAAAAAATGGTTGCCAAATGTGTGTGTGTTTGTGTGTGTGTAGCAGTGCGTAGGAGGGAGGGCTAACCTCTGCCTCCATCTGTCCACGTCTGGCTGTGAACTCATAATCTGGCCTGTGGAGACAAACCCTCTTCACCACTTGCCACCTGCTTCAGAAATACAGGTTAGATTGAGGTTATTACTGTTATGAATCCGCTGGGCGAAGGATGCTCAGATATTAATACGCTGCTTATAATTTCTGGTTTATTTTTAGGGATCTCCCCGACTCTTTACTATTTAAAACGAGGATCTAAACCACTGATATTTTTACATTTTACGTTTTAAACTCGAAGCCTAGCGGATCCTGTCAGTGAGGACATTTTCTGCCGCGTGCAAGAAAACGAAAATGTATGAATTTCTGACACGAGGAGTGTGTGTGTGTGTTTTTTAAATGTACCTTACAGAGAAAGTGTTATGCAGCTGTGTATCTCGCTGCTAACTTTACAACAAGAAAGCAAATTAGTGCATTTCACAAACTGTCACAAATTGCTGCTTTAATGTGACATTTAAAAAGAAGAAAAATGCACAGATTTTTACAGGAGGTGTACATCTTGCAGCAGCCTACTCATACAATGACAGATATTTATACCTATCCACCTAATAACACCATCATATCCTGTTCAGCACAGGCACAATTTTCTACTTGCGGTCCTTGAATCAGTGACGGATTAAGTGTTTTGCTGAAGTGCATATCAGCAGCAGTTGTTAAGTGAATGGAGACCGGTGTCCATTTCACCTCCGTGATTATCGCAGCCTGGATTTCAAACCGGTGATCCCAAAGTGCTGGCTCTTCATGATTTACTGTGAGCTGTAACCACCCGATCATTTAGATGATGAGAGTGAGCAGCTGAATATACTGTATTCTGTGACATTAACCTTTAAGATTATATTAGGGCTGACACATTCTCAGGTCCATCATTATATGTAAAAATTTAAGATCTTCTTGGTAGCTGGGTGTTAGAATATATTTTATAATCCTTCTTTCCCTGCGGCTCTTCACTTTACTTCATCTTTCTGTAATATTTTCACCCCATTCTTCCTCTGTCTCCTCCGCCTACATCAGCCATTGTTACTGATATCATCATAATGATACCACACGGTGGCAAATTAACAACCGAAGAGGAGAAGTTGTCACAGGGAATGTTACAAGAGCTTACAGCATTGCTCTCCGTGCTCAGCGCTGTGCCAATATGATCCCTGCATGCGCAGCAGAAGAGATGAAGGGTACGCAAACACATTGAACCAAATCTTCCCAGGATGCACCAGGATTGGCTCAATTCAACTCATCTCTTCGGGAGAAAGAGAAGGTGCCAGTGCCCAGACAGGAAAGTGTGTTTCTGACCTGATAATGTGGGTGAAAGTGGTAATTTCTTTCCACACAGCTTTCATTAGAGAGCCTCTTAAGGTTATGACTTGTAGTCATAAATCGGTGAATAGGAACTAGATGAAAGGCGTTAAAGATTAACAAGACAAGGGCTGCGCAGGTCAATTAGGGTAAAATAAAGCAGACAGGAAGTGAATAAAAAAGGGAGTCAATGAATGTGAGAGATATCTCTGTGAATGTTGAAAGATATTATTCATGGTGTCGTTTCAAAGAAAAATATTCACCGTTAAGAACAACAACCTGAGTGTTAATTTTACATTCTTCCTCACCGACCTTCTTCTACACAGATGAAATCATGTCCCAAAGCAGTCGAACTGAACTTTATCCTTTTATTTTGGAAATAAAAAGTGAAAAGACAAAGACTCAGGTTGGAGTTTATAAAGTGAGGTGAGCACTGATGACAGAGAAATGTTCAAAGTGCTTTTAGTACAAATAAAAAAAAAAACTGATCTAAAATGACTCTCAAGCCCTTTTTCTGTGTCAACAAGTTTTACTTGGCATTCATTCTTTCCTGTGACGCTCGCCTCTTCCAGCCCTCTCTCCATCCTCTCCTTCCCCCTCCTCCTCCTCCTCCTCCTCCTCCTCCTCCTCCTCCCGCTACTCCTCCTCTTTTCAGGCTTTGTTGTGCTTTATTTTTCCTCTCCTCCCTTGTTTTTGGGGTCGCTCTCTGTGATGTTAGGGTGGCGAATGCCTGCGAGCACACTCGGTTCCTTGGCAAATAAAAGGTGGTGGTGGTGGTGGAGGTGGGGGGTGGGGAGGGGGGTGCGCGGTTGCCAATCAAGGCCTACTCCTTCTCTTTATTCCTTCGGGGTTTGTCTCAGGAACAGCTCTCCGAAGCAAAACTCAAACAGAGGGAATGAATAATTAGCCACCCAATTTTTTTTTTTTTTTTTTTTGCTTGAATCGGGAACTAGGTCGCTGGCTGACACATGTCTCAATGGGGAACAACTTCGCTGAAAGAGGGAGACCTATGGAGGTTATAAGAGCCCCCTGAAGGAATGCTGCTTCACCTACTGAGAGGGGACACAGAGTCACAGAGAGGCACAGAGAAGACGCAAGCATTTGACTTTTTTTCCTGTCTGGCTTTGGCTGGTGAAAAAGTGAGTCACATGTGGAAAGCGGCAATTCCATGATAGCAAAAAAAAAAAAAAAGAAAAGAAAGAAAACATGGAGCAAGAAAAGGAGGGGAGGAGGGGCGGGAAGAGTGAGAAAAAGAAAAGGAGGGAGGGGAAGGACAAGGGAGAGATACATGTAGTGAGAGGGAGAAAGGGAGGAGGGGTGTGTGTGTGTGTGTGTGTGTGTGTGTGTGTGTGTGAGTGTGTGTGTGATGGGAATTCATGCTTCAAAAAGAAGAAAAGAAGCGGTTTGTTTGGAGGGAGAGGAGGAGAACATCTGCGATTTCTCTTTGGGGCACTTAGATATGCAGTCGGTGTGGTGTTCTGCACATGTTTCTTTTATTTTTCTGATTTGCCTTCCTGCCAACAAAAACAACACTTATTTTGAAATTTCAATCACTTAACACTTCCTGTTAACATATCTCATATCTGCATCTGTTTTTAATTATGATTCAGGAATAGTGGACAAAATAGCTCCAAAAAACTCACAGTGCAAACATTAAAAAAAGTTGTGTGCCCGTGAGAGGAAAAGAGCTCTTTTTTTTTTTTTTCCTCCTAAGACTTTGCCTTCAACAAACATGGGGCAGTTACACACGAAGAGGGGAGGAAAAGTTAGCGAGGAAACAAGGGATGAAGGACGCAGACTCCTAAGTGAGGAAAAAATTGCCTCAGTCATGTTTACTTGTCTGTAAATTTGTGGGGAAGGACGAAGAATCTCTGATTACCTTCCCTCCTCCTCCTTCTCTCCACCCCTTGTGGGCTGTCAGGGCGTGGCCTGTGACCTCCTGACCCTTAACCGTGTGTGTGTGTGTTTGTGTGTGTGTGTGTGTGTGTGAGAGAGAGAGAGAAAGAGACTTAGAGTTAAAGAGAGAGAGAGGGATGAGATGGTAGGGGTGAAGTTTCCCAGCTGCACAGAGAAGGGGGTGGGGGTGTACGTTTTTTCCTTCGCAAGCGTTGAGTTTTGAAAGAAAAGCCACAAAATGAAAGAATGAGAGCTTTGTGTGCTTTCGTGTGTGTTGGAGAGACAGAACGAGATGGAGAGAGAGAGAGAGAGAGAGAGGAAAGGAGAGCAGAGGATGAAGGCAAAAAGGAACGAGGTTGTGAGGGGGAAGTTTGGAAGACTGCAACTGTGAAAATGTGGGAAACAAAGTTGAGGGGTGGGGCAAAATGTGCGACGGAGGGTGGAGGCTTGAACGAGGAAGGGAGGGGAAACGAAAGACAAAGTATGACACTTCTGTTTTGCGTTCGAGAAGATTAACAATCTAGTGCTTGTACAGAATATGGGTTTAGAGGAATCCCTAAATACAAATAAGTCTGTTTACATATTTCTCTTCTTTATTTTTCTTTACAAAGACAGCAATGCTTCAAGTGCTGTGACTGAAATATAACAGGCCTTTATGAGATGATTTGAAAGCACAATAAGCGGGGAATTGTTCTTCATACAACAATAACTCAGCTCTGTCTTTGATATGTCTGTATGCACGGAGAATTAATGTCATATGTATGTACCTTGATGTATATAAATATGTATGAATAATGAACTGCAGTGAAGAGTAAAGACAGTAGAACAAATCATTGGTTTGCTCCTGTGCAGCCTGCAGGACTTGTAGTGTTGAAGCAGCCAGAGAAAATCATTACAGATTCCTCACACCCTGGACACAACCTTTTTCAACTCCTTCCTTCCCTCCGGCAGATGCCACAGAACGCTGTGTACCACACTGTACATTACATTACACACCCTCACGTCTACAAATACTCATACACTGCAGTTTTGTCCCCATAAGTGACGGATGTTATTGTTGTTTGCGTCACCGCTCGCACTTCCACTTTATCTGTATTGCTTGTAGTTTATATAATCTGTATATCGCTGGCATCCTGTGCATCGTGTCTGTACACAAAGTTACCTCCTTTTTTTTTTCGTGCGCATTAATGCACTTGACCAATAAATCTGATCGTGATTGTGGTTCTTATATTAACGTAGCCTGAGGCTGACAATTTAGCAGCTGCGATACACTTGCATTTTACATTTCCATTCCAAGTACAAGTGCATTTTAGTTATTTATCTGACACTCTTGCACACAATAACCTATGTTCAATAAAAAAACCCTTTAAAAGCATTTGACAGAGATGAGTTTAAAACAACAAAGAACCCTGATGGTTTTCTGTGATCACAGTAAAATAATGTTAGAAAACTTATTATTTGGTGTTTTTCAGTATTAATTAAAGATGCACTTTTAAAAAAAAAAAAATATTGCTTTTAGCAATTAACCACTGTGGCAAAAAACCCCAAAAAACAGAAGAATACTTTAAGCTTAAAAACAAGAACAAAGCACATGTTCGCTCTAAGTAAAAATAAACCTCCTCCACATCTTATTTTCAGTCTCACAGTTCACATTTGGTTTATTTTGCTTGTGGACATAAGAATTGTGATGCATGGACTAAAGCCAAATTTCTTTACCTTCAACAATGGTTTAAAAAATGAAGCTGTATATATGTGTGTTTTTAAGTAAATGATGGAGGATTAGATGAAATGAATACTATTGTTGTCTGCTTCTTGAAGACGAGCCAGCTGCCTTGATATCTGCATTTTTGAGGCCTCGCAGCTTCGCATCAAGTGACTACAACGGCCAAATTGATTTTTTCCCCTGGCATTTTTATCACCAGCATAGAAATGCTGATTTTGTTGCAGTATCCACACAATCGATGTCTCCACAATAGACCTGCAATTCTCTCTATAGGGGCTACAGCTGTTTGTTAAAACAATCAGCAATTATAAAAATGAGGTTTTTTGGATGCAGAGAGCCTCCACACGTTGACTCATAGCCTCTGCTGTCCGCCAGGAACGTCTGCAGTCACATTTTTTCACTTAAAGCAGTAAAAGGCCGTACTTACACACAGTATAGTCAATCAAATTGTAGTTGTTTGTTTTATTCTGTGAACTTTTACTTGGAATTAAAATCACTGCTTGGCGATGCCAGTGAAATAAATTCCCATACTTGTTTTTTCCTTTTTCTTTTTTTAAATCAGTTTGAATCTTTTTCATCCTGTGACCACAGATCTGGCTCAACCGGTAGAGGTCTGAGGAGCTGAAGTCATAAAAACTGAGATAATGAGATGTTGTGAAGCCAATATCAGATCATAGCTGAGACATTTCCACACAGCCCTGTAAGAAAAAAAAAAGAAAAAAAGAGGCATTTTGATTTGGAACTGCATTACACTGATTGTTATATTCATAACGTCATCATCGAATTGTTTTGCTTTTCTTCTTTTTTCTTCTTCTGTTTTGTCAGACAATGGAACAACTATGAACAACACTCACTTCTGAATCATTTCCGTTTCCTGATGTTATAACCACAGCATCATCTGACAAAATAAACACAAACACACAAAAGAAAGACAACAGCTGTACTTTGTTTTAACATCATCACTCAGAGACAAAGTTAGAAGCTCATATGAGAGGAAAACTAAGTCTTGTTTGGTTTGTAAAGAAAGATGCCAGACTACAGGATATAGTGTTGTTTTTGTTTACATGTTTGCCTCTGAGATGTTAAAGATAAATACACTCGCAGGTGAACTGGTGAAACTGTTCTTTGAGAGATGAGACTTGACTGAAACATGTGTCGTCACCAGTTTGGGGACTGACAGAAACTCGCCAGACGCTGCCATGAATGAACTACTTCTGAGTCTGTCTGTCTGGAAAATGATGAGAGCTTTCCATCTATCCCTCATCTTTGAGAGAGAGAGAGAGAGAGAGGTTTGCCGTCAGTCTCCCTCTCTCCTCTCCCCTCTAGTGGCAGTTAGGAAGCCCTGTGGAGTCCCCGCTAAGCCTCTCAATAGCTGCCCGGCCTCCCACCTCGAGGCCCATTCACTTCTAATGAGGTGCTCAAGTGTCTGTGGCTTAACATGAGGGTCAACACCACAGAAATGGGCCCTTTTACACCATTAGCTCCTGCCGCTCTGGCTAATGCTAAAGTGATTACTGATATCATGCTCTTATACTTTAATCTGTTTAGCGTCTCACTTTTAATGTGCATCAGTTAAAATGTTTGTCATCGTGTATATTATATATACATATTTATCACCTGACATGATCCTCACATGATGTTATAGTTACGAGATCCAGAATACTTCAGTATATGCTGAAGTCTCAAGTGGCTCTTTAAAGCCAAGAAGGTAAACTACTTTCCTTTACTGTAGTGATGCTGCAAGCTGTTTGACACTTTGACAGCTGCAGGTACAGGCTGAATGAATGGGCATCAAAGGAAGCATCGCTTCACTCCACCTGAACAACTATCAAGGTCCCGAACAGACCTCACACGCTTGAGACGATCATTGCAGACAACAAACAAAAGCCACTTTAGTCTCAGTCGCTCTCTTGTTGCCCACTTCACAAACACTTCCTCTGTCAGAACGATGAGTCACAGACATTGTTTTTGAGTATCTGTCAATAAACACCACTGACGTAGAGCTTTAGTGTGAACCGAGGACAGGCTGTGTGGTTATACTGAAAGAGAATATGACGCCAATACTTCTTCCTCGAGTTAGATATAATTTCACTATGACCAGGCACAGGAAGAGCTCAGTGACAAAGTTGTTGACAAGTGAAAAAAACAACTAAAAGGTTTAACTGAAATGAGGAGGAGGTGGAGTGTGTTTCAGGAGGTGTGAAGTGAGAAGTTTTAAGTTTTTTTCCCCCCTTTTTCATGTCATTTGTGATGACTGCTTTGTTTTCAATTCAGTCCAACTCACTTGTCTTTCTTTCTTTCTTTTTTCTTGCCGCACAGTTCAAGCAGTTGTGTGTGCATTAATCTTCATATGTTAATGTTTTCAAAACCTAAAGAAAAAAAGATGTTCTGTCTTTCCTGCTGATGTTCTGGTTGTTGTCCTCTTCATAATCCTCCACCAAAAATTTAGTGCAAAAAAAAAAAAAAAATTAAAACAAATTCCAGAAAGCTGGCAAAGGACAAAGCAGATTAATGTGTTTTCCATCCAATACTGTTACGCAAGTATTTGGAGTTTGTGCATTGAAATAAAATTTTAGGTTTTTGGCATCTCTGCTCTGGTTTTTATACAAAATAAAGAAAAAAGTTTACGTATCGATGAAAATGAACTTTTCTAGGTTTAAAAGTCTCCTGTGAATCTCTCTTCTCTTTCTTTCTGCACTCACTTCATTTAATCCCCTTATGGCCCATTTAAAGTATATCTGATAATAACATCCATCCACTGTCACATGATTTTATTCAGATGAAGCACAAAAGCATAAAATCCAGGTATTAAAGTGCCTGAGATTCACGGATGATGCCGTCGTGTCAGACCACCACTAGAGTTACTCTGTAACATCTGTTTATATAAATAGTGAAACTATAAATACAAATACATTCTCACCACATTCTGCTACGTCAACAGAAATAAACAGTTGTTGTCTGTGTTCATTCTGTGTTCACGCCAGATTAAATATGAGAGGAAACGGCGACTGCTGAGGAGAAATGTTGAAAAGATGATAGTTGGATCGTTTATTCAAGCTGTAGTTTGAGACCCACACAACTTGAAATGTCAAGGGAATACACATTATTATGATAATGCAGCAGGATAATAATTGTGTTATTTGTTAAAGGTTACATCGTCGGCTTACAAACTCAATAACTGAGATATAAACACATTTGGCTTTGAATAAACAGTTCTTCTTTGAGGAAGATGCTTCAGAAGAAATGTAACGCAAAGACTGGTGCTTCACTTCATTTTTTTTTTTTTTTTTTTTTTTTTTACTTTTAATTCTGTGCTGAAATTCAAGAGTCTAATTGTGATTATATGAGACCACAGAGACAAATTGTGTTTTCATGACAGTGTGTGCAAAACAATTCAGACACCACGTCCCATTCATTTATTTATTTCCCACCGACTTATGGGAAAACACTTGGCACTTAGCACTTAGCATCCATCCATCCTCAGCATGCCAAACATCAAAAGATTTGTGTGAGTGTGTGTTGGTTTTGAATGAGCTAAGTGACTTTCAAATTACGTAAGAGTGTAGATAATTCTTTTGGCGTTTCTCTGCACAGTTGGCTCTTTTTTGATTGTCAGGTTTTGGAGAGAGGCCAACGAAGAACACACATGTACAGCAACATACGCAGACACACTTTCTTTTTATTTCCTGTTCAACATCACACAGAGCCTGTTTTTTATCCTCCGTAGTCGTCTTTCCATCTCTTTTCTCGCCAATTTGTCTCTTTTTCTCCTTTTTCCACACTAACTTTACCCTCTTATTCCTCCCTGTGACTCTCCTCTACACTAGCACGAGGTGATATTAGAGAATAATCTCATTTTGCTCTTAATGTTGGTATAATAGCTCTAGCTAGATCCTCTCCAGTGACTCTAATTACACCATTGACTCTACATTAATACCGTAAATATCTTGTAAATTATAAATTAAACTGTCAACATGCCCTTACTAATGACAATTTCTGGAATCACACGCAGTAATCACTTCAAATCAGCACTGATCTGAGTGGTGCGAGGCTAAGTAAAGGAGCTTATGTGTCATTTTGTGTTTACTAAATGAAAAATAAATGAAAAATATTTTCTGTTTTTTTTTTGCAAAAACACATAGAGAAGAAAAAATTGCTTTTAAGCTCTGAAAAAGTGCAACACCACAAATTAAATTTGAACACAGGCCTAGAGGAATACATGTGCTGCTTGTCTTGTTGACTTGATGAGAAAATTTGAGCTGTAAGCGACTGGTGTTTTTTTGTGTTTGCATGGTGGTGCAACATTGTGCATGTGGTGAGTCCTCTTTGTTGTTCAATTATTTATTTTCCCCTCTGTTTCCTGCGCGGCCGTGATGATTCCCCCCCTCTGGAGTGTGTAAAATGTGCAGCTTTGTCTGTGAAATAGATCCCAGTTTGCACATAAAGAGACTGACCCCTCGGAGAATTACACCTACTGGTCACTTTATACCTCCGTCTCTCTGCTGCTGCTTTCTTCTCTATCTCCTGTTAATCTTACTGTTTTACACAAGCAGACACATAAACAGTAACACTCACACTTTATGTTTTCACTTCGTGTTTGCACCTCTCTGTCCTCCTCCTCCTCTCTTCAGTACTCACACCAGGTCTCTGCTGGAAACAGTGTCGCGCTGTGTAGCAACAATAGCAGAACCCATGTGAATAAACCACAATCTGCGATACACAAACTTGTGACATGATATATTCTGCGCATATGTCTGCACATTCTGATTTATTCTGCAAACCTCAGCTGCACCCACAGCGACATGTAAGCCAGTTTTTTCTACAACACATGCTCTCAAAGTTCCTGTTTTTGCTTTATTCATTTCTTTCAAAAAAAAAAAAAAAAGTCAAATTCCCCCATCATCAGAGCCAGTGATAGAAAACAAAAGTTCTGTAAATCCGGTGTGCAAAGGAGTAATGAAGGGGAAGTTGTGTAAGGGAATATGGAGAGCTGCTGTGTTGACATGGCCTGGGTCGCTGCCAGCCACCCATTCTTACCCTCCACTTTGACCTCAGCTAAGGAGAGGTGGGGCTTCTCTGGCTGCAACTCGACTCCGCTGGTCCAAGTGTTGCTGTCAGGGGAAAGACACGAACGAAAACACGTAGATAAACGGAATCAAAAAAATGTGAACAGTTACTTAGCAAACGATTATCTGGGATATATTGTAGTTTCTTTTGAGAGCTTGTGTTTATATAAATACGTACACTCATGGCACAACTCTCACACCCTTTTCTTGCATTTCTGCCTGACTCACTCCCACAACTATGCAAGCAACTCCATCTCAGTCACCTAATTGATTCCAGATTTCCCCCTCATCCCTTCACTCTCCCTGCATCTCCTCCTCCTCCTCCTCTTTGCTGTCACTGCTGCCCCTCGTTCTGTCCAACTTTCTGGGCTCTCTGGGTCTCAGTGCCTGCCATGTGTTCATTCAACTCATTTACCGCGGCATATATGTTCTCATATACACATATATGATTGTTCCTTTTTTGTTGTTTTCGTTGGTTTCGTTCCATTAACATCATGTTTCTCTACAGGCTGGCTCACTTGTTCTTAAACCTTTTAACAGAATTCTGTCTTTATTGAAATGTGATTGCCATCATTATATGAGATGACTCAATAAGAAAGTTACAAGTTCACATTTTGACGCCTGAAGTCTTTACAGTTGAATGAGCGCTAGATGGATTTGAGTGCACTGCCAGCTTTTGTGACTGTAACCAGAAGTTGTAAATCTAACCTGCTGACACAAAAAGCGATAGGAGTCATTGTGCTTCTAGTTTAAAGGTTGTAAAACTCTGCTCTCCGTTTGGTTAAAAAAGCAGACAGTTTCCTGTTTACTGTCCTCTGAATATTGCAAAGTGTTGGCGACGTGTTTAGACGCATGGCAGACTCAGCTCTGTGTGTAGAGTCGAGAGGTGTCGCTGAAAAATTTAGGAAATGGTGTCACTAGAGCATGAGAACGCGTGGGCGAGTGTCACATGGATGCGGGCGGAGGGTTGCAGGGTGTTTGCTGTTAAATGATCTGATGAGGTGAGAAGGTCTGTCCTGTCCGTCTTCTTTTTTGTTCTGTGGGTAAAATAAAAATTTAATGTGGAAAACTGTAATATGACCATAATTATGACCCACGAGCTCAGAAATTCATGCTGTGTGTTCCAACAAGGATATTACATCTTTACAATGAGTCAGTTAAGACTGTGATTGCCGACATGGTTGTGGAGGAGAATTATAAGCTCACACACATCGGTATTCACAATGTAAACTGTCTGGCCAATGATTGTGTAAATACACAGTATTTACATACAGCTGAGATAAAAGGTGCAGTCAGATCTCATGTCCTGATACTAGTGTTAGTTGTAGTTGCGGTAGTAATTGACTTCAGCTGAACCTGTAACGTTGCTTGACGTGCTTGTGAATGAAATCAGAAATAAAAACATAAACTCAGGAGTAATAACAGACCACCTGGGTCTGTAGCACAGTTGTTTTCATGCACCACAGAGACAAAATCATACACATAGTTTTTTTTTTCTTCTTCTTTTTCTAAAATTCCTTTTCAGCCATAAAAGTGTGGGCTCAAGCAAAGTATTAACTGATATTATGTAAGACAGTCGTGCTGCTTCGAACTGATGCTCAAGACAAACTGACGGAGCTGAAGAAATGTGATGGGTACATATGGAAGCTGCTTTGATGTTTTAATTGTTCAAGTATAAGTGAAGCTGATGGAAGTAGACAGTAATAAGTTCCATGGACATGTAACGTCTGATGACAAACAAGTTTGTTTTTCCTACACAGATGTTGAGAACATTCATACTCTGTTATGGAAGCAATTACTGAGCAATGAAACCTGATAAGCTTGAGTACAGTTTGGATTTAATCAACAATGGGAATGGAAACGGTTTGTAACACAGGAAAAGTCCAGAATTTGAAATCTCCTCTTATGGTAACGCAGCAGGTTTGTGTTTTAGCTTAATTAGCACTTGGTGTTGACTAGTTCTGTCCTATTTTTTTTTAGGGATGGGATTTGGTTATGAATTAGGCAGCACATCACTCAGCGGATAGTCATCTGTGTCATGACAGTGGGTAAAAATAGGTGTTGACCTGATGATGCAAAGATTTGTAAAAGACAGGAGCTGTGTCAGATCTTCTTCTCTACACTTTCACTAAGCTTCACGTGAAGACGAATGATACAACTTTAAGTGATGATTAAGTTTGTGTAAGCGATGAGTAACTGATTTTATGATCTACAATCCTCAGGAACTATGAATAATCTGACTTGCTCATGTTTACCTGCCACACCTCAAACTTGAACTCCAGCCAAACTAGGAGCAGGTTTGTCCAGTGGAAATAAAATTAAAGTACTGTTCCTGAATAATAAAAAGCACCTTGGAGACATTTTCATAAACATCCTGCTTCCAGTAAAACTTCCTAAACTTCCCGGCAAGTGGACCACACTATAAAGGTGTGTTTGTTCTTCTTCTTTTCATGAATGAACCTAAGATATCCATACTGTACATTCCCTATTTCCTGGTCCAACTCCGACTCGGTGCCAAGGTAATACACTGTATTATTGCTGCTCTAACAGCCTGTACTGAGATAGTACACTGTTATTATTTTATATGTGAGAAACCCCTCCCAGGCTTCTTCTATCTCTTTATTCCTTTTGTTAATCTAAAGTATATGTGAGTGTTAAATGAAAAATTGGCCGTGTTAGAAGTTTGCTTATTACAGACAAACCAACAGCTTCATATCACACTGTTCTTGTGGGAATTTCCCCTTTTATATTTGAGTCATGAGATACAAAAAGTCTGAATTATGAAGCAGTCACAGTTGACTACTGTTTAAATGTGCTTTGTTTAAATAACATTTGTACTGAACTTGTAGCATTAAATCAAAATTATATCTCTCCAAAGTTTGATAGTATCATTAATCAATATCAATGACTCAACAGTTATTTTGCTTTTGTGCTGATTCAAAACTCGCTGCCCGGTTTGTTCCCGTCAGCTTTTATAGACCTTTTTTTTCTTCTTTTTTTTATTTCTTTATGTACAATGTTTTTAGACCTCATTCAGCTTCTCAGCTTGTTAATAAACCACAAATACTCATGTCGGTTTCACTCTCGGGTAAAGTGTAAAAACGTGAGTTTTACATGACACCGACACATTTACAGTCACGTGTCACACATCTGTAATTTTATTCCACAGCACTAAAAATAACAGTGCATTATACAACCAGGTTCAAGTGAATTTTTAGTGTCTCAAGTGTTTTTTTCATCAGCGTGATTTTAAATTAACCCAAATTGCTACGATTTAATTCCTAAATGGCTGAAAAACTATTGAACTGACAGGAATGAATCTGAGTTTGACTGAAAATATCAAGATCACAACATAAAATCTGCTCATCCTTTTCACATCAGTAGACACACACACGCAAGCATATTGGGAAACAGACTGTATCGTCATTATCATCATTAATCTTAACGTTCTTATTCCTTTTTTCCTTGTCTGCCCTGTTTTCTTTGTCTTTCTCTTTGTGCAGACGTGTAACCAATTCTCCCAGTGTCTGATAATAAAAGCATATAAGAATACTGAAGCATCCCTGCGTGTTCACACACACACACACACACACACAGCAAACAGAGATCAACCTCTGTTCAGACATGCAGCGGGGCAGCTAATTAGTAAAACGGCACTGCCGTTTTGTGTGAAATCACGCACACATTCACACAATGATGCATAGTGCACCTACACAGTTCCCGGTCAGAGCTCATAGCCCGAACACTGCAGAGACACCACTGGACGCCAAGTCTGCTGCTTCTATTGATTCAGGACAAACGAACAAATGAGGGAGAGAGACAGGGGAGAGATAGAGGGAGAGGAGGAAGGAAATGTGTGGAGAGGTGTCATTGTGTGCGAGACAGAGCATTGTCACACCTCTACTCCCGCCTTGTCTCCCCTCTCAGATCAATACCATCTTTGTGTTTGTTAGCACAGAGCTCGAGTGGTCGCTCCCCCTAGTGGCGTGAGACCGGCACAGTCGGGAGAGAATGAGTTGAAAGACACACGAGAGAAAGAGGAAGACACAGAGCACAGAGAAACAGATAGAGGTAGAAAGACGGGGTTAGACACAGAGGATGGCAGAGAGAGAGAGAGTGGTAGTCGCGACCCAGTTCCATCACTGCTTGTTTGTGTTTTGGGTGGCGCAGTAGTTAAGAGCATTGTGGCACTGCGATGGGGGAAGGAAGGTTGTGTGAAATAAACATGCATCTGTAAGGACATTACCTCACTGTACACACTCACACTCACACTCATACAGATACGCATGCAAAGCCAGGAACAGAGCGCACATATGCACTGAGGCACTTTGGGAACAACTATTGACACATGCTGCATACAAGAACACACACAGGTCATCATTATTCTCATCCTGATACCTGTTTTTCTCTCACGCTGATATGTTGATGGATTTGTGGCAAACATTCCTGCACAAATACGCTGCATTCATGCACATCATCGTCTCTGTTTCCCTCCTTATTGTCTCTTTTACTGGAATCAAACATAACTTTTTATGACATAAAAATAAATTTGACATGGATCTGCCCCCTTCCTCTTCTTCTTCCTCTACTTGTTTATTTTTTATTTTCATTTCTATTTTTTTTTTTTTTTAAAGATCTGGTTATTTATCATTGAATCCCAAAATGATGAGCCTTCAGTTTAATCTAATTGAGACTGAGGTTGATTACATCCAGTTCCTTTAAAATCTTTCAGGCATGATGCAGTTCCCTGTAGCTCAGGCTGCAATGAATGATGGATCATGATGCTTTAAAGCCCTATTGCACTTAGCTGTGCATTTAGTGTCTCCAGCACGCTTCTCCCTTGGGCCATCTGTGTTCCTCGTCTGATTAACAGGCAGTAAAAACTCACATCGTGGTGGTTACTGACTGACTGTTGGTGAAATGACAGTTTCATGGTGTATATGCTTCTCACGTCCCTACAGGGTATCGCCGCTTTAATATATCAGATCATTGTTTTATTTCACACTCCGTTTTCTATATTTATAATGTCTGCGTGTGGCTGTGTGAGCATGCTGTTGCGGATGCCTGACCTTGTTTACTTGCAAGAGCGATTTGTCACCCCTTGTGTTGATATGGTGCAGTGAGCTGGCTCTTTGACAACTACAGTATAAACAGGAGCATCCAAGGTAGACTGTGTTTTTTTCTGGTATCTATGTATGTTACTGTTACCACTATTGGGATTTGAAAAAAAAAAAAAAAAAAAAAATGTTGGACCTACAACATCAGGCAGGATTTACGTGAGCAAATGTGTAAAAGTTTCCTTCCACGAGTCGTCTCGTGGGGGCGTGTGCGGTTCCGTATTGTCAACTTTTGGATGGAAGTGGTGGGAGGATGTGAGGTCAAGGAGTCAGTGACACAGTTTGGGAGAGATGGGGGTCAGGAGTCTACCGTGGAGCTGGTCTTGAGGAGAAGAAAATGAAGAGGGGTTTTGGAGGACTGGCAGAGTGAGAGGTGGGGGGGGGAGGAGGAAAAAAATGTTTTTTTTTTTTTTTTAAGGGAAGGAGTGAGAGAGGGAGCGAGAGGGAGATATGGAGACAGTGAGAGCTAATGAGCTGGATTTGCTGGAGACTTGGCATTCTGCTCATGGTGCTCACTCAATCTCTCTCTCTCCGCTGTAGAAGAGCTGGCTAGAGCGAGCTTCCTGTCTGAGCCCTGAAGCAGGAGTAAATGAGGGGCGGGTGGGCGGGTGGGTGGTGGATGGGAGGTGGGGGACTGGGAAGGGGGAGGTGGTGGAGGTGGAGGGGTGTTGGAAGCAATAGAACAGAGGAAGGAGGAGGGTGAGGGCGGGAGGGACCAGTGTTGAAATTGAATGCCAGGGCGCCATGTTCTCATCGCCAGCGTTTCCATGGTTACAGGGTAATTCTGGCGAGTAAGGAAATTTCATTCACTGTGGTATGAAGAAGAAGAAGAAGAAGAGAAGAAAGAGAAGAAGAAGAAGAAACAGGAGGGAAATATCAAAAAAGAAACCAAGGAAGAGAAAGGAATAAAAAAAAAAAAAAAAAAAACAATCAGGGAAGAGAAATCAGAGGAGAATGAGGATGAAAGAGAAAACCTCTAGTTGGGTTTATGCCACCCATCCCCCAGGCGATCTGCCTCTGTCTCTCTCTCTCTCTCTCTCTCTTTTTTTTTTCTTGTGAATTTCTGTGATGCTTGGTTTGTTTGCCACCACCCTATAAGCAAACACAACACCCACCCACAATCCTCCAGTTCTTCCAGCAGCCCTGCAGGTATATGGCAAAGAACAAAGAGAAACACTGTTAAGTGGCCGCTGTGTGTGTGTGCGCGCGCGTGTTTTTTTTTTTGGAAGGAGGGCAATGGGGGTTGGTTCTGGGGTGTATAAGGTCGGAGGGGTTAAAGGAAAATCTGGAGGGTAGACGAGATGTTTCACTACGTGTTTGACACAGACGTGAACTGGCTGTTGACATGTCAGAGTAAAGCAAAGTGCATCTGATTTTCTTAAATTTTAAAAGGAGGGAAAAAAACAAGAACGTCGGGCTGAAAAGTCTGTGTACATGTACAAACCTGAGCACACAAGCATGTGTGTCAGCCTGCGAAGATACAGCCGCACTCTCACTCTCCAGCTAACTGGCCTTGACAACTGCATGGGGTTTGACTGGGATGTCGCTGCAGCCAACCTGACAGCTGTACAGCCAAGCATCCCCTGCACACACACACACACACACACACACACACTCACACACACACACACACACACACAAACATGCACTCATGAACCCAACGTCAAGTGTAATTTCTGATATAATGTCCAGGTTCTCTCATCATCGTCTGTCTTGACAGAATGAGCCATAAACACATGATGTTGAATCATGTGATGTTTATTATTTTCAACCTGGTGTGTGCAGATGTTTTGCTTTTATTGTAGATATAATAAAAATGTTCATTATTGATACTAAAATATTATTATTTAGAATTTCATGATCATCTTTTTTTTTTTTTTTACTTTCAGTGGCGGAGGAAGGACTTTGGGAATGTGGGCTGTCCTACGAGTGCAGGACTCTTCTGTTCAAGGCCATACACAACCTGCTGGAAAGGTAACAAAAAACAAAAAAACACTACATGAACATCACAGTGACGACAGTCAGAGTGTGAAAGACAAACACAGAATATAAAACCATTTTTAAATGAAGAATATAGCAAGTTTGTGAGCAAATACGTTTACTTGAGTATAATTTTATACTACATTATACTTTAGAAAACTATTAGACAGATTTAATTAAAGCACAGATTAAAATTTCACATGAAATATAAAGCATCATTATAGCATCTTATATTAAACTGTCCAACAGTAGATTAAAAAAAAAAAACTACATCATGAAGGCTCCAGTGATGCAATAATATATTAATAATTCACTTTAACTTCAAACAAAGTTCAAACTTTTAACACATTTTCTTGTTAATGTTTTGAAACTTTTATTTAAGTCTTTTCTTCTCGCTGCAGCGGTTCAGAGTATTTGTTGATACCACTTTTACTTTAGTAAATAATTTGAATATTTCATCCACTTTGACTAGAAAGTGGTCAAAAAGATTAAATATAATAATTAAATATGTTCTGTTTCTGATTTATATCATGTTTCCACTGTTTGATCTGTTTGTTTGAATTTAATCAGAGAGTATGAACGCTGTAGAGAACTGAGTTTCTGTGATGGATTACACATCAGACCCCTGACGCCAGTTAAAGTGCACCCACATGCATTAACCAGGATACTATAATAAATTTATATTGCACTTTTCTGTATAGTCTTTTAAAAAACAAACAAACAAATTAAATTAAATTAAACGAAGCAAAATTAATCTATGTAACATTTAACAGTTATTTCAAGTACCACTGCAAATGTAACTTTCGTCTTCCTCTAAATCATTTTTTTGATTTCATACAAAAAAAAAACAAACAAAAGAAGTTGAAGTCTGAATTGATAAACAGCTTCCGTTTTCATGCAGAAGCTTCAACTTAATGAAATTATAAACCTGAGTGCTGAATCATTTGCTCAAGTACCCAAAGCTCTCCTTCTCTGAGTCAGAGCCATCTGTTAAATGAAGCAGCACATATTTGCTCTCTATTAAGTTAAGCATCAGTGATCATCATAGGGGGGCAGGCTGAATTAACCTTCTTTTTACCTTGAAGCTAACTCCTTTAATGGTTCACTATTTCAGCACGCGACGGATCACGTCCACTTTTTCTTTCTCTGTGTACAGGTGAAGTCGACCTCTGTCACAGGCTGTTGTTTTTTTTTTTTTTTTTACGATTGTTGTAATTATTTAGATCAACCAGAAAATTTATTGTGTTGTATAAAGATGTTAATTGTTATCATGAGGAAGACGAGAAAAATCAAAGACGAGGTTAGAGACAATGAGCAGTGGAGCAACTGATGCACCTGTGAGTGTGTGTGTGTGTGTGTGTGTGCACAATATCAACCTTAAACACTGATGTCTTGTCTTGTTGTTTTGGTGCTATATAGAAAAAAAATCATGAGTGAATGCAAGTTTAAACCTGATATTTTCAGTGTAACAACATTTGCTTCGGGCAAAAAAAAGGAAGGAAGTGAAGGAACTAAATCTGGAGGCTTTTCAGCATCGGCTCGAGCGTTTTACTCGCTGCGGTTTCCACGCTGATATAACGCACTGTTAACACTCTTACAGTGAGTTAACAGTGCATTATATCAATTTGCTTGTTAGTTCGTTAGCGTCATTATAAAATGAACTGTTTCAGAAAGAGAGAGATCATAATTGCAGCGAGCAGCTTTGATTAGAAAAGAAAACATGCTGATTAGAGTTACAGCGAAGATGGTAGAGTTGGATGCTGACAGCTTTAGATGTCGCTGGCTGGAGTCTGGCGAGAGTGGAGAGGAGTCCATAAAATCATTTTGTAATTTCTCGACGCGGGTCAGAAGACCTAGCGGGGATTTCTCTGGCACCTGCACACAGAGACGAGTCAAACTTCAGGGGGAGCTCAGTTTTGTCTGTGAAAGGAGCCTGAAATGAGGTGAAGTGCACAGATGGTTGAATTGCTAAATAGGGAGTGTGATGACTGAACTGTTTTGATGTGATCAAATTTTCATCTGACGAGAAAAACGGTTTTGGAAAGCTATGTGTAGAAATCTAGACACCAAGATTACCTTTAATTTTTACTTTGCACTTGTCATAGATTGGAGCTGAAGGACGGCTCCTGCTGTAGTTTACGTCTAATATATAAAAATCAGAAAAACAATTCAGTGTCTCTGCTCATTTCAGCTGTAAATGGAAAAGATTAAAAAGGGACTTTTGCAAGGTCAACTAAATACAGAAACTGGTTTCTACTCATACAAGAGCTGAAATTCCTAACAAGGACAGAAATGATATAATAGAAGCTGCTGCAGAGAAATAATGTAATGAAATCTCTCTGAAACATCACAACCTCTTGTTGCATGACTTTTGTACATGACATCGTACAAGGTTTGGATTCAATCAGTGGTTAGTTGTTAAACCTTAAACTTTAAATCTATTTTTTCTTGCAGATGTTTGATGGATAAAGGGTTTGTGCGAACTGGGAAGTGGTTCTTCAAGCCAAATGACCTGGAAGACAAGTCTTTGGGCAACAGGTAAGTGTATATTTATATATATATATATATATATATATATATATATATATGTGTGTGTGTGTGTATATATATATATGTACATGCATGTAGACATATGGCGCCGTGACGTTGTCATCGGCTCCTCTTCAGCATGTTTAGTGTCTCTGTGCCCTGGGGGTTTTGTGTATTAGACTGTGGGAAATATACAGTGTGACACAGCTAAGCAGTGTGAACGGCTTTCATGTGATTCAGTATTTGCAGTGCCTCCTCCTCTTGATGTTCCGGCAGCTGGCTCATGGTGTGAGACTATTAAAAACCAGGACAGTGAATGGTGGTGAGGGTTGAGAGATGAGCCCAGTCAAGCCAACACAGCTCGCTCTCTCTCCCTCTCTCTCTCTTTTTCTTGTGAAGGAGGGTGGCTGTGTGAGTGTGTGCGCTTGTGACGGTGTCACGCTGTGTAACTGTGTGGGCAATGTGAGAGACTGAAACAGAGTAAAAAAGAGGGGTGGGTGTGATGACAGTAGCTCAACTTGTTGCTTCAGCCATTATAGTTCCCTCTCACAGCTCGCTCTGCCCACTTCAGCTTCTCCTGCTGGTGAGGATGCAGCATTCCTCACATCTCTAACATAGTGAAGCTCAAATGCTAAGCATTCAAGAAAAATAGCTCCAAGGAAACCACTTAGCTGTCAAATGGCTCATTTTAGAAATCTGTTTGAATATTGCTTAGAGGCAGCAAACACACACACACACAGACAAAAAAAAATAAAAAATCATCCATGTATTGGTATTTACTTTGTAGTTTTTGGACTGGAAAGCCCGTAAATTGCATTGTCATTCAAACGTGGTGCAAATTAAGCAGCCTCGCTCCAGAAAGATGCTGACACAAGTGCAGTCTTTCTGTGATGTGCTGTAGCAAAACTCGGGCTTTGGAGTTTAGAGCAGGTGGAAGTTCCTCAGTGAGGCGGCGCAGCGTGACATCTCGAGAGGGTGTGTGTCACTCGCATAGTGTATTTACACTGCTGCTGAAAAATACTGTGAAGGAGCCTGAATTGTTTTTTTTTTTGTGCCTAAACAGGTAACAAATTAATGGAGGAAAAAAAATAATGAGCGTAGAAACATAATAAATGCAGATGCTTTCTTACAGGGTGCATTAAATGTTTTAATGAGCATGAAAAAGGATGTGAATCATATGTTATGGCCTCAGCAGTCACCAGTTCTCAACTCAAATTAATGACTATAGGAGATTTATGTTGTTTTTCCTTTATCAACCATCTGTACGTGTAATATAAACCATAATAGCTCACACACTGCTTCACATTAGTGTGAGTGTATGTGATGATAGACTGTGTCTTATAAATTCTTTACACTTAATATTCCACATGTACACCGATCTTCTCACATTGTATCTCACCCTCTCACCAGCCACACAAGGTGACCTCCACTTTCTAATTAGCACGGACATTTTTCTTTTCTTTTTTTGTCTTTTTTATCTCCGAGGTTGTGACATCTTTAACAGATCTTCTGCTTGCATTTATCGGGCATATTATCCTACTTGACAAGTAGAAGTTGTTCATTAATTATCCCAATGGATTGGCTGTGACTTTATGAGAATAACGAATAAAGAAAAAAAAAAACAGAACTTCTGTAAATACGATCTAATATAACTAACATTACTGTGGGGTAGTCACAGGCAGAGCTGACTCAAAATGAGGAGAGTGAGCGATGGAAGAAGAACGATCTCAGAAAGATATTATAGACTGAATAATGTGAATGTGTGTGTGCATATAGAATATAGAGGTTGTGCATCTGAAATTACACCCAGCGTCTGTGAGTGTGTGCAGTGATTTACATGTGTGCGTCTCTCGTACATCATTTAAATCTGTATCATTTTGACTGCCCCGGTATGAATATGTTGTCAGCTGCTAACGCCCCCTGCTGAGCCAATCCTGACTTGTACCGTCTGTGAATTATTGAACATCCTGGAAGGAAAGGAAAGGAAAAGACAAGAGAAGGAGGAGAAAGAGAAAACAGAGAAAGAAAAAAAAAAATCTCGAATGTACCGACACGAACAAATATAAATCCTGTGCAACTCTGCAGCTGTTGCATGTGTCACAGCGTGGAAGTGAAGCGTGACAATTTTTCTTTTCACATATCTTTCACCGCTTTCTTCCAGCACACATGCATACACACACATATACACAGTACTAAATATCCACACACACACACACCACCCCTTGTTCCCAGAATAGCAGGCTTGCCCCACAATTGACAGTGTGAGACCTAAGAACCCCTGCAGATCCCCGGCCATCAGTGTTTTCATGCCATGAGGGAACATTGCTCAGTTAAGCATACACTGACCTCCTGCCTCAGCTGTATACAGCTCCTTTGTCTCGTCTTCACTCCCACACTGCGCCTTTTATGCCCAACAGGGGGCGCTTCGGTGCTAATATCCATGCCATGCCCCCTTACCAGTGCCAGTTCCAGCTCTTTGGCACTGCCGCCTTTGTCAGGCTTATCTGGTGTTTATCTTGTATGTGTCCCCGGGCATGGCGAGGATTGGCACAACCGAGGAGAAGATTCCCCCAAATCAACCACCTCCTCTGCCCCCCCCCACCACCACCACCCCACCTTCCCTACACCCCTACGCCCACACCCCGCCTCAACCCAACACTCCTGCTCCCTTTGTGTCTGAATGGGAGGAAAGCACTCTGGGTTGGTAACGGATTGCATCAGACGCTGAGGGGAGCGAGTGAAAGAGAGAGAGTTACAGGGATACAGAGAGAATGTGAGAGAAGAGGCATGAGAGGGAGGACGAGCAGGGAGCAGGCTCGCTGCGTGTGTGTGTATATGTGTGTGTGTGTGTGGTGGGGAGATGGGGATCAGAGAAGGTGGGGGGTCATAAATTAATCATTACTATAGATGGGTGAATGGATGTATTAGAGTCTGTCTCGCTCATTAGTTCAGTCAGTTCTAATGCATGCCAAGTATAGTACAACAGTACACAGTATATTTGTTAATCTAGGTGTTCTCATTTGGATTCATGGCCATATGCATAAATAATGTGTTCACATTTAACAGCATAACAGAGATGTCCTCTGGTACTTGACCATGAAACAAAAGCAAGTTGTTCTGCCTGTTTAAACTACTTCAAAATCTCAGAAAATCCTTATTTGACCTGGTAGGATAGTTTTTTTTTTTTTTTTTTAAATACACGACAAGTTCTCTCCTTTCTCCTCTCCTCTCCTCTCTTCTCCTCAGGGACCAGTGACATTGAGATATTAGCCATCTCCTAGGCAACAGACATTTGGTGTTAGGCCACATGGACAAGGTCACAGAAGCTCCAGAAATGAAAACAACAAAAACATGTGAAAAGCGTTCCCTTTTTTTTTTTTTTTTTCTCCATCCCTGTCATACCTGTGTGTTAAATTTACTCACGCTTAGATTGTTTGTTTATTTTAAACTCTATTCATAATTAAAGTGTCATGTTTAATTGCTATGTGCGGTGCCGTTCTGATAGAAGCCAGAGGGGTACACAGTCTTTTCTAATATGAAAAAAAATCTTTAATTCATCTTTGTTTAATCATAAACATTAGACTGGAAATAATTAAAAACAAGACAACGAAACCTATTGCACTAAAATAAAACTATAACTCTCATTTATAATAAGTGAAAAGAGAAACAGTCACATTGTTTCTACCTCACTCACGCTTTTGTTCTTTATCCTCAGTGAATGAAGATGAGGAACAAAAGACCGAGCGAAGAATGACGTGAAAACATGACGCTAACGCTGATGCTAAAAGTTTAATAGATTTAAAATAAGATACAGTCAAAGTCGTGTCAATATTTGACTGGATAGAAAATTGACTGACAAAAAAAAAAAAATCCGCCTTGAGTGGTGATTGATGGATGTAGAGTTGCAGCGAGTGGCGGATCAGATGAAGAAGGTTAAATCAGTTACTGAATGAATGTTGGACCGGTGGAGTGACTAAAACACGCTGTGACTGGTTTGAAAACAGGTTTAGATTCATAGCGTTTGGATTCAAAAAGATTGTTTTTACTGAGTAAATTCTTAATCTACACAAAGACAATAGAAATAAAACTCATTTATAAACATTTTATCATGAATTTCAATGATAGTAAACTCATCTCTGAACATCTTTTAAGTCGACATCCCATAGTTTCAACTTAAAGCTTTATCTCCTCTTTTCTTTCTGTGTGGCCACTTATATTTAGTATCTCTCACAGAACTAGGCCAGTTGAGTAATTTGGTTTGTCTGAAACCTTCTGACTGCACTACTGTATTTTCTGGCTCCTACAGTAACATTTAGTATAATTTCAGTTGTTTCAAACTCAAAGCTGCTATTATGTAAATGGCACTGAAATGTACATTATGTGTCCACAGGGGGAAAAATTTAACTCTTTAAATCCTAACAGTACTTTTTGTAATCATTTGACTGTTATTCTAATTGAATGTGCTTCAGTCCATCTGTAGTGAAATGACCTTTATAGAGGAGTCGTTTTATTGGGAAACACACTTTATTTAAACACAGTAGCTCAGGTATACGGCTCATTAATTAGCACAATGAGCCGTAAGAATATAAAGGACAAAATAACCCTTGTTAAGTGTTTGGTTTGTTGAAATATTTGCTTTTTCATCTTTGAAACGTGCTGTTCCACATGCGTATTGAGCCTCCCCAGAGAGACAAAAAGAGAGGAGAACACGTGATGAGCTATCCTCCAGATTTCTAATATTACCAGGTGGAAACACTGAGAGTGAACAGGAGAAAGAGAGGGCGGGAAAAAAAACACATAGATCAATAGAGAGGACGGTGATACATCACAGCAACAACCTACCTACAGATCCTTTTCCTCTTTTTTAATTAGGACCGCAGATATGAAGGTAAAAGTCTGTGGTAGCTCTGGTTGATGTTGATGCTGTCACTGAGGTTAGCCACTTTAAGGCTTTTCCTCCCTGCAGCATTTGTGTGGGAATAGCCCAGTGGCAAAGTATTTACACTTATCCTCTGCTATTTCTTTTTTTTTCCCAACAGTAAGAGTAAAATCTAATTTCACCTGCAGTATAGACTGATATTTTTCCTCGTGCCCGTGGAAAAGCAGACCAGTGTGCACAGTTTATGTCCTTGAGCACGTTTTCTTCGTGAATCCATATAAATAGTTGGACCACTGTTTGAGCACAAACATTGTGATAGCAACACTGGCTAAAGCCACCCACCGGGGGCCACTGAATAATACATCAAGCTGACTGCATTCCCCTTATGCTTGTGTTAATAGTGGTGTGTGGCTGTGTGCTATGTGTACATGCAGAGCCATACTGTCTGCACACACCTGGCTAAGCCAGAGTGTATTATGCATGTTTGACAGGATTTGTTTGTATGGAATAAACTTATTGTGCCTGTGCAGTGGAGGGACTTTTGGAGCGTGTGTATACATGCCGCTCACAAGAGCTTACAAGAGGATAAACATCCTCTACATCGGTCCACATACGCCAGAGCAGTGACTACATTCTTGTGTATCCAAGAGATCTGTTCAGATTGTGTAGGAAGGGTTAGAAAGCTAAAGGATGAAGACAGCTTGTAACAGTGCTGCTGCGGTGGCAGACAGAGAATTTTAGGTGCAAATTAAGCAGATTAATCCCTCAGATCAGAAATTAGTACATATGACTGTAGTTAATTATGTCTAAACACAGTTATCAGATCAGAGGCTTTAGATGACTGTAACAGTGAAAACAGAAGCTTTGTGTTTCTTACACACAGTTATTTCACTGTTTATTCCTTTCCATCTCTTTAATCTAATCTTGCTTTATCTGTTTTCCCACCGGGTTAGACATGAGAGCAGCCCGACAACCAAGATAACTGTTGTTATTAGTGTGTGACACATGCATGTGTGTCAGGTCCGTGGTGCATGTCGGACATTAAGCAGCTCTCCCGCTGGCTGGCAGCGTAGTGACGAGGGTGAAAAGACACGTGTGTTGTCATGCGTTAGTCTAAGTGACAATCAAACATGTTTATGATGTTGTTCCGACTCTTTTAAATATTTAATATATATTTGTATTGTATTTAAATGTGTATATAATCCAATGTCTTTATTTTGGAATATTTAAGCACAAAACAAATAATCAGTTAGAGATTTTAAAGATAAAGTATGATGAAATCTTCTTCATTCAGCAGCTGAACAAACTTGTTGTGTTCTTGCTACAGTAGAAATCAAATATTGTTCAGAGCATTTGTTCCAAAAGTTCCCACAAATAAGTCGGACTCGCAGGTTGTTTTACCGTCACCTTCTGTCCAGTTCATCTAAAACCAGCTCCATGGGGTTGAAGTTAGAGACGATGCTGCTCTTCCATCATGTGGAGCCACTGTCCAGTTCACTTATCTAATGTTTTTGTCATGATCCTGGAGGATGAACACCTGATGCACCGGTTTGTCTTTTTCTCACCTTCTGATAGCAATATACAGTACTGCTTCTTACAGCACAGTGTCTTTCTTATAATGCATTAGAAGCTGGGGAGTTTTTTTTTCTTTTCTCCCTCAACGCTGCCACTGAACAGACAAAGGATTTGTAAGTAATCCACAAAAGCTGTGGCACCTGTAGTAATTAAGACATATGTTAACCTTTTTTTGTTGAGTTAAAATTATATTACCTAATTAAATTTAATTAAAGATGGGTCTGTTCTTAAATATCTGCTCAGTAGTGCATATGTGTCTTCAAGTGTTATTACCTGTGAGTTTATGTGCATGTGTCGTCTCTGTCTACATGCACACATCTCACATGCATGTTATGATACCTCCCCTATATTTATCAGTATTTGTGTTGTTAGCTGTATTGAATAAATGCAGGTACATACTGTACACACACACACACAGGACATGATGTGTCTTTGTGGTCTCCAGCTCTACATTCCCTGATTGATTTCACCATAAAATTGTGCTCAGTAGCCACCCATTAAAACTCTGATCTCATCAATATGTGTGCAGCAATTGCAGTCTGTGGCACTGAATTATTCACCTCCTCCTCTTTTTCTCACACGTGTTTTGCTCTCACTCCTCGTTTTAGACTGTATCCCTCTTATCCTTGTCCTCTTAATTTCCTTTCCATCCTTGTATTTTCTCAGTCGTACTCCAGCATTTTCTCTGCTCACTCTGTCTCCGTTTCTGTCGTTCTTTATTATTTTGCTCTTCCTCCATTTTTACTCCTCCTCGTCCTCCTCCTCCGACTCACTCTCACTTCTTTTTCTCAACCACCACCCCCCCCCCCCACTCTTCCCTTCCTTCTCTCCTCTTCTCTCTCTGTCTCTCAACAGGACTGTCAGCCCTCAGGCGAGTCTCAGCCATCACTCCTCTTCATTTATTAATACCTGTACTCATACAGCCTCGCGCACACAGCTGCCTCACATCTCAGTCCGCTGTTCTTACACACACACGCGCGTACACACGTTTGCCGACTGCACAAATGTCCCGGAGGATGCACGAAGCCCAGTGTGTCCACACACTCACACCCGCTTACTGTGCAGGAAAATGCCCTTTGTAAAAGGACAGGGAGCATCAATCTCCCAGCTGCGTCAGCCCACAGTTTGATGCTCTTTTTCTGGTTGTGCTGTTCACTCACATTTAATTGCACTTTATAGCAGTCATAATAGATCTGAGGTCATAATTGTTGCACATTAGTTATCGGCATGACTGATGGCTTGCGTAGTTTATGAAATGTTATTGTTTACCCAACTAAACTTTGTCCCAACCTGGGCTAACAATGTAATTAAATAACATTGTCATTTTAATCAATGGCTTTTGTCGTATTTTGTTTTGTACCAACATACATATATAATCTACAATGTATTAATAGTACTTCTTTACCTACGCAATCATTTAACCTGAAATACTCAGGGATCCATCCCTGCTTTCTGTTGGATCGCTGCCTGATTTAACACAAAGGGAGATAAAGATACAAAGGAAGTAAAACTAATTTCCAGCAGAGATTCGCTGCTATTTGGCCAGAGCTGCAGTTTTATGAGGGGTCTTAAGGGTATAATGTTTTTGTAGGTACATCAGTCCCAATGAGTACACACACACACATCTCATAAAAATATACAGTATAATAACAATATAAACAGTATTATCAACACGAGGGGGAAGTAAATTCTAATGGATGCTTCATTTCACAGCCTTATGTAATCTGTGCAGGGCTGTAAACGCAGGCAGAACAGAAATGATGTACAGAAAATCAATCAGTCGATCAAACATAGTCAGTCAGCAAATGGAAAAAAAAAACAAACATTAAAGATTTGTCTTAAGTACCCTGAAGTTGCATCTACACATGTAGGTGTATGACTTTATACTCTGAAGATAATTAAAGTGTTTAACAACTGAGATCTTAAAGATCCTTGAGTGTAAATTGTGGTTGTTTGCGCATATGTGCATTGCAGTCAGTTCGACTGGTACTCTTGACTTGCAGCTGTTCCCCTGAGCTTCCCTATGCAGCTATATATAGCTCTTCTTATGGTGTAATGATGCACTGAGGACAAGGGTGGAGGGCAGTGACATTGAAAGCATTTTGACTCATGTTTTGTAGAGATGTGAACTGCAGAGATGATGGACTGCTGCTGCGTGTGCGTGTGTGTGAGTGCGTGTAGGTGTGAAAGCAATATGCGCTCGTGTGCCTGTTCGTTGCAGCCTTGTGCATGCATATGTATGTGCTTTAGCTCAGCTCTTCCTCCTGTGATTGTGCAGACCTGTGTTCAAACCACCTGCTGTTATGAGGGTACGTTTTTTTTTTTTTTTTTTCCTCAGGAGCGTCAAGAATGTTTATGAAGCAGAGAAATTAGCCTCTTCTTTCTTTGGGTGCACTCAGTGCCACCTGGAGGCTGTTGTGGGTAAAGCCACAAGATATTTGGCTCCCCTATGACTATGTTTAGTTCTGCCCATGAGTGACTGTGGAACTGGCCATTTTATTGAATTTGATGATCCATTACAGCTCAAATGGAGGTCCAGCTCCCTCAGGGCAAAGGAGATATTGCATAGGCAGCAGGGTAATCACAAGGAGATTACAATACCTGCTGACTTTATTGTCAGTCTGATACATACAAACCAGGGTAGTAAGGAGCTTTATAGATTAAAAATATACATCAGTGAAACCGTCTTGGTGGTTAATGATGTCCAGCCCGCCCACTGGTATGTAGATGGCAATAAGCCCCAAACAATTACTCCTCTGTGATTAAAAAAAGAGCAGTGCACGATGAACTATGCCAGGGCTGTGTAATAAAGAGAGCGCTGCATATGTAAACATGTAGTCACTGCAATCAGTCATGTGCAAATGAGGATTTATACCTGCAATAAGGAGCCTATGTGGGAAATGATGAAGATGATCAATGCAGGTAGAAATCTGCAACGCTTTTACAAAGACACATTTTCTAAATTGCTGTTTGCAGAAAAAGCACTCATCATTTGTCACGCTGCTGACATATTCATTTTGTACATTTATTTTTTTAATGGATTTGATTCACAGGTTTATTTGATCTGAAGTTCAACATAATTAAATGTAATTTCAATTCATTTCAAATCTCCGTTTCATTATGTTTACAGTTGTGTAGGTTAATTCGAAAGCAATGTGTGTTTTTCTTGTATTGTCTCTCGTCCTTGTATGTAGCGTACAAGTGGGATTTGTTCACATCTTTCTATGATCAGCTCACACACACACACACACACACACACACACACACACTCAGAAGAGATAAACCCTACCACATTTCTGTACTGTGTCTGTCTATCTGCGGTCTCATGATTTCAACCTTTACTGTCTTCGGTCCCCAGCGAACACCTATCATGTTCCTTCTCCTTCTTCCTCCACGGGGAGAGCAACGTGTGCACAAGCGTGGAGATCGCCCAGCACCAGCCTGCATACCACATCACAGAACACCACATCCGTCTCGCACAGACCTCCATCACACCAGTGCAAGGTAATACCACAAACCCATTCTTGTTGTCGATGTTTTGAGTGAAGAAAACAAGAGTGATTCTCAATGTGAACATCAGAAACGTGTCTGGTGAACATGTGTTGTCAAATTAGTAGCAGCTAATGACCTATTTACTTTAGTAACAGTAGCTTTAACACATTAACACATTGCACATAGCTCACTGAAAATCAGACTTATTATATATTAGATACTGTAAATAAGGTTACTGTGTTTATTTTCTAAATATTGTAATAAATGTTTTAATTGACCAATTTAAGGTTAAAGGATTGTGTTTTATCCCGTCTGCAGTGATCCTGAGTCCATACGGTCTGAGCGGTACTCTGACAGGCCAGGCCTACAAGATGAGCGACCCAGCGGTACGGAAGCTGATGGAGGACTGGAGCTACTTTTACCCCATGGTGCTTCCTCAGAAAGAGGGAAGCACGGAGAAGGAAAAAGAAGAAGCGAATCAGGCGTATGATCGCAACTGTCACGTGGCGGTAGAGGTCATCGTAGGTACGGACAAAGATGAACGTGCTCGAGTGAAGAATGTGGAAAATGCAGTAGCATGTTCTGTGTGTTATATAATCACACAGTGGTACAAAACAAAAAGCGCTGGAGAGCAAAAGGAAAGTAATAAAAACACATTAGATCCCGGTGATGTTGCTCTGCTAAAGCAAACAGTAAAGGATCAAGCAGTACATTAATCACCACTGGACTCCATGTTGACTCACAGGCAGTTTGAGCTGAGGTATTAGAGGACGGGGTGCTGTTCAAGTGTGCTTTAGCTGCAGTGATCCTCATAGTGTTATAGCACATCGTCGAGTAGAAAAGAGGGAGGAGATAACTGGTTGGGAGGAGAGAAGAGGAAAGTCCTGGAGGAAAGAAGTCGTGATAAAAGCTGCAGGGGTTACTCTAACAGCTTTGTCTAATCAGTCTGATCCCACAGCATTGGTTTGACCTGATTATAATCAAAACTCCCATGGATACAAGTCAAGACATGAGTGTAAAGGGATTTAATATCATACGGTTAATATGAGCAGTGAGAAGAAGTGTGTGATTACATCACTAGATAAAGAGCAAATGCATCACATATAATAATATAGCTACTGTACTTGCCATCAATTATAGGAGTATCTGGAATATATGTAATTTTCTTCAGTTAGATATTAATAAATTGGGGTGGGTGAGGGTAATGTTATCTTTAGTCACAGTAATTCTTATGTGGGTGTTGTATTATTGAAAAAACAAAACAAAAATAAGGCCCAGTTTTGACAGTTTCAATAAAACATGCAGTTAAAAACGAAGTGAAACCTTCCTCTAGTTTCATAATGACAGTTTGTTTTCTCCCCCTCTTCCTCCTAGGTGGCGTGAGGATGACCTACCCAGCTGCTTTTGTGCTGATTGCCCAGGGGGACCTACCAGTGGAGCAGCCTCCACCTGTTCCTGCAGCTCAGGGCCTCAACAGGGAGTTAAACCACTGCAGCGTGCCGCTCACACCGCCAACGTCACCGGAGCAGCCCTGCTCAGGTAACAAATATGCACACACATGACATAAGATACCATGTTATACATACACGTGTTGACATGTTGAAACACTGAAATGTTCTGATTTAAACCAGATACAAGATGATTTATTATTAGTATCGTTAACTTATTTTGGTACATCATCAACTATATATTTTGTAAATGAAATCTTGTGCATTATATTACTTTTTAACTTTTTTGTAAAATAGCACAAGTTGGTTTAAGTTCAATAACACAAATCTATTTGTCCTTGAAATTATTCATATTTTAAAATGTATTTTTAAATATTTTTTCTCCAGCGGACAGTGGCTTTGTGACGTCCGTCTCCAGTGTTCCAACACCAGACAGCAACATGGGAGTCACTACTATCAGCCCAAAGCATTCTGGGAAGAAGCTTACTTGTCAGGTGGTCCATCAAGCATGGAGGGAGTGTTATCTCAACCAGCCTCAGCATGTGTAAGTTTCAACTATTACTGGGTTTTTTTTGTGACTATTATTATTAAAGAGCAGTGATGCAGTTGAGCCGATGCCCTCACGGATCTGTTTTTATTTTTTTTTTCCCGCAGACTGAATCCACCATCTGACGTGACGCCTAAGAAGGAAGTGCCAAACGGAGTTACCACGTGGGACTTCAATGATCTAGGAGCGAGAGCGCCCTGCAGCTGCTCCAGGTACCACAGAGCTGTAGCCAAGCTGTTCAATATCAGTGTCACACTTATATTTACAGTATCTGAGCTGTTTTCATGTTTATCACAGAGAAAAAATTTTAGCCAAGCGGATGCTCCGAGTGACACTTTACTAAACTTAACTTAACGTCAACATAACTGTGTTCAAAACATGCTGACGTCAAGATTCATCACATTTGTGATCATGATAAAGCTGACACAGGTTTAATCTCCTACTGTGTGTAATATTTTATTTCCTAGAGACATAAGAGGGACAGCTTAAAACAGATTCTTCATAGTGTTTTATTGTAATCAAGGGTATAAAGTTATTTTAAACTTTGCTTTGTTTGACTTTTCTACAGGTTGAGACAGCAAAAGCTAAACTTGACCACCACGTCCACTGCCAACGCCCAGACCGGTGCCAACCCCGCTCAGTCCTCTGGCCCAACGTTATACTCTCCCCCTGCGGCCAAACACAAGACAAGCGATAAGACGGAAAAGGCTGACAAACAGTCCAAGAGGTTAGCCATGATCCCTTTCCACCACCGTCTATCTGTCACGCAGGAGGCCCCTCTGGAACAGGACTCATCAGGAGGGCCCCAGCTCGGGGGTCTCGTGCCACTGGAGCAGCCCATGGAACCGCTTGTAGCTCTTCCAAGTTGCAAGTATCCAAAACAGCTCAACAGGAAAACTGCTGAGTCCATTCTTCATTCACCAATGTCTCCACTTCCACCTACGCTCAGTCCACATCCTCGAGTGCAGGATCCAGAAGTTCTGGACGGACCTGTGGATATGCCGGTCTGTCCTGATGGAGCCTCAGGGATGGGGGTGATCACCAGTGAGACAGCTGTATATGCAGCTCTGCTGAGGCAGAGGGAGAATGGCTCTGGCTGGTGGAGAGGATTTAGGACTCCCAGAACTGATAAGACTGACATCAGACCCCCTGAACTCCCCACTGATAAATTAGAGGAAATGAAGACAGAGACGGCCACTGAAGGAGCTCCACTAAAGAGGTAGGAGACACACAATAACAGTGTTTTGCGAAGAGTTAGGTGCAGCTGGGAGAGGAATGACTCTGTAGAGATTGTAGGCTTCTGCAATTATTGGGCAGTGGTACCTGAGCCGGACTCAGACACAACACAAAACATGAACAACAAAAACGAAGGCATTTGTGGAGGATTTATCAGATTGTAGAGCTACTATGTATTACACATCCAATAAAAGAAAGCAAGACAGAGAAGGAACTACTGCATCAGATATGATTGATCGCATTTGTCTCTTTGTCTTCTCCAGACTATACACCCAGACTCTCAAGAGATTTAAAATCTCAGAGGAGAGGGTGAGGGACCACATCCAGACTCTGGGCTTGCTCCAGCAGCCAGGTGTGGAGTCGCTACGTGAGCCTGGGGATGATCCCTACGACTTTAAGGAAGGAGACATCGAGTACACTTTCTCCACTTCCAAGAGATTAAAGGGTCAAGGGCGAGAATCCAGCAAGAAGGCCAAGGTAGGACAATACACACATCTTACAAAAATACCTACTGGATACAAACTGTCAAATGTTTGCTAACACATTAGTTGATCAATAGTTCAGAGTTGGTTTCTGCTGCCCTCAAGTGGCCAAAAAAAGCACAAGTTGTAGATTTAAATACAAATACTTTAAATGCCACAAAATGTATTATGTACCACACATCAATTATAAGATCTTGTGTGAAATCTATTCAATCAAAATGGCACTCATCTGTTTGAACGGGGGCATTAAATATTTTATTTTGAAAAATAAATCTGAGAACAAACCTATTTTCTACTTATTCAAACACCAGGGAGAAGAAATCACCAGCAATGGGGCACTGCCTGATGGGAAAGATGCAATGTCCATTTTTAACTCAGCTCCAAAATCAGGTAGGATGCAGCTGCATCATACCGAGTGAAATCTATATTTCAAAGTGAAATGTTTCACAAGTATTTTTGAGCAACTGTTCTAAAGCTGTTTGTGTTTTTTGTTGCTGTCAGATGAATCGAGTCAGGATGACGGAGCTGCCAAAGCTAATCCTTCCCTGACCAGAGAAAAAGATCTGGTGGTCAACATCTCTGACCTCGACAATATATTTGATGAAGATGAGGAAGAGTTGGGGGTGAGACAGAATGGTTTATGTTCTGTGTACCTCAATCACTGATATTAGTTTTATTATGTACATTTTATTTTTCAATACTCTGATCTAATGTGTAATCATTTGTAAACCATTTCCCTCAACCAGCACCCAGCGAAGCTGTCGGTGTCCACAGAGGATCGTCCTCTCAGTAAAGAAGGAAGAGTTGCAGTACCTTATCCATCTAGTGAGTCACTTGGATGCATAATTAGCTGAAAATACATTTCAGCTGTGTCTGATTACTCATTACACATCTATAAAGTACAATTTTTACATCTCCTCATCTCCTTCTTCATTTCTGTCTCCTTTCAGCAGTAGCAGACCTCCAGCGAATGTTTCCAACTCCACCGTCTCTAGAGCAGCACCCGGCCTTCTCTCCCATCATGACATATCGTGACACGCCGAGCCAAGAGCCACCTGCACCCAGCGGAGCAGCCGAACACCTGCCGCCTTTGGCCTCCACACAACTCAACGATTATAGGATGGAGATGGACGAGAGCATGGCCAGTCCCAGGCAGGAGGACATCAAGGTGAAGATTCAAACATTTACATTTAGTTTTGTGCATCATGTGTTTTAGAAACTTGCAGCTCTGTCGCTGAGCAGCTGGTCAGGCTCACGTAGCGTGTTGGAAATGTTTCACTCATACCTGTAGCTCGCTAATTACCCGTGTTGTGAGTCAGACATCTGTACTGACTGCAGGCTCTGTGAGCTAAATGCTAATTTTAGTAGAAAACATTTAGTGGACACTATTAGATGCATCTGGTCGTTAACACAAACAACAAACTTTTTTTATTTATTTTTTAATCAAAACTCAATTTGTGAAACTTGCAAATGGTAATGGAAAGATTTGATTTAACATCAGTACTGATGGTATCTAGGTAACATAATTACAACTGAGAGTAGGATACAGATTTAATAGATTTCCATTGCACTGTTGTGCTTACTCATTTATAGAGAATGATGATTTAAATAAGCAACATGTGTCCAGCACTAATTGATTCTGGGAATATCATCATAATGATCAGAGGAGCTTTGTCAGTGGGCTCATAAATACCAAAACTGGACACTTTAAGAGTCTTTAAATCTGGTTTGGTGCAGCAGATGTTGCCGCTTTCTCTTGTGATATTTTGTTGCCGCGGTTAAAATATGATATAATGTGTATGAAACATGTCAGGCTTATTAATTTCAACAGTACATCATTTGAAAAGATGATACCAAAGCACTGTGGCCAAACTTTATCCTATCAGCAAGTATTGCCTGTGTAACCAAACCATGAATTGGTTATTGCTCTGCGCCGTCGAGCTCCATTGCATCAGTGAGCCACACTGTTGCACCGGGTGATATCATCCTTCATTACGATGAACATGGGCACTGTAGTTTATTTTAGTGAAGTCTATTGCAGTGCAGTTCTACTTACATTGTCCTGCTGCTGTAAAAACAAAACATCTGAGTCATAAATTGATATTCAGTTGTGACTCATTTGTTGTGTTTTCATGGAATTTGTTGTTAACAAGAAAAATATAGAATATTGGCAAACTTTAAAAGTCTTAAGAACTAGAGTTTACTTACAGGGATGTGGTTTTGTTACTACTCTGTTTGTCCCAAAAGAAATTAAACTAAATGTCAAACTAACATTGTTCCTCTCTATCCAGCCACAAATAGGCTCCTCCATGTTTGCCCCACTATCCTGCCTACCCAGCCAGAGTCTACCGCCGCTCAAGATTCCCGAGCAGTGCTACTACCGTCCATCCTGGGCCCTCATGCCCAAAATGGAGCATTTCCCTGCAGTTATGCATCCTCAGAACAACACTTTCATCAGAGATGGATACACGTGAGTCGTTAGCTATGATGAGTTTAGAAGAAATTTTAATATGTTGTAAAACATTGTGCTGGAGTATGTAGTTTCTGAATGATGACTATGTGAGGTAGACACAGGAGAGGGAGAGCAGTTCTCTAAAGTTGGTAATGTCAAGTTTTTTTTGGGAGCAGCATAACCTTTAAGAGCTGCTCTGAATAGAGTAGTAAGAAAGTAAATTGTTTGTTGTTTGTTTGACTAATTGTTTTGGTTTCTGTGAATTTTGTTTTTTCCAGAAACATCCCCAGTGTCAACACAGACCAAGAGTACGGCCAGATGAGCGCCACCACTGCCTCTGTGAGCACCACTGTTGGCATCCTCCCGTCTCCTGCCACTCCACGCTTCTCCGTGCCCACTCCACGAACCCCTCGCACACCGAGGGGTATTAACACTGCAAGCTCTGGGCAGGGCTCAGTGAAGCAGGATGGTACTGAACTCAGCTCACCAGCCTCTACCCCCTCCACCAGCCTGCCTCTGAGCTCTGTAGAGCCTCTAGCTCGACCAGGACCCTCCCTGCCTGAGGCCCACAGCCTGTATGTTGTCCTCCTGCTGTCAGACTCCGTCCTCAACGTCTTTAAGGATCGTAACTTTGACAGCTGCTGTATCTGTGCCTGCAATATGAATGTCAAAGGAGCAGATGTGGGCGTTTATATCCCTGATTCCACCTGTGAAGACCAGTACCGCTGTATGTGTGGCTTCAGTGCCATTGTGAACAGGCGGTTGGCGCATGGCACAGGCCTCTTCCTGGAGGACGAACAAGACATTTATGGTCGGACTTCTGAGGTGGGCCGTGCGGCCGAGAGGAGACTGGCTCTTTGCAGACGGGACCCGACCATGGGAGACCCCAGAGCCAAGCGCCCTCAGGATGCAGCCCCTGCTTCACCGTCGGTCATGATCCTTCTTCAGGAACAGTGCTCGCAGCCCATCTCTTCCCTAACATCACTGCACCTCCCTCTCAGCTGTTCCTGTCATGGCCGCAAGGGGGCACTGCTCCAAAGTTGGATGTCTGAGAAGCAGTGGGCAGATGGAAGTGATGCCTGTGTGGAGTGTTACAATGCTTTGGAACAGGGACTGCAGTATGTGGATAACCCCACAGGAGGGAAAGTAGATCCAGCTGTTGTCAGGAGTACAGCTCTTCATTCTTGGCCTCATACTAACAGTAAGAAACATGATTTAGCTGCAAAATGGGATCTGAATGATGTATTAGTTTGCTAAAAACTCTTATAAATTAAGTTAATCTTTACAGATTGTAAAGTTTGTTATTGTTTTTGTGTCTACTAAGCTGCTTTTGTGTTATCTAAACTATGCATTGATCTGTTTATGTTGTTTATTTGTTCTTTTTGTGCACAGAATCTTGTTAACATGTGTGCATCTGTTCTTGTTTTTGTGCGTGCGTGTGTGTGTGTACTTGTGTGTGTCTCTGCCAATCTCCACAGTGGTGGACATGAGCATGTTGTCATCCCAGGACGTGCTTCGCATGCTGCTCTCTCTGCAGCCTTTCCTGCAGGACGCCATCCAGAAGAAGAGAACAGGACGGACCTGGGAAAACATCCAACACGTGCAGGGTCCACTCACCTGGCAGCAGTTTCACAAAACGGCTGGAAGAGGCTCTTATGGTGAGTCAATACGTTCTTTGTTTTTATGCAAAACACAAATCCCCTGTGTTTATTTTAATCTACCCACGATGTTATCTGTAATACTTAAAATCAAGTGATAATGTAGAATGCACACGGAAGTCTTCATTGTATTGCAGTAGAATAAAAAAAAATTATTATTACTATTTCTTTAAGGTTCGGAGGAGTCACCAGAGCCCCTGCCCATTCCTACAGTGTTACTGGGTTATGACCGGGAAAGGGACTTCTTGGCGTTGTCTCCTCTGGCATTACCCTTCTGGGAGAAGTTGCTGCTGGAGCCCTATGGAGGGCAGCGGGATGTGGCCTACCTGGTGCTGTGCCCCAATAGCCCCTCTCTGCTGACTGCAGCCCGGGCCTTCTTCCAGGAGCTCAGTGCAGTTTACGAGGTAGGACACTGGACTCTGATTCAGAGGACTGGTAGAATATCAACACATACTTGGACAAAAATTGTGAACATTTAACGTGATTTAAAACCAACATTTCCAGACATGCCGCCTTGGGAAGCACCGTCCGCTGGCTAAGGTGTCCAGGGATGGACTTGTGCGTGTGGGTGAAGACGTGGAGCCAGAAAAGCTGGAAGAGCTGGATGTGGAACAGTGGATGACTGGACCCTGGGCTGGACAGCAGCACACTGACAACCTCAGCAAACTTAAACTCTATGCTTATGCCTGCAAGCAGCAGCTAGGTGTGAATGACTACAGACTAACCTCTAATCTAAATTAAGATAATCTTAATCTAATAAATTACACTTTCACTGATGTTGAAATTGACATAAATTCACAACAGACATTTTCTCTTGGTGTCTTTCAGGCCCCCAGCTGTCAACTATGCCTCTAGACAGCAGTCTTCTGCTGCCTCCCAAAGCCCAGCCTCCTGCAAACAACACGTCGTCAGCTCAGTCTGCCTCTTCGGGGCAGAATCAAGCTTGGGCTCCTGATGGAGAACAAGCTCCAGGCACCGTCAGTTCAGCAAACGCCCCGACCCCGACCGGAGCAACCTCAGGCCAGGCAGGGGAGACAACTCAAGGAGGAACCAGCGATCCTAAAGGGACGTCCAGTGCCACACCACCAGCGAACACACCAGCAGAAAACCCTGAACTGTAAGGAACTGATTTGTTTTTAACAGAGAGTGACCTCCTTTCAAATGCAGTGGAGCCTGTCTAACCTCTTTCTTCTCTTTCAGATCTTCTGAGCAGTCTAGAATAGGCATCCCCACTGTGGCAGACTCAGTGGACTCCCTCGCTAACCCACCAGCTGTTGTTATTTACATAGTGGATGCTTTTCTTAGCTCAAGTGCAGCGAGAAGTGAAGGTGGAGAGGAGGAAGAGGGCGATGAGGTAGAGGCAAGTAGCATTTGGCTACTTGGGCTTCTTCGCTGCTACACAGAGATGTTACAGACTTTGCCTGAGACAATGAGACCTGCACTGGTGCTACAGGTACAAAATTCATTATATTCAAACAAAGTAGTATTAAATAAAACTTGCTTGTTATTGTGATCATCATCATTATCACTTATTTCCTTCATACAGGTGGTCTCATGCCAGTACCTTCTTCAGCCAGCTGGTGGGGAAAGCCACTTGTACCTGCAGCACCTGCGCTCCATGGCCTTTTCTTGTTACTCCCAGTGCAGACGTCTGCTACCCCAGCAAACACACATCAAGTCCCTGACTGGCTTTGGACCCGTGTCGACTGTGAACTCTGTATTAAAAGGACCAGAGGTAAGTATGGCAACTCAAAACAATCATGCACCTCATATTATATTTGTAATATGATGAAAAACTTGACTTTGGTCATTTAATGTTATCCTGAAATCTGAATTTCCGCCTCCAGCATCCTAGCCCACTGCAGCTGTATTCTCCTCCGTTCATCCTTGGTCCGACCCGTCCCAAACAGCCAGAACCAGGGGAGATATGGGCAGAGCTCCCTCCCAAATACAACGTGCTCTATGTAGGTTACTGCCTATCACATGACCAGCGCTGGATCCTGGTATCCTGCACCGACCAGCAGGGGGAGCTCCTGGAAACTTGTATCATCAACATTGATGTCCCCAACAGGTGAAAATGATTGTTGATAACCTGAAAAACTTCTACTTTTGTTGATTTTGTGACGATTCATGTAACATTTTGATCTCCCACTTCAGAGCGCGACGTCCCAAAGTTTCAGCCAGGAAGATTGGTTTACAGAAGCTGTGGGAGTGGTGTATCGGCATCATCCAGATGACCTCGCTGCCGTGGAGGATTGTGATCGGTCGATTAGGCAGACTGGGGCACGGAGAGCTAAAAGGTAAAAAGATAAATAAAAAATTGAGAGAAGAAGAAACCGAGCTTGTTTTTTGTTCGTTTTACTCGAATGTGGATAAGGTATTAGTTCAAAATCACTGTAATCACTTTGTTTTCCCAAGCACCATACGGCAAAGTATAAATCAATATTTCTTCTTATAAGTGAATCCATACTCATCTCCTCAAACAATGCTGGGATTCCTGCAATTTGAAAGTGAAAGTGTTTGCTGACTTTTTACACTCCTGTTGTATTATTTTTTATTTACACTATTTCTGGCAAAGACAAAGACTTGGCCAGTACTTTTATAACACCTACTATACAGTAGCTATAGCTAATATACATTTATATTAGTATATAGTTGTTTAATCACATTTTTCTTCTCATGTTTTATACATTTACTAACATATAATACTACTAAAATAAAATAAACAGGGAAATGATTCACTGAAAGACGTGTAGATATACAGACTAAACTGCTTTTTCTCCCCCAGACTGGAGCTCATTCCTTGGGGAACATTCCCTCCATTCAATAGGACGCCAGCTGAGGGAAGCCTGTCGTATGTGTGGGATCTCAGCTGCTGACTCTCCCACCATCCTCAGTGCCTGCCTGGTAGCACTGGAGCCTCAGGGCTCTTTTGTGATCATGCCTGGTTAGTAGCATTTTAAACACTTAAAAAAAAAAGGAAAAGAAAATAGTGAGTAACCGTCGTACTAATCAACTCCTCACCACCTGTGTGCTGTGTTTCTTTATGTTTGTGTCTAGATGAGGTGACCATGGGCTCAGTGTTTGGACGCAGCACCGCTCTGAACCTGCAGACGTCGCAGCTGAACACACCTCAAGATGCTTCCTGTACGCACATCTTAGTCTTCCCTACTTCTGCCACCACACAACTGGCACCCAGCTCCTACCCTACAGAGGACAATAACGGTAAGAAGAAGAACAACAACATGTTACTTGACATCCTTTCAGGAAAAATGGTGTAGCTGTATTATTTTCTACCAACAGGTGGCATCATTGTAAAAAAAATACATCTCCCAACAAGTTCTGGATGTGAACTAGATTTTGTGGTGTAATAAAGATGGAAACATTAACTTTGATTTAGTCACGAGTCACATTTTAAACTCTGTTCCTTCTATGTTTTGTCCGTCAGATGACATGACATTTGATCTGCCCTTTCCTGATGAACTGGAGAACGACATCGGCCACGACATGATGCTGATCACAGGGAACCTCCACCCTTCCCCCAACCAGTCTCCCGTGCCCTCACCCGGCTCTCCGTCCGGGATGGGAATGGGATCGCATTTCCAGCACACCAGGGTGAGTCAGGGATTAGTGGAAAGAAATCATCCTACAGTTGTAGCATATGACACCCCGTGACAAAGGAACAAAACGGTATGCCCTCACAACCTGAATGTGAGAAAAGTATGCAACTCTACACATCACAGTTAATCGCTCCTTTCAGGGAAGGAAAGTGAGCTATCCTTCTACACTGTCTGCAGAGTTTCATCACACTTGGCTGTGTTTCTTAACGTTGATTTCACGGTGATTGATTGATTTATCTATTTAATTTAACTTCTATTAAAAAAACTAATGTCATAGGAACTCACTACTTGTGATTTTGATGCCATGACTGGTTTTTAAGTGCCAATCATCACTTCATATTGTTGAATGACAGTCAGAACTGAGAGTTTTGAGTTTTCTCAAATACAATATACACAGAAGAATTAGTCCTGGAGGCAGAGTGAAGGAGACGTGTTGACAACCAGTATTATTCCCTATTTCATACAATACTGACAAACTATGGGATCAGTTTATGTTGTACAGTACAGAATGTACTGATCTCAAGATCAAGACTGCACACTTAAAACTTAGACATAAAATAACTGTAGGTTTAAACTAGATTAGAAGTTCTGATGTGGTAATGGTTGAACTTCAGTACATCTGCAGAGGATTTTTCAGTGTAACATACATATGCTTTATTATTATTAACTCTCATAACCGTTTTCAGCAGCAGTGTTTTTATCCTTTCATTAATTACCTTTTTTTTTTTGTTCAAGAAAGACAAGCGAGCCACAGCAGTTCAAATACTCCAAACCTGAAGGATGGATAAAGGCCACGGGCCATTATCCAGGATATGTAAGGCTCATAACAAAGGTTGTATTTAATTGTCGGCCTTCTCTTTTGTGTACAGAGCCAGGGAGAGCGCTTGTTGTCCAGGGACAATCCACCAGAAGAGCTGAAGCAGCAGCCGCTTGCTCTGGGTTACTACGTCTCCACTGCACCAGCAAACGGACTTCCTCATTGGTTCTGGGCCTCCTGCCCACAGGCTGAGAGCCAGTGTCCACTCTTCCTCAAGGTACTCAAAATACTGCATGTGTGTTTTAAAAGAGGAGGGAGTTGAGAGTAAATATTGTTTGATTTGAGAACATATTTATTAGATTAAGTGCAGAAATTTGTGTAAAAATGCTCTAATTATGTAAAAAGGATAAAACCGCTGCATATAACCAAACATATTTCATACCAACATCTGACACTGTCTTTTATTTCTTCACTTCAGGCGTCTCTTCACCACCACATCTCCATAGCTCAGTCAGATGAGCTGGTGTCAGACAAGAGTAAGAGGACCGTTCACCCCCTAGACTCAAAGACCACCTCTGATGTGCTCAGGTAAATATTATCAAAATTAAAATAATTAAAAATGATCCTATGCCATTATTTGCTACAATATTTCAATAAATCGATAACCAATATTTAATAAAAATTCTGTATTTTTCAAATGCAGGTTTGTGTTGGAGCAGTACAACGCCCTCTCCTGGCTGACGTGTACCCCTGCCACCCAAGATCGCCAATCCTGCCTGCCCGTCCACCTGGCTGTTCTGATCCAAATGTACAATGCCATCCTGAACATGCTGTAGTGCTTTAGCTTGTCTGAGACTTCAAGGACAACTGTAGGGGATTGACGGTTACCTTTTGTTTCCTCCGTGCCTACGCTTCCTCCTTCTGGGCACCAGAGAGCACCAGAACTCTTCTGTTGTTTTGGGTAGACGTGGATTTAACGGCCATATAAAGGACGGGGCAAGTCAGACTCTTCCGGGGCCTGGAATGTAATGAATCAGAAGAGTGAAATGCTCTGAACAAGAACTTTGGTTAACCACGACTCTCATGAAAATCCAGTTTGTACCTTCAAAACTGGCTGTGTGCCAGTTGTGGTGCTTTCTGCGGGAGAAACAGATGGATCTATCCAACTATGCCCATTTTATTGACATATCACAAGTTAACTTTCTCTTGATCAAAGCAGCTTTCTGTCCCACATGGGCGACACCTCTAAGTGGCATTTCAAGCATCTGTGGGTGACAGAAGCTCGGTATGATCCTCGTTACAACCTCACCTGTGAAAAGGGACGTCTGTGCAGGGCCACATAACTCTGTATTGTACAACCAGCAAAATGGCATGACAACACAAACCCATGGCTTTGTTACATCAATGATGTGTTAATGATGTTTTTACATTTTTGTACAGAACTGCACTGTTGAGTTTCTTGGGACTTTTCAGTCAGTTGATGAAACTTTTACCTTTACTCTGAAAGAGGCAAACGTCCTCATTTACTCCAAAGAGGGAGCATTTGATAATGGCACTTTTTTTCCTCACCTTCCAAAGTGTTGTAGATAAAAAAAAAAAAAAAAAAAAAAAAAAAAAAAACACAATGGAAAATATTTGACCAGTTAAGACAGAAGTGTTGTTTATAATGTAAAACGTAACATTTGCAAAGAATTGAGACTTATTTTTAATATTTAAAACAAGAAAATGAGAAACTTTAACAAGGCCTTTTTTTCCCCCAGTTGACTGTTAATAGTCTTGGGATCTGAAATAAAATCTGTCATTTTAATGCAATTGTAAAGATGCCATATTTATACAAATTATATCATGTCATAGAATTTGATATATATGTACATACATAAATATATATTACCTCTTCCAAGCAGGCACTTAATGATAAGGGTGATGGACACAACCATCTCTTTAGAAATGGACACAGTATGAACATATATCAATGAAAATGCATTTGAGTTTTTTTTTTTTGTTTGTTTGTTTGTTTTGTTTTTTTTTTTTTTCTACAGATACTGAACATTTTAACTTTTTATTTAAATGTTTAAATTAAACTAATTGATGCAGGAGATGCAGTATACTGTATATTTATAAAGTGTTCCTCTTCTGCTTAAAAAACAAAAAAAACTTGAAATAGGCAATAGAAGACCATGGTATTTGAACATTGCAAGGTAATTAAATATTTAAGAATTATGCTTTATTTCATTGGCTCTCCTAAATGATGTCAAGCAAACCATTAGAAAGGCCTGTCTCTTCAGCTTCACTCGGTCTGCTCTTTGTTAGATTCCTAGCATGTTTGTATATACACTTTTCAGCTGTGTTTTTTTTTTTTTCAATTTCTAAAAGCTGTACATTTCATGCTGGTTGGTTTACTTTCAAGTGATTCATATCAAAGTATTTTTTTGCTGTGAGCTTTTTTTGATAAATAAATAAATATATAAAAATATATATATATAAATATATATATAGTATACAACGCAAAACTCATTTAATTACAGCCAAGAGGTTAAATTGCCAAGTAAGTGTACACAGATGTACAGACGAGGGCAAGTTTGCAAAAAAATTGATACATCTCTCATCACTTTGAATATCAAACAGATCCACTTTAGTGTGAGAGATCTGTTACTTTTACACTCTTTTTTAGTAAATTATTAAAACTCTTGAAAATGATGTTGTCGTTTGTTGTGTTTTTCTTTTCAATACAATATATTTTAAATACAATAGTAATAAAAATTCAATTCGAGTAACAAACTAAATGCATTATATTTGGAAGTACGTGTACTTCATACTACATCTGAGACGAATGTACTTTTTACTACCCTACATTTACTAGTTTTTTTTTTACATTTCAGGTTAAAGATTTCATCCAAAGCATCCAGCATAATGATTGTATGAACATATAAATACAAAGCCTTTAGTTTTAATGCAGTCATTTTACATTGTGATATTGATACTTGATACGACGCACGACCACTGCTAATAATCAACTAACTATGAAGCATGTACAGTATACGATGGCTATAAAAGTCTAAAAGCTCTTAGTGTTTAGGATTGAAAAACGATCTGTTCTGTACTAACTACTGGGTTCACTTTAAGGTCTAAAACTACAGTTACATAGTTTGTGCATGAAAAATCATCCTCGAAGGGCCGAGCAATTAATTCCTTTTCTTCTTCTTCTTGTCCATTAGTAACATACATAATTATGAGCACTGCTCTTACAGACAGTAAATGTAGGACGCTGTGTATTGCAATTTGAGCCAAACATACTTCATGAATACAGGGTGCAGTAGGAACAAACATGATTTAACAGTGCCATATAACAACCCGTGTGAAGAGGTAAAAGATAAGCCTTTTATGACACTCGACTATCAAAAGGTGTGAATGATTGTTTTCCAACATCTGTCTTCCATATTGCAACATCCAAAAGGGATTATGTCTAAGTCTTAATCATAACAATAAGTGATGTGGAGACAAGATGATATCTTGATCTTTGAAGAGAGGAGTGTTTACCGACCGGTTCATTGAAGCAAATGAAATGTAATTAATGACACTTGGGTTATTATCACGCAGCTGTTGTACTTCCTGTTCAACAAGTCAATCGAGTTTTATAACGTATTGGACTCACCACTGCAAACAGAGATGATTAAGAAAGAAGTGAAACAAAAGATGACACCTGTATAATCTAGCATGAGTCAACATTTAAAATACAAACTCACGAAAGAAAATGGCACTTAGCCACGGAAGGAGTGTCACGTCATTTAAATATTAAACTCACAATGAAGCAAACGCTATAAGTGATGAGTGCTGGAAGCTGCAGGTCATTGTAGCACATTTGATGTCTGGTTTCATAAACTCAGGATGTGCACTGGGTCCTGGCTGTAGCAACATTTTGACGATAGTTGAAAATGAGGGACAGTATGAAAAGTGTGTGAGTCAGCGGCCTCATACTGCCTGTGTGTGTGTGTGTGTGTGTGTTAGTCCACTGGAGATGGTGAAGGACTAGATATGAGAAATAGTAAATGCATTTGTCAAACAAATGTTAAGTACTTTTAATTTATTTCATTGTGTGTATGTAATGATTCTAAAGGATGTCCTCTTGTGTGGAGGTAAGAGCTATTCTCCTTTTGTGCGATGGAGAATATGTGAGGACAAGAGAGAAAAAGAGGCACTGAAGGAGACTCTATTTGACCATCAGGGTCACATAAAAATCCTTGAGTGGAAAACAGTGTTTCTATAGAACCTAGAAAAGCCTAGTGGACAACAAAACTAGACAAAAAGTCAGTCTTTGAGGTACTGGGCAGCTGGAGGACACCGTCAATGAAAAGGAGCGGATAGCTGAAGAGTAAAAGCCACTGAAGAGTCACTTGTTGTCGTGGGGCTGTCTAATGGCCATCACAACTGAAGGAAGTGGACTCTTAATTGACCGCAATGTGTTTTCCACAGATGGCCTATTAGACTATGGCCACTCACCTGTTATCTGGCTTGCCAAATGCATTGCTGCAGCCAAATGGTCTACAAACTAGACAATGGAGGCCAGGACTGGCTTGACATAGCATTAGCGCAAAATGCAATTAGAAGTCAATGACATTTTATGTCGCTTTTCTGTCTACAGTGCACCACATGAGCTGACAAGGTTGCTCAAAAAAGCCTCCGGAGGAGAGCAAATGGGTCGACTTAACACTACAAATGCTGCTTATTGTTGTCATGGAACAGGATGTAAAAAAACTGCATCTTTTGACTGTAATTAAAATGTAATTTTGAGTCATATTTAGAAACTGCAGACTCTTGCTATAGTCACAATTTGTTGTCTATACTTTAACAGTAACAAAGTCACAATTATCTCAGAAGATACATATAAAAAAACACACAAAAAGACACAACATGAATTCAAAAGAGTCCAAATGGGGTCAAATTGCTGCCTGACTCACAGTAGGAATACTGTTACAGAAATAAGTTATTTCATATGAAGGGAAGTATGAAGAGTCTAAGATTATTAAAGTAGATAAACTTTAGTTTCCTCACAAGACGTCGTGCTTAACATGTTGTGTGAGTGCAACTGAAGTGTTGCTGTTTGTAGATTTTTACAGAATTGACCATCCGGTCTCCTGGGCCTCAGAAACAACAACAACAACAACAAAAAAAAACAGCGGAGAGCAGCAACCATTCTGTCACTCCAGATGACCCATTAGAGTGCTCCACTTGCAGGCGTGACTTTGGCAGCGCAGAGCCATGTGCTGTTTTGACATGCCCTCTCCCTCTGAAGTGGAGGCAGCTGGGGACTGTAGCTTCACACTGCTTTGTAGATGGCGGTGACGCTGCTGCTGCTTTTTCTTTTTTTTCTTTCTTTCTTTCTAAACTTTAAAGAGAGAGGGGAAAGGGACAAACAGAAACACATACATTCCGCGGATACCTCGCTGTCTGTCTGGCGTCTGTCATGGCGGCCTTCTGCTAGTGGTCAATGTGGTGGGTCCTGTTTCTTTCCAGTCAGGTCAGTGAAGGTTCAGGGCTCTGAGAGCTGTGGGTGGTACAGGTCAGGGTCATCTCCATCCAGTGAGAGAGACATCATCTTGTGGGAGATTACAGGACTGGTGGGGATGACTTTTCTTTTAACGTAAACTTTTCACTGACTACTTTTAAATGACACTGACATTATAAATTCACCTTATAAACTCAGACAATTATGATTATGAAATATAATTATGATAATTATATTTACCTATTGTCACACCTAAAGAATTAACCCACATTCATCATTTTGATCATACCTTATTATTATTTTTCAAGTTGTGTATTTATCAGAAACATACTTGCTACTACTACATCTGTTGATTATAGATTAATGTATCAAACCTTCATTCATCCATTAGTTATATTGTTTATCTCTAATTGTAGCTTAACAGGACACACCTTGACTAGACAGTCAGACTGACAATAAGTCACATCATGTACACACCAACCAGCAATTTACAGTTGAAGAAATTAAACTAAAAACTGGTGAAGGAAGATAATCAGAAATTCAGTGATGTGTCGTTTTGAAAAAGGATGCTTGCCGTTTACTATCATTTATATTTTATTGATGTGAGAAGATGTACAAAAACATAACATCTCTACCCCTCATGCCAACTGAAGAGGTCAGTTTCTATTACCAGGTCGTCAGTATTCATTTCAATTAGTGGCCTCACTTTCTCGGTGCTCCTGCGCCAGGCCAGATCCAACCAAACAAACCCTCAACCATCTTCCAGATGGCTCCAAGGAAATGCAGCTCTTGGCGCAGCTTACACTAAACACAGAGAGCCATCAACAGCTTTTGTTTAAAGGGTCCCCGCTGAAGCGACAGAACATCTGCCAACTCAGCACGGCAGCCTGTTAGAAAACATCTGATTTTGTCTGGTAGTGTTTTCCATCTCCAGCCTTTTGCATTTGCATAAATAGTTTTTGTTAGTCGGGCCCCTGAAAAGGGGCACACAGAGTTTGCAATTTCCCTTCCTGTAAATCTCTCATTGGAGGGTATTACATCCTTCAAGCCAAACAAGAACTCCACTTAACACTTTAGCCAATGTAAATAGAGGAAGATAAAAGCTCTGCGGACTTCAAAGCGGTCCCTGTGCTCCCCTCTCTCGCACACATCAAAACGCCACCGAGAAAACAAACTGTCATTTATGTCGGATATAAAAGTTTGAAGGACATTAATCCCCTTGATGACTCTATGCCACAAGCAATCCAGGAGGGCTGAGTGGGGAACGAAGACCTATAAAAAATCAAGGAAGAGGAATGGAATTTTGCACTAATTTTGTGAATCAGGTTCATGTTACTCAGTGTGGTCAAATGTTTTCTTTAAGTACTGATTATCAATGAACTGGAATTACTGAAGTGTAATTAAGGACCAGTGGAGGTTTACTGGTCCAGAGTCAGTGTAATAATATTCCTGTCACATATTAGTGGGACATATTTTAGTCTCATTAATTCAATCAAGTTTGTTTACTTGGCTTTCACTCCAAGTTTCCAAGTTTAGAAAAAAAAAAAGATAATTTGTTTCTACTTGAAAAAAAAAAGAAAAAAAGAAAAAAGAACTTGTCACAGATTCGTCACTGTCTCATGCTAAATACAAAGAACAAAAAAGATCAAATAGAGTTTGGAAGTGTTTGTTTAATGGAACAAAAAAGAAAAACAAATATAAAAAAAAATTTGCTGTTATTGATGTGAAAGTGTTGTTTTTTGTTTTTAAATCAATAATATTGTACGTGATTGTTTTGGGTTAATTAAAAATATGTTTTGCCAGTGAAAGTGACTTAATTAGTTAATCATCTGTGTTGTTCTGCACAAAAATAATTCAGTTGATTCATCTAAAATGCTCAAGAGGCAACGTCTTTGTGGCGATTATGTTCCTGCCACTGGTTCTTTAAGGAACCTAAACCATATGGAAATACACTTTAAAGATGTTGACAACATTTCCCCTGTTTCATTGGAAAATGCAAAGTTTTCTTTCTGATCTGAATTACTGAACATTGGTCTGAACCTGCTCGAGGACAGAAGGCAAATGAGTGGACTGATGTATGTGGGTGAGACTTTAACATACACGGCCACGAGATTTGACTCTGTCACATTTCTCACATATGTTTACTTGAAAGACGACAGAGACAGATTAACTGTACGCCTGTAACAGCTGCTTATCGCTGATCATCATATCAGTAACTTATCAAAGTGCTGCTTATAAGACATAATGTGTTAATACTCTAAAACAAGATGACAACAAAGGCCTCTTTTAAAGAAACACACCATATAGCTTCTCTTCTTATTGTTTTCACAATAAGATGCAACTTTTGATTCATGATGAATAATTTATTTTTTTTTTTTTACCAACACAAAAGGACACGAGTGTTTCTTCTGATTCTTAAAACCAATAAGCCATTGGACACTTCAAGTCGTGCTTGGCATCATGATGAGGCCTATCAACGCCTCTGACATGTAAAACACGGCCTCTCTACACCCATTGTTTCATTATTTCATTAATTATTTGACAACATTTTTAAGAGGAGATTTCCAGCGTGACGCTGTGATTGGCTGAGACATGTTTGAAGCAGCTTTAAAACGCCCGACCACGGCACACCTGTGACTGAATCACAGTGAATTTTAATGTGACGTACGTGGATGGAAAACTGCCACTCACGCTGGTAATTATACACTTTGGTGTGTGTCGCTTAGCAACTGTAGTGTTTTGTTTAGCAACAGTATTGTTTGACTGTTCAGCTTGTTTCAGATCACTATTATATTTAATTATTATTTAATAATCATGCATTATAAAGCAGATAATGGGATTTTGCACTTTAATTAATACTTTTTTTTACACTGCTATTTTCTGCTCACAACAATGAGTTAGAGTTTAGAGAAGCTCAAGGAGTGTGTTATTACTTTTTTGTGTTTGCAAATAACACATGAGAACAATATACCTTATTATGATTTGGTATACTTGATTCAAATGTTATATTCATTTGTTTTCTTTGTGCTCTTATGAACTAGACTAAACTCTATAATAAAACTAAAGGTTTATTTTAACTTTTGAAACAGCAGTGCCTACTCATACTCTAGCTGCAGAGAAACTTGTTTAAATCACAGAACCACCACGTTTGGATGCAACAACCGCGGCATGAAGGTGCTTTTCAAACTTTTCTTTTTTTTTTAATTACTTGTGCAATGTCCCCCACGCCCACAAGGGAGGGTTGTTAGTCAACAGATGAACTATGCATTTGCATAACAGAATTGTTTGACAATGGGCTGCACACAAGACTGCAAGTTGAAGGTAACATTCATTTAACCGCTTTCCCTTCAGTTTGTCAACTTGTGTAGTGCAAGAATAATCTTTGAGGAAAAAGGACACATGCTGACGTCTACAAAGACTCATATGAATATATAACAAATAAGCAATAGTTCTAAAATGTCTAATGGAGACAATATGCTTTAATCAAAGTTGTGTGTTTATTGAAAATATCCACTTGGAGTGTTCTTGAGCAGGCGTCCATAAACAAATATTATCTACATTTAACAAGTGTGGTGTCCTCATATAAATGTAGAGACACATACTGAAACAAAATCCAACAAATCTCTTCTCACAGACGACTGTTTGTCCACACTGACACTTGATTTTATCGTTTTCCATTTTAAAAAAAAATGTAATTTTATTTGCATGAACAATTTCTGTAAAAAAAAAAAAAAAAACCTGGAGTACATTTCAGTCTCACTCTGCTCAGTGAGACTTTATTTCCTGCCATTTCCTTCTGCTACACAGATTATAATCACATTTCAATTGATTGAGCATCAGTAGAAGAAGAAAAAAAATCATAATTCTGAAGCGATCGCCACTAGATCATCATGTTTTCAGAGGACCATTAAAGAAATAAGTGCAAACTGCTTTTACTATTAATATTTATTTTGACCTGCGTCTCATAGTGTTTTTCATCCCGTAAAACCCAATCAATAACAGTTAGAAAAACTCTCTTTCTCTTCCCCCTCTTTCTCTCTGTCTCCCAAACAGGAGAGAGAGAGACAAAGTCAAGTGCCATATAAATAAAAAGGTCTTGCCAGAGGCACTTACTCTGCAATCTCCTGGAAATTGTGTCTTAGCTCAGCTAGTCCACTCAAGTCACATTGGAGAATGGGCTCCAAATCAAAGCCAAAATCGCAAAGCCCTGCAGTCATTAGGAAGATAGGGGAGTGAAGAACACATAATAATTATCCATTAGCTTTCTCTCCTTGCATATTCTCAAGATCTGCCTCTTATGGTAAGATAAATCAGCTTACTACCGTGACTGAAACCGAGAACATAAGCACACGTCCCCCTTTCCCTGCGTTTCAGCTTCCTTTTGTTATTCACATGGAGGATTCACAATTGCATGTAAATCAACACTATTATGGTGAAGAAATTTGATGAAACATTCTTAGAGCCAGTGTTGCGGCTGTCTGCCTTGATGATCATAACAACTGACACACTATCAAGGAACAGTATGCTTCCTCGTGCCATGAGCCCTGTATATGGCGATTATCATTACAATAACAATGACAACATTCATCTTTTTGAAATAAAGGTTTATTGGCTGTGTGTATAAATACTCAGAAAAAGGTAGCAGGCAGAAGTGATCTTCGCTTGGCTGCTCCAACGGTTCCTGTCTGTCTTTCTGTCTTCCTCCTGCTTTTGCTTTCTCTGGTTCTAATTTAGTCGTCCTAATCATAAAAGCATCAGCGAGCTGCCGTTGCAGAGTAAACCAAGAGGTGAAACGTGCCCCTAAAAATTCCATTTTCACTCAAGTGGACCAACACAACAAGGAACATGCAGCAGACAGAGACAGACTTCTCAGCTGCCAGATCAAATGGCAGAGAGGTTGATTATTAGAGACAGACAACAAACAACCCCGCTGATGTGTGTTTTGTTGTGGTCGTCCCAGCAAGCACGCAAGGTGAGGTACACTCTGACATGTGTGGGTCTGAACGTACACCAGTTTATCTTTTACACGCACAAACACCCTGATGTGCCAGATTTGTTTTTTTTAACCACTGTATGAAAGAGGAAGGGTTAGATCTTGTGTGTTTTGAGCCCATACCTTTCAGGGCATGGGGTCGAACGGATGCTGTCTATCCATATTCTCTGCCATCACATTCCCCATCTAAGCTGGCAGGCCCTCTGACTGCATATAATTTGAGTCATCAGTCTCTATTTCTACACAGCAGATGTTTCCCCATGTCAGCAGGCCCCCTGACAAAGCAAGATGGAGAACCCTCCTCTTTTAAAGTGTTGTGCATGAGTCTCCCTTCTCTCCTTTCCTTCCCTCTGCCCACACCAATCCTCGGGATCCCATGGGACACTGTCCCGTGTCCAATCCTGATGGTGGGAAAACGTATTTTAATCGATGCTTGTGTTCGTGAGCTGAACCCAAAAGAAAAAGTGTACTAAAGTGACACGCAGGAACAAAAGGCAGTTTAGTTATTGTATTTTCTTTTTTCTTTTCCTTTTTTTTTTTTTTTTACATTTGGCTTGATGACTCATTTATCCTGAAACATGCTCTGGGATCCTGGAAACCATTTGAAAGCTTGTTAAAAGACACTAATGGAAGGTGATTAATAGGCAACTGGAGTAAATGACTGTTATGATACTGGTATCATCACTGATGTAATGTGATTGAAATGGCCACCACATATAATCATATTCATTCTTATTATGTCATTTTATTTGAGGGTGAAAAGAAAAACAACAAAACAATGAAGAAATGATGATTTTACCTATTTACAGTCTTTATTTCAAACACACATCAAACTGACATTGACGTAAAGAAACAAACGCGTTTAGTGTTTGATGCTGAAGAAACCAACCGGCTCCATTAGACTTCTATAGATTTTTAATTAGGAATAATTTTGATCAATGACAATTATTTATCGTGATTTTCATTACATTTGACTGCGGGTTGAGCGTGATGTTGAACGAAACTGCTGAGGAGACAGAGACAGAGATAAAAGAGGAGATAAAAAATAATAAAAAAGACGCTGGTCTGGTCTCACTCTTCTATCAAACGATCAGAGACAGAAAAAACCTCGTTAACTTCATGTTGAACGTTCATCAAACACATTTGTTTTTCTTGTTTTTATTTTTTTTTCTACAATTAAATCATAGAAGATTAAAATAAATACAGATGCGGTTGAAGAAACGATTCATTATGAATGTGAAAATAAATATTTTGACTTTATTTAATCATTTTTATAATTATCTTTATATCATTGATGTCGTACGTGTAGGATTTATTTATTTATTTATTCATTTATTTATTCGGTACAATATATTTTTTCAAAAAAGACATGAAAACAAAATTAAAACATGACATGTAGAATAAATAAATACAATGATATAATTGTGAGAACTTGTTCACTGTTCATGTTGATTTATAACGGATTGATTTTTCTATCAAAATCCACAACAGGAACAAGTCGTGGACTGAGTGTGTGTGTGTGTGTGTGTGTGTGTGTGTGTGTGTGTGTGTGTGTGTGATGTCTGAAGCGCTAATTGTCCCCGACATGTTTTCAAACTCCCCTCAGGAGCGACCTGCAGAAAACTGTTCCAAAGAAAAACCATCTTCTCAAATGGTCCCAAGTAATATTTCCTCTCCTGCTCGAGCAAATGAGTCCGGGTGAAGGGAAATTGCAGAGGTCATTAGACCACAAAAAGACGACGACGAAGAAGAAGAAAAGTGTCACTTTTTTTTTTTTTTTTTTTTTTTTTTTTCTTTGAACCGGACGAGGGGATGTTATTGTATCAATTTTACTTGATAGAGCCAATTAGGCTATTAGGTTTTTCTTCCTCTGAAACGGATTTTGCGCTAAAGCGCTTTTCATACTTGACATCAAAGTTGAATCAAATAAAAATGTATTTTGTTTCCTGACAAAAAAATAAATAAATAGAATAAATAAATAAAAAAAAGAATAAATATATATACACACACACTAACCAGGCTCCTTTAAAGTCAGAGGATAATCGCCTATTTATATTTATTGCTCTTGTAATAATTTATAATTGTTTAACAATCGAATCAACTAAAGAAAAGAATGAAAACTTAAAAAAATAAAATAAAATAAAATAAAATAAAATAAAACACTAATAGAATTGGAATATTTTTAGACTCATCAATGAGATTCAAGTGGAGGAGGAAAAGCTTGTAAAAAAAAAAAAAAAAAAAGTAACACACACACACACACACACACACACACACACACACACACACACACACACACACACACACACACACACACACACACACACACACACACACACACACACACACACACACTGAACATAAATCACTGCTGGGCAGTTTGGACATCAATATAAAACCGCATTGACAATATCTTCCAGCCACTGCATGGCGCTAGGGAACTGTAAGACACACACATTTACACTCACTCAGTGACAAGACACTGCGACTTATAATAATAATAATAATAATAATAATAATAATAATAATAATAATAATAATAATAATAATAATAATAGTTTGTGTTTAACGAAAATTTAATTGAAATAAAATAAACCTCTAATTATTTTTTTTAATTAAAATTAAAAAATACTTTTAATAAACTTTTATTGTATTTTATTCATTTGAAAGGACACTGACATTTCCTGTACGTGCGACATTTCCGACAGTTGTAATAAACATAATTAGGAGTTTCAGTCAAAGTGTCACTCTGTCAGGGATTAACGTGTCTATTAACGTGTCTAACGTGATTTTCTTTCTTAGTAAAGTCGTTAATTCGCTCTCACATTAAGCCACTTGTGTAACTGTAATCAGACCAAATATAGAGATAAACTGAAGCATTAAAGAATGAGTTCACACTTTAACTATTTATAGGAAGAAAAAGGCCTGAACACATGCAACATACAAATACTCCTCATATTATAAGTTAGAATGTGATTAAATACGTTTATAATTCTGGTTAGTGTTTAAAACTATAAATAATATAAATAAGTAATTAAATAATAATTAAAACAAATACGTGCCTGTTGTCTCCTCTTCATAAAACTTTAGGTAGTTGAGGTTTAGTTCAAAATGATCTCAGTCTATCGGGCTCAGGCCTGTTCTCTCTGCTCCAAACACAATGCGCACTGTGCGCTACCTGGCGCTGCTGCATCATGATACTGTACACTGTGTTGCTGACACACACACACACACACACACACTCAAACACACACACACACACACATATCTACAGACACATATTTTAAAGCTACAAAAAAACAGAATAAAGATATACAAGAGAATCAAAGCGCTGGTGCGATTTGAAGCTCAAAGACAAGTAATTTCATCCCAACACATTGAAGTTGTTCACTGCAAAATCGAGCCGGTGTTGTCCACATTTACAGTAGCCCGCTGGCCCCCGCCCTCTCTCCCTCTCACTGCCGCCGCTGCTGCTGCTGCTCTCTCATTCAGAAAGCTGAATTGTATGGATCAACGAGAGTCACACAAACAGCTGGCCCGTTGACATCATCTGAAAGCCTCTCCTCAGTTTGACATTGTCGCTGTGTGGACAGTGTGTTTGCGTTATCTCAGTGTTTTTAAACGACGAGCTCTCGTCTCCGCGCAGCGTCAAAAATAACAACAGCAGCAGCAGCAATAACACGAGGGCCCATCATGAAATAACAACCGTCACCAAGCAGCTACATGTTACTGAGCATTACACAAAGTCAAGCAAAAATAATATGTTCAAGTATAAATAAACAAAAGCCTGAGTCAATTTATAAATTATGTTTCAGTGAAGTCTTAGTGACAGGCGACGTTCACATAAAGAAACAGCTGGTAAAATTATTACATTATTTATAACTATAGTAGAAAATCTATAATGGATTAAAACAAACAAACAAACAAAAAAAAAAACAAAAACAAAATAATTGTCCAGAGTTGAATATTTGTGGCATCCTCTTATGGTTGAGTTTTAACTGGTGTGGTGGACATTATTATCTTATTAAAAACTTTATAAGCTGGTTCATAGACAAATAGCAGCTGTTTTTTTTTTTTTTTTTAAAGAAATGCAAATGCAGGCACTTCATACTGGCTGCATGTGTTTCATGAGGGTTATGTGTCTAATATGTTTCATTTAAAAATGATAATGTCAATATTCATCATTAATCATGTTAAAGTATTTTTTTTTTTTTGTTAAATAAAAGATATTTTGTGTGCATGTGAGTTTTTATTTCTTTTATTTTTAACTGGAGAAGATAGAAAGACAGAAAATCTTGCAGCATAACTGACCTAATTTCACATGTTATTGTTATTATTATTATTTTTTTTATCCAACATTAAATTCTGGCTGTATTGAACTGAAGTGAATGGAGTATTTTGACTGTTGCAAACTCTCCTGTCTAAACACGCTCTGCTTCTGATGGATGAATCACGTCCTAAACTATTGCGTACACCATTCAGGAGGAATCTCACGTTTCATTAAGTCTTTACAGATAAAGTCACGTCATTGTAAAAAATGTATGCAAACAGTCAGTGTCTGGAGTGTGTGATGAGTTGAGCCAAACTGTGTCTCATGTTCAGCTTCACAGAGAAGCGACGACGTTTCTGTTGTTTTCAGTCTTTTTCTGTCTGTGTCTGTCTTTACTGATGAATAAGGAGACGAAATACCTGTGACAGTTAAAACACACACACAGACACATATTTGTCACCATGCATGAGCACACAAATGGAGAAATCCTGCACACAAACCAAAATCATGCATGTAAATAAAAGAACAACAGTGCTGCAGAGGAGGAACTTTACTCTACATGTGCAGATTTATATATAATTGACCGTCAATAGAAAGAAACAAACACATAAGCACATGAAAACATTATATAACAAAAACTGCCAAAACTAATTCGTCTGTCAACCTCTCAATTTCTCTAGCCTTATCCGACCCGCAAATCAACCAACTCATCCTCAGCCCTTCACAAAGAGCTCCATTTTTCCTCCCCTGTGTGTGTGTGTTTTTTTGTCCGAGCTGCTGGGGTCGAGTCTGGGGACGAAACCATGTGCTTCACCCCCAAGACAACAGCCTTGTTTGAGACTGTCTGTCAGTCAGAAAAAAGCACTTCTTGTTCTGTCCATTCAGCTCATATCATCACCCAACACTCCTGCCTCTCCCACCCCCAGAACTTCTACTCCCGTCTCCAAAAAGCATCTCCAAATCTGATTATTCTTGTGTTTCATCAGGTTGAGAGATTTGGCTGATGGCGTATTGGCATTTGACTTCTGATTTATCCTCTCTCCCTCTCAGCTGCAAATGGAGCCCTGCAGCTGGCAGCAATTGCATGAGTAGTATCCGTTTCATTAAATCCTATGCAGAGTATATTGAAGTTTTTCCATCTCGCCAATTTGTTTAGGTGCCACCGATAAATTTCACCACTCTTCGGTACTGTTGTCATTCTACTTGAAATTGGTTTATTGAATTGTTTGTTTCACAGGAGCAAACTACATTATCTTCAATAACTTCACGTACTGATTGAAAAAACACTGACATGGAGGAGAAAACGCTGCAGAGCAGCTCTATAGCGGCCTGATATTCATTGTTAGTAAAGGCTTTTGTGACCTAAATGACCCTAATTCTAGAGATATTATTTCATCACCCCATCACTCTTCTTTCTTGTCTGTGTGATTGTAGAAGTTATTCCACGCCACCATTTTTTTTGGAGCCACACCTCTACACTCTGTCCATTAGCTGCTGCTGAGGAGCAGATGAGTTTTTAGAAAATTAGAAGCAGATCTGTTGTGACAGCCAAATGGAAAGACACACACACTTAAAGAGACAGGTCACAACAGAGGAAAAGAAGAAGAAAAACAATAAAATAAAAAAAATGTTCCGAAAAGATAGAATTTCTTTCTAAAATGATTTGGATTTTGGAAAAAATTACCACATGGATTACAGGTTTGAATTATTATGTTGTACACTGAATCTTCAGGCTGTTTCCTGCCAAAAACACCAAATCTTTATAAAGAAGTAGTATATCCCCACTTCTTTATCCTGGTAAGTGAAACATAATTAATGTTTTTATATTTATCTTTTTTATTTAGCAACTTGCAGGGAAGGATTGTGGTCTTGGGAGGAAATTGTGTAACGCTGGATGAATCAACCAAACATCACACTTCACCACTGGAGACCGCTATGGTTATTCTAGGAGAAAACAATGACATTTTCCTAACCTGAACCATGTCATTGTCTCATGTCGAAACCTACAAAAACCAATCAGAAAACAGTCAAAGATCTAGCAATGAAGAGTTGTAATTGTTTTGAAAGGCAGTCATAATATGACCCATCGTGACAAAGGGAGTGTCATGTTAGTGACGCACGCTCCAGCCTCCAAGGTCAAAGTTTGACTGACCTTTTTACTGTTCTGAGTCTGAAGTATAGAAATGATGAAAATGTAAACAGGTAGTCAAAGTGTCAGTGTTGAAACAAATCTAGTGATTTGGTTAAACTTGTTATATATATATATATGTAGATGAGGTTTCCTGTTTGGCGGATCACCAGATTCTCCCGGTTCATTGTATTCATTGTGAGTGGTTGTAAAAAAAACATGTGACATTGTGAGTGAGCATCTGTGCGGATTGACATTTGCTTATACTTTGCCTGAACAGCCTCTCATTACTTCACACTTCAGAATACACTTCCTCCACTCTGCTTTACCAACAAAGCAACAAGCTTTTATGTGACACCGTCTGCCTTCTACCCTCATCTTTTATGAAAACACACTCTGACCCTCACCAGCCTGCATCAGCAGCATCAGCAGCGCCACTGATCAAAGACACTGACATTACAACTAAATTTAGAACAAGCACCTGCCACCACTGTGGCCAAAGTGCATGCATTATGTTTGTTTCTTGATTTGTGTATGTGCGAGTGTATGTGGGTTTCTTTGCTGCTAGTTTGTCTGAGTGTGTGTGTGTGTGTGTGTGTGTGTGTGTGTGTGTGCACAGGCATTGTGTTTTCCATGTGGCTTAAATTGCATCCATTCATTGCTACAGCAGCAGCAGCAGCAGCAGCCAAAGCCGTGGTGCACACCATCAGGGAAAAAGCAGCTAGATTTCAACTGAATTAAATTAATGCTCGAACACGTACTCATTACACATGGATTTGCATTTGTGAAACTAGGTTTCTATACTATTAGGATGAGAATCAGCGAATCATTTAGCAGAACTTATTGCCATTATCTTCCATCTAAAACCACGTGGATGTAAATCACAACAGTGAGTGTTTGTGGAGGTTGATGCTTGAACCTGGACCATATTCATGGCAAAGTTCCTATGAGCTTGGCCTCCAATACTTATGAATACTACTGCTCAGTTCTTTGGGTTGCCTGGGCAGCCAACTAAAACCAATTCATGGTTCCCAATAATTTTTTTTTTTCTTCTTCTTCAGAATGATCATTGTGCAATCATAAAGTGTGTCTGCAATTGAATGTCCTTTCACATTTAAAGATGAATTGGCTGCACTACTCATGTCCATGGGGTTTTATTTGGCTGAACCACTCCAGTGGACACAGTCCCTCTTTTTCACTAACTGTTTTGCTCTGTTGTGATGACTCTGGAGAACCTTCAGACATCTGAGCCCGGCAGAGACAAGTCTGATGAGGGAACTGCAGGACAGGTATCCGGCAGGTAGATTCTCCTGTTGTCCAAATAAAACGAGAACATACTTACTTGGTAATTTCTAAATATTTTAGAAAATTAGATCTTTTATTGAGGTAAATACTATTAATCTAGACCCCTTTTAAATCTATAACCAGATTTCCAAAGGTAATTTATACTTGATTAGATAGTCTGACTATTACTGCAGGGCTCAGTTTTTGCCTTTAAGAAAAAAAACTATTGTTAACAGATCAGAAAAATCTTGGTCAGTAAATAGTGAATGTTTTTTTTTTTTAGGTCTGTCGAAGGACACAGACTTTGGTCATCTGTATAAAAGTCAAATGTCCTGCTGGCCCACCCACCGCTCTGACACACCGCTTCCTGCATTGGCGCTGTACAATGGCATTGAATGAAAAACTTGGAAACTGTGAAATCTTATGTTTCCAGGCCTTTTCCCAAATGCATGCTGGGATTAACCTCATGCAGATTGTAATTACCGAACAAGTGAACATATCCTGTTCTCTTGTGTAGTCTTTTGGGCACTGGACAATAGAAAACACAGGATTTTTTATATTTTTCTATTATACTACTACTGCCATTTTTACAAACAGACAGAAAACGTACTGTTAACACATTGAATAGAGTAATGTAGGATAATAGAAATTTCCTCAGAGAGAAGAACTGTATAGTTGTTTTTTTTCCATCCCTACAAAGGCATCTAGTGGAAAGAATTAGCATGACTGTATCTTTCTTTTTTATTGCTCCTCCCCCTAAGTGGGAGAGAAAGTAACACAGGAAGAAATGAAAATGAAGAAGAGCTGAGTAAAGGAGAGCATACAGGAGGCTAAAAGCATTTTCCCTTTTTTAATTCCACTCCTTGTCTTCCTACTTCAAGCCCTGTAGAGATAATGAGGGTCTTGGCTTTGTAAACATTATTTCTGGCATATTGCAGCTGCCATCAGCTTATTTATGGCTTGAATTTTAATAATCTGGGAGCTAATATACTTCAGAAGGAAAGGGAACGCACAGTAAAGCCAAACATTGCTTTCCTACCTTCAGCAAGGAGGCCACTCAACAGGAACATCAAACGCTTGCTCTCTTGTGCCTGGCCCACGTTAATTGTACATCTATTGTTCCCACATAGGTCACTGTGAAACCAAAGGAGAAAATGGGCAGAGAGAGGAGAGAGAAGGAGAGAGAGACTAATGAGGCAGAAGCTGAATAAATGTGTTTTAAAACAATACGAGACTGACAAATGTTTTGATGCCTTCCCCTGGGCTCATTATATCCTGTATCTACATCATTCACTACTATGACAAATGAAGCCTTTGGCATGTTATTCGCAGTTATTTACAGTAGTACACCTCATGTATATATATATACCTAAGTGGACTAGCTCAATCTTCCCTATAGACCAGATCAGACCACATCTACTGTATGTGAAGAGGTGCCCTGTGCTCTGCAAATGTGACTGAATTTGACACTGGAAAGGAAATTATAGAATGATGATGATAGAATATGACAGGCTATTTAATTTTATATTGGTCTACTCCATTCATGTGGAGAAATGCCACAATATGACATACTGTAGTTGACCGTATAACGACTTTTCTGGGGTTTTGAAATAAATTTTAATATGAATTCATTTCATCACAGACAAAAAAAAAAACTTTCTTTGAAAATATTTTAAATACTCAAGGACTCATACACTTCCATGGCTCCAAAGGAGGCAACACAACAGTTTGGTGAATTGCCTTGAGTGATGTTACTCAGTCGCTACTACATTAGCCACCGCTAACACAACATAGAGTTATCTCTAACTGAGTTGTCTGCAATCAAGCGGCATTGTGGGTAAAGTAAGTACCTGCTTTTGACAAGGAAGAAACAAATCTATTCTTTTGAATGACTTCAAGTGCCTAAAATAAGTATTTAGTTTGTAAAGTACAGTAGGTTTTGTTGTTTTGTTACGTTTAGGAGATAATTGCCATGATTAGAGTAATAGACAGTTGGTCATTTAGTTAGTGAGCTTTAATTGTCCTGGTTATGAAGCACAAATGTTGACTATCAACTGGAAAAGGACACAAACAGTGGTCTCACTGTTCATATACCCACTCTAATCGCATCCGCATTTGCTCTAAACAGATAAAACAGAATTACTACAGCTGTGGATTTTGTAAGCTGAAGATAAACAAATGTTCTTCTTCTTTTTTTCTGTATCACAGCATAAATAAAAGGAGAGTGTTGAAATAGTTTATAATCATGGACAATCTAAAGCAGCGAGAATGTCATCACCACATCTGAATACATTCATCAAAATTGGAGGCTGATAATAGTAATTACATCATAGCCATAGTGGCTTCACAATGAATGAAAGAGTGTTTGAATAGGTGTGTATGAGAAAAGAACTGCAATGCACAAAAACAGAACAGAGCTGAGGGTTGAAAGAAGGTTTTCATTCTTCGATACAAACGTAAAAGAGGCACATTTGAGATGTAATCCGCTTCTGATCTGCTAAAGAGTACGAGGTGCCAAAAACAACAATCTACCTGGAAAAAAAGCCAATAAATACGCAGCTGTCTGTCTCTGATTCTGCAACGCAGACTGAGAGCGAACAACCTAACAGGCAGTTGGCAACAGGACCAAGGTGACTGTAAGTTTAAAGGGCAGGGTTCAGAAAAGTAACCGATCCTGTCCTGCCTCACACACTCCCTAGCTGTCCATATTTACGAGGTGTAATTTTTATGTGAGCGCTGGGCAACAACAGGTTTAAGAGGGCCAGAGTAACCTTCCTGGGGCCCGGGGTGACCTGCACCCAGGCTACAATAGTTTCCCTGGGCCACAATTAGGACCAGGGCTTCACTGAGTCACCTCAGTGTCATTGCCTCCATGGAGCCTCAACATGGCCTCATCTCTCCCCCCTCTCCAGCCTACTGGCTGGCTTTGAAACAGTTTTGTCTCTTGCTTCTCATCAGGCAAGTGCACAGTTCATACTTTAAATAAAACAACTCAACAGCTTGTTGGACATTTGGGTTTAGAGTTTAGTTTCTTTGGAGCCTCAAAAGTAAGATTAAATATAATAGAATAAAGAACAGTAAATCCATCTTTATACTACAGTCTGCGTTTCCTATTTCTATCTCCCTGGCTTTGTGAGCTGTGACAGTTGCCGCAATGCCCGGCGACACAGTGAATATGTAGCAGGGACTCACTGGGTCTGGCCACACAGACTTGTCACCACCATTCAGCATCAAACCCCAAACTACCAATTAACTCCTGAGCCCACCCCCACCTGCCTGGAGGCACGATGACCTGCCCCCCTTCAGTCTGCTCCATTCCACACAGCAATAACCCCCACCGCCTCTCAACCCTCGCTCTGTACTCTCTAAACATGCCCCCTGAGACGCCCCGTGACTCCATGACATACAGATGCTTGGAGATATTCCTCCCCATCTCTATGTGTCTGTCCGTCTGTCAGACCCCTGAACTTTACAAAAGAGGATAAAGTCAATTTGTCTGTGTTTGTTCCAGGCAGAACCCACAGTGTCTGCAACAACTTATCATTTGTGGGTAAAAGGAAGAGACATTGAGACTTTAAAGAGTTATCTTATATGTTGTTAAATTAATTTAATATGTCTTATTTGTGTGTGTAAATAAAAAGGAGCTTGGTTGTGTGTTGGTAACTGAGAAATTAATTGCCGGGGATATTCAGCTGGATACTGGTCCCCTGTCAATCCATATAAAGAACGTTTCCAAAAGCATAATTGAATTAGAATCTGTCATGGAAAAACAAAGACACAGTCATGGTTGTTTTACAAGGCTAGTCTTGCACAGTTCTGTTATTTTACTAGGAACTAACATTCAAATGTTACTCGATTATCATGTACCTCAGCTACTAACACGTATACCTTCCCAATCTTCCCAGGTACCACGACAGCTACTGTAGAGGCTCCAGCTGCAGGCTAAAATCAGTTAAAATGTATCTGTTACCTGTCAGCTGAAGTTACCTGTGCGCTCTGTCTCCTCAGGCTCCTGCTGCCACTGTGACTCTGTTCTTGGCCTTTTTCTTTTCTTCTTCTCTCTCTTTTATCTTGTACTTCTGAAAAAACGTAAAGTGGTGACGATATGATCACCACACTGATGACGTCAGAACATTTTTAATGTTACGTGAGCACAATAGTCAACTATTCAGTTCAGTTTACTTCTTTGGTTCTTGCAGATGCTGATGAAGCAGCAAGGAAGGACGAATGCAAACTGTTTTATGTTTTATATGTTCAATTACTTCCACTGTTTTATATATATATATATATATATATATATATATATATAGCAGCCCTACTTTGAATTTCCACTTGCTGAGAGCTGTGGCTCTCTACGCAGTTTCCGTGAAATCATCAGCCTTGGCTGCTGCTGGGAGGAGAGTGTTTGACCTAAAGTATCATGAGCAAACCGTTCACTCTGTGAGTCTGCAGGGCTCAACCCCATCTCTCTTCCACAGGGGACAGTCTGCTCTGACATGGACACGTCACTTGGTGGAGGATGACACACACTCCCACGGCTGCAGTACTGGCTGCAGCTCCCATATCCCTCCATCCCTCATCATCCAAGAGGTCATCCCTTAAGCAATCAGCAATCCCTTTCACCTTCTGTGTGGCCCTAATTACAGGATCACTGCGCTCAGAGAAATGCTTCCTCGCTGCGTCATGGTGGAGCCTCTTAGTGCTCCTCATATTCTGATAGTTGTTTATCGCATAATCAGAAAGCATGACTGCTTTGCTGTACACTGTGCAGAGCACATCTGTGAACATATGAGTACTGATGGCTGTGTGTGAAACTTGTTTGCAGAGTCTTGTAATTTTAAGTGTTTCTCTCCACAGTTTCCATTTATTAGCAGGCATCTGTTGGAGGATAAAGCCTGGTGAAACTAGTGTAAACAGGTATTGATGAGTCCATGGAAGAGAGGCTCTCTTGATACCATCCATTAGCCAAGCTAAAAGTATCCTCACCTGTTTATACTTATTCATCAGACAATAAAATGAGGGATAAGAGAGACACTTGATAGAGCATGTTGTAAACAGACCACTTTGCTAATTAAGACAAATAAATTAATTCATTTCTTCCACAAATATAAAAATGTAGTAATTGTTTCTTAGAGCAGCTGGACGGTGACCATGTCTTCCAACATGACAGCCCTGTTTAGTTTTTTATAACTAATAGGAATGATGGTAAAACCATATAAATATGATCATACATGTAATAAATTATCTTACATATGTGTTTCTTTTCTCGGTCAGCAACAGCGACTTTTCCCAGACTGATTATTTACAGCCTTTTATCTTCCTCACAAATGTGTCCATGTGATTCATGGGAGGCATGTGTTGGGTCAGTTGTTCACAGTACAATGGTGAGATGAGATTTGTTTAGCTTTGTGACATAAGGGTCTTCCCAGTCGGCTGCACTGTACAGCTTCCTGTGATACATAGTTACATCAGTCATCCACAGCAGTAAGCGCAGCTGGCATTAACTTTTCAATATGATTGGGTAAGGTTATTAGAAAAGAGTGGAGAGCACACACTCACCCATTTTACTCTGAAAAGACTTATTTTAGGAAGACCAAGGTCGTTGTAATCTCAGCTGCTCAGCTTCTACCATTTACCATCTGTGGGAGTTGAACCGGAGAAAGGTGACGAGGCATTTTATCAAATTTGGACACCTCTGCTGACAGTACAACAATGGAATCCAGATTTCTCCTCCCATCTGTGGACACATGATATCAAGAGCGTGAGCTTTCACTTCATGCATATCCTCTCATCTCCTCCTAGTTCCACAAATCACCTGTCAGCTTTCCAGCAATCACCCAGAAGGTCAAAGGGCATCTCCTCATGCTTGTCACCCACAGCAGTGTCCAATTTAAAGTCCTGGACTAGCTGTGTACTTTGGTCCAGGTTGAGAGAGTGAGAAAAACCAACATACAGTGGCTAAAAAGGGAAACAGGAAGTTAGATACAATAGAGGAGACCTTTGATCCATGATGAGGGGGAAGACTTCCCCTCTGGGTGCAAACTATTAATGTGAAAGTGACTCTGCCCATTGCACATTTGTTACAGCAAATAATGGGCCTAAAATTAGCACACAATAGCAGGCAGACGGGCGACACTTGCACCCAGCCATGCGCAGGAAGGGAGCGGGTGGTAATTGTATAAAAATGAGTGATTTGTTGAGGTCGGGGCTGGTTAGGAGCGCCGGCAGGTCGGCATCTAAGGGTAAAAAAGGAGAGTGAAGATGGAAGCTGAGATGACGGATTTTGAGGATCTGGTGACTTCGGCTGCTGCGTTTGGCTTTGTAAAACCAGTAGGTAAGTATATCTATCACTGTTTTAGGTACAATAGGTATAGAACACATCTACACAAACCAAAAATAAATTTAAGAGCTTTGGATTCTGACATAATCTGTTCACCTCTGCCACACAGCAGTGGATAACAAGAACCAAGCAGCAGCAGAGATCGTGTCTAGTTGAAAGACAAGCTCTGAAAGGCCTTAGAACCACTGTTCCTCTAACAAAAACAACAATTACAAAACCCTGATGGAAAGCGGATTTGATTTGCAAAGGTTTTACAAGGCCAAATGGAGAAAGAAAGGGTGAGAGCGAGAAAGCAGTCTGTTGTGCATTAACTTTTTTGGACAGCAAACCGTTTTTCCCAGGTGCTGAGGGATTCCAGAGATGCTGATGTGTTACTTTGTGCCTGTGTTTGTGTGTTCATACACACATGTGTTATTTTATCATTTATCAGTGTAACTTACAGAACAACGTTGAAAGAGGGGTCATCTGTATGTGCACACACACAAACACACGTGCATAATACGAGCACCGCCAACCCCCTCCTCGTCTTTACTACCACTTGTTCCTCCTTTTAGTTTTAAGAGACTAGCCAGCAGCGGGGATTATAAGATCTAATTTCCAGTGAGGGTTGGTTACTGAAAATGTCTATATAAGGGAGCACACAAGTGTGCATGCATGCACAAACACACCAACTGTATTACCAGCACAAAGATAGGTGAGGAAGGCTGTGAGTTGTTTGTTTATGTTGGCGGATGTAAAACTGTTAAATGTTGATGTTGCAGTGCATGAAGCCAAGACGCCGCAGTGCCATGTAAGTTCCAGTCTGCTCCAGCTGAGAAAAAGCCCTGAGGTAGACGAGCCCCTACTGAGGACACTTTCCATGACCTCCTGTAATGAGAACGGCAAAGTATGTGGTGCAGTTTGGTTGTGGAAGCAGACAATAGGGTCTGCTGGGGATCATAAAATACCTGTGCCAGACTGATTAGGAAGAAAGCAAATATTCATTGTTACACGCTCATGGGTGTATCGCTCTTAAATGGCTACTATTTACTGGCAACAATATAAAAAGGGGTGTTTGTTTTCCCTGAATTTTGGCATCACTTGACCTTTCTTCTTTGGGTCAGTGTTCAGAGTCTGTGACGCTTCATACAATGGTCGTAATTTTTCTTTTTCTTTTTTTTTTTACAACTGAGTTATTGTTCAGAGAACTAGAGCTATAGATAGATAGATAGATAGATAGATAGATAGATAGATAGATAGATAGATAGATAGATAGATAGATAGATAGATAGATAGATAGATAGATAGATAGATAGATAGATAGATAGATAGATAGATAGATAGATAGATAGATAGATAGATAGATAGATAAACAGATAAACAGACATGGGTCATGTTACAGTGAGACAGTACAGTCTGTGTAGGCACAGAAAGAGAGGGAGCAAGAGGTGGAGAAAAACAGTGTCCCCAGCTGGTTTTGGCTATCTAATAAACATGTAAACACTCTGCGTTCTCTACCTCATTAGGTGATTGCAGAGGCCTTTTGCTCTCCATAAATCAGGGCCCAGGTTATCAAGGCCTCTGATCTTAACTGTAGTGGGCGCCCAGCTGTCTACAGCCGCACTGACAAGGAACAGCAGGCTTGGAGGAATCCAATTCCCCACCTCTCCCACCTTTCTCATTTTGCAAATAAAAGAGGAGATATGCTCGTAAATGCATGAGTACACATGTTAACTGGACATCAAACTCAAGGTATGTTGTTTGTTGGACTGGGATACTGACAGTATAATGTCTCTTTTACAAATATCAGGTGAACTTAATTGCTAAACCAGCGTTGCTGTGTTTTAGTTTGATCACAGAGGTGTTACTGAGGCATCAACACACAATTTTCTTCATGACTATTGTGAGAAAAGTATAATCTCCAGAGAGCAAGCTTGACTGAAAGATGAAAAAGTTAAACGAATGAAAAACGGCTGTGTGAGTTTGACTTCAACCGCCTCTCATGCCACCATAAAGGTTACTACATGCCAGGTTCAAGCACAGTATCACTCTCTTATTTCCTAATGTAAAACACACTTTGGCTGTGTGCGAGTCAGCCTACTAAATGTTAAAGTGCTAACTTTCCACAGATAGGCTTTCTCAAGGCATCCAAAGGACTGACGAGATTTGAGTTTCCTTTGTACTTTTCTTGTGGTTGACTAATTATTCCTGGTTGTGTATTCTGTTAGCAGTTAGCATGTTAATTTAAAACAATACTGAAAATGGAGGAATAAAGAATTAAATCACATGTTAAGCGCAAAACTCTCACAGTTGTCACCAATGAAGCTAAACTAATTAGATTTAAATTATGGATAATGGTCTGAAAATAATTCCAAGATGGTTGGTAAATTGCCTGTAATTAAGAGCAGTAAAGTCTTTATTAGTGTAGTGTAGTGTATTAGTGTCTCTTTGAGTGATTTCACACTTACCTCGTTTGATCTGGACCTTTGGACTTCTCAGTTTCCTTCATACCAACGTAACAAAAGTGCCTTCGGAAAATCCAAAAGAGACGGTCTCGGTCTGGATCAAACCGGACCAAATCTTGATTAGCAGTGTGAAACCACCAGGTATGTTACATGAAGCAGGGTCATCGCCTATCGAACAACAGAAGGAAGAAAGAAGAAGAAGAACCAGGCGAAAAGTAAGTATGAGCCACAGTAGCACACGTGGAAATGAGTAGAAGGATTTCATTATAACATTGTGGGGAAAAAGGACACCTAAAAATCCTTTTTTACATTGTTTTCTAAGAGGATGAGAGATTGATTGGAAGAGTCACATCGGCTGCATTAGAAGCCAATAGGAAGTGGATGTGTTAAGAGTTGGCGAGGATGTTGGGGCCTTCTCAGGGCTTGAAATCTGTGTAGATCCTAAAGTTGAAAGCCTTCCCCTCTGTGGATTTAACATTCTGGGCTCAGGTTTCTGTGTGAAGGGTGTGTAATGAACCTTTCTCTAACTCTTCTCCATGTGACCTTGTCATTAGCTGATTCAGTAACAGGTGGATGGGAACGTTAACTACCCACAATGGTCAAGGGTACAGGCAGTCTTAGTTATGAAGCCTGTGTGGCGCGGGGACACATTGCTGTTTATCTCTTTAATTAGACATAGATTTGAAAGGTGACCCAGAATCTTTGCAATAATTTGATTCATACGGCAACAGCGAGAGCAACCACAAGGATTTATCTGTGTCAGCGTGATCTAAAAGTACATTCAGCCCCCAGAGTTTGGTCCACCAGAATTTATTAAAATCTAGCTGTAGTTTCCATCTGAAATCAAAGCACAATAAGTAAGCCACCATATCTTTAGAGAAATAAAGTCAGCATAAAGTTGGACAAAATAATGAAACCACAAGACAGTAAAAGAGGATTTTGGATTGAGTTGTGAAGACCTGTGTAGCAGATGTGACATCAGATACCTTCTTCATACTGATGATGCATGCTAGTTATTACAGTAGCAATAATATTCACAAGCATAAACTTGTCTCCTGGTGATGTGACTCAAGACAATAAGGCTGTCAGGAGGAATAAATTAGAAAGCTCTAGGCAGTACTACACTGTACAAAAAAAGACTGTGATTTAACAGATCATTTCCTGTAAATCGTATTTGTTTGTATATAAGCTTTCTACAAACATTTAAAGGAGCAACTTGTTGTTGGACTTCAAACCTCACTTCTGTCCTGACCAGTCTCCTAACTTCTTGACCTACTGGATGTATGACTATTCTTCCTTAGAGTACATAAAAATCACATTAATTGTGTTTATCTCCAAAATTCACAGAGTTCTGCAGGAGCTAAACTGTGAACTTCAGAGCCATGAGGTAGATCACCCATCAGTGCTATCTGGTCAGATTTTTGTTTCTTTATGTCTTTGAGCATTCCCAGTGGACATTGTGCTAAAACTTTCAAGCAATCATTTAACTATGCTTATAACTATAAGTACTCATTGAGCTATTTGATGCATTTGAAGCCCCTTGAGTCATTAAATCTGAGCGTTGGACTTCAAAAGGTGTTGAATCTCACAAGAATCTGAATAGCTGCGTCTCCTCTAACCACTCAACTCATCTCAGAGCTGGATTTTAAAATTCACTGACCTTTCTGAGGACCAAACCCATCTACTCATTTTTTACAGTGTATATCTTGGGACATTATATGACTAATACACATGTTGCTTTTATTTGTGCATATTCACCCATATTCTTCACAACTTCATCACAAATGGTGCAGCCCTTTTTTTTTTTACATACTGGTGCAGTGTGAAATGTAATGAAACCTGGTTTAAGTGCAGGATGTATGTTAAAGCTCTGTCAGGTGATTAAATAGTAACAGGTGGTGGTGGAGATGCAATTTTTTTCTGTTTTTTGAGGAAAAAAAACTCTAGTTTGTTTTTATTGGGAGTCAAACATGACACATCAGTTGAAAAAGACTTTCATTAGTCTGTATTATTTACAACGCGGTTGGTACATGTGGTATTTGATTTATGTGCAGTGCAGTGAAAACTATGCCCACTGGCACTACGTTAGATGCATTTTGGTGGATGCAAGCTGAAATACAAATAGAACATAATTTATATTTAGACCTTAAGTGCCCTAGGATTGGCTCAGATAAGGAAAAATAGTCACTTCATTTTCCACAACTACATTTTCTAGGCAATAATAAAATTACTCACACTGCAGACCCTCTGGTCAAAAATGTGTTAGCTGATGCTGCCTCAACAATACAAATGAATGAGCACCACAGAATGGAAAATCTATAGCTATACTGGGAGCAAGTATGTAAATATTTGAATAAATACTGTAAACTGTATTATACGTTCTATTTTAGACGTACATATTTTACACCCAAACACACTTACATGTAAAACCAATTCAAAAGTTTTCAGACAATTTGAACAATTGCTATGACAAGAACTACCCTCGTGATGGCAATGCTGATATTGGTCTGAATTTTTTCCAGTAACGTCTCATCATTAGGCGCTTGATGGCTGAGCACAGATGTCGGGCCGGCAGAAAATGAAGAGTTTGATTGTAATCTGGGCTTCTCTCATTACTCACTTAACGCTGAAAAGTGTTGTGGCGAAGACGTGAAACAAAACAGAAAAAGAACAAGAAGATCAGAGAGAAGAGAAGAGAAGAAAAGAGAAGAGAAGAATTCAACAAAAAGCAGGCCAGATGAGCGACTCTTGGTGTGATTAGTCGTGCCTGTGGAGGTGAAGTTAACAGCTATTGACAGGCCAGGCAGGCCACGGCTACTCTTCACCTCTAATCAGCCTTAGCCTTTAATCAAGTCAGAGGCTGGGACACAATCTCCAAACTACTGATGAACAGCACTATTGGATTACTTCATGACCTGAATATGGGCTAAACGTATGTACTCTGCATCAACTAACAAAATGCACAAGTACTCCTAATATGTTCAACATACTGAGGCCAGCTCCACGTGATTTTGACCATCAGCCAAACAGCATTAACATGCATCCTTTCCACATTTGTGCCAGTTCCTGTTGTTTTTTAGAAACGAAGAGTCTGCTGGCGCGACTGGCAACATGTAATGTGCGTAATTTGATGGGAAGCTGCAGAACAAGGAAGCAGGGAATATGCTGGCCACATCTTTAACCTATTGAGGCAGGATGATGTCATGATTAGAAGAGGAAATTGGGATCCCTCCAGAACCTAAACACCCCAAGGCTGTCGGGCCAGCCATCCAGACGGCTGCAGGGAGGGAGACAGAGTCAGAGCGAGAGGGAGACAGAGAGAAAAGAAAAGAGAGAGAGATGGGGGCTTGGGTTGACCCACAGTGTCAAGATCAAAGCGTAGCACCACTTGGCTGACAAGGAGGGGCACACTCCAGGGATAAGTGTGTGGATATGTGTTTGTGCATGTGCACAATATGTCTGCCATGGATCTGATCCAACCTACCCACCTCTTCACCCAGACCTCATGTTAAATATACTGTGCTATTAAATATATATATAGACTTATCTCCCTCTTCTTTCTTTTTTTCCCCCTCTGACTGATTCATCGTCTCCCACAAGTGCGCATACACACACAAACACACACCTCATATACAAACTTGGTCGGTTAAACATTTGGGCTGTGATGCTCTTCGTGGCTTTCCTCCCTCATAGTGGTGAGACACTGAGAGGTGATGAGGTGAAGGAGACAGAGAGCAGAGACGAGAGGGGAAGAGAGCCAGAGAAACAGAGAGACTGATTGTACTTCTTTGCACTCATACTCAGAAAAGATTCTCTCGCATGGCCCCAAAACACTCATACATATAATGTATAATCACATGTGTGAAATCCCTTAATGAGCTGACCACAATGCTCTCAGTGAAGAGCAAAGAGGAACAACTGACGGGCTGTAACGATCAGGGGTGTTTTGACATTTGTTTGTCCTTAGCAACACTAAATCTCTCTCATACAGTGATCACTGGAGCAATTATCTCCTCCTTGTCTGAGAACTCAGCTGAGTTGAACTGGAGAGGGGCCAAAATGAGCACAAGGGATTCTGCATGTACACACACTACAGTCACAACACTACAGTCATTTATTTGCCCTTTATCATGTCCCTGGATATTTGTGTTTTTTCTTTTCTTTTCACGAGTCCAGCCAACCAGAAGCAGTTTTTCGTGTTATTCTGAATCCTGCAGCAGGAAAGCCCCAAATGTGCTTTCCCAGATGTGAATTTTTTTTTTTTCTTTTTCTCAGTATGGTGATAGTGGTGGTTTATCACTCAAAAGGTCATGTCCCTAAAATGAACTGTGTATTAACAGAAAAAAACAGAGAGCTATTCAGGGGCAGATTTTGGTTGGTAAAGAGCACCCTGTGCTTGGCAACTAACATGTGTAGACGTGACCTACAGTCAAGGTAGCGTGCTCACTGCTCATATCCGGCCAGTACGATGAGGCTGGAACAGGTGACTGTAGGTTTTCGGGTGCGAATGAGATACTGAGACAGAGATAGTCCTTTCCCCGCTTCAGTTCGACCATGAGTTACCCCCCAACAACCTCTCGCAAATCACTTCCCTGTCGATGTATAGCTTTGGGCCTTGTTCTGTCTGGGTGTGTTGAAACAAGTCTGGCCTCGTCCTGAGGCCAAGACAGTGAGGGAATCACTTAAAGAGCTTTAAAGGCTCATATTTCCTCCCTTCGTCACATAGAGTTCGACTTGCCCTGTGACCTTCAACACTGTGAAATATGTTCTCGCCTCCAACTAAAACAAACAAAACATAATTCTTCATCAGCATCTTCTTCAACAAGCGGAACAAGGAAGCTAAGTGCGAGAGAGAGACAGCAAAATGGTTTGCGGGAGAAATAAACCCGGTTTGCAATCAGTGCAGGTGTTAGCTATGTGTCAGTCACAGAGATGATTTAAAGGCCCACATGCAGCTTAAAAACAGGGTCACTCACTCTTTTTGTAAACATGCCATTCTTTTCTGACATAGGTGGTTAAATTATTGGATTAAAGTGGGGACTGTATGTTTTTTGGTAAATGCACCAAAAAAAAAAAAAAAAAAAAAAAGGGGGAAATGTTGATGCTTCAGAGATGAGAAAGCAAACTATTAGTAGTCAATCATCACTCTACTGGCTGTGCCTTCAAAAAATTACCGAGATCAGTAGCTAACGTTTCAATGGAGAGCTGGTCGTGTCTTTAATGATGAGTTATGTGGATCTTACAGCATCAGTTCATATTACAGCATAGAAATACTGAATTCATCACGGGTGGACAGAAAAAATAACCACATTTCTAAGTCAATTTACTTTTTTCACTGATATTAATCACACAAAACTGACGTAATATTTCCCTCAGAGTCTGGGTTCTTGACATGATTATACAGGCAATGTGGATACACTTGTGGAAGATATCCAAGACTTTAACTAGCGCTCATCAGAAGTCACATGATCCCTTGTGGAAGTTTGTTTTAAGACCCACACTCCCTGGCATCCTGAGTTTGTTTAGGCCAGAAACCTCACTTCCTCCTGGTGTGTGCGTAAATTTAAACACATATGATAGCATTAATGTGTATGGTTATGACTGCACTTATGCTGTCAGAATCTCAGTGAATGGTTGGCTCTGATGGCCGTGTGTGTGTGTGTGTGTGTTTGAGCCTGTGGTTGTAAAATGTGTCAGCCCCAGGATGACCCCCGTCCTTTCTTTTTCAGCTTGGCCAATTTCACCTGAGTCTGTGCGGGTTCTGGGTGGGAAATAATAGGCCTGGGCACAGCTCTGGAAGCTATTTGCCATCAGCATGGATTGATTGGAGCCACAGTCTGGCCCCTGTCAGCCCAGTGTAGGGATAGTGGAAAGAGGTTGCCGGTGAGGTTGAAATTAGTGAGGGGTAGTGCGGGGCATATGGGGCCTCTGGTCTGGTGTCAGGCCTGATTAAGAGGATCCTGGGCCCCTGACACACTGCAAACAGCATGCAACCAAAAACTTACACATGTGTGTGAGTAGTCAGAAGCATACGCACACATACGTCTACATGACATGGTGCCAAGGCCGTCATGGAGAAACAATTTGTAGAGCATCCAGCATCAGCTCAAACCTGCAGGAGACAGAGGAAGATGATGCCTGAACAGGAAGAGAGAAAAGCCAATAGAGGAATTCTCATTGATTTACCATAGATCTCCATTACAGATCAATCCTCAGGTTGCGCCTGAAGATTTCTTTGGCTAAAACCCTGTGGGGGCCTCCCTCCCTGTCAGGAGGAGGGAAAAGAAATGGATGTAAATGTTGTCAGGATCTCAAGAGTACCTTTTTGTCAGCAAATCAGAGAAAGGCTTTTACGAAAAACGTGACAAGGCTGCCAAATGCAATATCCCTCCTGACGTGTGAGTGGAGAGCACTTCAACAGTTAGCTCACACTTGATCTCACACTTGTCGCGATTACATGACACATTAAAGCCATTTCAGCGCTAACATTCCCACCCCCTCTTTTTCCCCTCAGTCATCGCAGACTTTTTTTCACCTGTAGGAATGTCACTTTTTAATAACATGCAATTGCAGAATGCAGTTTCGGTAACTGAGAATAACTTACCAAGAAACACAACATAGGTTACATAAGGAACTAGGAACTGTTTAGTTAGAGACTCTGTATGTGGCCTTAAGTTAGTAGTTTTGGTATTTATGGCCATTTTCAGCCTCCTTCATACAGCCTCTAACACTTTTTGCTAAAAAATAAATAAATAAATAATTTCTATCAATTGTCTCATTTAGTTTTTGTACTGTGCTATTAAACATCTACAGGTGCAGTGTCTTTTCCTGTTATTTTCAATGACATTAAATTAAACTGACTCAAAAGAGTAAAAAATATTAGTCAAAACAACTTAAATCTGTTAGGGATATGTTCGTCTATGTTTACTTAGTGGACACATTCAAGAACATATCCTCATCAAATGCATCCAAACAAATAAAATACAATGTAACAAACTTTCAAACCAAAACAATGCGTTAGAAGAACGTAACCCTTTTGCAAGTAACTGAACCCGTTTTCTTTGTCTGACAGAAAAGTCGAGAAACAAAAGAAAATTGATCTAAATGTCAGTGGAATCTCAAGAGCTCTTTCTCTGCAAATCAAAGAAAAGCTTTTTAGAAAAATGTGACGCAGCTGCCAAATACAATATCACTCTTGACACACTAGTGGAGTGCGTGTCCAACCGTTAGCCCATCAAAAGCCCGCCTGATTACACTCATCACGATTACAGGAGACATTACTGCCATTTCTGCTCAGACGTGAATCAAATATGAATGGCTTTTCTCTCTGAAGGGCGCCGAGAGGTAACGGATGTCTCTGGAAGGAATTTGGAGGTGAAAAGTTATTTTGGGTTGATTTTTAGAGAGATGGTTTGACTGAAAATATGAGAGTCGAGTCGAGAGATGAGATGACCCAGTAAGGGCAGAGAGGGGGAAATGAGGGAAAGTGGTGACAAGGTGGAATGGCGGCTGAACTAAAAGGGGAACACATACTTTACTTCTCACTGTCGACCAGTTGTATAGTAATATTCAACTGTATATATTAGACTGTAAATCACCACTCCACTTGTTGTCATACTTTACCAATTTAGCTTTCACATTTCAAGATGAAAACTGTGACTTTGCACTTCATAAAATAAGGTGAAATTGTTCCGCAGATGTGCACAGGTGAGTGTAGCTATTGAAGAAGAACAGGTAGGCTGCAGATCATGTAAATAACTGTCAAATAGTTGTACAATCACATGCTGACATTTACCAACGTCACCGTATAAATCTGACATTTTTTACTGCGCAGGAAACTGGCCAATGATGATGATGAGTTTTTGGCGTACTGCTGGATTTCTTCAGCGACTGTTTTCTCTGAAGTAACTGAACATTTTCCATGATGTCTTTGTAGCTCTGCAGGATGTTTTCTTCAAAGTAACATCATTACATGTGTCCCCAAATATCCAGTAATGAGTCAGGCCACTTCATCATCACCAGTTGTTTTTTTCCCATTGGTTTGAAATGCAATTTCTCAACAAGTAGAGGACAGATCACCATGAAATCTTGTACAGACATTCACAGACTCCAAAGGATGCATCATATTGTTTTTTTTCTCTTGGGATACCATGATGACTACCATCAAATGTCAACAGCTAATGAGGATCTTCCTCTTTTTAGGCACTTTGCTTCACTTTGACAAAAACTTAACTTTTATTTTATTAATATCAGCTTTTTTCCTCATCAGCCTAAGCTTTACTTTATGTTGTTAGTTGCTAGCAAATGTCAACATGATAACGTGTTAAACTAAGATTGAGTATATATTTTATTTCATACCTGTTGGCGTTATCATTATGAGCATGTTAGCTTAAAGCCAACTAGCATCTTAGCATCTTGGATTTGTTTTTCATTCACTCAAAACACTTGTGCTCCCTGAGGTGAAATTATACCTGGTTTTCATTATTATTATTATTGCTGTTGTTATGTTCCTTGTTGAATAAATGCAGAAACTAGACAGGAAAACTTAACCATCAATTATATGTGTTTACTTATTCAACATGTTCTCAATTCAACAGTATCTCTTTCCTTCTGGGCATGCACCTGATATGTATTTCTGTTTTCCTGTATGAGTTTCCATTGATATATTCCTCCATGTGTACAGTATGTGTCAGTCTTCCAGTATGTCAGAGTGCTGTAAACAATGTCAATCACCTCAGCGCCAGAATGAGACTGTCATTCAGTCAGACAGGCAGGCGGGCAGTCTGTTTCGGTCATGAAATATTCAGCAGTAGGTACGTATCTCTTGGCTTCGCCCGCTGATCAAGGTAGCAGCATTAGACCCAGTCTATCATTCATTCCTCTCCATTTCTCTTTTTTCCACGGTGATAACATCGCACTGTCTGTTTCATTGTTTCCTCTTGTTTTGCTGATGTCCACCTCTTTGCTGCAATATTTTACTGCTGTAGGACACAGATTTATATGGTTGTGTGTGTGCGTGTGCATGTGTGTGTGTGTGTGTGTGTGTGTTTAGGAATATCAGAAGCAGCCCATTGTGTTCATGAAGCTAAAACAACAGCTGCAGGTTGGCAACTAAAACAAAGCCTGCTGTTTGTTACACACATTACTCTGCAGAAATAACCACTTCATTCTTCCTCTTGTTTCCGCTCAATCGTTTCTTTTCTCTTTACGCTTCTTAACACTATTTCCTTCCCAACTGTGTCTGTCCATGCTTACTTTTACAACATTACTTTTTCTCACTATTTTCTTTAGCAGGCACCATATATGACTCACCACTTTTATCACACCATCCCTTTAACTCCTCTGTATCCGTCTTCCGCCGGCCGTATCTTTGACGGACAGGGATTTCATGGAGGTGGTAATGCGGGTCACTCTGCTCTAGATAAGCTCCGTTTGTCATCACACTGCAATTTACATACCAGACACTGACAAATGTTCACCAGAGATATTTGCTTACAGCAAAACCTAATAACACTATGTTAATGGTACGCTTACTTTACTAATTGAAATTTTGGAAAAGCTGTTAAGTGAATTGTATTTAAGGAAAAGGATCAGATGTTTCAACTCTATCTCTTATTCATCCTCAGAAATGTCTACAATATGGTCAAATCATACATAAAACCGTGTCCAGATCACATGACAAACAGAATTCAATGACACAAGCTCACCTGGGGTCATTTGTTCGTTTTAAATAAATAATTATTGATTTTTAAACATTGTAATAAATGTGTTGGACCGAACTCCTGAAGTGCTTTAATCGGCCTTGCTGTGGTAATGGGGCTATTGAGTTGGTATATAGTAAGCACAGAGCCCTCAAATCCAGTAGGGTCTGTGGATGGCGCCACTAGTAGCCAGCCAGTCTCTCCCCCACCTCCGCCCTCCTCCCACCTCCCCAGTGAGGAGCACTCAGAGCCAAGGTCAAGGAATTAGCCCCAGCACCCGGCCAGACAACAGATCAATGGACCCGGTCCTGTATTGATAGGGCCACTTGGGCTCCAGAAGTGCCTACTAATCCCTGCAGTTTATCAGCCACACTGGCTGCCTGGATCTGTTGTCTGGTACAGTTCTCTGTCGAGCAGACAGGCTTATGCTTGTGGACACTCACTCTCACATGCACGCATACACTTTCCTGTACACACACACACACACACAAGCATGCACCAAACCAACACTCACACACACATCCCTACCTCTCTCTCATCATCCTTCCCTTGTCTCTCAAACGTGGCGTCAATTGCATTACCTCGGGTGTTAGAGCCGCAGCTATAGAGTTGCCTTGTTTGAGTTAGCCGCGGCTGGGTGGCTGTAACTATATCCAGTGTCCTGCTGAAGGGGCAGGAGGCTGACTGGCTGGTAGACAGAAAGTCTGACCGGAGTGTGGCCCATTGATTCTAATGGGCTTTTTAGGGGGCCTAATGATGGGAATCTGTTCACGCCTCGCTTGTCACGCCTAATTAAGCCTATGCAACAATGAGTCCATTCACACTGGCTCATGTTACCTCTCTCACCCCTCCCTTCAGAGCTGGTTTTGCTCATTTTAGCCAAGGAAAAATGACTGGTTCCTGGCTCCTGTACAGATAGGAGGCTGGATATTTTATAGCCATTTTGACAACTGATAGGAATCAGCTAGCACTGAACCAGAAACTTTATATTTCTTGTGTCTTTTATTGCCTTTCTTGCAATATTTTTGCCAACTGTGTCATTTTTTTTCCTCCTGTCCCACAGATCAGTTTTAGAATAATTATCTACTGCTGCTCCTTGAAGGTGGCGGTTGCTTCAACATCACATTTTCACTAAAACTATAAGCAAACAGACATTTTGACATAATGTACATGATATCTATATTGATTACACAGCATGAAGTGCAGTTAGTATGCTAACTAGTCACCCGTACCCCATGTCATCTTGTAATACCACGTTGTACCTCAAGAGGTACTTGATACTAATTCACTGTGGCATCCAGTCTGCCCTCAATTCAATATGAAAAGAAGAAGAATTAGCAACTGCAGGTAAATGATAAACCTGTTGCATCCATCACCTCACGGTCTCACCCCTCTCTTTCCAAAGCTCAGCTATTAATGCTGCTTCTCCCTCTCCTTTGCATCTCTTAACCTCTTTTTGTTCATCCTCTGTTCACATCGCTACATCTTCTTTCCTGTCTCTCTGTGAAATTGTCTGTCTAATAATAATCAGAGGTAATTACCCAAAACATTATTACCTAGTTCACGCACGTTTGGCAACAAGTCAACAAAGTGGCCTATCGTGAGGTTTATTTTAATGAAGTAAATATTATCTCAATGTGCACACCCTGTTAGGGTGTGCACAGGTACACAGAGGGCTGGTAAACATTTTACTGACTTTTTCCCACTGAGATTTGATGGTCCACTGAGTTTTTGACGGCCCACTGGGATGACCAGTCTGACTGATACAGAGGGGGAGGAGGAGAGGACAGAGCAAATTTTCTTGTCTCTGCTGAAAATTTTCACCCAGACTTTCTGGTAATATGCTGCCCCCTATTTGCTTGGAGTATGAATTTGACAGTTAAGTGTGGTTGCCTATGATACTTTCAGCAAATCAGCAAATCTTACATTACAAAAATGATAACATGCATCTGCTATCATGCTATCTGTTATTATCCATCTTAAAATAAAATATTCCTGTTTGTTTTTTTGTGCATTACGTTAGTAGTTAGTACAACACAACTCTCCCGTGTTGTCAGATTGAGTAGTTTCCTGTCAGGCTTGGTGAATCGGTTATCAGGTACGTGATGGGGCTGGCAGATAAATGGCATGCACCACCTTGCTCTCCAGCTCTGTTTGTGTACACACGCTTTTAGCCAGCCACTTAACTGCTGGGATTAGTTCTGTAAGGAGATAATTGCAGGGTGAATGTAGACAGCGGTTTGCTGTAAGTGACACAGAGGATCCATAGACACCTTTTGTCAACCTTTACCTGTGCTGTGCTTTTGTCTCGGGGCAGAGTGTCTCTGTAAGGGGAGGGTTGGCGACGAGGTAAGAGAAAGAGCATATACTACTTTTGTTTGTGTGAGTGTGTAGTGCAGTGTGTGGGCTGGACATTACCTTTGCAGTGAGGTCTGTTTGTTCGTTCTGACATGAATGCTGTCTAAAGCAGGGGAGTGTCTGTAAATATTGATCTCCCGTCTGTTACTGCACGAAGCACTCTGCTGCAGACTAATTCACCCTCGAGCTTTTCTCTGTTCATCTCCCATTCTATTCTTCAGGTTGTTTGACATGCTTACAACAGTTCAAATATTACATGATGAGACATACAGTATGTAGAGCCTCTTTCAAGATCTAAGTCATTTCAATAACAAGGAACAGTTGCTCCCATCAAAGCTGTAGTCATTGAAATAATATTGACGAGCACCACCACGCTGTCAGAAAAACTTCCCTAAATGACCCTTTCATTGAAGTGGATCTTCCCAGCCTCCATGCATAGTCTTCTAATCAATGGTTTTAATTTGCACAGCTTTGTGGATGAACTTGCCTGACTGGTGTTTGTGTTCAGATTTGGATACAAAGAGCTGTCAGTGAGTAGATGAATGAAACATCAGATATAGTGATGCACATGACAGCACGCTGGAGCACATATCTATTTGCAAATATGCAGAGCACAGTTTTCGTGTGTGTGCTGTATGTGCGCGGTTGCCACACTGTTGGCTCTGAGCTGTGTCACGCTTCTGATGTATGTCATCTGATCTTGCAACAACACTTCTCAAAAACAGATCTTGTGATTGGTGGAAGGACAGGACTGACAACCCCATTTAAGGGTCCTGACCGTGACTTCAACTCTAATCTTTCAGAGGCGGCATGAAGAAAAATTGAGAGGAGAGAAATTAATGACTACCGATAGCAGATACTAATGCATAAGGCCCCGAAGCTATCATTAAACTTTTCAGTCAACAGCGGGCTGTGATTTAACAAAGGATGGGTTTTTAGGTAAACACTAATGCAGAGCATGAAAGGAAGAGGCTGGGAGTGGGTTGGGCTTTGTCTGTGTGTGTGAACCTTCACCGTGTTTGTCTCTGAATCTCAAAGTGTAAGGTTCTTTGTGCATGCTTTTACTATACAGTATTTATCCATTCAAGATTTATTTGTATGAGGCCTTTGCCAGTACACGCTTAAAAGCATCAGAGAAGAACATGTCTGGAGAAGGACGCCCTTCTCGCTAAGTTCATGTGGCGCCTTAAGGTGCTGTGATCAGCTAGAGGCCATGATGACTTTACTTCTGCTGTGTCTGGAGTATGTCCAAGAGATGGCCCTGATAACTCCACTTGTCTTTCACCAAGCGTTGCATTGGTTTGTCTTGTTGGAGGCCTGGGGTTGGCGGATCACGCCTAACATGACTTTTTGACACTGTGAATGGGTAAATTCATCCTCACAGGACTTATGAATCATTTATTATTACACAGCGGAGTTAGAAACAGACTTCAGAGACAAACATGTCATTAGAGGGTTTGAGAATTTATTTAAAGAAGAAAAAAAGCATTGTTTTCCGTACACGCCTCACGAGTTTGAGTTTTAAACGCACTTGGATAATTAGATGAGTTCATCAATAGTTTGTTTAACATAGAAGATGATATGATACAGTTAAATGCTGAATAACCACAGTTAGTGATAATATATTTATTTGTAAATATTATTTTTAAATTTTGTAGGGTTCAAGCATGGTTTATACATGTGTACGTTGTTCATGACTTATTATTTTTGATCTTACAAATTAATTATAATAATAATATGATAATTATTTTAAACTGAGACAATTATAGTGGACCGGGACTTAAATACACTTTCTAAGACACATTTTATCAAGAAAACAAACTTGGTTGGTGTCATGAAATAATAATATTATTAATATTTATTTAATAATAATAATAATAATAATAACAATAATAATAATAATCATATAAAATTTGCTTACAAAAACACAACACATTACGACGCAGCCATCCAAGGTCACTGTCTCCACAGTAACGAATACATTTGTTTTCTCGTGCCATTCTTACATTCTCTAAAAAACATTTGTACTATGACAGAGTTTTTGATAAGCCCATGGGATGTCAAAAACAAACTCTCTGAATGCCGTCTTTGAACGGCAACCAAGAAAACAAAGGCATCTTTTTCATTTTCTCAACATCATGAGAATCCTTTATAAGAAACACATTGCACAACCCTGTTGAAGTTCTGTGCTGTTTCACAATTGCCGTTTTATTCCCAACAGCTTCACTAAATAGTGTGCTAAAAACCACGGACAGGAGTTTACCACCAAATCTGTCACGTAGGGACAGTTGGTACCTCAGGCATCATCAGGGACAGATGATAGAATAAACTGAGCTTTGAGCCAAAAGTCACTTGCTTCACCTATGCTGTGAATGAACCGAGGGCCAGTAATGTGAATTGTCATGATTTTTATTAGGATTTACTAATTTATTAGGTCTGGATAGAACAGCAAACATACTGTCTTACAGAAAAAAGTTACAAAACTCAAGACTCATAAAATCTGTTTTTATGTGTGAGAAAATTTCGGATCAGTTCCTTTTTGCTTCAGGATATCAAACTCACTCAGTACGTGCACTGATACGCATACAGAGGCTCTTCATCCTCGAGATGCAAAAACACACACACACACACACACACACACACACACACACATCCATCAGCACCGTGCAGAGACCGTATTCACAGCTGTCTCAGTCGAGCAAAATCAAAGATGGTGGCGCCTGGTTGACATGGCAAACATGACATCTTGTCCTTGTGTTTTCCTCTTGACAGCCCCTGGTTCTTGTCACCCCAACGCCATCCTGCCTGACTTCATAACCTGTTGGACAGCACTGCATGTCACAGGCCGGGGTTCTTGGTGTGTCACGGGGCTGATCAACCTTGTGTGGCAGCTACCTGACGCCCTGTCTGGCAGCTCACCTCCATCACTGTCACACTCTCACATTCCAGGTTCTCGAGGCCCCATCACAAGAATGATTTATAGCTTGGAAGATGGTGAACGCCGGGGCAACATTTTGACTTTACTTTTTTCTTTTACTTTCTTCTCAGGCAGTTTCAGACAGTACCGACGCATGCGGATATTAATGGCTTTCCTGAAATTATAACAATTTTCCAAACTAACCGCGTGTTTGTAATTTGTTGTAAAATCACTCTCTCTGGCTTTTCAGCTACAGGATAATTGTTGAGAATGGAGGTCTGGCCATCCAGCCCGAGGCTTAGAAAGCTTCTAAAACATCTTTGTATTTTGTTGTGTTTGACAATCAGGGTCATCTTGATGCCTGACCTCTCTGTTGTTCCGGCTTTGGTTGAACAGCAAATATGTGTATTGAGGTGCAGTGTACCAAACCACCCGCAGACACTGAACAGGCTAGTGGTGACAGATAAGTAGCAAGACGAGCCCTGACAGGTCACAGCTTCTAACACGATGTGACACCTAATAAGTGGTGTTTTTCCCCCAGAAACACACACACACGTACACGTAAACGTGGGGCCCAAAGGCTCTCAAAATAATAAAAGAGAGGAGAGTTCTTGGTGGCAACAGATGAAAAAGGAAAGGGAGGGAGGAGTTAGTGAGAGCCCCGTAGAAAGTTTCATTCCCTCAGACGTCCATATTGTAATAGTTTAGTAGCATGGAACCAGTTTGGGTTTCCTTATTTGTTTGCATTATCTTTTAAACAGTCAGCAGCACTGACAGATAATTTCTATTTCATCTGATTCCACTCTTTGATTTTATGTTTATGTGTCCTCACCAAGTTTTATAAATGAAAGGGACGGAGTTGGAACAAAACAATTTTGTGAGTATCGTGTTAAAAAGACCCAGATTATGGTTTTGTTTGTTTATGCCGAGTTTTATTCATTTATATTGTTTTCCTGAGGCACATTTGATTCTACAGAGATGAGGTTAGCAGCTGGTCATGTCTCTGTGATACTTCACATGATTTAGCCAGTGTGAATGGTGCTGTTTGTTGGAAATGGGTAAGGAATAGACTCTTTGTCAAATCTAGGGGATTTTTGAGGAGAGGGCACAAACCCAAATGTTCCGCCATAATTTAACGATTCTAAGGGGCAGACTTGTGGCAATTCGTGGTGAAGATGTTTTCTTAAAAGTAAATAACAGATAATTTAAAAATTTAATTTGGGAGTTTAGAAATTAGCTTGTGATTTAAAGCGCAGGAGGATCTGTAAATTTTAAAAGGTACCCGTTTGCTGTTTTCGACCCTTAACTCTAACACTGTTACATGATGTGTAGTACACTCCCACAGTTGGTTCTGTGAGAAATCTTTGTTGACTCTAAGTGAGGAATATTGCACAATGATCTTATCTGATGAGAAATAAAATGTCTATCATCTGGCTTTTAAAGTCTGCATGACTTCACCAACAACAGGAAGTAGGTTAGAGGACGAGTGTGGAGGATTTAGTGACAGATAGTTGCTCACTTCATAGGAGAACCTGCAGTGGTGACATAACAATGTGAACAGTTTTGTGAACAGGTTTGTACGTTCTGGGCTATTGTAGATACACGGCGGTGTAAAATGGCAGACATCATGGAGAAGACCTGCTCCCGACGTAGACATAAAGGACTCATTCTAATCTAATAAAATGAATGTGATTATACCCTAATGAAAACATAACCATGAATATTATATTTCATTCCTGCCAATAGATCCCCCTAAATCCTACACACTGGACCTTTAAAACATTATAAAGTTTCAGCATTTTAATTATTCACAACAGACCTTTTTGAAAACCCTTCCACATTCTTTCACTTCCCCTTGTCAGAAACATTTAAATTCTGTGTCTTCAAACAGCACAGTTACAATTCCCCTGTGGCTGCACTGATCGATGATTTCAGTTTTACTCGGTAACCTAAGACTGTTTTGCAGTCAGCAACATTACCTGCTTCCTCGCCAGCCCTTTCAGTCCAGCTGGCACTTAGTCCACCTGACACAAGGGAGATGAATATGAAATGCCTCTTGCTTTGTTTCCCTTCACAGCTATTGTTGCTTCTGTGATTAGATTTGAGATTGAAGTGCCTCGTAAGCCGATCTGTAGGTGGGGTGTAAGACTGCCACCCTGCAGAAAGTACCTAGCTGTGATGCACAGTTGATTGCTGTTGCAGTAGAGTTTATAGCTCCTGGCATGTGTTGTCCATGGATCAACCTGGCATTTACACTGACTGGGCCATTTTAACAAAAAGAGATTTACATCAAGGCTTGAGGCGGCTGCAGTAAGATTCAGTTTAAATATCGTAATGATCCAATCCTGCAGCAAATAGTTTTTATTTTAATTTATATCACAACAATACAATCATAATAAATTTGCTTTTAACTGTTCCTCTTTGCCGAAAAGACATAAGTCATAACATTCATGAGCTCAATCACAGCGGACAAAGTGTGTCCAGCAGCTACAGTTAGCAACTAGCTACCCTCAATCAACTCTTGCTACAATACCAATTCTGCTCAGCTTATCTGTCCCTACAGAGGCTGTTTCACTGGATGGGAACTGCATCTGTTAAAGCATGTAGCTGTCAGAGCAACTTAGCCACCAGCCTCTCAGACGTAGCCCAGGGGGAGCTGTCCTTTCTGGGCCAGTGAAGCCCAATGTTGTTTGGGGAGCCACAGCTATGGTAGCATGACTGTAGTTGGGTGGAACGATGGGTTATATCGGTGTAACAAGAGTAATTTCATCTACTTTCAACACGGTTCGCAATGAATGCTAAGCTAAGAGTGCCAGCTGTGTTTGAAATTTGATGGTGCCTGGATCTACAGATTGGCTTAACGGCTGCCACCATTGGTAGCAGTGATACTGGTGCCAGTGGTGGGGTGTGTATGTGTGTATAGAGGGAGTGGGGTTTCTGTGGTTTGGTTGTGTTGACCATTTTGTGGTTCCCTAACTCCTGTTTTAAAGACACACAGGGGCCTAGGATTTCCAAGTGTTTTCAACTGGAAATTTAACACCCAAAGCCCTCTACGCAGTGGCAGCAATGAACTGTGATTAGATCTTTTACCTCTGCAAAGAGACTCGTGTTTTAAAAGAAAATTACAATGTTGACACTCTAATGTAGATTTCCGTTCCGTATCTGAATGCACAAATTGTATACAAGCTACTTCACCACATGTGTTTGAAGTGTGTTTGTTTAAAGCGAGGCTCTTTCCAGGGTGTTTCAGGATACGGATTACAAAGATTTATTTTAGGAGTAAGGAAGAAAGTGACAAACTGACGGACAAAAGACTGACAGATATGTAAACACACTGACATATAGAAACACACACGTACAACTTGACCTATACACAGATGGACAGAAAATTACACAAAAGGCTACGCTCTTTGAAAAAATTCAATACACGCTATTTTCTGAGTCTCCTTCCTTTTTCCTCAGCGTCTCTGTACTGTGCTCCTTCAGGAACAGGTGTTAGCCAGCAGATACGCCGGACGGATTAGGACAACTTTGAGAAGGATTGTCAGTGAGGGCTGAGATTTTGAGATTACACATATGGGCAGAGGCAGAAATAACACAGGAAATTCACACTTTAATCTGCATGTAGAGGATCTACTGGAGGATATATTAAGGGATATAACCACATTTTTCGAGATATTTCTGTTTGCGTTTGTATATCAGTGAATAATGCCACCTAAGCTGTCAAATCCACTGATCTACGTTGATCTATATAACTGCTTCTCACATAATGTCAGGATCAGACTCTTGGACAATAGGGACAGTTGTTTACATATAGAATAAGTTGTGAAAGTATTTTACTTATGGCAATATCTATCTGTTTGTTATGTTTTACGCTGTGATTGTATGATGTTATACTCCTTATGTGGCTCGCTAATTGCAGCTATATGATTACAGTAGTTAATATAATAATGTCAGTTTAATTTATCCAATTGACTGGCTTGTCTCTGTATTAACTGATGCCTCTAGCTCCAGCCCCCTCTGCACTGTGTCTTCCAAGAGCCTGCAGTCGAAGATGGTCAATATCAACATATTACTGAGCTCTGACAGAGCCGCAGACAGTCACAATGAGACAGGATCAGCAAGTCAGCAGCACCTGCTGCTCTCTGCATGAGGCCACACACACACACACATTCACAGAGCCAAAGATGCACAAGCAATACACTGACAGGCACGAACACAGATGAATAAACACACAAAGACACTTGCACATACACACAAACAGAGCTCAGCCCCGACTTAATCTAATCAAGTGCGATGGCTAGCTCGATTAATAAAGCCAGCTATTGACTTCTAATTGGCGCCGCTCTGCTCTGCTAATTTCCTGGGACGAAATTACACTAATGCGGTTTGCCTGATGGAGTACTTATAGTTGGCTCCCAAGAGAGACAGGCCTTCGAGACGGATAGATAGCAAGGTTGGAGAGAAAGAGAGAGAGAGACAGAGCGAGAGAGATAGCAAAAGAAAGAAAGAGAGAGACGGGGATGTTAAACTTTGATAAAGATCAGAGGCTGTTGTTTCAGTGCAGACCATTTTCTAATCAGTGGCCTGCTGTCTTTGGAAATGTCATCCAGGCTGGTGTAGCTTTACTGCTCATGCAGAAAGAGAGACAGAGAGAGATAGAGAGGAGGAGAGAGAGACAGAGAGAGATGGAGAGAGAGAGAGAGAAGTGCAGGACAGCTCAGGCTTCTGACTTTCACTAGTGGAGTGTAACATTAGCCACCTGTCTACACGCTAATGAATTCTCTCCAAACCACTCACTTCAGAGCATACCGCTGCACGTACACAACACACTCAGGCCAACACACTCTCTAAGCTCTGATCACATTAGTTTTGGCAAGAAAACCTCAGATATCTGGTCACAGTGAGTGTGAAACACACACACATACATACACCTACATATGCACGTGCACAAACATACACACCAAGATTTATCTTTTAATTTTGGACTGAAGACTATACCAAAGGTTAATTTTGGTTTTTTATAAAAGATAAAACACTATGACTGACACATTTATATCAGTATAAATTCTCTCTGCTTTGAAAATATTTTTATTTAATGAAAGATAATTCAAGCGCTGCTGCCAAGTTCATGCTCTTCTGCAATAATCCCAACGTCTCCTCAGCCAACACAAACAAGAGAAAAATCCTCCTGTTCACACACACAAACACACACACACTCACCTCTAAAAGCGTCTTAATTCTGTTTTCACATGAGGAATATTTTCATCAAGGCATGCTGACAGATTATCTGGTGAATATAGCACTATCTGCGTCTTATTCTGCTCCTAATCCATATTTATAATCTCAGTTCTTATGACAGTAATTCTTGAGTTGCATTCACAATCCCTCAGCGACACATGCTATAATCTCCGGTTGACACTGATCTCGGACGCTGCAGCACCTGCTCTGTCTTGAGATGAGAGAAAACAAACTGCACTTTATTTATTTATTTAATATATGATTTTTAAAAGATTTATAATGTGGATGTGGATTGTTCAGTATCTGGCATCTTAACATTAAATAGGTAAGTTTATCATAATATTGTGATAAAAATTATTATTATTATTATTTCTGTTTTATACAAATCATAAAAAATAAAAGAACATTAATAGCTGCTATTTTTACCTCCAGTAGTCTACAGATGTTAAATATCATATGTAAATTTATTAGTATGACTAACAATCAATTGATAGCATATGTGAGTAAGTTAAGTTAAGCCTCTGACAGAAATAATGAAGGTTTCAATAGATCTATTTTTAAAATGTGAGAAATTGTAACAATATCCTGTATGATATTGATTGTAATGAAATACAGTTGCTAAAATTTGTTGATGTCTCACATCTCGACTACATGTGAGTGAGACTCACACTAGTTCTACATCTGATAAACAACATATTTAATGAATGAATGAGTGAAAGTTGGAAAATCAAGAGTCCTTCTTTCCCTTAATCTTTCTTATCCACAGCTTGCGACCTGGATTGTGGCAAGTTGTCTTGATCCAGTGTTAAGATCCCATATTTAGGAAAGGGATTGGTGTGTCTTTGATGCCCTAGATTACCAGTAATCTTATCTCCTCAGATTAGGGAAGATTAGGAGAGTGCAAAAAATCAGGTACTTATCAGGCCAATAGGGATTCATGTGTGACGTTAACGAACATAAACATCAACCGTCTCATTTCCTGCATCATATTTTCTTTTTGTCTGAACCTTAAACTGAAAGGTTATCACACTCATTACAGCTCAGTTCTGAAAACTAAACAGTTTCAGTTGTTTTGTTTATGTTTGTTTATTTAAAATAAGATAATTTATTTATGTTGAATAATGAACATGTGAAACTGGTAATCCATTTAATCCTCCTGAAGGCATCTTGTCTTGGATTATTTGTTCAGTTTTTATTAAAAATGACACTTGGTTGATTTAATCTGTCTGAAAGCCAGATTAAATGGCCGTGATGAGGAGAGAGAGAGTCTTCAAATGAATCAGGCTCAGGGTCAGTGTGTGTATAGACCAATTTAGGATAAATAAAATATATAAGTTGTACTTTAATGAGAGAAATATCGAAGGTACATAGAATCTCACACACAGGGCCAGGATCCTGCACGTAGACCCATACATGCAAACAACCTTGGAAATTAAAAAAAAAAAAAAAATAAATAATACAACAAAGCAACTATACACACGCACACAGACACACACACTATTATTCCTGCCCACACACACACAACTAAGAGACGCAAGTTCCTCTTGAACTTGGTCCAAACACACACTCTCTCAATTAGCCGGGGCCGCCAAGGCGACGTCAACGCGAACTTCCAAACAATAGGCACAGGGGATTCATAAAGCATGGGGAGGAAACATGAGCTAATACCACTATTCCAATTAAAGAAACATTTGTTGCCTCTGACACCTAAATGTGATTCTCCACAGCTGTGGCGTGCTCCAGTACAATAGTAGCTCTGCGAGGGCAGGGTTTGTTGTATTGTTGGCTGTCGATTGTGTGAAAGGTTGAGTCGGGCCCAGGCCCGGTCTCTTGAGAGGTATGCTTCATCACAGCAGAGGAGACCTTTTGTTTTCCCTTTTCAAAGGATTTCCAGCTCTCCCTGCTCCAATCACAGCCCCTATTCATAAAAAAACAGAAAGCTCAAGTGGATGGTGATGGAACATATAAAAGTACTTCTCTGGCTGTGATGTTTACTGATGATCATTGCCTGCGGTGAAGGCTATTGGGAAGACAACCCACATGTAACACAGTTTGGTCTTTGTGAAACACTGGACAATGATGCAACTTGTGCACACAGTTACATTACATTAATACTGCATCTCTCTCTCCCTGTGTGTGTGTGTGTTAGATGAAAATCAGCAAAGCTGTCAACCTTAAAATCAATAGATATTTTTTAGGGAAATGAATTGTCTCAGTATGGCATCATCCTGCACCCACACAGTGTGGAGCTATGTGCATTTTCTTTAACAGTAGGGGTCACTCTTCTCTCCTCCCTTGTGAGGCATTTAGATCAGAGTTATGACACACACGCATTCACTGACAAGCAAAGATACAATCATACGCACGTGCATGCACATGTGTTTGCAGCATTGCACGCACATATGCATAAATGCATGCATGCAGCCACCAACATGAATTCAAAGGCACACAGACCGTTTCTCCACCGTCCCACGGAAAGGTCGGCATGCGTAGTATCACAGTAACATAGCCTCTGACAGCAACAGCAGTATTGCCTGTCTTGTGGTAGTTGTGGTTAGTGTCATACAAGAACAGCTACCGAGACGTCCGTGGACTCAGAGAAGCTTCCTGCCAGGGGCCTGTCACTGACTAACCCAGGCCTGGCGTGTCAGCTTTCTCCGAGCCCAAAGGGAAGGCCTTTCACTCGGAGGAACCGTGGCTCCAGCACACACCACACATCAGCCCCAGCCCAAATCACTAACCTGGCCGCAGAAACCACAAAACCCTGTATCCAGTTTAAATTGACAGAAAAAGAAAACGCAGATCATCCAGTTCCAATGAAATATTCAACATGAGAGGAACCCTAAACATAATATAGTTCGCATAAACTATATACTTGTGTAATTGTGTAAATATGCTTTAATATATGATCAAGCCGCCGTATGGATGCTTTTGTTACATGTTTAAAACCATAAAAACAAACAGTTTTGAGAATGTTTTTGATTTTCATACTAAAAAACAAGGAAAATCAATTTACTGTGTGTAGGAAGAATTTCAAAACCATATTTAGGATAATTCATGCATAAGTACACAAGTAGTAAAGAATTTCTCTTGTCCTTTGTTCCTTCTGTTAGCACCGAGGCATTGATGAAATCCAGAGTTAAAATAGCTTTGGTGGGTGCTTTCCTTTTCAAATCTCTCATCTCGGGCAGGCTAACCTGATCCCATGCAGCCAGACTCTGAGCCGGAGATCTCTGCACTTCCTGGTGTCCCAGTAATGATTGTTAATGATGTCATCTGATCAGGAGAAGAGGATGTGTGTGGGTATGTGTATTTGTGTGTTCAGAATGCCGTCTGTGTGTGTGTGTCTGGGTGTGCGTGCATGTGCATATATTGGGTGAAGATACCTCACCAGATTGAGTTGGGGGTCATTTTATGTTGGAGAGGAGGGGAGTGCAGGAAGCGGGAGGACAATGAACTCCAGTGTCTGTTCATACAAACATAACTGTCTTCATCTTCTGTCTGAGCGAGAGGCCTCCCCTCCCCTGTTCCTAATCCCCACCCCTCAGCCATTCCTTGTAAACCCCCCTTCCCCATCACCCCCATCAGCCAGAGCAGGGGTCAGATGGTAATTACTGTTCAGCCCTTCCCTTTAAGACCTATTCAGCTCCTTCAGGACGCGGACAGGACCTGATTACAGGCCACAGGACTTGTCTACTGAGCATTAAACACTGATAAGCTTCCTGGCTATAGGTAGCTCACAGTAAAGGTGAAATACATAATTCTCTGTTTATTGTCACAGCATCCATGGTCTTGCTTGTGATGTTGTTTCTTCGTAAACAACTCCCTACTTAATAAAGACATCATATGCTGACAAACTTTGATGCTGTGCATCGTCTAAAATAGATTTGCTGGCATCAAGTCAACACACAGACTAATTTACGGGACTGCAACTTCTCCTCTGTTTACCAAACACAATATATAGCCGAGAAAATCAATAAAGAATTATTCAATTATTTAGTCATAAATATTGAAAATCCTAACAATAATATGCAATTTATCTTGGGCCATGACGTAACTTTAAAATTAAGACGATAAAGTTGGCAGTGTGTATACAAAGGACATTATACACACACAGCTAACAAAGTTATTAGAAGTTATCTTAACAGCCAGCTGCAACTTGTGTTATCAGCCAGAATGTTACCTGTGCCAAAAAGGAAGCCCTGCAACATCTGCATTGTGTTTACCACTTTACTTCTCTCTATTGTGCAAAAGTTATCTGAACCAACACTGCAACTTCTTTGTTCAAACCTGGTGTGGGAGGTGGTGTCAAAGTCGGTGTCTTATTTAAAGGATATGAAAATGTACTGATGCTGGTTAACCCTACACCGGCTCTGAGAGCTCAATGTGCTGCAAACGTGCAAATTAACAAAACACAAGCAAACGATGGATTTAACTAAACACGCTGCACCACACCGAGACGTGTTTCAAACACTGAAATCATGACCACGCTAAGAAATCTGTGCCCAGCCCAGACGAAAAAATCGAGCACAGAAACCCCAGTTGTTTTTTTGGTTTAATGTTCTTTGTTATTGTTTGATTCGGATGTGTTGCAGATATCTGCAACACATCGAATGTACAGCAAGTGTTTATAGTATAAAGTCTACTAAAGCCAGAGTAACATTAAGTCATGGAGTAAGAGACTGTAACTGTACTGTGTCACTTCTTCATTTAAACAGACTTTATTTGCATTGCCAACGTGCAAGCTGCTACCAAAAGCAATAACACACTCCTCTCAAGATCATATCCATTAATCATCTGAAATGCACATGTAAATGCAATCATCTCCTGCTGAGATTCAGATCCCAGATAACCCAGTTATGGGCCATCTGACATGCACATCTTTAGCTTGGGTTATGCAGAGCAAAGCCGCAGAAACATATGGCAACAGGAAATTAGCACCATTTCAAAACTTATTTTACTGCTGCTTACGAATGAAAATCAAAACAGTTTCCATATCTCCACCCACCAGGACCCAAGAGAACATGGCCTAGCTGTTAGATAGCCTAAAAGCTGCATCCGTCTCACACAAACAATGTTTAATGATTTCCTCATACAAACGTAAAGATGTAGGCAGACAAGGCATTATAAAAGCTTGTAGATAGTGCTAATGGAGCTGTGGTTGTTAATGGGCCAGCAGCACTCTCAGTGATAAATGATGCTTATCATACTCAAAGCACCAAGGATTTGTTACACTTCTCCCCCTGCCCATTCTTTGATGCAGCCACAGATAACACCCTAATGATCTGTGGCATGGTTGTGGCTTACCATCCATGGTGTAACATGGTGTCATATCAGGAAACTGTTTTCCCCCTTTTTTTATTATTATCTCTAAAAATACATTTATAAGTTAATGCTCAAAAATTAGATGTTTTTCTGTGCAAGCCTTTAAATTGTTTTGGACAGGAAGTACAAGACAATTAATACGATCACATTTGTCTGCAGCGCTGTCTCTACTGTCTGCTCCACGTCTGCCGATCAGCCAATTGTCTCAGAGGTCTGTGACTGACAAAGGTAGGTCATGGCCCTTGTTTGAGTAGCCTTGTCTATGGAGACCGGCACAGGAGACTGCAGACCACTTGCCAGTCCTGCGACTAGTCCCTAGCCAAATGGGTGTAATTACATCGTGTTTGGCTCCTAACTCTTTGGTGGGGGTGGAGGTGAAGGGGCATGACCCTGCACTTCCAGAACATGACCTGGGAATGTAGACATGAGGCTTGAATCTGCTTGTGACAATGGCTAGCATGGTGACCTGGCTAACGGGCCACAGCTGATGTCCTCCAGCACCCATCTGTTCCTTTCACCTTCATGAATCCCATGTGGTGAGCAACAAGGCCAGATTGTAGCTATTGTGTGACGTATTTAAATACTGTATTATACATTGTCTAAGCCAGAGCCACATAAATAAGGTAAAAAGTGTTTTTTTTTTCTTCAGTTGTGAGGGATTGTTTTATATTTCTAGACATGATTACCAGGCAAAGCCAAATGGCATTTTGACAAAGTCTCACGTGTTTCACTAATTCAAAATATATAACACAAATATTACTCCAGTTGTGTTTGTGCACATGGAAAGAATAGTTTACAATAACAGTTGTCTACTATGAAATAAAAGTCCATTACTCATATTACTTTCTGCAAAATATCATGAACTAACAAAGAGTGCAAATGCACTCGTTCATCAGAATCATATTTTACTATATCTGCTGTGATACAGAAAACATATATTCTCATTAACCATGAACTGACCCAGGAAATTTATATCATCCTGGTTAATACAGTTGTCTTTTGATCCTAATCATTAATGCACCATTAGGTCTATATTTTATGTACTGTTTTATGCAGCACTCACTACCTTAGACCTTATTATGAGCAAAATGATCAATATCCCGATGTATGTGGTTCTGGAAGGAGAGAGTGTTTTTTAGTTAGAAAGTAAATTGAGCCCAAACTTTCTGTCAAAAGAGCAAAAGAAATCTTGAAAATTTGTGGTAAATCAGAGGCAGATGTGTATGTTTATAAAGATAAATTGAATTAAAGGCTACTCCGTGCTTTGTTGCCCAGACTCTGGGTCCTCAGTGGCCTTCTAATCATGCTGTCGGTGATTTAACTGGCTTCAACAGGTAATGCTATTTAAGGGGAACTAAGGCAGGCACCAGGAAATGAAACACGGTCGCCTTAACATGGATTGTTGAAGTAGTAGCTTGACTCTCCCCCCTCCGAACCCCACACACCCCTTCTCTCCCGTTTAAGGTCTAGTCAAAACCAGGGCTAACTAGAAAAAAAATAATTAAGCCTTAGAGTAAAATGCTCTCTATGGAATGTATCTGGCCGTCTATGATACTCCGAGACCTGAACTTGTGCACACACATGTATGACAATGTACACAAAGAGCAGATCAGCACACAGCATCCACATGGACAACCACCCCTACACATGTACAGTCATTTGCACACACACACACACACACACACAAATACACTGATGACTTCAAAACAGCACATACATATTCTCTAATTGGGCAGGCTACAGCCCTGTTCACAGGGCCCCATATCCTCTTGACCGTCAGCTTCTGTCACATCATTGGGAGCTGTTTTACTATAGCAGTTACTTTTCACTACACAGTACGTGTGTGTTAGTTGTTTGATAACCCAGGCCTGACTTGGACATATTTTAAATGTCAGTCCCCAGTTTACTGATGCATTTTTCAAAAAAATGAGTTTGATACCCAAAACCTCCAATATAAAATAGTTTTTAACAAGACGTTCCTCAGAAAAAAAAAAAAAAAAAAAAGGGCTGCAAAGAATTTATTGCACTACTTTGATCCTTCATACCTCAGACCAGCTACACAGTCAAAATGTAACTTTTATTATATTTTATTTCATATTGTCCTTTGTCTTCTCACCAGATGCACGTTACATTTTTCGACTAGTTTGTCACATTAGATAAATAGTCTTTATTGACATAGATATGTCAATAAACAGTGAAATTGAATTGCTGCAGCTGATGAGGACACACATGTGAACCATAATACTGGGCTGATCGGGGTCATTCTAGAAACTACAGGCAATGCCATGCTGATGCTGCGCTTGGTGTTCGTTTTATTTTGGTGGGAAGTAGCAGTTGCTGACATTTAGAGATTTTTATTTATCCTCAACTCAGGACTTCCTCAGGCTGTGTTTTAGTGAAAAGACTTTTATTATAAAGGATTTTGCACCAGCTAAAGGTTAATCAATGATAATTATTTCTTCAATAAACATTAAATGTTTCAGCAGTTTTTGGGAGGATCAGGAGGGAAAACATGATTTGGAGGAAAAAAGTGCAGTCAACAGACAACTTTGCAGTTTTAGTGAACCTCAGACTATCATGTGATTCTATCATGTGACTGTGTTAAGCTTTGTCGTTAACTATGCCTTTCCTAATGTGTGGAAACATTTTGGCACCATCCCAAATCATAGGCTCTGGTCACGAGTGCCTGCAGCATGAAAGAGTGTTCGTATCCAAACTCCTTTGGGCTTTTCTTGAAAATGAAACAGTGGTTGTGTAGGTTGTAAGTTAAACTAGAAGAATGATGAATATCTCGTATTTATAAAGTGAATTTGAGGCTGCACAGCGAGAACCAAAATCCATCTACCGCACACCTCTAAAGCTCAAGTATGAATATGATTTTATAATATTGTTTAATCACTTCAATAAACAACAGGCACTAATTCAAACTGACATATTAAGTCTTCGGTTATTCTTTTCATAAATCCTTCTGGACTCATTTTTCTCTTCTATCTCAACAGAGCCAATGAGCATATTTTCCAAAATGTCAAAAAGTAAATGAAACCATGTTCATCAAGTTATGGGCAACTGAAGCATAAAGTGTTAGTCTGAATTCTACAAGGACAAATATATTTTTTGTTGTAAATAGAATCGTTTTAATAGTTGGATCTATGATAGTCAGTTTGTGGCATCGAAGCCAGACTCTGTGTCTTCTGACACATCTTGTCTAGTCTCCAGGCTCCCCTATCCTTTCCTCCCTTTCCAGACCCAGCCCTCATCAAGGGGAGGGTCCTTCATAATTCCCAGTCAGGTCTTCCATTTTTTCACCTTTGTCTAAAAATACAATAGAGGAGGAGGGGTGGGGGGTCTGAAAGATTGCTCAAGAATTGCCGGAACAAAGGGAACGAACTTGGATGGGCTAAAAATACAGCACAGCGTGTGAATACGATAAAGAACTACATGAGAGGACGCTGACAAAGCTTTGCTGACTTTCAAGTGGGAGAACAATGTGGCAGACACTTTCAGGGCGTTTGGCTACACACTGTGGCGGCTGGACAGGCTGTGAAGCAGGATGTCAACATCAGCCCTCATGGAGAGAACTGAGGGCCGCTAGACTGACGCTTTAAAGGAAGAGTGAAGTAATAAGGATCTCTAGTCTTAGAGTTATGGTAACATTGAAGCATGACGAGCACTTAAAGGAGTCATATACAAACATATTGTGTGTATGTGTAATTCTGTAGAAAAAGAGAAAGGTAGAGAAATAGAGAGAGGGGCTGAGAAAGGGTCTAACAGGAAAGTGCAATGTGAGATGGGCCTGCGACCCCTCATCTCATCGATTCAGACAAGGAGGGCTGGACTTAATTACCTTCAATTTTCCCCCAGCCATCACTTTCCTTGTTGATCACTTTCCCCTCAAGTGAATGTGTATGTGCGATTGCTCGGGCGAATGTGTGTATGTCAGAGACAGACGACGAAGGAGAGAAAGGAAGAGGTGTATGTTTTCAAGGCCAAAGCGTTTGTGGTGGATGCGGTGCTCTGGAAAATGTGGGCTCCCTCATCTGTAATCTGATTTCAATGGCACTGCCTTTAGAGGTTGAGTCAATCTGATTTTCTGCCTTGACTGAGTGACTGAGTTGATGTGTGTATGTGTGTGTGTGTGTCTCCACTGCAGGAGGTTAAATACTTACAAGGCACCACTCAGTCAGTCAGTCGCTCTCCTAGTGAGGCATCATGGGAGCGTTTGATTGGGTGAGTTACACAGAGTGGAGTCAATTAGACAATGTGGAGTCATGTGAGATGGCGGGTGAGGAGGAGAAGGAGTCGTGCAATCACCAGCCAGATCAACAGGTGGCTCACTGCTTTCACCAAAATATTTTTAGTGACATCATTCACAAATGACGCACGCACGCAGATAAAATACAACATTGAAACAATATCCGCTTCATTCATTCATGTTACTGGTACCTCTACCCACGACAGCCAAAGCCAAATACCATTCACCACGCTGATGATTAAGTGTTCAGAAGAGGAAGTGAGAAAATAGATGAGAGGCCTCAGCCTCAAAAACCTAAACACCCCCACCCGACACGATCAACATGAACAATTAAACACTCCTGATTGCTGCTCAGGGCTGATGTGCGGACCTCCCTTTTCCGTGAATTAAGCTTGTCCAGTTTCACCACTTGCATGCAAACACACATCCAGGCACACACACTCTGATGTGGTGCTGTTTACTGTAATTAGTGTCAGTTCATTTACAGCCCACTGACCCAAGGTGACCTGCTGGATCTGGGTCAGCAGGGACAGCCATCACCACAGCGGAGACGGGTGGGGCCAAAGGTAAAGCGGGCTGCGTCCGTGTGAGAGTGTAATGTCGTGCGTGTCTACAAGTAGTAGAGGATGGATGTCTGGTGCTGAAGGAGAAATGCCTAAGTTAAGTGTGTGTAATGTCTGTCTGTGTGTACGTGTGTGCGTGCAGGTACTGTGTGTCTAGCCGTGTCTGTCGGCAGATGACAAAAGCTGGTGTGTGCGTCTAGGTGTTTCAGCACACGCGTGGGACTCAGTGACTGTGTATGTGTGTGATCTTATTCCTCATTGTGCTGGACTTCAGAGGCCCAAGCGTCTCCTGCTTCCTCTCGGAGGCAGTGGGTTAAAAATAATGTGGTGTGCAGTGAGCGGCGGGGAGCAAGGCGCAGACAGCTAGGAGCCAGAGCGTCACACACACACACGCACAGACACACACACACACACACACACATACTCTCAGTCCCAGCAATAAGGATTTCTTTCTCTTTTATGTATATCTCACTCGCTGACTTAATATCCCCATAAATGTTAGCGTACACAAACAGAAATAGATGGTCATCCATTTACCCACACTTCATCTGATGCCTCTCTTCCAGAATAGATAAAAAACAGATTGAACATCTGTCTCACCTTTTTCTTTGCACTCTTACTCTCCACTCTAAACTCTCATTTTAACCCTTTCACCCCTCCGATTTTAGATTGAAAACCTTTAACTCTCATGATACTGAATGAATACAGACCATAAAAACATTTTGAATTCATTTATCCTTTGTTAAAGGAAAAACCAGCAAACTGATTCAATAGTAACAAGGTTGAACAGATAACCTTGTAAAGTAGTAGAGCTCATCCATGGTGAGTTTTATCTAAAATTATTCAATTTTTCAGTAGATACAAGCAAATTTTCAGTGAATAAACCAAGAGACATACCCACAACACAAGGTGGCACTGAGATCTCAAAGGTAACTTGAGTAAATCTTTGACACAAACATGACATGTGCCAGTTTACCTTGATTATCTGCAGAACATAGGTAGGAAGAGACTGATGACTCACAGGTAATTGGCCTATCGCAACCTCGCCCTCATCTTCCTTCTCTTCCCCTCCCTCTATTGCGTGAGGAAGCCAGGGCGGCTGCAGTCTCTCTCCGCCCTGAGATAAGCCTGTCTCCAACCGGCCTCGCACACCTCCTGTCATCTGTCTGCTCTCCTTATCAGCTGGTCGGTGCAGCGTAGTGGTGTTGACGCTCTAATTAAACCCACACGGTCACACTTGCCCACCGGCCCCCGCACAGCAACAGCACCTTTGATGTATGGCATCAAAACTAAGTTCTCTACTGCACAGTGAAGCAATGGACGATGTTATTTAGCTCTATAAGGGAAAAGAGACATTTTCTACTTTATGCTTTGTGGTAATAGAAGATACTGAACTGTAGAAAATGTCAATAAATGAAAGTATGAAAGGGAAATAAGACACAGAGACACTGTAACATAGTATCATTCGATCAAAATGTAGGGAGTAACATTTGTTTGAATCCTCAAAATTCAAGGAAGGAAAAAAACAGGCTATTTAAAGTCTGGGTCGGGTGTATCCTGTCCTATCTGTCTGTGTAATCAGACAGGTTCAGTTCCTCGAGGTGTGAATGTGATAATATGTTTGTCAGCAGTTCTGCACCTTTCTGATGGACTGATGACCTGTTCAAACTGAGGCAGCGCCTGCTGTTAAATGTTATAATTTAAAACTCATTTGAGTTGTCAACAGTTTTTTTTTTTTTCTCCCTCTCATTTTGATTTTGATATGGATATTTATTTCTGGTTCAGTTTGTACAAATGTAATTTTAGTTTTAAAGATTTTTCCTGTCTTGGTTTCAGTATCTTGGGACAGTGCTGGGAAAAAAAAAATGTTCTCACTTTTACTCGTTGTCTCATGTGGCAACATGTGCCACCTGCCTCTTGACCCTGAAAAAGGAGCACGAAATTTTAGATGAGGGACTGAATAAAGGTTTGAAACTTGGCTTGTTCGTCTAAAAAGAAAAGTAGACATTGTGTGTCACAACATTCACTTTCATTGTAATAACAGTTTTAATATCGTATATAAACATCTCATCTTTTTGTCTTTTTTCTTCTTTTTCTTATTTATCTTTTGATAAAAAACAATATGACAGTAAGAAGCTCCTTTGACTGTTCTGGTTAATAGCTGCGATGGTAAAGGAGTCTACACCACACCACCACATTTTTTCTTTACTCTTATCTGATTTAAGTGTTTGCAAAGTGGGAGCGTTGTAAAAACAGATATCCTGGATCATTTTATATTCCTCTTAGTCAGAACAACCATGTCTGAGTTTTTTTCAAATCAATGTTTTCACACCTTTCTGTGTTCTTATCAGTGGCTTTAAACCTACAACAATTCAATCACCCAGGTAGACAGAATCAATACAGGCTGTAGAGACTCTGGTCTTAGCCGACAGGCCATTTGGGTCTGAGCAGTCAGGTGAACAAAATGGGCTATTTTGTGTCCATTCACTCTATCGGTGACACCATGTGTTTGATAAGGAGGCACTGATAGAGTTCAGGAGAGATACTTCAGCAGAGAGTTGCACACAAAAGGTATACTCATAAATGTTTATAGCTCACCATTAAACTTTGCTTAGATGTTGAATGTGTCACTCACTGATAACTGAGCCTGTCAGCTGATTTATGGCCATCTCTGAAATTGCCTTAGTGAGAGAAGATGACTAACAAACTCAGGTAGGGTCAACGAGCTCAGACAGTCAGATAAGACAGAGAGAAGCAGCGACAGACACAAAGAGAGAGACACAGAGGGAGAGCCCTTGGGATGGATGAGAAGAATGAGGGTCACTCCACGTAAACATGGCAGACATCTCTTGATCTGCCCCGAAGACACAAGACCAGACTATTTTATCTGATCGTTCTTTTGTTTTGTTTTTTTTTTTTTTTCCAGAGGATTTATATCAGCGAACGAGCGAGTTTATATTTAACATTTTCAAATAAATTCAATATCTGTTGTGTCTCAGTATGTCCTTACAGGCAACAAAAGCACTAATGTGGCATTTATCCAGCATGATATCATTAAACAGAGCGTGTCCATTTTTTCCTCTCTTTCTTCCTCCCAGTTGAGACATCAGGTCTCAACACCATTTGTCTCAATCAACTGCCACTGTTTCCATTTGGCCTGTATACCCATTCAATATTGAAACCAGCAGCTCTTAGTTCAGACATTAAAACTTGTACACACAGGCAAGCACACACCAGCATCAGCAGCACACCATCATGTCTTCCAGCCACACATCCCACCATAATGCCATTTAGAATAATAGCACTATGACCAAATAGCAGTTAACTGTGTTAACGTCTGAATCTGGTCCGCCATGCCTATGCGAGCATCTGTCATCTTTATCAATAAGCAGAAGGTCTGACATGAATCCAATTTGCTCCTCGAAACCTCTTGTCCCTATGTCATCTACGTTCATACGCAAACACTTGCTGTCACTGACAACAATGTCACAGGTGCCTGTTGTGTCCTCTGACCTCAGAAGTGTGTGTATTCGTAGAGATGGACTTCCTCTTCTCCCGATTAAGGCACGCCGAATCGCGTGAGCGTGCCCCCGGCTGAACCCTGACCATAAAAACAACACTAATTTTTTTGGGGGGTGTGTGTGTGTTCGATTTTTGGGGGCAGGTTGTAGCTTTGGAGGGCGGTGGAGCCGGGCCTTCCCTCCGACACTGACCTCCTGACCTCCTTGACATGTGGGGCAGCTCGGACAAAGGAAGCCTTTCCCTTTTAATTTTGCCCAGGGAGCGTTATATGGGACCTGACCCTGTGCTCCTCTTAACCTTTTGGACCTCCGGCCTGATGTCCATGATTTAGGGCAAATTTCATTACATGCATTCTCCGGATGAGACTGCCGGCTAAGAGGATGTGGCACTGCAACAACTCAGCCTGATTAAAATGTCAGGTAGAGCAGACAGCTGAGATGACATGTTCAACTCACATGAAAGAAAAACGTGTGTCTAACTGTTGTTATATTGGTGATACATGATTGGAAAACTCTTATTATCATTGTGTTAAACACAATACAGCCAGTGTAACCCCAGATCAGTAAATCTTCTCGTCAGCTGTGTTTAAACTCAAATATTGTGCAGAAAAAAAAAACTGTAGTAGATTTAACAATATAACAATACTGGAGATTCAGTTGCATCTACCAAATACCCATTCTTCCTGTGGGAAATACATGTAATGTGAGCTCTTGCCATTTACACACTTAGAGTGATAGCCATCGTACTCTCTGCAAACAACCCAGCTGCAGAACTTGTGAAGCTCTAACAAGCTGAACAGAATGCCAACACCATGGGGGACAAAAGATGAGTGAGCAGTGTCAGAAAGGGAAGACTCTTGAGAATGGCTGCCATGATAGGCGCCTGGGCATGTGTGCTGTCTACCTGTCTCTTTTCCTAACTGCCATGTTCTTGTCAGTGTTGACACCCTGTCAGCCCCACCTAACCGGGGCCCTGTGGGTAGCATGCAGGCGGCTGAGGTGGAGGTACACAAAGCAGGCAGGCTGAATGGGACTGACTGGGCTGGGCTCTAATGGAGCCAGCCTTCCAGACGCAGACAATAGCAGGGCCCGAGGCCGGGGCCTGAAACCTGAAGCCCCGGCCTGGTATTTTAAGAGGCCTGAGTGGCTCTGGAGCCAGTTGTCAATCAATAGGTGCACACAATCAGGCAAAAACAAGACTTGGAACGGTGGAAAAAAATTGAGACGATGACAGAGGACAGAAAATATTGACAGATATTCTTTTTTTTTTCAGTGAAGCAATCTTAAGATTCACCTTCGGGTCTTTTCACACACACACCACAAAACCACAACACACACACAGATATACTGCTACTCTTTTCAGGCCAATAGACTAAGGTCCTCATTGTCTAAAGTGCCTGGAGAAGGGGGTGGGGTGAAGGAGCTGTGTGTGTGTGTGTGTGTGTGTGTGTGTGTGTGTGTGTGTGTGTGTGTGTGTGTAGAGGATTCATCAATACACAGTGTGATGCTTTCTCCACTCTTGGCTGCTGTAACCGGACATGTGTTATTGTGTGTATTTGTGTGTGTGCTCATACCCTAGACGTCAACTGCAGCAGAACTGTGGTCCAACCTCCTCTCACGAACACTTGCATCATTTAGTCAAGGAAGGAAAGGGCCTGTCTCGTTCCCCCTTCTCTCGTCTGACACCTCGCAAACATCTGAGGGGAGAGTAAAGGGTTTGATGATGCCGCTCTTGAAAGTCAGAACCTGTCTGTATGGAATGACAGGCTGTAACAACCCATGCAAAGGACCGAATGCCTCCAAGTGTCACAGTGGTGTATGATGCCTCCCTTCTCTCTACATTACCCTCTGCTGTGCTGCTTGCCCCCCTCCCCCACCCCCCAGGTGCTTCTCTTTATCTTTCCCACGGATCACTGTGTTGTCCTACCTGTCCACCAGATGCCCTCAGTGTGTTCACCGAAATCTCCTGTCAATTAAGTGATCACTAAATAAAATGGTTCCTCCTTGTTTCCTTTCCCAGTGTCCATGTACATTTCATTTCATTTGATGTGCAAATAAAACTTCAATTATACTTCTTCTGTCAGCTCAGCCCAGTGAAGGTGTTAAGTACTCTCAAACTATAAAAGCACCATTAGATAAAGTTGTAATTAAACGATTAAAACTGGTCTGTCTTCTTACTGACAACTCTCCTTTCACCTTTCAGTAACCTTTACTTGTATTGTGGAGAGAATGGACGAGTATAACCTGCTCCGTTCATTATGAGTAAATATAATAACACAAATTAACTTAATGCCTTAACATGCAGTCTAGTCTTTAGTCTTTTAGGCTGGTTAAGTAATTACTGAGTTAACAGTGATGCTACCTCATTAAACGTCATTAGTCCCAGGAAGCAGTGAAAGGACGACCGGACCTGGTTTTTCACTGTAATGACATAGTTATTACACTTTAGTGAATATATTCATTGATGAAAGGCAGACTCTGACCATTTATTTAAGAATAATCACAGCATAAAATTATTGTTTACAATATTTTAAACAATAATTTTAGCTCAATTTTATATATGATCAAAAATTACAGCTCTTCTTTTGCAAAATGGCTCCTCTCAAAGTGTTGTAAAAAAAGGTTTTAATTGAATAATTAGTTGATACCCATGTAATGTGAATCCCAGAGTTAGAAATTAAAATTTCCATAAGATGCATCACTGACCAGTGAAGGTTGTAACAACATTTTTATAAGTTTGAAGAAGGCAGAAAAACCCTTCTTATGACAAAATGTCACTGGTGCTGGGTATCTGAACCACCTAAATATGTGAGCTATCAGGAGTTTGGTCAAAACATCCTGTCTGATGAGTTGTATGTCTGTGATTACACAGACTAGCCCTGAGTAGAGTGTTGCAGCTCCGTCTCCAGTGAGATGCAGATTAGAAGTGACCAGTGGTACCATCAGAGAGCGGCGGCTGCCTCGTGTTTGTCAGTGAAACATGCATCCAGACACATCTGCAAGCAGTTGACTGGGCCTTTTCCTGCCGCTCTGTTCCTGAGAGGTCTGGAAGGGTGACACGCCAATGCTGACCTTACTGTGCCCTGCCTGTCACTTAACCTTCATGTTAGATGTCAGCTCCCCTGCCGCCGCTATTCAATTGCCCCAACCCTGACACCAAACACGATGCATGCACTGTTTAAAGTTGTGACCTCAAACTTAGGGAAGAGAGGAAGAAATGGACACTGAAAAACCAGAAAGCCATTTAAATATTTCCTTCAAATGTGTTGGAAGCTAAGCATAGTTAAGAATATAGAAATATAGTGTGAATTATTAGATATTACATAGAGCACTTGGAAAAATATACGATAGGCAGTTGTTTGGGAAATTTTGCCACTGTTATTGTATTACAAAGGTCAGGTTTACCATTTTTATAATACATTTTGTTAGTTACCAAATGTTCATGCCTTACAAAATGACACTGGGCCATAAAGATGAATGTGAGACCCTGAAAACGATCAATTTCGCACCCAGGGCGGTTATGATCTTCAGTCTTTGAAACAACTCTGGTGTCTGTGATAAACTGTTTCAAAAAGTTTATATTTTCTTTGCCTCTGGAGCCCTAGAAACACAAGCTTGTGCTGTATAAATCTGTCAGAGCTGCAGAGTTGAGCATATACAGAGTCCTGATTTACACATTCCAGATGGGAGATTACAGGACTGTGGTGAAGCACTGGAGCATCACACACACTCTACTCTGTCTATCCACTGCCCTGCTCCCTCTTGATGGAGATCCGTCTTGTCTTGGTAACGAACATTATGAGCTTTCTGACAAACAAACAAAAGCACAAAAGAAATTTAAACACTGGCTCTCGGGGAGGTACGGTGCAAACAAAGAAACACATTTGTGTCATCGGCTGGACACTGTATCTGGTCCTAATATAAACTTACAAGAAACAATTCCAGCACATGAAACCCTGAGCATGTGTCAAATTTTGAATATATGAGGATTCCCCATTGGTTCAGCACAATAAGACATTGTTGATTATGTATTCAGACATTTCTCCACAGTTGTCTCTTGGGTGAACTTGCATAATAACTATTTGCAGAAACAAAGGACTTACAGAGAGGAAGAGAGTGTTCATGTTCATATTGAGCACTGGTTAGACCTGTGTATGTGTCTGTGACTGCGTGTGTGTGTCTGCATGTGTTTATGTGGTGTAGGTAGCACACTTTCCTCCCTAAGGGCTTAGCCAGGGGTGCATAAACAGTGATCCTATGGTGCTGGGCGGAACAATTCAGTGTCAGGGAAAAGGTCAGCTATCGCTGCTCAGCTCCATCAGGTCAGAGCAAAACACAGAGAGAGAAGAAAAGAGTAGGCTAAAGTGGTCAGAGCCTAAAGAATATGTTTCCAATAGACGCTCGTCAGGCTGTGTTAGCATCTGTGTCCAACACGTGCACCGCAGGGATCGTGACCTTCCACTTCCCCTTCCCTTGCTCTCCCCAGTGGGCAGAGTAGCCCAGCAAGGTCACCACAGAACTGAATGGGGCAGGGGATGCACAATATAAACTGACCCCCCAGCAACCAGCCTCCCCTAAAACCCCCCCTCACTCCCCCAGACATTTTCAGAGAGAAGAGGACATGAGAGGTCCTACCCCATCCCTGCCAGGGTCACTGTCAGCCTGCAAAATCACACCAGTGCCTGAAGCGTCAGGCTGAGGGGAGCAGAGCGAGTGAACTCAGGGTGCGCAGCTTGTGCCTTTGCCCAAATGGCTAATTCATCTGTGAAGCTGGCTGAAAGGTGAAAGAGAGGGGTTTGTGTTGAAATTGTGCGAGAATATGCATCTTATGCAGCGTGCTATCACTGGAGGCATCGTGTTGATCACACCGTAGCCGGTGGTACTGTCGGCCATGATCACTGTACACAGAGGCCGAGGACGGTTTAAACACAGACCGACCGCAGAGACCTTTATTCTGCTCTTACCTGCAGTAACACGACTCAAGTGTGGCATTATAAGCGATAATAAAAAGTGATGGGCTTACAGAGAACATAAAGATCATTTCCAAAGTATTGTCTATTTGAAGCTGGTGAAAATTGACCTTTGTGTATAATTGATGATGATTGAGGAATATGGTTAATATCCACCACCGCGTTTAAAGACAATATTAAATTACTGCTCTCATACAACACCAAACTGAGTGATTACAAGTGATTATCTGTGCTCTCCACATGTACAATTCAAGTGCAAAATGCATACAAACAGTAAAGATAAATATATACACACATATATTTATATATAGAAATATTATTTTAGTATATTGGAAAACTATAAAAGATGTAGAAGGAAGACAAATAGATGTGGAGCAATTTTATTATCACTAGACATTGTTAAGGATAAAGAGTAAAGGAGTCAAAACAAAGCATTCAAATTATTACCATGACATCAAAATTATCTGAAAGTATCTGTCATTTGCTCCATTTCAGACTGAAATTAAATGTTCATTAGTATACAGATCTGCCGAACCATAATAGTCCAAAATCCACAAAATATAACAACAAAGTTAAGATGTTAGAAATGCAGGGGGGGGTAGCGGTGGGTGGGGGGTTTCTTCCGCTTGACAGAGGAAAAATAATTATTAATTAGGATGGAGCGCCTCATTTAATTAGCTCTTTCGTTAAGGAAATGAAGGGGGAGCAACTCTGATCGAAATATGTGGATGTGTTTTCCAATGCATGACCATGAAAATAACAGGAGCGGAGGTGGGGGGTGGGGGGGGCGGGACGGCGAGAGGAGGGGTAGAGGAAAAAGAGAAAGGAAAAAACAACCATGGCTAATTTAAATACAGTCTTATTAGTCTAATGACCAGAGTCTGTGATCACTACTCATCACCATTAATGCCACGTCTCTCTCCTGCTCTGATTGCCCAAGGCTTAGCTTTTTCCCCTTAGCCCACATTCGGCTGGAGAACCAACGCGTTTTCCCTTCCGCTACACATGAAATGTGACATGAGGACACTAATGTATGTGGAAAAGGGACGGAAAACAGGGATGTGAGACACTCTGCACTCCTCTTTTCACGGTTAATGATATGACGTGCTGCACGGAAACCAAAAACTCCCGTCCTTTTAAAAGCCATCAGCTCTGAGGCATGTTTCTATTAAGAACACTCCTAAATGTTATAATAGGTGGCCCTAACGAGCTTTGGCCTCGCTCTCCTATCTGCTTCCCTCAACTACCATATTGGCTGCATGCTGATGCTTATCAAAATGATGAATGCAGCATTAAGTTCAAATGAGTTGGAAGATTGGGAAAGGGGAAAAAGTCGTGTTTATCATTGCATGATTTGGCCCTGTTTTCTGCTTCACATTGCACAAAGACTGCTTATTATTTTAACCACATGTTTTTAGATATCAGCAATCATATAATAAGACTATAATGTAAAAAACAGGCTTGCCTTATGTGGATGTTTTGGGATATTGAGGAGAAAAAAAAACTCCTGTTATTGAGAGAAAGATGCACAGAAAACAGAGAAACAACAGTTCATTAGCTTGAAAATATGATGATGCTGCTTTTACAATGATAAATCCTGTTTTTTTAGAGTAAAGGCCTTCACTTAGAAGCTCTCAGTTTTCAGAATACTGTCCTTTGGTTGACCTTGGACACACACACACACACACACACACACACACACACACACACACACACACCGTGCCTTATCACCTGTGTTTTCTCTTGATCATTTTTTTTTAAATATCCCAGAGCAGTCTCAATAGGACTAAAACTACTCATCTTTTGTTATTGTAATCCTGTTTTTTCATGGTCACAAATTCACTGCTGTAATATTATGGAATGTATTCCTCATGGCATACTTTATTATAAGAGATTGCCTTGCCAACAGCTTTATAACCCTTATATAGCCCGTATGAAAGAGGTGTTGTCAAGGGCAAAACCTCAATGAAAGAAAACCTTGGTGATTATTCTAAGAGAAAATTAGATCTGAAGTCATTTTAAGCCCTGGATATAAAAGTGATGTCTCTTTCGATGAACAAAAACGATGTCACCCATTCACATCTCAGCACCACATGACAAAACAAACAGGCCACCAAACATTAGGTGAAAACATGAAAGTCACACGTCTAATGCCCTGCATCACTGGGCGTGATCCCACTCTGCCAGACAAAGTGGCACAGCTGGCAGAGAAAAGAGCAAGCAGGAAGCAGGCAGCGTGTTAAATGACCCAGGGATGTGAACAACCTTGGTGACTGGGGAAGGCCAACACTAATTAACGCTAGACCGGCCATGTTGCTTGTCAGAGGATGATCACACAGGCACAGTCCTTGGAATCTCCCCCATGGATGTCCTCGTCACTCCCCTGCTACTACCCCAATCAAGACCCTAGAGAGGGCTGTTCACCCCCTCTCGTGCCGGCCTCGATCCCTCGTGCATGTTAATAAGGGGGATGTTTGTGAGAGGAACAGGCTGACCCAAACTGTGTCAGTCAAACGCAAGCCTGCAAACACCCCATCATCATTACTGTCACTTCACTTTACCACCACTCCTTCCATGATTCAGCGTTCTACTTTTGGAAATTCACACCTTGAGAACTCACAGCGTGATAAAAGTTTAAAAAAAATGAATTCAGTTTAGTCTGAAGAAATAAACATATACGTGTTTGGGTGTAATGTATGACAATTTTCAGCAGCATGGCCAAGATTTTGACAATGTCTAACACATAACGAGTGACTGGGCTACTTTCTTCTCAGCGTGAGTGTTGGAAGTGAGAACAGCACTTTCAGCCAAACATGTCTGTCAATCATTTATTATCTGACATGCTGCCTTGAAAATGTTGAGATACTATCACAGTATCAACACTGCATCCTTTTGCACATGGTTTAGCATTTACACAAAGTCAAAGCGCAAATGAATTAATATTCATCGCTGGCAATTTATGGATTCATTTATCACCCACATCTTATTTGTTTCTCTTAATCGGCCCTGGGGGTCTGACTATGGCCTTGGCTGGCCACCAGTGCCGAAGCTTTATTCCTCTTCACACAGGCCTAGTGTTAACGCCGCTGGCCAAGTTCACAGATTTGACTGACTGTGGACTTAATGCCGCTTGCCTTGTTTTCAGCACTTGTCCCTCCAGATTTGCCACCCTGGCTGCACAATTTCCTCCAATTCTAATTATTCATCAGCTCGTTATGCCTGCGCCTGAGCGCCTCCCCTAATTAGAGGCGACGCAGGGTTTGGTCTCAGGCTAGCCCCGAGTGAGGGAACCAGTTCAGAACCAGTCCCCGGCGTGCGCTCATGGAGGACTGGGTAACTGCCAGCATCTCCAAGTGCACAGGGGGAGAGGAAGGGCCTGTCTTGACAGTCTGATGTGACGTGCCTTCACACTCTTTCTCTCTCTCTCTCTCTCTCTCTTTCTCCTCCTCACACACACACAAATAAAAACTAATCATTCTGCTATGTCCCACATCTATTAGCATAACCTCCAGATATTTATAGGAAGCCTGAAACAATGGAAATTCTTTGTCACCGTGGTGTTATGTATTGCCAGTGCAGTGTGAATTTTTTTTTTTTTTTTTTTTTTTTTTTGATATGTTGTGAAGCTGAGATGTTTAGGCAGGGCTGCTGAGAACAGTGTCAGTGGGCAGGGTAGAAGAGCGTGAATTATTAAATCATTGTTCCCTAATTAACATCAGGCCTTAGACACAAAATAGCCTCTCGAGCTGAGAACAATTGAAATGTTCTAGTGGTTATTAAAATGAATAATTCTGGAAGATAGGAAACACACAATAGCTTCTTGTTTGTATAATAGCAACATGCACTTGTAAGTTGTCAGTATCCACTGTACTTGCATGGACACAAGGAACCGTAGCATTAATATGTAACAGTCATTCAGAAGGAAATCTCTTATGGTTCAGGAGGATTTCCTCAGGAAGGACTTCTCTGCTACTTTGGTACATTATTTTCACCAGTGGCTGACTAGTAACACGCCAACATTATCCTCCAGCTACTGAACCCCGAGACCTTTTCAGCTACAGCTGTTTTTATGCAACTTCATAATGGCCCTTTGGGACAGTGTGTTTAACTTTTAGTAAAGAGGTTAGCAACTTAGATGGCTGGCAGCTGATTGTGCAGTTCATACTGCCGGCCCTTATTATTATACATAACTTAAATTATTCATTCTCTCATGCAGATTGGCTCTTCAGAAGACCTGCAGCTTTAAAGGTGAAAGCTTTAAACTTTAAAACCTTTTATCACCAAGGCTAAAATTGATGCTCTAAACATTAACATCATTATAAGAAGCTAATTGTTGGTACATATACAGATGATACGGATATTGATACAGATACTTAGAAAGTCTTAAAAAAAAGATTAATGATGACATCTGTGGGCGAATCCTTCTGGTGGCCTCAGGTTTCAGTGTGACCTGGTGTTTCCTGTGTTTACATCAGAGCGTGCATGTTGTGCGCATTAGCTGTTTTGCACATTAGCAGATCTGCTACCACCATTAAGTGTGATTCCCCATCTTTTTCTCACCTTTTCCCTCCTCCCTCATCATGTCAAACCACCCTGGCCTGAAGTGAAAAAGGTTTAAGGGAAGGTGGGGGTGGTGGTCTGCACAGAACATGGCTAACTCATAGCTAACATGTGCTTGAGTGTGCACAAGTGTACGCGACACAAACATTCATACAGTAAAGTGACACAGACTTACGCACATTTTTTTACCCTCTCGTGCACAAACGCACTCACACACAAACACAAACTCACACACAATACTGCTAATTAAAGCCCTCAGTGTGAGCAGAGAAATATGTAATCCTGACATTTAGTCAAGGGAGATTTGGGGAGACGAGGAGAAATTCTAGCGCTCGGCTTGAGTTGGGCCTGGGGCAAGCTGGCAAACAAAAGGACAGCGGCAGGCAGAGAGGCTGGGATAGGGAGCGGCGGAAAGGTCATCTCCGTGAAAAGGCTAACGTGTCAGTGCTTTTGTTCCTGGCCCTCAGAACATATGTTTGGCCCTCCTCCACGGCTGCCCCTGCTATCAGGATGAAATCTAACCCCAGCCCCCCAAACGCAAGAACTGAACACACTTACACGGACAGACAGACGGACTGACACACACATACACACACACACATGAAAACAGTGGACAGTGGTAATGTTACTATACCACCACCAGTTGTTTAGGATAAATGGATAAAAGTTGGGTTGAAGGTGTTGCCTTACCACTCTCAGTGCTGGAAAGCAACACCAATCAGGAACACCTGTCTGCTTCTGTGCTCTGAAATCAAGATAAGTAAGAGGTGACAAAAGAGAACAAATGAACAAGTGTGTTAGAGAAATTGGGTTAAAGCCCCCACTCTTTCTCTCATACATACACACACACGAACAGTTAAAGAAATTATTAAAGGCCAACAAAAGTTCAGACAACTTAGTCGAACCTTCAGCTGACAGATAAATAAACAGTAGGATGTTCAGAAAGCTGCACACAACCGTTGATTATTTTATCATAAAGACTGAAACGAGGGAGAAACAGCTGATCTGGTTCTTACTGAGAACAAAATTAAAGTTTTTTTTGCTTACACAATCCCGCCCCCACCTCTAACACTCATAAATACATGTGATATATCTCAATATTTAAATATACAAAAGCTCAAGTGTGAAAGATTAATTTGTGGTTTCAGGTGGAGTTATGTGGAGTATGACTTTCTATGTTTACCTGTTTAAAATCTGCATTTACAGCCATATAAATGAGGTTTCCTGTTTTCAGGCATTGATTTGTCCTGAACGTGAGGTCACGTGCTATTCTTTCACAGAAATTGAACGCAGACATATTTAGTGGCATGTCTAATGTGGCAGCATCTGCTTCCTGTCAGGTAGGCCTGCTCAGAAGTTCTGTCTCAGTCTTTTATGATTGGAGACATTTTCTCATAAAAATTTATGATCAGGCTATTTCATGACATACAGTATGTGGTAGGATGAACATACACAGTTTCATTGGCTGACTTGTTAACATGAGCCTGACATAAGTTGACAAAAATAGCCCCGAGTGCTGCAGAATTAGTCACTCCTTGCAGATTAGTTTACAGGCTGCTGAGCCAGTCCTGTAAATTTCTCATTGTGTTTGATTGCTTTGATGGGATCCACAAGTGAGTATGTTGGCACATTCCCATTGATTTCAAAAAATGCCCTGAGTGAGTAATCATACTGTATAAACAATTTATGCCAGCTTTGCCAAAAACTGTAAAAAACCTGTGATTTCCTTGTCCAGTTTCCAGTTTCCCACCTTGGACTCAAAAATATTTGTGTTGGACAAAAATGATTGAAACGACATGAAACCTTCTCTCAAGGATCTTTTAAAGTTGTGGTGAAAACAGAAAATAAACATACAAAATGGTAAATAGATTTAACCTTTAACATGATGTACCGTTCTTAAGATTCAAGATAGTTACTTAGAGAGCATATGGTCAGATAATAGATATGAAAGTAATGTTGTGTAAATTAAAGTTTTGCTCTGTGTATAATTTCCATGAACATGATTTTCATGGAATAAGCTGAGTCTTTTATAACTGCGTATAAATGTTGATGGAATAACATGTTGGTGTGAATCAAATATCAAGGAAGAAGTTATGGCCCAACTACTGTCAGACTGTATAACATTTATTAAAATTGTTGTGGGTATAAAGGGAGTAATCCATGTTGTTATGACAACAAACAGACTCAGATTCAAGGTAATTTTGTCCGACTCTCTCTTTTGGCTCTATCTTTCATTTTAGGCCTGATGAAGCCTGCAGTGTTAGAAGTCCTGCTATGAAGGTGAAGTCGGGGGTTTAGCTGGTGGCGGGTGGAGGCAGTGAGGTCCGTTTGGTGATTTACATGCCAGCTGTCAACCTACTGATGCCACCCATTCATCATGTGCCCTGAGGGCACCTGTATGAGCGTTAACATCGACTTACTATAAAAATGAACGCATGTCTTAGCCTGTGGAGGAGAAGCAGGTCACATCTCCTCTACTAAAGAGCTCACTGTGTATTTATATTGTCTGAACAATATGTATGTAATGTTAATAATGAATTTGTACTGATTAGGTGTAAAATGGGAATATAAATTAACACCTGAATAATAATCATATCTGTAGAAATTTGGAACATTACAGTCTAATTGTTACAGGTTGTAGATTCAATGATATTTTATTATTGTAGAGTTTTTTGATCTATATTTTTTTAAAACTTACTAAACTAAACTAATAAAACTGGTCATGAATAGTTAACCCTTGATGTATAACCCTTGTATGATACATTAACAGACCGTAACATTAATGAGCCAGAACCAATCCTATACTAAACTCACAATATAAACCTCAACCATCCACCCAACGCAGCAGCCTCCACCCCCATCCAACCCAACACGCCGCCACCCGTTCAACAAGCTGTCCAGATGCATCAAGGATGAGGCTAAAGTGACATGTTTGTCTCTACATATGTGCTGGTGTGTCACGGGTAGAGAAAGGAGTAAAGTTAGGAGGTCGCTCTCATTAGTGAGAGTCACTGTCACATCTAGATTGTTAATAGTCACCAGATTATCAGTGTGAACGCTCCATTCACCTCCTATTTCCTACACAATCCCGCCTCCCTTCACTTCTAGTTTCTTTGTCATATTGCCTCTTCACACCAATTGCATGATGACCTACATTTGCATAAAGTCTCTGTTATCAGATTGGACGGGTCAACATATCCATCCACTATTCATAGCCATAGGTCAACAAGAGGCAACAAGAAGTAGGGCATTAATGGTCGAAGATGTGCTGCGACAGGGTGACTATTTTCTTTGAATGTGCTGTTTGTTTCTGTGTGTTTCCATTTTGCGTGTCTAAGACCTCGCCTTTGGTGCCATCTGGGTCCTTTTCCCCACAAATCTAGAAAAGTCAGAGTGCTGAAAGGCAAACAACACTGGAAAAGGATAAATAAATAAATGATGGTGTGCGGACAGAGTGCAAATGCGAATGGCAGCCTGAAATGCTAAGGGGAAGAGGAGAAGAGAGAAAGAAAGTGATTAGGCAACAGGAGCGCTGGTGATAGGCCTGTCTTCACAGTCTCTGTGGACCCTGGAGATGAGCCTGAGAGGGGGTAGACAGCCGACATGGCAACCTCTCAGCCCACATCAGGCTGTCGCCGACTGTGATGTCCACCCAAGAGACCACGGTATGCGCTCTATGAGAGGGAACAAACTCATAAAAGCTATTATTGCACAGATGGTTTGTGCTCTTTTCTACTCAAAAGCTGTCAGGGACTGAGTTCAGAGTTTGGTGGCAAATATCAAAAAAAAAAAAAACAAAGTGGAAAAGGGGGATGAATCTCAGCAGTTAGACTATGAAGTAGAGGATGTTCAAGCTCACATCCATTCAGGCTCATCTTGACCTTATCATGTCAGAGTGTGAGTGTGCACACCCTCATTTGTTTGTGCCTCTGCATCCTTAAAAAAAAAAAGAAAAAAGAGTTGATTATGCTGCTTAAAGTGACCACGAGTGTTTGCATGTAATCCTTGGGCACTAATTCTCGGGACATGCCGCTGCCTCCGTGATGTAGGCTAACCAAAGGAGCTGTCTCACAATCAGGGCGTGAAATGCTGAAGAGCTTCCAGCCAACACGCCTGTATGGTGTTTTCTCCCCACTACTGTTCATTTGACATTTAGTAAATCATTACTTCAGCCGTGCCCTCGAGGATCACACAAACACACACACTCACACAAACTATAAAAATTCTCTATGCGTGGACATTCACACATTCATACACCCGTGATGATAACTGGTCATTAACGAGTTAGGTGACCTGATTTCATCCTGTTGCCAAAATTATGACACATCCAACCAGAGGTGTGTGGTTAAAGCCCCGGACCATGTTGCCATTTCATTAATGTGATTGTAAAAACTCCTTTGTGAAGAAAACTGTTAAAAAAATGATAAACAGACATATGTTTCCATCAAACCCTCATAACTGTCAAAGCAGCTGCATAAAGGTGTATAAAATAAAGACGTCAAGTCGTTTCTGAACTTCTTCTGGACTGTGTCTAGGCCTGTGTGCACAGGCAGGGCCCGTCAGGCTTTCACACATCACAGATGTGTGCTAAACTTCCTCCTAGCTCTCTAATCATTGCCGGGCAGGGGGGCTTCAAGATGATAAAAGCCCAAGTGATATAATGGCTACACATCTGTCTGCTTGACTCTCATCTCCTCCCATCCACACCCTGTCAACATCCTGATGGACGGTTGATGGCTAAAGAACATTTTTGATAGATTGACAGGTGATGAAAGAATTCGTTCACATTTTAAACGTCAGTTTAAACTAATATGCAGATATACAAGATTAAAATATTCAGTGTGAATCTATTTAAAGTAGTATAAACAAGTTATACTAAAGTATTATCCATTGTCACTTGTAATATTATATTTTGTTGTGATATTCAAACAAGACTAAGTATCTACAGTAATTGTAGTTGTGAGAAGTTGATACAAATCTCCAAATTGATGCTAATTCCTTTGAATATATGTCCTTCTGCTCTCTGTTACTACCTGGTTTGTTTTTCCTTCCTACAACACAGCTGTTCTATGCAGCAGGTGCTATCTCTGCTTAGTATGTTTGTTTGCCAACTTAGTTAGGTAGTTGCCTCAAAAAAGTTGACTGATCGGTAATAAATTCAGAGGTGAGGACAAAAAATTTCAGGGTAATCGATCCTCTAGTCCCCCAACTAGTCCAACTGGTGGACTGACGGACTGACATGCTATCACATATTAATGCAGCTTTCTCTTTGATTCCATTTGATTCGCTTTATTGACCGCACCCATTTTAGGTCTGCCTTTTCTTGGTAAGATGTGTAAGTAATGCCATGATTCAACCAGATTCTTATGCAGTCATATCTTAACATGTCAGTCTTATCTATCTCTTTAAAAAGGCTCTATCCTCAGTTTATCAGCAGCACTCTCTTAATTGCTGCAATACAGATCAGCACCCCCTTAATTAATGCAAATGGAGAAAGCAAGCACTGAGTCTTGCAAATAATCCCCTGCCTTTGTCATTATATTGTTTTATAGAAGCGCTTTAAACCCATTGTCTTCGTGATTAGCTAATAAAGAGCTACTAATGTCTTGTCTTGCACTCATAGCGCACATCCTCCTTTTAATCCATAAGCTCTTAAGGCGGCCATAACCAGTAAAGTGTACAAAAGCAACCTTAACAGCCCATACGCATTCACACGCACTTAATATCAAGGAGTGAAGAGCAGAGAATTGAGTGTGTGTGGATAAGAGTAGTATCCACCATCAATTAAAGATGGAGATAGGAAGCAAGACGTTTTAATGTTGGCCTTGAGAGGCTTGAGTGGACAGAGACATGGAATCAATAGCATAAGAAAACATAATATATTCTCCCTGTGTGTATTTCATTTGAAGGGCAAACTGGGCTTTGAAAATATGAAAAGGGCTTGACACAGCAGAGGGTGTATGATTTCCCTGTTCTAAATCTTACAAATATGGAAAAAGGACACTTAACTTTTCCAATGTTATTGAAATATGTAGAGCAATATGAATACATAGGGTCTGTTTTGTCATGGATCGTCTTGCACTGGCCTTTTTTTGCCTTCTAGCTGTTTATGCTTAATTTGAATGCAGTCTGCAAAGATGTGATATATTCAAATTCTCAATAACCCCTGCTCTACCTCAGCAAACTGCCCCAACACCTCATCATCACTTTGACTCAGAGTAAAACTCAGAGATGATCCCAGCAGTACGGAGGCTGCCCGTTGTCTTCTCAGTGACAGTGAACATGTTTATTATTTGTTGGTTTCCCTTCACCCTGTCCGACACATGAGGTTATCTGGACCGGACAGCGAAGAGAAAGAGAGCGGTGTCCGTGTTCTAGCCCCAGAGGCAGGATGCAGAAACACGCTGAGGTGGGGAGTCGAGCGGGGAGACGCCACGAATCACACACAGTGGACCTATTGGGTTCACCCTCGGGGTGTGTACGAGTGTGTGTGGTGTGGCGGTGGGAAGAGGGTGTGTTTAGCTGTCTCCGTTGTGGCGGAAGTAACCTGGGATGGGGGACGAATGGACAGAACGAGGGGAGGGGTCAGGGGTGGAGGAAGCGAGGACATAGAGAGGAGAGAGTCATTAAGATTATTGGTACAGATTGTGTAGCAGTGGGCACTGGGGAGGCGATATAACCAGCGCCTCAAGCCTTTAGTTATTTTCTCAAAACGGATAATAAATGAAATGAGGAAGGATCCCATCACAGACGATAGATAGTGGCTTACCTAAACATTAGGTCCACTATGGGGTTTTGGCTTCTTATAATTTCATTACATTGTATTTTTAGGGCAGATCCTATTGATCCATATCCACCACTTTCAAGCCTCAAGTCCAAATAAAACAATATAACAACTATTAGATGGATTAAGGTGAAATCTTTCCACAGACATTTATGACTCATAGAAAATGAAACCAACTGACTTCTCCTCTTCTATCATTTGCAGGTTCAGATTTATGGTTTCTAGTGAAATGTCTGGACAGCTGTTGGATGACGTGTCATGGAACTGATTCTAACATTTCACATCACCATGTGTTAAAATTTTAACTTGATTTACAACCATATACAAATAAAACTATAACGTGCCCTTCTGCTTGGGCTATTCTTTGTGTTTTGAGATGGTGACCATGATAAACATTGTATCTGCTACTTAAGCATGTTGGCATAGACTTTTTGAAGACGTTTGCCAGGTTATGTAAAGATAAAGATCAGACTGTGAGGTTAAGAGCTCATGAGGGGACTTGGTTTAATACTTGTACACTATTTCCAGATGCAACATCTGGCGATCCCTCCTTTGTGCCAATCACCAGTTCACCTTTAGGGGACAGCTGACTTCCTGTCTGGGATCAATGCCTGGCTGTCTTACATGTCTTCATAACAAACTGACTGTGCACACCAGTCAAAGATTTTAAAATGTCCCAATTTTTCCAGGATTTTATTGAAAAACTGTGGCTTTACATGATAAAAGACCAATACAATATGCAGACTCATTCCCAGTGGAGATGATTTTGGATGTGAGGTAAAAATAAACCAACCTGCAAGTGCAACACATCTGTGGGAACATCTGCAACAATGTTGGGATGAAATTTCCAAACAATGTTTAGTTTCCATCTCAGACATGAACGCCACGGATGTGTTTGGCTGCAGGTTGAGGCAGAAATTTAGATTAAATTTAGAATTTAAGATTCCACAATTCCTTCTTCTTTTAAAAAAAAGTAAAATAAATATTTATCATCATCATTTATTTTATCATTTATTTGTTGTACGCTTTGCCTTTTGACTACGCAGAGGAATTAGCCAATGTAAACTTCAGTAACAAGTGGAAAAACTGAGGTGTTATAAAATGTTTGACTTGTCTGTGTGCTCCAGCACGCCTTATAGCGCTGTGGCATAAAGGAATAAAAAACCTCTGTGTTTCATGGTATGTTCAGTATTCCAGTGCCAAGGAAAGCTGTTAACTCAGCATTGTGACCTTTGACAGGCTCCGTGTGGCGCTACGATAGTCCTTCTTGTTACATTTCATTGGGTCAAGAGTTCACGGTCTATTCATCAATGTCCAGAGAGACGTCGAGTCTATTTTTAGAAGAGAAGAGAAGAGAAGAGAAGAGAAGAGAAGAGAAGAGAAGAGAAGAGAAGAGAAGAGAAGAGAAGAGAAGAGAAGAGAAGAGAAGAGAAGAGAAGAGAAGAGAGGCAGTGTAGCAGCTCTGTTGTCATAAACAGCCAGGAGATTTATTATTCGATCGCTCCCTAGTTACCTATCTGGTTTCTGCAAATCTCATTGTGGCCTTTTTTTCAACTTGACCCAGCTGACTCAGCGACATGCCGTCTTTTAAGTGTCGGTGTCTCACCTGAGGGGTTGCAAACCAACGTTCCCCAGGGTCAGACCAACATCCTCTCCACTTCCAACTCAGCTGTTAATGATCTAACACGTCAACCTTTAACTACAACAGCACCACACTGAAACATGTGATGTCAGTGTCTACAGTGGAATTTTTCATACGTAGGAATTCTGGGAAAATATATCTCAGTAAATCCTGAAAAAACATAAATCATGTTCTGCATGAACAACAGCAAAGCTCGGAATTTCATGGGGATTAATTCTACAAATTTAAAGGATGAAATGTTCTTTGACAATCAAAAATGGTTTCTCTTTAAAAAAGGAAAAAGCCAATACCAGAGCATAGTTGGAAACCTGGGAAAATTGCACAAAAATATTGTTTTCATGTGTAATCCGTTTTCATAAGATTTTCTTTGATCTGCTCAAAATAATCCATCATCATTTAAAGAGTACTGTATTAATTTTCCAAAATAAAATGTAACAAAGATGGAATAGGGAAAGGGAACAATTAAGTGGAAGCTTCAAAAAAAAAAAAAAAAAATCCCCAAAATCTGACATGAGCTGAGTTCAAAGGATGTTTAGTTGTTGCTTTAGATGTTTCATGGTAAAGGTAAGAAACATGATATCATGCTGAGTATATAATGTATAACATCACAATATCTTATACATACATTACTGTAAAGGACTTCGATTTTGTGCAGTCTGTTGTTTTCAGTTGTTTTTGTTTTTGTATACCTATCAATTTACTTCAAGGTAGTATTTTTTTACTGTTGTTTTGCCAATAGTATAGTCAATATATGCACTAACCGAGGGGGAAATAAAGAGCCTAAATGCAGCAAATGGAAGCAGGGCTGAGCAGTAACTATTGTCAATAATGCAGCTGGGAATCAGACATTTGCACTTTCGTCAAAACACTGTGTCTCTGGAGATGGAAACCTCTGTAATTCGTATATGATTATACAATTAGCCCCTCTGAGTCGCGTCATATATATATATATATATATATATATATATATGTGTGTGTGTGTGTGTGTGTAATCACACATTCTTACCTATATGCGTGTGCCAACACATAAATATAGAAAGTAAGACAGTGCATGTGCATTTACATGCATACAAATGGAAACAGAAACTCACACACAGGGAAGCTAAGGAGAGGAAGGCACACTACCCCAGTATTAATTTTTCATAACATCATGCTCAATACAAAATGCAATAAGTGTTTCTTGTAAGACGACTCCCGGGCACTTACAGCACTTGAGCATGCGGCAAGGTTCTCCTCAGAGGTCCGGCCTACGTGTTTGTCTGACTTACTTTGTCTCTGGCAGGATGACATCTGATGCTGAAGACGCCCAGGGGCTGGAGGAGAGGAGAGGAGAGGAGAAATCCTGTACTGTACATAAACACATGATAGGAGAGAAAGAAGCGGAGTCACTGTGATCATCCAAATCCTTCATAAGCAGATTCCCAGCACTGAGGAGGAACAGCATTAATCCCTTTGTCCAATACAATGATACACAAATAGATATAATTCCCAGTCTTTCCATTATTCATCCAGACAGGTTAGTCTTCCTGTTGTCATCACCTACTCCTGGACAGCTTACTCTGACCTGATTGGCCCTTATGTGCAGATACACAAATCTTTAATATTCCTCTAAACCACTCTGACCTTCATCCATCTCTAGATGATTTCTGACAACAGTAATCCTCCTACTATGCTCTTTCTCTTATCATTCCTACTTTTAATTGTATGACCATGCTAACTGATGATGTACAACAGCCCAGTAGTGATATAACTCCATCTCTAAGGACCAAAAGTGGAACACGTCATGTTTAGGATGACAGATGGATAGCGGGACATGATGGGATGTAGCTATGGGATGTTTTTGGGATGAAGTAATGGAGCAGCAGAAGGAGGGTGTGGATAACCATCAGAAACTGGGCTAAAGTAATGATTGGAGACTGGACAGTGAAAATCACAGAAGGATTTATGTTTGCATTTGATTTTCTTCTGACATATTTGCTATTATATTACAGAAGTAACAAATAGACAGATACGCCATAACATTCATGCAGTTGACAACTTGTTTTGTGTTAGTTATCAGCTACTAAAAGGCAGTTGACACATGGCGTTGTGTTGCTATAGTGTATCCACAGACGACTTGGAAAGAAGTAATGTAATCCAGTAAGAAGTAACCAGATATGCCCAGATTTTTCCACACTCCTTTAAAATGTCACTTTAAAATGAATTGGTTCCCGTTTTCTCAAGTTGATTTCTTTCTCTCTCTCTCTCTCTCTTTTTTTTTTTTAACAATCAGAGTGCATCGTTTCTCCCCCAAGTAAAACCAAGGCCTCTATGCAATTAGCTTTCTGGCTAATTGGTATTAGTGCAACAGATTCACAGCAATCTCAGGATTTGCAAGAGTCAGCTGTATGTTTGGGAAGGCCTTGAGAGAAAAAGAACATTGACATGCAAATGATTGTCTTGAACTTTATTGAGCGGGTACATTTAAGTTAATTTGCCGTTGGGAGTGGCTAATGGAAGTAGGCTCCTCCAGTAACTCTTAAGGAGTCAATCCACCTGATTTAGAGGAAGCAAGCACATAGATCTTTTGATTGACAGAGCTGTTACTCTGCGTGTGACATAACTGACTGACAGAGAGGAAGAGAGAGTGAGGGAGGGGTTTTGGGAGGTCTAGCTCTGCTCTTCCAGTTCCTGCATCATTATCAAGGTGCCTCCATGTACAGTATGTTCCAGATGTTGGGGTTATCCTTGTGGGATAAGCAGTCAAGTGTTGTTTTAAAGCCTTCAGGGTGAATCATAAATGTTGCACGGGGGACCTCATGAAAAATGCAGCACATACGCCCCCTTAGCTAAAACAGAGCACTGATGGACCTCAGGGAATGGAGCATGTTAGTGTAGCATCATGCTCCGATTACAATCATAACAAGAAAGGGGCTTTATGGAGATGACATTAAAAATACAGGAAGTTAGTTAATCTTGGTAATCAGAGTTCATTGTGATATAATGGGCTGTAAAGGCCTCAACTCTGAGAATGAAAACAACATCCAAGAATTCAACATAATATCAATGTGTGAAAATGGGGCTAAGCTGTGTTTAGTGAAGGAGCTCGTATTTTCTTGGATAAAGGTTAATGATCTTATAAATGCTCTGTGCAATAGCATGTGTTTAACAATAGAAGTACAACTAAAGAAGTGTTCATGTCTCTCTGGAAGTGTCTTTCCTATGAGCTCACCTGACTCCCTGTGAGACTGTGAGTGTCTAGGTTGGAATCTCTGCATGAGTGCGTGTGACTGTCAGTGTGTATGTGGGCAAATATTCCATCAAATCTTTTTTTTTTTTTTTTTTTTTTGAGTAAAATGTGCTTGTCTGACGATGCTCAAACACTCTTGTCTGAGTGTGTGTGTGTGCATGTTTGCCCTTTTATAGATGTGTGTGAAGGACCCAGCAGAGGAGCTAAAAGTAAAGCGTCAGGCCATAATTGGGTTACAGGGACCGGTGATGGATTAAAGCACGGCTAGGGAGACGCTGCAGCAACATTAGGGTGTCTGAGATGTCAGGGGCAGAGCGCTCTCATTAATCGCCTTGGCCCTTACATTACTGCATTAGTTGTATTAGCAGCTAGGAGTCGGCAAGCACTTTGGGATTTCTCGCTGAGGCAGGCCACATTCCTCTCTTTCCCTTCTGGTTACTACGCAGAAGTGGGCACTGTTGTTTGTTTTTCTTTTTTTTTAAGAGGGGAGGAAGGAAGGGACAATCAAACTGGCTGGAGAGAACCATTTATTTATATTATTTAAAATGTCAATTTTGTGTTTAAATTTTTTAATTTCGAGGAAGCTATCTTGAAAAGTAATTGGTAAGTAAAAGGTAACACTAAACATTTGTCATGCTTTGATATGAATAATAACTCCAAAAGTCTGAAGTTTTTGAAGATTTTTATTAAAAATTTGTTTGGTAATTTACGGTAAGTATATGCTGTATGCACATGCACACACACACACACACACACACACACAATCCCAATCAGTCATCCCACTTCTCAATAACCTAATAGTCCTCCTGTGTGAAAATTGATTTTTAGGAGCATGTTCCATGACCCCAACTGCCCTCCCTCCCTCCCTCCCTCCCTCCCTCCACCATCACAGTCTCCGTCTTCCTTTTCTTCTCTCGCTTCCATCCATCTCTCTTGCAGTACAGATTTTTACACTGTAGCTGTTATTAATAAGCAGGAATTGATTTTGCTGTGCAGTGAAAACATTACATGAGCAGTTGGGGTGATGTTGGTGACTAAGCCATGCTGGTTATAGGTTGGGGAAGTGGGTGGAGTTTTTGCATTTGCCTGATGGAGAGGAACGGGCGGGGCAGAGGTCACGGGGGAAAACCTATATGAGGATGTATAGACTAACATTAGTGATCCTGAACGTTCAACCCTTGTACACTCCCTCTTTGAGAAGTGAGAGCTTCATCATTCATTCCCTCTTTCCTTTCTCTCCCCCCTCCTTTAGGGGCTTAAGTATATGACTTAATCACAGCTGAAGTGTCCCTGATTGCCTCACAGTTGCTGGTGGCCTAAGCAAAACCCACAACATCCACGCAAGCAAACTGTCTGATCATATTATCAATGGACCACACCTTTGCTCTGCATCCATTATAGTAAAAAACATCCACTTTAAAGGGTTGGTTCACCAGATACTTAACTGGTATCTGGCCATCAGTGTTGGGCAGTGAAGTGTTACAGTAATGTGATATTTTCTGCAGTAGTGAGTCATATATTGATTACAATTTAAAATATAGCTGTACCAGGAGTTACCCCGTGACACTGATCCAGGACATGCTCATTTTTGACAAGGTGGCGTAGAGCTGGTTACTGCTCATGAGAAACCAAAATTATTTGTTTTCTTTCTTAGCTAGACACTGCTAGCTCAGCACGTGCAGTTACTAGAGCTAAGCTACCTGTTGATGGTTGCTAGATACCGCTACATTTCACAACAAAACTTGTTATAGTCCATTTCTATGCTATTAAAAAGTGACAGTTCTTAAAGACACGCAAGTAATGAAAGTAATGTAACATGTAACAGTGATGTACCTTTGCTGCTGAGTAACTGATGAGGAAATTTTATTACTTTCTCTATGATTAATTGGCTGCATTGACCAACACTGCTTTATTTGCTCTTGTTTTGAGAAATTCATGTCTTTGAGATTTATGACTTGATATCAGAGCACTTGACATGAATGATAACTGTTCACCGAATTGAAAAATTGCATTTGAAAATTCATCAGCAGTTTCTCTTTTCACAAACAACAAGTCCTTGTTACTCTAGATAACCCCTCAGACTTCCCGACGAAGTTTTCATTGAAACCACGTCGACAAAAGAAAAAGTCCTTTTAAGAAAAGTGTTGACTATTGACCGACCATTTAATCTGTGCCCTCTGAAAAGAAGCAGGAAAGATCCATCATATGGGTTTACATAGATCACTTTCTCATGGCAGGATGAATGGTGAGGGGCAGCGGGCAGCGTGTGTGAGGAGGTGGGCAGAGGAAGGATTGTTATTGGATCACAGTTGCATAGAGCACAATTTCCCATGAGTGTCCTTGGGTACCTGATCTGTGCAAAGAAATACTGGACCCCCCTTCCTATTGTTCCTCACACTTATATGTGAATGTGCACACACATACACCACAACTACACACACACATACACACACACACGGCTACGCACGCACACACACGTACAGGTATCTGTTTGTCTTGCGAGCGCCTCTGTTCACATGGAAGGGGTTGTCCTCCCGCTCCAGGACGAGGTATTAGCTTTCCCCTGAGGGAGAGTTCTAATTAGGTAATTGACTGATGTATAAAGCAGGTGCATGTATCTGTTACAGCTGGCTCGACCTGTTCATTATTAAACAGTGACCCTCTCTGCCACTTGTGCCAAAGCCTAAGATACAGGGGAGAAAGTGGCCGGGAAGAGCTTTCACTGGGATCAGACATACTCGTAATTACACTTGCTGGCTACCTGAGGCTTATTCCTTTACTGTTGCATGTTGAACAAGAACCCCAGTGCTCTATTTCCCACTGATTGAGCACATTGCTGCCACTAAAGAAAGAAAGAAAGAAAAAAAAGATTCATGAGAAGTTGTACAATAGGTGGTTTACAGGGTACAAATTGTTTCACATTTTGTTTCACTCTTTCCAGAGAGTAGACAGGATTTTATTTTGCGGAAAACGCACGATTATTGAATTGTTGAAAATAGCATCATACTTGACAGGTCACAAAACTTTTCATCCTCACACATTTGTACATCGATAGGCAAATGAAACTTGAGATACACTTGGCCAGAAAGGAGAGGAGATATTTGCCAAGTGCCAGCAGGCAGCACTTCATTCTGACACTTTGACATCAGTGAAATATATAAAGTATTGGGTTGCTGTTAGGCCTATAGCCCAGTTTATTCACATCAGGAGGCCCAACGATCGAGATATGGATTGATACCGGAGACAGGAATTGATTTAAAATGTGTGTGAGAGTGTGTGTGTGTGCACGAGCAGCCTCAAAACGTGAGCTGCTCGGTCCATTTTAATTCAGCAAGTTACACATTTCATTTCCGAGTGTGTAAGTTACAGAAGCCAACGAGACGGGTTGCAACAGCTTTTCAGCCAACACTTTTTTGATTGAGCCAGACCTGGACCCTGGCCAACTTATAAAGTGTTACCATAAAAGATCATAAATGACATCACTTTTTTTTAAAACTGACTTGTCAATCTTTTTACTTTTTGTATGTCTTCTTGTGTAGATAATGTTAAACCACCGGAAACGTGTGTAGGGTTAAGGACAATCCAGGACAAAAGACGTCTTATAAAATAAAAATTGACCTTTTGTCCATGTAATCTTGACTTTGTTCACATTGTAACCCTGATCTTTTTATTTAACCTTCTCAACAGTTGCATCAGCATTGGCGATAGACTCGGAAGTTATTGTTTTAAATTTTGTTACACGGTAACATGCAACTGTAACCTCTATACTTTTGGGAAACGAGTAACGAGTAATAAAATAAGAGTTAATAATATTTAGGCAAAGCTCATTATCACAGTAACTATATAAGACAAACGTAGCTGTGTCGCAAATGAGTGAATCAATCAACCAATCAGCATCAGTCCACACAGAGATCAACACTGCTAACAAAGTAGGAAATGTTTTGAAATTGAGTAGTTTCAGTTACAGTGTTTTTAGTTTAATCCTTGTCTATTGTACATGTTATTATTTCAAATTCTGCAGTAATTATCCAGGACTGAGCGTCTCAGTGTTAAACTTGTTAAATGTAGATGCTTAGACCATCTCATTCCAGTCTCTCTCTCTATATATATCTTTTCTTTGAACAAGGATGTAGAAAAATCACATGACCAATCATCGTTTGGACCACTCATCAACTATAGATGATTATTATTATTATTAATGGCCGTTATCAAAGGTAAAGTCAATGTAAAAAGACAGAACTGGCAGCAGCAGGGACATTCTGGCAGCGAGGACACAAACTGTGCGTGTAAGCCGTGGCATTTAAACAAGGTAGCCACAACACACATGTAACAGGCTGTGTAAAAGAAGCAAGCTTAACTCCATAGGTTTTCTTGCTCACTCGCTGTGCTCAAACTTGCATGTACATGCCTTTTAAATCCACATTATCCACAGTCTGTGATTCAAGCACTGACTTAGTGAAAAAGTAACTATCGGACACATAGGGTGGCACCTGTACTCCTCTCTTCATGGAGTTCACATTTCACCCAAATATGGCCTCTCCTCTCCAAAGCCTGCCAGTAGATTACAGAGCCAGAGGCTCTTGTGGAAGGATTAGTCTCTGAGTCATATTGAATGTTTACTCCCAAACAATCCCTAATCTGATCTCGCCTAATCTAATCCCATCTACAGTGATCGCTGACAGGAGGAATCACCTCCTCACACACACAGGAAGGCTCTTTTTTTGTGATTGTAGCTTCACCGCTTTTCAGTCAAAAACAAAAAAAATTGGTCTGGAATGAACACAAATATTCGAGTATTTCATCAGAAAACTGTGTTTTGCATTTCCCAGTAGACTTGTCTTTATGCCATCAAATCCCTGCAAACAAAATTGAATTTGATCATACTAATCCACGGCAGTGTAATGCACATTTATACCATTATCATTTGGTCAGATATTTAAGGCAGTAGACATTATTGCTTTCAAAAACAATTTATTCAGTTATAGTCATTTCAAACTACAGACAAATGAAAATTCCTTTCAGCACTAATCCACTTTTACCCCTTGAGCATAAATGTACCAGTCAGACTTGTACTCACTGTGAGGTACAGCATGTACAGCTGTTGTAGACATGCGCAGACTCCTTGATTCCCAGATCCAATCATGAAGACTTAGCAGTTATAAGATCAGTAGCCCTTCTCAACCGCAGGGATGATCCACCTGTCCTCCAAAATGAACTCTAGAAAAAAAAAAAGAAAAAGAAAATTAAGGCAGAAGTTTAGTTTGTGGCCTTGATTGGATTGGTCCTGTAAATAAAAACCTTGCTGGTAAAGCACAACTAAAGGACTTTTATTTGACAAGCAATTTATACCGTTAATCCATTCAAGACTGCCTGGAGATTTGTCCAGGCAAAATGAAAATGTTCGGTCATGTTACACGGCTGTTGTCTTTCCTTTTCCTTAAATTATCCAGTTATATCATCAACTGTTGGACATGGGTTTAAAATTTTGGACAGACATTCATGGTCCACAGAGGATGACTTCTTTCTCTAGAGTCTCTATGAGGTTAATGTTTTAGGTTTAATGAAACACCTCAATAACTTAATGAATTGCCTTGAAATTTGGTACAGATGTTTGATGTTCCCAACAGGATGAAATTTAATAACATTAGTAAGTTATTGAACAATTATTGAATGGATAGCCATGAAATCCTGAAATATGGTAAAGACATTCAGATTCCCCTTCAGGGTGAATCATAACAATCATTATTTTGGTGACTGACTTGCATCGTCATCAGATTATATTTTGGATGCTAACAGACTCAACTAAACTAAAACAATGATTGTGGTTTGCTACAAATCATCATTCTTTGTGAGCAGTTGAAAAGTCAAAGATTGGCTTAAATCTTAAGGATCTCTTTCAAGATCCACAGCAAGTGCAGCTCACATCACCCCCCCTCCACTCCACCTCCTCTCCGCCTCCTCTCCACCATCCAAAATAGTTCCTCCCAATGAATATTAATGAGTATGTTTGTTTCACAGCTGCTCTGTCGTTCTGTTCCCTGACCAACTTTTCAATTCTCTTGTGAGACCTCTTTATTTAAAACCACTGCAACTCTTTCTAACACTGCACCAGTATCTCTCTTTCAAACACTGGATAAAAAAAAAAAGGTCTTTAAAACTCAACTCCCAACAGCTCACATCTATCCTTTCTGAAACTGACCTATGGCCTTTTGGGAATTTTGAACTCCGTTGAACTCGCTCACAGCCCCTTCCTCTTAGAACCAGTGTCCTATCCCTTGAAGACAGAAAGAGCTTCTTTTACTCATTCCTCCTCCTTTCAAAGGCTTGCCTGCACACACAGAGCGGACTGTAAAAGTGGGAAAAGTGCAAATAAAAATCATTTTTACGAGACAGTAGAAAGAGGAAAGCTCTCCTCTCTGTGAGCCTTGTCACGTTTGGTTTTGACCTTATTGTACCCTCTTTTTTCTGAACAACTGTGTAGAAAGTGTCATGTATTACAACTATTCAATAAGGATGAAGGTAAAGAGACAACCTTGATTTGATGATGTGACTTTGAAACCTGTAAAACAAGGTTGAATTCAAGAGAACATCCTTTTCTCCTCTAGGCTAGACTCTGTCTTTTTCCAATTTTACCTGTTGAGCACTGATCACCATAAAACAATGAATTAAATAACAAGGAGCAGCCACTGAGGTGAACCAGGGCAACGCAAGGATTAAATCTCTGTCTCCAAGATCTAAGCCACAAAAGACTTTAGCTAGGATAGTTCAGAGGTCATGAAGTCATTTGCAAGAAAAAAAGACACCTCCCTCTATGATTAAAACAATAAATCTGATTAGCTTTCTCCTTCTTCATTTTTACAAGGAGTCTACGATGTGTGGGAGCTTTCGAACTCAGCTTATTTCTTTCCTCTCCGCAGGTGTGCCCATGCAGCACGTGAAACCTGAGAGTAGATTAAAGTGCCAACCCCAGAGAGGAAAAAATGCTTTTAGGAACTTTTAAAACTGTGTTTAACAATGTGTTTTTAGTGCCCACTAAAACCGATGCACTGCACCACATGGCCGAGATGGAGAGATGCAGCATCCGAGAGAGAGAGAGTAGGAGAAAGATAGAGAGGAAGGAGGAGGGATGTCCTTACTTTTCATGCCCTTACTTTCACTAACAATCTGGTGCCCTTTCACAGAGCTTAATAAGGGAAGTGTTGGTTTACTGGTCAGTGAATAAATGGTCAATCTTTCCATTTGTTTCCAAAGAAAGATATCTCAACAACTGCTAATTACATATACAATTCGGTATTGATATCTATTAGGATTTCTAATGTATGACACTCTGCCCTTTCCTTTCACCACCAATCATATCCTATCTTTGGAAACACTGTAGTCCATTAAAATGCATGTAATTTGAAAACTAATGTCAAGATATCCATAAAAATCCACAAATCCCCTGGTGTTTTGTTTTTTCCATCATTCAAGGCGCCAAGAGATGAAAAACACTGAGTGTGAATATGAAGTTGTATTTCTACACCTTCTACAGGTAGCAAGGCTTATAGTTACACAATTAAAAAAATAAAATAACATTAAGTTCCACATCATCAGATGACGCTATCAGTGTAATCACACCAATAAACTTCATATTCCTGGAAAACAACCAAAGAGGCATTTAAGGGTGTGACTGCTGTGTATTCACCGGCATCATGAACTCAGGAAGTTATTGATATCGAAGTGAAAGTAATTACTATTATGATGCAGATCTTTATGACTTTAATGCACCGTCAACATCTTTGCTGTGGATGGACTGTGGACTTTGTCTTTTAAAGGCTTTTAACTGTAGTCACCCTTGCCATAGTTTGGCTGCCAGCAGGTCCACATATGACATGGTCAGAAGACATCAGTCATTTGATCTTATCTTTCCTTTCTGTTCGGAAAATTGATTTAACAGCTCTGTATTACCTGGTAAGAGCTAAATCAAAACACTGTTATCTTGCTCAGGTAAACGCCACCTGAACTGCTCAACACACCTTCATTTACTGACATTAGTTACAAATAATGCATAAATAAAAATATAAGAACTCTTACTAATTATACAAATGTGTTTATTTTGGTGCAACATGAGATGATGAGACTGTTGTTGTCAAAAATTAAAAAATAAAAGCGCAAAAACTTCAAAACTATCGTGTCATATCATTGAAAAACATGGAAAAATGTTTTTCTTGTAAATAAAAGACAGAATTGTATTTCATTCTCATCTTCTCTCTGACCAGGCCACTGACAGGGGTGCTGTTGACCTCTTCATACCTGTGCTTGTAAAAGCAGCCACAGGGGGTCCCAACAAGTGAAGAAATGGAAGCCATGTGACACAAGACAGTGCCTATAAATATGGCCGAGATCACAGGGGCACTTAATGCAGGGGTGGGCAGACTGCTTTTTTACCAGCGCGTCTACAACATCTTAAAAAGGTTCTGTCGTGTCATATGAAACCAATAAAACCCAAACACTTCCTCCCCGACAGGGAAAGGCCTCCTAACCTACAACAACTCAGTGTCTGCCGTCCAACCAGACCGCCCTTTTCCTTTTAACCTACGTTCATTCTTACTTGTCTTGCTGTCTTCCTTTATTTGTTACCATTTCTGAGCGCTGCTTTAATTCATTTGTCTTTCTCACTTTTCTTCTGCCTGTCTCGCGGTCTTTTGAAATCTGCGACTCCTTTGAATGCAAGCGAAGGAGAATACTCTACATTTGTGGCAGGAAATGGGTGCAGATTCATGACTTGAGAGGATTAAGTTGAAAAGGAGTGGCCAGCACTCCTTTGAGCAACTACAGGAAAAGAGAAAAAATAGAAAAGAGATTTTATATACAGTATATATAAGCTAACATAATGAGACAAATATACCTCTGTACTAAACTCTTCCACATGCACTTCACTTGGCTTTGAGAAGCCAGAGACCAATGTATTACACAGATATTGTTCAATTCTCTTTTTGAAGCAGTAGAAATATACAACCTTCTGCATGTAGAAGCTCCCATAACAATACTCTACTATTTAGTTGGGTTTAGGAAAACGCTGTAGTTTAGGTTAGAATAAGCACGTCATTGACCCCGAATATAAGATGACTCTGAATATAAGACGACTCCTCTTTTTCAAGACCCATTTTTGGAAAAATTAGTGAGCAAACACTGTAACTGTAGAAGCAAGCTGCATCATCTAAGAGTAGATCATTATTTGTTGGGGATTTTTTGCCTTCAATGATAGAGACAGTGTAGAGAGACAGGATGGAGGAAATAACACGCAGGGACGCTGGTTTAGTCTAGATGGGGATTCAAACTTATAAACAGCTGTACGGCATATATACACCGCTACCATCTTATATTGGGGTAAGTAAAATACCGGAGCTTTAGAGAATCAGTGTGTAAATTTTAGTGCCATCTGATGGTGAAGTTGCAGATTGCAACCAACTGAATACAGCTCCCATCCCTTTTTTTTCCAAGGATGTAAGAGAACCAATTGTGACCTTCATATAACATGAAAACAAACAAACAAACAAACAAACAAACACTATTGTAGCTATTGTAGAAACACGAGGGGCTCTCCATAAGAGGGAAAGCTCCCTGATGTAGATGTGAAGGACTCATTTGGAGCTAAAGAAAACATTACTATTTTAACAAATCAAAACATAATCATCAGCTGAACCTTACAAACTGATCTTCTTAACTTAGAAGACAGTATCATCTCAGTTACAATAATAAGTGATGTATTTACGTATTAGTTGTGGAACCTTTATGGAATAAAAAACAAGATCATATCAATTATCAGAACAATGGTTTGTCTAACCCATACATCACTTACACACAATAAGCTGTTTATTTTGTTATAACAATCTGTCTAATCTATGAGTCTTTAATTCCTGAATCACAACTAATCACAACTTTGCAGGAAAAAAACAAAACAAAACAAAAACAACACAAGCAAACACAAGCACCTTATAAACAGCACACAAGTGTGAGCTGAGAAAACATTGTGGTTCTTATGTGCACACTGGCTCATCAGTCTAATGACTGTACTTACAGGAGGTTCAGTTACACTGTGCTGACAGGTTAATAGGAGGTTATTAAAACTTATCAAAGTGACATATAATACACCATCTATTGTTAATCATTACCAATGAGAAAAATAACTTAATAACTAATTGAACAGTTAATTAATCAGAAGTGTTTTTAAACCATTTTATGTGAAATCATCATCCATGAATAATATCATGTGTCAGATTTTGAGGATTAATGGTTGTGCATTAAGTATCTAAGTGTAAATCGCTTTTGTCTGAGCAGGATGTTAGTAACTAAATGACTAAGATTTACAGATGGAACCATTTTTACAAACTATTTTTCAAGGATTTCAGCGTTGAGAAAGCCTGTTGTGTCAGCTCTTGTGTGTAAGGACACATGTATTCATGTTGGACACTTTAGACTGGATGCATCATACAATCAGATAAAAACATAAACACTGCAAAGACAATATCCAGCATATTTAGACAAGGACAGAGATTCTCCACTGGGTTATCTGACTGAGCAAAACACTACTTTAGTTTTACTCAGTGAGAATCCTTTACAGGAGAAAAGCACGAGTAGCTGTACAGTCCTGCTGCTTTGTATGTCTGGACAGACAGACAGGCAGGGAAGGATATGACGGTTCATTAATGAATTACAATTCAGACTTCCGAGTGGTGAGCTCATTGTTTCCACAGTAGACGGCCAGGTCATGCTGAAATTGAATAAATGTTCTGCAAGCAGATGAGATCAAGGTTATTTCAGTATCTCTATTTTGGGGTCCCTATTTAGTTCAAGCAAACAGTTTGCACAAGTGCGTTGTTCACCTTTTTTTCCATTTATGGAAATTATATTCCTCTGGAATAAATTTGCATGTTATTCTGTGTACAGTATAAACATGAAAGTAGATTGTGTGGTGATCTTCTCATTATGGTACCGTTTGATTGCCCGGAGACACGTCTATAAGGCTGCATACTCTTGAAATAAATATGAAGCTGCAGGACCGGGATGGTTGTAAAAACACAAACCGTACCTGATGCATCACTCAGGTTGAAGATCTGTGTCTCTCTTTGGGACAATGAAATTCTTTAATCAGGCCATGGCCTGCTAATGAATGGAGGCGGGTAGACGGCTCGCGAGAGGAGAAGCAAAGAGGAAGGCAATTTCTGGAAATGATTATAGACTCATTTCCTTGTTTATCCTTCCTTTGAAAAGAGAAAGAGAGCCCCCCCCCCTCCGCCCTCAACCCACATAGGTCCTCCACTTATTGTGTCACAACCGCTGACCCCCCCTTCATCCCCGGCCTCCTCACCCCTCCCGACAGCACCCGTCTCAGGCCCTCATTGGTCCATCCTTAATCACTCTCGCTCCATGCTCTTTCACTTTTGCTCCTTTGCCTTAGCAGATTTTTTTTCACTCTTTCAATAAACTATTTCCTTCGTTCCTCCGTCCTTTCTTTCCATTTCTCTTGCTGTCCCTCTTCTTGCGCTCTGCTCCATTGTGGAATTGAGAGTCCCACTTGTAAACAATTTCCCCCCACAAGATCAAGCTGGGTCCCGTCCCCTTTCATATTGGGGCTCTGGCTTACCACGGCCCTTGTCTACTTCAAGTGGGCGAGCTGGCTAGGACTGAAGTTAATGGCTGGAAATCTCTAACTAACCTCTCCAACAGCTGTCTCCAGAGTCCCCCTCCCTCCCCTCTTCCTTTTGCATCCTCTCCTTTAACCATGTTTCCCTTGCTTTTTTTTTTTTTCTTTCTTGTTCTTTTGCTCTCTCCTTCTCTGCCAAAAAATATGGGATGAGGGTGCCGGTTGATTGGGGGAAAAAAAAAAAAACTCTAGGAATTTTTCCAGAAATTTGTGTTTTCCTCCAACAAGTGGCTCAAGGCCGGAAGAAAACCAAGGAGGTAGAGCAGGAGGGAAAATTAGGCTTTAAAGCTCCTTTTTTCCCTCTATTTCTCCCTCTCTCTCTCCTCCTTTCAGTAAAAAGAAGAATAAGGAAAGACCCTCCATTGGACATGTCTTTCATTTTGAAACACAGGTTCAAAGGCACTGGGAGATTTGGGGCCTTTGTGAGGGTTTGAGGGTAATGATGAGAGGGGAGGAACAACATCCAATTCCAAACAGCTTCCTGGCCTATTCTACACCGAATCCCTCCAAGCCCTCTGCTGTAGAGCTGAGGCCTAATCCACACAAATCTACACTAGCTGGAAAAAAGCTGTTTCAAGCCTTCAAGTGGGTGAAAGTACTATTGGAGTGGAGGCTGCTGCCTGACTGCTGAATCCTGGTGGCTGCCTGTTTAGCTTTTGAGCAAACACATAAATGGAAGGTCAACAGCTCCTCCGGATTTATAAGATAATGGGTACGATCATTAACACAACAATAAATTATCAAAGACAATTAACACTATTCGTGTGTGGAGGAGAAAAAAAAAAAAAACACAGATTTTCAAATGAAAAAACAACAATTCTTGAATATTTTGACAAGTTGAGCAAAGTGTATTTGAGTACCACACAGAATCACGGACTGTTTCTTTCCTCCACATAACTAAATATTGAAATATCTGAAATAAATTCTAATGATCAAAAGATTTTAGTTTAAAAGGAGAAATCAATGTCAGAATTAACATCAGTTAAAGTTTTCATCTCGATGAAATGTTACATGAATGTTAAGTCATTCAACATTTCACATAACAAATAAGAAATACTGTAAAAAGTTTGATATACAGGCAATATTATCCCACAAAATGTAATCTGTTATTTATCCATTGACTGACTGTACAATGAGAGTAAACTGCCATCGTCAGACACTCAGATGCCCTGAAGAGACAGGTGACAACCTCCCATCATGCCACATCTCCCCCTCTCTGTGCTGGTGACACACTTCATTTGGCCTTGCAAGTAGGCATTTAACCTAAGATTAACAGACTTTCATGCCGAGTACAACTGGTGCAAAAAGATGTCGAATGCACATGGCGTCCTGTCTGTAAACAGCATCATACACAAAACAAAGGAAAAAAAATAGCAATATTCTTGCCAGAATCTGCCACTGATACGCATTTATAGTATTGTATATATTTCCTAAATATAAGTTGGTGTAATTTCTAAATTGGACAATAAATCAATGCATTGGTGTTTCACTGACTTCAGCTGACATTTCATTGACTTCCATTCATTTACTGGAGACTCTAAATCAGTCAATAATTACTGTAACAAAACCGTAAAACATGTCTCAACCTTAAAATTTAATCATTTATATTATGGGGGAAACTTGCTTTTTGTCTCCACACTGTGAGTGTGTCAACAAATTTAGGTCCCCACAATGAGAGGAATAACTAGACACACACACACACACTCTCTCTCTCTCACACACACACACACTCACACAGGCCTTGTGTTGTCATGCTGATGGCGGTCACAGGCCATGAGGACTGATGAGCAAGATCTTGGCCGACAAGCCCTGAAAGAAAGGATTTGTTGTCCTCCTTCATCACACCTACCTGTTTTTTCACACTTGGCTTCTCTTTTCCTCCCTCTCTTCCATCTTTTTTTCCTCCTTGCTGAGCAGATATTTCAGAGCCGCGGGACCTTTAAACCTCTCCACCTCCCTCCCTCCTTCGCCTGCTCCCCCCCCACACCCTTCCCCCCATCAAACATGGACACCAGCTCACAATGCCACCCTCTTCCCACCTGCATAACACAAACAAAACCTCCCTCCTTCATCTGTCCTCTCAAACAAAGAGCCCACCCTGTTTTTTTTTTTTCCTGCGCTGTCAGTCCTGTCCAGCTTTTCACTTACAATTAGCTGTGGCGGGCTTCGCACTCATCAACTGTCGTGAGTTTAGCACCCAGTCATGAGGGGCTTTGACAGATCAAGCTAAGGCACCCTGACACCACTGGTGTGAAAGAAGATTCTAATTCTGTATAATTAGCTGACGAGAGCATGTAAAAGGGCCGGGGGTGGTGGGGGCGGGGGCCGAGGCAAAGTGGCAGTGCGTCGTAAGCACTTTCCTTCAACTTACTGTTGATCTCTGTTCTCTCTTCCTGTCTCTCTCTCATCCATCTCACCCATTTCTCTGTCTGTCTGTCATATTTCCTCTCTCTCCTTCACCTGAATTCATTGACACATCCAGTGATGCAACTTCATGGTTCCTCATGAGGAGCTAAAGACCTAATAAAACTGTAGCCTTGGGTAATCTTAAATTATCTAAGATTCTGTGTAGACTGTCTAGATTTGTCTAGATTTATTGGTTAACTTTTATGATTTAAACTCTGATGCCAATCTCACCAACAGTTGTATTAGCACAAAGACATAGACGAACACATCTGTGTTTCGCTGGATCTGCTGATATGAAGCAGGTTTCTGTTTATGCACAATATGCTCTTAATATTCAAAAAAAAATAACAACATTGATTCATATATGATTTTGCAAAATTTCTCATATTCTGTTGCACTTTGCACCTTTGAAAATGTTACCTCTGTTTTAAACCAAATCAAGGCTATCGTATTATTTTAGATTATGTTTTTCACTTTTCACTTAACATACCTTCGATTTTAGATCATAACTCTGGTATTGATTCCTTCACATTGCATGCTCATCATCCATCATCTTTTTCTGACTTCTGATAAAAGTTAAAGAATGCGACACTGCTGGTGAACCTAATACAGACAGAAAATATGATTTAATAATTAATATGTACAGTGAATAGAATTTCTAGGAGATGGGGCTGGTGCGTGCACTAGTACAGTGTGTGAAAATGTAAGTGCCCTACTAATTATAAAGTTGGCTAACACAATGAATGACCCTGTTATTTGCTTGGGGCATATTGTCACTAGGCAATTCTGTAAGCAGACGGTGTCATGTGCTGTTTGGATGCCCTAGTTCTTTTGGTAGTCTAAAGCAGCTATTGTAACTGCACTGAGGAACAGGCACAGATGATGCTGATGATGTTGACGTTCATTTTTATAAACAGAAGTCTGTCAAAGCCAGTAACATACATCAGCAATGCAATGAATGGTATAGACAAGAGTGAGCAGCCACTCGGCCATGATCACATATAATGCAAGTAAACACTAACACAAACATGTGAACACACATATGCATATGAATACATACTGCAGATACAAAATGTACATGAACACATAAAAAAAAAAAAAAACAGTGGCTACTTGTACACAAAGGCACGTACTCAAGGCCAAAATGAGCTCATATTCACACTTGCACGCAAAAAGCATGCACGCACACACACAGGGCCAGAAAGCCAAGCTATCTTCCAGGGAGTCTTGACACAACGTGGGCCTAATGCAGAGTGACATTTGTGATGTCAGATTCTTTGCACCACCGGCTGGGTAGTTAATGGCTATTAGAGGCTGCACAGAGGCTCTGATTGGTGCAGGAGGACAACGTGACATAGTGTGCGCGTACGCTTCAATGACACCTTCATGTGATGAAAAGATGAAACAGTGACCCAACCAAACCAGACATCGTGGCGTTTATCCCAAAATTTCCAAACTTTTTTATCTTCTTGTAAACCAACCTTACTTGACAGAGCTTATGCTTCACCATATTCTCAACCATCCACTCACTCCAGATCTCTGGCCGTATCAACACATTTACTGAGTTAACCATCCATGAATGTCTACATATCAGATCGTGACCCAACAGTTAAGCCCGGCGCCGGGGCCCCTGTGTGCTGCACATGGAGTGGGCCCATCCAACCGTGGCCAAGGTGGGCCCCAGCCACTGGCTTGAGCCAGACACAATGGGCAGGTCCGATGGTTTTGAAATGATATCTATTACTGCTAGTGACAGCAGTCCCGGACAGCGTGTTTTGATGCTCCTACAGACTGACAAGCCCAGCAGAGTGACGCTGATGGCTGTGGGCACAAATCAGAATCGCTTTACTGCATCTGTAGCACCCCGGCGCCGCCACGCTCACTCTAACCCCAGCCCCAAACCTCTGTCCTGCTCAATCCCCACAAAGTGAGGATGAGAGGTAGCGAGGAAAATCAGAGTAGGTAGAGCAGTGAGAGAAAGAAGCTGTGTGATATACAGAGAATATGTATTTTGTGAGTTATCATTAGGTCCTGAACTTTTTAAATCATCTCCCTCCATCACCATGTATATCACTCTCTCCTTTTTCACCTAAACGTCACTCCCACTTCTTCATTTGGCACTTGTCTTACACTTCTGTGTTTTCCTTCCATTTCTTCTTTTTCTCTATAGAGACTTTTTCTTCATTAATTTATTTTATGTTCTAGGGTTTGGCTGAGTTTGTCTTTGAAGATGAAATGGGTGAATGACTATACAGATTTAAGAGCAAAGCAGAATGAGTTAAAGTGCAGGACTAAAGAAAACAAAGGAGAGAGAGAGAAAAAAAGACAATTGTCAAGATATGGAACAAACTTCTTAATACTTCCAGATTGAACCTCAGAACTGGAATGGATTACCCACTGGAGAAAAGAAAGTAGTTAATCTAGGATGTGTTGACATTTCTTTGGCTTGGCGTTCTTCATTTTCCACCTTTAACTAAAAACATCTTACAAGGCAGTGAATTAAAGATAATCTCCCCGAACTTTACATGTTGGTCCAGGAATCCATAAGTAGACAACAATTACTGTTATATTGTCTTTTTGTCCGTGCTACTGTATTTAGTCTCTGCCCACATGCAGTTCATATCTAGTTTAACCAACACAAATAAATATCTTGACTGTTTTGAATCACATACAGATTGGCTGCTGGTACTGTTACACATCTCATCAGTTAAGCGACGCTGAGTTCCCAAGATCTGTGGACTGATCTGAGCTAACACAGTAAACAGTGACTATACACACAAACAAGGATGCCGCTAAACAAATGCATGTATGTGATCTGAAGTGCACACATGCACACACAGATACCGGCACGCACAACTGGAGATAAACAAGATGGCGAGTGAATGCAGGCGATGAGGCCACAGTGGTGTCTGTGTGTCAAACACACTTCTCCAGCATCTGAGCACCAGCACACAGCTCCTCAGAGGGAGAAAGGAGAGGTAGTGGTGCCCACTCAGCTGAAAGGCCTCTGGCCACCATGCCAGCACAATCTCTTCAGCACTTCGGGACCCCCCATCGCTCGCTGCATCTCCCTTTGCCTCTCGCCTCTCCCCCAACCCGCGTTTATTTCTGTCAGCTTCCATATTCTTGTCTTCACAGCGTGTTTGCCCGTACTTACAAGACATTTCTAGTCCGTGCAGATGAGGCCCTGCCGCCGACTGTGGGGGACCCCCGGTAAGATGGTAAACAGGCACACCAGCTTCTGCTAGCAGGCTTCCTAGTTGAATCCAGGGCCTGGGGACATGTTGAAGTCAGACCTTCGCCTTATCCTTATTCTTATTCTCTACAGGGACGATCAGTGGGACTGTTAAGGCCGTGGTATGACACCGCCTGTCCCATATGATACACCAACACAGGCACACTGCTCTTCCCCTGCGGTTGAACGTCCTCCATATGCACACATCACTACAATGAAGCTCCTTCAGTGAATGCTCGAGCTTTTCTGATATCGGGGTATTATCTGGAAAGATCATTGCCACTGGACAGTAACAAAAGGTCAAAGGAGATTTCACTGATCATAGCTGTGATAAACACACTACTGAAAAATAAAACAGTAGCATTTGTGGGTTGAGAGCAGCATTATCATATCATCATAAATCTTTATCTTTATCTTTGTAGGGAAATCTTATTTACCAACATGAGGTATTATTATTTGCACTGTCATATCACCATCATTGTTGATTGTTTGTTATTTAATCTGAGGAGTAAGAATGTTTACTGCCAAATGTTCCAACAGAGAATTGCAGTACAACAGTTTTTAAAAGCATTGTGCATAATTTCAGTTTGAACTGACTCGTACTTAAATTAAGTCCTAATTATAAACCAAATCTCATGTTGAAGTCTCTGCCGGAGAGAGCAGCTCTCGCTGTGATTCAGGGTCATACAGAAACTCAGCAGCCTCAGCTTGAGGTTGTCATGACCTATCAAGGCTGCTGTTAATTAGCAGAGACCTGAGTTCAATCCCATAACGAATAACTGAGGTCAAGGCACTAAGCGGCAGTAAGTATAATGAACATATGAACCATATGGGAGTGAGAAGGAGGAAACACTGGGGTGAGAGAGAGGGAAGTGATAAAATAAAAAAGTAGCCCGTGTAAACAGGTAGTTTGGAATACATGAAAAAAAATACAAATAAAACAGAAACAAACACTAAATATGATTGAAAACAGTCACAACCATCAAATCTAAAACCTAAATCTCCTCCATCTTATCTTGTCTGTTCTCTGGGTTGTTCAACCAACCCAGCTTCCTGGAGTCTGAGCAGTTTCCTGATGGTCCCTTTCTGATGGACATGCTGGAGCCACAAGGTCCATCTATCTGCCCTTTAATGAGATGAGCAGGAGGGACGGCTTCAGGAATTGATAGCTGACATTCTTGTAGGTTCCCTCCTGCTCCTGCCTCTGTACACCAGTTAGGGGAGGTAAAGGCCGTACATAATGACCAACCCCAGTGTACTGATTTACAGCACTGACCCTCGGCACGCCCTGACCGCGGAGACAATAGTCTCTCCACGGAGCAACAAAGAAGAAAGCTGTAGAAGCCAATTCTGTAAGATGGTGGATGAATAAGAAAATGTACAGTCAGATTATTTGTTTCCAGTTAAACATAATCAAACCTGTCTGGACTTTCTAAGCTTGGTTTTACTCCTTTAACTCAAATGATGTACATGTCAACTTGAATACTTGAATAATAGTAATTTTTACATATAAAAAAGTGTTTCTTTTCAGATAAAATAAACTGGTGTAGGCTTCACTAATTAATAATGACCAGCTTCTGCCTATATATATATATATATATATATATATATATATATATAATATTGCCCATTCCTACATAACCTCATGCATCTTGACCATAGCATGGAGCATATAAAAGAGCAATGGACTAAAACAAAGCATGAAGTTCTAATTATTTCTATTTAATTTGTACCAGATTTGGATGAAAATATAATATAATATAATATCTACATTTAAATTTAATTTAAATAACATTTGTGGATTGAGGACATCTGCGCTCATGTAAGGAAATAAAAAGAAGGAAAAATAGAAGATTAAGTTCTCTTTAGTCCATTATGTACAAAAAACACAGTCAACAGACTAAATGCATCGAATACAAACATAAAAAAGATTGATTTAAAGAAAAAAAAACACAAGGTTTTAAAATCAAAGGGTCTTGTTGTTTAAGACTTTCCTGTGAATTTGTCGGGCCTGTTCCAGCAGGACAGAGGTACTCAGGTGACAACTTGTGTCCCTCTTTCATAAGGCCCCGAATGTTGACCGCCATAGCCTCCCCACAGCCAGTGTTTTCTGGCAGGTCATAAAAGATAACTACGTTGCGTGGGCTTTTTAAGAGTTAGCCAACGAGTGCTCCAGGGTGGTCAAGGGGACTTAATGTGTGTTTGCCATGACACAGAGACAGTGAGACTATGCCTAACCACCCACTAGACAGCAGATAAGATATCAATCTACTCCACCTCTCCAATTTAGGAAAGAAGGGAAGAGGGAGATGCAGGGAGAGGAGGGGCTGTTTGAGGAATGAGTGTTGCTTGCACCATTCACCATGCGGTAGTTTGGGGCTCCACGCACCATAAACTGAACAAATGTGTGTGTGTATGTGTGTATTTGTGTATATACTTATGTGTGCATGTGTTTCAGTGTGTGTGGGCTACGGCAGGCCCAGACCCACCAATCTACAGGGAGTCGTTGCCCTATAGCCCCAGTCCTGCTATAACTTCATTAGGTGTGTGTGGAGGTAATGGCACCGTGGTCCAGGAGCTCGTAACATGGAGCCAGAGGCCCATCAGCTGCCCGCCACCCCAGCCCACACAGATACTGCACTTGTATACCTCTGTATAAGCTGCAGTTATATGAGCAAAATTAGCATTTATTGAGGAGCCACTGTAACTTAATATGATACTGTGCTTATAATCTGAAGTGAGTGGAATTTCTGAACAACATGGGGATTAAATAAGTGGATTAATTCTTACTAGATATATATAATTCTGCTGGGCAATGTGAATAAAGACTTAGAGCAAATGTAGACAGAGGAAAGTAATTGATTCGAAACTCAAAGGCAATCCATACCTTTCACACCACTGATGTAATAAAGCTGGTCCAAACGCAGTCCAAATTCTGCTGACAGCCAGATTGTGGTTACTACTTTGGTGGAGTCAATGAGAGACTGAGCAAAAAATTTGCTGCTTCTTCAAAAATAATATATTAAACTCTTGGATAAAGCAACATAATCTTAAAATGTTGCACCCCAAAGGTGTAACAATCGATTCCAAGTGGAAAGGATTAAATTGCATTATGTCATTGTCTGTAGCCTATTGTTTGGTTAGTTGTCACTCACCCCTGGCAGTCAGCCAGCTGAATACAAAGTCAGAAAAGAAAGAAAGAGTTTCTATACACTAGGGATGTATAGAAGTTGCAGATTTACAGATATGCTGTAAATAATATATAGATATGAGGATGTTTAGTTTTTCTCTCGTTTAAATGCTCCGTCCTTTTTAAATTCTATCATTTTAACTATCAACAATTTCCCTGACTCCTGGTTTTCAGATCAGATGCTTTTTTTTTTTTTTTACTTTTTAATTTGATGTTATGAGAACAAAATTAAAATCCACAAAATCCAGAACAACTGAAAATATAACCATATTCAAAATGCTTTATAATATCAGACGTATAAATCATGAAACAGCACGTTGCCGCTCATGCAAATGAGCATTCAGTGTAGACTGACGAGGCTCATTCACCCTGAACTACTTGTCGTTCCTGGTTTCTTCCGTAGACAGAAAAGGTACAGCTCATTTGAATAACCAGCCCGGTCACTGACAGACGCACACACGCACACACCAAGTGATTGAGTTGCACATCTCATTTCCGAAGGAAGCCTCTGTTTATTTATTTGCTATATGTCTGAACTTGCCGGTCTTGATGTTGTTGTGTTGTAAGTGAGTCAGAAAGGGGCCCTTTATTAAATCACTGTGCTCTCTTGCTGGAGTGAGACTATCCCACAGATCTATGGTAATACACAGCCTGGGGTGGAGGACAATTCTATTAGTGGAGGACAGGGGCTGGAGCTGATAGCACTACAGATAGGGCCCCCTCCTTACTACGATACTGCCTGGCTGACTGGCCGTCAGCCTGTTTAGCCTGAAGTTTTATAGAGCTAATCAGCGCCGTTTGCACAAGTCGGAATAAATCTGCTGCTGCACCTGAGGGGTAGACACACTACAATGCAATGTACTGTCGTCATGATCCACATACCGAGCTCTCCAGAGAAGATCTGTATCATAGAACGGATGTCATGTTCTTCTGTCAGGGATCCGCATCATTTCACTTTTGTTGTTAAGGTTGGATCACCCTCGTCACGCCACAGATGATGTGCACGTCGCTTGTTGTTCATTCTGTCTGCGGCGGATGACATAATCAAATTATACTTTGCAATCAGATGTAGAAACGAGGAAATACACGTGATTTTACCCGAGAATAAACGTATTATCATAGGCATCCGGAGTTTGAGGAGACACTGCTGTGAATTGAGCCAATTTAGAAGAAAACAATATTCTGGAAGTATAACACAGTGGAAAGATGCAAAGATGCAAAAGATGCAAAGAATCGAAGGAAGCAGCATCATCTGTGGTGTGATTAGATTTATCCAACCCGGTAAAGTGAAGTGATGTATTTATTGACAAAGAAGACGGTGAATAAAACCACTTCTTGAGTATTTATTTAGAATATTACCCCATCTCCCTTTAACTGCAATTGTCCAGTTACAGCAGCATTTGAACTGAAATAGTTCAAATATTTCCCAATCTGTCTGTTGACATTCATTCAAAACGACTCCCTGGTTCAACTTTGACCTTAAGCACTTAGCACAGTTGTGAGACAGTTTTATTCAGTGAGATATTAACAGCATTTCAGATGTTCTCACTTCATTTCTAAATACAAACCCTATGAAAATAAAATCTAAAAATCATCACAAGTCATAATGTTCTTTATTTATTACAACTGTAAAACAGACACAGTTGATGATGTATATGCTGTTTGGATCCACTCCTCACACACAGTAGAAGTTAGTTTACATATTTTAGCTTGCCTTTACAAAGTTAGGCCAAATGAGTGAGCAAGAATAGGCCAGGCTTTGGTAAAGCCTGTGATGAAAGCCCACCACTCTTGTTTTTATTGTCCACTCTCCACCAGGCGGAGTGTTGTGGGAACTCTAGAGAGTTGTGGCTGCTGTTTGATCACACCATGGGAGTCTGACCTGTCACTAAGTGGTGGCAAACATGGCCCACACACAGAGAAGTGAGCAGCTATGCATGTATATGTGTGTATGTTTCCCACACACAGCGCTACATACCTCACCAGAGGAGGCAGGTCACAACGTGTCAGAGTGTTGAGGATCCATAATGGCCATTTAGCCTTCAACAGCTAATATCAGCACTGTTGATTTACAAGGAATTGGGCTGTTTGGTTGCTCGACTGAGGAGCTGCTTTTATCAAACCTGTTTGACATTAGCTGCTACGGACGTCCAGCACAAAACATAAATATACATCTTTATACTGCACAGGATAATATTAATAATAATGAACTGAAAAAAAAAAGCATAAGCCGGCCCAAATAGTAGATACTAATACCAGCATGTACTATACGCTGCTCTGTGTTAACTAGCATGGCGCTGGCTCTAGTAACCAGCTGTTTGCAGCAAAGCAGAGTGACAAGGGACCGGAGGGAGCTACTGAAACTCCAGGGACTGTGACAGAAACGTGGTGACAAGCGACGACGATGCCCTCCCTCATACATGTGTCCCTGCACCGAACGGAACAGCACCCTCAGCAACAAGACAAGATGGAGATCACACACCATGCTAGGCTAATAGCCACAATATGCTCTGCTGAAGTCAACTCTGATAGAGAGCAGGCTCTGTGATCACCGCTGATGGGGGAACGACGTGACTCGTATATGTCGGATTGTATTTAAAAAAAAAAAAAAAAAGCAACTTAACTTGTCTCTTGACCATTTCTATGTGTAGTGATGAGATTTTTTTTAAAAGGGTAAGTGATACTTAAGCTTGGTAATCTGAAGGATTTGACCTCAGATTCACCTTCACCACCAATTGTTGGGAAGTATCACATTGGTGTTAATGGAGACTGTGTTTGGTGTTTGTTAGATCCATTACAGAGCCATAGTGTAAACAACATGTGCACGAAACTTGTGCCTAGACACACACACGTTAAAGAAAAAAAAAAATTCAATTTTGTCTTAAAGCGTAGATTCTTTGCACACAAACACACACAGTCTATTTGCCCTTGTGACCAACTGGAGACCAGAGAGACATTGACATGACCCAGATAATAGGCCCAAAGTCGTGCCTCCACAATTTGATCAATTTGCAGTTTCCTCACAATCGGAGCCGCCGTGCTGTCCCCCGCAGCTACTGTGTAGCCCCCCACGCCCCAGCCATGCAGACGCATCACTGCTCAGCACAGCAAGATGCTCTGCCTTTCTCCCCTTTTCCCCCCAAATCACTGCTAAGCCTGCCTGATGCCTGCTGCCGGGACACAAACATGCTCTTGCTCCTGTCATCTTTAAGCAAGCACAGACAGGAGGGAAAAAGGCTGACAGTTTGTCTTGTACCATATGCCACGTGGCAACAAAGCCTAACTGATATAGCCAGAGTTTGGGCCACAGCCAAGGGCTCTTTCTCTTTTTTTTATCCATTTTATTCTCTTATTCCTTGCATGTGCCTGTGTCTTGGGTAGAAATGTGAAACAAAATCACTGTCTGGCCCTCACCAGGCTGGATTTACTGTCATGGGCTTAGCCAGTGCAAGGAGCTGCTTTGATCGTTATTTGTGCAATATTTCAGACAGTACTCATGATAGGTCTGTGGAAGCTACTGATCACTGAAATAGCCTCTACCCCCAGCTCATGTGAGATTTGCTGGGCTGAGGGGACTCCGAAAAAACAGCTTTTTTTTTTTTCCAAAGGGAAAAAAATACATATTAGGAAGTTACAGTCCCCTCCCTCTCGTCACCTGAAGACATGTTTGTCTTAAGTAAAGCCTCTCAATCATAGTTTCACCCGTGGGGTCTTTCCATACTCGACACGAGGACCGGAATTCGAATAAGGTTGTCAATAGTTTAGAAATGACTTGTGCGGTAGGCTTAGGGAAGGCAAATTTGTTGCTGGTGATGTTTTTAACCCTTGAGGAGTCATCCTGCTTTGATCATTTTCTTTAGAGTAGAAAGGTTGGTCAAAGACCCTCAGGCCACAAAGAAATTTCATAAAAACTTGGTGTTTGTTTACAGTCTCCAGAAGTACAAAGAGTAAAATGTGTGTCAAAACATGTTTGTGTTCATTCGTCTCTTGAAATGATGAGAAATGTAACATTTTGTATTGTGCTCAGGGGAGAAACAAAAAGACAGAAATGTGTTTTCTCACGGTGAAAGAATTATGTAGAAGGGGCATGACTAGAAACAGGTGGGGTGATGAATAACACATCATCTTCAACACCAATGATCCAAGCTCTGTTTCCATCCGATAGAAAAATATTTCACTTCAGAAGTCACACGTATTTTTTTTTTTTTTTTGTACATTTCTTACCCTAATAGGAAAAAACAATTTCTTTGACATTTATAAATGTGTCAATTTCATGGTGTTGTCTTGAAAATTAATCTTCACAGATTTTGTTATGGATTTTTATTTCTATTTTATTTAAAACAATGAAACAACAACAGGGTTAACAGGAAAGTCAATTCAGCACAATAACTGTTTATAATCTACATCTTACCTTTGTTATTTCATCATTCTAAATATAATTGTATAAGACAATTTATTTGTCAAGGGAACCAAACCTTCAGGTTGCTGATGATCCAAACTCCAGACTGTAATCCCGTAAACAGTCAACACCTCACTGGTGCGTCATCTCCTGCAGCAGCCAAACCTGAAACTGGGACAAAATGGTCACTGTTCTCGCTCCGATGGTTCCTTCTCCGCCTTTACCAAAGCTTTTGCAAGAAGGTATAGAAGAAAACCATGGGTTGATGAAAAAAATGACAGGTGAATGACAGATGCCTTGAGGAAAAAGATGTGGGAGTAATGGGGGTGGTAGAGGCGTGTTTTTTAGCGAGGTGCAGCGTAGCGCCACAGGTAAGAAGATGCCAACGTGGAAGATTGACGCACCTTGATGGCGCTGGCAGGCAGATGTGACACAGGTGAAGGACAGAGTCGCAGGACCTTCCAGGCTCCTCACAGCTGCTTGTTTGCTCCTGTCAGACAGATGCACAGAGAAGCGCCCTTACACTGGAGACAACGCAATCATGTGTGTTCATTTGCGTAATCATGTTCAGACGACTCAGAGGGAAAGAACAAGTCCATCTTTCTTCTATCATCGTTCTTCGGTGGCTGAATTATTAATTTCTTAATAAAATACCAACTGCTAGACATAACTGCTGTGTTGGTAGCAAATGTATCTTCTTGATTGCATCAAGACATAACTGCGTGTGACCTTTCAACATATGCATTAGATATATAACCTCAAATGAAGGTTTTGGCTATTGATCATCTTCTTCATCTCTTTTCCTCCTTCATCCCCTCCTTACTCCATAACAGGTGCCTGATGAACATGTTGGCCGTGTTGCTCTCTCCTCCTCATCTAAATGTGCATCCTCTTCTCATTCTACACCCATTCTTATTCAATTTTATGTTCATTTAACTCCAGATAACCCTAACATTAGCAGTAGACTTGAACCATCTTCTTTAATGATGTGGAGCCGGTGCAGACATCTGCAGAAATGTTTCCTTTAGATCATCAAAATCAGTTGATTCTATAATTCTTTTTACATTATATTATGTGCCTCAGTTTAAGAAATCATAACTGGATAGCTTAAGTTTACCAGCCAGTTGTCAAATCAGCCATCAATGATTTATAAATCTGCCATGTCAATTGGACTTTTTCTAAAGAAAAACGGACAAGGCCATGAATGAACCTGAATAAACAATAGCTGGCATTTGAACAATATCTGAAACAATAATGCTTTTCTCTATGCAGATGAAATATAAATTAATCAGAAGTGTGATATTTTATTCAGAGGGCCTCAGTAGCGAGCAGGGCACCCATCTGTCTCTCATCTCTCTAGTCAGCCATGTCATAAGGGACTGAAGTGAAAGAGAGCCTCTCTGATTGCCTGCCACCCAGCTCTTTGCTGCTGCTCAGTGTCACTGCCACTCACCCGCCGTTCTGATGTGTTCGTCCCTCTCCACCTCCATTAATGTCACTCTTGGTCGACACGCTTGCAAATGGAAATCTGTACAGGCCTCCAAAATAGGAGAAAGGGAAACGCTTCATTTATGTTTTAGGTGTACATGGACACTTGAAAGGCAGAACATGAGTGATATATATATTTTTTTATTTCCTTAAGTAGGTTTGCATTAACGAAAATGTCTCCGAATTTCAGCATTGAGATGTTATTGTCATAACCTGAGGAACTAGTCTACGAGCAGTTGTTATCGTAGCGGGCCGGCTCAGGGCCCACTGTCAGTGAATGGAGATGTTTCGAGCAGACTGAGTGACGAGGTGCATAAGAGGTCAGCATTCTAAAGGGGCGACCAATCGGATCATGACCCATGAGGGACAGATATGGGCAAGGGATTTAGCCTCAAAGGTCGCACTGGGGTCAAGGAGTGTCTTGCATTCCAGACTCCTAATCCTCTCCCTGCAGTCTGGAACGCTGGCCTTCGCCACTCCATGCATGCATGCCCACACACACACACACAAACATGAACAACTCTCACATACTCTGTGCTGAGTCTGTGTGCCCCGTGCGCCAATGAGCACAGGTTGTGGTGATAGATTGGATAAAGAGACTTAAAATAAATGCATGCCTCCCGGCCCCAAGTCCTCCTCCTCCTCCTACTCGTCCTTCCCTGCCTTGCGTAGAGGAGCAGTGAGCTTTGGGTGCCCTCTCCACTCAGTTCCATGACCTTCCACTTATCCAACCACCTCCTACCGGGCCATCGAGTTTCCCCCATGCCGAGACACCGTAGTGCCGGGGATGTGGGTAATTTGTTAGGGCAAACCCAACCCCCACTTTTCATGCTTGTGTGTGTGTGTGTGTGTGTCAGCAAGCAAGCATGTGTATGCACCAGGGGCTTTCTCCGGGAATCTCTCAGACCGTGTCGCCAGTCCAGGCGGTCCCAGACAAGTCAGTGTCAGCGCCTGCGTAAGCAGTGCTCATGCTGGTAGAAGCGCATTGGAAGCTGGGGCATCCTGGTCACGGCAATTTGAGCCATTCATCAGCCCAATGTGACGTGCATGCCACCCAACACCGTGCAGCATTTGTGCTCCCCTCCTCTCCACACTTATACATTACATGCACAGACACAGTATACAATGGAGACTATACATTTTGGAAGCTGAACCTGTTGACATTTTACACCACAAATCCCACCACACACTAAAAAATGCACAAATACAGTGACAAAATTACTCCATCTGTGGTTTACACTGCAAGTAACACAGCAGTCTGTGTGTAGAAAAGCGCACCAGGCATCAGCCTCCTACTGTTTGTGTTGGAGTGGCCCTCCTGCTGGGCCTTCAATTGTAACCCCCCAACCCCCTCACTTCCTATCCCTCTACACTATACCAAACACAGCCAAATAAAACACAGGCTAACATAATGTAGCAGCATGTCAGTGGTGGGCCCTGGAGCAAGACTGAAACATGAACCACTCTGTACCAGCCATTAGGACAAGAGTAAATGCAGCTACGATTTCTTCTTAGCCGTTCAGTCCTTATGTTGTCCAGTGCCGGGTCTGTGTGTGTGTGTGTGTGTGTGTGTGTGTGTGTGTGTGTGTGTGTGTGTGTGTGTGCGTGTGTGTGCCAGCAGCAGATTGAGTGATGTATCCTGTGTGGCTGTGGTGTGCACAGTGGGCCAGAGAGAAGTCCCAGCAGGAGACTACTTCTCCCTTGGCCCCCAGGCCACTGCACTTCATCAATCTCTCCGCTGGGAAAGGCCTGCCACTGGATTGCAAAAGTTTCACACACACCATTACATTTACTCAGAGAGAGGAAGCAAAAGTAGACAGACCAACGTATACATAATAAAAGAAATATGCTGGAGGGTTTAGGAAGTTTAGCTGAACACACAGAAAGTAGTTTTTGTATTTTCTAACTTCCTTTCATGCTGATTCTTTCAGAATAAATTATTTTAATTTTTATTTCCAGTGTTTATCTTTTTCTTATCTTCTTGTTACATGTTTTTTACAAATCTGTTCAGAAATATTTATAATAAGGAAATTTCCTATATATTTCAGTACCAGTTCAATTAGTTTTACACTAAAATGCCATGATTTATACATTTATACATTCTTACAAAAGGAATTTCATTTTCCTATAGACTGATGTGGTGTTAATTCTCCTGTAGTCTGGTCGGACGGCCTGTGCTATGAGAAAGGGTGTGGTTAGAGAATTCTGGCACTGGATCCCATAATTGGCTGGAATGACAATGATGAGGTGAGAGGTGATAGCTGCTGTGTTCAGGCTTTACTCTTCTCACGGTAAAATACACTTTTTTTTCTTCTAGCAGCGCTTACAAAAAAAAAAAAAAAAAAACTCCAGTCGTGATTACAGCGGTCACGTCCCACACGATGCTAACGCAATAAATTAAAAAGAATTAAGAGACATTTAAAATGTGGTCTGGTTTTCTTTTCGTGGAGGAATTCTGCCCTTCTTAGTGTAGGGACCTCACCGTCTTTTGCCTTGGAGACAAGAGTTAAAAGGAAGCATGGACACACACACAGGCGCATGGAAACGCACATGCTCTGGCACAGTTCCTGACCTCAGATGGGGGCCGGGCGTAGAGATTCAGTGAAGGTGAGAAATAGCTAGCCTCCCCTTGTGTTGATGATGACTCCAAAACTTGAGAAACATGTAGGGAATTTCTCATGCCTCAGCGGGAAACAGGGATCCCCTCTCACTTGTTCACCGAGCCTTCTCCATTTTATGCAGATAGATTTAGAAGTCAACGTTATGCCAGTGAAAATCTTCTAGGTCTGAAGTCGAGAAATTGTGTGACATATGCTGCGTCTTCTTGCCACGAAAAAAGAGGTCAAACTTGTTTTAATTAGACATAAAAACACTTTGGAGCCTGTAACTAAACACTACGCACTGCTGACACGTACTGAGCAATAGGTGGAAATTATAGAACTTCATGGTGGTAGAATCTATGGCAGACTTTTTCAGTCATCTATTCCAGCTAAGCAAGCTTTTAAGAGTTGAATCATTGCTTTGTCAAGTCAAGAGGAAGCTGTGGAAGGAAAGAAAGAAAGAATGAATGAGCAAAACGGAACAAGAGCCAGAGCGGGTGAGGAGAGTCAGTTTACAGTGCAATCAGCATTAAGGAAATTGGTTTGCACTAGCGCTGCGAGTGTAGAGAGGTGATTGATGCTAAGCTAGGCTAGCGGGAAGGAAGTGGAGAAATTAGCAGCAGGCCAGGGCACTGAGAGCTGTCAACTACTTCCTGGTCAATCTGGGGTGTGAAGTATGCATCTACTGCCAGGCCTCACGTACCATTTGCGCTGGCACAGATTTGTACATAGGCATGCACTCTTTCGAAAATACTATAAACACATGCATGGCAGGAATTTTGCATTGAGCATGACCCATGCATTTACAGCATTACATGACCATGAAACTTGAGCGTGACCTGTCTCTTCCAATCTGGAACCTGAGTAGAATATCTTGATTTAGGAGAGAGTTAGCACCAAGGAGCTATATCTTAATGTGACAACTGTGTGCACAAGCATGCTGAGAAGTGCACATACTTTGACATAAAAATACAGACATAAATTCATGCACGTTCACTCACACATATTTTTTTTTTTTTTTTTAAACTATTTACGGTTTTTAACTATTTACAATCACAAAAGGGACCACATGACCTCTTTCTTGAACTCGCCTCTGCACACAAGCCTTCAACGTCACATCACAACAACACAGCACAGTCTCCGGGGCACTGTGTCAAAACTTAGCTCCGTGCATGCCAACAGTGCAGCCACGTCAAGCCCTTGACAATAGCGGTAGTAACGTACGTACAGTGTAATTAAGCAAGGCAACAGAGGACAGGCGCGGAGGAGAAGACACAAAGATGCCCTTGATACTTGGGTGTCGGCGCTGACAGCATTTCCTCTGACAGCTTCATCTCATCGGCTACCACAGAAGCCCTTACGTCTCCTGACATGTGCTTTACTCATCCCTGCCTCGCTTCTCTGTTCTCTCAACATGACGGGAAAGGAGGGATGATCGGAGAGAGAGTTGGAGATGGATGGAAAGATTTTATGATGGCGAATGTTTGTTGGTATCAGCCGTCACGTTTTCCACTGACACGGATGTCGTTGGTCTTTAGTGAGGCTGACAATGCTCAAAAATAATAAACTATCTAACTGTCATATACATTTTATTGAAGGTATGTTTGTGTTTACAAAGTCGGTTCAACCGCATGTTTTCATTTTCTATATTTTGCCATAAAATAATGCCAGCAACCCTAACTCTAACCCCCAAAATGAAGATAGTAAAGTCTGACAAAACAAATAAAAAAAAACAGAAATTAAAGTGTCTCTAATGTATCTGGTGTGAAAAGCTTGTCAACCTAAATGTTAGTTTATTATTTAGACTAACAGCTCAATGAAATAAAAATACATAACACAAAAATAAGGAAGATATAGAAGTTGGGGAACCTCTGCTTTAAAGAGAGACACAGAGGGACTAGCATAGGAATAGAGAGATGGCCATTTTACAGAAGCACATCTTTTACAAAGCACTCCATTCCTCTCAGGCAGGATTGAGTTAACGTCCCTTCCCTCCCTCTCATCCCTCCCCTGCCCCTCCTGTTTCGCAGTGACTTGCTGGCTTGATTTATCTGATGGAAGGAATTCTGCACAGGGCTCTGGCTCTGGTGGTATCCCTATACTGTAACCTTTTCCCCCCACCAGATGTTCCTCTCTCAAAACACGGTAATGTTCATCCTCAAATCCCCGTACAAACATATCAAGTGGTCACTACATGTTTACGCGGAGCATGGCCGACAGAAGTGACAGGGACGGTGACATGAGTGTTGGGGGTTGGAGGGCAGACAAGGAGGGCAAGGAAGAGAGGGGCAGACAGACAGACAGACGGACGGACAGACCGACGGACAGATAGAGATGTCAGACATATGCTCACGCCAGCTGACGACACCAGGATGACCTGGAGGAGTAAGGGGAGATCGGGGGCAGAAAGGGGCTGATAACTCCCACAAATGTTGTAATGGGTGATACCTCGAGTTCAACCGTTTGCTGGAATCTGAGCGCCTGCGTTGATTTATTGTATCCTTACCTTTTTACACAGAATTTTCCTCTTACATGCTTTTTTGATTCAGTGCTGAGCTTTTCAACAAGTGTTGAAGAAGGCTTTTAATGGAGCCACAGTAAATCCAGTTTTTTATAAGGGACAAAGGTTTGACATGGTGCATGGTTATAACCATAAATATGTAAATCAAACGTTAAAGGAAATCGCATTTCTGATTATCACGTGTTTTAGGACTTTCATACATAAATGGACACCTGATAAATTCAACCCCTCACCAAAAAGTTCATGTATTTCTGATAAGGCTTATCAGCACAAAGTAAATCTCTCAGTATTTCACATTATAGCAGAATTTTTAATGCATTTTGTGCAACATCTCTGAGGTAGGCTTTTTATATAAACCACTAACTTCTGCAGAGCTGAGGAGGGGAGTAACAGTGACACAGAGATACAGCAGTTAGCAACATGGAGGAGACATTGGCAGAAAGACCAAGTGATCGATAGCAAGAACAAACACGATATCTGTGCATATGTGTGTTCCCTTTAACAAGAAGACAACACAAACATCACCAGCAAGAGAAAGAGATGATGATGACAATCCTGATGATGATGGGGGGTAAGCTATGTCAAAGCCTTGACAGCTTTGACCGCCTCAGCCAATATTTGTCACTTTCGGCGTGCATGAATTCTTGATTTGATGTGCCTTAATTGATTCAGCTCTGCCTGGCACTGTCTGTCTGCCTGCCCTCCCTCACCCACACCACCTTTTTTCTTTTTCTTTCTATCGCTCCATTTTTTTCTATCTATCCGTCTGTCTGTTTCTCTATCTCCCGATCTATCTAATATCGTAGGGAATATGAAGTCTAGACAGACTAAGATGAATGGATTGGAGAAGGAAGAACAGCCAGTGATGCTGCCCTCCCTGTGACCTCGTCCATGACACAATGAGCCCCAAATGCCAGACATGACGGAGGATCAAGTGCTTCAAAGTAAGCCGGGCAGAGATAAAAAACCCAACAGGCCCCTTGGATGATGAACGAGTTTTGTAGCAGGAAAAAGCCATCATGTAGCTAGCATGACACCTGGGCTTTGGTGCACAGGCCCAACACATGTCACATCATGTAGCTCAAGGAGGAAAAAATAAATAAATAAAAAATTAGATGTTCATGATTACTGGTTGTGTAGCTTGTGCCGATATTGAGTGTCTTACAAATAATAAATTGCTAAGATTACAAATTGAAGCAGGATTTATGTTTATTACACGAGTGTTGTGACAGCCCTTCACTGATTTATTTTCTTATTCAATTACCTTTTTTTAATAAGTGGTTTTTCAGGTGTTTAGCACCTAGATTGGATTTAAAATATCACTATCAGCATGTGCCCTGTTACCATGGTGTTGAGACCAAGGTTAGCCATTCTATGTTTCTCACAATATATCCTTTTTTTCAGTCCTGCATTGTTGCATGGCGCATTTACCTTGGTTGTTCTCAAATAATCCATGACCACTACCGAAAGAAACACAGCCAAAATTGATTTCCCCTTCCTTTATTGTAGTGGCAGAAGGATGGCGTATTTGAGTGGTTCCCACTAGAAGTGACGAGGCCTCCTCCTCATCTTAGCCTTGGATCAAATGAATGGCGAGATGGCGAGAGAAAAGTTGTTTCGTAAACACCTCAGTGTTACTCAGTAATACTGTATGTATGTGTGCATGTGTGTGTCAGAGAGGTGGGGGTGGTGGTCATAGACTGTTCAATGACAACAAAAAAAAAAAAAATCTCGGAAAACCTCATCATGTTGAAGTACTGCAAAAGGAAAAAAAAAATTGTCTTTGAAGACTGGTGAGGAGTACTTGGGGCACAAGGTGCTTCGGAAAATATAGTGTAAGTGCTTCATACAGCACAACACACACCTATTGTACGTCTGTTGAAAGCTGGTAAATTTCCCATAAGACACTTTTGAACCAAGTGAAAAACGCTCAGCCTGGATAGATCAGAGGTCCACCATACATGTAGAAACACCACTAATAAATGTGAAGATGCTCACAGGCTTTTTACAGAAAACATAATTCTACTTTATCTGCTGTTTCACATTGGGTCTATTCAAGTAATGTGAGATACCTTTAATCTCAAGCCAAGCTTCCCTGTTTTATGATGAGTTGTGAGTAACACTTCAGTGGAGGAGCAGAAAGAGCAGCACTTTCTTTACAGTGAAGCACAGACGGCCTGTGTTGAACCTGTCAGATTGAAATTTAAATGCATACTTGATTGTTTTTTAAGTGGGTGCCACTGCAATGCTGCCATTATGTTTTTTTTTTTTTTTTTTTTTTTTTGATAGGTGGTAAAAGCCTGAGAAAAAACTTCTATCAAGTAAAGATCAGGAAGGTGTAATCACAAAGAAACAAAGGGCAGTTTTTTTTTTTCAAAAAAAGAATAGAAAAGAAAAAAAGAGCATCTTGTGCTCCAGCCCTGCTGCACTCCAACCCCCGCGCATTATGCTGCTGTGCTGATGTCACATTGATTATGCTGATCGTAAACTGCCTTTGTTTGTCCCTCGCTCCCTCCCGTCAGTCATCCATCTGCTGGGATGAGCAGAAGTCACACTAAAAGCCATCTTTTCCATGTTTTTCTGCATTTTCAGGTCGTGCTGCAGATAACGCCAGTCCCACTGGAGGCCGAGGCGACTCTTCTTTTCCTTACCACTCAACTATATTAATTGCTTTTTAATGTTTCCCTTCTCTCCTGAAAGTTGTTGCATACTAACAAATCAACAATGATAAGGTTCTTTTTGCTGTTGCGGGCCACTGCCAAGACTAAAAGGGTACAGTTACTGAATAATCCATGCATGGTGCATTGGAATGAAGGCTTCAAGCTGGTAACAGAGGAGCTGTAACAGGAGGCCATTTGGTTTTCTTTCTGCTTTGTCCCAAGTGTCCTCTGCTCCCAGCTGTGTGCATGTCGCAGGATGGGACTTTGGTGCGAGCGAGGATGAGTAAATGTAATACTGATCTAACTAATCCAGCTAACCCAGTGACGCATTGTGACATGCCCTCGCCCTCTTGAGCCACAACTTTGAGCGAAATTAGACTTTTTAGCATTTATTATTAATCTACACATTTATAAAGAAATATGCTCCCAGTTCAGCCCAGCATTTTAGATAAAGTGTAACAATACATTACATCCAAATCTCGGGAAAACAGATCGTAGCATACGCTGTTAAATATTATATTTTAAAAAAGAAGACAGAGAAAATTGTTCCTGTTTTTTCATAAATGCTTTAAACTGCAATATGGTTCAGCTGTGTGCCAGAGAAAAAAAATGCTTATCTAACTATCACTCATCCACATGTATGTAGTAAGTGTTCGTGCAGATGTGTCTGCTTTAAAACAGTAGGCAATGGGACGGAGATAAAAAAAAAAAATCTCTGTCTAGTAACAAATTATGTCATAAATTAATTTGTTGCAGGCTTAAGCAGCCCTTTGAAATTTCTCCTCAGTAGCCTGAAGCAGAAACAAGAGCTCTCGTTGCTTAAGCTCCTAACCTACAACGTAGCACTGCTTGTAACATGATTCTTGTTCATAACATATAAGGGAAACGGACGTAATCAGACGTACTTACAATTCTGTAATATGAAAGAGGTCATGACCCGACTACATGATTAGCAGACTTACTGTAACTAATGGTATTACACATTCAGCAAATATATCTGTGATGTGTTTGTAGGACATTTGGCTCCGACTTTACTTTCAACCAGTGTCTTTGCTGCACTGAAGCTCAGTGTCTGTTTAAATAATAAATAGTGAACATTATGAATGACACAGATTTGAAGAAAATCAATCAGATGCTTTTATAAACTTTAATAACTTAAAATCACCAAACTCTGGTTCTGCTATTCTTTTGATTTACATAAATATACTCATATAAAACTGCAAAAAAAGGAAGTTTACATATCTTTGATCTAGAAATTAAAAGTACATTATGTCTGGAAAGTACAAGTTTGTATATACACACCAAAACAGCAACACAACTGCATTGAGTGAGGAACACACGGGGTGCAAGGGGGGTCATCAGCGAGTGTTTGGAGCTTGAGTTACAGGGCCAGCATCTGCCATCCGGCCATCAGGCCCTCATATCCATCACTGGCCGATGGCGTGGTGCAGCTCGGCGTTTGTAAAAACACCCAGAGGAAATGGAGTCTCTGGGCCAGACAAGAATAAAATTAGCTTGATGACTAAGTTCCTCCTCAGGTCCCAGCGGGAATAGAACTCTGCCATTTGTTTTCATTACTTCCCTTGGCTGTAGAAGGGAGGACGACGTGTGTGTGACTCTGTTTGTGTGCATGTATGTTTAGAGTAAAGGCTGAATGTGTACGTTTCTGTCTGCTTCCATTCTCCACTAAAGAGAAAAAAGAAGAAAATGCAATGCCCAAAAATGGCCATTTTGTCATTTTCAGTACAGTATGTGTTTAATCAAACATATACACTAATAAACACAGCATTTCGATTCCAAGCCTCCCCTCTGTGTATAATATTTGTGCTCAGTCCGTAGAGGTGACATTACTGTTTGGATTTGTTCCACCAGCCCTCATGGCATACAATATTGGCTTTAGCCGTTTTATTGCGTTTGCCTCAGAATATCTAATAAACACACAAAGGTTATAAAAATTGATTTGCTCGCAAATGTGTTTTCATTCATTACCAGTGCTATGACCTAAGCCAAGTTTTGCTGAACTAAATGCACAACCAGCTTATTTTAGGCAGTTGATGTTAATGCCAAAAAGCAAAATAAAAAATATATAGATAGATACATTGTAATGGTGGCCAAAGATTATGTTTATGAAAGTGACAAAAAAAATAGCATCATTTCCATATGTCTCTCTATACGCTCAAATTCTCAGCAGATGATCATAAGCAGATAATCAATTAGACTTTAAAAGATTACTCAGCTTGGAAATAATGAGACAGTTCTACTCATGCAAGTAATAAAGATCACTGGTGCACAGTAAAAAGCAAATTAAAGTGAGGTAAAGAGCAAAATGTGACGGAAAGTATGTTAAATGAAAAGCTATGGTATGACTAGTAGGTAAACACTTACATTAATTACACACTAAACATTATTGTTTGCATTTCTGTTAGTTCTCACAGTAATCACTTAAAAACAATCACAGCTGAGAAATAACAGCGTCTATTAAAACATTAATTGACAGCTAAATTTCAACCTGAGCTATTTCAGCGTCCCTGCATGCTCACACTCCACAATAATTGGCCTTGTGTGTATTATACAAGCACAAAATAGAATCACAGAGAAAGCAAGGAAGTGGAAGCCCCTCTCTTTTCTAAACACAATGACAAACCTCAACAGTAGAGAAATAATGTCAGCCATGTTTACTACTGGCAAACTGTAAGCTGTGCACCTTTAAATCTGTATCTGAATAAATTCAACTCTCTGCTTTGAACACTTTTCACCTTAGTTCTGTCCTCTCTCTTCTCACACACACACACACACACACACACACACACACACCTCTCAGATTAGTTCCAGCTTTTACCCAGGGTGCCTGTTAGAGCTGAAGTGAAGACATCTTGTACTTCTTTAAAGCATGTAGCATTAACACCTTTGCCCCCTGTGTAAACCCTGAGTACTGATCCACAGCAGAGAGTGAGAAGTGCACAGCTCTTTGGGATGCAGCAGTGTGTGACCCGCAGACCTGTGTGCAAATGTTACTACACCACAGAGCAGCACTTTTCAGAGTAAAGCTCCGTAGGAAGGAAGGAATCAGGAAAGGGGGTATTGAAGGTGATGGGGAAAATGAAAGTGTGTGGATGTGTGCATGCATGTGGGAGAAGGGCTGACTAAACAGGCCAGGAGGCCTTGAACCAGAGGTGTGAACAGAGAGATCCGCTAACACGTTTGCACACAGCTACTAATTTTTTGTTTCATAGTTTTGCATCTCTATCCATTTCAGTCTGTCAGCTAAATTTGTTTTGCTTTTTTTCCTCTTTTGGGATCACTAAAGGGTCAGTTCACCCACATTGCACCCAATTCTCACTAAATTCCAGTGGTATGTAGCCATTACAACACTTTTTAGATATTTGTCTGGCGCCATCCAAAAACAATGGAGATTAACATAATTGTGTGTGTTGCTCACAGTATTTTAGTTACAAAGTATCAACAGGAACAATGTCCTGGTGTAACTCTGGAGAAGTTTTCATTGGAAAACTTTCTCCTGAAGAACAGACGTGTTGAAGAAACAAGATGATGGATCTTTAAAACCTCAACTTCTCATGAGCTAAGAAAAAAAAAAAAAATAAACCCTGTTTCCAGCTTCAACGTGAGAATTTTCAGAAAGGAAAAATTCAAAATCACCTAATTTGGAAACACATGACTTTGACTGAAGAGAAACCTTTAAAACTGTCGACAGTGTGGATTAATCTGTGGGAGGATGATTCTGGAAAGACACAGTACTGTTGATCTTCTTAGGTAATTTTTCACCACACGTGAAATTCTTCTGACCACCGTCTATTAGAGTAGAAGTGAAAATATGAATAATTGATATCTGAAAACTTGCCACATTAAAACCAAACTATCTGCATGGTTTGCAAAATGGTTGGAACATCTTTTTAATGTGTGATTAATTACCAAGGTAAGTGTCCCATCTTTAGAAAACAATATCAAACTGCTGATTTTGCATTTCCTTTATATAAATACATATATAGACCGACCATAACATAATGTATTTAAATATGCGTTTATAGGAAGACAGAGAGAACACAGATCACGGAAGAATTACTCGACTTCCCAGAACCATTGTTGGCTGAAGGGGGGAAGTGATTTTCTCTAATGTATCTCTGTGTTGTGTCTTTGTCCTCCCACGACTGGCCTGCGCACCAACAGTTAGGGGTCCTGCGAAACGCGGGTCAAGGGGAGTGTGTGTGCATGTGTGTATGTCAGACAACAAGAAAAAGAGAGAGTGAGAGGGGGGGAGTTTGCCAGTGACAAGGAAGTCAAATAAAGGGAAGAAAGGCTCCATTTCCCCAGCTAAATGTACCCCTGGGAGGCGTAAGGGAGGGAGAGAGAGCAAGACAGAGAGAAAGGTTATGAACCGACAATACTCCTGCAAAGGCTCCAGATTTACAGCTACCAAGCCCTAAGAGCTCTGCCATGCTTATTTCTACAGCCAGTTAAAACAAATTGCAGCCATGTTTCAATCACCCACATCCTCTTCTTGCTCATCCGCTCCGGCTGGGTTTTTGGCTGCTGTGTTATTTCTTTCTCAATTACTCCTGAATAAATACTTTCCTCTAGTGAGGCAATCTTCATCCACTGGAAAGTCCCTACATGCTATACATACAACAGCGATGTCCTCCAAGTGCTCTCGCCTCTCCCTTCTTTTCTTCTCCTCCTGTCAACTCAATCTTGGGTGTGGAGTGACGTAAAGAGGAAATGGAAGCTGTTTTGAGAAGCTGTTGGTGCTTTTGATTTTGTTTACTTTCATTTTGACGGCATTGTGAAACTTTTTCATTCTTGGAAACTAACAGGTTGGTTTGAATTAACTGCAGCTCTTCTTTCAAAAAAAAGATGTGAAAAAAAAGCAGCTGCTGCAAAACATGCGGTTAGTTCCATACTGAGTGAAATCTCTGACCTATGGAGGCATGAATGATAGCACATAAAACGAATAAATACTCCCTCTTTCGTATGTCTGATTGCGAGTTGTGGTTGAAACCTTTCGTAACCTGAGACGCTGTTTGATTTGGGTTCAAATGAGAGAGAGAGAGAAACGTCGGGCAGAAGGAGCAGGGTGGGGGTAGAGGATGGTTGGGGGCAGGTATGGGGTCACAAGAGTGTCTTTTTCATGTTGCAGATTAGAAGCAGATGTCGGTGGGATTACACCACCGGTGTCATCACTCACCCCACAGCCCCACCTCCGTCCATACATACTCGTACACACACACACACACGCACAACAACAACACACACACTCAACAGTCTGCACAGTTACAGAGTGAACGAGCAGCATCAGTGACTGATTCTGTCTGGAGGAAAAGTGAATTGTATGAAAATATATTGAACATGAATTGATTCGTCAACATTGATTCTTCAACAAATCTTTGAACAGAACATGTCCTTCAGATGAATCAATCAAATCAATGCAAAAACATGAATAAAACTCAAAAAAGAAAAAGAAAACTGGAATGCACTTATTGTGAAACAGCTGCTGGACTGTGATGTACATGGAAGTGTTTAACCACCAAATACTGACTTATTGCTTCATGAAAGTTAAACTTAATCTAGAATTTTACTTTTTTGTTGTTGTTTCTTTTGTTTTTTTTTTTTTATTTTTTTATTTCTTTCCTGGTGGATCAGTTTGAAATATTGCCAAGGTGGACTGGATTTCATTACAGCGTTGACAAAGCATGGAAAAGATAAAGCTTTTTTTTTTTTTTTTTTTTACTCCTTTGGGAGAACTGAGTCTGGCATGAAGGAGAAGAATCTAGTTCATGAATGAAAGGATCTAACTGAGCCAAACACACACACACACACACACACACACACACACACACACACACACACACACACACACACACACAGACACAGACTTCCAATTCTTTTGTGACTAAAAGGTACAAGTCAATGATCCAAACACACAGAAGACAAGCAGAACTAATCCAGGCATGTAAATTACTACGGTACATGAAAGAAGCAACAAAACACTGAAAGTTTAAAAGGTGATTAATTAGTTAAAAAATACCCGTAGTAATACAATGTTTTATTGATGATGGACAGTGTTGTCGCAGTGTGTTGAACATTTAATCAGGCGGTTAGGACTTGACAACTTGGTTTGTATCGTCTTCAATATAAAAATCTACAAACTTTTAAATGCCGACAATTCGACTCCATATTAAATGTAACACTACGGACACATGCCTGTTCCCCAGGTCTCCACATCTTAACCCTCGTGTCCACAGACTGACCCTCACCACTGACCTCAGCACCACGCACCTCCCCGGGCCTTGAAGTGGTTCTGGCCTTGAAGATAAATGATGTGATTGAGGAAGCTGTACAGAGAGCTTATTGGAGCGCCTCTGAAGTCAATGTAGTCTTAGCCTGATATGGTTGAAACCACCAAATGTGTGTGTATGCGAGAGTTTTACACAAATGAGTATGCATGTATAAATGTGAAGAAGTATGTATAATGTGCACTATATACAACCCAGTGCGGTTTGCTCCATCTTCTTAGCTGTTGGACGTCAGCAGAGTGGTTTGTTGGTGTCGGTGCAGAGAGCAGGAGCCCAGAGGCTCCATAAGAGAAAAGCTGTGAGGGGAAAAAGCTGAAACCCACAGTGTTTATTGTTCCTGACAGTAGCTACACTGAGGCTGTGAGGATGGTCACAGCTGCTGAGAACATCACCACATCATGACATGTTTTTTTGTTATTTTGACCACTGCAACTAGCTCGTGAAGCCTGGCAGCCTTTTTCTGGTGGAGATCAGAGGCCTTGACCAGATGTCAAAGGTAACTATGGATCAACTATGACTATGGGCGTTCAGAAAAGATTTGTGGTCATATGAATATAAGAACAACTTCCCTTGGAGGTAGTGATGGTCGCTGTATTCATGTTCATGCATCAGTGAGATTGTGTGAGATATGTCCATGATATCTCTACTTAAAACGTATCAGGGCCTTCTTCCAGGAATGCATAGTAAAACTGTATGTGTATCCATACATTGTGGAGTAATGTTCTCTGAAAGAACAGAAGAATCCAATAATATCAATAATTTATCTTTTTAATACGTCCATTAAGCCTCACCGCAGTGTAGTCTGTCACTGTTGATGGTTTCCACTCTTGAGTTTAATCTGTGATCTTCACACATTTTAGGAGCAGAAATCCACTTATAAATATTAAATGTGTTTGCTATGATCAGTTCAGGTTGGCTACGTTATGTTGAAGATCTAAACTCTAAACAGTACCAGATAATGTGTGCAGCCCATTAGTCTCAACTACGTCAGATTTGTTATAATATCCATGTTTGGTGTTAATTAGCCATTTAATCTTTGATGACAAGATTGAAGACTACAGCTCAGAGAGCACTGACTCAATGATGCCACAGAGAAACAGCTATACTTAGTCTTTATGTCACATTGTTTTGTGTCTAATTCCACCAGACAATTGCATACATGAAAAAAAAAAAGCTTTGTTAAATCAGAAAGAGCATACGAAAGCTCAGAGTGGACGTGTGTGTGTGTGTGTGTGTGTGTGTGTGTGTGTGTGTGTGTGTGTGTGTGTGTGTGTGTGTGTGTGTGCGCTCTGAGATCACAGGGTGCGGACAGTCGAGGCTCCAGGAAGAGTCTCAAGGATGAGAGGAGATTTAGAGGTGCTGCTGCTGCAGCAGACAGACTGGTGGAGATTAAAGAACTTAAGATAGGCAGACATCTAGAGGAGTTCAAAGACTGCAATATAGCAGTTTTAATGAGAGGATGTCTGACGACTGCCAACACAACTTACATCTCAACATGCCGTTCAATCTGTTTTATAGCACTGACAAAGCTGAAAAATGTGTTACTTAAGACCGCAAACTACTTCAGTTAGCAGTTTTATCCTTTCTACATTTTACTAATTTAGTGGAAATATGAAATCTCCTCACTATGGAACGTATGAAAGGAAATTGAATATGAGAATGGAATTTGATTTATCAATACATTTTCTGAAATAATCTAAAAGGATGTTGTATGCTGTACAGATAGTAAAGCCACTTGTGGCAATTTTGTGATTTGTGTGACTGGGTCATATAAATAAAATCTGACTCGACTTCACTTGACCGTCTGCCGTCAGAAAATTTATATTTTGGAGTCGAATGAAAAATTCAAAAACCAAGCCAGAGATTTTGTGCAGTAAATAATAAATACTATCCGCCTCGTGTCGCTGTGCAACTCTTTATCTTTTTGTTTTCAGTAGCAGATGTTAAAACACTTCAACCAACATAGAGTCGTGTAGCAAGTCGCTCACACAACACTAGAGGAGTAATAGGCAAAAAAACAGAAATGTTGGGGGCACAAGACACAACCTAAATGCTGCTTGTCATGACCTATATTTAGTTTCAAAGGGTAACTCTGTCCTCTCTTATCTCCTCCACTACATGGTGACTGCATGCAAGCCTTGAGTGCTTTCTGAGAACAGCCCTAGAGCCCCAAGAGCCTACTCTTGAGTGACTATCTCTATGCTCTTGACCCAGTGGTACAGCATGTAGATAGCCTTAACTATGGTAACTGATGCAGAGACAAAATTTATCTCTTAACTCCAGAGTGAAACTCTTTGCAATATTGTGTTTTTCAAGTGGTTTGTTTTGACTTCTGTTGATATTTGGAACATGATTGACAAAGAAAGAAACAATAAAAAGAACTGAAATAAAAACTGTATCTCATCTTGCCATGAATAGTCAGACGTATTCATGAGTACCCCGTATATTCAGACACTGGACACTACTGTGACTGGCCGGTGATAATATGACACTATTAAACACCATAGTTCATCACTGGCATCGGCATCTGTGTGTGATGTTAATGCTTCCACTATGTCATTTCAGGGGTGAATAACACCAGGAAACCCAACTCTCCACTGTAAACATGCCAATCATGTGCATCTTGCGAGGTTCGTGCATCATCCAAGTATCATATGATACGTGGATGATATATGAACTCTGGATGATACTTCAACCCTATGACTGAGGAAACGGGAGGATCATGACCCTCTCTGTCACACCTAGAAAACCACATCTGATTCATGGACATTTATTTACTGTATTTTTACACTTCCCCGTTTTTTATTTACTCATTTACTTCACTCATTTCAGAAATGTTCCTGCAGCATCGTATCTTTATCCACCCTTTGTGTGAGAAAAGATTGATGTGTGCCTTGTGTTACTCCATGTGAATGGGAAGCTAAATTTGGGGGGTAAACCAATCACATGCTCCAGCAACCTGCCCCAACAACAGTCTTTGTAGCTTATGACCATATATTCATGTTTAATTTCTATTCATTGCTTTGACCTGCACCCACATTGTGGATTTATATCCCAGATCTGCTCCCTCTGACCTACAATTAACCTTAATGAAATCATGAAGACACGGTCTTTTGTGCCTCTATATGTCTCTTAAGTGTTTGTGAGCGCGCACAAGCATGTGTGTATGTTTTTCCACATTCTCTCCCTCCCCACTCTTTTCGTTTTTAGCTCCTCCATGTTACTTTTCAGCAATTGAAATCAAGGTAATGACTGGGCAAGGAAAAAGAATGTTCTTTCAATAGATAATTAGGGAGATTGGTTTACCAGGGCCACTCAAAGCCTATTCAAATGCAGGGCTGAGGCCAGGCCTTGTTGTCTGCTGAGCCCAAAAGGCTCCCAAGAGAGGCATTCGCCTTGGCTTCATTTCTCAGAGCAGGTGCCTGGCAGGTAGTCAATGGAGACAGCCAGTTGAGATATATAAGAGACCCATCCCCCTGGACAAGGGGTCAACATCACAGGTCAGGGGTCATGAGCAGAGGTCACAAGGTCAATGTTTAGCACACAGGACTGGCCAGATGACTGGAAATGCATCCTGATCAGCCAGCTATCAGCTCTGTGACTGGATGAGAGCAAGAAGTGGATGATTTACTGTTGTTGATTGACGGCTACCTTTACTCTCATCTTTGTTTCAACTGATAATCTGAATTTAGCTAAAAAAAACACACTAGCTTGTAACTAAAGAGAGTACACTAACACAGGCTTCAGCCTCACACCCAAAATTATTCTTAAGCCAAAACCAGCTACTTGTTGTTTGTGTCCAACAGTCATAAATCCCTCTGTTGTGACTTCTTACACGATGTTAAAAATAAAGAATTTCTCAAATAGCTCTTGAGCTGAGGGATTTATAATTTACAGGCGCTTTTCTTTTTTTTTTTTTTTCAATTAATTGTCTGCTGACCTTGATTTGGTCTTACTGTATACCTCATAAAAGTTATGTGATTTATATAGTTTTTTTATTACTTAAACTTTTTTAACGATATTTTGCATAAACTCAAGAGCAGCCATAATTGATTGATTTCTACCATCCTTGGCATTCCCATGGATGCTCTCATCATAACATCAGCTCCGACAGCTTCATTGGAGCGTTATTATTTTACATTAGACGGGGACCGCTGGTCCCAGTTCACAAATAAATATGCTTAGATTTTCTTCCATGACAAGAGCGGCGCAGGATTAGAGGTCAGAGGTGATGTGCACTCTAATTTCTAATTAAATCTCAGTGAGGAAAAGTGATCTGTCATTGCCCATAGGATACTATTGACAACAACTCAGCTACCAAGGCTTCACACGTAAAGGGATCAACCCCCCCACCTTCATATCCCTACCAGTCACCGCCCCTGGACTCCAGCCACCTTGGACTCCCTGGCCGCACCCCAAGGGAAACACTATATAAATGTCAATGTACTGAGAAACTGCTACTGAAGGAGTCACAGCCATCATACAAGGGTGGAGGCGGGGTTGTACAGCAGCTTTTTTTCTTCTCTGTCACTCTAGTGGTGGTTCTTGGAAATGCAGCAGTGATTTAGGATCAGATCTTCTTACATAGCAGTAGACCTGAGCTTCTGTGATATGTAACTGAAACTCTGTTGGGTTGGCAAAATGTGCACACCCAATCTGTGCTGGGTGTGCATGCACCCATACACATGTAAGGAAATAATTACAGAAGCTACTACAGTATAAATACAAATCCCAACTCTAAGCCAATGTTGTATACACTGCTCAGGTATCTACAGCACATGCTTCATTAGCATTTGCGGCAATAAGCGCAACAACATATCCGATATGCATGTCAATTTTTCGTTCTCTAATCAAATAGAAAGCCTGTGAAGTAAATATCTATTTTCTTACAGCCTAGCTGTTTACAACATAAGGGAGCAGCTATATAAACAGTGTGTGGCAAATGAGGAATTTCTTTTAACATATCAGCCCGGCCAGCATATGCTAGATATAGGAAACCCATAGCGTCAGTGGCTCCATATCGGCTGCAGAGGTCAAAGGCTAGGGAAGGTCAAAGGTGTCGTCCTCCTTTCTCATCATGAAGTGCATTAACATCTTCTGCCTGTCCCGTCATATCCAGATGGCTGACCAGGCCACAGGACAGATGCCACATTTTAAAATATCTCAGGGATCCAAAACGCACCATCGAGAATAAATATGGCTCCATCTTTAGGACATCATATTTCAAAGGAATATGGATACGGATACGGGTGGACGCAGGGTGCATAAGCCCAGGCTGTGTTAAGCCAGCCTTAATTGATTCTGAGTCCAATTGTAACAGCTTGGTCTTTTCAGTTTTTTTCTTTTAACTGTTTAAAAAGGATAACGAAGGGAGGGAAAGTGGTAGACTTAGAGTGACACACGAAACATCACATATTTGTCAACAAAAACGCAGAGGAAAGCAACATGTTACATTTTTCCAAGAGTAAACTAAAGATAAAGATCAAAGAAAAAAAAAGTCTTAACATAACATAGTGAACAAATGTTGGACATTTTTCATCTATGATACTTCAGCACTGTTGAAATCAGCAGGCTAATTACAGCAAGTTGTTGCTATTGGCACCAAATCTCAATCCATGTTTAAAAAAAGACAAGAAAACAGGCACAGAACTTACCAAGTGGAAGTGACCTCAGTTGTGTGCCTAAGTAATTAAATCACAGACTCTTGGAGTGCATATATGGCATTCATCCACTTTTTGTGCGAATATGTCACATGATAGCCAAACCCACATGATTAATGTTGTAGAGAAGTTGGCCAATTGGTTGCATTAAAACTTGCCATAAAAAATGTCCATGTGTGATAATTTTTCTCCAGATTTCTCAAAGTTAGTCAATCATCAAAACCCATCATTCAACATCTTTTTTCAACCAATCAGCGCAGCTCATACGCAGATGATCCCACCTCCAGGGAGTCTGTCATTATTTTTACAGCACCAAAACCCTTCCAGGCATGCTCCCAGTCAAACGAATGGAGCCTGTCCAAGCCCAATAGAGCAAGGCACCCTGCCGAGAGCTTTTGGTTGGCCCTCATGCAGCTTCTCAGCCAGACACACACATTTATGTTTGCAGAGAACAGCAGTGACTCACACACACTTTCCTCATACACACATCCAATCACACACACAAACATATATGGCACGTTACCCTGCCCGGAGACCTCTGACTTGAACCTGCTGCTCTCACTCAGCAACACATAAATCACTGGGCTCTCAGCAGCACTGCTGGCCCTCAGTGCCACGCTGAACTTGACTCCACAGGAATAAAAGTCCGCAACTGGATACAAAAACTAATCCAGGCCAGAGACAATTGCTGGCATACGGAGGCCCTGGAGGTGCTGATACGCCCCCTGTAAAGATACGCCGTCGCTGTCATGAGACTTTTGACTTCGACACTAAGGCGACACAGGCCTGCAAGGTGCTACCGGCCAGAGAATTCAGAGACAGAGAGAATAAGGACATGAGGGAAAGGAGGTGATGAAGATATAACCTGTCAAGTCGCCCTCACTCTTGATCTCGCCATCTGTTTCTCTAAATATGCCAAATCCTCCCTCCACCCCTCAGGCCCCTCTCTGTCAGGTATAATAGAGAAGTTACAAAACTAAGACACTAAACGGCTCATTTCACTTTGTCATTTTATGTCCCTCTGTCTTTCATTTATACGTGAAAACACAAGTGTTGCACTCACAAACACTTTCAGGTTAATATTTATTTTTTATTCAACCTAATACTACTCCACTACTCTCTAGATTTTCCTGTATTTGAATAATGTGGTTGATTGATGAGAAATAAAAATAAAAAACATATGATGATTTGTTACATACTCACCCAACTGACAGTTAAACATACATGTGTGCTTTCATAACAATAATCCAAAAGCACAATTTATGTAATAATAATAAAGATATAAACAGAAAGATCTACATTCACTGAGTAACGAGAACTTTTATTAATAAAGTTTTGAAGGCGCAACCTGCTCAGGATCCACGCGCTGTAACACGAGTTTCATTTATGTAAAGTTTACAAATGACTTGGGACTAAGGGAAAGTAATGTCAGATGATTTGTACCACATATTAATCACTTGATCACAGTGATTAAAAAAAGATAGAGTGGTTGAAAACTGAATCATGTCTTTCTGTCCTGGAGATTTACGAGGCAACAATGAAATACAAAACTTCATTTGGACATCTCTGTTTCCTTTTGTTGCCCTGTTAGTCTCGTTAAGCCATTGACAATCCAGCACAGCAAAGTCCTACAAACACCCCGCTGTAAATAATCCAGCAGTCTGTCCTCTAATGTGGCAGCCTCTCGCACCACTCCCTAACTGTCTAACTGCACTTCTGCAGCGCGCTCCATTCCTGCCCCCAGTCGCAGCCCAACAGGCCAGACACCAGCTCCACTAATACAGGAATGCCTCTGTACTCCTCTGTCCTGATAGAGTGGCCACTGTTTCACTCTGATAACATCAGGCACCAGGGCCTGCACAGCCACGGGGCTCCGAGACACACTTTTATGACTTAAGTATCTGGGACTGATATCTGCAGCCATCAGCTCAATGCACCCTCATCACATACTCACACAGACACTCAGACAATCTCTCTTCCCGTCTCCCACAAACACACACAGACTGACGCTCACATGCACATGTATACACACGACCTCACTCTAACTATTTATTCTACCTCCTGTAATTTTTGTGCAGACCAACACACGCATTCACTAGTGAACCTCTACAGTCTGTGGACAAATTTAATTTCTGTCAACTTGTACTTAATTAACCCCAAACTGTTAAATTACCCCTAATCCCAACCACTTAAATCTAATCTAGTAACTTCAATTTAATCATCAACCTCAGTCCAACTCTAATGACTAACCACAATCCCAGACCTAATGCTAATTTTAAACCCAGTAACCTTAAAGTGACTTCAGATAGAACTTTGTCAATGTAATTGTCAACAAAAACATAAAAAAAACCCAGAAAACAATAAAAAAAATGTCTTTCTCCATCTCCATTTTATTATTATTGTAAACATATTGGGTCCTCACTAATATACAACAACACACACACAAAGACGATGACTCGTCTCAATCAAATAGACTTTAAACTGAGTGTAGTCCAGAGCCACATCACTGCCAGACACACACGAAAACAGCAGGGATCCACCTGATAACGCCGGCATTACTAAACAATGTCAACCTGATTTGGAGCCACGCTGACTGAATTGCAGTTAAGTAATTAACTTCCTCGTCTGTGTTTGAACAAATGGTATTAAAGTAATAAAACTGAGTACCAGTAAGTTTGTTGAGTGTGCACCTATTTTATCACACAAAGAACATGTCTGGGGATATATGTGACAAAACATTTGTCTTGTTAAATGTTTCAAGAGTTTTTGTGAGAATCAACCATCCACATGTAGGACGTATCATTAGTGCTGTACTGAATGTGTCAGTTTTCATTTGAGCTTCTGCTCTGGGGCAATCCAGCCTGATGTGGATGACATTTAACTACTTTTCTCTTGACTGTTACAGCTTCACTGATCGAAAGATAATGGGAACAATACATTACCTGGATGTATAAGCTCTTTTTTTTTTTTTGGTTACATTCGCTGCACATGATGGGATTTCCAGATGTATATACTGGCAGTCATATACTTGTTACTGTTCAGTATCAAAAAAAAGGAGGCCAAAGATTAAAGTCAGAATCTACAGATTATATAGTGACTGTATTTGGAGAAAATGGACTTGATACAACAGCTGCCATAAGAATGTCCATAAAGACAAGTCTGAACTTTGAATACTTTCATCCTGTACACAATTCTGACAAGTTTATTGTAGGAGTGTAATCTTAGAATAGGACTGGCTTTTAGGGATACGGACAGATAAAAGAAAATATGATAAGATAAAATAAAAAGCGATTTGTCCAAAACTAAGCAGTCTCACGGCTATTGTATAACTTGTCTTATAAAACTGATGCATCCAGTTAATGAAAAATGTAGCCTTAACCACCGCTGTCACTACTGTGAGTGTGAGGACACCACAGATAGCCTTTTACTCCTCTTTGACCCAAGAAAAGGCAGCACGTGCCTTTTGATGGACAGCAGCACTTCACTCTTTCACGTTGATGGTCAGTCGCACAAACAAAAAGAAGGATGAGATGAGTTTCTCAGGGGAGTGAGGATAATAAAATCAGGGTGTCTGTGTGTCCTGAGCGGGGGCCATATTTGATGCTCTAACAGAATGAAGGTCTTTGGCGGTCCAGCCTGGCAGTCTTTTAGCTAAAGCAAGCAGATTTCTTTGAAGCCTGGCCACCTTGACTGAAGAGCCATTACTCCTGGGCTTTTCTATACATTAACCATGCTACAGCAGCACAAGTGCATTACAGCCTGCCGCCCCAGCAGGGTCCAATTGTACTCCCTCTTGTTAAATATTACCCCAACAGAGCTTTTGATTTTATTTTCATTTTTTTCCTCCCCATGCCGCTTATCCTGCTCCCCTCCCCCGATCAGATTAGGATCGATTGCTGCATGGCAGAGCTGGCCCAGACATAAGGACCAGAACAACGCTACAGCGTGATTGTGCTCCTCAGGCCCCGCCTTGGAGACTATTCAGGCGACTAAATAGAATGATTTGCCCTTAGATGTCAAATTTCCTCCGAGACAAGGATGTCAATACCAATTAGATTGTCTGCAGTTGCCTTAGTTACGCCAGCCTGCCCCACACCGCCGCCGCCGCCACCCCAACCTCCTTCCCTCTAAAGATACACTCGCTCTCTTTTAACATCTCACTCACATCTCTCTCTTTTTTTGTAGGCAGAGTGGTGGTCTCGGCACCAAGCCTTTAGCCTCAAATCAGTTTTATGACTGGCGCTGTGCAGACATTAGGCTAACTCCATTAGCCTCTCTGAAGGAGATGGCCCGAGGGGATACTGAGGGGCCAAGATGGGACTGGGTGGGTGGGTGGGTGGCTGTGCTTGTATGTGTGTGTGTGTATGTATGTGCGTGCACGTGTGGTGAAAGGGTGAAGGGGTAACATTGTCTTACAGAGTCTTTTGGCATCTCCTTAAAGGTCACTGTCTGCTGGTCCAAGGAGGCAAAAGCCCACTGAAGCAAGAACATAAACAAGAAAGAGAAGTGGGCAGAAAATGGATTAATGAACAAATGTAATTAGGAGAAAGGGAGGATGGAGAGAGTGGGAGAGAGGACTCTGTCTCCACTTAGTATTGTGGCTCCTGCAGGCGCTTAAGTGCTAACATGACAAACAGATGTGGCCATGGCTGGCCAGACATAGGGTTGTGCACTCTCTCACACACACAGGCATACAAACACACCTATACGCATGAATACACACACACACTGAAACGTACTCCGAGTTCACTGCATGTATGAATGTATGAATTTACACAAAAAGCAAAAATATTCATTGGTTTATATACATCCTGCAAATAATTTTAAATTATTAAAAACAAAAATGTTAGAGGACTGAGACAAGAATAAGTATGTTTAAATCAAAAACCTCTACTGTCGGCACATAAGGTGCAAACAAGAAATGCAGCAGCAGTAGAAACTGCTTCAGTATGTACAGTCGAAAAACAAAGATTCTTACTGGTCGTTAGGGATCATTAACGACCAATAAGAGCTTCAGGGATTGAAAAGATTGATCTTATTAACTATGCAGTTTGTTTACTACTCTGCAAAAAAAAAAAAACAAGTAGACAAATGTATTATGGTAATTATCCTCGGAAAGGAATTTTTTTCCACATTTTAGAAACAGATGTTAATACAAGACGCTACAGTTGTTTGAACATTCAGGTCTGATGGATAAGAACTCTGTGTTCTTCACTCACCAGTTACTCCCTAAGTGTCTCTGTGTAGTCACCTTGTCTGGATTTCAGCATAAAACTGCTGTTGATGCCGTATTAGAGGCGTATAACTCACCGCTGTTTAGTTTACGTCGTTATTGCTACAGGAATATGAAACCTTATACTTTCTTTTCCAGGTTTCAATTAGCATCAACAGACACCATTAACTACTGCAATTGTCTAAATCAATACCTTCCCAGAAAGCATCCAAATCAGCTCAAGATAAAGTAATCAGCTCTGTTTTCAGTTTTCTACCGTTACTTACATTTAACCGTAAACAGGAGAAGACGTATTTTACAATTATTTAAACATTAACTACCATCATGAGGGTTCATGCAATATTCTTCAACCTGAACCACTGATTGAGCTGTATGAGGATAAATGACTCCACTATTTGTAACTCAACCCACTTTTCTTTATGTTATGCACATTTTTTCCCTGACTTTTAGGTCAAAGGCGCAACCATCAGACACTGGCAAACTAACGTGAGCCACGACCAGAGTTACAAAGCTCCTTCTTTCAATAACTTTTCCTTATTCTCTTCATCTTGTCCGAGGGCACACAACTCTTTGCAATCTTTTCAGCAGTGAGGAATGGAAACAGCACTTTCATTCTGGAGTTGGTTTAACCTTGCAGTGACACCTATTGCAGATGCTTTGAAATGGTTGAGGAGAATAGTTTCCGCATGGTGGGATCTGCAATTAGGCGGCACATCTGCACCAGCGGCGGTACCCCAGCATCCCCTCAACCTCCAAATCTGGCGTTCTGAGATCCATGTTGGTTGGCAGCCAAAACAAACAGTTCCCACTACATAACTGTGAATAATTTTAAGCGATGGATTTCAACTGGGCAATTAGACAGGTTTCAACTGTGAATATTTCAAGTGCAGCGTGCATTTTGCTTTCTAATCAATAAGAGAAGGGACAGATCCAAGGAGACACGGATACAAGTGACAGAGAAGGAGGAGCAAAGAGCTGAGAGAAGTGAGGAGGCAAAGAAAGATAAACACACAGGACGGGTGAAAGAAGGGGAGGAGAGATAGTGACAGGCATGAGACAGAAATTTACAACCAGATCATCAATTAACCACTCCAATCACAATGGATCAAGCCATTAAATGTGCATTTCTTCTAAACGACCTCCTGACTGACAACGACTACAGATCATGAGCTTGTATTGATGGCCGTTGGAACACTACGCAGTCCTAAAGTCCGAGAAGTTCACTGTTTGTCAGTTAATTCGGCACATGCGGTCAGGAACAAAACAAATGTCTGCCCTCTCAACTTACGTACGTCTCATTAAATGCAGCCCAGTTATTTCAAGCTACAAGACTAATGTCTTGTGCTCTCAAGTTGGCATGTTTACCTTGCTCTCGTTTTTCTTGTGCTGAATAAGCACAGAATGTGACCATTAAATATATTGCTGATGGAAAGACAAGGGGAGGGAAACATCAATATTAAAGTGAACTGGAGTTACTGCCAGCTGTATTACCTGATAGGCTATCCCCAGATGACATCATTACCAGTTTAGATGAAGATCGTGCTATTAATTTACACCCACCGTTTAAGTTATGAATAAAAGCAAGTGACTTAACAATAACTCTGTGATTTAACAATGTTTACTTTTTTTTGGATCCGTTAATGTTCTGGGAGACAAAAATGGGGGAAAAAAAAAACAACTATTCACTTTCCCATTATCGTCACAATTATCTTCTGTGTAATGAAAAAAACATGTGAGACAAAAAGACTTTAGGGCATGGCATACTCCATAAAATCCTACTTTCAGCACCTCTGAAATTAGACCTGAAGTCCCCCCAGAGGGGCTATTAGACGACAAATCCCCACCATTGACCAGGTTCTGCCCTCTGTTCGCTCATGACTGACGTCCCAACCTCTTTGAAGTCCCTCGCCACAACAACACCAGTACCACTTCCTCTCCTCTAGCAAAGGCAAAATGTTGAGTTGCCTCATTTAGGACAACACCAGAAAAGAGCAGGAGAACTTTTAAATGAGGAGAAGAGACCTGCAAGGTTCGAAATAAGCCAGATGTTTGTATCCCGTGCTAACATGTGGAGACATGCGCTAGCCGTGGGCCTGCATTAATGAAGGTAGAGATCCAACTGGTTGGGGAGGGGGCTGATGGGTAAGGGGATGCTGTGTGATAGGCCGTGGCACAAACACACACTCACCCGGTCACATATGCTAGCAATAAGTTAGCCTCGCTGCCACTCTGGACACAGTAACAGATGGAACTGGGCTGAGGTGCTTTTACTGAGACGGGAAATGGAATAAAAAGTCAGAGAAAAGAATTGTCTTCTGGACAACTGGATTACATCGTGGCGCTTTTGTTAATTCTGTTTGTTTTCCATTATTTATTTTTTTCTGGTAAAACTAAAAGTTAACACACACAAACTTAAAAAAAAATTAAAAAATATAACTGTAAAGCAGGAGATGCGACACATTTTTTAATATTTATTATTATGATTATATTATTTTTAATACATATTTAGAGAAAAAACTACATTACTGCTGTTTATTTTAATCTGGTCTTTAATACTTTTGGTTTTAAAATGTTGTACTTTGATTATTGTTAATTATATCTTCCAAAAACTAATAACAGTTTTTGGCAAAATATGACTGAAATAATATTAAATAAAACCTTCTATTTAAGTAATATTATATATTTAGAAATTAAACAAGTTAATATTCAGTTCGCTGAGACATGTTTTTAAAAAATGAGAGTGGATTAAATCATAATTAGGTGAGTCATAACTAAGTAAGTCATTGGAAACCAAAACAAAACACTTTATTTAACATTTCAACATTTCACTGTTTAAATAATCTCTCCTGTTTGTGTTGTCACATCTTGTTGACACAGTTGTCTATTGTGTGACACAATTACAGGACAATTTTCATATTATTCATAAGCTACAAGTATTATTTGTAAAAATAGTTAATCAGCTGTGTGGCATTATCGTGCTGATCCCTTAATTGACTTTCTGGCTGGTTTCAGCCTGCACGTCTGATTTTCTCTCTAACTGTGAAGAGGGTGACTGTCGAGTTGAGCCGGTTAATATGTTTCCTGAAAGAGTTTGTGTTTGTCTGCAGTGCAAAGCAGTGTGTTTCAGAGACACTTGAGGGAGACTGGGATTAGTACACAGAAGTTACAGTATGCACATTTTAGCGTATGACTCATGTCTCTGACACGGCAGTGTTGCTTCTGGGTATTCAGCAAACCATGCAGAGTATACAATGTGTCAAAGCTCTCTGCATTTCCAGCTGAAAAGCAAATGATGTCAACAGTAAAGATACAAACGTTCATATGTATTAGCATTTCAAAAAAGAAAGAAGTGTGCAACAAGCAGAGCTGGGGAAAGAGGGAAAGGGGGAGAGAGTGAGGCTGTATGGAAATGTAAAGATTGCGTGGAATGCTCTTGTGTGAACTGTAAATGAACCCCTAAACCCCGATCTCCACCTGACGAAATCTGTTCTTTGCCCTGACACACAACCACAAAAGGCTTGGAGCCAGCGTACAGGAATGCCATGTTAAGATCACAATTACCTCTCTATAGGCTTCAAAAATAAATATTTCCATCCCATGAGAGACTGCGGAAATTTAATACAATCCAATAATTGAGGATCTTTATACACTCAATATTTTATCATCCTGTTTTCCATGATTGTCTTGGGAAAAAGATGGAGTATTTTCGACCATGATACCTTAAACATTCACTGCAGCCTCATAAAGGGAAGTGTCGACAATTCGAGAGTGAGGGTGTGCTTCTTTTGGAAAACAACAAGGGGCTAAAAATATCACTTAAGAACAAAGATGTAAAAAAAATAAAATGACTCTATTGGGATATTTGTCACAATGACACACTTGTTCATTGTGAGTTTAAACTCAATGACCCAAACGTGCAATAAAACAAAACAAAAAGTTGTTTTTCTACCAGTCAAACAACTTCCACTTTAACACCTCAGTAATGTGTAACCACAGTGTTGGCTTTCTGATAACGCCTCAGCTGTCATCAGTGACACACATCGCATTAAAACAAGGACCAAACTGAGGTAATGATAACCGCAGCAGCATGGTTAAAATGGTATTTGAGCAGCCTAATGCTCTGTTTGTTTTCCTATGTGCTCTCCCACTGGTGCTCTCAACCCCAGTGAGAGTGTGTTGAGTGCTGCGATTGGTGTGTTTTTGTCTGTGTGTTCATGTTCAGAGACACTCCTTCTCCTAAGCTGGGCAGGTCTTTTTCTCTATTTCTGTATGTCCGTCTTCCTCCTTCATTCAGTCACTCACTTTCCCTCACTCGCTCTTTTCTTTTCCTTTTTACTTCCCCTCTCTATGTCTGCTTGTTTCCTCCTCCTTCTTTCTTCTCCCTCTCTCCTCCCACAGGGGCTGTATGCATTCCTGCCAGGAGGGGCGGAGGTGTCTGTGATCCGGGCTCGATAAGGACCAGGCCTCCCCTTTACGCCACCCTCCCTCGTGTTCACCCTCACCCTCACCCTCACCCCCTCCCTGGGAAAATGGGTGCACCCTCCTCCCTGGCAGGGCACCGGCTCCCCTTTGAGTGTGCTGCCAGCCGTGGCAGCAGAGACTTAACATGATTTGTTTGTCTGCTGCTGCGTGTTTGCACCAAACCCTAGCGCCAACCCCCCCATTACTCCTGCCGAAGATACAGAGGGCTGGTTAGCTGGTACAGATCTGGAGTGAGGCTCCTGGAGGCAGGGGGCGAAGGGTTAAAGGGGTGTTAAAGAGGGTGAGGTAGGAAAGGTGGGGGGATGTAAGGAGAGATCAGGGTTAAAATGAGTTTGGAATATGATCCACGGCCTGGAAACATTCAACATTTCTCAAATGTAAGGCTGACTGCAACAGGCGAGACTCAGCATATGTGAGATAACAGGAAAACATCCACACACACATAAACACACACAAAATTATTACACTAATCAGTCAGTTTGCTTTTAGAAAGACCAAGGCTTTTCCCATTTTTCCTTTTTTTTCCCTCTCTGGTGTTTTGTAATTGGCTTGCTTCCTGGTGCAGTGGCGGACAGCAGGCACAGCAGCGGCTGCCCAGTCGGCCCATTGATCTTTCATCAGCCCATAGAGTTAAAGCTGAAGCCATGAGGGAGAGACTGTGGAGGCAGCCCCTCTTTTTATGGCAGCCCGCTGGAGCCTGACTAGGATTGTTCCTTGTTTCCTCAGATTGTTTTTCATTTAGTCAGGGTGCAGCGCTGTGCCGCTCTGAGGAGGTGAGGTGGAGTGTCGCAGACATTTAGGGGAGCACGTAACAGCCACGGCCTGGGTAGGTGGACACAATGGTACAGCAGGGCTTGTTTGCTGATAACATTTGAGCTTCTGCGAGTGACAGAGGGTTTGTGTGTATATGTGTGTGTGTGTGTGTGTGTGTGTGTGTGTGTGTGTGTGTGTGTGTGTGTGTGTGTGTGTGTGTGTGTGTGTGTGTGTGTGTGTGTGTGTGCTTTTGGCTTGATGGTACTTTAAGTTTATTGGTTGTGTGACATCTCTAAAGATTTAATTACCTATGGGCCTGTTATCAGGAGGAAGATGTTGGTGACAGTTGACCTGTTGCCTTATAAGTGTTTATTATAAATGTCCATTCAGCTGATGAAGACACCATTTTATGGTGTGTAATAGTTTATATTAGTTGTTTTATATTTGTGTGTGTTATTTTTGAGTGGATGGCGGATACTGAAGTATTTGTTTTTCTTTGCTTGAAAAACAACTGGAAATAAATTCAGATGACAAAGAGCAGCATCACTAAATTAGTGGAAGAGATGCATTAAACTGTTACACTTGATAATATTTCTCCACGGACTCACAGACTATTAATAAAAACCATTTTACATTAAGAAAAAAGTAGTAAGAGCTCTTAACGCAAATCACATTTCACTTAAGGGACTAAAATTACCTTTATCAATTTGCATGAAAGCCGTGGTAGTGGTCAAGACATCCATGTGATATCCAATCAGATGGTCTAATCAGTATGTGGGTGTGGTCCGTTGTATCCCCAACAGTATTCCATTGATCCGAACTCCAGCGCTGAGCCGTAGCAGTTGTGCAGGCCCTGAACTTGGTCATCTAACTGATATGTGATATTAGCATCCTTCTTCGAAGCAGCTCCACGGGGATCTGGTCTGAGGGAGAGAGAGAGAGAGAAGAGAGAGAGAGAAACAGACTTTAGATCAGCAGATCAATTTTCACTGGACCTTGAATATTTCATGTAGGGAGTCTTACAGCAGACACGAGGATGAGCTAAATTACTGGTCAACAACCATGTCCAGTCACAAACATACACCTGGATGTGCATGTTTCACTATACACACACACACACACACACACACACTCCCACGGATTTACAGACACAGATGGATAAAACAGGAAATTATCTCCTTGTACAAACAATAAATAGAAAACTAAATGACATGCTTATTGTCTGTTTAATACACAAATTGGATTGGACTATGTTGGCTCAAGAAAGTGAAGCAATGACCCGAATATTACCCGAACATAAAACAGAAAAAAATATGTTAACCATAAGCCCAAATAATGAAACACTTTAATGAAAAAACTAATTCATTACAATCCTATAAAAAAATACAGCAGCCGTTGTTTGTAGAGTATGACAAGAACATTTCCGTGAGAAGATGTTCCACACACACACACACACACACACACACACACACACACGGCCACTTTATCCAAAAGGCTGGGTTAGAGAGGAATCATGTCTGGATCATGTTTCTAGTCCCAACAAACATGTGGTCGATATAAGGCTGTGATACAGACTCGGTCCAGGACCTAGAAGTAGATACAAATGGTAACGTGTTCAAAAAGCCCATTTCTATGCTCAGAGGAGACCTGTGTTCATAAGTGAAATTATTCTTCTAAATCATTGGTATATTTTATATATTCTTTCAGTTCGTCCTCTGTCATTAAACTCCTACTAAGTGGCTCGAGATCATAAAATTTTTGGAACGTAAATGTCAGATAATTCTAAACAAAAACTGAAAATTATGCCTCATGTCAGACGGACAGTAAATCTATCCAGAGTATCAGCAGTAACGATGCAACGGGACGACTCGGTCTCGCAGCAATAACCCACACCTGACCCCTAAACCTTCACCCACAGAAAGGATGTTGTTTCACCGACTGTCTTCAAATACTTTCCTCTCGGAAAGACATCAGTGAAACCAGAGCTTGTCAGGCCCTGTATTTGTTTATTAAGTATGCTCTTGGACTGGCTTACTCCCAAGATGGCTGTAACTGAGAGATTTGTTCATGTAGGCATTAGGGCTGGCTATCAGTGGTGAATTATTTATTGAAAAAAATCTCCCCTTCCTTGACGGATGAGAGAATATGTAGGGCTGCTCACTGACTCTGCCACATATTAGAGGAATGATGAAAACATTGTTAAGCACACTGCACTCTCACACTAAATTTAGAAAAGAGGGGGAAAAAAGAATAGTCATCTCAATACATCTGCTTTAGTATTTGAATATTCAGTAAAAATAATCACTGAGAAAAGATTGATTAATGTACAATAATTAAATATTTAAGTTTTTATATGTGATACTCTGTGTCCTTTCATACAGCTCATTAGTTCAAAGCTGTATCCTGTCAGTGCCTCCTTTAAAATGTGTGAGGTTTTTTTTTAACAAACGTTATCTACTAAAATACACACACACATATATATATATATATATATATATATTTACATATGATAAAGTCGAGTGCGAGCGCCTGTTCTCCCTCTGACAGCAACGTCAGCGGCTCCACAGAGAAGAAGCAGTGGTTGCAAAACATGTGCTAATGGGACCCCCAACCACTGTTTTTTTTTTTTTCATGGTCACAATAAAATGTTTAGGAAAAAAAAAAAAAACAAAACAGCAAAGGCGAAAGCATAAAACTGGACAACTAGAAACTAGTTACCATTGATATCCTTTCCTGCCATATTTAAATCACAAATGATTTGTTCAAATCAGAATAAATCACATTTGGTAATTTTCTCTGTCCGCTTTATTATGTTAGTTAGATTTTTTTTTTTTAGTCTGCAGCAGTGAAAGGAAAAGAGACAGGCAAAGGGGCCTGGCTATTGTCATTCAGTGGCTGAGCCATTTTGGAAATCACCGCTCGCTATTTGCTCTTGCTGCCTCCCTCTCTGTATTCCCTTATGGCTGAGCTAGATGGGAGGCTTCCTTTTATAATTTCTAAGTTGCACATATGCCACCAAAGCCCCCCTCCTTTCTCAGAATAACATACACATGTCAAAGGCTGAGCTCAATGATTGAACGAGTCAGTGACAGAGTTTAAATAAAATGAGAAGAGGTGGTCTTTGAATTTATCCATTAACTTCCAGTGGGCAGCAGGATGCATTGATATTGATAAAACTATTAAACCTTTATTTTAAATTTCACAACTAAATAGAAGTTGAGATCTCTCAGGGATAATTTACAGTTTAAGACATCAACATATCGGTATTTAAGCTAAAAGCTCCTCCATTACCAGAGGAGACTAATAATTGTGACCTATGCCTGCTCACTCAGCAAATAATCAATCATGCTTATTCAGTGTGTTTACACGGGGATTTTGCCTGGAATTAAATGAAAATCACAGCAAACCATTGTTTTACATATTGAGGGGCACATCTGAAGCTTAAGTTATGCAACATTCAGGAAACATTATCTGAAATAAACTATTTAATGGGGTATAATTCCAGTCATGATTGAACGTGGAGGCTTTTGTAAGCTTCAGACCTAATTTGAATAAAATCACTCTGGCCTTGTGACCCGGGCTCATCGAAACACTCTCACACTGTCACACAAAGAGCCACTAAAAGGGGGCCCGTGACCCAATTTGTGTCTTGGCCCATATTTCAAGAATAAAGTATTTGACAAACATTGCTATCAGTGAGTCAGCATCATCACTGCTATAAAAAAAAAAAGAAAAGAAAAAAGGAAAGAGACCAGAGACCAGAGAAAAAGATAACAGTGTACAAACGTTAAACAGATTAGCAACACAAGACAACTGAACAAACTATTACACTCTGTAGAAAATCCAGAATATTCACGGAGGAGCTAAGCATGTGGATGCTGACAGCTTTTAATTTGCAGGAATCAGGCAGAACCTCCACACTGCCAGTTTAACACCGAGGGAGCTTGTTCTCATCAATAGGGCATGAAATTCACTGGCTGACCACCGGACACCCTGCCCGCTCTGAGGCCAACACAGTGACCAGTGAAGTGACGTGCCAGTGTCTGCGGGTGTGCGTGTAAATTGTGCAGCAGTGTGAGTGAGAACAAGGAAAAACACAACAAGGGAGAGAACAGGACAAATGTACAGACAGAAAAAATAGTCTGATACTTGAACATAAGCATGTGTTTTCTTACAACTGAGTTTCTATTTTAACCATAAGTGATAAGATGTAAAATAACCTCACAGGTTGCCTAAATAGAAATTATAATTATATATTGTGTTTTTCTAAATAGTTTCTCAGTTATGAGTCTTTCAGAGTTATTCACATCCCACTACAGGTAGCAGCGAGCGATTTAACCACTGTACTTTTTGTTCTGAAAAAGGACGACAATATTTTAACACATCCATCAGAACATGGCATTTGACCTCATGTACGACACTATCCACAACCGACATATAAACCTTACTAACAAAAGACGCAGCATGTTGAAACACAGCCCTCATTAACTCTGTTGAATGCATGTGAAAAGTCATCAGGTGATTTGACATAAGTGATGATATGAAGGAGAAAGTACAGATAATTCCAACAAAACGCTGTAGTGACTGCTGCAGGACAAGGCTGAAAATGGAGATCTGCCATCTGATTAATGTGGATTAATGAAGTAATGATGACACTGTTTCTTATCTAATGTGATGAATTGATTTCACTAGGTGGAGTGATTGTGAAGCAGACCTGTGCATGTATACCTCACTCTGAGAAAATGAGAGAAAAGGGGGTGTTTTAAGGATACTTTCAACATGTTGCAACAACCATACATAGTCATTAGAGCAGAGTTTCTGATGCTATAGGTAAGTTACCCTCATCAGTTATGAGAAGGAACGCAGCAGCAGGTAAAACAGGGGTCAGAAAGAGTTGGTCTAGTCCATGTGTGCGTGGTTTATTTATGATGTAGGTCATGCAGAGACATTACAGTCATCGTTTTCAAATTTATGCTCAGGTGGGTCATGAGATATTGTTCTAATTAAGCAAAGGCTACTAAATTATCAGAGCTTAAAGTACATCCTTAAATAAATACATGTTTATAGCTCCTTTCCTCTTAAACAAGCTGTTCCATGTTCAAAAGCTTTAGAAGGAGGCTGCTGGAGAAATGACTGTTACCTCTCTTCTTCTTCTCGTTACAAATGTCTCTGAGCAGCCTCCCAAGAGTCTCCCAGACCCGCAGCCATGACATCAAACGCTCGTCAGTATTTACATGACCGGGAAGTGTCCAGAGGAGGTGTGTGTGTGTGTGTGCGTAAAAGGCTGGAAAAGGATGACCAAGCACCAGAGCCACCCTCGCTGCTGAAACACATGGCTGCTGGACGCGTCTTGCCCTCAGCGTGGAGTTTGTGCGCCAGGCGCCGAGGAGAATAATCTGTTTACAGTGTGCGCGTTGATGGTCATTTTTTATGATGTTGTTTAATCCACAGTGGAGGGAGGGGAGGGTGGGCTGTCTAGCAGAGCCCCAGACAAGCTGGCTCCAGCGGCCATCTCTGTAGGCTATGAGCTTTTCTATTTGAGCAGAGAGACAGGTGTAAATCTCTCCTGCGATCTTTACTCTGCACTCTCTGCGACACTCACCTGAAGGTAAATAAATGTTTTATGGCCAAGTAAATGAACCACCTCTCTCGTCTTGTGGGTTGGTGAGCAGGAAGAGAACAGCTCCGGGGCAATTGTCATTGTCATGCACTGAGTTGTCCGGGGAGGGAAACAAAACACAGCCAATATAAACGTGAAAGTCTAAAGTTTACTGATTTTTTTTTTTCTAAAGAAGGAGGGTTTAATAGCCGGAATTAAATAAGGGAAATGAGAATATAAAATTACACCTTTAACAACGAATAAACGCATTTATAAAACACTTTTATCCGCAATTTACCAAACCAAAGAGTTATTTCTAAAAAAGTATATATTTAAAATATATATTACAAGCTTTTCTTCAAAATTAAAAATTTACATTTGGACATTTAGAAACTTTTAGTTTTTATGAATATTAAATAAATCACTGCTTGGGAGGAAGAAAAAATATTTACATTAATGGTATTTAACCCACTAAATGTGCATTATTTTTATCATTATTATTTTTGATATGTAACCTAAAAGGTGGTGTCTATATTGCCACACTGTCATGAGGCTCCACACGTCACGCAAAGTGTGTGTTTGTAGTGAGTGAGAGAGAGAGAGAAAGGAGGAGGGGGGTTAGTATTATACCAAAGTCCTGCAAAGTAGGTCTGTGCCACTCTTGATTAGGGATTGTTCCCAAAAGATGGTTGCAGACATGAGATAATGAGGTCCTGTGATAACGCGGGTCTCCTTTAAGTTTTTCCCATGAATCGAGACTGTCGCCAGTCCACAAAACGACACTGTGCATCGGCACCACGCTACTCACTTCTCATTTGTCTTGCACAAAAGCTGATCCATCACAAATCCGCGCTAACAAACTAGGGGCCGGGAGCAAATCATAAAATGTTCAATCATATTCACTTCTCCACTAATTAACTGGAATCCCACCTTACAGTGACCAATTAAACGGCTGTGTATGCCAAAGGTCTCCGGGGCCACACTCGGTCGCCAGGAGCATTTGTGAAGGTCTGCGGCTTCACTATAGGCAATGGATCTTATTAGGTGGATGACCTCAGCGAGGAAAGGTTACAGGCTTTTTCACTGCCCTCGGTTGGAAAACTAAGATGTTTCCTAATCGGATTTTAATTGGTTGGTTGGGTGGTTGGTGCTTGTGTCCTCTCGGTGTGTTCACTGGGCTGAATCTGGTGTTTGTATTTCAGCTCGGACACACACACACACACACACACACGCACACACGAGACGCATTGGAACAGGATATAATCTACATTTATAATTACTCTTATTTTGTAAACTTTTACAGCAGCGTGTGGTTTTTATTCCAACATATCGAGGTAAATTCAACAGGTGTTAATAACATCCACTTTTATCCATCAGTTATTTTAAACAGATCACATCCTCATATGGCTGCAAAACCTCTGTGGAAATAGCGTCTTTGTCCAACTTTTAAACCTACACTGGACTGAAATGAAGTTATAACCGCAAATGACCATCAAACTAACACTTAGCTCCAGTAAACGGGGAACAGCCACATTTTTTCCTTCTACATAACATGCATTTGTTACTTTTTTATTTATTCATTTATTATTGCAACAGTTTGCACAACTCCAGTGTCTTTTTTCGTGCTTATTCGAGGTTACTGCTGCAGAATCTAACTATATAAGTTAGGCCAACCAGGTTCAGCTTGTGTTCAAATACTCCCCATCATTACCCCCCTCCACAAAAAAAAATGTCTTTATGCAAAACATCTGTAGGGACTTCAACAAATGAAAGCGCAGCCTCTAACCGCATCCTACTCATTCTGATTTTCATGTGGTTTTCGTGTATTGTCTAACTTCGTAAATACGGCCAGTCTCATATTTCAAATGTCACAAGTCTCTGACGACTTGCAATTTGAACATGAAAAAGCAGCAAAGGCAAACAGCTAGTAAAAAAAAAAGGAGAGAAAAGGAAAAAAAGGTGGTTCCAAACGCAGACTAACTTTTAACTCACGACAGATCTGAAGAAAGAACCTTTTTTTATTACTCCACCTCTGCGGATATAGCTCAATGCAGACTCTGAGATGTTAAAGTGGTAGTTATATGTCAAACCTGATAGACTATTAGACTAAGTGGTAGAAACGCACGCTTTTTCTCTTCAACCCAGTCACTCACCACTGCCCATATCTGCGTGCACCAAGCCAGATAAACCTGTTGAAGCGCAACACCAGTGGCTACATTATACACCACAAAGCAAAGAGACAATTTACTCCACTGTAAACACAAAGTTCAAACATCATCAATGAGCCTTGTTTAAATTCTGACTTTTTTCCAATAGAGAATTTTCCAGCTGTAACATCAAAGACGAAGTGAAAAGATTTGTGTTTAAAAATATATGTATGATAATAATTATATGCAGATAAAATTCTGAATATTAATATTAATATCAACATGAACAGAGCATGAATATAATTTTATTTTTGACAGTAAAGAAAAGCTTGATAAAAATGAGAGGGAGGGAATGCATCTCTTCTCCAAACAACTTAATGCGAGGCACCGAGGAGTTTTCCGCAAACATTTACAAGGCATAATGGCTTCAACAGTTAATAGAGGGAACCATCTATTGCACAGAGAAGCATGTGGGAGATTCAATTGACCGCACTCAACTTTGCCGCCGCTTGAGCTTGCCGCATACACTTCAAATTGTTGTTCTCGCTACTGACAAAACCGTTAATTCACCCAGAAACTGGGGGTCAAGTTTCAGAAGGAGAAGAAAAAAAAAAAAGAGTAGCCGACAAAACTTACAGGAACATTTGTTTCAAACCGCAAAAAAAAGGTTTCTACGCGCAAAGAGCTACACGCCACGTGCCCTGCGGCTCTGGCCCCTAAAATATTCACCAGCATCATAAACATTTTAACACCTGTTGCTTGCGTTTATCAGTGCGCTTCAAAAAAAAAATCAGTCTAAATCTGGGCGTTGCCAACAGGTAAGGTGAGTGATTACTGTTTTACAGGGAAAGTCGATTTTCAGTCATCTTTACTTTAAGGTGCCAAAATGTTCAGAATCATTATTTACCTCATAATAACCTACAGAACATGTTTTACTTGTGTTGAAAAATTATAGAAGGAGAAAACGTGTCAAAACAAATGCTTGTAACATAAGTATTTGCTGCTTTAGCTGTTGCGTCTCCTAAACAGAGTAAAACAAAAGTGTAGTGGGTGTTCGTCAAAATCCACGCTGAAAGAGGTGGATTATGGGCTCAGGCCTGCACACAGCACCTGTGGGGAGTGGCTGGAGAATCCCTCTCAAAATAACCTAGAAAACTTCTCTCAGCAGCTCTACGACGACCAGGTTTAACAAAAAAAAAAAAAGAAAGAAATGACAGTCTACCTGGTGCACAAATCCACAGAGATCTGGCTTACCTCGAGGCAAACTGACACCTAAGTGAGTTTTTACAAGGTCATTTGGGGATGGGGTGTACTGCTGTTTATGTAGCATAACTGTGCTGCAAAATTCCTTAACTGCATTTAAGGAGCTCCCTTGAAGCCCCAGTCTCAGCCATGATGTGGTATATCTGCGTGCACAAGCATGATGCCTGAAACCTCCTTATTTCCTATTGAACGTCTATCATAGTACTTACCATGGATTTACTTTAAAGATTGGTATTACACTTGATCCATTTACCTCAATCACCAGCCCCGGTAACAAACTGTCTGATTGTGGAGCAGAAAGACATAAAAGGCGTGTATTCAACCGTCCCGTCAGTGGAAATCAGTGCTGGTTTCTTTTACCCAGCCTTTCAGACTGCATGGCACTTGCTTTTCCGCCTATGGTTTTCCATTTCAAAGCCCTCTGTCTCCATGTAAATACCAAAACACAGTAATCCAATCTGACCCCATTGCAAATTTTCCAGAAACTATTGGGGGGTTGTGGGGTTGACATGAGCCACGCACTTATCCCACTTAACCTCTAGAGAGAAGCCACCCTAACCCCCTTAGCCCAAGATTCCCTCCGTGGAGGAATGCACTGCTTTATACCACTCTCCTCTTAAAAGCAATGGGTCTTGAGGTTGGGCTCGTTGGCAAAAAAAAAAAAAAAAAAACCTTGTAACTTTGTGAGACAGTGAAGTCAAAGCAGCACAAAGCTGATGCAGACGGTGCAGAAGCTAAATGGACGTCAGCCCATCCCTGCCCTCTGCACTGTGCAAAACATAAACCCGTTCTGGTTTAGACCCAAAAATAGTCTCTTAGCCGATGCCTCATGAATATAGCAGGAACATATTTATATTACACTAACCTGATGACAAATAACCTGAGGATTTTTCTGTTTCCTATTTGCCATCGTTTGCTTTTAGCATGCAAAACTGGTTTCGGTAAAAATTCTCAGTGTTCACAATATAAGAGGAAAGATGCTTATCTACCATGTTGGCGAGTGGTGGCACGTAAGGGCAAGTTTAAGACTTCTGACACATGGTCCACATCTGAGGCATTTACCATGAGCATCTTGATCACACAGCTTGTTGCTGCAGAGAAAGCCTGACGGCTGTTTATGGGGCTGAGCAGACAAATCCCCTGCATTATGATCTACAGGTGATGCATGCCACTAGAGTGGTTTGTTGTAATTGTGCTGCGTACAATCTACCTTTGAAAAGCAGCTGTTCGGTCTTTACTCTATTCTACAGCAACAGGTGATAATGAGTGTTGCTTGTTTTACGTGAATAGGAACGATTAGGCAGGTGTTTAGTGGGCCTCGGGCCTGATGGTGCAAATCAAACTTATTTATTACACAAAGCATGAACTTTCACAACCAAAATAAAATAAGTAAAAAATTAAAAAAAGACATGAACATTATCACAATATTCAGAATGTGCAGATATAAAATAAAGTCGACCTTATTTATATAATGAATCCAAAGCTAAACCTGCTATTTCTCACTTTTCAATCACCTCCTCTTTAACTATGTGGCACTAACTTAAAAGTCATGAGCTTGCATCACTGCTGATGAACAACCTCAACGAAAGGAGCAAATGTCTCCCCAGCACACTACCATTTTCCTTGTCAATCTGTAGTCAATGGGCCGCCATCAATAAGCACATCCCCTAATTAACTAAAATTGTTTTTCATCAATACCCATAACTTGCCAGTGCAGGAATTGATGAGAGCGAGGGTTGACTTGACTAAAAATGTCTGACAGGGTCAATTCATCAACAGGTAAAGAGTTTATCATTCCTGCAGCCAATTGACTAAAAACATGTGTGTGATTCTGAAAAGTGCATTTTACAATCCGCACCCTTTTTGGGGCAATATAGACTCAGTGGATCAATTTTAGCCCCACCTAAATCTCTGAGGTAAATGGTTCACATTTAGAAAGTCATTACGCTGTCAATTGAACATCTCCTGCTCCACTTCATGTGAAGATGTCTATAATGAAGTTTGGAGTCATTATAGTGGTTGAATATACTAATCTTGTGATGTTTCCTTTCCCTATCATGTCGTGTTAGGGCTGATGACTCTCACCAGACAATCTCCTCCATTCAGGAGCGGTGCCACCAAGTCTGTCCTTGCTTATCATTAACAATCTGCAAATAAACAGGACAGCATACATTACATCACTTGCAGCTCCACGATCAATTCCAGGAATGTCTTTGAAGCTTTTCTTAATGAACCTACACAGTATGGCTGTTGTGTGTAGTCAGGGCAGCGGGGCTTCATAACCCATGACCTTAATGCAGTTTTTCCTGCATTGATAATATTGGATGGTTTGCAAACAGAGTGAATAGTAATAAGACTATTGAATAAAAACACACAGCGGTTGCAGATGGAATTAATGTTGCTGCAAAACCATGAAAGGAACTGCTTTTCCACTCAAATGCTAATGTCTTAATAGCACATTCTTTGAGTCTGACTCCTGTTAAACAGTGTGGTCTGCACTGCATGATGACTTTACACATCAGACAGGTTTAAAACACAATCTGCTCCCCTGCTCTGTCAGACGCCACCCACCCACGTGGAGTGAGAAATTTTAGAGCCTGTCCAGTCAAATATACTGCCCCTTTTGATTTTGATATGCATGATCTCTGTAGATGTATAAAAGGGAAGCGCTGACAAAGTTGGCTTCATCAATCAGTGGTGTCAGCTCAGACCTTTTTATAGCCTCTTGGAGTCCCTGAGAGCCCTAACCCCGTAAAAGTTTATACAGTGTATTGACCATTCTCTACTTGCTTAGCTAATGAAGCCAGCTTGGCCACAGAGACTGAAAGGCCGCCACCGTGTCAACACTGCTTCCTATTTGATGACACCTACTGCTAAATTGAAATGTGCTGCTAATGGGGGTGAGTGTTTAAAGAAGAATAAGCCTCGGTAATTGACACAGGCCTGACCTCACTCGTACAAAGAGAAGGATGGAAGGCCTCTCGTTCGGCTGCTGGAGAGAAACAACTTCATTTTGGAGCTTGTAGATGTAAGAAGGTTTTGCTACCGGCTAAAACTGTGTAACATTTTCCATTCAGTCAGATGCTGCTGTGGCTTATCAACAGCTATCACATTTGTTTTCTCTAGCAAATCAATAACATGCATCACATAAGCCGAATATCCCCGTGTATCTCCCGAGCAAACCACTCCACTTTACATACACACACACACACATATTTCATCATAACACAACCACACAGGTGGTTGTCATATAAGATGAGCAGAGTGCTATGTCACATGAGTCACGTCATGATGCAAAACAATCAAGATGCAATGAACAAAACCCAAGTAACATGTCAGCTGAGGTTTCCCGTCAGAATTTGCATGATGAGCCAGTTAATGTTTTCACAGGTTTCTATCAAACGCCCTCAAGGCTTTTTAACTGACTATGTCCAAGTTCCAATCACCAAAACGGTGTTAGATGCAGGTAACCACAAACACTGTGCAACAAGTAAATGTTCAACACCTTCTAATGACATAAATATCAACAGAGCAGGATGACGCTTTGATCTGTTTGATGTATTAATATCAGATGAGTAGTGATGCAAAATCTTGGATGGAGCTTGTTGTCATGATTCAGCAGAGGCGTATTGTTTCCTTTTGCATGGACGCCCTCAAGGACTTTGAGATCCACAACCGCCCTGGTCCCCGCCTGGGTCGAGAGGAGACAGACAATTGACTGCGAATTGATGGTCAATGTTTATCCAAGGTGGCGGACTGGCCACAGCTCTGTAGTTTACTTGTGAATTTGTGGTTAAATAGCGTTTTAGAGAGCACTAAACTGGCTTTGACCAGTGTGCAAATCTTTTTTTTTAGACGCTTTTGCAGTGAAGCAATATTATTTGAGCCAATAGCGAGCAACCGAAAGAGTAAAGTCTATAGGATTTATTCTTATTTACGGCTTCACTGTAGTAATCATGCAGCTGATTGTAGCTCAGACGCACAAAAGCTTCTGTATTGTGACAGAAATTAGAAAAGGAGACAAGTGTAATCTGCTCCACAGACAAGAAAACTCTTCCTCGGATAGAAATAAAAATTAGTCTTGCATTATCAATAACACCTACTTGGCGCAGCCTGTGCAACTGTCATTTTATAGACTGAGACTAAAATTGAATTGTTTCCCAGAGGCAGTTGTGCCGGGAAAGCGTGCTATATTTACTAACAGAATTGACTGGTATGATTCAAAACACAGACGTTTTGATAGAAGAATTGATAACCAAAAATAAAATAATGAAAAAGAGAGAGAGAGAAAAAAAAATAAAGTACCAGTGACACAACACATCCTCATTGAATCTGCTCTTCTGTGTTTGTTTGCGTGCAAACTTGTAATGTGTGGCGATCAGGTTTTAATTCTAGTCAACTTATAAAACGTTCTTTCAAGTTAAAATGAAAACATCCACTGCACATGAAGACGGTTTGCGACTCGTCTGAAAGGAGGCTGCATCACTTCAGTTCTTCATGTTTCATCAATAATACCCCCCCACCCCACCCCCACCCCCAAACACAATATTCACAACACTGATTCAAATCCAATTTTAGTTTGGAAGGAGATTTAAGGCAAAAAAAAAAAAAAAAGTTGAAATAAAGATCTTAATATAACTACATATCCAATATGACAATTTATGAAAATGAATAAATACACATTAAATCCATAAACATCCTGAGAGATGAATTCAATAAAGCAATAAGTTATAAATATCATAATAAATAAATGTAGCGCGTCTCAGAGGCGTCATAACGTCGTTATTAACATTACATGAACTTATCATCGAGCGCCTCATCCCGTCATCCGCTCATATTTTTCTGAGCTATGATTTCACATGAGGATGTTACAGGAAATGTTGGCTGCTCGGCTCATTTTCGACGCTGTTACAACGAAAATAATAATAATAATCAAATCTGTATCACTGGAGCGCGAATTAAGCAATGTGAAAATATGAGAAATAAAAATTAATAATGATGAGAAATTATTATATAGGCTACGCGACATTATGGGAGTGTGACAGTATATAGAGAGAGCTCCAGGACAGAGGAGGAAGTCAACAGCCCAGGCGATGATTACATCTCGCCGACAAAGCGAGCCGGTTCCCCGGCTTGGCTCGTCAGCTCTCTCCCTCCCTCCCTCCTTCTCTCCTCTCTCTCCCTCTCTCTCTCTCTTCCCTTCAGCTGAGGCTCACACCGACCGACCGATAGCGCAACTTCCATAACGATGTTGACATATTCACACAACACTGGCTGGGGCAGGGTGGTGTTTCACGGCAAAGCCCTTTTGAGTTTCCAAACACCTTTTTATAAGTCTGAAGTCTGTCCCCTCCACCCGACCTGTTAAAACCACGCCTACGCAGCCACACAATTGGTCCGAAAGCGTCAAAGAGCCAATCAAACGGAGCGCTGCTACTCGTAACATGCGGCACATCCATACAGTATGAAGCCCTATGGGCCACAGAGGCGCTAGGAAAATCACGGAGCTGGGACCTTACCACCTCTCTCTCTCTTTCTCTCTCCCCCTCTCTCTCTGTGTGTCTCTGGCCGTCAGCGGACTCCTTTCTCTGCACACGTCTTTCTCTGAAATGTGTGTGTGCGCGAAAGAGAGAGGAGGAATAAAGTGTGTGTGTGCGTGTGAGGGTGCATGTCCGGAGCAAGTAAAGGCAGGGGGATTATTCGGCGCTATCGAAATATTTCAACACGTCTCCCTCGCTGCAGGACTGAAGCCAATAAGAAGGAACGCATTTTAACAGGAATGCCGATATTTGTAAACAGCGGCAGAAGAGAAAGAATGCGCTGCAGTCAATTAAGAGACTCACCCGAGTTGGTTTAATTCGACTAATGTCCGCAAGCCAGCGAGACGCAGAGAGGTGTCCGATGCGCGTCAGCCTCTGAAGAAAATCGGTCTCGCAGCACTCTTCAAGATTAATGGAGAACACTTTCACATTTCTCTGTGCAGAGTTTTGATCAAAAAAAAAAAAAACAGCAAAGGACTGTAGAGATTTCCCAGCAACGTGTGAAAAAGTGGATGATTATTTCTGCAGAGTTGAAAGAGGAATTCCCAACGTTTTCCGACTTCAGATTTATTTTTTCTTCTTTTTTATTTTATTTTTTTATTTTGTCTTCATTTGCTCCTCTCGCACGCAGGCTTCACTGTTGTTAGAAATATTGTTCCACATCTAAAACAGCCGTCTCCATTTGTTGCCTGCACTTGGATGAACTTCCTGATGAGAGATCCAGTCATACAAGGATCAAGTATGGCATATCATCCGTTTATACCTCACCGGGGTCCGGAATTTGCCATGAGTGCAATGCTGGGTCACCAGCCTCCTTTCTTCCCGGCCCTGGCTCTCCCTCCCAGCGGCTCCCTCTCTCTGCCGGGCGCCCTGGGAAAGCCGATCATGGACCAGCTGATGGGAGCCGCGGAGACCGGCCTTCACTTCTCTTCGCTGGGTCATCAGGCAGCGGCCGCCCACCTCAGGCCTCTCAAGACTCTGGAGCCTGAGGAGGAGGTGGAGGACGATCCTAAAGTTCACCTGGAAGCCAAGGAGCTTTGGGAACTCTTCCACAAGAAAGGCACTGAGATGGTGATCACAAAATCTGGAAGGTGAAAGATTTTTTTTGTGTGTGTTCATTCTTTAAAAATATCTAATATATTATCAGATAAGCAGAATAGCCTGTTTACCATTGCTGGATGGATTTGTTATTACGCACAAAAACATATAGGTATTTGTTTATACACGCCACTTGGAGTTAGGTATATCTCTAGTGTTTATATAGATAACATCTTTATTTCATGAAGCGCTCTCGAGCCATGCCCTTGGTTTCAATTCAATCAGTTAAACTTCTATCGAGGCACAAATGTCATTCAGACCTAACTTTTATTACACGAGCACAATCCTGCACTACAAAATAAAAGCACGTCCCAGAAATTATAATATTTATCGTTTGATAGGAGGAAAGTTACAGAGCTGTGGTAGATTGTTTACAAACAGAAATCACTTATTAACTCTAAAATTAATATTTTATTTAAAAAAATAAAAAAGTGGATTATGTGAGCAGCTGTTGGATTGTTAATATTAAGCTTCAAATTACAGTGGATTTTAACCTCGTGGCTACAGTTATACAAATGTCCTCATGTTTAAAAAAAAAAAAAAAATCTGGCTTCCTCAGTTTTTTCTGTTTAATCCTATTGTTCATTTTCATGGCCGGTTTGACAAAAACTTTAACGTTGACAGATTAATCCACCGAATCGTCAACTTTTTTTTGAGTGTTGAAGCTCTCGACTAAATTATTTTCGTCATCACCACAAGTGACAGTATACAAAGATGGCTGCTGTGTGTGTGTGTGTGTGTGTGTGTGTGTGTGAGTGTAGGCCTTTCAAGCTAGTCCAAAAAAAGAAGAAGAGAGAAAAGAAAATCAAAACAGCGTCTGTGTACAACTTTGATCGAGTTGTCTTGTATCTCAACTCGGAGATAAAGCAGAAGAAGAAGAGTTTAAGACTTTTGGTTCATACACTTTTTTCGGGAGTTAAATGAAACTCAACTAAACTAAGTCACACTCAAATGAAACACATGTTTATGTCCGTATGGAAAATCGCAGTCTTTTGTTTATGCTGTTGAATATTTTACTCGTAGATTTATTTGTTTATTTATTTATTTATTTGTCTTATGCTCATCAGCTGTTTTCTCTCCTTTTTTTTGTCACAGGCGGATGTTCCCCCCGTTTAAAGTGAGGTGCACTGGTCTGGACAAAAAGGCCAAATATATTCTCTTGATGGATATAGTTGCAGCCGATGACTGCAGGTATAAATTTCATAACTCCCGCTGGATGGTGGCGGGGAAGGCCGACCCCGAAATGCCAAAGAGGATGTACATTCACCCGGACAGTCCGGCTACTGGTGAACAGTGGATGTCAAAAGTCGTCAATTTTCACAAACTCAAGCTGACAAATAACATCTCCGACAAGCATGGATTTGTAAGTTCAACTAATGTATGTCAATTTTTCTATTTATCAACATACCATTTTAGCATCCAAGTGCATTAATAATTTACAGTTTAATGTTTATATTTTATCTGTACTTTTATTCTTTATTGAGACAAAGATTGAGTCCCATGGGACTGAAGCGTCGTTTTGTTTATTTATTTATTTTGGAGGAACCAGAATATACACGACATAATTAAACAAAACAGATACAAATTTGGCTGCAACTCCTATGATCGTGTCCGTATCTTTTTATAACTGCATGAACATATTTATATGTAATTATTAGAAAGATGAATCGACATAATTAAGAAAAAAATGTGTAAACGTTTTGATGAATGATCGTATTTTCATTCAAAAATCATTTCTAGTGTTATTTGAATATGTATATATTAGATTTTAATTATTTGTTAGATTGAATTCTTCATGAGTTGACTTGTGATGTCTAATTTAGTGTTTTTAGAATAAGTGAACAGAAGTCAGTGTGATCTAAATATTGCACTAATCTTCTTTTCTTTTGTCTCTTTTGCGCTTGTGTGTTGCAGACTATTCTTAACTCGATGCACAAATATCAGCCTCGGTTTCACATTGTGAGAGCCAATGATATTCTCAAACTCCCGTACAGCACCTTCAGGACGTACGTCTTTCCTGAAACGGATTTCATTGCCGTGACTGCTTATCAAAATGACAAGGTAGGCACAGTTATTACTGGTATAAGTTTAACATCAAATGCTTTGATTCTGTTTTGTTCTCTGTGTCTGAGCCGCGTCTTTCTCTGTCTCCTAAGCTCTGCACCATTTTGTGGTCATAAAATATGAAAGATGTCATATTTGTTTGAGCGTGTGAGACCATCACAGTGGGTTGGTGGAGGGGTGGGAGGACGGGGGTGGAGTGGTGGTTGGGTGATGTTACGACTATGCGCCATATTCACCAGCCTGTGGTAGGAAATTAATAATTCTGAGGAATGTTATACAGGTTATCTTCCTTTTATTTAATCACGTGGAAAGGATTTGGCACAGACACACACACACACTCTCTCTCGTGCTCTGTGTGTGTGTATAAAGCTAAAAGGGTTGGGGGTTGAGAAATGAGAAAAGAAGAGTGGTAACACTGTGCGGTTGAATGGAGAGAAGGAGAAAAAAGAGAAGGAGGGGGCATTTTGTGTCAGACTGTGCTGCGTGGTAACATTTTATTCTCTGTAAGACATAAAAATAATGAAAATCATCTCCTCAGCTCTTTGATATCATTGAGAAACGATGGCACCCCCCCTCTCTCTCTCTCTCCTCCCCCCTCCCATCTGCAGTGGTGAGACTGCCTGAGATGGAGAGGAAGTGGTGTGGGAGTAAAAGTTTTTGCAAAAAAAAAAAAAAAAAGTTAATGCAATAAAATAAAATACAGGATATTTCAAGTCTGGTAAAAAAAAATGTGCTAAAATGTGAAGTGTGTGTTCTGCTTCGTGTGTGTGCGCGCGTTTGGTTTTGTTCTTTATCTGTAAAAGTCACGTTACTGCTCAGATTTGAATCTGTTGAGACAATTACACCGGAGGTTTTTATCTATAATTATATATTTTAAAAAAAAAACAGGGCAGAAGAGGATATGGTGAAATTATGGTTGTTATTATTTACATGTATTTATTATTATTGTTATTATTATTATTATTTCAGATAACCCAGCTGAAAATTGACCATAATCCATTTGCCAAAGGATTTCGTGACACGGGGAATGGGAGACGAGAGAAGAGGTAAGAAAGACCCAGGAGAGAAAAAAAAAAACGACTTCTGATGTCTTGAGATTTATACATGCAGACAGACAGTGAGCTCGCTGGATTAAATCCGCTTCATGGCCTCCGCATTAACCCGCAGGGAGTCTGGATCTTCACAGTTTCTAATCAAACACCGTAATCAAAATAAGTCCTATAAGCGCTGGTGGTGGTGGTGGTGGTGCAACACAAACTGAACTGAAGCAGCGTGTTGCGTTTTCACTTGTTGATTGATCTTGCGTGTGTGTGCATATATATATATATATATATATATATATATATATATATATATATATATATATGACTGTGCTGGGATTAGGAAATTAGTGGTAATGTGATACTCCAAGATAAATACAGGCTAGATATATACGGGCCCGTCATAGTAAAAACTCTACAATGGGTTTTATTCTCACCTGCCGCGCGCTTAAGTGATTGAGACTTACAGTGTGGAGATTCATCATCTCAGGCCTCAATAAGCCTAAACACCATTCATCCTGTCGTAGATATTGTTTCTGACCTGAAAGTAAGTGACCAGCACCTATAATAACCTGAGTACTCCTGCACAGGAAACAGCTGGCTCTGCAATCCATGCGTTCATACGAGGAGCAGCAGAAAAAGGAGAACGGCGCTTCAGACGACTCCTCTGGAGAGCAGGCTTCCTTTAAGTGTTTCGGCCAGGCCTCGTCCCCTGCCGTGTCCACCGTGGGCCCCCCACACCTGAAAGGTAGGCTGACAGACCCCACAGTAAGTCACACAGGTCATCTGTAAAGCCGTAAATTTTCTAGATTTTTTTTACGAGGCATGCGTAATGTGTAGAATGAGAGTTAACTTAAACACGCTGTTAATATTCGCTGATCACGCATTCAGGCCATTTCACAGAGAGAAAAAAAACTGTCCATTGAGATGAAATAAAACAACACGGGAATAGGAATATGTTCACAAATAGATTGGATACTTTTCTACAAAACATTGTGCAATAAAATACATAAAAACTACAACCATGTATTATTTTGTAGTAGTTTCCAAATATTACTGGATGCAACGCACCAATGTGGGCTCATAAATAAGGGTCCTCCAGGTCTATTTCTTATTCCAAATGGGATTCAGTGGTAATATGGCTGATGGGAGTTATTATTTTCATGATTCACCAATGTGCAGAAAGCCAACTGATATTCTACTCCTCCTACTCGTGCAGATTTCTGCGACAGCGATGAGGACAGCGACGATGAAAGCAAAGATGGACACATCAAAGATGGTCCGGACTCCAGTAAGATTTCCACAACCACGGAGGACGGAAAGGACCACGAGGCGAGCCCAGCTAAGGGGCATCCCTTCAGTATCAGTGACTCTATCAGGGGCCGCGATAGCGGCCCAAGGACTGAGAAAAGCCAAGCAGACTCACGGCAGAGTCCCATCACCGTCATCTCCAGCACCACTCGTTCTGGAGAAGATCTCAAAAGCCCGAGTCTGGATCAGCCCAAAACGGACGAGTGCAGGTCAATAAGCAAAGACAGTTTCATGCCTTTGACTGTTCAGACTGACAGCGCGCACATAGGCCACAGCCACCTGCATAATTTTGGATTTCCAACAGGTCTAACAGGACAACAGTTTTTCAATCACTTAGGGAGTGCTCATCCGTTTCTCCTGCACCCCAGTCAGTTCAACATGGGAGGTGCGTTTTCAAACATGGCTGCGGGCATGGGCCCATTATTGGCAGCTGTGTCCACGGGAGGGGTGAGCACTATGGACACAACTAGCATGGCATCATCTCCGCAAAGCTTGACGGGAGCGCCAAGTCTGCCCTTTCATCTGCAGCAACATGTCTTGGCATCACAGGTAAAACCTGTTTTCTTGGGCTAGACCTATTCCCAGTTTTCTGTAAAGCACGTGTTGGGCTATAATAAAGTGGACTACATAAATATACATATATATAACATAGAGCCCTATATCTTAGATTGAATCCATTCAAAGCAGAAACACCCTAAATACTCTCCTCATCCCTCTTGAGTGTGTGTGTGTGTGTTTTAAACGTAAGTGTGAGGATGTGGGAGTGGGAGTGTGTAGATGTGTTTGGGTGTGTATGTTTTGCGTGCGTTTGTTTATTTTGCTTCAATGCCAAATAGGTTAATATTCAAGTTAGGCGACTATTGATTAGATGACGTGACTATTAAAGTCCAGGCTGTCTTGCCTGTCTTTTCTAGCTTGGCATCGTTGATAGTAATAATAGCGAAACTAACTTTTGTCAAGGGAAACAGATTTAGAGACAGAGAGCGCCTCGCGGCAGCTGGAGGTGTTAGGCAATCTTTTTTTTTTTCTTTTTTTTGATATGAGCTCATTAGTGTGTTTTAGAGCCACAATGACAAGTATTAAAATGCCTCATTGCCTCAAAAACGGACATAACATTATGTTTTAATAGACAACAAATTTGTGTTTTTTTTTTCCTTTTATTGTCAAAACAAATGTTACATCTACAAACTTCACTTGTTTGTTTGCAGCACAATATATTAGGATTTTTTATTTGCATAACAAATTCTTGGATAAGCATAAAAAGCTGTTTACATGCTGGGTGAAATTTGTGCAGAATAGTTTGTTATGTCAAGTTTGTTGGAGGAAGAAGAAAAAAAAAAACCTGCGTGAAAGGAAGCTTTCAATGGCACAACAGGCTTGAGTCTGTATGGCCTTTATCAGATCTGCACCCTGGACCAAGTTTTGTTGTCCATGATCAAAGTGTCAGACACTTCCATTTGGTTTGTAACGATGCGTTACTAACGTTATTATGTATGACAAAATTCTTCAGAGAGGACAATGAAAGTAAAGCACGAGAAAGCGCCCGCAGCACTTTAAGACATTTGTTCCACCAAGCATGAGTCTGTTAGAACAATTGATCCCCACGCGCAATCGCTCTATTTCCTCCTTTTCTTGTGTGTTTGACGGTGCACCGACGTGTCTGGAGTCTGTGGTGGTATTAGGTGCGTGTTACGCCATATTTAAGGCTCACGTCCAGTTTCTCTATTTCTCCACAGGGCCTCGCCATGTCTCCATTTGGCAGTTTGTTCCCTTATCCCTACACGTACATGGCGGCAGCGGCGGCAGCTTCATCCGCTGCTTCCTCGTCGGTGCACCGGCACCCTTTCCTGAACGCAGTGCGCCCCCGACTCAGGTACAGCCCCTACTCCCTCCCCATGACGGTACCGGACAGCACCCTGCTCACCACCGCCATGCCATCAATGACCGGCAGCGGCTCGGAGATGAAAGTGGACGGCATCGTCCCAGCCAGCCCAGTGTCTGCTGTCACCCTGGATTCTACATCGGAGGTGACCAGTCACTCGTCCACCATCTCCTCCGGCTCGGTTTCCATGTCCCCAAAAACTTGCACGGAGAAAGACGCCGCCAACGAGCTGCAGAGCATCCAGCGCCTGGTCAGTGGACTCGACTCAAACCAGGACAGGCCACGGAGCGGCTCCCCTTAGGAGTTTTATTTTTGTTTTATTTTTGTTTGTTTTTCTAAACACACCACCTGCTTCTCCTTCCGTTGTTGTCATGAAAAGTGAAAAGCGTTGACGTGGAGGACATTAACAGTAGGGAGATACTCTCATAGATTCATGCAGGTTTTAAAAAAAGAAAAGAGACAAAAGAAACACCCAACAACAACAAAAAAGACGAACTGTTGGACGTTTTAGTTCCTGAAATGCACTTTGGTTAATACACATCTGATATGTACATGTTTCTCTTTTCTCTCTCTCTCTCTGTTTTACCTTTTTTTTTTAATCCTGTCATTTGAATACCGTACAAGTATTGAAACTGAAAAGTTGGCATGGGTGTGACTTACAGATTTAGGAGAAGTTGCTGCTGTGTCCTGTCTCCTAACTTTATTGTACACGAGGAGAAATGTGTTTTAATATGCACTCTGAGTTGATTTGACTTATTTGAATTCACTACCGTTTAATCTACCTTTTTTCTTTAAAAAAAAAAAAAAAAAGAAAAAAAAAAGACTGCTGTATTTTGTTGTAAGCTTCACTATTAATTGATAAAGATTGGCCAAAATGTTGCATGCCCCCTCCCCCTTTAAAACACCCACCACCACCACCACTAAAACGAATGTTATTTTAACACTTAAAAAGTTCAACTTTAACTAAAAAAAAAAAAAAAAAGTAAGGAAATATTCTGTTTTTGAATATTATTAATACGTTTCATTTAATTAGCTTATTATTTAGAGGAAAAAAAATGTTTTCTTTACGCCATTATTTTTTAAATCAGAATAGGCCTATTTACATCTATGACTGGTGCTCCGGGACAAACACCAATGGCCCAAGCATGTGGAACATAAACCCAAATGTCCAACAGGCAAAGGGAAGCAGAAATTTAAACAAATACTAAAAAAAAAATTTTAAAAATAAAATAAAAAAATAAAAAAAACGAAAGGTAGTATTGATTATAGGTGTACATAGGGATATATAAAATATTTATGTAATTATTTCATATTGTTATTGCGTGTAAATACAACGGAGTAGTTTGTTTCTAGGGATCTGTTCTTAATTTATTGTCGATATACCTGTGTAAAGATAGTTTGTGGGCTATTATCCTTTTGTTGCCATCTACATTTATACCCCCCCTTCTTAAAATATGGACTTTATTCCTCCTAACCCCCCCTCCCTCCCCTCCAAATATCCACTGATAGTTATTCACACTCATGTGCCATTGTATTTTCACTTGTTGTCCCCGTGTGTGAAGTGCTACTGTTTAAAAACGAATGAAAAAGCGACAACGCACTGCACCAATGGCTTGAAAATAACATAAAAAAATATTTTTTTTTTTTTTTTTGTATGAGCAAAAGAGGTGTCGTTGAAGTGTGACTAAAGTGGACTATTTTTTCTGTTATTAAAATGCTTTTTTTTACGAACTTGGTCGTAAAAGTGCCGCATAATCGAAAATATGAAGGTTTTCTCTCTCTTTCTTTTTTTTTGTGTTTCTTAAGTTGTCAGTGGGTTATGTTGTATTGGAGTTAATGTCTAGTTTACAACATCATCATCGTGTTCTTGAAAGTTTCAATAAAATATTGAAATGCCATTTTTTTTTTAGTGTGTGTGTGTTTGATCCCATTACAGATGGGAGCTACAGCTTGACTCCAGAAATTGTCACCTTTACGATTTTAAATGAGCTGATTTAAGACTGGCATTGAACGACACAGCCGCGGGCTTACATCTTGTAAAAAAATAATTAAAAAAAAGGCATCTGAACTGAAACTGTAAGCCGCCAGATTACAGTTTCTGCTCGCCTGGAGCTGAGGTGAGAGAATTTTCTTTGTCCACCTTCAGGCCTGTACAACACTTCAGTAAACTCCTGTGGAGATATCCGCCTGGACTGTTTTCTGAGACTGAAACACCCCAGAGACCCTCAACACCCACAGATCATACCTGGGATTCCTACCTGAACATGCAACAGACCATACGTAATAACTGAGCGGGGTTTTTTTATGATCTCAAACAGGACACCTCTCACATAAGTTAAAGTTTAGTTGGAAGGTTTTTCTGTATTTTTAAGAGAGCGCGCACAGTGAGTCCAAATGAATGTAGCCTCAACAACAGTGACCTTATGAGACGACTCGGATCAACGTGACACCACTGATGGGCCTGTTCTTCCTACTGAATAAGTGCCGCTTGCCTGGAAAGTCTAAGTCATCTCTTCACTTCACTATCTCTATTGCACCGCCAGTCATGAGTTTATCAACACCATATCTTTATTTGTATATTGTCTGGTTAATGTGTAGCGAGCCTGGCGCTAGAGAATAGGTGTAAACATGACACAATCTGTCTCAATTGGTCCCTCTTATTGCTCACCTGGCGCCTTCGATGAGCATATCTTCCATTTTATTGCACGGAAGGCGACAATGCGTCTGTAATCGTACCGAGACACGACGCCCCCAAGCGGTTACAAGCGTCGGTTTATTAACCGCATAAGCAAAAACAAACCAAAGGCCAAATCCCTGCGTGAGAACTCACTGCGGGGGTCAGCGATAAAGATTGTCTGACCTGGTCACACAGCTACTGTAAATTATCTTCATGCGCTTTACCTCATAGCTAATAAAGGAGTGAGTCATGAAACTGATCCATAGTCCGTGAATTCAGCTTCAAAAGTTTTCCTGCAAGCGTTTTTAAATTAAACTCAGTGTGAGTCTACGCGTAACAGCCTGTTCCAAGAGGCTGAGACAAACATATTACTGAGATGAGACATGATCTAAAACATGAACATGTTATTTTAAAGACGAAGAAGAATAAAGTCTGCGCCATGACCAGGATGAAGCGTGCGTCAAATGTGTTTCTGTCCTAATATACAGTTTATAAATCATTAGAATATAAATCAAGACACAGCAGATGTGGAAAAATCAATATGTGATATTATCAATTCACCCGCGCACCTGCGCGGACTTTTGTGTTTATTGTGGCCTCATCATCATCATCATCATCATCGTCTTCCTGATATTTTCTTTGGATATTTGAGGCTTCACGGTTTTGACCATGTTCTCCAACACGTCAGCAGACGCGTCCATCTAAATAAAATATTGAATGTTTCAAATAACAAAGCCCGAATCCTGAATTTATGACAAATTTGGTGATGGTTGTCAAGTGTTTCCTGCACTTGGCCTGAACTGAAAGACAGAGAGAGAATTTAAAACGCCGGGTTGACCGGTCCAACAGGTTACTGTCGCTCATTTAATGATGTTTCGGGTGTGTAGCGCCATCTAGTGGCGGGAAAATCACCACCGAGCTGCCGTTTCTATTTCAAACTTTACTTTAAAAATTTTCCGTCGCGTAAAAATCGGATCATCTGAACTTCTCTGATCAGATTTATCAATAAATTAATGAATAAATTCTGATGTAAATATTTGTGTAAAATGACAGAAGCAGTGTCACATAAACACACTGAAACAGCACCAACTCCTTATTTTCTAAAGTTGTAACTTTGTTTTATAAACGTTAAGTTAAAATATGAAGTTTATAAAATAAATGTTACAGTTAAACAGAGATGAGCTTAGATGGAAACTCTATAAACTGACATTGTACTAATTATCTCTACCAGGTTGTCACTCAGTTTCAGTCCAGAGCAGATTGACAATCTGACAATCAATCAAGAGATATGATCCTGAACCAAACGATCCTTTACAAAAACAATCTCACTTGTAAAATACAAAAGCGAAGATCAGCTACAGTGAAGGTGAACATGGCGGGAAAGTAACATTAATATTGTAGAAGTTTTCTGCAACATCAAGTTACATTCCAAGACTGTGTTTCAACATGATTATTTGCAGAGTAGATCACAAATTAAACAGGGAAGACTAGGTGTGTCTGTTTATGTGTCTGTGTCTAAGAGATTGTGTGTGTGTCTCAATCTGTGTGTCAGTTAAACTTCTTTTTCTTTTAATTTAAGGATAACTGCCCTGATTTATCTTAAACTGACATAACCTGGGGACCAGTGTGTTGTAACTAGTGAAGGTTTGTTGTTGAGAAAAGAAAAATGATGACGATAGTTTTTATTTCCCAGTGACAGAGGTGTGTCGAGGCTTCATTATAAAAAGAGTATGAACAATCTGCTAACAATGTATTGTTCACAATTTAATACAGCCTGAACGGCACGTTAATGATATCACACACACACACAACAAAGGAGGGCGTCTGCTTTGATTTATACGTCTGTTTATTTGTTTGAGAACAAATTCCTTCTCTGTCAAACACACCCTCCAGACTACAGATGTGTGCACATGTTCACGGTTGTAAGCAAGATCTAAATATCAATGTAAACTTTTCATTTCTAAAAAAAAATTAATGAATAAAATAAATACATTTACAAACGGTCGATGATGTTTGAAATCAAGTCGTTTGTGTACAACATGTTGTCTGGTCAAGTTGCTCTAAATCTACAACAGTCTCATTGGATTAAAGTGTAACCAGCACAGAGAGCTCAGAGTGTGTGTGTGTGTGTGTGTGTGTGTTACAACTCACAAGCTTTAAATGGATTTGTAGCTGTTTGGGTTGTTTGTTTGAATGAACAGTTTGAGAAACACTTTTTCTGTCTCTATTATCAGTGAGCAACATCTCAGCAGCTCGTAGAAATCAAGCCACCTCTGTCTTTTCTAATAAGCTGTGAAAGAAGCTGGAAGAGGCCGTGAAACACTGATGTCACGCTGCCACAGATCTGACATGATACAAACCAGAGGAAGAAATAAACTGTAACACAGGTGGAGAGCGATCGTATTATTAGGAACAGCAGTTTATCTTTTATATTTCAATCTACTTTGTTTTTCTGACTTAAAATTAGTGGAAGTTAATTTACTCTGACGCAGCAGCTGCTCCTTTTATAAGGTAGCAGCGTCATCTAGTGTACAAAGAGCATCACTACACAAAAAAACAACTAAGGATTCGTTTCCGTTTAATGTCAAATTATTATGTTTGTGTCACTGATCAAGTGGAGCAACATATGAACTGGTTCTTGATTTAGTTTAATTACGATTTTTTACTTTAAAAGGTCAGAGAACAAAACTTCATCACTGACTCAAACGGTTCTGAAAAGAAAAAAGTTTAGATGAATCTCATTAATGTAATTTAATAGTTTTGTTTTTAACATTTTTACAAAACTCAAATTTTACTACTTCAACGTATGATTATTTGATCTATCTTCTAAAGTTTCAGTAAATCATTTAATGTAAATAATCTCATAATTATTTTCTCAGTGACTTTAAGAAGTCATTTAATTCATAAGTGATCTGATCCTGAATCTGTAAAATTAGACATCAGGTTTATGTTTTTAAAACACCCTTTTCCAAAACATGAAATGGCAAACAATGACATCTAATAGTGCAGAACGACAGATGAGACAGATGAGATATTCACTGTGTCGTTATGTAAGTTGTTGCCTGAAGGAGAGAGGGAACTGAGCCAGAATGAAATCAACATCAAACAAGAGGTGAGAACGAATCCAAAGATGTTTTTAGAAAGAAAGTCTGATTTCTGCCTTGGTGATTGTTGGTTTTAAAGGAAAAAGCCCAGGAGGAGAAAAAAACAGACGTTGTTGTTATGAAGAGGTGCAGCTCAAAATATCACGTTGGAGGGTAACGTTACATTGTTCTGAGGCGTTTGCAGTTCGCCGACTTGCCCACCTGTCAGTCTGTGAAACGTTCTCCGTTTCTCTCAGTGTCAGCTCTAATTCTCCTCACTCATAATGAGCTGCCCCGCAGCTGCCGATGTGTTACGGCTTGATCTGGGACATGATGGTACAGGAACCTGTTGTTGAATCACTCGACTGTATCATATTACGTCCAAAACGCAGCCGGTAACGTTTCTGTTGTTTCTGCTCAAAAAAAAAAAAAAAGATTTGTCGCGTATTATTTGGCTGATTCAAGTCAGGATATATATTCAGGCCTTTTGTCTCCCAATATATAATTAAGAATACACAACAGTCAAATAAACTTAATTAATTTCCACAACACGAACAATAACATTTCTAACCAACTAACTAACATACATTATAATTTCAAAAATGTTTTAATTTTGTAGTTTTTGACGTTGAAAATCTCTTTTAAATGTGTGACCGTTTGCTCCATCTCTTATTAAAAAGGATTTAGCAGATAAATTAGCCGTTGTTGTTAATTTCATTAAAACCTTTTCTACAATGTTAACCTGACATTTACAAACCATAGAAGAAGACGACAACCAGATGTTTAAAGAAAACCAGGCCACATGTGTGGTATGCCGTGTGAGGCATGTTGCATTGTTTGCACATGTAAACCCACTGCTACTACGTTGTCTTACACTAAATGGGATCTTTACATGTTTTTCACTCATTCAAGTTTCTTAAATAGCAGCTTGAGTCTGCCCACAGAATCCCTCCTTCTAAGACGAGACGTTTAATCTCAGCCATTAGCTGAAAGTTTAAATGAGCTGTGGGGAATAAGAGAAGACAGCATCTCTCCCCTTCACAGGACTAATAGCCTCCAACATCAGCGGCACGTCATACACAACCACTGGTTGGCAGATTAGAAGGAAGGCTCACCACAATCACAGACACACACACGAACCAGCAGACGAGGATTCAAAGTCACATGCGAGTGCCTCTGTTCAAAGTACACAGAGGAAATACAAAGTATAATGAATGCAACAACATTAATATGATGATCCTGTTATGGGTAACACAGCGATTCACTCACTCACACCAGCAGACCTTCTTTCTGCTGACTGTAGTCTGGTCTGTGACAGCAGCTTTAATCACGCTACGGTCGTTCTGTCACTGTAAACTGATGTCAGATCTACAGGATCACCACTTTCTGAAAGAGCTTTCTGGTTTCTTCACACACTCATCCGTCATCAGCAGAACAACGAAGGAAATCAGGGAAACGCACAATGATTACGAGCAGAAATCTCAAACATACGGGACAAACAGGTGGAGACCAACATGGTTTTCTACCAGACTAACACTACAGTAGGTTACAAGAGGCACACACACACACACTGGTTATGTGTAAGTACAAAACGCTGACAAAGGGGGAGCCAAACACAAACAACCGAACCACACAGGAATGATGGATCAAATCCTAAACAAGCACGAGCAGAAAGAAGCATCTGGTCAACAAACAGACAAAAACCGTCGTATTTTCACATGAAACGACTGCAGTACTTCATGGTCCCAACTACAAGTGGGTTAAGAGTGGAAACAGCAGCTGAATCATCAACTATTATCAATATTTTTAAAAAATGTATCACGTTTCCACTCGTATGTTAAAACGAGTCACTTAAATTCATCATGTGGATTCACTTTAACCAGATGTTTGTCAACAAATTTTACACGTCTACTTAACAGAGTGACAACATGTTCAGAGTTGTGTTCATGACTTGTTGTTTGATGAATATTAAAACCATGACATTGGCACAAGGTTCATGGGAGAAAGTTAGCTAATTTTTTTTTTTTTTTTTTTTTTTCCAAAGCAAACTTGTGCTTGTGTTTCAACTTTTTGTGTCACGGTAGAAAATCCTGGAAACGTAACTAGAACAATGTAAATATTAAATGTTTCTTTCTTTAATTTGTAAAAAATGTTACAAATGTTACAAATGTTCTGTTTAATTGTTTTGTAGAACAACTTTATGTTTCTAAACATAACAACTTGAGGTTTCACGTTTTCTGTTTTTAATCATATCAATTTCTCAATTTGGTTTTTGGTTTTTGGTTTTTTCTTTCAGTTTTCCTTTATTCATCTGTCTGATTGTGGAGTTTATCTGTTGTATAAATGCATGGTTGTGTCAGCTGACCCAGATGTCCTAAACCATCACATGCTCTGGATTATTCCTTCTATAATTTTCCAACGTGTGCACGTTCCTCACCTGTCCACTAGGTGTCCACTTTGTTCTGCAAAACCTAAATTTAATCCTTCATCAGCCCAGATCAGCTGCCTCCATCAGTGGTTTGTGCATCTGTGAACTCATGTTTGTGTGTTACCTTCATCAGAGTCATTGACATGTTGCTCTGTTAACACACGCCTGCCTGCACCTTTTAATCTAATGTTACAAACGTGACATCGGTTCAACATTTCTCTTAGAAAAGTAACTTAGAGTTACTTGCATTTGCATGAACATAATCTGCACAAACAAAACCAGAATCGCATTTACAAGATACGGTGAAATAAAACAGATACTAGTACAAGTTTAACCAAATATTTCTCTAATATATCTCGCTTCTCAGGGTTATCGTTATCAATAGGGTTTAATATTTTCCAACTCCAGAATATGCAGCAGAAATAAGTAAAGAAAAACATTTTTGCGTGTGTTTTGACATCAAGCGCCACTGGAACACGTCAGTTTTGAGGAGATTTTGTGATGCAAAACAGTTTTCCCTGCGCTCCGGTGTCAACATTGTGGAATGAACTGAAATATATGAGGAAACAACACAGGAAGTTTAGTTTTTGTGAGTTCCTCAGCATGTAATTTATATTTATCACCTACCTAAAGGCCAAAAACGTTATAGAACGCCACCTGTTCAATCTGAAACCCACACATGTCACAGTCACAGCTAAGGTACTGGTAAAATGATTTCCTGTTCAAGCTAGCGGATTTAATAACAACTAAGCCTCATGGCTGTGTCAGTAACTAACAGGCCACACCATATGTTGAATACCCCCGGGCAAACAACAACACGAAGAAAGGATTCAGGCCTTACCTGATCCCCAGATTTCCGCTGCCACTCCACTTATCCCCCTGCTGTGTTGCTCAGTCGACTGGGTGGTTGGAATTGGTCATCTTGAACAATTTTCCCCAACGCTACCAGTCCAACTGGCTTACCTAGACTATGTATGTAATCCAATTTTAGGAAACTGCTCATTTAATGCCTCGATTTATAACAGTGGAGGCAACAGAGCGATGCCATTTTAGTGGCAGTACACCCTGATGGACCTCTGGAAGCGCCTTGCCAGCTCTGGCGAGTTTGAAAACTGCTCTGTTCAGGCAGTGCACTCTTCACTTCACCCCTTTCATCATCTGGCCTCCTCTTTCCAACCACTTCACTAGTTCTACCACTATGAGCCACCTCATAACTGCTGCACATTTGGGGATTGCTTCATGCTCATTCTAGCATGGCATGGCACAACCATAAACTGCTTCATTAAAATAAGATCTTTCATTTCTCACTAAGTGCAGGCGTCACTGGAGTGAAGGCACCAGTCTAGCGTTACTTCCTGTTTCCTCCAGAAATCCAGGTATGATTCTCCAGGTTGTCGCCTGATTTCACAAAACTTCTGTAACACGACCATCAGCCGATTGTCTCGTGCTCCAGCTGCTCTCTTAACATTCCCCACTGAAACGCTCTGCGCCAACAGAGGCCATTTTCCTTTAGGTCATGTACTTTCCACTGAAAATTTCATCAAAAGGGTGGCAGTAAAATGTGCCCCTGTTTAATATCAGTTTGTGCAGCAGCCTCAACACCTCATTGATCAGTGTGGGCCAATTTTTCCCGTTTGGCTGTTTCCAGAGCTCAAACCTGATCCTCACTTTCTATTTTTCTTTGCTGTCGGTGTCTTCTCTTGTTCTCCTGCTTTTTCAAAAAACATCTTTTTAAAAATTGAGAGCTTCCGCCAATCATACTGCTACAGCCAATTTTACTATATTTCCTTCCAAGTTAACTTCCTCTTGGTCTGAAATTACCATTCATTCATATGATTTTTTTTTTAACTGTTCAAACTAAAAACAGCTCATTTTTCTCTGTTTCCAACATGAAATCTTCCAAATTAGAAGTCATTACAGTAACATTACACTCGCTCACTCGACAATAAAAATGACAACATGTTTAAAATTACACTCAAATCACCATCAGCAGATGTCAAACACACCGTACACACCACATCATCATCAGCCCCAACAGCTGTTAACCACAAAACTCACACACAACACATCTCAGATACATTTATCACAAAACAATACAGTGTATCTCTAGTTCTTTCGCGCGATTAACACAAGTATGCATCAATCGATATGTCTGCCAAGGGCACAGCAAACACAACACCTGTAATGGTTTTGTTGAAGTGATTCCTACAAGTAACCACAACAACAGCAGCAGAGCTACAATAATGAGACATAGATCTTTGTGTACTTTTTTTCTAGAAGCAAGCAAATAAAATTGCTCCTTTGAAGTGATTAATGTTTAATTTTGTGTTTCATGTTCCCATCGGCAATGACCTACACAGTCCTGACACTAATATATTTATTTGTACTAACACTGTTTTTTTTTGTTTTTTTCGACTTAATAGCAGCATCATTGTACAAAGTCTCTGCTTACAGGCTGATTTATATTGGCCTTCAAATCTGCTGTTGTTTATATTCTTCTGAAAAAGGGAAGAAGCGTCTGCAGCCATGTTAGCTGCTGTGTGAGGTTGTACAAGTCAGTCGTATTGATTGTCTGGGCGCCAGAGATATGTATACCAATTTGCATCCAATACATATTTTACAGGCTTATTGAGAACACTGGTCTGCTGGTGGCACAGGAAGAAAAAGTCAGAGGATGACGCTGCAGATATCTGACAAAATATCACAGCGATTCACCTGATACTTAAGATATTTCAGTCTGGATCAATGTGCTTAACCAACCAACAAACCATCCACTAAAAAATTATGAAAACTAGTTTTCAAATTAAAGTATGAAAACTTGTATTTAAGCAAAATACACAAAACAGATTTACCCTAAAAACTGCATTATGATTAACAACAACACTGTATTTAATATAAACTCCATCATCTTACCTGAAATGCTGCTTCATCTCTGTTACTTGTGCTGCAAAAACAAAGTGATATTTCTCAGTCAGTTACATTTTTTCCATGTTAAATACATGTTGCACATATATTGGACACATATGATATGAAAGATGAATTGATTCAGACTCAGCAGATGCTGTAGCAGTTACACAGCCCTGTTATACGTCCGTTTTGTAAATTATTTTGAGCCTCTTTGAGCCTCTAGCTGCAAAAGTCACAGGTTTACAAAGATGTAGCAGCTGTGTTTATATTCACTGAGTCGTCCATGTTCATTGAGCATGATATTGGCATTTTACAACCAATTACCTGCAGCATTTTTTTTTATTAGTGGAGTTGAAACTAGTTTCTGAGAAGAGTTTGATGAAATAAAGATCTTCTAGATAAATAAATGTTTGCTTTTTTTCAGCAGATTCATTCAAAAATCAAACATTTTTTTAAAAAAATCAGGTCTTCAAAAGGAGGGAAGGGCTCAAATTTCCTCCCGCAACAGGAAACACCACTTTAGAAAATAAAATAAAATGAATAACGTCATAGAAAGTATGTATCTGCTCAGAATTTAACATTTAACATTAAAATAAACTGAATAATCATTTCAAACTAGTTAAATTTGTATAGATTCACCACTTGGTGCATTAATGACATAAACACGTTCATATGAAAGTTAAATAAAGTCAGTTTGGTTTTGCAGGATCTGGGTTTGACAGTGAGTCAAACTAACTGATGTTAAAGTCCAAATGTAATCTTTTTTTACACTAATGAAGCCACAAACACTAAACAAACACTTAAATTCAAGATAAATGTCACAAAAACATTCGTGTGTGCATCTTACTGAGTTTAGTTTCTTCCCCAACACACCTGCTCATCAAGGGTTTGTTTGCTGCATTTGAATTCAAACTTCTTCTTCTTCTTCTTCTTTGAAGTTTTTGCAACAACTGGCGTCCTTGTTGCTGCATTACTGCCCCCTACTGGTCGTTCACTGGTAGTTAAAACACACACATACTGACCTTTCTCCCTCCTTTTCATTAAAGCAGTTTTTCTCGTCTTATTTTCTATTACTGTCGCTCTCACTTAGAATATTTTATTTCCCGTCTGCAACATAACATCTGATCATCTGTACATTTACCTTTTTTCTGTCATATCCACTCCACTTATTTACCATACACCATTTCTACTTTGAGTCAAAGATAAATTTATTCTTTTTCATGGTTAATTGTATTGTTTTTAACACAAACTTACACATTTATTTTCTTTCTTTCCATCCGGTCATGTTCATTGTCATTGTTCCTCTTAAATCTCTCATGAACAGAGATTAACTCTGTCGTTGTAGCAAAGTCGAGCTGGAATTCACATATGAAAGAAGAAACTACTTCCAACACTACCTGTGTCTTTACGTGTTAATGTTTATTCCAGATATGTTTGGTAAATTCATATTTATTTCGATTCAACACAACTCTCCATCCACTTCTGCCTCTTGTGTATTTAAAGAAGCACAACGACATGTATACTGTTTGTCAGGTTTTGCTCTGTTTAAGGATTAGTAGGACATGAATTTTATCCACACTTTGTTTCATCCCTTTTGTCAGTTTGAATGTAACTTCCCACGATTCTGAGCCAAATCCTTGAATATACCAGAGACACAAAATAAGGCAAAGGAAAAACCTAATTCATAATTTCTGGATTTGACAGAGTCATAATTTGTGCATTTGAACATGTCAGAGTTGAAGGTGCTTTGACCTCACTGAAGTGAGACGTGATGGCCCGCAGGCCCCCGGAGTCTGTGAATGTGGCCATGGTTGGAGCAGACCACACCACATGATTCCCAACCTCATTACCTCAGCTTTGTAGGTGGCTGAGTATCTGTTTCTGTGCTGGAGTCGATGTCAGTGTCTCTCTCTTTGAATACATATGTTTGTGATCTGGAGGCTCAAGATGTTTTTCCACGTCTGTCGTTGAACTGTAAATATCGTCAGAGGACGGCGTGTGTGTGTGTGTGTGTGTGTGTGTGTGAGACGATGAATGTGGAGAATAAACTCATTATGTTTGAGGCCACATGTTGGATCAGACTGTATTTACTGATACAACTGTCGCTAAATATTTAACAGCTGATTTTTTTATTTGTTTGTGTTTATTTTATAGTTATTTATTCAGACTCTGAGATTGTAACTTTCTCATCAACCAGTTTTCTTAGAGTCAGCAGAGAAAACAATCATTGCATTGATTTCAGGCGATTTTGTAAATCAGACAGTTTTTTTTTTTTTTAATATAACACATCTGCACCTACATACATAAAATAAAATATACACATAAATCATGTTGTTATGTTATTACCTCTTAAAACAACAACAACAAATGTTAGTGTATTAATCTGCAGCATCATCATACTCATCTCGTCAATATTATTATTATTTTTTCATGATAAAAGATAGAAAACCAGGCATCAATATTAAGTATCTTTCAAATATTTATTGCTCAACATTTTAACTTTGGTTGGTTGTTGTGAGCTACTGAAAAATATCACTAGAGGGCACCAGAGTACAGGACATGTGGTGTGAAACCAGCTCAAATGAGCTTCAGTGACATGACTGCCAAGTCAAGATGAACTAGATCCAGATGTAGATCTAAAAATCACTTTTTTTATCACTTAATTCTCCAGCATAATAAAATATGAAGAATTTGATCTTTTTTTTTTTTTTTTTGTCTTTTTAATTGATGTCTTTAGTCACTTCATTTTTCTGTAAATATTTCCATTTAAAAAATTCTGTCTCTGACCAAAGTCTACCTCATAGCTCCACAGTTCTACCAAGACCTTTTCCTTTTTCTTTTATTTTTTGAGGAGGGGGGCGAGCGTGGAGGTAGCCCAGGAAAACAGGGCGGTGGCGGCGGCAGTGGTGGAGGTGGAGGTAGAGGTGGTGGTGGTGGTGGTGGTGGTGGGGGTTTGATCAGGAAGTTGGAATGTGGGTCCCTGTGTGTGATGTGATTGTTAGCAGAAACGTGTCAGCCCCAAGCCCACCGCCGCCGCCGCCACCACCACCACCCCTGAGCCCACAGCCCTGCTCAGGTTGTAAAGTAGAGCTGCATGTGAATTTGTGTGTGTTTGTGTGTGTGTGTGTGTGTCTGCATATGCACGATATACAGTACCTCTTAGCCTTTTCATAGCCATGGACGCTCAGATACCTTATCACTGCCTCTTCTAGTGGAACAAGGGTAAACTCACTCACGAGGTCGAGGGACCGGGTGGAGGTGAAGGTGGGAGAGTGTAGCAACAGCCAAAAACTCTGGGTGGAGGGCAAACCACAGGCCCTTGTGTGGCCTTGGAAGGTGAAACCATACTGGATTAGGAGGGAGTTTATAACGCTCCATCTTTTATATAGAGAAAGTGAAAGACTGGAGCAGGATGGTGGTGACTGAGGGGGAGTGTGCACGCTACTCACCAACAAATGAGGCATCAATCGGTATACATCACTCTCCAGTCATCATAATGACCCAGCCTGCAGCTTTCTAATGTCTCTCTTCCTCGTTTCTTTTAAACTACTTTTTTTTCCGTCTTTAACTTTAATCCATGTAATACTGTCAGCTCCTATGAGTGGGGCTATAAACTAAATGCAAGATTTTATTTTGTGTTATATTGCCGGCTATTTGGATACATTTTAGATCAAGGGACTTGAACTTTAAAGGTTTGTAGTTTGTAGAAGAGAATTTAGCTGCTACTTCTCTATCAACTAATAACATTTGTCTGCTTATTTGACAGAGGAATGCTTGCAGAGTATACAAGCAGCTAAGTGCTAAGCATAAGAACCGTATCCACACTGGGATGAGTCATAATAATCCGTTGTTTATGTTTCAGAAATTAGTCATAAAATCCACTCCGTGTTTGTGCTATACCCATTAAATCTATGAAGCTCAAATGAAAACACACTGCAAGCGGGGAAAAAAAGTGCAACATATTAGGTTAACCTGAAGAAGGCATAAGTGGATGTAATGACATTAGATCCATACTTATTTTACCAAATTAGGGTATTACTCATTCATAATGCCACCTGGAAAAGATTTGGATTGAAAAAATGCAGTCTCTGCAGCTTTTGTTTTCCTTGTGTCCTTCTCCCCTCTTCTCTGGCTCCGGTTCAGTCCATGGTTATAGTCTCTCAGGCTCACACACTGCAAGAGGCTCCCTTTTCTCTCTGGCTTTGCTCCTGAGAGCCCAGCGTGGATGAGTTTTCAGCCACAAACCTCACAGCTGGTCTATGGTGCAAAGCATCTGGACAGGCTCCCGTCCCTGATCCAGGAGTCCTGGCTGGACTGGTGGTTAGCCACACCAGCGCTTTCACCTGCCTGTCTGCTGAAGTCTCACCAGACTTTTAGCAGCTCTAAACAAGCGGTAACATCAGACCACACACTCAATAGTCCTGGACAGCCAGGAGGTAGGGACCATGTTTTTAGCCCGTGTGTGTGTGTGTGTGTGTGTGTGTGTGTGTGTGTTTTGCATGTTGAACTTACACACAATCCCTGCATAAAACTCAAAAGATGACCACTACTATTATTTTCATTTTCTGTCCCTTTTTTTTTTTTTTTTTTCCACCTGATGCTTTAACATAACACACGACCCTAAATTTACACCTGGATAAATGGGATTTGTAGTTTTTTTGTTGTTTTCTTTTAAAGAGTTTCTTTTTAACTTTGCAACATGTTTGTGTTTGATCACCAGCGGTGTGTGTTTTTTTTTTTTTTTTCTTCTCTCCTTAAGATGTGAATTAATGGGTTTTAGTTGCTGTTTATATCCAGTGGTATGCTTTCATTGCTGCACATTTACAATCTATAGAAAGAGCAGCGGTCAGTGTGTTGAGATGCTGCTGCTCCTGTTTCTTCAGACTCCTGTGGTCAATGTATTGTTTGACCTCCGGGCTACATTTAGACTTTATGTTACAGAGTAAATACTAATTAGCTCGCGTGCTCAGACGACATGTTGAGATTTTATTTTATTTTATTTTTATGAACTTTATCATAAATATAAACTGTTTTATAAACAGTTAGAACTTGATTGAAGAATGTAGAGAAGTGAATCCACCTTCATTTTAATCACTTGTGTTGTTTTATTTTACATCTTCACTTTAATCATTTCTCCTTCTTTATCGCTAAATTGGTGATTAAAATGTAATTCATGTGTCTGTAAGTTTATTGTTACAATAATAATAATAATAATAATAATACTGCAGATTTGTTTTTTGTTTTAAAAATGTTCATATAATTGCAGGATTTTTCTTCCAACTGAATAAACACTTTAATAAGTAGTTTGTAAGTGAAATAGTGTGTGTTTATATCAAGTGTCACTTCTACACCTCTTTAATTTTCACTTATCTTAATCTTATTTATTACATTATTTGTCACATTATTTTGTGTATTTATCATCAACTTGACTTTTCTCACGTGAGTTTTGTCAAACTGAGCAAATGTGGTGAAACAATGTGTTTATAATTTAAATAAACTGTTACTTTTACTCGTTTTATCTCAGTGATGACAGAGACTCTCTGATAACTTCAAACATCAGATACAAAAACGTTCTTTATTTTTATTTTTATTTTTATTTTGTTATTTTCTCACCTGACGTCATATTCATCACGTGTTTTTTTTATTATTTAAGTTTGAATATTTCAGTTTATTGTTGACACATTAGAGCGGCTGAATGAACGATTTGTTCAGTTTGTTTTCATTCTTAATATTTTGAACTGCAACTTTAATAAACTATGCTGCCTTTCAAATTAAAATAATATTTTATCTCTAGATTTTATATATATATATATATATATATATATACACACACACACACACACACTGAGGAAATATTTGATGAATAAACGCTGTTTATTTGGTGTAAATGTTCGTTTATTTTCTTTGACAGAACTGGATTTTATTCGCATTATTTTTGCTTTTTTTGTATCATTTTGACTTTTATCTTGTTGCTCTTGTTCCTTCATCTCATGTTGGAGTCAAACTGCTGCACCTCAACATCCACCTCATGTGTTTGGGAGCTGTGCTTTTATTTTGAAATGACCCAAACATTGTGCTGACTCAGCTTCACTATTGAGCAGTTCATTAATAAAAATGACGTCATTTATTATTAATAGACGTTTGTCTCTTTTTCTTAAAAGACGTTTTATCGTCGTCGTTGTAGTTTTTATCGCCACAGTTGAATTAAAAACACAGACTCCAGGTTCAGCTCCTGCTGATGCACATCTGACGGACGTTGCACGTGTTTTTATTCAAAATTATTTGTGAACTTTAACTTGACTTTAAAATGACTTTTAACCTCCAACCTGTTGCATCATATTGACCCAAAGTTGTCAGAGGTTTTGAATCAGACACTTTGTCTATTTCAGACTTTTTATTATTATTATTATTATTTATTTCTCAGACTTCTGTTCATTCATTTCTTATTGTTTCGCAGTAAAAGCTTTAGACGTGACAAGTTATTTATTTCTATATGTCGCTTCTCTTTTCCTCTTTTTATTGAAATGCATTATTTTAATTTTTGCTCCAGCTGTTTTCATCAATATTTTATTTTTACTATTAGAACCATCAGGTTTGTCTCAACGCTATTAAACAAATAGTAGCTACAGTCGATAATAATACGTTGTCAAGGATCTTGGGGCAATTTTCAGGCTCATATTTAAGTCATATTTACTCTCTGAAAAAAGTATTAGTTCAATAAAGGGCCTTCTGTAGCCTCGTCCAAGGTCAGCGAAGCCTTGTGTTGATACAGTAACAGATACAGTCAAGCATGAGCCATAAGACGCCTTTCAGAGCTGCGTGCGTGTGTGTGTGCGTGTGTGTGCGTCTGTCTGGGTTTTTGCACCATACACAATAGTTTCTTTTAACTTCCTTTTACTTTTAGCTGTATTTTATTTTAATGAGAGGGTAACAGTTGAAGATACAACAGACTACATCTTGTCTTCAGGTCGTATGATGTCATGTTGCTCCCGTTTCCCACTGAAATCAAATCCTCTGCTGCGTGTTAAATCTGTTGGTCTCGTTGTAAACGTGGCTCCAAACGCTTCTAAACCTTTTGGGATCAAGGATTCCGGCGGTTTGTTGTGGTTCAGTCGTTTCAGGATCTGAAGTCCTGAAGTGAAACGTTTTTCCGTGTGTAGACCAGAACCTGTGTGGATCTTCAGGCCTGGAGACGAGTCTACATCCACCGCCTCAGGTCGAGACAAGAATTTATCCAATCACGATGTTCCTGAGTTTTATTTTTAATCTGAGCGCGTGATAGTACAAGGTTCAATAATAACAATTAGAGACAATCAGCATCAGCAAACGATCTGTTGATTTGTTGTTGTCAATTAAAACTGCAGCCAAAGACACAAGGTTGATTAATTAATTAATTTAAAATATATATCTTATAAACACACAGCAAACAACGTCATGTGCTGTTGCACATATTAAATGAACAACAGTTTTAATATTTGATTAACTTCATTCTACATTGTCAGGAGACTTCAACTTTAAAGAAGAAAAAGTTGCGCGTAATGGCGCGTGAAACGGCAAATATCAAATGGATTCTTTCTACCAGACTGGGATTATTCAGAGGATTAGAGCGGAAAAAATCAGAAGACCTGGGGTGGGGACCTGGAAGGAATTATTATTTGGGGTATAAACCAATGCTACCCCCCTCTACTCCCCCTCGATCTACGTCGTGGACTCGGCTTCCGCTTCGCACGGTTGGTCATTGATGCGCAGTGGAGGGTTGGAGAGGGAGCGCGCGAGAGAGGGGAGGGAGGGAGACGTAGAATTGACAAGGCAGAGAGTGGGGAGAGAGAGAGAGGAGGGAAGAAGGAGGTGACGGACCTGCTCCTCTGGGACTCGGCTGCAGCTTACTGCTCGGTGCTATCAGCGGAGTCGACTCACAAAACGGTCTTCAGCCGTAAAATAAGGCACCGAGGAGCGACTTGTGGTTGTCACCGAACTCCGAGAGGATCCCCACGGTCACTGCTCCGCTTGTGGGAAATCTGGACTAACTGTGAGAGGTTGTGGGGGCAAAAAAGGAAGGATTAATGGAGACTGTGTGCAGCTTCATCGAGCAAAACGCCTGGATTATCTGATTTGGGACGGGGGCAGTTGAACAGTCAAACTGGTGTTTCTCTGTTGTGCCATCGCCGTGTCCGACTCCAGCTCTGCAACGTTATATTTTTTCTGTTTTGTTTTGTTTTGTAGGTAAGCTGATCCTGCTCTGACCCTGGCTACGTGTTCTCATTGTTGTTACAAATCATAGCGGTTTGCATCGTAGTACGAGCAACTCTGCGTTTACACGGGAATCGCTGCTCTTTGTAGAAGTGACAGCGTGTGAGTGTAGTTTTGTTCTAAACATCAACTACACTACGATAACAATTAAACTCGTGTCTTTTTGTTAGTTGAGGAGGAAACAGCGTTTCCTAAAAAGCGAGGGCCCAGCGTCAATGTGCAGCCTTGTTCTCTCAGCAAATATATATATATATATATATATATATATATATATATATATATATATATATATATATATATATCATCACTGTTTCAATGTTGCTGATTCTTTATACATTTATTCATATTATCATTAATATTTATAACGATATTTTTTGAGTAAGATCCCAAAACTTCAACCTGTTAAAAAATAACTGAATGTAGCTTCAGTTTATTACTGTTACTCTGAAAATTTTCAACTTTAAATCAAGTTTATTTATGTGAATTTATCATGATTTCCTGTGTAAATCTATTTCCATTTTTAATGTTGGTAACTCTGAGCTGTGGTCACTACACTACACACTGTTCCCACCGAAAGTGTGCAAACTCTGAGGTCACGTAGTAACAAAGTTAACTTGTTCTTTCTCTTTCTGTGTGTAAATATATAAAAAGTTATTAAAATTAGTATGTGATAATGTTGATGAGGTCTATTCCCACACACACACACACACACTTTCTCTCTCAGACACACGCTGACATATGTGTTTGTGTCTTCCAGCTGGGGCGGTAGTTTTCGGGAGCTCCGGTCATGGCGGACCAAGAGGAGACTTTTGGACTTCAAAATTCTCCTGGTGGCACAGATTCAAGGGAAGTACAGAGCGATAATAAATCAGAGAAACAGAACGGCACCTCGAGCAAATCCCCATCATCACAGACCACGTACATCCAGCAGGTCAGTATCTGTCTGTAAGTGTGTGTATCTATGTGTGTGTGTGTGTGTGTGTGCGCGCGCGCGCGCGTGTGTGTGTAGGCCTCACTCTCACTCCAGGCTGCAAACCAGAGGTCACTCATTCACAGTAAATAGATGCTCCGCTGTTTGATTTAGACGTTAATTTATCCATAAAATAAAATATATATATATATATATATATATATATATATATATATATATTATATAAAAGTAAACAAGAAATAAATGAAAATGTATAATCACAATAATAATAGGATCAATTCTATCTTTATCTTTATGTAACTTTATTGATGCAATGTTTTTAATTTTATAGTAAAGATTTAAATAGAGTTTTATATAGAAACTGAATTGGAAAGTTGACAGTTTCTATTAAAAACCTTCTATTTTTAAAAGGTTTCTATAAATTTCAACCAGTATTTTATAACTTTATATTAGAATATATTTTTCTAACTTCTCTAACATCATCATACATGAAGTGCGAGTTATTATATATTGTATTTTATGAGTATTAACGCTGAGGAGCAGCAGGTTCCAGACTATTAACGTGTTTACATATAGAAAAGTAAATGATTTGCTGTTCAGACCTAAAGATGCAGCGTGTTTCTTTATATTAAAGATAAAAGTGTCACTTTAAACTCCAGTCATTCATAATTTCATCTTTAGTGGTCGAAGACGGATTTTTTTTTCTTTTCAGCAGGCAGCTCGACCAACTCAGAGGGCCTTGAAAGTATGTGACACTATAGTGCATCTGTGCGTAAAATTTGAAGTAGGCTCTTTTTGTTTTAAAAAAAAAAAAAAAAAAGCCACGAGCGTTATGGACACAAAAATGTTTTATTTTGAAGGGAATGGAGGGAATTAAAGTGTACCTGCACGAGAGGGAATTGTGGATGAAGTTTCATGAAGTGGGGACGGAGATGATCATCACTAAAGCCGGAAGGTAAGATGACCAACTTCTAAAAAGAAATATGTATGTTTTTTTTATTTTTATCACCGTGAATGGTTTATTGATTGCGTGTCTGCTTGGTGATAAACCTCCCCACGCTTTTGGAGTGTGTGGATTTGATCCACACCTTTCTGGTCATGGTGGACCGAGAGAAAACTGCTGGTGGTGGCACCGATTCAAGGGTGAATACAAAACGACCGTTCTGTAATTCCCTCGGGTCTTGGATTTTATCCAACTCTTTCTGGAGTTTGTGGAGAATGTAGACTGTGAAGGAGCCATGGAAAACACAGAGCATCTGGTGGACGCTTTAGCGCTCTGCAACACCACGACTGCATTTACATTTTTAGGCTGAGTGACCTTGCTGGGGAAATGTAATACCCACCGAGCTATCAGTGTAAAATACTACTGAGTATTGATCTGTTCTAATAAACATTTCATTCATTTTAGGAACATTTTCATGTGTTGTTATCTCTGTATCTGCAGCGCGTGTGTGTAGCTGACAGCGACACATGTACACTTGCATGTAAACGTGTTGCATGCAGGAAGCATCTGCACACAATTTCAATTTGCCCTCTGACTGCATCCAGTCAGTTGTGTACATGCGTGATGCCCGCGGGTGTCTCCTCTTGTCATAACGCCGCTGACTCATGTGTGTGAGTGTGAATGTGTATGAGTGTGTGTGTGTATTACAAATGATGAACATTTATAATTTACCACAGCTACATTTCATCTCATTTCGTTGTGCAGAAGGTAGCTGTTTTCTCACAGCTGCACAAAGTCTCCATTATATTCCCGTCAGTCATTTCGTTCGTGTTTTTGGTGTGAAATGATATTACGCAGCAGTCCTCCTCGTCTTCGGCCCTTCCCTCTGACTCGTGAGACCTCATAGCCTCACTCACACACACTCCCTGTGTGTGTGCGTGTGTGTCTGTGTGTGTATGTGTTGTATTATTTTTTCTGTCTTAAGACATGCAGTAGATTGATGCTTCCTACTCATTTCTTGCAAAAGTTTGTGGAAACTGGAAAAGTGGAAAAAAAAAGTCTTTTAAGGCGCAGGTCGCTCTGGACTGAAAATAGTTTTCACCTTTTTCAAATTAAATCTGAACAGTTATCATTGGATGTTTTGTTGTTATTTTTTTCAAGTCTAATTTGAATCATTAAAATTCTGAACTCACTGACTTCTTCTTATTAGATGCGCATGCGCTAAACGTTTTAAAACGTGAATTCCAACAACTAGACTAAAACGATATCTAGGTAATTGTAAAAATATATATTAAAAACTAGGTTAGTTTGTCTATTTTTTATTTTTATTTTGTATTTTATTGAGCCTGCATAGCACCATAAACCTTATTTTTTATTTTCTATCTTTACAGACGAATGTTTCCCAGTTTCAAAGTAAAAGTCACAGGACTAAACCCCAAAACTAAATATATTCTCCTGATGGATGTTGTTCCTGCGGATGATCATCGATACAAATTCGCCGACAATAAATGGTAAGAAGTACTTTAATATAATATATATATATATATATATATAAACTTTTCATTAATTTTACGCACAAGACATTTGTTTTTCTGATGCAGGAGAAATATGAAATATGTATATTTTAGTTTTTTTTATAGTTGCCAAGAAAAAGTAGTGAACAGCGAGAAACATTGCTGATGTTTTATTTTTATTTTGGAGTAAATGTTTGGTGACTTTGCGTTACAACGCGGCTTTGAAGAATCAACATTTATTTGGTGTCACGTCGATCGCTCTAACTTTGGTCAGAAATGTCTGGTTTGGGTCATTGACTTCCAATGAGGAGAAACTTTAAAGGGGATAATCACATGCCAGTAACGACCTGCGTGTCCAGAACTTGTTCTGGAACCAATTCTCCTTCTAACCAAACAGTTTGAATCTAGTTTTAAACCGTTTGAAAACAGTAAACTTTAATCTGACCACTGACACTGACCCAAAGACAACATCTTAAAGTAGTACATTTGACACACGAGGCACTTTTGATATTTTTAAAGTTCAAATGTAAAATATCTAAAGAGATCAACTTATGTGCGTAAATGTAGCAAAAACAATGGAGATTTTTGTATTTACTTCATTTCAATGTTGTTTTAGTTTCCTTTTTATAATTCTGATTTAAATATAAAATTATCTGTCCAATTTCAAAATAAAGTGTTGTAATAATAGGATAATAGGCCACATGTGATTAAAGAAGCTGTTTAATTAACATGTTGCGCCGCGGACACGGTCCAGCTCCTCCAGTGTGTTTGCGCCCGCGTCGTTGACACTTAACATCCTGGTGTCGGTCCAGGGTGTTACACTGTGACCGTGACTGTGACTGTGTGTCGTTGTGATCCAGGTCTGTGACCGGGAAAGCTGAGCCCGCCATGCCCGGGAGGCTCTACGTTCACCCGGACTCTCCCGCCACCGGAGCGCACTGGATGAGGCAGCTCGTCTCCTTCCAGAAGCTGAAACTCACCAACAACCACCTGGACCCGTTCGGACACGTAGGTGCCTAGGCTCATCATCTCTCTCTGTCTGTTAGACCACGTCTCAGTGTTTCTGTCAGTGGAATAACAACCTGGTGAAGCGTTGATTGAAGTTTTTTTCCGCATGGTTTGTTGCTCAGTGGCACTTCAGCACCGCTTCCTATAAACGTCTCTGTCTCACTGTTTATTCAGCAAAGACAAAACGTGATGTGTGACATATTACTGGTTTCTACAGTTGATCATTCAATAATAACATGATCGTTTCCTTCGTTTATTATAAACAAAGTGATATAAAGACTCAAACAGAGATGATTTTTATAAATATCCTCTCTCCTGTTACACAATGTGAACTTTATATAAACTTTATATCTCAAATATTTATATTAGCCAGAAAAGAATATAGAGGAACACTGCGCAACTCTTTATTATTATCATTATTATTATTATTATTATTATTAGAATTTAAAGTTATTTGTTCTTTTAAATAAATAAACGTGTAATCTGTAGAATTAGACATCATAGAACAGACATTCTTCACTGATCTCGTCAAGTTTCGCTTCGTGTTATTTAATTTCTCTTGTTTATGTTTTTGTTCTGCACATCAGCTCAGTTGATCCAAATACACAACTTTTTTTTTTTTTTTGTCTTTCAAACTTTCTTCATTTTTTTTCTTCTTCTTTTTTTCTGAAACCAGAGAGATTTAGTTTATAAAAGAAAACAAAAGGAGACGTAAAGTGTTGTTTAAAATGAAGTTTCTACTATTTTGTAAAAGAAAAAAATACAAAAAAACAACAAATAAATAGAATCAAATGATTTGATAGATTTAACTGTTTATCATCCAAAACACATTAATAATAAATTGTTTTCACATTTTCTCCCAGAAAAAAACACTCATAAAGTAATGATCTTAGTTGTTTTTTTTAAATATATATGTTGTATTTAATTCTAGACAATTCAAGACAAAATCTAAACATTTTTTAAAAAATCAAATAATGTCATCCTTCACACATAATTAAAAAAAAAAAATGAAACAGGATCAACTTTTTCCTCCAGAGTTATTTTTAAGCGAATAGATTAATTTTAAAATGTGAGTTTGTATTAATTATGCACTTATATGATGATTTTTTTAACATCGTGTATCTGAGTCTCTAATTTCTAACGTTTTATTATAAACTTTTCATCCTGTAAATATTGACTGATGAAGTGGAGCAACATGTTTGTTCCAACATCCTGGAGCCTCTGTGGTTCTTATTGTTGCTCTGGTTCACACACACACACACACACACACACACACACACACACACACACTGCATGTCTGCCTTCATAAGTACAGGGGAGCAGTTTAGCACTTTCTTTAGCAAAAGAGGAAAGAGGTAATTCAAAAAAACCCACCTCATCCTCCGACCTCCCTCCTTCACCACTGCAGGACTGCATGGGACTCATTTCCTAACTAACTTCAACTCCTCATTACTCTGGACTCAGTCTGGCCTCCAGGTTTTTGTGATTCCTGTGTTTTGCCTAAAACAGAAAACACAAACATCACTTACTTCATCACCGTGTTTTCAGTCTACAAATGAGCCTGCTGGTGGCAGGTTTTCATGAAAATATGTGTGTGTGTGTTGAGGCCTAATTAGATGTCTTGTTGCAGAAACACAATAGTCACACAATTAGATTTTTTCACTAATGGGCCCAGTTGTTAAAGGAAAAAAACAATTATGAGTTTGGCTGAAAGCACATCAATAGCAGCTCTGTGTTTAAGGACAGAGGTTAAATTATTAGGGAGGAAAAAACATAAGAAACTAAATAAAGTTGAGGTTATTAAGAGGGTTCGGCTTGTGTTTGTGGTTGATAAAGGTTAAACACGAATGAGTAAACGGTTGAAAATAGTTGTTTTTTATTTGAATATATATCTTGTTAAAATACAGCATTAAAACCTGCTCTTCTTTTAATGTTGTAGTATTTAAATATAATCATTATTGATATTATCTCGCCTATTTAACATGGATTTAAAGTTGTTTCAGCTGCAGATATTCTGACGTGTGTCAGTTCTTTTACTCTCATTTGTACTAGTGGCTCCACTTTGACACTGAATCTGAAATGTGATTGCTCTGGAGCTCAGCTGGAATGTGAGCAGTGTTGTAAATTTTGGGTTAAAGTGCATTTTTGATTGGTTGCAGTGGTTCCTGGCTGGCCCTCTTTTGTGCTCGGAGACAGCACCATGGGATTCATAAATGAAATGCTGGTGGCTGGCCAGAAATCTACTCCATCAGCTTGTTGGTCCAGCTGGTTGAAATAACTTGTAGATGATTTATAATTACTAGCAGTGAGACATGAGACTCAAAAAAAAAAAAAAAAAGAACTTATTGCTGATGTAGATTGGAACGGCTCGGTACAGGCCTGAAGCACAAACGTCTGGTAATTAGACGCCCGGCAGCAGACGAGCTCACAGCGCAGGATTGTTGTGAAGGAGTTAATAGGAAACAAGGGAAGCAAAGCCTCATGGGACATTAGACTTTTGTTTACATTGTTATTTCTGCAAAGTTTTTCTTTACGTTCCAGTGAATCATAGTTCAGCAGGTTTGAGCGAAAACACAAAATTCCTGCAAGAAACTAAAAAGAGAAAACGATGCATTTCATTTTCTTCTTGTAACTGACTTTAATTGATATTTTTGACATGAGCAGCGTAATGTGCGGCCCTGAGATGAATCTGCACAATATAACTTAACAGAGCGCTTGTTTTAATAGCAAGTTTTAATAGTATGTTTAATGTCATGTCGTGGTCTTAAGGCTGAGGTCAGTTTCTCCATACAGTTGATTTCATTGACAATTATAGTCTAGTTGAGGATTAATGTGGTCTGAACATGGTTTCATGGTGAAAAATTGTTTCATTTGACATTATAAATACGCACATTAATAAAAAGCTACAGCAGTCATGGAAAGTAACTATACAGAGTTACCAAACTACTTGACTTTACAAAGTTTTGTTATTTATACTTGAGTTTTTCTAGATTTTACATTATAGTTGACTGAATTATTGTACTTTTTAATGTAACACTACTTTTTTTGTTTGTTTAAATCTAATGTCTTAAAGCCAAATGATTTGATATTATTAATCTAAAGGATACGTGTGCATTTTTTAATTTTTCAACCACTACATTGATACTCTGGTCTCATTGTTATGGAGTTAAGTAAACACATTGGTGTTGTTTTCTTGAATTCCTAAAAATCATTTGTTTTGTCTCAGGTTTCATACCAAGCTGCAGTTTTTTTTCTGCTTTGATCTTCCTCTCAAGTCTGAGAATATTTCTGTGTTATTCATCCACAACCCCCCCCCTCCATCCACCTCCCCCCCTTCTTCACTTTGCTTCTGCACTCGTCTCCCTGTCTTCCCACACATGTTTCAGCCAAGAGGGTGGAGTGTGAGGATCGCACTGTTTATATTTGAATGGCAGTGTGCGATGAGCAATAGATGGTGGTGTACAAAGCCTAGTAATCCCGAGGCTCGGGGAAACTCTCTGATGTGGTGGAACTTGAAAGCAAAGGGCAGCGGCACGAGACCCAAAGTGATCCCTCACTATCATTAAATACTATCATCCAGAGGCTGGGTTGGAGGGGGGGGGCAGAGATACTGAGACCCAGGCAGGGCAGCGGCTGGGCCAGAGAGACGAGGCGTGTGCTGGAGCCCCAGTGGGTGGTCTACGGCTACACCCCACCCCCACACCACCCCGACTAACACACATACTGGACTTTGGGAACCCACAGTCACTGACCATGCTATTTTCCATGGTGAAATATACACTTAAAAATTTCCATGCAACGTCTAATACGTCTCGGTGGCTGACTTTTTTGGCCCCTCAGACCATGCAGAGTGGCAAATGATCTGTTTGTATTGATGAGCTTGTTGTTGTGGTTTGTCCCAATCTTTGATGTATCTCTGCAGACGTCAAATAAGCCAACAAAGAATGCACGCGTGGGAATTTTTTTTTTTTTTCTACACACATTGATTGTTTTTAAAACTCTCTCATAGAAAGTTAAAACAGAATAGAAGTGGTGTTTGATGGATGCCAGGGTGGGAGGGGGTCAGTTAATAATAACTTTCATTTGCATGGTGGCATAACTTTACAGGAACTGACACAATCCCCAGACTTAAATATGAAAATGAACTTAGATTTACCACATATTCAGCTGCAAGGACTTTTTTTGTTAAAACTATTCAACTCAGTTCCAACTATGCAGCCTGAAACCTCTTTCCTGCAAATACTTTCATTTATGGTACATTGTAAAATTTGCAAAGGCCAGTTTTCCATCTGCGAGTCACCCGTACTTCATCACTCTGCTTATCTAACCAAAGTGATATGCTTTAAAAGTACTGACTGATATTTTCTGCACAAGGTCAGACATTTCTATTAAATCATCTTACACCTCGAAGGTGGATTGCAGACAGTTGAAACACATTACCAAGTTTCTGACCATTAAAAATTTCTTCTGCATCATAAAATGGGATTAAGTTCAACTGGACATGACTACTGTGTCTTCTGGACAGGCCTGTGTCGTTCCTCTGCCTTTAAGAAAGGAACATTTTGGGGGATATGTCTGTATAATTATGCAAGATGCCCCCGCAGGTACTGGAGGTCAGGGAGATCCCTTGTCTCTTCTCATGCTGGCAGTGAAAGGCAGGTACAAAAACAACCTTCGAGATAAGAGATAAGAGTTGAATGCCTACGGGACAGAGAGGAGGAGGGGACAAATACGGAGGGAGGGAGGGTGAGAGAGAGAAATCTTTAAATATAAGTGGATCTAGTGAAAATAAAGACCATTAGATTTCCTCGAGGCCGATCACCACGACCCCCCTCGTTCCGTCAAAACAATTAGACTTAAGAGCCGCGGATGAAAGGGCCTCAAAAGAGAAGTTCAAGGCTCAAGTTCAGCTGTGTGGACCGCGTCTTAATGTCGCCAAGCCAGCCACTGGCAGCGGTCATCACTCAGCACAAACACAGGACGACACAGGACACGATCATGTCTCTTCATCTTCTCTTGTGTGACTGTTACTGTGGAAACATTTTTGCCTTAAATAATCTTTGTGCTCGAAGTTTTATTTCAGTCTTCAGGCTGAAATAGATCCAGTCAGATCTTTTTAGTCCTTTAAAAATGGGTCGAAAGGTTACGAGTAAGTAACTTCTACAAAAACAAAAATCCACATGCACATGGGCCAATTTTATTTGAAACCTTTATGAAACAATAAAACTTTCATTACATTTTGTAGCGCAATAAAAGCATTTTTACCTTTGGTCAAACATGTCATTTATTCAAAAAAAAAAAAAAAGAAAGAAAAAAGTTCAGTTTTTGACTGAAAAAGTTCAACTTCATTTGATTTATTGAGGTTCTGTGAGATTAATGGTTTAAATTACTGTGACTAAGAAGCTGCCAAAACCTTTTTCTTTATGTTTGGTTTCTTTTTGTTTTTAAAGCTTAAATTCATGAAAAACAATATAATAATAACAAACCTCACCTTTCTTCACTTTCTGGGATGTTTGTGGAACATGTCATCACCGAGCTCGTCTATTATTTTCATGTGTATTTCTATTTATTTTGATGCTTTTTTTGATTATTATAATGGAAAAGTACTGGAACTTAAGTCTCGGCCTATAGGTTTTGTTGTAGCGTGCAACATGTAGAAAATGAAAATGTGGTGAAGCAACAAGATCCAAAAAAAAAAAAAAAAAAAAACCTCTAAAGTAAGAAAACAACAAAAAATAGAGAGAGAGAGAGAAAACATGAGGCCAAAACAAGGACTTTAAGAGGAAATATACTTTTCTTTTTTAAATACACTTTTAAACTTATCCAGACAAGTGGCCTTTATTTTTTATTTCTTTTCCTTTTCCTTTTTCTTAAATCCAAGAATGTGCAACTATTTCTGTCACTGCTGCAAGTTTTATTTTTAGAAAGTGTGTGTGTGTGTGTGTGTGTGTGTGTGTGTGTGTGTGTGTGTGTTGGGCTCTGATAACATGCTATCAAGTATCTAACTTCCACGTTGTTGTTTCTGTTTCTTCTTTTTTTTCTCTTAGATCATCTTAAATTCGATGCATAAGTATCAACCGAGGATCCACATCGTAAAAGCGGATGAAAACAACGGGTTTGGTTCTAAAAACACCGCTTTCTGCACTCACGTGTTCCCGGAGACAGCGTTCATTGCGGTCACATCCTATCAGAACCATAAGGTAAGAAACTCTGATTTTAAAACACTTTAAAAAAAACTTTAAATGAAGCAAAACGCAGCAGAAGCACAAATAAACAACATCATATATATATATTACATATATACCTCAGATCACAGAATATTTAAAGTCTAATTCACTTTTCATATATAAAAAAAAAGAATCAAAAATAGCTGATGTGGCTCGTGCACGACTTCTCATTTTCTGTCGTAAACTGCACGCGCCGAGAGAAAGAAAAGAAAAGAAAAGAAAAGAAAAGAAAAGAAAAGAAAAGAAAAGAAAAGAAAAGAAAAGAAAAGAAAAGAAAAGAAAACCCTGGTCTCTGTGAGGTAAAAGCAGAAGTCTTGAAGTCTTGTCACTGTTCAGCTGAAAATCTCTGATATCACATTGAGTCATTGACAGACGAAGAAAAGCTGCAGATAAACGACGAGACGACGTCTGACCTCACGAGACTTTTTATCCTCCACGTTACTGAGCGCGAGACAAGTAGAGCGAGACAAGACGCAGATGAAATTAACAACAAATATCTATTATTAAATGTTTCGTTACAAAGCTATTTATTTTGCTACTTTCTAAACATTTTGTGCAAATTGATAATAATAATAATAATAATAATAATAAATAAATAAGCTTTAACTTAAATAAATGAATAAATCAAATTGTTTCACTTCAGTGCGTAAAAGCTGAAGTCTTTTTTATTATTATTATTGTTTCTCTGGGTTTTTTTTCCTTTTCTTCTCCTCACAACAATTTCTCCTTTAATGACACTGAATGAAAGTCAAATGTATCTGTGATTTCTCGAGGCCATTCAGTCTCTCAGTTGTTTATCACTTTAGTTGGACTTTGCGTGTTAAAGAACTTGGGAAACGAAACAAGAAATAAAAGTCAGTATTTATTCTGCCCAACATTTCTGGAGGGAAAAAAAAACATGTCAGGATTATATCTGTAAACAGCGTCTGTTTAACATCATTTAACCATTTAGGCCTATATGTTTTTAGTTTAGGGAGGAGGAGAAGGGGGGTTGGGAGAAAAAAGGGGGCGAAAGCTCATAATGTCCCCGCAGCCAATCCCAAGTCACTGCGCTTCTGGGAACAGGAAACACAAACGACCGACATTCTGTAGAAACCATTCATTATTTTCAAACATGTTACTGGGGGCTGAGATCGTAACCTCGGGCTAATTATTTTGGACTTTCCAGACCTGCAGAAAAACAAGCATTTGTGATTTCCAGGCCACAACTGTCTAATCAAACAGACTTAACATCTGCTGAAGTAATAGACTACGTGCTGCAGAAATGTGCCAAATTCACCTGTTAGACTCTGTTAATGAGAATGGTCAAAGTCTCTGGTTTCAAGTCTTTTAATTCAAAAATAATAATATATGTCCTTCAGTGTTTTTTTGTTAAACTAGAAAGATCAATGACTGAGCTGATATTATAGTTTATATTTAACAAATCTCATTTTAAGTTGAAAGTTAAATTAAACTCAGAGCATCTGGAAATATGTTTATATAGACCCTCAGTTATTTTGATGAGTTTGGTCTGGACACAGTCTATGAAGCTGTTAATGAACTTTGGCTTTTTGTGAATTTTTAACAGTATTTATATTCTCTCTGCTCTGATTATTTCCATCCCGTGAGCCCAGTCAGTCAGTCAGTAGGCGAACTCAAATGTGTTTTCAAAAATATATTATTCCTCCTTTTTTTTTCTTCTTTTTTTTATTTCTGTAAACAGCACCCAGGCTATCACTTTGGAATGGGTAATTATTTGTCTAGCTGTAGTTCTTTATGGAAACACTTACAGAGGGTAAAGAGAGGGCAACGGGGCTCTGAACTTTATTTCTTTTTTAAATTCCAAACTTTTTTTTTTTTTTTTTAAAAAAGGATAAAACAATATGTAATTGCTCTGCCAGGCTGTGTGTATTAACAAGAAGCAAAGTGTCACACGAGAGATTTTACAAGGTTTGGTAAAAATGTCAGCCAGCGTGCAGACAAACCTCCAGTCTTGTCTGAAAGTTGGAAGCAACAAAGAGCTGCCAACTAATTACCTGCCAGAAACCACTGTTCATCCCTGGATTGTGTTTAACCCCCGTTAACTGTTACACTTATAAAGGTGACTCTCCAAACAAATCCTGCTCGTTTGTCCTTTGACACTGAAAATATAAAACAAAACATATAACAGTCTTATAATAAATTGCATTATTTGCATGTGTCAGACATGCGCCAGCAATCTGCTGCAACCATCAAATGTAACATTATACATTATGCAATAAAAGTTAATCTTATTGAGACGTGTTTTTATTGAATTGTTTAGCTTGTAAGCATCTCAGGTTTCTGGAAATGTGATTATTATTGCAATCTCTTGGGGGAATAGAGTAAGCAGTCAGATGCATCCAAAAAATAAAAAAAAACCTTCAAAACTAAAGAAAAAAAACATGTTGTAATACTGTCATCATATAAGCTTCGAGCTCGTATTTACTGAAATGTTACATTTAAGTAGCTGCTATTTTTGGACAAAAAAAATATTGATGCAAGTGTGTGTTGATTTGTAGTTGAGCCAACAACTTTTTCTAAAAAAGAAAAAAATATTATGTAATGACATGGCACAAGAAGGCACAATAAATATTTTTTATTGCTCAGTTTACGGCGGGTTAGTAGAGTCAAGTGTGTTTTCTCTTTCAGATAACTCAACTGAAGATTGAAAACAACCCGTTTGCAAAAGGTTTTCGTGGAAGCGATGACATGGAGCTGCACCGGATGTCCAGGATGCAAAGGTATTTATAGAAAATGTTGTTTTGTTTTTTTTTAATCTGCCTTTTTGCATATCTATTAATAATGTATTTCTGTAATTGATTCTGGTCTCTATTAGGTGGAAATGCTGACACAAACTCCATGATGTCAAACGAGTAGATAAACCGCAATTAAGCAGGCATTACTGACATCCTGGTCACACTGTCACTTAACAAGCCCCAATTTAATCCTTCAATCACTCCAGTGTAAGCCAGTTATGAGTGTTATTTTCAGTGATGTAAGTGTAGTTGTTGATCTTCATCCAGTTTTCATGCCGAAGACTTTTATGGCTGATCTGGCAGAACCTCTGAAACACAACTGCAACATCTCTCTTCCATACAAACTCTTTCTACCAGGATGTTCCAACTACATATGTGTCTGCTGCAAGTGTGTGTGAGTGTGTGTGTGTGTGTGGATGCATGTGTGCTAAACTGGTGGTATCGCTTGGTCCGGCAGCCAAGGCACTACACGACCACATTGCTCTCTCTCTCTCTCTCTCTCTGTTATTCAGTCCAGATGAGGGATGGAGTCCATACTGTGTGGAAAACACTTTTTCAAAGGACAAAATCTGGTTTTGAAACTTGCAGCCCACCCACCCTCCCCCCTCCCGCTGGGGGGCAGCCAAAACAGACGTGTGTATTCAAATGTAGAATTGCTAAATCACACAGAACTAAAAAAAAAAAATTAATTAATTAAAAATAAGCTGCTTGGCATTTCCACAAGGTGCTAAAATTCTGCTTCCTTCCTTTGAGCTTCATTCTGTGCCACAGAATAAAGGTCTTTGCTATTAAGTGAATCAGATTGATGCTGTGATTTATGCCACAGAGGAAAATCCCTGGACAGCGGTTACACTGCTGCATATTCAAAAAAAAAAAAAAAAAATGACACACTTGATTGTATCAGACACACATTAAGTTACTTTAAGTAGGTGCACGCCACAAGATAATACGACGTTTTAAGTAGTGAAATGCATTTCACCTATCAAAATTTGCAAATATATAGAGTTTGGTAAGAGTCCAAACCACACCATCAATCTTACATGCCATTGTCCGATCCTGCCAAGCACCAGTAAGCTATGCACGTCTGCTCTTGGTTACAATTTTGAAGGGAGAGCTTATTGCAAAACCAGGTCACTGTTTCAGCTGAAACCATCCCTGAAATCAAAGAGCCAAAAGTAGCAAAATGATGTATTGACGGATCCTGTGGATTAATAGGAGTGAAATACACGCACTAGAGAGGGTTTCCCCCAGAGGAGCATCTCTCTGTGTGTCCTGCGTCTGTCTCAGGCTTTGAGAGCAAATTTTTAGGATTTTAGAACTGTAAACGCTCTTATTGTTGTGTTAAACCAATGCGCTACAGTGTGAATATATAATAATATTTCATACCAGTAGCAACTCTAACTGTATGTATGTGTCTTTGTACGTAGTACCAAGGAGTATCCAGTGGTTCCTCGTAGCACCGTGCGACAGAGAGTTGGCTCCAGCCAGAGTCCGTTCAGCGGAGGAGAGGTCCAGGGAATGGGCACCCCGAGCACCCTGAGCTCCCAGTACTCCCAGTGTGAGAACGGGGTCACGAGCACCTCACAGGACATGTTGCCTCAGTCAGGCTCCTACCCGCTGCCACATGAGCACAGCCAGGAGTATCACTGCATCAAGAGGAAAGGTATAAGGAAAAATTCACATGTAGTTCTTGGCCTGTTTGTTTAATGCTGCCTACTTGTACTGTGCTTGTTTTACATCAAGTCACATACAAAAAGAACAGTAATAAACCAGAAAACACAATGCAACATAAGCAGAATATATTCAAACGATCAATATTTATAGGAAAATCACCTAAATGTACAGGTTATAACACATTTAGTTGATCTGATTTTTTCACTTTACATTACTGAAAGGTAAGTTGAGTAACACTGTTCTTTAACTCTTCTACCTGCAGTGGACGACGACTGTCACTCAAGTGAGCACAGCTATAAGAAAGCCTACTTGGAGAGCTCGTCCAGTGAGGAGGATCATTACTACCGTCCCGTCGGTTACGCCCAGAGCCTCGGCTTGGCCGGTGGGCCTTACCGCAGTGAATCCAGCCAGCGGCAGGCCTGTATGTATGCTAGCGCGTCACAGGGAGCCGAGCCTGTTCCCAGTTTGGAGGATATCAGCTGCAACACTTGGGCCAGCGTCTCACCATACGGGAGTTGCTCGGTCACCACCATGCAGCCAATGGAGCGGTTGCCCTACCAGCACTTCTCCGCTCACTTCACCTCAGGGTCTCTGGTGTCCAGACTTGGCGGAGTTGGGGGCCACGCCTCACCGCAGCTGGGTGACGGCCACCACGCAGCCATGTACCAGAGCTCCATGACCCACCAGACTCTGGGCCGCCAGTGCAGTCCTGGGGCTGGGATCCAGTCGCCAACAGCCAGTCTACAGGGAAATGAGTACCTCTATACACACGGCATCCCACGTACATTATCGCCACACCAGTACCACACTGTACATAGTGTCAGCATCATGCCAGAGTGGAACGAGAACAGTTAAAAGAGCTTTTTTTCTATCATCAACAGATGAAAAAAAAAAAAAAAAAAAAAGAAAAACAAAAAAAAGGACCAAATTAAGGCAGGGTTTAGATGAACTTATTTATATATTCAGAGATGCTGTTCATCTTAATAAGAGCAGTGTTGGGTCACTGATGGACTCAAAACAAAGCATCTTATCACTTAACTTGTTGTGATAGCATCTGCACTTATAAGAAAAATGACATAAACATGAACAAAGAGGAGCCGACCCAGAACTACTCACACAGACTCTTCAAGTGCAGAAAAACACTAGACACTGATCAGAAGAAGAAAAATGTCTGATGCTTTGTCACCAGTCCTCTGGTTGATTGTGTCTTTGTGCAGTGGTGTTTTTTTTTTTTTTTTTTTTGGATGTCAGTGTTTCAGAGACAAGGGAAAATGCTCTCAAAGTTTTTTTAAAGTACAAATCTCTTCTTTTGTACTCGTGTCCCTGAATTCATGTAAAGAAAAAAAAAACAAAAGAAAAAGAAAAAAAAAAAAGGATGTTGTCTTCTGTCACGTTAGCCTGACTTCTCATTTTCTTTCATGTTTTTTTGTAGTTAACAACTTACTTTGTAGAAAAGTTGCTATAAGTTTTTTTTAAAATGAATAAGCAAATGAGAGCTTTTGTTGTGGCTCTTGGGTGAATTTGCTCGCTCTTCAAAATCTGTTAAAATGGTTATTTGGTTTCCTGCTACTGGGTACATTTACATGCATGTTAAAAAAAATAAAGTAAAATAAAAAGTTTTAATGTTAATGTCATGAAACAGAAACACGTTAGGGTTCACAAGCAGGACAGCACTTCAGTTAAATAATTTATTCATGCAGACGCCTTTAACATGCAACACTTTTACTAGTAGATATATAAGATAATGAAGTGCAACACTGTGGGCATTTCCATTAACATGACATTAAAGAGTACAGTAAAATGAATTTTTAACCTCAGCCTTATTTTTCTCCACTTACTGTCATCATGATCCAACATTAATAGTGATCAACTTATATACAGGGATCACTTCATTCCACTGTAGTTCAGTCAAACCACAGTAACAAAGTCAATTCACCTACATCCAACTTTCCATTATATTCACTATAATATAATAAAAACCCATTTACAGAATTGATCGCTAACACTGTAGTTTTATTACAGATTATTGTTGGATTTGGGCCTTTAAAAAGTTACAGCTCTGTCTCATTTCACATACTTCCATGAGCACAAATCATTCACTGTGTTCGCCACCTATTTAGTTTGGCTACCGAGTTAGTATTGACACTAACAAACCAAAGGCTCCTATAGTGGTACTTCAGCCACCATTTTCACAAACTTAAAAACAGGTTAGTGGAGTATAAGACCACTGAGAACGAGACGTGTCCAGCTTTATACATTTTTTTTTCATTATTGAGTAGATAATACATCATCTTGGTGCTCATATTGGTGTAATTGTCAACATTAGTGATGTAAGTAGTAAAATGAGACACAGTGAGAGTCTTGCTCATCAGTGAAGCAGGAATTATGAGAAGAAAACTAAATAAATGCTCTATATCTTCATTTGTACGAATAACAAATCAGATTAGTGATGAATGTATGAATTAATCAAACCTCATCTCTTGTCATCTCTTGGCTATAAACCCAATACTAAATGAATGTAAATGTTTCTCTGTGTTTGCTGGATGTATAAATAGGAAATGAGTTGTAACACATTACAACTTTATAAGGTGATAATACGTCAGGCTGTGGGTTTGTCACCTTGTTGTGGGGTTCCTCTGCACCCAAGTGGCTAAAATAACATAAATAGGGCTTTAAATGTCATAATTATTCAATCACTGCTATATAATGATTAGCAGTCAGACAATGTGACGATGACATTATGGTGGAAGGACATCGTGTGTTGATCACTGTGTGAGTTTCAGTGGTTAATATGGAGAACAGCTCTATGGTACATGACATTAATGAGGATAATAACATCTGGATTTAAAACTGGATTTTAAAACAAATGGGTCATTGCAAATCACACCATTTGGGTAATTGGTTTATTTACAGGTCGGTTTTGATGTTGCTGTAATCGGATGTCTGCCGTCAATAAAGAAATCGTGGAAAGATAAATGAAATCTGACATTTCATACTAATGCCCTTGTTCCTGCTCACTAATCCTTAATTAATCATATAAGAGAAGAAAACAAACAGGAAACTGGACAAAAGTGGAATTATTCCTGTTGGTATTAAAATAAAATGTCATGTCTTCAAACAAATTGTTATGTCGCAAACAAAAGAAACATGTGGTTTTAACTCAAAATGTAAAACACTCCCATGTCCTCTGTGTTGCTCTGGTTCATCCACATCTTATTTTCATGTGTAGAAATTAACTACAGAGTTGCAGTATTACACTGTCATTTCAGATAAACCACACTATAAATATTTCCTCCCCCTCTTTCTGACATAACAACCCTGCATTTTTTTTATTTTCTATTTTTTATTTTTTGTTTGTTTTTGAAGAAGATTAATTGCTCTGGTCTAAGATCTGGTTGTGTGTTTCATGCAGACACATGTTGTACCCAGTGGATGTGTGTGTGCTTTTATAATTTTCAAACATTAATCATCAAAATGGCACTTCTCTGACGACCAAACTAGCGGATTAAATTGGGAAAGAAATAAAAAAAAAACACAAAATTTACCCGAAAGCAAAAGTAAATTTCACAATTCAAGTAAGTGTATGTTAGATTTATGTTTTACATGTGGATAAAGGGTCATTTCTAAGTGCTTGTAGTCAATAGAAAGTTATTTGTCAATAGTATTTATTTTTCAACTATGTAAATCAACCTGCTTCTGCATTAATCAAAGATAGGAGGTCTGATTTTTTTTTCTTTTTTATTTTATAGCCTGTTTTTTTAATGATTGTTTACAGGATTTTCCAATCATACTTATATAGAAAACAGGAGAATACTAAGACAGTCTGTCAAAAAGTATCAAAATAAGATTGAAACTCGTGAATAACTTTGTAAATAAAACATGTACATAACAGAATACCGGCAATAAATCTAAAAACATGAAACGTTGGTCTTTGTCTGTTCTTGTTGAATGTTGTTTTCTTCTCTATTCTATTGTTATTTACATTATGTTTATCTTAGATAGTGTGTGGTGACTTCACATCGCTTTCAGTAAGTCTCCACCCACCGTTAACCTTTAAAACGAACAGTTTGTATCTGTAAACTAAACATTTTTTTTTTCTGTGACAGACACGAGATAAAAGCAGCTACATGCTGTTGTTGGAAGCAAGTAATTACTAGTATCCTTAATCCACCGGATTAAGAGTCTATAGACCCTGTACTGCATGAGAGCAGCTACCCCTGATAAACTGGTGTGTGTGTGTGTGTGTGTGTGTGTGTGTGTGTGTGTGTGTTAGTCACAGGATTCATTTGTGGACAAAATACAGACTAAAGATCAGTTTATTGACGACTGATTGTCAAACTGGAGACAAAGCAGGTTTTTGTCTCCCAGACGTGATCTATGATAACATATGTTTTATTGTGTTAAATCCAGAATGAAAATGAAGACTGTTGGATGGATGGATGGATGGATGGATGGATGGATGGATAGATAGATAGATAGATATAGATAGATAGATAGATAGATAGATAGATAGATAGATAGATAGATAGATAGATAGATAGATAGATAGATAGATAGATAGATAGATAGATAGATAGATAGATAGATTGATAGATAGCATCCTTAATCAGCATCTTTTGTTTCTCACCGCCGTCATTATTTCACTGAGTAACTATCACCTGAATGAGCACCTCACTTGGATTTATCCTCAACATTACTGCTTGTAGAAGCTTTGAATGAAGAATCATTTCACGTGATTATTGTTTTACTTCCATCAACAGTGCGACAGCGAGCCAACTTGCACAATACGAGGGGTCTGAAACCAAAGCGGCTCAAAGGAATTTGGTCACTATTACTTTTTATTATTTACACATGTGCTTTTCCAATTGTGTCGCTGTCAAAATGTCTTATATAATATAAAAGAAGCCTATTGTGTAACAATTAGGGAATGTTGACATTCACCCTTTTACCCATTATAGAAATCTGAAATTCCTAATTCCAAATTCTCTTGAAAGTCTAGTGAAAGACTATGACAAATACTACACTGTCAGTTTCTCTTCCATTCGTCTGTCTCTGTCTCTACCCATCCTCCTGCTTCATCGTCTCATTTACTCCCCATGATCCTTTCCCCAATCCCTCCAGCTACCCCTCCGCTCTCTCTACCACCCCATGTCCAAACACACTGACCTGGACTCCCCAGTCTGCTTTGATGTGAGCGATGTGACCCCTGCGCTCCAGCTGCCCCTACGCCGCCCGTCTTATCCTCTCCGAGAGCCGGCACAGCCCACAGAGAGGGCCAGTCATTAACCCCGTACAACCCGGGCCTCCCATCCACTGCTTAAACACATGATGTATCACAACACCCACCCCCATGGACCCCCCCCACTCAGATTCACCCAAACATGCATGTGTGGGCGAGGACCGATGATGCAATAGGCTCTTTAAACATTTAAAGAACAGGTCAGTTTTTCAAAGGGAGGAGCTGAAACCTTTGGCCACTGCTTCAGTTATCATGGTCAGTGGTTGAAAGTCTGGTGATATGTCAGAAGGAAAATAAATGAATGTCTAATGAATGGAAAGTCTGGATGATGGATATAACTTCACACTGGTACACTGCTGGTTTATTTGGATTATGAGCGTATATCTTTGCCATACTTGGACTGATAGAGGAATAGATAGATAGATTTTTCTATTAACTGATTGAATATGATTAATTATAGGAAAAATGTGGATCTGAAGAGAAGTGTGCTGCGTCTTGTTGACACACAAATGAGTATAAGAACAATAAATGTCACTAAAACCCTTTAACTACATAAAAAAAAAATCTTTCAGGAATCTTAGATTGTTTTGTTTCTTCAACAGAAAGAAAATTAAAACAAGTCATCTCAGAGTAATGATGAGTCATGGCCTCAGTCAACCTTAAATCTGAAACCTAAACAAATCATAGTCTGGGTGCCCCACATGACAAAGGAGAAGAGTGCAAGAACAAGAGCATTCCTAAGGGGGAGAAAAACGAGGGAGGGGATTACTTTATTAAGATGTACTGAAACACAGATCACCACAGATGGATGAGCGCCTCGCACAAAGAGGGTTTTCAGAGAGTCAAATCCATCTCATGCAGGAGTCACAAGCATCTGTTTGAAAAGTCAAACTGTTGCAACTTTAGGTCTTACATTAGGAAACTGGGAGTCCCCTTTAGAAAATCTTTAGACAACAGGGCTAAGACAACAATGTTACAGGGCTCTGTCTAAACTTATAAAGACAAGGAGGGGAGGGGATTGTGATTCTTTGTGCAAGAAAGTAAAAAAAAAGAAAAGAAAAAAAAAAGGCGCCAAGTTTGGCATCAATCCACAGTGCATCTGGGCAGTCCTCATAAGGAGGTAAATGCTAATATTACTCTAGCTGGAAACTAAAATAAAGTCTCCCAGACATTGACACATTCCCAGGGCAGATGTTTGATGCTTGGCCTGAGGTTTGTAGTGAGATGGTTGTGGAGGTCAGTCTGGAATTAGGAGAGCCTTCCATCAGATAACACATTTTCTGGTTCATGTAAAGACATCCACCATATCAACGGAGACATGCATCACCATGATGTGAAATCTGCATCTGTGCTCAGCGGCCGGTTTCTGCCTTCACAGCCAGCGTGGGACAGCAGCGCTGAAATGGGAGCACGGACCCTTCAATCTCCCACCATTCAGTCTTTCAGCACCATTCCTGGCCAGAGTCTTTGGAGGAGAGTAGGAGGAGAAGGGGGGAGGCAGGTAGTGTCCTCTGGGGGAAGCAGACAGGGATGGTGCAGTGTTGATAGGGTGAGAACCAGAGGGTGTATCAGAGTTAGAGAGCAGTGTAAAAGCTGTTAAGCTGTGTCCGTACAGTAGCAGAATAACTTTAATAAAATCCAGAATAACTGGAACTGCCGGCAGTCTGGTTTTTTCACATATGTGTATTTGTGATGTAACAAGTTCAAGTTGTCATCTCAGCTGCAGTTTCTGAGTAAAATTAAAATCACTGGTCAGTCCAGTTACAGCTGCAGCTGCTGTTGAGATTGACAGTGTTTACTTGCTTAACACTGTGCTGCAAACTTTGCAGTTAGACTTTTAATTAAAACATTTTGTTAAATAAGCTTCTTTGAGTTTGGTTCAAACCAAAGTGGTTTAAAATTAAACCCTGATCAATATCAGACTCGTTGCAATTTACTACATGTATATTTCTATCTTTAGAGTACATTTATTTCCTATAGAAAATCAAAATCTCCATCTTTATGCTGATGATGCCACATTGTATTCATCACTATGAAATGAACCATCAACAGAGATCGCGAGAAATCACTGTGGCTAGTAGCAGCCAACTAATCATAGCCTTGTATATACCAGGTCATTGAGCACTACAATGATTCAAAACCGTCGTCCGTAGAAAGATAATGTTTCTAGACGTTCACCACGTTCACTGCTCTCAGCAAAACACTCACAACTTCACAGAACAAACGTGTCATAAACAGGAGTTAAAATGAACTGTAACATCCTGACATCAATAAATAAATCATCTGATTCCTCAGATCAAAGATTCAATAACGTTGATGTGAAGTGAACTGGTGTTGTTTCATACATATTAGTTATAGTGATATAACAGCAGCATAGCTCCAGTTCTCTGGATGTTATTGTTCCTCCTGTTAATCAAACTTTAATCTCTGGTCACATGATGTAAATGTAACATTAGAGCAGATGTTGACGAGTTTTACTGTTTTTACTAAATGTTGTTTCAGACAAACACTGTTGTTGTTGTATCACTCCACAGTTAGCGTCTGCAGTGACTAACTTGTTACATTAATGAAGGTTTGACACTTTTTAAGTCGTTTTTCTTTCAAATTGGAGAACGATACAAGTTTAATCATTTGTTTATGTCAGTTGATAACGCAGCAGCTCCTCTCTCTTTACGTGTTGCTAATTCCCATAATCCTTCACGTTAATCAGGGTGTTACCTCAGTGTTCAGGTCACATTGCCAGGCCGTATAGGTCGCAATCTGGTTGTGATGACTGTCTCACTTCTCTTATCAATATAACTGTTGTTCTTTGCAACAAAAAGACATTTTACGAAAGCGTTTAATTTAATATAATACCACTAAATTAATTACAGAAGATTACTCACCACTGAAGGTGATATGAAAGGTACAGCCGATGTTTCTAAAGTTTATGGAGCTATACTGCTAAACTAATCGACAAAATGAAGTGGAAAATAATAAAGTTAGGAGCATCGATTCCTTTAAAATGAAGCCACTGAGCATTGTTCTTATTGATTAAGATTAATTAACTAACTAATACATGACAGAGTTGTAAGACCAACACGTCACGAAACAAATTAATGTGAAGACGGAGGAAAGAGAAGCGAAGGGACAGAGGCTAAAATCCACTTTCATCTGACAAGAAACAGATCACGGTGCTGGTGAGAAAAATTGTTTTTATCATGTAAAATAATACGGAGAAAAACACCGAGTGATTCTGGGCCAAATCGATTTACAATAACTGATGAGAAGTCTCCCCATGACAGGTAAATTACGACTTCTTATCCCAAAAGCCAGTTCAGTTGAGTGAAATATTGTGCCATACCAACCATGCTATCCGGTTTAGTGCAAAGAACACACATGTATTCATCAGTTACAAAAATGCGTCTTGGTGGAGACACTTTTTAATCATAGCCCACATTAATCAGGATTTGATTTTAACATTATGTTTTCATCAAACAAAAAAGATTCCCTGTCCCGCAATGACAGACCATTTTTTAACCAAAAATGCTTGCAACTTTAGCTCCCTGTGGAAGATAACCAAGAGTGAGTGAAATTATAGCATTTGCTCAGTAAAGCCATCATATCAAATTTGAATGAATGGTTAACATTGCAAAAGTCTCATCTATCTTTGTCACTGGGAGACTGGGCAGGGTAGACCATAAGTGATTCAATGTCAAAGCTGGGACCAGCTGGAAAATGGCCTCTAACTTTCTCATCATTAGAGCTGATAAGGCACCGCAGCCAGGCTCCCTCCATTCCTCACTCAGTCTGTGGGAATTACAGGTACAGACTGTAGAGAAACAGAGAGAGAAATCCTCTCTCTCTCCCACCTGGGTAGAAGTCTTTCCATATGGAAAACATTTAGACTTGTGTCTTTTGGGATCTTGAGAATGCTGCTTTGTTTCAATATAAACATCTCTACCTGCTTTGTCTCGGGAAGATCTTTGTAAAACAGCTACAAGTTACATTGTAATCACGCAAAACAGAAATAACACAGTAAAAAAAAAAAAAGTAATAATAGATAATAATGGTAATAAAATAAAATTGAAATGATAATTTAGATTTATTACGTCCTCGTTCTTGTTTGCGTCGGGTTCACTGTCGTTTCCATTGGTGATAATAACTTTGCAGTAATCAAAATAATTACTCGGATGAAACGAAATGTCGTCCCATCGTTTAATCAATTCAAGGAATTTAAAAAGTCATTCACAAAGATTAGATAAACGTTTCTGGAAAAGCAGACAGAGGTCAACAGTGCTATCATTACCCTGCACACCCGTCACAGATTTATAATGATTTTATGTGCAATGAGGGATTATACAGACACTTTATTTACTTTCAGCTATTTTTTTTTTAAAGTAAACTGCTGTTTACAAGCTCTCACATCAACTGACCACTTATATTTCTTCCCACATTCTTGCAGCAATGATTCCCCTTGTTTCATTATTTCCAAATTGCTAACCTTTCATCGTAACCAAAACTACCAAAGTGACGTCCAAGTTGCAGTAAAACTGAACTTAATTAGCTGCAACTGATTGTTCAAAAGGGTTTTGGGTGTTTTTTAATCATTTACAATGGTTTGTCTTCTATGTCTAACATCTTAAAAAAAAACAGCAGGATAAAATAAGAAGAATACTACTTTGACTTGTTACTGGCTTAATTCAGACATGACAGATGAAAATGGCCACAATGTAAATGTTCAAATTGATTCGATACAAGGTTGCGTGAACACTGATCACACCTTAGCCAATACCAGCAGGACATCGTGAGCGTAAGTAATCTGGTCATGCAAAGCTGTCAATTGAGCATCGTTGCGACAAGAGTGCACCACGTCGTCGTGCATAAACCGAGCTGCATATTACGCACCAGCTACGGGATAACCTCTGTCACGGCTCTATAGAAATACTCAACAGGAGGCTCTGTAACTGCTGGGGGGAAGATCAATACCTTGCCTACAGAGTAACTAAACCCAAAGGTAGTGAGGAAACCACGAATGACTGACCCTTCTGTGCCTTCTGAGACAGTGTGCCAACACAGGTCAATACGTCTAGAGGCAGCAGTATGGGGCCATCACATTTTGGGACAGTAAGTTGACTCATCAAGCGTGTCACAGCCAATCTCTCTCTCTCTATAGGTCAATTTGTGTATTAAATCTCTCAGTTAGTTAATTCTCTTTTAACAAAACCTGTAATCATCAAGACATTTCCTCCATTTTGATCATCTGCTGGTTCATTTATTATAAACTACGTATAAACTCCAGATTCTTCAACATAATTATATTGTCTTTATTTGTGTTAACAGTGGTAAACGTTACATTACAAGGTGACGGAAATTGTTGAGTCTCATGTGGGATTACTACAGTTTTGCTTTGGAGCCATAAAAACAGCTGACTTGAGCGTAGACTATCAGAAATATCGGCTCTTTCTATTTACACCACTTCCCGGTCGATAAATGTTATTCTCTGGAGGCACTCTTAGCCGTTTGTGGCAACGTATTGATCTCTCTAAATGCAGGTGTCTGCATGTTGCTCTCGGAGAGACACTGTGACCTGTCTGTGTGCCAGTACACTCCTAACCCCGCCCCACCCCCAACCTCTTCGCCTTTTTCTTTCACTACCCGTCTCTCTCTCCCTCTGTCTTTCTCTCTGTGTGTTTCTCGCCACCCAGAGCTAAGCAGCCAGCGTAGCACCTCCACAGAGGCCGATGTGTGACTTGATGGCATCAATAAAACCATCATCTCAGATGGACTTCCATCATGCCCCGCACAGTTAGTCAGGCCCTCTGCAATGAATCACCTTGATAGAGGCAGGCCCTTGAGGAGACAAACACTCAATATCTCACCAGTAGGTTTTCTTGGATCTATACCACTTCATGTTTCTGCTTTTTGTTTTTTCTTTTCTTTTCCTTTCTTTCGACTCGAGGTGTTCAAGGTTGCAACACTCTCCAGATAAAAGCAGAGTGGGTTTGAAAAGTATAAAAGGTTTAAAGTCGAGCCGAGATGTCTTCTGTGAAGTTTTGGCAAAAGAAATATAAAAGTGAAGCAGCTGAACCGAGGCTGATAGTTTGTTGTAGCAGAGGATAAACGTGCACGGGCTGCAGATTACCAAGGTTTGTGTGTCTGTGAATCAGCTGTTGTGTTTTTATCTTAGCCTTGACAGGTTGTTTGGTTTTTGTAACAGCTTATTATCTGAGCATGTGAAAAAGGTCACACGTGTGTGTGTGTGTGTGTGTGTGTGTGTGTGTGTGTGTGTGTGTGTGTGTGTGTGTGTGAGAGAGAGGGGGGGGCTGTGATATCATGTAGGTGGTCTTCTTCTTTCTCACACATGAAAAACAAACTAGCTCTTCAGCCCTTTGGCTACATCCAACCTTCATCTATAAAATATCTATTTCCGCAGCACGTTTACAAGATAAAAACATCAACGTTGCCACTTCTCCAACCTTCTCCTCAGAGGATTTAGTCTAGTCCCAGTTGTCTTTCTATCACTGAGTAAATTTAGGTACAAACCAGCACCTCTTTTGTTATCAATACAACTCATTTGCATGTTGAAAGCACTGCTAAATGGTTAGCGACGTCAGGCTAACGCTTGACAGCTGACAGTAACAGTATGGAAGACACCCCACCGTCCTCTATCTTAACAGAGAGCTTTATCACGACAGATGGGTCTGAAAGGAAACTAAATGGCTAAACTGACTGATATGAAAACAGACACCAGCCGTGATAGCCAGGTCTTTAAATGCTCACAAACATAACTGTAATCTCTAAGAGTCATTTAGATTATTCGAGTCTGGTCTTGTGATACACGATCCAATAGTTTTCACGCTGAAAGTGACCAGGGAAGTCACTGCTGTAGCCCCAGAAAATTGAAAAATGAAGTGGTGCAAATGTAAAATCTGGTGATTTATTAAGACAGTTACCGCCATTAAAGTTTAAAGGAAAGGTATGATGTTACAGAAATTCCCATCATAGTCACAGCTATGTCTATGTATATCCTTTCTAGTGTAGTTTATATAATCTTTTTTCTCTCTCTCTCTTAAGATCCACACTAAAGGTAACCTACTTCTGCAGTGTTTGGGCTCTCAGGGAGAGAACCGCTGCTCCCGGCGTTGGTCCAGAATGTAGCTGAGATGGATGAATGTGTGACAGCACATGGGAGGCTCGCACTGAGCTACGCAGTATGTGTGTGTGTGTGAGAGAGAGAGACAGAGAGAAAGAGAGTGCGCTGGCTATATAAACTCACCCAGAGGGACCCCAGGCTCGGGGGAGATAAAGACCTCTCCTATAATGTAAACACTCTCTGAAGTGGCGAGCGGGGCAGCTGTAGTGGCACACACACACATTTAGAGAAATGCAGTCCCAAGGTCAAGGGTAAGCGGTACACTCTTTTAAAGCTCACTTTCCCTCTCAACCCTTCGTTTCACTGTTGGATCAGTTCTGAGGTGAGGCTGCTGAAACATGGGGCCACTTTGACAAAAGAAAAACAGTGAGAATGTAAGAAAGGCTGGTGCTATAAAACATGTGGCACTGATGTGACACATAAAAGTTCATGTTTAGCTCTAACACTGCAGCACTTTGGATATAAAACATTGACAAGAGCTTTAAAGCTGCAGGTGTGTTCAGCGAACAAATGTAAGGTATTAATCACTAAAATGAAGACACTAAACATCACGTTGCATCAGGAAAAAAAAACCTTGTTCACTTTGCTGTGAACTGCAGGTAACAACTGAAGTGAAAGTTGTGCAGAGAACAGCGACCACAGAGCGAGAGGCTGCAAGCACCGATGGAAAACTGAGCTTATGGATATAATCATTCTTCTAAGCATCACTTAAACACCACAAACCAAACATTTTTCCACAGCTTTGCACTCGGAGATTGAGGGTTTCAGTTCATGACAACATGTGAAAATAAACAGGTCAAGAGTTGAATAACTGACCACAAATTAAAGTCAAAGTTCTTCAAAAGAATTGGAAGGAAAAAGAGCATCGTAATAACTAGTAATAACTATGAGTGCTTTTCCTTACGTCCATTTGTGATTCAGTAAACATAGTCGTATTATTCAGGTTTAATTTCCAACACATTTTAACACTTACGTAGCTTCTACTCCTTCCTCCGACTAATGTTTAGATTAATACCAAGGAAACGTTACTTTACACTCACACTGCCCAAAGTTTAAGAGTCATTAAATAAATGTACCCACACACATTTGACCTGCATGGTTCATACTCGTGCATACACAGTATAACAGCAGTGATTAGAGTCAATATGTTGCACAAAAAATCAGTTCATAAGTTCATAAACTGTATAAACGTAAACTACAGTATGAGTATCATTTCACAGGTGTCCTCACACAAATATACACAGTAACAGTCACACAAACCTTCCTCTGGTGTGTAGGTGTGTAATTACCAGGGAGATGTTTGTGTGTACAAAGGATAACACACTTAACAAGTACTTAACAAAGTACCTTCTGCTCAGTGAGAGTGCTGTGAAAAATGAGGAGGGTGGGGGGGTGGGGGGGTTGAGAACTGCTGGTAATCTTTGCTTGAGTCCATCTTTACTATCTTGGTCAAAGGACAGAAGTGGATCCTGAAGTAAAAATACCCCGAGTCTGTTTCTCATCAATGTGATGCTCTTATCTGACATTTGAAATACATTCAGCAGGATGAGCGAGTGCATGATGGATGGAGCCACGGCTGCGATATGTCCACTGAATTTATACGTGCTATTTGTAAATACATCACAGGGCTTCGTTCAATTACACGGCGTTTGAAATAATCAATCAAACTGTGTGACACTTATGAAAATATTATACTGAATATTAGCAGGAATTTGTTACTTAATATGTAATCAGTGCTTTGGGTGAATTTGACAGAAAAAAAAAACTTTTATAAGCAGAGACAAAAAGTTTCTGTCTGTGTTTTCTCACATCGTCGAGATACGTAAAGTTTATTTTTGTGACTGACAGATGAAGTGAAAGGGTCAATGGGAACGAGCATCTTCATCTCTGAAGTGCAACAGATATCAATCCAGCACAGGAAGGAAACGAGGGGAAACATTAGCTGCGTTTCAGCTGCAACAAAGTGACAAATTGCAGCTCACAGTCAACGATAATTCCACTCTGCTGAGCTATTGATTTTGTCCCGAGTTTTTCTAAGACTCTGGCCACTCTCCGGCCCTTTGTGACACTATTTCATCCTCCTCCGGGATGTTGGATGAAAGGATGTCGCCGTTGAACAAGTAACTCAAAATGTGTGGCAGATCGTTTAGGGAAACACCTCCAGAGAGTCCTGGCTGCCCTTGTTTATAAACTGAGACAATAGTCTTTGTTTGCTGCTTGGGGATGCAAACACTTGCTTTGACTTTGAGTCAATCAAGTGCAAAGAGAAAGAACAAAACCAGAGTGAAATGAAGACAAAGAAAAAAGTGCAATGAGGACACTTTGTGTTGTGCATCACATCAAAAACTTCCGATCCCTGAATGTTAAAGTACATGAAGAAGTTTTATGGTGTTATAGAAGTTGCATTCACGAGTCAAGTATTGAAAAGATATAAATGGAGGCAGCGGTGCCGTTATGTTGATAGAATAACATCTTAAATCTATCAAAATGACTCATTTCATTTATTTGTTGCTGTTATGTAAAATCAGAGACCTATAAACCATCATCTGTCATTTATTTTGGTTTGAATCCCCGAACACAACATCACGTTTTTTTGGACCGTGTGTTTACCATCTCATCTTCAGCTTGTAAACATCACTTAGTTTCTTAAGAGCTAAATTTACATTCCCTGAAGTGTTTCAATTATTTGATTCGACTCTCTGAACATTAGGTTGTCATGGATAGCTTAACTGTAAAGAGGGAGTAATCAGTCACAAGAGACAGACGCGATCGTCGGTTTTTCAGCGCGGCACCGGTACAAGCAGCAGCCGAACGGTAGCAGCAGCGACGAGGGCATTAAGGCACCAGGCGAGCAGACGGACGGGCGGCAGATAAAGAGGGCTCTATTAGTCTCGGCTCATTGTGCCACTCTGATTTCTTTCTACTTCCTAATTGGCTGGCTTCTGTAGGCTTGGCGGCCATATTTCAGTTTAAAGGAGAAGGCTCCGTGGGTCACGGGAATAAAGGGGCCCATTTGACAGGTCAGCAGGCTGATGTCTACAGCATAGTCTTAGGTCAAAGGTCAAACTAACATCAAGATAGGCCGTGGCAGTGTGGGTCAGCTCCTACACCACAGAGCCCAATAAGTAAGTCAGCAGACTGACTGGAATGTTGTTTCTAAAAAAAAAAAACTTTACCGTTGTGGTTTTATTTGATGTTATTTTTAAAGAAAAACACAAAATTGAAATGTTCAGTATTTTAACTGAAAGAACACACACGACTTTCATGAATTAATAACCTCGAACAGATGAAACTTTAATATATTTGTTCAAAACATGTTGATTTTACTCAAATATGAGGTTTAATTAATTAATGAATCATCAGACATACTTTAATGTTAATTTATTAATTTCTTTTGTTTGTTTCAGCAGGACACAAACACATAAAACACGTGATATTTATTAGATTTTAACAGTTTGTTTGCAGGACAAAAAACTGGTTTATAAAAAATAGTTATGAGACTATGAGTAACAGTAATTAGGACATTTTGATTTGAAATAAATTGTAGATTTTAATCTTTAATCCATATGTTAATGGAGCAAAGTCAAAAATCACTAAAATAATCCAATTATGAGTAATCCATGACTTGGAGTAGACAGAGGGTTTAAGTAACTAACAACAGTCTTTAAGAAGGATTTGGTTTGTACAACAGATCACATTTGAATCAGCACCCTCCTAACTCAATTAACGTTCACCTCCAGCAGATGAGTAGCCAGGAAACACACACACACACACACACATGCATATGCACACTCACACAAACGCAGGACAGTCTGCCTGGCACCAGACAGCAGTGCACGGCCAAATGAGATGTGTGAGAGCCCCCTGCTGCCAAGAGACGGACAGGAAGAAGAAACAAACCCTCTCTAATGGAGACATGACATGCTCGGCGGGGCGGAAACTCAAACAAACGATTAATGGGCCATGGAGCCTTCAGTACAGCAGCAAAATACCCTCCACTGCTCCCCCTCTCTGTACTCCTTCGCTCTCGCTCGGTCCCATGTTGTGGCCGAGGGGGTCCGACATTTCAAGTCCCAGGCCTCTACCTCGAGGCGACATATTTCTGCAACCCCCTTAACCCGGTGAGATCTCTGAGCTGAAGGAAGTGAACAACAGAACATCTCCGAAGAGCCTCGGGCAACAAAGAAAGAAGCGTTGCATATTTTGCTGTCTTCAGTCTGTTGCTTCACACTGAGGCTTTTTTTATGCAACGATGGTAGAAAAATATCCAACTTATCACACTGTGAGTCTGGTCACAAGACCGTTGTAAAGAGCAACAGACAGAAAGGTCCCGTCTTTATCTCGACAAGACAAGAGTCCTGTGATCACGTCTTCTGGTAAAGAGCAGCTCAGCCCTGTTCGGCCTCTGCTGGAGACGGTGACCTAACAACAGTGACGCAGCGACTCAGACAACAAGTCCTGGGAAAAGATAGAGAGGTGCCCCCAAAAAAGAAGAAAGTCCCACGTTAAATAGTTTTCAACCTCAAGTACAGTGGAAGATAATAATGTGGTAAATAAGAGAAAAAAGTTCTACTACAAGAACAGATTCATCTCTGATTTCTCTCCATTAACATAAACTTGCAGTATTTCATCACAAAGATAGTTAGAAGCTGCCTGAGTGAGTCCAGGAAGCGATAGAGCATGAGGGGGGTCTTCTTTCTTTCATGGGGCCATGGAGGTCCATCCAGTCCAGGAGCTGGTGCAGTCTCCTCCTTTGTCTTCCTTTCCATCTTCTTTAAAATGCTCAGCAAAGAGCAGCAAAAGAAGACGGGAAAGAAGGGAAGCCCCCTTACGTTCATGTGTTTTGATTAGCAGGTAATGATCTTTGATCTAATGCGCTGACTGGGAAAGTGCGGCTCCTATTGAAATCCGGTGGATGCTTGGCCGACCTGGAGCCAGTGTCACTTCTCGTTAGGGCCTGCAGCTCCGTGACCTCCCTACTGCCAGTCCCAGCCCCCTCCTCGCAGCGTGAGCACCCTGCGTAATGATATCAATAGCAGCAGGGGTGCAATGAATACAAATCCGCGTGCAGAATGTTTGGACAAGAATTCACTCCCGGCCCTCCCTCCTCCAGCCGCCCTACTCACCACCATTCAACCTCTCTCCCCCACACAAAGGGCCAGGTTCGGCTGTAATCTGGATGGTTGATTTCACACAAAATAGTTGGCTACTGCAAAGAACAAATGCCCCCTGCTGGTTGGCTATAACTGTATATGTTGATAGTTAAGTTAACTACGTTAGACTTTAAAAAAATCAGTGTGTGAAAATGTGTGTGATTGCGCTACATTGTTTAAAATTATTCATGCATGCAACTCAAACCATTCAAGCTGCAAGTATATGATAATGACTGTTACATGCTTAATTGAAAGAAAACAAAACAGCTCTATTATTCTATTTGCATGAAACAGGAAATAGGGCAGTTCACACAAATCTTCAATTTATAAATATTTATTGTTTCATTGTCTCAAATAAAGAATATTTTTCCTATAATACCAAGCTAAAAATATTTAGAATTTAATGTTTTGGCCTCTGTGCAGAAACACACATTTTTATTACTTTATTTTATATTGTAAAATATACAACACTACCTGGTTCTCTCTCCTATCGGACACTCTGTCCAGTGTTGGACTTGACATGGCAGCCACCTGATTTCCGTGTCTGGTATTGACACAAGCGTTTAAAGCAGCCTGGCCACTGGTGCCCATAACAAAGGTATGTTCATGAAACCAGCCAATGAACGCTTCAGTTAAATTAAGGAGGAAAGAACCAATGTATTTCTCTCCTGTGTATTAACAAGACTGGAAAAGCTATAAAATTGCGGCTATGAGACCTGTTTATTATCAGTTACTGCGGCACAATGCAGCCGCACTGTGAACATACATACATGTGCTGCAGCCATGTGCCTCTCTGCAACCACTGCCTGCCATGTGCACACGCTGCTGCACACTGAGCCCTCTCTTCTTCACTCGTCTGGTTCATTACTGCTGTCTGCACACACCTCTGCTGCTTTCTGCAAAGCTCTCGCTTACATGATGCAGAGTTTAATGTGCTGAGAAATGGAGCAGCGTCTGAGATGCTTTAGTTTTAATTATCAGTAAGAGATAAAACAACATATTAGAATATTAGAAGGGTTAAAACGTCTCAGTCCAAATTATGATGATTTTAAAAGTAAAAACACAAACTAATTCACTATTTTTTTATTTATTTTGTCTTTTAAATACCTGCAAATTTAGTCTTTCCTACATAAAACTGATGTGTAGAAACAACTACGTACTACATCAGAAGATTAAGAGTGTGAGAAGTTGTTGACTCGCCTCAGAGAAGATTTAAGTGCTTGTTGTCTGACAGTTTGTTTGTGTGGTGTTGCTGTTTTTTTTAGTGGTGCAGCAGTTTTCTCTCCTTTTTTTTTTTTGCTACATTAAGTGAAGAGTAAAAAAAAAAAAAAAAACACAAAAAACAAAAAACACAAACAAGATAAGAGATGACACCGTTCACGTGAGCACGGTCGGACACTCAGTCACCACCTTTTATAATTAAAAGTGTGGTTCACATTATCTGGTGGCTCGGAAAACAGCTGGAACGGGCGTGTGCATCGTCATATCCGAGGCGAGCGTTTCACCACAGTCGAACAGAAGTTTCATAACTTGTGGTCTGTCATCGCCGAGGATGACAGTGTTTAAAATCTGTTAATTGTGAACACACAAGTGGTCGTGCTGTCAATCTGCGGTGCGAGAAGCAAATTAATATCTTCTTTTAGGAAGTGAAGCTTGTTTTGCTTTGACTTCCTTCTACTAAAATACCCAGAGTGAACAGACGCTTCTGGTGAATATTTTTATTTTTATTTTTATGTGAAATTACATTTATGGTTTATATTTTAGCTGAGCACAGATCAGTCAGATGTGAAATTGATTTTGAATATTTTATCAGGTTGTGTTAAAAAAATAATAAATAAAACCCAGCGTGACATTTACACTGGTGTGAGAAGCGCCATCTCCACTGACTCAACACTCGTCTCTAATGCTTTTTATTCAAGTGCACTTCAAATGCATTAGCATTAATACGACTAAAGGAAATGAAATGTTAATGTGGACATGAGGAGGCTTCCTGGGGTCACACGTCTTTTGTCATACAGAGTCTAGATTGTAGTTATTAACTGTCCAGATTTTTCTATTATTGTTTTTTTTTTTTTGTAATTTTAGACGCAACGTTGACAATATACTCAACACATCCAGATTATTTTCTCATAACAAGATGTAGGTCTAATGTTTGATAACGTAATGAAAAGTGAAATGGCCTCCAACTACATCCAGGCTAAATGAGAGGAAAGATTAAGATAAATAGCTACATCTGGCTCTCACTTGAAACTCTAAAGGAAGCCGAGATAACCAAGGAGGGTCTGGTTATTCATCAACATCCAGACATGTGCCCGTACACAACTGTAACAGCTTAAAAAACAGACACAGACAGACGGAAACTCGACAGCCATGCATACTCAAAAGCAGCACCTGACTTTGGGCCCTGTTTGAAAAAAAAAAAAAAAAACAACCATTCACAGAGTTTTACTGTAGCGGAGCAGAGGGGAAGGCAATGGATTGACAGCTGGGCCAGGAGGGCACCTGGTTAATATCACCTATCATCCAGACTCTTAGTGCCCCACACATCCCCTTGCATCCCTCTCTCTTTTTCTCTCCACTTTCTTTCTCTCAAGGGAGCAACTTTTCCTCCAGATCCTGACTGACATAAACCCCAGAGCCTCAGACCCCAAACAGAATTTGCTGCAGACCCCGGGCTGCTTGTCTTCTGTCTGCTCCATCTATCTCTTTTTTCCACGATTTCCATCCCCTTAACCATTGCTCCCTTTGTTCTTGCAGTCGATCGATGCACCATAACTCACTTGGCCTCTGGTGTTTGAAGTCTGAGCTCTGGATATCATTTCAACCATTTTCGTTGAATCAGTGAACCACCACTGATAATACCATGTCTCACGAACGCAGGCGTGCAAATGATGTGTGCATGCACATGCACAGATGTTGACACACACGCAATACAGATACCCATTCTTGTAAAAAAAAAACATGAGAAAGAGGGATAATGTGCGTGAAAAAGAAATAGAAAGAGAGACCGCGGCAAAGTCTTCGTGAGCCTAAAAACAGTTGCTAATGTCAAAGGGATTCGATTTCTAAGCAGCAAAAAAAAACACAACAAAAGTTAAACCACTTAAGTGCTAAGTGTCTAAGTTATGAACTTTACATTATGTAGTCAGCAAATAAAAGAAGCTGATCAGATGTTTATGGTTCAATTAAGTCTCCACCTAAATACCAGGATGAAAAAACGTTTCTATTAAAGATCCCTGGACTTTATTCTAATAAAAAACAATCTCCAAATGTAACGTTTTATTTTTTATTTTTTCCTCACTTGGCTAAACATCACCAGCAGCTAGCTACACCCTGAAGACGACTTCAATAAATTTGTGTTTAAAAAAAATACGTATTTATATTTTCCTTGTGACACAACAAGTGATAAATAGAAATTGAACCTTTTATCCTCTGACAGAAACACTGAGTTACCTCCAAATATTATTTTTTAAATTAAAAAATAATTTAAAAAATAATAGTTTAGTTATGACTGACCCACATTGTAATAATTCATAATATTTTAATATTTATTTTTCATCAAGGTTTTTCAAGTGTTGAACAGTTATTTGTGCACCGTTGCAGTTGCGTTTTGGCGCGACGCCTGTGCCATACTTTTTTGTCGTTTGTCATAAGTCTCAGTGAAGTAATGACCCGATGACATGTTGTGGGCAGACACTGTCTGTAATATGCCAAGAGAGTGTTGCTAATATAGCAAGTAGGGCAGCGGCTCTGAACTTTAGCCAACCAGCAGTGTCGGACTTTCCAAATCAAGAGATATCTGTTCACCAAACACCAGGAACTTGTTTTTTTTTTTTTTGTTAGCATCTTTAGCATCAACTAATATTATTCTGTAAAATGTGGTTGAAACAACTGAGGTATCTTTAGAGCTACAATCATAAATAATGATGAATGTCAAACTGTGGGTGCTGTGGGGATTTGCAGAGGTCACTGCTAAACTTGGGAACATACTTATATTCTCTTCATGTACGGGAAAGAAAAGTCATGCCCTCTGGTGGCTAGAATGTCTTTAATGTGTTGTTAGTTTTAGTGTTTTTGTGCAGCATTTACAATAACATCTACAATAAAATATTTGTTTGTTTTTTTACACATTTCAATTCAACCATTAACACAGATATAATCACATTTATTCTGTGTGGAATACCAGGGAAGAATGATGATGTGAGAGGTGTAATTTCATAGAAATCAATAATCTATTCAACTCCTACATCAGCTCTTATGTCTTGGAAACAAGCCGAACTCACCAAACTGTAGCAGCTCGAGATCTGATCTGACCTATCATGTCATGAGATAGAAGAGTGTGTTCAGGTGCAATGAGCTGGGAGGGAGTGCAGTTGTCATGTTCCCTAAAGTGTAGCAGGATGTATTGCTGGCAGAAGCAGCAGGGGAGATCCAGAGTCTCTCCTGAACACTCACAGCCTCATGAAAGAATGATGGTTGATTACCTGCAGGAGATGAGCTACGTGGGTCCTCCAGAGTCACAGGATCGCACTTTAGCTGCGCCGCCGAAGACGACTGAGAAAAGAGGGAGAAAGAGGAAATCCATCTTTACCTTGTTTGTTCATTCCTCCATAAAAAAAATCAAACATTAAACATTAAATCAAATCACAATTAGAATCTGTCTAATTTGATTTCACATATATGCTTTTTTATTTCTCTCTAAAACAAATAAAATGAGCAAAAAAAACAATCTTAAGATGAAAACGTTTCACAACCAGATATTATTTCACTCAGTGAATTCTTGGTGTTATTCAACTTCTCACATATGAATATGAATGTTTGAAACTGTTAAATGCTGCATCAATCTTTACTTTACCAAACTTTATTACCTGTTTACCGTCAGCACCTCTCAACACCGTCACCTGATCTCACCTCTCAGTTTAACAACAAAATCAAATCCTTTTTTTTTTTTTAATTTCTTGGCATTTTTTTTTTCTGTTTTTGTGCCACAACTTCATCTCCTGGAGAACAAGGACCAGATGGCTTGGGGGCCCCGTCGTTTTTTTTTTTTTTTGTTTTTTTTTTCCTCTACCAGCCACTCTTGCTTATCGGCAAGTTCACTTCACTTCAAGGAACCACTGACAGCTCTGTTAATTAGCACCTTTGGCCATTTTTTCCCAGACACAGACGACACTAAGACATTTATACGTCTATTAATTCTTGTCCTCTTCCCACATCTTTAGCTCATTGGTCTGTTTGGTTTTTCTTTGATTTTTTTTTTTTTTTATGTTATGTTAAGTAAAACACCAAAATAGAGAAATCTGACAACACTTTTCTTTTCCTCTCCAAACACACAAAAACAAACTATTTCTAGTTTCTAGTCAGAATTTTAAGAATGTGTTTAAAAAAAAAAAAACATCAGTAGGAATAAAATAACACTCATCATGTGTGATGAAAGTGTAATTATTGATTTGTGGAACTTATGATTTGCTCTTTTTTCTTTAGAAAAAATAACTTTCTCCCACAGAAACATTGCAACACTTGCACAAAATAGTTTTACTGCAAACTTGAAGTGAACTTTCCTCCAGATGTTTGTTGTAATCTCCACAATAAAGGAAAAAAAAAATTGACAAACTCATGTCAACAATTTGCAGCACAGTTTTCATTTTGATTCCCTTCAACTTGACAACATCAACGTCGATATGATTATCACAGCTCTGGATACTGTGACAGAGACGTAGCACAGATGCTGCTTAAACTGAAAAAAAAAACAAATCAATGCAAATAAATTTATATGAAACTCAAAGACATTCACAGCAAAGTGGCATCGGTCCGGGGTCATTCCTGGGACCTCGGCCTCTGCCCTCAGCGGAACTGAGTTCCTGATCTGTTGGTCATTTGTCCGAAGTCCAGGTTCGACCCCGGACAGCCTGCAGAGGAGGAAAACCAACCGGCAGCTTTGATCTGCTGTTACCACAGATTAGAAATAATGAAAGTGCCCCTACTAAATTACAGAGGGGTTCAGAAGACTAATTAATAATCATGTCCACCAGTTACAGGTGACTGGTACACATCTAGGTCACATCTGTAATTAGATAGCAAAGATTACTCACGGATCAATAGATTTGATTCAATTAATCACAACAATTTAACAATAATACTCACACTTACTTTCAAACTTTAACATTAGAGGTGAATAATAATAATAATAATCGTTATTTTTTGTGATTTAGTTCATTAAGACTCCGTCTTCTTGACAGCGAACGAACCCGAATTAATTTGTTAATTTATATAAAAGAAGCCGTTCGTGGGTTTGATCTTGATGTGTGTTTGAAGTGGTTGTTTGGAGGCGGGACAACGGGTGTTGATTGATAGCCACTTGGCCTATAGGGCCGGCTGAGCTTCCTCCAGAAGGTCACGTCCTGTCTGGCCCCTGTCCACTGCACACTTCCACAACATATCCGGGGTCTCAGCCCTGCGAACTGGCTAACACACACACACACACACACACACACACACACACAAACTCTGTACCCCCTAGGCGCCATGCTGCGGTGGTGGTCAGGGCATTGCGTGCCATCCAGGCTCTGGTGTGAGGGGGAAGGGAGGAAACAGGAGGCAGAGAGAGAGATGAGAAAACAGTCTTCAACCAATCACAACCCTCAATTCTCCTTATGGAAAAGGTTACAGCACTCCTCCTCCTCCTCCTCCTCCTCCTCCTCCTCCTCCTCCTCCTCCTCCTCCTCCTCCTCCTCCTCCTCCTCCTCCCCCACTGCTGCTGCACTCACTTACATTACAACTGTAATTTTAGGTCATTCTACCTTTCGTCTATATTACTCAACACACCAAATATAAAGTATATATAACCTGTTTGCTCTGCACCTGGCTGTCTCTGTGCAGATATTCAACAACCCCTCAGTCCTACATCATGTTAGTGAAAAGAAAGCGGCCACTTTTCAGTGATGCCGAACCCTGATGCATCGGCTATTGACACAAACTTTTCCACACTGGTCATTACGATCTCGCTCACAAACATCCAGAGCTCAAATCCTGACGCGAGGCCCAGATTTTTTTTTTCTGGTTCATGTGTCCAACGTTGGGCAATGGCTATAGCTCCATCTTTTGGTAAGTAAGTGAAGTGCAGCTTAGAGACAAAGAAAATGCTTGAAGAAAAATATCACACAAATAAATCAATATATAGACGTTTTTATTTTATTATATAAAAGGATGTGAATGAATTGGGACAATTATGCATCAAAAGATGATTATATCTACTATGAAATCATTTTATTATATATTTTATTTTATCTACATTTGGCAAACTGATTATATTCTACAATATTTGAGTGTTGGAAATAGTTTTCTCTAATATTTTTTATGTTAAATTCATCAATCATCAACTAATAATTATGATAAATGTTAAAATAAGTGTAACGTTTCTAATGTTTCTGGCTTAATCTGATGAAATAAAATAATTTCTGGCATGAAAAGCTTTTTTCAAGAAGCTTTTCTGTCTTAACAAGCTCTGTCATCTTGTTATCCAGGGTTTGCGCCTTAAGCGTTCTACTACTTCAATGTCCACTGATTATTTTGATTTTCTGTGTTTCTCTGATCCTGGGGGGAAGATAGATGAAGTGCGTAACCACAGAGAGACAGCGCGCTCACACAGGGTGAAAAGAGAGTCTGGGAAAACATTCCTTAGACAAGGAAAGGAGAGAAGGGTTTTTAAAAAAGAGAGAAAGAAAGAGAAGGAACGGAAAGATGTGGTAATGATATTTTTTTTCTAATATAACTCAGCCTTGAATTAGAATTGGAAAAAAAAAAACTTTTAAAAATGAATGAATAGAATCTCACACCTTAAATAAATGACATATAACGACGATGGCTGATGTGATATTACACATAATCACACTTAATCTGAGCGTGCATAAAATAAAAATAAGTACAGCGAGTTTTACACTGAAATGCCATTAACCTCTAACATATTATCATGATATGGTCCGAAAAAAAAAAAAAAAACACATATCTGCTCTTCCTGTTCATCAATAATTTAAAGCAAATGAGAGAGCGGTAGATGGATGAGAGGGTTTAGTTCAACAGAGCGTACTGTGAATAATAAAATGAGTCGTATTGGATTTAGTGTGAAATGGAATCGATCAGTATGAGAAGTGGATGAACGTGGTTGGTCGGGAAGAGATGTACTGCAGAATGGTTTTGGTAAAAGGCCAAAAGGTCGCTTTAGGAAGCGAGGGTCAGATGTGTGCCAGAGAGAGGAGGAGGAGGAGGAAGGTGTTGACTAGATGCAAACGAGTTGGCCTCATCGAGGAGCGACACAGGAACTGATAACCCACTTTCCACCCACCCAGAGAGGACCTCTTTATAAGGGCTTTCTTTCTGCTGGGGCCCCAGGCACCTGAACATCCCCAAAAATAACCTCCTCTCTGAGTCCAACGAGCTGTGGCTCCACGCCAACACGTTTCCCTCCCTAACAACACGACTCATCGCACGGCAGCTTCTCCTGGACACACACACACAAAAAAAAAGGATTGAGCTTTTATTTCCCTTTGATTGTATATTTAACTTTAACTTTACCACATTTACTGTACGTTCATGTTAAGTGTTTTTTTTTTTCTCAGCGTTTTGTGGTCATGGTGACACAAAATAGGAGAGAGTGTGGGAAGATGCTGAGAGTAATAAAAAAAAAAAAAAAAAAAGGTGTAAAACAGGAAAAAAAAAAAGAGGAAGGGGGGGTCTGTGCGTGCTGACTGTATTTCACTTTCATGGCACACAAGCAAGCAGCGGAAACACTGTCTCGCAGCTTACTTTAGACGTAATAGTCCCCGCTGAAAAGCCTCTTTTCCTTTCTCAGAGGGTGAATCCAGATTTACAGCTTGACAGCAGCGCCGGATCATAGCAGAGACGAAGCCTTCGGAGCCATGAAAGATGTTGTTTGCATCACAATTGGCAGGTTGTGGTTTCAGACTGCATGTTTTTTTTTTTCTTGTTTGATCAGGAAAAACAAAGAATTAAAGACTTTGTAGAAGGGAATTAAAAAGGTGCACATGAATATTTATGTCAAACATCTGTGAATTTTAAATTATCTTACATGTTCACAGGTAATTATTGTGGCATTGACAACATGTTGTGTTGGCATGTCAGAGCAGATTAGGGACATTCATGTTTATTTATGTTAAGTAGCGGTTACTCTTCCCGAAAGTATATATCTTAACTGCCATTTCTGAACTTCAAGTTTGTCGCCATAGAAAACATCACATTTTCAAAGGAATTCACATGAGTGTGATGATTTTCCCAGTCTGGTTTCTATTCAGTTTACTGTACATGGCCTGTTGCCCACACAACCCCAACAGACATTTTTATTTCTAATTGGGACGTTTTAATTTAATTTTTTTTTGGCTCAAGACAGTCCCACAGACTCTCTGGTCCTTCCCTTGTGATCAAGCTAATTTAAGGCTCCTTTTAAGCGTCTGCATGGCAGGTTGTTCCAAACATCTTCACGAGCTGCTTGTTTCCAAAACAAAGCCACAGCGATGTAATTACAATATGACAATAAACCAAATAAACCAGTGTTTGACCCAACAACATCTCAACTCCACCCAGTCTGAGAAACCAGCAGTGTGTGACCTTTAGAAAAACAAAAAGAAAAAAAAAAAATAACCATTGATGATTTTCAACTGCTGATGAGTTTCTCTATGTGAAAGCTGCTAATGTCAGTCATGTTGGCCCTGTCATTCCTCAAGTGGCCTTTTGCCTCGTAAGTGATATCCTGAGAACGGGCAGCAATCTTATCGTTAAAGAGAGAGAACCAGACCGCAGAGACGTCCGTTCAGGAAACAGTACACACACACACACACACACACACACACATCTGCAAACAGACAGTAGCTTTAGATTAATCAGATAAATGTGAAGGAATGATTAAAATATCAATATTTTGTTAATAAACATCTAAAGAGCAACAGCCTGCAAAGTTGTCAGGTGAAGTTGGTGAGATTTTATTAAAAACATGTGTCTTTTTCCAGAATTAAATGATGATTCTACTTCTTAACATGTTTTATTTAATTAACTGGACATGTTTTACACAATTTCTGACATTTTTCAAACCAAAATATTCGATTAGTTCTCATGGGATATCAATATTTTTTTATTGATCAGTTCAATCTAAGAGAAGATTGACTCTATAAATGTTTATTCATTTTTCCTAAACTACCATAACATTTTGCACCAACAGATCTCCAGACACCTGCTGCTTTTAATTAAATCCACAAAATTTTATTATTTCATTTTATTGTGTAAAAATGTAACATCACATGCACTAGTGGTCTCAGATCTTTTATTTCTTAGCGAAATTAAGTTTCTTTCAATTACTCATGATTAATTCTGTCAGAGAATCAAACTTTAAAAATATAAAATAAACCTTGAGGATTGAGGAGGGTAATAAAAAAAAAAAATCTAGTTACTTCCTCTAATGAAAAAGTAAAACACGTTTGAAAGCATCTTTTAGAAAAGCTTTAGCAAAAAGTAACAGTTATGTATATGTGTATATATAAAACATTTGCCTTGCTTTTATATCCCACTGTTACAAGAGAAGCAGGACTCTGATGCTCAGGCTCTTGGGTATTATCTCAAGTGGACGCTGTGTCAGTCCTGGGAACCATAAACAAAGATAAAGCTGCTGTTCCTGATGACTGGAGAGCTGCTGTGGCACTGGAGAGAACTGGGACGGGGAGACGGGGGCCATCAGATAGACGAGGGAGGGATGTGAGGTATCTAACTTCAGGCTGTGAGGATTAACTGATTCTCAAACTCCTTCACTGCAGCTCAGATAGTTCAGGAACAAACGGTACAAACAAACGCTGTGTCTGGACGTTATTTCTGACAGATAACTTTTTATAGCAGGTCCGTGGACGTACGCTCAGGTGGATACAGGAAGAAAAGTTTTAATCATATTCAGATTTTATGCTTAGACATAACTTTTATTACCAATTTGATCTGAAATGCTGCAAAAACTTCCTGCTCATGAAAGGAGATAAACTCCAAAAGGTGATAAAACAGAACGTACGTGCTCCAGAATCAATCAAAGCTTTATAATTATATATTTATCAATATTTTGAAATTATATTAGTGTGAATATACATTGATAATTGTGTAATCCACCTGTTTATCATAAGTACTGTTTAATATTAAAACACAAATATTATTGTGTCATTTTTTTGAATTAAAACTCAGTTTCTTTGCGTTGCCTCTTCAGACGGATGATTAGCTGTGTGTGTTTTATGAATGGATGTTATTTGAAACATGACAGTTGCTCTGGATTATGTCCCATGACAATCTCCATGGTGACTCTACTGTGTTTAGACCAAAATACATAACCCACCTACCAACACATTTACTCTTTAGCAACATTCACGTAGACAAATTAAAGCCACAAATCTTCACGGACGAGTCTCGGACCACGAGTTACCGAGGCCATGAATAACCTATGATAGTACGCATATCATCATCATCATCAAAAAAAAAATCAGCCAGCAGTGTAACCACATCCAGATGGACCGAGCCGCTCGTCTCTCTCACTTTCTTCGGTGCAGAGCGGCTCGCCCCTCTGAGGCTGCCGTGCATGTGGTCATGTTTTGCACCTTCTTCTTCTCAGCAGCTGAAGAAATGAGACAATTCTGCTTTGCGGGATGATCGACTGCTGAATCCTCTGCAGGAAATAAATTACATGATCATTTGACATGTAGCCAGAGGATATGATGCTTCTCAGATGTGAGACGACCAGTTCAGTGTATTCATGACAGAAAAACTCAGAATCTTATTATTCTACACTTATTATCATTAAAACATTTTATCCTAAATTCTATTGAGTATTTTTAGGGAATTAAATGATATATTTAGGATATTTCGTAGTTTAGGATACAAACATGTGACCTCATATATACATACTTCTTAGATACAAGTAAAGAAATGTTGTCATGTTTAATATTTTGAGGAAAATTCTTTGCAGTCAGACGCCAACAAACATCAGCAGACACTTTGTATCGTCCCTGGTGACGTCCTCCCCGAGCTTCACTGCAGCTTCCTTCAGTTTCCTTCAGCTTGTTGTGGGGTCTCTGGTCCTCGCTAAGAGGAATGCAGCTCAGTTGGACTCAGATCAGGTGACTAACTCGGCCAGTCAAGTTTATTCCACCTCTTCATCCTGGAAAGCTCTTCAGCTGTTTTGGCTTTAGCGTTTAGGATCGCCGACCTGCTGAGTGATGAAATGTTGTCCGATGAATTTTGATGCATTTGACTGAATCCGAGCACAGAGAACGCTGCTGTGTACCTTCTGCATTCATCCCGCTGCTCCCGTCAGCAGTGAAATCATCAATAAATGCCAGTGTGGCAGCTCCATTGGCAGCAACACATGCCAAGGCCATAACAGAACCACCATGTTTGACAGATGAGGTGGTGGCTGTGGGTCATGAGCTGTTTCTTTTTTCTGCACACTTACCTCTTTCCATAATTTTAAAAAGGTTATAGAGGCTGATATTTTGTTTCATCAGTTCATATAACGTTGTTCCAAAACTCCACCAGGTTCTTTTTAAGGTTTGTCAGGAGTTTTGCGTCTTATGTTAAGTTCTGAGGTTCATTCTTGATTTTTTTAACATTCATATCATGAAGGGATTTTCCCTCAACATGCAAAAATGATTTTCAGATTATTCACAAGACTTGTGTTGCTGAGTCTGTGATACTTTTCCTGCACATACAGACATTTTTAGACGATACCAAATGCTGATTTTGGCAAATCAACTTCCTTTCTCTTCCTACCTTCTTTCTATCGTTACTTTAAAAGGACTATTTCACATATACGTAACAATAGAAAACAGTAATGTCTAATGTCATTTTTACATGTAGCCGTAGACACCCCCCCCTCTGGGAACATCCTCGTTCACTCAGATTGTTTTCTAAAAGTATTAATTTACATGAATCTGCATAAATACGCCATCAAGAGCTATTATGAACAAGCTAAACCTGTAGGTGGCAGTGTAACGAGACCCAAAAAGTGATGGTAGCCAATCAGAATCCAGGTACAATTGTTTCACGTCTGATCCTGATGTATTTTGAAAACTTAAAACTCCTCTGATTTCCTCCTTTTACATCCAGACGTGCAAACAGAGACTTCCCAAATCTTTGACCGGAGGTTTCAGAAATAATTGTTTTCAGTGAACTACAAAACAAAACTGCATGGATGTGTCATTGTTTTTCCAGACACCCACCTACAGACAGAGGTCATGATGTTAACTTTTCCTAAAAATTTGGAGTCTATGCTACATGTGTGATATGTGTTATAGTCCTTTTTAAAACAGGAAACCAGAGTCAATGTGAGCGAATCAAAGGTTGTACATTTATTGACCTTTGACCTCTCAAACAAACAGACAAAGTGTGGAGGAGGTTGACTGTTTAGGTTGGTGCCAAATAAATGAAAGAAACAAAACAAAACATGGCCTAACTCATCTATGTCTGAAAAAAAAATAAAATAAAATAAAACAGGTCCTGACTATCTTCTCTAAAATACAAAGATTAAAAAAAGACTTCAGTAAAACATACAACAGTGGCACCAACCCATGACCTAGTGAAGTAGACAGAGACAGCTACGTGTGTGTTAATGTACAGGGTACCCCGGACTAAACTCAGACAACCTCCAACCACAAAACATCAACAATCAACGTTAACAATTCAGCACAAAGAGGATCCCAGTGAAGAGGATGAGGCCAAGTCCTTGTTCACATCTGGAGGGAGAAGAGAGAGAGAGAGAGATTAACATGTGTTAACGATTAAATAAAAGTTGATCATGTTAAAGAATGTACCAGACGATGACTTGTTGCAGTGATGAATCTTCTCCAAGGACTCGATGCAGCTCGGTCTTCACTTCCCTCAGCGTCTGAGTCGTCACTTCTCCAGGTCACAGCCGACGTCGACTTCACTGAAACGTCTCGTCCTCCATCAGCTCGTCACAGCTTCGTGTCCTGAAATAGTAAAAACTACAATAAGATGTCGTCTCTCTCTCTCATCAGTTATTAAAATCTTTCAGGGATGTAACAGTATCTCACCTGGTTGAGCATCTTCAGCCTCATCTCCCTCACTCTCACCCTGACTCTTCAACACTAACAAACTATCCTGTAATTCTAGTTCTGATGTGTCAGTTTTATCTGGATTTTTAATAAGATTTAAACTGGATTAAAGTTTGTGTTTGTTAAAGTGTCTGTTACGCAGAATCCATCTCTCTGACATCTATGACCAGCAGCAGACGCCGACTTCACACCAACACTGAAACTGGTTCATTGTCCAATCAGAACCAGAACGTTGGATTGAGACTTTTTGTCGTTCAAACTAAGTTTATCTCTGCATCGACCTTCAGTTGTTTGAACATGAAACGACCTCACGTCACCGTCACCAGGTCTCACGTCCTCCTGATGTGGTCGATCAACGTTCACCGCTGCTGCCGTCACGTCTGTGAAGGAAGTCGTTTCCTCGTTCAACACGATCGTTTTCACACATTTGACGAGATGCAACAGTCGACCACTGACAAAGCAAACAATTTAAAATGCTAAAAATGTTAATATATAATATGAACATTGTCCAAATTCTTCAGATCAGCACAGCAACTTAAATCAGCTGCTGCTGTTTTAGGACGGTAACATCACACCAGTCAGCCGATTCACAAAACCAGATGGATCCAAGTCTAGTTTTGGAAACTGCATCACCAGGCAGACAACTGAGTCCTACATGTCAAACTTTAAATGTTGTAAACAATCAGTTTCCTTCGAGTTCAGACTTCATCACACACAGAGAAGAAGGGGAAGGAGAAAATCCTTACCTTCTTCTGTTAGAGTCGACTCAGTTTACCTTTTTCTCTGTAGCGTTAAGAACCGACTCAATGAATCCTGATTGTGACTGATAGTGGCCTCATACAGTCATTAACACTGTGAGGTTACTGTGTTATACAGTTTGATGCATTTCAAGCTGTTTGCTTTGTAAGTCCTCAACCGTCACATCTTCACAAACATGTAAAAACAACCAGTGAACCAGGAGAACGACTCGCTGAACAGATGAAGCAGCAGCAGCAGTGAACGTTGACAGGACACGTCAGGAGGAAGAGACACCTGGTGACGATGACGGGAGACGGTTTCATGAACAAAAACAACCGAAGATTATGCAAAGACAAAGTTCAGAGAAAGAAACAAACAACCGTCTTTTCTTGTTAGAATAAAAATGATCCCAGGATCGCTCTTCAAACCAATCACAGCGTCAAGTGGACGTCAGCTGCTGATTGTTGATTCCTGAAAGTTGGATATTGAACAACAGACAAGAGAGATGTTAAAAAGATATGAGGGAAGAGCTTCTGAAACTATCACATCATAGAGCAGTTTAGATTTTGATGAAAAAAATAAATAAATCAGATAAACTCACCACATGAAACTGCACTAAAAAGGTTAAAGGTTTAAATTTCTGTCAATATCAGTAATTAAAGAACATGTTGTAGTTGTCATTGCCGTCACTCAGTAACTGTACCAAAATTATGTAAACACACACAAGTTGTGAGTCCTGTAGCATCACCACAGTGTAAATCTCCTTCTGTCAGGTTCAAATCCTCCTGAAGGACAAATGTTTCCTCTAACGTGAAGTCGCAGCGAAAAGTTAATATACGTGACGTTTACGTTGGACAGGGGTGAATTAATTCCCCTGCTGGGAGGCCTCCCAATATGTCGCGCAAGAAAAACGAGAACGTTACTTAACCTGACCTGATCGAACTCTACAACTTTACATTTGAATCTCCAGTTGGGATTAAACCTGACAGATAAGACAAAATATAAAAGTCAACATAAATATGTTGCTGAATTTGGATGGTTACGAGTGACAGCAGCACAATTACGCTACAAGCTAATGTTGTACATTTAAACTTAAACAAATTTGCCTAAACACTCTTACTATCTTTCCCTCGCTTCATCCTAAAGTTAAATTCTCTAAAAACTACAGCCTGAAGAACCGTCTTACCATTTCCATGACCGATGAATCTTGTCTCCTAAAATAAACACAAAGACGAGAAAAGAAGCGAGACAAAGACAAAGAAAGACGAGTAAATGTAGATAAAGAAAAAGCTCAAGACACAAAGAGATGAAGAGAAGAGATGAACAAAGCTACTAAGACAAAGAGAAAGACTGAATATTAGTGACGTGACTGTGAACAAACTGAAAACCAAAGAATTCAAAGAGACAGTTTCCATTTCACAAAACCACCTCAGTGTTTTTGCTCTAAAGTTTAACCAAAGCTGATTGAAGAGAAAGTTGAGACAGAGAAAGATGAAACCCAAGACTGAAGAAGAAATCTGATGTGAAACATACGTTACCTTTGTAGTAACATCAGACACTTCCTACAATAATTTAGATAATTTTGTCCTGAGTCGGTCTGAATTTAGGTTTTGTTACAAATTTAATGATTGTTGATGTTTGGATGGTGGTGAGGTTATTTCCAGTTAGTCCAGACTTGATGCTGATCAATCTGAGTTAGTGGACTCGGTCGTTAAGTCTTCGTCAGTCAGTCAAAGCGCACAACAGGGACGTGACGGATGGACGGGGGGAGACACAGAGACAGACGTGACAGAGGGAGCGCACAACACATACGACGGACATTACATACAACCTACAGACATGACAAACGCTGGACAGACGAGTCGGAGACAAACATCGTGCACACGGACGCACAAAACTGACAGGACAGACGGACATTAAACAAGTCAGATTCATATCAATAATCACAGATAATCAAGAGAGGGAGACAAGAAAGGAGTGAAAGCTCAGATGGCACGGCGGCCCACAGAGGACAGAACTGGTTCGGCGACCAGGGCGAAGACTTACTTTATTGTAGATTCTTCAGGAAATCCAGATGATTCCAGGTTCGACGGCAGCGTTGGAAACGTGGCGCAGGTTGAACGGGTGATGATGTGATGTGATGTGATGTGATGTTGTGTTGCATGAAATGGAAGTGGACAGTCATGACACGGCGGCCATGTTGACAGATGAATCAGGAAAGTAACAGTTCTGGCACGGAGGCCATGACACGCTTCACACACTCCACACACACAGCAGTTCAGTTCCACCCCGTCCTGTTCTTCCCTAATTAAACCCTCCCACCAGCTGACTATCTTTCCCTAAAATGTGAGGGAATGAACAGTGGCACGGCGGCCAGGAAAGAGAGAGTTCGGCAAGGAAGCCGAGCGAAGGCATGGCGCGGCGGCCATGTTGGAACGAAAGGTCGGCAAGGTAGCCGAGCGAAGGCCTGACGCGGTGGCCAGGCAGCGACAACTTACTTGTTTGATCCCTCGGTGATCGCTGGATGATCTTCGTGATGGGTGGAGGAGCTGAAAGGTAAAAGGTTATGGCACGGCGGCCAGACCGACACACGGCCCACACCCACCCCGAGGTAAGGAAACTCACTTACTTGTGGACTCCACCCATCAGCAGCTGCAGCAGGAGGTTGTGTCTGTAGGTCGACAGGAAGGCGATGCAGCTGTTGAGAGAAATATGCTAAACTATCTGTCCCTAATCTGATCTACATTAGAAGGAAGTGCACACACAAGGTTGAAAGCACTTCGGCTAATCTGACCTGACTGAGAAAGAAGTTTAAATGGGTCCTACCTGAAGGAGACAAAACCTACGAAGGAAACGTTAGTTCACAGGAATAAACACAACACTGCAGCCGAGACTAAAACCTCAAGATTGAACTTACTGAAGCCACAATTAACTGAATTTACAAGCATAAACACCTTTAACTACAATAATACACAGGAAGCTGAAACTCACACACCCACACACACAACCTGTACACAGAGCCCTAAATTAATATTTACTTTGAGACAAAAACCAAGACAGAGAACAAAATTAAGTGAAACTATCAAGGTTAAAAGAAAAGCCAAAACTAATACTTTTAACTATTGACCAAAGATAAAAGTCAAAATTCTCCAAAACTAAAAATCAAGTCTACAAGACCAAAAACACTAACCAAAACTACGAGACCATTTAAGCTGAAGTCACAATTATCTAGAGACAAAAACAAAAACTAAGCAACTAAAAACATCCAACAACACAGAGAAAGAGCAAAAGAAACAGATGTGTGTTTGTGTTTGATGGAGGTGACGAAGATGTGGTGCGATCACAAATAAATACAAACACATTGCGATGGAAAGCTCACAAGTATGGCATGGCAGCCATGTTGAAAAGACAGAGACAGGGAGGAAGATGTAAAATTTCAATATCCCCTTACTGGTTGACGATCTAGAAGAGGATCTACCTGGAAGAAAGAAAATAAAATGAACAAAATTAGTTTCAAGCTGAGCTTTGATTAAATTTCACTTCCTGTAAACTTTAAACATACAAGACTTATCCCTTTTTTAAAAACTATAAACCCCACATCATCTATTGATACTACAAACAATATGACAAACACTTCATCAGCAGAGATGTTAAACTAATTTAAATCAGCGTTGAAGGACCACTCCGTTAAGACTGCGGTCGACGGTGGAGCCATTATGGAAATTTTCCTGTTTGAATAAACAAATTATAATTTGGTTTAAAAGTCTTTCAACCATTTAATGGAGTAATATACAATTAAATAATCACTAGGCCCCAAAACCAACAGTAACAGCCTGTTTGTCCAAATATGAATTTTTTTTTAACATTTATTGGTAATAAAACTTATTTTTTTCTGGTTTTAAAGAGGTGGCAATATTTAGACATTAATTTAAAATAAAATAAAATACTAACATTGCCAAAAATTGCTGTGCAAACATATAAAATATTAAAACAAACAAGTAAATTGGTTAATCCTGCTAGCATGCTATCTTGCTAGCATGCTAGAAGGGTAAAATCTTCCCCATTGAACGGCCACAACCTACTCAAACATTAAAAGAAATTGTGTCAAATTTAAATAAATAGGTTTTAACTAATAAAGAAAAATCATCAGTACGCTGCGGTTGAAGTTTCGTCGCCGTGAACATGAACAAACGTGACACTTTAGCATCAATTAGCAAAAACAAGCAGAGTCAACACACAGGACAGCGAGATTAGCGCTAATGCTAGGCTAACTCGAAGCTAACAAAGCTAAACTACGTCTCTTACCGTTCTTCTTCTGGAGCTGGACGACGTCGACCTCATTTCTCTCAACATTTCTTCAATTTTTTGGTCATAATGTTGAATCGCTGGAAGGTTTTAACTTTAAAAGTCGAGCCAGTAGCAGCAGGTGACCAAACTTTACCTGCCGGTCGGTTGACGACGGCGTCTGACGTCGCACGCTTTAAATCAGCGGTGCGTGCTTTTGATGCGTTCAGGGATCACAGAGAGTTGGTAACAAACAAACTTGTAGAGTTTTAAAGAAACGAAAACGCCATTTTTTTCAGTTATTCTTTTTATTTGTTTCTTTCTTTCTTTCTGTGAGTCTGCACCCGCTTCCTAATGTATAGACACCAAAGTGAGCGTGTTGGCGCCAAAATGACTGTGATTAAGTTCTGTTTAACATGAACATACCTGGATGAACCTGATGCAAGTAAACACAACAGGTTAGAAACGTTATGGGGAGTCCAATGGGGATGTGCAAAATATTAGGAACATCAAAAACCAATCATCTTTCAGGATCGATTTGATTTGATTTGTTGGGGATGTGTGCTAGTGTCTGCAGCTTGTACATGGGCTGTGATTGACAGGTGATGACTCCTCCCCCTTCAGTCTGATTGGTCAGACTCACCTGGAAAGGTGGATTTATGCAAATCAAATTACAAATTGTGAGTGGAGCTAAAGAAGGTGGATATTTTTTATTAAGTTATAAATTTCATGTGTTACTGTCAGAACATGGTGACTTAAAAAATGTCACCTACTAAACCTTTAACTGTCTTTGTAAGTGTTGTGAAAAGGAAATTGTAATATCACAGTGTTTAATACTTTACTGTCCAATTTTGTTTCAAAAATATTAAAATAAGTGTTTAATTTAGTAAAATTAATAATCATGTGTTGCTTCAATTAACAACAATATAACAACAATATATAGTTTTTCAGTGTTATTTAATTTCATTTATTTAACTGAGACCTTGAAGGAAAAAAGTAACTTTAACCCTGAATAAAGTTTATTTTTGGTTCATTGAATCTGGTTTCTAATATCAGCATTTCTTCCTTCTTCAACTTCAGAAAAAATGAGAACTTCTGGGATACTTGAAGATCTAGTTGCAATACTATTTTTCCACCAAGAGAGAGCAGCATTGTACCTTTTAAAGCTTAACTTTTAAATCATGAATCTTAAGCCTGTAATTTTAAACAATGGATAGAGTAAAATTTATGGTCTATATTTTACAGAACCAGACGCTTCACTGGGTGGACAATAATATCATTTTTATAGAGAAGTTTAATGAGAAGCTGAACAATCTGGACTAACGTTGTTTCTCCATAAAAGTTAAAAACTACAAACTGGGAACAATCTCCAACTTTACTGCAGCGGAGACGAAATGTACATCGACAAACAAGGCGACCGGAGATGGTGCACAAGTCACATCAAACAGGCGCACACAAAAAAAATGTGGTTACCATGACTGGTCTTTCATTGCTGTGGCAACAAAAGCTACAGAAGAACATCAGATGGAAACCACAGTTCCCCTGACAATATACAGTAACTCCATTTAATTGTGTTGTATTGTCATCCTTTATGTAATTGCAGTTTGTCAGATGTGGTCGTCTGTTGGATCAACATGAAACTATGTGAAAATGAAGACACGACACACAATACTGCCTTATTCACATTTGTATTTCCCATCAGTTAACAATATGTATCGACAAGTTTCATTATTGAAATTCCTCAAAGCAGATTATTCTGCCAAACACACTTAAAAGAAAATGATCAAATTCACTGGATCATTCTTTTACTTACTCTGTGACAAATATAGAGTTTAGAAAAATGAGACTCTGCCTCAGTCTACAGTCATTGAAGGCAACGTGGATTTAGACAAAACTGGTGTTCATCACTCAGTCCCTCGTGGCGCTCTTGATCTACAGTCTCTCACCAAATCCAGAACCATCCTAGTGTGATCCTTTTCTCCTCCTCAAAGTCTCTTCTTCATCTTGCCCTTCTTTTGTCCTCCACGTCCAAATCCTGACTTCTTAACTTCTGAGAGCCACTGTTTGTTCTTGGCGCGCAGCTTCTTCATCCCTCCGCCCTGGAGGAACTCGCGCTTCTGCTTTTTCTTACGCTGCTTCAGGATCTGATCCTTGGACTTCAGCTCCGAATGAGGTTTACGGCCGCCGGGCGTCTGCTGCGACCTGACCGGGCTCTGGAAGTTAGGACCACGACCGCGACCGCGACCACGACCTGACAGACACGCGGCAGAAAAGGGAAGATTAATTCATAAGTTTTGATGATACGTGTAGGGGTTAAGACGTCTAACACAGATTTCTGCTTGGAAAACATTTCCACTGAGAAGAGCCAGGCTAGTTATCGTTTCCAAGTCTGAGCAGCAGCTGGCTGTAGCTTTGTAGCTACTTAACAGACATAAATATGGTATCAATACTCTCATCTAAATCTCAAAAGACTTCATCAGCAGTAATTTATTAGTTAGAGGTTTGTTTCTACCTCCTCCTGGCCTCCTCCCTCCTCTTCCTCCTCCTCCTCCTCCTCTTCCTCCTCCTGTTTCTCCATCTGAGCCAGATCCCGTGTCATCGATCCTGTACTTCTTCTTCCACTCCTCATAACTGTCATGTCATTAAGGTCGAACAATCGGTCAACAATATAACTAAATGTTGTCAGGAGGGAGAGAGAATAGCTGTAGTAGCAGTAAATAAGTTCACCAAGAGACATTTTGTTGGAAGGATACAAGTTCTTCTTATTCTTCTTGTTCATGATGACCTGACCGCCGTCTGTCCTGATCTTCTTCTTCTGGTCTTCTTTTCCTGTGTCTCTCACAAAGCGTTTCCTTTTACGGTCCCTGCGAATAACGGCGACAATAGAAACGATGTTGTGGTTTAAGAAAAAATTTAAATCACATGACGAGGAAAATAAAAAAAAGGAAGAGAGATTTAAGATTTTTTTTTACCATTTCATTATGCTTTTCTGTTTGTTCAACTGATCTCCTTCGTCTCCCATCAGATCCAGGACGGCCGAGGAGGCCTGCTGCTCGAACGCGGTGCCCTCGCCACCGAGACTTAACCTGGCACCACGAAGAAGACGAGTCACGAGTTAGAGCATTGATTTGTCTGATTTTACGTACAAATTTAAAATAAATCCTCACCCTCTCTCAGAGTTGAAGTCTTTGGGTCTGTAGGGGATGTAATAGTCCTCATCTTTCCCCGACTCTCTGCTTCTCTTGTTCTTTGGTCGTTCTTCCTCATCATCTCGGACCACTCTTCTTTTCCCACCGACCACTTCAGAGAACACCCCCTGGTGGAGATGTAACGAATTACATTCATACCAAAGGATCGAACATCAAGCCTGCGCAAACTGTCGAGTTTTAGAATTATTTTAATTCGGGTTAAATCTATAAATCTCAGAACTCCACGTGTAGACAAAAACGCCGCAGAGATAATAAAAGTTTCTTACCTTCAGCGTGTCCTCCTCTTCATCTGTGGTGTTTGCGACGTCATCGTCGTCGGCCGCGGCGGCGGAGGTGACGGGCTGATGAAGACTTTTCTCTGCAGTCAGGTCGTCTTTCTGTTTGCTGAATTTGTCAACGAACCGTGTGTCTTTAGAGCGTTTGACCCGCATTATCTCGCTGGCCTGTGTCTTACTGCTGGAGTTAATTTCGAAGATAGTCTAGAGGAGGAAGAAAAAACGTGGGTTTAATTAGGGGTCGGTGAGAAATTGCAGCATTAGATTTATCTTCATTTTTACCTGCAGTTACTCACCGCTTTTGATTTGTAACTTTTGATGGCATCGACTATATGAAGTCGTTCCAGTTCCATTTTCTCCAAACCTGAACCTGAAACATTATCAGTTAAATGGTGTTAACAGCTACTGTCTCAGCATTAATATCACAATTTTTTTTTTATAGTTCATCCTCCTTCAAACTGACCCAGCAATGGATGGACGGCCATGGTGGACACATCAGTGGTTTTGACTCGTCTGATGGACTCCGGTGACGGGTTCGGTCGGGACTTGAGGTACTGCTTGTAGGCGTTCTCTGAGACGCGATACATGTTCTGCAGGTCTTGCGAGTTTTCGTGAGCAGTGATGAGATGAGATCCTTCGTCATCCAGAATGCTCTGAGGGACTCGGCCGAACACACCGTCTGAATCTGGAGACGGAGATGGAGAAGATGACGGAAAAACAATTACAGCTTCAGTTTTTCATGAAGATTTGATTCCTCAGCCTACCTTGTGTGTGCTCAGCTGCAGCAAACTGAACAGGCCTTCCCAGGAAGAGGTGCAGGTCATAAACATACGGCATCTCGTCAGGACAAACCAAACTGTAGGTGGTGCCACTGCGGCCCGCACGTCCAACACGACCTGATGGGAAAAGACAAAAAAGTCATTATTATGAATCTAAACAGTCTGATGATGTTTTTCAACTTGAATTATATAAATTCTGTGCGTCAGTCACTCACCGACTCTGTGTAAGAAGAGCTTTGCCTTTGAGGGGAAGTTGAAGTTGATGACGTTGTCCAGCAGGGGGATGTCGATACCACGAGCAGCGACATCTGTAACAAGCAGCACCATCGCTTTTCTGTGCACAAATTTCCCAATGTTGATCTTTCTGGCCGTCTGGTCGAGGGCACTGTAAATGTAGGCACACTCCACACCTTCTGAAGAAAGCAACTAGAGATAAGAACAGAAAAAAATTAGATATTTATCTTTAAAAAAAAAACATAGTTCAAAGATCACTGTGGTCATTCTGCTGTTTGCTTCTCACCTGTTTCAGGTACTCTACGTGGTGTTTGGTGGCAGCAAACACCACCGTCTGCTCCTGAGGTTTCACTACGTTCCTTAAGAGATGAAGCAGCATCGCCGGCTTGTCATCGACTCGCAGATGGAAAAATGACAGCTGAGGAGAGAAAACACAAAACGTTGTTTACAGCCTTTTTCTCCATATGCACAAGTAATGTTTTAACCTGCACTGACCTTCCAAACTCACATAGAACATGAAGACACATAATTATGATGAAAATGGAATAATGTCATATATGAGATATATGTCTAGTCTCTATAAACATGTATTTTTTATGTATATGTTGATGAAAGTCACATAATATCATATAAAACTTACTATATGTATATTTGCTCAATCTATATACATACACAATTTTATTTCATACATGTTTCTTAGTTACAGGAGCATATGTTGGTTGTAAAACGTCATTTCTTACAGGAAGAACAATGAAGAGTCATTAGCACTTTGTTGCCAACTTGATCAAGACAAATCTCATACGTCTGCTTTACCTTAATCTGATCACTGATCTTCGTGTCCACATCCAAACGAATCAGCACTGGTTCTGTCAGTCCTGGAAAAAATGAAGGTAACGTGGTTAACCTGGGTCTGATGTCCAGTTAAAATGTCTTCAGTCAGGTTGGTTGGGTGTAAAATAAATCTCACCAGCTCTGGCGAACTCCACCAGCAGTTTGGGTAAAGTGGCAGAAAACAGCAGCGTCTGTCTGGTGTCTGGAAGCCGCTGGATGATTTCCTGAAGCTGCTCAGCAAAACCCATTTCAAACAACCTGAGTCGCGGATGCAGTGAGACGTTTAGCAACTGAATCTGAGACGTGTCATAGAAATATAACACATTTAACGATGACGCATGATTCCAGTTCTCACCTGTCGGCCTCATCAAACACCACGTACTCCACGTTCTGCAACTTCAGGTTCATCTCCTTGACGACGTGCATGAGACGACCGGGGGTACCGATGATTCTTTAGGTAGAAAAACAAACATCAGATCAGGAAATTGTTACGTTTTATAGACTGGTCGAACGGTCACTAATACAACAAAACGAAACACTTACATGTCAGGGTTTTCATGAAGAGCAGCAAACTGATCGTCCATTCTGAGGAAGAGCAAAGACATTTACGTTTCAATTTTATTCTCTATTAAAAAACAACAATGAACCAGACAAGTGGAGAGTTTCCTACCTGTCTCCTCCAAGGATCAACGCAGTCTTGAGGCCGGTGAATTTCCCCAACTACAACATCACAACAAAAACAGCACATATTAATTCAACTATAAAGATTTATTGATCCCAGATTGAACCCAAATCCTCTGTCTGCTGAGTCTGACCTCTTTTGTGAACTTCATGGTCTGCAGGGCCAGCTCTCTGGTGGGGGTCAGGATCAGAGCCCTGGCTCCTGTTTGGGCTTGAGGGGCTTTCAGCTTCTCAAACATCGGGACCAGGAAAGCAGCGGTTTTACCACTGCCGGTCCTCGCCATAGCTACTATATCTTTACCATCTAAAATCACTGGGATGGTCTGAAGCAGGAAGAGAAGGGTTGTTGATGAGACACTGATGAAACAAAATGTTTGGTTACATTAGAACCTGACGAACACTGACTCACCTTTCTTTGGATTGGAGTCGGGACTTTGTAACCTTTCTTCATGACCCCTTTATATACCGGATAACTGAGACCTGAAATCATAGGTAATGTTGTCAAATAATGTTTTTTATCTTCGTATATTTTTACAGTCCGCTCTTCATCCGCTCTTACCCATGGACTGAAATCCTCCAGACTTCTTTTTCTTCTTGTTTTGGGCTCTGACCAGCTGCCTGGTGTCAGGCTCCACGTCTGACAGACAGTCTGATGTGGCGGGAAACCGCGGCAGTTTCCTTCCTGGCTGTGACACCGATGAGAAAACACGTCCATAAATACATCGATCTACATCAATGTATTGATTCACTTATTAACAATTCAATGTAATCAATGTAAAGTGAAAACAATGATCAATACTGACAGATTTTAAATCCAGGTTCTAACTGTTAAAATATCGTCACTATTTCAGTCACAAAGTTTACAAAGAAAATAGAAAAATAGAAACTTTAAGTTGTTTCAGTTTTGTTATTTTAACACCTGTTTCTTTATGGTTTATTTTAATATTTGAAAGATCAGTTAACTTATAAGAAATGTGTCACTTTACTGAACAATAGTAAGTTTATTTTATTAAAAAACAATATTGTTTTTCCATTTAGAAACTTCAAAGAGCAAAGAAATAAAATTGTTAAATTATATTTTAGTTGTTTTTTCATGTGTGTTGATACAAGTCGATCGTGTTAAATGTTTGATATCGTCTCATATCGATCACAGACCTTTGAATCAAATTGTAACGGTCGTTGTCATATCAGTAAATATGATATCAGCGTCCAAAGAATCAATGTAATTGATTGTCAGTTATGTGTAAATTCAAGTATTATATCATTTTGAGTTTCTAATGTTTTATCTTCCACATTTACTTTCATTAAGACTGAAATCAGAAACAATCAATCAATCAATCAATCAATCAACTAAAATGACGAAACTAACACCAGCCTTGTCTGTAGATTCTCAGAAATAAAGATACATTGTTTCACTTTGTCACATCATATTGTAGTAAATGTAACATTTTTGTACGTTTTCAGTCAATATGACGGTGATAATATTTATTGATGATGATGTCATGACACAAAACTGCGATAAAGATGTTTCAGGGGGCATCCGGATTTGAACCGGAGACCTCTTGATCTGCAGTCAAATGCTCTACCACTGAGCTATACCCCCACCTGTAAACCACCGGGTCATAGTCTGCTCCTGTAACACACCTGGTATGTCCATGAATATATAATCTTTGATATTATAAGTGACTAAATCACATTATATTGATCAGGATAAAACAGCTGTAGAGTCGTTTCTTACAGAATCATCGCTCTTGATCTCAGCAGCCAACTCAAAGTCTCCGCTGTCAGAGTCAACCTCGGCCTCTCTACCGGCGGTGTGTCTCTTCTTCTTCGTTAGTTTCTTCTTCCTCTGAGCCATCGTGAAGTTTTAATAATAATAATAGTAATAATACCGAGCAGGTTTAGTTAATAAAAAAGCAGCTCGTGACGTCTCAACACACAACAACACGGTGAGAAGACATGTTGGGAAGAAAACACACGTGTGAGCTTCTTCTGGTTTTTCTTCTTCTACTTCCGCTCAGGTTGACTGATGCTGCTCAACAGCGTCACCTACTGCCCCGGAGAGTTAGGACAGACTGATGGATGGATGGATAGATAGATAGATAGATAGATAGATAGATAGATAGATAGATAGATAGATAGATAGATAGATAGATAGATAGATAGATAGATAGATAGATAGATAGATAGATAGATGGATGGATGGATGGATGGATGGATGGATGGATGGATGGATGGATGGATGGATGGATGGATGGATGGATGGATGGATGGATGGATGGATGGATGGATAGATAGATAGATAGATAGATAGATAGATAGATAGATAGATAGATAGATAGATAGATAGATAGATAGATAGATAGATAGATAGATAGATAGATAGATAGATAGATAGATAGATTCAGACAAATCAAATAAAAGATAATACATCATGATAATAATCATAATCATTCACATAAATGACATAAGGTCTAAATTACCTGATTTCTATTAATAGTTGTATTTTATATACCAGATCCATAACTTTAGTTACATGTCATGATCATTTTCTCTTTATCTTTTGTAAAATTGTCATTAGAAACATTGTTGGTTTTAGCTATTAGGTGAATTGAATTTATCTAAGTATATGACATCATAAGTGAACAGAGAGCCAGCGTGTTCATAACTAGAGCTGATTTAAAGTATCTGTGTTACTATCTCAGGGTTTTAAGGTTTAAAGCAGAAGAGCATTTTATTTTATTTATTTCAGTGAATATATAACTCAACCCAATTCAAACTCATTCGGGCCGTGGAAGACAATCAGTGCAATTCTTTCTGTTGCATAACTGTTGTATGAAGTGAGTGTATAAGACATTTAGGCAGACGAAGCTTACCCACCCATGCAATAACTGTCACACTTATGTTACTGAAAACCTGGAAAATGCTACAAAAGTTCCCCATGCTCCAAAATATATATAAATGATGATTTCAGTCGACTGCACAAACATAAGCTCAGAGACAAAATCTCTAAGTCTCAGCCGACGTCGTGTGCGGTGCTTGTTATAGGAATCTGTCCTTAAATATATCACAGTCATGAATCAAAATTATCAAAATTAATGTTATACAACCAATCTATAAGAGAACTAATGAGTTTTTTTATTTGCATTTCATTTTGTCTAATTACGCCTCAGACAGTATCCAGCGTTTCCATTAATGCTTTTACTTCTTCTGCACATTCATTAGTGGCTTCATGTAAATGTCGATGACGTATTTTACATATGGTTTCACTGAAGTCTGAGGGCAGATGCTGCTCAAGAAAACAGCTGCCCAGCACATCAAACACTAAACCCACTGATATCTGAGCATGTTATTCATTAACATGCAACATACGTAAAAGATCTGAACCTCGTTTCTTTGTTTCTTCTTCACATAAACATATTTTAGTTTCTGTTTTGAGTTTATTTTATTAGGTGTATCGTTAATGAAAAACAGCATCTATTGTGGATTTGTTGGGAAAATAAATGGGGATAGTAAAACTCATTGTCTGTTGGTCAATATGTGCTCAGCTTTTTGTACGTTTGGTCACAAACTTTTGGGGTTTTTTTTTTTTTCTATTTCTAAGCAGCTACAGTTTAATTTTTTAAATCACCCAGTGGAAATGTGTCCCTTGGATGATAACACTGACACTAATATGGCAGCCAAAATGTGCACAGTGCTGTTTGAAGTCAGTGGGGCTGATGTACAGTAAATAAGTCAACACCATGGCAACAGCTCGGAGCTAATGTCATTCATATTCCCTCACTGAGCCTGGCTGCGTTGGGCCTGGAGCCAGATCTGTTCGGGGAGCTAAAAGGGATGCAGTTTTTTTGTTGTTGTTGTTTATTTCTGCACACAGCGAGCTACCTACGGGATCTGATTTTAATCTTGAAGGTAATTTAAGTGATACAGCCTGAGGGGATTAACTCAGCATTGTTGGCATCAGTGTCCAATCAGGTCATCCTCCAACGCTGGCAGTGTAACTCTCAGTTTCCATAGAACTAAATGTCAAACCCACATATTGAAAACATGCTCCTGAATCACTGTCTCATCTCCACATATGACACAAGTGATGTTGCTCACTATTCATGAGACAGGACGTTTAATGACTTTGTGTATGTGTATAATAGATGACACGTGCAAGAAAATACCACAGCATGTTTTTGGTTTTGCTGTTAGGAGAGTGACTAAATTACAAATCCTCCTGATCGTCCTGTCACTGATTTACACAAAGCGAAGCGATAACATGTAGAGATGAAAAACATAAATAGATTTATAGCGAGAGAATCTATCTGTGTCTTATCTGTGTCAGTGATGACGTGTTTTTTTTTTTTTTTTTTTTACTTAGTGCACAAATGCTGGTTCACCAAATGGTCACAGGCTAAATGGGCACTAAATGAAAGTCATTAGGCAAAACAGATGTCAGCATGTCTCAGGTTGGATTTTTATAAAGCAGGGCGTGTGCGTAGCAGATGCTTTCCTCTAAGCTCTGGAGATTGAAGGGAATGTTTAAATTAACAGATTATTGAGCTGATGGTTTGCGAAGCTTAAGCTTTTAAATGGCGACTGAAGTTAAATATTCTTCCATCCTATCTATGTCAATTTAATTATTTATCAACTGCACTTGAAAAAGCTGGCCATGGGTTCAGTGGACCTTTTTTTTTTAAAAAAAAAAAATAGTCCAAACATCCAATTAGTGTTGCGAGTGATGTGCTGCAACATATCAAGCAGGCGACTTCCTCCAGCATGGTTTGATTTTCAACGCCAGACATTTTGCATCCAAAGGGCAAATTACTTTCTGCTATAAATATATATATATATATATATATATATATATATATATATATATATATATATATATATATATATTAAAAAATCTACTCAAAAAAAGTTGAAAGGGAAATATCAGTTTTAAAGAAATGATTCGAATCTAATTATGAAGTGTGAGATTTACTGTGAATGTTAAAAGTGTGAAAGTGACATAAGTCATCAAAAATAATTATTTTTTAACTAATTAAAACATACAGAAAGAGCCTCTGAATCAACAAGCATCCGTGAGTCACCAATACACCTTGGGGGCGGTTGAAGAGTGGGATGCGACCCGGTCGTCCTGGACTCTCTCTGGGCTTGTAGGTGGCACGGTGGATGAGGTGGTGCCACCCTCGGTGACAGCAGCAGATGGTGAAAGTGCTCCGGGCTTTGCCCCCTGGTCCCGAGAAAAAAAAAAAAAAAAACAGGGCAGCCATGCACAAGATACACGACCACTGATTGGGCCGCGTCTCCTAAGTTGCCACAGGCTGATAAGATGCTGGCAGGAGCAGCACTCACATGCTTGAGAAGACTTATAATCATGTTATCCCTGTAGTGACTCTGGACTCTACACTCATGATAGACTGTGCAGCTTAGTGGGTCAGTAAATGATAAGTCTCACAAGGACACTGACTACAGTCTATAATAAGAGACAGGATGAATTTTATTTTATCTGGAATAATCGTTGCAAAAGAAGTTTCAATGAATTCTTAAATAAATGTTCTCTTTTCTTAAATGTATAATATTAGTGATTTAAACACACTGAAACCTGAATGTATGCAATTCATATCAAAGATTCTATGAATCATAATTTAAAGGGCAATAAAGCCAAAGTCTGAAGTGCTTACATCTTCACAACTGAAGCTAAGCCTTCTTGCTGAGACGTCTCTTGCTGCATAAGGAAAATCTGGCTTTGGACTGCTTTTAGTGTAAAACTGCAGAGGCACATACATTCGTTCAAACTTTCAATTACTTGATATTCTGGGTGCTAAAAGGCAGTTTCCCTTCAAGGTGCCAGCAGCAGTTAATCTTGCAGCTAGTGCCAGCATTAAGGCGATAATCATGTGACAAAAGTACAAAAACTGCGTCTTAAAGAGAGCAGAATAGGTCCCTAGAGGATTTTGGGACATTCCCAAACCAAACTCTGTCTACATATTACATAGTTTCTGTACTTGTTTTGATTTATCTGCTCGTAGCCTGCAGGATGTCTTAGTATGTTGAGACTATTGTGGTCAAACACAGCTGGATCACTGCTCATTAACGCAACAGAAAACCCACTGGGCTGAAATACTGTTAATGCACAAGACTTAATGATTATTTTCAGTTTCATCTCTACCCTTTTTTTTTTTTTTGGGTTATTTGCAGTGACAGATGCCCAGAATTAAAACCCACAGAGCAGAATTAACTTTTCATGTCCTCTCTTCACATCCTTGTTGTTTTTCTTTTCTGTCGTTGCTTTTACGGCCTCGAGCTGACTTCTTCTGGTGTCATAATTGCAATTTCATCAAGAATTTAAAGCCAGTCTTCCTTATTCTTGTCACTGTCACTCTAAAACTACCCACCGCTGGGGACTTCAAGGGTATTTAAAGCAGCTATTGTGTGTCATAAGATAAGTCAGGAGCAGCTTGGGGAAGACTCATTTTCTTCATTGTGGTTCTGCCGGACTTCCAACCATCTCTCACTCTCTCTTTCATGGCTTTATCACTCAAAACCTAAAAGAGGCTCAGCAGAATATAAACGAATGAAGGACTGAACGATGTGGAAAGAGGGAAAAGGTCGAGGCAAAAATTGCTCAAGCGTATCAGCGCTGAGACTTCGCAACACTCGGTTCACGTTCAGTTGCGTCGAGGTAATATGAAAAATTTCACATTACAGATTCATCATCCTCGGCCATGGGAATCTGTGGAGGTTGATTTGTTTGTAATGTGTGTGTGTGTGTGTGAGCAATATAATAATATGTGCAATAATATTGCTCTGAGACACATGAGGCAGGTCTTTTATTGCAGAAGAAATTTGATATTTAGAAAACATGTTTTTTTTTCTGTTGGAGAGTTGACTTGAAAAGATTGATGCCATTCTCAGATATGCAGCTATGAATGATAGATTTTGTTTGGTTTATCACTGGGAAGACTGGGAGCAGTGGAGAGACAACAAACACACCTGTTCATATTTATACTGGAGAAACATCAGAGTGATATCAATCCTAACGTCTAACTGATGTTGAGACAGAGAGCAAAATGTCAAACTACTCCTTTAAGGTCTCTCTCTCTTTCTCTCTCTCTCTCTTTCACACACACACACACACACACACACACTGAGAGAGAGAGAAAGAGAGACCAAAATATTGACTGGAGCTTAGTTTAAAGCATCAATTCCTCTCCCACACCCCCTCATCTCTCTCTCTCTCTCTCTCTCTCTCTCACACACACACACACACACACACACACATACACACACACATACACACAGATACACATGACCCTCTCTACCTAACATATGCCTCGACACTGATGCTACACACTCCTCACGTCTCGTTTTCTCTCTCGCCCTGTGTTTTCTTTCACACACACACTCACACACACACACACACACACACAGGCAGTGACTCATGAATAAAACCACAGAAAGGAGAGTCGACTCACACACAGCTGCACACACTTACAAATAAAAAGAGGCATGTGTATGTATGCCAGCGCAGGAACATAACAAAAAGATGAACTGCAGCACATGGTTATGCATCTCTCTTTTTCTTTTTGTAAATAAGCACTGATGAATAAATATCTTATCTGTTTTCCACTTTAATCAAAACTTAGGTGGAAAAATCTGCACATGCCCCCGTGAATAATATCTTAATATGAATGACAGTGATCATTGGCAGCCATCTATCGGACTGGACCATATGTTGCTTTGGGTGGGGAGGGAATGAGGGCTTACTGCAAAGCCTGCCTTATCCTCAGGCATTACAGTCTCTAAGAAAGGATTTACTCTTTAATTCTTGATTAGATAGAATTTTCTCCCCAGTGTGCAAGCGCAGTGATACACCGAGCACAGATAACCTGCCCTGTTGGTGAAGTGTGTGTGTGTGTGTGTGTGTGTGTGTGTCCTTTGGCATCTCTCCCTCTCTGTGAGACACACACAAACACACATGTACCACACACTCCGTTACACACTAACCTGGCTCCCTGGTGTGCCATCCCATTTAGCGCCGGGGCGTTTTACACATTGTGATAGGGCTATTATTAGAAGCAATGGATTATCAATCAGGATATAATCCTGATTGATGTATTTGCCCCAACTGGAAAAGGACCACACTCCTCACTATAACACCATTTGTTTTTATCTCTCTGTAATGAGAGATGGTGGATCTTTTTATTTTTCCTTCCTGATCAACAAGGTTCTTCTTCTTCTTCTTCTTCTTCTTCTTCTTCTTCTTCTTCTCAGGACATGAGGAGACCACAGAAGAAGACAGTCATTTATTTAGTTCCTTCGCTCATTTATCTTCCTCCCCCCCTTCGTCTCTTTGCCTGACTGGCTGCTGAGCTGACTGACTGTCTGGATGGTTGGCTCCCTCTCTCACTGGACTCTCACTGGCAGTTCACTCACACGCTGCGTGAGCTTCACTGAGGCTGGGGTGGAGAAACACAGTCAGGTTGCTTTGGAAAGTGGGATCTTTGCTTTAAAAAAACAAAAACAAAAAAAAAAACAATTCTCGCTCTCTTATCTGTTTTTTTTTAGTGGACTGTTAGATGAGAGCTGGGGGAAATCTTTGACTCTGTTTCCTCCAGCAGTGACCACTGACCATCACTACTGTGCTGCATCCATGACTTTACATACCTGGCTTGTGTATGGGCTTGGATTTATCTTGGTTTGGACTCTCTGCTTGACACAAGGTAAGTAGGATAATTGATGGACAGTTATATGAGAATGCATGTGATCGGGCTGTGCGTGTGTGTGTAGATTGTGATGATAAACACTGCAGTAAAAGTATTGTATAAATTCATATTTGTGGCATTAACACAGTCAGCAGTGTGACGGAGTGTGTGTGTGTGTGTGTGTGTGAACGGCAGCATGGTGACATTAATAATAATAATGAACGAGTGTGTTGAAAGGTGACATCAATAACTACGCCTTTGTTCTGCATATAATTGACCAGGGAGTTCAAATCTCCGTCTTCTAACAATAGGTTGTATCCAAAGGAGGTGAAGTAAATTTCCCTATAGAGCAATAATAATTGACCCATCTGGGCTTATGTGTAACCTTTATTTCATGGTTTTCTAAACAAGAATGGGATGTTGTGCACTGAGGTGGTAATTTGCTTGATTCATGTCTCAGTGTTTGGTCTGAGTCACATCACCTCTGGTCCCAACTCTGAACCAGAGGGTGAAGAGAGCTACAGGAGATTAAGGCAACAAATAGGTGCTCATAGATTCACTGCAGTGTATTATAGACACTATATTATATGTCATAAACCATGAACAGGAGCATATTTGCATAACCGCCAAGAAAATTGTATCATTATTGATTAAATGTGCGTTTTAAGATGCATAATATGGTATTATGAATATAATTGGCTCTCTGTTGATTTAAACATGAGCTCAAACCCAATACGTGATGCTTAATACTACATTAGATTTAGGTCACAATATTTTTTTTTTTTTTTTTTTTTTTGATGTATTCATAGTTAATCAAAATTTGCAATGCATACTGGGAGAGGAAGTGGTGTCTAATCATAATAAATTGCATTGTACCATGAGAGTTAGATGTTTTTCCAATACGTCCTCATTACGTTGACAAATGGTCACAACGAGCGTTGAGTCTAACATCATCATATCACCGTGAATTGTTAAATCAGGTTGTTCCTCAGATGCAAATGACTGTTCCACTGCTTCTCATTTCCACTACCATTACCCAGCTCTAATGAAATACTTTAGTATTTATGAGAGTTTTTGCTGCATAGTGTATCACCGTCAGTAGACGATGACATGTCCCCTAAAGGCTGGCATTTGCTCTCTGTCCCTGTGAGGCTTTACATTGATTCCAGCAGATTTCTAAAGTGATTTTTGTAAGAGCATTTGCCTGGGATTAGTTTGCTCCTGAAAGCTCCATCAGAGCTTTTGGTGGGCTATTTAACAGAGCAGTGACGGCGAGAGGCTCCAGTCCGCTCTCTGTCCTCATACTGAGTCCACGGGGCCGCACAGATAAAGAGAGAGGATTGGTTTCAGCCAAAGCTGATCTTCTATCTTGTGTGTGTGGGATTTTGGAGGTCAGACTCAGGTGTGTGTGAGGGGTCTGAATTTACAGATAATCCCTTTAAGCTCCGGTGGATTTGTTCTGTTTAGGCTTAGCCTTACTTTCTTGAGAGACTTAGACATTTGGGAAGTGAAACACTGGCAGTGTAGAAGAGAGAACTTTAAGATGAAAGAAGTCAGGGGTGCATTTTTATTTCGGTAAAGACATGCTTCGAGATCACATTGTGCTGTGATCTGGTTTGTGCCAGCTCCTAGGAGTCATGTTAACTTTTAACACACCAGTTTAGTATAAAGAAAAGTAAACAGCATGGTCTTCCTGTGTATTGATTTAGATGCTCTCAAGTTCTTTAACCATTCACAGGGCGCTGAGGGTTAGAGACACAGCTTTGAGATCACAGGAAAAAACTTGGCAGGCAGGTTGGGATGGGAGGTACAACTGAGGGTGAGTCACCATTAAGTACAAGCTTGAGAAGAGAAGAGAAGACGATCGCTCAATAAATACAAAAACAATGTTGTTCATCAGAGCTGCTAAAATATTAAGACGAGCTCTTCGTGTCTTTTTGATGTCTTTCTCTTGAAATATCAGGCGATATGTTGTCGAAGACAGTTGTTTTATTGCTTTAAAACGAGCTCATTTGCACCACTTAAGTGCCTCATAGATCCTGTGTGAAAGACTGTGATTCTGCAACTTTCTAAGACGATCATTCAAATATGAATCAGAGCAAAAGTGCAAAAGCTTCTGATGTCAAATTTGAGTCAGAGACACATCAAAGTCAAGTGGCTGTTTGTAAGTGGAAATCAGAGCATAAGCGTTGTAGTAACAATTACCATTATCAACGCCGCTACAAAGAAGGTGGGTGGATTTAGTTTTGGATGCAAACCAGCAGCAATTTGTCTGAGTCCGACAGATAACACTTTGGTGTGTGAGGTATCAAACAAACATGGCACACACACACACACACACACACACACACACACACACACACGTTGGATTAACAGAAATCCATGAATGTGAAGAAAAATATTCAAATGCAGTATGCATAAATGAAGGTAGAATACAGTACAATGGTTTTAAACATCAACAAAGCATGATATTCAAACACATGCAGCATAATACGCTCTGCCTTCGTATAATCATGATAATTAGATCCCAGTGGTCATCACAGGTTCTGTGTCGATCTGATTTTCAGTGATTCTACTGAGGTGATTTGCTTATTTTGTTCCTTTCAAGGCCTAAAAGCTGCAGGAGGATGTATTATTGCTAATGTATCACAGAAAAACCAGTGTGAACACACTGTTCTTTGTGTCCCCAGCAGTCCAAGGGCTGCAGTGCTATGGCTGCAACATCATCCAGGGTCAGAGGTATGTGGACGTGGGCTGCTCCAACCCAGAGGTCATCACCTGCACCCACTCACACAAGGGCTTTAAACACCGTTTCTGCATCAAGACAGAGAGCAGTGAGTAAACGAAGCATATCTAATGATGAATAAACTAAAATTATAATTTACAACTTCCTCTCTTCCTCTCGTCCCTTCTCTTGCTAACACATCGATGTATAATCATTATTTCTGTTGTTAATATTTATGTGGAATCAGATTAATAAATGATGAAGTCACTCTGACAAGCCACTGGACATTGGAATAATCACTTTTAATCATACTTTCATGTCCGTGTTCTTGGTCGGTGATGTGAATATTCTAATTCCCCTGTGCACCGATGATCGTTACGTAACTCTACTTTGATATGCTTTGCTGAGTAAATTATAAGTCACTCATTGTTTGATGTTAAGTCAAATGGAGGATGTGGACATCAACGACAGGGTGGCGGTGGTCAGATGAGTAGTTTCTGCTGAGATCCATGGAAGCGTAGACGATCCAGCTGTTCGCTTTGACGTCTCAGAGACGTGTTCATGCAGAAAGAGCTGATGAGGCACCTTTTTCCCATTTGCAGAAAAAAACAGCAAGCTCAGACAAGGACTGACAGCAGCCTGTCTGACACGGTATGACAAACACTTTGTCAAAAAATCTTAAAGCAGTGTCTTGCTAGTAATCTGCGGCCTGGCAAGCCTGTTAATCTTCATGTGACCCAGCCAAACCCAAATCAAACAGATGCTGGTGAAGTTCCATAAGAGTCTTAGATGTCTTTTGTCTTCAGATGCAAGACATCTGTCATTAACCCATGACCAGTCCAGGGTCCTTTCTCTCCTGACTGGTCTCAAACTGATAGAGAAAAGATGTAAATGTTTATTTTCATCTGTCTTGCCCAAATCGAGAACAAGAAAGTGTGTGTAAGTTGATGTTTTATCAGTATTTTCTTTCATAAATAAAGATATTATTTCTGTACTTAATGGCACAAAATGTACGACTTGTCAAAAGCTTGGTCTCTCAGCTGTGTGCCTTTAAGATCTCTAAATGGCTTCCTCATTACACACTTGCAGTATTTGGTGCTTACTTGTGCTTTTTTTTTCTTGCTGAGCCAAATGCCGGCTCGTCACTCTCCTCTGACTGACTGACTCTGTCTCCCTCCCCCTTGTCCTTCCAGCGGCCCTGGGTATTGTCCTGACCAGTGGTTGTGCCACATCCAGACACTGCCAGCAGCAAGAGCTGCCAGGGGTGCGCATACACTGCTGTGACTCAGACCTTTGTAACAGCGCCCCCTCATGGCATTCAAACACACTCAACTACATCTGTGCACTTTCCAGCCTCCTCCTTCTCCTGAGGATGTGGTTGTGATGTGGAGTCATTTCAGAGAGCGACGCACCACCAGTGGACTATGAGAGGAACATTTTGTATGAGAAACTCTCACCTCTTGTCTTTGCTGCTCTTTGTTTGGGGCTGATGAGAGTTTTATTCAGTATGGTGTTACTGGTGAGCACCGAGAAAATGATAGCTTTTAGGTTGAACTTACAGTCAAAAAAAATAATAATAATAATAATAATAATAATAATCCTGTGAATATGTTTGATCAAAAATAATGATACAGCAGCTTACAGTCATCAGTAATTTTATTGTGCAGATTCATTTACTTAAATGTAGCTTGAGTTATAAGAGATGGGATATTATGAGACATTTTGGTGCCAAGAAAGAAACATCCTCATTAAAGTCGTATATCAGTTCATAAAAAAAAGCTTCCAATAAAATAAAATAAAAAAAAAAAAACAGAAACACGCTGACTTGAGTTTTCTAAAAGCTTAGATCCACTTGTACTATAAAACATAAACACTACTCTCTGTTAAGAAGTTCATTATCTTCTCAAGATCAAGTATTTTCGTGCAGTAAGTTATTTTAAAGTCACAGGCTATTTACTTTGTAAAATGAAAGGTATTTTTCTTTTCTTTTTTTTTTAGTTTGCTGTCCACATCTCCAGGCTGAGATTGGGAAAACACACTGCATGTGGTTGTATGTATGACTGTACAGTGAAAGCATGTAATGTTGTGAATCGCTGTATTAAATATTTCATATTTTTCAAAAAAAAAAAAATGCTTTGAACTCTTTTGGTCTAAAACACAACTTTAAAAAAACCACATGAACATTATCAGACACATAAAAAATCACTCATGAAAGATACGTGATGTTACCAACGTCACGTATTTACATCACAAATTATGAGTCGTGGCATTTTAATCCAAATGGTAATGGTAGGAAGTTGTGCTCTGAAGACTCGCAGCTTAGTAAATAGAGAAATGGTTAAGAAGATATTGTTTATCTAACTATACAATACAATTCAATTTTATTTATATAAAGCGGCAAATCCTAAAAAACATTTATCTCAAGGCTCTTTACATGGAGAAGCTCAACATTTCCACAATGAAAAAGGGAAAAACTTGCTTTGAAATGAAAACAGAGAAAAGAGAAAAAGAAGAGACAGAGGAAAGGGAGGGAGGAGGACGGGGAGACCAGAAATGTAATATATTAATATAAAGATGTGAAGTGTGAGGGAGAGACAAAGGTTAATTGTCTTTAACCAGATAAAACATGAAATGAAATGAAATTAAAGAAATACAGAAGAAGATATTAACACTCTTATGTAATTATGTACGTAAAGAAATAGATGCAACAGGTTGTTTATAATCACACACAGTGAAAGTCACAGTTGTTAAAGCAGAAGATTTATTTGATTTTGTCAGAACGGATTCAGATAAATAATAAATCATTCATGTCGTCATTTGCCACATGTTGATTGTTTCCATATGTTAAGTTTCTCTTTTCTTTTTCCAGAAACTAATGCAACAGAAAAAAAACATGTATGAAAGAATAATCTTCTTTTTTAATCAACAAATATGTTCACTATGATTTCTTTGCATGATGAGTATTAAAATGTATATATAATATTATATATAATATTATATATATATATATACATGTATATAGATAGATAGATAGATAGATAGATAGATAGATAGATAGATAGATAGATAGATAGATAGATAGATAGATAGATTGATAGATTGATTGATAGATATTTTTGTGTCTGTGTTTCGCTGCAGTGATTTCCCTGGTGGTATCATTTTATGTCATATAATGTAACAATATTTCTACTATACACACACACACACACACACACACATATGAAACTTAGTCTGTATATATATATATATATATATATATATATATATATATATATATATGTGTGTGTGTGTGTGTAGATATACACACACACACACACACACACACACACACATATGTATGTGTGTATATGTATATACATACACACACATATATATATATATATATATATATATATATATATATATATGAAACTTTGTCTGCTGCAACACTATGAGGCCTAATCCATAATCTGAAACTCCATTTAATCAGTGTTGTACTGATTAAATGGACTGTCCTAATACAGTATGCATGGATACACCTGTGCAGGTGAGATATCCTTCCAGGAAACGGGCGCTGTACTTTATTGGTACACACACCGCAAACCGCCGCATACGATGCTCTTTGTCCCAGAAGCCCATTGTACACAGCGGAGGAAACCCTGTGCCGCGACCAGCCATCTTGGATAGACAGATCATAGTTGAGCCAGGATAACCTGCAGACCTCCTCTGAGCAGCTCAAGACCGCACAGCTCAAAAAAAAGAGACTTTATTTCTGGTAAGGACACAGAAAACAAAATCGGATCACACTTTACTAACACACACAGACACACACAGCTACGTAGCGTCTTATAGAAACGCTGATCTTTAAAGTATGAAACAGCAGGAACTGTTTGGGCTAGCTTGTGTTTGTCAGGAGTCAGCTAATTGGAAAGCTAACGGAGCTAGGTAATACTTGGTTGGTGTATGTCGCTGCTTTATAAGAACAGGACATATTATCTGTTGAAGTTTTAGATGATACTATCATGGCAGAAAGAGGATATTTATTTACGATGACTTGATTTGTGTTGACAAGCTAACGAAGCTACGTATCTAACGTAATCCAACCCTCGCAGCTAGCTTGTAAAACTAGCATGCTAACGCTAGCGCTAGCTGTCGTCAGTTTGCTGTATAGTGGCTTTTGTTATAATTGAGGCCAAATTGTTTTTTGTTCTCGACTAGTTTATACTAATTACATGACATTAAATCGATCGCGTGTGTGTCGGTAGATCCAACATCAAACATACTAGTTGTGATTTATGATCAAGACACAGTTCGTTGATGACAACCAGCAACGAAGCAGCTAAAGTAAATCGAGCTGTCAAAACAGCTAATATATATTAGGGCCGTAACATTTATCAGACACCAACATCTATTTACGAAGATAATCCTGTAAATGTCTGCTTTAATTTACTCCTCTGTTTAGCCACGTTGTCAGCCGTTGTTATTTCACTAACCCGAGGACAATAAAACCAAACCGACGCTGTCATTTTGCCGGTTGTTAAGCTAAGCTAAGCTAAGCTAAGTTAGCCACGGACGTCGGGTCTTGACGTTCGCGTCAAATTTAAAAGAGTTATCATGTTTGTTTAGATTTGTTTATATATTGACTTTTTCAGATTTTTATTTTAACATCTTCTTTCTTATACGGAAGTATACTGAAATATCTTGATCATTAGTGGCACAGGGTAGCACTTAATTTTCTTATGCTAACTCCTTAGCTTACATTATGTTAGCCTCCCCTTCGGGTTTATTTTTTTTCAATTTTTAACAACAAATATGTTATTTTTAAACCAATTTGGCAACAAATAAAACCATTAATATGTCGAACTAAGATCTATTGAATAGATCCACCTTTATCTATCATAAAATGCTGCATCATTTCTGTTTCTTTGAGCCAGTGCTCTGAAACATAACATTAGGTTTAATTGTTTTTATTTATCATATTAATATTATAAATGATCATAACAAACATCATTTATATGCGTTATGATGGTGTCCTCTGCCTTTTCCGCCTTTCCCTCTTTAGACGATAGTGATGATCTCATTATATTGTTTTTGTAGGGCTTAGAAACAAGTCACATGATTTGTGAACAGTGGGCCTGAACATCATGGAGGCACCGTGACTATTTATGTCATGATTTCCTGATAGATCCTGATTTGACATAGACATACACACATAAGTCATGCATCTTCTCCTCCTCCTCCCTCCTCTCTTCTTCTTGGGAAGTAAGCTGTTAAGTAAAAGGGAAGACACTGGCAGTGAGCGAGTCCAGACAAAAAAAAAAAAAACAGTTGGAGAGTGAGGGAGAAATGCTGAAGCTGCAGTCTGGTCACATGGTCTTGACTTGCTTTCTCCTTGATAGATACATATGGGGTTTATTTCCGCATAATGAACAGAAAATGACGTTGTGAGTGTCACAACTGAATCACATTTTGTGATTAGTTGAGGGGGGATACTTTCTGTAACGGTTCACCTTCTTCTAGGGATAGAGACGCCACATGAGGGTCATGTGACAGGAGGCAGCATAGAAGAAAGAAAAAGCCTTTAAATGTGTGTGTGACTTGTTAATTGTCTGGTGTTTTACTCTGAAAGTTTGGGCACTAGTCAGACAGTAAGTTAAATATATTTGTCTCATGTAAACAAGTGTTAACATTACTGTGATATCAGAGTTGGTTATTTGTTTTTAAATCCACAGAGATGTTAGTAGCAACTTCATACACGCTGCTTTTATAGCTTCAGTTATCTAGTTAACATCAGGTCAAGTTGCAAGTTGAGCCAAGTCTTTTCTGAGGACACCACCCGAAAACAGTTGTTGCAAGTTTGTCAGGAAATATGAAAACATGCTTTTCAGTCCTTGAATTTTATTTATTAAACTCTCTGCTCGTTTATCATGATGATTCAGACTTTGGATGTTCGGTTTTGTTCCCAGAGGATCGGGTCTGTTGTCAATAAGAGGAAGCATGTACTGACATGAGGATACCTGCTGCAAAGTTTTTATTAAAGCATAAAAATTTAGATTACATCAACTGGAAATTATCTCTACCAAGCAGCCTTGGAGGCCATTTATATTTCCTGTTTATCAAATTAGTTTAACCAATCCTCTATTTTTTCACTCACTTACTTAGTTTTCTTATATCTCCTCCTCTTTATCAGCTTTTATATCATCCCTCTCTCTCTGTAATTCATTTGTACTTTGCTGGATCTATTTTTGTTTCTCTTATCACGCCTCTCGTCCATTTTTCTTCAGGTTGTGTCAGCATTTATTTGTTTGGCCAGTCAAATACAGTCAGTGAACTGCAGACGCAGATGTAAAAGTATAACAATAGAGTCACGCTGATTGTTCAATTTCTAGGAATTTAACTTTAAATTCAGCACAGTTTTCACTTCAGAGCTTCAGATGAGAGAGAAACACCGGTTCAAGTCCGACTAAAACCTGAATGATTATTCTCCTGATCGTTATTTACCTCTCCACATCAGTTACTCTGTACAGCAGCAGGATTATTCAGCATAATTACAACTAAACAGCCGTAATGTCAGGAAATTACATTACAGAGTGAACATTACCTTCACATTGAAGCAGCTGCATTCATGTCGTACGTGACGAGCTGTTTAACCGGTGTGTTTATGTCAATGCACTTTTGATTTTCTAGTATCGGTGATGTCAAGTCGTGCGTTAAATACAACAGCAACAGAGGAAGTTGAATAGTTTCAGTGTCGATATCTGGCTGGAAGATTTTATGGACCTTTTGGTGTTTGTTTGTTTATATTTTATATTGTTATTTTCTTTTTCATACGGTGTTTCACAGCGATAACTATGCAAGTGTCTGATTTGTGTGATGTTTGAGTTTGCGTAACTGTTTGTAAATTGAAAAAATGTAGATAATAATAATGAAAGAAATCTAACAGCTTTTCTTTAGTCTGTGTGCTGTGAGTGAAGTGTGAGCAGCGGAGCATCACTGGATATCAGATGAGTGTCGGAGCTATTTTTAGCTCAGAGTTAATGATGCTAGGAGGTGTTGTTGTGTACATGTTAAGTGCCACATTGTTTTACGTGTGGACACACTGACTAGTGTTTATAAGCCACCGTGACCGTGTTACGGTGGCTGGTGCTTTAGAGCTGTTTCTTGACCCCCCAACATGTTAGAAATGATCGTTTTCCTCACTCGTCTGTGTAAATACTTCACTGCAAACAAAACATTTAATAACAGCTTGTTCCTTCATTACGGGACTTTGATTTCGGATGTTTTTATACTTTATTGTTGACACTGATGTTTAATTTGTGGGTTATTCTGAGGTGATGACAAACACAAACTGATAGCTCAACTAAATTGCCTAAACATCTCTTTTACTTTCTCTTTTTCAGAGCCACAATGGCCACCGCACCGTACAACTACTCCTACATTTTCAAATACATCATTATTGGTGAGTGACACGTCTCAGTTTTTACGTTTTGTTCACGCCATCGTTCACAAACTGAAACAGAAACAACCAGATGGACAATTTCACAATAAAACTGACATTAGTCACTGAAATCCACATGACAGTCTCAACTTTCTCTCTTCAACAATCAATCGCTACTAGTTTTAATTAATATCATTCTACAGTTTAGTTATAAATCTTTAAATACTTCTCTCCTTTTAGCGTTACGTTCCACTTCTGCTGACATGTCTCGATGTAAAACGTCTTTGATTGCCTTTAGTTGTGTGCATACATTTAACAGACATATACATAAACACACACACACACACACACTCAGCTCTGAGGCTATTTATCATCCTCCTCCAGTCAAACCTTTTAGTCTCTGCCTCAAACTTTAAGTGGGTGTGTGACTGAGACGGTATAAAAGCAGCAGCCCGGAGGGAGAGTGACTCTACTTTACTTTTTGCTAATGCTTTTTTTTTTCCTCCTCCTCCTTAAAACAACAATGAGAAACTTTTAACTTTGTGTTTTTTTATTATTTTTGAGCTCCTTAAAACATGTTTTTTATTATCTTATTATTAGATTTTTTTGCTGTGACGTCTTATCAAGACATTCAATTAAATCTATTGATTAACGTCAGTGTTTTTTGTTGAGGATCGAGGCACAAAACAAACTAGAGTCACTGGTTGACACTGGTGTTTAGTTTAGTAGTTTTATCATCAAAACCATTTACTGATTGATTGATTGTTTCTAATATTCAACCTTCCTCGTGAAGATAAAACATTAGAAACTCTCATTAATAAATATTGATTCCTCAAACGCTGATCGTATCAAACATTTAACACAAAATAAAAACAACTAAAATATCATTTAACTATTTTGTTTCTTTACTCTTTAAAGGTTTGTAAATAGAGAAAAACAATCTTCTTTTTTAATAAAAATTGACACATTTCTTATGTTTAAGTTTAACTAATAAACCGGTCAAATATTAAAATATTTGCATCAATTACATTAAGAAAAAAAACTGTTATAAACAAATAAACAACATCATTATTTACAGACTCTGTGGGACTGAACATATTATCTTACAGTCTTTCTGTCAACATCCTGGTTCTCCACATGAAATTTTAAGTATTGTCAGTGACAGTCACAGAGGGGCTGCTACATCATGCATGGGGGGGTGACGCTGCTCTGAATGGAGGATTGTTCTGCTGTTATTTCCTCGTCTGACCTGAGTTTCTCTCTGTCTCTCCCTCTACAGGGGACATGGGGGTAGGGAAGTCGTGTTTGCTTCACCAGTTCACAGAAAAGAAATGTAAGTGCTGCCCTGATTTTCATCTCCTCCTTTTCATCCGTGCGCGCGTCTCAGCGTGTGTCTCGGTGTATACGAGGTTGCCAGGTTCAGCTGAAGTGTCTAAATCGCTTTAGATTTTCTTTATATGCCGGCGGAAACCAGTGGCATAGAAATGAAGTGTGAGCTCTGCAGTGAGAATCCTCTGTGTGTGTGTGTGTGTTTGTGTGTTTTGTGTGTGTGTGTGAGTCAGCTGCAGCCTCCCATTACCATTCAGCTCTGTTTTTGTTTAGTGCTACTATTAACAAGCCAGATGCTGTGTTCCCCATTCACACAAACACACACACACACACACACACACACACTGGAGGTTATTATATAGAAAAGGTTTTTTTTTAGTGACAGTTTGAAAGACATTTGCCGCTTTCTGGGTGTTGATACTTTTCAATTTGCGGTGAGTGATGACTGATGAATTATTGACGCACCTGCTGCTAGCTTACAATGTTGATGAGGTGGTGTGTGTGTGTGAGAGAGAGAGTGAATGAGTGAGAGTACATAATGGTTGACTATTTCAATAAACATGTGTATCCTCATATCCATGGAAGCTAAAACCTGACCATACGTGCGGCGTTAACAGCGTTTAAACACAAGAAAGTCTCAGTTAAAAAAACCTACAAAAGTAGCATCAGCAGCCGCTAAAGTAATTAAAAATATCCTCCTTCGTCTCTGCAGTCATGGCAGATTGTCCCCATACGATCGGTGTGGAGTTTGGTACAAGAATCATCGAGGTGAGCGGCCAGAAGATCAAGCTGCAGATCTGGGACACGGCGGGACAGGAGCGCTTCAGGGCCGTCACCCGCTCCTACTACCGCGGAGCTGCAGGAGCACTCATGGTCTATGACATCACCAGGTGTGTTGTAGTTTTACACAAAAGAGCTGATGGATTATTTGATAACTGCGTTAGAATAGAGCTCGACAGTGTGACGCGACGGCCTGACGTTAACGTGAAGCATTGTGGGAATTAGCGCTTAGATATGTGTTGTCAATCGTTGTGGGAAACGGATAAACAAAAGATTCGTTAATATAACATGTCACTGCAGATGCTAACTGCGGAGCGACAACATGCTAACACGCTAACAACAACAACAGTGTTTGTCTGGAAACAACATTTAGTAAAAACAGTAAAACTTGTCAACATCTGCTCTAATGTTACATTTACATCATGTGACCAGAGATTAAAGTTTGATTAACATGAGGAACAATAACAACCAGAGGATCTGTTATATCACTGTAACTAATATGTATGAAACAACAACAGTTCACTTCACATCATCGTTATTGAGTCTTTGATCTGATGAATCAGGTGATTTATTTATTGATGTCAGAACGTTACGGTTCTCCAGTTCTTTGCGTGTTGATCACGTGATCGGACGATCTCTATATAAAGAATCCAGTGAGTTGTCATGCGTTCGTCCGTTTTGCTCAAGTTGTTAGATATGCATCAGTGATCTGCCTTAAATAAACACAGTTTAACACGAGGAATGTGTGTCCACACCCAACTTCAATAAAAAAAAAACAGTCCCCCAGGGTCCCAGTACCCACAGCACTTCACTGGAAAAACTAATAGGAATTGTTTACACTATTACACTGTTATTTTAAACTTCTGTTGGAGCCACAAATGAACAGTCAACTGGTTATTTCTTGTCTGGTAACTAAAGGGTGTGGCATTATTGATCCATCAGATTATCGTGATTTATATATTTATGTCCTTCACAACGTCGTCCTTTATGATGCAGCAGCCGCCGACTCTTCTTCATCTCTCCTCGGAGACAGAACGATGTTGTACCTTTGCTTGTCGTCATAGTAACCTCTGTCCCTCTATTGATGTCACAGGAGAAGCACGTACAACCACCTCAGCAGCTGGTTGACTGACGCTAGAAACCTCACCAACCCCAACACTGTAAGGACTCACACGTCAATATTGTTTTTATTTTACCCTCTGGAGTCTTTTTTTTTTTTTTTCTTCCTGTTTCATTCCTCGCATTTCTTTCAAACACACCCTTTTGTCACTGGTGCTGTTTTATTTCCTCTTTCTTCTCTGAGACAGTTCGAAGCTGCAGAGTCTCCGTCCATTTTCTTAAATTGGATTTCTCTTTGTAAACGTGATTAGTCTCAATCATTTACCGAGCTCTGTGTTTCTTTTCTTCTAGTGCAGCCAGTTTCACTTTAACTCCAACTTTTGAAATGTTTTTCTAAATGTTTATTTATGTAATTTATGTTATTTTTTTTATGGATGCATAAAACCACAAAAGAAAAAGAAGAAAAACTGAAAAATCAATCAACTGTGATGTGTCATTCAGTGGCCACGTGGTGGCGCTGTTGTCGTCCAGTCGTCATTTAAACCTCAGTCGTCGACATTTGAAAGTGATTTTAATTCTGGCGGCTTCTTATGTACAAGATGGGAAACGTTATATGATTATTATCTGACCTAACTGACCCAGTGTTTGTCAGTTGAATGAAAACTGTTAGTGTTGTGTAATATTCTCTGTTATTTAGCAAAAAAAAAAACAACGAGGCCCTCGAGTTTCTCAATCTTCCAAAGTAAAAAACAAGTAAATGTTGGTTGTTAACACGGTGACGATCTTTTCATACATATTGAAATATAAGATAAATAAAAAAAAAAAAAAAAAGGTGATTGAGACGGAGCCGGCAGCAGTTCCTGCAGAAAATAGACTCCTACAAGAAATCTCATTACATTACAGATCTAATCACATCAGCGTTGCTAGAGGCTACTGACTGAACTCAAACGAGGACGTCGGTTCATCAGAGAGTCTCTAAGTCAGTAGTATAACAGTTGATTTATGATCAAGTCTCCTTATTGTACTGCCTTTGGCTCTCTGAGGTTTTTAGGAAGCGGAAAACTACGGAGACCGTACGACCAACTCACTCTTTTCTTTTTCTCTCCGTGTCTGTCGTTCTCAGGTGATCATTCTCATAGGAAACAAAGCAGATCTGGAGGCTCAGAGGGACGTCACGTACGAGGAAGCAAAGCAGTTTGCTGAGGAGAACGGTGAGAGAAACGGGAAGGAAGACGGGATTTAATTGGAGGAAACTAATCGTCGTTAACTTGATGATTATTAGACGCTCGGATGTTTTCTGCAGAGGCGTCGTCTCAATCCTGTGGCTGCTTCGTCACTTTCAACAAATAAGCGCACGATTCCCAACAAACTGTCCAAATATTTAGAATCACAATGAAATTTAGCCTCTGTGTTCTCTTCTGGGTGTTTATAATAAAAGCCCTTGTGGTAGATTTCAACAGACCAAAGAAAAAGATCAACATCCTTTTGTGTTTATGTTTCTCAAACAGAAACTAGGGAAGTGACTTGAGGAGCAGAGATATTAATTGTATAAAGGGGCAAATGAGGACTTGGTATTTGAGATATGTGAGTTTGGAGAAATGTTTTACCGGCTCCGTCACCGCGTCTGTTTTATGTTCCCCAGGTCTGTTGTTTCTCGAAGCGAGCGCGAAAACGTAAGTGTGCCAGTGACTGGTGAACATGAGACATCCCATCGCTTGCTTTTTTTTTTTTTTTTTTTTTTTTTTTTGGGGCTTCTGTTTATCTTCTTTCTCACATTTGCGTTTCTCCATCAGAGGTGAAAATGTCGAGGACGCATTCCTGGAAGCCGCTAAGAAGATTTACCAGAACATCCAAGATGGCAGCCTGGACCTGAACGCCGCCGAGTCAGGGGTCCAGCACAAGCCCTCGGCCCCCCAGGGCGGCCGGCTAACCAGCGAACCACAGCCCCAGAGGGAAGGCTGTGGCTGCTAATGACCAACAAACCCCCTCCACCCTCCCTTTCTCTTTCGCTCTCTCTCTCATTCTCCATCCTGTCCTGGTCGCCCTCCTCCCTTTTCCATCCATCCCTTCACCTCCGTACGTTCGTCCACCTTCACTGCACCAGGAGCTGCATGAGAGCAGAGCTGCGGAGGGAAGGAACCAGGGGACGGATCCCGACTTTGGGCCAGACTGATCTGGGCTGTGTGGACTTCATCTCTCCTCTTCCTCCTCCTCTTCCTCTCTGCTCCACCTGTCGTCATCTCATTCATCCTCTTTAAATTCTGTCAGTGTGTTGTCGTCCCATAATGCTCCACTCCTCTTGCAGCATGCAGTCTGCACCCCCACCACCACCACCACCACCACCTCCCAGTCGTAGTATCGTAGACGCCACCGCCACCACCACGCATCACACGGGTTACTGACACTTTACATAGATGTAATGTTCATATGATAATGATAAACCAAGACTGTTTTTTATGTTTGGTTTTATAGATATATATGACATGTAAACACTGCATTAAGATTCATCCACCACTGATAACTTCAAAATTATATCCCCAGTCTCCTGCATGGTTTACCAGTCCAGCATTTTATTAACAAAGTGGGTGTGATCTCTCTTTTTTTTTTTTTTTTGTGGGATCAGGGCGATGAAGCAACGCGCCACAACAGTCACACAGGTAGAAGCTCTGAGGCCGAGGGAGGATTAAATCTCATTTGTGGCTTTTAATTTTCTTTCTGCTGCTCGGCACGAAAAAAAAAAAAGAAAAACAAACTAATTCCTTTGCCAGATGTGGCAACGCAACACTGATGTTCACAGGAGAGAATCATCAGGAATCGGCCACAAGAATCAGTCTTTGTGGACGAGTCGTTATTGTTTTATTTCCTGTGACGAATCGTAGGAAAGATTATTGGACGTTCTCCAGTTCGTGTGTGTGTGTGTGTGTGTGTGTGTGTGTTAGGAAGTTGGATGAGGATTTTTGACACTTTGACAAAAACAAAAACAAACAAAACGTGGCTTTTCTGTTTTTTTTTTTTTTTTTTTTTAGTGGAAAGATTCATTCACATTTGTTTCTTTGCACCAGCCTCCCCCACCACCCCCCGTCCTCCTCACCCTTTCTGACCCCCCAAAAACTACCCCGCCCCCACCACCACCACCACCACCCTCCAGTTCATATCAACAGATTCTGTCTTTACCAGCATTGTCTTCGTCATTGTTTGTTGCCTTATTGTAATTAATATGTTCTTACTCTTTAATCTTTATAGTTTTTGCTGCTCTTGCTCTTCACGTTGCTGTTGGACTCCACCCCCTCGATAAAATTCAATAAATCAACTTTTATTTTAATTTTTAAGGATAATTACTGCATTTTACTGGAGAATAATGTAAACAAACACACGAGTGGTGGCTCACATGGTCTAAATATATCTGATGGATGGTTGAGTATCAGCAGCATGATCTGAAGCCCACGACTTGATTATTTAGATGTTTAAAAAAAAAAAAACATACTCGACGCATCTTAATGTCAAGTGTGGTCGCTTTGAAGAGCCGATCTCTTCATCGGACAGTTGTTCCTCTTGTATAATAAAACACCAAGCAGCATGCCCCCCCTCCTCTCTCCCCATCCAGAAAACAATTATTATTATTATTATTTTCATTTTTTTTTAAGTACAACTTTTCTGTATCATAGTGATTCCCTGATTGGACAGCTGTATATATTTGCTTCTTAACTATTGGTGATGATCTCGCTACTTGGAGGGGGTTGGGGGCCGGGGGCCGGGGTGGGGGAGTTAGAAATTTATTTGCTGGCTCTGCCAAGATCTGTACAGTTGATGTGCTAGTGGGTTGCCTGTAATTCATGCTTGGGAAATTCTGTAACATAGTTTCTATTAATAAATGTATGTAAAGGACAGACGCCTAAATAACACCCTCCCTCCCCCCATCCTCCCCCACCACAACCACCTTGTCTGCACACTACTGAACCTGCCGATCGGTTGAGGGGAGAGGAAGTGGATCGAGATGATGAAACTTAGTATTTATGTCTGCAAACATTGATTCCTCTCACGTCTGTTTGGAGTGGAGAATGGGGCACTTTTATGTTTATATTTTCTTTTTTTTTTTCCATCATTAGCTCCTCCAAATGGGAGGGGTCTGCATCGCTGTCTTAACTTTTTTTTTTTTTTTTTTTTTTTTGAGGAGTGGGGATTGGTTTGTTATCGTATCGGGAAGTCATGTTCAGTGGGCTGGGTCTTCCTTTTTCCTGTGTCCCACCTCTTTGCAGTCTTAGTGACCACTTCCTGCTTTTGTCTGTCCACAAGTACAAAAAAAAACAAAACAAAACAAACAAAAACAAAAAACAACGTACATATGTATAAATTTTTAAGGAGCTGTGCTAACATTTAAATGCGTTCTTTGCGTGTATATGATTTTAAAATGTTGACATTTTGATTTTAATGACAAAATACTCTAGACAGAAAAAATAAATTATACATAACCTGTTTCTGTGAGTCTTGTTTTCTTTAATTTATTGTTAGTTTTGATTTAAAAAAAAAAAATAATAATAATAATAAAAGAGCACTCAGACTCAGTGATGTATTTCAAGTAGCACACCTGCTTTGTATTTTATTGCAAAAAAAAAAAAAAAAAAAAAAAAAAAAAATTGCACCAAGGCTAGAGGAAGAAACGAGAAGAAAACATATTTACAAAGAAAAAGTAAAGTTTTTCTACAAAATGAAGTGAAGGAGACTTTAGTCACAGAGTAGTGGTATGGTTGGTAAAGGTGAGGAATTATTTAAAACAAAAAAACAAAGCCAACACTGACAGTACCATGTTGAAGTCAAGGCAGCTTGTGGTTGACTTGTGTCCTCAGGCATCGCAGTCAGACGGGGCACAAGAGGGTTGAAGACGACTACAGCACAAATACTGAAAAAAAAATAAAAATATATCCAGGAAATGCAGACGAGAATAAAGGAACGTTTTTATGTTACAGTGGAATTCCTCGGGTTCTTTTTTTTTTTTAGTCTATAATGGTCAGCTTTTCACTTATACATTACTTTGTAAGACAGCAAGTGACAGATCCATAAACATTTCAGTCCAGTGTTTCCCCCAGGGTGTATATATATATACATATATAAATCTATATATATATATTTTTCGCTGGGGTGGAAAGGCCTCTGAAACAGCATTTTAGACCATGTGACATAAACTCTTCCATCAACTCTAATTCTTTCAGGCGAAGAGGCCCCTTCAGCGGTCGAAGAAACACTGTTTCAGTCCATGATCCCTCTTTACAGATCAGATCAAACGGCATGCTGCTGCTGCTGCGAGGCCAAGCTGCTACTGATGGCTTTTGTGACTGGCATGTAGAGAAAAGTTGAATAAACAAAACAAAACAAAACAAACAAAAAAAAAAAAAGGTCCAGTCTAAGAACAACAACATAAAACAATAGTCAGACCTGTTTCGTTTACAGGTCACCCTGGTCCCTCCCCAGTTCACACTGGAGACTTAAGGTTTTTTTTAATTTTTTTTATCTTTTTTGGTATTTGGTAGACAAATCAACACATCAGCTCTTCTTCTTCTTCTTCTTACATATTAAGTGAGAAAGTCTTTAAACCAGCTCTCTGCCAATAAATAGTGTTTAAGGCACTATTTGTTACCAAAGTGTGCAGTGAAGCAAACAGGTCAAAGGCCAAGATGCTCCTTCTACACCGTCCGCTCGCTCCCATTATTATTATTATTAATATTAATATTATTTTATCTGTTTATTTTATGGCACATGGTTGCAAATACTGCATAAAAGCATTCATACTAGAACAAACACTGACACGTTTTTTTAATCACTTAGCACGTAAAAACCACAATCACTGATCACATGGTACGAAGTGACAGAAAATGTTTAGGTTGCGTTGGACAAAAAAGAAAAAAATGTGATTCCAGAAACTCCCTAATTCTTGAAATTTGAAATGAAAAGTGTTAGAAGGCGACCGAGGACAAGATGAGGTGAAGTGTTTTTTTTTTTTTTTTTGCTCATTGTCATCGGCATTTTTTTCTCTCTACTACTGTCATTGATAAAGGGCAAAATGAATACATAAGACATAATCATTTAAAAAAAAAAATAACAAAACAAAACAAAAAAATGATTGATGAAAAGTCATGATCAAAACATTTGGCCCCTCGCCTTCTCATTAAGGCCGAAAGACACCGTTCATTCATAGTTAAGGCTTTTTAATATTGCAAACTCTGCCTGACGACGTCGACAGATTCCTTTGATCTCCATCCACAACAACAACAACCACAGGCTTAAGTGTTTCAGAGTGAAATGTAGAGTGAACACACTCTTTTTTTTTTTTTTTTACCCTCAGCTCTCCAACGTGAACCCGGCGTGAACCACAGTTCACACCGAGCTCAGAAAAAAAAGGGTAGTGTAAGATACAGTATCAGTTTTATGTCTTAGTATTTTAAGCTTTTAGGTTGCTACCTCTGAACAATGTCACTTATTTCTTTGACAGACGACAGCAGCTTGCCGAAGTCCTGCTGTGCATTTGCGCCCCCTGTGGCGGTGGGACAGATCTGCAGCTCGCGCAGGCTGCTCTCGAGCTTGTTGATGGCCTCGCGGAAGGCGAACTTGTTCCTCATCTGTTGGATGGAGTCAACGTAGCTCACGCAGTATTTGGACAGGTTCTTGCCGGCCTCCAGCACGGCGCTGTGGCTGCCCGTCTGCTCCGAGTTGCGGAAAATGGCAGCGCGGAGCAGCTCGGTGCCTTCCAGCACCATCTCGCGCGTCACGGCCGAGTTGGGCGTGCGCTCGGAGGCCTGGCGCGGCGCAGTCTTGCGGAGGGAGCGTCGAGTGTTCACTAGGGGGATGAAAGCGGTCGGCGAGCTCTGATCGCCGGGGGAGGTGAGGGAGGAAGAGAAGCCTCCCAGACTCTGGCTGGGGTGGGAGGTGGTCACTGAAGTGGAGGAGGTGGAGGTCTTCAACGGTTGAGGTTTGGAGGTGGAGCCCAGAGGCAGCTTCTTGGAGCCGTCGCCGATCGGCGAGCGGGCTTGGTCACTGGCAGTGGTTGTGTGGTGGGGCTCTGAGACGGAGGAAAGACCCTTAGCTTTGACGTCTGAGGTGGTGGAGGACGGGGAGGGGAGTTCTTGAGTGGGGCTGCGGGAGATCTTGTTGGATTTGGTGCCGGTGGGTGGAGGAGGTGGGGCTGGTTTGGGTTTCTGTATCTTTCTATCCCTGACAGATGAGGAGTCCCCAGGGTGCTTGTGTCTGCGGATCCTGCACTCTTCTCCCGCTGCCCCCAAAGCAGGGAACACGTTGGGTTTGAGAAGCTCAGCGTGGAGAGCACTGGTTTTGGAGTTCTCCAGACCAGGAACACCTGGTCTCCTGACGGTTTTAGGTGTTAAAGCCTGGGGACTGGAACCAGGACTGGGATCAGTGTCTTTGCTTAAAAAGGCGGAGGAACCCTCTGGTGGGGTGTTTAGACGAGGCGGAGGGGTCAGGGTCCCCATCCGAGGGGCGTTCTCCCCTTTCTGCTCGCTGGTTCTCTTGCGTGGCAGAGCTGGTTTGCCCCCGAAGGTACCTGAGTCAAAGTGGCGCTGGCCCAAGTCTCGTGGCAGCGTGACAGACTTCCATTCATTGCCATCTGAGCCACTGGGCATGCTGGAGGACCAGAGAAACCGCTTGGAGTTAGACATAGTCTCCTCCTCGCTGGGTGGTGTGGTAGCTGCCTTGCCTCCTGGGCCAGGCACTGCAGGAGCTCCTTTCTTCCTGGGGAATAAAGGTCCTGGGTAGGTTGGAGCCCCATTGGTGATGCCCCCGGCCCCATTATTGTTAGCACCCAGAAACTTGGAGGAGTCAAGGCCATGAGTGTTGTCATTTAAGGCCAAAGATGTGCCGTTGTTGAAGCTGTCGCCGTCTCGAGGGTCGTGAGTCAGGCCCCTCCTGTCGTGGTGGACGTCCATCTCTCTGAAAGACGAGCTGCGTTTGGGCGGAGCTGGTGCGTTCTTTTTCTTTATCTTGATGAGGCTGAGAAAACCGCTGCCGCGCGTTTTGTCCTTGTCTTTGGGCAGCAAGCGGTCATCCTCGTTCAGGTTGCTGTCCAGGAGGGGGCGCTCTTTTCTGGGAAGCATTGGCGACGACACGGCAGCTTCTGGCTCGGTCGGGTCTGGATACGAACACAGAAAGAACCAGGAAACCATCAGTGATGAAGTAAAGTCAAATAAAAAAATAAAAATAAAACAATGGAAACTATTGTTCAACAAAAAGTGAGAGAACATTTTGACAGGATTTCGACAGAGACTGAGGTGTTAACGGAGCCAAAGAAACCTGAGGGAACAAACTCCACCAGTCTCGGCAGGTTCTGTGGTTAAAGCCAAAGATCTAAGACTGTGTTTGATCCTGGAGCCTTTTAAAAGCTCTTGACTCAAAGGGAAATTAAAGGAGGTAGGTGATAAGACAGCATTAAGGTCTTAACTTTAACACAACACAACCTGAGTGACAGGAAGTGTGTGCATCACCTGGACTATCTCCATCCCGGTTGTCCATGTTCCTGCGTAGAGTTCTGGTCTTGGTCGGCAGCTCTGGAGCCTGTTGGATGGAGCCTAACGTCGCCTTCTTTCCTTTCTTGCCGAGCTCTTTTTCCACCTCTAAAACAAAAATACAAACACAGCCAAGAGCCAACACTTAATCAAACACTATCACGTCATCACAAAATGTTACTTTTTGATAGAAAAAAAAGAGAGAAACACTGACCATCAGAGATACTGGACTCCTGGAACATCGTTTCAAACGCTTGATGTGTTTCAGCAAATGTGGGACGTTCTGACGGGTTCCATCTCCAACCTGATGAGAAATAACAGTAAAATGAGGTTTAACAAAGAAAAAAAATAATAATAATATTGAGGATAGATGGATGTCACTACTCACAGGCTCTCATGAGCTCGTAGACCTTCTCGGGGCAGCCCTCGGGTCGGTCCATGCGGTAGTCTTTCTCCAGCAGCTCGTAGACCTGCGACAGGTCGATGCCGGGGTAGGGAGACATCCCGTAGGTGGCGATCTCCCACAGCAGCACACCGAATGCTGGAGATGTAGTGCACAAAACAGAAAGGTTTAGATCTAAATGACTGGAATGTATGTGTGTTTTGAAATAAGCTAATGAAGTACGACCAGATCCAACGTACCCCAGACGTCAGACTTGATGGAGAACTTGTTGTAAGCCAGACTCTCTGGAGCGGTCCACTTGATGGGGAACTTGGCTCCGGCGTGAGCTGTGTAGGTGTCTCCTGTCATCAGTCGGCTCAGACCAAAGTCTGCAACTTTCACCAGGTGATTCTCTCCAACAAGACAGTTACGGGCGGCTAAGTCCCTGCAGAAGAAGAACAGGTAAATTTAAAAAGTCTAAAACTTGCACGAGCTGATTTGAACACAGACCTGTTGGTAAAACAAGAAAAAAAAATCCCAGCAGTTCGTCTTGTTTCAACACTGACTGCAGTGTTGGATTTCTGCAGATGTTTTGTGTTGAGCCCAGTCACAAGCTGAATCTTGTCAGGTTTAAAAATTAAAATGCAGTTTGGAAAATAAGAAAGACATAAATCACTTGGTTGCTTCTAAAGGACCTTGTTAAACGTGCCAGAACAAACGAGTGATGTTACAACATCGACTTCTGTGATACAAGTTTGTCCTCCTGGGAGACCAGATGGAGGAATGAGATGAGTGCTGCTCAGAAGAATGTGTTTTCTCTGGTATCCTCAGCGAGGATCTGTAGTCGGTTTGCTGAATTTTCATTACCAAAAAAATAAAATAACACTAAACTAAATTGAGCATTATTCCAAAAAGGAAACTGTAAAAATCTTTCATCTTTCCACTCACCTGTGTATAAAGTTTTTTTTCTCCAGATACTCCATGGCAGAGGAGATCTGAGTGGCCATGTGGAGCAGCACCACAGCGTTGACCTCCTCTCTGTTACACTCTCTCAGGTAATCTAACAAATTACCGTGGGTCATGAACTCTGTGATGATGTAGAACGGAGGCTCTCGTGTGCAAACACCTGACGAGGAGAACGAGATTACGACACGTCGACATCAGACGCAGCACGACAACTCGTCTTAAACCAAAGTAAATGAAAGAGTCGACTTACCTAACAGTTGTACCAGGTTGGGGTGTTTGATCTCTTTCATAACAGCGGCCTCTTTAAGAAACTCCTCCACCTCCATTGTATCCTCCTGTTACGAAGGTGTTGGTTGCAGTTACATCCATATAGCACCAGATGGTAGCATTATTCAGCCAAATTAAAGATTTATAGCCGCCACAATATGGATATATAACGGCAGTAGACACAAGCACCTGAATTTTTTTACCTTTAGTGTCTTGACCGCCACGGTGAGGTTGTACTTCTTCCACACGCCCTCGTACACCTCCCCGTACTGGCCTCCTCCCAGCTTGTGCTTCATGGTAATGTCAGTGCGCTCCATCTCCCATTTGTCGTAGTTGGGAGAAACTCCGTAGATGGTGGGTTTGTTGCGCTTGGGCGCCGGGTAGTGCAGCGTGGTGATGAGGCCGTCGGCCACCGTGGAGTGGTGGTGCACCAGCTCGGCCAGCGTGTTGAAACGACTTTCTGATGAGACGTAGAGCTGCAGGAGAAAGAGATTCTACATTTGAGTAGATGTACAAGGGAGATCAGTTCAGTTTGGGATACTGACACAATTTATAACCAAATATCACTTCACAGCGAATATACACTTTTCAGGAAATGGAAAAGTCTCAGGCAACTCGAAACACTCACAAGGCATTTGTTGAGAAGGTGGAGCAGAGGAGGATACTGGTCACGACTCAGTGGACACAGTCTTTGTCATTGTCCAAGTCTTACATAACACTTAAAATATAATCTGCACTTTGCATTGCTTTACTTGTAAACAACCTCTCTGAAAAAAAAACCGATCAGAAAAACAACAGATCTAAAGTGGATTTCATTTAATGGTCATTTGGCTTCTCTTCTGGTTTAAACTGTAGCGGTTTATCTTCTTACAAACTTCAGTTATTCAAAGTTAAATCACAGAGTCAGCGTTGAAACAAAGCTGCAGCTTGGGGGAGGGGGGAGGGGGGTTGGTGGCTGAGGTAATCTCAAATTATTGGAGGAGTCGATCATACCAGACTCTTGAGTTGTAGCTCAGTGGGAGAATGGAAAACAATATGAGATGAGGAACCAAGAGCGTGTGTGCAAACTGTCGCTGTCTGTATCTGTGTTTGTCCATTTGTTTCGTGTGTGTGTGTGTGTGTGTGTGTGTGTGTGTGTGCATACTTGGCTGCAACTGTCTGTGCTAATGCATGTCTTAGCATGGGCGTCAGTGTCTGGCCGGCCTCATGTCTGCTGGCCATTATGAGCAGCACAGTGGTGGTTAGAGGCATTCTTGTCATAGCTAACGTTTCTCCAGCTCTTTCACCTCGCAGACGCATCACAGACTGAATGGTGACCCAGCCAAAATGGCAGCAGCTACTTTACTGACTGACTGACATAGCAATTTGGGGGAATCCCACACTGAGAAACTCAGCTGGTACATAGAAAGAAATATGGCCTACATTAATCAATCATGACCACGAGGCTGCGATACCCTCGACCTTTATTTAAAACTCTTAACAGAACTGTTCTCCAGATACTCTTCTTTCTTAACCGCACTGATCGTTTTTGCATTTTTAAGCAGTTTTTTTTTTTTTTTAGGAAAAACCAAAATAAAAAAACATTATGTTAAGTTCTGGAATCTTTGTAAATATGTCTATATCATGGAAACTGGTTCTTTTATCAGCTTTATCTGATTTTAACTAAAAAAAAAAAAAAAAAACTTTGATTGTTTAACCAGACAATTATCTTTAAAAACTGTAACGTCCTACCTTCACCAGACAAACTAAAAAACTAAAACGAAACATCTAACAATTTTTTATTCGTTCTTAAACAAACTGATGAAACAAAACAAGAGTATTCATGTTGAAGGTAACTAAATAAATCAGTTTAATTGGTTAATTGTTCAGTCACGGTCAAGTTTATTCTTATATATTACTCAGAAGTAGTGAAAACATAAATATAACATTAAATCAGGTATAAAATAGTCCAGATTTTCAGGTACGACTTTCTGTGTCGTATTAAAAACATTTAATTTATGAATAAATCCTTTTAAAAGCATCATCAAAGATCATGTTTGTGTATCGACAGTGTGTTTCCTACCTTGCCGTCAGATGCAGTGTTAATCCTGTAATGGTAGACTCTCCCCTCGTACCGCAGAGAAATGGACCTCTGTCCGGGGCTGCTCTCGCTCTCTCGGACCAGGAAGCTCCCGTTGATCCCGGAGCTGAGCAGGTACTCGGCAGCGTTGCGTGACACGGGTCCGTGGTACCAGCTGTGTTTCTCCAGGCTGTTGACCGGTGTGATGTAGTTGGACGGGACCCAACCCTGACCGTTCTTAGTCTGCGCCTCACACCACTCGCCATTGTGGTTGTAACCCAACACGCGCAGCTTCTCTCCTGGTTAATGACAAATTAGATTAAATTAAATTAAATTAAACAAAAACATCAAAAATATTCAAGTAAAGTACCTGATTGGCTGCTTATGTGCGTTTTAATATTATTTCTAATGGTCACAGCACATTCCTGTGATTTTTTAACAAGAATATTTCCACAGCTGCGACTGTTATAAAGTGTCCGTATTCTTTGCATTTAGTAACAAGCTACCAAAACACCGACACGGTACAAGAGCTGAAGTCAGCATGTTTTGAGTCAGACATGCAGGAATCTGCTGTATCTAATGTCATCAGGAAGATCAGGAAGTCGGGGGCTTTTTCTTTTCCACTCAACATGTTTCTTCTTCCTTTTAGTTTCAATCAAAACAATATTTTAAATGTTACATTGAGCCTAATTCTACTTGTTTAATCCATAAATTATTTTAACATATTAACCTCAAGGTAACGTGAATCTACCCGAGTAAAAACATCATATGTCGTTTAGGGACGTTTTTTTTTTCTTGTTTATTCCGGAGCATATGTTCCCTCCTTCCTTCCTTTGTTTGTCCGTCCGTCTGATCCAACTGTGGTATTGTTTTACAGTAGGTTCAGTAAGTGGAAAAAAATCTCATGGGGTGAGAACATCATCAGGAAGTGAGAGTCAGACGAGGATGAAAACAAAGAGGGAAACAAGACAGGACAGGAAGCTGATCAACAGATTCCCCAGAAAGATTCACAACCTTATAGAGACTAATGTCCTCTAGAAGTCTGAGTCCATTTACATCTTATTTCCTAAGCCCATAAATACTAACATTTGTCAAAAACGTAACCATTTATTACGTTAAATGTCAAATTGATTTAAATTCCTGTTGCAAAATGGTTTGTTTAATCCCCATCTCAACTCTAATATTGATTATATTTAAATACACGTTCAAACAGACGGTGTTTTACTTAACGTTTCCTCACCTTTGGTGATACTGAGCGTGTTGTCACCACTGGCCACGAAGTCGTACAGCGCCACAAACAGGTTGGGGTCATTCTCGCTGGGTCCAGCTAACAAGTTCTCTTTGGAGTTCCAGCGGGCCGCTTCTGTCAGACCCTGACCCTCAAAGTCTGGTTTCTGGAGAGCTTCTGCAAGAAAAAAAAGATCAGAAGGTATGTCGGTGAGTGGGATACGAAGGAAAACACTGAACAATGCGTTTGTGAAGAAAGACTTGAGGGAAATCTGTAGGCGTGTGTTTGGTATGCGGCGACTTTTCCCATCATGCAGCTGCAGCACACGTCCGATGATTCAGCAACGTCCGTTTAAATTCTTCTACGTCCATCAGCTGAGATCCCACCGAAGCAACTAAACACAGATCATGTGATCTGTGTTGTCTCTACAACCTTTCATTTCCTGGATCATCTCTGCTTTTGTCTGTTTTGTTGTTTATTGTTTAAAAGAAAAGAATCCAGCACATCAGACCACAAGTGTCTGAAACGCATGAAAGTTTAAGACTGTAGCTGAAACTGAAACGTGGATGTGCTTGTACTCACAGGTAGAAAAACCAAAACGCTTTTAACTCATAGTTATGTTAATTACAGACACCACAGTAACACTGATGACTTAATTATAAAACGTGAGAAAATGGAAAGAATGATGGGATGAGATAAAGACAGTGTTTACGAAGGAAAAGAGAGATTTTTTCACCCTGAAGGTGTAAGAAAATAACAAATAAAACTTCAACTTTTCCAGAAATATAATTAAAGTTGAACATGTGCAGCGTGTATCAGGACAAATATTCAATTTAAAAACATCTAATTTATGTTTCTAAACTAATCAGTGATGTCTATCAACTGCTGCATCACTAAGAAAAAGAAATAAAAACATGTTTTCATCGCAAACTTTGATATAAACAAAGTATCCAACAGTTTAATGAATCATTCAGGACGACGTTTATGACGTATTTTAAAAAAAGAATAAAATACTTGTTGTAAAGGGCTAAATAGGATAAAAAGAAGCAGCTGATAATGTATTGGATTACCATGTCTACTGGCAATCAAAGAGCAATGTTTGGTTTTTCCATGGACACCACGTAAACACCGAGCGGCTGTGATCTCTGTAGATGTGTAGATAATTAAAATTCCAAGAAAGTCTCTGGTAACAGTAGAGACGAACTTTTAACGACCGTAACAAAACGTTATTCAGTCTTCAAATAGAAGGCGAACTCTCATTTTAGAGCTAAAACTGTCGCGAGTAATATGCTTCACAACTCCTCGGATCAAGCAGCATTTTAAGATAGTTATGTACAAACTGCTGCCAACGCGTCTGAAACGCAGGTCACAGCCTGATAAAACCTAAAACCAGCTGTCAAGGACAATTTTGAATGAGGGCATCATATCACGCCATCGTTAACGCAGCCAGGAAAAACTGTGGCCAACTGGAAGCATTTCCTACTCGCCTACACACACACACACAAAAAAAAGATGAAAGTGATCTATTATATCATCTTTATATCTTCCTCTTAGACACATAAAAACCTGATTATGTCTAAAAACACTAAGGCTGCTGCTGGGGACATGTGATGTTTTAAAGGTGGATAAGTGGACGTTCGTTCGCAGACATATTTTCTTCCTGATGTACTAAAGTATGTCTGGTCTGAAGGAGAAAAATCTGAAAAGCCTGATAAAGACACAGCTGGAGTTGAGAGCTGATTGAACGTGTGTGAGTTTAGTCACACGATGATTAATGATGATGATGATCAGACTATCAGCGTGTGTGTTCAGTGTTTGTATCATAACGATAATAAATCTGGTATAATCCTGAAGATGAGGAAATAAAGCAGCCAGTCACATGACAATGTTGACAAATTGCAGGCATCACTGGTGAAAAGATTTTCATTTGGCATCTTCTCTCTGGCTCGGCTCGAAGGTGAAGGTTTTTTATTTTTGCTTGTGAGAACAAGTCAGGTTAGTTCATATTCTCATATTTATGTCGGCTCCGATCCTTAAAACAGAGACAGACCTGTTATATTTTAAAGCAACAGACGAGAGTTGAGAGGTATTCATGTGTCTCACGTGGCTGAGAAACAAAGAAACCAAAACAGTCTTTATGGAAAGCACATGCCACTTGAAATGAAAAAGAACAAAAAAAAAAAAAATGTTTAGCATCTTAAACACAAACTGAACTATCACTAAATTAATAATAAATAAAAAAAATTCCTTTGGTTACATAAACAAGACAAGTTGCTCTCCCAAAATATACAAACGACAACATGATTCAAGTAGAAAACTCATCTGTGTTTTGTCAAGATCTGGGATGAGACATTGAGCAAGATTAAAAAAAAAAAAGATAAGAGAGATGGACCATATGTCTAAGAGATGTAGCTTGGTCATAAAAGTGAGCGGAGCAGCCGATGCCACACATGTCCACTTTACAGGCCACAAATACCACAGCTCTTTGTGAGAGAGGTGACAGCACACTGACACATGGACCACACACACACACACACACACACACACACACACACACACACACACACAGACAGAGTGAAAGGAAAAGGAAACTCAGGTCGGTTAAGCTGCTTCATCTGACTAGTGGGAGAAATTACACCATGTCCTGACTGACATGACTGAGATGATCCTCAAATGATTAAATCCACTTGGTCCTGGGACTCGTGAGCAACAGGGTTTAGTTGAGCTGATTTACACCTTCGACAAAAAGATCATTTCAGTTCAACTACACAACTGCTGCTCAGACCTTTGGCTCCACATATGTCAGAGGGTTGAGAGAAAAGGGAAAAAAAAAAAGCTGTAGCTAGCGACATATTTCTCTTGCATCACCTGTCATCACCCGAGTGGAAGTTGGTGGAGAACAAGGGAAGTAGATTCAGATCATGTGATGTGGTTTCTACAGTTTCTCTATCATGTTAGTTAGTCGCTAAAACTGGTAGTTATATAGATTTATATTCTAATATCTTAACTACTTGTTCCTGTTTAGTGAAGTTAAAAGTAGTGAAACATCATCATCATCGCAATGTGAGATTTGGTCTGAAAATTAGAGACTTAATCACTGTCATCCACATCAGAAGAGAGCGTACCAGGACTATTAACTCTATTAAATCATTTGGTTACACAATGTTTAAACACACACACATGTAAAGACTTCGCTGACTCTTCCATTACCGCTCAATTAGTATGTCGATTATGTACAGACTCAATGTGACCTGGATTTCCTCGAATTTCTCCCTCGTGTTTCATACATCACGGGCAAATCAATCAATTACCCAGTTTATCTGTGACCAGAACTGGTCTAATAGAAGAAAAAGTTCTCATGCCACCAAGAAATTCATTTTTTAAAAACAAAAACACGTACGAGAACACGGCAGACGGTTTAAAAATAAAATAAAATAAAAGCAGAGAGTGCAGACTGAGATTAGATCCCCTCTCCTCATAAACAAGAGTTAAGTGGGACACGGCCAGGAGTCAGATTTCCTTGTATTCTCTTCTCAGTCTCTTTTTCCACTTCTTTCCTCTGCAGCTAGCCAGTGTGTCTGGCCCTAACCCTCCCCTGTGCTTACTCTCTGCTTCTCTCCTCCCCATTCTTCTTTAGTTTCCACAGTCCAGAAAATCATTGTTCAAACTTTACTTTTATTTTTTAAACCCATCACCATTTCTGTTTCTCAACTTCTCTGCTTTTTCCTTTTCTTTTTCTTTCCTTTTCTGACATCACATACTTTAAAGTCACACAACACTATTTACCAGTCGTTGTTAAATATCCTTACCTTCCAAATAACAGCTGGAGGAGGACGAGAGGCCTTTCTTAGATTTACACCCCACCAATTTCAGGCATATCTCCAACATTTTCATTTGTTTTCTTTCCCTTCCTTCTTGATGTTTTTTTTTTTTTTTTTTTTTTTTTAGTTGCTCGTTCAGATCAGATGTTCGTTCCTTGAACGTTTCCCGTCTACATGTGTCCGACAGGAAAAATTCAAACACAGGATGAAAAAAAAAAAAAAAAAAAAAAAAACGGCTGAGAGGAAAAAAAAAAAAAAGTAAACAGCACCAAGAGCCACAATAGATGATGAAATATATTAACTGTGTTTTCTTCAGTCCTTCAAAGATGCTGTAAAATCCTCCTCTTCACTTTGTTCCTTTCTGGAAACAAAAAGCAGAGGTCCGCTGTCCGGTAAAGTCTACCAACTTTCTCTTCTGAGCGTCTCCATGTTTTTTTTTTCCCTCTTTGGCTGTTGGGCTTTTGGGCCAGCTCCACTTCTTCGTAAGGATACAAAAACGTTCCCAAAAAAAAAAAAAAAAAAACGTGGGTTTGATCCAAAAGCCTGATAAACCTATAGATGTATCAGTTGAGTGGGCAGTAGGTCAGTCTGAGCGGTGCCATTCCTCTTTCTCCTGTCGCCCTGTGTGATGTATCTGAGGCACAGGGACTACTCGTGCTACAGCTGCCAACAATGGGCCTCTTTCAGGCTCTGCCTGCTGCACTCAATGACATCAGCTGAGCCGTCCCACCTCCAGCAGCAAACACACAGAGAGAGGGAGAGACCGCTACCACACACACACACACACACACACACAAACACACGCACACAAGCATTTACAAAGAGGAATACAAACAACTGCACGCCAGCTCTTAAACGTCACGTCAAAATACCAGATAAAAACTTCAAAAGTCTCATTCGATACTTTGATTTAAGTCAAGATTCCATGCGGAACTTCAGCAGTTCTTCTCGCTTTTTGTGTGGAAGTCATGAGATGATTACAAGAAGCTCCTCCTCCAACTTTTCAACCCCCCTCCCCCCTCTCTCCTCAGTGTGTCTCTGCCCCTCGCTCTTCCTCTCAGCCATGCTTCTCTCTGGTCTAAAATGTTTACAGGTAAAACAATCACTTCTGGAAACAAGCCTGGGTCGTTAAACACGGAGCTGAAACTCTCGATAATTAGCAGCAAAGTTTAAACTTTTTCTAGTCTTCTCTGGTTTGAAGAGAAACACATCTGACCATGTGGTTTTTGAACAGAAGCAGTATATTTTCATCATACTTTCTGAAAGACCAAGTGAAAAGTTTGACAATGTAACTAAACTACTAATAAATTTAACAACAAAGTCAGATACTTATATTCAACTTCAGGAGCAGCAATAAAACCTAAAAGCAATTCAAATCAGTTACAGAGATTATTATTATTATTATTATCGTTATTATACATTATCATTTTTAATTATTTATGAAGGGTACTTTTCCATTTTATTGCAGGAAGCCAAGTGTGTGTTTGTGTTTCTTTGTCCACTTCAGTTATACAAGCTAAAAGGATTATTGATTATCATTAAAACTCGCGACTAAAAACCACAAACAGACTCGAGAGCATCTGTAGTTTACTGTCAACTGTTTTCCATTTAAATGACAAACATCTGAGTCTGTGTGTACATGTTTGTCCACAGAGATAAGAGGCCCAGTCAAGTATGTAATTGCACTGCATACTGGAAGCAGACTGACTTGATGACATGGTACAAATAACTCAAGTGCCAACTCACATTTCCTGGATGACCTGGTCACAGGAATCCCCAATTAACGGGAAGAAAGTACCTACTAAAAATAAAAGCACTGATATTTGAGTATTTATATAAATAAGAAGCTGATTAGGTAAAAATCAAAAACCCCATAAATGCGCAATGTGAACTAATTCTGAAAGTGAAAATGTATAAATGGTTTTAAGTAGTTTGTGTGTGAACCTCTGAGATCTTTAGTGATCTCTAAAAAAAAAAGAAAACAAGGAAGAGATAACAAGATAAGTTTGGATATTTTTTTTCCTACAAAATATAGGCCTGTTTTGAAGCCGGGTTTTCACTGGAATGAACTTTTTGAACTGCTGCGAAGAAGTGACTCATCATAAAAACTCCAAAGATTTTGAGCAAATCTGCAAACGACTTGAGCTTATTAACTCATTTGTTGTGGAAGAAAAAATGTGTTTAAAACATGCACCCTTTCAAACCTTCACTGTAAAACTGCAGTTACATAATGGATCGACTGATCTGAAGTTTTTAGCTGTAGTAAAAACTTTAAAGTGTGCTAGTTTTAAGTGTTTGCGCAGCTACAACTGTGACAGTGACAGGTGGAAAAGTCTTTTGAATGTGGGAAGAAGGCATCGAGTTTGGAAAAGGTGCAGCTCACTCCAACTCACAATCACACCAAGTCCTAAAAACGTCTTTTACACAACAACTTTTGGCGAGCTGCGTCACTTCTGGTCCACTGCCCAAATTTAACACGTCGCAGTTGTGATAAAAAAAAAAAAGAAGACGTTATAATGCAGCATGTATCCTGGTGAGAGACAGAGACGATCAGAGACGTGAGTAAAGAATGAGGTTTTGCAACTGTTCACTCGCTGATTCATCGCAAATACAGTCAAATGAAGTCACTGGTGACTCAGTCGGTGGGAAATGAACACATCAATATCATGAATATGGACTGATCCAGTGCTACTCATCCACATCCATTAGAGCTCAACTTACTGTGTGTTTGTTTCCATCGGTGTGGGAGTTTTTGTTAGCATCTATGGCTACTCTACAACATGGCTCAGACTCAGTGTCTTTGTAAGTAATGACCTCAGTACCCTGAACATCCAGTCACATGGCACCAAACCCTGCATCATCGCTGCAGTGCTGGTATGGCAAACATTTGTGTTCCACTCATGCGCCACCCCAAAGTCCAATTAAGAAGAAATGCAGCCTTCCTCGAACTCCGAGAAAGGCCCATTAACTTACCGCAGTCGCAAAGTGTTGAGGAGATGAGAGGATGAACGGAAGAGGAGAGGGGCTATAAAAAATGGAGGAGGAAAGAAAGGGGGGAAAAAAGGTTGCAGATGGAGAAACATGAAGCACATTGTTTGGAAGTGAGCTCATAGGAGAATCACTTGCTCGCGTTTTATAATCCGAGGCCTAGTATGTTAACAGTTAGCTGACGTACATCCACCCACGGGATGATTTTTGGCCCTTTTCTTCTCATGTACCCCCCCTCTCTCCTGCTTTCTCGACTCTGTTCTGCCGTTCTCTTCAAGAAGAGAACAGGTTGTGTTCTCAACCTCTCTGAACTCACTAAACTGATGTTACAGATAATTTTGACACAAATCCATACGCCCACGTTTCATATCCTAACTGTCAATTATTAACCGGCGTTACTTGAATACATACTTTGTGCACCGAGCAGGAATGCACCTCTATAATTCATACCGTCACATGATTAACTGCTACTGACATCTGCTATGAACATTTTTGACTTGTGGCACAGCGATGAAGACAGAAGTAGGCCATTAGCTCGTGTGATTAATGAAGACTCGGTCGCGTTGATGCTCAAATAATAGAGAAATGAAGGAGATTGTAAGAGGATATTGTCGTCGAGCGTGTTTGAGGACAACACACACACACACAAACATAATGGCATTGTCTAACGATGTTAGAAATGTGAGCCAGCCAAGACTTGGCATGAATCCTGTCCATCTAAGTAATGAAACAAGAGTTATTACACTTTTAAACCAAACAAACTTTCTAATTACAGAGAAGAAAAAGGGTGGTTAGACCCTCAGAGAGAGAGAGAGAGACAGAGAAAGAGTTGTAAGTTTCTAATAGAGATTCTGCAAAAAGCACATGGTTCATCCTTTCATCGCTGTGCCCAAGTCTCCAGTCACGTAACGTGCACGAACCCAGTGTACTTAAATATCAGACATCCAAGAACGAGACACCATGTAGTTGGTGTATGGATGTGTGTGTGTGTGTGTGTGGCTGTTTACTCAGGGCCCTCTGGAGAATGCAGCCAGAGCGTCTGAGGCGTGCAGACCAGCAGATGAGGTTAAGGGGTTTAGGGTTCCACATAATTCTCCACTCAGTGTCGTCCACAGGGAGAACAGACACTTTAAGAACAAAGCGGTGGCTGGTCTGGTTCAAGGTTAAAGGCTCTTGCGTCGGCTTGTGGTGGTAATAAGTTACCAATGTGGACAACAGTGACAATGAACATACAAGAGATGCATATTAAAATATTTCTTGAAGCTTTGTGATGTGCAGAAATAAGTAAATAAGTTCAAGGAGCACAAGACAAACGACTTTCATTATGTTGATTCCCCCTTTTTTTTTTAGAAGCTATTTTCCGACTTCTTTCACATGGAAATAGTGAAACTGACCCACAGGTCATTAAACACATTTTGTAATGAAATCCATTTTATATGCATGCTCTCGTGTATCTGCTCACACACAACCCCCCGCTCTCTCTGGAGCCAAATCCTTCTCATTTGAGGTGACCCGTTAACAGTCCACTGTCAGCTCAGTTTTACAACAAATCCACAATACAAACGGGGGCCGAGCGACCTGCTAGCACGCAGAGCCGAGGCAGAGGGAGTTAAACCCAGTCGACCTATTGGAGCAGAACTGGAGGAGCCATTTTACCATGATGACAGACATAAAATAGGGCAACACAAACCAGGTGACTAAGCAGATCCTTTGCTCATTTCTCCACATGATAGACTACTATAGTCTCTGCCAAAAAACAAAAGAAAAAAAAAAGTAAAATTGTAAATGTATGGATGATAGCCCAGAATTAAAAATTAAAAAACAGAGCGGCACAGCTATTCATCACTTGTCAGAGATTAAAATGCTGCGCTAATCATCTGTGTTGAAATTAAAGATTCAAAAAGACGTAGTAACCTGAGTTGAAGGTGTTAATCCAGTCATTTTCAGATTTTAGCCAAACTACTCCAATTGACCGAGAGTCCTGGCGTAAAAAACACAACTTTTTATATTCCATTGTTTTATGAGTGTGCAGACTTTTAGGAGAGCCAAACTCTTTTAGGAGGGAAAAGGAGAAAGAAGCAAAGAAAAGAAAAAAAAAAAAGAAGTATGGGTGTATATGTGAAAGAGTGGGAGGTTTGTGATTCGATAACAACCTAAAGAAATATCTTATCGCCTTTTACTTTGGGGGGTTAATTTTATTTGATTTAGTTGAGCAACATAAAAAAAAAGACAAGTCAACAGGACAGAAAGAGGCAGTAAACACACGTTCTTCCTCTACAGACAATTAGCTCTTAAGTGTGAGAGAGAAATCTAGATACAAGGAGAAAGATCTCATTTGTCTTTGTGCCCACTGGGGTAAAAACCAGAAACAGATACACAGAGGAGTGACTCTGGCTATGAGGCTCTAAAGCTGCAGCAGCAAAGTTACTCGGGCTCTTCTTTAAGTGGATCCAGATGCAAGTTAGCAGGCACCCTCTTATAGCGCTATGAAGAGGAGCTTAACACAACACAACACAAGGACAGGATACCAGCGCTGTCTGCACCGGACAAAAGAAAAGAGACAACGCCGAGGTGGACAGGATGTCCCTGCGTTTGAAAACAAAAACTCCACTTAACAGAATAAATACCAACCTGATCAAATTATGTTTCCCATTAGCTTTTTATTCGATAATCTACATGCATGAAGGACTGAAACTGTCTGAACAAGAGGACACATAAATGGTTGGAAGTTTGACAGAGTTGGCATCTTAGGTAGCAGGTTGTCTGCAGAGAAAGCAACAGCTGTGTCTGGAGCTCGAACACGAAGCGAATAGAACAGGGGGGTGGGTTTTTTCCCTGAGTCTTGAGTGTATAAGTTTGTGGTGAAAAGCTCCCACGCTGTATTCTTGACACAACTTAGAAGTCCTCAACATACATGTGATGTTATATGCTCTGTATATTTATGTGTGTGTACGATGGAGGGATAACATAACATAACATCACCAGCATAAAGAATAAAAGGAAGTGTGTGTATGTGTGTTGGCAGACTGTGGGAACGCAAAGATTAAGACAATTAAAACAGTTATGTAACATAACAAATACCTGTGGTGTGACGGATACACGAATACAACAAGTAACAATGTATCACTATAGAAAATATAAGTTAATATAACTATATATTTATACAGTTGCAGATGATGAAATGAATGCGAGTAAATTCAGGGTGAAAGTCAGTGACTCACCAGAACTGTTTGTCCTAAACCAACGTGCTTACACTTTCAATTGTTCTGTGTTAAACACCGGGTAGCGTATGTATATGGAAAAAAAGCTTCGGTTTGGTTTTTTTTTTTTTTTCCATTGTTTTCCTTCAAATTAACATCATTACGAGCAGTAGCATGTCTCATTTCTTATGCAGCTTAAGAGCACAAACGTGTCAATGCACCGTCGACTTCTCCACCCTGAATACTTTCATTATTGTTTTGCTGATTTTCATTAATTTAGCTTTTTTGTTTTGTTTTTGTTATTGTTCTCAGTGGGTATTAAAATGTTCTGAACAAATGAAAAAAAAAAAAAACTGTCTGAGAGCAAGTTAGGAAGAGACGATGACAAAGACAAAAAAGAAAAGGAAGGAAGGAAGGAAGGAAGGAAGAAAGGAAGGGAGAAGAAGAAAAAGAAAAAGAAAAGAAAGGAGGTGAAAAGGGAGGGAGGGGGATTGCACCAGTTATTTGAGAGAGGAATGCACAAGAGGTCACATTCTTCACTCCACTGCTGTGGCTTGCCCTATGTTCAACTCACTCAGTTTTTTTTTTTCTCTGTGCAAAATAGAGAATATTACTCAACACACCTCTGGTGCAACAGATCACATACAAACATATGCCACAAATCCATGAATGTTATATGAGCTACATCCGGAGACACTTTAACACAACAACAACTATTAATCATGTTACTAATATCACTTGTGTTTCTTCAACTATAACGACTTGTTTCTAATCAGTATCAATAGATAACGGACAGCCCAGTATTACTCAACAATGTCAGTTATAAGTCTGAATGACTGATTCACGTCTGACAGTGTAATCACGCTGTTTAGCGTAAATCTAAAACCATAATAACACGTCTCCTCGCTGTGAAGACAAGAATATAAACGGACAAACAATAGATCAATCTGGTTTATATGATAATTTAAGGTCTGTGTTTGTAGAAAATGTTATTAACTTCAGACATTTTTTTGTCAATTGATCCAAAGAGTTAAAGAAGAAGGAACTTGTGCAGCTTAAACGGCCTTGATTTATAAACACAGCTGTTTTAACTGCTCATCAGCGAGGGTGGTAATAAAGTGGCTTCTTTTCCAGGTGGTCAAGACTTGATGAGAGGGGGGAAACGCTTACTAATCAGCAAGGTGTCGTCCAGCGAGGGACAAATGTGTGTGCCCCACACACACACACACACACAGACACACACACACACACACACACACTTCCTGGAAACACTATTAAGATATTAGCACCAAATTTTACTAGAAAATCTTTTAAAAAATGGCGCCCCTTAGGACAATTTTGGCATTATCAAGGTTAAGTAAGATAAGTGGGTTAAAGTGTGTGTGTGTGTGTGTGTGTACCCACTGGTGTGGACACATGGTCAGGCACAGTGAGGGACAAGCCACCAGGGGCCTAACAGCTGGCCTGAATGAGCATTAGTATGAGGCGCCTGCTGTGTGAGTATGTACGTGGGTGTGCATGTGTGCGTGTTCGTGCACAAGCACAAACACACTCAGACACACACGCACACTCATGCACACGCCCCTCCCCTTCCTCCCCCCCCCACCCCACCATCTTCAGGACCCACAGGGATCATGGGAGGAGATTTGGTGTCTAGACTGTATAGATTCCTCAAGTTCCAGCCAAGAAAAGAGCCAGTTACAGACTAAAAGAGAAATGGAATCACTTACTGCACACACGCTGAACACAGATGCTGCAGGAAAGACACACACACACACACACACACACACACACACACACACACACACACACAAATCAAATGACGTCACTAAAAGACTCTATCAGAGGAAGGGTCAGTCGTCTACCTCACTTTATAAAGTCAAACTACATCACTCAAAAATTAAAGCCTCTTTATATGCACTTTCATACATAATGTATATTAAAAAAAAGAACATTCACCTGCTGTAGATTAACAGAAAAGCTGCTAAAATGACAGATAACTCTGGCTTTAAATTAAAATAGTTATATGGATATTTATGAAGATGTTCTGTGTTAATCTCCAGAGGTCAGATATCGTTTTCATGTTTACTCAATCACACTGTTTTCTGTTCTCACGGCAAATTAATCAACGCAAAGCAAATAAAGACAATAAATATCACGTTGTATCGTAGCGATCAGACTCGAAGCTTCGTCAGGTTCGAGCCTGCAGGCATCGACATCAACCAGGGATAAATTGTGGGGTTTAACTTATGAGTAAGAAGGAGAAAAAAACTCTGTTGTGCCCACACTAGAAACCTATCAAAACAAGAAACAACCTGCAGATGTTCCTATGTTTTCTGAGCCACCTCCTCTGACTGATGACCACAGTGTTGATGCTGTCAACACTATGAGTAAAAGTTGGCGATGGTTAAAGTTTGAGACAATGAGGACAATCAGTAGCTAATCATCAAACGCCAAAAACCAACATCTGTTAAACTCTTACACTGTCTCCATCTGTCCTTTTTTTTTTTTTTTTTGCAGTGGTACAGTAGTTTCAAGGGGATTTACATCTAATGCGTTAAGCTTCATACAAAGGCATATTTTCACGAACTAAATGATTGAATAAACAGAGAGCTACAAACGACCGTAATGATGTAATGTGTCAGGATCCAGAGCCTCGCTGTGTATGGTTTACATTAGCTGCTTTATTACTGAAACTTGTCAGGAATGTATAACGTTATTAAATCACAGCCCTTTTAGGTTAAATTTCCATCACTGATACACACTGTGAAGCCACAATCAGACGTATTTAATCAAACTATATCATCATTATATGTTATGGTGCTCGATGCTTTGTGTCCTAATAAAAAACTCATAAATAAATGTAACCACCAGGGGGCAAATTTTCCTAATTTTTTCTACCAACAAAGTGTGGGAACTACAATTATTAACAAACTTGCAAATCAGATGTTGTGAGCTTTAAAAAAAAAAAAAAAAAAAACTAGATCCTCTTTACTTTAAACCCTTAAAACTTCAAAATCCTGCTTAGCTTTTCCATTTCCTTGTTTCCTCTTTTCTGGGAATAGCAGGAAAACAAACTGAAAGGCATCATTCTTTCATTAAGCAATTCCTCTTCCTGGAAATTGTCAAACCTGATCCGGTGGTTACATATTGTCGTCAGGGAGGAAGGACGGAGGCACGGACCTGACGGAAACATGTGTCAGGCTGCAAGAATACAGATGTAATAATAACAATAATAATAATAAAAAATTTTCAGCTACAAAAAGTGTACAACAGGTACTGCAACAAACCAGAAAAGGTCACTTAAATCATGTTTTATTCTTGCAACACATGGAGACTTTGTTGCAAAGAAAACTTGGCGGTTTGAAACAATATGAAGTTTCCTTTTCTGCAGCGATGCTGTTGTAAAGTTTAGTATGTGGTTTATGTGGTGATCCCTAGAAGAGATGTTGTTTAATACTGAATCAATGTGTGTGTTAAATCAGATGTTAATAAAGAGATTTAGAGACTATCTTCACCCAGATTCTTTAAAAAAAAAACTTAACTATGTTGCTACATTTACCAAATCCTGTCCAATCTTTCTACAAGGGTCATTATTGTCATTATAACTTTATCAGCGCTACAGTAGCTAGAACAGATGCATATTTACACATTAAATATTTGCAGTGAAGTATAAATCACTGCACTTTCACTACCGTCCCAACTTTTTCCTCACTTGAGGTTGTTGTATGTTCATCTGTTGTGCTCAGACCGGTTTTCTTTTGTTTTTACTACAGACCAGGTAACCTGCTGTATCTTATTGCACCAGTCAACTTGAGAGTATACTTCATTACTGGAGCCACAAACACACATAGAGAGAAAATGCTTGAAAATGCAGCAGCTCCTGAGCAACGTTTCCAGAAATTCACTTCCCCGCTCGCAGTCCTTGCAATCCGTGCTAGCTAGCCAGTGAGATCATACCTCCCCACCGTACAGTACACAGAGGTGCCAAGAGCAGAGACAGGTCTTTGCTTGCCCCTTCACTGCCTCCGTCTCTCTCCCAGGCAGCTGCGTGCAGAGGTCTGAACCTGCCTGTTGAGAAGCAGCATGTCGCTGGCTAGCCGAGTGTTAACTAACTGAGGCTCACCAGGAAGAGAAACAACAGAGATGTAAAATCGTGTGTTGATATTGCCCTCCTCTTGCACTGTGACTCACATCCCCTGTCATGGTCTAACCTGCTCATCACAGGAGGAAAGGGGCAGAAAGAGAAAACAAATACGCCTCATGTCACTGACCCTTTGCCAAATTCGATCCATTTACCGGCAAAAGCTTTCATACTGTTTTTCTGACCTTCCCTGTCCTGTCCCCCCTCTGTGTTATGCAAGACTGAGAGTCAGTGGAAAGTATTCCTGCCAAGGCAATCACAGCCCAACAGACACATTTGGTAAACTTATCAGTTTAGCTGGATGCATGGCATGTATCCGTTTCAATGGCACGTTTTCATTGCAGAGAGGGCTATAGGACTAAGACGGAGTAAATATTTTTCTCTGAACTGAAGCATTTTACCTGAAATATTCTTGTTTTTTTCTGATGTCCTGAAGTAGAAAACAAATCAACTTTTAGCTTTTTTTTTTTTTTAATCTTTCAACAAGAAATAAAGTGCAGAGAGATGCTGATGTCAGCTGAAGCTTTCAGTGTGTCGCAATGTCTTAAACAAAATGTCATGGGATTAGCAGCTTTAGACAAACAGATAAATTGTCTTTTTATGGTCATGTGGGATAAAAATTAAAAAAAAAAAAAAAAAAAACTTCACCAGGTACGACGTCTATCTTCAACATCATACTATGAACACTAGGTCAGTATTTATTTTGAAGTGAGTGTCTCAATTCGCACACTTCCATACTTACACTTACTATTTTAAATACATTAAATGTGTTAACACCCGGATGGTTTCACTTATTACGGTTTAAAAAGCTGAGTGTGTAACGACGGACACTTCTAACCATCAGTGACGCCATCTTGGCTACGTAGCAGAAGAGGAGGGACGACAGCGGCGGCGTAATCTCCACCTCACATTAAACACGGAGTCACACAAGCAAACATCAGCACTAGTAGGACTTTGATTATTGATTATGACTGAAAACGAGCCGGCAGATATGTTGGTGGGAGACGATCACGGTCCAGATCGACGATTAGTGACAATTCACCATTAAAAAGGAGAAGAAGCAGTGCACAGCGATTTGGGACAAGACTACCCCGTCAAAATTTGTGCAACAAGCACATAGTGTATGTAGGATATTACATGGATAAAAAAATCAGCTTACAACATGCTATGTAGATAAGAAGGGTCTGTGTTTTAGAGATTGGCTTTAATACCAAAACACACGTCATACATATTGTTGTTGTTGTTGCAGATTTATTCGGACAAACTTAAGAGTGACAACACAGAAAATGAGTCAAAAAGTCTGTAAATATCCTAGAAACTATCAGAACTGGCTGCCTCACAGTTGTTTGCTTCATTAAGGTTGTTAAAGATGGAAAATTGAGCTAAAGACACATATTAATGTACAAGTGCCCCAATATAATCCATAGATATAGATGCTACACTACATCATGCAGTGTGACGTCCAGCGTGTTGTCATGGTTACTTGATTATTTCCTTGTGTATTGTCTTTTAAAACTATGAGATGTAAACAATGTGTTTTTACAGTTTCCACCACGAACACGACGACCAAGTGAAGCTGAAACTAGTTTATGTTTTAACATCATCTCACCTCCTCGTTCTCTTCGATCTCCTTCAGAGTGAACGAAGAATGTTTTCTCTTCTTCACTGTGTTTGTATTGTGTGATTATTTAAATTCCACTGTGTAGGGTATAATAAATGCTATGTTATTGCTCTGCTACTCGGACACAGACTGTAGTGTAGCAGTGTTGTCCACGGTATCTTATAACTTTTTGTATCACACCATCCTGAACAAACACAGGAGCTTCACTACAACCTTCAGATGGTCTTTTCTTCTCCATCTGGTCTGTTTCAACAGTGGTAAAGACTGTGAAAGACTTAACTTTTGTCCTTTAACATTTAAAGCAAACTCTCATTTTTCTCCGTCCAGGTCATCAGTCATATTAACCAACTGGTACACGGCATCGTGGTGCACAACAGCTTGGATGTTTATTAAAAGTTCTAGTAGCAGTTTGTCCATTTCTGTCTGACAACAACAGGAAGTAACACGGGTTAATAAAGAGCAGAAACGAGTAAAGTTACTTGGAGATAGTTTAAAATATTTGTTACAGCAGATGCACCAGTGAACAACAATGACCCTCAAGGTTGCATCACTACGAGAGTCACTCAGTTGTTGATGGGTTTACTACGCCACAGACACCAAGTGAAATCTAACACCATAGTTGTTGCAGTTTATCATTATATACTTGATTAATAACTGCCTTGCTAGTAACACTAAGTCACGAGTTGCTGAGCGGTTTTAGAGAAGGAGTCACACTTGAAAGAAAATCAATCACAACAAAAACTCAGACGACTAAGTCTACGGTCACCTGGTGTCAAGTCTGCCTTTGTGAAATGTTTGTGTTACTGACACATTGAGTTATAAACTGTGAAAATATAAACTCACACAATTTAAAGTGAACACTTTCTTTTCTTCATGTTATGCAATCAATCAAAACCCGTATTTCAGCCAAGTGAGTTGCAGTTTTTGTGCATCGTTGTTACTTTGAACATGATCAACTTTGTCTTCAGTGGTTTAATTGTCACTCTCGTCTACTCTATTATGTTTCTATCAATCAAATACTCATCAAAAAAGACAAACTTCAAAAGAAAACGTTTGTTCTTACCATGCACGGCAAAAACATTGCAGGGCTGGGTCCCATGGCGTGACGATTCTCTCTTCCCACCTTTTATGAAGGCTGGCAAACTGGGTCTCCTCTGGTCCCCTACAAACTTCCCCGGCTGCTGCCCCATAAGGGCAGGGTGCCAGGCCGCAGCCGGGACTCTCCAAGCTGGACTTCAGGCGCTCGCCGTCCAACGATTGGCCCCCCTAGACAGGGAGGGGAGCCCTGACTCTCCCTGACTCAGTCTGTCGTCTCCTGGACTTTGGGTGATGCAGATCACCTTCGCAGATCCGTTTTACTCCAGTATGTCTCTGTTTAACATGCATTAATGGAGCCTGGGTGCTTCAGAAGACAAAGAAAGGCATTTCATAGAAACCTGGAAAAAAAAAAAAAAGACATGATACGATAGTTTAATACAAAATGTGTGGAGGTGAATTTCACATGCACAAGTTGAAGCAGCTTAAAATTTTACAGCAGGTTACACACATAACTATTATTTTAAGTCACAAAAAGTCAGGAAACTGTTGTTTATCCTTTGTTGTTTACTGTTTTTTATTTATCCGGACATTACTGCTGGATGACAGGACTGTATTTTTTTTGCATTTGTTGGGAATTTTGCCTTTTGTTCTTATCTTTTATCTTTGTTATTTTTTTAAGGTTATTGTCTATTGTTTGTTGTTTTTATAATATCTTGTGTATCGTGTGTATAAGATACTGGACGCATTAGCTAATTTCCTTAATTTGGGATTAATAAAGTATCAATCAATCGATTGTCTCGATTGTCTCGTCTGTCTTTGTGTCAATCTATTTATACATGTATCTATATGTTTATCAATCTATCTATTTATCACCTATTGTCTCTGGGTAACTTATATTAAAACAACAAAAACCAAAACATCAGATCATAAGTAATAAGAACTTCAATGAGGGAAAAATTGCAACATTTTAACAACTTATCACAAACTTTCCTTATAGTTACAAACTTGCAAAGTGAAGATAAATGTAAACAGAAACTTACACGTCCAAGGAAACATTGATATTGTTGCCAGTGTTGAAAGTAGCCATGGATGCTAACAACGTTAGCTGGTGATAAGCAGCGCCAGACCCTTAAAATGCACATCGAGCAGTCAACAGTTGGCTCTGACTTACTGAGTCGCTGTAAACACGCTGCAGTAGAAAACTTTAACTGCTCAACTACTACGACTTAATACTTTTTTACCCCTTTTTTTTGCAACGAGACTTTCTCCCTTTCTAAAAAAAAAAAAAAAAAAAAAAAAAAAAGAGAGAGAGATAAATCAGTTTGTTTCAAACTTCCGTATCTACTCTTCCCGTCTTCTTTCCCTGTGGTACCCGGACTAAAGGCACTTCAATCAAGGAGGCGAAGAGAGAAATCGAGGAAAACTTCAACCGGCGACAGACCGACGACTCTTCCTGTAAATCCTGTGGTTTATTTTTTCTTGTTTAAAGTCCCAGATGCTCTTCGTTACTTCGGCTACTCGGTTTGTGTACTTATTCATCGCTCTCACGTGAAAATCTCAGCAATAAACTTTGGCCGAGTAGTAGTTGTGTGGCTGGGGCCGCCATACTTCATACGCAAGGTGGTTTACTGAAATATGTGGGTGGGGCGACGTCTGACGTCACGTGCGTGCGTGGGCTAGTACATGAAAAAGCAACAAGATTGATACTTTTAAAAACATTGATTGGAAAAGATTCTGTTCGGTAACAAAGTAACAAAATAACAAAGTTAAGCTTCTGTATAATTGTTACTTCTCTACTTTTGTAATTTTCTCCTTTTTGTCTTGATTTTGATGAAATCGTATAAATAAAGCAACAGCGCTGTAATATTGAAGTTTTATTATTAATAATATTTATATTTTAATATTCTATTTTCCTACATACCAACAATGGTGGAAAATAAGTACTAAAAAAAATCAAATCTGTACTTAAGTAGAAGTATTGTTAAGTACAAGTACTGGTGTAAAAATATAACCAAGTAAAAGTATAAAGTTTTTTTTCTAAACAACTACTCAGAGTTTATTTATATAATAAAACATTATTGTCTTAGTAGGTCATGTTATTGCTGCATTTTCCCCCTTTTTTCTGCTGTGACAATAATTTCTCTGGTGGAATAAATAAATAAATAACAGTTACTTTTTAAATTGATGTATAATTTAATCTCATCGGTCGTTCAAATGTTGGCATCATTTGCACTTTTCTCTAAATAATTATTATATGAATGGATCAGAAAACACACACTACACTGAGGTTTATTGAAAATTATAGAAAATTTATTGCATACATGTTTTTTTTTTAAACACACAATATGAAAAGTGTTCCACTAAACCTGTGTAAAACTTAAGAACAGCTGCTCGAGTGATATGCGAGTCCTGCAAAATGTATAAAGTTACTCCTTAACATTTTTCAGTCAAACAATGATCAGCAGTTTTATTTTATAACATTCAGGCCGTCACACTAAGGTTGAAACAGCCAGTTCAGACTTCAGGTGATCAGTTCTTTGACATAAACATTTGATGTGGGTCTTGTTCCTGTGATAAAGTCACAGTTTGGATCTTTAACCTTCCTGCTCCAAGATCTTCTGTTGTGTCAACATTACAATCTCCTCCATCACTTCTGGTTTTAAGATGTCCTTGACCTGCAGAGAAGATGAAAAATAAAAAGAATGAAGTCTACGAGAAAGTTGAAGCAGATGAACCAACAGGAAGTATCAGTGATTTAATCATAACTGAGTAATGAAATCAACCCTGTATGTTCAACAGGATCATGTTTCCCAGAAGGTGCAGGTTTCCAATATGGCCACCAGATGGCACAATAAATTGTATAAAAGTCAACTTTTTTTTATTTTAGTAGCTTCACATTGTCATTGTCTTTAATTTATGAGTCAATAGGTGTAATTCAAAAACAATACAACACAGTTATGAAGTGATGTTACTGACGGTTTCTACCTGATGCTGAAGTGAAGATTCGTAGCAATAAAGGACGCTGGTGTCGAACAAAAGGACTTTGTGTGCAGCCAATGCTAGCAGACAGTTCCTCAACCGTGAAATCACTTCTCGATCTGACAGATTGACAGGCTGAGAGGAAACAGACAAGACGCATAAATAACTTGATCAAAATGTACACACATGTTGCAATGTTAAGGTTTAGTGTGTCCCTCATACGCACCTCCAAACTGGTGTAGAAGCCCCCGGCCTCTTCTTCTTGTTGACCCGGTGTCGGATACAACCAAACAAAACCGTTATTCCCGAGGATGATGGATGCACCACATGGAAGATTATGGAAATGTGTTTTCTGTCTCTTGATCAGAGACGGTGAGAGCTGTACCAGGACACCTTGACCCAACTAAAGTCAGAGGGAAAAAAATATAGAAAACAGGATATTAGAGGACTGTCACTAAAACAAATAAATAAGATTAAATACAGTATACGTGTAATTCACACCACTTACTTTTCCATACTTTAAACTACGGGTGTGAAGTGATAAAGCTCCATCTGAGAAGACAGACTGCACCTCTGCCTAAAAGCACAAGACAAAAGCAACAAACACATAATGGTAAATATATAAAAAGATGAATTATCCAACTAAAGGTTGTGATAAAGTGTTAATTACACTGATGAGATCTCCCTCCTGAAGGTATTCTCTCATGGTGAGCTCATCTTCTGCTGATCTTCTCCTCTGAAAGAAAAGAAAATGTTTATAAAAATGTTTCCTCTTCCCAAAATATTATTAGCAAAGCAAATAGTTTAACACATGGACATTTTCTAGCATCTCACCAGTTCTCCTCCAGGCAGATTGACAGCCGACAATAAGAGGACAGAGTCCAGTCGGGAGTTGGTTTCCACCTTCCACCTTTTCTGTTGCACCTACACATTTCACAGAATGACAAACATCTTTTTTATTAAAAAAAAAATCTTAAAGATCAAACTCAGCGGATCAATGACATAAAAGAAGTGTCTTTACCTCTGTGATTCTTCCAACCACCACATCTCCAACTTCACCGTTGAATCTGCAATTCAGTTAAATATTAATTTTAATTTTAAATCCGCGCACACGTCCGTTCACCTCCTTCAGGGAATATTTGACTTTTTGACCTCGGTTTAATCACTCACCTGGTCTTTAGTGGTCTGACACAGATCAGCTTGTCTACTCTTTGCACTTCACCAGCGACTGAAGCCGTCAGCTTGTCGTCTTCAACGTACGTCCCATGACCCCTGTGGATTAATGTTGTTATAATGAATTAATGAAGCTCACAGCTGGACTAGCAGTGACCTCATTAACACTGAGTTAATCACATCACCATTTTACTTGGATCAGATAGTATCTATCTATGTTTATGTATGAATGTGTGTGTGTATGTTTATTTATTTCTATGAATCTTATAATCTTCAATAGGTCACGTCATTGCTGTATTTTCCTGCACATTCCCCTTTTTCTGTCCACATTGTTTCTTTGTTATGCTGCTCTGACATAATAAATCTATCTATTTATAGATCTATATATCCATCTATCTATAGAACAATATATCTATCTATATATATCAATACTTCTATCTATCTATCTATAGATCAATACATCCATCTATCTATCTATAGATCAATATATCTGTCTACCTATAGATCAATATATCTATCTATCTATAGATCAATACATCTATCTATCTATAGATCTATATAACTATCTATAGATCTATAGATCAATATATCTATCTATAGATCAATACATCTACCTATAGATCAATATATCTGTCTACCTATAGATCAATACACCTATCTATCTATAGATCAATATATCTATCTATAGATCAATACATCTATCTATCTATAGATCTATATAACTATCTATAGATCTATAGATCAATATATCTATCTATAGATCAATACATCTACCTATAGATCAATATATCTGTCTACCTATAGATCAATACACCTATCTACCTATAGATCAATACATCTACCTATAGATCAATATATCTATCTATCTATAGATCAATACATCTATCTATCTATCTATAGATCAATATATTTATCTATAAGAGCCTGAATTTGGCGGCCTTACCAACCTCAGACCAGGTTAAACCACCATTCATAAAACTGGCTACTAGAATCACAATGATTCAGGAAATTAAACTAATTCCATGATATTTAGGTCTATTTATAAATATGTACATTAACTCAAACATGTCAAACTTAAACTATTTATTTTCCTCTTTATAAATAAACCACCAGCACCAGAGATCATCAAGCTCCTCGGTTTGACAACATCGTGTGTGAACCACAGACCAAACAAAACCAGACAATAAATCCCATCACCAGCCCGCGACCGGGGACCTACCGCATGAACCCGGTGTCTGAAGTGATCACATCACCGGGAACGACCAAATCTTTTCGCTCAAAAGTAGAAACTGCTACTGTTTTTCTAATAGTTGGTAATCTCATGTCAGCAGCCATGCCGCTCACCGCCGCGCTTCTTCTTCTACTACTCTTCTGCTTCACTCTCTGGTAGAGGTAACACCGCTACAAGCTCTACACCGCCCCCTGTCGACCAGTTGAAAAGTGTTTTATTTTTGTCAATGTAACGTTACTATCAAAGCTCAAACACATCTAAAATAAATACACAAATAAATAAAATGTTGTTGTTTGGCACGATTTAGTTGTAGAAAATGGTAGGAATAAGTGCCCATTTATTTTATATCATATTCTTTCTATTATAATGAACAATTTGCTGGTGTTGGTGGTTAATGTTTGATATAACAAAACAATAAATATATAAATAAAACAATAAATAAGAATATAAAGTATAAAAATGTTAAATTATATGTGTGTGTAAACAATATTAAATTATATAATTAAGCTAATATATAATAATAAACATAAATAATTAAATATTTTTTGAATCGTATATGTATATTTTATATATAAATATCTTTTATATTATTATATATGATATATTACATAACATAAATATTCTAAATACAATAAATATGTCTCTTGTCAAGATACATTGTCTCTTGAAACAAGTAAATAAAATAAATACCTCAGTAAATACAGAAGTTAAATTGTGTTGTTATTATTATTATTATTATTATTATCATTATTTTATAAACACTAACATGATGGTGGACAAAGCTTTATTTTTTATTTTTATTTATTTTTATTTATTTATTGTGAACAGTAACATGATGGTGAACAGAGCTGTATTCTTTATTTTTAATTATTTTAATTCATTTTTTGTAACCACTAACATGATGGTGAACAAAGCTTTTTATTTATTTTTTTTTATTATTATTATTATTATTTGTGGGTTTTAATATGGTTTATATTTTTTTTTCACCACCAGGTGTCAGCGTCGAGCCACGTGGGTTTCCACGCAACCATAGTTCACATAACGGAGAGATGACGTCAGATGTCAACAGGACGCAAACTTCGTCGCCGTAGCCAATCAGATCAAAGTCTCACAGACTTTTTGTAAAGATGGCGACGGTGAAGCTCAGAGGAGTGAAAACTAGAAGCTTTGCCGTTATTAAACACGGCTGGTCCCGACACCGTAAAGATTGATACGGTAACGGAAAGCGAAAGTTAATCGACTTATTTATCAACCGCAGCTCGTTTGTCGGTGCTGCGTGGTGTCGTCGTCGTCGTCGGCTTGTGTTGTCGGTAACACCGCTGGTTGGGATTGTGTGTATATGTGTGTGTGTGGATAGCTCGTTAGCTTCAAGTTGGAAAAGCCAATGCTAGCAGCTAGCCCGGTGCTAGCCCGGTGCTAGCCGCGTAGCTCCGTCGGCTGCTTGGACCTTTTTTTTTTTTCTTCCATGGATTGATGCTATGACAAGGGTAAACGCTGGACTATATGTATATATTCAAACTTTTTTATTAATTATTATTATTATTATTTTTTCCACTAACTGAACCACCTATGACTCAGTTGGATTAAATAAAAAATAATAATAATAATAATAATAAATAAGAATATAAGTGGGAACCGACGCAGAGAGACTTCGCCGTCATGTATTTTTTAACCGGCTGGCCCCGGAGGCTGCTTTGTCCGTTAAGGAGCGAAGAGGAGCCGTTTTACATCCAACCAAGCTCCCAGAGGTTTTACTTCGCCGTGTTGTCGGAGACACAACTCAGCATCTGGTTCAGTCGGGTAAGTCCAGACCTCCCCTACTCAGCTGTCCAGACAAAAACAACGCACTTTGATGCTAATCTCACATTTAACCACTTTATTTTACCCTTATAACCTACTATAATATCCACCATTTGTATATCTTCTAACCCTAATTAACGCTGCGTTGTAATCTGGCTGACTGCCCTTCACGTTTATTAAAAGCATATCATAATTAGTTAAGCTAACAAGCAGCAAAACAAGCTATTTCCCCCCATTAATTTGTTTGGTTAAATGTTGCCACCTATAACACACCTTTCACACTGATGACAGGTGACATAGTTACACATCATAACAGGTCGAGTATATCCGTACACGTGTGCCTTTCACAGCAGAGACAGCAGTTTTTTTTTTTACTCCCTCATTCATGACAAAAGCTTGATAGCTATGGTAGCTATTCATCACCTGATCATTGCATTTATGTAAATAAAAAAAGACAAATGCAAACTGCAAACTTGGGTGCATTTACCCGGGTACATCTATTTTTATCACACTCAGGCTCTTAAAGTTCAAAGTTTAAGTTACTATCAGTATGAGAGACTTCCAGTGGTGTGTTTAAAACAAATAACAGCTGACTAAATGCATGTTGTGGTGGATTATGTCAGGCAGGCGTTAAATCAAGAAATCATTTAGGCTGCCAGAGTTAACACACTGATGTAAACAATCGAGTCAGCACATCATTTGATCCCCTTTTTTTTTTTTTAAAAAAAATATCTTTTTCTTCCTCTGCAGCAGCAAAACACACACGTTGAAGGGAAATTTCATAGTATGGTAACTCTGACACAATGGTGCTTTTCTCCGTGGGTGAAGGCCGGTACTGACTTCACTATTATCACTTTTTAAGTCATAAACAAGGTCATATACTGACGTCAGTCCCCTGATTCTATCAAGCATTTAAAAACAACTAAAACAGCTACAGTTTCTGTACTTAATAGTACATGAAAATAATGTTAATACTAATTTAAGATGATGGCTTGCTAGGTCTTGCTATATATAAAAGGCTGTACTAGCTAATGCCAAGTATATCTAAGGAGATGTAAGAGGAAGCAGTATTTTCCAGAATAACGTAACTAAACTTTGACACGTTTGTCTTGTTTTAGGACTATTTTATTTTAACTTCCAGGTAAATAAAGTTGTGTGTCGCTGTCGTGTCGTGTTTGTTATCTGGCATCTCTTGAGCTACATCAAGTCACAGTAATCATCAACTTTTTTTTTTTTTATGAATTCATTAGAGATTTCTCACATGGCACAGATTCCAGTAGCAGGAAAAGCCCTATGGTATTTGACTATATAACTATATCCTCCTGTCCTCATTTTTTCACTGATATGGAATGGGGACATTTTCATTTGATTACCTGCAGCTGAGCCCCACACTGTTTGTAGCTATATATTGTCGAGTTGTGGCAACAATAGATGAGGGTCACCGTTGATTTCCTGAGGCCCCAAACAGGATGTGACCGTGTTTTGTTTCCCTTCTTTCTTTAAGAAAGGAATCATGCCTGCTTGCAAATGAGTATCAATGAGGCGTTCAGGAAAAGGGTTGTCCACGGGAATGTCGATTGCAGCGGCGTCTTCCTCTTTACACGCACCTTTCACATCTGTTAGATCCATTGTGCCGTTTCAACTTCATTATCTACACAAAATAAACTGCATGCACAGGAACAAACTAGACAGGGTTTAATTATGGTCTTAAATAAACGTAAACACAACACTTAATGCAAAAAAAGAAAAAAAAACACACATCGAACTTGTCATTTAGTGTTTGCGCAGTTGTGACACAGTTTTTGGTTTATTTTCCTGTTGTAGCTAAAATGTAAAATGGTCAAAATAACCTTCAATAGCTAAAAATGCTTCTGCTCCTGGTTTCTGCTCATAAAAGATCTGGTCAGGTTGTTTGTACAGTGTTTGTTTGTGTGTGTGTGTGATTGTATAATCTCCAACTCTTCTTGCCCCCGTGTTGCTCTCAGACATTATTTTGCTACCAGGTCTCTTCACTTTAATCCCATATATCCTCGACCTTGGCCGGTGCAGCTGGACCCGGCTAGTTCAGTCAAGGCATTATTACTAATCCGAGTAGCGCGGTAGCTTAGCCCTGTAACACTACTGTACAGGAGGTGGTGGGTGGGGGCGACACTGCTCAGGATTTCTAGGAATAAAGGAATGAAGTGTGTTTATGTTGAGCTGCTATTATGCATTAGCGGGACTGTGGGTTTTTTGTTTTTCTCTATTAAACTTGAAGTGTGTGTGTATGTGTGTGTTACTGCATGCACTGTTTGTGCGTAATCCTTCACACTCCACTGGGATTTCTTCAGTTACTTCAACTGACTGCATGTAATTGTAGCAGAGCATGGGAAATGGCAATGTGCTTGCGTCACTTCTACCCTGCAAAACCTTTTTTTTTTTTTTTTTTTCCCAACTTCAGCTCAGTTTGGAGGATAATAGATTTTGCTTCCTTATTTTTATGTTGTCATGCAAAAGCAAAACTCAAATCCTCGTGACTACTTTTGTTTTTAACAGCAGAAATACACAGTAACTGTCAACAAGCTGTTGGTTTGAATTTTGAGTGATTTAGATTTAGATTATCTGTATAAAATAATAACAAACGAACACTTTGGAGGAAAGTAATCTTGTTTAAATCCACTTTTTTGTAGCAGGAGATCTTTATAGATTAGTCAGTGCCTGGAAGGACTCAACATTTTAGCTATGATGTGTTTAATGTAACAGGTTTTAAAACAATTTATCAAGCTACCAAGCTCATATTTAAGGTGAAAAAACACCTAAATCTTATTTCAAGAGGAAAAAAATATTCACAGACGGCGTCTTTAACTGTCACACCTCCTAACTGCTTTTTACGACTCCTATTGAAGGAGCCGGGTTGTTTTTTAACCGTCCTCCATTGAGAAACCTCAGCAGGTGCAGGTGTCACTGGCATTATTAAGTTTTAATTCTTTGAAAGAGAGACCGAAGGGTAGAAATACGTAAAACCTGCTCTCTTATTTCAAGTGGCTGACTACAAGGTCTAACGTTGCGTAGAAGGAATTACACGAGATTTAATTTTTTCCGACTAACGTCGCTCAGTTAACGCTTTGGTTTATTTTCTGTTTAATATAAAATATACAGCAGCATCATAAAGTTTTGTTTTGAACTCAACATAAGTTTCTGGTCGATATTAAACTATCAGTGACGTCTGATATCGTCGTATATGTTGTCTGATTTGTGCTGATATAGAAAGTTGTCTGAGACTCTACTTTCAATACCTCACCTCTGAAATGATTATGTTGCAGTTTCTTACTTTCTCTTTCTGTTTTTTTTATTTTCTTTTCCTGTGTCTGAGAGGGCAGAGGTTGAATCGATTAAAGACACGTCACCACAAGATAATAGAAAAAGGGAAAAACTTGGTTGTTTGCCAAATTTATATATGACAGATGAGACATATTAGTAGATGAATGACTCCTCATCCTCTGTGGTTTTTATGTAACATTAAATAGTAAAATTACACAACTTTATCTGTAAATTATCTGCAGGGGCATTGGACTTGTTGAATAATAAACCAGTAAGTAAATCAGACGATCTGGGAGGTTGAGGTCTCGACCGTCTTCATTTCATCGGTAGATTACAAAAGACTAAAATAGTTGAAATCAAAACAGACTGGTGCCGCCGATTGTTCTGTGACGCAGTGATTCAAGAGGCAAATTAAGGGCAACAACCTCCGGCAGCGTCTGTGTGTGTGTGTGTGTGTGTGTGTGTGTGTTCATCTGTTTATTTGTCTGTCACTGGGTATAAACTAAAACCTGAACATGATTCTCAAATATATAAATTTTCTCCTGAATAAACAAACCTCACAAAGTTTGAAAACTAGAGCTCCAGCAGCAGCAGCAGCAGCAGTCAGGTGTTTTTGGATAATTTTTATTTATTTGTATTGTTTCTTTAGCAGTGAAGTAACATTTAACTAATCAAACTAGAAGCAGCAAACTTCCACTTTTCTTTCCAGCACAGCGGCGTCAAATATGACTGTCAATCATCGATGTAAATGTGCTGCTCAGCGTGATTCAGATTTAAATAAATGATGGTGTGTTACTTCACGCTGCTACAGCAGTTTTGTTTTGTTTTTTAGAGGCAACTTACACACTTCAATTTCATGTGATAATATACAGTTGTCATATGTGGCGGTGTATGTCCAGCAGGATGTTTAAAGTTTTCATTTTCTCTCCCGTGTCCTTGCTTCTCTCCCGCAGCCCAGTGTTTTGATAGTCAGCTATATCGAGTCTGCAAAGGCGGCGGCCCAGTTTGGCTTCTACCAGAAAGCAGAATGGAAACCAGACGACTCCATGATAGCTGTGGCGGTAAGTACGCCACTCTGCTGTCCCGTCTTTATATTTATGGTTTGATCGATGTCATCTTCTGGAAATCGGAGGATTTGTGGCTCATTGTGTCACCGTTCACTTACACTGACCTTGAGAAATCATATTCTTAAATGTCACTTGATCAATTGCAGTTCAGAATTATGTAACGACACAACCTCAAAAAGTCACCACAGTACGATTATGTTGCATGTAATTTTAACATCCTGATTTGACTCAAATTAGACTTCTGGCATCAATTGACGAATTCCCTTGAAACAAAGTGTTGAGGTGAAAACGTTCCTCTACTTTACTGTTACATGTCATTGGAAGTCGACGCTTGTTGCTACGTAAAGACGACGCGATATACAAACAAAGATGGCGTCTACAGACTCGCTTGTGTAGTTTTTATCAAATCGGCGATTGATTAAAAACTGACAAGATGTTTGATCTGATCATTGATCTGACGTTTCATCAGAAAAGGAAAAAGTTAGCAAAGTGACACTAACATTAAGTAACGTTATTGATTAGCAGTTTACAACTGCTCTATAGATTTAAAGGTGTCCTGTTTTCCCTCTGTCGCCATCTTGTCCCGGTGCATACTGGGAAATTTCTCATAGCTTCGTTTCATCTAGATAGACCTTTATTAACAAGAGAGAGAAACAGAAATAGGATTGATTCTGTGTCTTGAAAGGGTCAGAGAGTTTGTGGTCGTATTGTCTCAAGTGGAAATGTCATGTTCATCCGTACAGACTTCAAACCAGCCTTGGTGAGCAATGAGAATATGTGAAAGAGCTGCACTCAGTAGAGAGCATCCTGTGGACAGAAATATCTTTGTTTTTTCCTTTATTATTTCACCAGAAATGAATGAAAATGTCTTAAAATCACCCCGCAGATGGTTGAGTAATCAGTGTAACTGAGCTAAAGCTTTTTCTAACATCATGTTACAACTATACTTATAATTGACACAAACACAGATCAGAGTGGGAGAATAATATGACCTTTTTAAGGGCTTCATAATGACTGTAGTAGTGATGATAATAATAGAAAGTTATTTAAACCGATTCAGTATAAATAAGCTCGTGGGGGTAAAATTGACAGCCCTGTGATTGTCGGGAGCTGTTAAGAGCACTTATTGTGTGTGAAAAGAAAGAGGAATGCTATACCTGAAGCGAGACATGTTTCATCTTGTTTTGCAGTCACTTCAGGTTCACTGTAGCTTCGAGACGCCATTTACTGAACAATTGAAGCAGTAAATGTGTTGAGTTAGGCATGTTGCGCAGTAACAAACAGTTGTGATTTCCTGAAATTGCCAAACAGTAGTAATTCACCGACAGTATCAGCTCGACTCATCACGTTTCTTATCTGCAGTTTTGTCATACTATGTCCTCAGCTGAGCCAAGTCTCCTCTGTTTGACTGAGTTAATCAACTCAAAGTTAAACATAGTTATCTAGTGTTCAGCTCCCTGTTGTTGTTGATGATGTGTGTTTTATAGTTTAATGTGGTAACGACACAATGAACGTTGCCGTCGGTGTTTATCGTTGAACTTTGAGTTTATTCTGTTATATCTTGATCCTGATGAGAGGAAGATTCACCACCAGTTTTACCAGTTTTTTTTTTCTTCTCTTCTCTGTTTAAATCATCATGAAAATCATCATCTCCCTCAGGTCTTTTCCTTCCTGTTGTTATAAACTCTGTGGAGATCAGCCTACAACCAAAAGAATATGCAAATGTTCATCCTACAAGGATTTAAAAAAAAAAAAAGACGCGATTTATAAAAAATTCATGCTCATTTCCATGAAGATGAGATGACTGTGTTCTGGCCGGCGTGCCTCTGCATGTGAAGCCCACACAAGCTTATTGCTGTTAGTTTAGTTGGATCTGTCAGCGCCTCCAGTCGGATCATCGCATCCGTCGTCGTTCGGCTCCGTGATCGTAACCATCTCTCATGAAATGTAGATTGTAACGGTGCGTTTAGACTCACACATGCGGCGAAATATCAACTATCTTAGTTTCAGTGTTAACAGCTTGTTTTTTTTTTTTGTTTTTTTCCCAGTACGGTGCAGACAGAAAATCAATAAACCAACATTGCTTTCAAGATTGCATCTCCACATGTCCATGACTCGTATTGACGACTGTCCTGACCTTGTTACGTTTAGTCTTTATAACAGAGGTTACACTGAGTTCAAGAGGATGTTTTGCACCATTTGTTAGTAATATTAGTTGGAGCCGGGAACTGTTTTTTATTCATTTATTTTTATTCAATTATATGATTTTTTTTATTATACCGCAGTACCGGTTTAAATGGCCTCTACAACTCTTGGATCGTGTCTCAGCAGGAAACAGTTTCAGGGGCGATGTTTATCACTGCTGCACCGTTCAACACACATGTACCACAGCAGCTGTTAGTGGAGGTGTTGAGGTGAAAATGGGCAGAGAAAGTTTCCAATCACGAAGTTGAACAAGCACTTAAGTTGTCACGGCAACACAAGCAAATTGCTGCACCATCTTAGCCCAGGGTTGCTAACCGCTAAGTCGACTATAGCGATCCAGCTCCATCTCTCTTGTCCCCCACCTCCAGGGGTCCACACGGCTCCTGTAGCCGATTATGGAGCACCGCAGCCAGGCTGTCTGTCTCTCCCGTCCCCCGCCGCTGTAGCTTGAGGTGATGAGCTATAAGCCGTGTTTCCACCGAGAAGCTCCGATGTAACAACGGGGCTGGAACCTTTTCAGGAAGTTCCTCCCTCGAGGCCCTTTGCGGCGTTTGTGTCTCCACCGAGGGTAAGACCCCGATCAGTGACGCGACAGGAGGCTGGATCGACCTGGATGGTCGATCGTCTTCTTTCATCGCGTTACTATAAATAAACTACACGCTGCAGTGAGAGAGACGGAGCGGGGGGCTGTTCGTTTGTTTTTAACATTGTGTTTCGTGTGGGAAAAACTAAATTAACTAATTAATTTTTTTGCCAGTGTTGATTCTGTGGTGGTCCGCCACACATTGATCATTATATGTGAAACTCTGCAATCATTTTGTGACAGTTTCAACTGTGTCGCTTCGTTCGCTTCTTCTATTGTATTTATAGAAACTATTTATTGTTACGCTTCTGCTGCTGGGCTTTAAAAACGACGCTTCTTTGTTGACTGCGTCATGCGCCGTCTTGAGTTACAACCAATCACCACCAAGTCAACCTAAAACCCCGCCCAAGATCTTTTGGGTGGGGTTTTTGGGCAGGGACTTTTTTCGGCCCCAAAAAGGTTCCTCGGTCTTGCCTTTCGAGAACGGTTCCTCTGGTGGAGACGCATGCTAACGGCCGAGTTCCTGTATTATTACCCGAAGGTTCCTGCAGTGGAAACGGGCCTATAGTTGGCTACAGACGCCGGCCACTGATTGGTCAGAGGGAGTGTCTTCACAAGCTGCCACCAGACGCCAGTTGAGTTGAGAGAGCGTCAACAAAATAATCAAGCTCCATTTTTAAACAGGACAAGAGTGATAGCCATCGTCGTAGCTACCTGGTCGTAAGCTAACCCAGCAACAAGTACAGCATCTCCTCCATGTTGAGTAGTAGACATTGGTAGCTGTAATGCTAATGGGGCACATGTTAAGCACCACTCCATGTCCTACTTGTTTGAAAGATGGTTCATGTTTCCCAAACTCTCCCACATCATGTCACCAGCGTTAGCTTTAGTTAGCTAATGGATGTTATGCTAACATTTGCTTGTTTATCACTAGTTAAAGTTATGACGTTAACCAAAAAAATACAATCTATGCTAATGGTAACATTGTTAACATTAGCATTAAATGCTTAGATTGTCAATAAATGGTCAAAACTAGCTAACATTAGCATTTTAGCAAGAAACGTGACCCAACTTAATGCTAAACAGGACAAGAGTGATAGCCATCGTCGTAGCTACCTGGTCGTAAGCTAACCCAGCAACAAGTACAGCATCTCCTCCATGTCCATTAATGTTTACTGATGTTTTAGTGTCGTGACGTCGCAGCAGTTTGACTCCACTCACCACATTCACGTGGAGGAGGAACCAAACTGTGATGGAAACAACGTGTCTGCTACCAGACTGAGTAGAGTCGTGTAGATACTGGTTGAAAAGAGACAAAAGAGCCGGGACGATATCGTTAGCATCACTAAGCTAAGGTGGCACAGCAACTTACCCATGTTGCCTTGTGCTTTTTATTTATTCTCAGGATGACATGTTAATTATCTTCAGGGTGGAATGTAAATCTCTTTTATCACACGTAATCCTCAGTAATGGCTCCTGTCTGAGTTGAGTTAATGTCTTGATACATACTGTGAGTTCAGAGCAAGAACAGATGGATGCTGCATCTGCTGTGTTAAACATGTTGAGGCAGACAAACGAGTCTGATCGTTGGTTAAAGAATCACACTGTTGATTTTTGGGATCTGTGTGTAAATAAAAAAGAAAGTTTATAAGAGTAAGTGTGTAAATGAAGCTTTAATCCAGCTAGTGTTGGTGTTTCATTTTTGTTTTGACGGAAAATGTTTCTTGCAGCAACTATAATCTAGTTGAAATGGAAAAGCAATTTGATTCACCGATAATAAGAAACAGATGTGCAGTGATGTAAGACATTTAAAAACTGTCACACTCCATCTTTGCTGTTTAAAAAAAAAAAAAAGTAAAGTTGGGGACAACTACACTTCAAGGTACATCAACCTCCTGACATTTTCAGTCCTTGTTACCATTCACGACTGTTAGCGCGGCACCCTGCAGCATCCTGCAGCAGCAGCTAAGATAAGTGTGCGAAGGAAGTGTCTCGTTGAGTAATTTCACACGAGGCAAGGGCCCGAGTCAGCAGATGACTCAATCAGCCTCCAAAGGCTGCGATCAGCAGCAACACTCAGGACAAACGCCAAGAACCCAGAACAGAAGCAGACAGACTTCAAAGCGAAGCGAACACAGTGAATTGATTCATTAGGATCATTAGCGTCTACTGGAAAAATCTACTTTGCTTGTATCCATGTTGTCAAGTGTGGTGGCCCCGCCTGAACTATTAAAAGGTTTTTTTTTTTTTGTGGTTTAATGTAATAAATGTTTCTTAGTCCTACAGAGAGAGAGACCACATGAGCTGGTTTTAAAACTTAACACACTGACTCCACGTTCCTGTAAAACCTGTTTGATCACATATAAAAAAACACAACATGTCCGAGAATAAGTAATTATCCATGATTAATAGCATCGGTAATGTAGTTTTTTTTTTTTTTTTTTTACCCTCCTCATCAAACAGTTATGACTGATTATGTCTAATTAGTGGGATAACTTGTCATTTTATGGCATTAAACCAGGATGTTATTCGACAAACGTTTGCGTTTGATGGGTTTAGTAGATTATTTGATCTCTATTTTTCCACATGTTTTATGTTTTACGCTGGCGGCTCAGTTTGTTACACATTCACTTGCAGATTTAATGTGTGAATGTTTAAACATTTCTGCATAATGTAGCTTAGTTATGCATATTCTATATTTTAGCTGTCGTTGCTCTTTACTTTGGAGCGCGCACGGTCGATCATGAGCACTTGCGTAGCAACTTTTAGCCAAATGCTAACATGCTAATGCTAAACGCAACCTCAACCAGCTCCTCTGCTCGCAGCAATGAGCCGGTAGAGAGTGTGGATGTTGTTTGGACTTAGATCAGAGCCTAAAGCCTGGATACGGTTATATAGACTCTGATCAAGAGGTTTTATCACAGCAAACCCAAACGAGAGCTCTTGGGAAAACAACAAAACGTGTTACAGTAATTTCTAAAATAAAAGGAGTAATTTTAGCATGGAAGGAAGAGAGCTGTTTGGATATTATTAGGTATCAGAAGATGAATTTCCTTCATGTGATATATTTACATCACTAGATGATTATGACTTGATATTGTTAATTTGTTGATTAGGTTTGTTGTTTGTTTACAATGTGCACAATCCATCATTTAATACACAGGTTTAGATTTTGTTTAAATGTGTTTTCACGCATATTTGTGCCACAGTAGATACAAGGTACGAGTCCACCTGGTTGAACCGTGCTAGAAAATACAATCAAGGACACACAAAGCTGTTTAGAAGTCAAACTGTCAGATACTAGAACATGTTTGTCCCAAAACATCACCACTCGTCCTTGAGGTCGTCGTGTTGAGTTATAACACACACACAGGCCAGTACGTGTAGAAAAAAAAAGAGAAAAATCTGGCTTAAAGAAGCCGTTTTCCTTTTAAGTATAATGAATAAGAAGTATAAATTTACCAGCATTTTTAAAAGCCCGTGAAAATTAAAAAAAAACAAAGTGTTCAGAGGTTTCTAATGGTGTCTTGTAAATGCTTTAACTGCCAGTTCATGCCCACAGCGATGATTGATTTAAAGTAGCGAAGACATAACAACGTTTATTTAAAAAAAGTTAGTGGGATAACCTCTTGGCCTCTCGGTGTCTGCCTCTCTCTCTCTCTGCCCTTCCTTTCATCCCACCCTCTTGCAGTGAAGCCAAAGTACACACGAGTGAGTGAACGCTTGTGAATGTGTCTGGGAAAGTCAGACTCCATCTCCAGTGTCCATGCAGCCAAACACAACAGGCAGCAGGTGCAGGGATTTACCCCCAAAATAATACCACAACATAGTTGTTTGCTTTCTTCTCTGAGCATCATCAACACAAAACATGGTTCTGGCTCTGAAATAGAAACCACCATTAAATTTAAGCTACAGTTTTTAACCTTAATGAAGCTTTCATGCTCTTGTGACCATTAGTCTCTGATGATTATCTCAGCTTTGGTCGTTTCATTTAATTAAATTTGATTTGCCCCTTGGGGGGAAATGGTCTTGTTTTTATGTCTTTATATTCTCTCTCTTTCTCTCACACACTTGTACTTCCTCTCAGACAGGAAACGTTTGTGGCAAGATGTTTGTTTAAAGTAAAGTAACAGTTTATGTGTGAAAATCCACATTGGGTTCAATCTCAATACTCGGTTGAGGTCGAGTCATAACAAGATCTACTGAGAGAAACTGCTCTTCTTCTTCCTCTAGTTACTGTAACTTCTACTGAGCGTCTACTAGAAATTAAAGAAGCTAAAATAAAAACCAGAGTCTTACAACCAACTTAACCACATCACAAACATTGGGGGAAAATTACAACCTTTGGTTTCCATCTATTACTTAATAATAATCTACAGCCACAATAATTGAAATCGTGATGTGAGAGCAATATTTCTATTTTTATTGTAAAAGCCCATTAAATAGTTTCCCAAACATGAGCCTTTTTTTACTTTAGTCTTTTCTGTTAACTACTTCTAAAACCACACATTTGAATGATAAACACCAAAGAGACTATTGATATTCAAAGTATCAATAGCATTGATACTTTGAGAATTAAAGCCCTTTATACATAAAGTCCAGTTCACACTTGACAACTTGTTGTTCCCATGATGTGGAGTCTCAACAACTGGTCTGAGACCTGTAGTGTTCACACTACAAGACTTGTCAGTGATTGACTCCCGATCACACCGTGACATCACCAAACTCTACGTCTGGTCACGTGAACTAGACAGGATGTAGCCGCTGCTTCTCACCGTGATTTACAGCCGTTTATTGTTGACGAGCACCGGTGAAGACGCTGCCTCCGACACAGACTAAACCGCTAAACCGGCGTGTAAACGTCACCATGGCAACACGCTGGTTTTCACGGTGGAGCTGAAATCAGCAGCAGACCTCCCCGGTACCGGGTAACATCTGGATCAGACGCGGGGAGTTTGTAGAAAGTGAAAATGAAAGAAAAAGCGTTAAAACGTCAGACTTTTAAACGTGGTTGTGAGTGAATCAGTGAGACGGCAGCAGCATTTATCTCACATCCCTCCTCTGATTGGCTGTCGCTCTTTGTCAGTCTCTTCAGACTCCTCCAGTTTTCTAACATGACAGATCCAGTCCCGGTCTCAGACCAGGTCCCGACGGCCTCTGATGGAGTCGTTAGGGCTGTTCACACATTATGATCATTAACTGATGATTCACCAATCATCAGAGGACCAAGTCCACCAGACACCACCACTGGAGATCACTGGTGGACTTGACTGGTGTGGACTAGACTTAACCAGTCTCACTCATGGTAATGACCTATGTCTATTTCATATGTGCTATTTAACATATAAAGTACACATTTGAACATATAGGCGAGGTGGCATCCTGACAAGCTGCGTTTTCATTTTTAATATTCATTTTCAGTTTTAGTTTAATTAAGAGGGTGTGAACAGATTTGAAGCCGATGGCGACAGAAACAATAAAGGCCAGCGTTGGTAGTCCAGGCAGTAGTCTTTACCAGCTGTTTCCCAGATGTTTGGCTGCTCACACACCCTGCAGACCTTGAGGCTAACGTAATCACCCTCCTAAACCATTCCTGGGACTATCTTTAGCTTCAGTGTGTGTGTGAATATGTATGTGTTAGTGAGACAGTTTGGAGAGAAACAGTAAAAGCAATTGAGGGATGGACTTTTCTTGTGAAGCAGGATGAAGTTCTTTAAACACGGGAAATAGTTTTTAGCATTTAGCTCCTCTTGTGTGTTGTGTGTGTGTGTGTGTGTGTGTGTGTGTGTGTGTGTGTGTGTGTTTTGGGATCTGTCCGAGGCCAAAATGTTCCCTCTCTGTTTTTAGACTCCCACTCTGCAACACTTAGGAAAGTCTTTTCGACAAAAATTCCTCACCGAGACTTGTAGTTTTTCTATATTCTGTCTCGGTGTGTAGGTCTAAACCATTTTATTGTAAGAATTTAATTTGACTGCTTTGCTCCTGGGAAGTTTATCCAACGTACTTGAACAAGATTTAGCCGACTAATACACATAAATCCTCCTCCTTGTTATGTGAGATAAAGCATCGGTTGAAAGTAACGTTATAGAACTGAGTCATTCTTCGGTTGCTATCTTTCCTCTTCTCCTGTAATCAGCCCCGAGGCAACAATAAATTGCTGGTAATTAGATGGATCAGCTGTCTCAGTTGAGACTACTTTACTAACTGCAGCTACTGACACACATTTATGTACTGGTGCAGTGTTTGTAATTCATGCCGGTAGCTGTTTGTCCCACAGCGAAAACACAGGTGTTTTTTATTCAAGAGGTCGGAGAAGTTATGTCCGATATGTGTCACTGGCATCCACGAGTGTGTGTCTCTAAATGCATTTCACTTCAGGGAAGAACTGCAGATATCTACAAGCATGTATATGTGTGTGTGTGCTTGTTTAAACTTGCAGAAGGAGGACCTCAGTATGTGATTTACACCAGGGGTTTCTCACACTCTTCCACAAAAGAGCCGTGTGGCTGCAGGTTTTTGTTCCAATCAAGCAGCAGCAGCATCAGACTTGACTCGTTTAATGAACTGATCTCAGTCTTCACACAGTTGATTGGTCAAACTGTGTGATCTTGACCGGTTGGAACAAAAACCTGCAGCCACACGGCTCTTTTGTGGAAGAGTTTGAGAACCCCTGATTTACACTATGTATAGTTTTTTTGCTGACTTCTCTCTTTCTATACACAAACTTTTTTCCTAAGCCTTTAATTCTGCCCGTAAGCCTGAACTAGAGTAGTTACCAGTCAGCAGCTTCATTTCTATTTGTTTGTGTTTTACAGCAGCGTGAAGTGATGCTCCCCTCTGTTTTAATGTGGCATCAAGTCGCCGTAGTTGGTTTAAATAGTGCTGAAGTCGTGTCATGTGCTGTATTTAAAGACCACAAGTAGGATGAAGGAAATGTCTTGTTTGATATAAATTGTTTAAATATGTTTTTGTGGTTGTTTGTTTTTTTTTTTGTTACACAGTAGCCAACAATGCAACAAAGAGGTAAACATATACAACAAAGCGACAGAAACCAGAGGAGATTTTTGCTGCCGTATAGTTTTGCACCATCATAGGTCCTGAATCTTGTCCCTTTCTACCATCTTGTAATCTCAGACAATGTGTTATTTTCTTCTTTATATAGATTTCCTCTACCTCTTCCTCATTTCGTAGCTTTTTACGGGCTAATGCCATAAATTTGACAAAATATATCTCCTCTTTGTACATTATCATCTGTGAAATTGCACAAATAAAGTACCAACTCTGTAACAATCTACCATTTTTAAAAGAAAAAAAAACAGATTTTGTGCAGTAAGGACCTCTGGCCACTGCGGATTCATTATCTGTTTTTCATTCAGCCGTTCGTTTCTAGATGCATCCTGTTTTTGCAGACTCATGAAAGACTCCTGAGTGCTTCGGGAGCTGCAGCTCTTTGTTGTTGCTCTTCATTTGTCAGAGAACATAAGGCGGAAAAAACTTTTCCAGCTCAACACTTTCGCTCTACCTACGCCTTTTTGAATTCAAGTGCCCGTGTGTTTATTGAGCTTTCAGGCTGACGACGGCCGGCGTCCTTCCTGTCTGCTCCGTCTTTACATCGTTATCTCTGCATGTGTGAAAGTACTAACGATCACCAAGATTCCTGGAGAGAGAAAGATACGAAACTGCATCACAATTGTAGCTGTTTTCTGTTTTTTTTTAATCTCCTGTTTCCCCTCTTTCATCCTCATCTTTACGCTCATCTGACAAGATGAGTTGATTGATGATGAATGGCTGCCCGGGGGCTTTCATCTGTGTGGTGTGATCAAACTACAGAGGAGAAGACAGGAGATGTTAAGGAAGGAGGGGGGGGTAAACACGACTGAAGTTTGTCAAAGGTTGCTAAATAGTTTTCTCACACCTCCTCTCATCTTTGATACCTCGCTGAGATTCTCTTCCTCCTGTAATTGACGTGTTTTTGAAGTAAAGTAGTTTTGTAGTCGCACGTTTCCTCTGAAGACCCATGTGGCTTCTGTTCTAGGAAAAATAGCCAGAGACAGAGAGTCTTGTCAGGATTTGTAAGTTCATGCGTTCAGTTCAGTGAAGACGCCTCAGGGAGGATTGAAAATGTCACATTGACAGAACAACAGAGTTATGATGTCAACCTTCTTCATACCTTTTAATTTGTTACATGCAACAACAACAAACAAAAGAAAAATACACAATTTCTTCTGGCCTTTACAACGTTACTTTAACAGCTTGATTGCCGATGATTGTTGGCAGTCGAGTCGTGGAAAAAAAAAATGTATTTACTTGTGAGAGTCTCTGTGTGTTTCTACAAACATCTCATTGTTTGTGTTGTCGTAGATCTGGAAAAACATGCTGCATAAAACTCTCGACGTCGATTGTATCGGGCTGTAATATCTAACCAGGTCATTGTAAATGAGACTGTGTCCTACTGTGATCGTCTTAACTATATATAGTGACAACGTGAAGATGATGAAGTGGTTGTTGTTCGCAACTTTTTAGTTCACGCTTCATTTTCTAAACATCTAAACGTTGGGTGACAGGTAACGGTGACCTAAAGTGATTTTATTTGCACATTAGCAACAGGAAATGGCCTTTTGTGTTTTTGTTTTGTTTTGTTTTGTTTGCGTATTCCTGGAAACTTTTAACACGATGTTAAAGTGAATATTTTTTTTCACGATTCACTTCACCACATCTGGGTCTTCTTGCGGCTGATGTTTGACTTCCATGTTGACCCTGTCATCGCTCGCTGCCTCAACAAATATTTGAACGGTTAATGTTTGCATAAAATTTCATACCACAACTATTACGTGAGTCGTGGAGGTAACCACATCGTCATTTAATGGGGGCGAGTTTCTTTTTCCTCATTTTGTCTTATGAGTTATTAATAATGTATTGTTTTTGCTTGTTGTTGTCGTTCATGTGCATCAGCAGCTTTTCGTGGAGCTCGGAGGCAGTTGATGGGTTTTGCAGACTTCAGTCTGGCTCTGTCCCGTCTTTGGCTGTGGTTGAAGCTTCGTAGTCGCTGCTGCTGCTGACTTTATCTCTCTCTCTCTCTCTCTCTCTGATTTCTCGGTTCTCTCATTGCTGTGGTGATGGTGCTGGCCCGTTACCAACAGAGCTGTCACCACATTAGAAAAGTCAAGGGTTACTTCAGTGCGCCGCCACAAAAAAATATGAGCAAAACAATAACGGCACACAGCGAAGCACATCTGAATAAAACATCGTCGATAGTAAAATCCTACTTCACGCGTCGCTCTGGCTCGAGACGACTCTGTCACATGATAGACGTCTTTTTATGCACAGACATGGCACAGCCGCAGGACATTATTGCTGACTGCGGCGTATAGATCAGGTTTCGTGTCATGTTTCAGCCCACGGGTTCAATTTCAGTAGTTTCCCTGACAGCATTGTGTGTTTGTGAGTGTGTGGAAAAAAAGCCCTGCTGCTCTTTGATGTTATTTTAACTTGCCCTGCACATACACATGCTCAGTGAGTCTGTGAAGTGTAATAATTATAGGCTGAATAGATTTATTAAAATGCAGGTTTTGTAATTCGATAACAAACAAATTGCTGTTTCAGGATGTTTGTCCAGATGGACACAATAATAACAATAGATGCGTAGGTTTTTATTTTTCCCCACCAGCAACCGAGTTCAAGGTCCAGTTTTAACAAGGACACACTGTACCTTCATTGATATGAAGCCAAAATCGGGTACAGCCAATATCATCCGGTTACAGAGCAGCAGAGACTGTTATTTCAAACCTGCAGCTTCTCTCAAACCTGCAAACTCTTCAATGTAAAAGGGAAAATAGCAACAGAAAACATCTACTACATCTACTTATATCTGTATATACTGCAGGTAACTATATATAACATGTTAATAACCTGCACAGCTCTATGAGTTTTGCTTTATATCCAAAACATCATGACATCATAATGTTTTACTAAACGTTTCTCTCATGATTTAACGAGTCTGGAATAGAAATCATCGAGCTCGGGACCAGATTTTCCTGTTGCTCGGTACCGTTTGACAGAGACACAACCGCGACTCGAGGCACATGTCATTTTTGATTTTATTTTTAATTTTTTTTAATTTCAACTGCTATTTTCAGTCTGAATGCAGCCACAAGCACACATCTAGTTACATCAGATGAAAGTGTTTTATTTACTGATCCCTCCACCTTTACTTCCTGTGAGGAGACTTTGACACTTAAGTGATGACTTCAACTTTTTACCTCCTCTTTTTTTTTTTTACAGTTTATCAGCAGGACGGGTCTCAAAGCTCAAATCTGTCGATGTGCTCTTTTAATAACACTCTCTCTCTCTCTGTTTTCAGACTGCCAAAGGCTACATCCTCCTGTTTGATGTGCTGGGGAGAGGGGATGACAAGTACCTCTATGAGCCTGTCTATCCAAAGTGAGTGCAACACACACACACACACACACACACATTCTTACCCTTAAAATGAGCCAAGCTGCAGCTTTCAGGGACGCTACCTGAACCAACACCGTCAGCAAAATCTGTTGTCCCTTTCAGAGCCGTTTAGTCGCCATGTTGCATTTACATACGCACACAGCTGCCAAACAACTTTATTTATTTGAAGCAAAGTGATCAGATGAAACAGCAGAAATGTTTTTAGTCTTGTTAAGAGAAATTGTAAACAAACTCAGGATTCGAACACATTTATATGAAAACACTTTGCATCAGCTACTTGTTTTTTTTTTTCAGATAAAGCATCAGGTTCCTCATTACATCCAGAGTGTGAAACCAGTAGAGTTTCATCAGCTGGCAGCAGGACCCTGAGACACTTAACGTCCAAATTAAATCCTCTTATGTCGAATGATGTTTATTCATGACCAAATGTTTCTGTTTGCGCGCTGCTGTGGTATTGCTGCATGATTGATTGATTAAAGGCGGTAGCACATCGCAGCTTTATTAACGTGACAAATACACAACATGGCTAAAAGTATGAAGGGGAAGCCCCCCCCTACACACACACACACACACACACACACACACACACACACACACACATGAAACAACCCTGCAGACCACAGCATTAAATGTTACCATACCTGAAAGAAACAAACAACATCTGCATGTATTTCTCTGTTCCTTTACTAAATCCTCATTTCCTCCTATTTGCATAATTCAAACATTTGTGTGGTTGTGGTGTGTGTGTGTGTGTGTGTGTGTGTGTGTGTGTGTGTGTGTGTGTGTTTTCTGTGTTTCACATTCCTCAACAACATACCAGCAGAGGTGGGGCAAGTCAAGGCATATCAGATGATCTTTTTTTTTTTTTTTTTTTTTTTTTGTAACTCTTGACTTGACAAATGGGTTTTAAAACTTACAAACTTCAATTTATGAGTTAAACTAATGTGTGTGTTTGTTTGTGTGTTGATGTGTTTTCACAGGGGAAGTCCTCATCTGAAGGTGACTCCAGGTTATAAGGATGAACAATGTGCCCCGGCTCTGTCTTTAGAGATGAAGAAACCCATAGATCTGGAGGCTCCAATCACCAGGTAGACGCTCTCTCTCTCCGTCTCTGTCTTTCCACCTGTTGTTTCTCTGGTTGAGCAGCTGTCGTCGCTCTGTTGTGTCTGCCCGTTTCCCTTCATATCAGCCGCCATCATCCTCACTGTCTTTAGTCTCTTTAGATGTGTCATCAAACTCACATGAACACAAACTGGAACCAGGAAAAAAGAAGAAGAAAAAGCTCATCGTGTACCCTTATACAAGTGTTTCTTAGAAACTAAAACGGAGCTGTAGAACCTGTTCGCATTTCAATCACCATCGGACTTTTCCCTCATACAGATTTTATAAAACACCTCAGTGTTTGACACATATCAACACATTTAAATTATTGTTTTTAACGTTGCCGGCGCCCTAAACGCCGCCCCTGGCGTTGTCGTGTAGACGGCAAAACGCACTTTCCAAAAACGATATCGTCACACTCCCACGAGACCAGAAGAAGAAGTAGGAAGAACCTGCAGGTAACGACAACAACAACAACAACAACAACAACAACAACAACAGAGGATTACAGAGCCATTTGTGCTCTTTACCAATAAATAAATAAAAAAAAAAAAACTTCTTCTTGTGTTTATGTTTGCACTCGGTGAAGAAGGACTAGCATATCCCGCGGCTCTGTCTGTGTTTGTTTACAGCACCACCTATAGCTGTGGCAGACGTATTACACTGACACGACCTCTTCATTCACACTGTATTTGTTGTTGTTGTTTTTGTTGTAGCAGCTAAACGTGACTCGCTCTTTCTGTATCTGTCAGAACTTCTCCGCTACCTCTCGAGGTGGCTGTGGCGCAGTGAGAAGCTCCTCTTCGCTCCTCTTCGCTCCTCCTCCGCTCTGTCAAATGTACATGAATCTTCTGCAGAGATGTAGGAGTGCTGAGGGAGGAGAGTGATGGACAGATGAACCGAGGAGAGAGGAAAGCTGTAGAGATTGACGAAAGGATGAAATGACACAGGAGCATCAGTGATTCAAATCAGCCTTTTTTGAACTGTGTCAGTCGAGGTCGTTTTAAACTCAAAACCTTTTGAATAAAACATTTCGACGTCTCTAAAAGCACATCCTTGATTCTGTGTAAAACCAGATGCACCTGAGTCTTTTTTGCTCACACACTCCACTGAACCCTATTAAAACAGCTCTCACACCATCGCAAGTAAGTTATTCTAAGCAAATCATCCAGTTTTCCTACAGGCTTAAAAGACGCTTAAAAAAGAGCAGGAGATCCCGTGTCCATTGTTGTCAAAGTAGCTTGTGGTGGATTAAATGAGGAGTTTTGTTCTGGAATTATGATGAAATTAATGAGAAATGATAACTAAAGCCAAAGGAACAACACTTCTGTCTGTTAGATAACAGCCACCGTCTGCTGCCTCCTGGGTTTTTTTTTTTTTTTTTGCTTGTTATGGTGGTTTCGTTCTTGGCTAATTTTGGTTCTTTTTCTGTGTGTGTGTGTGTGTGTGTGGTTTCTTCCTCTTCTTGTTTTTTTACCTTCCCTCTTATCACTCCCACATCCAATAACTTGATGTCTTTGTTTGTCGAATGACAAGAACCGTCTTTTATTTATTTGTCTTGTGTTTGTATTGTCTCTGCGTCTCTTTCATTGCCCCCAGTGTTCAGTTCATCCGTCACATTTCCTCTGCTCTTTCTGCGCCACACATAGATTACAGGGTAGTCATCTGAACGACACTGACAGCGTTTCACAGGCACAGCTTGATTGTGCAGCTGATGAGTAGGTGTCTCCTGCTGTGTCGCTGCCGTGGAAATCGTTGCCTCCTCCACAGTGAAAGTTCTCTGTGCTTTTGCGCTGTTCGTCTCTGTTTTTTTATTTATTTTATTTTGTCTTTTCTTCTGCTCGTCCCATTGTGTCGTCTACAGTCTTAGCCCTTTTTTTTTCTTTTTTAAAGACAATGAAGCGCTATACACACACACACACACACACACTCACAAACACTGTGAGCGTTTGTTCCCTTGTGTGTTCGAAGACAGTGAGACTTGGCGCTGACGGCTACGTGGCCTCATCACAGCTGGCCAGTAAAACTTTCAGGCTTCACTCAGCGGACTCAGCTGGATGATGATGACTGGTCCACTGTTTTCTAACACTCTGCTGTTTGTTATCTTTGTCTCCACCCTGACTACCTTACCAACCACTTTTCAATCAAAATGCTAATGTTTTTTTTTTTTTCTCCTCTTCTTCCCGTCAGTCTTCAGTCCCTCCAGGAGGATTTGCTGGTGTGCACGGCAGACGGATGCCTCCACGTGCTGCACTGGGACGGACTGGGCAGCAACGGACGCAAGTCCATTTGTCTCACTACGATCCCGTTCTCTCTAGACCTCCAGTCTGCTCGAGGTTAGAGAGGATCCACTACACACATTTATACTTGTTATTGAGGCTGTAAATCACAAGTTTGATCATGACACGATGAGACGATATCAAACATTCAACACAATCTGCTCATATTTACTCTTTGAGGCTTTTAAATGCAAAACTATTCTTTTTTTTTAATGAAATAAACACATTTAAGTGCAAGTTAACTGACTTTTTAAATATAAACAATATAAACCATAAAGAATCAGAGATATTGAGCTAAAAAAACATCAAATCCTATAAAACAAAACTGAAAAAACTTTAAGTTTCCATTTTTATACATGAAAGCACAGTCAGAGAACTTAGATTAGAACTAAAAAATAACCAAAGTCACCACATAAACTATATCTGTTATTACTTGACAGTGTAAATCAAAAAAAACAAAAAAAAACTGCAAACCACTTCCTGTTGTTGGGAAATAAATGATTTCAAAAGCTTCTCTTGTTCGATTATTTGATGTTCCCTGTTTTTACGTAGGAGGTCCGTCTCTGGACCTGGAGGGGGTTTATATCCGGTGTATGGAGTACTGCGTGACCCTCGACGGCTTCGCTGTGGTTCTGAGCGACGGACGTCTGGGATTTATCACGCCGCTCAGCAACACTATCACCACGGACGTAAGGACTCTCACAGACACACGTCTGCTGCCTGCTGATGTCAACAAGACACAATTAGTAAATGAGAATATCTCAGTAACTTTAGTTTTCTGAAAGACGAGTAAACAAAACCGTTTAATGTGATGCAACTTGTTTAGGTCAGCTTTTTATTTTTTATAAATAGGGCACCACAGTATTTTTTATTAATGCAATGATAATATGATTCAGTGGAGCCCGGAGCTGTTACTTAATCTTGGTTTAATTTCAGCAGCGATGACTGTATCTGTAGGATCTTTTTTTTTTTTTTTCACGACTTGGCTCCACGTTATGTTCGTGTTCTTGTCTTCTGGAAGTGGGTGTTGAGGTTAAGATATACAGTTAAGGTTTTCTTAGTCAAAATTAAAAATGGCGACAAGCGACGCTTGTCTGAGGACGACGTGTGTTTATGATTTTCTGCTGCGTTTAAATTTAGACGGATCAAAACAGTTTAGTTACATCACACAGTTCATGAAGGTTTGGTTTATATGTGTGTGTTTTGCAGCAGCTACAGGGCGTCTGGGCAGCAGACGTCAACGATGGCACCTGCGTAGCCGTTAACAACAAATACAGACTGATGGCTTTTGGCTGCAGCAGGTACGTCTCCGTGTCTTGTCTGTTTTGTTTTTTTTTACAATTTAAAAAAAAAAGGGTGTGTTGGGAAATAAACTCTGGGTGTGTTTGTTTGCGCCTGTGTGTTACAGAGATTGATTGTTGTCCATGTGGTGTGTGTCCACTGTGAGAATCTGTCAGTTTGTGTTTGCAGAAGCTTCCTAGTGTGTGCTCGTCAAAAAAAAAAAAAAAAAAAAAAAGACTCCTCACGGATCTTGTGCAATCTGCCCCGGTTTGGCAGGAATTTCTCTTCTCTTCCTTTGTTGCTTTTTACTTTGTTTTGTGCGACTCGATGAAACAAACTTAATTTATTAATTGATCAAACATCTGAGTCGTCGACAGGATATTATAATTTAATCATTTAGTCATGCATGGAATGAGATTTTTAACTTATTTATTTACCATATTTTCAAAAAATACATCAAAGTATCAAATAAGCATATAAACAGTGTGACATCACATCAATTAATCAATATAAAACATCAAAAAAATGGACTTTTATCAGGAAAAATGTATTTATAATAAAACAACAACATTAAAAATATCATTTTGATTGATTATATTTGTAAGTCAAGTTGCTACAAGCTGGAAAAATGAGCGACCCATCTTTGTCTTTACTAAAAACTTAAACCTTTTTCAGTTTGTTTACATGTATATACAAGAATGTGTGTGTTTACATGAAGAGCACAATGAATTCACAGCGTTGACGTTTAGTTTGGACGTTTTAATCCAAATCATCACCATCGGTTCTGTTCCCCATCTAACTGTGATCTAACTGTGGCCGTTAACGTTAACGTGTTTGTTTTCGTCACAGCGGCTCAGTGCTGGTCTACATGATCGACACCACTACAGGATCCATGCAGCTCTCACATAAACTGGAGCTCACCCCGAAGCACTACCCGGGTACGTTAACCCGCACATGTCTGTTTTTGGGTACCCTGTTTTTGTCTCCGTCTCTTTGTTTGTGTCTCCTACACAAATTCCTCGTTGAGATAACTCACATTCCTTCAGCGGTCTCTCTCTTGGGTATACATGCCTGAGTCTCCCCTCAGTTCACATCTGTTTCAGTCAGACTAGACTGTGATTTCATTTAAAACCACAGCTCCACCTAGTGGTTGAGCTGCCACCTACCGTAGGATCGACACTGAATCGGCCTTTTTTTTTTTTTTACGCTGAAATTAATTAACTAAACTAATTAATCATAGTTAGTTAGAAGTGTAAAACGTACACACACTAACACACTAATAAATTAAAACTTGTGTTGTTTCACATAAAGATGTTCAGTTCTCTTAATAAGAGTGAACTTTAGCGAAACTTAAATGAGAACTAATTTAATTTTAATTAATTATTCTGTCTATTTGTGCCGCTTATCTTGGCCCCAGTTATGATGCTTCACTTGAGTTATATCATTAGGAAATATTGTTGTATTCTGCTGGGAAGTACTAAACAACTATGTGCATATTTGAGGCAGTTTGAGTCTTTAGTATGTGGAGTATAAAAGCTCTTTAACACCAGTGTCAAACAAACCAGTTGAATAAACATCCAATTATTATTATTATTATGATTTTCTAACGATGCAACAATAAATAAAACTTTTCCTCGGTCAGACATCTACAACAAGACGGGTCCAGTCAAACTCATCTGCTGGTCACCTGACTACAGCGTTGCCATGGTTACCTGGGAGTGTGGCGGCTTGTCGTTATGGAGTGTCTTTGGAGCTCATCTAATCTGCACTCTGGGAGAGGACTTTGCGTGGGTGGACACACACATGTTCATACACACTTTTTAGTTCAGTTTCATGTGATGTGAACCTTTAATTTTTTTTGTGTGTGTGTGTTGCCCTCAGGTATCGCTCTGATGGTACTAAGAAGGACCCAATTAAAATCAGCTCCATGGTTAGTACGTTTTTAATAATATTTAATTCTTTGTTATCATATAAAAACAATTAAAATCAAGCTTATTGAAGAGATTTAGTGACAGGAAATCAGATTTGAAAATAATATGTTGTGTTTTTTACAGAGCTGGGGAGCAGAAGGTTACCACCTGTGGGTGCTCCCTAACAAACAAGAGAAGAAGCAGCAGCAGGAGGAGGAGGAGGAGCAGGAGCAGGAGCAGGAGCAGGAGGAGGAAATGGTCGAACCTACTCATCCCTCCTCCCTGCAGGCCGGCATACTGCAGTTCCACTTCATCAAGAGTGCCCTCACAGTCAACCCCTGCACGGTGAGACGAGCGCAAGCAAAGGAAACAAAGGCTGTGTCACACACACACACACACACACACTAAATATAAAAACATGTTTGTTCCTCTCTCTCCACCGTACAGAGTAACCAGGAGCAGGTGTTACTCCACGGTGAAGACCGCCTCTACCTGACCTGTGGTGACCCCACACAGGTCCACAGCACCTCTGACTCACACCCGCACACACACTTACACCCACGTGACGGCAGCCCGCTGCACCACCCCCCCAACCCCGACTCATCTCTCTCTCAGGGACTCAGCACTTTACTGGGGCACAAGCATTGGCACGTGGTCCAGGTGAGTCTGGGTCGAGTGGCCCTCGTCTCGTGAAACAAAGCGTTGAGGTGAAAACGTTCCTCTACTTCACCGTTGCACGTCGTCAGAAGTCGCCACTAGTTGCTACGTAAAAGACGATGTGACAAGTCTCCATGACAACAAACAAACAAAGATGGCGTCTACAGACTCGTTTATGTTCATCAAGTTGACGATGGATTAAAAACTGACAAGATGTTCGTTTACATTAATCTCTTGTGACGACAGCCACGTAAATTTATAGGTGTCCTGTTTTCCTTCTGTCGCCATCTTTGTCCTGGTGCATGCTGGGAAATTTCTCATACCTTCATTTATCTCGTGATATTTATTCAAACTGCCTGAGTGAAGCTGGTGTGTTTATCAGTCAGTAGATATGAAATCTTAAATTTTTTTCTTTCTATTTTCTTCCAGATTCACAGCACATACCTAGAGAGCAACTGGCCTATACGAGTAAGTTTGGGAACGTGTGTCTTTCACATAAAAACTTTCTGAACTTTCTCTCATTTTAAAGTTGATGTCAACTGTCAAAGACTCAGACTTCTGGTTTTATAAACAAACATTAAGTCATAATTATCATTACAACCAGATCCCATTTGTGTTCATACTCATATTTCTGAGCTGCAGAAAAATCTAAACCTATTGAGAATATATAACTACACTGATGCTCAGTGTGAAATCTGTATAATGATGTTTGTGTATTAGTCTTGAACTAATGTTGTGGTGTGTTTATGTGTTTGTGTGTTTAGTTTGCAGCCATAGACACAGCAGGCCAGTGCATGGCTGTAGCAGGGAGGCGGGGCTTTGCACACTACTCCTTATTTACAAGGAAATGGAAGCTGTTTGGAAATATCACTCAGGTATGTGATAATGTAGAGTAAAAAAAAAAAACCGTGTGTCTCAATTCTCATACTTCTGTTACGACGTACACTATGTACTCACTTCCATAGTTCGCAAATTTCAAGGGTGAGAAGTTTCCATCGTTCAACACTCAAACTTTTTGATCATTATGAGTGAAACCATCTGGTTATTAAGAGTAAACTGCATATTTTCCACACTCATAGTAAGTGAAGTATGCAAATTGAGAGACACAAAATCTCCTCTTTTTAAGTAGCATCTATTGGTCTCTACTCAGTTTCTAGTGTTTCCACTTGGTGCTAGTTCCTGGTTCCAGCTACTGTTTTAGTTCCTACTCTGTGGAGGAACCAATGGAGCTGAGTCGATACTAAAACGTGACGTGAACAGACGCCGGCCACTGATTGGTCAGAGGGAGTGTCTTCACAAGCTGCCACCAGACGCCAGTTGAGTTGAGAGAGCGTCAACAAAATAATCAAGCTCCATTTTTAAACAGGACAAGAGTGATAGTCATCGTCGTAGCTACCTGGTCATAAGCTAACCCAGCAACAAGTACAGCATCTCCTCCATGTTGTGTAGCGCTACAGCGGTGTAGTGGAAAAGAGACACTGGTAGCCGTAATGCTAATGCTAACGCTAATGGGGTGGATGTTAAGCACCACTCCAGGTCCTACATGTTTGAAAGATGGTTCACGTTTCCCAAACTCTCACACATCGTGTCACCAACTTTAGCTTTAGTTAGCTAATGGATGTTATGCTAACATTGGCTTGTTTATCACTAGCTAAAGTTATGATGTTAAAAAAAAAAATACAATCTATGCTAATGGTAACATTGCTAACAGTGTTAACATTAGCAATACATGCTTAGATGGTCAATAAATGGTCAAAACTAGCTAACATTGGCATTTTAGCAAGAAACGTGGCCCAACTTAATGCTAAACAGGACAAGAGTGATAGCCATCGTCGTAGCTACCTGGTCGTAAGCTAACCCAGCAACAAGTACAGCATCTCCTCCATGTCCATTAATGTTTACTGATGTTTTAGTGTCGTGACGTCGCAGCAGTTTGACTCCACTCACCACATTCACGTGGAGGAGGAACCAAACTGTGATGGAAAACAACGTGTCTGCTACCAGACTGAGTAGAGTCCTGTAGAGTAGAGACACAACCACGTGGTGGGAAAAAAAGACACTAGTGAATCATGTTGATGTATTTGTGTTTCTCTGTAGGAGCAGAACATGACGGTAACAGGAGGTCTGGCTTGGTGGAATGACTTTGTGGTGGTGGCCTGCTACAATTTTATAGACCAGCAAGAGCAGGTGAGACTGAATTATTACGTCGCTATCGTTGCCCTCGTGATTTCAAACGTATTAGTCCTGTGATATATAACATATCACTGTTTCCCTTCTAGTTGAGACTCTATCAACGCTCATCCAACCTGGACAACGCCTTCGCCTCGGTCACTAAGCTGCACTCTGACACTCTGCTGCTCAACGTCTTCAGAGACATGGTGATTCTGTTCAGAGCCGACTGCTCCATCTGCCTCTATAGCATAGAAAGGAGAAATGACAGGTTTGTAACTTTTTTTTTTGTCTCATCGGCAGTAATAACACTCACTCTCAAACTTTAGCTACTCAAACTCAAATGGAGCTAAAACTAAAATTAGAGCTGACTATTTCTTTTTCTAAACTGGATGCTGTTCTGCACATTCAGCATAGTTTCTTCCAGCACCAGGGAAATCCCTGGCACCAGTGTTCACACTAGTGTTAGGTAATAGTGTTACTCATCTGTGTTTTTTTTTTTTTTTTCTTTCCTTTGAGAAAGAGGCTTTTATTTAAAGCTGTTGACCTAAAACCTATCACATGACAGAACTGGGACTCTCTAGCTTTATGTCTGACATTATAATGAACCAAGTCTGGTCCAACTTTACAAAACTGTCTAAATTGTAATTTTATTCATTATGTATTTTTTACCTTCCAGTCCACACCCGACAGCCTGCGTAGAGCTGCTGCAGGAGGTGTCGATGTCTCGCTACATCCCTCATCCGGCCCTCGTCGTGTCTGTCACACTCACGTCTGTTCGCACAGAGACTGGCATCACGTTGAAAGCCCCGCAGCAGGTAACATGGGAGCGGTTGTTAAACACACACACACACACTCAGTCCCTGCAGGTGCGTGTTTATTTACATATGTTTGTGTTTCTGTGTTTCCAGGCCTGCATGGCAGAAAGCATCATGTTGAATCTGGCCGGCCAGTTGATCATGTTACAGAGGGATCGTTCAGGACCACAGGTACGAGAGAAGGAGACGTCCGCCAACAACAAGAAGCTGGTGAGTTGAATTTTAATCTTTTTAAATATTTTCTGTAGCTGTTGTGTATTTCAAAGCCTCACGTTTTCGTCTTTTCTCCCGTTAGCTACCATTTTGTCCTCCTGTGGTGTTGGCCCAGTGTGTGGAGAACGTGTGGACCACCTGTCGTTCCAACAGGAAGAAGCGCCACCTGCTGGAGGCCCTGTGGCTGTCATGCGGTGAAGCAGGGATGAAAGTGTGGCTGCCTCTTTTCCCCCGAGATCATCGCAAGCCCCACTCCTTCCTCTCCAGACGCATCATGCTGCCCTTCCACATCAACATCTACCCTCTGGCCGTGCTGTTCGAGGACGCCCTGGTGCTGGGGGCAACCAATGAGACTGTTCTCTATGACGGGCTGCAGGGATCCTCAGAGCCACTGGAGGCGCTGTTCCCCTACTGCACCATAGAGAGAACCTCCCAGATCTACCTCCACCACATCCTCAGGCAGCTGCTGGTTCGCAACCTGGGTGAACAGGTACGTGGATCCTAACGTCTCGTATCTAGACGACGGTCGGTAAAGAAAGTCTTCCCTCAGACTGATTCCTCTCCTTCTATTTCCTGTCTCCTCCAGGCTTTGATGCTGGCTCAGTCATGTGCCTCCCTCCCTTATTTCCCTCATGTCATGGAGCTGATGGTGCACGTGGTTCTGGAAGAAGAGGCAACGTCACGGGAGCCGATCCCGGACCCTCTGCTGCCCACCGTGGCCAAGTTCATCACAGAGTTCCCCCTCTTCCTTCAGACCATCGTCCACTGTGCCAGGAAGACGGAGTACGCTCTGTGGAACTACCTGTTCGCCGCCGTCGGAAACCCCAAAGATCTGTTTGAGGAGTGTTTAATGGCTCAAGATCTGGACACAGCAGCCTCTTATCTCATTATACTACAGGTAGATTTGCTTTTAACAGCATAATAAAGAGATGATCAGATATTTCCAAGTGTGAACATTAAATTCTCAGTCGCTTTTGTTTTTCTTCCCTGTGAAGAACATGGAGGTTCCAGCTGTGAGCAGACAACACGCGACTCTACTCTTCAACACGGCGTTGGAACAGGGAAAATGGGATCTCTGTCGCCACATGATCCGATTCCTCAAAGCCATTGGCTCAGGAGAGATGGAGACTCCGCCCCCGACACCCACCACTCAGGTGAGTTGTCTTCGGTGGATGAAAGTCAAGAGTCGTTTTTGTTTCGTGGAGGAACCTGAACCTGACAGTTGTTACACAGCTTCCACAGACTGAGCTTAATGACCGTGTGTGTTTCTGTGATAGGAACCCAGCTCAACTGGAGGTTTTGAGTTCTTCAGAAATCGCAGCATCAGCTTGTCTCAGTCTGCAGACTCCATCACCACAGGAAAGTTCAACCTGCAGAAGACCTTCAGTATGCCCACTGGACCGTCTGCTAAGGGGTAAAGACGCACACCGACGACTGATTGACGGTGATTATTGTTTTGTTTTGCTCACAATCTTCTCACTCTACCGTTTCTTTCCCTCCCTGGCAGCCGTGACGTGGAGTGTGCAGAGAACATGTACATCGACATGATGCTGTGGCGTCACGCCCGTCACCTCCTGGAGCAGGTTCGTCTCCGCGACCTCGGATGTTTCTCGGCGCAGCTCGGCTTCGAGCTCATCGGTTGGTTGTGTCGCGAACGGAACCGCGTCGCCCACATCGACGATTTCGTTTTGGCGTTGAAGAAGCTCCATAAAGACTTCCTCTGGCCTTTCCCCGTCATTCCCGTGGGAAGTCTCAGCTCGCCTCTGAAGAACGGACGCTGTCGAACAGGTGAGTGGAGAAAAAAAAACACACAGGAGGAAACTCTGGACAAATCTATGAATCTGTCGTTCATGCCGTTTTTCTCCTGTGGCTGTTCAGTGCTGAGCACGCGGCTGTTGAAGTCCCAGTCGGCTGACAGTCTGTTGAACAGCGACATGGACACGGCGCCCCCCGAGGCGGCTCCCAACAACCACACCTGGTTAGACGAGATCGGAAAAAGAGCCAAGGACATAGACACGGCCTCGTCCGCTCACTCCAACCAGCACTCGCCACAGACACACGACGCCTTCCTGTCACTGCTCACCAACAAAGGTAACAAGACCTGAGCAGCTGATCCCTGTGATATCCAGTAGAGGTTTCGTTCCGAGCAGCTCGTGTGTTACTTTTATCAGTGACGTGAACTACAACTGCTTTGTTTTTGCGTCATGTCCCCGTAGTGGAGGAGTACAGCGTCGGCTCGGCGACAGACCTGACGGAGACGAGCTCGGTGGTGGACGGAGACTGGACGATGGTGGACGAGAACTCGTCCACTCTGAGTCTGAGTCAGGCCGAGCTGGAGCACATCTCCATGGAGCTGGCAAACAAAGGTCCACACAAGTCGCAGGTGCAGCTCAGGTGAGTCCGACGTCACCGCACAGTTTTCATTTTAATTCAACGCGAAACCGGAGTTTGACAGTAGTTTGACGGCCTCGTGTCCTTCAGGTACCTCCTCCACGTCTTCATGGAGGCCGGATGTCTCGAGTGGTGTGTGGTCATAGGTTTGATCTTGCGGGACGCGAACGTGATCAAGCAGGTGATCGGCTTCCTGGACAGTCCAGAGGTTCCTCAAGAAACGGTACAGAGCGTTCGAAACGGCTTGTTGGCCGTCGACACGTGGGCCTCAACTGACTGGTGAGTGTAACATGTGGCCAGATGTGTGTTAGGTTCTCTTGTAGTTGTGTTTGTGGAACTTTACAGTCTTTCCCAGATACTATTTTTTTTTTATTTAAATCAATAAGTTTAAACAGGTGAAGTCAGATTTATTCAGATGTGTCGAGCTCTTTGTGTGAGTGGTGGTAAAGTATTTAATCCTCACATGCTCCTCAGTTCCACCATCTTCTCCCTGTTTTAAGTGGTTGGATTTATCTGGATTTATCTTGTGAAGAGACTCTCAACCCTTTTCTCTCTGTTTTTTTTTTTTCCAGTTTGGGATACAAACCGTTTCTCAACCTGATCCAGCCGCAGCTGCAGCAGCTGATGGAGTCTGCGTCGGAGCAGGTGCAGCCCGAAGCTTTCCAGCCGTCGAGTCAGAGCTCCAAACTGAGCGGCTCCGAAGGTCTGGGCGGTCCCGTCGTACCTCGACCTGAGGACAGCAGAGGAGTGGCGGCTCCTCTGGGTCTCGCTCTGCCATCGCTGGAACCCGCGGGGGGGTTTCCTCGCCCTCCGTCCGAGGACTGTCCCGCAGAACAGACGGAGGAGCAGGGAGAGGAGGAGGGCAACTACGACTGCACCTTGTCCTGAGTCCCGCCGCCTCCTCTCTGGACTCTAAACCTGTGAACTTTGACCCCTGGAGGGAACGAGAGGATGAACCAGTGGTTGACTGGAGATAGACTTTATTTTTGAGTGTGTATGAGTGTTTAAATGTGAGCGCGTGCGTGTGTGTGTGCACAGAAAGTACCTCTCCTGCAGGTTCTTACAGTCAGTATTATCCACTCTTCAGATTTGCCCCTTTCTCCCTGTGGATACTGAGCTACGAGGACAGAACCAGAACAGCCCGGCAGACTCGGAAACATCACAGCACAACCAGAGACGGGGAGGGGATCCGGATATGGATCCGGATCCGGTCTTGGCGGTTTCCAGTCTTAACAAGCCTCACTTTACCAAAACATTAGAAAAACAAAACAAAACAAAACAAAAAGGTCAACTGTCAGATTGTTGTGGTGTTTAGAAGCTGTAGAGCAGCACATGAAAGCACCAGGATTATCTTCTTTCTTTTTTTTCTTTTTTCTTTAATTTTTTTTCTCCAACTCTTCAAACAAACAACCGTCGTTTTCTTTGATTCATTCAAACCGCGTCAGAATCGGATCAGTCGTCATGCTCCATCGATCAGAACAAAAAAAAACACAGCTCCAGTCACGATGAAACATTATCGTTTGTGTGTCGCTTCATACTTTTCATACCTCATATGATTTTAAAATATTTTGTAATACCTTTTTCAATAATGTAACAGTGTAACGAAAGAAAGTGACATTATTTTTCTATCAATTACACTTTGTCCCCTTGGAAGAATCCACAGTTTGTGAGTTCAGACTAGTTTCTTACCACGGATCAGTACCTCTTCCTCTCTTCATGTATTTTTCATATATAAATATATAAAAACCAACACACACACACACACACACACACACACACCGGCCTCGCTGAAGTCCAGGTCCTGAAGTGTCTTGAACCAGAATCAGACGTCGGTCCTCGTCTCGTTGAAGCAGCAGATCAGTGTTTGTGAAGGTGAAGTTGAGGGATGAAAACATGCTACGAAAACCAAACTTTAATTTTAAATCCAGCTTTTAAACACAAACACACACACACACGAATACACACACACGAATACACGCGGGTTTATTGTCTTTTTCAAATTAATTGAAACGATCCCACGTTGTTAAATGACGTCGTCGTCGCTTCTGGTTGTTGATGTGTAATGAAAAGAGTCGTTACGTCGGTTTTACAGTATTTTTGTCGAGTCCAACATATCACGTCTCGTCTCGTCACCGTGGAGACGATGAAAAACTTTCAGCCGCGTGTTCACGTGCTTGTGTGTGGATTTTCCGAACGCGTTTCACCACCGTTGTATTGATGAGAACTGATGTGTCGACATGTTTGGTGATTGAATTGATTTTTTTTTTTTTATTGTATTAGTCGTCATTATTACTATTATTTATTGGCATAATAGCTGAATGATCATTGCTGACTTGATGAAGATCTGTTTTGTTTTTTTTATGACTGATAACAAACGTTTTCCTTTTTTTTTTTTTTTTTAGTTAATCAAAGTTGTGTACTGGCTCTTTACCATCAGCACTAAACAGTATTATGTTGTGCAATGTATTGAAATGTTACTCAGCTTTATTTTTTTTCATGTTCGCTACTTTTTTTTTTTGTTTTTCTCTGCTTTTACTTTTTAACCATTGACCAAATCATACTTTCTCTCAGATGAAATTCAGACTCTTAAAGGTTCAAGTGTTGAGGATTTAAGTGGATCTGTTTCATCTCTCTTCTTCAAACAAACAAACGGAAAAAAAAACCTCAAACTAAAACGTTTTCACGTGATTATTAAACGACACGTTCTCACCACCAGATGCCACTAGATCCCACACACGCTGGACTTTTATTGTTTTCTGTTTTTTTATGAATTTCTTGTATCGTTAATTCACAAAAAACAAACAAAAAAACACTTGTCATTGAACCCTGAGCCTACAGCTACACTACGCTGCTCCGGCTGTAAGCTTTTTTTTTTTTTTAATTTTTAATATTTTACACTTGACTTGAACACGGTAACTTGATGAACCAAAGACTTTAAACGTCCAGAGGCCTTCGAAAAAAAAAAAAGACAAAAACAAACAAAAAAAAAAAAAAAGGCGAACGCTCGAGTCGTTATGCAGAGGGGAACTAAACCTCACACACACACACACTTTAACGCAAACACACACATCTATCAGAAAAACCTTCTACGTTAAATAAAAGTGAAACGGATTCTGACGGCATACGAGACAATTTCCTACGGAAATGAATATTGCAGATGTTCTGGTTTCCTTCGTTCTCTGCAGGTCGTCGTGGTACAACGGGTGGACGACGTCTCTCTCCCTCCTGTGTACAGTTTAACAAACAAACAAACAAACAAACAAGTATTTGCCTGTTTCCTGACGGCGTCAATGCAGTGTAAAGTTCCTCTTGTACATTTTTTTTTTTTTTTTTGCCTTTTTCTACTCATGTTTGGTTTTTTTCTACTTCATTTTTTTTCCCTTGTACATAAAAAACAATAAATTATTTTTAAAAAAAATTCTAGTTTTTTTTTTTTGTTTGTTATGAAATGATACACACACACACAAAATGATAATAATAATGTTGTTATAGGCATTTTTTTAATTTTCTGTACAATCGCTAATTTAATTCAAGCATTTTTGCATAATGTAAAATCATCCCAACCGTTCAAAACATGGACACCCTGTTCACCAGATTTAATCCCAATAATCCCAATAATCCCAGTCACAACAGTCGTATCATATCATCATCATCACCCACTTCAGTCCAACAACAACTGGACTAAATACACATTAAAAAAAAAAAAAAACAGCAGAAACTTAACTGTTAAACTTGTTTAAAATCTCACATCAATCACAAAAAATAATAATAATAATAAAATGATCAGTCTTTTTTTTAAAAAAAAAAACACACAAACAAACGTCGTCCAACGACGAAGCTTTAAGACATTTTAACGTTTCCGGTTTTAAAGCAGCGTTTGGTCGACCACCTCAGTCTGGACTGAGTTACGTTAAATCACTTTCTCATCATATAAGGAGTGTTTTTATGATTGTATACTTTGTGTTAAATCATCTGTTACAATAAACAAACAACAAAAAATAAAATCAAATAAAAAAAAAAACAAGGATAATGGTCATAACTTGAAATGGTCAGTAACCGTTTATGTTAGAAAAATATTCTTTTACTTGTGTTAATAAAGCTTTTTCTTCCTCCCGGTGACGCTCTGCGTGTCGACTGAAATACTTCAAACAGAACAGATCTTTACTTCAGCTCTGATATCATCTTCATTATTATAACACGACTCCTTTGATGTAAAATCAAAGAACTTAAACTTCTTAAAAACATAGTTTCTGCTTCGGTTCAACGAGTTAGATGATGGTCACAGCTGCTGTTTAACACAAGAGACATTTAAAATAATTATACAAATAAAAAAAAAAAAAAAAAAAAAACCCAAACACACTGTGTTTTAACACATTTACAAAAAGAAAATATCAAATGAGTCGAAAATGTTGTGTGTAGTTAATATTTTGATTTTTAACTCAAATTAAGATCATTTGACTTTTAAAGTGACGGTAACATGAACCAGAGTCTATTTCACCATGAATACGAGTCAAACTTCCTCAACAGATATGTTACGTTGGTTGAAGTAATATCCAGTTTGACCGTCTTTTGTTTTCACAACCAAATAGTTAACAATGAAAGTAAATGGGGCAGTCAGCCAAACGTATCTAAATTGTCATTTTTTAACCACTAATAAAGCTCAAAATATCACTTCACTTCAGCAGTAGCATGAATAGGGTCCCTACACATAAACTGAAGTAATGATAACTTAGTAAGTGAACTGAGAGTTTATTAAAAACACTGTTTTACAAGACAAGAAGACAAGTGAGGAAAATGATGAATCTGCTGATCTGGAACACGCTTCATCACCAGTTGTTATTAACAGTCTTTTTAATAAAGTATCAGTACATTTACTAAGTTATCAGTATCAAACTACTGATCTGAATCAGCATGAAGGTTGATCCACATCAGCAGATTCATCATTTTTTTTCACTCTTCACAGACACATCGACCTGTTGTTTAATAAAATGATGAATCTGCTGATGTGGAACAACCTTCATCACCAATTGTTATAAAACCAGACGTTGGGTAAGTCTTGTAAAACAGTGTTTTTAATCAACTCTGGGTTCACTTACTAAGTTATCAGTACTTCAGTTTATGTGTAGGGACCCTATTCATGCTACTGCTGAAGTGAAGTGATATTTTGAGCTTTATTAGTGGTTAAAAAATGACAATTTAGATACGTTTGGCTGACTGCCCCATTTACTTTCATTGTTAACTATTTGCTTGTGAAAACAAAAGACGGTCAAACTGGATATTACTTCAACCAACATAGAATATCTGTTGAGGGAGTTTGACTCCAGACCATCACTTTAACTACAACAAACCATTAACATCTTCTCAGTAGCTTTTGTTGAGTTTTCAATCATTTTACATTTGACATTTCTTGGTAAATGCAGTTTTGACAAGTTGTTGTAGAATTGCAGACGTTCAAATTTCCATTTTTTTCCTGAGTTTCCTTCTTTGAAAACTTCTGATGCATGTTTGATTTAGAATATAAAAAGAAAAACTTTTTTTTTTGTCAGCTGCTGCTTTAAAAATGTCAAACTAACTTTTAATCTCATCATCTTCCTCCGACGTGCTGGGATTTTTCCTTTTTCACTCACAAAATGCATAAAAGAAAAGAGCACAGTAGGACAGTTTTTTATATATTTTTTTTTGCTTTGTTTTAGTTTTTTTCTTTTAATTGCCGCATGAAGGCTGTGATCGACTTTAGGTTTCAACTTTTTTTTTTTTTGTTTTCCGACAGACGACATTTCATGTACATAATTACGCTGTACACTGCGGCACTTGTAGCTTTTAAGACCACTGAGATGTTTGTGTCCACAACAGTAAACATTTTTCTCACGTCTTTGGAAGCGAAACTTTAAGGCCCCCGCTCATTTCCGCTTTTATTATCATTGCTATTATTTTTTTTTATTTATTTATTTTTTTATTCCTCCTCTGACTGAATCCAAACGGACGACATTAGACCGACGAGGACTCGTCAACACAAAGTGGACGAAAGGCGATAACTGTTTGCTCAGTTGATCTCCAAAGTGCAAATAATCTCCCAAGTTTGTTTTTTTTTTGTTTGTTTGTTTGTTTGTTTGTTTTAAACGGCTCGATTTCCACATTTGATTATAAGAGGAAGGAGCCGAAAAACATCTGGACAATCAACCAGCAGCTGTGTGACTTTCTGGTTTGTACTGGAACAGATTTCATCAGTGTGTAGGACTGAAGAGGAGGAGGAGGAGGAGGAGGAGGAGGAGGAGGAGGAGGAGGAGGAGGAGGAGGAGGAGGAGGAGGAGGAGGAGGAGGAGGAGGAGGAGGAGGGCAGTCCTCCTTACTTATTGATAGCACAACTATGCGATTCAACTATAAAAACACTATAGATGAATCTATTAATCGCTGCTTTGTTTTGCAGAAAATAGGGAAAACTACACACACACACACAATAATAATCTCTCTTTAACGTTAGTCAACCTCAGTTAGCTAAATATTCTCTAAATCTTTCCGACAATAACATTCAACCCAGTCTTTATAAGACTTATTAATAACTCTTGTCTTGGTTTTGATCAGTATGGAGGTAGTGATGACACTATAACCTGCTCTATGGAGTCTAACACGTGAGGTGGATGCGTTTAAAAAAAAAAAAAAAAAAACATTGTGCTAAACTGGTAACTGTAGTTGTGATACTTGTGTTAAAGACAATAAAAATGCTTCACTTGACAAACACACGGCACAAATATAAATGGACACAAAAGAAAAGGACGATGTTAAAGTGTCTCCAGAGGTACTGACACATAATAATCTGTAGATACGTTTCAGCACAAGAAGGTGAACGACTGAAACGACGATTATCGAATTATTAACAAAAATAGCAGCAAACTGATTTTCTTTTGATTTACTAACGGATAAAATTAAATTAGTTGGTCATTGCAGCTAAACTTTGAAAGTGACAGTTTGGAGTAATATGAACCATGAATACGAGTCAAAAACCACCTCAACAGATATGTTACGTTGGTTGAAGTAATATCCAGTTTGACCGTCTTTTGTTTTCACAAGCAAATAGTTAACAATGAAAGTAAATGGGGCAGTCAGCCAAACGTATCTAAATTGTCATTTTTAACCACTAATAAAGCTCAAAATATCACTTCACTTCAGCAGTAGCATGAATAGGGTCCCTACACATAAACTGAAGTACTGATAACTTAGTAAGTGAACCCAGAGTTGATTAAAAACACTGTTTTACAAGACAAGAAGACGAGTGAGGAAAATGATGAATCTGCTGATCTGGAACACGCTTCATCACCAGTTGTTATTAACAGTCTTTTTAATAAAGTATCAGTACAGTTACTAAGTTATCAGTATCAAACTACTGATCTGAATCAGCATGAAGGTTGTTTCAGATCAGCAGATTCATCATTTTTCTTGCTCTTCACAGACACATCGACCTGTTGTTCAGGAAAATGATGAATCTGCTGATGTGGAACATCCTTCATCACCAGTTGTTATAAAACCAGACGTTGGGTAAGTCTTGTAAAACAGTGTTTTTAATAAACTCTGGGTTCACTTACTAAGTTATCAGTACTTCAGTTTATGTGTAGGGACCCTATTCATGCTACTGCTGAAGTGAAGTGATATTTTGATCTTTATTAGTGGTTAAAAATGACAATTTAGATACGTTTGGCTGACTGCCCCATTTACTTTCATTGTTAACTATTTGCTTTAAAAAAACAAAAGACGGTCAAACTGGATATTACTTCAACCAACGTAACATATCTGTTGAGGGGAGTTTGACTCATATTCATGGTGAAATAGACTCTGGTTCATGTTGCTCTGAACCGTCACTTTAATATCTTATCGGCGCTACTGGAGACAGCAGGTAAAATCAGACCAAATACTAAGACACTAACAGTAAAATGTAAATAATCGACACTTCTATGTGAGACAGAACAAACATCGACGTGGTTAACGAACGTGAAGTTGCATTTTTGGTTTCCCACCAAGTCGCCCTCATATCACAAAGCTTTTTCAACACGACGACTAGTCCACGTTTCTTCAAATCGTGACAAACTTTGACATTTTGATTTCAACCCACTGGTTCTCATTCACTTAAACAAACAACAGGCACCAGTGTTGCACATCTGCGCGCCAGCTTGTCTTGACAGTTAACGCAGATTATTAGCGCGTGCCTCACTGAAACACACGGGTACGGCTTCGCTGCAAATTAGTGGTCTTTAGTGAGAGCTAATAATCAGCAGTTTCACAGTTTACTTAGCTAATATGAAAACTATTTGCACGTAATTATAACAAGTGCGTGCTGATAAAAGAGTGATTTTCAAAGTGTCAAAGTTTCCAGTTACAGTCAGAGTAGAGAGGAGAGGAAAGGAGAGAGGAGAGGGTGGGGTCAAACAAAAACACAGTTGGTTTTTCTTTTCCTTTCCCAAAAAGATCAGTCCCTATGTTGCTACACCTACAGTGCAGATGGTAGTAGTGGAGTTGGTGTTGTTTTGGCAGAGGAAGCCAGAGACACATCTATTCTGAGGATGGCCCGAGTGGTTTGCTGATAAAGAGAGAGCAGGGGAGGGTTTTTTTTTTTTTTTTTTTTTTGCCATGCGATGTTATTCATTCAGGAAGAGTGTTAGCGGTGGGAGAGGAAGAAGGCGGTGGAGCGAGAGGGAACGTGAGATGGATGCGAGTAAAAGCAAAGGCACGGCAGATCGAGTACAAAAAGAAAAGAATCTTAACCCCTTTGTTTCACTAACTCGAGAGTCGGGCACGAGGTTTTTTCGTGGCGGCTGGTGCGTTGGTCGCTCGGTGAATTACTCAGCCTGGGACCGTTTTTCCGGTCAACTTACCTCTGATGTGCCGCAGCTTCTTCACTGCTCGGTTAGTTACTAACTCTACTGACACAGTGGCAGGGGTCTCTCAGGCAGGCTGGGAGGGATAGTGAGCATGTTTGTTAGTGTGTGTTTTGTATCAGAGTGAAAAGGCGGCAGGGCCGGTCCTCAGTTTTGTTCCTTGATATCGCTTTTTCCTCTATCTGTCTCCCGCGGCCCCTCAGCTGTCCTCAGCGTCTTTGCTTCGGTGATGATGTGTTCAGTCCTCAGTATCGGTACATGTCGTAGGTACTGACCCAGGATGAAGGAAAAGCCCATTTAGGAAACCTCTGGAGGATTTCCTCCAGCTGAGCAGTCCTTTGGTTTTCTCCAAAGAAATAGTGGGTGGAGATGGCGATGGAGATCATCCCCTCAGGGCCTGAAGGGTCTGGATCTCTGGGAGGCTGAAAAAACAAAACACGAATGTTAGTACAAAGGAAAATATGGGTGAGGTTATTTTAAACAAGACTGTGCATTCAAACACAGTTCAAAGGTGTCGCTGCAGGAGCTAATCTCTAACAGACATCACGGACTGACCCCCCGAAGTTTTATGTGGCAGAAATTCAGAAATGTGAAGAATGAAAACAACAATACTGACTCTACTGTGGCTGTACGGTTCTGCAAACCAGCCACCGTTTACATCCACGTCTGCCCCAATAACCAGAGTATAGAGTCATATACATCGTATATAATGAGATATATTATTATCACCTATATGTCTTCTAGATATTTGAATGTGAATGACAGAAATTAGAAGGTGTAGATGTGCGGTGCGGATGTGACCTGTAGTGTGAAGCTGTGAAAAGTGAAAAAAGCAAGAAAAATTATGAATCTGCTGATCTGAATCAACATGAATGATGTTCCACATCAGCAGATTCATCATTTCTCTTGCTCTTCACAGACACATCGACCTGTTGTTCAGGAAAATGATGAATCTGCTGATGTGGAACATCCTTCATCACCAGTTGTTATAAAACCAGACGTTGGGTAAGTCTTGTAAAACAGTGTTTTTAATAAACTCTGGGTTCACTTACTAAGTTATCAGTACTTCAGTTTATGTGTAGGGACCCTATTCATGCTACTGCTGAAGTGAAGTGATATTTTGAGCTTTATTAGTGGTTAAAAAATGACAATTTAGATACGTTTGGCTGACTGCCCCATTTACTTTCATTGTTAACTATTTGCTTGTGAAAACAAAAGACGGTCAAACTGGATATTACTTTGTATTAATAGAGTAAAGTAACTCTCTTGGCAGTTTCACACCTGCATGTTGAGTTGTTTGAGTTGGAGGCAGGAGATGGTTAACTCAGCTAATCAGACGGGGGAAAAAAAAAGCAGATAGTCTGACCAAAGGTAAAGAAACCTGCCTCCAAGCACAACTGAAGGTCACTAATTAACATGTTAACAAAAAAAACTTCTCAAGTGTCACAGGTTTTAACAAAACTACAATCCAGTCCCCATGAGCAGAAAACAACGTATTTACAGCTGTTATCAATAAATTAAAAAGTACCTGTATTTCAAACCAGAAGGTCCATGTTGGGGCATCGAGGCCGTGGGAATAGAAAACAAAATATTCTCCGCTCAGGTCAAACTGAGGCGTCCCGTTCCCGAAGGACCAGGTGGAGAGACTGGCTCCTCGATGAGGCATCAGATACAGAGACATGTGGCTGGGACCTGCAGGAGACGAAAATACGATGAGCACATATGTTCAAGTTAACATGCACATGTATGTTAAAGTGGAAGTCGAAGTCAACAAACCTTTAAAGAAACCTTGGATATCTCCTTCTCACCTTTTGCACTGAAGGTCATCTTGACCGTCCCCCAGCTCGTCTCCTCTTTGGACAAAAGGCTGAACTCCACTGGAGAACTGGGAGACACTTCTGGAGCAGGAAGGTACCAGTTCTTCCTGCAAACAGAAAACCAGAATGAAAAGGTATGAATGAAAGAATAAGAACGTAGAATGTGTAGAATGACGCTATGATGTTTTGTTACTTACTTGCTGAGGAACTTTACCGGCAGGAACCAGGGGAAACCACAGAAGGGTCGATCTTCTCGACAGCGGGTACGAACGGTGTCGTTGAGATCAGGGACGATGGGTGTGAGGTGTTGTATCCCCGTGTAGTCGAAACTGTTTATCCACAGACCCGAGTCCCGGCTCTCGACTTGACCCTGGAGATTGTGGAAGGTCCTGGTCGTATGCTGCCGGGAGAGAACGGTCGCGTAAAACATCCTCCTTCATCCTGGTTTTTAACGGTCTACAGCTGTTTTACTGAGTGAGTTTTATTCTTCACTTCATGGAGCTCGGTGTGATTTATACCAGCAGGTGGAGGAATGCAAGCACAGCACTTTTGATGTGCAGAGATATGTGACGATGTGAAATGTCCCACTTACAAAAAAAAAGGACGTTATAGTCGCTACAGTCGGTTTATACTCATGTATGCAGCTTCTGTGTGTGTGTGTTTGTGTATTTTATGACTTCGAACCTGCAGGAAGACTCGTTTGGGTCGAGGACTGTCTGGATTCCCTGAATAGGGGAAGAAAAGACCTCCGGACACCAGCAGGAACATGATGATGAAGACTGAGCCGAGACCGGCCAGGATCCACTTAGTGCTTCGTACCAAGTAGATGAAATGAAGCTGAGACAGACGAGAAGACGCTTTACATTACTGCAGGAACATTATTCACTTCAGTCTTTTAAATGACAACTATAAATCAGTTTCATTAAGACTCGATATTACACCGATTCTTTAGATATTTGCAGATATGACGACGAACGTCACGATACGATTTTTATTCTATTTGATCGAAATGAGACGATTTCAAACATTTAACACAATCGGCTCATATCAACTCAATAAAATAAACATCCTATTGTTCACTAAAGTGACCCATTTCTGAAAGAACTTAAAGTTTCTATTTTTATACATGAAAGCAGAATCTTTGTAAACCATCACTCGTTTTATTGACTCCAACAGTGACGATACACGTCACCACGAAAACTATATTTTTAAATAACGACGTAGGTCGATGGATCGTTACACCGCTGCTGTTCTGGCTGCAACGTGGTTTCAACCGCTTCAAACTATAAACACAGACGTGTCGTTTGTCGTCGTTGTCTACTCACGAAAAAAGATGAGAGGAAAATGGTTGCCAGGGTGACCAGAGTAGCTAGCACCACCTCAGGAGGAATCTCTGTGCCACTGCGACCCATGATGGGGGTGAATATCTCAAACACCACCCAGATGAGGAACATGAAGTGAACGTAAGGCAACGCCAGCCCCAAGAGGTAGAGAACGCTGTACTTCACTGATGCTCCTGCAGAGAAAGAGATGTTATCTCTTCTCTTTAATCCACCTTTAATTCATCAGTCGTTACACAGAGGGACGTCTTTTATGTAACCGTCGACATCTGCAAAGCTTAACAACCGAAAACATCGTTGATCGAGACTCTGAGTGGATCGTTTACCTCTGTGTTTAAACTCCTTAGCCAGCAGCAGCCTGGTGGCCAGAGGGAAGGCCACCATTAACATGGGGACGTAGGCTGAACACAGACCCTGCTGGGTGAGCCACACCAGGCTGCAGCACCACAGAAGAAGACTCACGTCGAAGTAGAGATCACCCAGCTCCACCAGCCGGACGCCCTGCAAGTAGATCAGGTTTTACACTTCAGAAAACAACATTATAATACTGACTTTTATCATATTATCACAGGAAATGATTTTATTGATTCAGAGCTCTGTGACTAAACACGAAACACGCACAAAGACTGACGATGACTTGGCACTTCCCCGTTGCTACAACAAGAACTGGTCACCACGTTCACTGTATCATCTTAAAACCTGAACTAGAAACTAAAAAGGAACAAATAACCAATGAAGAGGAATTCACTGACCCCACGTACGCATCCATTAGTGTCAGAGCTGCACATCCCATTAGTGGACTGACATAACAAATCTATACAAACAGTAGACGGTCTCATTTCCTGGATCTGTGGTGCTGCAGATTCTGGCCTTGATTCATATTAATGAGACTTACACACGAGACAAACAGTTATTATCATCTCTGTAAATAAACTTCCTCAACATCCTTTTGCGGGCACAGTTGGTGATGCCTCAGTCTTTCTGGTTGAACCAGAACAGCGACGTTAATGTTGATGTTTGCAGTCGTTCGTCAGGGTTTTACCAAGGAAGTTAGTGGAAATATTGTGGAGTAAACCACCCAAACAAAGCTGTAATTAATCATGATTTGAAATTTATTAGCTAAATGAATAAATACATGGAATAATTAGCTAGATATAATATTGTAGCTGTCTCATGATTTGGATCAAATGTTAGTCTGTGTCCTTGATAAGTTCGATCTGCAGCTCTAGATGAAAAACACTTGTCAAATGTGTGATATGTCTATTGAACTTCAGCTCGCTGTTTATTATTTGATGAACGGGCGTGTGAATTGGTGACCTCTCGGCGGTGTTGCTGTTCTGTAATCAACCATGGAGGAACAGAAACCGCGTCAGGAGACGTCATGAGATGTTTAGGTTCAGTTAAATACTTTGACCTCCTTTTTTTTTTTTTTTTTTTAAATCTAAAAACTAAAACCAAAACTGTTTAAACTCAACACATGAATGTGTTTTCCTTAAGATTTTAATCTACATTCTTTTAGTTTCAACACGGGAAATAGTTCTTACATTAGTCAACACGTTTGTTTTTTTTTTTTTTCTAATCAGATTTAACAGGGAAAGTTATTAGTGGTTATTAAACTGGATCACTCACCCCGTAGTAAAGGTTCTTGGCGAGAGTGTGGACCAGGATCATCTTGCCGGTGGCGGCGGTCCCGTACAAGCAGACGGAGGCGTAGAAGTGGTTGTACCAAAACATGGAGCAGCCGAGAAGAGTGATGAGCAAAGCTACAATCAGCACCGACAGGAGGGTGATGAACCAGCTCAGCACCGCTACGCCTGTGGCATAGGCCAGGTCTCGAACATAGCGACCACCTGAGAAGGAAATATATTATAGAAACACACAAGAAACACACAAACATCAACACTGCTAGAGCTGGAGACCGACCTCCGTTGCCAGGCAGCGAGGCTTTCTTGGCCAGGTAGAGGAAAGTGGCCGTGGCTACGATGTAGTTGAGGATGGTGCCGACGCGAGCCGGGTACGCCACCACGACAACCCCCAACAGGTCGAAAAACACCATGTTGCCATGACGATACTCTGAGGAATCAGCCAACTTCTCTGACATCACCAGGTGCTTCAAGACGGCGAGGATGTTGTCGCCTAAACACAGGAAGTGAGTTGAGTTGTTTTATTTAGTTTCTTCGATGTCACAGTCACGCAGCAGAAAAGAAGAAGCGAGAATTCATGGAAATGGACAAACTTTAGTTTAATTTGTTCAACTTGTAGTTTTATCTTCACAATCAGAGGAAGGAAATGAGTAACAACAAAAAAAAAAAAAAACAGAATCATGCTTTATAGAGCTGGCACACCTTGTGATAAACCAGTCAGATGATTCTTATTATTTAATCGACTTATTCTTATAAAATCTTATTTTATTTCTAATCAATTACATTTAACTTTGTATCAAAAAAGAGCCAGATAGAAGTAAAAACAGAGTAAATATGATTCATGGTCCAAAACGTAGAGAGTATGTGGGAGAAAGTCTAATTTATATCCAGAATGGCGTCTTGTAGTCATGAGTTACGTAACTGTTGTGCATCAGTGTATGGGACACAAAACACACACACACACACACACTTAGAGGGGACACGTAGGGGCCAAGTAGAGGACGTGAAATCAGCTACAATGACAATGTTGAATGTGGTTGAGAAATCTGGCTATGTGAAGAATCAGTAAGACGTTGCTGTGTTGGTTACTACGGCCCCGAGGCTAAAACCCCCTCTCATCTGGTGCTGCTGCCTCCATGTCTGCACAGTTAACAACACACACACACACACACACACACACACACACACACACACACACACACACACACACTCTAACACAGGAAAAACAAAGGTCCATTGTTCTTCCGCCTGATAGGTTCACTGTGGTCTCAAAGTGTAAACAATCTAGAGAACAATATCTAACTTGTACGTTTGAGTGTGACAACTTTACTTTGTGAATGGTGGTTGGATTAATTTTTAAACTGATCATTTAACTCACAGCAACATTTAAAACCTTGTTTGTACGGGAACGTCCGTATTATTACATAATATTTGATCTTGAAGATTTTAAAGAGAAAAGTTTGTCCCCTGAATGTGTCGCGTTCATCAGCAGATATACAGAGATACTGGTGAATCTTCCTCCTCCACCGTGTTTACCTTCCTTCTAACAAAACTGCCTCCTTCTTCACAAACTAAAAATACCTTGTGCCTCCGTGTGAAGCCTCATTTTCGCTCTCTCTCTAATAATTCATGCCTTTCATGGCGACTTGCTGTGCACAGAAGAAGAAGAAGAGGAGGAGGAGGCAGATGTCCAGTAGCTGCTGAGGAAGACAGGAACAATGCCAACTCATTCTTTTTTTTTTTTTTTTTTTTAGTGCTGACTGACTGGCTTCTCGAGGTAAATGAGGGCAAGTGTGATGGTAAAAGTCCAGAAACGCTGGTATGTATGCATTTCTTAGTCCTCAGTGAAATAATGAGATCAGCAGAGTGCTGACCGGGTTTAAACCTGGAGGATAAAACACAAATGCAGACCATGTGTTTGTGTCTGTCAAACAAAAAGGTCGTTGGCAACTGTTTCCAGTGTTACCAGTCTTGTGTTGCAGTCGCAGATAAACACAACCGGCAGCTAACGACACATCCGCCAACGAGAAAAGTATGATTTATGTGATTATGTACTTACCGGCTCTCTGTATGGAGTCTGTCAGGATCCTGTCGGCTGTGTCGTACTTTGTGTGGTAGATGAAACCGTTTTCGATGAAAGCCAGATCAATTCCTGTAAATAAAATACATAAATGAGATAACTACTAGATAACTGTTTTAGATTCTAGATTATTGGTGTCTGTGTAACGTGGAGTCTCACCTGGGATGTTACCAAAGTCCCTGTAGATGCGGAAGTCGGTGTCAGATGGGATGATGCCGCTCTGAAAAACCTCCTGACCGACCACGGAGGCAAAAGGGTGTTTTGCTGCGTGGACGTAAGCCTGAACCAGCCATGGATTCTCTGGTCCTTTAACAATGGAAACGTTGCAGAGACGTTTTTATATATTGGACATTTATCCCAGATCCAAGAAGTTTTATACCCCAACTCTGCTACTACTGCTGCTATATTTACCACTTCCTGCTTGTGTGTTTAGTTGATGTAGGCGTTTTAGTTTGTTTAATGTGTCCTATGCATCAGTTGTTGCAACGTAAGTGCATTAGATAATGTCTAAAACATAAATACAGGCGTGTTACTGGCACCTCGGGAAGCATATCCATATAGATCCTGTCAGCGGGTTGGGTAGTGTAGATAAATTTGTCTGGACTGTAAACAGACACGTCAGTAAAAACAAAATAAAACTGTTTTTTATAAACTTTCCTAAGTACAGGAAAAACACACAGATGCAAAATCTGAGGGGAAGTTGAACTGACAAACAAACTGGACCAGTTTAAATAACACAAATGATGTATTACCTGTCTGAAAAACAACTTCTTTGCCTCCAACACCTGCAGCCTCCAAGTTAATGAAGGCTCGCACCTGTTTGGCCCAAGGATGCTGGGTAATGAAACCATGACTGGCCTGACGGGAGAAAAACAGAGTCAATATATGAGATAGAGAGAAGGGCGAATGTGGATTAGCTCATTTAAAATATGAGTTTTTTTTCTTTACCTGCAAGATATTTTCCTCAGCTCCATTAAAGAGGAAAATAACTCCATGGTTAAGAGGAGTTGACTGATTGGCCAAAGAATGAAGGACTTCCAGCATCACAGCACAACTGACTGCATCATCACTGGCACCTAAAACAAGAAAAAACAGTGTAAACAAGTCCATCCATCCATCTTTTATCTCATCCTCAGGGTCGGGGGGGGACTGGAGCCTATCCCAGCTGCAGATCCACCCTAGACAAACAACCATTCACACTAACATCCATACCTAGGGGCAATTTAGTCTACTCAATTCACCTATCCCCAATGTTGCGTGTTTTTTTGGGCGGTGGGAGGAAACCGGAGCTCCCAGAAGAAGTGTAAACAAGTCAAAAAGAAACGTATAATTCCCTTTTACGTTGTTGAATGACACAATGGTTCAATAGAGATTTAAAAAAAAAATACACAGATGTTCAAGCCGATAACTCTGACATAACATGAACTGAAATACCACAAAGTCACAAACATACATGACAAATGAAGGAAGTAGTTTCCAAAAACATGTGAAGAATGTGACAAGACCCAAAGGAGAAAGGGGTGAAAGCGAGAGGCCATGTGAATAAGAAGCATGTGATGCAGAAAAAAAAAAGATTATTTAGCCAGGTTAGTAGTGACAGTGACATGAGAGAGAGAGAGAAGGGGAATGTGAATAAGGAATGCAGAAAGATTAGACCAATGAAAGACGATGAAAAGACCTAGAGATCAGAGAAGCAGACGGAGACATCATGTGCTGCAGCTTTCTGGACTTTGTGACGCTGTGGGGGGGGTGAGGGGGGTGAGGGTCTGTTCACTGTCTGTCTGGGCACCGTTCCTGCTCCTGTCGCTGCCACTTATGTCAGCAACATAATAATCTTTTTTTTTTTTCTTCTTGTAAAATGCCACGTATAAATCAAACCCTGTAAAATCATTATCTGGACTTTTGTCCAGCTTATGTTACAACAACAACGCTCTGCTTTTACAGGAACAAATGTTAAAACTAAAAGGCCCAGAGAGCAGCAGTGACTACATGAAAATATATGCATGGTCTATCTTCCTGGTCCACACCCCCCATTCTGGATCAATTTCCTTATGCTAGTCAAGCTTTGTGTGCACGTGTACATGAGAAATGAGGAAACTCCAACACCAATAGTCTCACGCTATGATAAAATAGAAAGACGGCTGTTTTTTTTTTAATTATTTAACTCTGCGCGTCCCACATGACCTACAGCTCATAAGAGATGAGGGTATTATCATGAGCAAAACACAGAAAGTTTAAAACTGACTGTACACGGTGAAACAAAAGGCTGATAAACAGATTTATGAGGGTGTGACAGTTGGACGTGTTATCAGGAAAGAAAAAAAAGAGAGAGTTAATTGCGGTAAAATGTTCTCACAACTTTTCCCTCCATTGCTCCACCGTCCTATTAACTGAACTCTCCTAAAGTAACAGGTCAACATTATAACCACAACAAGTAAAACCAACTGAAAAACCACATGTTTCACAACATAAGAGTTGGCACACAAAAGGTTGCAACAACACATTTGAAGATAGACTTAATAAAATACACAAGATTTATTCAACAGATGACATTTAAATGTCATTTTTACCATCTGGTAAGTAACATCACATGTACCGACATGCACTGACTCACCCACTTGTTATGCCTGCAGTAATTCACATAAACAAGAGGCCGATTTGTTAAAGAAGAAATGAATGTTTTTTTTTTCTTCTACCTGGACTGTTGGCTACTGTGTCAAAGTGACAGTTGGCGAGCATCAGGTGCTTCGCGCCGCCTTTGGGCTCCAGCCTCACGGCGATGTTAGTGACACGGTCGTAGAAGCTGGTGAAGCCGCCGAGAAAATCGATGGAGAAGGAGCCGGTGGGACGTTGAACGTCCACCGTGAGCTGATGAGGACCCGCTGCCGTCTCCGCACGGATGTTTTCAATCTGCTCTAACAAGTAGTCGACCGTGAGGACTTCGTTCTCCGGACTTCCCACCGGCCGAGGCCCGACGCTGGTGATCTGCTCCAAGTGTCGCCTGAGACAGGAAGAGAATATTATACTGTTGTGAAACTGTACAAAGAAGGTAAATTAAACAAGATTAAACAGTCACAAAATATTTACTGATTCAACACACCACATGTCCTTTATATATATATACATATATAACCAAAAAAAAAAAACAGCGAGGTTTCAAAACCAGAACAAATACATTTCCTGCAAACGTGGGCGAACATGATGACAACATAGATACACACACACGCACAGTTTGAACATCACAGCATTTCTGTGTGTGAGGAGACAATTCTTCTAAACTTCTTGTGGTTTTTTTGTGTTGACGTGTGGTTTCATGCGCAGTTAACACCTAGAGTTAATATGCATCAAAAACTTTCTATTCCTTCTTCTTCTTATGTTATGACATGGTCAGACAAGTGTTTTGTTTTTTTTTTTGTTTTTGTGTTTTTTGCAGGATGTTACATTATCACATCAAGTTGACCTTTGACCTGTTGGATATGTTGTTGAGCAACGTATACCAGTTCAAATCGAAAATCTCCTATAAAAAGACATTTATTATAAGAAATCTTTTATTACTTATCTAAACTTGTCTTATCTTGCTTGTCACAGCACCAGCCTACCCAACGAGCAGTAGAACAGGAAATACAGCTAAAAGAACATTAAAAAAAAAAAAAAAAACATTTTCCCTTACAATTTCTATGTGAACTTCTCCTGCGAACCCTTGAGGGCGTGTTTTTTTAAGGCTTTTTCATTTAAAATCTGGATTTACAGGTCATAAAAGCCATAATTGTGAAGACGCTCAGAGATTTAATCAGTTTAAATGCAACATGCCTGACTCACTTACGGAGAAACAAGCCAAAAGATGGCAAATATGCCATCGCACAGCAGCAGAAGCAGCAGCAGCAAAGTAAGTGTTCTCAGGGTGTAAACCACAACCCTGCTGACCTCAGGCTCAAAAGCCTCTATCCTTCACACGCAGGAACTGAAACACTGATTCACTGATTTTAACCGAGAGAAAACTGACTAGTTGAAGTATCTAGATTCTTTAAAATATAATTATTATATCTTGTCTTGCAGGGCGCACTTATTAGTAATTAATAATGCTTTACACTTTAATTTTAACACATATTTTTCATTCATTCAAGTGCCCTGACACATTTTCCACAAGCCAGATATAGTTTACTAACTATGCACTTCCTCATCCTCTTATGCAGTAATGCATGCGTTTAATTGCAAGGTTGTGTTCTGAATGCATAAGAATAATCTTTATAATCTGATGGATTATATGTTGCAACATTACTAATGCATCACTCCTTTAAAAAAAACTGCTGTTGTGTACATCTTATCTCCGGGGTTTTAAGTCGTCTAACACTAACACAACACTGTAAAAACAGCTGTGGCTCCTGCAGATTATCTTAGAGGTAGAGGTAAAGGTAAAGGTGGAGGTGACACCCGGTAGTGGTTACTAGGCGGGTCAGCTGCCAAAACTAGAGGAAAGGTTGGTTTAGGTTGGTTTAGCCGGGGCTGTGCTGCTGTTTAACACCGTTAGCTACCGTTTAGAGCCATTGATTATAAACAAAAAGAGACACCTACCTTGCTCTCACTGCGTTAAACTCGCCGGTCGGTTCACCAATGACGAGCTGCTGTAACGACAAATGAACCATTCCCCACAGCACCAAAATAAAAACAGACACCAGGGAAGCTGCCAACCCCTCCCGCAGCAGGTAAAGGCTCACTTCGGGCTTCCTCTTCGGGTCATCGCTGTAGCCGTTATTCCCGCACCGATCCCGGGAACCGTCTTTATAATCTTGTGCTACATAATTGTGAGTCCCGAAGGATTTTAGTCTCCTGATGGTGGTGTCGCTCTCCATTTTTGAGCCAGCAGTACATCAGCTGAAAGCGTCGCTCTCAGGCGTCGCTTTCCTTTTTTTTCCTCCCCCTCTGGACGACGGACGGATCGCGCTGAGGGACAAACTTAGTTGCGAGACCGGGCGGAAGAGTCGCTTGAAAATTAACAATGAGCACCAACATTACGTGATTTATCATAAAATCTAACAGAAAATCAGACGCTTGTAGAAATGAATCATTCTCCCTTTCTTTATATTTACTCTCCCATTATTTATTTTGTTACTAATTACATCTAACATCCCGTCTAGTGTTAAAACATCATATTTACTGCTACAATTACCCACAAAAGATTATTTTACACAAGTAAAAAGTTATTTAACAATTGAATAATTAATTTTGTTAATAACCAGAGGAAAATGGCTATAAACCATCTAAAAGATCTTTACTTTCATGTTTGTACTATGATAGCTAGCTAGGTTAGCTTAGCTTAGTTTAGCCAAGCACAAAAAAATATCACTAGCTAGGTTAGCTTAGCTTAGGTTAGCCTAGCGCACAAACCGGAAGCTGGAAAATACTTAACTCAAGTTAATAACCTAAACTTAAGTTTCTTAAATTAAGTCTTTTCCAGTTTCTGTTTTCTTTAGCTGACACTTTACAGCCTTCTGCGACAGTTAATTTTCAGCTGTGTCAGCTAGCTTGTCTAGTTTAGCACAGAAACTGGAAGCTAGAAAAGACTACTTAAGAAACTTAATGGTCGCTTAAGGCTATACTGTCAGCTAGCTAGGTTAGCTTATCTTACTTTAGCCTAGTTTAGCACAAAAAGGCTGTAAAAGACGACTTAAGAAACTTAACTAGTTCTTATGGCTGTAAAGTGTTAGCTAGCTAGGCTAGCTTAGCTTAGTCTAGCTTAGCACAAAAACCAGAAGTTGGAAAATAAATTGACTTAACTGTTGCATGCAATACGCTAACCACCAACTCTTGCCCAAAATAAAATAGTCAAACAAATATCTAATGCAAAACCACATCCTGTGATGTCTACTCTTCTGCTTTTGTGTAGACGAAACCTACGATGTGTGACATGAAACATAGGATATATGCTGAGATTCAAACACCAAGGTTAACTGATTATTTTTTTCTTTTATTATTTTATTTTAGTTTTGATCTGTGTCAGGCTTGCATAGTTTCTGCCAAGCTAAGCTAAGTTAAGGCTAAGCTAATGCTAAGCTAACCTAACCAGCTAGTTTCATGTTTCACGTAGAGCTCTGATACAACAGTGGTAATCTTTTTTGTTTCATATATAAGTTTTGCATGAAAATCCAATAAGTGTTACAAAATATGAACCTATCCCTTTAATATGAACTCAATGAACTGCTCAGGCAACTTGATGCAGGCCAACAGAAAAGCCATGCACTGCATTTTAAGTTCTGCATTGAGCACTTCAGCTCAAGTAAAAATAATTACCAGAAACATGTACTATATATATATATATATATATATATATATATATATATATATATATATATATATATAGTTATATATATAGTTTTTGGAAAATCATCACCTCCAATTGTTGCGTCTGTGAAGCAACACAAGATGCCAAAAGAGATTTAACAGAAAGATTATGTAAAAATAACAAGATTTGAAGTGGGTGAACTTGCTGATTTTTTTAGACTTGTCTCCGTCAACCACAATGAGTTGTGTGTGTTTTGTTATGTAAGGTCACAGGTTGGTGAAGTGATAACAGCTCACATGAGCAACATTTTTAGATAATATCTTTTTATGTTTATATCTGATTGTGTTTATCTTGTTATCTTAACAGGGCTGTGTGTCTATAAGTCTGCAGAAAGTCACACTTTTGACCAGTAACACTGATTCAGATTAACTCCTGGTTTAGATGAAGAAATACTATAATTGACAATTATATGTAATATTACAACACACATTGTTTACATGAATACATACAGGAATATATATTGTAATAACATTATAACATTAAACAATTGTCTTTTATGCCATATATATATATTGTAACACTATATATAGTCACACTATATATATATAGTCACACTAACTAGAATTTGCATGAACAATGAACAACTACTGTTTGTGTTTTCATGTGGGTTGTGTTGATGCTCTGTCGCCATCATGTGGACCTTTGGTATATCCCCTTTCTGGCCCAATTTATTTTATATGTTGGTTGTTTTCAGTCATATTTGAATTAATATGATTTATATTACAATCACCTTTATTGCCTTCACCATTAAAATGTGTTTAATTAATTTAAATTAAATTATTATGATAAATTTGTTTATAACATAAAATAACTGAGTGTATAATATCATCTATGCTACAACCTAAACTTAAAAGCAATATATTTATATTAAAGATGTTAAATCTAACCAAACTCTTAAAAAGCTAGTTAATTAAGTGCAGTTTACTTAACAATTTAGTGAAATATCAAACCAATCAAACATGTTATGATAACTTTAATTTATTTTTTTAACACCCATCAAGAAGAAAAGCATCATATCACAATGTAAACAGTCTTTTACAAGTTAAATTATTAAAAAAATATTGATACTTTTATTTAAAAGAATAAAGAATAAGAATGTCCATAATGCAACAGTATCATATCATCAGTTTCTTATTTTTTATTACTGCAATAACTTCCAAGCTGTACTTTTATGTTGCAATAGTTCAAAGTTTGTATATTATCAATGTATATATGTATAATATCTGTAAGAAGTTATTACATCACATTACCTATATGTGTTGTGTGCAAAGTGCAGGATTAGATTAACCAAAAGTAAATAATTAATGGTATTTAATAAACTAATGAAATCATTTAAAATTCAATATAAAATTAAATTTGGATTTTTAACGTGTTTATTATTATTATTATTTCATCTGTCCTTGGTACTTATTATTATTTACGTCCTATTGTAAACACATAGCTGTTAGCATAACGTAAGCTAACATAATCTAAGCTTTGTTTTCTTGGCTTTTCTTCGACTTAAAAAGGAAAAAAACGACAAAGACATCTATCTGACTTTACATTAAACCTTATCAGTGATATAAAGATAAAGGACGTCTTTAAGTGACGGTATTCGAGGTCATATTTAATTTTTTTTAATTATTACTGATGTTTTATTAACACTGGTCACAGGTCAGGGCCAGTCAAGTTACGGTTAATGGCCTTTAGCATCTTTAGCTTTAGCTACTTAGCGTTAGCTTGTTAGCATACGTGTGAAGTTAAACATCAACTCATTTTGGGCGTAGCTGTAAACATGTCTTTGAATTTCAAAAGAAAAGTACCGAACGCTAGCTATGACGGTGTTATAGCGATTTTTGGGAATTCAATACAAACAAAACCAAATAATATCATTAAAAATAATGCATTATCCGCATCTCTAATTATTTATCGTAATAATTTGATTTTTAAATTTTAATTGGATACGTTTTTCCATCCACACAATTTTATTTTGAAATAAAACCGGAAGTGTGTGGGTGTTATCGTCGGTAACTTGATTCTTTCTTCTCGACTAGCTCGAGCTGTCCGACCGATCAGTCACTTCCTTGCCGAGCATAGCAGAGAGCAATCAGCCCGTCGTGTCTCTACCCGAGGCCGGATGGTAAAATCCAACCTCCAGCGGATCCTAAACAGTCATTGCTTTGCTCGCGAGAAAGAAGGAAAACCACAGACTTTTACTACCATGGCGGATTTAAGTAGCGGTATCTGTGACATGATTGGGAAGTAAGTAAACGATAAAAAAATATCTCAACCTGGCTAAATGCTAACGCTGGTGTGGGGGAGGGGTGGCTAAGCTAACTGAGCCCAAAAGCGGAAGTAGACGTATTTAAACGTAGACTTTATTAAAAAAATACGCATATTTATTGACGTTTAAATGTTACAATTTAAAACAAGCGTACGTATAATGTTATTTAACGAGCTGTCAAGGTGAAAGTATTTGTAATTATTTGCTGGCTAGAGAGGTAATTAGATTAGCTAAGCTAAGCTAACGTTAGCGTCGAACGTCGATGAACTTTGTTGCGTCACTTTAGCTAATACGCCATTTAGCGTCAACGGTGTAATGTATTTACAGTTAATTTATTCACTTTGTTTCAAGGGTAAATTTTACGTAACAGCTAAACTAAGTTATTAGGGATAATATTGAAGAAAATAAACTAACAAATGTGTATGATTCTAAATCGAAATGTTATATATTTTTTTGTAGCTTTTCAAGTCAGTTTAAAGACCATCGCTGACTTCCGTGTTTTAAGAAATGAGCTCAACTCGAAATAAACGCAGCTACAAATGTCTTAAACTTGCTATAAATATGTTAATATAACAGTGTATGACCTCAAATCAACATAATAGATTATTATCAACAGTATAATCTTAGCTGTAGATGGTCGATACTTGTGACATTTGTTGCCTTTAGGGGTAAAAAATAAACATTTTGGTAGCAAATTAGCTTAAAACGAATCCAGTTTAGATCAAAGAGGAGCACGTTTTGGGCCACGTTGGTCTCGTGAGCCGACAATTTGAGTCAGACAGGGTCATTATTACGCAACATACATGTCACACTACGTGTGTCATGTAAAAGTCATCACACGAAGAAGACATGTGGTTGTAGTTGTTAAAATGTCACAATGATACATTTTATAGAAGATTTTTTAATATTACTGACGCATTTAGATGCTTATAAATGAATTAAATTTATAATTGAATTAAATAATTGAATTAAACATAACTGCAGTTAATATATCTCGAAGTTTGTTATGTTTCTGAACTAAAAAGGAAAAACTGATATGTCACATTGTAATTATTGCACTTTAAAATTTAGTTCAGGTGTCTCCAAGTCCACCTGTAATAAATTATACTGTGAATTTAAAGTTACTCAGCTGACGGTGCAGATCACAGCAAAAACAAAGTCATGAGGTTGAAACTATCGACACTTCCTGTGTAAATGTAAGAAACTGTCGCTGCAGACGTCCACTGATGTGCGAGACAAGTAAAAGACGCCTCTCGTTGCATTAAACTAAACTTAAACCTTTAGCTGTTGATTCAAAGTGTCATAAGGTTCTCAGAAGGACAATGTGCAAAGATATCCTCAATAAAAACCTGGTCTAGAGCTAGAGGTCAGGACTTTAGACTAGACTAGAAGAGGTTTACATTGAGTTCAATAACCCAGTCAGTCAGAGTCCTGACTTGATTCAGACCTGAACAAGTTTGTGAGATCATAGTGACCATCAAACCTGACAAGAGTTTGAGAGAATCAGCTGAGAGAAAAGGTGGAAAATTGTGTCGTACCTAAAAACACCCAACTTGAATCACTCATAAACGTGTTGCAACTAAATACAGAGTAGTGGGTTTGATTCCCTCTGTCACTGTGATATTTCAGTTGTTATATATATTAGAACAAACCGTGAAAAGAGCAGGGGTCCAAATGTAAGAAAAACAACACTATTTTGACGTGAAATCTGTTGAAATCTCAGTATTAAAGCCGATCACTTAGTTCCTTGCAGGGCTGTAATTTCGACTAAAAATCGCAATCGACTCCGAACATCGGAGCTCAGCTTCGCGACCGAGACACGAATCGACTGTTAACTTAATATCATTTCAACATCCAGCGTGGTCTGGTATATCTGAAGGACGCTGCCGTTGTTGCAGACGTATGCGCCTGCAGTTATAAAACGATTATTAGTTTAAAATACTGAAATATGCCAATTCTGACATGTTCATAGACTTAAAACGGACGGAGCAACCTAACGCAGACAAGTTAGTTTACTGTTTTTAGGTGATTTGCCGTGTTCTGGAAAAGTCCAGAACGGCTTCGGTTGTCGGCCATAGTCCGTAGTCCCGACAGTTATAAATTTATATATTGGTCGGACCCATAAAACATGTAGATCAGCAGCCGGTTCAGTCAGTTTGTTTCCTGACCACAGACACACGCTGGTCTGCGGCGCATTCGTATTAAAATTATATGAAACTGACACAAGAAAATAAATCGACCAATTAAAATTTTGGTCGAACCAGAACATATCAACCAATAAATCGTCCTTGATTGATTTGATTTACAGGAAAATTAAACTATAATTAATAATAAGTTTATAGCTGTAGCTCCCACAGTTTTCATCATATATTAATCTGTTAGTGTTTGTTCTTTTGTTAATTAATTGAAGAATACAAAAATAAAAACACTCATCACAAGTTGTAGGTTGAAGGTCGTTACTTCCTGACAGTTTGTCTTTTTTATTTTTCAGTTATGTTGAAACGAAACAGAGAAACGAAAGCAGCAATTCTGCAACTACAACTAGGAACTATGTGTCTTTATTTACGAGGCTGTAGCTGTTTTAAAATAACTACAGTGATTTTTATTTATTTATTTATTTATTTATTTTTGTTCGGTTTTGTTCTTTTAAAACAGCAAATGTTCTGGTTTTGTTTGTTGCCTCCTGCTGCTTCTTCCTCCTGCGTCGGTGCACCGCTTCTTTTAAAAAGTCCTGTTAACAACTTTACACACAGCATCATTGTGTGTGTGTGTTTTATTTTTTTACACATTAAACATTACACCCTAAGCGGTCTGAACAAGCATCCAGGTTCTGCTGGTTTTAACACATGTTGTTGATTGTTGAACATATTAAATGTTTGTAGCTGAACTTGAACACCATTTACTTAAGTTTACTACCACGGAAAAAGCCATTTTGGTAAACGACGTTATACAATAACAATCTGAGCGCCGTTGACTCTAAAGAGATAGAAACAAGATGCAAGTAGAGGTTTTTTTTAAGTGGAGGATTAAATTTAGGAGACACTCTCAGATATTGAAGCCAGAGAACTGTATTATAATGTTGAAAGCGTATCTGTTTTTTTGGCAGTGAAACCTTGATCTTTCTGCTTTTATGCACCGTATAATTCAGGCATCCTCCCTAATTTAACTGCGGTTTAAAAAGACCACGCAAGGTCACAGACGTAACCTTGGAAGAGGAAGCAAATGTTCACAATATTTTACCCAGTGAAAGTCAAACAATGATACAGTAACATTTGGCTAAAAGGTCAGATTTGTCTTAAAATGTTTCTAAATAATCTCTCCTCTCTCGTCTTTCTCCAGCCTGTCCCTGCACTGTAGTAGTACCCGCGGCCCGGGGCCTCTGTGGTGCTCCTGATGCCCCTCTCCCACCCCTGAAGATCCCAGGTGGGCGAGGGAATGGCACACGGGATCACACTCCTTCAGCTCGGCCGGTCTACTCCGTAAGTGTGTAAAAACAAAAACACACACCCGGCGGTTATCGCCCTAAATGTCGCCAGAGATGCAGAAATGAGATTACGTTGTCGCTTTTGGTCGAGCTCCTCCTTGTTTCGCTGCAACCGCTTCCTGTCATGTGATCGTGTGTTTGTTGACACAGCACGATTCGGTCACGTGTGCCGAGCAGAGCTACTTCCCTGTTCCTTATATTCACTTATTTATAAGCTCGTTCGTTTCACGAGGTTGATGCATTTAACGTCATCTTCTGCTGTTTTTTTTCCAGGACCGAAAGTTGACTGTAACGGAGGAGCCAGCAGGGAACGGTCGCCCTGGGATACTCCACTTCCAAAGTCGTCCCACTGTTACCAAGACGATTCAGTGGGATGCTGTCCTGAGCAGCAGCGCGCTCTACGTGGAGATACCTCTCGACCCTCTTCCCGAAGGCAGTAAGGAGAGGTGAGGATCATATAGGTTTAGTTATTCTACAGTTTCAGGTAGAAAATAGTGAAAACGTTGACACGTAAAGTGTTTTTAAAGTCAAACTCGGCTCGTTTCTTAAGCCTCGGATCCTCAATTCTGTTAATATTCAATTTGAAACATACGGGAAAAGCCCAGAAGTAGTTCACTAATCTTAGAGATTTAGTCAGATTATTCCGCCAACGTCTTTGCATATTTGTGTTTTAAAATGTTCCCATTTTCTAACCTAAAGTGCCCTCCGCTCTGTTTCTGTTCTGCCTCCAGTTTTGCGGCTCTCCTGGAGTATGCTGAAGAACATCTGAAAGTCGTTAGCGTGTTTGTCTGCTTTTACAAGAACAGAGATGATCGTGGTATGTGCAAACAGCCCTGTTTTCCCAGCAGCGCACCTTTTTTATATATATACATAATCATTTCGTCTTCATCTTGTTCTGACAACATTTTTTTCTTTTTGTGTCGTTTGCAGCTAAACTGGTGCGTACCTTCAGTTTCCTGGGCTTTGAGATTGTGAAACCGGGCCATGCCCTCGTCCCACCTCGACCTGACGTTTTCTTCATGGCCTATAACTTCGACAGGGACTCCTCGGACGAGGAGTAGTCTTCTGGACCCCGCCCCACCCTCTCTCTCTCTTTTTTCCCTCCCTCTCAACGTGTTTGCTCATCCCGTCCCATCGTATCCATCCACACCGTCTGTGTTTAAGCCTCAGCTGTAGCTTTGTCTGTATGCTAGAGTCCAACCACACATGCTTATTTTTGTTTTGATTTGTTTATTTTTCTTTGTGTGTGTGTGTGTGTGTGTGTGTGTGTATAAGGGAATACGTCAGCTGTGCATCCACCATCTTTATTTTCCGTGTGTTTTAATCGACTGAAGATTAATTGATGTTGTCATCTATTATATATAAAAAGTAAAAAAAAAAAAGGAGGGAACCTTTTGTGTTTTTTGGACATATAAACATTACATTTGTCATTGCTATAATAAGACTTTGTTTTTGTTTATTTCCTTTTAATGATAAAAAAAAAAAGATTGAATAAAGACGGAGGATTTCTTCATTTCTTGAATGTACAACGCGGTCATCAGGTTTACACTCGGGTACTCCAGCTTTCTTTAAAATTGGCTTAATTTAAAAAAAATTCATCCCATCTTTTTCTTTTTCTCTCTCTGAACTGAATCAGATACATTTCAGCAGCGGGACCAGTTTCATTATGTAGCATCACTAACATCCTCTTAAAAGTGTTAGCGATTTGTTTTTTTTTATAATTATAATAATAATATTATTATTATTATTCTTTTTTTTTATTTGGGCCCAAATTATTGGTACTTCATAGATTAATAGTAAATTCATTTTAAACTTTAGAGGTGGTGGAGTGAAAAGATGAATGATGTTGCATGTGTCAAGTTCAAGATCCTGCGATGAAAAAAAAAATGAATATTGGTACAAAACGAAAGGAAAGTGAATAATCCAAAGTTGTTGTTTTTTTGCTTCTTTCTGCCATGTATACCTGACAGTATAGTAGTTGTTTGTTTTTATTTTTTGGAGGTTGAAAAAAATTATTGCCGTGTGGATATTTGTCTTTTTGTTTTGTTTTTTTTTTTGTTTTTTATTAGCATTCCTTATCAACATTTTTGTTTTGTTTTTCGTTCATGATGGTAATGACTTTGTTGTTCACCTGCATAGTGGTACCTATTGTGCTTCTGTGATAATAAAACATATAAAATAATTATATTGTTGTTGCTTTTGTGAACATTTTACAACTTAAACGACACGTTTAAACTATAATTAAATATCCTGGATTATAATTTAATTTGCCGTAACAGCGAGATGCATCTATATTAGATATTTATTATACAACCACCTGTGTTGTTGTTATATATATATTCTTTACATACACATATAGAGCAGATAGTTTAATGTGATCTGTGCTTGTTAAAAAGAAAATCAGGTCAGTTACAAAAGAGCAGCAGGGCAGAGATCCAGATCCAGACTGTGTTGATGTGTCTTTAAACCACCAGGGGGCTCCACAAGACACTGAACTATATATAAAACACGATCTGCAGCTTCTACATACATGTGATATGTCTTATTAATTCAGTTATTTCTTCTTAATTCAGTGATGAACTCTCACTTTAGCTGATTTAATGAGGACAAAGGTGTTAAAACTATTTTAAAAAATGTGCAAAAACTCAACAATTTACACGATAAACCTGCTTCATCTGACATGTCATTAACACTGTTTATTCTCGGCGAATAAATGTGGTTTAAATGTTTATTTAAAGCCTAAAAATAAAGCTTTAAAATTCATGTTGTCGTCCTTTCATCGGGTAAAGAAAACAGCCAGAAAGTCTTAAAATAAAAGTTTATATCCTTTAAATTAATAAGTGGTGTGATTTAATTTAATCTAATTTAATTTAGTTATTTTTTTTTTTTTTTTAGTGTAGAAGCAGATATGATTACGATCAATGTGAATTCAATAGAAAAAAATAAATTAAAATAAAAGACGAAAAATATTCTGGAATCCAAATATTTAATAGGTACATATCAAGTATTATTATGACATGTATAAAATTTCCGATCACAATATGAAGCAATGGAACTCCTCAGACTTTCGTATGCTGCAAAACGTTTGAGGTTGCCACATTAAAAAATAAAATAAAATAAATGACTAATGATTAAAATAGAAAAGAAGTAGAGAGAAGCAAACTAAAATGGTTTAAAAAAAAAAAAAACGGCGTAAAACGACATTGATAATAGTAAGCATTCTAGGAAAATTAAACGTGACTTCTCAAACTTTTTTTTTTCTTCTTCTTCTTTTCTTCAATAGAGTGCAATAGAAATTAAAAAATAAAATAAAATAAAATAAAAAAAACAACACAGCACTGAAGCCAAGCGTCCACAAGACGTCTATAAAATTATTATTATTTTTTTTTTTTTGTTAGTACTGTAGATTCACGGAGAGCAGAAGACAGCAGAAAGTAGAGGAGAGGGAGCAAAGGTCAAAGGTCACAGCAGAGAAAGAAAGGGTTATTTAGCTTCGCCAGTCAACGCAGGAAGAAAAATAATTAAACTTTGAACAAGATTTGAGCAACAGTGGAAGTAATGCACATCACAGTTAGCTTTTAAAGACCATAGTAGCATTTTTGTTGTATTTTGCATGATGTTGTTGATAAAAAAAAACAAAAAAAAACAAAAAAAAAAAAAATCCTGAATGATTGAACGATTGAACAGACCGAGAAACAAGGACATCATCACGAACAAACAGCCCGCCAAGCTGAGGGAAAAACAAACAAACAAAAACAAGAAACAAAAACAAAACATGGCTTTGCCTCGGAGGCTGTTTACAGGTGAAGGTGATGGTGTCGGTGAACGTAGGGCTACGTATTCCCACAAAAAACAAACAACTAAAACTAAATAAACAAACAAAACAAAGAAACAAAATCAAGTTTTGTTGAAACGGTTCAGCGCTCCAGGTGACCCCCGTCCACATCCCAGATCAGATCAGTGCAGAGGCTCTGCTGCTGGCTATGTGCTCTCCATGAGATGTTTGTGTTTTTTTTTTTTTTTTTTTTTTTTGTTGTTTTTGTTTTGTTTTGTATTTTTTAAAGTTTCCCACCAGACCTGCCAACCCTTGGACATTTTAAAGTACCATATCAGCACTGGAAAAGATGCAAATCTCTTGATAGCTGCTCGAGAAAAAACCACATTTGAAGTCTCGGCGGTGATGGGCTGTTGAACACGAAACGCACGCAAGTATAAAAATTAAATGTAAGAATACTTATACAGTGATTAAAAGAAGGTTTATCGTTGGTGTAAAGCTTCCAAGTGCTTCTTTTTTAAAGATATCGAAGGGGCAGTTTTCACGATAATATCAAAACACGTCTTGTTCAGGACGTTAAGTTGCTTAAAAAAAAGACAAGAAATATTCTTGAGTTTCATGATGCATCTGTGGCTCACGATGATCCAGGAGACAAATGTGTTTCTAATGTTTCTTTCTTTTGTGTGTGTGTGTTTTCTTAGGCTAGACGTTGAAGCTACGCAGTCGTTTGACTGATGTTTGAAGCCAAAAAGGAAAAAAAAAATAGAGAAATTGAGATCAGAGGTTTTATTTTTGCTGGATGTGATTTGACTAACAGGAGAAACTCGCATCATCCTCGTTGCTCGTTGTGCAATCTTTGTTTTTTTTTTAAATGAAAGAGAAACAGATCGTACTGAACACTCAGAGCTCTTCTACCGAATCTAACAGGACGAACAATAGCAGACGAATATCTGCTGAGAACAATATATGCTAACCATCTTTGTGTGAAAATCTCCCGCTTGATTGTGGTTGCTTGGTAACACCAGGGACCAACACGGTTTGTTGTTGCCATTTCAGGCGTCACTGAAAACGACGTGAGAGCTGAACAACCTCACGCTTGTCAACTATTTCAGAGCATTAAAATCTTTCATTTCCTTTACATCTTCTAAAGACGACAAAAGAAAAAATACCAGAAGTGTGTGTGTGTGTGCTTTTTTTGTCTTTAACAATTATATTTATCTGTTTCCAAACGGAAACAAAAAAAAAAAAGTGTCTCAAAAGGAAATATTATAATGTGGTCTGGTCCTGGTTCCTGGTTCCTGGTTCAGCCTCGTGGGTCTTTGGTATGTTTATGAAACACACACCGTGTTTTGACTTTGAGTTGTGCCTGTTTCACTTTGAAATATTGTAAAGTTGCAGCTCAGCTGGAGTCAGAAAAAACTAAAACAAGACACAGCTGCCAAACAATTCCCGTTTTGTGTTTCCCTCACCCGGTGAAACCTTTAACTCTTCGCCGTGAGTGACATTAGCAATTAGCGTTTAGCAGGATGCTAACAAATGCTCTTTATTAGCTTAAAAAAAAAAAAAACAAATTAAAAAAGAAAATAATAAAAATAATCTGCTGCACATGTCAGTAATAAAGTGCTCCAAGGTCACAAAAGATTATGTGCTTCATTTCGTTTATATAAACGTTAATAATGCTAATAATGTTACTTCCTTGTCTTTCAGTCACGTGACCTAAAATCACTGTTTTGACCTAGCACCTTTATGTCAGCTGAGCTAACCATTTTGGTGTAAAACTGCATACATGGTACACAAAATGTATACAGGTTGGCAGGAATCTAATGGTTGATTTTTTGTGATATTGCTGGGGAGAAATATGCTCGTTAACGATTCATTTAATGGAACCAGTGGACGACATGGACACGGTGGTGGAAGGAGGGAAAACTGAAATGAAATGAGCTAAAAGATCTTGAGATGGAAAAAAAAAATGTAGTTGGAGCAAGAGTGAAGGCTCCTTTTTGTGCGTTTTAGTGGCCGGAGTATGGAGCTTAAAAAATGTCCCTTGGTTGAATTTCAGGCTGGTGATGTTTAATGGAGACAAGTCCAAGTTCAACAGATGAGGTCAGTCCCTACTGAGGTTGTTTGTGTATGAATGATTGTATACATAAAAGGCTGTATATGCAATATACATTTGCCCGTGAGTAAGTACAGTATGTGTGCGCAATGCAGTTTTAAAGTGGAGCTCTAGGTACTTGACGGTATATGCAGGTGCACAGAATGGATGCTTATGTGCGTTTATGTACGTTTTTTGTTTTGTTTTGTTTTTTTCCTACTTATAAATGTGTTGTTTTTTTTTGTTTTTGTTTTTGTTTTGTTTTTTTCGACCTCATCGGCCTTTGCTGTAGCCGGGAAAGAACTGGTCAAGCAGCATCTGAAGTGTCTTGTTTGGGATCATGATGTAGTCTTTGCCTAAGTCGTGACGGCAGGCGGGGCAGGTGTACACCTTCGCTCTGAACGACCGCTGGAGACAAGGCTGAGAGATAAGAGAGATGAGAGAGGATGGAGAAATTCACACAAATACGACAACAGAGATTCTTAAAGTGATGGTCCGGAGTAATTTGAACCCACGGTCTATTAACTCTACTCAGTTTCTAGTGTTTCCACTTGGTGCTAGTTCCTGGTTCCAGCTACTGTTTTAGTTCCTACTCTGTGGAGGAACCAATGGAGCTGAGTCGATACTAAAACGTGACGTGAACAGACGCCGGCCACTGATTGGTCAGAGGGAGTGTCTTCACAAGCTGCCACCAGACGCCAGTTGAGTTGAGAGAGCGTCAACAAAATAATCAAGCTCCATTTTTAAACAGGACAAGAGTGATAGCCATCGTCGTAGCTACCTGGTCGTAAGCTAACCCAGCAACAAGTACAGCATCTCCTCCATGTCCATTAATGTTTACTGATGTTTTTGTGTCGTGACGTTGCAGCAGTTTGACTCCACTCACCACATTCACGTGGAGGAGGAACCAAACTGTGATGGAAAACAACGTGTCTGCTACCAGACTGAGTAGAGTCGTGTCAAGTTACAACAGTGTTGTGGAAAAGAGATATTTTTCACCATGAATACGAGTCAAACTCCCCCTCAAGATATGTTACGTTGGTTGAAGTAATATCCAGTTTGACCACCTTTTGTTTTCACAACCAAATAGTTAACAGTGAAAGTAAATGGGGCAGTCAGCCAAACGTATCTAAATTGTCATTTTTTAACCACTAATAAAGCTCAAACTATCACTTCACTTCAGCAGTAGCATGAATAGGGTCCCTACACATAAACTGAAGTACTGATAACTTAGTAAGTGAACCCAGAGTTGATTAAAAACACTGTTTTACAAGACTTACCCAATGTTTGGTTTCCTGATGAATCTGCTGATGTGGAACACCCTTCATCACCAGTTGTTATGAAATCAAGACGTCAAGATGTTGATTATGTGTAGGAAGCTTATTCATTCTACTGCTGAAGTGAGTTTATTAAATAGACTGTCTTACAAGACTTACCCCACGTCTTGTTTTTATAACAACTGGTGATGAAGGATGTTCCACATCAGCAGATTCATCAGAAAACCAGACATTGGGTAAGTCTTGTAAAACAGTGATTTTAATAAACTCTGGGTTCACTTACTAAGTTATCAGTACTTCAGTTTATGTGTAGGGACCCTAGTGAAGTGATATTTTGAGCTTTATTAGTGGTTAAAAAATGAGAATTTAGAAACGTTTGGCTGACTGCCCCATTTACTTTCATTGTTAACTATTTGGTTGTGAAAACAAAAGACGGTCAAACTGGATATTACGGTGAAATAGACTCTGGGTTCAAACTACTCCGGACCATCCCTTTAACAGTGGTTGTTACGCACCTTGCAAATGTTATGTGAGCAGACGGTGGTGACGGGTTGGAAGGCCAGCTCCTGGCAGCACACACACATGAAGATCTGCTCCATCTTGCGCAGGAAATTCTTCATATGAAAACAAACAGATAAAACATACATTAAAGTCAGAGGCAGGTTGGCCAAACCGAAAATGTGACTGATTAATTCTGGAAATCATGAAACCGAGAGGAAAAAACAAAACGTCTCAGGTGGTTCAGGTTTGGACAACAAGGTGATGAATTTCATTTTCACGGATCAGTAAGTTTCAATGTTGTGTGAGAAGGTTGAGAAAACAGATCCTGTTGGAGGATGTTGGTGCGTCGAGGGTGCATTCAGTTTCATACCGGTCCCTCTTTAAGATGTTCCATGGCTTCATCCCAGAGTTTCTTGTTGGCCGTGTCCTCTCGGATCAACTGTTGCTGCTGCTCCGACAGATGGAAGGTTTCCTCGATCTTCACGCGTTTCGACGGAGGCTCTGCTGCTGTTAACGATTCTGGCAAAGACACAAAAAAAACAGACAAACAAAAACAAATCAGCAACAACTAGAGAATAAAAAATAATAATAAAAACCAAAAATAATCTGTTCATAAAACAATGTTTTTGCAGCGGTGCATGCCCGGGTAAAAGTAAAATCCTGCAGGAGTACGACAATTGCATTTTTTTTTTCTTAAAAGACACTTCGCTGCTCATACTGTTCTCACCTTTCCTCTTCTTACAACACCTTGTCTGACCTGCTTGAGCTTTAACTGTGAAAGCACCCACCACTATCTCTGCTTGTCTTCTGCTCCCCATTACTTTGCGGCTCCTCCTCTTCCTCTTTCACACTGGCCATCGGCTGCATATCCTCCTCTTCCTCATCGTTCTCCTCTCTCTCCTTGATCTTGCGTTGCCTCCGTGGTCGCCCCCTGCCTGGATAGTGTTTACTCCGGCCGCCGCGTCCAGGTCTGGCGCAGGCTTCCTTCTTTGATTTGTTAGCCATAGCAGCTAAGTAGCCTGGCGGGTACTGCAGATAAACAGGAGATTTCGACAATGAACTTTAAAACTACTACATATATATTCTTTATGTAGCATCTATATAGTGACGTTCACAGACATACAAACACATTTGCAGTCTAACCTGAACAGCAAGACCCAGTTTTTTGATCCTCTCCGCTCCCTCTGGGGTCCACGGTGCTGGTTCCAGATCGTCCCGTCTGAGCAGATACCTCCACACCAGGTAACCACACTTTCCAATCTCTGGCCAATACTTCACCACCTATAATTCACACACAAGCATTGTTGCATACAATACATCAAATTCAGAGATGTGTATATATATATATATATATATATATATAGTTTGGTGTGGGAGCTGCAGTAAAATCAGATACTTTTCTGGGACTCAATGGGGGTTTTTCCTACATTTCTGGTCCACACATGATGGTCTTCACCTGATTTAAAGCAGATCTTGGTTTATATCTTCTAGTCTATCTGTCTGTACCTTGTAAATACCATCGTAGCGGTTTCCCTCCTCAGGAGCGTATTTGCTGATACGTCGACCTTTAGAACTGCGAACGACCCGAACTGGTTTTCCTGCCCGCCAGTTCCTGGACTCTGCCCCGTCTTTATCATTTAGTGGTGCATCGCAATTTAAAGCCAGCGCCCTGCAAAATTAAAAAAAAAAAAAAAAAAAAACAATATGTTTGACTAAAATTTCAGAAATTAAGGAAGAAATTCAGCCTGAACTGAGGCAGGATCCAGAGAAAATCATAAAATTTTTCATATAAAACTTAAATTGATGGTTTAGAGAAAAATGAACCCGGAGTCTATTTCACCACAAATAAAAGTCCAACTCCCCCTCAAGAGATATTTTACATTGGTTGAAGTAATATCCAGTTTGACCGTCTTTTGTTTTCACAACCAAATAGTTAACGTTAATGAGAAGTTAATGAAAGTAAATGGGGCAGTCAGCCAAACGTATCTAAATTGTCATTTTTTAACTACTAATAAAGCTCAAAATATCACTTCACTTTAACAGCAGCATGAACAACATAAAAACAACATGAAGGGTGTTTCAGATCAGCAGATTCATCATTTTTCTCGCTCTTCACAGAAACATCGGCATGTTGTTCATAAAAATGATGAATCTGCTGATGTGGAACAACCTTCATCACCAGTTGTTATAAAAAAAAGACGTTGGGTAAGTCTTGTAAAACAGTGTTTTTAATAAACTCACTTCAGCAGTAGCATGAATAAGATTCCTACAAATATCCAACATCTTGACGTCTCATTTTCATAACAACTGGTGATGAAGGGTATTCCAGATCAGCAGATTCATCAAAAAAACAAGACGTTGGGTAAGTCTTGTAAAACAGTGTTTTTAATAAACTCTGGGTTCATTTACTAAGTTATCAGTCCTTCAGTTTATGTGTAGGGACCCTATTCATGCTACTGCTGAAGTGAAGTGATATTTTGAGCTTTATTAGTGGTTAAAAAATGACAATTCAGATACGTTTGGCTGACTGCCCCATTTACTTTCATTGTTAACTATTTGGCTGTGAAAACAAATAACGGTCAAACGCAATGTTACTTCAACCAACGTAAAATATCTCGAGGGGGAGTTTGACACTTTAAAACCTTTCACCATGGTGGGCTCTACACCTCTCAGACCAATCAGATCTGCTGTACATGTTGTACCTGTTCATGTGTGTCAGAGTCTGGTCAAACGAGTGCTCTCCGATCCGTTTGTTTCCTGAGAGGTCACGACCCCCGCTGCCCGTGTAGGTGAACTCATCTCCCCTGTCCTACAGATAAATATCAAAGTAATTTCAATAAAGTTGAAGAAAGAAAAATAAAAAATATATATCTTTATAGATATTAAAAAATACAAACCCACCACTTCATCTTCGAAGCCTCCTGCCAACACCAGCGAGTAGGATCCATCGTTACTGCGTCCGTGGATCCCACCGACATGTGGTCTGTGAACGCCGGCCTCGCTTACCTGAAAGGGATGAAAGGATTTGTAGATTATACTGATGAAAGTACACAACGGGAAACAGCTTGATTTCTTGATGTCTGCTAACCTGTACTCTGAATTTCCAGGTGGTTCCAACAGGAACACCGGGTATGGGTCCGTAGTGGTTTGAAGGAACGATTGTGCATTCTTTAGTGCGACCGACACAAGCCATACCCTGAAATCAAAAGACAAAACGATATGATTCATATTGACACAAAATTACCATTAAAGGCCTAAATGCATTTTGGATCAAAGATGTTTAACTTCCAGAAATGTTGAACAGGAAGTTCACAAGACAAGGAAGGACTAGAAAAACTAACTTTTATCTGAGAAAAAGAATTTTATTTTAGGGGTTATATAATTGCGATAATGTGAAAGTCAAGTATAAATGCTGTGTGAGTCACAGCACTTAAATGTGCCCAAACACACACACACACACAAGCTAGGCTGTTTTCAATTAGTCCACAGAGAAAAGGGAGCTTTCTGGTAAAGAAAGGAGTTATTTTCCGTTGGCAGTTCCAGGAAAGTGGCTAAGTCATGCTTAATGGCATTGTTCACATTACACCATGGAGCAGAGCATCAGGGAGACGGCCAGGCCAGGATGGAAACGAGCCACACAATATCTCAAAACGTTGCCATAAGAAGACCGAGGAGATTTTGAGGAAACATATTTAACAAGTATACGCTTAAACAGATGCCTTTTTTTTTTTTTTTTAATTCCTGTCTCATTTTCTGCCTCAACAACTAGATTGAGATCATTTTCACTTTTCGCGAACGAAAAAGTACAAAGTCGAAATGTAATTTTCCGGCGTCTGAACTCAAAAAAAAAAAAACCTAAAGACGGAGACGTTCATCAGCCGTGATACGACCACATGACGATTCGTAACCGAAATGTTACAACTACGGAGAAAACATCATTAATCAACTCGCTTGTGTCGCTTGATCAAAAAAGCTACGCTGATGTTACAAGTTAAGTAAAGTTGACACGATCAAATAAAAGAGCTTTGTCGTGTGTGTGTGTGTGTTCAAAGACGTACACACACACACACACACCAACAACTCTTAACATGAAACAAACCTCTGAACAAATCAAGCATGACACACAATAGAGAAAACAACGTCTTGCACCAAATATTAAAGACAACGAAGAATAAAAACGGCTGCAGGAAGACAGTGGAATAATAATGTTAAGCGACTTGTTGATTATTTGTTCTTCTCATGTGTTTACACACTCAAACGGCCGATTGATCTTCTTGTGATTTCGTGTTACAGACGGATGGAGACTCGAGTCTCAAGTGGATATTTTTGAAAATGTAATTCTGAGACATGTTGTTGTTTATCTGCTGAAGCGTTGTTCAATTATTTTGACACAAACTTTCTTTTCCATATACGGAGCATAAGTCACGTCCATCAACCTCCTGGTCCACGGGTCCTGAGCTCGTAAAGATGATGTTCTGGTCCCGTTTGAAATGTCACGGTTTTAACATGTGATGTTTGTGACTGTTAAAGATAATGTTTGACGTGGAGAGAGTCTGTTACTTTAGGTTTAGTGTGAAACCACGTAGCTGACAACTCTCGTCTACTCTAACCTAGGAAAATATCTGACCTGGTCAGTTTTATCACCTGCTCCTCGTTCTCTCTTCAGCCGGGAAGAAACTGTGACGTGACGTCACCGACCAGACTGGTTGGTTTGTAGTCGAACCAGTTACGTGTTTTCAGAAGCAGATAAATCAACAATTACACCACAAACATAGTCTTGACTCACACTGACAGTTATCATTTAGATTAAGATACAGGACGTGTGTGATTCAAGTCAAAGTCTCCTTTTCTTTTTGATCCAAAGACCCAGTGGGGACAACCAGAAGGGGCGTGACTTAGTCTCCATATTTATCCTCTTCATCTGTGCAGTTTGAAGAGCAAACTCTTGTGTGAAAATGTGTTTTCTGTGTAGGACGTCAAGCGGCTCCTGGGTCTCACCTTTCCCCAGTCTCTTTGACTCTCAGTTGTTGCCGAAGGCATCTTTGCTTTCTTCTTGCTGGCTTTCAGCTTCTCTCCCGCCTTCACGACCTCGCTGGTGTCGTTTTTACAGGTGGGACAGTACCTGGCAACGAAAACGAGAACAAATCATTTAAAAACTGTGTATCCGCCGGGGGGAAGGTTTGATACATAATAAAGGTGGAGATGCTGTTACTTATCTGTGCTTTACAAAGCTAAAACGGTCGGATGAACATATTTTGACAATTATGTAAATTAAAACATAACTCATATTTCATTTGAAGATTATCATCATCTTCTACTCTTCAGTGTATCTGAGTAGATTTGACTACACCGCTGCACATCGAGGTGAGTGATTAAAGTGATTGCGGTGCAGCTATAAAATATTTTCGTGTTCATAGATCTTTGGTGGAGATTTTTTTCCAGCGAAAGGAGAAAATGTGGTTGTAATTTTAAAGTCTTGTTAATAAAGTAGAATAAAAAAGTCAAACACAAATTATTCCTCTAAGTAGAATATTTTTATCTTTTAAAATGTGAGCTGCTCGTAAAACCCAACGACAACTTGTTGCAGTTTCTTTCTTTTTTCCCTCTCAGATGTTGATGGAGCCGCTCGCTCTGACTGATCTCCACCAACCGGAGAAACTGACGTAATAAGATCCTGTTTGTTTAGACTCGATTTCTTAAACGCTAACGTCGGATTAACGAGGGTAGAGATGGGTACCGAGAGCCGGGTTCCTGCCTCGTCTGTACCAACGTTATCGTTACGATCCACGACAAACGGTGCCGCTATCGGTATTTATGTTGTTGTGACATCTACGATATCAGCCACTTAGTAATCTACTCCACCATCAACAGTCTCAACGTTTATTTTACCCGTAAATATAGAGACAATTTGATGAAAATTAACAAGATGTTTCTGTTTAAAGCAAAACATTGTTCACAATGAGCACAACAATTTAAGCTGTTCTCAAAATTCACCAAACTGATGTATTTCCTCATTCATTACTATGTGTGATGTTAATCGATAAGAACCGCGACCAGTATCTGTATTGGTACCGATACCAATAAAATTCAAACGTGAGGGGTGAAAGATGTGGCCAGTGAGTCCAGCCACACACACACACACACACACACACACACACACACACACACACACACAGCACATTTTCATGAGAGGGCGGTAAAGAGACAGGGACAGTAAAAACAAATCCCACTGGGATTTGTCCCTGATTGCCAGTCTGACCAAAGGGAAGAGGAGGAAATAGCAGCGGACACATCAACTCTCTTGGTTTGGAGAATAAATTCAACAGTAATCTTTTTTTTTTTTTTTTTTTAAACATTTGGCCCTTTTAACCTCAATCACCACTTCATTAAATGCTTAAATGCACTTCACCTCACACTAAAACATCATTAATAAACCTTCGTAGATTTACTGTGTATCAAAGGATCTTAAGTGCTAATTGCTTGAGCTAAAAACTCTCCCTCTCTCTCTCTCACCAGTCCTCGTCGTCTGGGATGGTGGCCAGCGGCGGGTTGAGGCAGTAGATGTGAAACGCCATGTTGCACTCGTCACACAGCAGCTGCATGTGAGCGTCCTGCTTCCCGCCGCAGACGCAGCAGGAGCAGAAGCGACAATCTGTGTCGGGGTCGGCTTTGCAGTGTTTACACTCCGGCCCGCTCTTCCCTGGAGCCAACAACAATAAGAAAACACTCACACATACACACACACGCACATATATACGAGCATGTAACAGGAAGTAGATGACTGTATGGTATAGCTTTCATCTTCAAAGGACTGTTGTGTGCAGACTGGTGCATACGTTTAAACTGTCCGTCTGCAGCTGAAAGAGGACGAGCTCCTGGTTTTTCCACCTGGTAAATTTCATCCAGAAACTGAACTTTACAATCTCCGATCACGTCTCCGGGACCCCTGGAGAGAAAGAGACACAAAGACAGAGAAAGAAAGAGAAAGAAAGAAAGAGATAAAAGCACAAGAAAACCACAGAAGAAAACGTGAAGGTGTGTTACTGAGAATGACAGATGAAAAGAATCACACATCACATCCTGGTGATTAACATAAACAAAACAAAACAAAAAAACACAGCTAAGCAGATATTTTGATGAAGGAATAAAACAACGCTCTTCTCCCTCCGTCCTCACCCGAGGAGGATCTTCACTCTGAGCTCCTTGTTGGTGCGAGACGCTTGGTTGAGGGTTTGAATCTCGGCGTCGAACCAGAATCCTCTCTCGTCTGGCGTCTCCATGTTGTAGTTGACCATGACGTGCATCCCCACCTGGAGCTGGTCCCAGCGCAGCAGCGTCCGGGCACGTGGTCGCACGTGAACCGGCCGGATCTCCACCACGCCGTTCTCCGGGTAGCTGGAGGAGAAAAGAGAGAGGAAAAGATGAGAACGACGGGGCGAGGTTCAGATGTGTGAAACATTCGTGACTGCTGCTGTCATCAGTCTGGTTTTCACACTGTTGTTTTATCGAGTCACTGGAAGAAAATGCTGCCACAATAACTTGTGGCACTTCTCTTCTCTAAAGAAGAAAGTTTCAAGTTTGAATTTTTCACCATACGATCCACGAAAAAATATATTTGCATTTCGTGACAGCCACACTGTTCCCTCAACCCACATGTTTTTTATTTATTCTACAAAAAAAAAAAAGTTAAAGCTACATGAGCCATGCAACGAGCTGAAATACAACCGAGCGCTTGACATTATTCAATCCTAATGAACAATTAAAACTTTTACAATCCTATAAACAGTAAAATTCAGGATCAGTTCAACGCTTGAAGCCGTAGATTTCTACTGCAACTTGTGCGGGAACGTACAAGTCCGTGCCTGTCGATGAAAACACCACGCAGACCAGAGGGGGAAAAACTCTGTAACACGAGTCGGGTTTTAAACAGAAAGCCAAATTCTGATTATAAGCTTCTCTGATAGAGAAAGAAACTGCAGAAACAAACCATGTAATGTCAGTTTGACCTGTGACCTAATTATCAGGTTTATTTAAAGTTGAATCAAATGTGATTTTATTCACTTGAGATGAAGGAGGCTTTTATTTTGAAACTCCAACACAAATAAAGACAAAAATACCTTATTTATTTATTTATTTTTAAAACCAATAAACATGTGTATTTAAATTTAGACTGGACCAGTTTTACACATCAAGTCTTCAGGGCAAATAAGTTTTTCTTTTCTTTTCTTTCTCGAGTCTGTGACGGTTTCTGACACAGAAAACTAAAAATGATTAAACATAAATGACTTTGCTCCATTTTCCACTTTCACACATGCAACAGCTATTATGGATTATGATGGATTTCCATCACTATTGCCTCCTATTTTCATTAGTTTTATAGTAAAAAAAACAAATTGGAGCATGTTATCGTATGTTCATAAATTCAAGAATCAATCGTCTTTTTTTTTCTACTGGAGCTGCTGTTTTAATGAAGCAACAAAGAAACAGACGTCAGACGTTTAAGAAAACAAAAAAACAAAACAAAACAAAAAAAAACTGCAGTCTGGTTTGATTAAGCCTGAGTCATCTACATCCTGAGTGCAACTTCTGGGAAACGCTGCACGCTCACTTCACTACAGTAAAGTAAAGTAACGTAAAGTAAAGTAAAGTAAAGTACGACGACACGTCACCGGCAGCGTCGGTAAGAAGAGACGTGAGGACGACGGCGGCCAAGATAAACAATCGTTATCCGGTAGCAACGACACATAGTTACGGCTCAAACTAAGACAGGTGACTCAGAGGCTTAGTCACACACTTTGTGTTTGATTTTTACTTTAATTTCATCAAACACCAGTTCACCACAACATTAATATCAGTATCTAGATGATTACAGTTTTATTTTATATTATATCTTCACTATCAGGTGATAAACATCGTAATATGTGGAGATGATGTTTGGGAAGTTTTGATTTAAACCTTTAACTTCTTTGAGGAAGGAAGAGTTTAGTTTTTTTTTTTTTTTTACTTATTCACGTTCAAACAACAAAGCTGTTCTTGTTGTCTTTGACGTCACCTGAAGTTGCCAAGAAACCAGCGGAGACTCCAGGAACTTACTGCGCCCGCCCAAGAAATAGTCTGGCACGTTAAAAACCCCCCACCGCCACCACCACCACCACCCTCACCCCACCCTGTAAACCACAACGTGTCACTTTCACCCTGCGGCTTTCAGACGAATTAAACAAACAAAGTGATCTTCCTCTGGTTTTCATCCCATCCACCTCCCCCACCCCCCAACAAACAGAGTCAAACTATTCCTTTAACATCTGATGTAAGATTCAGTGTTCTCTGTTTAGTTTTTGTGTGAAACGTCGTGTTTTATTTGGAGGTTGGTTGCACAGATTTCCTGTCCGTCGATCATAATTTAAGCTTCGAGGATCAGGTTTGACTCAGAGATGAACTGACGTCTCGTTTGCCAATAGCTGGAATTACGCTTGCAGATAAACAATGTGTTACCGCTGAAGTTTTAACTGCGTAACAACAGAACAGCCTGCAAACTCAGGTCCTCTCTCTCACACAGTGGGAGGCGATTGTGTGCATGAGCGAGCAGCATGTGTTTGCATTTTCTGGGGGAAAACTGAGACTAAACTGAGTATTTTCTCAGACGGTCTGCACCGATGCAGAACCGATGACTGCGTGTGGAGCTGCTTGGGATTAAAAAATGACTAATTTTAACCTGTAATAAATAAGATTTAAAGATTTTATCCCGTCAGAATATGCACTTGTGTAGCAAACAGCTAGCATGCTGCTGAGAAGAAGAGGCCGCAGAGCAGGGAGTTTTCTTTTTTTTTTTTAGGTCCAAGGGATTACTGGTCGGGATTGAGTGGTGTGTGTATGTGTGTGTTTGAATACAAGCAACACAAATACACACACACACACACATATACACGTGTGCACACACACAGTAGAGGAGCATCAACCTTGAAGCACAATGGGACTCAGCATGAAGAGAATGGGAACACGAAGCAACACAAGAGACGAACAGAAGAAGCTGAGTTTAAGACCACACAGGCGCCGCTTCAGACCCAAACATCAAGACACAAATGTTCCCAAAACAAACAAATAAAAAGGATAAAAACCAATATCGTTTAAATCCTTTTCATACAGAATCACACGAGGGATGAACGACAGTTATATTAATGGAGAAACGTGACTGTGACTCGCCAGTTGAACCGAGGTTACCTGTGATCATAGACGACTGAGACTAATACTCTTTACTCTCTTTACTAAAACACCGGAGAACGTTTCTGTCCAAACCTGAGATCAACAATGACCAGAAGAGAAACACTTTCGTTTGTGTTGCATTGGATCGTTTTTGGCCACGCTGCCAAAAACGTTGGCAGCGATTCAACGAGAGACATCGGTGCTTCCACCAACCTCTGCCCCGTGGCCGATGGGTGGAGGCCACTCTCTCTCTCTCTCTCTCTCTCTCTGTCTCTCTATGGATTTTTGTTTTTCTTTCAAGTTCAATCCAAACGTGTGGTGTGTGTGTGTGTGTGTGTGTGTGTGTGTGTGTGTGTGTGTGTGTGCGGTGGCCTCTCCATTAATCTCGTTTTGCCCTGAATGTCCTCGAACCATTTAGGGACAATCTCTAAAAAAAAAAAAGAGAAAAAATATGGAAGTGAATCTTTCTTCAATCTTACTGAGGTTTGTTTTTTTTTTTTTTATTATTATTATTTGTTCTATTTAGCCGACATACAGACTTACTGTACCTTCCTTAAAAACATCTACAACTAAAAATGTAAAAACAAATGTTCCTTCCTCAGGTTTATTGCTACAAATTAAACATGAAACAATTAAACTGAGTTATTCCACCTGCACATATCAGACCCGCAACCTGGATCTGGATCATCATCATCATCCGAACTGAATCTGCACACAGAGTTAACTTGAACATCCACCTACGCTTTCACATTGGCTGGACTCAAAGTCTCATATTACAAAGTAAAGTGTAACTTTCCTTTTTGGCGTTTGTGGGAAGACGAAAAGAGACAGAGAGACTTTCAGGGACAGAAGGAGGGTAAACAACAAGAAACCAAAAATCATGTCAACGCTCCTATAAATACACGGCCAACCTAAATTAAATTAAATTTAGAAACATATCTAATAATTTGTGAAACTGAGACAACATGACTTATTGACAGAGGAGCTGAGACAGACAGAGACGTCTGTTATGAAACCGTCATTAGAGCTTTGTGTGTTAAAGTCGCTGCGAAGACGGAGAGAAAATGAGAAATTCTCCATTTACTGATAAGCAGCTAGAGTTTAGAAATACTCCATGTGAACGTACAGTAATTGCTTCTTGAGGAAAATGACTCCCGTCTCTCTCAACCTTGGCTTTGTGTTTAATTGAGGCCAAAATATGCATCTAAACGACTTTAATCTTAAGATGACACATTCGGTTACATGACAGATGTTAGAAGACGAGTTCAGGGCTAAAAAAACGGCTTTGAAGGTTTTGTGTTATAACTTCTAGCACACACACACACACACACACACACACACACACACACACACACACACATTGTCTAATCCAACAAGTCTGTGTCTATTCCAGTTGTTTCGCTCCAGTGGTTTTTATCAAAACAAGATGAATCAACACTCTTTAACTAAATCAGCTGTTTCATATTCAGTCGAACAATAGGCCAACAAAAAAATAACAAAATAAATAAATAAAAGAACATGTGTTACTAATGACATCGGTCAGCTGATTCTGTTAATTTTAGGATTTACAACAATGTGTTTCCTGTCAAAAATACTGTAATACACAGATCACACTCCGCAATAAATTTAGTGCACTGCCTCATATCTCTGCCAACATATAAACTCCTTCCAATAAAAGTGTAATAATAATAATAATAATAATAATAATAAGTCATGGTGTGCTTTAGTTGTCACTATGTCTCTGAGAGTGAGGAACTGAAAGAAAAATATAAACCGAAACTATGAAACTTTATTTCAATTCATTTTTTTTTTGTTTGTTTTGTTTCGTTGGTCTTCATCGATGTGGAACCTGCTGCTGCAGCTTTAAATCCTGGTGCGACCGTTTGTTAATTAAGTCGTAGACGGAGCATCACGTTATCATTATCTTATCAATTTTAGTTTAAATGGCTACAAGTGTCGATCGTGCGGCAATAACGAGACTCTGAGGCCGGAGCATCTTCCACCGGGAGGCGAACATGTGGACGTCTGTGGGATTTGTCTGAGACTAATCGAGGAAGAAAACCGCCGCTGAGCGATAGCAACAAATGTTAGGACATAAATCAGTAAAAAGAAATTTGATCAGACATAAACTCAGTCTACTTCCCATCACAGTCTATAAAAAGGAATTATATGTTCTTTGGCTACAGAGTTTTTTTTATTTCATTTTTGGTCAAAAAGTCTGTTTTTTTTTGTTTTGTTTTGTTTTTTCATCGTTCAACTCAGCTTAGTCACGTCAATTTTTGTGATACTGAGGAAGTAAAACCTTATTTGCATGTAATAATCATGTAATTATGGACTAAAGCTACATGAACGTAAATTATATTTGTCTAAATTTTACGTCTATATTTGTTGCTTCTCCCCGCAAGAGAATCTCATAAACATATGAGGAGCAGAACCGAAGATTTGACCATGAAACCATATTTAAGAGAGGAACGAACACACACACACACACAGGAGCAGCACAGTGTGTGTGTGTGTGTTCATGCTTCAGTTTTAGAAACATAAGTCACATCTTAATGTTATAACGTCGCCATCGTCGCTGACAAATAAAGTAAAATGTGGAACATGAGGCAAAAATCAATAATCTGAATAAACAAACACAAAGACAAATAATTATGAATAAAAACGGAGCTACACACACACACACACACACACACACACACACACACACACACACACACGCACATGGTGTGTATTATCGGACTTTTATCCCCTGTAGGGATATTTCACTTAAAAAGAAACAACAAATAAAAAAAAAAAAAAAAGAAAAGAAAAACAAAGAAATTACTCCTCAACAACCCTCGATACGGTTTCTCTGGCACCGCATCCCATGATGGTAACACACACACACACACACACACACTAACACACACACACACACACACACACACACTAACACACACCAAACGATACAGACACAGATGAGCGGGCTATGTCTCACCAGTGGCATGTTCACAGCAATTACAGACAAAGCTGAAGGAGGCGAGCAAAAAAAAAAAAGAAGAAGAAGAAGTAATGCTCCTGAGAACTCGTGAGTTGCCATGGCAACGTCAGCTTCTGAATGAATTTGCTGGAAACTGGGATGGTGTGTGTGTGTGTGTGTGTGTGTGTGTGTGGAGGGGGGGGACGTGAGAGATAGAGTCCAAATTGTAGCATCAACTACACAAACCTTCCTCTCTCTACATACTGACAGGAGAAAAAAAAAAAAAAAAAAGCAGAAGCTGCAATTCCCCGATTGCGACCAAAAAAAAAAAAACACTGTTACTGATGCTCACGGCCTCTGGTGCACACACACACACACACACACATTGTGTATTTATGTTCGGTGGACATTTTTTATCCAGAATACCACACAACAACAACAACAACAACAACAACAACAACAACAACAACAACAACAACAGCAGCAGCAGCAGCATCACCATGTTTGGTGAGAACCAAAACCAAAACCTTATTAGCTGTCGCGTTGTATCGCAACACACACACACACACACACACCAACACACAGTGAGGAAAAGCTCACGATCACTAGCATCTACGTTTGATTTGCATCCATTTCACCATCTCGTGCGCGAAACGAAAAGTCACATTTCCACTTTGCACTTTGATTGAATCTGCGTTGTTAATTATTTTGTCGTCAAGCGACAACAAACACGTTCCCCGACACAATGAGCCATCACTTACTCTTCATACTTAATGTGGTAAATGACGTCCTCTTCTCTCTCCTTGTTCTCCGTCGCTGCTGTACAGTCTGTTTGAGAGGTGGAGGCTCCGTTACTCTCAGAGTTTAACACAACATTATTCCTGTTACTGTCTACGGTTTGGCCCTGGCCGTGGGCCTGTCCCTGCTCGGCCTCCAGCTTTCCATTAGTCCTTTTTGGGGGCCGTCCCACTTTGCCCTTGGTGGGCGTTATCTGTCCTTTGGGAGCACGTGTCACATTTTCAATGCAGGCCTCAAACCAGGCGCCGATGCTGACGTCTCTGCAGTCGACCAGCTCGTTAATCTGAAGAGACACAAAGACGGAAAAAAAATAACACCTGGTCTCTTCTGATCCCATCTGTCTGAAAAACACCAACGTTTTCTTATGTTGTTACCTTTTTTTTTTTTTTTTTGCTACAAATTTCTAAAATATTTTCCTACTCAGGGCAGATGGTTGTTATAGCTGCTGAAAATCAACTTTATAGGGACTAATGAGAAATCCATCACGAGGATTTTGCTCCTATTTTGAAACATTTTGTGTGTTAAAACAAGTCTGAGTGTGATGTTTTTTTTTTTTTTTTTAGCATTAAACGTGTTTTACAACATTAATCTTTAAATGCATGTGTGCACAAATGTTTCTGTGAAAAGCATGTGACCTTGATATCCAGTGAAGTTGCTCATCTACTTAGTTACAGTATTGATCTTCCTGCAAAGCTGGATTGGACTTTTGGCAACAGTATAAGAAAAAAACAAAAAACAAAAGGGGTTCAGTCTTACACATATTATACTCAGACATGTGGGTCAGCCAGCCAGCAAAACACTCACAGTAGAGTAGAGTAAGACTCACACATTAATTAGCTTTGACTGTAGTCTATTTATAAGCAGTGAGCTGGATGGTGACGGGGTTTTTAAAGACCCGTTCCTCCTGTGCAGTTTGGCATGTGTCTTCCTGGCAAGATGAGCCACATGCTCGCGTGTGTGTCATTAATCTTTATAATTAAAGAGGCATTCAGAGCTCGAATAGTGACAATAGAAGATGGTAACTGGCACCGACACAAGCACTTTTCACTTTTCACTTTTCACACTGGGTCGCACATAAATACAGATAAAGACGACTCCGGTTAATTTTGGCTCCAACAACAATATCTGGTCAGTCTGAGGTTCTTAAAGCTTCGATATAAGGAGGAAAGGAATGAAGGAGGTGCAGATGAGTAGAAAAAAAGTCACATTCATGTTCGTTCTATCTCTTTTGGCTCTATAGCGACAGCAGCTGTATATAAAACACAACTCTACGGAGGCGTATTAAAGGTATGAAACGCAGCATGTAAAAACACGCACACCCTCTGTTTCAAGTGAGTTAAATTACATTTTGTGCCATTAAACGGATTTTACATTTACGAGGTAGTTTGGATATTTTCAACAGCAGTGAAGTAGAAGATGTGTGTGTGTAAAACTGCTTTTCCCAAGAATTTCTCACAGCGACTTGGACTGAGCGTTGCTAAATGATTCTGGCCTAAAATTTTATAAACAGATCCAAATATTTAAAGATCCCATCCTCACCTTGTATACACCAATCCCCGGGTCGACTAGTGTGTTTCTGCTGGATGTGGGGGGCTGGGCGTCCCGTACCGGACTCGAGGACTTGAACCCGTTTTTGGTACTGGTTGAGTTACTGGTAGCGCTGGTGTCCGGCTTGGTTTCGTTAACCGTGCTGGTAGTGATGATGATGCTGCTGCTGCTGCTTCTTTCATTGTCTATGTTGGTGTTGGTTTCCACAGCGGTGGGGGACACAGGAGCTGGGGGGGAGTTGTGGCTTTCAGACCTGGAGTCAGAAGGTGGAGCAGAACTACAGGCAACGCCCGATGAGTCCTTGGCGGCAGGGCTGTCCGGAGCGTCGGTCTGAGAGCGAATGAGCAGCTGGACGATGTCGTTGAGACCCACGTTGTAGTCGAACAGCGTCTGGCCATCTTCCATCTGGAAGAGATTAAAAACGAAAACCCTAAAACAGGTGTATTGATGTATTCACGGAGAACAACAAATACTTGTTACTATTTACAAGTTTTTGCAACAATAGCTTCATAATCTTTAATTTACCAGGATCAAAGGTTGTTTATTTGAGTATTCACACTGATAGATATCTGTTGTTAATTTTTTTAAGATCCACGAGATGTGAAATGAACACCGCTGTGGCACCGGGCACCCTCGAACAAACACACGAGGCTGCTTGTCAAGGACAAAGAAAGAACACGTTAGACGGAGACAACATTGAGCAGAGTAGAAGAGAAAACAACTGTGCAAACACGGCTCCTCAGTAAATCTACGTGTCTTTAAACACATCGAAGGATTTCACAGCAACATCTGTTTTCTGCTTCTGATTAAATTTCTCTTTAAATATGCAGCGAAAAAGAACCGTTCAACTGATTCCAAGTGATTTCTGAGTGACGAAAAAAAAAAAAAAACATCACACTTTCGATATGATATAATGACGCTGGCGCTACTGATTACACACGTAGTGATTCGTCAGGGGAATAGCTACCGCCGATTATTCCTACAGGAAATAATAATGATAATAATAAAGATAAAATAAATAAAAGAAACGAATGCACAAATTAAAGTGATAGGAGATGTAGCTGGGGGAGGAAAAGACCGGGTTGCTATGACAACCAAAAGAGAGCACCCCCCCACACACACACACACACACACACACACACACCCCTCCTACCCCCTCCCATCCACCCCGCCCACCCCCATGAACCTCCTGAATCGTGTATATAACACCAGCTCTTCATCATCATCATCATCATCATCATCGTGGACACAAAAACAAAAAAAAAATAAACAACGAAGGCCCATTAGAAACCAACCGAATCGTCTCTACTCTACTCTACTCTACAACAACGGCCGAGGTTTTTGTTAAAGTGTACAGAGCAGCGGCTGCCTCAGGAGCAGCAGCAGCAGCAGCTTATGGCGAACACGCCAACTCATTACAGCTACATCAGCTATTCATTTCAGCCCCCTCAACCCCACAAACCCCATTGTGCGTGTTTGTGCTGGAGAGACGAGCATGGCCGCCGCCACTTTCTCTCTCTCTTTCTCTCGCTCTCGCGCTCTTCCCTTTTTCGTCTTCGTTATTTGACAGCGAGAGGAGGAGGAGGAGGAGGAGGAGGAGGAGGAGGAGGAGGAGGAGGAGAGCAGTAGAGGGAGCAAGCGCAATTTCTCCCCCCACATCCACATCAACATCCCTCCCTGTTTTTAATAGTCTCATGAAATTTAGATCAGAGGAGCAGTGGTGCAAACACATCCATACAGTGGTGACTATATTCACCTGTCTGTCTGTCTGTCTGTCTGTCTGTGTTGGTCCATCTCAGGATTTCTTTGTCTTCCTCTGTGAGTCTTTGATTTAGTCTCTGTGCTGTGTCTTTTCTGCGACTTGATACTGCATTGAGACAATAATAAGATTGCTGCAGAAAGCAGCCGCAACGTTGAGAACGACAGCTTCGATTCGAGTGTCAGAACAACATTCGGTTGAATTTCTTGCACAAGTGATATCTACTCTGCTGGTACCTGCTTTTCCACAGCGACTTCATTACCATTAGTGTGATCGAGGTGTTACAGCCTCGACTCAAAGTCGTAACCAGCTGATCATCAAAAAAAAAAAAAAAAAAAAAGCCTCCATCCAGACAGGAAATGTCAGGAGGAAAAAGACTTTGTTGACAAAAATATTGGCGTGCTTGCTGACTATCTCTGTGTGAGACGAGTAACATCATCAAAGACATGACATTTTCTCCTTCGTCATAAATAATGCAGCATAGTAAAAACACACACACACACTGTTTCTGGTATCTTCATCATGTGACTCAGTAAAAATGTCGCTTCGTGATCCAGAGGGAAGATTTCACTCATCGTAACAAAGATTTGGACAAACCGGAGACGCACAAAGTCGAAGATGGACCAGAAACTAGAAGAGTAGGTAGAGAAGATAAGGCCAAACAATCCCACACGTCTGAACTATTACATGGATCTGTGCCTCATGCATCAAGAACGATACTTGATTTCCAGAAAACTGACAATAATGTTGAAAAACGTGAAGGAAATTTCTGCGTCTGCCAGCTCCCTCCTCCTCCTCCATCCTCCTTCAGCCCTTAAACCAAATCTGCACCAAAACTTAATGGATTCTTTCCTGGCTCGTGCACCATCCATTTCCCTCATGTTTTGTGCAGATATGCTTTTTTTTTTTTTTTTTTTTTGTGCATAAACCTGCTGTCAAATAAACAAACAGACAGACAACCTCCTTGACATAGCAACTGTGTGTGCAGGCGCCAACACACAATGTCAGAATTAACCCGAAACAAAGACGAGAAAAAAAAAAAAACATGCTTAACATGTAGACTGTTAGATCACATCCGTCTCCATCGTGGAACAAATCTACGGACATTAGGAAAAAAAAAAGGCTGTTTTAAAACTGGAAAGATATTTGGCTGTAATATCACATTACTTCATTATTGTGCTAACATGTGCCGTCACACCGTGTCTTCTTATTTTAGGACTTTTATTCCAGAAACTGATCAGAAATGAAGAGATTTAGTATCTGTGATTGTTTGACAATGATGAAGCAAAGATCAGACATATTTATATATAAAGAAAAGAGGTTTAAATGAGCCGGATGTTGCACGGCTGCATCTTGGAAAGCAAAAGATTTCAGAGCAGGGTAGAAATTAGCCTCTTTTCCAAACCCCCTCACTCCTACACGATTTCTTCTTTCGCCCTTTTTTCTCCACCCACAGTCGTCAGCCTTTAGCACAGAGCCGAGCAAAATAGGTCATATTTCCAAAAAACACAATGACACAGGACGTGTCTGTATCTGTGTCTGTGCGACTGCCATTTATTTAACAAGCTCGCATCTTTTTTGGTCTTTTCTTCCAAAAAAAAATAAAAAAAATGTCCACTGGTAATTAGTACAAATTACCTGAGAGGTGATAAAAGTTGGGTTTTTTTTGGCTTCTGTTTGCAGCTTCTTTCATGACTCATAACAAGAGGGAATAAGTACGACAGTAATAGTTAAAATAGATGCAATTAAACGAAAGCAAAGTTATAACAAGGCCTGTTTTTTTTCTGAACATGCAGCATAATTGTTACTGTTTTTTTTTAAGAAAAAAAGAAGCATCAACTTTGTCTGTTAAATGAGCTAAAACAATCAATTTGTTCAGACTTAAATCACAGATGCTTTACATGTGAACATGTGTCACTAGTGACCACAAGAAACATGAGAAACGCGAGACAAGTGGTCGGTGAAATAAACCGCGAACTCCTCCGCGAAATCCGAGCTGAAAAAAAAGATGGAGGGGGGGGAAAAGGTGTAGTAGCTGACCGGTAAGGAAGCTATCGCTATCGCTAAGAGGAGTGGCAAAACTCTGAGAACATGTGGGAGTGTTAGAAAGACTTGTAGGGTTTTAGTGCCGTGTCTTTGTGTCTTTGCTCTTTGTCCAGCGTATCAGTCGAGAGAAGGGTGTGACTGTGTGTGTACATGCACGGCTGCAGCCAACTCCACATTTCTGGTTTTGCAAAAAAAAAAAAAAAAAAAGAAACACACACATCAATTGAGCAGCCACAACATCAATGCATGTATTATCAAATTGTAGTGATATCTAGGTCACAACAACTATCAGTCAAGCCAGTAAAAGGCTTTTTCTACAGTCCAACAACAATAGGCGACGGATAATTGCTAGTAAGAGACGACGGTCTGAGTCTAACTATTTGAAAATGAAAGATGTTGCTGCCTCGATTGGGAAAAAAAAAAAATGAAACCAATCGAGCTACAGTCGTATATTTGCAGCACGCAGATGAACAACAGACCGAAGCTATTTTTGAGAAATTAGTGCAACAGTGCGAGTGTGAAAAAAAAAAAAAAAGGCCACATGGACAATGAAAGGTGTGTGTGAGAGAAGCTGCTCGCAAAAATGTGAGCGACAACATGAGACGTTGTTCAAAGTGAAACACAACGAGGAGGAGTGGAGTACAGAGACAAATTGAAAAACCCATAAAAAAAAAAAAAAAACACAGACACACTGAGGCAGAGTTGTGTGGCTGCTGGCTCGAGACCCCTTCCGACTCAAGGGCAAGCGTGACTTTGAACTGGTGAGGCAGCGTGCGTTAGTGAGCTGGAGGGAAAAACAAGACGCCATTTTGGAAAAAAAAGGGAATTAAGACTGAGTTATTCTGCTGCTACATAAAGTCTAAATCCTAACAGAGCGACGCAGGCACCGCTCCGTGCATGTGAGGGCACGGTTGTGCACTAGCTAGTGTGCACCGCGTGTCACTGGCTCATTCCTTGAATTACTTAACACATGGAAATCCCCTAATCAACCCACCCCGCTTATTTTCCGGTGAAATGAAGGAAACACAGGATTTAGTAGAGAAGCCTAGCCTTCGCAACCGAAAAGTCCCAACGAATCAATTGTTAATAAAGCAAATGTCAGTAGACCACATTGTATCTACTGCTTGTTGATCTGTGCGTCCTGATTGTGGCGTTTGCATTTATATTAACTTACTGATTAGAGAGGAAAAAAACTGCTTCAAAGGGAAAATAATATCTTGCATCTCTTTTCATCAAAATGGTTTTGCGTTATTAGGTTTGTCAGCGAAACGGTGCAGATTTTCTGACCTTCCCAACACTTCATATCTTCTTTCTCTCCGTCCACACGGCACATAAACAAGAGAGAGAAAGAGGAAAATGAACCCATCGTAGCCCGCGTGAGTCACAATCTAATATCTGCGAGACTTCATTATCATTTAATTACACAACAGGAAGTAGGTTAGACAACTTGAAGGAATTTGCTCGTCCTGTAACGGCAGCTGACGCACACGGACCAAAGGAAAGAAAAGGGTTGACAAAATGTACAAAGGAAAACGTGAAAGCTGAACATGAAGTGTCCTGCGAGCTTATTTGTTTGGCTGAGTCACACTGTGTTCACATCAGCTTTTGTAATGTTATGCTAAATTAATAAATAACTCATGGCGCCAGTGTCTTGTTGGCAGCGAACATCTTCTGCATATTACTGAAAAAAAAATAAAAAATAAACGAACAACTGGTGGGTTTCAGTAACCTTTCACACATTTTTAAGAAAACATTGCACATTTTAAGATGCTGTCTTCTGTCTCTTTTTATACTTTGGTTCTTTTATATAATATATGTTCACACATTGGGAAAAAAACAGACACATATAGTGAAGTTTTGCATCGAATACTGGTTGTATCTAGTATGTAAGAAGTTGTAGTTACAATGTGAGCGTGTGTGTGTCTTTGTAAGTGTTTGTAAGTGTGTGTGTGTGTGTGGTAGCTTGTAAAAAACATGCCTGTGTGTGATCAAAAGTAAACCACAGGCTTCGAGGCTGCATGCGACCATCCGCCATGACACACACACACAAACACGTGTCCATCTCAGGGCAGCAGCTTACAGTTTTCACACCACCAGCGTCTCTTAACTGTTGGCGTTTGATGGCACTTTACAAACACTGTTGTAGGAGACAGAAGATACAACTAACATCTGTTTATAATAAGAATGTGAATCATCACGTTTGGATCACTACTGTGTGAAACTGTCATCACACCAGGACACTGACTAAACAGTCCAGTCCTGAGAGGTTAATATAATTGTATATATAAGGTAGACTTGATGTTTCATGCTTCATTTCAACAGCAACAAAACATTGTATCAGATAATATGATCCATTTGTCAAGAAACACACGTCAAGTTTCAAGAAAACAAACTCCAGGTTGCAGTGATAATATAAACAGACGTGTATGAAGTGTAATCAAACCGAAACGGCAGTTAAATATACTCCTTTTATTAACCTCCAACATGTTAGAGTCGAGGGACTAAATTATCTTTATTGTGTTTTATTTAAACCTTCAGCGTAATTCACTTATTCTCTACACTACTTTAAGAACGGTGCTGTATATTGCATATTGTATATTATAAGTGCAGCGTATATAGCACAAGTATTTCTTTTGGGATTAATAATCTTCTATGTTATCTTGTTTAGGATGTGTTGATTATGAATTACTGGTGCTTATGTTCCAGTGTGAGGACGGTTGTACAGTAGAGGTGTAACGATCCATTGATCAATGCGATCAATCCGTATCGTCATATTTAAAATAAAAGTGAAGGTTTACAAAGATTCTGCTTTCATGTATAAAAAAATGGAAACATTAAGTTCTTTCAGGTGTGATGTTTTTTTAATCTCAGTATATATTAACATTTGAAAAGGTCATCAAAGTTCACTCGAACTTAAACAAAGAAATGTGGCACTTTAGTGAACAATAGGAGTCTATTTTATTTATTTAAAAAAAAAAGAACATTGTTTTTCATTTAGATACTTCACAGAGTAAGGAAATGTGAGCTAATTGTGTTAAATGTATAATACCGCCTCATACCGACTGAATCGAAATCATACCGTTCGGTCTTTGTCATATGGTAAATATCGTACCGGTATTAAACTTGTGATTTAAATTTATAAGTAAATATGATTTGGTACTGGAGTTCTAGTGTTTAGAAAACGGGCCAGGTGAGAACATGTGAGCATCTTTACATCTCGCCTATCTCACTGTAAATATCAGTATACTGTCGCTACATGAGGGTGTAAACACAACAAAAACACACACTTCACTTGTTTAGATGTCGGGAGCACACGTGGGAGCCACGAGTCCTCTCCTCCTCCTTTCAAATTATCATTAACATCATCATCATAATAACAAACCACATGCACGAGAGCCTGAGTGGATGGATGGACACATAACGAGACATGTTACAATGTAGCATGTGAGTTGTTTTGTTTTGTTTGCATCGCACTACATCTATGTACATGTGGAAAAAACAGAGGGCGATGTTCTCCTTCTCTATCTCTCTTGTTTCTCGCGCGCACACAGCGCGAGGTAATGTAAACAAACATGTCCACGGCGGTGAGACATTTGTTGCATGCAGGTTTCCTAAGCTGCAACCAGAAAACAATGTGCAAAACCGGACACAGCGCAGCTGCACATCTACATCACATAAAGGTTTTTATTTTACATATATGCGTGTGTATATATTTATCTGTGTGTGTATGTATGTATGTATATATATGTGTATGTATGTATGCATATATATATATATATGTATGTATATATGTATGTATAAGGGTTGGCACATTGCGTACCCCTAGAGCCTCTTGCGCAACAACTATTGGTGAATTCCTATCAAAACAGGAAGCTCTTATGGGTCCGAAACGACTTCAACACCGAGAGAGAGAGACAGAGACACACAGAGAGAGAGAGAGAGAGAGAGAGGACCACTCACTCTCCAACAGCAGCACCGAAAAAAAAAACAGCCTTAACCCGCCTGGTGCATGAAGAGGCGACACACACACACACACACAAAAATCACTTTACCTGCTTCCCTCGGTAGAAGAGACGCTGTTGTTGTGGGCTTACATTAAAGATGTCTTGTATTTTCAACCGTAAAGATTCAATTTTAGTCAATCTAGAAAGATCCTCAACGGTTCGCGTCTCCTTCCCGTCTATGGTACGAACCTGGATCCACATCGTTGTTAAAAAAAAAAACCGCCCTGTTACGTCTCAAATAAATAGCAGATAAAAAAAAAAAAAAAAAAAAAAAAAATACTTGGACGCTCAAGGGGAAGAGGAGGAGGAGAGATTGGAGTTGTTGTTGTTGTCGTTGCTGTTGTTGTTGTTGTTGTTTTCTTCCCAGATGGCGAAAAGAGATAGAAATAAAATAAAATAAAAATAATAAAAAAATAAATGTTCAAGGCTCCATTGCGTTTTCCTCTGCAGAGGTAACGTCGGACTGGCTCTTGCAGGAGGTGTCTCACATGAGGTCGCGGCGCCAAGCAAATCTCGCGAAATAACGTTGAAGAGAGTTTTCAGTTTAAAGGCACAGCCCCTCAAATAAAAAATAAAATGTACTGAACCATGTCTGAAAGGCTTTTATCACAAACATACACGTGTGTAGTTTAATATGTCATGTTTATTCATCTTTTCAATAGATTAATTGTTATATAATCAAATTTTTAAACCACTACTTCCTGTTTACAAACTATTTAACAACTCGAAACCAAAAACAAATAAACACAATAGACAATAAAACTGTGTAAAGCTGCTTTTTTTAGTTGATAAACTGTATTTCTTGACTTAAAATAATAGACAAATAAAGAACAGCTCTTATTACAGGAATAGAAAAAGGAATAACAAAGAATATAACACAAGATAATAGAATTAAAGCCTTTAAATAATCGTTTTTCTATGGTTTCTGCTGATGATTTTGTCATTAGATAATATATATGATGTTGTAAGTGCAGTTATATAATAGTAATCACTTATATAATCAATACAGAGATAATAACCCCAACCCTTAGAGGACAGTATTATGTGTTATTATAGTCTATTTTTATGTCCATTAAAAACATTTGTGCAAGATTTTTTTAGTTTAGTTTTAAATATCTAAAAGAAGAAGGGGGAGGATCCTTGTCTGACATTACCTTTAAGCTGAACTAAAATCACTGTAAAGCACAGGCCTCTTGTGACATAATTTCTTAATTAACAATTATCCCAGCTGGAAATCTCCTCCTCTATGTGCCAGTGGCAAGTCTATATAGCTGTTAATATTAGTGAAACATATTTGTCCTTTAACAATAGACATGGTAGATGATGATAAAATGAAAGACTGGTGATAAATATGTAAGGAAATATAGTTTTAACACATAAATCTGGTGGTAAACATCTCTAATCCTTGTTCATCTCCTCAACCTACAGCAGCGGAGGCCAACGTATATACGTCAAGTAATTATCCCCTGATTTGAGTCTGTCAGGCTGTAAAATCTATACAATAGTTAATAAATAAAAACTGATAAGCTAAATAACAACAAATAATAGCATCAAATTTGATTGTAACTGAATTTGTTACTAAATAAATCTGGTTAAAAGGAGTAATTAGATTGTGAAGTAAACTACCTGACAGGCAAAGCATCGGGTTAAAATGATCACTTTTGTTCTTAGACGCAGTTGTTTATTAGTAAACAGCGACATCTAGCGGTTAAATGTGGTATTGACGTGTCTGGTTTAAGTTTATATTGAATGTAAAAGCAGTTACTGACGTTTTTACATGAACAGCAATGAATGAATGTTTCATAAGCAGTTTCATAAGCAGTTTTAAAAAGATCATATATTTTATTTTTCTATTTATTTGAATGACAGATGCGGCATGATGCTCCTCTTTGGGTGGCGTTGTTTCACTTCAGGGTTTAATAATTATAAAGTGAGCACGTGTGATTTAAGTGCAGATAAAAAATAATAATAATAAATATTATTATTATTATTTGATGTGGCTCGTGTGATCAGCTGGCTACGTCAAGATGCGCACATTTGCAACGAGCGCACGCAGGGTGGAAGTGAAGTGGTCTGGGGTTTAGTAGTCCTCAGACAAGCCGGACTGGTCCGTTATTGGCTCTTTATAAACCTACAAGGTGCACGGGACGTAAAATCGTCACTAAAGTGAACCCGGCTTTTTATTTTTAAGTGTCAACAACTAGCTGTCAACTTAAAAACCTTGCAGTATTTAGCTATATGGCTAATGATAATGAACTGTTATGCATTGTCGGACAATCGGCTAGTGTTAGCCCCCCGGCTAATGCTCATTTAGCCATCTTGCTGTCATCGGCATCGCTCCGTACGTTGACGACATGAGATGTCTGCTTAACTTTTTATTTGCTGGACATTTATTTGCTACAAATTTTTCACTATGGACAGCGAACGCAGCAATTGCAGGCCGCAGTTTGGAGACAATAGCAAGCTAACCTAGCTAGCTTTAGCTTAGCTAGCTTAGCTTTATGCTAAAAAGAAAAAAAGCTGGAGCCGCCGCCGCTGCCGCTGACAAACGTCGAGGTATGTTTGTTTAACCAGTTGAGCTCTGCCCCCTGACTAGTGTGTTTTTATTTTACACGTGATCCGGACGAGGAGGAGTGGACTGTAGAACAAACTTTTGTTTACTTATTGTTGTTTTTATAACTACCGTTAGGTTAGCTAGCTAGCAAATTAGCTAGTCAACTTCAAGCTAGCTAGTCATTGAATTCAAGGGAAAAAGAGAAAAGTTTGCAAAGATCCGGACGATATATAAAGTAAGTCGATATGTTAGTAATTTAAATACAATCATTAGAGGTAAATACGTGATTGTAAAGTGCAAATAATAATGAGAATAAATACTTATAATGACAGGAATTATAATATGAGTGTAACTGTCGCAAGGTTTAATGATTTGCTCTGATTTCTTGGTATAAATCTGTAGTAGCTTCTAAAACTGAGTATTATTGTTTGCATCATAACCACACACCATTAGGTTACACTTGTTATTCATTTAAGTTGCTTGAACCATAGATTAGGAGAATTTAATAGACACAAATTAACAATAACAATAATAACAGCAGTTTGTAACCAACCACTGTGTCTCAACAGACTTGACTGTGACTGATCAAGACTCAGCCCCCGGCGTCATGTCTTCTCAATCCAAAGTGGTGAACAATATCAGCAACACCGAAGATCCAGATCTGATGGTAACTGAGGATGGGTTCAGCAATGGCGCCTGTGAAGTTGAGACTATGGTAGCGTTACACTGTCCAGGCGACGGTGCTGTCGATGGTGACCACGTCGCTTTAAGTAACGATGCCATGTCAGAGTTTTCTAACAGTGACCTCTCTCTGCCTGAGGTTTGTATTTCTACCAACAGCAACAGCTTTGAGGAGGATATGAACCATGAGGTTCAACAAGCGTATAGGATATTCACTGGTTTTCTGTTGGACAAGCACAAAGGGATCACCAGCCCGTTCCTCCATCCCATCGGTCATCAGGAGGCGCAGCACGGTATCGGAGGAGTCCGGGGCCGAGCTCAGGCTCAGCTCAGACAGTCGATGTGCTTGAGGAGGATGGAGGAAAAGTTTATGAACCAAGAGTACGAGACCATAACAGAGTTTGTCGCAGACTTTAGGCTCATGTTGGAAAACTGTTATCGCTACCATGGGGTGGACCACTGGATCTCCAAACAGGCTCAAAAGCTGGAAATCATGCTGGAGCAGAAGCTTACGTTACTGTCAAGGTAAAATAATTACAGACACGTTATATTATTGCATATCTGGGACATTATACAGCCCAAATGTTTATTATTAACTGCAATGGTAATACAGAGATGCTGTTGATTTAATTCCAAATACTTCCAACCTTTTTGCTTCTTTATCTGTCAAACAAGGACACTGCGAGAGAAGACGACTTTGGCAGTGACCTCTAAAGGACGTTTTGGTGCAGAAGAGGAACGGGTATCAGGAGGCACCTCCACTAGGAGGAGACTGGCACCTCGAAGCCTGGCTACTCTCACTGTCGGTGGACATGAATCTATAATGGTTCAGACTTTACGACTGGAGGAGCAACAGAGGGCTAAAGAGGAGAGGAGGTGAGTGAATATTTGTGTGATTTGATGTAGAGTAAACTACTTATAAACTTCTTGTAAAAATCTTCATGTTGTTTGACTTTTCAGGCAACGAGAGCTCGAGAAGAAAGAAGCAGAGGAAATGTCAGCCAAAGAGGTGGAAGAGTGGGAGCAGATTTTGCTATCAGAGGCATCCCCTCACACTGTGGATACACTTTGGGAACTCCCTGCCATTGGGCATTTCCTCTGCCTGGCTCAGACTGCCCTAAATCTCCCAGAGATTGTATTTTTTGAACTGGAGCGTTGTTTATTGATGCCCCGCTGTAGCCTTCTGCTCTCCAAAATCATGTCTTCCCTGCTGTCCCCACCCCAGCGGAGGACCACCCTGCACCGTCGGCCTCCACTGCCTTACCGCCGCTGGGAGTCAGAGCTCAGGCAGCGAGTCTTGGGTTGGTATCGAGCTGTCGGTGCCTCCCACGATCAGCCGAGTCGGGCCGAACAACTGGGACTCTGCCACCAGTTTTTCAGCACCCTCGGAGAAGTGAGTCCTTTGGAAGAGAAACCTTTTCACTCACTGCCCTTTTACCAGCGAATGTGGCTCCTGAAGGGACTGTGTGATCATGTGTATGAGACACAGAAGAGCGTGCAGGATGCTGTGCTCGCTCAGCCCATCCATGAATGCAGGGAGTCCATTTTGGGCTATGATAGCAAAGAAAATGCCTATATTCATTTTCCACATTTCTGTGGGGCAGATTTGAGGATCTACTGCCAGAGCCCTAGCATTCCCCCAGCTTTCCCTTTCCCTTCTGTATTGGTGAAAAGGGTTGAAACGGAGGCAGGGACAGAAGGTGATGAGTCAGATGGGATGAAGGCTGAGGGGAATAAAAGTGACAGGGAGTGTTACGGAGGCTCCATGGACACAGGAGAGTCTGATGGAAAACGGAGAGAAGAGACACTTGGGGTTTTCAAAAGGGAAAATGGAGATGGAGAGGACGATAATAAAGAAAGGTTTAAATCGTGGTCTCTGAAGAAGGAGGAGGGTTTTGAATCAGGATCCTCTGATGGAGACTCTAGCGAAGACTCTAAGTTGGACTTAAAATTACACACTAACTCTTTATCTCTTTCACACACTAGTCCTACCGGCAGAAGTGGTGTGAAAATGACTTTTAAGGAAGAGCCTGTAGAGTTGGAGCATCAATCCAACAGACTTAACATAAAACAGGAGCAAAGCTTCTCATTGTCATCAATGCGCACCATTGAAGCAGAGACACAGGAGCCCTGTCTGAGTGTAGGCGAGCACAGCTACACAGGCAGGTCTCCAGCTCGCTCAGTGAATCTGGCCTCTCCATCCAAAGCAGCGGAGCATAAAATGGAGGGAGAAAGCCCCGGTCAGGGACACCAAAGGTCTCCCTGTTTGGAGTGTTGTAAAAACAACACTAGTAATGTTAAATCTGAGACACACAACTGCTGCTGTGGCACGTCGGGCCTAACAACACAGCTGTCCTCCGAGAGCACTCAAAACTCAAGTGAAGAGAGGGTGAACGATAAAATTTGGACTAAAAAAAAAAAGCGGAAGAAAAAACGAGGGAGGGAACAGCTGCCGAGAGTGAAAGGAGAGCAGAAGCAGCTGCAGCACGTGGACAGGATGAGGCTGTCCTCGGCCGAGGCTGCAGCCAAGTCTGCAGTACGGAGAGTTGCCACAACGATCAAGAAAAAGGACAAGAAGAAAAAACACAAGACAGGTGAGTTAACGTTAAATGTGTGCACTTCTGTCTTCTTCTTTTTATGTTTTCTCAACGTTGACTTATCTTGTTGACAGGAAAAAAACTTGAATCATCAAAGAAAATTAAAGATGAACCTCCAGTTCAACCATCGTTTCAGGTACATCATTTTAATACTGTTTTAATCCTGCTCTTTTTTTAAGATATTCTGACTCTGTCTCTTATTTCTCCTCTGTAGTTGGTATGCACCAGCCTTGACGAGTTGCGAGATCTCATCAGTAAAACAGAGGATGAGCTTGACGACTTGGAAAGCACCAAAAAGAGACTGGTAGCTGACAATCATTAGGCTGTTACGATGATTCGTTAATAAGCTTGAGAGCCATTTGTATTTGGTTTGAGAATACAGTCTGCTCCCAGTGATCTGACTAAAAGGGTTTCTTTTTTTTTCTTCTTGTGTGGATCGACAGGGACGGTGGTATTATAGAAGAGAGGCAGTGAAAGACCTCCACAGCACTCTAATCAGACTACTGAATGAGCTCTCACCCTGGGAACCTAAACTTGTTAAAGCCTATCAGAGGAACAGGTACAACTCATTTAACATTTAAATAACGACGGGATTAAACTTTCATAAATACAGTTTTTTGCCGTGATTATATTTCTTAGTCTGTTGCACTTTCTGGAAAGAAATCAACATCTTTTATTTCTTTTCTCTTTTATCAGACTTCGTTTGAAGAAGGAATTTGATGAATTCAAAAAACACCCTGAGTACAACAACTTTGTACGTGAGGAGTGTATCTCGTCGTCGTCGTCATCAGATGAAGATGAAGAGCGAAGTTTAGGGAAGGAAGTGTTTTCACTCACAGATCATTATCGAAGATCAGAGGAAGACCTTGAGCATATAGTACCCAGAGGTCTTTGGAGTGGAGGTAATTAAACTGAATTTTATAACTATGACGTTGTAGAGGAATTAAATAAACATCACTGATCACCTGTGTAATAAAAACCCTTAATCTGTTATGTTTTCAGCAAGTGCCAGGGAGTTTGGGGCTGACTCTACTGCAGAAAAGGCGATGACCTACGTACCTACCATCCATGTAAAACACGCTCCGGTCAACGCAGAGACGGGCGTCGGTCTGGTGCCGAGAATTCAGATCAGCAGCACTAACATCACCTTGACCACTAACTCTGGAGCACAATCTCGAAATGAACTGATCCCATCAAATCAGTCTAAGGATTCAAACTCAGCATGTTCAGCCCAGACTTCACAGTCACCCAGACCTACCATCCTCCACCCCACCACTGGACTACCTAAGGGCTACACGCCCATCCCCACCCTGCTGGCTAAGAGTGTGGGAAACAAAGTGACCTTAATGAAACGGCCTGCTGATTCCCCAGGGGTCAACAACATAGATTGTCAGAGCAAAGGGTCTTTGGTCTCTTTGCCTACCACAACACTCTCAAAAGCACAAACTTCTCCATCCAGTTCTCAGACGAACTCACAGCAAACGCAGCAGGCGCAAGGACAGCAACAGACACAAGTACATAAAAAACCAGGAATGGCCACAGTGACGGCAGCTCTTCTTAAATCACCACAGGCGGCCAAACCAACCCAGTCTGTACCAAAAAGTCCTGTTCAAGTGGTGTACAAGGGACCTGAGGTGCTGGGTCAACTGGTAAGGAAAGACAGCAGCAGCCCAGTCAAGATCTCTGTTCATCCGGGCGTGAACCAAAACGCCGGTGAGAAAGTCATGCAGCAAGTCATGATTCTGGCTTCTAACATTCTCATCCATAAATCCGAAGAGAAGGCGGCTCCTTTACATCAGTCGAAGTCCGGTCAGGTTCCTGTTTCTAAAGTGACCAGCCCTATATGTATGTCCACCAATGTGCCTGGATTCACCATTCCTGAAAACAGAATCCCTGTTCAGCAAGTGGCTCCTCTAAAAGACGCCAGGACAGCGAGAACTCCTTCTCCTTCTGTATCCCCTCGTCAACAACAGGGGACCCTGAACTCACCAGGGCCTAAGACGGCTCAAGTCTGCAGTCCCCAAACTAGCACACCACAAGGTGTCGTGCCAACTGTCTTGCCTATCACAACTTCTTCCAGTGCAATTTCTACTGAGCTCATTAAATCGGCAGATCCTAAACAGGAACTTAAAACCGTGTGTATCCGAGACTCGCAGTCCATCCTTGTGACAACAAGAGGAGGCAACACGGGCATCGTCAAAGTTCAGACATCCTCAGATCCAAGTGCGCTGGGTTCGATGCCCACAAGTCCCGTCATCACCATCTCACCTCAGTTTAAAGCGTTTCTCGTGTCCAAAGCATCACCGACCTTTTCTCCTTCTGCTCCCTCTGAGACTTCGTCTTCCACCACCCAAGCAATGACGAGTATCTCAGTGGCTCAACCTCAGAAGCAGGTTCCTTCAGTATTAAAGTCTCCCACCACTGCCGTAAACCCCATGCACACTGCAGTCATTGGTAATATTCCTGTTACAGGTCCAGGCAGTGAAGTGTCCAACACCTCCGTTTGTTCTGCAGCTGCAATGAAAATTGGCCAACTAGCTCAGACGGCTGCTACTGGTTCTCATATTCAAGCTTCATTAGTGAAAAACACTGTTGTTGTCCCGTCACTGTGTAGTTCTGGTGTTCCTCAAGTTATCACACAAGCAGAGGTCAGCAAGGCTGGTGTGAAACGGCCCAGTACAGATGAGAGATCTCAAGTTACTAAGTTCATCCTGGTTACTCCCTCTTCTTCAACCTCAACCTCCAACGTCTCGTTGTCAAAGGGAACGCCATCCACAAAATCACTTCCCAGCTCAAGAGTCATGTTCATCAGCCAACCCTCAGCAACATCTTCCACCACCTTCATGGGAACCATTCCAAAGCAGGCGACCACATCGTCGTCATCTCAGACTCTAAAAATGGGATTAAACCAAGTCCAACCTATCAGCAGCGGCAGTTCAGAAGCAATGACCAAGGTGAAGAACATCAGTCTGGCTTCAGGTGGGTTTTACTTGACGTGATCTTCTCACAGAATTTTTAATATGTCTGCTTTGTCTTGTGTTTGTAACAATGAGATGTAATTACTTGGACATGTAACCGATAAGTATCAGCTGCAATTTGTTGAATAAGATATTTCTGTCTTGTGTCTTCAGGAGTTCAAATCCAGTTGTCAGGAAAGACGACAACTATCGGACAGACAATCGGTGCCCTGTCACGTTCTCCTTCCAAGAACACACCGCTGTCTGTTTCAGACACAGGTGATCCAGCTGCCGCCACCTCTGGACTGATGCTCCCAAGTTCAAATACCGTCACAACCTGTTCTGCCCAGTTTGCTTCTCTGACCACCAGCTCTCAGCTCCAGGGTACCGCTTCCTTCACCATGATGTCCAAACCAGGTTTGTCCACATCAACATCTACTGCTGCCGCTCCGCTTGCAGGAAATGTGATAAAGAAGGATGTTGGTATTCATGCAGCGAGACCATGCAGCAGCTCTCCTGCTCAGATAATCACAACCGTGCAGAGTAGCCCTGCCCAAGCCTCCAAACCCACTCTTGTCAGTCAGCACTCAAACATCCAAAGTGGCACTGGTGAAGAAAACGTGTCTTTTTTGTCATCTTCTCAGCTTGGGCTCAGTAAAACCCATACACCCATCTCCTTGGCAACAACCACAAGTACCCCATTCACAACCACTGCTACTGGCACAGTCCAGCAGAGGATAGTCATCAACACCTCTACACCTCTTGCCGCTGGCACACAGATCCTTCTCAACAGTGCACGCTTTGTAGTCCCTCCCCAGGGTTTGGGTCCAGGCAGTCACGTCCTCATCATCTCCAGTCCTGCACCACAGCAAGTGCCTTCTGCCAGCGCTACCAGCACTACCAGCACTGGAGTATCAGTACCTCCCCAAGGGGCAAGCCATGGCACTGTAGCCCCTCGAGCACCAGTTTTACCCCAGTCCCCAGCTAGGCTGTCTGGTGTACCAGCCCCAAGTTCTCCTTTTGTAGCATGCACGCCTGCTGTTGGTCCATCATTGTTAGCTACAACTCCCAACGTCACGCCGGTCCGACTAACAGGAACACCTGGCCTAAGTTCAACATTGTTACCAAGTAAAACAAATGTAGTGACTGCTCTGCCTAGATTGCCTGCTGCGCAGGCTGGGCAATTTGCATCCCCTCCTGTGGGAACACCCACTGTGGTCTCATCCACACCAAGTTTAGGAAGCGTGCCAGCCCTACTGTCCCCAGTGGTAACCAGTGCTGCTGCTTTCAGCTCCACACTGGCTACAATCAGGTTAGCTGCAGCCACACCTACAAAAGTCGAATGTTCATCCACCATTTTGCCTGGAGCAGCTCACTCTTCGCCCACACTATCAGCACCTTTATCATCCTTGCCTGTTTTACCAAGCCCATCGTCTGTATCGCTGCCCAGTCCCGTCCCAGTCCCAAAACCCCTGTCCTCAGCTGCAGCTCCGCTCGTAGCAGGAAGACCTTTACATCCACTTCCCACCCAGCAGGTGGTTTCAGGAGTACAACCCCAGCAGACGGCACTTAGAATAGAGGCACCCTCCACAGCTCTGTCACAGGCTTTACTGCACACGGGGCTGGGCAGCACATCAATCAGAAAACAGCCTACAGTCATGCAGCCGGTGCTAACTGGCACACGAACACAGGTTTTACCAACGGTGGCCGTCTCACCAATTATCAGCGCCGTGTCGAGGATGCAGACGCTTCCCATCGCTACAGTCACACCAATCGGAAGCACCGTCAACACCTTCGAGACGGCGCCCGTGGTGACCGCACCTCCATCCAGCAGTGCCGTAATAATCACTCCAGCTCAACCAATCACATCACTGAAGACCAACAACACCATCCGCCCACCTGTCGTTCTGACCAATCAAGCACTTGGAAGGCACTCGCTGCAGACCTCAGCCTTAGGTATTCACACCAATGTAGCGTCCAAGCTACTAATTAGTCCTGACGGTGCTGTTTTGAGCACAGCTCAGTGCCAGGTCAATTCAGCAGAGAGGACCGTCTGCCCCAAACCACTGGACGCACTGGTGACGTCTCCCAACAGCTCCACTGGAGGACTACGTTCACATGATTCCTCTTTACAGCCTTCACAAGCCGACACAAAGTGAACCGGTCATATCCATTGCTTTGTAGTAAAAATCCATGGATTAGTTAAATAACTGTTTTCCAGCTGTAGTTTGACTTTTATGTTTAGGATACAGTAGCTTTTACCCTCTTGGGTAGATCATCTTTTTAGGTAAACTGTATTCTCAAATCAAACATACTGGAAGTGTAAACTGTGATCATTTTTTTTTTAATTAAGTGAAAACCGTTGAGGTTGTTCTCAGATGAATGTTTTAGACTCTTTACTTTCCCTTTTTTTTTTGTTTGTTTGGGTTTTTTTTGTTAACCTCATGGCCAGTACGAGATGGGAGACTAGATTAAAAAAAAATAAAAATAATAATAATTTCAGCTCAAACTTTTGTAAAACTTTTCAACGCCATAGATACTCTATAGCTTCAAGAAGTAATAATTGGGATACTATTCATCGGTACTGTACATTGGTACAACTTTGCTCTACTTTATCTGTCAAGTTGTTGTTTTTTCCAGATAGTCACAAAAGTTTGAAAACTACATTTTACTTTTTAGGAAAAAACAAACAAACAATAAACTAATAGATACATTTGTACTACATGTTTGAGCCCATATTAAAACAAAAAAAAAAAAAAAAAAAACGTTTTGAAGTCACATTTATTTATTTTTACCATATAGATTTTTCAAAAAAAAAAAAAAAAAACAAAACAATTTACTAGGTACATTTTCATTGAACAAATGTGGACGTTACTGCATGGAAATAAACAATGCGACTGTCCCCAACTCTTTGTGAAATATGTTTATTATTATTATTATTATTGTTAAAGAAATGACAGTATATACATGATCTTGAAGCATGAATTATTATAAAGTGGGATACATTTGTTTTACCTATGAAGCCATATTGACAGTGACATCAGTTTATACGTAGATATCATCAGACAACAGATGAAGTTTAGACTTTGTTCTCCATCATAACGTTCAGGGGGAATAAGGAGGAGGCAACGGTCCGGAGGAAATCTTCTCATAAGCTGGAGGAGCGTTAGGAACCTGGGGCAGAAAGAGGAAGACAAATACATTTAGAGGATATATTTCTATCGTTATTATGTTAATGATAACGTCCCTCGGGTTATGTTTTATGTTTGAAGTATAGTGAACACAAATGTTCCAACTTTTTAATCAATAGTTTCTTAGAGAAAATAGAAAGAAAAGGGACGATCAGCAACTTCTCATATGATCGACCAACTCCTGCAGCCCCACCTCTCTCTTCTTTTCTCTCACACACACAAACACATTCCTCCCTTAGGATTTAAATCATTTCTAATCTGTACTTCTACTCTAGTATCTGTACTTTACTCTAGTATCTGTACTTCTACTCCAGTGAGACTCTCAGGTATTTTATACAACACTGAATGAGGGGGTTATGATAACGTCCCTCAGGTTATGTTTGAAGTAAAGTGAACACAAATCTTCTAACTTATCAATAGTTTCTTAGAGAAAATAGAAAGAAAAGGGACGATCAGCACCTTCTCATATGATCGACCAACTCCTGCAGCCCCACCTCTCTCTTCTTTTCTCTCACACACACAAACACATTCCTCCCTTGGGATTTGAATCATGTCTAATACCTTAACCTTACCCCCGTACCCAGTCTGGTGACATAGTAATCTCCCCACATGCATCTGTTGCGTCAGCTTCACATGTTCAACACTGTGTCCAGAGCCCTCAGGCTTTGTGCTGAATAAGAGCCCTTCTCTTCAGGACTTTGACTTGTGCAAAATTTGAGCCTGCGCCACTTTAGTTTATTAGTGATCGGTCACAAAAAAAAAAAAAAAACCCAAAATGTTACTACTAGTGTGAGGTCAAGGTAGTTATAGTTACTCACCACAGATCGGAGACTGCCAAAGTCAGTTAGAGCCATCTTGTTTTCTGCTGAAGGTCCAGCCTCTGAGTACTGACCCCCTGTGAAACCTGGTGCCCCTGATCTGGGAGTCTAGAGGAGAAAAGACGTGTCGAGGATTGTGGGGAAAAAAATCTTCTAACTGTGGAAATTACTTTATCATGTGTGTGTAATTGTGCAAAAACATTAAAACATTAAATATCTGCTGTTATACACAAAAATAACACAGATAAATCATTAATTTAGGTATAAAGATGCTCACCCTGATTATTTTATAACCACTTCTCTTCTTGAAGTACCAGCAGCCGAGGATGAGAAGAGCAGCCAGGATCACCACAAGCAGAGCGATGCCCACGGCTCTGGATTTAGTCAAAATAATAATAATTTTAAAAAAAAAACATCATTTTATATCTTTATAACACTTTATCTCATCTATTGAAATGAGGGTTTAGTTTTAAAGTTATTCACATCAATATCACAACACACAAAAACACAAACAAGCACCAGGATAAAACTAAAAAAAGTTGATTTTTTTTTTTTTTTTAATAAAAATAAAACCACATACTCTTCAGCTCTGACATATCCTCTCCTGCTGCTGGCAAAATAAATGTTGAAGTCTCCACGAGGCATTCCGTTTGTTTGATTACACCGCATCAAGCTAAAAATAATAAAATACTTTACACACTTTACAGGAAATAATACAATTTAAAGGCATAATATCACATCATGAACATATTACGTCAGGTGTCAAGGAGGAATGTTAAGGTTCAGATATTAACGTCACTATTTATTTAGAATAAAATTGTTAGAATAAAAGAATCGTTAGAATAAAATTGCGCAGCGTTCATGGTAAATAAATATGACGAATCAACGTGTGATAAAACAAACAAACTAATCAGATAATAAATCGGAACATAAACAAATCAATGTTTCAGAGTGATTAAATAAAATCTAATTGACAATAACATAATCAGTGATCAAACCACAATCTCACCTAATTGGATAATTAGATTGAAGAGAACGATTCCTCTGGTAGAGATGATGTCTCCTTCACATCAACACTGTCTCCTCCTCAGCGCTGTGTAATTTCACTGCTAAAATATCTGTCTGCGTGTGTGTGTGTGTGTGTGTGTGTGTGTGTGTGTGTGTGTGTGTGAGGGGCAGAAAACCCTCATGACCGTCACGGGTTTGAGACTCATGTTAAATCCATTGAAGCAGAGTAATTACCGTGAAACCCCGCGGCCCTGAACGCACCAGCATTCATTTTATTATTATTCACTCGTGAAGCTACAGACGTCAGCTGCTGCTGCTGGTGTGTGTGTGTGTGTGTGTGTGTGTGTGTGTGTGTGTGTGTGTGTGTGTGTGTGTGTGTGTGTGTGTGTGTGTGTGTGTGTGTGTGTGTGTGTGTGTGTGTGGCTACAGTAAACACTTAAGCCTATAGGAGCAATTTAACTTAAAAAATTAAGTTATAAACTCCACTATAATATGAATTTAAAGGTGTAAATAAATTACAAATATCATAAAATATACTAAAAATAATAATAATTATCTTCCTTTGAAAGAAGCAGAAACAAATATTATATTAAATTAAAACTTAAATTTTAATTATTATATTATATTAAATATATTAAAATATTCAGATTTATTTGTTTTTGTTTTTAATAATTTAGACCAAGGTATCAACATCTCATCTAATCAATACTTTAGGGGAAATTTAAAGGATAAATATTTAAAATAAATGAATAAAAATAAATAAATTTACATGCATGCGTCAGAAAAAATAAAACAAAAAACAGGAATTACAGACGTCACAGTCTCACTAACATCTGTATATTCTGTTGTAGATGTTGACATCTGATCAATACTTTCCACTGTTTCCTTGAAGCGTCACAGATGTGTTTTATCAGAACTGATTCAGTCACAAATTTAATTTTAGATTCATTTTAGAACGTTACATCTACTACAAAGGAAACGTTTTAAAATTCTAAAAGTCTTATCAGTCTCTTATGAACAGTCCTGATAATCTGGACTTAACCAGAATTATTGTTATAATTCATGACTGAAATATTACTCATCTACAAATACATGTACTGGTTTTAAAAATATACTTAAGTAAAAGTATAAAATGTTCTTCTAAACAGCTTCTCAGAGTATTAGTGATGTTTGATTTATTCTCAACAGTGTATTTTCTTTTTATCATTATTATCATTTGTTTGTTTTAATAAACATTTGTTTTGTGCAGAAACTTTCCTAAGATGATTAAAGTGTAACTGTCATGATCATGAAAAAATTAAACTGGACTTTCATTTTTCCACCACAAGAGGGAGACTAAAGCCTATTTATGAAAATGATGAAAGTCTTGATGTGATTTCATCTGCAATATCAGTCATTTTCTGCTCCATGTGTCACTTTTCAGTACAGAGAAGTAGTGTTTTAGTAGGTGTAGGTGGTGTATGACTTTACAGAGGTGGCAGTCAGCTGACTGGCACTAAGTACTAATACTTCTCTACTGTACTTAAGTATATCCTGGGAGTATCTTTACTTTACCAGAGTGTTTTCTCCAGCTCCGGTTCACTCTAAGTCGACTGTGACTAAGTCGACTGTTTAGACCATCAACACCATGTCTGAGGGTTGATGGAGGCTCCATCTTAAAGGTGGATGATGGAGAAACTTCAACAATATCAATATCAAACACACATTTACATTTAGTGAAAAAAGAACAACTTTAGTTCTTTAGTTCAGACTTATTCATTGTCTATGAAGATTGTTGTAGCTCCATGTTTTAAAGTGCTGGATAAACTTCATAATATTCTTCTGTTTTATTAACATGTACTTGTACTTTTACTTTCTACACTTAACTACATTTACTTATAGATTACTGTCATACTGAAGTACAGTAAATACTAGATACTTTAAGACTTTTACTGGAGAATCATTCTAGTGACGACTTGAACTTCTACCAAAGTTATTTTATTCTACTCTAGTATTTGTACTTCTACACTAACGTAACTCTTATTTTATTTATTTAACACTAAGTGGGGTGAGGGGGGGTAAACATCTGGATTTTACTATAATTAATCACTTTAATGTATAACTTATAAAATTAGTATTACAAATTAATTAAATGATGGAGTATGTCATCTTTGGAGCCCCCTATCTTTATTTTTATTTTATATCTTTTTTTTTATTTCATTTTATTTTATTCTTTTTATCTGTACTAACCCTTAAAAATAAAACTGCCAGTAACCACATTCAAAACCTCCATCCCTCCTCCTCCTCCTGGTAGTTTGGTAGTTAAATCCTCCATGTGAAGCAGCAGGAACCAGGAACCACCACCTCCCTCCAGTCTAGTCCAGTCCCTCTGGAGAGAGAGAGGGGGAGAGAGAGAGAGACCACCGTTGTGTTGGGGCTGTTACTACTCAGAGAGGAGCTGTTTGAACAGTGGGACGGAGAGGGAGCTAGAGACTCTTCTCCTCCTCCTCCTCCTCCTCCTTCCTCCACCTCCTCCTCCCTCCTCCTCCTCCAACAGAACCACTTCTCTTTCTCATCACATCCAGAGGTAAATAAACCACATTCAACCGATAACGGCCTCGTTTTTTTTATTGTTGTTGTTGTTTTTTTTTAAATTAATTTATTTTTGTGTTGTTTACATTTCCGGGGTGTTTTCTTTTGCTCTGTCAGACACATCACGGACCCGTTGGGGAGGGAAAGAGAGAGAGAGAGAGGGGGAGTACCAGGACCAGGACCAGGACTAGGATCAGGATCAGACTAGTGGGGAGGGAGGGAGGGGGATAATTCTTGATTTGTGATGAGGTTTTTTTGTTTGTTTTTTTTTTTTTTTTTTTTGTTTTTTGCTTTACACCCCCTCTGCTGCCTTTCTCCCTTAGCGTCGGGTCGGGGGTTACGCTTCCTTAGGCAAGTCCGAGGTCCACTTTGTCAGCTAAAAGATGCGTCGATGATGAAGGCCATATCAAGTGGGAGGTGATTTATTTTAAAATAAAAACCCAACACTCGACTTGTAAGATAAATAAAATAGCAGACGAGCTAAAACATAAAAATAAGAGGTTGATGTACTCCCTCGGTGATGCTAGCAAGTTACAGATGTACCTTTTTAGCTAGTTAGCATGCGCTAGCTTACACCTCCATTGGTTTTTATGCTAGCCGGCTAACGAGTTGATTTTAGTCACTTTAACACAACGTAGCTATCCGGCTTTTTATTGTCTTTTTAAACCTACAACATCAAAAATAATAATAGCGACTAGATAATATCACGATCTCTTAATGTTGTTGTTAAGGTGAGATGAGCTAATGTCGCTGTTTGTGGTTTTTATTGACTTAAAACAAATAACAAAAGAAAGAATTTGAGATGTAACTAGCTTAAACTGCCTTGTTGTGTGTGTTGTGTTTTTGTTGTTATTTAGCATCTTAGCAGCTAAAAAAAAAAAAAAACCGAGACATGCAGACATGCTACCATGTCAAGCTACAAGATACAGAAACAAACAGACACAAAGGGAATCGCTGTAACTTTTTAATACAATGAATTATCTTATATTTTCGACCATTTACGATAAATGCACGACACACACACAAGCTAAAATTGCTCTGCAGCCATTGTATCTTCGACGTTTTGGTTTTTTAAAGGCACACAGTGAAGGTTTGTATTTATATAAAGGTATAAAACACCACATCAGAGCAGATCAATAACTTAACACGTGCACAGATTTACCAGATTTGCTATATGATGATGATAATAATAATAATTATAATATATAAGTGTGTGTCAGAGGTGCAGTTTATGTTGGCACAGTAATAATGCAAACTCATGAGCTGACACAGTTTCAATCCTAATGCCTGAGGAAGTTAAACTCTAGTTACATTGGAAAATATTTGGTGTAACAGGAGAAGTACTGTACTGTTGTCATTTTTAGTAGCTTTTAATGTATGTCTACTATCTGTACTTCTACTTTAATGTCTGTACTTGTACTCTAGTACTTGTACTTCTACTCTAGTACTTGTACTTCTACTCTAGTACTTGTACTTCGAATTGAATCAAACTCATATCGGGACGGCTGCTGTCACGTCATATCCGTGTCCAAAGAATCAATTTAACACCGTATGGTGATGAAACTTGTGATTTACACCTCTATTACTAACCCACTTCTAGTTCTGCTGCTTGTTTAAAGCTTTAAATCCCCAGAGGTGTGGGGATAAACATCTGGATTGTACAACATTTAATTACTTTCATGTATAACTTGTAAATGTGCTGTTGGGGAAACTTGGCAAACCACAACAAATACTACAAATTAATTAAAGGATGCAGTGTTTCATCTTTAGATAGAAGCCCTTTATCTTTATTTATTTTTATTTCTATACCCCCAAATCAATCAAAACCTTTTTACCGGCCGTGTTTGAGAGGATACTCTCCATGTGAAGCAGGAACAATCCTCCAGTCCAGTCCAGAGAGAGAGATTAACATCTTTATGGGATCATCATATTGTTTAACACATTTCTTTTTTCTCTCTTTTGTCTCTGCAGCGTTTTGGAGATGTGAGGAATAAGAAGAAGAGACTGGTGATACTGAGAAGCCTGTGCATTGACACGACCTCTTGACCTCATCTTCAGCATGAATGGTGATATGCCTCATGTCCCCATCACTACTCTTGCTGGAATTGCTAGCCTGACAGACTGTAAGTGCAACATCAACATCCATCCTTTCTCTAAACACCAACACTTAACATTCACACCAAGATGTGACCGAGAGCTAAGGGATATTTCACTACGCTCTGTAGTTATACCAAAAAAAAAGAGATGGTAATTGAAAAGCTTCTCACCTCTGGTGATTTTAGGGTAGAGAAGACATGAAGTGGCTTGTGTTTGTGAAGATGAGAGGTTGTTGACTGCATCGGCTCAAGAGCTCTAGAGCAACACATCTTTTCTTGTCCCAACTCAACCCTAACTTTCATTTCATTGGTCTTTCACTCACGATTTTAGTGTTGAACCAGCTGCCCTTACCTTCTCCTCTACCTGCCACCACCGCTAAGAGTTTACTCTACAATGGAAGGATCTCCGAAGAGGTCAGCAGCCTGCTGGTGTGTCGGGACGAGACTCTGGTGACTCAGCTGGCTCATAGCCTTAACCAGGTCTCCACTGAACACATGTATGTACCACCACCATCAACACAGATGATTCACAGCTCACACTGAATTTAAACAGTAAGAACAACAGCTGTTTGTTGTAATATGATCATCCACTGTTCTTTCTTTTTTTGCTCCCCAGAGAGTTGAAGGACAACCTTGGGAACGATGAACCCGAGGGGGACATGCCGATGCTCCTACAAACCTTGCTGTCCAGGAACCCCAAAATCTTCAGGGACAAAAGTACGTCAACCCAGTCAACCCAGTAAAAAAAAAAAAGAGGAACCATTGAGTGTTAGCTCTGTCGTTTAGCTCAGCGCATGCTTCCTCTTATTGCTGTTATTGTTACATCACATTCCCGTATATGATCAATCAAAGGGGATTTTTTTCTTTGCTACTAAAAAAAAGACGTGAATGGTAACAACTCTAGATGTGCGTTGACTCATTTGTACGACTGTGTTTGTTAGACTACTTTAAGTTTACGTATCTGTTTATATTGGTTTAGTCAAAATAGATTAGTAGAAGCTTTTATTATATTTGGTTTCATCACAGGAGGTTAAGGAGCAATATTGGTAAATGGATAGTCTGTGTGTGTTTAAGTTAGCTTAGCTTAGCCTAAAGATAAGGGGCAGTAACAGTAAGTATCATCTACGTGTTGGTTACTGTACAGCTGTGTTGTGGTTTGTCAGGGTAATTCTCTGGATGTATCTGTCACTAGTTTTCCAGCTAAAAAACACAACACGTAGCACGTAAATAAAAGTGTTTTCAAGGTATATTCTTTATTTTATTATTATTTATTATTTTCTTTGATATTAAAAAATCTAGTGCCACATTCGGTGGTAAAAACCGTTTGATAACTTGATAAAGATTAAAAGTCGATCAACAGTTTAAATTGTAACCTTTGCTCAGTATAATCTGCTGCTCTTGCTTGCAATTATTTTATTGAACATTTCTGCAGATCAACAACTACAAGACGGACATGAGTCACATGTTTTACATTCAGCCTGTAAAAATACCATCAAAGATGTTTTATTAACAGCAACGTTCAAGTCTGATGAAATGGTTGAGAGATTGTGTTGATTTTGTTGTTATTTGTACAGTTTTAACCAACAATAGGAAGTCGCTGCTGCCTCAAAAGAAAAAAAAGGTGCTTGATATAGACTTGTAACCAGATATGATCATAATCTGACATCATGATCCTGCAGAAGGAAGGTAGACCTTATGAGATTGTATCGCATGCATGTACATTAAAAAACTGGTGAATATATGTTGTGGTTGTGGTGTAAAATATGAATATGCAGTGTTACTCCACAATAGAGGAAACTATATCATCTATGAATATTTTGTTTGTGTAGAACTAAGATATTTCAGATTATCTAGATCTATAGGAGAAGGTTTGGTGTTGCAGAATTGTTCATTTCCAACTCTTTGATTATTGTTTTTTATCTATATCTTTTAGGTATAATGCAGCAGCCAGTGATGCAACCATACAAGATATCCCCAAATCAGGTGCATGGAAGTCCAGCATCAAATTATCAGCAAACCACTGTCCCTCAAAGCCCCTCAGGGTAAGACTGTGTCAGCATGTTCTCAGATGATGAAAAGGCAGAGAGACGTCTGTGCTTCTACCAAGGCGACTTCTTACCCTCGTTGCTTCTTTCCTCCTTTTTTTTTTTTTTTTACAGATGTTTCACATCCCCGCAGTCCGGGTCAGCATCACGGTTCATACCCCAGCAGAACAGCCCCATACCAAGTCCCTACACTCCTCAGAGTCCTGCAGACTACATGCAGTACAATCCACCCAGTTATTCCCAACACCAACAACAAGGTGAGTGGAAAAGTTAAGTCAGGAGAAACTACGTGCTAGAAATCTGTTAGCAGCAACAATAACTCATATTTTATATTATAGATTTCTTAAATCTTTGTGTAGCTTTGTGCTGCTGCTCAACTGGTCTCTACTCAGTTTCTAGTGTTTCCACTTGGTACTAGTTCCTGAATCTGAGTCGATACTAAAACGTGACGTGAACAGACGCCGGCCACTGATTGGTCAGAGGGAGTGTCTTCACAAGCTACAGCATCTCCTCCATGTCCATTAATGTTTACTGATGTTTTAGTGTCGTGACGTCGCAGCAGTTTGACTCCACTCACCACATTCACGTGGAGGAGGAACCAAACTGTGATGGAAAACAACGAGTAGAGTCCAGTAGAGTAGAGACACAACACTTTAGTGGAGAAGAGACATTATTATACCGAGTCCAGGTGGAAAATATTCAACAGCTATATAGCTACCGCTGTGTGGTTTTTCATTTTGATTATTAATCGTGCTCTGCCTAAAACAAGAGGCCCTCCTCGAGAGATTACACGCTGCTCAGTAGATCCTCAACGTGCGACCCTGAGGGAGCGATCACTCATTGTTCTCTCTCAGCACATCGGCTACGCTCTAACCGTGAGCTATTTAAATACCATAAAAAACCTCCTCAGAAATAATCATTCTACCTAAAAAAAAAAAAAAATTACACCAGATAAACACAGCAAGCGAAAGTGTTTAATCCTTTAACATCTTTAACTTTAATAAACACGTGGACTACTGACATTAAAACTACAGATTTCCCTTAACAAATAACATAAATGGAGGTTTTTTTTTTTTTTGTTCTGTGTTTCAGTTGCTGGCAGTGTGAGAAATAGCCATGACAACAAGGTCTCTGGACAGCTCTCAAGTAATTCATCTCATCACAATGCAAGAATAGGTTCAGATGAAGAATACATGAACATGGCTCACAGACTGGGAAATGAGGTAACGCAGAGATATAGAATCAAGATATCCTGAGCTTGATATTTGTAGAAAATAAAGAATTTAAATGTCTTGTGTTTCAACAGGAGAATGACCCCTCTGTGAGGGATCCTACATTTCCAGTTAAATCACCGCAGTCTGTGCGTTCCCCTGCTGGGAGTAAAGATACAGCAAAACGTAAGATTCTTCAGCAAACAAGTTATTGTTTATCGTTCTTCTTCTTTCATCTTGTAGAAAGACTCACTTTTTGCCCGGATGTGTTTGTGTTTCAGCAGGGTCCAGGCCGCCTCTTATCAGGCAGTCACCTCCAGCTGATGTGCCACCAGATGCAGCGTCTAACCTGCTCCTCACCTCCGCTGATCGCAAAAAGAAGCAGAGAGAAAGGAGTAAAGCCGAGATCGAGCAGATGGACAAAAACACCTTGTACGACATCGTCGGTTCTCCGTCAAAAGACTCTGCCAGGTTGACACTAAAACTGTCTCGTGTTAAGGTTTCAGACGTGGATGAATCTGGAGAAGTTCCTCCCCAGGCGCATATTGACTCAGACCACGAAACTGATTTGATAAATCATAATCAGCTGTCAAGTGACGCCCAGGACTTGTCACAAAAGTTTGGTACAGAGGAACAAGTCGTCTGTCAGCAGACTCCCGCTCGACCGAACAGCAAGGAGATCGAAGTCGTCAGTGGAGTCATGTACGACGACGCTGAGATAGACGCGCTCGCAGAGATAGAACGAATAGATTGTGAGTCAGCGAGTGAAAGAGAACGATGGTCTAAAGAAGTCCAGGATAAAGGTGAATTTCTGTTTTTCCTCCACTGTCTTGCATGTGTTGTCTGTCTTTAGAGAAGCTAAGCTGTTGTTGTGTGTTTGTTTTTTTTTTTTGCAGACAAGCCATTGAAGAAACGAAAGCAAGACTCATATCCTCAGGAATCAGGAGTCGAGACGGGCAGTGACGGGCCTGCAGGACAAGGCCACACTGGTAGCAAGTCGACACCTAAGAAGACAAGCGGCGCGAGTAATGGTGCCAGTCGGCCGGCTCTGATGGTCAGCATCGATCTGCAGCAAGCTGGCAGAGTGATAGGACAGCCGGTAGTCGTACTGGAAGCACGGGAGTACTGTGAGGACCACCTACACCGCATAAAGACAAAGACGGATGGAAAGGTTGATAAAACTGTTGAAAATAAATCTGGTCTCAACAAGCAGAACGCTGACTATCCAAGAAAAGCTGACGGGCAACAAGAAACGCATAAAGAGAAACAGGAAAGTCGACGGGAATCCAAACACAGACCCGACGGCAAGATGGACGTCGGTAAGGGACGCACAGAAGACAGACAGCAAGACGGACCACGACAGAAACATGACCGACATTCAGACTCGCACCACAAAGAGGAAAAGAACCACAACAGTCACAACAGATCTCATGTCAGCCAACCTGAGAGCCTAAAGACCATGAACAAGGCAGAGCGCAACTCCAGACACGTAGAAGACAAACCCAAGGACAGAGAAAAAGACAAGGATGGAGATAGAGATAGAGTCAGAGACAAAGACAGAGATAGAGATAGAGAAAAAAATAGAAATAGAGATAAAGACAGAGATAGAAATAAAGATAGAGATAAAGAAAAAGAAAGAGACAAAGATAGAGATAGAGACAAAGACAGAGATAAAGAAAAGGACAGAAACAGGGACAGAGATAGAGAGAAGGAAAAGAAACTCAAAGCTTTGTCGAGGGAAAACTGCAACAGGCACACAGACAACAGAAACTCACCTGATCGTCACTCGAAATCCGACAGTCCGAGAGTGAAACAGGACGGGAGCAAAAAATCGTCAACGACAGACATCAACGGTCGTCAGAGGACAGACGGTACCAACCTCCAAAACGCTCAAACTCACTCAAAGAAGGAGAAGAAAAGTGGAAGCCACACTGGAAACAAACCGCAGCCTTTTGAAACGAAACCTAGCGAGTTCCCGTCATATCTGCTGGGTGGTAAGACGGGGAGTCTGAAGAACTTTGTGATTCCTAAATTAAAACGAGACGGGAAAGAAAAAGATCCACAAGTTTCTAACAAATTGATCGAGGGCTGGAGCGAACCTCTGATCAGACTGGAGCGAGTGTCGCTGGTGGAGAATTTAAATAAAGGAGCCAAACCTGTCGTCGTGCTTCAGAAACTCAGCGTTGATGAAGTTAAACGGATCATCAAGGAAAGCAGGAACGCACACAGCTCCAAATCTCAACACTGGTCATCCTTCGATAAATCAGGGAGAGGTGTGATTTATATTTATTTATTTAAAACAGTCACATCACAGTCCTTGTTTTAAATGAATAGTTATAGATGAGTTTGTGCTGAAACCTCTTTCACCTCTTGTTCTTACAGAAATGTCATTTGGTGAAAAGACAAACAAGCGAAGACACTCGGTGATCAGTAAAGGATCCAAGTACGCTGAGGTCAACTCAGACGAAGAAGACGACGATGACGACTCAGACGCTAAGAGTGAGGAAAAAAAACTTAAAGATTTGAAGTTTTTAAAGTTAATGTAAGTTATATTTCTTTTCGTATTTTCTGACTTGTGATGTTTCTGTCGTTTCAGCCGCAAAGAAAAAGTCAAAGAAAGATCACGACAAGACGTGGAGACACGAGGAGAAGAAAGTGTCTGGAGATCACCGTCGAAGTGGAGGAGTTCATAACGCTCGGCGGCCGTCTGGGAGTCGTCATCGCGATGAATCGGATGAAGATTCTCCGCCACCGAGCATAAGTGACGGTGAGTCGTCTTTGTTTGTGTGTTTGTTTGTTTGTAAAGTATTTCACTGATGCCTTTCTTTTTTGTTCAGTTGCCAAAAAACTAAAGAAAAAGGAGAAACATAAAAACAGGAAGTTGTACGATCCAAAGATGACACCAGAAGGTAAAAGTGTTTTTTTTATGATTCAAAAAGAAATCTTAAAAGAATTATATATATATATATATATATATATATATATATATATATATATATATAATTAATGTCTTAACTTTGTTCAGCAGAAATGATGGACTCCTCCACGTTTAAGCGATTCACAGCCAGTGTTGATAATATTCTTGAGAATCTGGAGGATGTGGACCTCACCGCTACAGGTAAACGTCAAACACTGCACAGTTATTTTTTGACATTTCTGGAAGTGCAAAGTTGAAAAATGTCAACAATCTAACTCCCACACAGACGATGATGAAATACCTCAAGAGCTCCTGCTTGGAAAGCACCAGTTGAGCGAGCTCGGCAGTGATTCTGCTAAGATTAAAGCGATGGGCATCTTTAACAAGGTAAGAGAAGGAGTATTTGTTTGTGCAGCTGTAACTCAGTTACACCCAGTTAGACAGATGTTGAGTTAACTGTCGTGTGTTTGATCCACAGTTTTCATCCAGTAAACTGGTGAAGGTTTTAAACGTCCTGGAGAAGAACATTCAGGACAGCGTCAAACTTTCCACGTTAATGAATCACGTAAGTGGAAGTGATTCCTGTTTGTCATTGAGCACACGACAAAGTGACTTCTACATTTAACCCATCACACACGTGAGCAGGGGGCAGCTATGCAGCACCTGGGGAGCTGTGCTCTCGAACCTGCGACTTTCCAAACACAAGTCTGCTTCCTTACCCCCAATTTCCCTGGATGAGTGTCGGTTGTGTTGCGTCTCCGATCCGTCATCCGTCAATACCCACCGGATGCTTTTGCGGTCTCGAGATCTCTCAATTTCACACACAATTGCGCAATATAGCAGGTGTAGTTTCTATATTGTGTCAACGAGATGAAATGATGTCAGAAAACCTCGACTTCAGCTCTGCCTCCGCTTGTTATGATGTTTTCAGGTTGCAGCGCAGGTAAATATGATCCGCCGTGAACACGGTTTATTTTATTTTGAAAGTTAAGCGGATGTTTTATTTTGTTTCTGTGCGCACGATCTGCTTAGTGCAGAATTGCTGCACCGTCGTCCAGCAGCTGGTGGAAACACAACCATTGACTAGAATGGAAACGTATCAGATCCGCTGACGGATCAGAGACACAACACATCCAGGGGAAATTGGGGGTTAGCCACCAGGCCACCGCTGCCTCTTTTAAGCTGTAAAATGATAAAGACGAGCAGTTGGTAAAGCTTCTCACTTCACAGCAAGAAGGTTCTGGGTTCAGCTCCCGGGTCGGGGTGTGGAGTTTGCATGTTCTCCACATGTCTGCATGTGTTTCCTCCCACATCCAAAAACATGCATGTGTTGGGGGGACTGGTGAATTGAGCAAGCTGAGCGGTTGTTTGTCTGATTATGTTGCCCTGCAACAAGCCGGTGGCTGTCCAGGGTTGAAGCCCACCTTCACCCCGAGGCAGCTGGGCTTTATCTCCTTGAGTGCGAGATAAAGGTGCAGGAGATGGATGGAAACGATGATGTATTTTAATTCATTATTTCGTCATTTGCAGGATAATGATTCCATGGACGAGGAGCGGTTGTGGCGCGACCTTATCATGGAGCGAGTGACTAAGTCTGCTGACGCCTGTCTGACTGTGCTCAACATCATGACATCTCCACGCATGCCCAAGGCTGTGTACATAGAGGATGTGATAGAGAGGGTGTTGCAGTACACAAAGTTTCATCTGCAAAACTCTTTGTACCCTCAGTACGACCCGGCCTACAGAGTGGATCCCCATGGAGGTCTGTTCCTCTAAACTGCTTAAACGTGATTACAGTAATTTTGAGAAGCTATTTTTATTTCTACACAAGAAAAGCCTGATAAGGCCTAAGCATGTTGGGCGTCTGAAAATATTTTCATACTTCTTTAAATTCAGCTCTAAGCTGGATATTTAAAGCTGTTTTCTTTTAACTTCAGGTGGTGTTCATGCTTCAAAATCCAAGAAAGCAAAGTCTTCAACGCACAAGCAGAAAGTGGTAGTGATGCTTTATAGCAAAGTGTGTGATATTGTGGGCGGTATCTCCGAGCTCCTGGAGATCCAGCTGCTGACTGACACCACTATTCTCCAGGTGAGTCTCTTAAGGCTGCTCCCACACACGGGTGTCGGGTCAATCCACAAAAGTTTTTTTATGGTTTCGGCCTCTTTTCCACACGACACCAGCATTGTTGTCTACCTACCTATATTCGGGGTCCAGAGACCCGGGGGTCTAAACCAACAGGTGGCGTCAAATGTCTTCTCCCCAAATGAGTCTGACCGAACCTGGAGAGATGCAACCGCGACATGAGACTCACTAGAAAACGTTGGGCAAGAACAGTGTTTCCTAATCATTGACATTAATTTGCTCTGACGTAGTTTAAACGTGGGGCCGGTGATAATTGTCCTCCGTTCACTACAGCACCCGGTAGCCATACTGCTAATGCTAATGCTGCTAGGAGCCGCCTAGATAGCTGAGTGGTCATGTCGTTGGTGCATATATGTTGTGCAGCTGTGCGAATCCCGACCTGGGGAAGTTCTCCTCCTAGATGATGCAGCCTTGCTGCTACGGGTCGTGTACTTGTTTACTAATTTTTGCAAAAGTGAGTCTTGAAAAAGAGGATGTAACAGGTCTTATATTTGGGTCAATACAGTAGTAGGAAAAATCAACAAAACAAAACTAGACGACCAGCGGCGACGTATAAACAATTAATATAAATAAAAATCAATTTCTTCTTCTTGTGTTTATGTTTGTTCTCAGCGAAGAAGGACCAGCGTGTCCTTGCAGCTCTGTCTGTGTTTCTTTACAGCGCCACCTATAGGTGTAGCAGACGTATTACACTGTTTTAGACGTTTCCTGAAATGATTCGTGTGTGGACATTAAACTTTTTGAATCCGCAAAAGAAAAATAGCGACAACGTTGTCGTGTGGACGTAGTGACTCCATCTTACCTGTCTCATGACTCCAACACACCTGATTACCTCTGTGCTTGTTTTTTTTTTTTTCAGGTGTCCAACCTGGGTATCACACCGTTTTTTGTGGAGAACGTGAGCGAGCTGCAGTTATGTGCCATCGCACTAGTGACGGCGGTAAGTTTTCTCATTGCTTCTTTAGCACCGTTGCAGGATAGTTTAGTGTTTTTGCTGTAAATTTCTTGTTCGTTTACTCTTCTTCAGGTCTTCTCTCGTTATGAGAAGCACAGGCAGCTCATTCTTGAAGAGATCTTCACCTCTCTTGCCAGACTTCCTACTAACAAACGCAGCCTCAGGAACTTTAGGTAACTACATCAAGAATTAATATTTGTTCTATGAAACGACACAAATAAGAACAAATGATCAGTGAAGCTCGGTGCATTTAAGGATACAAATGTACCGTTCTCTCTGCCCCACCCTCCCTCAGGCTAAACAGCAGTGATTCAGAAGGAGAGCCTGTTTATATCCAGATGGTCACAGCCTTGGTTCTTCAGCTCATCCAGTGTGTGGTACATCTTCCCTCTGAGAGAGACCCAGAGGAGGAACCGACCAAGAAGGTAGAGATGGATGATTAAACTGATCTGATTAAATTGTATTTAACACAAAACACGTTTGATAAACTTAATTTTGTTTTTGTTCCAGGTGGATAAAGACGTCTTCATCACAAACTCTTATGAAACTGCGATGAGGACGGCTCAGAACTTCCTATCAGTGTTTCTGAAGAAGTGAGTCTGATTCACACACGTAGCTGCTTCTGCTGTGAAAAAAGCTCTAATACGATTGTCTTAACGTTGAATAATATGTTGTAATAAAAGGTTTTATTGTGTATGTGTCAGGTGTGGCAGTAAACAGGGAGAGGAGGATTACAGACCTCTGTTTGAGAACTTTGTTCACGACCTCTTGTCTGCGCTCAACAAACCCGAGTGGCCGGCAGCTGAACTGCTGCTCAGTCTACTGGGTCGACTGTTGGTGAGTTAAGATCCTTCACGTCCAAACGGCTGCAGGCGTTTTTTGTTCAGGTTGTGACATTTCTTGTCTACTGCTTCGTCGCTCCAGGTTCATCAGTTCAGTAACCAGAAAACAGAGATGGCTCTCAGGGTGGCGTCGCTCGACTACCTCGGCACTGTTGCTTGTCGTCTGCGTAAAGATGCTGTCACCAGCACCATGGACCAAAAGGCTATTGATCGCATCCTCAAAGAGGTAGACAAGTAGTGTGTCTCAATTCGGATACTCCCATTAGTACACTATGTGCTTACTTCTGAAGCGCGCGAATTTCGACGAAACGTTAATCGCTGTGATCGTCTCCCACCGACATATCTGCTTGTTTTCAATTCTAATCAATAATCAAAGTCTTACTAGTGCTGATGTTTGCTTGTGTGGCTCCATGTTTCATGCTACGTAGCCAAGACGGCGTCGTTGAGGGTGAGAAGTGTCCGTCGTTCCACAACTTTTAAAACCATAATGAGCCGTAATAACTCATTTTACCTACTCAAAAATACAAAGTGTAAAAATGGAAGAATAAGAATTGAGACACACGGAAGAAGATGATGGCAAAATCTTTTAAATACTTTTATGTTTCTAATAAATTAACAACGCTGTCGAGCTGCTTTTTTGAGACACTACTTGTGTTTATTGATCTCTGTAAAGGCTCCAGGCAGCGACGAAATCCAACAGCTACAGAAGAACTTACTCGACTACCTAGAGGAGAACATAGAAATGGATCCATCTCTTGTGGTGAGTTTGTGCTACATGAAACACCTAAATGGTTTTGTCACAGGATTATGGTGGAAGAAGAGGCTTAGTTTATCTTTTAAAATAATCTGTGTATTTGTTTCATTCAGTTCGCCAGGAAATTTTACCTCGCCCAGTGGTACAGAGACATAACAAGCGAGGCAGAGAAAGCAATAAAGTCTCAAAACGACAACGATGACGACTTCAGAGGTCACCATCACTCCAAGGATGTCGACTCAACTGGTGAGATTATGCAGCGAGCAGAAGCACGGAAGAAATTCCTTCGCAAGGTCATCAAGACGACAACATCGCATCTCAGTTCTCTGAGGTAAGAACTACTTCTTTCTGGATCGCTGTACTAATCTGCTACACCCCGTTTGACTTGTTCACCTGAGCTGGTAATGAAACGTCCTCTTGACTTTTTTTTTATTTTCCAGGACGAACACAGTCGAGTACGAGGACTCCTGTCTGATCGTCAGATATCTGGCCTCCGTGAGGCCGTTTGCCCAGAGCTTTGATATTTATTTATCACAGGTAAGAGAATTAATTTAACAGAAATTATATTATATTATATTATAATATGTTTGTGTCTCTAACTTTGTATTTTCTCTGTGTTGTCTCATAGATCCTAAGAGTACTGGGTGAAAGTGCTATTGCAGTTCGAACTAAAGCCATGAAGTGTCTGTCGGAGGTCGTGGCTGTGGATCCCAGTATTCTGGCTCGGGTTAGTAATTATCCTGATTGATTTGCTACACAACAAATAAACCATTTGGATCAATGCTATTAGCTTTAAGTAGTTTTTCTTTTACAGAAAAAAAACATGTAGTTACAGGATAGTGTAAAGGCCACATCACCCTCTGTTTTGCACGTTCACTTGAGAAATTTCCCAGCATGCACCAGGACAAAGATGGCGACAGAAGAAAAATAGGACACCTTTAAATTTATAGGATAGTTGTCCAAAAAGTTAGCGATTTAATCAATAAATTTACCTTATAACTTATTTAACTTAACTTATCGCTAACCGCTAATTAATAATGTTTGTTTACGTTTTTCATTCATCTGATAACAGGACTCTTCTGATAAAATGTGAGAGTGTAAACGAATATCGTGTCAGTTTTTAATCCATCGTCAATTTGATGGACATAAGCTGCGTTTCCACCACAGGAACCGATAATCGAACCGGGTAATTTTACAGGAACTCGCTGTGGTTTGTGTCTCCACCAGCACATCAGACCCCGAGGGGACAAACTAAGGAACCTTTTCTGGGACGAAATAACTATTTTCTAACTAAATATTTTCCATAAAAAGAATCGAAGAAATGAACGAAGTGACACAGTCGGAACCGTCAGTGATCGGGGTCTTACACAGATGCTACATGGACCGAAAAAGTTCCTGAAAAGTTCCTGGCCCCTAAAGGTTAAAGGAACTTACTTGGTGGAAACACGACTTTAAACGAGTCTGTAGACGCCATCTTTGTTCGTTTGTTGTCATTCGGTCGTCGTGGAGACTTTGCGTCGTCTTTACGTAGCAACTAGCGACGACTTCTGGTGACGTGTAACGTTAAAGTAAAAAGGAAAAGGAAAGTTTTTGTCTCTCAACACTCAAAATGTTCTCATGTTTTCCAGTTGGACATGCAGCGCGGGGTTCATTGTCGCCTCATGGACAACTCCACCAGCGTGCGAGAAGCAGCCGTGGAGCTGCTGGGACGGTTTGTGCTGAGTCGACCTCAACTCATTGAGCAGTACTACGACATGCTCATCGAAAGGATTTTGGTAATTTATCAGTTGTTTTTACTCTTTTACTGCTTTTATGACTCCTGTCAGACGTTTCCCCAGATGGAAAGTTTTTTCTTATTGTTTCTCTTATTAGTTTGTGAAAAGTATAAACACTATCTTTTTCTAGTTTTATTGACATTTCAACTAGTCAAACCCAGTGATTTAATGTTGCAGTAAAACTGCCCAAAGGAAAACACGACTCCTGTAACTTCAATAACAAAATGAGGATTAAAACTTGGAGGAACTTGCAGCTTTTCCTGCAGCAAAGAGAGTGAAAAATTCCTGCAGCAGCATCAAAACCAACTTGTGTTGCGACAGCTGATCTGATTCATCACTAGCACCGTCTCCACCGCGCAGCAGGAAGTAAAACTTTATATTGTTTCTAAAAATGGAACAAAAATAAAAAAGAACTAACAAAGACGCAGGTGTTTTCATCAAAGCCTCGTCGAACTGGTTTGAGATGATCTCGATTTTACCCAACGAAATTATTTATCATCAGCCGCCGGCGTCAATCTTAACACTTCTCCTGTTGACATAAGGAAATGACAGCGACCTGCATTATTTCTCCACATATTCATGGGTTTTTCTGCCACGTTGTGGGATGAAGTTTCCGAATAACGTTTTTTTTTTTTTTTTCCACCGTTAAAAAAAAAAACCACGAGTGTGTTCAGCTGCTGCAACGTGTCTGAAATTGAGATTAAATATTAGATTTAAGATTCCAAGAGAGTCGAGTGTTGCTCAGACTTTATTATTTATTTGGTCTGTGCTTTAACTTCACAGTACAATGAAACATTTCAACAACAACTGGAAAAAATAAATGATGAGTTGTTCTCGCAGCTCTGCGCAGCTGCTTCTTATAAAGTCGACTCAAGTGGGAAGTTTGCCCTTGATTTTATCAATCAGTGACAAAAATATGAAGTATAAAGGTCAGACGAGGTGAACCATCCACGCTGCCACCTAAAGATCAAACTAGGAACTGCAGCTTTTATCCATCTTTCACTTTGAATTTATCGACCTACATTTATTTTCCTTATATGCATCATTTTCTCATTCCCACGGCTTAAAAAGCTTTTAAATTAGAAAATAACTGGTATTGATTTGTCTTTTCTTTGTCTCTCACAGGACACAGGTATCAGTGTGAGGAAGAGGGTGATTAAGATCCTGAGGGATATTTGCCTGGAGCAGCCAGACTTCCACAAGATCACTGAGATGTGTGTGAAGATGATCCGACGGGTCAACGACGAGGAAGGGATCAAGGTTTGGTGTCTGTGTTGTGTGAAAGCCTCCGACGAGATGTAGTTATTGTAAATCTTAACTTTAATGTTCTCTGTAATTCCAGAAATTGGTGAACGAGACATTCCAGAAACTTTGGTTCACGCCGACGCCGAGTCACGACAGAGACGCCATGACCAGGAAGATCCTGAACATCACAGATGTGGTGGGTAACGACGTAGTAGGAGCGTAAATTCATCACGACACGAACACAATCGGCTCGTATCAACCCACGAAAAACAACTGAAATACAAGTTAACAATTTAATTTCTTTACTCTTTGACGTTTTGAAATAAAAAACAGTAACGTCTTATTGTTTCTTAAGTTAAAGTTAACGCAGAAGAGCTCTGATGACCTTTTAAATGGGGTCTGTTGTTCGTCATCGTATCTTTGAGCAGCACAGCATCATCAGCTGATCACGAGAAAAAAAACAGAAAACCCGCCCTGATAAAAAAGGAAGAACGGTTTTAATTAAAATGTTTAAAAGTTTAGGTAAAAAGAGGAAAACTGAAATAATTTAAAGTTTTCATTTTTATACATAAAAGCAAGATATTTTTAAATCTTCACTCGTTTTAGTGACGACACTTTAACAGTTAAATATATGGTAAAAATAACCAGAGTCAGCACATAAATAGATCAGTTGATCGTTATATTCCTGCTACTTCCAGGTCGCAGCATGTAAAGATTCAGGCTACGACTGGTTTGAGCAGCTTCTCCAGAACGTGAGTTTGTTTTAATTTTGTTTTGATTTAACGTTTCTTCTTCTGTGATATAATAGTCGTCGTGTGATCTCATCTCATTTAACATCTTGTATCTTGTGCGACGACCGTTTCAGCTGCTGAAGTCGGAGGAAAACGCTTCTTACAAACCAGCGAAGAAAGCCTGTGTCCAGCTGGTCGACAATCTTGTGGAAAACATGTTGAAATATGAGGAGTCTATCGCAGGTAAGAAGAAAATAAACGTGGTTTGTAACGTTCGTGTTGCATTTTTCTTGTTTTTTTTCTTATGTTTAACATGTTTTGTGTGTTGTTTGTGTTTCAGACTGTGAAGAGAAAGGGATGAACTCAGGACGCTTGGTCGCGTGCATCACTACTCTCTACCTGTTTAGTAAAATCAAAGCTCAGTTAATGGTCAAACACGCCATGACGATGCAGCCGTACCTGACCACCAAGTGCAATGTAAGGGTGTTTTCACACTTGATCCCTTCAGCCTTTAAAGCAAACTCAGATTGATAACTGAGCATTTTTGGCTCATATGTGAACGCTCTGAGGACTCAGACGTCTTTAAGTCAGCGGTACGTTTCACCTAAACTGTGCAGTGTGAACACAAAGCGCTCCAGGTCCTCTTTGCCTGTTTTGCACAGTTTTATGCAGGAGCGGTTTCTGATGTGGGCGACATCGTTGGACAACAACATAAACACGTGCACCGATCGGTTCTTTAATGCCCATTTGCATCAGCAGGGACTTTGTGGGGGAAACGGGCCGGGATTTAGCAGCTATAGACATCTAATAGTGTAACTATTACCATAAGTTGGTTCAGTAAATCACACCAGTAGCTGCTTCTAAATAAAACACATTTCATTCATAATACTGTGAATCCAAGACTATAATGTCACAATTAATTTTTCTGGGGTTGTGTGAAAAAAAAAAAAAACAGGTCTAATGTGGTTCTGGTTCTGTGACCTCCCCTGGTTTTATGACCTGGGTGAAAACTACCCAGAATGCCGAGCGGTGAAGGAGGAGGAGCTCTAGAGAAGCGAGTGTGAACAGAAAGAGGACTGAGACCCCATCACAGCTTAAGTGAACCAGAAAAAGAACCCAGTCCTGTTTCACAATGTGAACACAAACACAACTGAGTCTGGTTTCTGTTGATCCAGTTTTAGGAGACTGAGTTCGGTTCGTTTAAAGGGACCAAGTGTGAAAACATCTGAAATTAAACTTTTTTTTTATGTTATTCAACAGAGCCATCTAGTGGCAGGAAAGTGAAAAAGAAAACTTGTATCTTCTCATTTCAGACTCAGAACGACTTCATGGTGATTTGCAACGTAGCAAAGATCTTGGAGCTGGTCGTTCCTCTGATGGAGAATCCAAGTGAGACTTTTCTCACAACCATAGAAGAAGATCTGATGAAGCTCATCATCAAATATGGCATGACGGTCAGTCACATGGTCTATAGAGCTGCTGCTGTAACAGCTTTATCAGGTAAAACACAAACACGTGGACGTGAAACATGATTTTGTTTTTGTTTTTTGTTTATTTTTTCAGGTGGTTCAACACTGTGTGAGCTGTCTGGGTGCTGTTGTAAACAAAGTCACACACAACTACAAGTTTGTTTGGGCTTGTTTCAACCGTTTCTATGGTAAGAATTACTCACTGGAACATCTTTGACTTTTAGATAAATAGATTTACTTTATTATGTCACAGCAGCAAAACACAAAGAGACAAAATTAACAGAAAAAAGGGAAAATACACTGATGACATGACCTACTAAGACTATAATATATGTATATATATGAATATCTACATATGTACATAGTTTGTTTTAAAAAAAGAGCATCGATAAATACACATTAATACAGAAAACCAGAGTGTGTTCACCTCTTAGTTGTACCTCTGAGGTAGGAATATTTTTCTTTGTGACAGTGGAGCTGGATGAGCTCCATGTGTTGTAGAGAGGTTGAGATGAATTATCCACGATGGAGAGAATAAGAACTCTCCAGTGTACGGTCTATGATTGATTACCGTATTGACTCTGAATATAAGACGACTCCTCTTTTTTAAGACACATTTCTGGAAAATTCAGCGAGCGAACACATGAGCTGTAGGAGCAAGTTACATCATCTGAGAGTAGATTTATCTTTGTTGGTTTGATCATTTTTGCCTTTAATGATAGAGACAGTGTAGAGAGACGGGGATGGAGGAGAACACATGCAGGGAAGCTGGTCTGGTCTAGATGGGGATTCAACTTCATTTACAGCTGCACGATATATATACGTCACTACAGGCGGATGCTAGGAGCTATAACACAGGCTGTGCTAACAGTGGCTAACAATAACCTGGTAGATCGGTGCCTGTTAACCGATAAGATTAAAATGCTCTGAGTGTCGGTGACCGATCGACAACCTGATTGAGAGGATGATCGACGATGTTGTTGTTTGTTTTGCCGTTTTAAAACACACTGCTACAGTTGTGCAGCCACATCCACTGGTCTCCGGATCAGCGGATTGGCAACTTTTCCGACTTTGTAACTGGAACGCTGGTAACTCGGCTGTGACGTCGTTCCCAGAATCTTTGACCTGTTTGGGTAGAAGACGTTTGACGCCACCTGTTGGTTCAGACCCTCGGGTCTCTGGACCACGAATATAAGACGACCACTACGTAAAAACATCAACTTATATCCAGGTCAATACGTTATGTTGTCCATCCTCCTGGTGTCTTTGACACCGATGCTGCTCCTCCAGGAGACCATAGACCAGTAGATGACACTAGCAACCTCTTCCTGTCCACAGCGTTGACGTTTTCCCTCCAGTCCAGTCTGTTGCTTCACGGATTAGATCACAAACGTCCACTGTCTGTGTCTCTTTTTCAGGTGCTCTGGCAAAACTGAAGACGCAGCATCAAGAGGACCCCAACAGCTCCTCTCTGGTTTCTAACAAACCTACTCTCCTGCGTTCGCTGTTCACTGTGGGAGCTCTCTGCCGGCACTTTGATTTCGACCAGGAGGAGTTTAAAGGTGCTAACAAGGTAAAAACCAGTCGCTCTGCTGCGTAAATGTTCTGTTCAGCGCTGCTGAAGAATCTGTTTCTAATAAATGAATCTTGTTGCTTCTTTAGATCGTCATCAAGGACAAAGTGTTGGAGCTTCTGCTTTACTTCACAACTCACGTGGATGAAGAAGTCCAGATCAAGGCCATCATAGGTCTAGGTAGAGTTTATTTAACCTTTAATCTCGTTACTTTAAGATGAATTCACATGATCGTTTCCATGTCTCTTCCTCATCATTTTCTCCGTAATGATGATGTGTTTTAAATCGTTTCCATCGTCTCAAGGTTTCCAGTTCATCAAACACCCAGAGCTCATGTTTGTTCAGGATGTGAAGGTTTTGTACAACAACACCCTCTCAGACGAAAACAGCTCAGTCAATCTGAAGATCCAGGTGCTAAAAAACCTTCAGACGTACCTGCAGGAGGAGGATTCTCGAATGCAGGAAGCTGATCGCGAATGTGAGTTTTACAAACCTGCTCCTGTTTTCTTCATTGAATGTATCAGTTACGTACTGATGATTTTATTTTGTTTTATTTAGGGAAGAACCAAGCCAAACAGGAGGATCTGAAAGAAATGGGAGACATCTCGTCGGGTATGAGCAGCTCCATAATGCAGATTTACCTAAAACAAGTGCTGGAGTCGTTCTTCCACTCTCAGTCGACCGTTCGACATTTTGCTCTGAGTGTCATCACACTGACTCTCAACCAGGGGCTCATCCATCCTGTACAGGTACAATAACAGTCTCGTCTCAGCGTTTTAACATTTTAGAAGCTCAAACACATCACGACACGTTCACTGACTGTGACTTTTCGTTTGTCGTTGTTTTAGTGTGTGCCCTACCTGATCGCCATGGGAACAGACCCCGAACCAACCATGAAGAACAAGGCCGATCAACAACTGGTGGAGATCGACAAGAAATATTCAGGATTCATCCACGTGAGCAACTTAAACTTAAACGTAGAGTGTAGAGTTGTCATGACAAGAAAAGAAAACTATTCACCTTTAATTTAGTTAAATAATAACACACTCTGCACATCTAACGCTTTTATCATCGTTTCTGTCGTGTCTCTCCGTGGGTTCATAGATGAAAGCGGTCGCGGGGTTGAAGATGTCTTTCCAGGTGCAACAGGCCATAAACGGATCCAAAAACGCAGCGATCCGAGGTTTCCGTCGCGACGACTCCGACTCTGCTCTCTGCTCTCACCTCTACACCATGGTCCGTGGGAACCGACAGCACCGCAGGGCTTTCCTCATTTCTCTGCTCAACTTGTTTGATGACAGCTCTGTGAGTTAACGCCTCTTAAACTTAAATAACTTAAATGCTTTATCCTTTGTGTCTGGATGAATGGACGACAAAACGTCCTACAGTTAAATACTGGAAAGAACCAACAAACTTCTCTGTGTGCTGCTGGACGGAGCTACGACCAATCAGACCACTGCTTCTGAAGACGCATGCGTAGCGACAGAAACGGAAAACATCACTGATTTGTAGTTCGCTACCTTTTGCTCCATTTTCCAAGAAACAAATGACGTCCGCTCCTCCACAGCCGCCACACATCTACGTGACCTGCTCCTACTTTTATCTCAGGATAAAAGTTTGTTGGTCAAGTTCTTATTCCTTTTTACTCCACCTGTTAATTTATTACCTATGTATGTTTGTTTGCTTGTTCTTTTTTGCTCTTTGTTTTAACACGATTAACTGCCACTGTCTGAGTAAAGTTTCCTTGTTTTGCGTTGTCGTCTGCAGAAAGCGGAGGTGAACATGCTGCTGTTCATCGCAGACAACTTGGCGTGTTTTCCATACCAGACGCAGGAGGAACCGCTCTTCATCATGCACCACATAGACATCACTCTGTCTGTCTCCGGTAGCAACCTTCTCCAGTCTTTCAAGGAGGTGAGAAGCTTTTTTTTTTTTGCTGCGGCGGCGGATGAGGCTGACGTTGGCTTAGAAACTTTTACGTTAAACTCTTCAAAGAACAGAAGGTTTGGTTTTTAAATTGGTTTTAAATGGTCAAAACGGACACAGCTCTGTTGGAAACTGTCAGATATTTTTGAGGATAATTATCTGACATGAAGTCTGAGTTTGACGTGATGTTGTGGAGGTTTTATTCATAACAGAAACATTAGAAATAAATGGACATTACTGTCATTGTCTTTTCAGTCTTTGAGGAAAGAACCTCTACAGCAGGAGAAGAAGATGAAGGTGAAGAAGAAGAAGAAGAAGAAGAAGAAGAAGCAGCATCGAAGGAGGAAACACAGCTCGGATGATGATGACGAGAGCCACAGCAGCTCCAGCAGCTCCAGCAGCAGCAGCAGCAGCAGCAGTGATGATGATGAAGTCGTCCACAGGCGAAAGAAATCCGCCGCCTCCGATTCAGACTCCGACATGAACAATGAGGACGCGGTGATCGATCGTCTACCTGAAAACCCCGTCCCCCTGCTGGACTTCGCCAGCGCTTCACAGGGTATTCTGATGCTGCTCGTTCTCAAACAACATCTGAAGAATCTGTACGGTTTCTCAGACAGGTAGGAAACTAAATAAATAAACAAACAACAACAACAACAGCAGCTGTGCATCTTTGAAACCATTGAAATTTTCTCTGATTTGCAGCAAAATCCAGAAGTATTCTCCAACAGAATCTGCAAAAGTGTACGACAAGACGGTGAATAGAAAATCTAAGGTTCACTTCAACCCACGTCAGACGCTGGACTACCTAAAGAGCGACATAACCAACATGGATCTCAGCTACGAGACCAAGAGGAACATTGTGAAACAGTATTTGGACGTAAGCATTTATTCATTCGTTCACGTTTACGTTTACACAAACTAGAGGAAAAGTATGAACTGAATTTCTCTCCCTGACGCTTTTGCGTCTCAGTTCAAGGTACTGATGGAGCACTTGGATCGTGACGAGGAGGACGAGGAAGGTGAAGCGAGCGCCAACGCCAGAAACAAAGCCATCACTTCACTGTTGAGGGGCCCGAAAACCCAGAACCACAGCCACAATAATCACACAGCTGCAGCGGAGACGGATGAGGAGGAGAGTGACGACGAAGATCCACCTGCTGTAAGAGTTTAAAAACTGACAAACAGTTTTGTTTTTTTGTTTTTTGTAGGATGTGAGATCATATTTAATGCAGATGTCACTTATGAGGTCGTCACTGAGCGCTGCGATGAAACCGTTGTTAAAACCGTCGTCCGTAGATAATGTTTCTAGACGTTCGCCACATTCACTTTTCTCTCATCAAACACTCCTGAGATCAATAAATAAATCATCTGATTCATCAGAGCAAAGATTCAATAACGATGATGTGAAGTGAACTGGTGTTTTTTTCATACGTACGTTTTGATAAATCCAACTTTTTCCATGTGTTTTTCTTTGGAGACGTTGGAGAACGATAGAAGTTTAAACCTTTGTTTATCTGTTTCCAACAACGATGATCATGAGAACATCTGTCCGTTCATGAAGCAGCAGCTTCTCAACATTTCTACGTGATTTGTGCTCGTCTGTATCCGTCGACACGTAGACACGTAGAGTCTGCGTCGCTGCGTCCGACCCCGTCTCCCTGGGCTGACGTGCACCTCCTCAATTTTTAACTATCTGTTGAAACGAAGGAGCATTTGGACGGCTAGAATTAGCTTAATAAGTTAAATGTATTGATTAGTTTATTATTTAAATTGCTATTTTTCGTGACGGCTGCGTCCTTGTCCTGGTGCATGCTGGGAAATTTCTGGTCCTGTTTGAAACCCGTCACGGTTTCTACTTCAGGTTTAGCGTGAGACCACGTAGCGGACGACAACGCTCGTCTCGCTACGTCAAACTCTGACGCTAACGTTAGCTTAACAGCAGCTACGCTAACCAAGGAAAAACATCTGGTCAGTTTTATCACCTGCTCCTCGTTCTCTCTTCAGCCGGGAAAACACGTAACTGGTTCAACGTGTTTTCAGAAGCAGATAAATCAACGTACTACATCACCACCATCTTGTCTGTTTTGTGACCCGGATGTTTACATCAACGTCATGATTTTGCGGTTTGAACCAGAGGGTTAGCTACCACGGCTAGTTAGCATCGCAGTCATAGCGGCGACTTTTTACTCACATTGGTGACGTGAACGACGACGGACATGTTTTATTTACTGAAGCACATGTGGCTTTTATTTACTGAACAGTCTGTGTTTGCGTTTTAATGTAATCGCTTTTTAATGTTTGTATAGAAACGGTCAGAAAAGTAAGTTAAACATCACAGGACATCTGACTCTTTTACTGTTCCTCTGTTATCACTAAACAAACTTTGAATAAATAATCTCTCCCTGCCGCTGTCTCCATTCCCATCCCCATTAACACTGACTTAACAATTCCAACAACGTCTTCTCTCCGTCTCCATAATCGTATCGGACGAACAACCAACGACGGTCGATAATCGTAACGGATTAAAAGCGTTTCGCCTCCTACTGTTGTGGCAGCGAATCCTGTAGCTTCTCTCTCTTCACTCTTTTATCCTGATGTGGAAGATGTTTGACGTTGAGACGTTTGACGCTCTGCTTCTTTCCTCCGCAGCGGAAAGCGAAGAAAGGCAGAGACTCCGCGGAGGATTCAGGTCACATGAACGAGAGCGTGGAGGCCATGGACGTCATCGCCATCTGCTGCCCCAAATACAAAGACCGACCGCAGATCGCCAGAGTCATCCAGAAGACTAAAAGCGGTTACAGTATACACTGGATGACCGGGTCTTACACCGGACCCTGGGTTGTAGCAAAGAAACGGGACGGTCGTAAAAAGGTGCCTTGGGTCGACACCGTCAAGGAGTCAGACATTATTTATAAGAAAATCTCCTTGACGAGTGGACACAAGCTAACGAACAAAGTGGCGCACACGTTACGGGCGATTTACGCTGCCAAAGAGGGAACGAAGAGTTAAAAAAGATAATTAAAAAATAATAAATCCCTCACGGCCCAAAATGTTACGAGCAGACAGACGTTTAAATCTGTTGAGATGTTCAAAGAGAAGTATTTGTGAAACGTTGGTCTGTTTGAACGCAGACGTGTTAAAGTTTAAAACACAAGAAGGAAAATGTTTGGAAGAAAACATTGTGGGAGTTTGTTCCTTCGCTGTTGTGCAGCAACTCGGTTGTTTGATTTTTACTCCCACTACTGTATCATAGTTTAACTAAACACATGTTTATATCTGAACATAATTCTGTAAAAAAAAAAAAAGAAAAAAAAGAAACAAAAAGAAAAAAAAATTAAAGTGAATGTTGGAAATTAGTGTATTGATGATGTTCTTAATAAAGTGTTTTTGGAGTTTAAACTAGCACCAGATGGATTTATTCACTTGACTTAAGCTCCAACAAACTTTTAACTGCTTTCTTTATTTTTCTTTCTTTCTTTCTTGTTCCAAACATTTTATTGTTTTACCCACACTGTGTATATATTTGATATAATTTATTTATGTTAAAAGCAGTGCAGTATCTGTGCCTAATATGCAGGGGAAGTTATATTGTTTTTAAATAGAGATTTTGATGTTATAGAACAGCAGAACAAAAAAAATATAAAAAATAAAATAAAAGTAAAAAGTGAGCCCCCGCTGTTCTGGTGGAACAAATACTGCAATAAAAATTTTCTTATGTCCTTGGAAGTTGTTTGGGTTTGATTTTATGGAAAGTGGAATCAAAACGTCAGGACTCGTTTTTCTTTTAGCAGGAATAAAACTTTCTGCTACTATAACTCTTATTTTTATATATATATTTACTTTCCTGTTTTTATTTTTTCATTTTTTATCCTGTTTTTATTATTATTATTATTATTATTATTATTATTATTTCTTCTCATTTCATGTTTTATTTCATTTTTATTTTTAAAATAATCCAAGTGTTTTTTCATGTTTTTTTTTTCCATTTTTTCCCCAATTTTTAATTTTTATTAATTTTTTTTTCATTGTTTTATTTCCAGGTTGTTGTTTTGTTTCTTTTTTAATATTTTTACACATTTTTTTCCTAAATTTTCCTTTTCCAGGGTTTTTTTTTTTCCCATGTTTTTTTTTAGCAGTAATAAAATTCTGCTACGATTCTACTAAAACACTTGTTTATTATTATTATTTTTATTTATCTTTTATTTTTTTAACAAGTTTTTTTTTAATTTCTTCCCATTCCATGTTTTTTTTCCAAACTTTACTTTTCCAAAGTTTTTTTTGTTCCATTTTTAATTTTTGTTAATTTTCTTTTCCAGGTTTTTCCTCCCATTTTATTTTCTTCATGTCTTAAACATTTTAATTTTTATTTAAATTTTTTTTTCATGTTTTTTTTAAATTTTTTTTTTTTAATTTTTTTTTTTTTTTTAATCATTTTTGTTAATTTTGTTCCAGGGGTTTTCTTCAATTTTTTCCTTCATTTTTCCTTTTTTTTTTTTTTTAATTTTTTTTAAGAATTCCAATGTTTTTTTTTCATGTGATTAATCTATCTATCTATCTATCTATCTATCTATCTATCTATCTATCTATCTATCTATCTATCTATCTATCTATCTATCTATCTATCTATCTATCTATCTATCTATCTATCTATCTATCTATCTATCTATCTATCTATCTATCTAACTGGATTGTAATCTCACAATCTGTCCACTAGATGGAGACAAAGTAAAGTACAAATCTATTGATTCTCTGTTGCAGAAAGTGACAGTTTTAGTTCATCACTGTTGATGTGGAAGAAATTAAGCTCCAACTCAAGAATGAAGGTTGTTCCACATCAGCAGATTCATCATTTTTCTCGCTTTTCACGGACACATCGACCTGTTGTTCAGTAAAATGATGAATCTGCTGATGTGGAACATCCTTCATCACCAGTTGTTATAAAACCAGACGTTGGGTAAGTCTTGTAAAACAGTGTTTTTAATAAACTCTGGGTTCACTTACTAAGTTATCAGTACTTCAGTTTATGTGTAGGGACCCTATTCATGCTACTGCTGAAGTGAAGAGATATTTTGAGCTTTATTAGTGGTTAAAAAATGACAGTTTAGATACGTTTGGCTGACTGCCCCATTTACTTTCATTGTTAACTATTTGGTTGGTATTTAAACTACTTGGTGTTTCTGTGACGGCCTCAGGTTCAACCTCAATGAAACAAAAAATGTGCACAAATATTAGTCATTGTGTTGTTTAAAATAATTATAAATATTTTACAAACTTTTTATGTGCGAATACAAACATGTACAAGACTAGATTGTCCTTTTATGGAGCTTTATTTTTTCTTATTGTTGTGTTGTTTTGATCTTTATATATTTAACGTTTTACTTTTTAAATAAGAGAACAGAGACTTTCAAAGGAGGAAAATTGAGACAAAGACTCTATAGAAACTTTACTACAGCAGCATCTCACATTTGATGTTATAATAATAATAATATTTATTACAATAATGATGTCATGAATATAAACATCTCAGCACCAGTCACGACAAACCTGGTTTAGACACAAAAACAAACCAAAGATAACTTATGACATCAGGTCACACGAATTTCAATTCCTGGATGGCGGTCCAGAGTTAATCCCACTTCCACAAGCCGGATCTCTAAAAAGGGGCCTGGCTGGTAAAAGGGACGACAACACCGGAATGAGGAAATTGACGAGGGCAAACCATGTGCAAAACAAAGTTGTTCATCGCTGATAACCATGCAACCTGATGAATCTTAGGTCACTCGGCTCCAGAAGTCTCCCAGAGGCGACGATCCTCTTTCTCCGCAGCAGCCAGTCAGTCAGTCAGTCAGTCAGTCAGTCAGTCAGTCAGTCTTCTCCGAGCTCCATCCCGGACTCTCCTGTCTGCATCCAGTGATGTCTCTTCTCCTCATCGCGGTGCTGTCTTCACTTCTGCTGCGAGATGCTGCTGAGTCTTGGGGCGCTAATGTCAAGTACGCAGTGAATTGTCCGGACAGATGCAACGCGGAGCGGTGCGGCGGGACGCAGCGTTGCGCACGGACGGTCCTGGATGATTGCGGCTGTTGTCAGGTCTGCGCGGCCGGTAGAGGGGAGCACTGTTACCGCACGGTGTCGGGGATGCACGGGGTGAAGTGTGGACCGGGATTATTCTGCGAGTTCTACAAAGATGAAGACGATTATGGAGACGAATACGGGGTTTGCAAAGGTAAGAAGCGTCAAATCAACACATTTGCTGCAGTTTCTCCACGATGCATTTTACACAGAGATGCTGCTGCACCACATCCATGTTATTTTATTCATTATAACAAATAATAACCTCATTGTTTTATAACCAGTCATTATAGAGGTGCAGGTGCAGAACTGTGCATCAAATAGATCTGATCTTTGTGTCTCTATCATCTGTAGCTTTGAGTTAAAACATATCACATCCATCCAGGTGTGTAACATTGTTTGTTGTTGATATACATCTTTACAGACTGTCTGTATGGAACCTATGGGGTTGAATGCCGCAAGACCTGCAACTGCAAAGGAGGTATTTGTGACAGAGAGACAGGAGCTTGTCTCACTCTCACATTTTTTGCCAAAATTGCGAGCAAGCTCAAGGCTGAGCCTCAAACAGGTAAAGAAACAGTTTTAAACAATGACACTTATCAGTCAAATGTTTATGAATGAATGAGTGAATGAATTTATTTCTTCTTCCCCAGGAGAAGTTGGCTCAGGAGAAGTCAACGCTGCTCAGAGCACAGACCAACAAACAAACAGATCCACGACTCCAAAGAGACTCAACCCTCGTTGACAACGTGAAACTAAACTCAGTGTAAATGTAGCATTAACTTATAAATGATCTGAAAGATATATTTTATTATTTTAAATGATAAAAAACAGACTTTTTTACAGCATTTGGAAGTTTTATTTGGTTTTGTTTTTTGGTTTCTAATGAAATATTCAGACTATTATTATTATTATTATTATTATTATTATTATTATTATCTGTTTACACAGTCAGTTTTAATTCATGTTTAGTTTCACTTCATGTGCCTTCATAAACGTCTCCATGCTGATATTTTATTTGTACTGTACATGTGAAATGTAAAAAAAAAAAAAAAAAGCTCTTACAATTAAACCAAAGTTATCGCTGACTTTTGCATCATTTTTGCATCAAACTCTAAAAATAAAATCAAAAGTAAAATCTAAGTTTTATTGTAATTCTGCTGCTTCTGTCGATAACTTGACGCATCTTCGTAAAAATGTTTTAAATATGGACAAACATTGTTTTAACTACACAAACAACAAGTTCACAAAGTCATTTTTTCCCCAAAAAATTGAGAAAACTCAGTGATTTTATCTGCTTTTAATAATTTTTGTCTCACAGCTACGGTTCAGAAAATACTGACGAGTCTTGGAAATGTTTATTTCTGTTAATAAAATCAAATAAGATTAAATAAGTTAACACCAGGATCAACATGCACTAACTTTGAGTGTTTTTTATTTTGAGACAAAACACAAAAATAACACAAACATCCACTTATATTCATAGTTTCAACTATTAAAAAACAAATATATTGTGGATATTTTGAAAAACGTCTTAAAAAAAAAGGTTAAATGTCCAATAATTAAGAAAATAAAGAACGTTTATGTTCTTCATAGTCATCGTTTTTATTTTTATTTTATTTCTAGGATTAGTTAGTCACCTATGTCTGCTTTATCTACTTAGAATCTAAATAAAAGTATAAACATTAAATGATACAAATGTGTTATTTTACTACATTTTCTTCCTGAATTCCTCCTTGAATTCCTTCCCACTGTTGGAATCAGGATAATCCTGTTTTTCCCAGATTAAAACTAGGATCAGATCCCGTTATCCAGTGTGAAAACCAAACTCCGATCACGTCACCGTTGAACAACTTGGCTCCAGAAGATCGAAGAAAACACAAAGACTTTAAATCTCACATGTTCATTTTTAATATTTTTAATATTTTTAATATTTTTATTTTAGTGATAAATCAAGTTTTGAAAAATGAGGAATTCTGTGGTGAAAAAAGACATGTTTATATTCTCAAGATGACGTTTTTATTTATTTATAGGAGGTGGAAAAATGTGTTTTAAAAAATGTTAAGAGGTCTGGATAGAAGTATGTCTGTTGAGCTAAAAAAAAAAAAAAAAAAAAAAAATCTTGTTTCCCATGATGGTATGAAACTATGAACTCTCCAAACACAAGAGCAGAAATTATTAATGCTAAGACTCGACTGTTTCTCAGCCTCCACAAATGGAAAAACTATTCTTTGTTCCCATGAAGGAAACATCTACAGTTATGGAAACATTTATTTTAACCATGAATAGAATAAGAGTTTTTTTCCTTATCACAGGTGTTTTATTGGAACAGATGGTCAGAATATTTGAGGATGAGACAAAGATATAAACATGGGAAATAGAAGTCGTAAATAGAAGTGATTTAAATGCTCAAGGTCTTTTATTATTTTTTTTTTTATTTTGAGAAATACATATAATAGAACTTCCTTCCTGGAGGGAAACATTTGTGTCTTTTAACGCTTCTTTCAATCCTGAGAGTTTGAGTTTATACGGTTGAAGTTAAGTGAATCATCTTCCTGTATTGAACCGGACGGACAAAGAAAGATGCGTGCATGCAAACTGCTACAATATTTATTTATTTTTTTAACTTTAAAAAGCCAGAATGTAACATCTAATTATTTATGATCAAAACTCGATAAGTGACCGTTGATTAGAGGAAGATGCGTCATCGCGTCGTTATATCAAACATCTCGGTCCTGCGTTTAAAAATATCTGTTATGAGCCTCACCTCTGACTCTGACGCTGAAAAAAAAAATGTTTTCCAGTATTCAGCTTGTTTATTTCCTGTGCTTCCTGACACCTGTGAAAATGGCCCTTCTTCCTGTTGTTGTTGTGTCTGTCCAGGACAGGAATTTAAAAGCAAAGTGACACTCCAAACGCTTTGGAAGTGACACAACAACCTTATCCTCCAGAGGTCACTTCCTGTTCACTTCATTCAATTAAAATTCGTCGACAAACACGCAAAGTTTGAAACGGGATCGACTTTGTTATAGTTTTGAATTATCAATCTTTGAATTAATCAATCAAAACCTGAGTGTTAATGCAAGTTGATACACAGTTGATTAAATCTTATCTGATCGGGGCATGAATCTCAGACAAGATGACACAAACACGAACACAATCACGTAGAGAGAACGATACAGGTATGAGAGCAGTGTGTGTTCTTAACGTTCAGACTCCAATGTTCCTCTAATTCCCCTGAGAACCGACAGGCTCGAGGCCTCGCAACCAAACAAAGGACCCTGGAAAATAACAGGAAAGCGTTGGTGAGAAATACCCTTTATCTGACTCCCCGAACACGTCACTGCCGCCTCTGTAGAAACAAAGGTGCGTGAACGGAGTAGTAAATAACACTGATTTACTGCAAATAGATGTTCTGGTATTTACAGTCTGGCTCTGTCTCAACAGGTTGTTTATTGTAGCTGATGACAACACATAAACACTGCAAACAAGGAAATTAACAGCAAATATGACTGATTACATTGACAGCTCGTATCAAAACTGAGGCTTTTTCACGTCACTTGATTCGGTTTAATGGAAACCGTCCTTCATCTCAGGGGTTTGTTTCCGTCTCCGCTACATTTTTTCTTTAATGGTTCTCAGAAACTTTCTGCAGCAACGAAACAAACCTTGACCTCAACGACCCGACAGACCGTTGACCTCTGGACTGATTGTCTTCTTCTCGTCAATGTGACGTCAGGAGGAATATTTTCCTCCAGGTTTATTATCAGTAATGACTGTTCTCCCCCACGGTAGCTGGTCTAGACAACTGCTCATTTACATGCATTGAATTATTTGTCTTTTTACTGATCAACTGGTGCATTAGGAACATTAGCCGGCTTCAGACTGTCGGACCACGGTCATGTGGGGCCACCTGGGTGCTGGGGTCCCAGGTCTAGCCCCGAGACTTTCGTGTTCAGATATTTAGACCACCAGCCTCTGGATCACCCTTCAACCAGCCCCCGTTTGTGAAAACGTCACAGACGCCGTCCGTTTTCAAACAGGATGAGACGTTCAGGCAAAAACAAACAACTAGTGGCAAGTAAACAATCAATTCTGTCGCTGGTTTTACTTCTAGTTGCAGCAGATCTACATGGGTCTGATGTAAGAAGTTAGCTTGATAGCTCAGAGGTCGTCTTTCTCTGCTGTGATATTTTTTCGTTTCGACAAATTGCGTCGATTCCCAGATGGAGAAACACAAACATCATCGTGAAACCAGAACTGTCGCTCCATCGTTCTCTGTAGCAGCTAAAATCATAAATACATTTCTGCACTGCCGTCTTTATTGTCTCTACCTGCCGTCTACAGCAACAGGTTGACTCCACCTTAACGCTGACGCCGCCTCTAGCTCCTCTCTGGTGCCGAGTGGTCAAACGTTTTGTTTGGGGCCTGAAATCTGGAGCTAATGGCCCCGAGGTGGCTCCAGTTAGCAGTTAGCAAGAAGGTGTGAAAGCAATTTACCCCGGCACTACTCAGGTTTATTTTTTATTCTTTCATGTTCTTATTTAATCTACATCTATCTGCTCTTGAGCTGCTGTAAAATCCCAAATTTCTCACATGGGAATCAATAAATGAATCAATAAAACGTCAGATTTGTCACCACATCTTCAAGGTTTTCTCCTGGTGTCAGATCTGGTTTAGGGAGGCCACTGAAATGAAATAACAGCATCATGCTTAAATTTGGCATCAGGTTAATTGTTGAACCGAAATGTGCAAAGAAACTTCCCTGATAGCAAAATCATTTCAGGTTAAATTTGTCCCAAAAGTTTCAGGACGTACGACATCTATATGGACCAAGTTAGTGCAAAAGAAAGAACAAAACTCAAAAAGATTTGATATCTGGGTACATATTAGTGGTGATGGTGTTGAGCAAACCCAGATATCAAAGATTGTGTTGCTGTCTGGCAGAAATTTGTTATTTTTTGATTCATTTAGTCTCAGAAGAAACAGGGTGAAGATGGTTTGACTATGTCATAGTTATAATTTAACCACACTACTTCACAGTCAAGACTTTTGTCTTGACTGTGGTGGATTTTGGACTGTTTTGGGGGCAGTTATGTCGATGTTTTAGAGTTTCAGTAATTGAGTTTAGTTCTTTTTTTTGCAGCTCTAATTTGGGGCCATATTGAGGCCATACATCCTTCTGAAACTGTGACAATACTGAGCCAATTTTGGCTCGAGACTAAACATTTGGAGACGTGAAACAGATTTAAAATATCTAACATCCATGTGATTGGTGTGACACAGACCTCTGGTGGCTCATCGATGTATTGTTCCTCATAATTATTCTATATTTATATTTATTTTCTACTCAGTTTGTCCTGAAGCTCTGACAAACACTAAAGTGTAAAATATTTATCTTCATCGTTTTACCTTCATGTCTATTTACTTTAAATAACCTTTTTTTTTTTTTAAATCCCCCAAATCCAGAAAGTTTCACACGTCACCACCAGGGAGCAATGTTGCATCAAGAAAACGACCAAAAGACCTGGAGCCTGTTTCACACAACAGGAGTTTTCAGAACAGGTGATAACAATAAGTTTAAGTAACAGACATCAGGATCAGCAGAGAAGATTTGTGGATAAATGGATCCTAATAAAAAGATAAAAAAGACAACATCGTAGCTACGAAGGAACAGGAGCAGCGACCAAGTGAACGTGTAAGTATTGATGAGAAAGATGTTGTTTATTGTCTATTTAAGAAATATTACTAGTGTTGCACATTTTTAAATGTACCTATATAAAATGTATCTACAGTATAATTAAACCATTCAAAATGTGGACTTTTCTTTATAGAAACTCACTGTATCTTCATGGTCTGAGCCTCATAACAGACACACATGTAGGTACCAGCTTCAGATTCAACTTTTTTCTTTTCTTTTTTCCATTTTTGTTTGTGTATAAATATAAGATTTCACTACAGGATGAAGACACGTTGTCAGCGGCCACGGTAACGGACATGTAGAGCAGCCTGTTGAGGTTTACACTTTCTACCTTTTTTTTAACAGAGCAGATGCAGAAAATTGCCAAGATGAGTCAACTGCATTGAAGGATTAGAAATAAAAGGAGTCTGTGGTGGTTTTTGTAGTTTGTTGTCTGACAGAGCTGCTCTGAATTAGATAAAAAAAAAAATGCAGATAAACCTAAATAAAAATAGAAATACTAGAACATCAGTTAAACGTGATTAGTGGCACAAGTTGATTGATCTTGAACTTTCAACACAAAATATTAAAACCCTGTGTTTCACATTTATATAAGAAATAATGAAGACTTGAAGAAATGATTGTGACTTTATTACATGTTGAGTCTCTCGCAGCTTCAGGGTCGTTATCAGGCTCGACCTCCGGTGCAGCAACAGTTTCTCTTGTCATTATTGCAAAATTTTACTAAATCTATCACCAGAAAACACCACAAACATGTAGAGAAAGAGTCTGAGTCTTAGATTTACTTTTCTGACAGACGGTTGCCTTGGAAACGAGTTGAGCATCACTAATATTGTAGCTACAGAAAATTGTGACTGAGCTGAGTCTGAACGATGAGTCTGAGCAAAATTTGTGCTCCGATATCGGCAGGTTTTTCTAAAAGGACTCGTCCTCTGAGGCGTCACCTCCTTCAGTCTGAAGGTTCGTTCAAAGAGGAGAAACTCGGGGTCACTGGGACTAAACCTGCCAGCGAGCAGGTTTAGTTTCATCGGGTCTGTTCTCGTAGAAACTGAGTTCAGCTGAACTCGCTTTGTGAAACCGAAAACTCAGAGTTTCCATCAACTCTGAGTCAACTGACCCTGAGTTTTCACTTTGTGAAACGGGCTCCTGATCTTTTACTGCTGCACCTCAAAAACAACTTTATCTGGTGGAAAATCAGACAAATGCACCGGTAAAAAAATGACATATATAGTTATTTATAATGTGAATAAATCAAGTACGACTGTATTGGCATATTTAGAGGTTAGAAGATGTTTCCAGTTTATTGAAGTTAAGGTCAAGTAGATTTTCCAGTTAAATGCAAGAGGATGGAAAAATGCCTCAGGGTCTAATAAATAAATACACACAAAGGAGAAGTGTGTGTGTGTGTGTACTCACTGTAGTATGTCATTGTCATTGTGTTGTCCTTTAAATAAACTACTGTCAGCAAGTTCAGTTTCACGTTAGGAGCCACCTTGAGGCTCATAGTAATGTCTAGTTTAGTGTATTTATTTATTATATCATAAACGATTTTATATTGTGTTTTATTGTCTCATTGGTGAGTCAGTTTCTTTCAGACGTTCGACAGGAGACAAGTGAGAGACGAAATGACACAAAATCCCAGACAGTGGTTTGTTTGTCGTCTTATGACAGAAACTCACTTTTTTTTTTCTTACAATCACCTTTTCTTTTTCAGCAAACTGTAATAACCACACTTGACCATAAGGGGGCAGAGTAAAACACACTATGTTCTTCAGTGAGCTGCTAACTTCTTGTTTTATCAAACATTTTTTAATGTTACTTTTCTGCTAATGGTCGAATGATAAAACACTAAAGTTGAAATCAAGTGTGATGTCACTTTTTCGCTTGTTGTTTAACAGGAACTGATGCCGTGATTGTACGTTCACCTGCCAACAGGAGTCAATCCTACATGCAGGGACACGACGCAACCCTCAGTCGTCTTATTATGAAGTAATATAGAAATAGCAGAGGCCTGAAAGTCATGTAATCAAAGTAACAGAGTCCTTCTGTGTGTCTCAAATCACATACGTTTATATTCACATTATTTTAAGTGCACAAGTGCGTTCACATCTGACCAGTTTGGTAAAACACAGCGTTAATGTTAATAACACTGCTCGGGCCAAGCTGGGCTAACCGTTGCTAACTGCTTTCACAGCATCTTGAGCCGGTACTAACTGGTGCCACTGGCCCCGACCAAAATGTTGGGACACGCGGGACCAGAGAGGAGCTAGAGGCACCGTCAACCAAGATAAACATCCAGAGAGCCAGCAGGTCCAAGCACTGAGACGAAAGCACAAGAATGTATTTATGATTTTAGCAGTACAGAGCGATGGATCTAGTGTCAGTTATCAAGCTAACTTAAGCGATGCTAGCATCAGTTATCAAGCTAACTTCTTACAGCAGACCCATGTAGATCTGCTACAGCCAGAATTGAAACCAGCAACAGAACTGATTGTTTACTTGCCGCTAGTTGTTTGTTTTTGCTGTTTGAAAATGGGTGGTGTTGGTGATCCAGAGAGGCTGGTGGCCCAACCATCTGAACACAAAGGTCTCTGGACTAGACCTGGGACACTAGACCTGGGACACTAGACCTGGGACACTAGACCTGGGACACTAGCACCTACGTGGCCCGCACATGGCCCTGGCCCAGCAGTGTGAAGCCGGCTAATGACATGGCCCTGGCCCAGCAGTAGTAGAGGGGCTGGTGACGGTGTAATCTTCACGAGCAGAACATGAAACATGGAGCCACACAAGCAAACATCAGCACTAGTAGGACTTTGATTATTGATTATAATTGAAAACAAGCCGGCAGATATGTTGGTGGGAGACAATCACGGTCCAGATCCATGATTAGCAAAGAAGAAGACGTTGCAATCGTCATTTACAGTAATAGACAACAATTTAAGAACAACACTACCCTGTTGAAATTTGCATCTACAGTACATAGTGTACATAGTTTACTACATGGTCAGACAACAGATTGAGACACACTACTTGTGTCATCTCAGTCTTCTAGAAGTGACTATTTATCTTCCTGTGGCTCCAAAGAATTTCATTATCTGTCCAGAAGTCAGCGACTGTCCTAAACCTCCGGCTTGAAGGCCATGAGAATAGACAACCCATTGAGAATATTTTAAATCCCCGAGGCTTCGTCTTGTGAAGATTCATCCGCTCTAATCTTATGAGTTATATCCAATCAGATAAAGTCTCTTGGGGCGTAGAAGCTGCAGCTCGTGTTTGTTTACAGACGACCACTTCTTACGTCACAAGGTCGCAGCGTTTCGTGTTCGGCATTCCTCGTCCCCGCAAATATAATAATAAAACATGCTGGTGGATGGTTGAGGGCAGACGGGTCACAATCCACCGTTGTTTGTTCTCAACATTTCATTTAATCTTCATTTGACCTAATGAGGCTTTTCATGACACCTGGAAATCTACTGCTGTGGTGATTATGTTTTATTGAGAGGAATGAATTGTGTTATACTCTCTCTCTCTCTCTCTCTCTCAGAGTGAAGTGTTGAATATAAATATCTTTTCCCAGCTGCAGATTTTAAAATATAATTTGAGCAATTATTCTTTCAATGACAAGTCATAAAATACTTGAATTAACTTTATGGTTCTTGGTCATAACAACTTCAGAAAACAGAATTACCACATCATCGTTTGATTCTTCATCAAACTAATCCAATTAAAAGATGAATTTTATGGTGAAAAATACGTTTTATGTGGTCACAGTGACCTCGACCTTTGACCTCTAAATTCTAACAAGTGTCCTAATGAAAGTTTGGCCCAAATTTGGGGAAATTCATCGTCTTCGTCTTCCTTTGTTTCATCCGTTGTCCGGGTTGTGGGGACAACAGCATCAGGAGGGAGGTCCAGTCTCTCCTGTCTCCGGCCACTTCCACCAAATCCTATGAGAAGACGACGAGCTTGTTCCCAGGCTCAACTCTAATTGACTTGACTCTACTCAGTCTCTAGTGTTTCCACTCGGTGCTAGTTCCTGGTTCCAGCTACTGTTTTAGTTCCTACTCTGTGGAGGAACCAATGGAGCTGAGTCGATACTAAAACATGATGTGAACAGACGCCGGCCACTGATTGGTCAGAGGGAGTGTCTTCACAAGCTGCCACCAGACACCAGTTGAGTTGAGAGAGCGTCAACAAAATAATCAAGCTCCATTTTTAAACAGGACAAGAGTGATAGCCATCGTCGTAGCTACCTGGTCGTAAGCTAACCCAGCAACAAGTACAGCATCTCCTCCATGTCCATTAATGTTTACTGATGTTTTTGTCGTGACGTCGCAGCAGTTTGACTCCACTCACCACATTCACGTGGAGGAGGAACCAAACTGTGATGGAAAACAACGTGTCTGCTACCAGACTGAGTAGAGTCCAGTAGAGTCCAGTAGAGTCCAGTAGAGACCAGTAGAGTAGAGACACAACAGTGTAGCTGGGGGTCTCCTCCTGTTTGGACATGCCAATAATACCTCCCTCAAGAGGCGTCCAGGGGGCATCCTGACCAGATGGAGGAGCAGCAGCTCCACTCCTCGAACTCCTCACTCAATCTCTAAAGGCTCATTTATTCTCCCTTTACATACGTACGTCTGTTTCAAACATCAGGGCCTTTATACTCCTCATTCGTACTTTACGTGGTCATGGTTGTTAAGCAACACATCCACTAGAGGGCAGAGCTGAGAGCAGAGTCCGGCGCTCCAACATAAGTTAACAACAACAAACATGGTGACGGTGACGGAGATGACAGCGTTCATTCTAAGAAAGAGATAAAAAGAGGCAGCGCTGTAGACAACGGTGGCTTATGTGGCTGTTAATACATCGTAGCATGTGGATGGAGATTTCAGTCTTCTTCTTTGTTCCTCTCGCTGGTTGCATGTGAGCTTTGCTGCACAACACTGTCGTCATGGTGTTACTTGAACGCAGAAGACGGGCATAAATGGGCCCGGCCACCCTGCTGAGGAAGCTCATTTCAGCCGCTTGGATCAATAAACTCATTGTTTCAGCCACTACCCACAGTTCATGACCATAGGTGAGGGTCAGGACGTAGATGGACCAGTACATTGAGGATCTTCTTCACTACGACAGACCGGAGTCCACGTTTGGACCAAATCTGGAGGAAATCGTCTCAAGACATTCATGGGAAAACATGTTTTGTGGGCCCAGTTTATCCTTTACATCATTTACATACAATCCTATAAGTACATGAACAGTCTGAAAACATAAAAATAACTTGAGATGTTCAACATCCCACAGTTATTTATGGAGGCACCATGTACCATCAACGTAATGTGTAACCGTGCGATTTAAATGAGTTAATCATGAAATGTTGCTGTTTCTCTTTGTGATGATAATGTAAATTGTAACCTGCATGTTGGGTATTTCAGTACACTGTAGTATAACTTTGGAAATAGACTGTGTGGTGGAGAAACACAACGCTTTAAAATCCCTCCCAACCTTTTCATTTTGTATACACTTCTTTGGAGAAGCCCATACATTAAACTGCTCTCCAGTGAACCTTTCATTATATATATTATATATAGTAGCCATATTTCATGTTTGAAGCTTTACAACCACTCGTTTGAGTCTCCAAGAGAGATGAACATCTTTTCCATTTATTTTGTTTATTGTCATAAATCAATACAGGTGATTAAGTAGGTTTATGTGGTGAATATGTCTACTTATTATATAAGTAGAAAAACAAAAGAGAAATGCTCTTTTTCAGGCAAAAAAAGAAAAACACAATGAGACTATAGGAGAGACAGAATTTCAGGCCACTCTCAAGTAAACAAATTACACTTTCCACTGGTGTGTATACAGCTGGGTTTGCACCAAACTGAGGATGGAGTCACTAAATAAATGTTTGTCGAGCTGCACGCACGCAGTCATTTGTATATGTCATCTTGAAGACGCTTCAGAACTTGGTCTTCTGTGTGTTTGTGGGTCACTCCACTAACTGATCGATTCGTGTTCCACATTATTGGTCGTCTCTTGGTTTGTTAACAGTGAAACTGCCAGTTGCTCGAGTTTTATCGTTATCTGAGGTAGAAGAAAAAGAAAAAGTCAGCTGCACGCTTGGAGCGCTGCTCTCATCTTAAGACTTCCTCAAACATGCTCTCTCTCACATTCACACACTTTCCTCCTCCCTCTCTCCTCCCTCCCTCCCTCCTCTTCTCTGTACTCAACATACACACACACACTCTTCTCACACTGAGTGTGAGCGGTTCACCAGCAAGGATGACTGTAACTGGAGGAGCTAGGACTGCATGAGCTTCAGTTTTTGTTTTGTTTTTTTGGAAAAAACGAGTGGTGTGTGTGGTGTATGTGTGTGTGCATGTGTCTGGGTGGACTCCTGCTGTTATGTTGCCCCATGTGTGAGTGTATGAGTGTGTGTGTGTGTGTGTGTGTGTGTGTGTGTGTGTTCTGACCACGACAGGCATCCTATCCTGTCCACAGAGGAAGGAGACTTTCTCAGCATGCAGATGGTGTGAGCAGTCAGGAGAAAAGTTTTTAACAGCTTGTCTGAGCTCCAGTTAACTCAGTCCACTCTGCACACGCACAGTTAAAGAGACGAGGAGGGAACAACGGCAGCAGCAGAGCTGGATCACAACTTCACCTCTGGCCAGGATTTTCTGTTGTTTTGATTGATTGTCTGTCACTGGATTGGATAAAATAGCTGCGCATCACCACACGTCACAGCTGAGGGATTCAACAAGGCTGTTTATCTGAAAAGGTGAGTCTGCTTTGAATAGATATGTGATGATGTTGCGTGCAAGCGGCTGACTGACAGGCGTAATTTGAAAAAGTAATTTGCATTTTGGAGAAGATATCTCTGGAGCTGAACTTTCCATGAAACCGCAGTAGAAACATCATGTTCTTTAACGTTTTATTAATGCATGAAATATGTTTCTGATTCTCAACTAGTGTTGCTCGTTTTCTGACACGTTCACAAGGTCACTGGTTCATTAATGTGATTCATTTCCGCTGTGTTTAACTTGACAGTAGGAATCCAGCTGTGTCACCAACACTAAGTGTCACATTGAGATGCACCAGGTGAAATAACTGTACAACTTTCTATTCATATATATATATATATATATATATATAGAGAGAGAGAGATGTCTCACACCTGTGTGGGCAAGTTGGGAACACATTGTGGAAAAAGCTATGATCTTTATTAAAAGCATATTTGCAGAGTAGTTTGCTAGTCTGTAACTAAAACACCAATTTTTTTTACTGTGGGTAACTGTAGCAACGACAGCTGGAAAACATCAGTTCTCTGTATTTTCCAGGTTTTTTTTTTTTTTTAGTCACATAATTAAAAAAAAAAAAAAAAAAAGAGGATTGTTAATTCTGGTGCAGGACATGTTGGGACCTTTCTGTTTGTCTTGTCAGCTGAACAAACAGAGAGAGAAAACTTAATTATGTCTGGATTAATGTCATAGTTGTGCCGCATGTGTGAGGATGACTGTGAATACACAGAGCGTAGCAACAATGTTAAAATGGAAAAAGAGGAGGAGAGGAGGAAAAATGGCAAAGAAGACAGAAAAAAAGACACGTCTGCACGTTTGTTTCCTCATCACCTGATGTGTTAATGTAATGGGAACATGTGAAGACAAACAGGGAGCATGAGTTGAGTTGAAGTACAAGGAGGGAAGATATGACGACCCCCTTGTGCCAGGAATGTCTGCAGTACATAAGCTATGCTGCTGGAAAGCCCAGGGATCAGGTTCCTGGTGTCAGCTGCTGCTGCGCTCGACCGTTCCCAGGTCCAACTTCTGTGATATCTGTTTATTCAGAGAAGCAGCGAGGATGAAACCGCAGCAGAAAAAAAAAAAAAACTAGAGCTCAGATCAAACTGGAAAAGATTTGTGGCAGTTAAGATAGAAGATTGATAACCGTGAAGCAGCTGGTTGGATCAGTTTAACACACAAAGACTGGAAACAGTTAGATTTGTTCTGTTTGAGAGGAACAAAAATATCTGCTCACTACCTCTACAGATGAGGTTATAAAAAACTTATGACTATTACTGCAACTTCCTGTAATCTCCATCATGTAACCATCAATCTGTTATTATTAAACTGTAGTGATGTTCACACTTTTATGTGTTTCCAAGACCAAATTAACCAACGTCAAACTTTCGACTCTTCCAACATCTGTTAAATTTACTTGACACAGTCGAGTTCATGTGAATCTACAGTCAGGTGACATTTATCAAATTTTTTTGAAAAAAAAAAAGCAGAGTCAGCTTATCTTTTTCTGCCGCAGTAAGCAGAAGATGACGATGATCACAGGTGTGATTTTCACGTTTGCTCTGTCACTTCTGCCACATCAACAGTATCATCCATTCAACAGTAACAAACACATGCAGGATGAGTCAGAAGTCAATGTGAAGACCTCATCCAGACGCACTGTGACACATGTTATGGAGGAAAATAGAGAGGGAGGGGTGGCGATTGCATGTGAGGGGGACTAACGAGTGTATCAGACCAAAAGGGTTGCATTGTGGACTGTGAAGAGAGGAGGGGTGGAGGGGGTCACATATGGCGTCTAAATCTGTGTGTAGACAAAATAGACACTGAGTCATCACATTGATTCATCCAGGAAAGCTTTAAGAGTTTATTAGGTATTAGAGCAACAGGCACACACACACAAAAAGAAAATGTATCCCTTTGTGTTTGTGATACATTAAACCGTCCACCCTCACCTCCGTCTTCCTCCATCTCCTCCACCTATGTCTCAGTGACTCATAATGGCATGTGTGGGTAGTGACCGATCATGGACTGTGCATGGACCTGCCCCATAATGAAGGATAGACCCCAACCTCACTGAAATGAGCTTCAGTATTAAAACCTGACAGGTCTGACGTGTACTGGATGGATTGTTTTCTGTATATATGTGTGTGTGTGTGTGTGTGTGTGTGTGTGTGTGTGAATACCTCCATCTGCGGCTGCTTTAGTCCTTCCTCTTTCACATCCTCTCTAGTGATAAGCAAGAGCAGCAGTGAGAAACATGCCCTCCGCTCACCTCTGCAAATATTCAGCAGGAGTCTTTACAGAAACAGACGTCTCTCGAGGTAGCAGCTTTGGTAGCGGAGGGTTATATTTGTCTTTAACACATGTGGGTCATCGAGGCCCTACTGTGCAGACTTTAAAGTGGGGGTGGGTGGGGGTGGGTTTACCTAAGGTTATATTTAAAGGGTTGACAGCATTGACTGGTAATGTGAAGTTCATGTTTCCTCTGTAACGTGTTTTGTGATGGTTTGTGTACAAAGATAAACACAAGATAGATAGATAGATGAAAAAGAGGTTTAATAACGCTTGAAAATGCTAAATCACTACTTTTTTTTTTTTTGACCCACCACTGTGACTTCCCTGTTTCACGCACCATTGACCTCAGCATCATCCAAGGAAAGTTGGCACAAGGATTACTGGCAAAAACTGGAGCCAATGTGGCGTAAAGCAGCTGCTGAAAATGTAAAAACGTGAGGGCTGATGACAGACAGACGGTAATGGCCTCAAGTCTGTCACTGCCAAGTTAAAAGGACATGATTAAAAGATTTTATTCCTGCTATTAATCAGTGAATCTTTAAACCATCAAGCAATAGATTATTTGCATTACTATAAACATGTTTTTAAAAAAAAAAAAAAAAAAAAAAAACGAGACTGGGAGTGGACGATTAGCTTAAACCGCTCCCCTAACAGTAATCCTAGCTTAGCTAATGTAATTAGACATGGCAGAGCTGTCAGGCTTTGATGGTGTGTATTGTACTGTAAAAGTTATTTATTTATTTATTTATTTTAACGTCTGGTGACTCATCTTTCTGTGGTAGTTAACATGTCTCACATCAAATTAACACATCGTTAACCAGCAACATTATTTTGTGGAGTTAGAGGTTAAATTAACCACCTCAGTTTATTGTGACCAGCTGCACCGGTCACGGATGCTATGACTGATTTAGACCAATGTTAGCGGAGACATTTACTATCTGATAATCTTCAAAAATCGGTCGTATTCTTATAATGATGCAACATCATTGACGTAGACATTAGATGAACATTGATATAGTGGTTTCGTTGGAGCTTTATTAGCCAGAAAAAGAAAATCTTTGTCTGCTTCTGAATCAAAAATATACTATTTCTAAAAAAAATCACTACAGAGTAGTAGATCGACCTCGAGCTGTTATTGTAAATGCAAGAAAAAACGAAAAGAAAAATGTCTCCAGTAGGGAGTCGGAGGTTTGGTGTTTCTTAAAATGCATTTAGCATTTTTACTTATAGTTTTACATCCTTTATATAGAAACCACAGGATGGCCAAGGTGGCAGACCTGTCCAGTTTTCTCTTGATAAATTGGTTCGTGCTGCTGCTTTGACCAGACGCTTCCTGTGGTCGTATAAAATTTCCCTGCCAGCGTCCCTGCCCAGCAGTTTAGGCAACAGTGTTTAAAGGGGTTTAGAGTGTTAGAGAGTCGCTTTACTTTTCCAAAGGTTGAACCAGACTACGAAGTCTGAGGCCTCAACCTCCTTTTTCTCACAAAAGAGTCTCAATTCAAGACCCTTCAGGCTTTTGTGATGGTGTCAGCTGCACCACTTTCCCATATGAGGAGCAAACAGTCTGTGTCTACACAGACAACCAACAACCTCCTGATGCTGCGAGAGGCTCTGCAGTGTCACATTTCAGAGATTTTTATAGTCTCATCAAGCTCATTTTAAACCTCTAGATATTATTATTATTTCATCAGCGTGTTGTTGTAATAACATATGGTGGATCAGTCATGCGAAGGAAAAAAAAACAAAAAAAACTTGGCTTTGTTTTCTATCACTTCACCATCATTTTCTTTATCATCCACCGGTTCATCATCACAAGTATCAGTTTACATTAAATGGTTTTTATCCCAAGCAACAATTTGACAATACATTTATTGTACCCTTCAGAGCTTTCTTGGCTCCTTGGAGTAAAAAACTTTCATCACTATAGAAACATCCAAGACACGTTTTATGATTTTGCTGACAGACGCACGCATGGTGAATTTTAAAACCAATAAAAAACGATCCTAAACCTAAGATAGCCTACATCCATTTCTACATCCAGTCTTCCATCCAGTCTACATCCATTTCACTAATGGACACAAACAGACAAAGAAACACTAATACTTTCTGCTCCCAAACGGAGACAAACACTAATTGTTTGCAGGACTGTTTGTTTCCCTCGTGGAGAAGATCTGCCCTGCTCCTTTTCTTTTCTATTTTGTCTTGTGTAGTTTTAAATTTGTTCATTTTTCTTTCACTTGCCACATAGCCACAGATATGTTGCATCCTGCTGAAAAATTATAGTGCACGCCACAAAACCTTAGGGGGCTGGCTCGTGACTATCTTTGTGTTGTCCTTTTCAAGTGAGCGTACAGTGTGGTATGTGTGTGTGTGTGTGTGGCTGAGGTCTGTGCTGTATACTGAGCTGTTGTTGTTTATAGTGAAGGTCAGGGTGTCGCTTCCCACAGACTTCTTAGTTTGGTCAAAGTTCTCAGGCGCTGTGAGAAACTTCTAAGATTCTTTTATTCTTTGACTCTTGAACGTAACTTGACGACTAAAGTGTTTGATTGAAGCGTTAAATCTTCCATCGCACTGTCACGTTCATCTCTCATGAGTAAATTTGCAAGTTTTGTTTTTGTTTTCTCAGTTGGAGCAAAAATAATTACAGTAACACGTCTAGTTTTATTCTGCTGCCACACACACCTGCTCACACAGGTGTTTTACAGGGACACGGGATGCACCTCTGGGAGGTTGTTTTCATTGTGCTGAACAGACAAAACAACGTGGTAGCGATGTGTTCTTGCAGACTATTTTGCGGTCGCTTCATAAATGCGCTTACAGCACATCTGGAACCATCAGGGAGGCTCGCAGCAGAAATAGCAGCACAAAGAAGGACTGCTTGGAAAAACTATATTTGAACACAGGTCACCTATCTTTACCTTTAGCTCTCGTTAGGTTCATGCTACACATGAATACAACTGAACTGAGTGAATGTGTGTGTGATTTGCTAGCAGGCTCATTAGCCTCCACATAGCAGCTTTAGTCCCGTTTCTTATGATTTAATATGTGCTAGCCTTTTGTGCAAATGCGTTTATGGGAATCCTGGGATAGTCATGCTGGCTACCAAACTATGAAAGTCAGAAGAGTGAGTCAATAAGAAAAGGTTCAGATCCAGCTATTTTTCCTCTGAGTCAACAGATTTTTATGCAGCTACAGCTGTGAATCTGTAAGTGTTAATCCTGCATTTTAGATGCATAATAAAAATAATTTGATAAATGAAAAACCGATCAATCCGCCATCTCCCTGTCACCAAGTCAGTAGCATTTCATCAGTTTCCAATGAGCTGCAGCTACAAACATTGTGGATTATAAACGTCTGATGTTACTGAAACTAAAAGGCCTCGTTATGACTCGCAACAACATCTGGAACAAAAGGAGAAACCGTCTTTAAACACATGAGTTTGAGGTCAGAGCAGTGCTGAACATGTGCTCCAGTTCCATTAGCATTAGCATTAGCATTAGATTTTGAAACTGTAGCACAACAAATTAGACTCCAGCGCCACAGTCTTGTGTCTCTACTCTACTGGACTCTACTGGACTCTACTGGACTCTACTGGACTCTACTGGACTCTACTCAGTCTGGTGGCAGACACGTTGTTTTCCATCACAGTTTGGTTCCTCCTCCACATGAATGTGGTGAGTGGAGTCAAACTGCTGCGACGTCACGACACTAAAACATCAGTAAACATTAATGGACATGGAGGAGATGCTGTACTTGTTGCTGGGTTAGCTTACGACCAGGTAGCTACGACGATGGCTATCACTCTTGTCCTGTTTAAAAATGGAGCTTGATTATTTTGTTGACGCTCTCTCAACTCAACTGGCGTCTGGTGGCAGCTTATGAAGACACTCCCTCTGACCAATCAGTGGCCGGCGTCTGTTCACGTCACGTTTTAGTGTCGACTCAGCTCCATTGGTTCCTCCACAGAGTAGGAACTAAAACAGTAGCTGGAACCAGGAACTAGAACTAAGTGGAAACACTAGAAACTCAGTAGAGTTGAGTTGGGTTGTGCTTGTGGAAAAGAGGCATTTATAGCTGCTGTTACATCTGATTCTACTAGATTTGTTAGAAAGTAAAAAGGTCACAATTCATCATCTTGCATTCAGTTCTCCAAATAATCTTATTCCTTTTGTGTGGTAATTTATAGATTTAATAATGATTATGCCTTCTATCCCTGTATAGCAATTTATTACCTTACAACTAGACCACTGAGTGATGTAAATTTTAAATAGTGTTTCAACTCTGTTACTCGCAGTAAGAAAACCCCCCTCGAGTTATTTACCATTTCAGCTGGTAGCAGCACAGGCCAGTCCCTGCAGTGCAGTTAACTAGACCTTGTGCAGGAGCCATGAAATTGCAGAGGGGCTGTGGCACCAGACTGGCAACACAGCAGGTGATTCCATCAACAGATGTGCAGACCAACCCACAGACTGATGTGATTTATGCTGTTTATGTGTGTAGGTTCATATATGTAGTTATGGAGTCCTCAAGCTCAAAAAAAAAAAGGTAAAACACGTAGGAAGCAACAGAATAAAAGAAGTCATTCACTTCAATATTAGTGTTAAATGATCCCACGCAGAGAAGAATTTTCCCCTTGAATGACCTGAGCTTAGATCGTTTTTACTGCTGTTGAAGTCAAAACACTGCACCCTCTTTTTTTGTGTGAATTTATGAAGAAGAGACAGTCGTCATCACAATGAAAAACTGCCGTTTTGCAGTGAGCATGTTTCTACATGCACTTCTTGCATACAGGACACGCTTACTTACAATGTGTGCGTGAAAACCCAGAGAAAAGTTTGTGAAATCACCACAGCAGTCCTCGGCTGCACTTGCCCGCACCGCAGTCTGGAACGACCGCCGGGCCGCATCTGGTCGTCATCTGGACCTGTGGGCTGTTTGGACGTCCACCAAGCCAAGCTCCACCAGAGCCACTGATAACATGGCAGTGCTTAACGCTGACAGCAGCAGCAGCCTCCGAGTTGTAGCATATGTCACTGAATGATGCAAGGCTTTAAACAATGTTATTATGCGTATGGAAACAATATGTGGAGGGTGGTTTATTGTTGCATGTGTGTTGCTCTTATGTTGGCGCTCTACATGTTGACGTGTGGAGGTTTTAAAAGTGCAGTCAAGGACATTTTCTTGTAGTTGAGTATGTACCCACATACTGAGGTTAAAGATGGAGGCAATAGACACACACAAAAAGAGATAAAAGAGATTTAAAGAGATAAAAGAGATTTGAGGTTTGGTCTGTGGTCTTGTTATCTGGATTATGAATTCTTCCTCCTTCTATTTTCCACAACTGTCATTTGTCTCTTCGCAACGTTAGTTTCTGTTCCATAATGTTACATAAAAGACAAACCACAACAAATAAATAAATAAATAAAAAAGCCAGACATCCTCATTATAAAGGCTTGATTCCATTTTACCATAAAAAAATCATTTAGTTCCCATGGATTTTGTTAGAAATGAAAACTGACATGTGACTTTTTTTTCCTAAAATAAATTTCCATTTCCATTTCCATTCATTTTGAATAATCCAAAAAAACTCTTGTAACATTTGAGTTTGGGGAAAAAAGGCAGAGTTTGGAATATATTGTTACTAAGGCTGTGAAATTAATAGAAACTTGTTGTTTTGATTTTAATTACAGCCCAAAACGAATAAAAAAGTAATCAAAACAAAACGATTTAGTAGTGAGTTTCCTTATGCGCATGCGCAGCCATTCGGACAGGTTGAAATCGCGTCTGTACTCTCGCGATATCGTTTGAAAGACGTGGCGCGAGTAAAGATGGCAGAATGAGGAGAAGAGCCGCAGCGGCGTTAAGTGATAAAGCAGCAACAGTGTCCTCCAGAGTATGATCGACGTTTTTAAATACACTTTACAGCTTAATTTAATACCCAATACGCTCTGAAAAGCACAAAAATATAGAATAAATCCAATTCTTTTTAACTAAAGATATGTGCTAATTTGAAACGGTAAAATAAAAAATGGTTAATGTGTTTTGTACGTACTGTGGACAAGAGTTATGCTGAGCGCTAGCGATGCTAAGCGTTAGCTATGCTAAGCGCTAGCATGCTAAGCGTTAGCTATGCTAAGCGTTAACATGCTAAGCGCTAGCTATGTTAAGTGCTAGCGATGCTAAGCGCTAGCTACGTTAGGCGCTAGCATGCTAAACCTTAGCTGTAAGTGTTATTTGTTGTGTAATTTAATGTAAGTGTTTGTATTTTACTTACAATTTAGTACTTTTCTTGTTTTCAAGCGACTGGAAATGCACTAAATCGGTTATTTTATTTATTATTTACACAATATTCAATAATTTATATTTATTTTAAGGGAAAAGGGTTCATAAAGATGGGTATCATTTTTAATAATCATCATTATTATCATTAATTTTCCACAATTGAGCAGCTCTAAGTTGTTACTTTAAGTTAAATGTTTGGTTGTAACTGTGTAAATCTAAATATATTTCAACTGTTTTGCAGGTCAGAGTTGCTGTAATGGACGACCAGTGTTTGTCCCACAACAGCCCCCAACGCAACGCAGCTCAGGCCGGCGTGGACGTTCAGAAACAGGGACGACCGAACGTCATCAGGTGTGGGTGGCTCAGGAAGCAAGGAGGCTTTGTTAAGACTTGGCACAGTCGCTGGTTTGTGCTGCGAGGGGACCACCTCTACTATTACAAAGACGAGGAGGAGACCAAAGCCCTGGTAAGACTGTGAACGCCTTAATCCCAACTAATCACACACATATCACCGAGAAAATCTGATTTATCTTGTCAATAAGTTGTTCAAGATGACACCAAGAAGTACTTGTACGTCTACAGCCCCTGGTTACATTAAAAATATATAAGAATAAGAACATAAGTTTATAAAAGACTCTGAAGACAAATCACTTCCTGGTTTGGACAAATATGCTCCTTTTATTCTTGTTTCCTTTCTAAACTTCTCAGATGTTTTTAATTTAAATGACTATTTGAAGCTCTAAGAGGAAACATTATCCACAATTACACATACGCAAAAACAGCACAGAGAACAGAGAATATTCCCAAAACAGAAAACAGATTGATGGAGCTGAATTTTTTTATTTTATTTTTTTCCCTTCTTCTTTCATCTCTCATTAATCACCTCACGACTCTTCAGATTCAGAAACAATCGGCTCTGTTTTCTGCTTCACATGAACTCATCAGTATTAACAATCTAATGATGTGATGACTGGTTTTATATATAAAATTATGTGTTAGTTGTACTTTAATCTAAAGTCTGAGAACATCCTCTGTCTTTACCGTGAACACACGATCAGATCAGATCAGAGAGATGTGCTGCAGCTGGAAATACTTAAGAACTTGAATGGCACAACAAACAATCCTACACATGTCTGTTAGATTTACATCAAACTGTATGAACTCATAGCGCTCAACATGATGAGTATGTTTGTTTTTTTTTTTTACTTCCTGAGAAATATGCAAAAAGGTTGATGAGTGATAAACCTCCTGTTAACCACAGGAGGACCACATCCTCATCCACCACATCCTCGGGAATGTCCTCACAAGCGACGACCAAAAAACAGCATAATCTGTTAACGTCACGTTTTAGTATCGATTGATATCTTGACCGAGTAGGAGCTAAAAAAGCTCAAGTAACCAGGACGACCAAAACACTCCCCCTGACCAATCAGCCGGCAGTCTGTTCACATCACGTTTTATAGACCTTTTCCACTACCACCTACTCAGCTCCACTCGACTCAACTCTGCTCGGTTTATAGTGTTTTCCACTTGGTGCTAGTACCTGGTACATTTTTTAGTCCCAAGTGAGCTGAGACCAGACATGTTGTTTTCCATCACAGTTTGGTTCCTCCTCCACGTGAATGTGGTGAGTGGAGTCAAACTGCTGCGACGTCACGACACTAAAACATCAGTAAACATTAATGGACATGGAGGAGATGCTGTACTTGTTGCTGGGTTAGCTTACGACCAGGTAGCTACGACGATGGCTATCACTCTTGTCCTGTTTAAAAATGGAGCTTGATTATTTTGTTGACGCTCTCTCAACTCAACTGGCGTCTGGTGGCAGCTTGTGAAGACACTCCCTCTGACCAATCAGTGGCCGGCGTCTGTTCACATCACGTTTTAGTATCAACTCAGCTCCATTGGTTCCTCCACAGAGCAGGTACCAAAAAAAGCGAGTCGAGTCGAGCTAGAACGGTGCAGTAGAAAAGACCTAAAAGTCTGGTGCAAATCAGTGCTGTGTTTTTTGCGTGATCCTCCCTGACAAACAGACACTGGTGAAAACATATCCTCCTCAGCAGTGATAATTATTTGGTTCCCATGCTTTTGTGCACAGCTGCTGCACCACTTCACAGTCAGCTTAACAGATCTGGTACAAATGTGTCCGTTCAATAGGACACAGAAGAAGCAAAGAGTCGTGTCTTGTGTCTGACTATCTGTCTGACTGTGAATGAATGTGTTTTTAGACGAGCTGCAATAAGTAAGTGTGTTGACACTGCGCCTCCTCTATACACATACCTCAGAACATGCCCAAACACTAGTTTCAAAGTATTAAACAGTTTGAAACACCACATAGGGGATGTGGGACTCCCACAACAATATCTGGACAGGATGAGGGAGTGTTGTCTCATAGCCTTTTTTTTTTTAACTCCCACCTTTGTTTTTCAGCAGCTGAACTAATCCTCTAGAGTATAAGTCCAAGCTCAAGATGCAGGTAATTTACATTAAATATAAGACAAACAGCAGTAAAAACAAAAAAAGTACCCAAATTTATGTTTTTGTGTGGAAGCCAAATTATTTTCTACATTATTGCCCTTAAATTTCCTGAGAAACTGCTAATAAAACACCAAAATGAATGAAATAAAAGCATACTATTACTAATAATAACTTATAATGGGGGAAAAATGTTTATTTAATGGTAAATAGTATAAGAAATTACGGTTTAATATGTCATATTCAAATGACTTTCAGAAGCCCAGAATACATAAGAGTTTGGTCATAAAATTGTAGGCTAATGGAGGCATTTTACGACGTTTTATATCCCACATGATTTACATCTATAATTATAAAATTAGTTCACTGTACTTTGGTGAACAAATGGACCATCTGTCTCGCTCTCAAGCCTCAGTTCCTGTAAATGTGTTATTTTGTGCAATTTCATTTAAAGTGCCATGCCTCTAAAACTCAGCAGATCAGAGAAAATCTTCCAACCAAATGAGGTCACAAAGATCCTGTGATTCAAATGAGTTGGTTTTGTTTTGACTGTTAAACTACAACAAGTCAAAGTAAACTGTTGTGAGCTTGTTGTCAACTGAAGCTGACACACAAAGCTAAAGTGAAATAAGAGGAGACAATGAGTAATGAGGACAATAAGGGGCCGCTGCCGCCACCGCCGCCGCCGTCGTCTCTAACGTTACTGTAACTGGGCAGCTTCTCTCACCGGGCATGTGTAGACTGAACAAAGACGCAGCCAGACTGACTCTGGATTCTCATTACAAATCAAAATCACATCAATGTGGAAAAGTAGAGGAGGAGGGATGGATGAATAATTAATTCCACAAAGTTAGCTCAATAAGGCACCGTATGTTTTTAACAAACCTTTTTGGCAAAGTTGAACTGACAACTGTGATAAATTAGAATCCGTTTCTTATTGATTTACTTGTGTTTCAGGGCTGTTCAGGGATCAGTTGGAAGGGATTGAGTGTCAGGGAGCCAAGGACAACTGAAGGCAGATCTGGAGATATATTAAAAGAAGAAGTTGGACATTTTGGGAAAGAATCCTAATGGCTCTATTACAGAGATGTAGACGAGATAATCAATATCACTTTTATACAGTAAATTTGAAGCTAAATATTAGCTTAGCATAAAGACTGGAAGTAAGTCGAGTCAAACTGCCCCTCAACAGATATGTTACGTTGATTGAAGTAATATCCAGTTTGACACAAGCAAATAGTTAACAATGAAAGTAAATGGGGCAGTCAGCCAAACGTATCTAAATTGTCATTTTTTAACCACTAATAAAGCTCAAAATATCACTTCACTTCAGCAGTAGCATGAATAGGGTCCCTACACATAAACTGAAGTACTGATAACTTAGTAAGTGAACCCAGAGTTTATTAAAAACACTGTTTTACAAGACTTACCTAACGTCTGGTTTTCTGATGAATCTGCTGATCTGGAACACGCTTCATCACCAGTTGTTATGAAAATAAGATGTTGAGATGTTGGATATGTGTAGGAACCTTATTTATGCTACTGCTGAAGTGAGTTTATTAAAAACACTGTTTTACAAGACTTACCCAGCATCTTGTTTTCATAACAACAGATGATGAAGGGTGATCCAGATCAGCAGATTCATCATTTTCCTGAACAACCGGCCGATGTGTCCGTGAAGAGTGAATGAAAAATGATGAATCTGCTGATCTGGATCACTCTTTATCACTAGTTGTTATGAACACAAGACGTTACTCATGCGACTGCTGAAGTGAAGTGATATTTTGAGCTTTATTAGTGGTTAAAAAATGACAATTTAGATACGTTTGGCTGACTGCCCCATTTACTTTCATTGTTAACTATTTGGTTGTGAAAACAAAAGACGGTCAAACTGGATATTGCTTCAACCAATGTAACATATCTGTTGAGGGGGAGTTTGACTCGTATTTATGGTGAAACCTCTGGTTCTCTCTGGTTCATGTTGCTCCAGATCATCACTTTAACTAATTCACTGGTAACAACTTAGCTCATGTGTCATGTTCACGTCAGAAGATCATGTTCATTGTACAAAAAAAAAGCCACATAACCACAACCTTTTCTAATATCTCTTCCACCCAATCAATATCCTTTATTTTTTCCATGGGAAAATACTTTGAGCACAATTGAAACTTTCATTCTGCTCATCTACCCACACTTTTCTGTCTGGCTGATTTCCCAGCAACCTCAGCTTCGCCAAAACCCAAAGCCACATCAGCAGCAGCACGAAGTCTCTGAAGGTTAAAGCACCAGACCTGAAGGTGGGCTGCAGGCCAGATACAGGGAAAAGGAGATTTTCTTCTCACTGCTATTTCTGGGTAGCTTAAGCAGCAGTATTTAAAATTATGTTTCAGTTCTCGGTGCTTTGAGTATCCAGAGGGAATGATGCAAATACTGTGCAGCAGACCTATGGAGTAATTTATAGAAAATGACAAGAAACAATTAGTTTTCCTTTGAAATATCCCGTCATCTATATATATCTACGTATTGAAATGTTATTTATCTACCTGAGGATTGCTCTGCTCTTCTATGTTTTGCAACTTTCCATTCTTACCCTACTTCTGAAACAAAGCCAACATAAATTTCACAAACCTACAACTGCTACTTTTTCTTTTTCTTTTCAGAGAATGGGGGGAAATTCTATAAAACTAGGTCAGAAACAGAGTAGTGCATTCAGAGTCCTTAAATCTCCATGACCTCTAAAGCAGGGCAGGAAAAAAAAAACACCCTGACAAGACACAGTGCCCAAAAGAATACAAGATAACCAGTCTAGAGTTTCCAACATCCTGAGAGAAAGAACACACAAGAAGGGCAAAAAAAGGAGAGCCAAAATTGTCTGAAACTGTCTGCAGCCTTTAACACTGATGGTCAAGATCAGGACAAACGTACCGACTCATAAAAGACACGTTTTACTTTGTGCAGTTCTGAGCCATGAGCCACATAACGTAGCAGTTAGAAACCATATTTAGAGCCGCTATTAATTAATCCTCACATGTGCTGTGAAGTCTCCATTTGTTACTTGTCACATTAGCCTAATTGCCGCAGCATCCATGGGAGCGGAAACATCTGCCCTTCTCTGTTGCCTGTAGAAACATGGCCGCCGACATGACGGCTCACACAACGAAAAGTGTCTGTCAGAAGTATTTCCCTGAGTATTTGCTTATTGGTGCGTTTTATGTATCATCAATTATGTAACATATTTATTCATAAAATGATCCTTTTAATTTAAATACTGAATCGCTGACAACAATAGTAACAGCCAGAATATTCACATTTTATTTATAAAATTTAATTTACACCAGTAAGTAAATGTTGATATTTTAATGTTTTAGTGTTTTGTCCTGTTGCTCCACCACCTCTGTCTCCCTGTCACCAAGTCAGTAACATTTCATCAGTTTCCACTGAGCTGCAGCTACAAACACTGTTGATTATAAATTAAAAGGCCTCGTTATGACTCAACAACGTCTTGAAGAAAAGGAGAAACTGTCATTAAAACACAGAGGACGTGAGTTTGAAGTTTAGAAGCGGTGCTTAACATGTGCTCCAACCATTAGCATTAGCATTAGCATTACAGCTACCAAGTCTCGTCAATAAATGGGAATTTCAACAAGGTTGTGTTGTCCCAAATCGTTGTGCACTTACCGGAAATGACAATATCAACGTCTTCTTCTTCTTTTTAATTGTGAATTGGACGATTTGGACCCACCAAGATATCTGCTGACTTGTTTTATATATATTATAATCAATAATAAAAGTCTTAGGGCCAGTCCCGTTTCTATCTTAGCTAAGGGCTAAGGCCACATAGCCCTGCAAACGAAGATATCCCAGGACCACACTTCAAATGAATGGGTATGAGAAATTTCCCAGCATGCACCAGGACAAGGATGCAGTTTAAAAAAAAAAAATAGCAATTTAATTACGAACCTGATCAATACATTTAACTTATTAAGCTAACTTCTCGCTGACTGCTAATCAGTAACGTATGTTAACATTAACCAGTAATCGCTAGTTGTCACTTTGCTGATTTTTTTTCAATTCATCTGATAAATCGACCGACATGAACGAGTCTGTGGACGGCGTCTTTGTTTGTTGTCATTCGGTCGTCATGGAGACTTGTTGCATCATCTTACGTCGGGCCTAGCAACGACTTCTGATGACGTGTAGCGGTAAAGTAGCGGCGTCTCGTTTACTAGGGGTTGTGGGAAATGGGATCGGCCCTTACTAGTGCTGATGTTTGCTCGTGCGGCTCCATGTTTCATGTGAGGTGAAGGTTACGCCGTCGCCGCCATCCCTCCGCTTCTGCCACGTAGCCAAGATGGCGTCACTGAGGGTGAGAAGTGTCCATAACTCCACACATTCAACTGTTTGACTGGGTATTAACAGTACGCTGCATTTTACCACAGTTGTCGGTGTTGAAATAGTAAATGTAAGTACGGATGACACATGTTTTGAATTTGAAAAACACATAAAACAAGAAACGTTGATTTGTGACTCTAACATCAGCATCATGTTACACAGACATTGTGGTAACAGTACAAACATTGTTTTGGCAAATACGAAACGTAACATTAGACCCTTGATTGATCAAGTTTGAGTCGTCTTGATCAACAGATGATCAACGTGACTCGTCGCTCCTTGTTTAGCGGTTTTTGCAAGATCCACCAACAGTTGTGGCAACCTCGAGTTACATAAGAGGTTTTTTTTGTTTCGTGCCGCTCAGAGGAATTGTGATGTTTGTGGATAACATACGTATTATTACTGTCAATACAGACCAACCCTGTTGTGTCCTTATACAGTGGAGACCAAACCCCTCTAAGCAACGCGTGGAATCTGAAGAATGGGAGTCAAATGGAGGTGAAAGGTCACTGACAAACATGCGTAGGGTATGGCACGTGTGGGCTTAGCGTCAACATGCCATCTGCCTGCCCTTACTCGCCCGTGGAGATGTATGCACGCACAAACACACACACATACGTACTCACATTCCCGGATACACACACGCTCAGATTTCATCTGGCTGAGCTGTAAACAAAGACAGAATTCATTTCTGAGGGTGAAATGGACTGATTATTGTAATTTGAACCACTTAGCATCGTCTGCGTATGCCAGAGGAGTAAAGTGAGGTAACGTCATGAATGAATGAATGAGAGAATTGTGAATGAATATATTTTATTATAATGTATTAAAGAATGACAGACATATTAAATTTTGATTAGGATTTTACAATTTCAAACACAATGAGACTTATAAGTACAAGTTGATTAATATTCATAGTTTGTCGGAGGCCCAGACAAAAAGAAAAGAAACAATAATGCAACAGTGTAGTAATGTGCTAAAAAAATCCTTTTGTTGTTTCGTGTTTGAAGCTGCAAACCGTTTGACCTTGGCATTTAAAAAGTTCTGTAATTATTCAACACAGCAAGACGACAGATCTGATGAAACATTGACAGTGAACGTTTTCGTCTGAGCCTCTCGGACTCGTGACGCAGACAAACCGACGTTTACGTTTTTGTAACTTTGCCGCTGTTGTGCGACGGTGAAGCTGAAGGTGCTGAAGTTTTCAACCGAGTTTTCATCACATACACACTGATCCGACTTGAGCGTGTGAGAGGAATGTTAAGAATAACATGGATAATATCCAAAAAAGGTGAAAATGAAATTTACAATGTGTTTGACATCATTTTCTCCAAACACAACTTTCTCATTTAGTTATTTCTGGATCTGTTTTTGTGGCCGGGTGCCTTCTCATATTCGTGACATTATTACTTTTAAGTCACTCTCACTTCATTTAAAAAATTAAGCATTAACTCAGCTTACTTCTGGCTGTTGGAGCTCAGTAGAGACTCCAATACCTATATGGTGACTGCATGTCTAATAAGTTTTGTATTGATGGAAGGAAAAGCCAATTTTGTCCTCGCTGGACTTGTGACAGGTTCCTGCAAGTTCTATTTTTTGAGCATTTTCTCTGTCTCCAGTACCTGAGGTGGTAACAGGGCACTGCTATGAATTTCAGGTATGTGCAGGTGTAGTTTTTATTCGAGAGAGAGAGAGAGAGAGAGAGAGAGAGAGCACATTTCCTAACAAAAAAAGCGAGTATACAGCTGGTGTATGAGGCTCTGAATCACATCAACATTCTTCACACAGCAGACGTTTCAGCCGCTTTCCCACAGGCAGAGACCTCGTCCGACTTTAAAAATACTTCACCTTCTTGTATCAACGTCTATATATTTTATCCCCAAATTAAAGTTAAAACCAACTGCGATCAATATACCACATTAACTATAATTACCTGTATGTGAGAGGTGTTGTCTGGAGACAAACTCTCTCCATTTCCCTGCAGCGTTTCAACATTTGTTGTTGCCTGCAACGTTACCACTTCTCCTGCAGCAGACACTTGTTTCCAACAACAACAACAACAAAAAAAATCTGTGTGAATTTCTCAGCAGTAACCTGCAGGCAGCAGCTAGGAAAGTATTTCCCACGGGAGCTGACGGAGATTAAGAGAGAGCGAAAAAAGAAGAATGAAACAATGTATCCATCAGGTGTTGGTGTTAATGTTACTCTCGGTCAGATTGATGTTAAATGCTTCTGATTTTGTGTGTCAGAGACAAAATTGACCCGTCAGACAAAAATGTGTCTCAGCAGTATCAGTTTGTGGTTTATAATCCACTCTGCTGTGTCCTCGCAGGCGGCCTCAGGGGGAGGAGGAGGAGGAGGTCTGAGAGCAGAATCAAGTGTCAGAAAATACACAAAAATATTTGCTCTCGTAGGTTGTTTAGTCATTTCTTTTATAATACTTTGTAGCTTAAATGTTTCTGTCTAGTCAGCTCTGACTGATAAACTCTAGTTGACTCTAGTGGACTGGACCAGTGGTCTCCAGTGGTGGTGTCTGGTGGACTTGGTCCTCTGATGGTTGGTGAATCATCAGTTAATGATCATAATGTGTGAACAGCCCTAACGACTCCATCAGAGGCCGTCGGGACCTGGTCTGAGACCGGGACTGGATCTGTCATGTTAGAAAACTGGAGGAGTCTGAAGAGACTGACAAAGAGCGACAGCCAATCAGAGGAGGGATGTGAGATAAATGCTGCTGCCGTCTCACTGATTCACTCACAACCACGTTTAAAAGTCTGACGTTTTAACGCTTTTTCTTTCATTTTCACTTTCTACAAACTCCCCGCGTCTGATCCAGATGTTACCCGGTACCGGGGAGGTCTGCTGCTGATTTCAGCTCCACCCTGAAAACCAGCGTGTTGCCATGGTGATGTTTACACGCCGGTTTAGCGGTTTAGTCTGTGTCGGAGGCAGCGTCTTCCCCGGTGTTCGTCAACAATAAACGGCTGTAAATCACGGTGAGAAGCAGCAGCTACATCCTGTCTAGACGTATAAGTCGTGTTTCCATCAAGTAACTATTGGGGAAAACTAAGGGGCCGGTAACTTCTCAGTAATGTTGTTTCACTCAGTGGTTGTAGCGTCTGTGTCTCCACCGAGGGTCAGACCCTGATCAGTGACGGGACAATCGTCTTCTCTGCGACACTGCAGTCAGTGTGATGTGTGTGTGTGGGAGAGAGAGAGAACGACCCGTTTGTTTTTAACGTTGTGTTTTGTGTTGAAAAAAAAATTAATTAATTTGTAGCATCTGGTGTTGATTCTGTGTCGTTCCACCACACATTGATGATTAAATGTGATCTTTTGTAACAGTTTCAACTGTGACATTTCGTTCACTTCTTCGACTGTTTGTTGATTCGCTTCTGCTGCTCAGTTTTAAAAATGGTGCTTCTTTGTTGACATGAACCATCTTGAGTTATAACCAGTCACCACAGAGTCGACATAAAGTCCCGTCCAAGAAGTGCTCGGGGCCGAACTGAGTACTCACCCCTAAGCAGGGATTCTTCTCCCCCGAAAAGGTTCCTGAGTTTTGCCCCTCGGATGCCGATAGTCTGGTGGAGATTTCCTGTCAACGATCACGACAGAGACTGAGACTCACTGATCGTTGAAGTCGACTAGTGTGAATTAGACGTCCTTCACTGTGAAGCCCTGCAGCGTATCTCAGTGTATCTCAGTGAGATGATGCACATGCTCTATGATCCAACACGTTTACACAGACGTTTAGAAACATCAAGAGAATCTGAAACTAAGTCAACACGACCTTGTTCTTCTGCAATAAAACTGTTCCAGATAAACTCATCACACTAATGTGCATCTACTCCCATGTTTTATCAGAAATTGTTGTTTTTTACACTGATTTCCTCTGCTGCAGAACGATTACACGTCCTATGATCATATTTAGTTTTTTAATGATATAAAGACGCTGACGTTATAGCGCTGTATCATTTCTGTTGATACAAACAAGACCTTACAGGGCACAGTGTGGAAAATAAGTTTTTATTAAAGCTGTAAATCTCAGTACTTTTTGCAGAAACGATGAAATAAAAGTGATCAGCTGTGCTCAGATATTCCTCTCGACCAAGACGCTGCTTCCTGACGAGGAAGCTTGAAAATGAATAGTCATGTTAAATTTTCTGTGGGTGTTAATTCCTCCCAGGGGAAGACGGCTGCTTTTTTATAATAATTTGTGATTTATGCACGTAGTTTTGCATACTTGTATATTCATATATTCACCTGCTGACAAACCTCTCACCATTTAATCTTTTATCCTTTTTTACTTAACTACAGTTTATGTCTTTCGTTATTTTTATGGACGTGATGTAGTTTAAAGCGTCACTTACACATCAGGATGAAACTAAAGGTTTTTGTCATCATATATATGGAGGTTTTATTACAGAGCAGCAGCCTGCGGGTTGTTCATCACGAGAGACTCCAGGTTTTTCTTGTTGAGATGTCTCATTTCACTCATTTATTCTTTTCTCTTGTCTCTGACTAAATAAATAAAGGTCACAATATTCTTTATTATTAATGTTTTTAGAAATCGGTCACACAAAGAGAACAGAGATGGTTAATGAACACGCTGTGGTTGTGCAGCTGTGCTCTAGTTTTTTTTTTTTTAAAGGTGCAACAACGATGTGTTGAAACTGAACTAGAAAAAAAAACAAACAAACAGTTGATAAGGACGAATACGCCTCCTGTCCTGTCTGGTGTATTGTGTTGTGTTGTTAGTTATTTGTATACTTTGCAAACCAAACTTGTCAGGTCTCCTGCAGCTGTGCTCCAGTTTTTTAAAGGTCTAGATTCACTGGAACTGAGAGTTCAGCTGAGTAAGCTGTAAACTACCTTCACAGGAAACATAACTGAAACTCCTGCCATGTATATATATATATATATATATATACACACACACACATACATAGATATGCTCTTTGGTAAAAGATGCGGAAGCTCAAACCTTCACCTGAAGCAATAAACTGTAAAAATAATCCGTTAGACTCTAAACTGCGTCGTTACAATGACGCAGGTGTCTGTGCATGTTGTGTATATTTTAGTTTCAGCAGAAGCTAAATCCACATAAAACTGTATATATATATATTTAATGAGGTCAAATAAAGACAATGAGAAGTCTTTTTCAAAGCAGAAGAGATGTATAAACCATGGAGATATATTTTAAATATGAATGAGGCTTTTGTCCTCATGCACGTTGTGTAATATTTTGGTTTTAAATTTGTCAACTGCAGCTTATTAACATCGTTCCTGTTTTCTTTTTTTTTCCGTGACTTTTTCCACATGCCTGAAGGACGGTGTACCCATCAGTCCCGACATTTTATCTTAACGATCTTTTTTTAAGAGGATTGCTTCAGCGTTTATAGTCTTTTATAAAAAAATAAAAATGAAAAACAGACGAGTGTATCATGTATCTTCTTAAATCAACAAAAAATCAATGTGGTTTATTTATTTTTTTTATTTTAAAGTTTTCCGTAACAGGTTCTGCTGCTGCTGCTGCTGCTGATGTGATATTAGTATTTTTATTTCCACAAATGAAACTTTATATCTGTAACTCAAGTTGCTTCTTGGATGAAGATAAAAGCTTTTTGTTTTTGCATCAGTCGAGGCAGCGACTGCAGCAGCGGCAGTGACAGCTGCTCTGATAAGAAAGTGACAGGACATTGTGTGTTTTCCAGCTGCTTGCTCTAAAAATCACCATAAGGATTTTCTTTGCTTTGCCTTTTTATTTTTTCGTCTCGGGGATGTTGATCTTGTGGGTTTTTTGATGGATTCACTGTGTTGAAGAAGAAGAAGAAGAAGACTTGAGACCGGTGTTTGTCTCCATCCTGGATTATGTTTCACATCACATAATTATTTACCAGCAAACTCAGGCTCGTGTTTGTATTTAACACATTAAAGTCAGTTTCTTTAACTTTAGATAATATTTTACACGTTCGGTTTAATGATTCCTGCTCTTCAGTCTTGACTGGCACGTTCATATTTTAGTGAATGTTGTGCAGTTGCAGTTGTGAGTTTTGCAGCTGAGGACGTGTTACCTGCTTTATAACAGAGAAATAATGATGACATTTATCGGACTGATGGGCTCAGTGGAGCGATTACAGCAGAACAACCATTAGTGGCTGTCTGACACTTGGACAAGCAGCTCTTCATAAATAGTTGGTACGAGCAAAAAATAGTAGAGACTTGCTTAGTGAAAAGAATAAACAAATAGAAACACAAGATGCATTTAGACAGTTAATATAGTCCAGATAAATATACCGAACACGTCCAGGTCTCCCACTGAGCTCGACTGTCTGGGTCTTTAAAGGTCACTGACGCTGGAGAACAGTGATTACTAATGAAAAAGGTTTAATGAGCGCTGAAACGACCTGTAACACCAATAACTTCAGGTTAATTGACCTGAGTGTGAGAATTTATCTGTAATCAATTTTCTGCTCCACAATATATTTATTATCATGACGCTGAATTCATTGAACCACTTCACTTTAATAAAATAATCCTTTTATTTTACCTTGAACTTCTGTTTTTTTTTTTTAAGCTTAGAAAGAGTTAATGCAACTATGATTGATATTTGTTATATTAACAATACACAATACGACTACGTGTCATCAACTCAAGACAAGTATCTGCCTGTTTCTACACTTCCTCTTCTTGACAGAGATTAACACCGTCCCTCAGGGGATTACATCACATGATGAAGATGAAATCTCTCCTGATAAAAATGTTTCTACTCATAAAAACATGAATCTAATCAACGTCATTGTTTCATTTAGTTGTTTTTTTTCGCTGTTTCGTGTTTTATTTTGAAGTTTCTGTCTTGCGTCTTGTTGTTCCCATGATCTGGAGTCTCAACAACTGGTCTGAGACCTGTAGTGTTCACACTACAAGACTTGTCAGTGATTGACTCCCGATCACACCGTGACGTCACCAAACTCTACGTCTGGTCACGTGAACTAGACAGGATGTAGCCGCTGCTTCTCACCGTGATTTACAGCCGTTTATTGTTGACGAGCACCGGTGAAGACGCTGCCTCCGACACAGACTAAACCGCTGAGTTCAGGTTCGGTTCCTCTGACGTCGAGACACGAACGAGGCGACGATCTGGACGACAACGACTCCGACACACTGACGGTACCGAGGACACTGCAGAGAAAACAGGAAGTAGAGACGTTTAGATGTGAAAACACATGAAAACAATCTTCTTCTGCATTGATCAGATCCTCCAGGATTTAATGACGTTACCATCACAACTATTAACACTAATTCAACCAATCATTGTGTATATTCCTGAGGTCTTTGACTGGTGACTACCTATAGCAGCTACAGTCCAGGAAACTGGACTTACACATTAAAAAATAACGTTATGATGGAAACTATTACTAAAGCGCTAAACTGGCGTGTAAACATCACCATGGCAACACGCTGGTTTTCATGGTGGAGCTGAAATCAGCAGCAGACCTCCCCGGTACCGGGTAACATCTGGATCAGACGCGGGGAGTTTGTAGAAAGTGAAAATGAAAGAAAAAGCGTTAAAACGTCAGACTTTTAAACGTGGTTGTGAGTGAATCAGTGAGACGGCAGCAGCATTTATCTCACATCCCTCCTCTGATTGGCTGTCGCTCTTTGTCAGTCTCTTCAGACTCCTCCAGTTTTCTAAGATGACAGATCCAGTCCCGGTCTCAGACCAGGTCCCGACGGCCTCTGATGGAGTCGTTAGGGCTGTTCACACATTATGATCATTAACTGATGATTCACCAACCATCAGAGGACCAAGTCCACCAGACACCACCACTGGAGACCACTGGTCCAGTCCACTAGTGTGGACTAGGATTTATGGACACTTGTAGTTTTTCCACCTGTTCATCAGTCTCTTCCTGGTGAACATATCATCAATAACTTGAAAGGATCCTTTCAAAATTGGACACAAATGTTCACTCAGACTTAAAGACAAACTGATCAGATTTCGTTTTCGTTTTTTGTAACCTCACAAAAACATTTAGCCTCTTGAATTGATTTCTGTCGGTCAAAGGTCAAGGTCACTGTGACCATAAACTACACGCTTTTGGCCGTAATTTTTGACAGAGACATGTAATTCTATTAAAACTTTCTTGTTCACTTGCTCTGGTAACTTTAGTGCTACATTTTACATTTGTTTTGCAAATAAATATTAATATATCCTGTTGACAAAGATGAAAATAAATGATGAAACATCTAAAGCTGCAAGAAAGAGAAGTGAACTGTTGTGTGGACATTTTTCTGCCAACTTGAATGCAGCTTGTTCACACAGGTAAAATATTTTGTTTATGATGGTAAAGAACATCACGTCCAGGATTAATAATTGCTGTAGTTTAGTGGAGCCAAGTGGGAAAAAAAAAACTTGTGTTGATAACAGTGAATTTAACTCAGTCAGTTTAGAAAAAACACAACAAATTTGTTGGAAACAACATGAGAAACAAGTCTCAGCCTCCTGCTGTCACAGTCTTATGTCCATATGGGCGTGTGTGTAACTTTTTCTTCGAGAACAAAAGATAATTGAGTTCGTGTCATTACAGTTTCCAAGAATGACCTCATCTTAGTTTAACAATGATATAAAAATGCAGAAAACACCCAAAAATAGTTTTGTGTTTGGGTTTTTTTTTGTGCATTGATGGGTTGGGTCCGGCTACCGTCCGTCGTTCTTCTGGTCTAAATATCACTCTGTCTGTGGTTTTTTAGGGTTTGTCTGCAGCAAACAACAGGGGGAAGTTGGGTTCAGTCAGTATGGAAAGTGTAGCTGTGGTTTTACAGTATGAAGCGACAACACGGGCTCTTTTCTTCTTCCTTTTTTTATAACTTACACAAGAGGTGCACACAAATGTATAAGTCTTGTCTCACCCACACATGAATCACTGCTCGGTGCTCTTAGTTCTTACTTAAAGGTGCTTTTAATCCCGAGATATTGAAGCTGAGCAGATTCTCTTTCTGACAACCACATCAAACGAGTTTGTTCCCGCTCCCTCACTCCTCACGTCTGTCTCATCTTTATAACCCCTTTTAAAAACTCTCTTCATCTGGGGCCTCAGGTAGGGTTTCCACTTCCTGGTTGTCACAGTTATGGCTCATTAAAGTGCTCTCTCTCTCTCAGCAGGAAGGAAACCCACTGCCTTTCACATCCTATTGATGTGTATGTGTGTGTCTGTAAAGGTCCTTAATACTGATGCTGTCACCAGTGCACATCTTGTCTTCATTAGCATTAACCCAGGTCGAGGTCGTCTAATGGAAGCCAGATGCTGCGTCGTGGCACTAACGTCCGAGTTGTTAATCAAGTTAAAAAGTCATTGTTTGATTACATACATGTTAAACCTGCAGCTGGTTATATCATAATCCTTCTTTATAGTGACTCTAATTAGGAGAAGGTGAGGTTTTCTGCAGCTAAGTGAAGTTTGCGGTTTCGTGTGCAGAATATTAAACCGCGCAGTAATTACTCACCATGCAACGACTCTGTCACGCTCGTAGAATTAACACATGCGAGTATTTGGTTATTTAACTCTGTAAAGTTACCAAACGTCTCAGCGTGCGGTGGATCCAGTTTACGACATGTCCACGTTTTACCTCAGAGGAGCTGAAACTAATGATCATTTGTGTTGTTGATCAATCTGATGTTTCTCTCATGAAAAGTTTTGGAAAAATGAGGAAAATGGTTCAACATGCAGCTTCCAACACGATCATATACACTTTTATTATTATGACAGAAAACAAGACCCACACTGAGAAAAAAAGATTCTTAAATTATAAGAAAAAAGTTGCATTTTTACGAAAATAAAGTTGTACCTTCACGAGAATAAAAGTCACAAATTTGTGAGATTAAAGTTTGTAAGTTTATGAGAATAAAAGTCGTAAATTACGAGATAAAAGTCGTAAGTTTATGAGAATAAAAATTGCAAATTTATTGTATTGTCATTTATTTAATTTAGTCATAATATTTTGACAATAAAAGTCACAAATTTACAGAAATAAAAGTCGTAAATTTCCAGAGTAAAGTCATAGTTTCATCTATTTCTTCCTCCATTAAAGAAACAATCTCCTCCACATTCATGTGTTTCTTTTTTCAGAATAAACAAAGTTTTCTACTTAATCTTCCTGATACTGATAATAATGTGTTGTTGATGAGACAAAAGATGAAGTATTTCCTTGTTTGTGGAACTGATATTAAAGTAGAAACTGAACAAGATGTTCAACGTTCATTCTCAAGAATTTATTTCTAGTTCTAGCGCCTCAGCAAATGTTCCCTCCATCATTATCACTAATGACGTCCTCAAAGACTCGTAGCGTCTGTTGTGAACCTCTTGTGTCCCAGTAAACATCCAGAGTAATTGTTGTTTAAAGTATCTTGGGTTCAATCAATGGCAGAAACAGTCTCGGTCTCAATCTGTCCAGCAGCTTTAACAACAGACACTAAAGTCTCGACCCGTTGAGGTTGTTGTGAGCTTGACTTTAGGAAAAAAAGAAGAAAAAAAAAAAGTAAAAAAAGTTGCTGATGCTCCTGCAATTTAAAGCAGAGAATCTGTGGCCTTTAGTGTCACACAGATGATGTATCATTGTGGGCAGAGAGACGGTGATTCACTGTAACGCTGCCACTTTGCCACATTTTATAACAGCTCAGCTCCATCATCCAGACGCATCCCCGGGGACCTATACACCCCCCCCCCCGCAGGCCGCGAGAGATGCTGATACATGAGACAATGCAAAAATCCTGTGACAAACAAACCTCAGTGTTTTAAACACGTCTTTTTCATGGTGATGCTGCTGCAGCGAGGGAACAGCTGGATGTGTCGTGCAGGCTGCACAAAGTAAAGCATGTGCTACATCTCTTTGCCTATGTGCAATAACTACATGCACATTATAGATGTGGCTTATATAAATCAAATGTTGACACTTAAACCAAACAGTGAAAATGAAATATTATGTCAAAACTAGTAATCAGAATGTATTTTAGACAGTCACAATATAGTATTTTTTTTATCTGTTCATATACTGTGTTGGATTTAACTACTGCTTCTTTATTCTCCACAGGGAGCCATTTCCTTACCTGGAAACAAAGTCACAGAGCATCCAACCAGCGGCGATGAAGGAGGGAAGTTTCTTTTTGAGGTCGTTCCAGGTAGGAGATGATGAAAAGCAATGAAATCACATTTTGATCTTTACTGAAGACCAAATGTTGTTGACTGGGTCTCGACTGCAGCAAAATACATTTGGGTTGAGTCTTAAACCTACTTTTGATAGACGATCCAAAAACATAATTTAGCATAGATATATATATATATATATATATATATATATGTTGATTATGATATTTGAACCCAGAGTCTATTTCACCACAAATACAAGTCAAACTCCCCTCAAGATATTTTATGTTGGTTGAAGTAATATCCAGTCTGACCGTCTTTTGTTTTCACAAACATAGTTAACAATGAAAGTAAATGGGGCAGTCAGCCAAGCGTATCTAAATTGTCATTTTTTAACCACTAATAAAGCTCAAAATATCACTTCACTTCAGCAGTAGCATGAATAGGGTCCCTACACATAAACTGAAGTACTGATAACTTAGTAAGTGAACCCAGAGTTTATTAAAAACACTGTTTTACAAGATTTACCTAATGTCTGGTTTTATAACAACTGGTGGAGAAGGGTGTTACACATCAGCAGATTCATCATTTTCCTCGCTCTTTACAGACACATCGACCTGTTGTTCAGGAAAATGATGAATCTGCTGATCTAAAACACCCTCAATCTGTCCAGCAGTAAAATATCTGTTGAGGGGGAGTTTGACTTGTAGACTCTGAGTTCAAACTGCTCTGGACCGACAGTTTAAGGTCATGAGACAGTATTCAAGTCTGTAGATTATGTAAAAGACTTGATTCTCTGGCACTACAACAGACCCTCAGAAGGGAAAATGTGACACTGTAAAATGGTGGGGAAATTTCACTGGAAAGCGAGGACAGAAAGCAGAAAGAAGTCATCCATCTTCTTCTTTAACTCTAACTCTGCAGTTTCTATTATTACTTTTTACTATTTTTCCCCTCCACAAAGAGGAACCTTTTGTTTACGGGGGGAACCACGACCGGTGCTGATGTTCACTATTTGGATGATGCAAACCTCTTTAGTTTATCTTTAAAAATTTCTGAAACTTGAGTCAGTCACAGTCTGGTTTCAACCACTGACCACACACCTACTCAGAGACAATCACATGCCGGCAGACTGTATGGAAACATGGTCCACACAGAGTAGTAGCAGGGTATTTTCCCAAGTGGAACAATGCCGAGTATGTGAGTCTGTGGGATAGATATTTAAAAAAGCCAATGCACACTAGGGAGAAGGAGACACAGCTGTTAAAAGATACAGTAGCCGAGTGCACCAGCTGATCCGTCTAAAAAACCCAGTAGAAAACACCGGATGTGTGCAGCAGCCATTCATCACTTTATTTGGTTTAATCTTTCCCCTGGTGTTTCCCTCAGAGGAAACCAAAATATAAGTATTAAGATATTTTCTCACACGATTAGTAGCTCCCAGTGGACTCTGGCACAAACAGGCAGGACGTCTTTCTCATTAAAGGTCAATTAAATCAGTCCCAGGTTATTTAAGCTGATGAACCGTCCAGGTGTGTTTTTGTTTTCGGTGAATGTTCATGACACTGTTGGTTATTCAGTAACTTTAACATCAGATGAGGATTAACACGTCTGTCGAGATCATTTCATGGACTTTGAGTCGCTACTGAAAGTCAATGTGTCAACTCGAGATTTATGGTTCGCTATGAATTTTGTGCCATGAAACGAAATAATACAGCTCTTAGTTTGGTCTCTGGTTGTTTCTTTTCCAAATGTCTCTGTGTTTTTCCATGTTAGAAAACATTAGAGCTGTGCAATTGATCACAGCCCCAAACGATTACAAAAACAAAGTGATCGACACAAAATGATTATTAGTATTTTGCCACGAGAGTGTGACTCTTATTTTGTGTTTTGTTCAGTGACGTATAAACTTTGGTCATTTCAGCAGGATGAACCCACGTTTCAAGTGTTTAATACAAACTTTTTACAAGTGTTAGCATGTTAAACCTTAGCAATGCTAAGTCTTTTTGAGTGTTATCGATGCTAAATGTCAGAATTAGAGATGTTAAACATTATCGATGCTAGTTAGCGATGCCAGTTTTAGTGATAATAAGCTTTAGTGATGCTAAGCGTTGGCAATGCTAAGCGATAGAGATGCTATATGTTAGAAATGCTAAGTAATAGCGATGTTAAACGTTAGCGATGTTAGTGGTGCTAAGCATAGGAGATGCTAAGTGTTAGCAATGCTAAGCATTGGCAACGTTAAACGATAGAGATGCTAAGTGTTATTGACAATAAAACATTAGTGATGCTAAACATTAGCGAGCTTAAATATTATCGATGCTAAGTCTGAGCGATGCTTAACGTTAGTGTTAGCATCTTAACGTTAAGTTTTAGCAATGCTACACCTTGATGCTGAACGTTGTTGATTCTAAGCATTAGAGATGCTAAGTGTTAGCAGTAAACGTTATTTGTTTTGTGACCCTGGAAAAAAAAAAGGAAAAAAGTGAAAGAAAAGAAAAAAGTTGAGGTTTGTCTGTCAGGAAGTGACAGAGGCACATTATACCACACCCAGATTTATTTAAGAAAACATGTTTGTCAGCATATTGTAGAGGATTAGCGACAGAACACGAACATGAAGATTTAAAAACTGTCAACAAGTTCCTTCTTTTTCTTCTTTTCACATGAAATGTGTAAATTGTTACTATAAATATCACAAAAATCTACAAACTGAATCACAAGTTTCACTGACTCATCGACTCAACACTTCCTCATTTCCAGGTGCAACAAGTAAATGTTGTTGGTTTTCACACCAAAATGTCATATTATATTAAAGTTAAGTCGTGAAACTAAACGACTGTATGAGCTTCTTGTAAAACAGTTCTGAAACAGGAGAGGAAATGTGTTTTTCTCTACCTGCAGTCGGAGTCGTGACTTCATTTCCACTATGTAGTCGTTCTATATTTTTATATCCATGTTAAATTAAAAGTACGACAGGTATAATACAGTATTAACATTAATCTTTTCACATTGTGCTCAAAGTTCAAATGTCAGGTGCAATTACCAGTAGGTTTCCCCCCAAAAAAATAATTAATGACTTCACTTTCACATCTCTGATTTAAAAAAACCCAAGGTCATGATTTGACTAATGAGGCCGTTATTACTCTACATGTTCTCTACTGTGGATGAAACGTCTCCTTTGTTTTCTCTTTATCTTAGCATGTGTGGTTTTGAAATATAATATTATACAAACACAGGAGGATAAAGACCGCAGGCCTCTGATGTGTTTTACTCATACGATAGTTTCCAGTTACTTTCATTAAAGCAGATTCTGCTGAACAGAAGCCAGTGAGGTTACAGTGACGGGATAATAAGCAAACTGGATAATAACGACTGCAGAAGTGGAAAGAGTCAAAAAGTCAAATCACATCAGTCGTAGAACTGAACAGTAGAGTTAACGTTAGTTAGTTTTTATTCTGGAACAAGTGCAACTGACAGATACATAGTTACAAACTTTATTAATTTTGGAAGGTTTGAAAGCTATTTTTTACTTTCAGTTTGTAAAAAAGTTAAAGCTTCAACCAGGAGATGGTTAACTTTCTATTGGGAACAAGAGGAAAGACTAAGTCTAGTTCACACTAGTTCACACTAGTTCACATCAGTCGACTTCACCATGGATCAGTGAGTCTCAGTCTCTGTCGTGATCGTTGGCGACTTGTGTTTCCATGATGTGGAGTCTCAACAACTGGTCTGAGACCTGTAGTGTTCACACTACAAGACTTGTCAGTGATTGACTCCCGATCACACCGTGACGTCACCAAACTCTACGTCTGGTCACGTGAACTAGACAGGATGTAGCCGCTGCTTCTCACCGTGATTTACAGCCGTTTATTGTTGACGAGCACCGGTGAAGACGCTGCCTCCGACACAGACTAAACCGCTGAGTTCAGGTTCGGTTCCTCTGACGTCGAGACACGAATCAGACGACGATCTGGACGACGACGACTCCGACACACTGACGGTACCGAGGACGCTGCAGAGAAAACAGGAAGTAGAGACGTTTAGATGTGAAAACACATGAAAACAATCTTCTTCCTCATTGATCAGATCCTCCAGGATTTAATGACGTTACCATCACAACTATTAACAATAATTCAACCAATCATTGTGGATATTCCTGAGGTCTTTAACTGGTGACTACCTATAGCAACTACAGTCCAGGAAACTGGACTTACACATTAAAAAATAACGTTATGATGGAAACTATTACTAAACCGCTAAACCAGCGTGTAAACATCACCATGGCAACGCGCTGGTTTTCACGGTGGAGCTGAAATCAGCAGCAGACCTCCCCGGTACCGGGTAACATCTGGATCAGACGTGGGGAGTTTGTAGAAAGTGAAAATGAAAGAAAAAGCGTTAAAACGTCAGATTTTTAAAATGATGTGTGTGAATCAGTGAGACGGCAGCAGCATTTATCTCACATCCCTCCTCTGATTGGCTGTCGCTCTTTGTCAGTCTCTTCAGACTCCTCCAGTTTTCTAACATGACAGATCCAGTCCCGGTCTCAGACCAGGTCCCGACGGCCTCTGATGGAGTCGTTAGGGCTGTTCACACATCGTGATGCTCGTGATGTAGGTGAATATTTCGGTTACGCTGATTTGTGAAGTAATGTTCTATTTCGTAGAGTAAAGATTTTTACTCCAAACACTTTCACTCTGTTGTCGTTGGGTTTCTCCTGTGGACGACACTTGAAACCATGTGTAGTGTTTAATGGAGATAAATGGGATTGAAATCAGGATTTATTGATGTTTTTTGGTTCTGGAGATTACAATTTTGCTAGTTTCACCTCCGTCAAAGCCATCATTCATTTTCCTGTTAGCTCTTTATCTGAGGTGTTTTTTAGTTAGTAATACAGAAAAATATAACGTTGTTTGTTTCCAGTTGTAATTTGCCGCTGTTGACTTATGGTCTGATCGTCCGACGCTAATTTGAGGTGTAAACAAGGTCAAAAAGTTTATTATGTCTGTGTCTCATTTACTGTTGAATTACTCACTCAGACTAAAACTGTGGAATAAAATGTGACTCCCTGGATGTTCACAATAACATCCTTTGAGTCCTCAAGAGAGTTTGAGCATTTAGTTGTACCACTAATACTACTAAACTGTTCCCCCTCCCTCCTCATTCTGCACCAGTCACTATGGCCTCATACTGATGGAAAACAAGAACATGGCTTGTTATGAAGGAGCAAATAAAGAGGCCTAAGAGAAGCAGAGAGCGCAAATGAAAGGAAAACACAACACATATATTCCACTGGTCTAAATGCGTCCGTGCACTTTTGAACACAACACACACGGACAGTCTCTGGCAGACGGACAGACGGGAAGTGATGGGGGTGGAGGGGTGGGGGGGGTGGGGGTGAACTGCAAGGGAAATGGGGTCGGGGTCAAGAGTTGTACAGAGATGTCCGTTGTCTTGTAAGAGCGGTGATGGGATTTGAACACGAGTCGGGTATCTGGTGACGGGTATCAGGGACGCGCTGCTCTCAGATTAACACGTCTACTTATTTTTAGATTTTCTGGAAAGTTTGACTAAGTTTGACTGTACCATGGAAAAGTTGTGAAATACTTCAGCTCTTATTCACCTGAGTCGTTCATTCTCTGATGCTCTTGCTGTTCTTTTCTCTGATCTTTTGTCCTTCTTGTATTAAACCTGCAGAAAAATCTCTCAGCGTAGCGAGGGGAGGGGATGTTTCACCACCTAGCCAACAATATTTAGACTGGAATCATAAGTTATGTCATGTTTTTAACCGTCTGACACACACACAGTGGGGCTTTTGTTTTTCTCACCCAAACCAAGACGTGAAACACCAGTGACGTTGTCTTCCATCACACCGACACGTTACAACATGTGCAAACACACATGGACTTGAGTTGAGGGCAAAGAGGAATGACAACGACAGAACATGCATATGTATTTTTATTTTTATGGTGTCGTTGCATAAAGATGCACCTGCAAACTTTTGTCTGAAAGCTGATTTACAGTCTCTGCAACACTGACAGAATAAAAACTGGATTTTTCTCTCGGTTCATATCAGAACATCCTGCTGCTCAGGAGCAGCGTGCAGGGGTTTGGTTTTGTTTTGTGATGTTGGATATGATGTGAATACACACTGCTTGGTATAACAAAAGGAGGAAAATATGGATTTCGACAAAACGACACAGACTCATGATTTATTTATTAAATACCTAAATGTCATCCCTTCTAGTCTCATTGTGATTAATCATCTTATTCCTATAAAACAAGAATCAACACAGGAAACACTCCCCGCTGTGTGTTTGATGGAGAAACAGTTTGCTCCTCTTCCCCCCCAAGCTCTCATAAACACAGGGCTTCTGGCTCCAGTTTGACTCTCTCTTTGCCTCAGGCTCAGTCTTTTCCTCATCTCAGTCGTCACAGAGACGCTGACACTACTGAATTATGGGAATATATTTTCCTCTGCTCATCCCCGGAGGTTTACCATCGTTTTCATTCACCACAGGATGTCAGGATCTAACCTAAAGAGTCTCTTTTGCAACATAACGTCTTTGCATTTCTTCATTATAAATGAATATGTCTCTGTAATGAAGTTGCAGGATGCAAGAAAACCCTTAGAGCTCCAGTCTTAATAAAGGTGACAGTGCCATCGTGTGGTTGTTTTAGTAATTACAGTGAAGGAAAAAATAATGCAAAAATAAAGAAAGATAAGATAAAGATTATTTATTATCACAAAATTTGATTTATTTAGTTTCATTCACACTTTGATTTATGAAACAATAAACGATAATAAAACAAGTTTTTGCAGTAGTTGGTTGAAGAGGTGAATTATTAATAAGATACAAAACTCATCTTTCATCTTTATCGACTGTTGTTTGTTTAAACTGAGAGAAAATGTTGTTTTATTACTGAATATTTGCAAAAAGACTGAGAATCTCTTTGATTGAGAGCTACATTAGAGCTCCACGGTGATGCAGTTCGGTTAATTTTATGTAAACGTGTTGTTTATTATTTAATTTTTTTGATTCAGTGCAGCCATGTCGACATCAGCGACAGGTAACCACTGTGTCGACGTCTGCAGTGAGTTACGAGTCACATATGTTGCAGCGTGTGAGATGCATAGTTTATACACACTGACTGAGTCATGTTAATTATAATGTAATTACCAGCAGGCTGTTGAGAGTGGGAGTAAATCAGACCCAGACAACAGGCGGCGAGTGTGAGAAAAATTAAATTGCAAGATCCGTTGAGGAATGTGAGGAACCTAAACTTATATAGTCGCACTTCTTCATAAACAGTAATGACTAAACGTCTATTGCAGGGTGAAGACAGACATGTAATTTTCAGACCACAGACCTTTGTATTGTTCATTATCAGGAAGCCCAGAGGTTACTTATGGATATAACCAGCTGAGGTTGATGATGGAGCGACGGAATGAAAAATCCAAAATCAGCAGGAGGCGGCCTTTAATAACCCAAAACAATTATTCTGCTTTTTAGTCTGTGGTGATAAATCCAGCAGGCTGAGGAATATTGCTCTCTAGGCATCAGTGTTTAAGGTTAATGAAGCCCCGGTGGAGTAATGGAGGACGTGTATTAATCTGTTGGTGCTGACATTTCAGTGTCGGGATGAACGGAGGTGGTTCAAATAGCCCTACGTGTCACATTAGTCACAGGGTAAAGTCCTGGTGCTGCCGTCGTGTGTGTGTGTGTGTGTGAGATGTTTTAACTGTAATCATCTTCATTTATTTACAACATCATCTACAATTCAAATACAAACTAAAATGAAATAAGCAGCTACTTCACAGCAAAACATGCAGCTGCTTCACCCTGTTATATTAAATTGCTCCCGACACACACACACACACATTTTATTATCATGGCTAGAATATATGCTAATCTCTACAAGAGTTTGATCAATTTAATCTGACACACGGGTCATAAACAAGCAGCTCTCCTGTGTTTCAAACCCCACGTTTCTTGATATATTGATTTAATTATCAGTACAATATATAGATATATATAAATATGTATAAATATGTATAGATATATACTGCACACAGCTTCTAATGCATCATAAATCCAGGAGGAAATACGAGGGCGTGCGTTAAGAAGAGAGACGAGTGAAACAGGTTTTTATGGATATCGCTGTTCAAATGATGAAGCCCAGAGAAGAAATTGTGTTTTACATATAAAAGTGTCGACGCTTTAAATTTGTTCACCTCCAACCGGCTCCGTCCTCCGTCCTCTCGAAGCCTGTGGGATGTTTTTTTTCTTCTTTTTTTTTCTTTTCCTCTCAGGAATTCACTTTGTGATGTGACATTTTCATAAAGGTCAGTAATTGAACTGCTCTGACTTCTCTCTCTCTTCATCTCTGTATGTTGATGTGTGTGAGGTTTGAGTTTTTTTCTAAATGTGAGTATAAATATAAAGTCAATAACCTTGTGTGTGTGTGTGTGTGTGTGTGTGTGTGTGTGTACGACCGACCTCCTGGAAGACTTGTGGCCTGACAACCTGCTGCTGTTGACATTTATCATATGTTTTTTTTTTTTTTTTTTCTGAGAATCACATCTTTATTTATTAGTCCTGAGTGTCCAGTATCATATTAAACAGAAAAAACATCCCAGATGAACAACAAACGTAGTTTAATATCATTTAAAATGAATATTTCTTTTCCCACACAGACGTTTTTCATATTGAATTAACTGATGACGTCGTGACACTTTAATTTCCTTTAATACTTAAAAAAAAAAAAAACTACACATCAATAAAGGAACAGTTTCCTTCTAATGCAACATCTGACCAAAATATTTTGTTTCACCGGCTTCATTTTCCCTGGAGAAGGTTTCATCCTAGAGGATGTTTATGTTTGAGAACATGACACTGAGACTGGAGTTTAGATACGTGTCATGATTTTACAGAAAACGTGATTTATTTCTTTGTTTTTTTTACGACGGAGAATTAGAGCCACTATGGGGGAAAATAATACTTAAATTTACAAGAATAAAAGTTGTAAATTTATGAGAATGAAAGACGTAAATTTATGAGAATAAAAACACAAATTTACAAGAAACAAGAACAAGAAATTTATGAGAATGAAATTGTAAATTAATGAGGATAAAATTTGTAAATTTAGAAGAAAAAAGTCGTACGTTTACGAGAATGAAAGTCGCAAATTTTTGAGAAGAAAAATCATGTTACAAGAATAAAAGTCATAAATGTATGAGAATAAAAGTCGTACGTTTACGAGAAATAAGTCGCAAATTTACAAAAATAAAAGTTGTAAATTTACGAGAATGAAATCGTAAATTCGTGAGAATAAAATTAGTAAATTTACAAGAATAAAAGTCGCAAATTTAAGATTTGTTCTCGTAAATTTATGACCAATTACTCTAATACTCGTATTATTTCTACTGACCCTGAATAAACTACGTTGTTCAGCTACGTTAGCAGCATCGTGGCTTAAATATCTTAACAGATGTTTCTCAACAACTATTGGATGAATTGTCATTAATTAACTGTGCCGACATCTGTTGCCTTCAGAGGAAGAGACTTTAACTTAACTGAGATAACCAGGTGGTTTTGGTTTGACTGTGTCATCGTGATGTTTTACCACACGACTTAAAAAGTGAAGGTCAACAAGGTGAAGACTTTTGGTTTAACTGTGGTGGATTTTGGACTCTTCTGGAGCAGTTATGTCTTGTTTTTGAGTTCAGTAATTGGTTTTGGTCCTTTTGTTTTGTCTTGCTGCTCTAATTTGATCCATATAGAGGCCGGACACCGTTGCTAACGTGTGGTTGATATTTATGGTGCAACACTTTGATTTATGACTAAATACAATCAGAACTGATGACACTAATATTTAATCCTTCTTGTTCTCTTCTCTCTTTATAATGTGCACATAATGATAAGCTGTTTTGCATATATGAAGCTCTAACAATGCTAATAGCGCCGCAGAGTGAGACTGTTAATGGAAAATAGTGCACAGGGTGATTTATATGATTATACAGCTCTTTATATATGATTTATACACCTAAATAAAATGTTTGGCAGTAAATATAGAGCACTACTTTAAATAGAGTAACTAATTAAAGCGCCAGAGATGCTAGCGTAGCGGTAGACTTGCTATTACTTCAGTTAAATAGACTCACAAAGTTCACCGTAGGCAGCAAAACAAGTGGTTAACAGCTTGTAAACAGTCTCACCACTCAAATTATTTGTTTTGGGAATAAAGACGACGATTTGGATGAAAACCAAAACGTCTGTCGCCGTCCTTCCTGTTCAATGTCGCTGTGATGGCAGCTAATTGGAGTCGTGCCCTCAGATCCAGTTTGTCCTCGACGACAAGATCGACGAGATTAAAAAATGTTCTGTAAAATCATTTAAATGTCCCAGAAAGAGAAATCAGGACGTTGCACGTTTACAGTGACTGGGGAGAAGACGTAGAAACAAAACCCTGCGGACACAAGAAAAATGAAGCCATGAAGAAATCTGTCTGGAAAACATCGGAGCGGCCGTGATTGAAACGACACGTCACGTATAATTTAGCAGCAGCAGTCGAAGTCGTCGTCGTATTGGCAGCGGAAACATTTCAGGAAGTCGGTGAAAGTCTGTGACAAGAAAAATATCAAATGGATTTAAAAGTAACATCTTTATTTTCTTGTTTAACCGATCACAGATGGATGAAAGTTAAAAGTTGGCTCAGCGTGACTACATGTGTTTTTACGGATTAGGAAAATGTCAGCGACCAGGCTCCCGGAAGTATTTTGGTATTTGATCGTTGTACATTTTAACGGTCTTGTTTGTTTAAAAAAAAATAGAAGAATTAGACTCTGAGAGGATGACTCACTTATGTGTGGGGGTTGTTTCACAGGAGGAGGAGGTCTGGAGAGGATTTAGTTACAAAAGAAAAAAAAAAGTGCCATTTGTGGAAAATGTTGTCCTTTTACTGTCATCATTATTGTTTCCAAAGTGGAACGGCTGCTGAGAGATCGTTAACACCTGTAAGTTGACAGCTAGAGATGCTAACTGGAAACTTTCCATCCCAGTTCATGTTAAACCAAGTAAAACCAGTAGCTTGTTGTTGGATTGTTTTCAATGTTGTCATTGAGCTGTAGAGACGCTAGTTGCTGGATTTTATTCCCGCTATGCTAAGCTATGCTAAGCTATGCTAAGCTAAATAGCTTCCAGCTGCACTTTCACTTTAACGTTGTGTCTTTAAAAACAGATGCACCATCTCACTGCTGCACATATACTCAAACACGAGTAAAAAGATGAGATTTTTTGGAGGTTTGAATATGATTGATGGTTTTTTTTTTCATTGTTGTCGAGAGACTGTACTTTTTTTTTAATGTGATGGGACTGAAGCCCGTGAGAGTCCACGTTAATGACTAAAACTACACCGAGGATGATGGAGCTCATTTTTCATGAAACCATGATTGATCAAGTAGTAAATAAGAAAAGGCAGCTGTAATAACAATGTGAGGATAACGTGTATGATGGTGAAAAGATAATAAAGTAGCAGCATCTTTAAACTGCTGATTCATAAATGATTGTTACCAAAAAGGATGTGTCCAAACAATAAGTGCATGCTTTCAGTATGTCGTAGTTGTTTGAAATATCCGCCTCATTGTCATCTCAGCTCTCGTGAGAGATTCCCAAACCCTTCGTCTTCCTTCGTCCATGCGTCATTTTTCCTGTGTGAGAGAGAGAAGTCTGGTGGGATCCTGCTGAGGAAACAGGCCACGACTCAGGACGTTAAGAGACGGGACGGGACAGGAAGCTCACATGCTTACATAACAGCCTTATTGAGGGGAATCGGTATTTGACATGTCACATACCAATCTCTGCCATCGACCCTAACCCCCCCGTCTACAACCCCTCCACCGCCGCCGTGTATCAGGTTAACCATGTTACAGCGAGGGCACATTTTGTTTTGGCCTCTGGTGAAGTCGCTGCTCGACTACTACAGTATGTTTGTCAGTTAGGGACACTTGACCAGTGGTATGTAAACCGATTTGTCACAGGATAAATATTTAGAAGTTTTTCTGCTCTCTTCCTTTTTCTTTTCCCTTTCTCAGAGTTAAGTCCAACAGGTAGCAGTTGGTTTTAAATTTAATTTAAAACCAACTTTTTGACCGCCATTTAATAGAAACTGAAACGATGTGCAGTGGTCGTGCCTGTAAGTCTGGGGTGAGATTGAAAAACGATAAGGAGGGTTATTAAAGACCTTCCTCCGTGAGGGAGAAACCCCCGGTGTCTCAGGGTTTTCTTGGCCAGCGGTAGCAGCCTCGTCGACCCTGCGCCGCTGTATTTATAGAGCGCTGTGGATGAGTCATTTGGCCGTTTGCCCACTGTGCTTGATTTACGATACCCCCGAACTCCTCCACCCCAACACCCCCTACTCCTCCTCCTCCTCCTCCACCACCACCACCACCACCACCAGCTCCCACCCCTCACACTACTTTCCTCAGAGACAAGCAGACACACCATCTTGCCTTCGGCTTGCTTGTCTCGGTTTCTTTTGGCCGCTCTCTCTCTCTCTCCTACATTTCTTTTGTGTGTCTTAGAAATATGCTTCCTCTGCTCTTTCAGCTCCTTTGACAGAAGTACATGGGAGAGGAAAGGCTTCCTGAGAGGCAGACAGACTAGCCTTATCCTGACCTTACCTCCTGAGCTTTTAGTGCCGCTGATTGGTGTGTCACACTGACCTAACAACAACAACAAACAACAAAGAAAATATGAAGTTTTAGAAGAAAAAAGAGGAGTTATATGAGGTGGAGGAGAAACAAAGGAAGGAGGTGGAGAGCTGAAAGGACAGCAGTAAGTGCAGCGGTGTGTGTTTTAGCAGAAACAGAAGGAGATAAATCTAACTGTGGCACAGAACAAGAACAGATGAAGAAGTGGCAGCGGGGGGCCGGCGGTCAGCAGCGACACTGTGGCTTTTGCTCCTTCAACCTTGATCAGAGAAGGAGGAACGTCTTCTTCTGCGCTCCATGGATCTTAACTCCAACCCAGGTCTGTGTCTTTACATAACAGTAATGACTACTAACACGTTTGTGAACCGTTTCATTCACAAGAGCGAGAGATATTATTAGACGTTTTAAACTTCAGGAACAACGTGACTTTTAGAGATGAATTATATATTATCCACTGCTGTCACTGAGAAATGGTTTCCTCCATATGCTGCTCATTCATTATGTCGGCAGACGGGTGTTTTACAAGTTTACACTTCATAGCTTATAGTTATTGCAGCTGTGATTTCAGATGAGCAGCTCATGATGGTTGAATTCCTCATTTTCCTGTGGGGACGTGACTGAAGCTTACTCAGTATTCGTCTCAGTTTTATTAAAAAAAACATGATGTTAACGTTATTTCTGACAAACACAGGAATTCTGATGTTTATACGTCACAAACATTGGATTCATTCAGTCAGAAGAAGCAGGTGAAGGTCTTTGGTTTGACTATGTCATAGTGATGTTTTATTAGTAAAGATAAACAAGGTGAAGACTTTTGGTTTGGTGGATTTTTGACTCCTTATGAAGCAGTTATATCTACATTTTTATAGCATCCTTTTTTTTTCTTTTGCACCTTTAATTTAAACTTTGCTAAATTTGGCCCATAATGATTTTACTGTCCGGGTTGTGTGTTGGTTTGTTAATTGGATCCAACAACTTGAGATGATGATGAACCAATGAGGATGAATCTGACTAACTTTGGTGATTTTGAGTAAAATATTTAGTATATGAAATGTGCTATCAAACTGTTGGATGGATTTGTTCCTCAGGGTAAAACTTTGGCGCATTTTCATTTTCCCTTTGTTTATAAACCAAATACCAATGTTGCATTTCATCCTATCAGTCTTTGGTTGGACTTCTACTTTTATGGCTGGTTTACACGGAGATGAAAAGTTGCTGAATAGTTTCCCAGATTTACCAAAACTGCAAAACTTTTGAAAACACTCTCCAGATTGGGATTTTCCCGCTGCGTTTCCATGTGAATATGACGTCACACGGCGAGGTGCGTTCAGGAGCATAACAACTATAACATGTTAAACTATTTTATATCAACGTTTGCGACAAACATAGCCTGGCTGTTGCTCCAAGCTTGTGGACGGAGCTTGGTCTTAAAAAGATCCCGTAGACAGGAAGTTCTCAGAGGCGAGATCATCGGGCGTCTATCAAACATCTCTGTGCTACTGGACACAGCTACAACCAATCAGACCCCTGGTTCAGATGACGTATGCGTAGCGACGGAAACGGAAAACCTTCACTACCTTTTGCTCCATTTTCAAAGAAAACTCGCTGTTAAAATCTCTTAAAATAGCAGCTACAGAACTGAACGATTTCCTCCTCCACGGCCGCCATGTTGGTTGTAAACACGTGTGTTTGAGGTCGTTTAACTCGTGCGTCATCGCGTTAAACTTGCACCGGCGTAAAAAGCTTGTTTTTCATTAGTTTCTGAGTTTTTGACTGACTTGATTCAATGTAGCGTCGCACGCAGTTTGGACGGGACCAGGCTACTAGAAACACCTTCTTTGTTTTGGTATATATGACAGGAAGCGTCACAGTGCCGCCAACTGGTCTGACAGATGAACTACAGCGTTTTCACTTAAGTTGCATCAAACGTTAGCATGTAGCATGTTGACTTGCTAAACTAGTCTGGTGAATATATTAAACATTACTTCAGTTTGCATTTAGCCCAAAGCACTGCTGCACCTGAATATAGCAGCACAAAGCTTCATTCATAGACGTCATTTTAATTCAAGAGACGTTTAGTGCAAATTATAGTAAAACACCAGCACAATTCATATGGTGACATGACAGTAATGATGTGCTTAGGATTTAATCATCAGAGACGTTTGGAAATGTGTATGTGATGTATATATATATAAATATATATGGTGTAAGCTTTTAAACCACATATGTAGTCTAAATGCCACCCAGGTGTGTTGCACAAGATATGTAGCTTTAAAAAAATCTTGCCAGAGGAAGAGAAATCACACTCAGTAAAAGAGCATTCTCATAGCTGGATCAAATTTCACTTTGCTTGGCTGCTTGAGGCAGATAACAGAACAGCCTCCTGAATTCATAGCTCCCAGTCTGCCTGTAAATCCATCCGGGTAAAGATGTTCTCATGCAAAACTCTTAGCCAGCAGATGGTAGAGGAAGCAGGCGACATTATACAGAATGAACACAGTACATTAAAACTAGTTTTAGTCTCAAACATCTTTTTTTTTTATTACCTCAGTGATTAATGAATGACTCCAACGCTTGTAAGTGGACGTAACTGACAAATTAGCCATTTTACTATTGATGTTATCAATCAAAAGCTTCAACAACAAGAACCATGATGATCCATGGTGATGAAATCTTTAATTCAGCTTCATAAAACTGTTTTTTTTTATCTGATTAGAGAACTGAGCAGACCACATCAGCAAAAGTTCAAAAACATTTGCACACTCAAACACACAAAGAGCCAACTTCATTGTCAGCGTTTCTCTCACGGCTCTCCACTCTCTCAGATCACCACCAATCTCTCTTTTTTTTTTTTTTTTTCTTTGACCCGGCAGCTTCTCTGCACTGCAGCTCTCCCAGTGCCCACAGTGCTTTGGACAGATTTAGTCAGAGAAAACAACCAGGATGTGGAACGACAAACGCAGACAGAACTGCTGCGACGGCCAAAACGAAAACGTGCTTATCTGGCCGAAGCTGACGCTTGTCCGTTGACCGTCCAAGTAATGAGGCAAAGAGTCGAACCGGAGGTTGTTCATCGTTTTGTGTTTGACTGGTGCACAAAACAAATATGAAGTGGTGGTAAAAGGTGATGATTTATCTTTACTTTCTGTCACAGTAACGGTCACGTCTGACGGGTCCTTCAATCTCCTGAAGCAATCTAGCAAATGAAAATGTTGATTAATGTTTCCATGACCCAGAACCAGAGTGAATTCATTTTATCATAAAATTAACTCAGGTGACAAAAATAAAAAATCATGAGAAGCATTTGTCTTTGTAAACAAGCTGTCGAGATTCTTGTGCATCTCTCTGGTCATTTTTATCATTTCCAGGTTTGGATAAGTCTGAGAAAATGAAGTTAGAGTATGTTTCTCACGTTATGAAATGTGAGATAAAAAAAAGTCTCACATGTTCTCACAGCTAAGAACCAAGAGACACAGTAGGAGTTAATGAAAGAGCAATCAGCAAATACCACTTAGTGGTTAATTGATTAATTGTAAAAGTGTAAGTATAATGGGTAAAAAAATGGGCTAAATTAACATAAAATCAGGAAAAAAAAATGCAACTCTGACTTGCTCTTGCAACAAAAACTACATTCGTAAAAATGTAGCAATTTTTTTATTTTATTAAAAAAATAAACTAAAATAATAGCAGTGTTACCATTAGCATGGGTTGTACTTTTTTGTTAACGTCATAACTTGAGCTATTGATAAACAAGCCAATGTTAGCATAACATCCATTAGCTAACTAAAGCTAACGTTGGTGACACGATGTGTGAGAGTTTGGGAAACATGAACCATGTTTCAAACATGTAGGACCTGGAGTGGTGCTCAATATCCACCCCATTAGCATTAGCATTAGCATTACGGCTACCAGTGTCTCTTTTCCACTACACCACTGTAGCGCTACTCAACATGGAGGAGATGCTGTACTTGTTGCTGGGTTAGCTTACGACCAGGTAGCTACGACGATGACTATCACTCTTGTCCTGTTTAAAAATGGAGCTTGATTATTTTGTTGACGCTCTCTCAACTCAACTGGCGTCTGGTGGCAGCTTGTGAAGACACTCCCTCTGACCAATCAGTGGCCGGCGTCTGTTCACGTCACGTTTTAGTATCGACTCAGCTCCATTGGTTCCTCCACAGAGTAGGAACTAAAACAGTAGCTGGAACCAGGAACTAGCACCAAGTGGAAACACTAGAGACTGAGTAGAGACAAGTCGAATAGAGTAAAAAATGGGGCATGAAATCCTGGAGGAAATGTAAAATGTAGCCTGATACACGTCTGGACTTTTGAAATGTAAAATGTGTAGAAACTTTGTTTCTTTCTTAAAGTCAAACTCTGACGTTTTGTTTCATGTTTGATCATCTTACATCCCCCGTTCGCTGACAGATTCCTTTGGTTTAAACAAACAAGGCCAACAAGCTGATCTCCATTAGTCACAATAAAGAAGTCAGGTTTCTATAACTTGTCTTGAAAGGTTCAAAGGGCTCTTCCCCCCTAAAGGCCGACATGACGCCACCTACCAATTTTGTCTGTGGGGAGTGCAGGTGGTGCATCTGGCCTGAGGCCCTCATCAGCGCTGAAAGGTGATATTAGAAGGTATTAGTGAGTGGAGCAACAGGCACTTTGTCAAGTCCACTGCTTGTTTCAGGTCACAGGTGTGGATAAAGGGAGGTTTACTCTACTCTTTCCTCTGAGTGGCAGGATGTTTGTCCACGTCTGTTCCTTCCAACATGATTACTGTCGGATGTTGTATCTTTTCTTTATCTTAGTAGCGATTTAAACAAGAAGTTAAATATTAAAAACATCTGGGAACAAAGAGGCAGATTGATATGAGCGGTGTGTCATTTTATTTTGAAGATAACCGTTTCTAATTAAATCATTTATAGCAGCAGCATCTTCATCTGTACTCGGATCTAAATCGAAACAAATTTGGATATTGGATACAAACATTGCGAGTGCTCTCCCAGCAGAAATTCTTGGCGTGTAAGTCAAACAGATTTACAGCGTCGTGGCCGTGAGTGTGTGTGATACACTTGTCGAATCGGTGATCTGTCAAAGTGAGATATGTTTACATAACTGTAAGGATGACTACGAGACGAAACACACGAACAAACAACAACGTGAAACATAAATTACCTGAAAATATCGGCGTTGACTCTTGTCATGAAGCTGCTCGAGTTTTTCCAGAAGCTTCCTCTGAAGTATCAAGTCTGCTCGTATCACTGATGTCACGGTTCAGTCGTCCAACGTTGCGTGCAAGTATTCAAGTGACAGCAGCTGCCGGCTCTCACCAAAACTCAACAACTCTTAACATTTTAATGGGATACTAATCCCTCCCGGTCGGTCGTCAGCGAAGCTGCCGTGGTTTTAAACCACGTTCGCTCGTAAAGGATTTTTTGGTATTCAAAGTTGTTGTCTGCCACATACTTTAAAGATGTTTGGAAGTTGTCTAGAATTAATCGTATTACTGCACTGAAATAAATAAGTTGAGCAGAAATGTTTGTGGTTTCATAGCGATGGTTGGAAGCTGCCATAAATGTCGTTTGTAATTTATATTTACAATCGTCAGTTACGGTTTTAAGTCGCTGTAGAGCAAAAATTATGGAGCCATTTTGGTTGTTTTGTTTTGTTTTATGTGTTTTTATGTACTTTAACACTCCATGCTGCCAAAAGCTATGAACATTCATTGAAACTGTGTCATAATTAAAGTAATGTGCCTCTTTATTAGCGTAGAGTTGCATTAGAAGAGGAACAATTCATTGTTTGACAATAACTGGATTTTAGAGGCAAAATAAAACAACAAAAAAAAAAAAAAGCAGATGTGAGCTGTCAAGACTGTACAACTCTTTTTTACTATGACTCTATTAGTCTTAATTATCACGTCAGCTTATTTTCCAACAAGCTCTTTAGAGACTTTAAGTCAAGTCTGAGGCGTGTTTCCTTTTTCCTAATGTTGAAATTGATTCCCGTTACATAATGATGTATTTACAGCAGCAGCAGTCGTTGGCAGGACACAGAGACATAGCTCTTTATTTAGTTGGCATGAAATCAGAACAGAGACACTTTGGCTCTTTGACAGTCCTGTGACCTCCCTGAACGGACTGACCCAGTGATTTCCCCTCAACTGTCCTCATGACAACTCACTACAACTCATCACTCACTTTCCATCCTGTGTGACAACAGATGCAAGAAGAAGAGTTTTTCCGTCGCGACTCGTCATTGAAGTATCATATTTTCCTTTTAGCACCAAAGAGAATTAGATTTTTTTTTTTTTTTTTTTTGGTGCCATCATTACCTTCTTCCCTATGGGCGCCTGTAACTCAGGACAATGGAGCCAAGCAAATCCTCGTCCCCTTTGACCTCCCCACTCATTCACTTTGTTACTCAGTCAGCATCAGATGGTAATGGATAGCCATAGGAACTGTATGGAGTCTGTGTTCTCCGACCAGACGATGTCTTTGGGGACTCAGGTGGAGGCTAATGTTGTGATATCTGTCTCCAGATTACGTCTATTGACAGGCAGAGACCACCGTGACACCAGGAAGAGAATTAGCCATCGATATCTCAGCGAGCGGTTCAGGTGAAACAGGACTCCCATTATAAATATAGATATATATATATGTGATGAGAAGATAGAGCTACATAGAGAGGAGCTTTTTATTATTTTTATACCTGGTAACTGTGCAGCAAGTTGTTGTCATTTTGACCCATCAACCAGTGGTGGAAGTGACGAATTACAAGTCCAGTTTTTGGACACTTGAGTAGATGTAATTCTTTGTTATCTGCTAAAACCACATTCACTACTGATGTAACGATAAATCAATGTCTTTATCACGTGAACCGGCAGACTCATCTGGTTCCCATGGCGACGCATAGATACACTGTAGCAGCCAGTGAGGTTATCAATAGATTGGAAACGGATCAATGAAGCACAGATCAAAGATTGAAACAAACAAACAAACTGTTGACAAACTTGTTGTTAATTTTATTGATTTATTTGAATGAATTTAACAGAAAAGATACTTTGTATTTGTTTTGAACAACAAAACAAATGTTGAGATTAAATTAAACATGAATTTAAAAACTAACTGAAACTCTCAGTAGTTGTTTAGAAGAAAACTTTCTACTTTAACTGGAGTAAAACCAGTACTTGTACTTGTAGCTGAGTAATAATTCAGTCATATATTGTAATAAAACTTCTTCTTCACTACAGATTCTCACTTCTCTTCCACCGACATCATCAGATGAAGTAGAAGCAAGTCAGAGTCACTAAAACAGATTTAAATGAGTGAAATTTGTGGAGTTTCTCTTTATGTTTCGTTTTATATCTGGTGAATGTGATAGTGTCGTGTTTTGTTTTGATTTTTTTTTTGGCGTATTTGTTGTATTTGCATATGACAGGTCAGTGTTATTACATTACTCTTCTTTAGTCAGTTTACTCACAGATGTTTAAAAAAAACAAACAAAAACAAAAAAACACATTGCAGTGTGAATGGGAGATTCCTTGTTTGCTTACGGGGTCGTGCCCTGAGTCAAGCGGTCTTTCTAAGCCCGGCCTTCACAGAGATCTGCCTATTGTTCCCATTACAGTGCTGTGGAAAAGTATGTGTGTGAATGTGTGTGTGTGAATGTGTGTGCTCTCCCCAACCCCCCTCTTCAAACCTCACCTCCCTCCCCTCCTTCCCTTTCTCTTTCACACCCTCTCAGCTGTGCTCACTCACTCATTCTGAGCGAGGCCAAAAACTAAACTGGCAGAGCGGCTCCTCCAGAGTCAGGAGCTCCTCAAGTCCTCGAGTCAACCCAGGTAACCGGGACTGTGAAACCCATTCAGGAGGCCTCTTTTCTGGACCGCTAAGATACCGCTGAGATAAAGAGAGGGAAGGAGAGAGTAATGGAGGTGGTTCATCAGGCGATTCATAGTTTACCACAGTATGGATTATCTGATTTACAATCATCACCACAAGGTAACAGTACTAAGTTTTATTATGTGTTTTAAGTTTTATACGTGCACCTCTTTCTCCTCTCGTTGCAACACGATGGATGTGTTTCCGTAGACGTGCACAGACGTCTTTTGTTGTAACAGCTGCATTTTGCAGCAGGATTAGATCATCCGGAGGTGATATCACACATGAATCAAGGGTGAATAACGGTGCCATCGTTTGCAAAAGATGAACAAAAAAAAAACAAAATACGGTTCGTTTTTTTTTTCCTCACATGAATGAACAAACATTTTGCAGCAAAGTGTCGCTCGCTTAGCGACTTCCTCTTCTGTCGGAGGTATTTATGATGTGTGGACTTCTGAGAAGACTATCATTAGACACAATATTGAATCTCAACTTGCCTCTGCTTGCATGCAAACAAGACGACTCTTGCAGACAAGAGAGATAGAAAGAACTGACACTGATGTAGTCATTTAATCCTCCATTGTACACACACACACACTCACACACACAAACTCAGACGATTATTATGACACGTATTTTTCATCATTTAAAACTAAACAAGGTAGTTACAGTGTCTGCATTGTTTTCTGGGCCAGCAGCAGCTGCTTCCTCCACTTGGCAAACAACACAGACAAAGTCTGGAAGAATTTAACTTTTTTTTTTTTTAAACAACAAATCTCCAACACAATGTATTCGACTTTTCTGACTATAGCAGAATATTTTATCACATTGTTGGACTGCTGAGCTGCTTTGAAGGAGGTAGTGAAACGTTATATTTCTTTCTTTTATTTTTACATTTTGTTGAATATGATTGATACGATATATTAGCTTAGCTTAGCATTCAGGAGCACAGGAGGCTAGCGGCCTGGTTATGTCAAGGGACAGATAAGCAGATTGTAGTTCCTCCCTGATTAACATGTTTATTTAATCTTGCACCAAAATTAAAGTGCTAAAACAATTAATTGCTTGTTTTAAGGAGGGTTGTGCCGGACTTCCTGCTGTTTGTGTGAAGCTGAGATAACTGTTTCCTGTCTGTAGATTATATTAAAACGGTCAGATGATGTAGGTTGAGGTTGCTTTTTTTTTTGTTTTTGTAGTTTTACAGGATTTTCTTTACACGGGTCCAAGTCCTGGTCGCATAACATAACATATCAGGACAACAGGTACTTGTGAGTAATTACAGCTCAGTGGGATCCTTTGTTGTCTCCCACCTGTTTTGAGCCATTAGTTAAAGACCAGTGTGCAGCTGCGTTTGGACACTTATTAAAACCACTGGTCACAACTGAAATGAACAGTCGCTGTTTGTGTTCAAATCAGATGAAGCTGTGACTGAGGACATGTCGGTGATGTGTTCGTTTTGTTTGAGGATGTGTAATTATCTACTCAGAGGAGTGTTATTAATATTCTGTATGTAATAAAACTTTGTTGTGGTGTTTCCTGTTTGGAGGTGGACTGTATTAACCAGCTGTTTGTGGTTCGTGTTGTAACATGATGCAGCTGTAGTCAAGTATTTCTTCTGAGTAAGTGGAAGATTCTTGTATAAACTAAGTTGTAAAGCTGTGAAATTCATCACAACTTGTATTTTGATTTCAATTATGACCTCAAATGATTAAAAATTATGATTATTAGTATTTTGACATAAGAGTGTGACTCTTATTTTGTGTTTTGTTCCAAATGACACTCAGACTTCAGTCGTTTCAGCAGGTTGAACTCATGTTTCAAGTGTTTCATACAAATTTTGTACAAGCATTACGCTAAACGTTGAGATGCTAAGCGTTAGAAATGCAAAACTTTATCGATGTTAAGCGTTAGAGATGCTAACGTTAAAGAAGCTAAATGTCAGCGATGCTAAGCATTAGAGAGCTTAAGTGCTAATGATGTTAAGTGTTAGAAATACAAAACATTTGCGATGTTAAACTTCAGAAATGCTAAGTGTTAGAGATGCTAAACATTAGCAATGCTAACTGTTAGAGATGCTAAACATCAGCGATGCTAACTGTTGATGCCATCTTGATGCTAAGTGTTGAAATAGTCATGATTTCACTTTTAAACCAAATAATTGTGATTATTATTATTATTTTTCTATAATCAAACAGCTCTACCAAGTTGTTTCAGTGATTTCAGTACATTCTCCACTCCAGAGAATAGTGAGTACGTTTGTTTCATATACCAACGTGACTGTGAATAATAAATCCTTCTTTTACTACATCCCGTCCTCTGTAGTTTCAGTGTGCTCGTCTCTGCACAGCTGACAATTGTTCACCGCTGGCTTTATAAAACTGTCAGAGCGGCGTGTTGAACCGTGGTGAATCGAGGGGGGTAGGATACGGCAGCTTTCCACGGTTGTCTCTTCAGGTACAGTCCAGCTTTAAGTAAAGATCCTCGTCTGTCTCCACTGGCAAACTCCTGCTAGGATTGGTCTCATTTAAGAGGCGATGATTGAGGGGTTTCTTTGAGACCAAGTGCCAGTTTCACCGTAAGTAGTCTAAGAAACTGTGTGGTGGAGAATAATACTCGCAGGCAGCTTAACCACAGCTAGTAAAGAGCCTGTCAGAAGACAGCCTCCAGTCGTTTCATTCAGCGGACAGACTGACCCACAGGCGATGAAATGATATTTGAACTAAATGTTTTTATCTTCTCTTTTTTTTCTTAAATCTTAAATCTTTGGTGGATGTGAAAGCTGCAGACATGAGGTGGTGGTGGTGGCCGCATGGTTGTGGCTCCAGTTTTCTCTCATTATCCATTCATCTGATAGTGGAGTCGAATCATTGATTGACCTTTTTATGTCTGTAGTCAGAGGACAATACACAGTTATCAGGAAATACTTCAAACACAAACACTATTCTTCAAACAACAAGTACTCGTACACTAAAAACTTGAATAAGATAACCTCTGCCCACTAACACCTGGTTTATACTAGTCGACTTTACCAATGATTAACAGTCAGAGCATCTCGTCGACTTGGGCCGAGAAACGTCGATGAATCGTTAGTTAATTCAGTTTTTGTTTAATCTTCACTTTCTTCACAAATAAATGCTGCTGCCGTCTCAGTGATTCACTCACAACCACGTTTAAAAGTCTGACGTTTTAACGCTTTTTCTTTCATTTTCACTTTCTACAAACTCCCCGCGTCTGATCCAGATGTTACCTGGTACCGGGGAGGTCTGCTGCTGATTTCAGCTCCACCATGAAATCCAACGTGTTGCCATGGTGATGTTTACACGCCAGTTCAGCGGTTTAGTAATAGTTTCCATCATAACGTTATTTTTTAATGTGTAAGTCCAGTTTCCTTGACTGTAGCTGCTATAGGTAGTCACCAGTCAAAGACCTCAGGAATATCCACAATGATTGGTTGAATTAGTGTTAATAGTTGTGATGGTAACGTCATTAAATCCTGGAGGATCTGATCAATGAGGAAGAAGATTGTTTTCATGTCGTGTTTACACGCTGGTTTAGCGGTTTAGTCTGTGTCGGAGGCAGCGTCTTCACCGGTGCTCGTCAACAATAAACGGCTGTAAATCACGGTGAGAAGCAGCGGCTACATCCTGTCTAGTTCACGTGACCAGACGTAGAGTTTGGTGACGTCACGGTGTGATCGGGAGTCAATCACTGACAAGTCTTGTAGTGTGAACACTACAGGTCTCAGACCAGTTGTTGAGACTCCACATCATGGGAACACAAGTCGCCAACGATCACGACAGAGACTGAGACTCACTGATCGATGGTGAAGTCGTTAAGTGTGAACTAGGTTTAACCATGTTGCTAGGTGTTAGGTGTTATCACTTGTGCACTAAAACCTTACATTAAAACATAAAGTCCTCAACATGTATAACCACCTTCAATGTTTCCAAACTGATAATGAGTCTCTTTCTGTGCAGCTTTGAGATTTAAAGCTTATTCTTTTGTTTGAGGAATTAAACCCTTGAGCACAAAAACAAGACGAGGCACTTGACTCCTTGTTACCGTCAGAAAGACAGACAACCTCTTCCAGACAACACATCTTACTGTCTGAACACAAGGACACAAAGACAGTCAGTATCTTTTTTTTTGCTGTCATCCTACATGTATTGTTTGCTTCTGACGTATTGTTGTCCCACAACTCTGGATTGGGTTTGTTGTCATCCTACAGCTCCTCCTGATCTTTATTTGTGTTTGTTTCATCTGAGGAAACAATGAGGGTGAAATTAATACAGATATTATTAATAAATAAATAAATACACAAATAAAATACTTGACAACAGCTTGAGAAGTTCTTCTAAATGTGTTTAGACACAGAGAAATCTGAGGAACAACTCTCGCCTTGTGATGACAGATTTCAAGGATTCGTCCAGGAAGTTGTCCGTGTGCTAAGTGTGTTTGACATCTCACCCGTCTTTATAAACCAAGTGGCCGACTCAGCCACCGTGTAAGAAAACTGAACATCAACAGGAAATGGCAGGAGGAACGGGAGTGTGTTGTAATGGTCATGGTATGCTGTATAATCCTGTTGCATGCTTGTTTAACAGCCTCACAAACGTTGATTCCAAGAGGAAATACTGTCTTTCCATAACAGAAATAACAGAAACAGAAGCTCCGTTTTTTTTTTTTTTTTTTTTTTTTTTTTAATGTGGGTGAAAACACTCTCAGGGACACCAGGGAATCACAATTAATTTGCATGACAATCAACACAAACAATACTGACAGGGTGCAGATGCTTCTGACTGAAAAATATGCGCGTGCCAAATAATAAACCAGTGTGACTTATTGGTGTCACAGTGAAATCTGTGATAGATTCACTTCAGTGGTCAACGGAGATTCAGACTAATCAGAGCTGAGTAATGTGACATTTTGTGCTCAAGTAGCTCATCGAAAACAAGACGAACAAAACAAGAATTATGTGGAAAATGTTTGTCATTTCCACCCAAAAACATTCAAGTGTTCATTAATATGCTGATTTTATTCTGTTATGAGACCAAGACGACTGGTTTAATTAGAATAATTTATAACGCCTCTTTTCCACCAGCATCTATTCATTTTCCACTTGGTGTCGTAGCTACCTGGTCGTAAGCTAACCCAGCAACAAGTACAGCATCTCCTCCATGTTGAGTAGTGCTACAGGGGTGTAATGGAAAAGAGACACTGGTAGCCGCAATGCTAATGCTATCGCTAATGGGGCGCATGTTAAGCACCACTCCAGGTCCTACATGTTTGAAAGATGGTTCACTTTTCCCAAACTCACACATCGTGTCACCAGCGTTAGCTTTAGTTAGCTAATGGACGTTATGCTAACATTGGCTTGTTTATCACTAGCTAAAGTTATGACATTAACAAAAAAAGTACAATCCATGCATTAGCATTAAATGCTTAGAATTGACCAATATTAGCATTGTAGCAGAAAAACAGGATGCAACTTCATGCTAACTTTAGTTAAAATAATGACTTAACAAAGAATAGTATCCAACTTTATGTTTACATTAGCAATAAATGGTCAAAACTAGCTAACATTAGCATTTTAGCAAGAAACATGACCCAACTTAATGCTAAACAGGACAAGAGTGATAGCCATCGTCGTAGCTACCTGGTCGTAAGCTAACCCAGCAACAAGTACAGCATCTCCTCCATGTCCATTAATGTTTACTGATGTTTTAGTGTCGTGACGTCGCAGCAGTTTGACTCCACTCACCACATTCACGTGGAGGAGGAACCAAACTGTGATGGAAAACAACGTGTCTGCTACCAGACTGAGTAGAGTCCAGTAGAGTCCAGTAGAGTAGAGACACAACAGAAAAGAGACAAAAGAGCATTTTGCTCATGTGGAACTTGATACTTAAATCACTGCAAAAATAACCTGCACCTGCTGTGACGTGGTAACCTGAGATGTTTGTTGTGGTTGAACAGACCAGACAGTTTCTTTAATTAATATGAAGCCGTCAACATTAGTTTTCCACACATTAAGTGTAATACTAGAACTATACATAAGAAAATGAGAGACATGATTCTTTAAAATTCATTAAAATTATTAATTTTGACCTTAATTTGACCATTTCAGCTTCATTCTTAGATAGATAGATAAATACTTTATTAATCCCAAAGGGAAATTAATGCTTTAATGGAAATTAATGTTTATTGTTTAGCCTAGTCAGTTTCAAATCAGCACACATAGAAGGAGCATGTAAATAAGCTATGTAAATAAGTTAAGTGTGGACTATAGTTGTTGGTAGCGCACAAAGTGAGCAGATATTATAAAAACCTACAATAAAAAGACAACAAACAATAAACTATGATGTTAAAAACTGAAAAAATAAAAAAAGCAAAAGTACAAAAATACAGAAAAATACAATAAGTACAGTCCTGCTGTTGTCTTTCTCTGTCTAAAGACTAAAGAGAAAATCTAGTTAAAGTTAAATCAATCAGCACCATGTTGATGCTCTAAATATTGACCACAGCAGCCACCATGTATTCATCCACAGCTGAAAGTAGTCCCTAAAAAATGACACAAGTTACTTCTGATTCTGATACTGATCATCAAAAACTACAGCGGCAGGGTATTCTATTGATCTATCTATCTATTTATTGATTTATCGATCAATCTATCGATCTATCTGTACACTTAAACATCTAAAATATCTGTTGTTTTTCTTATTATTTATTATTTGACTCTCATACTTTAGACGTGTTTTTATTGATGGGGGGGCCGTGGGGGGCCGGGTGGTGGTTTATGTTTGCGTCGGGCCCCGGGTCATCTCTGAGCGGCCCTGCTCCGTCTCTCTCTCTCTGAAGAAACGCGGCAACACGTCGATATTTCTCTTCCTCTCTGGATTAAATCCAGTATTTTTCTCTTTATTATTATTATGAACCGCTGAGTGAAGCTTGTTAAACGGAAGAATTGAAGGTTAATCATCTCATAAACGTGACGCACCGCTCCGGGAGCGTTTTTATTTATTTAATTGAATTAATTAATTTTATTTTGAAGCTACGGAGGGTTTGTCACCGGCTGGAGGAAGAAAAACACTCACATGTGCTGAGTTGAAGTGAAACGGTCTCTGGTTTGTGCGTCGAGTCTAAACTGGTTCTGGTTTTTTTTTTTATTTTTTTTATTTTATTTTTTGGATGAAAAGACGAAATGACATCGTGGTTTTGATTCCAGCGCTTTAGAGGTGAAGTTAAACCTTTTATTTATATTATATATTTATTTTAAAAATATGTTGAATGTTTCTACTAAATGTTGCTTTAAGGGTTAAAGATGTGGACGTGATTGATAAAGTTAAATCGATTATTTCTCCTCTATGTGAGGTGTAATTAATGAGGGTGGTGACTAATCACTGGATCAGGATCAGGACCACTAGACCACCAGGATTAGGACCAGGTCCATCCATCTATAGGTTTATTTTATTTTATTTTTAGAAATCGTATTGTTTATAGATCAGTCTGTGTTTATTAGTTTTAAATCATATTTTCTTCATGAATCATTTCATAGAGTTTATAAAATGTCAAAAATTCGAGAAGAAAAAGCTGCTACAGTTTCACAACATCAACTATTACAGCTTCAAGATGTTTTGTTTCATCTAAAACCCAAACAGATTAAAGTGACGCATCTAAAACATGTTGCACAGTTAATTTTCTTTAAATCACAGTTTTAATATTCCCTCAGACATAGATAAATACCTGTACCTGTATCAGCTGAACGTCTGCAGTTATAACGTCTCCTCATGTGAACCTCCTTCTCTCTCAGATGACGTGTTACAACATGTGGTCGTCTTTAGGGTCATTATGGTCACAGAGTTTACACTGTCTGGTGTTTGAGGAGTGGAGCTTATAATGGATAAACACTGGCATCTGCTGCTGCAGCTAATGAGATCCCATCAACACTGACAGGAGGCGTCAGTCTCACTGCTGAAGTCTTTGGCTGAGAAATGAGGTGTATGGATGATTATGCAATATTATTGTTTCCATAGCATCATCTTTTAATAAACCTGAGTCCTAAAAGTGTAACTCCGTCACATGTGAACCTACATCCTACTGTTAGAGTCTCTGAGTTAACGTCAGTTGTTAATAAATGAACCAAACAGTGTCTAGTTAGTGTAGATGTGGTGGTAGCGGTGAGTCTGACCAGGCAGCTGATAAACTAAGTGATCAGGGCAGATTTCTAACGTCAAAGTAAACAGTGTTGTTGTGTCACTAAAGAGGCTGAACATCTCTTTCTAAGGAGCCTCACCAACATAACACTATGTCTGTTTAACTCAGTAGTGGTAAAGAAACGCTAGAAAACAAGAGTCAGGCTGTCACACACCTCTGTTGGTTTCTGACGCTTTCGTCAACGAAGGCGTCAGAAAATACGTTAGAAATCTGCCCCGATCACTCAGTTTATCAGCTGCCTGGCCAGACTCACCGCTACCACCACATCTACACTAACGTTAGGAAACTGACATTAACCTGTAACAGTAGGATAAAGGTTCAAATGTATCAGAGTTCCTCTTTAACCTGCGTGTCATGTTGTGTCATGGTGGGATATAATTGATGGAGCAGCGTCTCTAGTGGACGTCGTCATGAATAATTCAAGCGTTTCCGTGTCGAAGCATTTGTCCGTTAATAGCTCGTCTCTTGTTATAACAGTCCGGGTGCGTCACTCCTGTGTTACGCCGCCGTTTTGTTTGTCTGTTTCATCTTAATAAAGCTGAAGTGGAGAACAGTGTTGTCATGGTGATCGGTGCAACCAGGTTCGTTATGTGAAACAGGTTGAGACCCTCCACTCCCAATCTGTCTGGTTTCACATGACAAGCAGAGTGCTCGTGGCCATTATCCACAAGTTGAATCAGGATACGGAGCCGGGCTAATGGAGCGTTCACTCCTGCTCTGAGATATAAACATTTCTTTTGATTTATTACTTTGAGTGAATTAAAAGGCGAAGGGGGGGAGACTAGTTAAGATCAAATAAATTCTGGTGTCATCTAAGGACATTTACAACCTCCTCCACTCAGAAATGATTTGTTCTTATTGTTGCTTCACTTTGGATGACGAGTTAAAAACATTAGTGCAGTTTTGGTTGAAATAAATAAACTTAACATATTTAGGAAATACCTAGATTTAAAACTTAGGTAATGGAAACATATAAATCCCAAATTATTATTCCACACATGCCAGAGAAAGATGTCTGGAGTCGATCGTTACCTTCTGTTGAATATTTTAAAAGTTTGAGTTGGATGAAGAGATGAGATGAGCAGGTAAACAAGACTTTACCATGTGTAGGATGTTTAAATCATCTGTTTTTCTTTTCTTTTTTCTTTTCTTTTTTTGTGAACAGGGGGAGACAGAGAGCGGATGACAGCCAATCATGAGACCTACCTTCTTATGGCCAGCACCCAGAATGACATGGAGGATTGGGTGAAGACGATCCGTCGCGTCATCTGGGCACCTTTTGGTGGAGGTCAGTGTTCATCAAACCTTTTTGTTTGGTTTGGTTTTCAGTGGAGAGTTTGACGTCCGTGTGGATGACTTTGAAAGTTTCTACTGGTGACACTGGAGGAAGGATGAGCTGCCATGTCATTGCTATTTTTTTGTTTTTCTTTTTTGAGAAAGACACAACCACATCAAACTGCTGACTGTGAGTGATGTCGACCCAAAATGCATCATTTATATGTTGAGACTGTGTTTAACTACACAGACAAATTGTAGTTGTCTTGTGCACGGTGACAATGAAGCAAAAATAAATCGATGTATGAGATTTTCAGCTACGTTTCTGTATCTCAGTCGCAGTCTCTGTCGTGATCGTTGGCGACTTGTGTTCCCATGATCTGGAGTCTCAACAACTGGTCTGAGACCTGTAGTGTTCACACTACAAGACTTGTCAGTGATTGACTCCCGATCACACCGTGACGTCACCAAACTCTACGTCTGGTCACGTGAACTAGACAGGATGTAGCCGCTGCTTCTCACCGTGATTTACAGCCGTTTATTGTTGACGAGCACCGGTGAAGACGCTGCCTCCGACACAGACTAAACCGCTAAACCGCCGTGTAAACATCACCATGGCAACACGCTGGTTTTCACGGTGGAGCTGAAATCAGCGGCAGACCTCCCCGGTACCGGGTAACATCTGGATCAGACGCGGGGAGTTTGTAGAAAGTGAAAATGAAAGAAAAAGCGTTAAAACGTCAGACTTTTAAACGTGGTTGTGAGTGAATCAGTGAGACGGCAGCAGCATTTATCTCACATCCCTCCTCTGATTGGCTGTCGCTCTTTGTCAGTCTCTTCAGACTCCTCCAGTTTTCTAACATGACAGATCCAGTCCCGGTCTCAGACCAGGTCCCGACGGCCTCTGATGGAGTCGTTAGGGCTGTTCACACATTATGATCATTAACTGATGATTCACCAACCATCAGAGGACCAAGTCCACCAGACACCACCACTGGAGATCACTGGTCCAGTCCACTAGTGTGGACCAGAGTTTTGAGAAAGTTTCACCTAAAAGATTTAACATATTTGGACAAAAAAGCAACAGCTTGTTTTATTTCTACCTCCACATCTGTGATGTAAACTCTCATATTTAGTCGTCATGATTGTGTTCACTTTTCCATCTGGCTCTTGCAGTCTGATAAACAAAGGAAATGAGTATGTTAAAAATCGATCACATGCATCAAATAAACCAACAAACAATGGAGATGTTGAAATCATCAAATAAACAGTGATTCATAACTGAAGAGGATGATGTTGTAATTGTTCCCATGACTCTGGTGGCATCAGTGTGTCGATTACTGACTCTCCCGCTGCGCCGCTCTGCCTTGTTATTGACTGTCCTGGCAGACATTGGCCTACATTGTGTACGAACGGGGCCGGGCAGTTCAGGCGGCTCTCGTTGACACGGTGAATAGATGAGGCCGAGCTGGCCCCACTGTTTTCAGTGCAGGGGAGTTTGATGTCTATTGCAGTTGACTGCTCTTCAAAAGGACGAACCATTTGTCAAAGATGCCACAAGAAAGGTGGCTCCACGTTGGAGCCGAGCCTCGCTCTCACACACACACACTCATATTCAACCCTTTCACTTTTTTTTTGCAGTAGCAGCAGAGAATTAACTGAGCTCTGATTGGCTGTTTAGTGGCTCTGAAGTGTGAATCAGCTCAGACAGTGATAGTCGGTGGGGAAAAAAAAACAAAAAAAACAAAACGAAGCCTCGTGTTTGACCCACAGACGAGCTCAGAGCCTCTGACGGTTCGCTGTCATGTTTGAACCAGATTAATTAATTTACTAGTCAGTTTGTTCTAACAGTTGGACGAGAGAGAGTTTGAGTTTGAAGTCAAACATTTGAGAAATGTGCAGCTGTGGCCTCTCCATCTGGATCTTTGGGGATTTATTTCATGGTAATTACAAACGATACTTTACATTTTATACTTTTAAATTAAGTATTTCCATTTTTTTTATTTGGTTTAATGATGTTAAAAGCAGATATCTTGATTATTATAATAATAATGATCATTTCTTCATATCAGTTCAATCAAACAGAAACCAGATGGTTTTTTTTTCACCAAATTCAACATTTTCCTGCACACACACTTGAATTTCTGGCATCTGTTTCCATCTTGCATCTGAATTGTTTGATTAATTTATAGAGAATATTTAGTTTTAACAACGTAACAACACAATGTGACATTTACACGACTTCTGGTTATGAAAACTAGACTAAAGAAGTTTAACAAAGATCGTCAGATGATTCTTTAAATTACCTGCAATTACACTGATCACAACACGTCTGTTACGATCCTCAAGTGACAGTTGAATATTCAGTAGTTGTTTATAAATGTCATGATAAAAATGAATCTGTCTACAAATATTTATTCATTTATTCAACATCTGAGCTGCTGCACTTTTTAATTTTTTTGGTAAATTAAAGTTTTATTTAATATCTGTCAAATGCATCGTGATGTAAAGTTGCATAGTTTAGTTTTTATATTAATGTAAAAAGTCCAACTCGGTGTCTGTTCTTCTGCTGCCGTAGTTTTTGGCTGAAATGTTAAAACACGGTGCCAAGACATGAGGTCAACTCGTTTCCTCCCATTTATACTCAGTTATCTCGTCTCCTTTTAGTGCACTTTGGTGGAGAAATCAGTCGTGCATGAAATATACAGCAGAACCTTTGTCTGGGAGGAACGTGTGTGTTAGTGTGTGTGTGTGTGTGTGTGTGTGTGTGAGTGTGTGTTTGCAGCAGCAGCAGATCTATGAAGCTGACCTGAACCTGTTGAACAGAGCAGAGGTTTCACTCTCACACTTTGTGCCAAAATCTTTTTTTTTTTTCTCTGGTTGTGGTGCAAAAAAAATAAAAAGCCAGTCCAGTGGGATCAGCAAACATGCATATAAACACATGCACACACAAGTTCATAAGCTGGTTCTCACACACACACACACGTTCAGTTACATGTGACCCGGGGAAAACATTCCTAGACTCATGACTAGTACGTCTGGAGGGGTGACCTCGTTTTCATTCAGTCATTTTTCTTCATTTGTTCTCTGATTCCCCCATTTTTTTTTTTTTTTTTTTTTTTTGAGGATATTGATTCATTCTTTTCTCCGGTTGAGCTCGATTTATCTGTGTGTCACTTCACGGACTTTGTTTTTGTTGAGGAGGGAAATTGGATGCATAGCTTCAAATAGCTCTTTTGGAATTTGTGACTGTTTACTGTTTTGTCTTTATTTGGGTTACTGTCCCCAAAGTGACTGACCCAGAGGAGAAAAGAACAGAGCACAAGACCACCACTGTTAACTTCTGAGCAGCAGCCTGTTCTCTTCAAATGAGATGATTTTTCTCTCAGAGATGGAAATGAGGACAGTTTGACTGAACTTCTCTTCTCTCTGTCTCTCAAACGGATGCATGTCTTTTATTTCTTCACTGATTTTTTTTTTTTTTTATTATAAAAAACAATTTTTTTGGAAAATGCCAGAATGCAAACACTTTAAGTTTTGCACCTCTGGTACGTTTTCATATCATAAATTCATCAATAGGCGTTTCTTCCAGAAGATTACGAGTTGCGTTCGTTTCAAGAGAGGTGAGTATGATGACGACGAGTTTTGAATTTGTAGCGACCACATCACATCAGATCACATCAGATTAGATTAGATTAAATCGCCGGTTGTTTTTAAAGTTATCACACGCTGAGTCGAGTGTCGTCAGAGAGCGGGAGGATCCCGGTAAGCTCGGGTCTGATTCAGACGCCGTGCGGTACCTTTGTCGTACCACGTGTGGGCTTGTGTGTGTGACTAGCCTCTGTCTGTATCTAGAGACCGGAAAAGTATGCAAGATCCAAATCTCTCAGGAAGGCTGCCTTAATCCCCTCTTGTGTTGCGTCCACATGAGACGGCTGCAAATGGAAATCAGCTCTTTCTATTTTTTTTTTTCAGCAGCGACTGCCTCAGACAAAAGGCGAGAGGTGCTCAGCAGGAAGTCAGAGATTTGATCATCAGACTAAAGCTTTGTGGGTGTACATATTTTTTTGTTGTTGCTTGGACTGTCTGGCTGACCTTATCATGATTTTTTTAATAGATTTAACTGCTCTCTTTGATGTGCTTTAAGCTGTAGATGGTATGTTAAGTTGAGAGAGAGTTTTTTTTTTTTTTGGTCATTTCAGGGTCACGCAGCTAAACTATTTAGATGTGAAAAGATAATATACGATGTTCTGTGTCTCTGATAAAAACAATTAAACTATAGAGACGCTTGTGTCTGCGTCTTTGATGTGTTGAAATAACATCTCTCTTATTAAATCTTTAAAGTGACGTCCAGAGCAACATGACCCAGAGTCTATTTCACCATGAATACGAGTCAAACTCCCCCTCAACAGATATGTTACGTTGGTTGAAGTAATATCCAGTTTGACCGTCTTTTGTTTTCACGACCAAATAGTTAACAATGAAAGTAAATGGGGCAGTCAGCCAAACGTATCTAAATTGTCATTTTTTAACCACTAATACCACTAAACCACTAATAGAGTGTTTTTAATAAACTCTGGGTTCACTTACTAAGTTATCAGTACTTCAGTTTATGTGTAGGGACCCTATTCATGCTACTGCTGAAGTGAAGTGATATTTTGAGCTTTATTAGTGGTTAAAAAATGACAATTTAGATACGTTTGGCTGACTGCCCCATTTACTTTCATTGTTAACTATTTGGTTGTGAAAACAAAAGACGGTCAAACTGGATATTACTTCAACCAACGTAGAATATCTCTTGAGGGGAGTTTGACTCGTATTCATGGTGAAACAGATTCTGACACCAGAGCATCACTTTAATATTAAAGCTTTGGCATTTACTAATAAAAACTTACTACAATCCTGTGTGTCTGTTTCTTGCGTATTTGATGAGAAGAGTTTGGTTTAGTAGTTTTTGTGTAAACCTGTTGACAAACCAACATGTCATAAAAAATAACTTTGTTTACAGAGTTAAACATGAGTTTTATTACACTCACTGGTGTTTATCAATCTGGTACCATCATTAAAAAACATTTCCTTGTGTTTGTATTTTCAGGGATCTTCGGTCAGAAGTTGGAGGAGACGGTGCGGTATGAACGCCGGTTTGGGAACAAACTCGCTCCTATGCTGGTGGAGCAGTGTGTGGATTTCATCCGACAGTGGGGACTTCAGGAGGAGGGTCTGTTCAGGCTGCCAGGACAGGCCAACCTGGTCAAAGAGCTGCAGGACGCCTTCGATTGTGGAGAAAAACCCTCGTTTGATTGGTAAGGTGACATTGTTGGTCAGATGTTAATGTTTTGAGACTTTTAAGTGATGAAATCCTGCACCTCTGGATCTATATGTGTACTGCTATTACTATCACTGAACATGATATATGATCTGTCCACTTATGTTACGACAGAAAGCCAATATGTGCTGTGGTTTGCCAGCAGTCAAGCATGTTTTGTTTGTACCACTCTGAAAGGTTACAGCTCATAAATTAAGAGAGAAAAGGTTTTTTGTTTTTTTTTTGTGAAACTTGTCTACGTTTCACCTCCTCGACGCAGGAAAAAAAAGCTTTTTCCCAGCAGACACTTTGAAATGTCATCGCAGGAAAAAGTTACGTGTCGTTAATAAGTTTAATAACGATGACGCCATACCGGTTAGTGTTGTTCTGGGACCGCTGCTGAAACACACGAAACCGATCAGTCATCAGAGGTTTTATCACTTCCACCTGCGCTGCTCCTGCTGAGACATCTCAGTGTGTTTACGTAGAAAAAGGATTCATCACCGGTTCAAAAGAGGAAGAACATCTTGGATGAATATTTCTTAATTAAGACTAAATTAGGCCTAGGAAATTTAAAGAGATCCAAACAGATCATTTACAGTAAGTCAATCAAATCTGTAAAATTAAGGTCAACCACTAATTTTTATAGTCACAGATGCCTCTGTGACTTTGTATCGACCTTTTAAAATGCCTCTTTTGTAAAGTGATTCATATTCCAACAGATGGGCAGTAGAGAGCTGTTAGCTAACAAGCTAAATGAAGTTAGTGCTGAAAAAATCCATAGTTCCAGTCGTTCTAGGTTTATTTCCAGATGATGAGTTGATACTTTGTGTTGGTAGAAAAATCACATCAATCAAACAAGTTTAGAGAAAGTTCATGTTTTCGTAATTTCAAGACTAGTTCACACTAGTTCACACCAGTTCACATCAGTCGACTTCACCATCGATCAGTGAGTCTCAGTCTCTGTCGTGATCGTTGGCGACTTGTGTGGAGTCTCAACAACTGGTCTGAGACCTGTAGTGTTCACACTACAAGACTTGTCAGTGATTGACAGCCCTGATCACACCGTGACGCGTCACCAAACTCAGGTTCGTTCCTCTGGTCACGTGAACTAGACAGGATGTACTCCGCCGCTGCTTCTCACCGTGATTTACAGCCGATGTTATCTTCTTTCATTGATCAGAGCACCAGGTGAAGACGCTGCCTCCGACTACAGACTAAAACCAATCTGGATAAACCTATAGCAGCTACAGTCCAGGAAAACATCACCATGGCAACTAAACCGCTGCTGGGTTTGGCAACACGCTGGTTTTCATGGTGGAGCTGAAATCAGCAGCAGACCTCCCCGGTACCGGGTAACATCTGGATCAGACGGGGGAGTTTGTAGAAAGTGAAAATGAAAGAAAAAGCGTTAAAACGTCAGACTTTTAAACGTGGTTGTGAGTGAATCAGTGAGACGGCAGCAGCATTTATCTCACATCCCTCCTCTGATTGGCTGTCGCTCTTTGTCAGTCTCTTCAGACTCCTCCAGTTTTCTAACATGACAGATCCAGTCCCGGTCTCAGACCAGGTCCCGACGGCCTCTGATGGAGTCGTTAGGGCTGTTCACACATTATGATCATTAACTGATGATTCACCAACCATCAGAGGACCAAGTCCACCAGACACCACCACTGGAGACCACTGGTCCAGTCCACTAGTGTGAACTAGACTTAATACTCAGTGAGGAGAAGTTTCCTACAGACAAAGCTTAACTTTGTAAACATACAGACAGATTCTATAGAAGACTGTTGATCATTGATTGTTTTCCTGTCAATCCCGTGTTGAGGAAAAGGTCAGTAAAAGTTGATTATTGAATGCAGATTGATCCAAACACTCTCAGCTGACGTATTTCTATGGAGAAGCACATATTCTCATCAGTTTATGTCAATACAGACTAGTATTGAAGTGGAAATAAAAAAGGACTTTTACAGATTTTTCTCTTCAAAGTTCAGCACCGTTCCTGTGTCAACAGCAATATATTTAAACAAAGTTTACTCAGTAACATACATACTAACCACTTCAAACCATCTGTTATATAAAACATTAGTTGGCAACTGAACTGAGGTTGTTATCAGCTTGATAAATGATGTGTGTGTGTGTGTGTGTGTGTGTGTGTGAGTGGGGATGCAGTACGATAACCTTCATCCATCAATCAGAACGACAGAGAAATTCATGAGTAATGGATCACACCACCTCCACATCTCATTTTCTGTGGTCCTCCTCCCTCTTTCAGTCCATCCACCACTCCCCACATCTTCTCTAATGAACATAAATAAAGTCTGGATGAAACTGTTCATCTTCAGACATGTCTGAGTCACGTCTCTGCCCTCGTTCACCACCTTCAACACAACTTATACCACATTACACCAGTTACAACAATCGTCTAATTCTTGTCGTCTTGTTGAATCCATCATTAGCTCTTCAACCCCCCGTCTTCTCCACCAGCTGCCCCTCCTTGGCTCTGCGCCGACAGAGAAAATCCTCTCATCTTTTGGCAGGTCATCTGAGGTTCTCCAGGGTTCATAACGTTCCCTTTTTTTTTTTTTAATTTGTGCTGATTCTCCCCCAATTTCTCTCTTTGATTTTCTGTGACGCACAAACCCACTAAAAAAAAAGTGCTCTATGGTATTTACATTACCTCCATCTATTTCCTGTAGTGCTCTTTTCTCCAGGAGGTTTCACGATGATTTGTGTTCTCTATTACATGTGGCCATAATAAATTATAACCTCAACCCTCCCCCTCCTGTTTCTGTTTCTGTCCCTGTCTTGTGTCTCTACAGTAACACAGATGTTCATACAGTAGCCTCCCTGTTGAAGCTGTATCTCAGAGAGCTGCCTGAACCCGTCATACCTTTCCACAAGTATGATGAGTTCCTGGCGTCCGCCAAGCTCCTTGGCAAAGATGATGAAATGGTAAGAAAGAGTTCTTGATGAGTTTTTTTATACCTACATCGACCAACAAATTGGCTTTCGCTCATTTTATTCCTCCACATGAAGTTTTTTTTTTATATATATAAAAGTTTGATTTATAGGTCAGTGGAAGTCGGCACTGAAAAGCTTTCACATAAATCCTCCCAGTCCTTCTTCTGTAGCTTTAAAGCTCGCCCCCCCACTGCCCAGTCATCCATGGTCAGCTCCTCTGTCCTAACAATGACTTTCTTGTGCCTGTGTCTTTACTTCCAACATCTAAATGGGATTTCTTCTTCTTCTGCTTCCTCACTTAAAGTGTCCAAAAACATCAGAGTCCAACTTTGTGCCTTTGTGTGCAAGAATGTGGGCGTGCTCTTTTATACGCGTCCAAAAATATATTTTAATGCCTCGAGTGTAGATTAGAACTGGACTGGCTTTTTAATCCTCGCAGGACTTTGAAATGGAGAAGAAACACAATGAGCAGAAATCCAAATCTTCACAAGTCTAATTTTTGATTTGAACATTGTTGCTACTGCAGCTGCTTTATGGTGGTTTTTGGTTTTTGATTTTTTTTTTTTTCTGTTTTATCTGGAGGTCATACTTGTGATGGAAATAAAGACATTTATTTGCTTCTTACTTTCTCATTTGATCAATTGTAAATTGTGGCATAAATTATTGATCTGGACTGAAAAGTGTCCATCATCTACAGGGGATGAAGGAGTTAAGACGACTCGTGGAAAGTCTACCTCCAGTGAACTACAATCTTCTCAAGTACATCTGCAGGTACTGATTAGTTGTTGAACATGATTGTAGTGTGTTACTCATTATTGAACATCAATGACTATGTTTACTTCTTTTTCAGATTTCTAGATGAAGTCCAGTCGTATTCAGGGGTGAATAAAATGAGCGTTCAGAACTTGGCCACAGTCTTTGGTCCAAATATCTTGAGGCCAAAGGTTGAAGATCCAGTCGCTATTATGGAAGGTGAGTATTCAAGTAACAGTTAAACCCAGAGTCTGTTTCACCATGAATACGAGTCAAACTCCTCCTCAAGAGATATTTTACGTTGGTTGAAGTAATATCCAGTTTGACCGTCTTTTGTTTTCACAACCAAATAGTTAACAATGAAAGTAAATGGGGCAGTCAGCCAAACGTATCTAAATTGTCATTTTTTAACCACTAATAAAGCTCAAAATATCACTTCACTTCAGCAGTAGCATGAATAGGTTTTAATGAACCAAGAGTTTATTAAAAACACTGTTTTACAAGACTTACCCAACATCTTGTTTTATAACTGGTGATGAAGGGTGTTCCACATCAGCAGATTCATCATTTTTCTCGCTCTTCATGGACACATCTGCTGATACTTCAGCATATTTGTACTTCAGTTTATGTGTAGGGACCCTATTCATGCTACTGCTGAAGTGAAGTGATATTTTGAGCTTTATTAGTGGTTAAAAAATGACAATTTAGATACGTTTTGCTGACTGCCCCAATCACGTTCATAGTGAAAACAAAAGTTGGTCAGTTGGGGGGTGTTGGACTCAGTCATGTGTGTGTATCCTGGTTTATAATATTTAATTTTAACACTGAACCTCTCCTGTCATCAGGTACTGTTCTGGTCCAGCAGCTAATGGCTGTTTTGATTGGCCGCCACGATGTGTTATTCCCCCACAACGAGGACAGCCCCACGGCCCTGGAGCTCGTCAATAACAATAACATTGAACCGACGACGCGACGACAAACCACCACGGTGTCTCAAAACGCAGAGAACAACAACACACATGTGGTGCGTCAGTGTGTTTGGGAAGCACCTGATTCTCCTTCGCACCGCGTCGACAACAGCGGCTCCCCGCGATCTGCGAGTCCACGTAACGGCGTGATAGGACGCTTCGACGTCACCCGCAGTCCGCCGCTGACGGTGAAGAAAAACCCGGCGTTCAGTAAAGGCAGCGGGATCGTCACAAACGGCTCCTTCAGCTCCTCACCGTCCTCAGATCCCAATCAGGAAAAGAGCCAGAGTCTGAGCGGAGGTGGGAGTTTACCAGTGAGGCGAAGCGGGACGCTCAAAGGCTCAGGAACAAAAATGGGCACCAGTGGTGTTGCAAGCGGAGGCAGCACTGGAGGGAACGGGACTGGAGTCGTGCGTATGGGCATTTCAGGCACTGATGTGGGCACGGGGAGTCTGAACGGCCGAAATGGCCTCTGGGTACCAAATGGCTGCGTCACGTTACGGGTGAACAATAAAACACGTGACTGCTCCAACGGGGAACAAACAACCAATCAGAATCGACTGTCCACATATGACAATGTCCAGTTAAACCACCAGAACCTGCAGCTGCAGCAGAACCAGATGACCAACACGTGTCTGAACAGCAGCTGTGAGGACAAACAGAGCGTTGACAGCGCCACCTGGTCCACATCCTCCTGTGAAATCTCTCTTCCTGACAACTCCACTTCCTGTCGTTCCTCCACCACCACCTGCCCTGAGCAGGACTTCTACGGAGCTCACTACGAAGACTTGGATGGACCAGTGCAGGATAACGAACCTCCTCAGTCTGGTGGAGGAGGAGGAGATGGAGAGGGCAGAGGCAGCAACAGGGAAGGGGGTGTTGACGGAGCAGGGAGGAGCAGCCGGGGCACCAGCAGTAGTGATAATAGTGACGGTTACACAGTCGGTAATGGACCTGGCAACCACAGCGCTTTGCACAGCTTGGTAGCCAGTCTGAAACAGGAGATGCACAAGCAGAAGACCGAGTATGAAGCCAGGATAAAGAGGTAGAGTCTCATCTGTGAGAAATAATGTTGTTAAAGTTGAACTGTATGCTGGAGTCTTTGAGTTAACGTCAGTTGTTAAAAAATGAAACAAATCGTTGCTACTAAGTTTCCTTAGCTGATGAAATTACTAAATATTACAGGTTTGAGGATTTTGTTGTTTTTGGATGCCAGGATGTTCAAGTATTGCTGTTTAACTGGTATAATAAGGTGTTTTCAGCTTCTTCTACAGACGTAGAGATCAACCTAGTTTTATTTGAGAGTAACCTCTGAATAATTGAACAGTTTTATCATTGGGAACATTGTATAAAATGACGATTTCAGTTGTTTTCTCATTGCAGTCTTCTCTCAGACGACCTCTCGTCTGTTCAGTGAAAGCTGATATTCCTTTTGTGATAATCCTGTGCTTTGACATCCTTTGTAGTTTGGAACAAAGAAACCTGGAGCTGGAGACTGAAATGGTGAGTCTCCACGAAGAGCTGGACCAGGAGAGGAAGAAGTACACCATGGCGGAGATCAAGCTGCGTAACGCCGAACGCGCCAAAGACGACGCCGAGCGGCGAAACCAGATGCTGCAGAAAGAGATGGAACAGTTTTTCTCAACGTTTAGTGACCTCACAGCCACCGGCAACACGGCAGCCACCGACCCCCGCCGACCAGATCGTAACAACGCCATCTGGATACAGTGAAGGAAGCCGGGCTGGAAACTGAAAACGCTCGGGAAGACTGGAAATTGTTAATTATGTGATGTGAACTTTACTGCAGGCTCCAAACAGGATTTGGCTGCTGATTGTAGACAAAGGCATGTTGGGAAGTTAATTCTGCAAAGGTCCATGGCATGTTTTAATTTAAGAAATAGATGGTGCACGGCTAATTCAAGCCACCTGTATAAATGTAGACATCACCTGGAGTGATGTGAGAGTGACATTATCTGTAAATACAATGTTATTTAAACAGTTTTCACTCTCCAAACCTTCTCAGAAAGTTATGTGGTACTCACTTATCTGACTTGGAAGTGAAGCAAAGGGACAGTTCACCATAGTCTGTGATGATATAACGTGTATCAACACCTAGAGCCAGACAAGATGGAAGGCAAAGTGTTCAGCAAAAAGAAAAACAAGAATGAAATACCAAAAAACTTGGACCTGAAAGCAGCTGAAGACTGAGCCAAACCTCCTCCCTATTTTAATTCACTTTTAAAATCTAAACCAAACAAAAAAAACAAACAAACAAAACACCTATTTGTTATTTTGTTCCATGTAATTCTGTATCTGCTCATGTACATAGAGGGAAACAATGCAGAAAAACACAGCATCATATGTCTGTAAAAAGAATTGAAAGTAATACTTAAATGTTTATCTGATATTTAAGCAACGTTATCAATGTGTGATATTTTATATTAAGATTTTTTTTCTTCCTTGCACTTACATGTTTGTTTAGTGTCTCGGCAAGGTGGTACTGAATGTTTGGTCTGTCAAGTCTGTGTGTATCATTTAAAAATTGGAGAATATACTGTGTACAGTATGATGTGCCTGTGAGTCTGTGCTGTTAACGATTTACCCCCATGACCAAAAAAAAAAAAAAAAAGAAAAAGACGAGCCTGTACTGTAAATATTTTATAGATAATCATAGAAACTACTTGTTAGTCTGTACTGTGGATTTGAGCATATTCAGATGGATATGGCACGTTATTATAAATGGATTCTGATCGAAGAATGTTTTGTAGCTTGTAAAATAAATTTGCACGATGACGACTTGCACGACGGGTCATTGGCGTAAATCCCAGATTAAAAAAACAAACAAAAAAAAGTCGAAATGAGGCGAATTGATAGATTCAGGTGGCTTATTAAAGACACGTGAGGCTTGTTGCTCTTTTGCGTCATAACTGTGAAAAAAAAGGGATAACCACGTCAAATAAGTCAACGTTGAGGAGGTTAACAGCCTGGTTGTTAAAGTGGTGCACGCATGATGGTGCATGAGTCCATGAGGGTTGATCAACAACAAGTGGATGTGTATAGTGACTGAGTGTAGCTAAAAATCTTTATGAGTGTATTTATTTAGCTTCAAACCAAATGTCTACACACATTATGTGGATTTACTAATGGGTACAAAAACAGGACATGTGAGTACAGACTAGTACTGGACAAAAAAACAAAAGGAGTTTATGTGTACACAGGCCTGCCGCTGGCTACTTTTTCCTCTGGAGACCAGGTTCCATTTAAACCTGCTGCTGGTCAATGCAGGACATCTGGAATGTGCACAAGGAGGAAAGAGAAGGAGAAGAAGAAGAGAAAAAAAGTGCCTGAACAACTGAAGGAGAGAGAAACAGAGAGCAGGAGGAGGAGGGAGAGGTGCAGTCTGTGCTTCTCATTTTGCAGCCTTCACCGGGAAATAATAGGCTTAAAGCGAGTTGACAGTGTCACCTCATTCTGTGAATTCCACACAAAAGGAGCAGATCATGGACATGGAGAGAGAGAGGAGAGCTGGGATGGCAGAATATTTTCATGATGTGATACTTGATACTCAAAGGTACTTTGAAAAAAATGACTTAATATGAATAAAGATGCATTTTCACGTGAGTCTACCTTTGTTATTTACTTTTTGTGTGTGTTTTTTTGAGGTGTAACAGTTCAGACCTGATCAATATCTATAACATTACAAAACATTTTATTTACTTTCAACATATATATATATGTGTGTGTGTGTGTGTGTGTGTGTGTTACATTTATGAGCCTACTAACAGTTTTATGACTGAAACATCTCAAAAACTAATCAACAACTGATCAATAAGTCTCAGGGTCTTTTTATGTGTATTTCTATCGTAATATCAATATGTATTTTCTGTAAAATCAATAGAAAAGTTATTGAAAGATAAAACAACCAGATAATGATGTAAAATCAATGTATTTATAGGACACACACACACACAAACTGCTCCATCTTCTTCTTACAAGCACATCGCTTCCGGCAATACATGACGTCACGTTCCATTTGAAATACCACGTGACCTCGCAGTGCCGCTGGGAAATCCAACTATTTATCATTATTCTTAAAGTTTTTACAAACTATTATTAACTGATATTTGTTTAATTTGTTGAACTAATCTTCGCTGGACTCGTTTCATCAATGAATCAACTTTAACACAACATGGAGGAGACCGGAAAACGTTGGGTAAGTCTTGTAAAACAGTGTTTTTAATAAACTCTGGGTTCACTTACTAAGTTATCAGTACTTCAGTTTATGTGTAGGGACCCTATTCATGCTACTGCTGAAGTCAAGTGATATTTTGAGCTTTATTAGTGGTTAAAAAATGACAATTTTCGATGCGGTTTGGTTTAGCGATGCTCGGTTATGGCTACTCGTTGACTTGAACTTGAAACAAACGGAATTTATTCAACATAAAACAGTGAATGTATAAAATAATAAATATAAATAAATAAAATCACTGATTCTAGACTCTAGAAAACAAGTAAACTACTAAACTGAAAATAAAATTTAAACATAAACGTTAAATTACAAAACAAATATCGCGTTTAGCTAGCGATTAGCATCGCTAACGTTTAACATTAGCATCACTAACGTTAGCATCGCTAACATTTAGAGCTTTGCTAGTGTTTAGCATTTCTAAATATTAGCATCACAAACGCTTATGATCACTGACGATTAGCATCACGAACGATTAGCATCTATAAAGATTAGCATCGCTATAATTTACAGCTTTGCTAGCGCTTAGTGTTAGCATCACTACCGCTTATAATCACTTACGATTAGCATCTCTAAAGATTAGCATTGCTAACACATAGCAACACACTTGTTCAAACTATACATTAAACACTTTAACACTCAAAAAGTAGAAAATGGTGAAAAAAAAAAAATACTAATAATCGATTTGGTTCGATTACTTTGTTTGGTTTTGATTAATTGCATATTGCTAGCTTGGCTAGCGGCTGCTAGCATATTCATCACTTTAATATACAACCACAAATATATGAAAATATAAAGAAATAAATATAAAAATAGATTGTTAGCTTCTATTAATAAATAATAAAACATAAATATGCAATAAAAACACTGAATATACAAGAAAGAGGCACTCCATTATCCAAGATCAAAGGTTTTGTTTATTTTCAATCACATACATATACTATTTTTACATACACAGTTCCTTTAAAATGTTGTGTTTACAGTAACAGCTTTCAGTAATTTTTTTTCTTTTTCTTTTGCATTTGTTTTAACTTTATTTGAAACGCTATAGCCTGAAGCTTTTTTGAGATCAGCGTGAAACAGATACAATTTTTTTTTTTTTTTCCATTTATTTTGTATTTTTTTTATTTTTTTTTTTCAACCTGACAATGTCAAAAAAGAATGATTCATTAAAACAGCACGGAGTAAAAGAAACGAGAGAAGAAGAAGAAGAAGGAGAAGTAGGAGGAGGAATCGTAAAATAATCGAAGAAACAACATCACCTGATTCAGATGAGCTATACAGGGTTTTTTTAATCAGTGTAGATTTCCACATTTAAAGACAATTCATTTAAAATGTTTTTTTTTTTTTAGCATCACCTGACCCTTTTGCAGTAGCTTGCCTCCCTGTCTGAGTGCAATAAAAGTGTTTATTGCATTGTTGGATTGTTGTTATTTACAATATGACTTTGAAAAAAACAGAAAGAAAGAAAAGAAAAGGAAGTGATTTTTAATAAGCTGTAGGGGAATCACAAGTACCGAGTCCAAAAGATTTTAATGTTGGCACAACTGAGTACAAGATGCATCTTAACTTTTTTTTTTTTTCCCACATAATATTGGCAATAATATCGTGGCTGAATGAACAGGTCAGTCATATAAATAAATGGCTAACAGACGTGAATTTTGACTTTAAAGTCTCAGAAACTTGGTGTTGTTGACACATTTCTAATTCTAACTCTCTAATAAGTTGATGTGACATGAACTACGTCTAAAACACACGAAAAGAAACAAGTCATGATCACGTGTTTGAAGGGAAAAATAAAATAAAGAATAAAAATCTGATGCCAGATCACGTCTTCTAATTACACTTAAAAGACAAGTTAAAAGAGTCGAATGCTGGTTAATTTAAAGTCACACACTTTCACACACACACACACACACACACACACACACACACACACGATGAGCAGAGCAGCAATGACGTGCGTAAAATTGTGAAACCATTCGTTTTTCTTTTTATACATTCAGTGCTGACAAACCCAGAATCAGTCGTCTCATCTCTGTAACTTCAGGTGCATTGAAACAAAAATAAAACAAACAAACAAACAAAATAAAAAAAAAAGCACCTTTTTTATTTTTATTACAACAGATTTGTCTGGAGGGATGTCTTTATAAAAAAAAAAAAGATTCACATTCAGAAAAATTAAGGAAACAGAAGAAAGAGACATTATATGTGTCAGTTTTTTGTTTTGTACTCAGTGACCAAAAAAAACAAAAAAACAAAAACAAAGTGTATAGTCGGGATGGTTAAAAATGCCCTGTAGAAAAAACTGCAACAGTACTTGTGGGTATTTGCGTTTTGTTTGTAGGAGCCGACTTTTAAAACACTTAAAGACTCCTTTTGTCTTAAAAAGAAAATAATCTTAAAGTTGCACCCTGTTGTTTTTTTTTTTTTTTTTTTTTTGTTTTGTTTTTTTTGTTGTTTTTTGTTGTTTTTATCTTTTGAAAGATTGCCCTGGCCAGACCCTGAACAGAAAGCCAAGCTAGCTCTGGAGACGCCGCCCTCAAGGTGCTGAAAGTCTGTGTGTGGTTCACTGTACACAAGCCACAGGCAGGTGAGTGTTAACAAAGTAGCTATTTGTTGTTGAAGTCATATATATTTTATATATATATATATTTAAGTTATGGGATGTTTTCTTCTGAGACATGCGAAAGAAAGAAAAAGAAAAAAAGATCACAGAGATACAATTAGAAACTATCAAGTGACATGTTAAGAAATGTAATATGTCAAACATCCACCTCATCTCCCTCGAGGTTATTTTAACAACGTCACCACTGATGTTTCATTAAAACCGGTGAACACGAGTCATGCACTTTCATTTCATTTAGTAGGTAATATGGTGAAATGAACACAGACGTCCCGAGACAAAGTGGAGGAAAGATTCCTCCTTTTCCTTTTTTTTTTTTTTTTTTTTAAATATATTGTCAGTTTACCTGATTGTCAAGTGATGACACTAAAAAAAAAAAAACAGCTAATCCAATCTTTGATGCACAGTTTATCCATAAAACAGGAAGTTATTTGTTCCCAGAAGATCTTTCTTTCTTTTCTTTCACCAGCATTAAGTTAATTACAGTGAAAATGTGTAAAATATGATTCAGAGACCAACCGACCTGCATGGAAACATGACGTCCGGCAGTGGAAAACCATACTATAATAATAATAATGATAATAAGTTATACTACACAGTTTAACAGATTGTTTCAGTCGGAGTTTAACTGCAGTCAACTATTGCTTGTTGTGATCAGTGAAAATGTATAAAGGGATTAAATATTTAGTTATTGTGCTGATTCCAGTCTGTCCAAACTACTGTACACCTTCATTTGGGTTTTTTTTTTTTTTTTTTTTCAAAATAAAAGGTAAAACTACAGCTGCCACGTTTAATGCAAATGAAGCGTTGGAGGTGATGTTAGTGTCTCGTTTCATGGAGATTAAATTAAAACTTAAATCACAAGCGATGTGAGGAAAAACAAGGAGAACGCCTGACGTTTACGTGCGTTTGTTTTTTTTAAGGCAGAAAAAGAAGAAGCAACAAAAAATTATATGAAAAAAAAGGCACTTGCCATATCATATTCAGGTTCCATCTATTAAAAATAAATCAATCAATCAATCAATAAATAAATCTCCCAGCTAATAAATAAAACTATAACTGATCGGTGGCTTCTATCCATGATGATCCTATTTTTTTAAAAATAAAACTCATTTTACAACAACAACAACAACATGTAGCGTAACATGAAGGTTACTGTCGTCATGGCTACGAGGTTAACACTCATCAACCATCCTTTCATCTACCGGATGAATAACTTGTATCTCCTTCTCAAAGTGTTTCGATAAGAGTCAAATAAATAAAAGAATAGTCTCGTTTGTGGGTTTAAACAGTGAAATAGACCGAGCTCCTCTGTCCTATGAGGGAGGGTGGGGTGGGGGGGTGGGAGGGAGGGGGTTAATGGTTCACAATGACATGCAGGATCAGACAAATCAGACTCCTTAAAGTTAATCACACGAAGTCTGAGCAACAATCAAAATAATTTATTTCTGAGTGTAATGACCCTTTAAAAGACCCAAACTCAGCCGTGACATTTACTAACGTCTTAATGGCTTACCTGCGCTTCATAAACACACACACACACACACACACACATCCTATCCTGTGACCAGACCCCCCCCTCACCCTCCCCCCCCCCCCCCCCCTCACACAATGTCTGGAGTTGAGTTAGTTTACATCATATATAAACAAAAGTCTCTATACAGACTCATTTTAAGCATTACAGTGAGATTAGCATTGTTTTCAGTCTAATCATGCACGACTACAGCAACAGGCGGCGGAGAGGAGAAGAGGGGGGCCGGGGGGTGGGGGGGCAACTGAGGTGGAAAGCGGTGATGTGATGTGGCAAGGTGCGCTATAGTTTGAAAATGAAACTAAATAAAAAATAAAAGAAAATAAAAGAAATAAAACTCCCAGTGTACTGGCCGTCAGTCCCACTCTGTGTGCCCTTCAGCTGTACAGAATTACATTATTTACAAGGGTCGCAAGGAGAGTGTTTCCCTGCAGAGTAACCACATAAAAACACGCAAATCAGGCAACCTTACATTGGGGGGGGGGGGTCGTGTCGTGTCGGGAGAAGATGTAGGAGGAGGAGGGTCTAAGACGAAGCCTAGAGGTTAAAGTACAGCAGTGTCGTTACATAAGGTTTGAATAGAAAGAGGAAGGAGGATGAAGTTTGTATTGTACAGTAGTGATGGGCAACATGGCCGCCCACCTTGCCACAATGATCGGCGTACGAGGAATTTGTAAAGGAAGTTGGGAGAGACCAGCAGCCAGCCAGAATATGCACAAATGCACTTTGCAGGAGATGCAAGTTTTAAGCATTTGGTCAATAATTATTTGTTTTTTTTGTTTTGTTTTTTTTTGTTTGTTTGTTTGTTTTGGATGCCATATACAAGATATTTAAGGGTAATATAAGCAAAGCAACTAGAGAATCATTAACATTTTACTTCAGTTTAAATACCACTGCTGTTTTTGAATGACAATGCACAGGCTTTAGATTTCATTTCATCATTTCAGATTCTGTGTTTCCATAACTCATGTTTGTTTTTTGCTCTTAATATATTAATTTTGATCTTTGCTCTTTTTTTTTTGTTGTTTTTTTTTCTCTTTTTTAATTTTTTTTTTCTTGTTTCTTTCTTTCTTTCTTTCAGGGGAGGGTGGGTAGGTGGTGGTAGGGGAGGGGGGAGGTTTCGGTGGTTCTTCACCTTCGGAAGAACATGGGGTTGCGCAGGCAGGCGGCTAGTCACCTGCAACACCCCAGGGGTCCTGCAGAGGTCTCCAGGCTGCTGTCAGTGTCTGAGGCCAGGGTCTGGTCGGTGGACATGGAGGAGATGTCGTTGATAGAGGAGGAGGGAGGGAGGCTCTCGCTGCTGTTCACGGCTGCACCTGTGCTACGGGAATCAACAGCAGCAGGAGGTTACAACGTAAAAAGAGTCCTGGTTAAAACAAACAAACAAAAAAAAAAACACATCCAAAGGGGAGATATATATTTATATTTATATTTATATTTATATTTATACGATGAGAAAATCTGTGTGATTGTTACGTCAACAACATCAACAACAGCTGTCGAACACAACAGAAAGATGATTAAAGTTTGGGTCCAGTAGGTTTCACAGGAAACATCATCAAAGTCTGAAGAGTTTCAGAAATCTATACATTTATCTTTGGACAGTAATTATGATTTATGGTGCTCAGACTTCCAATATCGATAGTCAAAGTCAAAGGTGGAAGCAGATTTCATTTTAGAGCAATTAATTCAGTCGACTAGTGGAGAAAAGAGAAGGTGTAAAAGAAGCACACAGCTCGTCTCATCCTCCCCGGGGAACGTTGTGACAACTCTCATCTCATTAATCCTCCGTGAACAAGTCTCGCTCCGAACCACAGCTTTTTTTTTATTTATTTTTTTAAATGAACAAATAAAAACAAAAAAAGTTAATCTGCTTTTTTGCTACAGAAGCTGAAAAAGGACGGAGGACGAGGGTGGACGTCGCTAAAATGATGCAGAGTGAGGTCAGTCATGAAACTGCAGGATAATTAATCACAATTAATGATTTGGCATCTACTGAGAGGTGGGATTATTATTATTATTAATAATAATAATAATAATTGCAAGGAAATGAATCTCAAACAGCTGTTGAGGTTTGTCTGTTTCTGACTGAGCTCTCAGCTTCTGTTTTTTTCCTCCTGCTGCTGCAGTAACACGCTGCCGTCTGCAGCTCCTGCACTGCACAACGCTGCAGTGCGTCGGCTACACTCAGCATCACACACTCTAGACTACTGGTCCATCTGCTTAATTACAAGTGGATGGAGATAAAAAAGAAACATGGAGGACGTGAATCTGTGATGTTGCAGTTTTTTCCCTAGAAGTTTATCATCTTATGATCTTGCTTCTCCTGATCAGTTTGCAGAGATGAAACACAACGTCACATATGAACATATTTTAAAAACGCCAAAATGTCCTGTTTTGATGTAATGAGCTGTTCTCCACATGTCTCCTGTGGTCTGATTGAAGAGACACGTTAACCGTGACTCCATACTGCCCCTCGGTGGCAAACTCACAAAACAGCAGCTGGTTTTTACTTTGGAGGTCGATTAGAAAACAGCTGCAGCTAAAGAAAGATGTAAATTTCCTGTGATTTTAAAAAAAAAAACCCAGAGACGCAAACCTTAAATCACGACACGTTGATACATTTAAAAGCACCGTTCTGTTATTAAATTACCAATGACAGCAACAATCGTTAATTAATTAACTGTTCAACAAATACACAAATACACCGACGACATTTAACTCGAGATGCAAAAGACGAGAGACGCATGATCAACAGCACAATGGGGGGTTTATCTATTTTTTTTTTTTTTTTGCTACAAAAAAGGGGGTAATAACTCCAGTAAGGTTGAAGTAAATTCACTTACAGAGCGATTAGGGTTATGCACTGAGAGTACCTGAAGGTGAAGGCTGTCCCTTCACAACGCCATTCTTCGTTCTTTCCTCAAAGTTCATCACCTCTTTGTAGATGAGTTCTGACGAGAAGGAAAACGACACGAAACCATGACGACAATTCATCAACCGTCCGTCACAGATCGGTTCATTCTGCCACGTCGCTTTACTCACATACTTTTTAATTAATTTTTTTTTTTAATTAAAATGAAAAGAGTCTCACCTTTCCATTCATCAATGGAGTGTTCTCTTTCATCCAGCTGCTTGTCGTAGATCTGAGGTGGAGGCTGTAGGAAGAAACAGAGACAGAGAGACGACGCTTTAATTCCACAAGATTCAGTTTTACTTGAACTTTCCGCGGCTGCGACGTCTCTGAAAAGTCCCCGACTCAAACACGACTCGGATAAAACATTTTACAACGATGCATCAGATCTAACGACATGAAACTGGTGATTAAATATAAAAATATATGAAGATGAAAAAAAAAAGAAAACTATCAACGTAAATTAACAGTTTGAACATGTAAGATATGTTTGTAAAAACATGCATGAGAAGAAAAAAGAAGGAAAATAAACTTTTATTTCCCCTCAATCACGTGGAAATGTGATTGGTTTTAAACGTTAACACGACGTTTTGTTCCTCGACACACACGAGACGTGAGACGTGACGACTCTTATTCATTCAGACTCTTGACGTCATAACTCTCCGACTCTTCACGACCAACAACCATTTACTTTATCACTTCTCAACCTGTTTATTTATCTGGCACAAATTCATGCACGACAACAGCTGTGTAGAAAAGAAAACAAACAAACAAACAGAGTAGTTTTTGTTCAGTTTCGTTTCGTTTTGTTGTTGTTGTTTTGTTTTTTTTTATTCGATGCAGGGCGGTTGTTATTTACCATGGATATTTGGATGAGATCTCTGGCCTTCATCAGCATGAGATGACAATAGAGAAAGGGAAAACAGCAGAAAACGTGTTGAAATGCCATTCACAGCATTAAAATAACATACCACATCAACTCTAACAACAATATCATCATGTTTTAAAAAACAAACCATCACCAATATGAACGACTAAGACAACTTGGGACAAATGCACAAGAATAAAATCTTCCAAAAATGATTCATAACTAACAAATGAAGCGTATATATGTATGTATATATGTATGTATATGTGTATATGTGTGTGAAATACTATTGTTAACCAGTTTCCAGCTGTTTCACATCGAAGGGAAATTGTAAAAGCTGAAACGTATCAACTGGTCATGCACTTGTTAGTAATATTGCTGCAAGTGGAAGTGGTATCTGTCCAACTTTATCAAGCTGCAGATGCTTTTTTTTTTCCCCCAATCTCACTGTCACCTCCAAAGTAACGAGGCGCTGATGAAGAGATTAGACTTCATCCAATGAACCAGAAAACACAACCACTTTTTTTTTTTTTTTTTTTTTTTTTATACGTTTTATAAACAGAGCAGGACGATGAACTCAGTCACTTTTATAACTGTAGCAGCAAAACTTTGGGACTTTTTTAGAACTCAGATGTTTAAAAAAAAAACAAAACAAAAAAAAAAAACAAAATGATAAGTGAGAGAAAATGACAATGAGATGTAAAATAAATCATAATGCACTGATCTGACAGTTTAAACAGTGATGTTTGGGTTTTTTTTTTTTCTTCTTCAAATTAGAAGTGAAAATCATTAGTAAACAGTGCTGACCAGTCAACAAAGTAATCAATATAAAGAGCTACTCACCGCCTCCACCTCAGCTGGATCGTACCACACGTTGATGTAGGGGTGCTGTAAGGCCTCGTCCACCGATATCCGTTTAGCAGGATCGATGATCAGCATCTTAGACAGCAGGTCTCTGGCCTGACTAGCTGTGGTTTTAAAAAAGAAAAAAGAAAACACAACGTCTGGTTGAGTTGATGATGAGGCTAGAAAATAAATGTTTTTTCTCTGTGCTACCGAGAAGCCAGAGGGAGGATTTGAAACATAATAAAGGAGGAAAAGAAACGAGAGAAGATACAGATGAAGGATTAGAGAATAATAAACGAGTTTCACAGCAGCTCAGTCAAGACGAGGATTAAAATGTGAAGAAAACAGTCGTTTGAGTTTATTTTGAATATTTTGATATTTTAGTGACAAACCAAGTGTCTTAGTCAAAGTAAAAATACCAAATATTCATGTTTTTTAGACACAAAATAAGACAAAGGAACAGTGATGGACGGGTTTAATTGACCCGATGATTTATTAAGACAATAAACTGCAGATGTTGTAGCTTTGATTTAGACGATTCTACACTTTGATACTTTTTATTCTTTGGATTCTATAAGGAGACTAAGGCTGCATCTGAACATCCCTACTATTCTACTACATAGCAGCAAAAATGAGTAAGTGACGATCTAGTACGTCCTAATACCTCAGTATCTTTCAGTAGTAGGTGAAAAGTTCCCGGATGTTTTACTACTTTAGTAGGATTTTGCAGTATACAAGTGATGTTCACTACACTAACTACGCTATCCCAGAAGTCACCGTAGAAGAAGAAACTTCGCCCACTAAATGTGACGTCCGATATTTACTGGGATAAATTAATTACGTACAGTAAACAGTGATAACAACCACATCTATGTGCTTGTTAGTGAATGAGAATGGAGACAGCGGCAGGGAGAGATTATTAGTGTATATATTTAGTGATAACAGAGGAACAGTAAAAGAGTCAGATGTCCTGTGATGTATAACTTACTTTTCTGACCGTTTCTATACAAACATTAAAAAGCGATTACATTAAAACGCAAACACAGACTGTTCAGTAAATAAAAGCCACATGTGCTTCAGTAAATAAAACATGTCTATAGTCGTTCACGTCACCAATGTGAGTAAAAAGTCGCCGCTATGACTGAGATGCTAACTAGCCGTGGTAGCTAACCCTCTGATTCAAACCACAAAATCATGACGTTGATGTAAACATCCAGGTCACAAAACAGACAAGATGGTGGTGATGTAGTACGTCTGAATTGTGCTACTACTGGTTGATATGTAGCAGCTACTACTGCAACGGTCGAGTAGTAGACACTCAGTAGTAGCAGAGTGTACTAAGGATTCGGATGCAGACTAAGTCACGTCATCTACCTCTGGTCCACGGGTCCTTGAACATAAAAATTATGAAATATCGTCTATGGAGAGAAAAAAATATCTTCTGGTCCAGGTTGAAATGTGTCCTGGTTTTAACATGTGATGTTAGTGAATGTTAAAGATAATGTTTGACATGGAGAGAGTCTGTTTAGTGACAGGCAGCAAACGTTACTGTAGGTTTAGTGTGAGACCAGGTAGCGACTACAATGCTCGTCTCTGACGCTAACGTTAGCTTAACAGCAGCTACGCTAACCTAAGAAAACATCTGACCTGGTCAGTTTTATCACCTGCTCCTCGTTCTCTCTTCAGCCGGGAAGAGACGGGAAAGAAACTGTGACGTGACGTCACCGACCAGACTGGTTGGTTTGTAGTCGAACCAGTTACGTGTTTTCAGAAGCAGATAAATCAACAATTACACCACAAACATGGTGTTGACTCACTGATAGTTTCATTTAAATGAAGTCAAAGTCTTCATTGACTATTATTCTTTTTTTTTTTTTGAATGACAACCAGAGGGGTGGGACTGAGGCTCCATATAGATGATTCTATACTTCGATACTTTGTAAATCATCAAGATTCTATAGCTTTTTCTTTTTATCTTTACTGACATTCGTGATTCTTGTTTTTTCATCTTGCATCTGCCTTCGTACACTCAACATGCACCAGTCGCTCAGTCCAGTTCAGTCGGTCAGTCTCTGTTTCCTCAGGCTCCGTTGGACTGATCTGAAATCGAGAACCTTTAAACGACGCACCATCTCTCTCCCACACACACTGACCTTCACTATAAATAGCTCTACAGCACCAAGGACTGAAGAAGCTGAATTGAGAGCAGAGAGAGACAGATGAGACTCGATGCGATGCGACGCTCCTTCTGTACTTTACCTCAGCATCAACACATCGATAAGGAAAAGGATGTTGAACATGTACGGTCGCTCTTCTATCGCTTTCTTTCCTTATTCCTCATGTATTTCTCTCGTCCAACATCACTGTCTTGTTTCTCCCACAGTTCAATATAACCAAAGCCCAAAGGATGTCAGACTCAGTTCCTGCCTGTCACAGTACAAAACATAGAAAACAACAACACTTCAACCCAGTCTCACACCCTCCCACTCTCTTCTTCTTCCTCTGGGTACATTTCCCTGAACACTGTCACTTCAGCACAGAGCTGCAGGAATACAACAGTCATTCATGAGAATTTCACCAGACAGGAGCTTTGATGTGAGAGCAGGACGACATAAGAACATATTTTACTTGATTTCATTGAAGAAAATTCAAGAGAATTCACCTTTTTTTCAGATACTAAGAAGTAAAAACTTCTTCATTTGAAGAAGAATGAAAAGATCTTAGTAACCTGCTGTTGTTACAGAAGAGCCTGAATTCTTCATGGATTTAAAGATGGATTTCACAAAATATATTTTAGAGAACATGAACATAACAAAGTCATTTTTTATTCTACTCTAATATTTGTACTTCTACTGTAGTGAGACTTTCAGATATTTAATACACTTGCATCACCTACACACACACTTAGTGTTTTAACTGTTCTACTTCAACGCAGCGATGCAGACGCAGCTGAGACTATAATTTATAGGAACATTTAATAGACACAGATCATATTCTTATTATGATTTATAAATGACATCGAAGGTTTAACTACACCCTCCCAATGCACAGCCACCGTTATGTGAGTTATAAATAATGATTTTAACGGTCGCTCCGACCAAACAAAACAAAACACAACTTTATCTCCAACATGATTATCTTGTGTGTAAATGTTATTATCTCCTACCGGAGAGATAAACTATAATTTACTGCTCCTTATGTTTCAGAGCGTCTGTAGTTTCACTGAGATGTAAAAAAAAAAAAAAAAACTGCATCATGACTACGTGGTTTTCATTACAACGTAGACGAGCTGCGGTTTTGAATTCACATAATCAATCAATAAAATGAAGGACACATGGACAAGGTCAGGTCTAATTACATACATGACAGTAGCTGATACACATGATCGCTGCAGACGTTTCTATAGTTTCTCACCTTTGAGTTTGTTGTGCTCAGAGTCAGCAGGGAATAGGCAGTCGGGGAAGAGCTTAGGAAAGGTGAGGCCCGCGTACTTTGGCCGGTTCTCGACGTAGTTCCTCACCGTCGGCTGGAGCTTTTTCATGAACTCTGGCGAGGGCGTGCCGAGCTGCTCGATCACCTTGTTCCACTGGTCGATGTCTGACGTGGTCGGTGAGGATTAAGGGAAACGTACGTGGAAATATGCAACAACCAGTCATCTCACACACACACACACACAACCTGTTGTTTGCTGCTGATTTAAATGTATAAATTCAAAGTGATCCCTGTTAAATCTCTACTGCAGCTAAGTAGATTTAAGCATTGAAGGGACATTAACGTAACTATTTTGAAGGTGCATCTAAGGGTTAATTATGTACCTTAACAAATGGTTTTAAAATCCTCGTAATAAGAGTTTCAGTCAGGTCTGGTTGATGCTCCTGACGTGTTTATGGGGTGTGTCAGCTTGTGTTTCCCTCGTCAATGTTGACAACAAATATTTCCTCTCTCACCCCTTCACACCTCCTCCTCATGTTCTCACACAGAGTGCCAGTTGAGGTATTTAGCTGCCAGGGTTACCAGAGATCCCCATTACTTCATGTTGCTGGAACTTCACACACACAAACTTCCACCTCCTTTTTGTCTCCATTGCACATTGGCCACGGTCCACGCTCGCTCAGTGAGGCAGTATTTTTTTTTTTTTAATCCACTAAGACTCTTATCCATGGCTCTTTAGCAAGTTTCTGTGTTCACTTGGAAAGCTGAGTGTTTTTTCCTCAATGCGTCAGCGCCAAAAAAAAAAAAAACGTCTATGACTCCACTGTGTTATTCATGTCATATAATCAGGACATCGTTTGCTTCAGCACAAGTTTCTCTCAAGTAGGTGCCGCATTGGATTTATGTGATATTTAGAAGCAGGCAGGTTGTGAGGAAGGTTACTTTTAAAATGTTTTCCACTATATTTGTTACATTTGTGACAAATTCTGAATATTTTTACAGTCGTATGAATGTGGCAATCACATCCTACTTTTTCAAAAAGGCATTTCTTCTTTGTTCTTTACCAACTGGATGAATATCTCTTCTGCACCACATGGTTGTGTCTCTACTCTACTGGACTCTACTGGACTCTACTCAGTCTGGTAGCAGACACGTTGTTTTCCATCACAGTTTGGTTCCTCCTCCACGTGAATGTGGTGAGTGGAGTCAAACTGCTGCGACGTCACGACACTAAAACATCAGTAAACATTAATGGACATGGAGGAGATGCTGTACTTGTTGCTGGGTTAGCTTACGACCAGGTAGCTACGACGATGGCTATCACTCTTGTCCTGTTTAGCATTAAGTTGTATCACGTTTCTTGCTAAAATGCTGTTAGCTAGTTTTGACCATTTATTGACCATAGATTGTATTTTTTTGGTTAACGTCATAACTTTAGCTAGTGATAAACAAGCCAATGTTAGCATAACATCCATTAGCTAACTAAAGCTAACGTTGGTGACACGATGTGTGAGAGTTTGGGAAACGTGAACCATCTTTCAAACATGTAGGACCTGGAGTGGTGATTAACATCCACCCCATTAGCGATAGCATTAGCATTGCGGCTACAAATGTCTCTTTTCCACTACACCGCTGTAGCGCTACACAACATGGAGGAGATGCTGTACTTGTTGCTGGGTTAGCTTACGACCAGGTAGCTACGACGATGGCTATCACTCTTGTCCTGTTTAAAAATGGAGCTTGATTATTTTGTTGACGCTCTCTCAACTCAACTGGCGTCTGGTCGCAGCTTGTGAAGACACTCCCTCTGACCAATCAGTGGCCGGCGTCTGTTCACGTCACGTTTTAGTATCGACTCAGCTCCATTGGTTCCTCCACAGAGTAGGAACTAAAACAGTAGCTGGAACCAGGAACTAGAACCAAGTGGAAACACTAGAGACTGTCGAGTCGATAGAACTGGTTTAACAGGCCTAAGTCTTCAACCTGCATTTTCCTTTTATCCTTTTTCCTGATTTAACAGGACCTTTGGTTCTGTATCAGTGGATGCACTAATAGGGACGTAGGGACAGGATATGTCTCATGCTGTTTTGGGTTAATATGCCAGGACTCATAATTCCTGATCTAAATATGTAACGTCGGTACATGTCTTCATGTATTCTCCCTGTCACTGATGGTCGGAGGTCAGAAGGATACGGTCAGTCCCAGGGAACAGCACTGTCCCTCTTATCACTTCTCCAAAGATGCAGCCGACTGACCACATGTCCACTGAGGTCGCACACAAACAAACACACGTCACAAACATCCATCAAAAACCACTCTCTCCCTCAGTAATGTGTTTATTCTTACGCCACAAAGAAAACACAGAAACGCTGCTGTGCTAAATGTCCATCGAACACCCAGTCACACCCTGACCGTTATTCTATATCATCACTTGACAGACACTGATAACTTCAGCTACGTCAATACCTCATGTTGAAAAGTCTATGAAGTAAATTTAGATTAGCAACAGAACTGATCCGTAAGTAGAAGATTAACAAAAATCGATCTACACAGTAAAGAAAAAGATGTAGTGTTAGAAGATAATAGTTTCAGGTCGTTGCTCAGACAGAAGGAGAGAGAGACATTGCAGAGGAACTCGATGCAGAGGTTTCTGGTCATCAGGAGCATTAATCTTTCCGGGACGGATCAGACACAAAGACTCTTGTGTTTCTCAGTTTTTAACATTTTAAAATCATCATTTAAAAGGATACAATCATCTGTTTTGTGAGGATTATTCTCTTTTATGATTATGGAAGCAGGATGCTGTTTGTTGTTGGGTTTTTTTGGGGAGTTTTTAAAAACCAAAAAAAAATATATATATGAATGAGTTCAACTAAGAAGCTGAAATTATTAATATAGTATTAATGATTTATTATTTACTCACAATGTGGGCTCTCTCAGATGGCAACGTGTTTCTAATGTGCGCAAACTCAGCATGGACGACTTATTTATGTAAATCCATCTTTTACTGAGAGAAGTCATCTTGGGAGATGCAATTATAGCTCAGCTGCTGCAGGAAAACTCACCAGGTAGCGCTCCAGAAAACACTCCAAATAGCACAAACTGAAATATTCAGAGACGGGGAGGGAGATAGAGTTCGTTCCCTTCTTCTTCATCTTCATCTTGATAAAAATGTGGGACTGAGGCTCCGTTTACATGAAAACGACGACTGTTACATCACATGAAGATGCAAAAGTTGCGTGAAAACGCTGCAGTACATCTGTCAGACCAGTTGGTGGCACTGTCGCACTTCTACAGTCATTTTTAAAAACAAAGACGAAGGCGTTTATAGCAAATGTCATAAAATTATAAATAATATAATAATTATAATACATTGTAACGTGTTGCGTTGTGTTGACTTTATGTTCTAAATGTTTACTTCTGTTTTCCGACGGCTCCTGAACGCACCTCGCTAGCGAACGACGACGGGTTTTATTTATTTATTTGTTTATTTGATTAAAAGACCAAGCACCTCGCTAGCTCGTGACCGTCTCCCTGTAAATGAACGACGGGGAATTTTTCCGGGTTCGTCCACTTTTGCCTTTTCGCAGTTTCTCCGTGTAAATCGGCCTCTGAGTGAAGCTCAAGATTCAGATTATGATGCTGATGTTGATGCAGGCCGTATTAAAAGTGTTAAAAGAAGTGTTATAAAGCCATCCAGATGTAAGTGCACGTTCACACTGAAAGCGACTAGAGCGACCACAGCAGCAGAAGTCATTATTTCTCTATGGAGAGACGGCGAATTCTGCAGAAAGAGCGAATTCGCCGGCAGTGAAGCGTCTTTGGCGACTAGAGCGAAAAGGAGAATTTAAAATCCAGTTACTTTTATGGTAATGAGCTATGACGCGGTTCAGTGATTTACCAACGTCCCACAGTCAGGTGGGTTCGAGGTTCGTCTTGTGATGGCAACTGAAAAGCTTATTGCTGCTGGTTCAGTCATTTTTTGACGGATCTTGATTAAACTTGTTGTTTTATAAACAACGAGACGTTGCTTGTTTGTTTACAAAGCGCCGTGTGGAGGGGGGGGAGGTCATGGTTTGTGTTTACGTCTTTTTGTGGAGTTTGTTTACTTAGCTCTTTACTCATTATGAGCTTTTAGCTGAGATTCTGACGATTCTGAAGATATTAAACATGCCGATGTTACGGAGCAGAGCTGACGTTACACGTCGTGAAATCGGATGTGACCCACTCTGCCCCCGGTACCGGGGGCTCAGGGAACAAGAGGTTAACAAAATGTACAGAATATTTGTTCTTTCTATCGCTCTCTTTTCTTTTCTTTTCTTTTTAGTGGCAGGGAAACCCACGGTGTGTTCACCGAGGATGCCGGATGAGTGCAGCTCCTTTAATCAATAAACTAAATTCAACTGATTGAGCAAATTTTCAACATATTCGGCTGCTTCTTCACTTTGGTCGCTTTCGGTGTGAACGTACAGTAAGTGTAGTTTAGTTCACCTCAGTTACATACAGAGAACATCGGGCCAGGGGACATAGAGACCTTCAAAATAAAGGCGTAAAATGATTTTTAAAAAAATAAAGAAAAGTCTTTAAACGTCTCAACAAATAAATACTTTAACCATCATTTAACATTGTCATGTGTTTACATACAAGGATACAGTCCCGACCGGGGAACAGGATTTTATGGCGCACCATTTCTCCCATAATGCACCCCACCGACCATATATCCACTGCACGCACAAGAGGTGTTGGTGAGACGAGCAGGAAGCAAAACAGAAAAAGCAAAAAAGAGAGGAACAGTAAACGGTTAGATAGTGTTAGATACATCGAGAAGCAGCAGTGATTAGAAACTAGAAATAAATTAGTGAGGTTTATGTTACAAAGGAAGAAATATAAATACACAGAGCAGATGAAGAGCAGGAGGAAATAAAAAGAGTTGGAGTAACTAACGACTAATGAACCTGATGCTGGAGTTTAATCAGACGTCTGATGATGTGGGAGCTTTTCATCAGAGCAGTGACTCATACCTTCAATTCACTTTAGCTGATTTACAAAGTGAAACTTAACTAGCTTGTTGTTTTTTAGTTTGTGTGATGCTCATTATTGCTCATGAATAAAAAAAAAAAACAATTAAATCACACAAAACACTTCATCAAAACGTAACTACAGTTTGACGCTGGTTCACTGCCAGTATGAGAATAAAGCTGAGTGCTGTTGTTTTACAGGAATTGGCTCAATCAGCTGCAGTCATTTAGTGATACAGTCAGACTCGCTAACACTGTTTTCTTTGAGGAGTATGATTTAATAAAGGAAGCAGTAATTCTCACCGTTCTCTTTGTATCCCATACCCAGGATGACCTCCGGGGCTCTGTAGTATCTGGTCACCACGTAAGGTGTCATCATGAAGCTTGTGCCTGCGGTTCTGGCCAAACCAAAGTCCAAGATCTTCAGGGTGCAGTCCGACTTCACTACTATATTGCTTGGTTTGAGGTCCTGGTGAATGATGAGAGAAAAAAAGCAATGAAAAACTGTCAATTATAGCTGATTGACTGTGGAAAAAATAATAATAATAAGGATTATTTTAAACGATGACTCGTTGACTTGAGTTTAACGTGAAACAGTGAACGTATAAAATAATAAATTTAAATAAATAAAATCACTGATGTCGTCACTTCTAGTCTCTAGAAAACAAGTAAACTACTAAACTGAAAATAAAATATAAATATAAACATTGAATTACAACACAAATAATGCTTAGCATCGCTAACACTTAGCATATCTAACACTTAGCATCAATAACACTTAGCATCGCTAACACTTAGCATCAATAACACTTAGCATTTACAACACATTTAACGTCTAACGTAGCATCGCTAACACTTAGCATATCTAACACGTAGCATCGCTAACGCTTAGCATCGCTAACGCTTAGCATCACTAACACTTAGCATATCTAACACATAGCATCAATAACACTTAGCATCGCTAACACTTAGCATCGCTAACATTTAACATCGCTAACACATTTAACGTCTAACGTAGCATCTCTAACAGTTAGCATATCGCTTGTCTAAAGTGCTAACACTTGAAACATGAGTTCAACCTGCTGAAACAACTGAAGTTTGTGTCATTGAGTCAAACTCTCAAAATGAAAAATGACAAAATACCAAAGATCATTTTGTTTTGATTATTTTTCGATTAACTGCACAGCTCTACTGCTAATATACAAATCTGGTCCATTAATGCTGCTCATAGGTTAAAAGAAATTAAAATTATTGAGACGTTGGTTTGTATTCTGTCCAATAAAACTCTGTTAGCTTAGCACAGAGATGTCAAACAATTTAAAACCATTTGCTTAATTCTGTCTGAAGGTAACACAATCAGTCTACCAGGAAATATCAGTAAGATTTGTTACATCCCATGTGTAAACTAACTTAACTTCTGAAACTTTGGGCCATAATGATTTTACTATCTGGGACACGTAGTCAAATAATAAGCAACATTTTAGTAATAATCCTTCATTTTTAATTCAGACTTAAATCGTCTAACATCTGCAATTAGTCCTGTTGATTTCTTAATGACGCCACTATTCAATCTTGAAAGGCCATTTCCCTCCTGCACTGCGCTGTTACCTCCTGCTAACAGTGAAGTTTATTGGTGGGGGGTTATAGCACATGTTACATCTACTGGATCCCATTTGTCTTCACATAAACGTCACTGCAGCAGCAGTCGGATTTAATGTGCAGCGACTTCAGACTTTGTGAAGTATCAGGTATTAAACTCTGATCACTGCAGCGTTGATATCATTAATGTGGTGCTAAGAAAGAAAGAGACGTGAGGAGACTTTTGTTTTCATACCCTGTGAATGATTCCAGCTGAGTGCAGATGTTTGATACCACACAACATCTGGTAGAGCAGGTAGGACATTCTCTCATGGTCAAGCTCCATCTGAATCACCTGGCACAAGTTGGCATCCATCAACTCCATCACTAGGTACCTGAGAAAACAACAAAACCAGTGATGAATATCTATCTATCTATCTATCTATTATTGCTCAGAATATCTATCTATCTATCTATCTGTCTGTCTGTCTGTCTGTATCTATCTGTCTGTCTATCTATCTATCTATCTATCTGTCTGTCTGTATCTATCTATCTATCTATCTATCTATCTATCTATCTATCTATCTATCTATCTATCTATCTATCTATCTATCTATCTATCTACGTCCCTCTGCAGTAATGTTTATCTAGAGATTTGTTCTAAAAGTGAACACAGTCTCATTCATCATTCAGTATGAGAACAGGATATCTGCAGCAGCTTCACATTACACCTACAGTTACTCTCACTGACTCGTCACAACTGTAGGTGCAGACGACTAATGAGCACATAAAATCAGTCACGATATCTTCAGATTAAATCAAATCAGGAACGATTTTCTTAGAAATTACAGTAGTTGAATTATACTCACACATCCTGAAATTCTTCTAATGATTTCTGTGGCGTGAAGACATTTAATAAACTGATAATCTGAAAGAGAGAAGAGCGAGGAGAGGATCAATACACGGTGATTAAACACATACGTGTGAAATGAGAAGCTGCAGGTTGACGATGATAATAACCCTGATAACAGACGCTGGAGCTAGAGATCACATCCCCGCCTTGAACAGCTCACTTTGTTTCACTCTCCAGCCAGTTCATTATATTTCTGGAGGCTTTGAATTTAACACAGTCACAACGTTGCAGTCATCTCCGTTTTGTAGCGAAGGGATTTATCAGAAGGAACCAAAAATAGACAAGACTGGCTGGTGTTCAATTAAGTTCTGACAATGGATGCATTTTTTTTTTCCTCCTACGTCTGTTTGACCCCATCAGCTGAGTCACTTACATTTTTGTGATTGACACATTTCATGAGCACCAACTCCCGGTATGCCCTCTTGGCGTGAGTCTGGTTCTGGAAAGGTCTGCTCAGCTTCTTAATGGCTACATTTCTGTCCAGGACAGCGTCATAGCCCGCACTGCAGAGACGGACGGGGAGGGAAAAAAACAGAGAAGAGTGAAGCAATTTGTCTCTCTCTAGATGTGTGATTACACGTCAGTGACAATCTGTGGTGAATGTCAGTGATCACAGAAACAAAAGGATGATTTTTCACACAAAGAGTCACCAAACAACTGGCAGATTACTTTGTTTCAAACCCATTTTTTTCATTTTAGTATCACAGAGAAATTCAAATCATATTCAATGAAACTGTCAAAAAAAAAAAGAATAAGCAGTTGATTTAATTACACCATTAAAAGAACAGTACAGATTGTGAACCATCCTTTAGATCAAAAGATTAAATGTTCATCTTTTTAACAGTTTGTTTGTGTGTTGTTAAAGGTGTTATTTGTAAAAATTTCCCTGCTGATAAATGTAGTTTCTTGCTGGGAGCAGGTGTTGGTGACGCTGTGTTTACAAGACGACAGATTATAAAACAGAGACTAGTGTGGATCAGGACAAACTATTAGGTCTTTTCCACCATCATCTACTGGTCTCTACTCAGTCTCTAGTGTTTCCACTTGGTTCTAGTTCCTGGTTCCAGCTACTGTTTTAGTTCCTACTCTGTGGAGGAACCAATGGAGCTGAGTCGATACTAAAACGTGGACGTGAACAGGCGCCGCCACTGATTGGTCAGAGGGAGTGTCTTCACAAGCTGCCACCAGACGCCAGTTGAGTTGAGAGAGTCAACAAAATAATCAAGCTCCATTTTTAAACAGGACAAGAGTGATAGCCATCGTCGTAGCTACCTGGTCGTAAGCTAACCCAGCAACAAGTACAGCATCTCCTCCATGTCCATTAATGTTTACTGATGTTTTAGTGTCGTGACGTCGCAGCAGTTTGACTCCACTCACCACATTCACGTGGAGGAGGAACCAAACTGTGATGGAAAACAACGTGTCTGCTACCAGACTGAGTAGAGTCCAGCAGAGTCCAGTAGAGTCCAGTAGAGTAGAGACACAAACTTTGGCATCACAATCTGGCCCCCTCCCAATGTGATGTAATTAAATGTTATTATTCTTATCACAGCTGATTTTACACTAATGACAACATTAATGTGCATATTATGTTCAATTTCTGCAAATATTTCCCCACTAAATTCTTCACGATGCTCCTTTAATTCCACATCTGATGTGCAGATGAAGCCGTATTCATCCACAAACACAAGCTTTTCCCAGAATCTAATCTGAAATATTTTGAATTATTGATGTTGACCATATTTATAACCAAAAATAGCCACCACAGTGTAATGCAGTGAAATAGATGTGGGAGGGAAATGTAAGTTATATACATAGATGGTTTCTCTTTCCACAAAGTGGCTCAACCCATTTTAGAGGTTGTTACAGCAAAGTGAGTTGTTTGCTGGCTCAACACAACCTCGACCCCTTCGAGAACCGTTGGGATTTGTTCTCTTTGCACAAAATTATGTTGGTTTTTGAATGAAACAGCAGTTCACAAAAAACGAGAAAAATCTGCTATAAAATAGCCACGGGCACGTCGCGTTTTCAGCAATATCTGCCTTCACTGACAAATTCTCCCGACGCGACAAATCAAATTGAGTTTCAAAGGCATCTGTATGCAGCTTTATGGCAGCTCTAATCAAGACCACGCAGTGTGTGTGGGGTTTGTAGATAGCTGGGTGGGATACGCTGTGGTTCGTCTTGTCTCTGTGGAGACTGCAGGCCAGGGATGATGTGTGACCATGGAAACAGTGGAGCCTTCATAAAAGCATTGATCCAATAGGGATTTGAGTCAGTCATCACTTTTCTAGCTGAGTGAAAGATGATGTCATGACCAGATAAACTACTTAAAGCCTTCATCCAGACTAAGATGTTTCTAAAAGCTCCAGTCATGAGGGCAGAGATGTGCAACAGTTTGGGACATTAGTGGGCGGCGGTGCTGGTGGAGAAAGAGTCTCGACTGCATAAGAATGGATTTTAACTGATATAAGTTTGTATGTAACATCCTATATATATATATATATATATATATATATATATATATACACACATATTAGGGGTGCAACGTTACTTGTGTCGAACCGTTCGATACATTGATCTTGGTTCAGTTCGCCATGAATCGAACAATTTTATTTTTACTTTATCAACTTGTGGCAGTGAAATCAGGGGCAGTGGTGGCCTGGTGGCTAAGGAAGCGGAAGGTCCCAGGTTCAAATCCACCAGCTACCAGGTCCCACTGAGGTTCCCCTGAGCAAGGTACAATCCCCACACAGCCGTCCAGGCTGCCCCCTGCTCACTTAGGTGATGGTTAAAAGCAGAGGGTAGTTTTGTTGTGTGCATGATGTGCTGTGCTCAATGATTTAATAGTAGCCACTTTCACTTTCACTTTGTGACGATGCGCTCGGTGACGCATCGTGATGCGACGGTGCTGAAAGCTCAGTGGATATGTGTACTCGACTACTCCGCCTTAAGGCTGCATTGTCGAGGGCTGATCCACTAAACTGTACCTCCCACATTCAATAGTGAGACTAAGTCACGTCCATCTACCTCCGGTCCACGGGTCCATGATCGTAAAAATTATGACCCAGCGTCAATGGAGAGATTTTTTTTTTTCTGGTCCAGTTTGAAATGTGTCCTGGTTTTAACGTGTGATGTTTGTGAATGTTAAAGATAACGTTTGACATGGAGAGAGCTGAGCTCATCTTGCTAACGTTAGCTTAACAGCAGCTACGCTAACCAAGGAAAATATATGACCTGGTCAATTTTATCACCTGCTCCTCGTTCTCTCTTCAGCCGGGAAGAGACGGGAAAGAAACTGTGACGTGACGTCACCTACCAGACTGGTTGGTTTGTAGTCGAACCAGTTACGTGTTTTCAGAAGCAGATAAATCAACAATTACACCACAAACATGGTCTGGACTCACTGATAGTTTCATTTGAATTAACATACAGGACGTGTGTGATTGTGGGTTAAAGTCAAATTGGATCGGAAAATAATTTTATCTTTTATCAGTCATTGTAATTTTATTTTTTCATTATTTCATACATTTCATTTCATTTTTAAGGGACATTTAAAAGGTTCATAAAGATGTATATTGAGGTAAAGTCAATGAGTGATCATTTGAAATAATCAATCATTTGTGGTGATGAAAAGGATTTTGGTCTGTTTGTACTGATGATGTTGGGTTTCACTGTTTCTTTCTCTGTTGCAGATGGAAACTGGTTGGTAACTAAATGTTGCACAAAGGAAATATTTCTTTTAAATCGACGCATTTATGTTTACGTTTAAATTTAATTTAAAAGTGTGAATAGGAAGGAATTGAAGTGTCATATGTAAAATGACAGGAAGGAAATCAGTCAGTATTTTCTTATTTTATTCTCCCAAAACGTCGTAGTTTAGTGGTGAGTAGATATTTTGCTTGTTAGCATCTAAACACCACCAGCTGTGGTCAGAGCCGAGCGACACACACCAGAACGGGGTTTAAGATTAGATTTGTTCTGTCTCTTTGCCATCTCGTCGCTACGAAAAATGGGCACAATCCCAGCACTAGCAGCTACAGCCTGGCCCCCCTCCTCCTCCACCCGCCGACAACCCAAGCTGCTTTGCAAATGCACAAAATTGCTTTGGAGCGGAAGCAGAGTAGAGGCCGAGGGCATGGGAAGCAAAACCAACGGACAATGAAACAGGGAGAGTTGACGCTGCTGAGAACCAGTGAATCTTCAAACACATTGATATACAAAATGTCACGTTGGGTCAGATCGTTGGGATCTGAGGGAGGGCCCAACGTGATATATATATATATATATATATATATATATATATCACCATGGTGACACAGCATTAACATAAATAACCTAGAGCCGTTTGACGAAGACTGTAAAATGTATTCCTTTAAGTGGGACCTTGGCAGTCACTGTGCTGCATCCTGACAGGACGAGCATGAGATGAATTACAATGAATACAAACTCTCTCTGCAATCTGGATTAAAGATTCACTTAAGGGCCCATCCTGTTAGACCCCTACAGCTCAAACATGCATAAACTAAACGACACGTATGACAGATACCAGCTCATAACGCCAGACAGAACATAAACCAAGTTGATCCAAACATCACTCATCATATTTATTCTATTAAATTTCATTTTTAACTTGTGTTTTTTCTTGTTTAACAGGTTGAACTCACAAGTTTTAAGTGTCCAGTGTCTTTTGACAAGCATTATGCTAAGTTTTAGAGATGTTAGCAAAGCTAAATGTTAGCGATGTTAAGTGTTAACGAAGCTAAGTGTTTGCGACGTTAAGGGTTAGAGATGCTAAACATCAGTGATGCTGAGCATTAAAGATGCTAATTTACTGCATTAATTTATTGTCAGCAAAGTTAAACATTACAGATGCTAAATGTTAGAGATGCTAAAGATTCACAATGTTAAGCCTTAGAGATGTGTTAGCCATGCTAAATGTTAGCAATGTTAGAAATGCTAAGTGTTACAGATGCTAAACGTTAGGGATGCTATGTGTTAGCGATGTTAAGCATTAGCCATGAACATTAGCGATGTTAAGTGTTAGAGATGCTAATTTATTGTTATTGATGCTAAATGTTAGAGATACTAAACATTAGCGGTGCTAAGTGTTAGCGATGTTAAGTCTTAGCCATGCTACATGTTAGCGAAGCTAAGAGTTAGCTATAATAGTTATTTGTTTATTAATTTAAGGTTTATGTTTATATTTTATTTTCAGTTTAGTAGTTTACTTGTTTTCTAGAGACTAGAAGTGACGACATCAGTGATTTTATTTGTTTATATTCATTATTTTATACATCCACTGTTTTACGTTGAATAAATTCCATTTTTTCATGTTCAAGTCAACAAGTAATTGTTTGAAATAATCACGATTATTATCATTTTTTCCATAATCTAGCAGACCTGTCAGTCATTATAAGATTGAAGCTGAAACATCTGTCCGGTTCAAATGTTTATATCCAGTTTATTCATCACAACATTTCTACATCGAGCGTCATTTGGCTGCACGCTGAGTCTTCAAACATTAGAATTGTTCAGGTATAATAAAACCCACCAGGGTTTTCACCAGCAGAGCTGAAAGTGTGATTGTCCTGTTTCCAAAATGAACATCATTAGTCATGAAAAAAAAAAAAAAAAACGCGATGAGATTTGATGGATTTTCTGTAATTAAATAAATCACTTCTAAGAAGCAAGAAGCAGCCGTTCTTCTCTTTTAATAACCCCCCACGGCAATATAGTAACAAGACAATTAGAAAACAAAAAAAAAAAATAAAACAGCTGAATGAGATAATCACACATTAAATACTACAAACATTCATGCACACGTGTACTTACCAGACAATTCCCTGAGCTCCAGAGCCGATGGGTTTTAAATTCTGGTAACGTTTTAAAACTGTGAAGGTAGAATCTCCCACTTCCACACTGTAGAACTGGTTGTCCACTTTGCTTTTACTCATGTTGTAATGTTTAGCGATATATGACACATCCACTTGTTTTCCAAAACCCTGCGTGAAGCAAACACAACAGAAAAGTCTGAGAAGAAGATCATTAATGTGTTTACTCAAACCTGCAAATAAGTCATTAATAATATATAATAAACATCATCACAGACCGAAACGAAACACAAAGCTGAGCCACAGTAATATATATATATATATATATATATATATATATATATATACTGTAAATATATATTACTGAGAGGCACAAGTTTGAAAACACTTTGCACAAATACTATGATAAATTAACATGTGATGCAGGTCACGTCAAGTCACTCAAACCTACGATCTAATTATTTCAAAACATTAGATTGTAGTTTTTACTGCACAAACGTTTAATACAGACGTCTTTTTGTAGAGTGTGTCTCAGTTCATATACGTCCATACAAACACATACTATTTTTAGTGCAAGAATAGAAAAACCTAGTGAACTGTTAATACGCTGATAGTTTCACTCATTACGGTCAAAAAGTTGAGCGCCATCTTGGCTACGTAGCAGAAGAAGAGGGACGGCGGCAGCGTAATCTCCAGCTCACATGAAACATGAAGCAAACATCGGTACTAGTTAGAGCCAATCGCATTTCTACTCTTCTCTTTTGCGCGTTCACGTTAGCAGAAAGTTTATTTATCTCGATTCTCTTCTAGATGAAGGATCCAAACGTAGCTATCCCAGGACCACACTTCAAACAAAGAGAAATGAAAAACTTCCCAGCATGCACCAGGACAAGGATGCAGTTAACCGCCAACCGCTAATCAATAACATTCATTAGCATTAGCGTTAGCTAGCAATCGCTAGGTGTCGCTCTGCTAATGTTTTCCATTCATCTGTTTTCCATTCGAGTCTGCAGACGCCATCTTTGTTTGTTTGTTGTCATTCGGTCGTCATGGAGACTTGTCGCGTCGTCTTTACGTAGCCGCTAGCGACGACCTCTAACGACGTGTAATGGTGAAGTAGAGGAAGGTTTTCACCTCAACACTTTGTTTGAAGAGACGAGGAGTGAAAAGAAGAACTGGGACTGGACCTGAGTCTTTCATTAATGATTATAACTGAAAACAGACATCGACAGATAACCTGGTGCACGACAATCACGGTCCAAACTGATCATTAACGTTTCACAATTCACCATTAAAAAGAGAAGAAGAAGAAGAAGACGTTGCATGGACGTCTACTAACAGAAGTATCTGAATTGAGACACACTAAACACACATCTCAGTTACAGATAAAAGACTTAAAGTATTGAAATGTAATAGAAAACTGTGTCTACCTGAAGCATTTTTAGCTTCGTGTTAAATTATTTATCAAACAAAATTAGAGAAAGTATTTTACCCCAGATGTCCTGATCCCTAGAGGAATACATTTTACACTTCACATTAAATATTTAACAGGATTATGTTCCTTTTTTTGTCTTAAGTAAATATTACTAATGTTTAATGTTAAACCTACACACAAAAACACATCAGTATTCACAACAACATATAAAGCAATGAAGGGGAAATGAATGAATGAATACTGTACCTTTTTTACCTGTAAGGAACACACACCTGACAAAAGGCTATCTTCACATCCAGGATTGGTTGGCTGCAGTTATATAAGAAATGTCTGCTCATAAATACCTGGAAGACACAAACAGAGGCAGAGCAGCAGCGTCAGTCAATAACTGTATCTTTGTTTTGTTTTTACAATAAATAGTTGTATCGTCCCATCTTCGTTCTCAATAAAAGCGACCAGAACACCCACTCCTCCATGAACAAGTACGGATCGATGTATTGATTCTTCATCAGTACGTACAGCTACACCACCGCTTCAGTGGCCAGTGTCTTTATGTTTCAAGATGCTAGTGAAGTGAAGAGAAAGTCATGAATAATATAACATAACAAACAAACAGTGAACGTGTAAAATAATAAATAGAAAGAAATAAAATCACTTTTAGTCTCTAGAAAACTCGTAAACTACTAAACTTAAAAAAATATATAAACATAAACATTAAATTATAAAACAAATAGCGCTTATAGCTAACGGTTAGCATCACTAACACTTAACATCGCTAACATTTAGCACTGATAAAGCTTAACATCGCTAACCCATTGCATTGCTAATAATCAGCATAGCTAACAATTAGCATAATGCTTGTACAAAGAATGTACTTTTCTTATTCTCTTATTCAAGACCCAATTGTAATGTTTTAGCTGTATACATGGTAAAAATTAACATTGATACCACATTTAATTACAAGGCCACCGCTAGCAGGTAGTAGCTTAGCTTAGCTTAGCTTAGCATAAAGCATGAGTATAGTCTGTACAAATAGAAAAATGTCTTCCAGTTCATCATTAACATGTGATTAAGTCATATATTCACTGAGATTTAGAGGTGGTAATAGATCAAACTGGGTCCAGGTTTTATGCTATACTATGCTAAGCTAACCTAAGCTAAGCTAACCAGCTGCAGGCTGCAACATGAAAGCCAATTCGTTTATTTTTCAAACTACTAATTCAAAGTAAATTCGTGTCCTCAGTGTTTACTAATCCTTCACAATAATCAAAATCTTATTTAATTCATAAATACATTTGTTTTGTAACTTTAATGTGATTATGTTACTGTCGACAACTAACATAATAAACATTTCTTCTGCCGTCTTCACTGACACTTAACTCCACTTGACACTGAGCATCTTTGACCTTCAAAGGATTTTATATTGAGCCTGAGGAGATAATAAATAATAAGTAATTTCACTGGCTTGTATTTTTATATCACTATCATATGTTAAACAAATTTCCAAAGAGCGACTACCATTAGAGAAGACGTTTGCATGAAAGTAGTGCAGTAATTTTTTGGCAAAGCGCTGAGGCTTTTACTGTGAAGGAGCAACTAATGGGTCAGTTTGGCTCAATAAAGATTTGATCATTTTCTGGATCTTTTTTTTGTTGTTGTTATTGTTGGTGGATTGGTTCAAAATATTGCAAGTGAGAAATAAAAAGACAAAAAAAGGAAGTGAGAACGGCTGCAGTTCTCACCCACATTGACTCAAACTCTCAGGGTTTTTTTCAACTAATGAAGCTCCCGATGTGCTAATGATCACGTCTTCTGAATAAAATGATACAGTGTTAATGTTGGAATTAAAAATAATAGAAACATTACATTTGCTGCCCCTACGAGTCTTGTTAGTGTAGAAACAAAACGATGATCAGTGTTTTGATGTTTTCTACTTGAGTGCAAGTGATTTATTTTGTGTTGTTTTCTGAACGACACAGACTCATGTTTCAAGTGTTGAAAACACACTTAATACATATGAGCATTATGCTAAGAGTTAGCCATGCTAAGCATTGTAGATGCTAAACATTATTGATGCTGAATGTTATGGATGCTAAACATTAGCTGGATGTTAGCAATGCTAAGCATTAGAGACGCTAAGTGTTATGATGCTAAACGTTATTGAAGCCGAACAGTACGATGCTCATTAGAGATGCCATGTGTTAGCAATGTTAAGCGTGGAGATGCTAAGTGCTAGCGATGCTGAACATTATCGATGCTAATCATTAGCAATGCTAGACGACAGCGACGCTAACCGTTAGCTGTAAGCGCTAGTTGTTTTATCATTTAATGTTTATGTTTATATTTTATTTTCAGTTTAGCAGTTTAATTGTTTTCTAGAAAAAACAAGTTTTTCATTCAATAAATTCCATTTGTTTGAAGTTCAAGTCGAAATAAGTTTGAATATAATAGTTTGAAATAATCTCAATTTCAGTTTTGAACCAAATGATCCTTATTATTATTATTTTCTCTGTCTGTGTCATAAATATCCCACAAACGTCCCCAAATGGTTTGATGATGATAAAGTCACATTCAACGGGAGCAGAGAAGCTTAAAAAAGACATGTGGGACACGGAGGAGTCAGATTTCTGCTCTGACCTGTTTTACTTCAAACTTATGCAGCGTCACTGTAGAAAGTGATGGACATTCACACTTTGTGCACGTTTTGATGCTTTTATAAGAATCATACTTGTTTAAATAAGAAGCAACATGACGACTAAAAGCATCTGTGTCTCTGGAGGAAACAGAACGATGATGAGGAGACGAAGGTTTTTGCTTTCACACCTTCACCTGTGTTTGACAAGACTGACGCCGCATTAACCAGCGCCAATATTTACTATTCATCTAACAGATCAACACCGAATCGTTGCCATCACCTGACGATGCTCTAATCTTTAACTGTCTGTGTACATAAGATATCAAACCTCTCACACGGCCAAAATGTTTGTCTTCCAGCTGTAATAATTCAAACACAACCTGCAGCGTCTCTGAATGTGATATTAGGCTGCGAGTCACTGTACTTTATTCTCTTTATTAACGATATAATCAAACCACAAAATGTCACTAAATTGTAACTGATCTGATCGGTGTTTTATGATGTAATTTGACTTTTAATTTCAGTCTTTAAAATAATGTTATGATGCTTCCATAAGATGTGAGTCGTCTGGACTTTTTCTGATGTTTAGAGGAGTTAGATGCAGCGATGTGACGAGTCGAATCACGCTGCAGCAGTTTTCTTCTTCCCTCTTCCTCCAAGGCCGAGAGCTTGTTTGTTCAACCCTTCGACCAGACTCAGCCGATAGTGATCGTAGCTAAAACTGCGCTCAGCAGACTTGTCTGAAACGGCCATATATCATCCTGACTACAGAACGTCTCATCAGGACGATCCAGTCGACTGAGAGAGACTGAGGTGGAATAAGCAAAAATAAAAAATAAAAAACAAGAAAGAAGCTCGACATTTCTGGTTTCTGCTTAGTCAAACCTGTTGGAAATGCAACAATGAATCGAAATTCATAGATGACAAAAACTAAATAAAGCAGACAAGAGCAGTGATTTACTGAACGATTAACCACAGTTCAGCTGAGCCCGTGGCCTTGTTGTGCCCTTTAAACCGTGATGGATGTTCGAGCACTTTGAGTCGTTCTAAGTGTTTAGTGGCGAGTGTGAGTCAGTTGTTAAAAAGGACAAAGACATTAGCAGAGAGAGAGTGGTGACTGTTCTTAATACAACAGAATCCAACTTCTGTTTTTAATCCTACCGACGAGAATCGACTTTTGCAACATCCAAGCATCGTCCACGATGTTAGAGATAAGAGAGAAGAATAAAAAGTTTTCCCTCCTGTGCACCAGCCTTCAAACTTCAAGCTTTGGTGTGTTGCTTGATGTTGCATCAGAATTTAGAAAGAAAAAAAATACTTGGACGGGATGTTTAGGAGTCGTGGACTCCTGCAGCTGCGCGATCGATTGTGTAAAAAAATTGTCTATTTGTAACAGGAGGATGTAAAACCATCTGTCTGTGCATCTGTGTTCAAATTCAAACCAGTCAAAGAAACAAAAATCATCTCATTTTAATAAAAAAACAGAAACACACCCAAAAAAAAAAAAAAAATCTGAAGAAATAACTGTTATTAAGTTAAAAATCAACAAAAGAACATCAAGAATCTGAGAAACTGAAAAAGAAAATAAAGAGAAAAAAGATGATGTGGAAAAACAAAAAACAACAAAACCAGAGAGGAAGCTTTAATTATCCTGAACGGGCTAATGCACATTACTGATACAGCAGCCGTTAATCTGCTGGTTGATGCTAATGCTGATGCTAAATTCTGCTGGTGTGTGTGTGTGTGTGTGTGTGTGTGTTATTTGGATCTTGGGCGTCGTGTCGTGTTACATCGACCCTCACAGGCATCGTTATGAACCAGGAGTCGTTATAGATCAGGAACTTCTTGATCTTTCTTCTCTGATTAATACTTTTTTTGTTTTGTTTTTTTTTATACAGTGGCTCTGTAATTATAGACACAATATAAATAATATAAATCTGTTATTAGCAAAGACAAGTGAAGCTTGAAATAACTAAAAATGATCTTAATTTGATCAGATTTAGACACTGAAACTACTCAGTTATGTTTGAGACTAAAGACATTAAATTAAATTTGTTAAATCAAACAAATGAAGGAGATGATGATGCTTGTTTTTTATCTATTTCTTATTTATTTTAATATAACGTCTCTAACACTCGACACTTCGCTACCACTGCAATATTACCACCCACGTCTATTTTTATCAACTTTCTGCAAAATATTTGCACTAATTTTTTTTTTTATTTCTTCTTTCTGTTATTGTCTGTGAAGTAGACATAGAAACACTATTAATCAATCTCCAGTCGCCAAAGTTCAAAGATGATGAAATATATGACACTGTTCTTTCATCTACGTGATCAGAACAGTTCATTTTATATTGTCACTAAATAAAATTACATTTATCAACAGTAGCAACAACAGCGTAGCTGTCGTGTTATTTCTCTGTTTTATCTTTGAGTATAAAACCAAACTTGCTTTGCTCTTTTTATCCTGATTTTTCTCATGGTGGCGTTAAAATCCTTCACACTATTAATAAAAAGACGGGATATGAAACATCTCTCAGCTGCTACGAGTCCGTTTCATTACCAGTTGGTGAAGTGCAGCCGGGGGACGTGTCATGTCAATATCAACTGATAAAGAGAAATCTAAAAAAAAAATATATGAATGTTTAGTTTCAGTATAAATAATATAAATTTGGAGTTTACAGACTCCAGGAGAGAAGCTTTTAAATTGATTCAATAATAATAAAACATAACATATCTGTTCAGTTTGTACAAACCAGTGTTATATTTTCCACCATCCATCCTCTTCTCACCTCCTCCTCCTCCTCCTCCTCCTCCTCTGAAAGCCGCACCTTTTTATGAACGTCACAGTTAAAGCAGCATAAACATCCTCCATATCTCCACTCCTCCCTCCATCCTCAGCACTGATGAGAGGCTGCATTCTCCCTTTTTTTTTTTTTTTTCGTCCCTCCCCTTCGCTCCCACCATTCCTGCTCCCAGGCTCCCCAGCCTCGCTGCAACCCGTCTCCCCTCCCCCTCCCCGTCGGAGCTCCATTGTGAGTGCTTGGTTCAGCAGCCTCAGCCTCTTCCTGCAGTATGCAGCCGTGCCTTTGCCTTTTTTTTTTTTTTTTTTTTTTTTTTACTGTGCAGCTCGAGCCAAACGCAGAAACAGCGTTTCTCCCCCGTTTGGGCTCAAGGGAGGGGAAGCACTTCAAAACTGCAGGCACGGCCAGGAAAAACAAGACAGCGCTGACTCCCGTGCTCATCTACAGGTTGTGGGAATCTGAATGTTCCCTGACGTCTATTGATTTGTTTCTTTACAGATGAAATACACTTATCCTTCTCTGTCTCTGCCTCTCGTCTGATGTCTCCCAACTACTTCCCCCGTCCGTATCCCTTCACTCGCTTTAAGTAAACAACAGACATGTTCGCTGAAAAGCTGCTTGCACTGCAGTTTTTTTTTCTTCCCGATAAGCTGCATGGTAACAACATGTCCAGCTTCAGCAGGTGCACGAGCACATTCATCTGGTTTCTGACAGATTTGGACAACGAGGACGCAAAACAGGAGCAAACCACATGAACAAAACGCTGTGGCTTCTTTTACTCTTTATACAAGAGGTGATAAAAATAATCTGAGCTAAACTGATGCCATGGTTACAGGAGATAAAGCTCTGGTCAGAGAAACAGAAAAGATCCGCCGACATGTTGACATGTTAACGTAACGTGTCCTTAGCTTTAGCAGCATTCAATAACTCAATAACTCAACCTTTTAGTGGCTGTTAATACTCTTTACAGACGTCCCGCAACGAGACTGGCGACTAAATCTGACGCGGATTAAAACCTTCACATTTGGCAAACGCAAAAAAAAAAAATCTGCATAACTGTCAAATCCAATTATATAACTGTAATTATGCATCTCAATCTGCAGACACATTTGTGTGTTTGATGTTAAGCGACGCTGCAGCCTGAGGAGTAAACTTTCATGCAGCGAGAATCTTTGAAACATTGAAACATTTTAAGATTATTTATTCTTATTATTCTTTCCTGTTTTGCACAAACTACAACACCTTTAACTTTCACCTTTCGCTTGTGTTGTTTGGTCGACAGGACAGTTAACGTTTTGCTGCCGTTGCTACATGACAACATAGTTCACAGTAGGATCATTGGCCGATGACAGATGATGTCAGCGTCAGCAATTCATCCATTTCTAATGACGACTGTGACCTTCTGTTTAATTATAGGAACCGTGGCTGAACGGCCCCTCAAACAAAAAAGAAAAAGAAAGATGATAATATTCAGGTAAATGGTTCAGAAAGTATTAACTCACATCAACCAACCACCCTGAGCTGAACTGGTATTTATTTAATCCTTTTAAATTCTCCTAATTCTGTTTTGTTTATGGTCGACGACAACAACAACAGCAACAACAACAGCAACAACAACAACAGCAACAACAACAACAGCAACAACAACAGCAACAACAGCAACAACACTAGAATGACCTGAATGTTACATTCACTTCTTTCATCTCAACAATAAAACAGTCAGACGTCAGGAGATTAAAGTGCAGCAACTCTGAGAATTAAAATAATCACTTTACAGCGTCATCTAGTGGTGAGGTTTCAGATTGCATCTGTCCCGTGCCTCCTTCCAAACGATTACAAAAACGAATCAATCGAAAACAAAACGATTATTAGTATTTTGCCAAATTAGTACAAACTTTAGACAAGTGTTATGCTAAACGTTAGCAATGCTAACGTTACATAATGATACAGATGAACTGATTCATTAATACATGAAGTTACAAAACTTGTTGCATGTTACAGCCTGCAGCTGGTTAGCTTAGCATAGCGTAGCTTAGCTTAGCATAAGGCCTGGACCCTGTTTGATCTGTTAGTGCCTCTAAATCTCAGTTAACATCTGACTTAATTACATGATAATAATGAACTGGAAGACTTTTTTTTCCTTTTGTAAAGACCATACTTGTACCTTATGCTAAGCTAAGCTACTTCCTGCTAGTGGTAGTTTTAAATAAGTGTGGTATCAATTGATTAATACAGCTAAAATATTCCAATTTGGTCTTAAAGAATAAGAAAAGTGCATAGTTTGTACAAGCATTATGCTGATGGTTAGCGATGCTAAGTGTTAGCGATGCTAACCGTTAGCTATAACGTTATTTGTTCTGCAATTTAAAGTTTATGTTTGTATTTTTTTTTTCAATTTAGTAGTTTACTTGTTTCAAAGAGACTAGAAGTGATTTTTTTTTACATCCAATAAATTTGTAATTGTTATTATTTTTTCCATAATCGAACATAATCTTACTGTGTTAGTTTTTTTCTCTTCTGGGCTACTGGTGCATCGTAGCAGACTCCATCAAAGAAGACCTGCTGTGTCTGATGATCTTCACACTGTCCCACTGAGTATTTTTAAAATCACAAATTCCCAGCATTCCCTATAATTCCTGATCATTTCCTCTATTTTCTCACCGTTATAAATGGTTCATTTTTTTTTTGGCTTTTAGAGAGTTTGTTCAAACAAAACAAAACAAAACAAGACGCCTCGACGTCACTGACCACGATCATAATCATAATCAAGTATTTTGAGGAGAAATCAGAAATCAGCAGATCATCTGACTCTCGTTGCTTTTACTTTGTTGATTATTCATGTTCTGTAATTCCACCATCATCTCATCTTAATACGTTGCCTTATTTTATTACATAAGATAGGATTAGTACACTGATGCTCTGAAGTCTGCAAAACAAAATGGAATTACGACGCAGGCCTCATCTGCTGCAACGCAACGTTTAGTCTGCCAGCGGCGATTTTCCATCGGATAAACAAGCTTCCTACCTAGAAATCAATATCATTTGTGATCGTCAGTTTGTGCAAAACCTGCTGAGTTATTCAAAACAGATGACGACGACGCTGATGATGATGATGATGATGATGATGAAGTGCGGTGAGATGTCACTTTCTCTGGTCGTCCGCTGCAGAAACACCCATAAAAAGCTTTGTTTAATTGTTAAGCGTGTTCCCTGCAGCACTTTCATGAGCACGGAAGCTTCCTCCTGAATAATTCAACACCCAAGGTCACAGCGCTAAAAAACCTCTCTCTTTTTTCTTATTTGTCTTGAACATGGAAGAGTTTGTTATGACACATTTAAACCTTCACCAGCTCCACAGCAACAGTGGACACACATGCACCGCGCAGGTATGTGAAGAAAAAAACAACGCGTCAATTCTAGAATTATATAAATGTAACAGTTCTCTCCATGAGACACATTCCTGACACGTTCTCAGTCTAATTCATCTGCAGAAGAAAACAGCCCAGATTTTAAACAAATTACCTTCCTCTGTAGCTTCATCTCCTTTTAATCCGACGTGTCCCAGAACAGATAACATCACATCCCCTCTGCATTATGACCGGAAACCACTTCAAACTTTTGTCTTAATATAAAACCATAAGCACAAATAACAGCATCAGAAACCAACAACTGAGGAGAAGCAGGGGGAAAAAAAGAAAGAGAAACACCCTTATCAATCAATAGCTACATCACCATTAATTCAGACTGTTTGTCTGGAAGCAGAGATATCTACTTTCCTACAGCACTTATGACGAGTGTGAGGCTGGTCCCATATCCCTGGTGAAGTAGTGATGGTCTGCATAATGCACAAGGTGCGCAGCTGACTTCTGAGAGAGGAGGAGGAGGAGGAGGAGGAGGAGGAGGAGGAGGGAGGCAAACTCTGCATGTAGGCCTACAGTATGTACCCTGTGTTTTGAAGAGCATCATTCATCCATCATCTTTTTGCACACACACACACTGTGCCACACAAACACACAAATAAACACGACAGAAACAAAATTGTGAAATAACAAAGAGAGGTTGCCAAGGTAACAGCCTATTATGGGATCAATTTAGGGACAAAACTAACGATTAAGAGGATGGTGATAGAGATGAGATGAAGGATGGAGACATTTCAGGTCAACGCAACACAAACACAACCATAACGCCACAATCAATCAATCAATTAATCAATCAGTCAATCAGTCAGTCAGTCTCCCAGCAGCAGCAGCAGCAGCAGCAGCAGCTGGTTGTTATAAAACATCCACATCAGTGAATGTACCAAGATGAGGTTGATGTTGTTTTTCTTTCTCCTCCATCGCTACTGGACTTCATTAACCTTCTCTTCCAATCAATATTCATCACTCCACCCTCTGAGGAAGCTGAGCCTTTCTATAAGCATTAAGGCTATACACACACACACACACACACACACACACACACACACACACGGCCTTACTTACCATTCCGTGCCAGCTGATGACGATCCCAGTCCGGTGACAGTCCTTTTTTTATTGTTTATTTGTTTTTGTTTTTTTCAAAACATCCCGACTGGAAACAATGTAGCGATCATAGCTGGAAGCTTCCCTCCTCCTCCTCTTCCTCCTCCTCTTCTTCTTTAATTTAAACGATCATAAAGATGGCGGATGTGGACAAACACACACACACACACTCGCACACAAAAAACCAGGGGGGGGGAGCGATGAGGAAGAAAATGTTTAAAAAAAAAAAAAAAAAAGCAGTAGAGGTGGTCGGACTCGGAACCGAGGTTCGCTGATGCTGAATCACTCTCCCCCTTCAGCTCACCACCTTGCAACCATTGTGCTGCAAGATGCTGGCTGTACCATTGTGGACCTACCAGAGCAGAGAGAGGAGGAGGAGGAGGAGGAGGGAAGAGGAAGAGAGGGGGTATGGTGGAGAAACATGTTCCCATAGCAACCGAACAGGAGCACGTCTGACGTCAAGGCCTGAGCAGTGGGGAGAGAGAGAGAGAGAGGTAGAGATTACATGGAGAATCTCTCTCTCTTTCTTTTTTTCCACATGGGAGGATGTTTGGTAGCATCTCTCTCTCTCTCTGATCCCAGCCTGTGTCTCAGTCCCGCCAGGATGATCATGAGGCTCAATGAGAACATGGAGACGAGTGTTATTGGTTGAAATGGCCACATCTCATCATAGATAAATAGATTAATAAATAAATAAAATAGACAGATAAATAAATAAATGAAAATATCCACACATAACACAAAACATGATTTAATACATTTATTAAAAAACATTAAACTATTATTATCATATGTTATAAATAAAAACATGATCTTAAATTATATATAATTATTTATATATTAATTATATTTGTATTTATTTAGTTGTAGTTGTATGTTTTTTCTTTAAATGTTTGTTGTAACTTTATTATTTTTTATAAAGATAAAAAATAACACTTTAAAATGAAAAGATATAATTATAAACTCCAGTAGTTAAATATAATGATTATTTATAATAATAATAATAATAATAATTGTAAAATTAACCCAGTATAAATGTAGAAATTATATAAAAATGCAAAATCAGTTCAAATAAAATAAATATAAAAATATATTGTAAATATATTACAATGTTGTTTTTATGACAATATATCTTCATTATTTTGTCAGATTTAATTTATTTTTCCTAAATGTCTAAAGTTTATTTTAACAACTGGGTGAATTTTTCAAAAACAACAAGGTTTTAATATGTGAATATTTTTTATTATCTCTTCAAACGTCAACATTTAATTTAATTTAACCGTCGTTGTTTCGTAGATAAATAATCAAAATCATTCATCTCGTCTGTAAATAAACACATCTGGATTAACCCTTAAAGCTTCAGGTCACATCTGTACAGTTCAGCATCTAAACTTTATATTCTGAAACTAAATATAATTTATTTTCCATCATATATTTAATTCTCTAATTAAAAATAACATGAAATGATGTGAAATCAGAGTAAAGAATAAACTAGAGTCGTTGTGTTGGTGAGAACTGTTTCTCCTGCAGCTTCAATCTGTGTTTAAGTCTGACGGACTAAAACTTAATCTTACTTACAGTCAAAGGGTTTTTTTTTTTACACAGATTTACGTCTAAATAGAGATGAGATTAAAGCGACTGTGTCTACTCAGAGTTCGGATCATGATGCATGTGAATTCTGTTGTTTTGTCTTTTATCTTTTTACCATTTTTTTAAACTGTTTTCTGTGATTTTTCTGTTTGTATTAAACTTTACTTATTAAACATTTACGATTGTTTCTGTTTAAGCAGGTAGAGATGTTGTGTTTTACCAGACTGGTTCAAATGACCTTTGACACAAGTGTGCACACTTACATTGACAAAACTGGTAAAAAAGCATAAGTTCATCTAATGTAGGTGGATGAAACCTGCATTTTCTTTAAAACCAACCTGTAAAACTGGTTTAGATTCTCAGGTTAGAGAACAATACTTGGATTAAACAAATGAAGTGTACCTACTTTTATTTCTGATGTTTCTCTGACACTTTATAGCTAGACGTGGCAAGTTTCTTTCTTTAACTCTTGGCAGACTGAGGAATTAATTTCAAAGGCAGTGAAAAGAAAAAAAAAGAAAAGAACGAGCTCCAGGAAAGTTTTTAATGCTCTCCAGCTGGACCTAAAGGCTAAAAACCAACCAGTCAGCAAACCACATGCCTTCGACCTCCAGCACCAGGTGCCCCACATTTCCTAGACTTGTCAAAAAAAAAAAAAAAAGGCAGATCCACTCTTTCAAGTCTTAACTGCAAATTGCCCTCGGGGCTCATACCAGCGCCAGTGAGGAGGTATTAAGGACAGCACCGACAGAAATAGAAGGAAGTAGAAATCCCATAGTCAGACCCACTTGGTTACGTTTTATGAGACATTAGTCGTTGCCTGAATTAGTTTGCTAACGAAGCCTCTTCTCTGCCTCAGGTTAATGTCCACAGATTAAAGGTGATGTGGAGTGAACACGGCAGCAGTTTATCACAGATTAATAACATTTCCAAACTGAAAGAAAAGAGAAAACTACAAACAAATCATGAACCACTTTTATAACGATGACGGAAACATCAGATAAAACAATATTAAAGGAGCAGTATGTAAGATCTGGTGTCTAACGTGTGTTGAGTCGCCGAGAGTTGATCGATTTCTTTGTTTTTTCAAACACGAAACACAATCAGTGTTTCTGATACGTTGACGAGACGTCTGGTTATAGTCTAGTCCTCTGAACATTACCACACTTGGTAGCTGTAATGCTAATGCTAATGCTAATGGAGCCAGAGCACATGTTAATCACTGCTCTGACCTCGAACTCACATCCTCTGTGTTTAAATGATTGTTTCTCCTTTTGTTTCCAGACGTTGTTGAGTCGTAACGACGCCTTTTAGTTTCAGTAACATCAGACGTTTATGATCCACAGTGTTTGTAGCTGCAGCTCAGTGGAAACTGATGAAATGTTACTGACTTGGTGTCAGTGATTCAGTGTTTAAATTAACATGATTCATGAATCTCTGCTGACGTATTAGGATCATTTTATGATTAATTGACATAAAAATCTAAACAAACTGCTCCTTTAAAGGGACGAGCACAGATTTATTTTGATTCTGTCTTAAATTGGAAACTTTACACTTGTACTTTATCAATGTTTAACAACCTCTTCAGCAAGATAATTGATCATTTATTGATTTGGGTTGATTTTAAATTTCAACATACCAAATTCACTATTTGTCCATTGATGATTTTGCTTTTTAATTTGCAATTTATTGTAAGTGTCTACTCGTCTAGATAGATAATATACATACAGATAATGTTTATCAGCTCTATTTATCTAAAGACATATATAAAAATCTATAATAAAAATTACTATAAATAATAATAACATAAACACAAAGTGTGTACTGACCAGTATGAACCACTAGATGGCACAAGACAGATCATGATGAATGAGAAAGCAGCAGCTTTGAAGTGCACCATGGGAAGGAAGTTCTCAGGAGTGAATTACTTCCGGACAGTTTCAACTTTGATGTTATGAAGAAATGAGCGACTTGACTTTTATTACATTTTTATTACATTTTAATTTAATTTTAAACACGTGAAATAGTAAAATAATTAGTCTGATTATTTATTTATAATATTAATATTTATTTTATAATAATAATAATAAAGATTTAAATAGTGTCTTACCTTTGGTTTATATTAAAAAAATATATTTATATATTAACCAAAAACTAGATTATCCGTCAATAATCTAACGAGATCACTTGCACACACACTCTCTCTCACACAAGTTGTGTGTGTGTGAGTGTGTGTGTTGCTATAGAAACGGTTAAATGACAGTCCCCTAGCAGAGAGCCAATGGACGGCCATAGTAAGGTGTCTGGTTTCTCCCAGTCAGCCCACGCTCTCAGCGGAGGGAGGAGTCAGCGCCGCTCGGCAGTAATGTTGGTAACTGGAGAGAGAAGCTCAATGCTGGTCGGTGACTTATCAAACACGACTTCTTTAAGCCAGTTTCCTTTTTTTGTTTTGTTTTGTTTTGTTTGTTTCTGTTTTAAAGAGAAGAACATTGTTAATGTATATACAAATATATAGATGTGGTTCTATTTTTTAAAATGATTACTTTCATCTTGACTTCTTGCGACAGCTCGGAAGAATAAAATAAAAAAAAAAAAACGTGCCAGTCTGTAGTGGATCTAGCCGCCGTGGAGGAGGTAAACCTGTTGCCTGTCTCTTCTCTTCTCCCTCAAGATGTTGCTTCGTGGATGGGATGGCGTCCGCTCCCGTCCGTGTGCGCGTTCATAGCCTCGTCGAGGAACACGAACACTTCGCTTCTCTTGTGACTTTGTAGCTTCTTCTTCTTCTTCTGTCTGGTAAGTTGTTGTTCATTATTAACTCGTGGAAGTTTATTTTATGTTACTGTGGGTGTTGCTTTAACTTTAGCTGTAGAGACTGTAGAGATCAACCGAGGAGAGAAGGAAAAAAAAAAAGAAAAGAGAAGAGAAGAAGCAGCGGGAGTGAATCGATCAGAACGTCGCTGCTTTTATTTATTTTAAAATGGAAACAAAGTAGTTTAAAACAAGTTCGCTACATTTTTTTCAAACTCTCGTTGAATTTGATACAAGTTCTGCTTCTTTAATCATTACATCTCCTCGTTTGACATCAGATACCAACTTTTTTTTTAATTCAAACTAAATAAAAAGAAGAAACGAACATTAATTGTTTGAGTTTTAAACATCAAAGCTTTTCTATCAGTTTTGTTGCAGATTAAAGGTTTTTAAGGAGGTTAGTTGTCTCCCCCTCCCCTTCATTACCATAGTAAAGTAGTAAAGTAGTAAAGTCATCTTAAAGCCAAAGGTCATGAAGGTTTTGAATGTGTTTAAAAAGTAAGAAATAAAGTAGTGAGGATGTGTTGTTGTTCTCGTCTACAGTGGTGGTGATGGAGGGAGATGGTGTGAGCATCATCTTAGGAAAAATAGCCAGTGGGTTGGGTTTATATGTATGTGTGGACAGGGTGGGGGTTGGCGGGGGGTTTGGAGTGAGCTTATTTTTTTTTTTTTTTTTTTGTAAAAACCATGCTCTGCATGTCACGGTACTCATAGCAACCCTGTGATTAACAGAAATGGAGCGGATGAGGTCGAGACCAAAATGAGAAGTGAGGGCTGTCGGTCCAGAGTTTGGGCTGATAATCATGGAATAGTCATGACTCCTTCACTGGCTGAACTGGAAAAACAAAACAAAAAGAAAACACACCAACATCCACAGCGTCTTGTGTCCGTCAGTCACAACTGAGGCTCAGACGTCTCAGTTTTAGTTTTTAATCTGTGAAAACTTAACGTCGCAGTTTTGAAAGTAAAGAAGAAGAAAACATCAAACATTGTAAATTCACAGTGAAGGTGCAGCTTCTTAACCTTCACTTCAATAAGTCAACGTCTGGTTTTGGTTTTTGTTAAACGTACTTTGAAAACATCAGTTCTTACATCATCAGCTCTGATGATGTTGTGATCTGGGTCTTCCTGGACGCTGTGTGTGTGTGTGTGTGTGTGTGTGTGTGTGTGTGTGTTGTCAGTTCGAAGCGTGTGCTTGCTGCTGCCTGCATATGATTCTGGGAATAAAGGTTCACTCAGAGTTTGTTGTTGAATTTTCCTGGCGCCTTTGACTTCAGTAAGATTTTCACCTCAATGTTGGACTGTGAGCTCTTCTTCTTCTTCTTCTTCTTCTTCTTCTTCTTCTTCTTCTTCTTCTTCTCACCAGCTTCTGTTCCAAATGTGTTTGCCAGCTGAGCCCACAGTTGTGATGTTTGATGGATATGAACAAATTCCTTCTCATATCTGATGTTTTGAGTTATGATTTTGGAAATAGAAGTGGAATCTGGTGTTTTTATGGACGTTTGCCTCTAAAGTACAAATCCAAAGATTTACAATGAGCTTTTAACATGTTTTTTGATCTTTCATCTTTTTTTTTTTTTTTTATTATCTGTTTTATCCTTCAGGTGATTGTTTTTCGATTCCTCCTCATGGTTTTTTAGCTGTGTCAGACAGGAAGGTGGGAGGAAAAAAGAAAAAAGAAAAAGAAAAGCTTCACCTTAAGTGCAGAGTAAAGAACGCTATCACGTTTCCAGGATTATTTTCTTTAAAATCCTTGTGACTGTGGCCAAGACTTTCAAACACTTAAATCCATGTTTAGGTTTTTTTTTTCTTCTTTCTAGTGTATAGTGTGGGAATATATGAGAATACATGAGAAACAAACATAGCACTGTTTGGAAAAAAAAAAGAGAGAATAAGGCGCTGAAGTGGTGAAGGTCTGCTCTCGCTGTTTTGGGCCACTGCCTCCTAAGCCCCCTCTATAATGAGTATGACCGTGGTCCAATGAGAGAGGAGCTGGCCTGCACAGCAGCTTCAGCGCGGATAAAAAACATTCCACTGTAGGTCTCTGTTGAAATAACAAGGGGCAACAAAACAATCAGTCTTCACAGCACCCGCTCTGCCCCATTCTCATGGGTAATGAGCAAGATGGGTAGTAACCCACTTCGCCTCGCTCTTCACGCCTCCCATTGACTAAAATGGTTAACCTGCATTCCTGCATAAACAATCAGGCCTGTGACATGCTTACTCATTAACTCTCTTCCACAAACTCAGATTCATAGAAAGGAACTTTGTGTCACATGTTAGTTTTTTCTAGTTAATTTCCGCTAAACATTATCCTGCTCCTGAACTAGTTTATGCTCGGATTTATATCATTATGCTGACATCCCTAAAAGGTTGTGTTGTCTTTTTTTTTTTTGGTAAACGTTAAATCAACTTTGCAGCGACAACATCCATCTGTCACTTGTTCAGTCAGTCAACACTTTGGTCCATTTAAAGTTGAACTCTGTCACATGTGAACGTAAATGAACCAAACAGTGTCTAGTTAGTGTAGATGTGGTGGTAGTGGTGAGTCTGACCAGGCAGATGATAAACTAAGTGATCGGGGCAGATTTCTAACGTCAAAGTAAACAGTGTTGTTGTGTCACTAAAGAGGCTGAACATCTCTTTCTAAGGAGCCTCACCAACATAACACTATGTCTGTTTAACTCAGTAGTGGTAAAGAAACGCTAGAAAACAAGAGTTTAATCAGGCTGTCACACACCTCTGTTGGTTTCTGACGCCTTCGTCAACGTCCAGAAGAGTCGACTGTTTAGCGGCTGGATGGACGGACAGATATCCTCAGAGTAAATACTGAATATATGAGCTAGCTTCAATCTTATGTCTGAATTATAAGAGACAAATACGTCTTTTCCACCATCATCTACTGGTCTCTACTCAGTCTGTAGTGTTTCCACTTGGTGCTAGTTCCTGGTTCCAGCTACTGTTTTAGTTCCTACTCTGTGGAGGAACCAATGGAGCTGAGTCGATACTAAAACGTGGCGTGAACAGGCGCCGCCACTGATTGGTCAGAGGGAGTGTCTTCACAAGCTGCCACCAGACGCCAGTTGAGTTGAGAGAGCGTCAACAAAATAATCAAGCTCCATTTTTAAACAGGACAAGAGTGATAGCCATCGTCGTAGCTACCTGGTCGTAAGCTAACCCAGCAACAAGTACAGCATCTCCTCCATGTCCATTAATGTTTACTGATGTTTTTGTGTCGTGATGTTGCAGCAGTTTGACTCCACTCACCACATTCACGTGGAGGAGGAACCAAACTGTGATGGAAAACAACGTGTCTGCTACCAGACTGAGTAGAGTCCAGTAGAGTCCAGTAGAGTCCAGTAGAGTCAAATATGATAGAGTTTGTCTTTAACAACCTTTAACCATCATGTGATTCATGATTCTTGATCTTTTGCCTCCTTTAAGTCAAATTCTTTGACTTTACCAACAGTTACTAAGTGGATCGTCACCACATTAGGTTCAGGTTTATCGTCTCTAACTTGAATTATGAAACTTAAAAAGATGAATCATACTGTGTTTGTTTTTACTTCCACACTCTTTATTTGATTTTACCTTGAGAGAAAGAAAAGTGCCTTAAAAGCATTTTTAAGTTGTTTTTTTTAACCATAAAAAACATGAGTGATGATGAAATGTGGTCTCATCTAATCTTGTTTCCATCTCAGACATAACATGGTGTTTGGTTGATCTTACATAGAGGTTATGGCCCATTTCCTGTTTGGATGTATTTTCTTTCTTTTGTTTTTGTGTCATTGGCCAAACGGCCTTGATTTATAAAATCCTGAATAAGAGCTGTGGCTCTGGCAAGTCCAAATATACTCCGTGCTTTTGTTTAATGTGGGTTCACTGGACTTTATGGGGGAAAAGTCAAAAATAGACTGCAAAAGTTGAAAACATCACGACGGCTGTTAAGTAGGGATTTGTTGTCAGTGGAGGGATCAGAGGAGGGGACGTTATCTTCTTTTTTAGCAAAGAGTTTTGCAAAACATTGTACCATGACTATGTGTTAGTGTGCGTTTTGTGGCATAATTTAAAAGCAAAAATAGCAATTATTCTAATTTTATTATCATTATTATTAGACATAACTCTACGGTGAGATAAGTAACTTAAACTATTGCAAAAAGAAAAGCATGAAACAACAACAAAATGTGAATGCAAGATGTTTTTTTTTTTTTTTTTGTGTCTTATCTTGAGAGAAGCTTCAACACGTTGCCTCGAGTTGTTAGAGAACAAACATCTTTAACCTTCTTCTCCAGAGAAGTGATGATGAAGATCAGATGCTGTCGTGGCTTCTCCTCTGAAGACTGAGCATGTTTTTTGTTTTTCTTGTGGTTTTTCTTTGCTTCGTCACACACACACACACACACACTCACCACACACACACACTCAAACTATTTGGCTTAAATTGCATATGACAGCAGCTGACTTCTGTAGTTTTTTTTACATGTATTTATGCCGGAGAGTATTCAGGTTTTTTTTTTTTTTTTTATTGTTGTTGTGCAACCTGTGTGTTTCTGCTCATATCAGATGAACATGTGACAACTATTGACTGAGTGAATCTTGACAGCAGGTAATCCATGAAGATACTTTCATGCTGTGTGTGTGAAAATGATTGCACCTGTTGTGGTCGACTGTTCTTGGTGGTTTGGTGGTTTTATCTATCGAATGAGTTTTACATCACGTTTCGTTTGAACGTGTTCGTTTACTTCACGTTTGCATCGTATCTCAGATGAGTTGTGGAGATTAGACGACATTGATGCGGTTTAAAGAGAAATAACATTTAATTTCTTTCAATCAGAAATTTGATTTATTTTAAAACCATAAATCCCCATGAAATAGACAGTTAGAGCTGAGAAACACCCAAAAACAAATATCTTACCTTTGCAACTTCATGTTAAAACATCATGAAAATCTTTATCAAATCAATTCACGTCAAACCACCAGGTTACGTAAGACAGTTTCCCCCTGAAGCGTTGCATGCTGTGGCTGGTGTGTGATGTAAATCTACTGTTTCATGAGACTTTATATTCTGCACCAAAAGCTGAATGTTTACTGTTTTACTGAAGCCAATAAACCACCAAGCCAGAGTTTTACCCAGTTATAGTTTTATGACATGTAATAGGTAGTGTTGTACTTTTCTGGTTTAGCGTCGTCCACCAGTTGAAAGCTGCTGTCTCAACTCTCTCAGAAGCCGGTGGAAGCTTGAAACAGCAGCAGCAGCAAATTGCCACTTTGTTGAATGTAACTCAAGTAAAGCAGGATGTGTATCTGTGTGTGTGTGTGTGCATGAACTCCTCCTCTTCAGCTGCAGACCATGATAAGATAGCTTACATTTAGAAGATGTGGGCGTTTGCCCAAGGGCACAAGACAGAGAGAGAGAGAGACAAAATGTCGATCAGACCTGTTGTTAAATACATCAATGTGATGTGGGTTTATTCTGGATTCTTATAGATTTAGGTTTAAGTAACAATTTATTTTTAAAGTCTTTATTTTAGTGGAGAATTCTGCCTGAAAACATCATCAAAACTTCAAGATCTGTCTGAGAAGTTGAATGAGGAGATGTGAGGGACAGATGCTCTGTGTCTTAACCTGTAATAATTTTCTCTAAAGTCTAGTTCACACTATTCGACTTCACCATTGATTAGTGAGTCTCAGTCTCTGTCGTGATCGTTGGCGACTTGTGTTCCCATGATGTGGAGTCTCAACAACTGGTCTGAGACCTGTAGTGTTCACACTACAAGACTTGTCAGTGATTGACTCCCGATCACACCGTGACGTCACCAAACTCTACGTCTGATCACGTGAACTAGACAGGATGTAGCCGCTGCTTCTCACCGTGATTTACAGCCGTTTATTGTTGACGAGCACCGGTGAAGACGCTGCCTCCGACACAGACTAAACCGCTGAGTTCAGGTTCGGTTCCTCTGACGTCGAGACACGAATCAGACGACGATCTGGACGACGACGACTCCGACACACTGACGGTACCGAGGACGCTGCAGAGAAAACAGGAAGTAGAGACGTTTAGATGTGAAAACACATGAAAACAATCTTCTTCCTCATTGATCAGATCCTCCAGGATTTAATGACGTTACCATCACAACTATTAACAATAATTCAACCAATCATTGTGAATATTCCTGAGGTCTTTGACTGGTGACTACCTATAGCAGCTACAGTCCAGGAAACTGGACTTACACATTAAAAAATAACGTTATGATGGAAACTATTACTAAACCGCTAAACCAGCGTGTAAACATCACCATGGCAACACGCTGGTTTTCATGGTGGAGCTGAAATCAGCAGCAGACCTCCCCGGTACCGGGTAACATCTGGATCAGACGCGGGGAGTTTGTAGAAAGTGAAAATGAAAGAAAAAGCGTTAAAACATCAGACTTTTAAACGTGGTTGTGAGTGAATCAGTGAGACGGCAGCAGCATTTATCTCACATCCCTCCTCTGATTGGCTGTCGCTCTTTGTCAGTCTCTTCAGACTCCTCCAGTTTTCTAACATGACAGATCCAGTCCCGGTCTCAGACCAGGTCCCGACGGCCTCTGATGGAGTCGTTAGGGCTGTTCACACATTATGATCATTAACTGATGATTCACCAACCATCAGAGGACCAAGTCCACCAGACACCACCACTAGAGATCCATGTTGAAGTCGACTTTTAAAGATTATGTATTTGTGTGTGTGTGTGTGTGTGTGTGTTAATTCAAGTCTCTTTCTTCTACATCCACAGGGAAGATGCATGTGTCTCTGGCAGAAGCCTTGGAGGTCCGGGGAGGTCCGCTCCAGGAGGAGGAGGTCTGGGCTGTGCTCAGTCAGAGTGCAGAAAGTCTCCAGGAGCTTTTTCACAAAGGTCTGAACATGTGGAATCAAGTTTGTAACAATATGTCTTTGAATGAATCACTTGTCACTTTAATTCTTCCAAATCACAACAATCAGTCAGCGCAGTCATTTTTCATTGTCACTTAAAAGCAAACTGGTTTTGCATTGCTGAGTGTGTGTTGTAATCTTCTCTGGTGCGAGTCAGTTGTGTAAGTCACAGTCGTCCTTGAAGGTAGAAAAAGATAGAGTTGTCCTATGACACAGTGTCTTTGTAACTAAAGAAACAATTTCAACAGTGGGTGACTAACGCAGGTTTAACTTTGGGGACACTGGACAGGATGTGAGTCAGTATCTGCTGTAGATGCTAAGGCATCATTTAGTCTCATACAAAACTCTATTGCACCTGATTAACATGCGTCATCAGCGTTCATGAGAATATCTATGAAACAGAAACTGAGGTGTTGATGTGAGTTCTCAGGTTCCAGTTTTACTGACTGTTTCTGTCGCAGACGATCCAGACATACCACAGGAAATTTCCTCTTATCTCTGCTTGTTGTGTAAATAGTCTCATTATGCTGAAGTCACGTCTATGAGAGGAAGATTGTGCACAAATGTTCTTATGTTTCACTCATTATGCCGTCTGAGGTAAAGTTAGAGGTTAAAGACGAGATGATGCGCGGTTTGATTCAACCTTCTTCTGACTTATAGCTGTCACGTCCCTCTTTCTTTTCCTTTTCTTTTTTTTCTACCATGTAGTTGTGCAGTTATACTGAGTAAATTGTGGCCTCTCATGCGTTCAGTTTTTAGACTGCTGAGTGAAGCTAAAAATTTGAAGAGCAGATGTTGGAACCAGCTATTATATAGTCACTGAGCTATGTAAAGAAGTATGTTTACCACAAAATTGGATTAATAACGGTTACCCCTTTAAACATTTTTGATTTGTTAGACGATCTGTCGTCTGTTAACGGAGACGTTTATGTTGAAGATAAAATGTGTTTTGTTACATTGTTACATTGTCAAACAACTTTGCACATTTTCATCCTGAGGTTAAACAGTAGCGGTTAGTGATGTGTTTGGATAAGTTTTGTGTGAATATTTCAAATTATTTAAAATCAAATAGAAACATTTGTCTTCATCTGTCGCTCTCTGAAGCGATGTTTGCTTTTGGAAAATAATTCATCATACACAATCTAATATACTGGAGATAACGTCATATCAGACCAGAAACTCTGAGGAAGATAAAGTAAAAGTAGTTTCAACATTTCTGTTTAACTGCACACTGAGTTTCTAAATAACCCATCCTGGTTTCAGTTAATCTCTGCCGTTTACTGAAATTGTTGATTAATTTTTTATCCACCAAGAAACAAATGTACTCAGGCTGAGTCATTGCTTTTCCAGAGCAAAGGTTTTCCTTTATTTTTTTTTTTTCTGCGTGGGATACACCTTAGTAACCCTGTTTTACTTTAGAGAGTATGATCTCTAAATCCTCACATGAGTTTTAAACAGGAAACTTATATTTACTTTGTGAATTCCAGCTTTTTGAAAGCAGATATTTGGTGCCTCAAAATCCAGTTCCTCTGTTTCAGCCTCGGTGCTCGTCTCTTGTCTGCGTTAAAGTATCGAGTCAAAGAAAAGAATTTTGCAGCGCTGCTCAAACATTCCTTTGTATATTTTTAAAACCTTCTCCAACCATAGCGTTGGCTGCGGCTTCGTAGGAAAAGAGAATTACGCTGTGTAGCCATTCCTTTCTGCTTCCATGGCTCAACAGCTATTTTCTAGCAGGCTAAGAAAGCAACATGTGTTTTTGTTTACTTCAATCATCTTGAATTTCCATAAACGCCAAAAAGCTTTAGCGAGAAATATTCGCTGCGGCTGGATTTGTCAACAGTCACTGCTGCTGTATCTGACGCTCACTTCTACACTGTGTGTTCATAATAACTAAAAGAAGTGTTTGTGTCTTGTTTTTTTTTTTCTCCTCCAGATCCTTCATCCATGGGCTTCATCATCTCTCCCTGGTCTCTCCTGCTCATGCCCTCTGGAAACATCTCATTCACAGATGAGTATGTGACCCAGCAGGACTTAAGAGCCTTTACGGCACCAGAGGTCCTGGAGGGGGTCTCGTTGACCTCAGTCTCTGACATAGAGAAGGTATAAACACTCACCAGTAGACTAGTTATTGTTGTAATGTGTTGTTAGTTTGGATTTTATCTCTTTTAATTGCATTTTTTGTACATTTGCAGCTAAATCTTAATCTCATCCTCTCCCTCCCAACATATTTGTGCATCCAGTAGATTAACTCCTGGTTTATTTTGAATGATTACATGATGAACCGTGGGGGTAGAAACCCTTCAGCGTTGAGATGAAGCAGTCAGGTGTGAAGACACATTCCTCTTTCACTCAAACATCACCGCAAAGTGCTGATGGTACAGTAGATAATTGTTCTGCAGAATTGAGGTCGTTGTGTAGTGACAACATTCAAAACAAGAGAAACCACATTGTCTCCAGCTAAAGAAATATATGACTTCTTTTTACATACACTCAGCCACACCTCCTCATCTCTTTCTCTTCAACAACTCTGCCCCTCTGGTAGAAAAAGCTAATAGCTTGCATGACTGGATTCCTGTCTCTGGCACGGCCCCACAGACCTCAACACAGTTTTGTGCTGAGTCAGTTTTCCAGCCCTGGGCTCGTCTCTCCAGCCGAGTTATTTCAGTGTAGAAAGTATAATCTGTTTCTCTCATTATCAGAGACTGCGGGTAAAATATACGTCAGCTGCAAATGCCACCATTTTCCCCCTTTCACTTTTCAACATTGGGCTGGTATTGTTGCTTTTTAAGTTTCCATATTTTCTTGAAAGTGTGAGTGAGTGTGTCTTTAAATCTGTACACTGAGATCTGTTTCCTAAAAGACCTTGACGACTATGTTGCATTCTTTGGCAATCCCTGAATTATTCTTTCCTCTACCAAGCCCAACATTCAGGGGAAGTGATTTCTCTCCCAAGTAATGAGTACAGAGTAATAAGGAGAGGAAAATGGAAAAATGTTTTTTGGATTTAGACTGAAAGCCCCTGTTTTTTTTTTTTCTTTTTTTCTTTTTCCAAAAACGAATAGATCCATTTTTTATTCAGCTCTAACAGTTATTGAGCTTCGGTCTGTTTCTCTTCCTGTCGCATAGTGAATGTTGACTCATTTCAACAAGGTTCAGAGCCAGTTTATCTGAATTCATCTAAAAGATTGATGATATTCCTCATCTCTCTACATGCTCCTGGAAAGATTGCCTTCTATTTTTGTTTTTGTCAAATATTTATTGAATGAAGCTGTTGTCGTTTAAGTGATGTTTTTTTGTTTTTGTTGTTTTTCCACAGATGCACATGTACTCTCTGGGAATGACTCTGTTCTGGGGAGCCGACTACGAGATCCCCCAGAGTCAGGTAAATTATTACCATACTCTCTTCTAGATGGACTGGAGCTGTGATGTGAAAACAAAGGATAATTTAAACATAATAGATTTTATATTAGTTAGGCCCAATCCCAAGTGTCCTCAAAAGGGAGATAACCCTTGACGATGAAGTGTGAAGCGTTATCTTTACCTCTTAGCGTAGCCGACGTGTTCACGTACGTCACTCGTCAACCTCGCCATGTTTAGCATCCTCAGAGTGTATGTATTCATTAGATAACTGTATTTACTCTTGGCACACAAGATGCACTGTGAATGCGTTGATGATAATAATAATAATAATAATAGTAAATAATGATAATATAATAAATGAAGTTAAATAGTTTCTGTTAATCAATAACTAAGAAATTTCAACTTTTACAGATGTTGACAAGCCTGACTACGTCCGCACTGAGACTCTGTAGTTTTGCTCCGTTTCACTTCAGCAGCATCAGTCTTTGCACAGACGATGTTCACTTATTGATACATGGTTTTATTTGGTTTTTTGTTTCCTGCAGCACATTTTCAAAGGGGCTATATACTATAAAACATCCTCAATTACTTTAACACAATAGCACAATACTGTGATGGTTAAACCTCTGTTGAATTCTCACAAATGTTAGGTTTATTTTGCTGCCAAGATTGTTTACATAAGAGTGTGTAATTACAGAAAAAACTCAATTAATTATGGACAATTATGGTAATTTTCAAGAAGGAACCTCAGAAATACTCGGAGGGGTTAAGAGGTTAACTATTAACTTGTGTTGTTTCTTTTCCTCAACTGGCCACCATCTTTTTTTTTTTCTCACTCGCTGAGTTAACAAATTATCTGTTGAAAAGTAGCTGACTTATCATCGGTTGGTTGAACAATGGTAGATAAGTGACGCGACCACACCTTAAGTGAGTTTTCATCGAGGTTTAATCGTGTTTGAAACGTCGTCATACCACACCTTCCTCCCTTCGTGAGGACTCGTCTGTCGTCTGCTTCATCTCCTGTCGTTGTGTAACTAGTTGTCACCTGCTCAGTGGAGAGATGGTTTGATGAGACTTGAGGGTTTTGAAACAAATGTGTGGGCAAAACTTTATGACTCACACGAGGTTGAGACCATCAGACTATATTAATTGCCAGTAGCCAGTGATTGATAATGCATCAGTTATTTTTAATCTCCAATGTGGGACAGATAAGAAGTCGATCCAGTCTAATACTGGTACATTGGAAAGTATGACAGTTCAGTTTTAGTGGAATTCACCTTTAAACACGAGACGTGTCTAAATATCTGTCAAGTTATAAACTCTAGATTCACCCTGGTAGTATCTGACTCCACCGTGACCTCTAGACATGGTCTAGATATGAGGACTCATATCTCAGTAAGAATCATCCAGGTGTAAAACATGATCCGCACACATTTGTGAGAAAGTAACGCCCTCAAGTTCAGAACAAGATAACTTACACTGACATTTACTGTTGTTGTTGCTTCACTGAGAAAACCTTCATTCCTTCTTTGATCATGTCTTCTTCTTCATCCATGAAGTGAAAATAACTTGTCAACATCTTGTAGAAACTTCAAGAAATTAGATTTTGTTGGAATTCAAACTATGTATAAACACTTCAGATTTGGCCTTTTGATGTTTTTCATAGACAAAGCGAAGTATCTGACATCATTTGGAGTTTGGAGATTGGTCTTTTTAATCCTTTAAAGTTTGTGTCGCTTCGCTTGTCAGATTTAGAGACACCGACTGAGCTCATATTCTTTTGTTGACGTATATTAACTGATCTTTGTGTTTGTGTCGCAGCCGATGAAGTTGGGCGAACACCTCAACAGCCTGCTTCTCAACATGTGTGATGATGTTACGTTGAGTCGAATGTCGTTGCGCACGGTGCTGGACATCTGCAGCAAACACATCCGAAACTCCAGCTGTGATCCTCCCTTCTCTTATATCAGAAAACTGGTCCGGTTGGTGCTGGGCAGCCTCTCCCAGGTAAACACACTTCATTCATGTAGGACTAATATATTTTAACATCTTTCAGAAATCTTAACTACCTAACTTTATGTAGCGCTGCGCAATTAATGGAAACTTGTGCTTCGATTTCAATTATGTTTACAAAACCAAAATAATTGAAATTTTCCACTTTGTGTGTTTTGTTCCCAATGACACACCGACTTCGACCATTTCAACCGGTTGAACTCATGTTTCTAGTGTTTTATACAAACTCTGGACAAACGTTAGGCTAAGTGTTATCAATGCTAAACAATGCTATTGATGTTAAGTCTTAGCGATGCTAACTGTGACAGATGTTAAATATGAGCAATGCTAAATGTTAGCGATATTAAGCGTTATCGATGCTAAACATTAGTGATGCTAAACTGATTCTAAGCATTAGCAGTGTTAAGTGTTAGCAACACTAAATGTTAGCAATGCTAAACGTCATTGATGCTAACCATTAGCTATAAGTTGTATTTGTTTTGTAATTTAATGTTTACTTGTTTTCTAGAGACTAGAAGTGAAAACATCAGTGATTTTATTTATTGTTTTATATTCTCAATGTTTGTTCAAGTCAACGAGTGATCGTTGGAAAAAATCACAATTTCAGTTTTGAAGCAAATAATCCTGATTATTGTTGTTTTTTCCATAATCCAGCAGCTCTAACTTTATACTAGTTTTATCTAGGATGTTGATGGAACATGACTCTGAATCTTTCTCTTCTATCTTTTTCTCAGCTGGACGGTTTGTTGACCGATAGAGAGTCTCTTCCAGAGCGGAGTAAAGAGATTCGAGAGAGGCTGAGGGGTAAAGGTTTGCCCACGGGTAAGATGAGCTTCACTAACACATTAACACACAGAACGAGTAGAGTTGTATTCACTAGGTGTGTTGTTGGTGGTGCAGAAAGTCATTGACGCAGTGATTTTTCCCTATAGTTCATGATAAAGGTGTCTTCTTTCTATCAGACCTTAAAAACATTTGTTGGCTCATGTTCAGTGTAACATGAACCGGAACAAACCCAGACAAACCCTGGATAAGTAGGTTTTGTTAAGATAATGTTCTGAATATTTAGGTCAACTGAGAGTTTTATCTGTTCTCCCTCCTCCTCCCTAAGTATTAGCAATGCTAAGTGTTAGCAATGTTAAGTCTTAGCGATGCTCAACTTTAGCTATGCAAAGCCTTAGTGATGGGAACATTAGAGATAGTAAGAGTTATTGATGCTAAGTGTTAGCGATGTTAAACGCTAGAGATGTTAAGTGTTAGCCATGCTAAATGACTTAGTGATGCTAACCATTAGTGATATTAGGCATTATCGATGCAAAGTGTTAGCGATGCTAAGCATTAGCAATGCTAAGCCTTAGTGATGCTAAGCATTGGCGATATTAAGTGTTATTGATGCAAAGTGTTAGTGATGCTAAACTTTACTGATGCTAAGTGTTAGTGATATTTAACGATACTGATGCTAAGTATTAGTGATGCTAAGCTTTAGAGATGCTAAGTGTTAGCAATATTAAGCGTTATTGATACTAAGTATTGCCAGTGCTAAGCGTTAGTGATGCTAAATGTTAGCCATGCTAAGCCTTAGTGATGCTAATCATTAGATATGTTAAGTGTTAGCCATGCTAAACATTAGAGATGCTAAGCCTTAGTGATGCTAGGCGTTAGTGATATTAAGCATTATTGATACTAGGTGTTAGCAATGCTAAACATTCTAGATGTTACGTGTTAGCCATGCTAACTGTAATTGATGCTAAGCATGATCCATGCTAAATTTTAGCCATGCTAAGTGTTAGGAAGCCAACGAGCACAGTTTTTTCAGTTTTCCTTCCTAATAATAATAATAATAATAATAATAATGATAATAATAATAATGATTAACCAAGGCTCTGAGCAGCTGACGGTGACAGTTTTAAATATTTACATTTGTATAAATTGGATATAAATGCCTCTCCTCCCATCCTGGTTGTTAAGCCGTTCATCACTTGACGAGTTTGTGGGAAAAGAATTAAAAGTAGACGAGGAACAACAACACAGTTCAACCTCGAATCGGATTTAATTCAGGAAAATATGACCAAATCTTCCCAGTGGTTTCTGAGAGAACTCCGGCATTTTTCCAGGCCATGGAAAGGAGAGCAGAGCGCAAACATGGCTATCGTCCCGATTATGTAAGCATGGCATGGATTTGATTACAGATGCATATTTTGGAGTCACCAGTGAAGCTGCTGGTCTGCTGTTTGTATCAGTGCTTTGTTTCCGTGGTTGAGAAGCAGCCAGCCCTAGGGAAAGTACATGCAAAGAGTATTACTCAGTTCTTAGGCGTCTTTCTTTTCAAGGAGCAGCTCATTCCCTCCCTTCTGTATTTGACTGCTTCCAAGTTGTAATTGCTACTTAAAGGAACTCAGTCATTGTCTCTTCTATGTTTTCGTCAGACATTTCATGTCACTAATCGCAGGCTCTACACTACAACTGCTGAAATCCACATGACGGCAACGGCACACTAGCATTAGCCGAAAAACTTGTGGCAACAATTGGCTTCTTTGAAAAATAAATAAATAAGAAATAAAAGACATCCTGTTGAGAGTCAGTCTAGTCCTTGTGTTGCTTCCATCAGTTCCTGGAAGACAGTTTGTGTGTCTTTGATGTGTTAAGACCGAGCATATGCTTTGTAGATTAAACCACCACATGCAGCGTTTTTTTTTTTTTTTTTTTACAGGACTTAACGTTTCCCTCACTCTCTCATTTCTGCTTCTCTTCATCTTGTTCGTGCACATGTTTGCCTCCTGTTTGATTGGCAGAGTTAACATTCAGTTTATCTGGAAAATGTAAAACTGTTACTGTGACGCAACAAATGATTTGTTTCTAAATAACTGAGGGAAAAAATAGCTACTGCTCTAACAATTTATTTCATTTTATTTATCATTCCCAGCTGCTTCATTTCCTCCCCTAAGGCCATTTAATAGCAACTTCCCATTATTGTGTCTAATTCTAATCGGTGTGTCCATCTAATGTGTAGGAGTAACCGTGTAATATTAAGTTTTAGGCCTGATTTTAGGAAAAATGAAAATAAGTTTCTGTAACAGGACACACATGATAAAAATGGATCATAACATTGGAAAGGAAAGTATTTATATGACGAAGTTACAGTCATTTTAGGTCTATCTACAGATGATAATATTATTATTTTTGTAAATATACAAGATTACATCTGGGCGTTGTGACTAAAACTTACTATATCACAGTGTTTTTAAAAAATTACGCCAATTTCACTGTATTTGGCAGCGTTTGACGTATCAGTGTCACTTAGGACCAATCTCATTTCTCTTCTTTACTCCTCGTCTCTAGAAACAAAGTGTTGAGGTGAAAACGTTCCTCTACTTTACCGTTACACGTCGTCGCTAGTTGCTACGTAAAAGACGATGAAACACGTCTCCATGACGACCGAATGACAACAAACAAACAAAGATGGCGTCTACAGACTCGTTTACGTTTAAAAAAAATGATTAAAACTGACAAGATGTTTGTTACATTAATAAAGATCCTGTTATCAGGAAATGTTAGTAACGTGATGACTAGCGATTGATCGCTAACGTAAACATTAACAAATGTTATTGATTAGTGGTTAGATAGCAATCTGTTAGCTTAATAAATTAAATGTATTGATTAGTTTATTAATTAAACTAACTTTTTTGACAACTGCATCCTTGTCCTGGTGCATGCTGGGAAATTCCTCATACCTCCTTCGTTTGAAGTGTGGTCCTGTGATAACTTCATCTAGAAGAGAAATGAGATAAACAGACCTTGTGCTAACGTCAACGCACAAAAGAGAAGAGTAGAAATAGGATTGGCCCTAAATTAGCTTAGCGGTTAGCAACTTTTAGCAACCCCAGGCTAAGGTGGTGCAGCAACTTGCTCGTTTTGCTGTGACAACTTCAGTGTGATACTTGTGTCGTCTGCTGCAGCTTCAGTTTGTGAACTTTCTTTGTCCAGTTTCACCTCAACTCCTCCACTAACAGCTGCTCTGTTGCATGTGTTACCTGTTTAGCGGTGCAGCAGTGATAAACATCCCCCTGAAACCGTACCGCAGTACGTTCTGAAAGTTGTTTAGGCCGTTTAAACCGGTATTAAGGTGCAAAATAAAGTTCATATTGTAATGAAAATAAAAGCCTAGTTTTGGGTTTGAACCGGTGTACCACCCAGCTCTACTACAGACAGACAGAAGTTGTTTTCCTGTCAACGTCATCTTGAGGAAAAGTCTGTAAAAGTTAACAACGCGTTGGTTTGTCTGTAGGATCCCTCTCCTCACTACCACAAGTCACATGTTAGTTTGAGTCTGACACTGGTTTAAAACATAGACATTTGTCTCAGCTCGACTCTATGTCCCTCACACTGTCGTTATGACTCTTTAGGTTCAAATTACAAAACATCAACTTTCTCTAAACTCGTCTGATTGACGTGATTTTTCTACAAAACACAAAGTATCAACTCATTTTCATCTGGAAACAAACCTGGATTGTCTCTAACTGGATGGGGACTAGTATCTAGATCGTAGACCAGAATATAGACCACTTACATTTAGGACCCTTCTACTGAATGACTATCTAATTATTCCTGCTCTGTAGCAGCATTAAATCTTTCAGTAGAGGGGCTACGAGGGGCCGGCTGCAGGTGCTCGGCCCGTCGAGGCCAAACCAGAGAGGAGGGGACGTCTACAGTCGACGGCGCCGTGTTTTAGTTGCTGTGTCATGATGATGCTGATGCTGTTAGAACTGGCTGCCAGGTTGGATTGGGCACTTAGGCATAATGAAGCATTCTGTCTTTATTCAAATCAAAAATCCATGTTAATCCCTCTTTCTCATCATAAATACCACTTTCTGTATTGAGTGTAGAGTTAATAATGATATTATCCTCTGGGCATGACGTGGATTTTGGATTATTTCTGTCTGCATCTGCATTAGAATATGAAAAACAGATATGCTATGAGAAATTATCTGTTTGTAATTGGGTTTGTTTCGCTTCTGTATGTTTTTTTTGTGTGTGTTGCAGGAATTCAAGATAAATATTTTGTGTTTGTGTTTGATTCTGTGTTACATGATTTCATAAACCTTCTCTTCTCTTTTTTGTTTGTTTGTTTTTTTTTTTTAGGGAGGAGTGCAGCTCCGAGGGTTCTGGAGCGCTATCGAGCCAGGACACAGGAGCAAACATCATCATCACTGAACCGCGGTCTCAGTCGTTCAATGGGGTCTTTGCCAATCCAGGGTCTGTTGAAGGGCGACGAGGGTGCAGCTCTACAGTACCCCATGTCTGACTATCACCACAACTCTGAATCCCCCACAGAACTTTACCCCAAACCTCCTTCACTCCAACACCAGCACTCCTACCCCTATCTGCACCCTCTTCACCCGCAGCAAAAAGGCCGACCGGTGGAACTGGACCGGCGGTCTTTACCGTACCACATCGGGGACCTGGGTCCCAGCCAGGCCAAGAAGACGTGGGCCTCCTCTGTGGACTTGGCGTGTATCGACCCAGAGGCTCTTCGTTTTGGGGCGTTGGAGGATGCACGCAGGGGCAGCAGCGCTTTAAGTACCCACTCTATAGGCCGGCGCAAATCACCCTTGAGGGCGTCCAGGGAGAGGGATTTGGGGAACTACCCTGAATTCGGAGGCTTGAAGAGCAGAAAACCTCATCACCACTCGGCTCTGTCCGTTGGCTCAGGCCTCCCCGGTGCTTATGACAGGATCAAGGAGAGACAGAGGAAACTTCAGGCGCTAAGACAAGCTGTAGATGGTGAGTAAACTCTCTTAACATAAAGGTTTCTACTCCTAAAACTCTTATGAAAGTGCTCTTAAGTTTTGACTTTTAAGCGTTGTGGTTTTGCTCCATCAGAAGTGTTTGTCTCATAAAGAAACAACCTCAGAAACCTCCTCGTCTCATATCTTTTCAATGTTTTTAACTCTCGGGGCTGTGCACTGAGATTTCTGTAACTTTTTCAAATTCAAGGACCTGACATTTACACCCACATGCTGTGGTTGACTCAGCATCTGGAGGTCATTCTTTATACAACTGTTACTGTTGCTTCTGTGGTTGTTTCCTATTTCTTTAGCTTCTCCTGACAGTTGGAGATGAATAATCTTTACTTGTTGTCTGTATAAAAAGGTGACTGATTTAATATTTCATTGGTTTCTTTAATATAATTGTTGTAGTGACATCCAGAGCAACATGAACCAGAGTCTATTTCACCATGAATACGAGTCAAACTCCCCTCAACAGATATTCTACGTTGGTTGAAGTAATATCCAGTTTGACCGTCTTTTGTTTTCACAAGCAAATAGTTAACAATGAAAGTAAATGGGGCAGTCAGCCAAACGTATCTAAATTGTCATTTTTTAACCACTAATAAAGCTCAAAATATCACTTCACTTCAGCAGTAGCATGAATAGGGTCCCTACACATAAACTGAAGTACTGATAACTTAGTAAGTGAACCCAGAGTTTATTAAAAACACTGTTTTACAAGACTTACCCAACGTCTGGTTTTATAACAACTGGTGATGAAGGATGTTCCACATCAGCAGATTCATCATTTTTCTTTGCTCTTTTATCATTAACCAAAGTTATATAGAGAGTTGACAGAGTCAGTGAGTGAATCTTGCTTTGAAAACATGAAGAGAAATTGTTTAACATTTTTGACTCCAGAAGGAGATCAACCTGTTCAGATAACCAGCAGAAGGGTGGTCCAGATCAGCAGATTCATCATTTTCCTTGCTCTTCTTGTTGTCTTGTAAAACAGTCTTTAATAAACTCAGTACCTCAGTTTATGTGTAGGGACCCTATTCATGCTACTGCTGAAGTGAAGTGATATTTTGAGCTTTATTAGTGGTTAAAAAATGACAATTTAGATACGTTTGGCTGACTGCCCCATTTACTTTCATTGTTAACTATTTGGCTGTGAAAACAAAAGATGGTCAAACTGGATATTACTTCAACCAACATAAAATATCTCTTGAGGGGAGTTTGACTCGTATTTATGGTGAAATAGACTCTGGTTCATGTTGCTCTGGACTGTCACTTTAAAACAAGTGAATTTATTAATTAAGTCTCCTGTTCATTAGTAAAACTCATCAGACACAAACACTGCAGGTTGTGACACAAGAGAGCATCAAACTCACGCTACAAAATATACAAACCACAAAACCTGTTGACCTTTTTTGTTTGTCATTATTGCAACAGGTTGCACACAATAACACGCTCGTTAGTATGACAATATAATGAGTATTTTGTGACACATCTAAGAGCTCGGTCTTGTGTCGTTATTGTGTAAAGTTTGGTGCCGATGTTTTGTCCGAACATGTTGTGCTTCATCCCCGCTCTGTGTGTGAATCTCGCCTGTTATCTGTTTCATCACCTGCATCACTTGCATCACCATAATTCAATAGTGGAAAATCCCGACTACAGGAAAAGGACAATGGATTTAAATCTACAGTAAAACGTTTTTGAGCTGTCCCAGCTGTGTCATTAAGGCATATTTAACCTCGTCCCAGTCAAAACGACATCAGCTGAGTCGATCTTCGAGGTGAAAATGTGACCATGGGATGACACGAGCAGACGAGACACCCCGACTAGTTGCAGGTTCTGTGTCCATCTGTAACTACCATGTGGGATGGGGGAGCTGGGTGCTGGCTTGAGCGCAGTATGATTGGTGGTGGGCGGGCAGCGATGTTTAGACAGAATGTATGAGTCACTGGTACAGAGGTTTCCAAATGGTTGATTCTAATTACAGAGCAGCTTAATTCTAGTCTGCTGCTAACTGTCACACATGCTATAAAGCAAAAAACCCTCATATTCTTTTATTTCTCTGAACATTTGACTGTACTTATATATGCAAATGTAGCTAATAACCATAAACACATTCAAGGAATTATCAACTGAGGGGGAAAAAAAATCACATGCTTATTCTGAGTACATACAACACAATTGTTAAACACCTCAGCGGTCAGCCCCAAGAGCTTTACGTTTCTCTCGGGAGCTTATTGAATTCTTGGTAAAGTCTCCATACGCAGGAGGAGTCACATGTGGCTATATGAGTCCGTTGGCCGTCTGGGGACAGCAGAGGAGCATGAGGGGATGAATGGTTTCATATAATAAACCACTGTCTTCTACCTCTTCTTCCTTTTTCCTCCTCCCACTGTTCTTCTAAAACTCGCCACTCTCTCTGCAGCCTCGCTGCTTTTCTGGCAGCTATTTTTAATGCTGACCGAGCCACCAACCAAGCATTCTTTTCCTCGACTGTGGCTTTTTATCCCCAGCAACTCCTCCTGCCTTCCCTTTCTCCCCTCCCTCCCTCCATGCTTCATTTTTTGCCTTTTTCCTGATTGTAATCAGGGGCACTAGGTCTTTTATTATTTTAATTTATTTCAGGAAGTCTGTGTTTATTGCCTCACCTATTAGACTGTGTCTGCACGTGAATGTGCAGACTTTTTTTTTTTATTTCGTGCCAGTAGCTTCTAATTAAAACTGATTTATGATTGATGTCAGACACCACGCTGACGCTCAGGAATGCATACTCCCATCAGAAACTGACTGACTTGAGAGTGACTACGAAGACTGAAGCCAGAAATCTTCTCGTCTTCCGTTCCAGCTCTTATGTTGCTATATAATATGAATGGAGCCTAATTGAGCTCAGGCCATTTGCGGAGCCTTGTGGATGTGTTACTTGGCAGAGACTTTCCCCTTTTTTTTCTTTCTTTTTCTCTTACTTTTTTCTGTTCTTTTCTACAGGAAAGTGATGGCGCAGCAGTGGTCAGTGCTCTCAGGTTTCACCCAGTTACAAACTTTGCTTTTCTGTCTTTTTATATATGTGTGTGTGTGTGTGTGTGCGCGTGTTTGCAAAATATGTCCAACCGTATGAGTATGAAATTACAGTTTAACTAAATGTTGTGTGTGCATGCCGGTGTGTGCATGGGCATGTTTATACCTTGTCCCTTATGTCTCACCCAGCACCTCCGCAAACTCCTCCTCCTCCTCCTCCTCCTCTTCCTCCTTCAATCTGTAGAAACTTTCCTTGCAGACCTAAAGACTGTAATTGGAGTCATGCGTAGCGGATGAGGGAATTCCTAGCGTTATTGGACTTTTCCGGCACTTGGCAGCAGGTCATGTGGCTCTGGGGCTGGGGCGGGTCCAGCTCTTGGACAACAATACCAGAACACAACCGCCCCCAGGGGAAGGGGAGGTGTTCACTTAAAAAAAAGTACAACCTCCAAATTGTTATAATTATGTTACAGTTGGGTTCATTGACTCCGAAGGCTGAAGGCTGCAACAGGAAAGAGTTCAGAGTCTTTTGAGGCTTTTTTATGATCCATTTTAATCAACTGACTGACTCATTTCCTTTTTACGTTATGAAGAATATTTAACAGGAGCACTTAAAAGGTTGTGGACATTCTAGAACTAATTGTAGAACTCTACGTTCTGTGTTTTTCTTTTCATCTGAGTCACCTCTGAGTAAAAAGGGGGTAGCGGTGAGGTAATTTGGGGGGTTTCTGTGAGTTTAAAGCTACATTTTTTAAAGGGAGTTCCTCTTCTCTTTCCCTCCTGAGACCACCAGACTTTAAATAACATCATAGCACGAGTTTGTGTCTCTTCTCAGTGAGTTTTCTGTACTCACAGAAAGCTGGTACCGAAGTGTCAGGTCCCTGGAGGAACGAGGGGGAGAGGAGGGTACATGGTTGTGGGAGAGGAAATGAGATGATAAGGGTAGAAGGGAGGGAAGAGATAAATGTAGGTTTGTTCATCTACTGAAAATGTACACAGACCATTTTTTCCAGTAAGTCTCTGATTTCTGATACACTAAAAAAAAAAAAAGATATGATAGAGCCGACAAGTTAGTAACATTAGACATTAAAGAGAATGAATCCTTTTCTTTCTCTTTGTTAAACTTCATATATTTACTATAAAAACATCCTGATCTCTTTGTCTCTCTATTTTTTATCATTTTTAAATATTTTTTTTTGTATTTCCTGGGAAATTAACAAAGGAGCTATCTGAGTCACCGGCTGTCTAACCACTCTGCTCCTCGCTCGCTGGAACCGTTCACATTATCAGCCAGATCTCTCCGTTAATCTGTCTAATTATCCGTTTCCCTTCACCACCCTCCTCCTGCTTCTTCTCTGAGGTTGTCTGGGGTGTTTTGAGGTCATGATTCCTCTAAATATGCTGATTCACTCTCAGGTTAACACGGACCACCCAAAAAACTTGTGGCTTGACCAAAAACACTGACACATTACGTGTTTATAACATATTTCACAATAGTTATATTTGTTTAATGTTCTCATATGAAATACATATATAAAACAATACATCATACTATTCGTGCTCGTGTTTTAGACGTCTTCAACTGTAAAGTGACGTATGTTTTCTTGTATTTTCTATACAGAAATAAGTACAGCATAAAAAAACTCTTTATTCCACAAATGTTTCTTGTTGCTGTGTCTCTTCTCTGCCAAGCCCTAATCAGATCATAAACCGTTCATAATTAGGCCGATTTGGAAAAATCCTGTTGATGGTGGTGGGTCGTTCTGTGACAGAAATGTTCTTCTTCAGTTTATCCTGTAACATAAATCATCAGTGTAGTGAACCGTTGACATCTGTATGTGAGTCTTTGTACTGACATTGTTGTAGTGACGGTCCAGAGAAACATAACCCAGAGTCCATTTCACCATGAATACGAGTCAAACTCCCCCTCAAGAGATATTTTACGTCAGTTGAAGTGATATTGAGTTTGACCGTCTTTTGTTTTCACAACGAAATAAACTGAAGTACTGATAACTTAGTAAGTGAACCCAGAGTTTATTAAAAACACTGTTTTACAAGACTTACCCAACATCTTGTTTTATAACAGCTGGTGATGAAGGATGTTCCACATCAGCAGATTCATCATTTTCCTGAACAACAATCATCTTTTTTTCTCGCTCTTCACGGACACATTGGTCTGTTGTTCAGAAAAATGGTGAATCTGCTGATGTGGAACATCCTTCATCACTGTCATGAAAACAAGACGTTGGATAAGTCTTATGTGTTTTTAATAAACTCTCAGATTCAGCAGATTCATCATTTTCCTGAAGAACCGATCGATGTGTCTGTGAAGTTCGAGGAAAATCATGAATCTTCTGAGTTATCAGTACTTCAGTTTATGTGTAGGGACCCTATTCATGCTACTGCTGAAGTCAAGTGATATTTTGAGCTTTATTAGTGGTTAAAAAATGACAATTTAGATACGTTTGGCTGACTGCCCCATTTACTTTCATTGTTAACTATTTGGTTGTGAAAACAAAAGACGGTCAAACTGGATATTACTTCAACCAACGTAAAATATCTCTTGAGGGGGAGTTTGACTGGTATTAATGGTAAAATAGACTCTAGACCATCACTTTAATATTAAAGATGGTAAATGGTTGGAAGAGAAACTCCTCTGTGTTACCAATGAGTCACAACCAAACAGAAGATGAAAAACTCTTCTGGTGACAGTTTGACCCGTTGTCCTCTTACATAGCTGCAGTTCTTTTAAGTAACGATGTTTACAGAAGACAAGAGATCATTACAAAGAGAAGCCTGTTGTACTTTCTGTCCTTGATGCCTGAGCAGCGACTGGGGAATGTCATTCATTTGAGAAATGCAGCTGATACTGAGGAGCAGGACTTTCAGGTTCAGTGTAACATGTGGATCATTAGTTAAAACTTCATACTGTTTTGTTTTTTCCTAATGTTTCTTCTTATGTTGTTTTCTTGCGTCGCAACAAAGAATTTCAGTTCAAGATTTGTGTTCATGAAGCGCTGCTTTAAGAAGTGTAAATAATTGTGGTGAGCTGGTCTGTACTTGCTGTGGTTCACCCAGTCAAGCAAGAGATTACGCCCTCAACAACAACAACAAACGCTCTAACCTGACAGGAGGCATGCCTGCATACACTTGTGTTAAAGCTGCTTTTCAGAGTGGTTGCATATGTCTTTGATTTGGAGTGTTTACCAACAGCATGACTAATACCTGCTCTGTCTCAGTCGACTGGTTTGAAGTCGCCATCAGTCGTAGTAGCAGGATTTGGAAAGAGTAAAAAGTCCACGTCATATGAAAACTGAGACATGTTTTTGTTCCTCACAAACAAACAAACAAACAAAGTCCAAATAACCATTTAAGTCTGTTTGATGTGCATGAAGGTTATTATTGTTTTCGATACGTTTCACAGACATTTTTCTTATTTTATTTCCATTTAAAACTGAGCTGATGATCTTCTCTTTTCTCAGAACCAGTCCACACTCACCAGAGGTACCACAGTGATTACAGCTCATCTAGTGAAAGTCCCTCAGTGACGTCCTCAGATCCAGAATATAGACAAGGTAACTGATGCATCTTAATCCTTTTTTTTCAACCTTTATTGTGTCGCCTGATGCAAAAATACAAAAGCAAACTAGGTTACATTTTTAAAATTATGATCTGATTCAGTCTAAAATGTTTCCTGTTCTTAATTATTAGAAGCTACATTGGTCTCATTCCTGGTTCTGGATCCCTGCTGATTTTCACTTTAACCATTTAATCAAATCCTGATTTACACCTGAAATGGTTGTGAGAAAAAACTCCCAGTGGTCTGTTCTGCTCAGAGCAAAGTTAAACCACAAATTTAAATCAGTCGACTTCACCATCGATCAGTGAGTCTCAGTCTCTGTCGTGATCGTTGGCGACTTGTGTTCCCATGATGTGGAGTCTCAACAACTGGTCTGAGACCTGTAGTGTTCACACTACAAGACTTGTCAGTGATTGACTCCCGATCACACCGTGACGTCACCAAACTCTACGTCTGGTCACGTGAACTAGACAGGATGTAGCCGCTGCTTCTCACCGTGATTTACAGCCGTTTATTGTTGACGAGCACCGGTGAAGACGCTGCCTCCGACACAGACTAAACCTCTAAACCGGCGTGTAAACATCACCATGGCAACACGCTGGTTTTCACGGTGGAGCTGAAATCAGCAGCAGACCTCCCCGGTACCGGGTAACATCTGATTGGCTGTCGCTCTTTGTCAGTCTCTTCCGACTCCTCCAGTTTTCTAACATGACAGATCCAGTCCCGGTCTCAGACCAGGTCCCGACGGCCTCTGATGGAGTCGTTAGGGCTGTTCACACATTATGATCATTAACTGATGATTCACCAACCATCAGAGGACCAAGTCCACCAGACACCACCACTGGAGACCACTGGAGGAGTCGACTGGTGTCAACTAGGGTTTAAGAAACACCTAATGAAAGCTGCAGTCAGTGACTTACCTAGATGGCATATGATGACATGACTTCACCTTCTGCAGAAAAAAAAATTGTGCAACAACAAAAAACGATAAGCAATTCAGCAATAACAGAAACGTGTGGGAATAACTGGACTTATCCACAGTTTCAGTAGAGCTGTGGCTTCATTACTGAACGAAACATATGTAAGATATTTATTCATGTGCATAGTTTCAGCTGCTGTTGTTTCTATAATGACTTCAGACCTGCGACTAGAAGATTAATATACTTGAAATTGTCAGCGCAGCATGAGACAGATTTATTTAACTTTGTCTAACAGCCATAGCCCATTAAACTCCGTCTTCTTTTTGCTCAAATGTTTGACAGTGAGCTCACACAGCTGTGAAAAGTTTAAACCTTCCAGTGGAAAAATGTGCCAGTTTTTACTTGGAAATGACCAAAAAGACAAATTGAATTTGTTCCATTTGAAACCTACAACAAGTCGAAGCTTCAGTGCATTATATGAGGAAGTACTCGACCGTATTTTATCACCGACACAAGCTGCACATGTGCTCCCTTATACTTTTATTCCAGTAAGAGCAACACGTCCCATTTGTGCTGCTGATGTGTCCTGATTTCCTCCTTCAACACATGTTCATGCACGTACATTTGCAGCAGCAGCAGCAGAGTGTGGGCGTCTACATCTGGAGGGGTGTGTTTGATTGTACACATGTGAAAACAAAATGTACTTCTTATTGTGTTTGTGGGTTCAGAGGTTCATTCTTCCCATTTCTCTTTTTTCCAGCTAAGAAACCAAGTGACTTGAGGCAGTACGGCTCCCAGCTGGCACTTTCCTCTGAGCACGATGCTCTGTCGCTGACGGGTCTTAACAGGCACAGGTAACGGACAGTTATCATTTAATAAATACAATGTGACATTTAACAGACAAACTACTGATGCTAATTAGATAATAATCCTTAAAAATCTAAAAAAATATATATTCTTACACTAATTTTAAACCTTCCATGGAGTATTAGGGCCACGTTGGGAAACAAATTCTTAAATTTTGTGAAAAAGTCTTAAATTTACGAGAATAACTTGTAAATAAATATCAGAATATTTTAAAAATAAAGTTTTAATTAGAAATAAAAGTTGTAAATTTACGAGAATAAAGGTCAGAATAAAAGTGGTAATATTTTGGGAATAAAAGTCAGAAATTCTTGTAAATTTAAGACTTTTGTTCTTCAAATGAACAAAGTATTTTTTTCTTATAATTTTACGAGAATAAAAGTTTTAAATTCACAAGGAAAAAGTTGTGAATCCTCTGAAATATAAGACTTTTGTTCTTGGAAAGTTACGATTTTATTCTTGAAATTTAAGAATTTTTTTCCCAACGTGCTCCTAATACTCCATCAAGAATGAAAGTCGTCAGAAATCAGAAATTTATGAGAATAAAGGTGGTAAGTTGACATATAAACCTGCCATTTCAGCAGCTCACCAACTTCTTATTTTCACATCTAAAGATGATTTTCTAATTAAACTGAATCATTTTGGCCCTTTTCCATTTTAGAAGTGTGGAAATGAGCCAAGAACAATCCTGTGTCTTTGGTGGTTAAGTGTTGGCTGTGTAACAGGTTATTAAGCTTCAGTAGCGGCTGCACCAGGTGTTTGCTCGTGGCTGCACTGATGTGGCATTTGTAAAGGTGATTTAATATTTAGTGTGATGATTGAATTTGTGTGAGGAAATGTTATTGCGTGAAATTCACCACCTGCCTCACTTTGCACGAGAGAGACTTTGCACGTCTTGAATCAACATGTTTGTATGTTCGTGCTGATGAGCTGCAGAAACCCAGCAGTGAAGTTGACCATCGTGCTCCTCCAGGTCACATAAACGCACACACAGCTGGCGTGGCACAGCGGGGTCAGCTCCGTGCTTCGCTAGTGAGGTCATCTAATGCGACATCCACATTCAGCAATCGCCGTCTCTCTAATCTCTGGCATTACAGACCTGAACTGCCTGCTGTTGCTACGCCTGCTCGATGCATCCTGACAGCTCAGAGCTCTCGTTTTCCCCTGATGCTCGAGCAAAACAACCAGATAGTATTTGGTGTCATTTGTGTGTAATCACTTTATTTGACAAATCTATGAGTCCAACTCCCCTTCAAGAGATATTTTACGTTGGTTGAAGTAATATCCAGTTTGACCGTCTTTTGTTTTCACAACCAAATAGTTAACAATGAAAGTAAATGGGGCAGTCAGCCAAACGTATCTAAATTGTCATTTTTTAACCACTAATAAAGCTCAAAATATCACTTGACTTCAGCAGTAGCATGAATAGGGTCCCTACACATAAACTGAAGTACTGATAACTTAGTAAGTGAACCCAGAGTTTATTAAAAACACTGTTTTAGAGACAAGAAGATGAGCGAGGAAAATGATGAATCTGCTGATGTGGAACACACTTCTGCTCTTTATCTGAACAGTTTGATAAACCAAGAGAGTTGACAGAGAGTCAGTGGGTGAATCTTGCTTTGAAAACATCAAGAGAAGTTCTTCAACCTGTTCAGAGAACAGCAGAAACAGGTCCAGATCAGCAGATTTACTTTTCATTGTTAACTAAAACAGTGTTTTGCTCTGTAAGTTAAGTACAAACCCTATTCATGAGTGGTCAAACTGGATATTACTTCAACCAACGTAAAATATCTCTTGAGGGGGAGTTTGACTCGTATTCATGGTGAAATAGACTCCAGACCATCACGTTAAGTCTTTCTGTGAGTCTAAACCCACAGGAAATCACACATTTGTTTCTATTCAGCTTTTCTGACAGTATCAGTCTGTTCTTACACCCACTCTCTTCTACCCGCTCCCTTCAGGCTGTATGACGGGGCTGATGAAGGTCTGGTTGGAGCTGAGCTGCTCCTCCAGAAGCAGGAGGAGGAGGTGCAGCGGCTCCAGGCCCACCTGGCCAGCAGGCTGTCCAGGGCCAACCTCTACCCCACAGACGAACCCCTGGCACCATCTCGCACTTCTATGCTCGACCTTCGAGACCCCGTCTATACCTCGTCTGCATCACTCCGCAAAGCCAAGGTTTGCACAGTCATTCTCATTTTATTTTCCTTTCATCAGCATTAATTTTTATTTATATACAACACTCTGCTTTATCTCTATGGAAATATAGTCAACACATCAACACACATAATATGATACAGCAACTACAAAAACCAGTTTAAAAGACGTCATTCAACTCACTCACTCTGCACCGGGAACTCCCTGCATCCACTGCCTGGTGATCCATTGCATTGGGCTTGTTTATATTGCAATATTTGATGATGGATGTACTATTTTAACTCAGTATGAGCTCACTGGCAACTCGGTTTGTTGATGCTGTGCTCACTGGATGTTCGGTAAATACAAACTGCTGACTAAAAAACATAATTCATGTCAGCCTCCCTGTGGTAATTACAAATAAGTGGGATTGTGGGACATGTGGGATTTTCTTGGGTACGGCCTGATTTATCCTTCCTAGTATCACAAATTGTGAAAATGTGTTGACACAAGGAGTAAACATAGAAGAAAAAAAAATCTGCTGATGTTAGCAGTGAACCTCAAGTACTGTGTATGTTTGAGGTTCGAATACGTTATATTCTTGTCGGGTTAATTATACTTCACCGTGGCGAGACACATTTGCTGAATCGTGTTTATGACAACGAGTTTAAATTGTCGTAATTTCGGATGTGGGGATTTTCCAGTGTGTGAAACAAAATTCCTCAAGCTTTTAGTAAAAGGAATCTCGCTCTTCCAGAAGAAACCCAACAAGGAAGTGTGTGTGTGTGTGTGTGTGTTTGTGTGTAACAACAAAAGAATATCACATGATTGGTGTCATTGCAATTTTGTGACATGCAGCTATTTTAAAACAGGTGTGAACCTGCAAAACGAGTGTTTCCGTAGTGAACAGGAAGTGTTTTAAATGCTTGTCAGAGGAGATCATGTGTGTTTTTGTAGATGATTTATCAGTCACAACAACATATATAAACAATGTCTCGTCTGAAAAAGCTTTGTATCTTGTGGAAGAATAAAGATCTCGATGTGATAATCACTTTTTTTTTAATCTTTAAACTCATGACAGAACTTCCACGGGCCTGAGTTTGTGAAGATGGCCAGCGAACCCTGTGTTGCTTTAACTGTTCCCTCTTCAATAATGGTGAGGATTTATTTATATCAATGCTGCAAAGGTGTTTTTACATGATCTGATGAGACTCTGATTTCTAAACTCATCACATCTTCTTTTTCTTTCTGCCTGAAAGAAACGAGGAAAGGTTGAGGAAGTGCAGAGGAAAGTAGGTGTGGTGCTGCTGAACAGCCAAAAGCTGGAGCTGAGCTGTGACGTCAAGGCAGTTTGTAAAGACGTTCTCGACATGGTGGTCGCTCACATCGGGCTTGTGGAGCATCATCTCTTCGGCCTTGCATACCTCAGAGGTACGGTCGGTCTCAGGAATCTGACTGAGCAAAATTTATCCCAGAGAAAACTTCCTCCTTGAACGTGAAGCATAGAAGCGTGAGATTACAAGTCGAGCATATTTGATTTGATCTGATGAGTTTTTAGTGCAGAGGTTCTTCTACAGCTGGTGGTTCATTAAAATGTAAAAGCCACGCAGCCTGACTTCCCCCTTGATTGATTTCTCTTCACTCTCTACTCCACACGCATACAGAAAATGAGTTTTTCTTCGTTGATCCTGATGCCAAACTTTCCAAAGTGGCCCCAGAGGGATGGAAGGAGGATCCTAAGAAGAAAAAATCTGATGTGCCTTTTAACCTTTTCTTACGCATCAAATTCTTCCTTGATGATGTCAACCTCATACAGTAAGCATGTGTATAATTAGCTCCAAACCTAAAATGACTCACTGTTAAAGAACATGTTAGCATACCTGAAAAATGACACACTTTTTTTTCTCCTGTGGACAACAGGCACGCTATGACCAAACATCAGTACTACCTACAGCTGAGGAAGGATATCTTGGAGGAGAGGATGCGTTGTGACATGGAAAACGCCATGATACTCGCTTCACTGGCACTTCAGGCTGAATTCAGTGACTATCAACCTGAGGTATTGAATGACATCGCTCATAAAACGTTTTACAAACACCAAATGAAGTGATTTGAACCCAGAGTCTATTTCACCATGAATACGAGTCAAACTCCCCCTCTAGATATTTTACGTTGGTTGAAGTAATATCCAGTTTGACCGTCTTTTGTTTTCACAACCAAATAGTTAACAATGAAAGTAAATGGGGCAGTCAGCCAAACGTATCTAAATTGTCATTTTTTAACCACTAATAAAGCTCAAAATATCACTTCACTTCAGCAGTAGCATGAATAGGGTCCCTACACATAAACTGAAGTACTGATAACTTAGTAAGTGAACCCAGAGTTTATTAAAAACACTGTTTTACAAGACTTACCCAACGACTGGTTTTATAACAACTGGTGATTACTGATGTTCCACATCAGCAGATTCATCAGAAAACAAGACGTTGGTTAAGTCTTAATAAATTAAGTGATCGGGGCAGATTTCTAAAGTCAAAGTAAACAGTGTCGTTGTGTCACTAAAGAGGCTGAACATCTCTTTCTAAGCCCCATGCAACAACAGCCAGGAGCCTCACCAATGTCTGAAACTCCCTTCATGTTGTTCCAGATCAGCAGATTCATCATTTTTCTTGTCCTTCCGAACAAATTAAAACTATTGAAATCTAGATTTAATCTCTTCCCTTTCACACAGAACTAACAGTTTTTGAGTTGTGTATATATATGTCAAATATAAATTAAAGGAAAGTGTGTCTTACCATCTCTTGATTTGGAGTTCATGTTTTCAATCGGTAGTTCATCTTTTCCCCATGTGATTTCATCTTCCTCTGGTTGCCCAGCACTCATTTGTGAATCGTATTGATGGTGAAATAGACCTTGGGTTCATGTTACTCTGGACCATCACTTTAATCACTGGTTTCAACCTCTGTGTCTCAGCTCCATGGGAAGACATATTTCAGACTGGAGCACTACCTGCCGGTGTCAGTCCTGGATAAAGTGGACCAGACGACGATCAAAGAAGAGCTGCCGAAGCTTCACAGCAACTACTACGGAGCGTCTGACACAGAGGCAGAGTTTGAATTCCTCAAGGTCAGAAAGACCAAGAGTATAGAGGATTCATTGTCTTAGTTATATTCAAAATCTTCTCAGTCATCAAAACACTCCTCGTTTCTCCTATTACATAAAATGATGAGTATAACCTGTCGTCTTAAAGGTGAGCCAGAGGCTGACAGAGTACGGAGTCCATTTCCATCGGGTTCTCCCTGAGAAGAGGTCTCAGACAGGCATCATGCTGGGTGTCTACTCCAAGGGGGTTCTCATCTTTGAAGTCTTAAATGGAAATCGTACTCCGGTGCTGAGGTTCCCCTGGAGGGACACAAAGAAGATTTCGTTTACAGTACGTACCTGTTTCCTTATTATCAGAACCAAACGTACACCACTTTACTGTAGACACTTAGTCCTCCTTTCTTTTTTAACTTTCACTTAAACATTTAACTTGTCGTCGTCATGCAGAAAAAGAAGATTTGCCTTCAGAACACGTCAGATGGGATTAAGCACCTGTTTCAGACAGACAGCAACAAGACGTGTCAGTACCTGCTACAGCTCTGCTCCGATCAGCACAAGTTCCACCTGCAGATGAAGGCTCGCCTGAACAACAAGGAGCTGCAGGACTTAGGTAGGAGAACATGAACATGTGGTGTTTATATGGTCTGAATACTTAAAGTGAGTCAGCTGAACCCAAGAGGAGGGTTCAACCCTCCAGAGATAGATTACGTTTGACTGTAGTAGCTACCAATGAACGTTAATGGGGCCAGCAGTCAAATGTAAACTAATCACCATTTTTTAACCACTAATAAAGCTCAAAATATCACTTCACTTCAGCAGTAGCATGAATAGGGTCCCTACACATAAACTGAAGTACTGATAACTTAGTAAGTGAACCCAGAGTTTATTAAAAACACTGTTTTAGAGACAAGACTTACCCAAAGTCTTCCAGTCAAGTCGATTATGCAACAAGTCCAGTGAAGATTAGTTCCTGATATTAACATTCTTCACTGTTTGTAGCAGTTTGATCAATTATCAGTTGATCAACTTGGAAAGTAGTGACATATAACAAGTGTTTCATCAGTAATCAACTTGTATGGACTTTCAAAAAAACGTTGGGTAAGTCTTGTAAAACAGTGTTTTTAATAAACTCTGGGTTCACTTACTAAGTTATCAGTACTTCAGTTTATGTGTAGGGACCCTATTCATGCTACTGCTGAAGTGAAGTGATATTTTGAGCTTTATTAGTGGTTAAAAAATGACAATTTAGATACGTTTGGCTGACTGCCCCATTTATTTTCTTTGTTAACTATTTGGTTGTGAAAACAAAAGACGGTCAAACTGGATATTACTTCAACCAACGTAACATATCTGTTGAGGGGAGTTTGACTTGTATTCATGGATTCAACTGACTTCAGACTGTCACTTTAAAATAATTTGCCCTCAGAGCTCAGACGAATGTCAATATTAGTCCAACAAGAGATTACATCTCTGATCACTGAGATAAGTATTAGAATACATGTCTACAAATTGTATCCAAAAGTCACATGTCTAGAAAAAGGCAAAAACTAATTTCTCTAACATATTTGTACATTTATGTAACAAAATATGAAGTGGTTAATGAACAGGCCTTTAATCTTCACCCTCCTACTTGACCTTTCTGATTTTTTCTATTGGTGTCAATCAAACATTCATGAGCGATAATAAACCTTGGTTTCACTTGGTTGGACACCAGATCTACATCAGCGACCTGAAACTCAAGAAGATTATTGACACAAAGTCATAACTAGGTTTATGAAGAAATTACTGCCACGAAAAGAAAACTGGCCAGACAAGTTTTCCAGATCATTTGCTGTGACGATGATGAAAATCTGAAAAAAAAAAAAAAAAAAAAAAAAAGAGATTTTCTTTCCAGTGAGAGGACGATACCTGCTTTTCCAGTTAGAGGATCAACAGGAGTTTCGATCCCATGATGTCTCCTTTTTGTTATATTAATAAATGAACGTGTCATTTTCTTTTGTGCCTTTCATCCTTCAGAGAACTGCCCTCTGAGCATGCTACAGTATTCTCTCGATCCTCGAAGTGGAGACTCGGTGGCGAGGACGCTGAGCTCAGGCAGCCTGGCCCCAAGTTTATCAACCCGCTCCAACCCAGACCACCTGAAGAGGATCTCATACTCGGAGGTGGCCCTCAACAAGGCACCGTCTGGTTCCATATTGGTCCACGATGATCTTCACTTTCCAGGTTTCAATCCAGCGCCCTCCTCCATCCTTTCCAATCCACGTGTAATGAGCCGCTCCCACCACAACCTTGTACAGATGCCAGAGTCTCCAGAGCACCAGGCGACAGAGCCACATCGTGGCCAGTCGCTCAGTGGACTGAGTCAACCACAGACCAACCAAGTGGCCTCCCGCTTCCAGCAACACCAGCGAGCCAGTTCAGATACAGACTCCCTATCGCACCACGCAGACAAGTGAGTCGAAGTCAAATGTTCCCAAAATCCTAAATTAGCATTAGTATATATGAGGCAGTTGAACTGAATCAAATTACAGTGGTTGTTGTTGTAAATGTCAGACGTTTCGTCTTTGCTGTATCATTACTTTCCCATCTATCAAACTAGATCAAATTATGCATTTTTTTTCATCCTTTAATTAGTTGTTGAGAATCTTATTTCAGGCTCAGTTGAGGCGTCGGGATCTTGTGTTTTAGTTGTTTCTCTGTGAAGTCGTCAACATCAGTGTCTCCACGATCACTTCAGGACTCAGGTTACCAAGCGAGGACTCGTTACCGGGACTATAGCTCTGCATCCAGGGTCTAATTAAATCTCTGGGGGTCTGAGTGTGTGTTGGTGTGAATGTGCCCTTGTGTCTGCGTTTGTGTTTTTGTGAAACCAGTTTTAATTAGTGACAAACATGCTTTCATGCCCTCTCGTGTCTTGTTTCACACATAACAATAAAAATAAAAGAACCAAAATGAAAAGCTTTGTTTTGCTTCCTCGAGCTAAAATATCTCCTTTTACTTCCTGTCTCCTTCCCAGGTCATTTGGCACAGCGTCCCTCAGCAGCCCAGCCTGGAGCCTCAGCAGGTCTAAAAAAGAATCAGACTCCTCGTCCATAGAGGACACGGGCCAAGCATATGTAGTAGGTAAGGACACTGACCTGTCGGTCTCATGTAAAGGTACAAACTGAAAGATAAATCTGTGCTCAGATAAATCTTTAGTATCACCAACAATCATTCAGTGCTGCTCTATAGCTGCGTGTATCACATAATGACAAGTAAAATCTAGTTCACATCAGTTGACTTCACCATCGATCAATGAGTCTCAGTCTCTGATGTGATCGTTGATTGAGTCTCAACAACTGGTCTGAGACCTGTAGTGTTCACACTACAAGACTTGTCAGTGATTGACTCCCGATCACACCGTGACGTCACCAAACTCTACGTCTGGTCACGTGAACTAGACAGGATGTAGCCGCTGCTTCTCACCGTGATTTACAGCCGTTTATTGTTGACGAGCACCGGTGAAGACGCTGCCTCCGACACAGACTAAACCGCTGAGTTCAGGTTCGGTTCCTCTGACGTCGAGACACGAATCAGACGACGATCTGGACGACGACGACTCCGACACACTGACGGTACCGAGGACGCTGCAGAGAAAACAGGAAGTAGAGACGTTTAGATGTGAAAACACATGAAAACAATCTTCTTCCTCATTGATCAGATCCTCCAGGATTTAATGACGTTACCATCACAACTATTAACACAAATTCAACCAATCATTGTGGATATTCCTGAGGTCTTTGACTGGTGACGACCTATAGCAGCTACAGTCCAGGAAACTGGACTTACACATTAAAAAATAACGTTATGATGGAAACTATTACTAAACCACTAAACCGGCATTTAAACGTCACCATGGCAACACACTGGTTTTCATGGTGGAGCTGAAATCAGCGGCAGACCTCCCCGGTACCGGGTAACATCTGGATCAGACGCGGGGAGTTTGTAGAAAGTGAAAATGAAAGAAAAAGCGTTAAAACGTCAGACTTTTAAACGTGGTTGTGAGTGAATCAGTGAGACGGCAGCAGCATTTATCTCACATCCCTCCTCTGATTGGCTGTCGCTCTTTGTCAGTCTCTTCAGACTCCTCCAGTTTTCTAACATGACAGATCCAGTCCCGGTCTCAGACCAGGTCCCGACGGCCTCTGATGGAGTCGTTAGGGCTGTTCACACATTATGATCATTAACTGATGATTCACCAACCATCAGAGGACCAAGTCCACCAGACACCACCACTGGAGACCACTGGTCCAGTCCACTAGTGTGGACCAGAGTTAAAAGTTAAATGTTTACAACAGAGCTGCTGTGGATGATGATGATTATGATGATGATGATGACGACTGGTCGACAGTAACCAGGGAAAACAGGTGGTGCATTTTACACACAGTGTTTTTCATACATGAGCTATTGTGGATGCTGTGACCTGACCTGACCTGTTGACCTGCAGCGTTTTTATTAAAAACAAGAAGATATTAGTTTTAAAATGTAGTTTAGCCTCAAGAGAAAGACTCAGACTAGATTTTTAGGCATAAAACTTTCTTTCTTTTGTTGAGAAATTACTCGAAAATCCTAATAACTGCAATGAATATTCACTAAACATGTTAGTATTCATATAAAATGATCAACAATACATGTTTCTATACACATTTTCCTGTGTTAGTGTCAGTCTCTTAAGCACAGTTTCAGTGATGTTGATGTTTTGTGTTTCAGGAGTCAGTATGCACAGCTCCTCTGGTCCTTCAACTCCAGCCTCTGTTAACGGTACGTTCTGCTCCAGATACCTAAACATGGAAATGTCCAACTATTCTCCTCCATCAATCACGTCTTTCATAACATGTTTAATCCTCCCTGTCAGTCTGCTGAACCATATGTTGATCATGTCACAACCAAACACAGTTATATAATATAGATTTGAGTCTCTGTGTGTTTCCTGGCTCCGTTCCCACCGTTTAATAGCTTCATGCTTTGGACTGAACTCATGACCTCCTCTTTCATCCCAGCTAAGCTCGTCTTTTCAGGCCCATTAGTGGAAACATGACAGCGTCACTGTATGCTTAATAATTACAGCATAGATGTACTAATGTGCAGTAATGCGAGTGAGCCTCTGTATGTGAAATTAATTTACTAAACTGTCATTTATGGTCTGTTCTTGTAAATATAAGACGTGTTATTTGTCCGTGTAACGTACAGATTCACTGAAGAAAAAGCTCAATGCTTTACCGTCTCCTGAGAGAGAAATAACAACCGTAAGCCTGAAGAAAGATGTGAAATACGGTCTGGGTAAGAGTGGATATTTATTTTCTTTAAAACAATAAAACAGTAACAACTTGGTTTCATGCTCTCTTTAAAGAAAAATCATCCATTAGACTTGTTTATCCCCCTGATGTGTTGTTGTTGTTGTTGTTTACGTCTGCAGGGTTTCAAGTCGTCGGAGGAGAAAACTCTGGTCGTATGGATCTCGGCACCATCATTAGCTCCGTAACTCCCGGGGGTCCTGCTGATGTCAACGGTTGTCTCAAACCTGGTAGGTCTGGTTTGTTCCTTATCATAGGGGCGAGCTATTTTCTATCTTGCTACACCTGTTTGTCTTCTTGGAGAGTGACAGTCCTAATGTTGATGCAGGCGACCGCTTGATCTCTGTCAACGACGTGAACTTGGAGCGACTGTCTCATGCTGCGACGGTTGATATCTTACAAAACGCTCCTGATGACGTTACTCTGGTGGTGTCACAGCCCAAAGAAAGACTCTACAAAGGTATTTATTTTGATCTTTGTCATATTTATTAGTTGTTTCATCTGTAGTCTCGGAGAATTGATTAGGATGTCACATTCACCTACAACTGAGCTGAAAAACCCAGTGTCAGTATCTATCTGTTAGAGGTGTAACGGTACACGAAAGTCATGGTTCGGTTCATTTTCAGTCCAGTAAGGGAACAAAATGCAAAACCATTTGCTTGTTGTTTATTAAACCAACAATCTGTTGTAACATTATACAAACGGGAAAATAAAATAAATGCAATGTGCTGCTTGGTAATACTAATAAGTTCAATAAAATATTCTCAAATAAGCAACAAATGTATGAAATATTATAAAAAATAAAACAGTAAACGAAACTTCTCAACACGTAAAGTGCAGCACTATCTATAGAAGCCCATTTCCACCAGTAAAAAATAAATCCTCAAAGTCGAATTTATGAGATAGAAATGATGAGATAAGATGTGTGTATGCACCTCAATGGCACCTGTATAATGGTTATGACGTACTCCAATCACAGATGAGTTCCCTCGTGAATATTAAAGAGCCTGAGCCTTCGGTGTAAACACACACAATTTGCGCAAACTCACTCAAGTACCGAAACGAACGGTTTGTGTACATGTACCATTACACCCCTACTATCTATCTATCTATCAATCTATCGATCTATCTGATAGATAGATTGAATTAGCTGTTACCTGCACTTTAATATCCTTCTTCTTTTTGTCAGAATCCTCTTCAGGTTTCCAGTCAAAGTCGTCGTTGAAGACACTTAATTCTGCTCAGAGACGTGAACTAGACTTTGATACGTCGTCAGAAGAGCGTGCGGGAGCAGGAAGTCCCAGCCCGTCTCTTCACAGCGCCGGCGCGCTGTTAGCCGCCTCCTCCCCGGTCCTGCACCAGGACTCCAGGCCAAACAGTGTCTCTAAAATCAGCCAACCTCCCGTTAATGGAGTCCAACAGTACCTAGAAAGAGCCACAGCTCCTGCCGCCGCTCCGACGTCTGCGTCTAGTGTCCAACCGAGACCAGAACCCAACACGAGTTCAGATCCACCGCCGCCGGCTCTGCCGCCCAAAACCAGGAAGGCGAAACTGTTAGAGGCTCCTAAAGTCTCGGAGCACTCTGACTGGGGCGACTCAGACATGGACGAGGAGACGTACTCAAGTAGTCAAGAGAAACTCAAAGTGAAAAAGGTGACTCATCCTTTGTGTTGATGAATTCATTCGTTCTGTTTGTTTTTTTTATCCGTCATCCTACTTAGCCGTCGTCTGCTCAGGAGATTTAAGGGCTTTTTATGTTTTTTTTTTTTTTTTCTTAAATCGAGGTGGAGCAAATAAATTAATGGAAATAAGAGAAGAATGGTTCTTCTGCAAAACAAGCATTTATCACGACCTGTCAGATGCTTGGCACAACTAACTGCCTGTTGTATATAATCTCATCAGCCTATCATTGCATTTATAATGTCAATGCGAGGCACTTTGTTATCTAAACACTGCATGTTTGTTCCCTGATTTATAATATCTGCTCATTTTTCTTTTTCTTCTCTCTGTGTTTATTATCCAGTCCAAACTTCCTCACTCACTCACTTTTTTTTTTTTTTTTCTCTCGGCATGTTCCAGCTTGTGATAATTCAACTTAATACCCTGTTCTCTGTTTGCAGGAATACATCATGGAAAATTTAAATGGTAATGCCCCAGGGGTCAATAGTCTCCGTCCAGGAGAACTATTTGACATTGAGCTGTCGAAAAAAGACAGCAGCCTGGGCATAAGTGTCACGGTACTGTTCGGCAAGGTTTTCACCCTCTCTTTGTTTTGCCCCTTTCCCCTTCTCATTTTGTCTCTCGTCATCTCTGTGTGTGTCTGTGTTTGTGTGTTTGCTTGGTTTGGTTTTGGCTTTGACGCTGTGTGTGTTCAGATCTAGAAGGTTTTTTTTTTGTTGTTGGGGATTTTTTTTTTTTGCTCACCAAACTAATTTTTTTTTTTTTTTTTTTTTTTACATCTTCAAACAAAAAACCATGAAAACCATCAACAGTTGCTTTGTGAGATCAACGGGAGTGTCACTAATATAATTTCTTTCGTTTTTTTTTTGTTTTTTTTAAACTGAGTTTAAACACTTTATTAATTAGTTATAATAACACTCAATAACTCAATAACAAAACACTCGACTTGTGCGTTTCCAGACGATTGTTGTCAAATGTTTGTGCTCAGATTTGATTCAACAAAACAAGAAATTCATCTTAACACCAAACTCCATCATCAACAAGTTCATAATAACAAAAATAAAAAGAACAACGAGCACTGAATGGAAATCACAATAAAGATTTAACATCAGGATTCTTGTTAATAACATCACGGTGGAGGATTTTTTTTCATTTACAACTTAAATCATCATTGTGAAATAATAAATGCTTTGTTTAACTTTTGATGTGACAAAGTTATAACATCGTTACAGATGAAGTCACAAAGCAGCTGATGACACCTGATGACAAAGTCAATAAACGGATGTTAAACCACAACATTCACATGTTTGTCAGAGGATTCAGTTGTAGTAGTTTGGTTGATAATGTGACAAAGCATTTATCATTTTAGCAAATAAAAAAAAAAAAAAAAAATTCTCCACAACTTCCCATCAACCTCCACAGACAACACATGATGAACTAGTTTCACTTTTGGCTGATGAGACTTAAAGAGCTGTGTTCATGTCTTAGGGAGGAGTCAACACAACGGTCCGACACGGAGGCATCTACGTCAAAGCCATTATACCGAAAGGTGCAGCTGAACTCGATGGACGGATACAGAAAGGTAAACCACGGTTATGAAGTTATGGTGACAGGCAGGACGTGTCCTCTGTTCTGCTTCAAGTGTGTGTCCGGCCGTACAACTGGTGATTGGTTTCATTTACATAAACGCAGTAATTCTACTGGTTGAGACGATTAAAATAAAACGTTGATCATGTAAATCGGCTGAAAGAAGCCGCAAATTTTAGCATATTTATCCGATGACTGAATTTACTGTTCACACAAGACGCACTGTGAGTGGAATGAGACTAAAAATATAATAATAATGATGATGATAACAGTAAATAATGATAATAAAATAATAGGATAATATAATGAATGAAGCTGAATGAGTTCTGTTATTCAATAACTAAGAAATTACCATTTCAAATTACAAAACACCCGACAGTTTCCTCACTTAGACTCTGTAGTTTCACTTCAGCAGCATCAATCTTTGCACAGACAGTTTCTATATATTGACATATGTTTTTCTTTAGTTTTGTTTACTGTAGTAGGTTTTCAAAAGAGTTATATGTTATAAAACACACAAAACAAAATGGGCGAGAAAAAAAAATCGTTATTTTTCTCTTCCATCATCAGTTACTTTAAGACAATAGCATCTACTGTGATGGTTACACCTCTCATCAAGTGTTAGCTTTACTTTGATGCAGAGATTGTTTACATAAGAGTTTGTAATCATGGAAAAATACTATAAATAATTAAGGACGTAATTTTTTTAGAAGGAACCTCAGAACTACCCTTGGGTCTTAAGAGGGTGATGATAAACGTCGCGTGTCCGGTTTGTGCGCAGGTGATCGTGTCGTGGCCGTGAACGGAAAAAGTCTGGAGGGCGCGACTCATCAACAAGCAGTGGAGGCGCTCAGAGACACAGGACAGGTGAAGGAGTAACGTTTACCTGACGAGCTGTTTCATTTGTCACCAGTAACATTTAACGTAAATCGTTTCTCTCTCTCTCCTCCAGACGGTTCACTTGTTGCTGGAGAAGGGTCATCCTCCTGCAGACAGCGTCCACGCTCCGCTCACGCCTCAGTGCACGTTACACGCCAGAGACCAGTCCAAGAAGAAAGAGAAAGAGCAGCCAAACGAGGTCAAAGTAAAACCGGAGTACAGCTTTGTTACGAAAGGTGAGGTGACACCTTCACTCTCCTCATCTGTCCTCCTGGTTCCTGCTCTGTTCTTACATCCTACAGGTGATTGAAGGACAAAGGAAACTGGTTTATTCTTCAACACTGTTGCACTTTAACTCTTTGTTCTTTATAACCGAACTATTAGCGACGCTGTTGAAGGGTCAGTGTTGTTTTAGTCTCCTTTTCTTTCATCAATAACGAATTTGTCTTTGTATCAAATGTATTGAAGAGACACAATGAAAATGTAACATCAGAAGAAGTTCGACCTGCCCTGTTTTGTTTTGTTTTTTTTGTTTTTTAAAGAAAGAATGATAAATTAATCTGATAATTAATTCGTGTTGTGTCACCGGGGTGTGTTTTAAGTTGTGTGGTTTAGGCAGTTACCCAGCTTTGTATCATTCTGCAGAAATTTAGTTTTATGCCAAGAAGAAGCTTTTAATTTATCCAACAGAAAAAAAAAAAAAAAACTGACTGTCAGCGTATTATTACATTTATTTATTTTTATAGGTAATAAGCTGTTAGTATCTGCCATTTAAGTCTAGTTTGAGTTCAAACAGGTGCTGACCTGCCCTTTATTGAGCAGCCTCAATATGTCACCTCACATCTTTGTTCCTCCTGTCGTTCATGTGTCCATCTACCGTCTGTAGCTTCTTCTGTTCAGCGTTAATGTAGGTTAAGTTTCTACTCCACGTGTCTTCGTCCCGACAGATAACGTGTTCGAGGTGTGTCTGCTGAAGAACACGTCAGGACTCGGCTTCAGTTTCAGCCGAGAGGAGAACATCCCCGACGAACCCTCCGGCTCCAGCATGGTTCGGGTTAAAAAGTTGTTTCCTGGTCAACCGGCGGCAGAAAGTGGACGAATTAACGTCGGTGACGTCATCATGAAGGTCAATCAAACGCCGCTCAAAGGACTCTCTCAACACGTATGTAACACGTCTGTTTCTGCTGCGTCTCAGTGATATAAATGGAAATAATGATGTTTGATGACATAATTGACTTGTGGTCATGTAGGAGGTGATATCAGCATTAAGAGGAACAGGACAGGAAGTGACTCTGCTCCTCTGTCGACCTGAACACGGTATTCTTCCTGAGATGGAAACGTCGGCTTTGGTGAATAAAGTACATGTTTTTTTTCCTTCCTTACTTCTTTATATAACTTTAAAGCACCATTAGTTGCTTATATCTTCATCTAAATGTTTGTTATTTTATTTACTTCTCAGACACCGATGCCTTCGCCCCGAAAGGAGCCGTTGACCCAGATGGAGCCGAGTCAGAGCATCAGGACGATTTCTCCTCCAGCTACACAGACCAAACGGAGTCCAGGTCCGGTGGAGGAGGCGCTGGAGCGGCTGCGTCTCCAAACGCCCGGTCGACACAACAGCTACAGCGACAGCACCGACGGGGATGAGGAGGTGGAGGAAGCCTTCAGCCCGAGCGCCCTGGAGCAAAGCAGGCAACCCTGGGACAGAAGCGTTTACCACACCCCCAGCAGCAACCTGGGACTGGGACGCTACGACAGCTCCGGTCAACTGGACTCAACCGGACACTCGGCTTTCTACTCTCCAAACCTGTCGATAACGAGATCAGACCTCAGCACTAGGTGGGTGACCAGCTGCTTTAACCCTAAAACACTAAACACCGTCACTAACGTTGGGTATATTATACCAGGAAAAAAAAACAAACTTCTCATCAAAATATTTTAAAGTGACGGTTCAGAGTAACATGAACCAGAGTCTATTTCACCATGAATACGAGTCAAACTCCCTCAACAGATATTTTACGTTGGTTGAAGTAATATCCAGTTTGACCGTCTTTTGTTTTCACAACCAAATAGTTAACAATGAAAGTAAATGGGGCAGTCAGCCAAACATATCTAAATTGTCATTTTTTAACCACTAATAAAGCTCAAAATATCACTTGACTTCAGCAGTAGCATGAATAGGGTCCCTACACATAAACTGAAGTACTGATAACTTAGTAAGTGAACCCAGAGTTTATTAAAAACACTGTTTTAGAGACAAGAAAAAGAGCGAGGAAAATGATCACTTTAAAGTACAACAATACACGGCAAATTGAAGTACTCTTCTTTTATTTCCAGCTATACAATGTCTCTTAAAACAAACAAAAAAAGGTAAAGGTAACCCTAACCCTAACTGTTAACAAAACATTTCTAAAAGAAAATGTCCCTGTGTCACTAACATCAGGTGAAAATCAGTGTTAATTATAACTTCAGATAAATCTCATATAATGTTGTTTTTGTGGTTGTATTGACAGGCATCCTTCATCTCCTGTGACAGCTGATCTGGATCCATCTCCTCAGCCTATGGTGTCTTCCCCTTCTGCTCCAAGTCCAGATCCACTTCCTCCTCCGCTGCCACTTCCTTTAAACCTCACTGTGTCTGGTAATGGACAGGACATCGAGGACTTTGTCCCGGTAAGAACAGACGAAGAGAAACTCTCCACAGGGACGTTTGATAAATTTTGTCCCACTAACATAGTTTCTTCTCTGTTTTTTTTAGGAAGTTGAGCTGAAAGTTTCTTTGGTGAAATCAGAAAAAGGCAGTTTGGGTTTTACTCTCACTAAAGGAAACGATCACGGCTGTTACATCCATGACATCGTCCAGGATCCGGCCAAAGGAGACGGACGACTCAAACCTGGAGACAGAATGATTATGGTGCAAATATTAGCTGCATATTTAGACATGAGAGTGAATAATATCATATAATATCATCCCAAATGTCAAACTATATGTTTAGATTCCCTTATTTTCTACTCTACAGGTGAACAACACCGATGTGAGTAACATGGGTCACACTGAAGTGGTCAACCTGGTGCGTGCTGCTCCTCGGGTCGTTGACTTGGTGGTGGGGAGGGTCCTGGAGGCTCCCAGACCCCTGTTTGAAGCTCATCTGCTGCCTGACATTTGTTTCAAGGGCAACCAAGAACCACTGGGTAAAAAGAAAATCCCAGTCACATGATGAAACCTTCAAATCACAATGTTAAATTACTGTATTTCCATTGTTGTATTAGGATTATGAATTAGTTGCTGTTTGTCTTTAATGCCCCAGGTTTGGTGCTGGACGGCGGTAGTGACAGTGTGTTTGGAGTTTTGTTTGTTAAAGACATCCAACCAGGATCGTTGGCCATGAAGGAAGGAAGCCTGAGACCACTCGATCTAATCCACTACATCAGTGGCGCCCCCACCCAGGAACTGACTCTCAGTGAAAACACCAGACTGTTGGAGCTCTCGCTCGACAACCTCACACTCAAAGTCACAAGGTAACATCGTCTAACTATGATGTGTCAGTTTATCTAAAGTTTTATATCAGCCAGGAGCCTCACCAACATAACACTATGTCTGTTTAACTCAGTAGTGGTAAAGAAACACTAGAAAACAAGAGTTTAATCAGGCTGTCACACACCTCTGTTGGTTTCTGACGCCTTCGTCAACGTCCAGAAGAGTCGACTGTTGAACTCGTTTCTATTCACATTTACTGATGAATTTGATTTTCTCTAAAAATCTTTAAAGATCTAAATTATAAGAGACAAAGATCAGATGTTTCCATGTTGTTACACTCATTTGTAATGTTGTGATGATTAAAATGTTCGACCAAATTCAACAATTGACTCTTCTGGACGTTGACGAAGGCGTCAGCAACCAACAGAGGTGTGTGACAGCCTGATTAAAGTGACGGTTCAGAGTGAGTTGATAGAGAAAAGATTGTTTTAATTAAAAATGAAAGGTGTATTTATGAGGATATAACAGGTCATACTGTCCCTGCAATATTCAATGTGTTGTCCTAAATACATGAGGCCTGAATAGGAAAGATGGAGACTAATAAATAAATAAAAAGCTGCATTTGTGATGTGTAATTTAAAGTGACGGTCCAGAGAAACATGAACCAGAGTCTATTTCACCATGAATACGAGTCAAACTCCCCTCAACAGATATGTTACGTTGGTTGAAGTAATATCCAGTTTGACCGTCTTTTGTTTTCACAACCAAATAGTTAACAATGAAAGTAAATGGGGCAGTCAGCCAAACGTATCTAAATTGTCATTTTTTAACCACTAATAAAGCTCAAAATATCACTTCACTTCAGCAGTAGCATGAATAGGGTCCCTACACATAAACTGAAGTACTGATAACTTAGTAAGTGAACCCAGAGTTTATTAAAAACACTGTTTTACAAGACTTACCCAACGTCTGGTTTTATAACAACTGGTGATGAAGGATGTTCCACATCAGCAGATTCATCATTTTTCTGAACAACAGGCTGATGTGTCCATGAAGAGCAAGAAAAATGATGAATCTGCTGATCTGAAATGACATGCATGGTGTTCCAGACATTGGTGAGGCTCCTGGCTGTTGTTGCACGGGGCTTAGAAAGAGATGTTCAGCCTCTTTAGTGACACAACAACACTGTTTACTTTGACGTTAGAAATCTGCCCCGATCACTTAGTTTATCAGCTGCCTGGTCAGACTCACCGCTACCACCACATCTACACTAACTAGACACTGTTTGGTTCATTTATTAACAACTGACGTTAACTCAGAGACTCTGACAGTAGGATGTAGGTTCACATGTGACAGAGTTACACTTTAACTCAGGTTATTGTACGTGTCATGATGTTTTTCTTCTTCCTCTAAGGGATGGGAAGCCGGTGTTTCCTGGACAGAAAAGTGTCACCTTTCTCAACAACAACATCAGCCCCAAGGTTTCCTCCAGTATTAATGGTACATTTCATCCTTTAAAAGTTTCACCAAAAGTTGACTTTTTTAATTTTAATTTTTACAATTACACAAATAACAAACATTTACATAATTTGTTTTCTTTTTAAAGGTTTTCTAAAAGCAGAAGATCTACGAGATACAGAGTGTCTTGCAGCACTTTGTCCTCAGGAGGTAAATTTAACCAAACTCATTTTAAATTTAAAACTATACGACTGTGGTTTAGTTTAGATTCAATAATCATTTGGTTTTGGTTGAATACGCAGGAGGAGATGATAAAACTGGACCTGGAGAAGCCGTTGACTGGAAGTCTTGGTTTCTCTGTGATCGGAGGAGAGAGGGGGATCTTTGTCAAATCCATCACATCGGGTGGAGTAGCAGAGTCGTCGGGGAGGCTGCAAGTAGGAGACAGGCTGTTGAAAGTGAGTGTTGTTTCACACGTTAACAAATTAGCTTTATTATTCTTTCACTGACGCTCTGGTGCCTCCTCTGTTTCATTAACTAATGAACCGATGAATGACCAAAGCAACCTGGCTCCTCTTCTCTTAGAGCTTTGACCGTCTGTCTTTTCTTCTTGCAGGTGAATGATGAACTGATGACCGGCGTGTCTCACACCAAAGCCGTCACCACCATCCGTAAAGCTAAAGGTTCGGTTCGTCTTATCGTGTCCAGACCTCCGGACCAGAACCCAAACACATACCTCGCCTATCTACCCATCAACTCAGACAAGTGCAACGGAAACACAGGTACAATTTGTATCCTTTAGGTACATTTTTATTAAAAAATATCTTCCTTTCTGTTTGGTTAATGTATTAATCTCTAACTCTCAGATGTGAGTGAGGACAGTGGAGTGAAGACTAAGATGTGTCCACGCGATGAGACAAAACCTGGTGCGGGTCCTCCCACCATCCCACCGATAGGTAGCTCACTCAGTATTAATAATATGTTGCGTTGTGTAATTTCAATGAGTGATTGATCTAATTTCATTCTATGTTTTTGTTCAACAGACTATGAAGATGGTCCACTGGAGCAGAAAAGAGACACAGAGCACAGCGGGGAGTTTTCTGAGGACACAGATTGTGACGGCTCCTCTTTACCTGAAGACTCACCTGAGGTACAAACCGAACCCAACAGGCTCAAGTTATCAAACTATATAATGATTATATCTTAATTTTTCTATCATATTTTTTAAAACTCAGAGTTCCCGAAAAGCAGAATGGCAAGAAGAGAGTGTTGACGATCCAAGAAATGAAAAGTAAGATTCTGTTTTTTTTTTTGACATTTTTACATCTACTACACGTTGAGTTAAGATTATATTCAAATCTGTTCATTGTTTTGTTTTGGTTTTTTTTTAAATCAATAGCTATTTACAAATGAGCGCTGGGCAACCAGAGGAAGATGAAATCACATGGGGAAGTGATGAACTACCGATTGAAAACATGAACTCCAAATCAAGAGATGGTAAGACGCACTTTCTTCTAATTTATATTTGAAAAACTGTTAGTTCTGTGTGAAAGGGAAGAGATTAGATCTAGATTTCATTACTTTTTATTTGTTCGAAAGGACAAAAAACTGGAAGTTATTGGTTACAATTTATTCCACAGCTGATTTACGGTTCCTCTTTTGAATATTAACAGTGTCGACTTCAGTAAGTTAAAGTGTCGGTCCAGAGAAACATGAACCAGAGTCTATTTCACCATGAATACGAGTCAAACTCCCCTCAACAGATATGTTACGTTGGTTGAAGTAATATCCAGTTTGACCGTCTTTTGTTTTCACAACCAAATAGTTAACAATGAAAGTAAATGGGGCAGTCAGCCAAACGTATCTAAATTGTCATTTTTTAACCACTAATATTACTGAATATTACTTCAACCAACGTAAAATATCTCTTGAGACGGAGTTTGACTCGTATTCATGGTGAAATAGACTCTATGTCTATGTTTCTCTGGACTGACACTTTAGCATTTGTTATATTTCAATTTTAACAAAAAGTCTTTGGTCTTTTCACAGCCGGTCCAATCATCACAGAGGACGAGTTGACCTCTTTACCTCTGGTCAAAGTGGTTCCTGATGGTCAGTACACGGGATCAAAGCTCAACACTGTGGTTCGTATGATGAGGGGGCTGCTGGAGCAGAACGTCCCCCTGCAGGAGTTTGAGGTAAAAAAAAAAAAATCCACGATGCTTTTTTTAAACTTTCATTTCATACGATTTTGTCGCTGACGTTTATTTTCTTCCTCGACAGAATCTTCAAAATCTCCAGCCGCTGGACGACTGTTTGATCGGTCAGACGAAGGAAAACAAGAAGAAGAATCGATACAAGAACATCGTTCCCTGTGAGAAACGTTATAAATGTCTTGAACGTCAATTTCACAAAATCCAAAACAAGTGATTTTATTACTCGTATTTCTTCTAGTTGACACAACTCGAGTCGTACTCGGTAATGACGGAGGCTACATCAACGCCAACTTCATCAACATGCCGGTGAAGGACGAGAACTTCATGTACATCGCCTGTCAGGGACCTTTACCCACCACGTTGGGAGACTTTTGGCAAATGGTTTGGGAGCAGAAGTCGAACGTGATCGCCATGATGACGCAAGAGGTCGAAGGCGGGAAAGTGAAATGTCAGCGTTATTGGCCCGACACGCCGAGGACGGCGGAGATGGTTGACGACAGGTTACAGATCACGCTGATTAAAGACCAGTATCTGGACAACTTCGTCATCAGACTCATCGAGGTCAAAGACGTTCGGGTCAGTTTGTGTGAAGAGATTTTATTTTAATCAACCAGAGCAGCGCAATTAATCAATACATGTGCTTTGATTTCGATCATGGCCCCAAACAACAACAAAATGATAATTAGAATTTTGACATTTTGTGTTTTGTTTCCAATGACACAACTTCAGTCATTTCAGCAGGTTGAACTCATGTTTCAAGTGTTTAGCACAAATCTTGGACAAGCATTAGCAATGCTAAACATTAGCAATGTTAAATGTTAGCAATGCTTAACGTTAGAGATGCTAATTGTTTAGCGATGCTAAACGTTAATACTAAAAGTTAGAGACGCTAGACAGTGTTTTAACATTAATGCTGCTAAATGTTATTGATGCTAAACTTTAGAGACGGTAAATTTAAGCAATGCTTAACATTAGAGATACTAATTGTTAGCGAGGCTAAACATTGTTGATGCTAAACTTTAGCTATGCTTAATGTTAGTGATGCTAATTGTTAACGATACTAAAGGTTAGAGATGCTAAACGTTAGCAGTGCTTAATATTAATGATGTTAAATGTTATTGATGCTAAATGTTAGTGATGCTAAACATTGGAGACACTAAACATTAACGATGCTAAATGTTAGCTATGCTAAACGTTAGCTATAAGCAGTTTAATAGTTTACTACTTTTCTAGAGACTAGAAGTGACAACGTCAGTAATTTTATTTATTTGTATTTATTATTTTACACATTCACTGTTTTTTGTGATATAAATTCAACTAGTTTCAAGGTCAAGTCGACAAGTAATCGATCAAATTCGATCCAAATAATCATGATTATTATTATTATTTTTACCAGAATGGATCGGCTCTAATCTAAACGTCTAATATTCTCATTCTCTCCTCAGACTAATGAAATCCAGCGTGTAACTCATCTGAACTACACCGGGTGGCCCGACCACGGCACGCCGTCCCAACCGGAGCAGCTGCTCACGTTTATTTCCTACATGAGACACGTTCATCAGTCGGGGCCGATAATCACTCACTGCAGCGCGGGGATCGGCCGCTCGGGGACCCTCATCTGCATCGACGTGGTTCTGGGTCTCATCAGTAAAGACGCTGACGTAAGTTTTACCAGTAGAGACGCTGTTATTACTGGTTTTATTAAGATATTGAGTCTAATCGACATGTTTTTACAGTTTGATATTTCAGATGTGGTAAGAAACATGAGACTTCAGAGACAGGGAATGGTCCAGACGGAGGTGATTTGACTTTCTTTCTTTTTCTACTAAATTAAATCATCATCTCCGATTCACTTGTTCTCACATGTTTTTATTTTTTTTCCAACAGGACCAATATATTTTCTGTTATCAAGTGATCCTCTACGTCCTCAGATGCCTTCAAGCTGAAGAAAACATCTCAGGATAGTGGACAAGTTTTCACCAGAACAAAACAAAACAAAAATTAAAAAATAAAATAAAAAATGCAGAGTTGACACAGGCAGAAATTGCCAAATTTACCCGACATGTTTTTGTTTTTTGTTTTTTAAATGCCTGAAAATATTTAGAGTAAATCCTTTAAAGAAGTCTATATTTTTATGTTTGCTTTTTTGAGTTCTCTCTGTCTCTGGCTGCTACTCCCCCTGTTTCAAAGCATTTATGAGAACTGCTGATTGTATTTCCTGTTGTCACCTACAAGAGAACACTAATGTTTTTTTGTTTGTTTGTTTGTTTAGTTTTTTGTTTGTTTTTTTCTCAGATCTTTGGATATTCTAAAAATAATTACAAAAAGTGATCAATGAGCTCATATTTTATGTGGAACAAAATTGTACTTTTTTTTTTTTTTTTGAATGATCCTCTTGATGCTGGAACATGTCTTGACAGAATACTATGTCAGTATTTGCTTTGTAAATCTATTATACAGTAAATTTGCTCACTGCCTTGAGATAAATGATGAAATTAAAAGTGTACATATTCATCTCCTGAAAAATTAAACTGGATACGTTTTAAATGTTATGTAGAGGAACATTTTTTTAAAAAACAAGAATTAAATATTTTTCCTGTCTGTTGTCGATTTAGTTTTTAGCAGCTCCTCTGTGTAAATGTTGTAGAAACTTCAACCTTTGTTGGTTTAAAACCACTGAAACGTACGAGGAAGAGAAACTGCAGCTCGTGCACCTGCATGAGGGTTGAAACTGACTTGAAAAAGGTGCTCGATGAAAAGTATTTTGATGCTTTTTACACTTGAAAAATCATTAATCAATGAACAAAAACAAACTCCAGCAGCTTGAAGTTGAACTGTTATTGAATTCATTATTATTATTTTTTTTTTTTTTTTTGCATATTTTTAGGTGCAGGTACTCCTGGTTCTGTGTCTGTTCTTTGTATGTAATAATTATTATTATTAAATAATAAACAACTCAGAATGAATCCACACTGTTTAGTTTCATAGAATAATAGAATAATGTAGTTTGCTGCAGATATTGTAGCATTAAGCAGTAAGTAAAAGATCAGTTGTCTTACTCTAGTTTCACCACCAAGTGGCGCCAAATATCATAACCGTGTAGCTTTAATAACAGTTTGGGATCTTAGACAATTTAAACAAACAAATAAATAAAGCTCATATCACTCATACTGTCCATTAACAGGTTAGACTGATGTGATAATAGCTGCTCAATTATAAACATTAATACACTATAATGTTGTTCTGCAATATTATGTCCTCAGGTTGATCAATAAGTTTCATCATGATACGATTCAAGAGTCTACGATCAATATGAGATGATCTCAAACATTTAACACAATCGTCTTCATATCAACTTATAAAAAACAACTAAAACATGATTTAACTATTTTATTTCTTTACTCTTTGATGTTTCTACATTAAAAAAAAATTACTTTTTAATAAAATAATAAAATAAACATCCTGTTGTTCACTGAAGTGACACATTTCTTATGTTTAACCTGTTGAAATATTAACATAAACCAGATAGAAACATAAAGATATTTAGATGAAAAAAACCCATCAAATCCTTTAAAACTAAAGTGAAAAATCTTAAAGTTTCCAGAGTCTTTGTAAACCTTCACTTGTTTTATTGTTTTATTTTTAAATAACAGTTTATTTTAAATATGATGATTGGATCAATAATGACTGAATCGATGTATTGATGCAGATCAATGGATCATTACACCTCTATTGATCATATATCATATTTATCTCTAGAATATTATGAGGGTGTCAACAATAAGCAGGTAAATAGATACATTTATAATTTGTAAAATTTAATTTATAGTACAATTATAATTAAACGTACTTCCTCAAATGTAAATTGAAAAGAAAATATGTCGCGTCCCCTTTAAGAAAAGCGGAAGTGACGTCTGAACTTCCGCTCTCGCAGTAAAACATGGCGGCCTGCTGATCTGCCACGCTTGTCTTGAGAAAAGTGTTGTTTTTCTTGTTTTTTTCAGATAAAATTTTCCACAAAAACCAGAAGACGTCATGTCTGGACGACAGAGCAACAAACTACCGAACAATTTACCACAACTACAGAACCTGATCAAAAGAGACCCGCAGTCGTACCTAGAGGAGGTGAGTGTTGTGAGCTGACGGTGTTATCCTGCACAGATGATGTTTATCTTCATTTGTTAATAACCTGTGTTGTGACAGTTCCTCCAACAGTACCGACATTATCAGTCCAATGTTCAGATCTTCAAACTTCAGCCGGACAAACCCAACAAGGAGCTGGGAGACCTGGTCATGTTCCTGGCTCAGGTGACTCGTGTTTTAAAGTGTGTGTCTGTACATTTACTTGAACTCATGTCCTGTTTGTTAATGATATTAATCTGCTCTTGTTGCTCCAGGTTGGTCACTGTTACCTGCAGCATCTGTCCACTTTCCCTCAGGAGCTGTCAGAGCTGCTGCTGAGTTACCACACAGTCCTGGAGTCAGATTTAAGAATGGTGAGAAACGGAGTTAACAGAGTTAATTATCTGTGCCTATTCATGGTGAGTTTATTGGTAATAAAACAGGTTATTATTTGTGTTTGTCAGACTTTCTGCAAAGCGTTGATTCTTCTGAGGAATAAAGATCTGATCGATCCCACCGGACTCCTGGAGCTTTTCTTTGAGCTGCTGCGATGTCACGACAAACTGCTGAGGAAGGTCGGTGCAGGAAAAAACCCTTGTTTTTATTGTTCATATGGTCTTATAATTAGATAAAAAAAAAAAAAAAAAAAATCTGGGTCAGGACTGATGTTTTTGTTCTTATTTATTCCATAAAGAAACAAAGAATCAATTCTAGAATCTAAAAGAAATGTTTTAAAGTAACTAGAATGATGTAGGTTATGAAAACAATCTTTAATAACTTCATGTGCTTCAATAATACTAATTATACTTACACTGCTTATAATTATGAGGAAAATAAAAGTACAAATTGTAATTATATATCTGGATCTTTGATCTTTTAGAGAGAAACTTCTTCATTCTTTGTGTGATTCTGACTGTAGTGTTTGTTTTTCTGCTGTAACACATCGTGTCTTTTTTCTCGCTGCAGACGTTGTACACACACATCGTCACCGACATCAAAAACATCAACGCTAAACACAAAAACAACAAAGTCAACACGGTGAGGACACAAACACACACTCCTCATCTTCCTCAGTCACGACTTGTCTGTTATATTGTGTCTTTATCTCATCTTATCTTCATATGTTTCATCATTTTGCTCATTTCAGATGTTACAGAACTTCATGTACACGATGCTGAGAGACAGTAATCCTATCGCTGCAAAGATCTCTTTAGATGTGATGGTGGAGTTGTACAAAAGAAACGTTTGGTGAGAGTCAGACATGTCTGAAATGTTGTGAAGCCTGTGAGGTTGTTAGAGATTGTTTCTTTGAGCTGATTGTGTTTTTGTTCGTGCCTCAGGAATGATGCCAAAACGGTCAACGTCATCACGACAGCTTGTTTCTCTAAAGTGACAAAGGTTGGTGGAGGTTGTTTCACATATAATATAAAATAATATAATATATATAACTTACACATCTTCACCTGGAACTTCTTCTTCTCTTTAGATCCTTGTTGCTGGTCTTAAATTCTTTCTGGGCAAAGATGAAGATGAAAAGAACGACAGTGATTCAGATTCAGAGGTTAGTACCATCTATAGATGATAGATACACAAGATATTATAAAAACTACAAACAATAGACAATAACTGTAAATACAAATGTGCAGTCCTGTCATCCAGCAGTAATGTCTGGAGTGTGTGAGAGTGACTTTTAAAACATGTTTCCTGTTAGTTTATATGTATATTTTGTCTCGTAGGCAGAGGGACCATCGACCCGAGATGTGATGGTGAGATACAACACGGGAAAGAAAACCTCCAAAAACAAGAAGAAGATGGAAAAAGCGATGAAAGTTCTCAAGGTAGCTCGAGGTTTTATTTCAGTTTTGTAACATTATTTCTTTGTTTTATAATTTCTCTTAACGTTTGTTTTCTCTCTGGGGCAGAAACACAAGAAAAAGAAGAAAGTCGAAGTTTTCAACTTCTCAGCTATTCATCTAATTCATGATCCACAAGGTTGGTTCATCTCCACAACTTTATTAAAGACTGAATCTCTGTGAAGAACTGAAAACAAATCAAACATTTGTTTTTTTTAATGTAGATTTCTCAGAGAAACTGTTGAAACAGTTGGAAGACTCTAAAGAACGCTTCGAGGTGAAGATCATGATGATGGAGCTCATATCCAGACTGGTTGGAATCCACGAAGTAAGTGATTAATCGTCTTTTTTTTTTTTTTTTTTTTTTTTCTTGTCATTTGATATAAAATCATCTATGTTTTGTAATATTGAATGTTTCTTTTCTCTTCACAGCTCTTCCTCTTCAATTTTTATCCTTTCGTCCAGAGGTTTCTTCAGCCTCATCAAAGAGGTAAAAAGTCACCAACACTTCATCGTCTGTTATTGTCTCTTCATTTATTATAATCAAACATTTAAAACTATTTGTTTTGTTTTTCAGAAGTGACAAAGATTCTCTTGTGCGCTGCTCAGGCTTCTCACCAGCTCGTTCCACCAGAGGTTCGTTAACATCCACATGTGACGTAATAAAACGATTTTACTTAAATAGTTTTAACGCTGCTTGTTCTCACTCTTACAGATCATCGAACCTGTGATCATGACCATCGCAAATAACTTTGTGACCGACAGAAACTCTGGGGAGGTGATGACTGTTGGGTAAGAAGCTGACGTTTACTTCCTGGCTGCAGTTTTCAGTTGATATCATGTAAAGTAGAGCTGAGGAGGTATTTGATTATGCTAACCATGCTAAACGTTATTAATGCTAAACGTAGCAATGCTAGGCATTAGTGATGCTAAACGTTATTAATGCTAAGCATTAGTGATGTTAAGTGTTAGCCATGTTTAGTGTTAGCTGTGGTAAACGTTAGCAATGCTAAGAATTAGCCATGCTAAGGATTAGTGACGTTAAGTGTTAGTGATGCTAAGCTAAACATTAGCTATCAGCCTTATTTGTTTTGTAATTTAATGTTTGTTTATATTTTATTTTCTTAATTTACTTGTTTTCTAGAGACTAGAAGTGTCGACACCAGTGATTTTATTTATTTATATTTATTATTTTATTCATTCGCTGTTTTATGTTGAATAAATTCCATTTGTTTCAAGTTCGAGACGAGTCAGTGTTTGAAATAATCACAGTTGTTGTTTTTTATATGTTAAATCTTTACATTCATACTTATATTTTCTTCTTCTTGTGTTTCAGTCTTAACGCCATCAGGGAGGTTGCAGGTCGTTGTCCACTCTCCATCAATGAAGATCTGCTGCAGGATCTGGCTCAGTACAAGACACATAAAGACAAGAGTGAGTGGCTGAAGGTTTGGGACCAGTCTCATGTTTATTCAGTTAAATTCAACATATAATTTATTGTTTTTGCCACAGATGTGATGATGTCTGCCAGAGGACTGATCCAGCTGTTCAGGAGCCTCAATCCACAGATGTTGCACAAGAAGGACAGGGTGAGTTCACTGACTCAAATTCTGTTTGATCAACAGACTGTGTTGGGATCAGACTGAAAACTAAATCACACGTCTTTGTTGTTCAGGGGAGACCTACAGAAGCATCAGCTGAGGCCAAGATCAAGGATTATGGAGAACTTGAAGCTAAAGACTACATCCCTGGAGCTGAAGTCCTGGAGGTGGAGGAGGAGAAGAAAGAGGGAGATGACGATGAAGGTCAGCAGCTTTCTTATTTTTAAAATAAACGCTTCACTGTGAGGGTTTGATAGATGATCAGTATTATGCTGTGTTATTGTTCAGACGGCTGGGAGAGCGCCAGTATAAGTGATGATGATGAGGATGGAGAGTGGGTGGACGTCCATCACTCATCTGACGAAGACGCAGGAGAAGTGGTGAGGGTCAAAAAAACCAATTTAATGTTTGATAAACTGCTGAAGATGCAGAGAAACTGCAGGTTTTAATGTGAGTTTTTGTTCAGGCGGAGAAGCTTCAGAATATACCGGTGGAGGAAAGAAAAGCCAAGGCAGCGGCGGTCAGCGGCAGCAGACTCCTCACTCAAGACGAGTTCAAGAAAATCCGTCTGGTCCAGATCGCCAAGGAGGTCAACGCTGCACCGGGGAAAGGCCAGAAGAGGAAGAACATTGACATGTCGACGAGGAGGAAGACAACAGGTGAGGAAGAAACTAGAGCAGTGTAATTAACCAAAACGTTTGTTCTGGCTTCGATTACGATCTCGATTAATGCTAAAGAAGCTAAGTGTTAGCGATGTTAAGGATTAGCGATGCTAAGCGTTAGCATTCACTGGTTTTCGTGAAATAAATTCAATCTGTTCAAGTTGAGTTATTGTTTGAAATAATCACTTTTTCTATTTTAAACCAAATAATCGAGTTTAAAGAATTCATTAATGCATCTTCAGAATATTTCTCATGAAGTTACTCTCAGGTGTTTTATTCTTCTGAATAAGATGTAATGTTTTTTGTTTTGTTTTGTTCCAAATCTCAGAGGAGAGCTGCTCACGTTGAGGAATATTGAGAAACTGCATAAGAAACCAAAAGCAGACAAGGAAACACGTCTGGCAACAGCGATGGTGAAGTATCACTAGATTTACATCATAGACTTTGTTTATTATGACATTTTAATAAATAAACAAGAATTAGAATTGGATAAATTAAAGATAATTGATGATTTCAGATACGTTTACTAATAATACATTTGATTTTCCAGGCGGGACGAACGGACCGGAAGGAGTTCGTCAAGAAACGAACCAAACTGAACCCACACGCCAGCACCAGCAACAAGGAGAAGAAGAGGAAGAAGAACTTCATGATGATGAAACACAGTCAGAACGTGAGGACCAAAGGAAAACGCTCCTTCAGAGAGAAACAGGTAAAACATGTCAGGTTTCAGTTTGCTGCTGTGTTTGACTGAAGATGAATTAATCGCAACTAAACTGAAATATTTTCTCTCTCGTGCAGATCGCTCTACGAGACGCTCTCCTGAAGAAGAGGAAGCAGTATAAGTAGAGGACGTGGAGGTGACGACCACCACAAACCTGATGTTTGACTGTGTCAAATAATAATATTATTATTATCATCCTTCAAGTGGCCTGTTTGTAACTTGCTAATGTGTATTTTCAGATTTACATTGTACAACCTGAAATAAATCATCTTGTGTTTGTTCTCAGTGTCTTCTAGTCCCATCAACACTCTTCATGTTTAATATATCGCCTCCTATTGGTCATATTAATAATCACAAGATCATCAAGTTGACAGTTTTACACATACACATGATAAATTAAACATGATTTGTTTAATTTAACATGATTTGTTGAATTTGATGGTGTAAACGTTTTCTCCATCGGTTATTTTACTCTGTTTTGATTTAATCCCCGTCGAGGTTAAAGTATTTAAGTATAATAAATCCTACACTAACTGCTGTAATTATACACTCATCTCCACATTAATAACTTATTTCAGTGCTTGTTTTCTTGCTGTATTTAAAGTGCAGCACAAATCTGCAGATGCTGCAGCTACGCCCAGTAAATCAAACTCGATCAGGGTGTAAAGATGTTAATGTATAATATGAGGTCGGGTTTTATCGGCTCATATAGTTATATAACAATATAACGACATGTCCTTACTTTGCACATTTACTCACTTGATTAGAGTTTTTTTTTTTCAAGCGTTAACTGAAACGTTTTATTCATTTGTAACCACATAAACTTTGTGATTAAATTTTAGATCATTTAAACTAAAGTTACAGTTAAATTACAAGTGTTTTTGTTTAACATCAGCTTTGATTTTAATTGTAATAAGTGTCTGTCGATCTTTTATCTTTTCATTGGGGTCTGAGAATCAATAACGAGATAAGTCGGTTACATACACTCTTTATAAACTGGGGTGGAGGAAGTGTTTAAATCCTTTATGTAAGTAACAATGTTACACATTAGATATGTTGTTTAAGTAACACATAAGGGACTGTTGTACTTTCTTAAGGTGGATTTATAATTTCAAACTATTTATTGTCAGGTTTATTCTCCTGATTATTTCATTATTATTTTGTAAAACTTGAACCTGAACCATATGACTGAGTCTATATAATTTAAGATATATATTTATAAGATATATATATTTAATCTCTGTTTTATTAATATAATATAATATCTATAAATATATATTTATAAACTTAGTATTTATTAAAATATTTTAAATACAAGTAAAAATAAATTTGTATATAAATAAATGAATAAATAAAGAAATATATTATTTACTGCCAGCTCGCTTCAGAACTCCATTACCCATGATGCACCTGGAATCACAACAAACGTGCTAATGCCAAACATTCCGCTCAATGAAGCCGGCATCTTAATTCTCGCTGCGACATGAGGTATCTATATTAAACTTATTCCACTTATAACGACACTTATCCTTTACTTTATAGGCGTCAATATGATATGATAAAATAACGCATTTTGGTTAAATTCATGTTTTAATCGTGTCTGCGTCCCTGACAGTTAGCGTTAGCTTCCGTAGGGATGCTAGCTGCTAGCTAGCAATCCGGCTGGCTAGCTAACTAGATACATTTATCTGATTATCATATTCATTAAAGACCGTTTGTGTTATCTTTTCTTTGGTTTAGCTTTGTTTGTATTGAACGTGATAAGTTTCAAAAGTCAATCACTACTTATCAAGCTCATCTTCACTGTTGACGTGTGGTTAAATGATTGATGATGCGGATTTTATTGATTGTTGTGTCCGATATTGGGTGCACAGCTAGTTTCAGTCAGTTCAACTAGCTTTGTTATTGTATCTATGTCAGAAATAATCTTATATAAGACCTGGTGGTGTTAAGCATCTTTAAACAGTTAATAACAAAGTGTAATAATCACAGTATAACATTTGTTTCCTATATATCCTCTTTATGTACCGTAGCTTCATGTGAGTAGCTGTTAAAACCATAGTTTTTATAGCATAACATCTGTGATTTGATAGAGAAAAGATTGTTTTATTTGAAAATAAAAGGTATATTTATCAGGATATAACAGGTCATATTGTCCCTGCAATATTCAATGTGTTGTCCTAAATACATGAGGCCTGAATAGGAAAGATGGAGACTAATAAATAAATAAAAAGCTGCATTTGTGATGTGTAATTTAAAGTGACGTCCAGAGAAACATGAACCAGAGTCTATTTCACCATGAATACGAGTCAAACTCCCCTCAACAGAGATGTTACGTTGGTTGAAGTAATATCCAGTTTGACCGTCTTTTGTTTTTACAACCAAATAGTTAACAATGAAGGTAAATGGGGCAGTCAGCCAAACGTATCTAAATTGTCATTTTTTTAACCACTAATAAAGCTCAAAATATCACTTGACTTCAGCAGTAGCATGAATAGGGTCCCTACACATAAACTGAAGTAATGATGCTGAAGTGAAGTGATATTTTGAGCTTTATTAGTGGTTAAAAAATGACAGTTTAGATACGTTTGGCTGACTGCCCCATTTACTTTACATTGTTAACTATTTGGTTGTGAAAACAAAAGACGGTCAAACTGGATATTACTTCAACCAACGTAACATATCTGTTGAGTGAGTTTGACTCAAATTACAGTTCAAATTACTCCGAACCATTACTTTAAGTAAAATAACCTCTAAAAATTAAAAACTCAAAAAGCTGAACTAAACGTAAATTGCTCCCAGCTGACTTTCATACCAGATCATCTCCTTGACTCTCCTCTTAAAATATGTGGCGGGAAACAAGCTCGTTAGTTGGATAATCGCTCTATTGTCACAACACTCTGACCAAAGGATGAAAACCATGGAAGCACAGTTTTTTTGGCAGCGTTAAGTCCAGTCGCTGTGTCTCTTTGGAAGTGGGTGAAGTAATGTGACATGACAACAGTGGGTTCTTGTGAGGACATACTTGTCTTCTGTGTACCTTTTGTGTCTAATGCAGCGTGTTGGCTGCCTGGTAGGAGTCCTTTCATGTAGGGTGGACACACAAACGGATGAAGAGAAAGATTGAAGATATTGTTTGTGTTCAGTTGAGTTGAGTAGTTGATAAATTATTGACCGTCTCACTCACATTTACTCCTTATAAATAATAAATAATTGTCTGACATTGTTGTTGTTGTCTTTGTCTTTTCCTGTGATTAAATAAAGTGAATATTACTAAATCCTAACATCTGTTGAGTAAGAAAACAGTCTCTCAAACATCAAACGTATCGACATATCGCTGCAGAGAAGTGGAGAGAGAGAGAAAAGAAAGTCTTTGATGAGATGGGACTGGATGTTTTCTGCTCTTATAGCTGAGAGGACTAGTGATGAGGGGGCGATACACTGAGTCTATTCAGTTTCAGAGGCACAAGCTTAAAAGTGAGACAGTGCATCATCTGTAAGGTGTTGGTGGAGCTTTTGGCCTGTGGCTTTCTGCTCTCAACTAGACACTTATCAACTGTGGAGACTCCAGACGATAGGTAGGAGTTTTAATTTTTATGAGTTTAGTTACATTGTTTTCTGTGTTTGGAGGAATTCGCTTGTTTTGTCCGGTTTGTTTCCACATTTGATTCTAAACGAGGAGACGACAAAGTGACACTAAAAGGACGAGGACCACCACCTTTATTCAACCCTGAAGGTTGTTGTTGTTTCTCTTTCAGACTGTGCATCATTCCTGCAGTAAGTTATTTATCCAGTTGAAGTTTGGCTCGTTTATTATTACTACAGATGGATGATAATTCAATACTGCTGTTAACAGCCTCTCAGTAAAATTAGATCGGGTCGAGTGCTGCTCTCTTATTGATTAATCTGGTATTGATTCATTATTTTGAAGTTTAAAAAAAAAAAAAAAGTCAGTTGTACATTCCCAGACTCAAAGACGTTGTTTAATTTGTTGTTTACAACAGTATTTAATTTAGACAAGAAACAGATCTTCACATTTGAAAAGTAGAATCACAAAATGATTCTTGATTCACTCACAAAAAGGACCTTGTTCCTACATTAGTAACAATAGTTTTACTTCAAAGTCAGAAAGATAAATGTGGTTATGAGGACCTGATTAATTAACGGTTATATTAAAGTAAAAAACATGGGATTTATTAAAGTTGTTGTCCACATTTCCTCCACCTCTGTCTGCCGCTGGATTTACAAGGTGTTTAAATTCCTCTCGTAGGTGTTGTTTCCTGTAGGCAGCTATGGCACCGGGGGACGTGGTGCCAGACCATGCCAAGCAACTGAAGTCCAAGGAGAAGAGGCCTGGAAACAGAGCTTCGAAAACAGACTGCGAGCCCGATGGCTCCTTTGTCTTCGAGGCTCATGAGGCCTGGAAGGACTTTCATAACTCCCTCAGACACTTCTATGAAGTCGGGGAGCTGTGTGACGTCACACTGAAGGTAAATCAATCTGTCTGGACTCGAAACTTGAGTTTTATTCTCTAAAATGAGGTTGAAAGTTGTGATTTTATTAAGAATGTCTTGAATTAAAGTGTAACATGTGAACCTACATCCTACTGTTAGAGTCTCTGAGTTAACATCAGTTGTTAATAAATGAACCAAACAGTGTCTAGTTAGTGTAGATGTGGTGGTAGCGGTGAGTCTGGCCAGGCAGCTGATAAACTAAGTGATCGGGGCAGATTTCTAACATTTTTTTGTGTCACTAAAGAGGCTGAACATCTCTTTCTAAGCCCCGTGCAACAACAGCCAGGAGCCTCACCAACATAACTGTTGTTTAACTCAGTAGTGGTAAAGAAACACTAGAAAACAAGAGTTTAATCAGACTGTCTCACACCTCTGTTGGTTTCTGACGCCTTCGTCAACATCCAGAAGAGTCGACTGTTGAACTTGTGATGTTATTTCTTCAAACTATGACATCACAAATCATTGTAACAACATGGAAACATCTGATCTTTATCTCTTTATAATTTAAACCTTTAAGATTTTTAGAGAAAATTAAAATTCATCAGTAAATGTGAATAAAAACGAGTTTATCAATTGACTTTATCATCAACTCTGGACGTTGATGAAGGCGTCAGAAACCAACAGAGGTGTGTGACAGCCTGATTAAACTCTTGTTTAGTTAAACAGACATATGTCTCTTTTCCACCATCATCTACTGGTCTCTACTCAGTTTCTAGTGTTTCCACTTGGTGCTAGTTCCTGGTTCCAGCTACTGTTTTAGTTCCTACTCTGTGGAGGAACCAATGGAGCTGAGTCGATACTAAAACGTGACGTGAACAGACGCCGGCCACTGATTGGTCAGAGGGAGTGTCTTCACAAGCTGCCACCAGACGCCAGTTGAGTTGAGAGAGCGTCAACAAAATAATCAAGCTCCATTTTTAAACAGGACAAGAGTGATAGCCATCGTCGTAGCTACCTCAGTGATGAAGTAGATGGTGAACTTCTTATTACTCAGTATTCAGGTGTTTTTGACCATGTTTTGTTTTAATCTCTCTGTCGTAGGTTGGCAGTAGGTTGATACCGTGTCACAAGCTGGTCCTGGCTTGTGTTATCCCTTACTTCAGGTATGTTTTACTTTTATTTTATTGCAGTTTAATAAACTGAATGTTGTCATTTTAGTTTGGTTTCTGACTTTTCAGTTTGATCTAAAACATATTTTCATCTCATTGATTTGTTTTGAGGTTATTTCATCATGTGGATGTTTCTTCCCTCAGAGCCATGTTCCTGTCAGAGATGTCAGAGACCAAACAGGAGCTAATAGAGATCAAGGACTTCGATGGTGACGCTATTCAAGACCTGGTGCACTTTGCCTACTCCTCTAAACTCACTTTAACTGTGGACAATGTCCAGCCTCTGCTTTATGCTGCCTGCATCCTTCAGGTAAACACACACACACACACACACCGTGTCATGACATGACAGAATTTCAGTTTGAGAAAATAAAATGTTTTTATTTCTGTCTGAATCTGTCAGGTGGAGTTAGTGGCGAGAGCCTGCTGCGAGTACATGAAGGCTCACTTTCACCCCACCAACTGTCTGGCTGTTCGTACTTTTGCTGAAAGCCACAATCGCGTGGACCTGATGGACATGGCCGACCGCTACGCCTGCGAGCATTTCACCGAGGTGGTGGAGTGCGAAGACTTCACGTGCGTGTCTCCGCAGCATTTACGTACGTTATTGTCTTCCAGCGAACTCAATATCCACTCAGAGACGCAGGTGTACAACGCAGCCGTGAAGTGGCTCAAAGCGAATCCAGATCACCACGAGGTCTGGCTGGACCAGATCATGTCTCAGGTTAGAGAGTTGGGCTGAATCGTGTTTGTTAATGCTGTTGTTTATTAAAGGTTTACGTCTGGATGTCGGTCTCTCCTTCAGGTGCGCCTCCCTCTGCTCCCCGTAGACTTCCTGACAGGAACAGTGGCCAAGGACGACATGATCAAAGGTAACTTGAACTGTCGTGATCTGATGGATGAAGCCAGAAACTACCACCTCCACCTCAGCAACAAGGTGGTTCCTGACTTTGAGTATTCAGTCCGAACTGTACCACGGAAACACACCGCAGGTAACAACTGAAATTACAACAACATTTTACCTTTCACCTTCTTAAAACCAAATATTTCTCTGAATATTGTGTCGTCTCTCGCTGTGTCAACGTTGTCCTCAGGGGTTTTGTTCTGCGTCGGTGGCCGTGGAGGCTCCGGTGACCCGTTTCGCAGCATCGAGTGTTACTCCATCACTAAGAACAGCTGGTTTTTTGGACCGGAAATGAACAGCAGACGGCGTCACGTGGGCGTCATATCTGTCGGAGGTAAGAAACGTTACGCGTGACGGCGCTAGAGCAAAGAAAAGATACATGACTAATGTGTTTGTTTACATTTCTGATTGTTTGTTTTTCTCAGGGAAGGTTTATGCCGTCGGAGGCCACGACGGTAACGAGCACTTAGGGAACATGGAGATGTTTGACCCCCTCACCAACAAATGGATGATGAAGGCTTCAATGAACACAAAGAGGTACAGCTCAGTGATAGCCATCGTCGTAGCTACCTGGTCGTAAGCTAACCCAGCAACAAGTACAGCATCTCCTCCATGTCCATTAATGTTTACTGATGTTTTAGTGTCGTGACGTCGCAGCAGTTTGACTCCACTCACCACATTCACGTGGAGGAGGAACCAAACTGTGATGGAAAACAACGTGTCTGCTACCAGACTGAGTAGAGTCCAGTAGAGTCCAGTAGAGTTCAGTAGAGTCCAGTAGAGTAGAGACACAACGATGTTGTGGAGAAGAGACATAGTTGACTAACAATGAAAAGTTGGTGGTTTTAACTTGGGATCAATCCCGTTTCTCTTTTTTACAAAGTGTTGAAGTGAAAACGTTCCTCTACTTCACCGTTACACGTCATCAGTATGTTTTGTATTGTATTGATTAGTTTATTAATTAAATGAATAACTTTGCTGACAACTGCATCTGGGAAATTCCTCATACCTCCTTCATTTGAAGTGTGGTCCTGGGATAGCTTCGTTTAGAGGGTTGTGGCCCCTCACACGTCATAGATAAACCTTCTTCTGACATGAATGCACAAAAGAGAGGAGGTCTTGGACAAATATGACTTTAAATACAAGTGCACGTGATGTTAAGGGAAACAATCGTTTGCTGAGTTAATTGTTTTAGCCTCTCTATGGCGTTTTCCATTATCTGTTAGCATCAAGCTAGCAAGCTAAACACTAGTTGTTTTCCACGTTAGATGTTGAAAATGTTTGTGTTGGAGAGGATGGAGAGTACGCTGCACATGAAGACTGATAAATTAACGAAAATAAACTTTTGTTTTTAATATTGTGTTTCACGTTGGAAAAACAGGAATGGGGGGATGAAAAAATGGATACCTCCCACATTTTTACAGCCTCCAACTTCTCCTGTAGTTCTGGAAAGTATTGATTTGACTGAAGCTGTTTAGGTCAGTTCATAAAAATGCTTTAAATATGAACATACGTGTCTTTCAGGAGGGGAATAGCCCTGGCAGCTCTCGGTGGTCCCATCTACGCTATCGGAGGTCTTGACGACAACTCCTGCTTCAACGACGTGGAGCGTTACGACATCGAGAGCGACTGCTGGAGCACGGTGGCTCCGATGAACACGCCCAGAGGAGGAGTGGGATCTGTGGCGTTGGGGGTAAAAACTGAAGAGTGACTCAAATACAGACGAGGATAAATGACAGTAAAAAAATGGACGTTGTGTGATGCAGCCATGTGCTGAGAATAAACAGGAAATGATCAAGTTTCTGTTCTGATGTCATCAACGTTTTACACGTGTAAAATAACAGAAAAACCTTCTATTCTTTAAAGAGTTCAATGTAAAGTTTCTCCATTAGTGCTAAGCTAACATTAGCCTCCTCCACTGTAGCAACTTTATCCTTTTCTGTCTCCTCCATCATCTGCCGCCATTTTTAAAACACTTCTTCTTCCAGAGACAAGGCTTCTTATTGGTTCTTCTTCTTCTACTCTTGTTTTACAGCAGCTAGCTTAGCTTAGCCGCTAGCTCAGTTGGTTTGTCTCCCACATTAACAAACGTCGCCACTAATTTGATAATCAGTTTATAGATTAGTTCTTGCAGCCCTAATGTGTTGTGATGTGGTGTTTACGTGTTCTCGTTTCAGAGTTACGTATACGCAGTGGGCGGTAACGACGGCGTGGCATCTCTGTCCAGCGTGGAGCGGTTTAACCCTCATCTGAACAAGTGGACGGAGGTCAGCGAGATGGGTCAGCGACGGGCCGGAAACGGAGTCAGCAAACTGAACGGCTGCCTCTACGTCGTGGGTGAGAGGAACAGATATATCGAGCATTTTGTCCACATCAGTCGTTATTTTACTGTCGTTTCTTCCTGATGTTGCAGCCGTTTTTGTTGATCTTATGTCACATGTCTTAACATGCAAAAGATAAAAGTTTATGTTTTGTGAAGCTATCTGGTAACTGATTCACAAGGTTTAAAGATGAGTTGTTTTTTTTTATGACTTGAATCTGAAGAGTCATTCAAGGTTCATTAAAACATCTGCTGGTTCAGTTCAAGCTGTAAAAGTCAGGAATTCCTCTTCTCTTGTGCTGATATTTCAGTGTATGCAAACATGACACATGAGCCAAGTCGTCATCCTCAAATAAAAATGTCTAAATGTTTTAATTTTTGTTTTATATCTGTCATTTTTTAAAGGTGGCTTTGATGACAACTCACCTCTGAGCTCCGTAGAGAGATTCGACCCTCGAATGCACCGTTGGGAGTACGTGTCTGAGCTGACGACGCCGCGCGGTGGAGTCGGTGTCGCGACCGTGATGGGGAGAGTGTTTGCGGTCGGAGGCCACAACGGGAACATCTACCTGAACACGGTGGAGGCGTTTGACCCTCGAATGAACAGGTGAGGAGCAAAGAATGAAGGAATGAATCAGGGCTGTGTCATGTGATATGATGTTTGATGATAATTCAATTCATTTCAGTTTTATTTATATAGCGCCAGATCATAAAAACATTTATTTCAAGGCACTTTAGATAGAAAAACCCAACATGTGAAAATAAAAGTGAAAATAACAACACCTAGCATCGCTAACACCAAGTATCACTAACATTTAGTGTCATTAACACTTAGCAGCGCTAACATTTAGCATTGCTAACATTTAGCATCTCTAACACCTAGCATCGCTAATGCTTCACTAACACCAAGTATCACTAACATTTAGTATCATTTACACTTAGCATCGCTAATGCTTAGCATCGCTAACACCAAGTATCACTAATGTTTAGCATCACTAACACTTAGCATCGCTAACGTTTAGCATCTAACATGTGAGATAATAAAAACAGAAGCTGCTTGTTTATTCATTGTGATCATTTGATATCAGTTATATTAAAATACTGAATTCTCAAATACAGAAACAACCAAATAATGAAAATGCAGTTATATTTATAAATGTTAGAACAAAGTTAGCATTGAGTGTTTACATACGTGTGTTGGTGTGTGTTGTAGAGACGAGTGCAGGTCAGAAGGTGAGAGTCTGACCTCAGTTATTGTCTGTAGTTACAGTTTATAGATCGACCCTAAAACACCAACACAATCTCTCTGGAGACGCTACAGTTTCCTGGTGTTTCCTAAACGCTTCACATTCTGCTGCTGTCGACTGCTGCCTCCAAACTTTATGACTGAAATTATGCAGTTTGTGAGAAAAAACACCAATTAGACCGGAGTGAGGCCTTGGAGACACTTCACCTGGTTCACTGTGTGTGTGTGTGTGTGTGTGTGTGTGTGTGTGTGTGTGTGTGTGTGTGTGTGTTTGTGTGTGAGAGTGAACACATAACCTCAGACACTATGACTCTGCATGTTTTTTCTCCTGTTCATTCAGTTATGGAGCTATGAGTAGGTGTTAACAACCAAGTCATGTAATAGCAGTGAAATACCTGATGTTTATTGGCGTCTAGTTGGCTGAAATATCAGAGACCTTGAAGTTAAACTTTGTCACATGTGAACCTATATCCTGCCTTTAGAGTAAGATGTCAGTTGTTAAAAAATGAAAAGAGGAGATGTGGTGGTAGCGGTGTTTTCCATCACAGTTTGGTTCCTCCTCCACGTGAATGTGGTGAGTGGAGTCAAACTGCTGCGACGTCACAACACAAAAACATCAGTAAACATTAATGGACATGGAGGAGATGCTGTACTTGTTGCTGGGTTAGCTTACGACCAGGTAGCTACGACGATGGCTATCACTCTTGTCCTGTTTAAAAATGGAGCTTGATTATTTTGTCAACGTCCAGAAGAGTCGACTGTTGAACTCGTGATGTTATTTCCTCAAATTGCAAATGAGTGTAACAACATGGAAACATCTGATCTTTGTCTCTTATAATTTAAACCTTCAAGATTTTTAGAGAAAATCAAATTCATCAGTAAATGTGAATAGAAACGAGTTCAACAGTCGACTCTTCTGGACGTTGACGAAGGCGCCAGAAACCAACAGAGGTGTGTGACAGCCTGATTAAACTCTTGTTTTCTAGCGTTTCTTTACCACTACTGAGTTAAACAGACATAGTGTTATGTTGGTGAGGCTCCTTAGAAAGAGATGTTCAGCCTCTTTAGTGACACAACAACACTGTTTACTTTGACGTTAGAAATCTGCCCCGATCACTTAGTTTATCAGCTGCCTGGTCAGACTCACCGCTACCACCACATCTACACTAACTAGACACTGTTTGTTTCATTTATTAACAACTGACGTTAACTCAGAGACTCTAACAGTAGGATGTAGGTTCACATGTGTTGTTACTGTGTCTAATGATGCGTATGTGGTTGACGTTCAGGTGGGAGTTGGTAGGTTCTGTGTCTCACTGTCGCGCCGGAGCCGGAGTCGCCGTCTGTTCGTCTCACGTCAGTCAGATCAGAGACGTCGGTCAGGGCTCCAGTAACGTGGTCAACTGTATGTGACCGCCGCCTGTTACCACGGTAACAGACAGACTGCCAGGTCGCCACCGCCATCATTATCATCATCATCGTCATCAGATCTGATCTGATCTGATCACTGCACAAACACACAACATGAAGCACACTGGCGCTGACGGAGTAGAGGTTATTTTTTTTTTTTGTTTTCAACATCATTTACTGTCTGAACATCAGAGCTCAAACTAATCAGGCTGATGTTCACTTTGCACTGTAACTGAGGAACATTAGGGAGATTTTACGGACTTGAAGTGCACATGTGACAAATCTGAAGTCTTCTCTGAAAGAAACAACAGAAAAAAACAAACGCTCAAGATTTTACTCTTGACTTGTGCTGGTGTTATTTTCAATCACTTGGAGTCTTTTTTTATCGTATTAATTTTTTTTTTGTTTGACTGCCTTGATGTTTTTTTTTGTTTTGTTTTTAAAGGGAAAATAGAAGCTGAGCCTTTTTAATTATGACTGACCTCTTAAGAACAAGAGGTGAACTTCAGAACTTAGATGAACTCAAAATATGCACATTTTATCTCTTTTTTTTCTTTTGAACTCTGCAGTTTTGTGACAAATCAAAGTTATTTAAATAAACATTCATACTGGATTCTGAATTAAAACACTAACATTTTATTCAGTCATACATTTACATTCCTGTTATTCCTCTTATTCCTCTTATTATTATTATTATTATTATTATTATTATTATTCGTCTGCTGTGACATTTCAGAACGAGTATTCGAACCGTTCCAGCTGCAGGAAGTTGGATTTATATTTACCTGTAATTTACAATCATTTTTAGGAAGTTTTAGGACGAGACAGATCCGGAGGTTTTAATTGATTAAATGCAAGTGCCAAACACACAAAGAAAAACGAGCATCAGCTGCCTTTTTATACGTCGATATCAGAATTTAAAAAAAAAAAAGTCTTGACCCGACCAACACCTGAGAGTCGAGGACCGATCAGAGCAATACGACGCACCTCTCCACTTCTTTTCTTTTCAGTTTACATTTATCGTGTTGTTGAGATTTTGTTCCGACAGAAAAAATAAATTGAACATTTGTGTTTGACGATAGCTGGACTGTCAAATAAATAATCCTCGTCAGAGAAAGACAGAGAGAGAGATGTGTGTTTATGAGGTTTGTCTCTGCTAATGTTTCTGTTATATTTTAATATATGGACATTTTTTTTATTATAAAATAAAATAAAATAAAATAAAATAATAGGTGTATCTTTGGTATTATTCTTTCCTACACTATCTAATCTAATCCATTGCTGTGCACTATTTTTCTTAGAATAGATATGAAGTCTGAGTATATTTTTGTCCTAAATGGAGAATTTCATGTTATTCGTTGTTATTGTTATAAGTTTTAAGATGTTTATTTAACACTCATGCCTATATCTGCCATATGTAAGAAAATATAATAATGCAACAATAGTTATTTGTTTTTCTTTTTTGAGAATAGGCCAACAGAGTGATGCTATATATGGTTTTTACTAGAACTATACATATTATTGCACAGTTTGTGTCAATCGTTTTTATTACAAAACTGAAGTTGTTGCAAACTTTGTTAGCAAATGAGCCAGATACAGAGTCTTTTGTAAACTTTACTGTACTTTGTGTTGTTCTTCCTCGACTTGACTGTTTCCTTTTTCTTCTTCTTCCTCTTGTGCTTTTTATTCACATGGTGTTGGTATAAATTGGTAAACAAAATAAAGTTATCTGGAAAGTTAAACTGTTGGATTTCTCTTTTTTTCCTGTGACAATGAATTACTTTGGTTGAAGTAATATCAAGTTTGACTGTCTTGTTTTCATAACCAAATAGTTAACAATGAAAGTAAATGGGGCAGTCAGCCAAACGTATCTAAATTGTCATTTTTTAACCACTAATAAAGCTCAAAATATCACTTCACTTCAGCAGTAGCATGAATAGGGTCCCTACACATAAACTGAAGGACTGATTACTTAGTAAGTGAACTGAGAGAAATAATTCCTGAACAACAGGTCGATGTGTCTGCGAAGAGCCAGAAAAATGATGAATCTGCTGATGTGGAACAACCTTCATCACCAGTTGTTATAAAACCAGACGTTGGGTAAGTCTTGTAAAACAGTGTTTTTAATAAACTCTGGGTTCACTTACTAAGTTATCAGTACTTCAGTTTATGTGTAGGGACCCTATTCATGCTACTGCTGAAGTGAAGTGATATTTTGAGCTTTATTAGTGGTTAAAAAATGACAATTTAGATACGTTTGGCTGACTGCCCCATTTACTTTCATTGTTAACTATTTGGTTGTGAAAACAAAAGACGGTCAAACTGGATATTACTTCAACCAACGTAACATATCTGTTGAGGGAGTTTGACTCGTGTTCATGGTGAAATAGACTCTGGTTCATGTTGCTCTGAACTGTCACTTTAATTGGGTAAAAAAAAAAATATTATCATTTTTTGTAACATTTAGTTTATATACAATCATACAATACTTGCTGCTATTCTACACACCTACCACTGTTATATTATATATTAGAAAAGTAGATATTTCATCTTTTTGAGTTTTCGTGATTCTAACATGTACTTACTGAGCAATAAAATAGTATGAATGAGAATTTGATTTCAAATTTACGTTTTATTGTTTTGTAACATCTTATCAAACCGAGTTAAAAAGTAACAGTTTCATGCAGAGAAGTGTTTGGTAATATGAGGTTTTTATTGACAGTGGACATGTGGTTGTTATAAACTGAGTCTTCTTGGACTTTGGTGGTTTCTTCTGTCATTAAAATTATTAAAACACTTGAAACTTTTACATAAACTGTTCAAAAAAATCAGTGATATGAACCATGTGTTGTGTTTGTGTTATTGGGCCTCGTGTATATAACATCTATTATTTTCTATCAACTATTATTATTATTCTTATTTAGGGAATATAAATGATGCATTAATATTAACAACACAGAAGAAAATAATGTAATTACAAGATAAATTGTTTGTTCACTCAATCAACAGTCAACTTTGTTTTGTTTTTAATCCCTGAAGCTTCATTTTGGACGAACACTCGTAGGTTGTAATGTAGAAAATGAGTGAAGAGGTCAAGTGTTTGTCATCTGTGTTTTACTACTTTCAGTCTTTGGACCCTGGTCGGATGCTGAAAAGAGCTGAACCACATTGAAGATGCTCAGAGGTTTGTTGACTTGGAGCCGGAGCACATCACAGTCACTCGCTGCTCAGGCTCAAGGAGAAGTTTGAAGGGGAAGGAAAAAAAACAAACTTAAAAGCGGTTTAGGATGTGTAGAAACACACCTTGAGAGGTGAAAAGAGACAAAATGAAAATGGACAGAAGAGAGAAAATGCTTCTGCAGCTTCTCAGCGTCGCTGCTCTTCTTGCTTGCGGTAAGTTTTTTTTTTTTTTTTACTTTTTCATTTAATTTTCTGCAGTGACAGTCTTTTGGTCTTTGATTATGGTGAATTTCAGTTATGCAGTCAAAGCACAAACCTGCAAGAACAACCTTGATTTTAGTTTTAAGAACCTTCAAACGAAAAGACACAGTTTTATTCACCATTTTATTTTATTTTTGCATGTTACAATGATGTTAATTCATTAGTTGATAAAAAGCTAATCAAGCATTTACATACAATCTTTTTATTTTTGGGTTAAAAGTAATGAAAAGATGGATTTCAGTCATTTCCAATAATAATAAATCAGTGTTAATAATTATATTTTATACAGTTAATAGTATTTTTATTAAAAAATAAAAATAATAAAGATTAAAGAATATATTGAGACAATCTGTGCAGCTGCTCTCTCCTGTGACATCTAACATCACCACTTAAAATGTGATTTAAATTCAGAAAAAAGGAAGTTAACATTTACAACCATACAAAATATTTTTGCATCATTACTCATCCAAATCCTGAGCAGGTTTTCAGTAACTGATCGTCTTGTTCGATGAACCGTCGATCATCACAGGAGACGTTTTCTTTTTGGTCTTTCGACTCATTAAAGATTCGTGAAAAACATGTGATTCTGTGGAGTCTGTAAAGTTGTTAAAGTCAAACATTAGCTACAGATTTGTGTGAGGTGCTGAAGGACACAGCTGGACTGTGGATCTGTCACAAGACTTTTACGATTGATGTGCATTCGAATGATTCACCAACTTGTGTAATTTTAACAGCCGTGAAACATAATGACTACTTTTATCTGTTTTATCTGTAGGATTGATACATTAATGCTTTGATATTTATACTTCTGTGTTTAATTGTCCATTCACGTCTTTCTGTTTCTGTTGTGATTTAAACATGTTTTGGTTTGTGTCTCCAGCCCAGTGTCAGTGTCAACCAGGCTGGAGGGAGTATGAGGACACATGTTACCTTTTTTCAACTGATACAAAGTCGTGGATGGAAGCGAATGCGTTTTGTTTGGAGCAAAACAGCAACTTGTTGAGCATCCAGAACATTCATGAGAGGGTAAGACACAAAACAACGAGACACTGTGACAAAAATGAATCATTTTTTACACACTGAGTTAATACGTTTTGTGTTATTTGTTATCAGCTGTGGGTGAGAACACAAATCAGCACAGAAATCTACTGGATGGGTCTGAACGACCGAAGCGTAGAAGGAGTCTGGGAGTGGAGCGATGGGACTCCTTATATCCCGTATCTAGCGTGAGTCACAAAAACAGTTAAACTCATCGTTGAATAAATGTGACCAGCGTTTTACTGATTTTCTCTAAACTCTCAGATACTGGAGAAACGGTCAACCTGACAACTGGGGCGAAGAACCTGGAGAAGATTGTGGTCAAGTGGTAGGAAACACTAACGGACACTGGAATGATGAAAACTGCGACGTGAGGAGGAAATACATCTGCAAGCACGTCAACCGTAAGTCTGTCTGCAGGTGATATATGATGGTGCTGGCACAAAAATAATAATAATAATAATAATAAGCTGTTGTAGCGCCCCCTGTGGACCGATTTTCACAAAACTTGGCACAATTCTGCTGAATCTCATCATGATCAACAATGTTAAGTTTAATTAAGTTCGGCTGAAGACTTAGGAAGTTATAGGCCTCACAGTCATGATGCGCCACATTTGAAACATGAAATGTCGAGGTCCGTAACTTTGTAACCAATAATCCGATCAAAGTTCTTTTGATAACTTTTCCTCCACATGGTCGATAGACGACACCTAGAAACTCTGATGAGGATCGAATGAACGAGTTAGGACTGTTAGTTATTTCAGTTATTAGTGTCAGCTGTAGCGCCCCCTATGTACCGATTTTCACAAAACTTGGTACAATTCTGCTCAATTTCATTATGATCAAGAATGATAAGTTTCATTAAGTTTGGCAGAAGACTTCACAAGTTATAGGCCTCAAAGTCACACTTTGAAAAGATTTAGCTGTAGTGCCTCATGTTGTGACTGGATACACTGTTGTTATGATCAAAGTTACTAAGTTTAATTGAGTTTGGATCAATATTTCACAAGTTATTGGCTTTAAAGTCATAAAAGTCATCGGTTCATAACTTTGCAACCAATAATCACATTAAAGTTCTTTTGGTCACTTTTTTTGCTCTTGGTCCATAGATGACACCTACCAAGTTTTATGAAGTAACAATGTATCTTACTTTGACTTTTCATTTTTACAAAATGGCGGGAAAATGGGTGTGGTTCATTAAAAGCAGGAAAATCTAAGGAATTAGAGAAAAAAAGAGTTTTGTTTCTATGATACATGGTTCTTGAGACATAAGCCAAAACATAAAAGGACGCCATCATAGCGCCACCTAGCATCAGGCATGTGTCACAACAACATCTTTTGAGCCCTAGTGTTTAGTTTTTTGCCTAGAAACAAACAACAACAACAAAAAACATAAAAAATACCAAAATTTTGTTTCTAAACATGATCTGGTTGAATTGATCTTTTGAATCTATGTTTGTTCTTCCTCTTCAGCCAATCCTGGACCTCAGTGTGACTTAGCCAACGGGTGGCAACCGTACGGCTCCAACTGCTACAAGTTAAAGGCAGATACGAGGAAGAGCTGGGCAGCAGCCAGACTTGACTGTGTTCAGGCCGGAGGAGACCTGGTGTCCATCGCCACTGCAGAAGAAGAGCAGTACGTCACAGGGAGGATGGACTCGTCGATGCTCGACCTCTGGATTGGATTTTCTACCCTGGTGAGATGAAAACAAAGAAAACAGAGTTGAATCCCTTTTTTTTTCTTTACATAAATTAATGTTGAATACATCAATGTAATCAGGAGCTTTGTTTCTTTAGAAATGCAACAAGATTTCATGTCAAGTTGAGGCAGGAAACAGTCAGTTCACCTGGTCTGATGCTCTTTCACCGTCGTACACAAACTGGGCCACTGGTGAACCGACACCGTAAGATCCAACATCAAACACCTGATTATATCTAAATTTAATTGATTCATCTGTCTGGTCACGGTTTAAACATTTGTGTTCTCCAACAGTGACACACAGACGGGCTCATGTGCTGCGATAATCAAAGATGAAACAGATCAATATGGGAAGTGGAAGTCACACTTGTGCAGATACGAACGTCCTTACATGTGCAAACGCCCACTGAACAGTAAGATGGATAGTTTTAGAAATACACAAATAAAAATGTACATTTAAAATAAATAAAAACAACTGTCTAACCTCTTCCTGGTTGTCACCTCCAGCCATCTGTCCTGCTGGCTGGTTGAGCTTCAGTGGCAGTTGTTACTGGATGGTCAGTAACATCAACCTGTTGACCACGTGGCACCAGGCGTTCACTAAGTGCTCTGATATCGGAGCTCACCTGGTGATTATTAACAGGTAAGGAGGAAAATAGAGCAACACCATGAATAGAAACTAGTGTTTCAGTTCATCGGTTTCGGTCACGGCTTCAAACGTTTAGAAACAAAACCATTATTGGTATTTTGACATGTTTCTATTTTGTGCGTCTCACATCTCGATAATCTGACATTTGAAGTTTTTAATACAAACTCTGGAATGTTCTAATTCTAATTGTTATTCTGTATTTATCATTAAACACTGTGAAACTGCTACTATCATTATCATTATAACTTGTTTAGTTTTAATTTCAGTTTAATTAATTTTACTTTGTTCACGTTAAGCAATCTATCAGTCTCTGATTAATTAATAACTAATGTCTGATAATTTAATGATTTATTTTTTTCTTTCATCAGCTCAAAGAAAGCAGTTATAAAGTCGGTTTTTTTTAAAACACAGTTGTTTCACGTGATGTCCTCAAGTGCAGAAACAGTTTTCTTCATTCAACTCTTCTGACTTTCTAGAGTCTCTTTACCATTGATCGGTTATCTATTTAGCTTTTCAGCTGAACTGAACGAATTCGTAAGTGTTGTATATATTCAATCATTCAACTTTAGATTATGGTTCTGTGTGTTTGACTAGAATTTCATGTACCAAGCGAGTTTAAATGGCGAAAATGAGACTCTTTAACTCTGCAGACTCCATCACTTGGAAAACACGAGTTCTGCGGACACTTGAATAGATACATCTGAAATATCTGATCTATTATTATTTATTTATATTTATTTGAAATAGAATGTTCGATTTTCCAGTGAATATAACTGCTAAAGAAACACTAACGCTTAAATCTGTGTATTCTGTAGAGATCGAGTATTATATTACATCTTGCAGCTGCTACCATATATTTGTTAACAGTTTTAGTTAAATTTCACTTGATTGTCAACTTCCGTACTACATGATATTCTTTTTTTTCTGAAACAAATAAGATATAAACTCTAGAACAAGAATTGGAATCAGTGATCATGAAAGTCAATCAGTTTTCTAGAAAATTCCTGATCGTGTTGTATCGTAAGACTCTTAGTCACTGTTACAGTAAACAAAATTCATGAAGTTTGAATTCAATTAGTTACTTGTACTTATTACAATAATAACATGTCATTAGACATAATTCTGATTATACATTTTTTAAGCTTTATTCAGGCAATCAGTTTAATCTGTTTTTTATTATTTCTTAAATCTAATACATTGTCTTTATTTATCTAGTCTGTACTATTAGAAAACATGTAAAATTGTTAATAAGTTCAATTACTGTTTTAATTATTAAAGCAATTAAACGTTTTTTCTTTAAAGAATTTCTCTTGTAGTGTTACTAGTAACCTGAGTGATAATAAACTGTTATTCTCAGAGCATGGATCCTGTAAACCAGATTTCGATCGATGAGGCAAATCTATCTGATTGAATGTCATTGATCTCTTAACTTTAAGTTATGCGCTTAGGATGGATGCAACTCTAAGACTTGTTTCTGACAGTACACTGGAAGCATGTTCAGTTCTAAATCTGAGTATAATAATGCTTCACTCGCAGGTTTTCTCATTAGTATCAGAATTCTTAAGTTTATATATTTCTTCACAGAACCTGACGATCTAAAACTTTGAATGACTAGTCTGTCTAACAGGACAACTTGCTACTGTTAACTTCCTGTCATCATGAATAACAAAACTCAGAATCCTGCAAGGAGTAGAAAGCTCTACTGTCTGACAATTAAAGGACATTATTGTAGCAGCTTTTTTTTTAATGTTAATGGATGATCTTGTTATGTAGAAAAACCCTAAAGCAAAGATGTTTCATAACTCCCCATCTGACTAGTTTGTAAAAACAATTCATACATTATTCTCTGTTCTCAATTCTAATTCTGTTAGTTTCTAGCCTCTGTATTAATCAGGATTTTCATGTGTTACTTCATCATCAACTAGAGCACTGCTATCAACATATCTTTTAAACTTAATTAAGTATGCTATTATCAACTTTAACAATTCTGTAACATTTATAAAATGTCAATATTGCTCAGTTATTAACCAGATTATATAATGTTTTTTTAAAACTGATCAATTAAGACTTTTATTTTTCAAAGCTTCATCTTTAATTTTATTTTCTTTCTTACTTTTCATGACTCGACTAACCGATTATTTCTAGGCCAATTGATGAACTGATTTTTTCACTTCATGTTACTAAATAGACAGATTCGAAATTGTTGAACAGTAAGGCGCTTCTAACTTCACATGTTCTGACATAATACTCACTTATACTTAACATGTGATTAATATATGATGTTTAATCTTGTATTTTTGTATCAATGTTTTGAAACTGGTGTTGAATACCAACTTCACTCTCTGTTTCTACATCTATTTTTAACTGTTTGCAATTGTAAATTTTCTTCTCAGGATTTCTTAAGTTTACTGACATAAATCATGATTAAATTATGAATATATAACTTAATATAAATATTTTCTTAAAAAATCTGAGACTGTTCATTAAACTTGTCTAAAATTAAAACAACAATCAGATATTGTTATTACATTATAAGGTATCTCAAATACATTATAATAAATTTTAATTTTAATATTTCATATTATATATTTCTACTTTTTATTATATTTTGTTAAAATTGATTACTTTATTATCTTATTTAATTATAAAATGTCCAAACTCATGCTGATGGAAGTAGGGTAATTGTTAATAAAACAGTTAACATTTCACTTGTGTTATCTGTATTGACATATCCGTTTTTTATTTCATGACAGAAGCATCAGCTGATCTGACTACGCCTGTCAGGTTCAGTCTCTCTGGATGCGCTATTCAACTTTACACGTAAGAGGACTTACGCCTTGACTGTCTAGGATCACTGCATATATTTAAACAATAATAAAATTCATTTTTTGTTTAAATATTTCATGAACACTGATGGTTGTTTTATTACTAGAAACTATTACTAGTGTTAAGATCGTCAACTTCTCGCTAACATAAAACACTCAACTTAACTTTGAATATAGAATCTGCTTATTGTTGAAATGAAAGGTTTTCAACTTTTGTTTATTCTAACTTAACATACTGTTTATTCAGTAGAAAATCTTGATTCTTCATGATGATTGCAACTCATTGAGCAAAACAACAATCATCACTGTTATCAACAATCGTTCTTTCTTCATAAGATCGGCTTTTTGTGGATTCTCTCAGAACGACATCGGTTCTTTCTCTCCACAAAAAGCTCGTTTGAATGGAAATTCCTGCTGGATGCCGTCAGGAAGTCGTACGTACCAAACCAGAGGTCACGTGGAAGAAATCATGATTAAATCTATGAGATATAAACGTTAATCTTTATCCCTTTTTACAGCAACTTCAAGCTGGATCCAGGTGGACTTGGGTGAACTCAGGAAAGTAACAGGGATAGTGATTCAGGGTTGTCCTCAAAACGACCACTGGGTGACCAAATTTAAGATGCAGCACAGTACGGACGGAACGACCTGGACGGATTATAAAGCCGATGGAGACGTAAGTTAATCATTTAATATTAAAGCCAAATTGAGAGGAAATAGGGGAAAACAAGTCGTCATCGTGAACTTGTTTGATGTCCAGTTCTTCCCAGGTTCAACAGACAGAAACACGGCCGACACTCAGCTGCTGGGAACGCCGGTGTCAGCTCAGTACGTCCGCATCCTCCCGCTGGAGTTCAACTCTCAGGCAGGACTTCGCTTTGACGTCTTAGGATGCAGCCCAAACTGTAAGAGATAATAAACCATCTATCTTTGGTGTAACAATATGTATATGAAACACTGATGGTCAATAATGATAAAAACTGTGGTTTAACAGATGCGGTCACCTGCGCTAACAAACCCAACTTCAACTTTGCAAATGATCGAATGACGTAAGTGAAATGAAGGATTTTCAACTTCTGCATCAGATTCAATAAAGTTTGTTTCAGCAGAAAATTTATTCTTACATCTCAACCTTGAGCAAAACTATATATGTTATATGTTTCATAGTCTGTTATATGTTCTAGAGACGAGCAATTAATCCACACTTTTTATTACCAAAACAAAATAATCGAAACAAAATGATTATGTTATGCTAAGTGTTAAAGATGCTAAGTATTAGAGATACTAACGTTAGTGATGCTAAACCTTAGCCATGCTATGTGTATTGAGGTGATAAACGTTAGAGATGCTAAGTGTGTTAGCGATGTTAAACCTTATCAATGCTAAACACATCTCACTTAGTGAAAATGTAAAATGTGTCAGAGACTGTGAAGATTAATTTCTCTGAAGAGACAATAAACTAATTAACTTCTTATAATGATGAAACTTTTTAATCTGCTGCTGAATGTTCTCGTGTCTCCTCCAGCGTCCACTGTCCAGCACGTTGTGCCGACGATAACTACAACGTGTTTGGTTCTTCAGTGTATCGTGGGGTAGGTGACGTTACTCTCTGAATTTAACGACAAACGCAGGGTGACATGACGTTCCTCTAACGTAATCGTCTGTAACAGGACTCCAACATCTGTGCAGCAGCGATCCACGCTGGTGTGATAGTAAACGAAGTAGGAGGAGACTGTACTTTGTTGAAAGAACCAGGACAAAACTTCTATCCAGGTTCTACCAGGAACGGCATCACATCCAGAGAGTGAGTGGGTTTGACGTTTCAAAGTTTATTTCTTTTTGGTGACAACACACGGAGGTCAAATACAGTAACACCTTTAATTTAAATATCTACAGATACAGTGGAAACTATGCTGTATCATACACGTTTGCAGATGGAGGTGAGTTCATCTCTTTCCCTCGAAACAGAAACAATGTTTCAAGAATAAATAAAACATTAAGGTTTTATGAGCGTGTTTTCTTTTTTCCTGCAGAGCTGAGGTGTCCAGGAATCGACTGGTACGAGTTCGGAGGATTCTGCTACAAACCTTTCGATGACAAACAGACGTGGCACGACGCCCGGGACACGTGTAGGAGTCACGGAGCTGATCTGGTGTCCATCATGTCGATGACGGAGCAGAGCTGGTTGGAGAGTTACCTCTACATGGGTACGGATCATGAAAATAGTCTGAAACTTAAACATTAACAGCAGTTCAAGACTTATTTTAAAGTGACGTCCAGAGCAACATGAACCAGAGTCTATTTCACCATGAATACGAGTCAAACTCCCCTCAACAGATATGTTACGTTGGTTGAAGTAATATCCAGTTTGACCGTCTTTTGTTTTCACAACCAAATAGTTAACAATGAAAGTAAATGGGGCAGTCAGACAAATGTATCTAAATTGTCATTTTTTAACCACTAATAAAGCTCAAAATATCACTTGACTTCAGCAGTAGCATGAATAGGGTCCCTACACATAAACTGAAGTACTGATAACTTAGTAAGTGAAGCCAGAGTTGATTAAAAACACTTTTGCAAGACTCACCCAACGTCTGGTTTTATAACAACTGGTGATGAAGGTTGTTCCACATCAGCAGATTCATATTTTTCTTGCTCTTCACAGACACATCTGCTGATACTTCTGCATATTTGTACTTCAGTTTGACTGAGTTTGATGGTTCATGTTACTCTGGACCGACACTTTAAAATAAATTCACAGGTTCATTCTCATTCAACTTTCTATAATATTTATGGGTATTTAATTAACTAATGGGTAAAAATTTGTTCCTCATTTGAAGGTACATGTTTTAACTCATGTCTTTTTTTTAAAGCCACCAGTGACGTGTGGATCGGTATGAACGATCTGTCCTTCTCCGGTTTGTTCACCTGGTCTGATGAACAGTGGGTGACCTTCACCTACTGGGCTCCAGGTGAACCCAACAACCACGACGGGTTCAATGAAGACTGTGTAGAGATGTTACACCAGGTGAGACTGATGATAACGTTACACGTCAGCATCATAACATTTAATACTACAGATATAAAAACCAACATGGACCCTGAGAACATTATTCAGTCTCTGATTTCATCTTTTTTTCCAGACTGGTCGATGGAACGATGTGACCTGTACGGAGCTCAACACCTTCATCTGCAAAATGCCCAAAGATCATTACCCACTTCCCTCTGTGAAACCCACCATGTACGGATGTCCTCAGGTAACACACGTTGCTGTTGAGTGCTTATTTTGTTTAGATCACCACAGTGTGTTGTTGTGTTTATAAAGATAATTGCTTAATGTCTCTAATGTCTAATATCAGGGCTGGGACGCATACGGTTACTCCTGCTACTGGATGGAGGAGACGGCCAGGACCTGGTCTGAGGCGAAGACGTTTTGTGCACAGCAGGACGGTTTCCTGCTGCACATCGCAGACATGTAAGATGGGAAAACATGTCCTATAACATCATGAAAATAGATGATTCAGAAATGATTTCGGTACTCTACCGTTTATACTGTTTATCTGATATGATAATGAAACAACCTGGTGGAGTAGGACGGATTTATTTTATCATAGAAAATAATAAATTATCGACAGATTTCCACTAAACTCGTCTGTGTTTGTGTCTCTGCAGTTTTGAACAGTCTCATTTCACAGTGGCGTTGACAGGAAAGACCGGTTTGTGGTGGATTGGTCTTCGTGCTCGTGGAGGAACAACAGGAGGAGTTGACTACATCTGGGACAACGACGCACCTCTTTCCTTCACTCACTGGGACAGAGACCAGCCAGGTAGACACCAAACATTAACAAGTTAACGGGACAACGTGTGTCTGTGTTGATAAAAACAACTGATCTACTTGTCGTCTGTAGATAACGGAGATGGGACTTGCGTGGCGATGACGACGGGTGCTGTTGGTGGTTTCTGGGATGATAAACAATGCTCGGAGAAATACGCTTTCGTCTGTGAGAAACCCAGACCAGATATCACCCCCCCGACCAAAGCCCCGACTCCTCCTCCTGCACACGGCTGTACTGAAGGCTGGACGGCCCTGCCCCACCACAGGAACTGTTTCAGGGTATATTAGCTAGTTTATCACCATATGTTAGGCTGCATCCGAATCCTTAGTACACTCTGCTACTACTGAGTGTCTACTACTCGACCGTTGCAGTAGTAGCTGCTACATATCAACCAGTAGTAGCACAATTCAGACGTACTACATCACCACCATCTTGTCTGTTTTGTGACCTGGATGTTTACATCAACGTCATGATTTTGCAGTTTGAACCAGAGGGTTAGCTACCACGGCTAGTTAGCATCTCAGTCATAGCGGCGACTTTTTACTCACATTGGTGACGTGAACGACTACGGACATGTTTTATTTACTGAAGCACATGTGGCTTTTATTTACTGAACAGTCTGTGTTTGCGTTTTAATGTAATCGCTTTTTAATGTTTGTATAGAAACAGTCGGAAAATAAGTTAAACATCACAGGACATCTGACTCTTTTACTGTTCCTCTGTTATCACTAAACACATTTAGAATAAAATTGGATTCTCATTCACTAACAAGCACATAGATGTGGTTGTTATCACTGTTTACTGTACGTAATTAATTTATCCCAGTAAGTATCGGACGTCACATTTAGCAGGCGAAGTTTCTTCTTCTACAGTTTTCAACCTCCTGGTGACTTCTGGGATAGCGTAGTTAGCGTAGTGTACATCGCTAGCATACTGCAAAATCCTTGCGTAAGTAGTAAACCGTCCAGGAACCTATCGCCTACTACTGAAAGATACTAAAGTATTCGGACGTACTAGAGCGTCGCTTACTCATTTTTGCCTACTACATAGTAGGCTAGAAGGACGTATTCGGATGCAGCCTTAGTCTCTGCAGAGTCCATCAGGTCAGTTTTGATTTATTGGACGTTTTACGGCAGATTTTCCACGACGTGGACTGGTCCATGAAGAAGAGCTGGGGGGCAGCTCATGAGGACTGTGTAGCCAGAGGAGCAGACCTGGTCAGCATCCACAGTCAGGAGGAGGAGGAGTTCCTGTCTCTTTACAGCAAAGATAGCAGCAAGTGGATCGGACTGAAGCACAACCCCACGGAGGGAGGTGGGTATAACGTGGTAGAAGCTAACTGGCGTTTAAATAAACAACAAACAAAACACAAAGAATAATACTGATGATTCTGATATCGTAGGTTACTCCTGGAGTGACAACACTCCTCTGTCTCACACCAACTGGGGTCACGGTGAACCGAACAACCACGAAGGCCGTGAGGAGTGTGTGGAGATGGTGAGCAACACCAACGGGACCTTCTCCTGGTGGAACGATCTGAACTGTGACGCTCACCAGGACTGGATCTGTATGATCGCCAGAGGAAAGACACCTATCGTTCCTCCAGTTCCTCCACCTCCAGTCCCTGGTAAACTGTCCTCCCACAATGCACCAGTGTGACTTTTTCATCAAATTGTGAACCGACCATGTTTGTCTCTTAACGTGTCATCGTCAGCTCCCGACTGTGGCTCCAACCCCGGCTGGAGGAAGAACAAAGACATCTGTTATTACTACAACGACACCGACATCGTGGACTTCCACACAGCGATGGTTCGATGCTACAATGAGAAAGCTCGTCTCGTCTCCATCCTCAACAAAGACGAGCAGGCATATGTCAACACCATGGTATGACTGCCTTCCTATAAATTTCTTTTCTTTTATAAGAGGGTAAATTAACAGAAGAAAGTAAATTGAATATGTTTTTATTTTCTTCCAGGTGGGGACAGGTGACGTTAGTGCAGCTTGGATTGGAATGAGGAGGTTTGGCATCACAGATGGACAATATATGTACGTATATTGAATTTTAAAGGTGAACTCAGTTACATTTGAACCTAGTTCACATCAGTCGACTTCACCATCGATCAGTGAGTCTCAGTCTCTGTCGTGATCGTTGGCGACTTGTGTTCCCATGATGTGGAGTCTCAACAACTGGTCTGAGACCTGTAGTGTTCACACTACAAGACTTGTCAGTGATTGACTCGATCACACCGTGGACGTCACCAAACTCTACGTCTGGTCACGTGAACTAGACAGGATGTAGCCGCTGCTTCTCACCGTGATTTACAGCCGTTTATTGTTGACGAGCACCGGTGAAGACGCTGCCTCCAACACAGACTAAACCGCTAAACCGGCGTGTAAACATCACCATGGCAACACGCTGGTTTTCACGGTGGAGCTGAAATCAGCAGCAGACTTACCGGGTAACATCGGATCAGACGCGGGAGTTTGTAGAAAGTGAAAATGAAAGAAAAAGCGTAAAACGAATCAGTGAGTGAATCAGTGAGACGGCAGCAGCATTTATCTCACATCCCTCCTCTGATTGGCTGTCGCTCTTTGTCAGTCTCTTCAGACTCCTCCAGTTTTCTAACATGACAGATCCAGTCCCGGTCTCAGACCAGGTCCCGACGGCCTCTGATGGAGTCGTTAGGGCTGTTCACACATTATGATCATTAACTGATGATTCACCAACCATCAGAGGACCAAGTCCACCAGACACCACCACTGGAGACCACTGGTCCAGTCCACTAGTAGTGAACTAGAGTTTAGAGTCTCTGAGTTAACATCAGTTGTTAATAAATGAAACAAACAGTTGCTACGTTAGTGAAGATGTGGTGGTAGCGGTGAGAGACAAAGAGACAAAGATCAGATGTTTCCATGTTGTCTCAGTCATTTGTCATGACAATCGACTGTTTTAGTTAAAATGTTTAATTATGTGAAAATCACAATACCAGAGTATTTTCTTTTCTTTTCTGTGATGTTCATACAAAAAAGGTCAATACCAATCAAAGATTTGTGTGTTTTACCTGCACAGGTGGGTGGACCACTCCCCTGTGGTCTACACTCACTGGGGTTCAGGTGAACCCAACGACGCCAACGGGGAGGAACAGTGTGTTCAGATGAACAGACATCAAGGTGTTGAAATCATCCCCCATCATTGTAAAACTAAAGTGGTGTAAGATGTGTTTATTTTTGTTGCCTGCTCTCGTCCCGCTGGTGACACTGACGCTCTGGTTTGTTAAGGTGGATGGAACGATGCCAACTGTGGTCGAGCTAGTGCAGGTTATGTCTGCAAGAAGTTCCCCGGAGATAACCACACCCCTCCTCCACCCACACAGCCCTGGGAGGGAAACTGCCCTGAAGGTAACATTCACATTTTACAAAAATAACATTTAAAATAAAACATGGACGCTGTTGTTAATTTTGAGTTGATCTTTACACAGTGTCTCTGTAGAGCACCAAACATGTATTAGTCCGCAACTAAAACTAGTCCCTGATAAACGCACAATTTACTCATGTTTGAGTGACATGTATATATTAATATTATGCAGCTGTGAGCTTTATGTCTGACATTGTAATGTGCATTCAGAGAATGAAGTTCTAGAGTTGGGAAACTGGACACTAAATATTTAATTAAATGTAATTATAATTAATCGAAACTTGTGTTTTGATTTTGATTACGGCTCCAAAACAACAACAACAACAACAAAGTAATTGAGGACGATTGTTAGTATTTTGTCATGTTAGCAGTGCTAAGTGTTAGCAATGCTAAGTGTTAGTGATGCTAAGCATTAGCGATGCTAAACGTTACTGATGCTAAGCATTAGCGATGCTAAGCATTAGCGATGCTAAGTGTTAGTGATGCTGAGCATTAGAGATGCTAAACATTAGCATTGTTCAGTGTTAGTGATGATAAGTGTTAGCTATGCTAAGTGTTAGCTATCAGTGTTATCTGTGTTGTGATTTAATGTTTATGTTTATATTTTAATTTCAGTTTAGTAGAAGTGACTTTAATTTATTTGTATTTATTATTTTACACATTCACTCTTTTCTTGGAATAAATTCTATTTGTTTCAAGTTCAAGTCAACGAGTTATTGTTGGAAATAATCACGATTTTAATTTTTTTAACCAAATAATCATGATTATTATTATTTTTAAGTATATTTGTTTTTGTCCTGTAACCCAGCGTCAAGTGGTTATTTCATGTTCTCAGTCGAGCTGTACTTGGATGTGGATTATAAATTGTTGTCTTGATTTAACTCGTGTCTCTTCTTCCCTGCAGGTTGGATGCGTTTCAACAACAAGTGCTTCATGTTCAAAGGGAAGAAAAACGACCTGAAGGGAAACTGGACGTTCGCTCGAGACTGGTGCCGGGAACAGGAAGGAGATCTGGCCGTTATTGATGACCAGTATGAGAACGGTAAACAGAAACTAAAGCGCTAAAACAATTCATCTGATTAGTCTCATGACTCCAGTTAAAACTTTTTCTATACGTCCTCTTCTCTCCTCTTCTTCTAGACTTTGTGTCCAGTTACCTGAGAGACCTGGAGCTGCCGACGTGGATCGGTTTGTCGGACCGGTCTGTAGAGAACCAGTACGCCTGGAGTGACGGAAACAGCCCGGTGCTGTTCACCAACTGGAACGACAAAGAGCCCAATAACGCCGGAGGAGCGGTGAGATACTTTACTTATTTACCAGGATTATTGATTGTGTGGACGGACTAAAACTCTGAGTTTTCTCAACAGGAGCACTGTGTGGCCATGACCCACAGTCCGCTGGCGACCGGGAAGTGGAACGATGACGCCTGCCACAAGGAACAGAGCTTCGTCTGCTCCAGGAAGAAATGTGAGGAAACAGATATTAAATAACGCCACGTTCCTCTTTAGTAACGGATAGAAAACATTACAGAAAACAACGATAAATGAGGACCACGTTGGGGGAAAAACAACCTAAATATCAACAACAAAGTTGTAGGTTTACGAGAATAAAAGTTGTAAATTTACAAGAATAAAAATCGTAAGTTTACGAGAGTAAAAGTTGTGAATTTATAAGAAAAAGGTTGGAGGTTTACGAGAATAAAAGTTGGGAATTCACAAGAATAAAAGTCCCAAATTTACGAGAACAAGTCATAATATTTTGAGAATAAAAGACGTAAATTTACAAGGAGAACATTAGTCATAAAATAAAAAGTACAAAAAGTTACAGTTTTTGAAATCAAGTTGAAATAAAAGTTGTAGTTGTCATAAATTTACAACTTATTTTCACAAATTTATGACTTTAATTCTAATAAATTTATGACTTTTAATAAATTTACTTATTTTACTTATTTTTCACAAATTCACGACTTTTCCTCTCATAAACCTCCAATGTTTCTAACTTTTATTCATGTAAATTTACGACTTATTTATGTGAATTTATTAAAAGTCATACATTTATTTTAAAGTAAGTCATAAACTAAACCTCTCATAAACCTCCAACTTTTTTCCTGTAAATTTGTTAATTTTATTCTTATAAATTTACGACTTTTATTCTTGTAAGTTTAGGACTTTTATTTGAGTAAATTTACAACTTTTACTCTTGTAAACCTCCAACTTTTTTTCTCGTAAATTTATTAAAAGTCATAAATTAGGTTTTAGGTTAAAAGTTTTTTTTTTTTTTTTTTTTTTTTCTCATTGTGGCTCCACGACTTAAAAATATTTCTTCCATCTCTTTCATCGTCAGCGAGCAGCATCAGTCCTCCACCGACTAAAAACCCGTGTCCGGACGGTTACACCTCCTGGTACCAGAACTGCTACAAGCTGGTTCAGGAGCCGGCGACATGGGACGCGGCCGAGGCGGCGTGCGTTCAACAGGGAGGGAACCTGGCGAGCATCGACATGAGCTACGATCAGGCCTTCGTCGCCGGAGCGGTGCTGCAGGGAAGAAGCGACGCCTGGATCGGACTCAGACGGAAGGTGAAGATGAGTTTAACTTCAGTTTGATCAAACACGTGAATGTCTGAAGCTAATAAACATCATGTTCTAACAGGATGACGGATCCTACACCTGGACCGACGGATGGCCGGTGTTTTTCACCCAGTGGGGACCAGGAGAGCCCAGTAACATCAAGGACGAGGGATGTGTGAGTATGCACGGTTCACGTTTCTTCCACGGGACCTGGAACGACACCAAGTGTGACCTGGCGAAACCCTACATCTGCAGAATCTCCTCAGGTAATAAATAACTGAAGTGACCTTTTGAAGTGATGTTAATTAACAGAAATATCTAAAGTTTGATTATGTGACTTGTTTCATCATCAGAAAAACCACCTCCGACTCCGGCCCCCGGTGATGGGAAGTGTCTTCCTTTCTTCGTCCCCTACGGACGAGACTGCTACTACGTTTACAACGAGCGGCAGGGCTACTCCTGGTCCGACTCCCGTCTCCAATGCCAGGCGGTCAACGCGGATCTGGCGTCCATCCACAGCAGAGCAGAGCTGGAGTTCATCAGGAACCTCAACTACACCAAACGCCATCACTTGTGGATCGGACTCACCAGAGACCGCAACTGTGAGTGTTGAACCACACGGACAAATATGAACAATTAACATGACGACAGGTTTGAGAACAGATGTACAATTAATTAAAACTTGTCTTTTGATTTCAATTACAGCCCAAACGATTACAAAAACAAAAGAATCGAAACAAAACGATTATTAGTGTTTTGACATTTTATTTTGTGTTTTTTCCCAATAACACACAAACTTCATACATACTTTGGATAAGTGTCATGCTAATGCTAATGCTAAAACTGATGCTAAGCATAAGCGATGTTAAGCGTTAACAATGTTAAGTATTAGCGATGCTAAACATTAGTGATGTTAAGTGTTAAAGAGGCTAAATGTTAGCGATGTGAAGCATTAGAAAGGCTAACTGTTGGAGATGCTAAACATTAGTGATGCTAAGTGTTAGCGATGTTAAGTGTGAGAGATGCTAAACATTAGCCATGCTAAGCATTGATAATGATAAGTATTAGCAATGGTAAGTGTTAAAGAGGCTTAATGTTAGCAATGCTAAATGTTAGTGATGCTAAGCGTTAGCGATGCTAAGTGTTAGCATGTGTTATTTGTTTTGTAATTTAACTTATATGTTTAGATTTTCTTTTCAGTTTAGTAGTTTACTCGTTTGACTTGTCAGTGATTTTATTTATTTATGTTTATTATTATTTTATAAATAAATTCCATTTGTTTCGAGTTCAAGTCAACGAATAATCGTTTGAAATAATCACAATTTCAATTTTGAATCAAATATTTTTTATTGTCATTAACTTTTTCCATGATCCAGCAGCGGTGTCTTTGAGTCCGGTATAAAACTGACACCTTGAGCGTTTGTTTCAGTCGGTTGGGGCTGGACCGACAAGACGTCTCTGGGTTTCCTGAACTGGGCTCCAGGTGAACCCAACGAAGCCTTCCACCCCGGCCAGGTGGCCGAGGAGAACTGTGTGGAGATGTACGACGACGGACGCTGGAACGACAACAACTGTCTGCAGAAGAGAGGCTTCGTATGTCGCCACCGCCAGTGTAAGAAGTTGTAAAATATTCTGATGAAATTCAAGAGACTGTGAGTTTGTGTCTTTTTGGTTTTCAAACCTCTGGTGTAAGTTTCTTCTGATGAAACTTTCTTCCAGATTATTCAACAGACGACGGTGGTAAACCCATCTTCCCCACAGACGGTCCAGGTTTCGACCGTAAGTGACGAATTCATTTTGGTTTCAGTTCGTACTTTTAGGTTGTAATTAAAGACTTTATTTTTAGACTATTTATATCAGTTAAAACATCACACAGTAGAATAACATGTTTACTTTATTAAAACTCTTCAGCTCCTGTTTCTTTATGGTCATGTCGAGAAAAAAATCTAAAATTTTGAGAAGAAAAGTTGTAAATTTCTTTTTGGAATATTACGACTTTTATTCTCATAAAGTTACAATTTTAATTCTTGTAAATTTACGACTTTTTAAAATTTACGACTTTTATTCTCAGTTATAACTTTTATTCTTGTTAATTTACAATTTTTATTCTCGTAAATTTACAACTTTTTCTGGTGAATTTATCATTTTTATTCTTGTAAATTTACGATTTTATTTTTCAAACATTACAATTTAATTCTCATAAAATTACCACTGTATTTTTGTAAATTTTACAATTTTTATTCTCGTAAATTTACGACTTTTTTAAATTTATGACTTTTATTTTCATAGTTACTTTATTCTAGTAAATTTACGATTTTTATTCTCATAAATTTTACTCTCAGATGTGAATTTACAACCTTTACTCGTAAATTCACAACTTCATTCTCATAGTTATGATTTTTATTCTCGTAAATTTCTGCCTTTTCCTTGTAAAATTACAACCTTTTTTTCGCAAATTTACAACTTGTTCTTAACTTCTAACTTTTTTCTTGTGAGTTTACAAGTTAATATTTTCTAACAAACTAAACTTTACTTTTTGTTTTTTATTTCTTACTATTTACTGTTGATCACATATTTGTTTCTTTCTCCGTACAGTCGGAGGAGCGATCGCTGGCGGCATCATCGTCGCCGTGTTGATCATCACCGTCATCGTCGGACTCTTGTACTATCTCTTCCACGTCCGAGGTTTTAAAATCAGCGGCTTGACGCTGCCGACGAGATCGACCACCAAGATCGACGTGGTGAGTTAAACATTCGCCTCTTCCTGTTTCCTGCAGGAAGCTGCTCCAGTGATTTTATCAAAGTACAAACGCTAACGTTTGTCTTTTTACCTCGTGTTTCAGCCGACGTTCAGCAACCCGAACTTCGGAGGAGAATCAGAGTCGTAAACCATCGTTTGTGTTTTGTACAGTGGATTGAATTTGATACTTTTGTAGAAAAAAACAAATGAGTAATGATGTGGTTTAAATGTCTAAACGGTGTTGTATATATTCTAACAGCCAAAAAAACGACGATACAATAACGTTCAAAATAACTGGGAAAAGTTGTTTGTGTAATTAAAAAAAAAGTTTGAAATTTCATTGTTTCAAATATGAAAATAAGTGAATAAAATAAAACAGTGAAGTCATTTCCAGTGTTTATTCGTCTGTGTACACTGCAACACAAATTCTTTACATATTTCACAAAAAGGGAAAAAAAAAAAAAAAACTTCCAGTAATAATTAATTATTTGGACAAGAAATGTAAACTTGTTTCAGAATAATTCATAAACAAAGCACCAACACCCAAAAGAATAAAAATAAAAATAAAGCCACAGGTTGAAAAAGATGAGAAAAAAACAGATGTTGCACTGTTTATGAATTTAATAAATGCCAATTTTTTTTTTTTTTTGCGTTTTCATTTTGTGTGCAGTGTCGAAGATCAATACTATAGCAGCCTGCTGATGATCCGTACGTAAAAAATAATAATTATAACGATATTAATAATAATCATCATCCCTACTTCCATGGCACCAGTACACTCGCTCCGTACTTAAAAAATATTATTCTATCGTATCGTTCGTATGAAGAGAAAAAATAAATTCAGGAACACTTCGTGGTCCTTGTTCAGCCCTTTTTTTATTTTATTTTTTATTTTATTTTTTAGCAAAAAATGTCAAAAACCCAATGGCACTTTTTTTTTTTTTTTTTTTTATTTTATTTTAATCTAAACCAATTTTTTTTTTTTTTTTTTGCCTCCAATCGTTCTTTTATACTGATCGTTTCTGTATCAATAATAACATGATTCATGCTTTATTGCTTCGGATAATTAACAAAGAGTGAAGACGAGCACAGTCCTGCCGGTCTCAGGAACGTGACAGCGCGTTGAAATCAACCACGAATACTCGTAAATAAAAAGTGCTTTTTTTTTTTTCTTTTTTCTTTTTTGGTGTTTTTGTTAAATCAGCTACAGTCGGCCATTTTTTTTTTTTTTTTTACTTCTACTCCAACAGATTTAGAGAAAACGTTTAAACGTTTGCAAATCAACTAAAACAGTGTTGAACGTGAAGTAAAGCAGCAGATAAATAAAAGGGAACATTACTGTGGTTTCTCATCAGTTTAGTGATTATTTATTGTGGTAAATTCCACTTTACGCTGACAAACTGAATCTTTCTTTGTTTTTGCAACAATTTGACGCCAACGTACGTTTGTTTGTTTGTTTCTGGTCACTGATCGTTCTTTGTGCTCAAACTTCAAAGAAACACAAAGATACAAAGATGTAAAAAAACACAGGATTTGATGGTTTGAAACGTTTAGGAAACGTCGTCTTTAAGTTTTAGTCAGAACGAGAAAAATGTGACGTTTGTCGTTTGTTTTGTTTTTTTTTTCCATCAGAAGGAAACTTTAACATGATTCTTTAAAGATGATGAAGAATAAAATCGAAACAAAACAACAAAACAAAAGAAAGTTGTCAAAAAAAAAAAAAAAACGTAACACAACCGTGGTTTTCAACCCATCAACCAAACGTCTTCAAACAGCTTTAATTAAAAGACTCTTCACTCCTCTGATTCAACTCATTCTTGATAATCTGACATGATTCAACCCACATTCAAAGTGTGTATTATGGCACTTTTTATCCTTATTAATGCACTTATTATTGCACAAGAAACGCGTTTTAATCCGACAACAACGATCCCAACGAACAAGGAATGAGCTAAAACTCCCATTTTACATCCTCTGTTTCCGAGATTAAACCACGATTGTCAAACACCGGCGTCGTATCCTCGAACGAAACGATGACGTTAAAACAAATATATACACACACTCCCCCGGCACACAAATCAAACCAGCTTTCACAGAGGAACAGGGACGTTTCAGATCTGAGAGAAAAATAAAAAATAGCTACAAAAACTGTGATAAAGTGATAAAAGTCCAAAATCATTTAAGTGCTTTTTTGTCTTTTTTTTTTAAATTCTCGTCTCGTGTGATAACAATGTGATAAGTTTAAATTAGATTTTGTGTCAGTGCTCGAACCAACCATCTCATCAACTTCCATCCAGTTTATTTAAGGTCACTCTGAATAAAAACCCTGATTTGCAAATAACTAACATGACATCAGCTGATGGAGAGATTACACCACATGTAGCCAAAGTTGTTGTTGTTGTTTTTAAAGTGCCAAAGAGAGAGAGAGAGAAAAGAGAAAAGAAGAAACACCAATAAATAACAAGTGCAGTGATCAATGTTGTATCTTCGCTGGGAAATTACAACAAACTAGATTTAAAAACAATCATGAAATGAGATGACGTCCGTGTCCAACCTTTTTATGACGAGATCCATGTGACTTAAAGAAAAAAAAAAAAAACAAAATAAACAAAAAGACAGAAGCCTGAGGGACGAAGTTCAACGAAGGCAGGAAGAGACGTCCGGTCACGACAGCAGCAGCATGTTGGTCACTTTACCTTCTGAGTGTCCAACCTCAGCCAGTGGAGACCTTGTCTGGTGTAACGGACCATGGAGCTCATAGTTGACGTTAAGCTCAGTGGTCCCATCGCTGCGTCCAGCTCCGTTAACAAACCTGAGACATTTAATAGAACAGATGTTGATAAAAACATAAAACGTGAACTGAAATCACTGCTTCTCTCCCCTGGTTCTGTTCTCACCGCTGCCTCTCTGAGCCAACTCCACCGCCTGATCCCAGAGGTCATGAGCGCTCAAGAACAACGTGGTGATGTTGATGTAAGTGAACGCCACCTGCTCGATGGCGTGAGGGACCGTCACGGAGCCGGTGGACGCGGTGGCCGGAGACGGCATGTTGGGCATCGGGGACGGGGTTCCTGCCACTCTGAGGGTTAAAATAAAGAACGAACACTTTTTAAAAAGAAACATCAGGAAACAAGATGTTGGAGAATTTGTGGAGAAGATGAATCAACTTTCAACCACTTCTGTGGTTGAAAGTTCTGTGGTTTTTTTGGTAATGTTCCTCTATTACACCTCACTGACAGGATCTCAGTAGAGAACATTTACATCCAACATATTATATGTGAGATAATTTAGGAAACAAATCTGTTAGGATCATGTTGGTTGGTGGTAAAAAAGCCTTCAGCAGGAAGTGGCTGAAGACAGAAGCTACTAAAGTCCAGTTCACACTAGTTCACATCAGTCGACTTCACCATCAATCAGTGAGTCTCAGTCCTCCCAAACGTTACCCGGACCTCCCCGGTACCGGGTAACATCTGGATCAGACGCGGGGAGTTTGTAGAAAGTGACAATAAAAGAAAAAGCGTTAAAACGTCAGACTTTTAAACGTGGTTGTGAGTGAATCAGTGAGACGGCAGCAGCATTTATCTCACATCCCTCCTCTGATTGGCTGTCGCTCTTTGTCAGTCTCTTCAGACTCCTCCAGTTTTCTAACATGACAGATCCAGTCCCGGTCTCAGACCAGGTCCCGACGGCCTCTGATGGAGTCGTTAGGGCTGTTCACACATTATGATCATTAACTGATGATTCACCAACCATCAGAGGACCAAGTCCACCAGACACCACCACTGGAGACCACTGGTGGAGTCGACTGGTGTGGACTAGACTTTAAGATGAAAGATATTTATATGATGAAAAGGTGACGTTTTCTACCAGATTAGAGAATTTCTGGACAAACTGTTTGACTTTGTGTCACTGCTGAGATCAGATCCTATGAAACCTTTGGTTTTCGCTACAGATCATAATTTTCTTTGATGTCCTCAACTAAGACGACTCGTCTTTGACTTGATCCTGATTATAGATCAATAAAAACTCTATCTCAGACCAGATGACTGTGACTTACTTTGGTGTGCAGACAGAAGGGTCATGTGATGCCTGAGCAGAATTCTGAAAGAAACATGTAATTAACATGTTACTTAATCACCTTAATATTTTAATTACAACAGTTAAACACATCTAACTGTTACATCTAAATACTCACAGCGAAGTGTTCAGTGAGGGTCTTTGAATACTCGAGTGCAGTTTTGTGTTTGTGACGAAACATGGTCATCTGCAGCAGCGCCTGACACTTCAAACTACAAGACACGACGGAACGTTAATACATCGAACAACGATAAAAACAAAGACAACGACCACAGAACGAATTGAGACTTTTACCATAAAGATAAAAAGTCATTTTCTGAAGGTGGAGCCGGCGGATCCACTGAGTGTTTCAGTTTCAGTACAAACCTGTGTGGGTAGAACATGTTGAAGTTAAATTAATATTCATGAATCGACACATTTCATGTTTTAAATCTACGATAACATAAAGTTTGTTCCCACTTGAGCAGTTCCACCGTGTCTGAGAACATAGTGTAGGAAGACATGGAGATCTGGGAATCTTTTTCCATGGCGATGCCGCTTTCCACAAAGAACATGGCTGCATCCAGGTAGTTGAACACTTTACTGAGCTTATCTGACTGTGGAGGGAACGGACAGTTGGGTCATTGTTGATGTGGCTGATTGATTATAGATGATAAAAAATAATAACAAATAAATAAAATCACTGATGTCGTCACTTCTCGTCTCTAGAAAACAAGTTAACAACTAAACTGAAGATAACATATAAACATAAACGTTAAATTACAACAAAGATAACACTGATAGCAAGTGCTTAGCATCACTACTGCTTAGCATAGCTAACATTTAGCATTGCTAATGCTTAGCATCGCTAACCCGTCGCACCACTAATACCTAACATCACCACTGCTTAGCATTGCAAACGCTTAAGATCACTAATGTTTAGCTTTGCTAACACATCGCTAACGCTTCGCACCACTAATGCTTAACATTGCTAACGTTCAGCATTGCTAAGGTTTAGCACCACTAATGCTTAGCATCGCTAACACTTAACATTGCTAACGTTTAGAACCACTAGCGCTTAACATTGCTAACACTTAACATCGCTAACACATCGCTAATGCTTGACTTCACTAATGCTTAGCATCGCTAACATCTAGCATCACTAATGCTTAACAAGGCTAACGTTTAGAATCACTAGCGCTTAACATTGCTAACATTCAGCATTGCTAACGTTTAGCATCTCTAACATCTAGCATCACTAATGCTTAACAAGGCTAACGTTTAGCATCACTAACACTTAGCATCTCTAACATTTAGCGTATCACTTGTCCAACTAACTACTACAAAGTTGTACTAAAGCCTTTGAAACATTAACAACAGTTGAGTTCAACTGAAGTGTGTGTGTATGATTCTGAACAAAACACAGAATAAAAGTCAAACTCTCAAAGTGGAAAATGTCAAAATACTAATTGATCCTTTTCCTTTAACTACTTTGTTTGTACTTTGTAATCGAAATAGGAACAAGTTTCTATCAACTGCTCTAGTTCATCACAACTGCAGTAGATTTTAGAGAAACTTACCTCTGCATCAGCTTTGTGCTTCAGTTTTTTGGCCTCTTTTATATAATGTTTCACTGGATAACGTCTGCAGGTGAGAGACACATCAGATCAGCAACAATTCATAAAAACTAAGTTGCTGTAAGTAAAGACGCTATTTTAAATGAATATAAAACAAATAAATAAAGAACAAGCAACAATTTGATTAAAATGAGTCTTTCAGTCATTTGTGCAGTCATCTACTCTAAAACATCACTTGCCAGTTCCTGGAAAGCACCAGTTTCTTTTTTTTTCTGGGCCAAACGGGTGAAAGACACAATTGTTTGTACACTGTGATTCTTATCTCCCAGTTCGGGAACAGAGAGAAACTAGGAACACTGGAGTTTGAGGTCAAGTTCGAGGAAATTAGTGCTTAAAGTCATGAGTTACAGATAAACACATGTTGTTTACTGTTACTGACGTTGACATTTGGCTACTGAAATCAAATAATTTCATCCTTGAGCTCATGTGAATGCTTGGAAAGGATGTTACTGTGCATAGAAAGTCAACCTATAAATATAATCCCTCTGGCTATGACTTCCAGGGTAGAGTCTAAAAAAAAAAAAAAAGGAAACCTGGGGCAATATTTACTGAACACTACTGAAAGAGTCACACTGAACGACAGTGTGAGGGACATAGAGTCGAGCTGAGACAAATGTCTATGTTTTAAACCAGTGTCAGACTCAAACTAACATGTGACTTGTGTGGTAGTGAGGAGAGGGATCCTACAGACAAACCAACGTGTCTGAACTTTGTAAATGTCCAGACTGATTCTATAGAAGATTGTTGATCAAGTCACTACGTTACCTGAAGTTGTTTGACCTGAAAAGTCTGTAAAAGTTGATGACAAATGTCTCAGTTGAGCTGAGACATTTGTCTCAGCTCAACTCTATGTCCCTCACACTGTCGTTATGACTCTTTAGGTTCAAATTACAAAACATCAACTTTCTCTAAACTCGTCTGATTGATGTGATGTTTCTACCAACACAAAGAATCAACTCATTATCATCTGGAGATGAACCTAGAACGACTGAAGTCTTTTTTCTAGAACTTTTCTTCAGCTTTTGAAATGACAGCAGGAGAACTGTTAAATTCATCACTTAAACTTTTGTTGCTCATTTAAATATTTTCTTATGATCACAGAGTTGTCTTTGTTTCGATAACTTTGTTTCCTTGTGGGGAAAAAATTAAACAAATGACACCTTTGAGGAATCTCACCTGTCCTCACACCTCAGCAGAGGCCTGTTGATCAAAACTTTGTTGGGTTGTGATGTTGACGGGACGGTGTCGCTGCTGCTCTTTGGAAGCTTCTGCTAAAACGACAGGTGCAGATATTTGATTAAAATTTGCATAGTTGCTTTGTTAAACTGCTTCTTCTTTTTTTTGTCTTTTCAACAGCTACCCTCTCAGAGCGCGGCTGCTCTGTGTATTTCCTCTTCTTGTGCTTGCTGGAGTCTTTGCTCTTCACACCCTCTTTATTTGACTCCTGAGTCTCTGCAGGATTAACTCTTCGTTTCAGTAACTTTGAGTCTTTCGTCGAGTCTTTGGGTTCTGGCGGCTGCTGCAAAGCTACTGGGTTTTTCTTGGTTTTCTTTTTCTCTCTGTCCTCTGTTGAATTTCTATATAAAAAAAAAAAAAAAACAACAGATCATAAGAGCTTGTGTGATCTCACTGAACTGACTATAATTCATCCTAAAAAAGCCACAGTGCACATGTTTGTGATTTAAAGTTCTTACTCCAGTTTGTTGGAAACTTGAGCAGATGAGGTATTCTTGTTTTCCAGCCTCTGTTTCTTCCTGGGGAGAGTTTTATTATCTACTTCAACCTAGAAGACAATAAATCACACATTATAATAATAATTATTATCATATACTGATTCTGGAAACATTTGCTGACTGACGACGACTCTCACGTGTGTCGGATGTTTGTTCTTTTTGCTGGTTTTGTTGTGTTTGTTTGTCGCGGCAGCTTCACGTCCTCCTCCGTTTTGTTCGCCAACCAGCACCGATCTCTTCGCGTTGTTGAGCGTCTCCTGGTGGTTGTCGGACGTAACCGGGACTCTCGACAGGAGACTGAGATCGATCTTCACCAGCAGGGATCTCGGACGCCTGTGATGACCCTGAGAGCTCTTATTACTCCCCGTCTTCTGCGAGGGTTTGGGGGTTGTTTTAAGAGGCTTCTCGCTGCCCGGCTGTAAAGTGGTTTCTACCTTAGTAGGTTTGCTACTACTGGTTTTTACTGTCGCGGCGGGAGACTGATGCGGCTGCGCTGGACTCTGGGTGGTGCAGCAACAGGAGTTGGGATATCGAACACCACAGGTTGAACAGTGACACTGGAGCAGTTTGACGTCAGACTCTGATCCGAGCTTCCGCTTGTCAAGAGACATGTGTTTAGTCCTTTTACTGATTTCTTTAGCGTCACCGCCGTCGTTGTTTTTGTTTTTGTAATGTCTCGTTTTCGTCTTAACTTTGGGTCTGTCTGTGAAACACGGGTCTTTGTCTCTCGTGGCTACAACTTCCTCACATTTAACACTAACGGTTGCCTCTCTGCGATCGGACCCGCCTTCCTTTGCTGGTTTTGAGGAGTGCGCGTTGCACGACCGTTTCCTGACGTCAGCGGAAGGAGGTGATGACTTTTGGCTGCTTTGCTGGTAACGATTGTCCTGATTTCTTTCTCTGCTCTGCTGGGGTTTGTTGGGGACGTTGGTGTTGAGCTCTTTTTGGCGAGAAGACAGCTGAGACGGTTTTGACTCCCGGCTGGAGTCGACCACCTCTACGCCGGGCTGTTTGGAGCTCTGAGCGGCCGGTGGTTGTTTCTGAACTGGACTCCTGGACGCATGTGGACCGCTTTGACTTTCAGTACTTGAGTTTTGTTGGTTGGATCTGATCCAGTTCCCCAACTGCCAATCACCATGACTCACTGCTGGAGCATCCGGCTGCAAAAACAAAACCAAAAAACAGAAATATTATGATTTTTTAAGCAAAAATAACCCATTGTGTAGATATGAGAAGGTGAGAAGCAGCGATTTTACCTCCGTTTTAACAGAGCTGCTCGCTGGGGGTCCAGGTGGCTCCTCTGTGGCACTTTCACTGTCTGATTCTGATCTGGAGCTGCTTTCCGAGTCGCTGGAGCTGGCCGACTCCACTCCGCTGGAATGTGCTGCTTCAAATGATCTGAGACGCACAAACACCACAACAATGTAAACAAAATAATATTGTTGCTCTCACGCCCAGATTTTCTTCACAGGAAGAAGAAACAAAAAAAAAAAAAAAAAAAAAGGAGAAATGTTGGAATTTTTCTGGTTTTATCTGATGATTCCAGGATCGTTTTAAAGGAAAATATCTGCTCTTTGATATGTGAACCAGTTAATTTCACAGGTCACTTACGATGTGGAGCTCTGCTGGTTGAGCTGGGATGGATTTGATGAAGGAGGAGGAGGAGGAGGAGGAGGAGGAGGAGGAAAGGAGTCGTAGTTTTCTGGAGAGAAGTAAGGAGACAAATAATTACATTAGGTGTTTCATAATAAAAATATAAAATGAATCGAAACAATTAGAACATAAGAACCAAATATAAAACAGGTGATCAGATAAAACCTCCGTTCAAAATAAAAATAAACGTATAAAAACAAACACGACGACTCATCTCTTCACTCTTTATAACAAACTGTATCATATTTGACAGTTTCAAAAAGATCAACATGTAGAAATAAATTCAAGAAATAAAAATTTTAAAAATAATAAAATAATATAAAATGAATAAAATAAAATTCATTTAAAAAACCATTTAAAAATAATAAATAAATGTTAAATAAAAAAATAAATAAAAATATGGAAAAAAATAATTAAATTTTAATTTTTAAATTTTATTTTAAACTACAGTTTAAAATAATATTATATATATATATATATATATATATATATATATATATATATATATATAAACATTAACAGAATATTATATATATAACATTATATATAATATTCTGTTAATGTTTCTCTCTGAACATTTGTTGCATAAAAACAGATTTTTTTGCTCAATGTAACTTTAAATAAAACACAAATAAAAGTTTTTCGTCACATGTTTAAACACCGACAAGACTTTATCTTTTGATACAAACTGGATTTGAACAATAGACCAGTTTGAGTTCATACTGTTGAATTTATAGTCACAGCAGCACATAAATTATCTTTTGTTTATGTTGGTAAAACTCCACATGTCCCTGTGAACTTGTTTTATGGTCGCTACTTAAATTAGCTGAGTGACTAATGGTGACTCATTTTCACCGAGGCACCAGAGGCACCGAGAGTCGATAAATGTTGGAAAGAAATGAATGAGAGCGACGGATTAAAATGAATAAAATAAATATTAACAAATAAAGTAGAAGAGAAAAGAGCAGAGTGAGTTCACTCCTCTAAGCTACATGTCTCTTTCCTGTAGCTGAAGTTAATTTGAGATAAAATTGTAGGGTTGTTTTTCTCTGGCATTTTGTGGTCAGTTCATAGGACGGAGACATGCTGGTTGGTTGTACAAGTTGCCATGGAAACGTTGTTTTAAAGAGGGAAAAACGTTGAGGGTAGAAACTATTAGAGGACGGATATTAAAACTCTTTGTTTCCTTCATTACTCACTTTGTCCCGAACATGAGGAGACACGCTCTGTTTCCTGAAACAAAGAAATAAACACGAGTCAAACTTTGACTTGATTCCTAAAAATAAACTATTTATTTGTACAGGAACTGGTGCAAATTAACAAACAAGTGTTGGATTATGACATATTTTATTATAATTTAATTTTAACCAACACATTTTTAGATACGTTTCCTCTACAGTGAGTAACAGAAACATGAACATTTCAGTGTTTTTTTCTGATAATGAGGAAGATTAAAGGTCAAAGGTCAAAGGCTGCAGGCCATAAAAACAGACGTCGTATCGTTTGTTTTCTGGTCTAAAGTTTGGCGACTATGGACGTCATGTTTTCATCCACGTTTTCAATAATCCTCCTCAACCTTTAAACTCTCACCTTGGAGGAGAACGGGGACTTGGGGGCTTCGTTTGTGCCGGGGGTGTTAATAGCTGGCAGGAGAGGAGGCCACGACGGGGTCATTTCCTGTAGACGGGAATCAAATGATTAAGAGACAAGGTGTTTATGTGTTTGATATGTTTAGGAGCCGGCGCAGAGACACAATATATGAAAGAATCGTTAACTGCAACTATAACATGTCAAATAAAGCACATAAAACAACATCTTTACAAACATGTGCTATATAATATTAGATTATTATTGTTATGATTATCTGGTGGGACAAGTATAATAACACGTGTTGCAGGATCAATTAAATAGAGTGTTATGTTTATATATATATATTTAAACATAAATCTGTGTTAATAATCTAACATAAAAAGTAGAAGAAAACAGTTTAAAGAACAAACAATAAAAGACAAAATAGAAACATCAGAATGTAACAACATCAATCCTTCAAAATAAAAGCTGCAGCTACTTTCAGCTCAGACTCGATGAACTGATCAGTTGTAGTCGAGTCATTAAACCTCAAGTCCGAGTCCGAGTCCAGTCTCAAGTCTCCAAGTCCAATTGACTCAGCTAACATATAATTAAATAGTGTAAAAACATAAATTAGTTAGAGCTTAGATATGAATGTTGCTGAATATTACAACAAAATAAGTAAAAATCTCTCGAGTCCAAACACACTTGATGCACAAATCCGACTCGAGTCCGAGTCCAGGACTCAAGTCCATGATGTTGAAGCAGCGTTAAAAATAAAAAGATTAAACTCGGGACGGTTTCTAGGGACAATAAACAACAACAATAAACATCTGATAAACTAAACGCTGTGTAGATGAAACACACGTTAAGTTTCACTTTATAACTTATTATTTTTCATTGTTTTGTCTCCAAAAGATGAACCGAACAGATGAACTGACCACATGTTGATAAAGAGAAAAGGTAAAGAAACGACTACAACTACACGACGTCGGTTCATCAGTTGCTGCTCAACGTCGTTGGGTTTGTTGCAACGAGAAACATGTTGCAACATCAACAACACAAGTGTTTTTTCTTTTAAAACCAAAGAACAAAGTCGAGTCAGTTGATGTTTATTGAACATCTGTCAGATCATCAACGTTCCTCCTGCGTTTCCATCATTAAGTGCTGCATTGAGTCCGTGTGTGTGACTTATTGTTATTTATGAAGTTATAACAACAATTAACAACAGATAAAACATATTTAAAATATAAAACAGCTGGATTTACCCTCAAGATGTCCTCAACACACTGAGCTTCATTTGTCCTGGTCTGTAGAGAAGAAAATAATAATTAATTGTATTAATTACAAAACCACTTGACATTTGATTAATCATCTATAAATATAATCTGTAAGGACGTATGTTGAGAAAACGCTGTTACAATCCTTAAAGCCACAGAAGAAGAAAACAGGTAGAATCAACAAAACATTAACATTGTCTGTCAACATGATACAATCCTGTATTACAACTTCATAAAACCAGTGTCAAACAAGAAGATGCAGCAGCAGCCAACACCAACATCAGATAAACAGTGAGTGTGTGTGTGAATGGGCTAACAGTGTGTATTTCAGTTTGTTTTCACACGTCTCTTTGAGTTTTTCCTTCTGAATGGACAATGTTTGAGATAAGGTCAAAGTGAATGGGCCCCCAGAGTTATGTAAGTTGGTGACAAAGCTCATTTATTGTTCTGGTGAGCTGAGGGAGGGGGAGGGTTGGAGGGTGGAGGAGGCAGCTGAGGTCACGTACACACACACACACACACACACACACACACACACACACACTCACACACACACACAAACATAAACTGCTTGCCAGCGTCAACCTCACACACTGTGGTTTGTATCTGAGTAAAAATCTGTGGCTGAAAAATACGACACGAAACTTTGTTACATCTTTAATAATATTAACATCATTTAGTTGAATCGATTTGTCTCATTAAATGCTGCACAATTAACGGAAACTTGGGGTTCGGTTTCGATTAATAAAACAAAATAATCAAAACAAAACGATTATTAGTATTTTGATATTTTCCACTTTGACTCTTCGGTCAAACTTCGGTCATTTCAGCAGGTTGAACTCAATGTTTCAAGTTCATAGTTTGGAGAAGAGTTACGCTAAGTGTTAGTAATGTTGAACATTAGCAATGCTAAGCGTTAGCGATGCTAAGTGTTAGTGATACTAAGTTTTAGCGATGCTAAACTTTAATGATGTTAGCAATGCTAACAGTTAGAGATGTCAAACGTTAGTGTTGCTAAGTGTTAGCGATGCTTAATGTTAATGATGCTAAGTGTTAGCGATGCTAAGCGTTAGCTATCAACGTTATTTGCTTTGTAATTTAACATTTATGTTTATATTTTATTTTCAGTTTAGTAGTTTAGTAGTTTTCTAGAGACTAGAAGTGACGACATCAGTGATTTTATTTCACTGTTTGTTTTTGTTTGTTTGTTTTTTACGTGCAATAAATGTAATTTGACCCAAATAATCCTGATTATTGTTACTTTTTTTTTCCCATAATCCAGCAGCCAGAGGCGTCATGGTGAAAAACAGAATCTGTTCAGTTTCACTTCACATTTTTTCCAGCTTTAATCTAAAACGTCTGACATTCGTCTGCTTTGTTTGCACAAGGAAGTTTGGTCTGTGACCCGCGTCGGCTGCTATCGACCGACATTGAGAGAGAGCAAGTTGCTATAAACAACATTAATGTAACGTTGCTTAAAATAACTGGATCCTCTCGATGGTTCGAGGGTCGAAGCAACATTTTTTTTTTCCTTTTACTACGTGTGACACAAAATGGTTTACATATGAGTTGGTGCAGATGTGGAATAGAAGTGGAGCGGCGGTGATAAATAGAGGAATGAGTCACTGCCTAAGTATCCTGCACTGGATTAGTCCCAGCAGTGAGAACAGCAGCACATTCAACACTGCTCTGCTGCGAAAAGTAAAAAACGGAGGGGGGAGGTGTGTGTGTGTGTGTAGAGAGCTGCAGGTGCAAGGGTGTGTGTGTGTGTGTGTGTGTGTGTGTGTACATGTGACAGAACAGATGAATAGAGTTGAACTGGAGTTCAGCCAAATTTCAAAGACAACAAAAGACAAATCCATTAAAAAAAAAAAAAAAAAACAACCACGAACAGTCGAGCAGAAACATCAAAACTACGAAGAGGTTTCAGAGAATATCAGAGAAGATCCAGACACACAATCCTCTTAGAGTGATGAGTAAACTCAAAGTCCAAAGACAAGACTTCCCTCGTGTTATCACCTCCCACACTGACTCACTGTAAGAGCCACACAAGACGCTCTGTTGTTTATGGTACAAGTACGTTTACTCAATCACTACTATACTCTACAGTACAGTAAGTATTACATAATATACTTCAAGTTGTATTTAAATAGTTGATTGTATTTGCAGCTTTTAAGAAACTAGTTCCTGTCACCAACCTGACGGACAAGGCTGCACCGACTGATTATGACGTTTATTACATTTGGGCGAATAAACTTAACAGATCAATACCACTGCACTGTCACTGTGGACTGAAGCTTAGCTTAGCATACACACTGTGAACATGTTGCACATCTGATACTTTCTGATTAAAGGAGCAGTGTGTAAGATTGTGGTAAAAACTAAGACTCGCGGTTTCCAGATTGGTTGGTTGAGTCCTACGCTGTAAACAGATCGTTTGTTGTCGACTCCTACTTGATCAATCTAGTGTCTCATGTTACATGTCGTATTTTTTTATAAATAGCGTGTTAATGTTTACACCACTGAGTCACTGTTATCACACTGACTCAGTGTAACATGATGCTGATGTTAGCATTACATCGACGTTTTGTTTTCTTTTTGTTTCTCAGTCATTAACAAGACTGTGTCGTCCTGTCGGAGTCTCATCTGCTCCATCATAGTTTTAAAATTGGGTCGGTGCTAATTGTCCTCTGGAGCACATGTTAAGCACCACTACGACCTCAAACTCACATCCTCTGTGTTTAAATGATTGTTTCTCCTTTTGTTCCAGACGTTATTAACGACCCTTTTTAGTTTCAGTAACATCAGACGTTTATAATCCACGAGCTCAGTGGAAACTGATGAAATGTTACTGACTTGGTGACAAGGAGACAGAGGTGGTGGAGCAACAGGACAAAACACTAAAACATTAAAATATTAACATGATTTACTGCTGTAAATTAAAATGTATAAATAAAATGTGAACATCGTGGCTGTTCTATTGTTGTCAGTGATTCAGTGTTTAAATTAACATGATTCCTGAATCTGTGCTGACGTATTAGGATCATTTTATGATTAATATATATAATAAATCTTATATACTGCTCCGTTAAACATGCTGCTTTAATGGTGATAATTTACTCACCTCTAAAAACGGTGGCAGTATCTTCATTTTGCCCGGGTTAGACTTGCTGATCAACTCGGGGAGCGGTGCGTACGGCTCCGGTGAAGGCTTCAGCTCAGGTGATTCACTGACCACCTGGTCTTGACCGTCCATGGGTCGGACGTACGCCGTCGGCTTCTGGGTCATGACTACGCTGGGCTGCTTAGACGACAGGAGCGGAGGGAAGGTCTGCGACGGTAACGCGTTCGTCTTGGTGGTTTGAGACAGAGACACGTCTTTAGGCGACTGTTTAATGCTCAGTGTAGAAACATCTATGGTGCTCATAGATTCAGAAGGGTGATCTGAGGACTCTTGAAGCTGATGTTTATCGAAGGCGTCCTTAGTGTCCGTGTCAGTGTTATCACGACTACTGGAATGTAGGAAGGGCAGCGGCTTAACATCAGGAGACTGAGCAGACATTTCCTGGGGAAGGCTGACACGCTCCCTGAGATCTGAGAAGGCCTCGCTCTTGATGTTGACTTGATGCTGATGTGCCGAGTGTCCGGGCTGATTCAGGGAAGGCTTCGACATGAAAGCGGATGAATGTCCGTGTTGGTTGGGAGACGATGATGCAGAGGACGTCCTGACGGGCTGAGACGAGTAACCGCTACCAGAAGAGCATTTCTGGGTTTGAGTCGATGGACGATGGACCTGGTTGTGGAATGAAGCTTTGGTTGATTTATCTACTTTAGTTTGACCCTGATCTGACTGTGAGAAGGCTGCATAAGTAGGAATGGGTGAAGGCTCAGTGGTAAGAGGAGAAGGATGATTCACATCTTCGTAACTACCCAGCATCCTCTGGATTCGATTGGAAAGCTCGTCCCCTCTGTTTGTCTACAAAACAAAAAACAACATTTATCTGCCTTTGGAAGCAACAACAGGACATTTTAAAGTGACGTCCAGAGCAACATGAACCAGAGTCTATTTCACCATGAATATGAGTCAAACTCCCCTCAACAGATATTGTTACGTTGGTTAAAGTAATATCCAGTTTGACCGTCTTTTGTTTTCACAACCAAATAGTTAACAATGAAAGTAAATGGGGCAGTCAGCCAAACTTATCTAAATTGTCATTTTTTAACCACTAATGAAGCTCAAAATATCACTTCACTTCAGCAGTAGCATGAATAGGGTCCCTACACATAAACTGAAGTACTGATAACTTAGTAAGTGAACCCAGAGTCATTTTGTTGCTCGTCACAGACACATCGGCCTGTTAACATCAGCTGAACAACTGGCATCAACTCAGAGACTCTAACAGTAGGATACAGGTTCAAATGTGGCGGAGATCAACTTTAAATGAAGTGGTTTAGTAAATTTCACCAACCTCAGGCTCATTTCCCTCCTCAGGGTCATTGGTTATCAGATATTAGACAGATACACAGACGCCTCCGACATATAATGATGCATGAATGAACTCGGTGTTTGAGAACCAGACGTCTGCCACCGTTCACACGAGTCACAAAGAGTCTTTATGAACATCAGAAGGATTGTGGAAGATGTTTGATGAACAGAGACGTCGTCTTTCTCCAAATGTATTTCAACACCATCGAAAACAAGGACAGTTTAACAGGTTCCTTGTTGGAAGATTGTTACCTTTTTTTAATTGAACATGGACTCGTAGCAGGATTTAATGTAACAACGACAATGAAACCATGTGGGAAATATTCCTGTAGATACATTTTCAGTGTAAATATGATTAGGTGCAGAAATGTAACAATGTTATAGTGATTGGTGTTGAAGGGTGAAGGATGTTCCAGATCAACAGATTCATGTGTGTGTCCATGAAGAGTGAAGAAAATGGTGAATCTGCATCCTTCATCACCAGCTCTTATAAAACCAGACGTTGGGTAAGTCTTGTAAAACAGTGTTTTTAATAAACTCTGGGTTCACTTACTAAGTTATCAGTACTTCAGTTTATGTGTAGGGACCCTATTCATGCTACTGCTGAAGTGAAGTGATATTTTGAGCTTTATTAGTGGTTAAAAAATGACAATTTAGATACGTTTGTCTGACTGCCCCATTTACTTTCATTGTTAACTATTGATGTTTTCTTTTCTCTCTAAAATTCAACATATATTACACAGATTCTGTATAATTTCCACTGGAAATAAAAGCGACATCTACTACATTAAATATATAATATTTAGGAGCAGGAGGGTTTATCTGCAGCTTTTAAGAGAAACAGACTGAGGGAGAACAAAAAATGAGCCTTTCTTCTCTAAAAGCTCTAAAACTCTCTTCTCTAAAACTTCAGTTAAGACAGTAAAGATGCAAATATACAACTCAATCTCTCTTTTATCTTTTGTGCTTCTATCAAAGAAACTATTTGTGTATTTATATCGTTAATTTACATCATATTTTAATGTTTTTGTAACCGCTGTCGTCTGGACGAACACAACATTTTTCATTTATTGTGTCAGAAAAATACCAAGTTCCAAACTGTTTCTTACATATTATACTTGAAACATTAAAAATAAAAAAAAACAGTCTATGATAAGTTTAATTCACCTTGTATGGTTCCCCAAAGAGCGGCACATTCTCAGGGTTTAGTTCTTTGGCTTGGCTGGTTTCTTGTATCCTCTGTTCCCATGCTCGGAGGCGGAGAAGGTTCCTATCTTCATTGTGTACACTGTAAAAAAAAAAAAGACAAAATGAGTAATAAACATTAAATATTTAACTAATGAACATCTCACTATCGATGACACGGCTCCACTGGTTTGATACTTTATGTTTTTAGATTTTCTACAACAACAGTTTTGGTTGAATAAACCAGAATTTTTTTTTTTTTTTTTTTTTTAATTGTATGTCACCTTGATCACACACTGACGGACCCCGAGGGGGGCCAGAGAGCAAACGTCTACTGGGAGAAGACAGTGCCCATCACATCTACAGACAAGTGTAATTAGACTCACAGATGTCATGAGGATTCACCACAACATTCACATCTGTTCGCTCTGGTCCCTGAAGATGACGACAGACCGTACAACCATCAAATGGATAATTACAACCGCTAATCCTGATACGATGCCAATAAATAAAAAATCTATATATTTAAAATATTTACAGTATGACAACAGTTTGATATGTAGGATCGTGGTTAGTTTAAAACTTTACATATATTCAAAAGAAATTAACCTTTATTTGTTGTTTGTTTTGTTTGGGGGGGGTTTGGGTGGAAATTTTGTGATTTTTTCTCCCAAAATGAAGTGTTGATCACCCTCACTGATACTAATCTAATCCCAATGGGACGGTTCCCATGGCAACAAGTAAACTAACAACAGATTTGGGACTAAGCCAAGCAGATGAGCACTCACTCATTAATGAAGGCGAGAGACTGGACAAGACGATTAAGGACAGCACTAACTCAGCCTTACGTCAGCGTCACCCAGGAGATAAAAACAACATATAGTGTCTGTGTTACGATTATGAGCTTGTCCTTCAAAAACAAACATGAAATAAGGAGGTTTTTGTTGATGACTTTCAGAAATAATTAGAAACAGCTCCCGAGCTGGAAAATAAACTGTCCAGAATTAAATCTAAATATCTGGTTACATTTAATCCTTTAATAATTAAGTTTTATCTGTAAAACTACTGTTTCTATAAAAGGAGAACAACTCAAATCCCTCTAGGCCGCTGCCAACAGTCTGACTGGCACTGGAGCATTTTGGCAATTTGACAATTTTCTCTGTTTTTTTAATTTTTTCTCTATTTTTTTGGTGTGTCTTTTGTAGCGTATCATCTGATCTTACAGTGAAATTAACCCTATTAAATTTAAGATTTTTAAAACCTTTTTAATACCCCATAAAATGTAATTTAACCACACTTTAATTATTCTTAAATCATAAATCGATTGAGCTTCATAACGACCGTAGCTAACAACAGAAACATTGTTTGTTATTGTGATGTGATAACATCAACTGAACCTGGATTAAAGCAGCAGGTTTAAAGCTTCACAATCCACCGTCACAACAACACTTTTAATTCAGACGTGTGCAACATCTCCACAGTCTAGATCCACTAAACACTAAAAACGTTGTAAATAACCAACTAAGACTTCAAGTCCAACTCCCGCTTAAACAGATATGTTACGTTGGTTGAAGTAATATCCAGTTTGACCGTCTTTTGTTTTCACAACCAAATAATTAACAATGAAAGTAAATGGGGCAGTCAGCCAAACGTATCTAAATTGTCATTTTTTAACCACTAATAAAGCTCAAAATATCACTTCACTTCAGCAGTAGCATGAATAGGGTCCCTACACATAAACTGAAGTACTGATAACTTAGTAATAGGCTGCTTCCACCATCATCTACTGGTCTCTACTCAGTTTCTAGTGTTTCCACTTGGTGCTAGTTCCTGGTTCCAGCTACTGTTTTAGTTCCTACTCTGTGGAGGAACCAATGGAGCTGAGTCGATACTAAAACGTGACGTGAACAGACGCCGGCCACTGATTGGTCAGAGGGAGTGTCTTCACAAGCTGCCACCAGACGCCAGTTGAGTTGAGAGAGCGTCAACAAAATAATCAAGCTCCATTTTTAAACAGGACAAGAGTGATAGCCATCGTCGTAGCTACCTGGTCGTAAGCTAACCCAGCAACAAGTACAGCATCTCCTCCATGTCCATTAATGTTTACTGATGTTTTTGTGTCGTGACGTCGCAGCAGTTTGACTCCACTCACCACATTCACGTGGAGGAGGAACCAAACTGTGATGGAAAACAACGTGTCTGCTACCAGACTGAGTAGAGTCCAGTAGAGTCCAGTAGAGTCCAGTAGAGTCCAGTAGAGTAGAGACACAACCACGTAGAGGAGAAGAGACGTTAGTTTATTAAAAACAATGTTTTACAAGACTTAACCAACGTCTTGTTTTCATAACAACTGGTAATGAAGGTTGTTCCACATCAGCAGATTCATCATTTTCACTCAACAACAGGTCAACATGTCAGTGAAGAGCCAGAAAAATGTTGAATCTGCTGATCTTAAAACAAGTGATATTTTGAGCTTTATTAGTGGTTAAAAAATGACAATTTAGATACGTTTGGCTGACTGCCCCATTTACTCATAGTTAAATATTTGGTTGTGAAAACAAAAGACGGTCAAACTGGATATTACTTCAACCAACGTAAAATATCTGTTGAGGGGAGTTTGACTCATATTCATGGTGAAATAGACTCTGGTTCATGTTCTTCCAGATCATCATTTTAATATGAGTCTGAGTCCAAGAAACAAGTAACTTAAGGACACGGTAGTTTTTAAAGACTGTCAACAAACAAGGCTTCACAGTGTTATAGATGCGAACAGTCAGTTCAGCAGCGCTGCAGAGATGAGGTGAGGGGATGATTCAGTTTCAGTGTCTCCTCTTGGACAATGACATGACCCCTGAGGGCCACGACAGACAGACAGACAGACAGACAGACAGACAGACAGACAGACAGACAGACAGACAGACAGACAGTGACTCTGACACTTTGAGGGTTCATAAAGAGCCGACTATTTATATCTGAGGCGACTGTAAATCGTTGACCAGATATAACGCTGGCGGAGGCATTTTTCACATCTCCACTAGTGGCAATAATTCAACAACCAACATCTATATGAAGCTTCTAAGTTTTATTATCATGTCCAACATGAAGAGATAAACTAAACTATTAAACTACAGGTAGAGCTGATTGATTATGGACAAAATAAATAAATAAATAGAGATCAATAAAATCACTGATGTTGTCACTTCCAGTCTCTTGAAAACCAGTAAACTACTAAATTAAAAATAAAATGCAAAAAAAATACTAAAACTTAGTATTACTAACATCTACCGTCGCTAACGCTTAGCATCCCCAACATTTAGCATCTCCAATGTTTATAATTGCTACTGTTTAGTATCTCCAACATTTAGCATCACTACTGTTTAGCATCGCTAACATTTAGCATCTCTAACACTTAGCACTACTAACATTTACTGTATCTAATGCTTAGCATCGCTAACGTTTCATACCACTAATCCTTAGCATCTTTAACTCTGAACACCGCTAACATTTAGCACACCTAACACTTAGCATCCCTAATATTTACCATTGCTAACACTTAGCATCACTAATGTTTAGCATCCCTAATATTGACCATTGCTAACGCTTAGCATCTCTAACATTTAATATCTCAACATCATAATGTTTAGCATCGCTAACACTAAGCTTTGCTAGCATTTAGAAAAACAACACAAAATCAGAGTCACACTCACAAAAATGACAAAATATTAATGATCGTTTTGTTTCATTGTTTTTGTAATCAACCTTGTTTTTGTGATCGTTCTGAGTTGTAATTGCACAGCAGCTCTAGTTCCAGTGTATTTGACAAAAAAACGTCCAATAAATACAAAACAAAACCTAAATATCCAGTTTAAAGTTATAAACAGTAAAGTAGAGCAGCAAATAAAGAGGTTGGAACATATTTAATGTTTAATTTTTCCATTATCAAAACAACAAATTCATTGTTTCAGTTCTATTAAAGTCACAAACATTGACAGACAATTTTCTCCCATTTTGTTCCAGACTAGTTGTCATTTCTTTGAAGTTGACCTACATTTTCCTTTCGACCTCAAATTCTGATTCATCTCCGTTTAACTGTTTCACAACAAACAATAGTATTACTTTACAAACAGCGACTATAAATATGAACAGGAAATGAAACCGAATCTACGTTTCACCGTTTCTATCGATGGAGAAGATCAAACGCATCAGAAACCAACATTAAATCATCTATTAACAAGTTGAACAATTCAAAACTAACTTCTGACAGTTGTAACACACAACAGAGCTGCAGGATATTAAGATATATTTAAATATTGACATTGATACTTTGTTGTAATTATTTCTACTATTTACAAACTTGCAGGTATTTTACAGAGAACCTGTGTTTGTAACATGTTTTATCTTTTATCTAGAAATATTTCCAAATAACAACCATGATGTTATTTTTATGGCCAAATATATGAATGAAAAAATGTTTTTATTGTGGTTTTAACAACATTTTTTATATGCATCTGTATGCAGCAGGTAGATAGATAAGGATTATATTGATCAGTTGATTAGTATAGTTATTGTCTCTATCGACCAAAGTGAGAAACCAATAAAATAACACAACATGCAGATGAAATGATTAGCTGCAAAACTTTTATCTTAAATTATGTATTGATTCTAGCTGATTGTTTCTTCTTTAGCTGTTTTAATATAATTGTTTTTTTTAAATAATATTATTCTATTATTATTTCACTGCAGGTTGCATCAGTATAAATAAAACTTAAATACATAAATAAATAAATCTATAATTAGTAATGTAGAAACAGTCTGAAATATTTGAATATTAATGATTTAAAGCTCATTTTCAGTCATTATATCCTGTTTGTTTGTTTGTTTTTTAGGAAGAGTTTGCAGGCATAAAAAGTTGCATCAAAGTCTCCAAGTTAGGCTTTAAATCTTTAAATAAAGACGTTTAACGGGAGATATGTGGGATGTAAACACATGACCTGCAGGGTAAAAAGCAGCTGCTCTTTCCAGCTGATTCCATCTCTTCCTCGAAAACTGCATGAAGCTAAAGCTCTGCCAGTCACTTTTAACACTAACCCTAAAATAAAAAAACACAACGAAAACAACAACAACAACAACAACAATAACCACACCCCGATTAATCTTCATTATTACACTTATTACAAGAGCTTCACACTCAAACTTTAACTTTAAGACGACGTCAAAGTTGAAATAAAACGGGATTAGTTAGCTTTAAGAAGAAGAAGAAGCTAGCAGGGAGATGCTAACAGCTAGCTGCGTCTGTGTGTGTGTGTGTGTGTGTTTATGTGTGTGTACCTCGGCTGGGATGCCATGGTTCGCCTCTCACGACAACCAAAGTTGGCTGTCATGTGTCGGTGACAGTCGTCAGCGGGGTGTCGGTCGTGTCTCGGTCACGTCGTTGAACGGTGAAGGTCATTTGTTCGTTTAAATCGCGGTAGTTTCTCAGTTGTTTGCTAACGTTCACGTTCACGTTCACGTTCGAGTTCGGGTTCGTCCACTCTCCGTCTCCACTGGACGGTTCCACTTTACTCAACCACCCGGGGGACAAACCTCGGTTTTTATATATATACTCAGTACCTAAAAAAACCCAACAACTAATGTTTAAACACATATGAAGATATTTAAACTTTATATATAGTATAAATATAAAAAAATAAGTCAGTTAACATTTATTTTATTAAGTGTTTTTATCTTCATTGCTACAGTTTGTCCAAACTTTACACTGACCCCCCCATCCTGAGACAGACTTGGTACAGTCGTCAGTGTTTATGTTTCCACCACTGAGCGGAGCAATGAGTCCTGATTAAAGTTTGTATGCGCCACATTATTTAAATACATCTATCTATCTATCTATCTATCTATCTATCTATCTATCTATCTATCTATCTATCTATCTATCTATCTATACACACACACATATACATACATATATATATATATATATATATATATACACACACACATATATATATGTGTGTGTGTGTGTGTATATATACACACACACACACACACACACACACACACACACATATATATATATATATATATACACACACACACACACACACATATATTTATATACGCACACACATATAATGTACATTACATACATTGGACTTTGACTTAACTTTTCTTTTTGTTTTGTTTTGCACCAAGAACCAAAACAAATTCCTTGTATGTGAAAATTTACATGACAATAAAACTGATGATCTTTATTTAAAAAGACTAATATATATCTAATTATCAGTTCTGATAATATAATATAATATAATATAATATAATATAATAAATCAAATGTTTTCATTTAGATAGATAAAATAGAATAAAATAAAATAAAAACAGAGCTGATGGAGCTGGTGAGTCACTCATCTGACTGTTTTATTTTAACGTGACGATAAAAATGATACATGAAAAGAGTTTTAATCAGTTTGAAACATCAAGTAGCTGATCTGTGTCTTTGTATTTCTGCTCTGAGGAGCACATGTGGAGAAAGGTCTGTTACTGGACACTGACTGAGGGTGATTATGTTACGCTGCTACTGGACACCTGCCCACACCATCCTCCTTCATTTAGATCTAAGAGGAGCCTCAGAACAGCTGAATGGGCTGTGAGGCTGTAATATTATAGACATACCCTCGTATAAAACTGTAACCGTACAAGTTAACTCCTAACAAATGTGATATGTGGGACATTTAATTAATTATTGACACATAAAGATCAAAACTTATATAAAAATCAGCCGTGGTATGAAAGTGAAGATGTTTAAATGAATGTAAGTTTCATAAGTTTTATAAGTTTTGACTCTTATCCAGGTATGGATCATATTCGGGATGAGGCCTTCACATGGAACATGAGAAACCTTGTTATTCATATCCTCGTATACACGTTTATAACATGAGCCAACTTTCTGATCATCTGTTTTAAATCGAGTCTTGATCATCAAACGTCTCAACCACTTTATACTAAACTAACTGAGAAATGTTCAGAGAAGTGGATGAGACAAAAATCAGGTTTATCAAACCTTGAAAATCAACCAAAATATGAAATATTCATTTAAAAAAAGTGTTTGATTATAATCAGAAAATCTGCAAATGTTCATTTTACATAACACAAGTGTGTTAATAACAATAAACCACTGCTCTTTGGTTATCTCGCCCCCCAGTGGTCGGATGATGTATAAGATCATATTCTTGTATTTTTTTTATTATTATTTTACATAAAAAAGTTTATGTTCGTCGTGTAAAGACCAGATTTAGTTAAGTTTGTTGTATTAAAAGTGACAAATTAAATTAAAAACAAACATCCACAGGAAACACTTAAACACATAAAAAATGTGTCGTGTTTCACTGAATAAAAATTTCTGCATAATTTGCCCCAAAAATAAACTTATTCTGCGAAGAAACTTATCTTAACTTTGAGACAATAAACATGAAGATTTAAGCAGATGAAATGATTCGCTGCAAAAACTTAATTATAATTATTTAAGATTTTATTTTTTAATTGTTTATTCATTCTAGCTCATTATTTCTTCTTTAGCTCTTTTAATATAATTGTTTTTTTTTTAAATACCATTTATTATTATTATTATTATTATTATTTCACTACAGGTTGCATGAGTATAAATTAGTGATTTAAAGCTCATTTTCAGTCACTACTTCCTGTTTTTTGTTTGTTTTTTTAGGAGTTTGACAAGAATAAAAAGTTAAATCAAAGTCTCCAAGTTAGGCTTTAAATCTTTAAATGAATATACGTTTAACAGGAGATACGAGGGATGTAAACACATGACCTGCAGGGTTTTTTAAAAAGCAGCTGCTCTTTCCGGCTGATTCCATCTCTTCCTCGAACTCTGCCAGTCGCTTTAAACACCAACCACAAAAAACAAAACAACAACAACCACACCCCGATTCACCTTCATTATTACACTATGAACATGAAGATTTAAGGGAAATAAAATCCAGTAGAGGGCTGATGGATTTGTTTCAAAGGTATTCTTTATAATTTGCATAAAAACAAACATTATAAGTAAATATATATTTTATATTATTTTATTTTAAAAAACTAAAGAATGAATCAGTAAATACAGAAAATGATCAGGAGGTTAAACTGATGCAAAATAAAGATCATTACAGATATAACTATAAAAATGATGCTTATACATTAATGCATGAATAATATATGATATGTAACAGTATAACAGTCTATTCATCTTCTGCAGTGACTAAAACATTTGTTTTATCCGTCACCTTGTTGGTTGGACTGATTTGGTCGTCTCTGCCAGAAAGTGACCAGATGTGGAGGACATCTAAGAGCGCCGTCCCCCGGGACGTCTTCTTTGTTGACGACTTCAACGCAGAACGACGTGTGTGAGTTTCCTGAGCTGAAGTATTCTGTGACATCGTAACGGAGGCCGCAGCTCTCTGCGATTGTGGTTGGGTTGACGTGTACATGCAGTGTTGTGGCTGTGGGAGTGGTAACTTTGACTTCCAGCTGCGTATTTACATCCACAGGCAGAACCACGAAGGCTTTCTGGTAACGCTCCCCGACGTTGCACTGGAGCTCCGTGGACCAGCAGTATTCACCGTCACCTCCTGGAGACAGAAACTAGTTTATCTGGGCTGATATGTACAGATATACAGAAACATAAGTCATAACTAATGTGTCAGATATTAAAGATTTGGATTTTTGCAAAATGGAAATTCTTCTTACCATCTGTGGAGTCTTGGAGTCGTATATTGTGTCTGTCTTGAAGCTGTACTTTCTTAATATAAGTCATCTGAGAGCACTCCATTAAGCAGTCGGTCAGTTTCAGCTCTGCCGCCATCCTGGCGATCGGCCTCGGGCTCGGTATCAGCGGTGATTCCCTCCCTGAACACTGAACTGCCCCTGCAGCCAGCAGAAGTGGGAACAGTATGCCGAAGGCCACGCAAATGATAAAATACTTTGGCATTTTGTTAAGTTTCAATAAAATATTAAAGTGCTGGAAATACTGAGCTGTAGGCCCAAATCTGTCCTCATCAGAAATCATCAGTTCAAGCTGAAAAACACTGAAGGTTTTGTCAGAAGTGCGCAACAAGTTGCTTTTTGCTTTAACTGCGTGGTCATCTGCCTGGTGTTCACTGCCAAAATTCCTCCCTCTGTTATTTTCCTCCCTCCATCTGGCGGACATCAAGAGAAACCAATTCACCAAATCTATACCGGCAAAAAAAAAAAAAAAAAAAGAATAAAAAACTTTCCATGAAAAAAAGTTGTTGCTTTCAATCTTCTTTATTTAAAAAAAAAAAAAAAAACTGTGAGCACAACTGTGAGAGTTACATACCGTCATTAAAATAAAACAAAATATTTCAGCACAGGCATGTAAGTGTATTGATTAAGTTGTTACGTAAAAGGTGAATAGTGAGGTAACTTGATAAAGTGAATGAGAACAAACATCCAAAAAAACATAATATGTGTTAAAATCATCAAACTTGATACATTGGATGAATAAAAGAACAAATCATTTATATCAAATAACATGTATCTTTTTTGATTAATACATGAATGAAACAAACTAAAAAACTAAAAAATCTAAATGGTAAAATATAAAAAAATGACCGTCAGTTTAGTTGTCATCAACATGTTCTGTCATGAAAACATAAAAACAAATAAAGCAAAGCAGTGTTTCATTTAATTTTAAAGTTTTACCACATTAATGGAAACGAAAAAAAAAAAAACTCGAACTTGAAGTTTTTTTTTTCTTGCTGGAATTAAACTGAATTCTTCTTTTACATAAGAGGAAACAGACGGTTCACAGATCAGAAATGGGAGAAGTGGTATTTGAGACCATTTGGCTCTGGATGCGTTCGCATTTTTGGAGGGAACACTTAGTAACAGTTAGTAACTATAAATAGTCTCCTGCAGTCATGAGATTTATTTTAAGATAACTTTCAGCTGCACTTCACCTTGTTGCTTTGCTGGAGACAGAAAATCTACCTCAGCTTAGTAACTTTGAATAAAATATAGATTTTTTATTTTTTTTCTCGTCCAATTTAAGAACAATCATGCTTCCGCTCTGTATTACAATCGATCAGTGTTGTTGTTAATCTTTAATAAACCTTTAAGATTATTAAATCTTTAATAAATCTGAGCTGCTGATGTATCATTCTTTGTGGTTACAATAGAGAAACAGGAATGCAAAATTAAGTTGTTAAAGAGCCTTCACCCACGTTCCCACGCTCAGTGTTGAACACACATTGTAATGATCCAAGATAAAACTCCAACTCTAGAGAAACAGTCTACAAAAGCAGCAAAAATGTTTGTGAGAGAAAATAGAATGAAAGCGTCGCGTTGTTTTTGTTTGTGCACCAGGTGTTTCACAGCCATCACATGCTCAAGACGATAAGAAACAAACTTTTAGTTGTTGATGATCTGTTTGACGTTTGCAGGTTCACAACCGCAGCTGCGGATCAGATCCACGGAGGAAATGACCACGCTGCTGGACTCGTCCACGTAGACGATGGGAACCGTCTCCTGGGAGCTGGGCTGACAACACGGCACCTGGACACACGACAGAGACGGAGTCTGGCTTCTGTTGCATCTTATAACAGATTCATCATGATGAATAAACTAAAAAAGACTGAATTTTTGTAACAAAATAGCATTAATGTATCAAAAGATCAAAGTGTCTACAAACTACACCCTTTTTCATCTGCAGCAGCTCATTGGTTGGTTCAACTTTCTCTCGCTTTCTTCCTGTTCATGCAACTTCGAAGAGTTTCCTTTGCGTGTAAACATATTACAGATTTCTATTTTTATGAAACTGATTCGTAATAAGTGAAGTAACACGAAGGTTTAAATCAGACTTATACCTGGACGTTGCTGTGGGATGAAGGACATTGGACCGTGTTGTCTTCAGCGTTGCAGAGTGAACACTGGACGACGGTGACGCTGGACGGATGAATCACCCAGTTGTCCCAGCCCAGATCTAAAATAAAACAAAACACACATCATCACTCTCAGAACTCTTCTTCTATTCCCTGCTATAAAACGTCTATAAAAAGGCTCTAAAATTAGTGGAAAATTAAGGAAACGTTAATTTAAAAAAAAAAAAAAAAAATCCTAAAAATAATGAATAAATAATGGAACAAGGACAAAGTCTCCCAGCGTCACTGAATCTCCCTAAAAAAATATTTTTATATTTTGTGTTCTAGTCTGGTTGGTTTAACCCAGAACGTGGTCCTCATTAGGACACATTAGGACAACACACACACACTGTTTCGTACCAGTCATGAAGATCTCAGAGGCGACGGAGCAACACTTCAGGCTTGTGCTGTTTCCATCATCAGGTGACACAGACACGGCTGCAGATAACGTGGAAACAGAAGCGTTAAGAAAAAGGTTGATAAAGTGTTTGGTTCTTAGTCGTTGTAATTTCCAGATACCTGGGTTTTTCTTTGCTCTGTGAGAAATGGAGCCGAAGGTCCTCTGCCACTGCTCTCTGACGGCGTCCAGACCCCCAGCGGGCAGACGTGGTTCGGCCTGCAGGTTGAGAGCGTTGAGGAGACTGGTCCTGATGTTCTGAAGTGGTTCAGCGCGGCAGCTGGACGTCACATACGGCATCAGAATAACAACAAAAAAAGTTAAAACTGTAGAAACACTGGAACTTGACCATTTTCCTTTTAACTCATGAAAAGACACAAACATCGACACATTGTATGATATGAAATGTGATAATCTCTCAATCACTGAGGATATTTGAGTATTTTAATATTAACTCTCTGTCTTTAATGTAGAGATGAGTTACAAAACAACAAAATAAAAAGATTGCATAAGTAGAAAATAGTACAATCTGTTAAAAAAGTATAAAGTCTGTTTGATACTGACCTGTGTTGGGAGAACGGAGAGTTTGCAGAAGCTGCGTTTTCTTCTTTGGACGGTTGCAAGATAAATGCGGTCACCACCGCAGAGCCCAGCAGCATCGTCATGACGGTGAACGGAAACGACATGGTGGACGAGTTGGACCGTTTGATAGATGAGATGCAAAATATTTGAGGTCGATCGAACGGCTGCTGTGGTTTCTACGCGTCTGGTTGGAGATCAGGAGACAGAAGTGACGAGACAGTGATGCTGTGCTAGGTATTGTTTGTCAGTGCATGGGAACCTGGGTTTTTATCTTCCTGTACCCCCGGCTCGGCCTTGAGATATTTAACATTGTTTTCTTGTCCACTATTCTGTGTGAAAGAGTCAGGAGGAGGATGAACCAGTAGTGAAACAGACAGGAACAGAAGGAAGAAAAAACTAAACAAAAAAACATTGTATATTTGTTTTTTACACTTTTTAATCAGAAAAAAAAATATATATATATATATATATATATATATATATGTGTATATATATATATATATATATGTGTGTGTATATATATATATATATATATATATATATATATATATATATATATATATATATATATATATATATAATTTCTACACATGGATCAGCCTCAACAGAGTCCAGACCTGAACCCCACTAAGGATCGTTGGGATGTGCTGGAGAAGACTTTGAGCAGTGGTCCGACTCTTTCACCATCAATACAAGATCTTGGTGAAAAATGAAATGAAATGAAATGAAATGAATGCAACACTGGACGGAAATAAATCTGGTGATGCTGCAGAAGCTTGTTGAAACAATGTTCAACGTGTGCATTTTATAAACTAGCAACATTTCTGTCAGAAAAACTCAAATCTGGTGTTGAATTTAATACAAATATTATCAGTAACATTTAGAAAGAGGGATGTTTGTATTTAATTAACATTAATTTGATGTATTTTATATAATTTTAAGTACTTCCTTGATCATCGTGACCTTTTAAAACCACAAATATGAGTCAAACTCCCTCAACAGATATGTTACGTTGGTTGAAGTAATATCCAGTTTGACCGTCTTTTGTTTTCACACCCAAATAGTTAACAATGAAAGTAAATGGGGCAGTCAGCCAAACGTATCTAAATTGTCATTTTTTAACCACTAATAAAGCTCAAAATATCACTTCACTTCAGCAGTAGCATGAATAGGGTCCCTACACATAAACTGAAGTACTGATAACTTAGTAAGTGAACCCAGAGTCATTTTGTTGCTCGTCACAGACACATCGGCCTGTTAACATCAGCTGAACAACTGGCATCAACTCAGAGACTCTAACAGTAAGATACAGGTTCAAATGTGGCGGAGATCAACTTTAAATGAAGTGGTTTAGTAAATTTCACCAACCTCAGGCTCATTTCCCTCCTCAGGGTCATTGGTTATCAGATATTAGACAGATACACAGACGCCTCCGACATATAATGATGCATGAATGAACTCGGTGTTTGAGAACCAGACGTCTGCCACCGTTCACACGAGTCACAAAGAGTCTTTATGAACATCAGAAGGATTGTGGAAGACGTTTGATGAACAGAGACATCGTCTTTCTCCAAATGTATTTCAACACCATCGAAAACAAGGACAGTTTAACAGGTTCCTCGTTGGAAGATTGTTACCTTTTTTTAATTGAATATGGACTCGTAGCAGGATTTAATGTAACAACGACAAAGAAACCATGTGGGAAATATTCCTGTAGATACATTTTCAGTGTAAATATGATTAGGTGCAGAAATGTAACAATGTTTTTGTGATAATTCTACTCTTTTTTTTGTTTTGTTGTGGTTTTGTTGTATCAAATTAAATTTTACAGCAATTATGCATCAGTTATATTCATATAAATCATATATATGAATATTTTAAAACATCTGTATTCATCTTGGGTTGTATATTTTTCCCACATCTCTCTCTTTTAGGGTCGATCGACTCCCTTCCTTCCCTTTTCTCTAAATATCACCTCTGATAAACCGGGGAGTTGGTTTCTTTCCCATGAAAGTTTTTTCACGGATACATAATTATGTCCACCATCTGTTGAAATATGTCAACAACTGTGTGTGTGAAATGTTCAAAACCCCTCACAGTTGTAACCGTTATCGCTGGGGTCAAACTGAGTATCAAGGTCGACCAGAACAGTAGAGTCAGAGAAGGACACGGCCACCATCAGCACCTCCGGCCCGAAGCATCCGAAATCTCCTTCTGTTCAAGTATAATTGTTAATAGAGACAGAGAGAGAGGGAACAGCTGTTATATTAGTCACCACGGTGACATCGGCCAACATAACCCCCATTTCATAAACAGTGGCTGCCCTTTATCAGAGCCTTCATCCGTTTATTGGGCGTAGTTTCCAGCCGTAGTAAAGATTTAATCCTAATCCACTTGGATCTTGTTCTGTTTAAGTGATCACGAGGTTTCTATCCGACACACTTGGCTCTTGCTCTGTTGTTTACGAGCCTTTTTTTAACCTGCGTGTTTGTTTGTGCGAAACATCCAATTATAACATTACGACCACTGGGACGTGCTGCTGCTGCTGCTGCTGCTGGATTTGGAAAAGTCTGAGAGATAATGTGCAGCTGGAAAATTTACAGAAGAAAATGACAATGTGTCTTTAAAGGTGTTTGAGAGGAGGTGATGCGTCGCCTGGTAAGGTTACTGTGGGTCAAACCACTGTTTTGTTTTCATTTGACCCTAATAAAGTATTTTAAATAACAGAAACTATGACATTGTTATTTCTCTAAATGATCTAGATTTGTCGTTATTAAATCTCAAAGTCACATATGAAAGCGTGTTTGTCTCTGACAGTGAAAACATCGCAGGGTCATGGGATGTGGGATGGGAAAAACTGAACTACAGCTGAAGAAATGTGACAAAGGTTTGGATTTTTATCAAAAACTATTTGTTGTTTATAGTCAAGAAATTAGAACTTGTCAAATTAAATTCAATAATTCAATATTTTTTGTTGTTTTTGTCATTTTTTTTTTTTAGTCAGCATCTCAGTTCCAGGTAAATATCTGAATTAAATAATTAAATTGTATCTTTATGTCAAATCAAATCAAACAAATCAAATAACTTTACTTTTTTCTTGCAAAACTGTACGAAGCTGCAACCGGTGAGTGTTTCACTCTTAACGAGGTTAACGAGTGTGTGAGCTGGTGATTTACCTCAGTGTTTGTGTGTTTCTTTATCAGCGATCAGAGCAGCGTTATTGATCCAGCGTTGGTACCGTCAGTATGTGGCTCGACTGGAGATCAGGCGCAGGTGCACGTGGAACATCTTCCAGTCGATTGAATATGCAGGACAACAAGACCAGATCAAGGTGAGGTTGCACACTTTCTGGACAAAGAGAAAAGTAATAAAACTAATAAGAAGAAGAAGAAAGTCTGAGAACGTGTTGTGCAGACGTCAGAGTCAGTAAAGTTTCTGACCTCAGTTACTTTTTCTGGTTCTGAGTAAAATAGTCAGACACGTTTTGGACAAGATGACTGTGACATTTGTGTCTAATACGGTTGATGACCCTTTGACCTTTTCCCTCTGGATTCATCAATGAATCTATCTATCTATCTATCATATGAATCAAACGATTGACTGATTATTTAAGTAAATAATCAACCCTCCTTGTTCTTGCAGCTCTATAATTTCTTTGGTTTCCTGATGGATCACTTCACTCCAGCCTGTAGTGAAAGTAAGACGATGACTCTCAACTCCAGTTTTAAATTGTTAGATTGATTACGTCTCATTAGATTACGAACAGTGAGATTTTATCACCTGATAAAAACCGTAACGTTCCCTGTTCTGGTTTTAACGCAGGAAACTTAATATCACACATCTTTCGTGAGAATGAAATCTGTCGCGACGCAGAGTGGGAGAGATATTTCTGCTACAAAAGCATCGAAGTTCCCGACTCGTACACCGGACCTCACCTGACCTTCCCCATGACTTTCTGTGGAGTGTCGAAGCTGGTGGAGGCTTTTAAACACAAACAAGTAAAAACACTCATGGTAGAAAAGAAAAGAAAGTTTGATGATCAGTTTGTTCATACCGGTTTTCTTCCTAGTAGCAGCTTCATGCTCGATACGTTCTTCAGCTTCTTGGAGAAACTTGGAGACTTTTACGACTTCTTTCAAACATCAACCACGTCTCGACCTGCCCCACCAAAGAGATCACTATATGTGGTAAATCACACTGCAGTTGTTTTTTTTTTTAGTTGCTCTTGAAACTTTTGACAGTCACATCATTTCCTCTTCACGCAGGAGATTTACACGGCCACCTCGAGGACCTGCTGCTGATCTTCTACAAGGTATTTAAAAGAAAAAAGGTTTAAATCAGCATCGTTCAGTGAATTTACGCTCACGCTGATCAATAACTCCACCTCCCTTTCTCCAGAACGGTTTACCATCTTCCGAGAAACCGTACGTCTTCAACGGAGACTTTGTGGATCGTGGTAAAAACTCCTTAGAGATTCTGTTGATCCTGTTCGGGTTCCTGCTGGTTTATCCCAACGACGTCCATCTGAACAGAGGAAACCACGAAGACCACATCATTAACCTGAGGTACTGAAGACAAATGGCACAAACTCTCCATGTTGGTTCCTGAGCCTGAACCTTTTTTTTTTTTTTTTTACAGATATGGTTTCACTAAAGAAGTTCTGGGAAAATACAGGGTAGGTTTATAAACTCTCTATTAAACTATTCATATCAGTATCTTAATTAAATGGAGCAAAATCAATATTTGTTTTTGCAAATACTGTGAAGAGTAGAGCTCTGTTGTTGTTCACATACCATTAAAATCATTATTACATCTAACGAAGTGTGTGAGCTCCACCTCCTCCTGCAGACCACAAACTTTGCTGCACGGTCGACCTCCTCTGTGGCTGCAGAGATAAATGATATTGTCTGTAAACTGTGATATTTTCATCAGCAGCTTGAAGACACAAGAAATAAATCAGTAGAGACAGAGATGAAACGTCATGTTTGATCTCTGGTCAGTACATCGGCCTAAACCTGTCGTAACATCCTCCAACCACAGTGATGCTTCTGTCTCCAAACGCAGATTTATCTCATCATATCTCACCTTCAGTCTCACTTTGCATCATCTTTCCTGCAGCTTCTCTTGCAGAAACGAACTCTGACGAATGCTGAAGTGGAAGTCGTTGTCTCTGCAAGTGTATGAGACGTGTTGATAATTGTGTTTTTAATCTGCAGGTGCATGGAAAGAAGATCCTAAAACTTCTCCAGAAGATCTTCAGTTGGCTGCCTCTGGCCACGGTGATCGATCACAAGGTGCTGATTGTTCACGGAGGGATCTCCGACGCGACGGACCTCAACACGATCGCCAGACTAAACCGACACAGAGTAAGGGTTAGAGTGAGTCAGTGTTCTGAAGCAAAGCTTGAAATATGATCATAAAGTTGACATGTTTGTGTTTTTTGAATGGGTGCAGTACGTCTCGGCCCTCAGGCCTCCAAAACCCAACCATCAAATGGTTAACGGCAGCAAAACTCAAACAGCGAACAAGGAGGCGGCCGGACCGCTAGAAGGCCGACGTCGAGTCTGGTCGTTGTCTACCCACAGTTCAACACGACCTGTGACACACCACCTGCCTCGCCGCTCGCTGCACAACGTGCCCATGAGCAGTCAACACAACTGGTCGCTGGAGGAGGAGCTGAAAAGGAGGCGCAGACAAGCTGGGTTTGATCAAACATACGGAGAAACTCAGAAATCTGACTCTGACTCAGACCCAGAGTCTGGAGATACAGACGAACACGACTGGAAACAGGTGAGTTTGTGTTTGTAGAGAAGATTCATGTCAGCGGTCGTTGTTTGTTTTTTCTACTTCAACTGATTCATCCTCATAGATAGTAGATGTTTTATGGAGCGACCCCATGCCCCAGAACGGCTGCATTCCCAACGAGGTGCGGGGTGGAGGCTGCTACTGGGGCCCGAACGTTACCGAAGACGTGTTGGGAAGAAACAACCTGCAGCTTCTCATTCGCTCACACGAGTGTAAACAAGACGGTTACGAGTTCTGTCACGACCGCAGGGTGAGAAACAAACATCCACACGGTCTGATGAGTCATCTGATGGTGCTGAGACACATTAACCTTCAGTCTGTCTCCTCTTCTCCTGCGTTCAGGTGCTGACGATATTTTCAGCCTCTAACTACTACGAGGTCGGCAGCAACAGAGGAGCTTACATCCGGATGGGACCTGATCTGGTCCCGCACTTCGTTCAGTATCAGGCCAGTCGGACGTGCAGAGAACTCACCCTGACACAAAGGTACATATGATTTATTATCATGACAATAAGTTTTGATAAAAAGCGTGTTTAAAAAAAGCTGCTTGTGTTCTCCGTCAGTATCGGATGGACAGAGAGATCAGCTCTACGAGCTCTGAGGGAACAACTGTTCGTACATAAATCAGATCTCATCAGTGCCTTTCAGGAGTTTGATCCTCAAAACACAGGTACTTTAAAATAAAATAAAATAAAAAATACAAAAAATAGTCGTTCATTATATCAATAACCCTCTGTAACTCTTCCAGGGCTGATCTGTCTCAGGGACTGGGCCAGCGCCACAGAGCAGGTTCTGAAGCTCGGTTTGCCCTGGAGGGTTTTAAGACCTCAGCTGGTCAACAGCACCCAACATGGCATGGTGGACTACAGGAGCTGGATGAGAGAACTGTCCATCACTGAACCCAAACTAGAGGTCAGAGATGGATGGATGAGTAGAGGGATGAATGAGTGAATATATATAGATACTTTATTAATTTGTCTTGTATCACAGATATCTGACACCAGCATCCTGGAGACGATGTATAAAAACCACTCCAACCTGGAAACCATCTTCAGAATCATCGACACGGATCATTCAGGTCAGTAAACAACTTAACCTCTTAAATCTGAGACTCTCTGTCCTTTTTATTTCCACTGACTGTAGTTCATTCTACAGTCATTATTCCTATATTATGTCACTAATCTACAGCCTCTTCTTCCTCCACCGTGTAGGTTTGATCTCTTTCGAGGAGTTTCGTCAAACCTGGAAACTCCTGAGTTCTCACCTGAAGACGGAAATCAGCGACGAAGCCATCGCAGATCTGGCTCAGAGCATCGACTTCAACAAGGACGGGAGCATCGACATCAACGAGTTCATGGAGGCTTTCAGGCTGGTCGACCTCTCGGCTCATTCCTGAGAAGATGTAGCTGCTGCTGCTGCTGCGTAGAGAAGGAAAAGCACCGTCAGTAGGAGACAAACTCATCATCAGTTTGAATCTACGTCACCTGACGATGCATCTAGATCTTTTCTACCTCGTTTTTTTACTGTGTTCTCTCATTTTTGATTCAACCTCATTTAAGAAGTGTTTTTTTTTTAACATATGTACTTAACTTAATGATCACAAAGTTATTTATTAAAACACACTGTAACGACCGTAAAATGATTTATTTATTCATTAATTCAGTTGTTCAATGAAGAGAGAAAAAGAAAATATTTTAACTTTTCATAACCAACAAAAATAAAATAAAATTTAATTTACTATTTAAAAATAGAAAATTTAAAAATCAGTAAAAGTAAAATAAAAACAAAAACATCAAAAAAAAAAAAAAGTTTTTTAATTTGTTAATCTGATTAAAAAAATAAATAAAAACTTCTGGTTATTATTTGTTGTGCAGTTTTAAAGAATTAATGATCATTTGTTAAATTATTTATTTATTAATTCAATGACAAAGAGGAAAAAAAATCTTTAGATCTGAGATATTTATTAAACCTTCTAATAATTGTATTTATTTATCTTATTTTATTATTTATTACTTTTTATGATTTTTATTTTATTATTTATTAGTTCAGTGTTGATATGATACATTTGGCAACAAAGTGTTGACAGACGATCGTTTGAACGTTTCATCATTTAAGTTTAAATAAATATTGTAACAATTTTCCTGATGATTTTCTGTTTTATAGAAACAAGTTTGAAATCTGATGGTTGAAAATAATTATTTCTTGAAGTAAAAAAAATGTAAAAATCACCAAAAACAAAAAGTAAATCATTCTCAGGACTCCACCTATTACTGCTGATTTTAATTAATTTATTTTGATTATTATTGTTATTAACTGATTAAATGTGTGGACTGTATTTCCACCGGTGCTTCGTCGGATTCAGACCCTCTGGATGTGTGAGGGGATATAATCTGACCCAAAGCTGCTTAATCAGCCTTTGGTCTCATCGTGTTGGGACGTGAATCCAGGACATGAATCCTATCAACTCGATCCCTACTTGGATGAGAGGTGGGAAAAGACAAACACAACGATCACAACACAACAACGAACATGTTTGTTACGTCTTCAGTTTTTTTTTTTTTTTTTTTGATTTCATCAGAAAAAAACAAAACAACAACAAAAGGAAACATTTTGTTTTCAGTGTAAATGGAATTTTAATCATATTCTAAATAGCATAAAAAAGGAATACAAAGATGTATTTACAGTTGATTCAGTTACGACTCAAACACTGGATCCCTCCGACTTGTTTATGTCAGTCAGGTCTCATGTCTATAATCTGATGTGACATATGGAAAAGCCAGCTATTATTAGAGGATGTTTCCATTAAGCCCAGAAAGATTAACCAGTCGTGGCGCCGCTGGTCTAGATGGAGAGAGAAAGTTCTCGTGATAAATTTGTGTGTTTTCTGTTTGTTTCTTCACGTGTGTGTTTGTTAAGTTCGACTCAGCTCAGGATTCCTCCTCTCATGTGTCCGCTGTCACTCAGCCCGTGCTCTATCAGTTTAATATCTTCCAGGTCGTCTTTGATGACGCTGATCAAATGACTTAACCCGTCCTGCTGCTGCTTCAGGTGCTGAAAGTGAAATAAATAAATGAAATAAATCAAATCAAAGAGACTCAAAGAGACGCATTAGGGTTCACATCCTCACCTCCCTCCACACCAACATCCTCGCTTGATAAACACAAGCCCTGGACACAGATGTGGGAATAAACTCACTTGTTTGATTTCTCTGAGCAAATCTGCATCGACACTGTAGCGTTCCTCTGATCTCACGGCCCCGAAGTGGTTCTGCATCCGGATCTGAGACATCAATTCATTCAAACGTCCCTGAAAGAAAAAAAAAACAACACAACAATAAAGACTTAGTCTTCAGTGGAAAGTCTGTAAGTTCACTTGTTTTGGTTTGAACCAAATGAAGAGTTTATTCATTCATTTATTTATTTATTGCAACTGGACCAGAATCTGTAAAGAAAACCACCTGTGTACTAACGTCGTTCAACCATTGGACAGAAAGTTTTTTTTTTTTTTTTTAACAGTTAAAGACGTTTTCAGACGTCAATTGTCAAGAACGTTTGATGCAACCTCAGTTGAACAAAGTGATGTTTGAAATTTTGCGAAGACGAAGGTGAAGACGTGCAGTGAAGGAGAGCGCTCGTGCTCATCAACCATCACATTAGCTGCATTTCCACCAAAGGAACAACCGGGTAATTTTACAGGAACTCCCGGTGTCACCAGAGTATCAGTTCCTGAGGAGCAAAACTCAGGAACCTTTTCGGGGAACAGAAGAGTCCGTGCCCAGAGGTAGTTACTCTGTTTGGCCCCGAGAACTTCTTGTTTGGGATTTAACTCAAGACGGATCATGACTGAAGCGTCGTCTTTAAAACCCAGCAGCAGAAGTGTATCAATAAATAGTTTCTTTAAATAGAATCGAAGAAACAAACGAAGCGACACAGTTGAAACCGTCACAAAATGATCACAGGGTTTCACAAGTAACAATCACTGCAGTTTGTAGTTAATTGATAATAAGGTGATGACACGTGTGTGTGAAACAATAAATGAATGAATTTGTAGCAATCAATGATGATTCTGTGTCTACTGCTACACATTGATCATTAAATGAGAAACTGTGTCGCTTCGTTTGTTTCTTCAATTCTATTTATTGATTCACTTCTGCTGCTGGGTTTTAAAACTGTCATGATCCGTCTGGAGTCAGTCTTCCAGGAGTTAAAGTGTTAAAGTTGTTCCAACATCTTCAGTAAATCAATAACCTGATTGATCACAGCCTCCGTCTCTCAGACACAAACACAGTCACGATGCACCTGTTGAATCTAAAAAGTTTTACAGCTTTTAGCAATTGGGTCGGACTGATTTTATCGAACCGAGTCGAGACCTCGGTCCGTTTGTTTGGTCCAAACTGGAGTTTGATGGTTCGTCGATCTGAGCCGAGGGACTAAACACTGACTAAACTAAACAACACACCCTAAATGAATAGCTACAAAAACTGACAAAGAACGAAATAAAAATATAAAAACTCATTGACTAGTATTTTGGTTTTACTCATCAAATCTTATACTTTGAAACACACTGAAGTTTACTCTGATACAGTTTAATAATTATATTCAATGAATCAAACATTCAGTACTTTGGATTTTCAGCACACTCACCTTGAACTGTGTGGGGGCATTAAGTTCAGACTGAATCGTGTCCAGCTGCACTCTGAGATGCTCCTCGTCCACTTGGATAGCATAACCACTTTTCCTCTGAATTTCCTGTTTAATCAGCACCTGCCAAGAAAAGAGAGAAAGAGGAGGATAGATGATGAGGAGGAGGAGAGAGACAAATATGAACAAATTACTGAAGCAGAAAAGATAAAGAGGAAGGAAAGACGCAGGCAGCGCCAGGGAATTTGTTCAAACTTTATTAAATATTCAGGTTGTAGCAGTCACACTTCATTATATTCCACTAGTTCTTGGAAAAAAGGAGTTTAGGAGTTAGAAGAAAGTTAGAGACAAAATGTGGCGGCTACCTGCAGAACTCTGTGAGACAGATCCATCAGTTTCCTCTTGTACTGAGCGATCTTTGCCACCGTGGTCGCCTGGTTCTTCTGCAGTTCACTGATGTCGTTGGAGATTATCTGTAACATGTATAGTTTCACAACTTATCGTTTAAAGGATTTAAATTCCTCTGCTGCCACTTGCAGCTGTAGCAGTAAAAGTAATATCGCCTCTAAACAACCTGTTGGCAGCAAACATGAACCGGACATCTGTGGACAACGTCCTTGACTCCACAAAATGTGCTAAAAAATTCCTTTGTTGATAATCAGGAGGCTCTGTGACCATGTTGAGAATTCTTCAACTTACATCAACTCTGGTCTGATGTTGTTTGGTCATCTGCTCCTGGATCTGCAGTCGGCAGAGTAGCTCCTTAAAACCGACCATAGGAACTGGAATTAACCTGAAGAAAGACGATAAATTAAAACATTTAGTCACAACTGCTAAAGTAAAAAACCCAGAGTCACAGTCGTTGTAGGTTCATCTCCAGATGATAATGAGTTGATACTTTGTGTTAGTTGATACACAAAGAATCAACTCATTATCATCTGGAAACAGACCTAGAACGACAGTGACTGAGTTTTTTACTTTGCCATAAGTTGTTGTATGAGCCTGTAAGATTTTATTCAAATCAAACAAACAAAACAACTCACTTCTCTGGGTCAGGGTTGTCGACTTTGGCCTGCTCCCAAATAATTGGGTCGACTCCTGATAAAAGAGAGAAACGACATCTTAGTTACAACTGGAGACAATGAAATAACAAACCAACTATTTGTTAGAATCACTGAGAAGATGAGACACATGTACCTGCCGGAGCGTTTTGCAGCAGCTGTTTGAGCTGAGCTGGAGACAGCTCTGTACGAGTGACAGACATGGCGACACTGAGCTGTGCGAGCTGGAGCTTGATGTTCGCCTGCTCCAGAAAAGTGAAGAGTGTTGTAGCGGGAATCCGTTTGGAGGTGCCATTAGCTGAACGCTCCACCAAGTAAATGATCACCTCTGTCCTGAGAGATGGATAACAGATCAACAATCACTCATTTGTTTACAAGACAGTTTAGTCAGAGAACGGTGTCGTATGACCTGATACAAACACTTACTGGTCGTTGGGCAGCGCTTTAACACCGTCTACGTTGACGGTGAGGGTCTGGTTGCCTCCCAGGATTTTATGTAGTGACTCCACCAGCTGCTGCTGCTGCGCTCGGACGTCTGTTTCTTTTTTATTGAGAAGCAAGACGACTAACCCGTCTTCATCTTTACTGACTGGGACACAACTATAACCCACTGCCTGAGAAACACAAGACACAGACAAATGTTATTTGATATTCAACATTAAAGTTGAACCAGCACATTTGAACCTTTATTCTACTTTCAGAAGATGAATCGTTGCTACATTAGTGGAGATGTGGTGGTAGCGGTGAGTCTGACCAGGCAGCTGATAAACTAAGTGATCGGGGCAGATTTCTAACGTCAAAGTAAACAGTGTTGTTGTGTCACTAAAGTCTAGTTGACTCTAGTGGACTGGACCAGTGATCTCCAGTGGTGGTGTCTGGTGGACTTGGTCCTCTGATGGTTGGTGAATCATCAGTTAATGATCATAATGTGTGAACAGCCCTAACGACTCCATCAGAGGCCGTCGGGACCTGGTCTGAGACCGGGACTGGATCTGTCATGTTAGAAAACTGGAGGAGTCTGAAGAGACTGACAAAGAGCGACAGCCAATCAGAGGAGGGATGTGAGATAAATGCTGCTGCCGTCTCACTGATTCACTCACAACCACGTTTAAAAGTCTGACGTTTTAACGCTTTTTCTTTCATTTTCACTTTCTACAAACTCCCGCGTCTGATCCAGATGTTACCCGGTACCGGGGGAGGTCTGCTGCTGATTTCAGCTCCACCGTGAAAACCAGCGTGTTGCCATGGTGATGTTTACGCGCTGGTTTAGCGGTTTAGTCTGTGTCGGAGGCAGCGTCTTCACGGTGCTCGTCAACAATAAGCGGCTGTAAATCACGGTGAGAAGCAGCGGCTACATCCTGTCTAGTTCACGTGACCAGGCGTAGAGTTTGGTGGTCACTGACAAGTCGTCACGTGTGATGAGGGAGTCAATCACTGACAAGTCTTGTAGTGTGAACACTACAGGTCTCAGACCAGTTGTTGAGACTCCACATCATGGAACAAAACACACACGGCCCTTTGTGGAAGATGACACCTGTGTGAAACACTAGATGTGTTGAACACTAGCTGTGTTGCACGGGGCTTAGAAAGAGATGTTCAGCCTCTTTAGTGACACAACAACACTGTTTACTTTGATGTTAGAAATCTGCCCCGATCACTTAGTTTATCAGCTGCCTGGTCAGACTCACCGCTACCACCACATCTCCACTAACGTAGACACTGTTTGATTCATTTATTAACAACTGATGTTAACTCAGAGACTCTGACAGTAGGATGTAGGTTCACATGTGATGGAGTTACACTTTAAATCAAATCAATGAAACTTCTAATCTCTCTATTAAACTCTGTTTTTTACCTTAAACCTGCAGAATGGGTTCTCCTGAGTAAAGTCTACCGGTGGGTTGTTGTTGCCATAGTAACCCTTCCCAGTGCCCCAGTACGCCTGCAGCTGGTTCCATTTTGCCAAGATGGAGTCACGTTCGTCTCCCAACAGCGTGGGCGCTGACAGAGCGGTGACCTGCTGGTAAAGTTGAGTCGGCTGAGTTTGACCCTGCTGCTGCGCCTGTTGGCTGAACAGACCTCCTGGTGCAGAGAAGAAAAAGAAGTCAAATTATTATCTGGATGTTTATGTTGCTTCAGGAACAAAAAACTACATGTGACAAGTCACTTTTATATGTTAAAAGTTAACTTGAATCTTCATAAAACAGCATCAACACACTGTTGCATTAATGATTTTTTACTGTTTAAAAATATTCTGTACAACAGTGAATATTTGTGCATTTTATGATAATCATAAAAAAGAAAAACAGACCGTTATCTGAGCTGTTACCTTGCTGCTGCTGAGCTGACTGGATGTTAAAGCCTCCAAACCCACCAAGACCAGTTGTTCCTAATCCAGTCCCAAATCCTGTTGTACCGGCAGCGGTTCCTGCACCGAGTCCAGAGGAGAACCCAAACCCTTTGTTCTGTGTGTTACCAAACAGGCTTCCTAAAATAGAAAAAGTGAGAAAACATTATCTACGATAACACACGATAAATGATGGTTAAATCCTGAGAAATAAGCGTCTGTTGCTGCAGAGGAAACACTGCAGGAATAGGAAGAGAAAGGACTGATGCTGTGGTGGAAAGAGTGAGACATCTTGTGGAAGTTAATAAATGTTGACTGTAAACTAAAAAGCTGAGTATGAGAATACATTTTTACTAAATGTTGTTATTTTTTTATTTAAAAAATACAGTTTATGTGGTGACTTTGGTTATTTTTAGGTTCTAACAGCTAAAATATCGTCAGTATTTGATGTTTTTTTATCTGAATTTCTCTGTTTCTTTATGTTTCAAGTTAATATTTAAAAAGTTCATCAAGGCTCTTTAAACTTAAGCATGAGAAATTTGTCACTTTAATGAACAACAGAATGATTACTTTATTAAAAAAAGAATATCATTTTTCATTTAGAAACCTCAAAGAATAAAGAAATAAAACTGTTGAATCATATTTAAGTTGTTTTTTTTTTTTTTTTTCAGTTTATCAGTTTTCCACAACGCGATGATGTGAGAACATCTACAGCGGCAGCTCCTCATTTACATGCCACAAATTCCCACAATTCTTGCAGGACTCAAAGCTCTACAGCAGTTCAACTACCAACCTGTGGTGTTTGAAGGAGTAGCGAAGCTAAATGTGGATCCTGGTGCAGCGGCAGTTGTTGTAGTCGTCCCAAAGCCTCCAAACGCTCCTAAAAAAACAAATCAAATCATGATGAATGAAATAAAAAAACAATAACAATAAATAAATAAAATAAGTGACACAACAAGAGAATGAAAAATGAGATCACTGTCAATTATAGAAGAGAAAAATCACGACCAAGCTGTTATGATTGATAAAGAGGAATTTAAATTCTCTTTCCATCTAAAGTTGTTGTTCTATCTTTAATACGTAGCTACTACCGGCGGGAATCGAATCAAATGAGCATAAGAATAATTCAGGATTTTATCTCCTCATGCGAATGAAAACAGCAAAACAAGACACATGATTAAATCACTAGGTGAGATGATGGAGAAGAACTGCACCACATAAGAGGTGAAAATGGATGAAAATGTGTGTTTATAGACACAGACTGAACTGAGTAATCAATCACAAAAGTCATCTACCTGTGCTAGCCAGGCTATTACCAAAATTGAAAACAGTGCCAGTGGTGGTTGCTGTACCAAAGCACCCCACATTAAAGCTGACTGCTGCTGGGTTGGCATTTAAACCAAACCCCCCAAAACTAAACCCACCAGCCGTGGTGTTTCCAGCTCCCAGCCCCCCAAATCCTGCAGCCAGCGCAGGCAGGCGGCAAGAAAGAGAGAATGACACGGAGGAGTTAAATGTCAGGTCAAAGTATTATTCAATCAAGTCCTGAAGCGTCTGAGAAACGATCTTCATTAATAACATCTTATTAACGGTTTCTCACCAGTGTTGGTGGAGCCGAAGCCAAATCCTGTGGCTGGTGCAGCAGCAGTGGTGGTGGCTGCCCCAAAACCTGGAGCTGTGAGAGCTGGAGAGAAGAGACGGTTATTTATTTAAATTAAAATACAACATGTATGAACAAACACAGCTCTCACTAATTGAGTGAGTAAAACAAACCTTCCTGTGGTTTGTCTTACAGGAGAAAAGACTTTAAAGATGATAATTAAAACATACAAACACACATTTTAAAGAAACGGTCACTGAAACATGAAACATCGTCCTGCTGATTTAGAACGAACGACTCGTCACAATCCTCACGTTTCTAAACATCTTTCACCTCCACTAGAAGTACAACCAGAGGTTTATAATGGCAAGAGAGGACAGGCAAAATGATTGCAGCAAGAAAATCATGTTTCTATTTTCATTGTGGACATGCAAACTACTTAAAGTCAGACAAAAGTGGTGCACGAGTGCGCGCTTTGGTGCGTCATCTGTCCAGACACATGCACCGTAAATCAGAGGTTTGAATGAGAAACATGAAGTTCTCTCCGTCATTAATAATCCATCCTATCGTCTGCACAACACGTTACAGTGTTGTAACGTGTAAAATAAAGTAGAATCAATCAATCTATCAATCAATCAATCAATGCATGTATGACATATTTAAGTAGGACTTGGTACATCAGCTAACACCTGCAAAAACGATGATACTTTGCTTAAAAAACAAACAAACAAACCAATCAACACAGTTGTAATCTAATGACTCTATCTATAGATCAATCTATTGATCTATCACAGTATCGGCAGCATCAGGACTCAAACGGGTCCAGGACTTACTGCTGAATCCAGATGAGGCGGTCGTGGTCGTGGTCGTGGCCCCGAAACCAAAAGCTGTGGTTGCGGTGGTTTTAGCACCAAACGAGCCAAATGAAAACCCGGGGGCGCCTTAGCAAACAAACAAACAAACAAACAAACAAAAAAACAAAAACACAGAGAAAGAGAGAGTTGGGATGCTAGCTCATGTTAGCTTCAGTGATAAACACCAACAGATCGTTAGCTAAACAGTTAGCAAACTCTACCAGAACACGTTTAAAATAACAGTCAATTAGCCTCGTTTGTTAAAAATAAAATCACTCTACTAACTAACTATTTAACAGAACTAGTTTTATGTTATTTAATCTCGTGGAGTTGATCATTAGCCGGTGGATGAATCCAGTCTCATGTTGTCAAGCTACGACCGTTAACTCGATTATTTACATTCACCGTTAATATAAACACACCAGCTCGACGCTGTTTTTCCAAATTAAAACATAAAATATCTCCATCTTAGTGAGAATCATCTATAAATTGAATAAATAAATACTTACTTGCCGCTGTGTTACTCGTGCCGCCGCCAAAACTGAACGCCATGTTGACTGACACCGCTTTCTTCTTCTACGCTTTTGACATCACATTGGCGGTTGACGAACAACGCACCGGCACGTTAGCGCCCCCAGCTGGTCCGGAGATCAGTCACAGTATCCGGGATTTATAATACTTTTAAAAAATATGTAATATATAATCAATAAAATTAAGATGTAGGAAACCCTGAAATATGATATGATAATATGTATTAATTTATTGGCTTATTGACGCCACATAGAGTCAGGAAGAGACATGACAATTTAAAGATAAAGGCTTTTATTATCAGTTTATTAAATATAACAACATTTGTTTTGTTTGGTGTCTTCTAGATATTTAGCTGCAAGAGGGATGAATATAAAATTAAATTAAATTAAAAAATAATAAATAAAATATAAATTACAATAATAAAACAAAAAATGTAAACTATAATATAGAAAATAAACAGTGAAATAGTAGATTAAGTGAATACATACAAAATAAATAAAATATTTCAAATTAATTTATTAATGTGTGTGTATATATATATATATATATATATATATATATATATATATATATATATATATACACACACACACTCACTCACTGGCTACTTTATTAGGTACACAGGTGAACTCATTGTCATGTTCAAGAAAGTGTCCTCTAGTGTCCACATTTTTGACACTAGGAAGAAAAAAAACACATCTATGTGTTCACGAAAGCCTCGTAGCTGTGAATGTAAATGTTTGGTTTTTTTTTTTGTTTTGTTTTGTTTTTTTTGTTTAAAACTTTGTGGGCGAACTGGAGCACCCAGAGAAAACCCACACTATCCTTACTAATCCTTCTTCTTATTTCCAAAGTGCCACAATTTCTTTAACCCTTTGCGCTTCTTCACAAACACTAGAAGTCACTAGAAGTACAACCAGAGGTTTATAATGGTAAGAGAGGACAGGAAAAATGATTGCAGCAAGAAAATCATGTTTCTATTTTCATTGTGGACATGCAAACTACTTAAAGTCAGACAAAAGTGGTGCACGAGTGCGCGCTTTGGTGCGTCATCTGTCCAGACACATGCACCGTAAATCAGAGGTTTGAATGAGAAACATGAAGTTCTCTCCGTCATTAATAATCCATCCTATCGTCTGCACAACACGTTACAGTGTTGTAACGTGTAAAATAAAGTAGAATCAATCAATCTATCAATCAGTTAATCAATGCATGTATGACATATTTAAGTAGGACTTGGTACATCAGCTAACACCTGCAAAAACGATGATACTTTGCTTAAAAAACAAACAAACAAACCAATCAACACAGTTGTAATCTAATGACTCTATCTATAGATCAATCTATTGATCTATCACAGTATCAGCAGCATCAGGACTCAAACGGGTCCAGGACTTACTGCTGAATCCAGATGAGGCGGTCGTGGTCGTGGTCGTGGCCCCGAAACCAAAAGCTGTGGTTGCGGTGGTTTTAGCACCAAACGAGCCAAATGAAAACCCGGGGGCGCCTTAGCAAACAAACAAACAAACAAACAAACAAACAAACAAACAAACAAACAAACAAACAAAAAAAACACACAGATTATTACACAGATTATTCGATTATTTACATTCACCGTTAATATAAACTAAAATAAAGTAATTCATAAACTATTTTAATAATTAAATAAATAATAATAATACATTAAAACAAGTATTTAATTATTTTATATTTAATTTGATTAAAAATATATATATGTGTGTATATATATATATATATATATATATAAAATCATAATAACAATACAATATAGTTTATTATATTTGATTATATATCATATTTAATTTGTATTTAAAATGATATTGATAAGAATTTATTTATATATATATATATATATATATATTTTAAAATATATGATTTAATATATATTTAGAATATATATATATATTGAGTTTATATTTAAAATGACGATTTTAAATGATGTCTATGCTACTTGTCTCAAAAATATAAAAATAAAGGTGAAAAACATGTATAAAAATATAATATAAAAACTTAAATTATATAACTAAACTATAAACTATATAATTATGTAATATAAAAACTTAAAAATGAAAGTTATATAATAGATCGCGGCGCTTTTATAAATCTTTATGTAGTCATAGTATATATTCTTAGATGTGTTTTATTGGTCTGTATTTCCATGTAACACCTACTTTAGGTCCAAGTCCTGAGGAGACTGTAAATCTCATGACTCTGACGGGCCTCAGACCAGGACCAGGACTGTTTATTCCTTCAACTTTGTTGTTATAGCAACTGTCACAGAGGAACGGGGCCAGCTGGATTCAGTCAGTGTCTCCACAGCTTCTCCTAGAGACCGACAATGAACTGGGATTTACTTCAACTTCAACTGTGGAAACACTAAGACGAGCTGAAGATAAATAAAAGATCTCAAGTGTCCAGAAATCTGTGAAATCATCACTGGAAACACTGAAAACAAGTCTGTACCAAAGAAGAACAAAAGAAAAAAAGATTCACTGAAACCTAATAAATCTAGAACCAGAATAACAACTGACACTGTGATTTTATGTTGTTTTATAGCATGTTGTTGTTTTTGTCTTAAAGGTTTTAAGAAAAGTATCTGATAGAAAGTCTCACTAGAGTAGAAGTAGAGACACTAGAGTAGAAGTAGAGACACTAGAGTAGAAGTAGAGACACTAGAGTAGAATAAAATAACTTTGGTAGAAGTTCAAGTCGTCACTAGAATGATTCTCCAGTAAAAGTCTTAAAGTATCTAGTATTTACTGTACTTCAGTATGACAGTAATCTATAAGTAAATGTAGTTAAGTGTAGAAAGTAAAAGTACAAGTACATGTTAATAAAACAGAAGAATATTATGAAGTTTATCCAGCACTTTAAAACATGGAGCTACAACAATCTTCATAGACAATGAATGAGTCTGAACTAAAGAACCAAAGTTGTTCTTTTTTCACTAAATATAAATGTGTGTTTATATTGATATTGTTGAAGTTTCTCCATCATCCACCTTTAAGATGGAGCCTCCATCAACCCTCAGACATGGTGTTGATGGTCTAAACAGTCACAGTCTTAGACCCACAGATAAACAATAACACACACGGCTTCTGAAACTACTTTTATTTTTGTATACACAATATTAACGGTGATGTTTAGAACTTAGAAAAGTGGCTTTAAAAGTACAATCTGTAATCAGAGTATGGCACATAAAGTATGTAAGTGGCCCTGTGTACAATCCGTGTTGTGTTTTGGTTTTTATCAGTGTAACAAAATAGTTTCTGGTCTTTAACCACTACGTTACAACTAATACATAATACTGTTGTTGTTTTACTGAAGTAAGCATTCATCATGCTAGTCTCTTAATTTGTAGATAACTGAAATAAAGTATACATCAAACACAAATAGTAGAATCACACAAAGAAACAAAACAAAAGTTTTTCTACGTTACAGCTTCTCCACTATTGTCTGTACTTCATATTGATATATAATAATAATAAAGACGTGGTGTAAAGTAACTGATTCATCCTCAAACTGAGCTTATCACAATTCAAACATAGTAAATCTGCAGCATTTATCACCTGAAGTATGAACATTTTTTGAGTTTGAGTTTAAAAGCTACGCATTGTGTTTTAAAAAGTGCAGTTTGATTTTTGACCCTGACGGCTACAACATAAAAGAAGAAACCATGAACCTGTTTGTTTGGTAGCTGAAACAAAGTGAAGCAACTTGAGTGTAGATTTGTTGATGTGACATTAAAAATAAAAAAAATAAATCCAGTAACATTGATTGTTTTTTTTTTTAAAGGCACAACTACAGCATCTCTGAGTTTGGCGTTTTTTCGACAACAGCATCATAAAAGCGCATTAATAAGCTGAATTACATCTAAATATAGAGATAACAGTCAGTCAAGTGTAAATACTGTATGAATAATTATTGGGTGTATTATTAAAATTATATATTGTAGATGTTTTATGAATGGATGAGAGAACTTTTGAACAGAAGCGAATTACTATGTTAACATTTCTACATTTAACATTTACAAAAAAAAAGAAAGAAATGAAAAGGTCCTCTTTTTATTTATTTTAAAAATCCTCCCCCAAAAAATATACAACGTCACAGCGTTTCAGTGATGTGCACACGTCTCCCTCTGCATAAAAACCAGTCACAAAAGTTTAGTTTAGATTTGAAATGTTGTGTTGACTGATGTTTATGTTTTTATATTAATACTGAAATGATTTAAAAAGATGTATGTTTGGTGGCTCCGTCTATTTTATATCTGAGCAGCGGTCCCCTGAGAGAGAGGTATCACATTTCATGGATTTCATAACCCTGGACCCAAATCATCCTCTATGCCCCCTGTGTTTATATATATATATATATATATATATATATATAGTGGTCAGTTGGTATAATCTGGCAAACAGAGAAATGAGGTGAAGCCGCAGCAACTGAAATCAAATCCTCCCAACTCCTCCAAGTGTTTGTTTGTAATTTAAGGACTTTCAACAACTAAAACGCCTCGTGCTCTCCGTTTAGCAGTAGTTAACGTCCCAGACTTGGACTCTAGGTAGGTAGCTTCTCTGTGGGCAAAACCACACACACATAACCACACACACACAAACACACACACTCAAGCCCCCGAGTAAAACTTCAAAAACAAAACGGATTTCCAATTATAGAAAATAATAAAGACAAATCTTGATTGTAGATTTTTTTCTCTCTTTTTTTCCAATAAAAACCCAAATCTCTCTTTGTAATTGTGTTGGACGTAAATCGCTTCGTTCTCTTCGTTCTCAAGCGTCGTCTTTAGTCGGTTCTTCTTTAGTCTGTTCCCCTGTAGACAACAAACCGATATAAGTTCCATTTTGAGGATCTTCTTTTTCTTTGTCATTGACCGGAGCGTAACTGGTGTTTCCGTCAGCGGAAGTCTGAGAATAAAACAGAAATGTTTTAATTAAATTACATTGATTATGTTAAAGTGACAGTCCAGAGCAACATGAACCAGAGTCAATTTCACCATGAATACGAGTCAAACTCCATCAACAGATATGTTACATTGGTTGAAGTAATATCCAGTTTGACCGTCTTTTGTTTTCACAACCAAATAGTTAACAATGAAAGTAAATGGGGCAGTCAGCCAAACGTATCTAAATTGTCATTTTTTAACCACTAATAAAGATCAAAATATCACTTCACTTCAGCAGTAGCATGAATAGGGTCCCTACACATAAACTGAAGTACTGATAACTTAGTAAGTGAACCCAGAGTTTATTAAAAACACTGTTTTAACGGTGTAAACACTGCAAAGAGACAGAGACATAAAGACACAGATTAAAAAAACAGGAAATCAACCAAAATAGCAAAAATAATGATAAAAAAAAACTCACAGCATAGAGCGGTTTTGTAAATGCAATGCTCTTAACTTCACTCTGCACAGAAACATAAACATGCACCATCATTGTTCTGTTAGCATGCGGTAAAGCAAAGGAATGAATAATGCAACAACAACAACAACTAAAAAACAAACAAAAAGCCAGTTGTGAAGAGTTTAAAACGAGGTGGAGAAGTTGTGTCGTACCCGTTGTCCACGGTCTCGGACCAGGAGGATGATGAAGATTAGTAGCAAAATGACACCAAGTCCCACGATGATGAGTGGGAAGTTGGAGACGACGGTTGAAATGAGCAGCAGCTTCTGAACTCTCGCTGCAGACGCATCGTCAATCACCACACTCTGGAGAGAAAAGTCATACGGTTTTATATTTAAAGCAACTTCACCCAGGTCCTTCAAGAAATATGTGGAAAAAAATAAAATAAATACTTCATTGATGAACATGACAGGGATGATGGTTTCATTCAGCCCTCTTGTTTTCCTGAAAACAAATAGACGTGGTTGAATAAATATATATAGTCCAGAGTCACACACACACACACACACACACACACACACACACACACACACACACACACACACACACACACACACACACACACACACGCCTTGACGGTGTTTGGACACAGACACTCACGGGAATCCAGAGATTCTGTTGACCAAGATGTTGACCTGCGCTCTCTTGTTTGCACGAACGATGATTCCAGTCGTCTGTTGAGCAAAGAAACAACAAACAAACAAAAACAGATCGTAAAGAGAAATGAAAGTCTTCAGAACCTTTACGGAATTAAAAGTAACAACGTAACAATGTTAAAAAGTTAAAGTACATTTGTGTATAATATAAACACTTCGTTGCTCATATTATTGCTTTTCTCTTCACATCAAACTCACAAACGTAACATAATGAAGAAAACATCAATATCAGTTAAAATCATGATAAAGTAATAAAGACTAAAATAATAAAAAGGTCAATATTTCCCTCTTAAATGTAGGAGTAGAAGTGTAATAGAGAAACATTGAGGCAACATAGGAGATAAAATAGTTGCACTACTATTTATAAACCACTAGGTGGCGCAGCAGCACATCTTCATGTTTAACATTGTTCCCTTTAACACAGTTTAAAAAGCCTCGAGTGTGAGTAAAGGGCGTTTAAGGCTGATGAACGGAGCGTTACCGGGTTGAGGTCGAGGTACGTTTGGTGATGTTCCCTCTGAGGCGACATTCCCTCGACGGCGTTCACGTATTTATCTTCGGCCAAGTAGAAATGAGGGAAGGAGGCGACGACGGGAGCACCTGAAGAAGAAGAGGAGGAGGAGCAGAGTGAAGATTAAATTAATACAAAATTCTTCTGTCTCTGTTTTATTAAATGGAGCAAATGTCAACTGTGATTAATTAAGTTCTTCATCGTCTGCGACAACGTTCGTCATGTGGGATTTAAAGTTTAATGAGACATGAAATATCATCATAACATGAAGTATTTGTCTTGTCACACGTCTCTGTCATGTCAACATATGTTTAAACATATGACACACAGATGATGTCTGAGAACGGGGTTATCTTCGCAAGAAAATCACTTTTTTTTGGTAATTAAAATGCTAATTAGTGCAGGAAACACCAGCAAAAACCTTCGATATGAAACCTGAGGATCTGAAAGAGTTTAAAGTTTCTATAATCAGTTCTTTCCTATAAAAATATGTATCTATGCTACATGACGGTGGCTCATATAACAACCACGGTTTGATGTACGATTGTGTCACGGCAACAGAAGGAAGCGTCTGAGTTGATCTGACCTTCGGTGAAGGACACAGGAGGTAACTCTGGGTTGATCCTCAAAAGAAATGAACAATAAGAACATAAATGGACCAGGATCTTGTGTGTCAAACTAATTAATGGTTTTTATCCAGTTAGACAATCTTGTTTCTCTTGCTGAGTTCCTTCCTAACATTGTCAACTGGAGACATAGTGTCCAATAATAGTAGTGTCCCTGTAATATTATAACCTCAGCTCTTGTTTATGTTCCACCTGTGTATGTTTTACATTCAGTCAATCCTGGATGTCCGTGTGTGTGTGTTTACGTGTTTGTACGGCACAAGTTTTTGCAGGTAAACACACACATACACATGCGTGACAACAACAAAATCATACGGTGACACAGTTAGAGGTTGTAAGTGGGGCAGAGGTGACAGTTTTCCTGCTCTTGTGTTTGTGCAACAGATGTTTGACAAAAACATTGGACACCCGCAGTCACCTGAGAGGTTGTTCCTGCTCCTCCAACCCACAAGGTCATGGTGGCGCAAACACACACACACACACACACACACACACACACACTTGTATCGCCATAATTACAGTGTTGATTCCCTCTAAAACCAAGCACTAAATCCACTTAATTCCTGTTGTTACTAAACACTAAATTTGTGTTGTTGTATGACCTCGATTCACTTAGTTTTTTTTAATGACATTTACTGAAATTAATACAAAGTATCAGAGAACACAAACACTGAGATAAAGTCTGGTCGTTTCCAAGGCCAGAATCAGGTGACAGAGCTTAACGCCCCTTCAGCTACTGGACCAGTCATGGTCAGATGGTGCCTGAGGGTTGGAGAGCCGTGTCACATGGGTCATTTAGAGGGTATTACTACCAGTGTTGTATTAACGTATGTGAAAGTCTCACTACAGTAGAAGTACAGACACTAGAGTAGAAGTACAGACACTAGAGTAGAAGTACAGACACTAGAGTAGATTACGAAATGACTGGTAGAAGTTCAAGTCAGCGACTAGAATGATTGTCCAGTATAAGTGAAGTATTAGTGCTGATTAGTTTCAGAGAACAAAAGGAGGATTTGACTAATGTAAAAACTGTGTCCTGCTCAGTTGCATAATTAAGGTGAAGGTGAAGTGAACAAAGCAGGAAGAGAGAAGTATAGAGAAGTGTCAAAGTTGCGGTGGAAATCACGCGTAAGCAGGTCAGGGGGGTTTGAAGACAACATGTTAAAGTGCAAAACTGCTGCACAAGCTGACGTTTACCTTTACGACAGGGGCTGACTTTAAGAAGACCAGTCCCCAGACACTCTTGAGGGGTGACGCAGAAACCCTCGTTGTCTGGATTCTCTTTTTTACTCGCCAGAACAGACGACGGTGGTGTGAAGCGGTAGGCCGGGATCCCTTTCACCTCCACATCTTTCTCAAAATCCATGTAGATTGTTCTGGTGAAAAGAATGAAACTGTTTCACTTCATATTTAATGAAAAGGGCAACTGCACTGTGAAGAATGTGAGGTCACTGACCTTCACCTTTGACTTGGAAAATGTGATCAGTTCTTTATTTATTTATCTATTTTTGTGCTAAATCTGAAAATGTTTGGACAAAAATGTCTTCACGTGTTCATCTTTGAGTGAATATTTGAAGAGATATTTGTGTTCACAAGATGAACAAACTTGCTGATTTTCAACCTGCTGATGGAAGTTTTGAACCCAGATAGTAAAATTATTAAAGGACACAATTTTTGGTGAAGTTTCAGAAGGTTGTACGACTTCTATGTGACCTAAATTAAGGGTGCAAAAGAACAAAAACAAACCAGTTATTGAACTCTAAAACATCGTCATAACTGCCTGAAATAGAGTCCAACTTGACCAGTCAAACCACAAGTCTTCACCTTGTTTATCTTTACTTTGTAAGTCGTGTGGTCAAACAAAACACCTTCACCCTGCTTCCTCTGAGACTAAATGAATCAAAACATGACAAACAATCTTTAGTTTAAATCAATCGATTTATATACTGACACGACCGTTATCTTCTCTGTCATGCTGTGGAGTTGACCTTCCCTTTTGACCCTAAAGGGGAGAAATCATACATTTTCATTTATCTCCTTGTGTGTGTTAGAGTTAGAGAGAATTAGATGATTGTGAGCAGCTCATCAGCTCATCCTCGTTGCTTATGTATCTGCGGTCGAGCAGTTGTTGAGGGAATCCTGACGATTCTCCGTGAGAACAAAGACGTCTCTATAACGTCTGCCAACTGGCCGCGACGCTGCAGCCCTGAGCTCCGCGGCCCACCAACTGAGCAACAATACTGTACAGACCTTTCCCTTGACCTCTGTGTGAGGAGAAAAGTAAAAAGACTGATGTGTTTCTTTCTCCACGGAGCAGGACACCTCTGAAAGACCGTTGGACATGAGAGACTTTTACAGTATGAATCCATTTAAATGAGCCGAGCAAAAAGGATGTAAAGAGAAGGAAAGTGGGAACGGCTCTCTAGAGGAACGGGTTGTTAAATCTGCAACAACAGCAGCATCCGATGGTGTAATTTTAACCCTTTAATGCCAAACATATTATATAACAGCCAGAAAGTTAAAACTTGTTGAGTCTGAGATGTTTAATAAAGCTTCTAGCGCTCCACGTTGGTGTATATACGACCTGGCCCAGTTGTACATTCCTGCTTTTCTTTCCTTCACTCTCCTTCCTGTTTCCTGTTGCTCTACACTTAAAAAAGCATCACTGTGTCATTTATGACATTTTTAAAATTGTTATTTTTTGTTTTTTTTTCTTTATTATTTACTATTTTATTAGATTTTTTAAAATAATTTTATTTTACTTTATTTTATTTGATGCATGCTGATTATTTTAAACTTTAAAAGATGAGACTCATGTGAAAGATTGACACAGCAAAAAAAAAAAAAAAAATGGCATGTTGGTATTTGAACAATGACATCTGTCTGCAATTCATCAAAATCTTGGAGGTTATTTTGTAGCTCAGCTGTCAGTTACAGGACCAGAGAGGTCACCGACCCGTCGGGTCGCAGATCGGCCTCATAGATCATTAAACTAAACACATGTTTTAACACAAAGATCTTATAAAAGCTTAGAGCTGAAAACGCTGGAGTCCTACTGCGTCTGAGTGTGTAAAAAGTTTGATTGAACATTTCCTTTTCAGGTTCAGAAAAAAACTACAGGACACAGGAAGGAAACCTTCCCTTTAGTCACAATAACATTATTAAAGCTACCAGCAAATAAAAAAGTAGGTAAAAGTTTTCGGATTGGGAGAGGACATTTGACACGAGTCCAATCAGATTCAAAGGTACAAACTTGCTCTTTGTGCACAACAAAAATGGCGATGTCCGCTAGGGTCAAGGATATTTACCGGTTTAGCTAAGACCATCATCATCATCATCATCATTAGCAGCAGCAGCAGCAAAGCCAGGAATTTTATTTTGCAATAACAGCTTCAGTTTTCGGGAAACACAAGTCTCCCAGGAAGTTTTCTACTAAGTCTCAGTGTGAGAAGGGTTCAACCTCCAGAGGTTCAAGTTAAAACTCTCAACATCCTCATGAGTATTAGAGCTGAACTTGTCAGACAGATCTTTAACAAAATAGTTAAATGTTTAACTTCCAGATGGCGAAGATCAGATTTCTTTCCCACAGATATATCTAAGTGCTTTTTTACAATCCCACTCTCACGATCATCGCTCTCTAAACTCCACACTGTTCTTCAATTAAGCTTTACCATTCACTGAAAGTGGCATGTTAGTGTTTGATAATGACAATGCTTTAATAATATAGGCAGAAAAGCTTTGACATGAAAACAGGAGTCACCTGCAGTGCTGTTTGTAAGTGAGCAGGATGTTATGATAACAATGTTATGACAACAGTCTGTGGGATAGAAGGTCCTGTGAACTGTGAATAGGCCATACGAGATATGAAAACTTCTGCCCTGCTCTGTGGAGAAACACGTCGGACATTTTCAGTTTAGATCGCAGAAAAAGATCAGTTCAAACCCTAATCACCATCGTCATGTAGATTATGAAATTTAGGGCAGTAGGTAAGAGCTGGTTTAAAGGTCAACTCCGTCACATGTGAACCTACATCCTACTGTCAGAGTCTCTGAGTTAACGTCAGTTGTTCATAAATGGAGAAATGGTGGAAACACTAGAAACTGAGTAGAGACCAGTAGAAAAGAGGGATATGTCTGTTTAACTCAGTAGTGGTAAAGAAACGCTAGAAAACAAGAGTTTAATCAGGCTGTCACACACCTCTGTTGGTTTCTGACGCCTTCGTCAACGTCCAGAAGAGTCGACTGTTGAACTTGTGATGTAATTTACTCAAACCACAACATTACAAATGAGTGTAACAACATGGAAACATCTGATCTTTGTCTCTCTTTAAGTTTTTTAGAAAAATTAAAACTCATCAGTAAATGTGAATAGAAACGAGTTCAACAGTCGACTCTTCTGGACGTTGACGAAGGCGTCAGAAACCAACAGAGGTGTGTGACAGCCTGATTAAACTCTTGTTTTCTAGCGTTTCTTTACCACTACTGAGTTAAACAGACATATCCCTCTTTTCTACTGGTCTCTACTCAGTTTCTAGTGTTTCCACTTGGTGCTAGTTCCTGGTTCCAGCTACTGTTTTAGTTCCTACTCTGTGGAGGAACCAATGGAGCTGAGTCGATACTAAAAAGTGACATGAACAGACGCCGGCCACTGATTGGTCAGAGGGAGTGTCTTCACAAGCTGCCACCAGACGAGTTGAGTTGAGAGAGCGTCAACAAAATAATCAAGCTCCATTTTTAAACAGGACAAGAGTGATAGCCATCGTCGTAGCTACCTGGTCGTAAGCTAACCCAGCAACAAGTACAGCATCTCCTCCATGTCCATTAATGTTTACTGATGTTTTAGTGTCGTGACGTCGCAGCAGTTTGACTCCACTCACCACATTCACGTGGAGGAGGAACCAAACTGTGATGGAAAACAACGTGTCTGCTACCAGACTGAGTAGAGTCCAGTAGAGTCCAGTAGAGTCCAGTAGAGTAGAGACACAACCATGTGGTAACACAACAACACTGTTTACTTTGACGTTAGAAATCTGTCCTGATCACTTAGTTTATCAGCTGCCTGGTCAGACTCACCACTACCACCACATCTACACTAACTAGACACTGTTTGGTTCATTTATTAACAACTGACGTTAACTCAGAGACTCTAACAGTAGGATGTAGGTTCAAACATGCTGGGGAGAATACTGCTACATGCTAATGTGCAAACAACTGAAGTCCTGTTTAGCAGGACTGACCCTGACCATACTAAATAAACACAACTCAACTAAAAGCAGTGACTCGTTTTATATTAGAACGTTTAAAAATAAAACGACCTGCTGGTGGCGCTAGAGGAAAAGTCACAGGATCAAATAAGTTGGAAAGATTTATCCCCTTTGGACTATTGACATTTGACCCAAATTTTAAGTAGAGAGACTGACCACTCCACTGACACTGGTGACCCTCAGTCATGTGCCACTATCGAGGCTAAAAATAAACCAACGTTGTCACTTGGATATTTATTTCTTCACTCACTTGTAAAAGGGAACGCCTGAGAGTGTCGACCTACGGATCTTAAAGTGACTTAAAGTGACACCGGATGAACGGCGAACGTCAGTAAACTGTACCTGCACAGGTCTGGAGTGAAGATGTAAATACGTTCATCTTTTTTCAGCAGAGGATGGAAAGCGCTTCCGTCTGATCCGTTGATGGCGTTGCTTTTAGGAGTCGACCAGAACGACAGCTCGCTGCAGAAAAGAACAAGTCAACATTGTTATCAACTTCATCTTAATAACAGTAAATTACAACGAAAGGTTCGAGTGATCAAACGTGAATTTATCTCAAAGACGAGAGAGTTGAAAAGAGGAAACATTTCCTCTGGAGAATGAAGGATAATTACTGCAGAAGAGCTGAGAAAATCAAAAAGGGTCAACAAAGGACATGAGAGAGATGTTATAATGATGACTGAGTATCAGAAAGCTCTGCCCTTTGTTATATACAACAGGCCCAGAGCAACGGACAAACATGAACTCTGGCAAAAAAAAAAAAAAAAAAAATTGAGAAACATTTTATTCCCAAGGTTAACCAATGCGATTTCATCACCATGGATAGACAAGAGCCAAGTGTGTGTGAGAGTGCATCAGCGTTACCTTTGACCTTTCCACGTTTTGATTCGACCGTAATCCATGTAGTTCTCTTTTCCAGTGTGGTAGACGAATTCTCCATCATTACTTCCATTTTTCTGTGTTTAAAACCATTAAAATATTTAGATTAATTTGAAAAAACAAAAAAAACCTAAGTTTGTTGAGTTTTTATTATTCAGAGAACTGTACGTGCCTTGTACATGAGGCCAAAGACCTTCTCCACTTCAGGTGAGGTGGCAGAGACACGAGCCAACAGAGGATCCTCATAACCCCACAGCAGCTCTTCAACGGTACGAGTGGTGAACAACTGGCTGCCGACAGAGTTCATCCAGATGGAAACCATAGATGATTTGAGGAAACTCCCCTTCACCTTGTTCATTACAGCCTGGAGCCAAACACCAAACCAAAAAAACAAAAACAAAAGGAAGTCATGGTTGTTTATGCAGCACACACTCCACTTTCACCTACTTGTTCAAAGATTAATTTAGTTCCTGACTCACCCAGGCGGGAATGTTGACAGTGGTGATGCTATCCACAGCTGGATCGCCGACAGACCTCTCCCTCAGGAACACAAAGCTCTTCGTGTTGTACGCAGACACCATTGTGACATTTTCACCTTCCACCATGCTCACATTGTCCTTGTACCTGTACTCCCTGAACAAACAACAACACAGACATTTTTAATGGGATTATCATTCCACTACATAGAAGCAGAGCTGTGCAATTAATCAAAACTTGCGTTTCGGTTTTAATTTCAGAAAAAAACGATATTAGTAATGATTATGAGTATTTTGTGAGTGTGACTCTTATTTTATGTTTTGTTAGTGTTAAAGACGCTAAACATTAGTGATGCTAAGTGTAAGCGATGCTAAGCATTGTAGATGTTAAGCTTCAGCGATGCTAAATGCTGGCAAGGCTAACCGTTAGCGATGATAAACGTTGGAAATGCTAAATGTTGTAAGCGTTGGTGATGCTTAGCATCAGAAATGTTAAATGTTAGAGATGCTAAACGTTGGTTATGCTAAATGTTGATGTTGCTAAGTGTTATCGATGCTTAGCATAAGAGATGCTAAACCTTAGCGATGTTAAACAGTAGCCATTATATGTGTTAGAGATGCTAAATGTTGGTGATGCTAAGTGTTAGCAATGCTAAACATTAGCCATGTTAAGTGTTGGAGATGCTAAACGTTAGAGATGCTAAATGTTGGCGATGCTAACATTAGTGATGCTAGATGTTAGAGATGCTAAATGTTGGTGTTGCTAAACGTTATCGATGCTTAGCATTAGAGATGCTAAATGTTGGCTATGCTAAGTGTTAGCAATGCTAAACATTAGCCATGTTAAGTGTTGGAGATGCTAAACATTAGAGATGCTAAATGTTGGCGATGCTAAGCGTTGATGATGCTAAGCATTAGTGATGCTAAATATTGGCGATGCTAACATTAGTGATGCTAGATGTTAGAGATGCTAAATGTTGGTGTTGCTAAGCGTTATCGATGCTTAGCATTAGAGATGCTAAATGTTGGCTATGCTAAGTGTTAGCAATGCTAAACATTAGCCATGTTAAGTGTTGGAGATGCTAAACATTAGAGATGCTAAATGTTGGCGATGCTAAGCGTTGATGATGCTAAGCATTAGTGATGCTAAATATTGGCGATGCTAACATTAGTGATGCTAGATGTTAGAGATGCTAAATGTTGGTGTTGCTAAGCGTTATCGATGCTTAGCATTAGAGATGCTAAATGTTGGCTATGCTAAGTGTTAGCAATGCTAAACATTAGCCATGTTAAGTGTTGGAGATGCTAAGCGTAAGTGATGCTAAGCGTTAGCGATGCTAAGCGTTAGCGATGCTAAGCATTATCTTGTTTTGTAATTTAATGTTTATGTTGATATTTTATTTTCGGTTCAGTAGTTTACTTGTTTTCTAGAGACTAGAAGTGATTTTATTTATTTGTATTTATTATTTTACACATTCACTGTTTTACGTTGAATAAATTCCATTTGTTTCAAGTTCAAGTCAACGAGTGATTGTTTGAAATAATCACAATAATAATTATTAATTTTCCATAATAGAGCAACTCTAGATGAGAGTGAAAACCCTCATTTCATCACATAACTCTTCTTTTAGCTCAGATTAAGTAACAAATGGTTTATTATAGGATGTGTGGAAAGGGTGAAGAGTTTTGACACATTCTGTTGTAACCTTTTTGCTTTAACACTGAACCTTGGTCTTTATTCAGACGTTCCAGTGGGCGAACTAGAAGTGATTCATCTTGACCAATCTGTCTCTGATCTGATAACATCAACTCTTCTGCTGATTATTTTTCAAAGTGCAGTTAAATCACATCAGTGATCACATGACAGGAAGCAGAGAAGAAACTGAGAAGTAGAAAAAGAGGAAACTGACCCTCTATTATCAAAAAAAGAGGAAGATGTTTCAAAAGCAGCAGTAAGTCTGACCGAAGAGAGAGATCCTACTGATATTTGACGACTGATAAATTCCTACCTGTAAGTGTAAGGTCCGATCTGTTTGAGCACCGGTTTGGCTCCTTGAAGGAACTGGTCCACGTTGGTTATGTTCAGGAAGAAGAACTCCATGAAGACAGGAGGAGGAGGGGTTTTCCATGAATCGAACACACGACTTCCCTCGACTAGAACGATCTCCTGTTGAGACAAAAAGCACAACAAGTGTCAAAGTTTAAATCTGCACACGAAAACATAGACGTTTTGGTTTCAATCACGGCCCCAAACGATTACAAAAACAAAACTATTATTTCCACTTTGCTAGTGTGACTCTTATTTTGTGTTTTGTTCCCAATGACACAGACTTCAGTCATTTCAGCAGGTTGAACTCATGTTTCAAGTGTTTGATACAAACTTTGAGCAAGCGATATGCTAAGTTTTAGAGATGCTAAGAGTTACAGATGTTGAACGTTAGCTATGCTAAGTATTATCCATACTGAATGCTAGAAATGCAGAACATTAGCGATGCTACACATTAGAGAATCTAAGCATTAGTAATGCTGTACGTTAGCAATGATGAGCATTAGAGATGCTAAACATTGGTGATGCTAAGTGTCAGAGATGCTAAGCATCATCAGTGCTGAACATTAGCAATGCTAAGTGTTAGCCAACTGAATGTCAGAAATGCCAAACATTAGCAATCTTAAGAGTTAGCTACGTTAAGCATTAGAGACTCTAAGCATTAGCGATGCTAAGTGTTAGCAATGCTGAACATTAGCAATGCTAAGTGTTAGCCATACTGAACGCTAGAAATGCAGAACATTAGCAATTATCAATACTAAGCATTAGAGGCGCTAAACATTACCAATGCTAAGTGTCAGAAATGCCGAACATTAGCGATTAGCAATGCTAAACATTATAGATCCTAATCATTAGTAATGCTGTACAATAGCAATGCTAAGCGTTAGCGATGTTAAGCATTAGAGATGCTAAAAATAAGTGATGCTTAACGTCAGCGATGCTAAGATATTTCTTTTCTACTTTAATGTATATGTTTATATTTATAGTCATTCAGTAATCGTTTGAAATAATCGCGATATTAACTTTGAACCAAATAATCCTGATTACTATTATTTTTTCCGTAATCGAGCAGTAATATATATATATATATATATATATATATATATATAAAGTCAAAGGTCATTAACAAACACGTCAGATGCATGTTTTCAAACCTTCTAGATGTTTTTTTACTTTAAGTGATGATGCATTTCCTGTGAGAAATGCCAGAAGAAGCATTAGCAAACGCATGTTTTGGATTTAAAGGTTTTACAGCCTGTTCCTAGTAAAAACAACCCAGGGAACGAAAACATCCTTTGGAGGAGACGGGGATTGGGATGTAGGGGGGGTCGCAGCGGAGGGGAGCTGCTGTCTGAGCGTAAGACAAGCGCATTGGCTGCACACATGAATGGCATTAGGGGAGACCCCTTCCACTGTGGCTTTTGTCAGCCGTTGCTACTGACAATGGGCTACACTTCGGGGAGAGCTGCTGATAGATCATGTGATGTAGAGAGCTGGATACCCACTGGTTGAATGGGACTGCAACCTTAATAATCATCTGAGCCACATTCCTCCAAGACCGAGCCTTATGAGGCCCCAATAGTTCACAGCCCAGGAACAAAGTTTGTTCTATCCATATGCTATGAAGTAATTACAGCTGATATCACTGCCTCTGGACAAAGATGTCCTAATTCACTGCAGGAATCAGCTTCCAGAAACTAGAAATCATATGGTGTAAGAAGAAGGAGGCGTGGGTAGCTGCAGGAGGATTGTTGCGTCTTTTAAAAACACGACAAAAGGAAACTTAACTTTCTCTTGTTGTGTTTAAATTAAAAAACACAACACTTCAGCATCAATAAAGTCCAAATAAGTCCCATTATTCCTATGGAGTCCAGGACCCCCCTCCTCTTTTTTTTTGTTTTGTTTTGGAGGAGGGGTAACTGAGGACAATGAAGCTGTCACCTTAGATTGAAAAAGACAGAACGGGGTCTTTCTGTTTCGTCCTTTTATTCAATATGGCCTGCTACATAGAAAACAGGAACAGAGAAACCCTCTTATCTCAGTGCTTACCCCCGCTACTTTTCAAAACCACTCCCTATATGAAAACACATGTAGCAGGTGAATACACAAATACACAATCTGCTACTGCTTTGATGTGGACAAATACATAGACGTGAATAACACTGGGCACAGCAAGAGGCTATTCATTAAACCCTCGGGTCGCGTTGGGCAAGCTTTACATACTCTAAATGGGTTTGTCTCGACGGTGGCCAAACATCTCAAACAAAGCTCAACCAGCTGAACTGTGGCTCTGCCCTGCTGCTACTGAATCTATCAAGGTCAAGAGAGTTTCATGTCAACCAATAACGCCGAGCGGTGCGTTGGCAAGAGTTTTAACACACACGAGAGGACAGTTTGATTACGAATAACAACTTAAAACGTGAATCTATAGTCTGGTGAAGATTAATCATAAAGACTTTTGACGTTTCATCTTAACATTTAGCTCGTTTAGGATGTTTATCCTGAACCAGATACGTTCAATCAAAACAGATTATCAAGATATTTGGTGTTTAAAGTGATGGTCCAGAGTAATTTGAACATGAATACAAGTCAAACTCCCCCTCAAGAGATATTTTACATTCGTTGAAGTAATATCCAGTTTGACCGTCTTTTGTTTTCACAACCAAATAGTTAACAATGAAAGTAAATGGGGCAGTCAGCCAAACGTATTTAAATTGTCATTTTTTAACCACTAATAAAGCTCAAAATATCACTTCACTTCAGCAGTAGCATGAATAGGGTCCCTACACATAAACTGAAGTACTGATAACTTAGTAAGTGAACCCAGAGTTTATTAAAAACACTGTTTTACAAGACTTACCCAACGTCTGGTTTTATAACAACTGGTGATGAAGGGTGTTACATATCAGCAGATTCAACATTTTACTGAACAACTCTTGGTTCACTTACTAAGTTATCAGTACTTCAGTTCATTGTTAACTATTTGGTTGTGAAAACAAAAGGCGGTCAAACTGGATATTACTTCAACCAACGTAAAATATCTCTTGAGGTGAGTTTGACTCGTATTCATGGTGAAATAGACTCTGAGTTCATGTTGCTCTGGACGTCACTTTTTTTATTTCCACTACTTTCAAAGCTCCAGGACTATAGGAGTCCTGCTGTAATCTAAACTCTCGACTAGCCGCTACGTCTATGTACAACTACCAAATTCCTAATCAAGGACAAACCATTTTTTATTTTTTACCTCGTCACCGTATCAGCAGGTCATAGCACCCTGACTCCATTTGACTCACATGGACACTGAGTGGCTGCCAATCCAGGCAGTTTCTCAATAAACTTAACAGTGTGAAAGAGGCTTAACACACAAAGAGAGTCTGCTGCTGGGAGGGTGTCCATGGAATGAGATCCTTCACTCTGGTGCAACTGGGGTAAAGGGGGGGTAACCTGATATGGCTCTAATAAATCATACTGCCAGGACTCAGTGTTGTGCATCTGTTTCAAACTCCCACACACACACACACACACACACACACACATATATATATATACACACACACACACACATATATATACACACACACACACACACATATACATATACATATATACATACACATACATATACATATATATATTATATTTGACTGTTTTTTTTTTAATATAAAGCAACATTGGTCATAAACTGTTCACCTCCCTGTCGACGACGGCTATAATTTATAATCTAAACATCAGATAAGAGAAGAAGGTCATGACTTCAATAGTGACAAAAACTAAACAAACAAGATATAACTAGCGCTAACAGACTCAACGCAGCGTCACCTGGGCCTCCCCTATAGTGGTTTTGTCCTGGTTACATTCTTGTTTTGCGCTCGAGGGGTCGATATGAATTTCTTTAAAAACAACTTGGCAGACTGTCTAAAAGCTGAAGACCTTGTAATCTAAATTTATGAAGTGTTGTGATGTTATTTAACCCTAATTAGAAATGTAAACAAAAGTTTGCTCTTATCTTCTGTCAATGATTAACTCCACATTTCCGAGTATTTAGGAAGTTGTTCTCTCTGTTCTCCACTTCCTGTTGCAATGCGCTTTTCTATAAATTGTACAACTCCCAGTGCGAGGACCACCTCCGAGCACCAACGGACCTCGTGACAACATAAAAAAAGCCTAAGCCTCTGTGATGAACGGCATTTGATAGCTGCTGTGGAGAGGCAGGTTTGATATGAAAATAAAGATGAAGGTGTGCCATATGATAATACTGAGTGTACTTTCATTCCTGCACTGTTATCAAAGTAAAGTGAACCTTCTGGGAAACGCTTTGAACTTGCTGCCTGAAATAGTGGAAATCCAGGAAATCTCTAAATTGTAAGTTACACTGATTAAAGGTATGGAGCGGGGTTACTGTGGAGGAGGGAGGGGTGGTGGTGGTGGTGGTGGGAGGGAGGGGGAGTGTGTTTATAGACGATGAGCAAATTCTTTCACTGATGCAACCGAGCAGACGTTTGCAATAAACATTCACGTTTAACCTCTTAAGGTATTTCTGAGGGTCCTGCTCGAAATTTTCATGTCCATAATTAATCAAATGAGTATTGTTCTGCGTTTACAAACTGTATGTAAATGATCTTGGTAACATTTGTGAGACTTCATGAGAGATGTGACATCACAGCAGATGCTACTGTGTCAAAGTAACTAATGAAAATATAATAAGCTTTATGAATAAAATTTCTTTCAGAATATGCTGCAGGAAACAAAAAAACTAAAAAATAACATGTATCAATATATGAACATTGTCTGTGCAAAGACTGATGCTGCTGAAGCGAAGTGCTGAAGTGTTGTTTTAGTTGTGTTTGGTGGTTGTATAAATAGTTTATATGAGCTTTTAACTGAGATTCTGACATTTCTGAGGATGATAAACATGCTGAGATTTATCTAGCTGACCTGGCGTTACACGCCGTGAAATCGGATGGGATCCACTCTACCCCCGGTACTGACGGTAAAAACCAATCAGCTGCAGAGTGAAACACTCAGCTGACTGTGAAAATGCATGAAAACACTGATGTTCATGTGACTTTTACAGATACTAACCCCATTTCCTTCTTCTGACCAAAGAATGTGACATATCACTTCTACACATAACCACAAAAACATTACCTTTATTTTTCTATTGCTCGTGGCAAGATACGGGAAGTCCCGTGTTTTGTAATATAACAGGATGTATCTGTAGAGTATCTATGGTAAAATAAATAAAAAATAAAAGCATGACTTAAACCTGAGGCAACTGATCAATTTGTCAATTAACAAATCAGTCACTTGGTATTTGAGTATTTTAATGTTACTTTTTATGATTTCGTATCATTGTGAACTAAATATCTTGGGCGACTAATCAAACAGGAGAATAATCATTAGTTTACTGAAGCTTTAATGTCTCGTTTCATATTTATTTTCCAGGCTTGTGTCTGAACTTTGAACATGTCTAATTACTGTATCAATACACTGATATTAGGAGTCTCTATCTCTAGGTGAGGCTTTGTAAATACAACCGACCGCTGCAACTTTGCTTTATGATGTGATAAAACTCAGAAACTCAAACATTTTCGTGTTACATCTTGTATGGACGTATGTTAAAAATACCAAGCAATGCTGAGAAAAAGCTAAACCAACCCAGCCCTCGTTTATTGTTGAGTGTTAAACCTCCTCCCATCATTATGACGAGAGGATTCATGCATCAGTTAGACCATTAGGATTCCTCTGCATCTAATGGTCTTTCAACGTAGACCAGTCTAATGGACCACAAACTGTATTTGGATCTATAATCGACTGGAGGAGGGAGGGGTGTGGTGGGGGGAGGGGTGTTGATTGCACAGTCCAGGCCCCATGAACCCTTAATAACCCATCCTCCTCCTTCCACCTCCTCCTCCCCCATCTTAAAGCAGTTGGAGCCACTTATCAGACCACTTTTCTGGGAGGCAACATAAGGACAACACACTGCCCACCACTGTCAGTTTCAACCAGTTAATGGGATTTCTATAGAAGCAACCAGAGATGACGACTCAAGACAATTAAATTAAATCTTAATATTGCTTTTAAATTAAAGTTTTTACATCACTAACTATAAAAAACATCAAAGGATGACAACAATTATCTAAATCCATCTGGAAAAATCAATTACAACTCAATATATTAGTCATATTAGACACATTTTGACTTTATATCCTCTAAATTACTAAACATAAAAACATCTTTCCAGTTATTTCCAGTCTCTGACATGTTGAACTGGACCTTAAACCTGATCTGCAAACAATTATTACAAACAGCCCCTTAAAGAGCATAAAACAGCTTATACACATATGAGAATATCATAAACCACAAACCTGGCAACACAAAAATATTTTTACATTATCATCTTATAACTAATGTTTAAAGCATTAGAATTAAATATATATACATTAATGTTTACATGTTTATTTGTTTCTGGAGACAAGTAAACTGAAGACATCATCTCAGAGTCAGACTTTCGATTACTAATCGATTAACCGAAACATCGAAAGATGATGTCGCCACCAGACAACTGATGTCCACTCATACGAGGAAATGCAAGTAATGAGTCATAGTGTCACAGTGCACGTGTGTTGTAGCTAAGGAAGTTCAGGAGGTTGAGTTTAAATGTGAACGTGAGTGTGTGTATTTACCTTTTTGAGTCGGTTGTGCATCAACGTGCGGAAACTCTGACAGACAAACAAACCGATGCCAACGACGAGCAGCACCGCGCAGGAGATCCCGACCACATAGACTGCGCAGGATCTTCGCGTCATGTTTGCGCAAAGTGGATGAATGGATGAAAGGATGAATGGAGACTTCGCTGTTTCCAAAACGAGGTTAAAGAAAAGCTCAAAAAAAAAAGTTGAAACAAACTTTCTTTTCTTCTTCTTTTTTTTTCTCTTTTCTTCACTTCCAACAACTAAAAGTGACGGTTGGACATGTTGGACTTGTTCAAACTGCTGCTCAGTTCCCTAGTTACACACACACACACACACACACACACACATGCATATGAAGCTCCGGGAAGGTGTATTTGCTTTTAGTTAATAATGAAACGATCCTGTTGCCCCTATGAGCAGAAAAACCACGCGGGCTCTTCTGCACAGTCTGCAAACAATAAAATATGTGCCACGGAGTATTTGTAGCGGCGCTGAGACGTTCCCTCCCTCTGCCAGAGGACAGCGCTGATTGGTCCTCAGAGTATGGTGCTCCCTTAGTGGGGAGGAGGGGGGAGGATGGGTGAGAGTGTGATCTGTAAGATCCTCTTCCTGCTGCGGCTTTAGTAGGTTTAGGACGGTGTGTTTAACTTGTGGAGGAAGTTTCGAGTCGGTGGAGGAAGTGTGGTGGTGGAAGAGGAGTGAGAATTTTTATTACCTTATATGACTGAATTATTACTCAGCTACAACTACTGGTGTAAAAACATCCCCCAGTTAAAGTAGAAAGTTTTCTTCTAAACAACTACTGAGAGTTTTAGTTAGTTTTTAAATTCATGTTTAATTTAATCTCAACATTTGTTTTGTTGTTCAAAACAAATACAAAGTATCTTTTCTGTTAAATTCATTCAAATAAATCAATAAAATTAACAACAAGTTTGTCAACAGTTTGTTGTGCTTCATTGATCCGGTAATTTGTTACTTCCACCACTGGTAAAAAGTAGAGGAACATCAGTAAAAGTAAATAAGTATTTGTTTTTAAATGTAACATGTTTATTTTTGTTATAAGACAGTTTGGACAGATGTTACCACCACTACTACTACCACTCATAAGAGTCGTAGTAGTAGTGGTAGCAGATATATTAATAAATCACCATAAATCGTCATCACTGAAGTAACGGTCTGATTAAAGTGAAGCATTGTGGGAATTAGAGGCACATAAAGGGTGAGGCTCTAGATATTAATGTGTTACATGAAGAAACAACTAAAATATGATGTAACCGTTTTATTTCTTTACTCTTTAAGGTTCCTAAAGGAAAAATAATATTCTTTTTAAAAAAAATAATAAATAAACACGCATTTCTCATGTTTAAGTTTAAAGTAAAGAAGAAAATATCAAATAGTGACGATATTTTAACAGTTAGAACTTAAAAATAACCAAAGTCACCACAAAAACTGTATTTTTAAACAAAGGTTTATTTTAAATATGATGATATGGATCAGTTACATTGGATCATTAACGACTGAATCGATATATTGTTGTAGATCGACGTTAACAACAACATTTAGTAAAAGGCAGTAAAACTAGTGAACATTCTGAACATTTGAGTAAAATGTGAATAAGTCATAGAAACGTAGCAGATCAGAGATTAAAAACTGTAAAGTAACTGCACTTGGTTACAATCTAACTCAGCAAATCTGCAGGAAGTTCTCACGGTTTTGATGTCAGTGCCTTCACAATGTACTTTAACGACTGAAATGAATAAATACATCAGCATGTAGAGCAGGGCGCTCCAAATAACAAGACTAATTGTTTCCAGTGACAATAACAGTGATGATGGAAGTTCTCATCATCATAAAACTCATAAAAACTGTAACAACTCATACATTATTACCAACTAATACTAACTGTAGTTTCTCCCATTCATTTCTAATGACCGGGAGCACTAAGAGTCTACAAAAGTGGAATAAAACACAAAAATTATATGTTGAAATCCTCAAATAAACCTTGTGGAGGAACCAATGGAGCTGAGTCGATACTAAAACGTGACGTGAACAGACGCCGGCCACTGATTGGTCAGAGGGAGTGTCTTCACAAGCTGCCACCAGACGCCAGTTGAGTTGAGAGAGCGTCAACAAAATAATCAAGCTCCATTTTTAAACAGGACAAGAGTGATAGCCATCGTCGTAGCTACCTGGTCGTAAGCTAACCCAGCAACAAGTACAGCATCTCCTCCATGTCCATTAATGTTTACTGATGTTTTAGTGTCGTGACGTCGCAGCAGTTTGACTCCACTCACCACATTCACGTGGAGGAGGAACCAAACTGTGATGGAAACAACGTGTCTGCTACCAGACTGAGTAGAGTCCAGTAGAGTCCAGTAGAGTCCAGTAGAGTAGAGACACAACCATGTGGTAACACAACAACACTGTTTACTTTGACGTTAGAAATCTGCCCCAATCACTTAGTTTATCAGCTGCCTGGTCAGACTCACCACTACCACCACATCTCCACTAACGTAGACACTGTTTGGTTCATTTATTAACAACTGACGTTAACTCAGAGACTCTAACAGTAGGATGTAGGTTCAAACGTGCCTGAGTTCACCTTTAATTACATCTCATTGTTGTCAGCTCGTCTAGTTGACTCTCAGAGCCGTATTCATCTCCCACTGTGAACCGTTATCTCATCACACTTCACCTCTCAGGGCCCTGAACTCTTCAATTATTACTTTTTCCTTTAAAACTCCAACTAAACCTTGTCTTGCTTTTGAACCAACAAACAAATAAAACATTAAAACATGACATGAAGTCAATTAAAAGTGTTTGTTAGATAGACTCTCAGAAATCTCAGTAAACCTGATGTTGACAGACGTACGTCAACATAAAAACCATCAATCATCTTCAAAGGCCAAAGGTTTAATGTGTAATATTCATAAAACGTTCATAAAACAAAAAAAAGTTAAATCTATGCTAATGGTAACAAAGCTAATGCTTGTAACATTAGCATTAAATGCTTAGAATTGACCAATGTTAGCATTGTAGCAGAAAAACAGGATCCAACTTCATGCTAACTTTAGCTAAAATTATGATTTAACAAAAAGAAGAATCCAACCTTATGTTTACATTAGCTGGCTAACATTAGCATTTTAGCAAAAAATGTGACCCAAGTAGAGTCCAGTAGAGTAGAGACACAACAAAAGGAAAGTAAAGTGAAGATGCTCTAAAAAAATAATGAACATATTCAAAATCACCAGATATTAGATCATTAAGTGACTGATGTTAAAACACTACTAATACTTGTGCTTGTAATTCTGCAGGCAAACAGAAACTTACTTTTCCTCCTGTAAACACACTGTAAAAACCACTTGCCATCACCAACTCTTTATCTTGTGACACATTACGGGTGGTGACAGTTTGATGTAAAGATAAAATTATTTCTGACTTTCTATTGGAGAAAATGCAGCTAAATGTTACATATGTGATTATATGATACGTTATTTTGTCTGCGTGAGCAGTTTCTTTTTGTAATTATACTGCTACTTTAACTGTGGTCAGTCACACCAGGTTGAATCATCATGATGTGTTGGGACTTCTGTGTTTTTACAGTGAAACTGTATAAAGGTGAACGGACACAAACTCGAGTTGATCTGAAGGAAGTGGATGACGTGTTCGATTTAACCCTCGCCAGGCTGCTCTCTGCTCACAGCCACAACCACACAACGAATACTCAGCGTTAATACTCAGTTTTTATTTAAGAGGAAATCACTTTGACACAAACTGTCGGAGTGAAAAGCATGAAGTGAGACTCTAAATTTTTACTGCTGTTCCTGTTACAGAAATGAGACAGAGTTCAACTCAACAACCAACTGTTGCTTCACACTCTATTATTTACAGTGACTGAAGAAGTATCACGCAGCTACAGGCCTTTTCCACCAGCACCAGTGGTCTCTACTCAGGTTCTAGTGTTTCCACTTGGTGCTAGTTCCTGTTTTAGTTCCTACTCTGTTGAAGTACCAATGAGAAACGTGGAGCATCTTGTTCAGTTTCTACTACTAATATAAAATGTTTCACAAATAAGGAAATACTTCATCTTTTGTCTGATCAACACCACATTATTATCAATATCAGGACTTTGAAAAAATTAAGTAGAAAACTTTGTTTATTCTAAAGAAAGAAGAGATTGTTTCTTCAGTAGAGGAGGAAATGGATGAAGTTATGACTTTATTCTACTTTACAACTTTTATTCTCGTAAATTTAAGACTTTTCATTTTGTAAATTTGTGACTTTTTTCTTGTAAATTTGGAACTTTATTTTAGTAAATTAACAACATTTATTCTTGTAAATTTTCGATTTCTATTTGAATAAATTTGCGACTATTCTTGTAAATTTGCGTCCTTCGTTCTTGTTTTCCCAGCGTGACCCTGATACTCTGCGTTCGGTCTGGTTGTGTTTGTCTTTGCGTTCTTTTGCAGCTATGCATCTTGCCTTAGCTGTTTGTTTGTTTTTTAAATCTCTGGGGACATTTTTGTGTCTGTTTTTAGACACTTTGAGTCTCTTTAGGGTCGTTTCATGTTTCAATTCGCTCATTTTACAGCTGAAGACCGTGAGCTTCTTGTTTTTGATGGAGCGACTGTTCGACGTGACCTCAACTGATCAATCGAGAAACAACTGGAGGGCACCTCGAAGAGTTTTAACATTGACTTTGTATCTTTGAGCCTTGAAGGTCACATATCTTTGTCTCTAACTGTTATTAATGTACAGCTTCCTGGTTCAAACCCTGAGGGAGTTTTGTCTTTGGGAACGTAGATTACACAGCTGTTAAACACACACAGACAAAATATACGGTAACTTCAAAGAACAAACACTTGAAGAATAAAATCAAGAGCTCTTTTCATCTGCTGTCTTAAACTTATAAATAGACTATAGGAAACTTATCTATTGTCCCACGCTGTTCCCCTGTAGTTCGTATTGTATAGACTACGGTGGCCCACTACTTCTACACACACTTGTTTATCAACATCAAACTTATGTCACACCTAACAGGAAAATGCAATCAGCACTGCTCTCAGTTTCAATCGGATGCTTTTCCTTTGAATTGTCATTGTGTGAGGAAACAATGAGCAGTCTAACAGGATATATACATGGACTTCCACCAGCGAAGAACATGACGGTCTCAGTTATTAGACAGTTTCGAAGCAGGTCTTTTGTTGAAGGTGTCAGATAAAACACACTGAAGCGTCGGCGTTCCTCTTGGAAACTGTCGATAAAACACCGTGAACCGTGCGAAACTCAACACAGGGAAGCGGTTGGTCACGGAGCGCCATCTGCTTCCCCTGAACTCTTTTAGCCTCATTTTGCCCCCTGAGGTCACTGACCAGATGCTTTTGGTTGTTGCACGTGTTCAACAGCGAAGCAAAAATAAAAACTGTGGCTCTGATGTTGCAGCCTGAGAACTCATGTTGTTGCTTTTATGTTCTTGGTTTTTATAGGAAATTAAATGAGAATGTAAATGATAAATTGTCAACATATGAACTGATCATAACATAACTTCACAAATGACATGTCCCCCAGTGTTTGCGGCTGTTGGTTTTGTTTGTCTTTAAAGGGGTTTTTGCATTGTTTTGCATCTATTTGTGGTTGTTTTGCATCTGTGTGTGTGTGCGATCATCATTTCATGTCTGGTTTAGATCGCTGCTGGATCTCACTCTGGCAGATCTTTGCAGAAATATCTTGTTGTCTTTTCTCTGTAGTTTAGTTCATTTAAATACAAGATAATTAAATCTTTACCCTGAGGATGTTGACAACTACTGTGTCCTCTTACACTTGAACACTCAAGTGTTTTTTTTAATCTGTCCAGATCCTTTATAATGTCAGAAGTATACAACACCCGCTAATACTGATGTTAGCTAACGTTAGCTTAGACGTTCAGTCAACACAGTCTCTAAACTCCTCAGAGGAAACAGGGTTAACCCCAGCAGGACATTTGGGTCATTGAGGGAGCACCATTTGGTTTTGGGGTTTAAATGTACATGTCGTGTCACGTCGCTGTTCGAGACAAACAAAACAAATGATGCAAAACAGTGATGAGATGACTGCGTCTGTAGCAACAAACGTTTTATGAATATTACACATAAAACCTTTGGCCTTTGAAGATGATTGATGGTTTTTATGTTGACGTACGTCTGTCAACATCAGGTTAATTTTTTCAAAGTCCTGATACTGATAATAATGTGGTGTTGATCAGACAAAAGATGAAGTATTTCCTTATTTGTGAAACATTTTATATTAGTAGTAGAAACTGAACAAGATGCTCCATGTTTCTCATTGGTACTTCAACAGAGTAGGAACTAAAACAGGAACTAGCACCAAGTGGAAACACTAGAACCTGAGTAGAGACCACTGGTGCTGGTGGAAAAGGCCTGTAGCTGCGTGATACTTCTTCAGTCACTGTAAATAATAGAGTGTGAAGCAACAGTTGGTTGTTGAGTTGAACTCTGTCTCATTTCTGTAACAGGAACAGCAGTAAAAACTTAGAGTCTCACTTCATGCTTTTCACTCCGACAGTTTGTGTCAAAGTGATTTCCTCTTAAATAAAAACTGAGTATTAACGCTGAGTATTCGTTGTGTGGTTGTGGCTGTGAGCAGAGTGCAGCCTGTCGAGGGTTAAATCGAACACGTCATCCACTTCCTTCAGATCAACTCGAGTTTGTGTCCGTTCACCTTTATACAGTTTCACTGTAAAAACACAGAAGTCCCAACACATCATGATGATTCAACCTGGTGTGACTGACCACAGTTAAAGTAGCAGTATAATTACAAAAAGAAACTGCTCACGCAGACAAGATAACGTATCATATAATCACATATGTAACATTTAGCTGCATTTTCTCCAATAGAAAGTCAGAAATAATTTTATCTTTACATCAAACTGTCACCACCCGTAATGTGTCACAAGATAAAGAGTTGGTGATGGCAAGTGGTTTTTAAGTTTGTGTTGGTATCATGGCAACGAAATATTGAGTACAGATCACATGACTCGTTGCTCATTGACTGACTCGTCAACTTGACTTTTGATGCTACAGATTAGCATGTTTGCTGTGTTTACAGGAGGAAATGTAAGTTTCTGTTTGCCTGCAGAATTACAAGCACAAGTATTAGTAGTGTTTTAACATCAGTCACTTAATGATCTAATATCTGGTGATTTTGAATATGTTCATTATTTTTTTAGAGCATCTTCACTTTACTTTCCTTTTGTTGTGTCTCTACTCTACTGGACTCTACTTGGGTCACATTTTTTGCTAAAATGCTAATGTTAGCTAGCTAATGTAAACATAAGGTTGGATTCTTCTTTTTGTTAAATCATAATTTTAGCTAAAGTTAGCATGAAGTTGGATCCTGTTTTTCTGCTACAATGCTAACATTGGTCAATTCTAAGCATTTAATGCTAATGTTACAAGCATTAGCTTTGTTACCATTAGCATAGATTTAACTTTTTTTTGTTTTATGAACGTTTTATGAATATTACACATTAAACCTTTGGCCTTTGAAGATGATTGATGGTTTTTATGTTGACGTACGTCTGTCAACATCAGGTTTACTGAGATTTCTGAGAGTCTATCTAACAAACACTTTTTATTGACTTCATGTCATGTTTTAATGTTTTATTTGTTTGTTGGTTCAAAAGCAAGACAAGGTTTAGTTGGAGTTTTAAAGGAAAAAGTAATAATTGAAGAGTTCAGGGCCCTGAGAGGTGAAGTGTGATGAGATAACGGTTCACAGTGGGAGATGAATACGGCTCTGAGAGTCAACTAGACGAGCTGACAACAATGAGATGTAATTAAAGGTGAACTCAGGCACGTTTGAACCTATAAACTACTGTTAGAGTCTCTGAGTTAACGTCAGTTGTTAATAAATGAACCAAACAGTGTCTAGTTAGTGTAGATGTGGTGGTAGCGGTGAGTCTGACCAGGCAGCTGATAAACTAAGTGATCGGGGCAGATTTCTAACGCCAGGCTCACCGCTACCACCACATCTACACTAACTAGACACTGTTTGGTTCATTTATTAACAACTGACGTTAACTCAGAGACTCTAACAGTAGGATGTAGGTTCACATGTGATAAATGAGTTCACCTTCAAGAAAGAACTGAAGAGGAAAAAAGATTCAACAGTTCAGAACATGTACCGCTGCTGTGGTTGACAGAATAATTGAAGGATGAGCGGAGGAAGACTTGAGGGAATTTGAGCTTTATTGAGCGCAAATGTCCCGCAGGAGCCAGAACAGGTAAGACGGGTAACACACACACACACACACACACACACACACACGGGAAAACACACTTACACACTTACAGCACTTACAGCCATGACTCATCACTATCACATCACAGTCGAAAGTGTTCAGTGTGTCCACTCAAAGAGTCACACATGTGCGGCATCATGTTTTTAAAACACGTGCAGACGTGGCAACAATAATCGGCGTGAACTATGTGGTTCCTCCGTGACAAACTGGATCTGTTTCTCTCGTTAAAACTCTTGAAAAAACAAAGATCCTGCTGGACATCGCATCTACTAAGCTACAGATTATTATCTCATTATCATTGTTATTATATCTCACTGAGGGATGAGTTATGTACACACCGACATTTTGTTTTTCACTGGGACTCAACCTGTTAATTTAAACCCACAGGACAGAGTATGTTGTTAATGAGGGAGGAGGAAAAGATGTTTATAACCCAGAGTTCATTCATGTACACAGACGCTGCAGTTGGTTACAACGTAACAGTAACACTCAGTAACGTTTCCATTTAGGAAAGTGAAACTCCATCACAGATATTACTACAGTGTCTTGATACAGTTATCTACAGTTGTCTTTTCTGTTTTCATGTGATTACAACATATTTGTGTCTTTATCACTTTCAAACAAATGTTGTTTTTCTGAGGAGGAGGGTGAAAGAAGGACGGGAGTCCATCACTACTTAATTATGTTTTAAGAATTACAGACACACACACACACACACACACACACACGTCTCATTTCATTCAATAGTTGTTACGTAAATAAAGAAAATTTAAATGTGCCAAAAAGGTAAAATTCAGGAGAAAAAATAGAACAGAGTAGAATAAAAATAGAATAGAATAGACGCTGCAGTTGATTACAACATAACAGTCAGTAATGTTTCCTTTTTCAAAAAATAATAATAAAAAGTGCAAATATCAGCTGTGAAAAACACACCCTCAAAAAGACAGGGTGTGTTTTTAATAATAATAATAATAATAATAAATAAAGAAAATATAAATGTGGCAAAAAGGAGAAAAAAAAAACAGGAGATAAAATAGAATAGAAAAGAATAAAAGAGCATAGAACAAAATAGACTAGAATATACTAGAACAGAATAGAACCAAATGGTTCTATGATACAATAAAACAGAACAGAAATAAAAAGGATAGATGGAGAAAAATATACTAGAATAGAATAGAATAAAAGAGAGCAACATAGACTAGAATATACTAGATTAGACTAGAATAAAACAGAACATATTAGACTAGAAATACTAAGACAGGATAAAACAGAAGAGGTTAGGGCTGTTGTCTCACAGCAAGAAGGTCCTGGTTCGACTCCCGGGTCGGGCGCAGGGTCTTGTGGTCTGTGTGGAGTGTGAATCTGTGTGGGTTTCCTCCAGCAGCTCAGGTTTCCTCCCACCGCCAAAAACACATATGAATTGGGGATGGATGAACTGAGCGTAAACTGCCCATAGGTGTGGATGTGAGTGTGAGCGGTCGTTCGTCTGTAACTGTGGCCCTGTGACGAGCTGGAGACCGTCCAGGGTGGACTCTGCCTTCACAGCAGCTGGGACTGGCTCCAGCTGCTTTGGAAAAATTAGTGAGCGGGCACATGACCTGTAGTAGCAAGCATGCATCATTAGTTGTTGGGGATTTTTGTCTTTAACGACAGAGACAGTGTAGACAGACGGGGATGGAGGAGAACAAACGCAGGGACGCTGGTCTGGTCCGGATGGGGATTCGACCTCACAAACAGCTGCACGGCACATACGTCCCTACAGGCGGCCGCTAGCAGCGGTGTCTAAGATGCGTGCGAGTGTTAGCATTAGCATTACAGCTACCAACGACTTTGTAGCTTTGTTGCCTAATTTCATCTGGTCAACATCTAGAAACACTGTCTCCACTGATGTTTTTTAACTTGTCAGTGTTTAAGTGGCTGTTTTCTAGTGAGTCTCCGTGTCGCGGTCGCGTCTCTCCAGGTCACTGGTGAGTGAGAGAAGAAGAAGAAGAATCATCTCTGACTCGTTTGGGGAGAAGACGTTTGACGCCACCTGTTGGTTCAGACCCCCGAGTCTCTGGACCCCAAATATAAGACGACCACCACGTCTTTTTTTCCTAGAGGGAAAATACCATTTTATATTTGGGTCAATTCAGTACATGTGAAAAGTGAAACTCTTTGAGATGAAACATCAGGAAATTCCCTCAGAGTCACTCGACTTGATCCATCAGTCGACATGAACATGAATGTTTCATCCAAAGAACAAACTGACTGAGATTACGACGTCGTCCCTGAGGCGACGCTGCTGCTGGAGGAAACAAACAAGGCGTCGCTTTGTCCCATCTGGTATTTACATGAGTGACAGAAGTGAAACGTTTGAATCGCGCCACTGTGTTCACGACATGTACATCGCCACATCATGGTGTAACACTGCTACTACTGTTGAATGTAGTAATAAATCTACTACCATTACTTCATCTTATTTGTTGGAATTTGAAAAAAAAATAAACTGTATAGATTTAGGAACAGTCTGTAAAGTCAAACGTTTCTTATTTTTTTAATGTGTTTATATTTAGAGGAAGAACATCAGCGATTTGAGTCAAAATATCTAAGATATCTGAGTTTTTATTGACCTTCAGGGAGAAAGAGGAACATGTTGGACATGTCGTCTCCTTATCAACATCGAGACGTCTGGGGAGACGGGTTTTTCCGAGAAGTTGACACATGAGAAGTTTATCTTTCTTCTTCTTCCACGATCCTGTCCAATAACGTGACAAGTCAGTTTGATATGTTAAAACCAACATTTTTTTCTTTCTGTATTAAATCTACAAACAAACATTTTATACTAAAATCAAATAATATTATGTCACATACTCTAGGGTTTTGGACCCATATTAAGTTATTGTTTACTTGTTTCCTGTACATGGACGGAGTTCATGAGTAATAATTAGGGACGTCCGATATTGACTTTATATTGACACTTAATTCAGATTGATTCCGATATCAACCGACACAATTAACACATTACTTAGCCGTGTTTCTACCAAGTAAGGTTCGGGGAACATTTAGGAACTTTTCAGAAACTTTTCAGAAAAACTGTCTTACTGTCCTTGTAGCATCTGTGTCTCCACCGAGGGTCAGACCCTGATCACTGACGCGAGGTTGGACGGTCGTCACGTTGTTATCAATAAACTACACGCTGCAGTGATCATTAAATATGAAACTCTGTGATCATTTTGTGACAGTTTCAAGTGTGTTGCTTCGTTCATTTCTTTGATTCTGTTCATATCTGGTAGTTCCTGTGGTGGAAATGAAGCTAATACCTACTTTTATTGTGAGCGAGCAGGCTAGTTAGCCGCGACTGGCCACACACACACTCCTGATGCGGTTTGATGAGGTCATCAATTGCGCGCCAGTAAATGTCTCAGGATCCCACAAGCATTTATTCCAGCACATTTGGCGAAACCAAGTCGTTACGTTAGCGACTGTTTACATCCGTTAACCGGTGATCACGTGTGGCATCGCCGTTGCCATAGAAACAGATTTCCGTTCACGTCCGAGCGTCTTGTGTGTTTTCTCACGGCCGTGACAGCGACATCTGTAAGTGTTTATGTCGTTTTTTTTTTACTTTCATTAACTTTTTTTGCAACATCAGACATTGTGTTTCATTCGTTCGTCTTCTCTTTTCATCAGATTTCAGCGGTTGAGGCGTCACTAAACAAATGTTACTGTTTCAATGTTACAGTTACTTGTTACTAAGTTTGTTTTTGTCCAAAGGAAGAAATTAAAGGAGCAGGACGCTCAGTTTTTCTGCTCAGTCTGTGAAAAACACACAGCGAGAGCAGGACACTCGACGTGGTCCTGGTTGAGCTTTGAGAGCATGACCGTCTCCTGATGGAGGATATATAACATCACATCCTCGGCCTTGCGTGTATATTTATCACACTTCCTAATGTTTTTCCAATGCAGTGTGAGGATACAGAGCAGGAAACATTGAATGAGGCAGAACAAACACACCCTCCACAACGTTGAGGCCATTTAACAGGTCGATACTGACACTAGTGACAATTATCTGACTCTTTAATAAATAAATTAGGTGGAAAACATTTAAATAGTGATGTTATTGATGATCTAATGTTAATAAACAGTAGTTTTAAGTGAATATTTAGTTACTTATTGCAACATTTTCATTTTTTGACCATATGACCTTTGTCTCCACTTGGCCGAGGCTTTTGGCACCATTGTTACGTGCAATCTGTATTTTTCACCGTGTTCTTTATTTACCTTTATGAGCAATTGTTTTCTACTTGCTCCAAATAAGAACTTATCAAAGTTGTTATCTGCTGATTATCTGATATTAGAACTAACAAATAGCATCTGAGACAACAATATTAACATGATGTAAACAGAATCAAACAACAATAGCTCCTTAAATTGATAATAATGTTTAGCTTCCTCATTTAATAGCAGCATTTTTTTCTAACTTCAGTCTCACCGAAATGGGAAAAAGCTGTATGTTTTAAGGTGTTGTCTTCCTCACCAGAGTTTGAAACAGATTTATGTGGTTCATCATGTAACAATAGACGTTTTTTTAAGCACATCCTGAGCTCAGCCTTAAGGTCACCAAGGTGATTTTTTCTTTATGAATGAAAAAACACGTGAAAACAATAGAAACGTGTTTGTTTTAACAACGATTCCTCCTGGTCGATACCTCAGATACCCTCTCTCCATGTTTAGATGGAGAATATTCACATTTTATCTATAATATTTAATTTACAGCACATAGATCATGTCCATGTTTTGATGTTTTAGTAGTATTTCATCAGTTTCCACCCTACAACTCAACAACGTCTGGAACAAAAGGAGAAACCGTCTTTTTAAACACAGAGGACGTGAGTTTGAAAGATGGAGACTAAAAGTGGAGCTTAACGTGCTCTCCAGCTCCATTAGCATTGAAACTAAACCACCACGTGGTTGGGTCTCTACTCTACTGGACTCTACTGGACTCTACTGGACTCTACTGGACTCTACTGGACTCTACTGGACTCTACTGGACTCTACTGGACTCTACTGGACTCTACTCAGTCTGGTAGCAGACACGTTGTTTTCCATCACAGTTTGGTTCCTCCTCCACGTGAATGTGGTGAGTGGAGTCAAACTGCTGCGACGTCACGACACTAAAACATCAGTAAACATTAATGGACATGGAGGAGATGCTGTACTTGTTGCTGGGTTAGCTTACGACCAGGTAGCTACGACGATGGCTATCACTCTTGTCCTGTTTAAAAATGGAGCTTGATTATTTTGTTGACGCTCTCTCAACTCAACTGGCGTCTGGTGGCAGCTTGTGAAGACACTCCCTCTGACCAATCAGTGGTCGGCGCCTGTTCACGTCACGTTTTAGTATCGACTCAGCTCCATTGGTTCCTCCACAGAGTAGGAACTAAAACAGTAGCTGGAACCAGGAACTAGCACCAAGTGAAAACACTAGAGACTCAGTAGAGTAAAGTGGAAAAGAAGCAGATGTCGGAGCAAATTAGACAATGACGCGGCGCCGCGGTCTCATCAATGTAAAAGAAACACTGATTGTGTTTCACATAAACAAAAAATAAAAAACTGAGTCGTGACGCTAACATCAGCATCATGTTACACCGAGACAGTGTGGTAACGGCCCCAACATCAGCAGCCTAATTATGACAAATACGACACGTATCATTAGACACTAGATTGGATCAGATACGAGTCGTTACTTACATAGTGTAGGACTGGTCGCTCCTTGTAGAGACGTTCTCTTCTTGCAGGATCCACCAACCGATCTGGGAGCAGCAGAGTGGGCGACAGACTGCTCCTTTAAAATGTAAAATATATTTCAGTTCATTTCAGAATAAAAGTGAAAGATTATAGTGAATACAGGGGTAGAAAACAAAAACTGAAATGACCATTTATAAGAATAAATGACGTGAAGCCTGACTGGTGTGTGCTCTGTGTTTCTTCTAACAGGTAAATGACACACAGCATCAGAGGCTGCAGGTGACGTTCCCTCCTTCAGTTTTATGGCAAATTTTTATAACAAGCTAAAGTTTAATGTGTTTTTTTTTTTTTTTTATTATTATTACAGGATGTGACACCAGACATCAGAGGAGCCATCGTGGAGTTTTATTGTGCTGCAGTTAATCTTCCTATCAGAAGTTGTGAACCTTGCTTTGACTTTGTGATGAGGTAACTCTGGGTTATATTCTGTTCTCTGAAATATGGCGCAACAAGGTAGAAATACAAATTTACCACTTTAGACGTCTATTGCAACACATTTCAGTAAAAAAAAAAAAATCCACTTTTTGTTAAATGTATCTGATGAAAACATGATGAACTTTGGTCATATATGATTAATAAAAGATGACGAGACTCTCCAGACTTATTTTGTGACCTTTTACAAATCAACCCTCAAAGTTTGGAAACTACATGACGCAAATGAGTTTTGGACAAACTGAGAAATCCATATTTTGTTAGATCGCTTGTTGATCAAAGAGAAGTTATTGTATCTCACAATAGTCACTGATGTTATTGTCGTTCATCTCTAGGGAGCCGCACTTCAACTCCCTGTTACGGTCGTGACTGGGAATGTGAGAGTTGTGGAAAAAAGATGGAGGAAAAGAAGCAGCTGACATCCTCCAATTGTCTGTCTTTCAGTTGTTATGTTACATTCAAAAAAAAAAAAATATTTGTAAGTAATTGAGTAAATTAGAAAAATACGCTGCTATTTTTCTGGCTGAGCACACGTTTACTTTTCTGTAAAATGTCTGAGTCTGCTGGAAAATAGTTAGACAGGAAGTCGATATTATCACAATGTTGTTTTCTCTGGTGCTGCTGAACGAAAGATTATTTTAATGATGTTTCCATCTTTTTGTTTCATTCTTTCCAGGCAGATATTTAGGTATATACTGTAGTTCTTCTTCTCAGTCTATGAAGTCGAGGCTAACTTGTGTGGGCTTGTTTCTCTTATTCTCAATGTTTAAAGTCACAAACTGTTTATTTAAAGATGTTTGAGCTTGAGCCAAACTTGAACTAGATGTAATTACCAACCACACACTGAAAATGAAGTAGGTGTAATTGTAAGTGGGTTTAAGAGCTTGTACATTAAAATTAAAAAAAAAAACAAAAAACTGTTAAATATCATGTACAGGTTGAAATAACAGACTGATTTTAAGTGTGAGAAGCAGGAAATAGCTAAACTCTGGAAGTCTAAGCAGATAACATTGTTTCCTACTCAACCTTTTCAGACACTGGAAGAAATTATCAGTGTTTTAAATAAATAAATCAATGCTGCTTCTTAAAGTCAAAATAAACCCTGGTAACTACATGTTTGATTTAGAGTGACATCTTTTGACGCCCTGTTTTGACTTACAGAAACTTTTTATTTCCTGCATCTCTGAAAGATTAATTCTCACTCTGACATGAGGAACATGAACCAGAGTCTATTTCACCACTAATACGAGTCAAACTCCACCTCAAGAGACATTTTACGTTGGTTGAAGTAATATCGAGTTTGACCAGCTTTTGTTTTCACAACCAAATAACTAACAAACCAAATCGAATGTTATTTATTTAGCACTTATAGTAGGATGAAATGTAGCACAAAGTGTTTTACATACTAAAGACAGAATCACTCCCACACAACTGCCCAATAATAATATGGTAAATGTGGCCGGCACGGGCGAGCCAGAGAGGGAGCACCACCACAGGAAGCCTCCCCATCGGGACGAGCTGCCACCCCCAGGAGCTCGGAGCACAACCCAACCTCAGGTGAGGTAAAGAGCCAACGGGCGCCATCACAGCCAGAGGAGGGCGGAGCCCGAACCCACAGGAAACCACATCAACCAGAACTGACAGCCACCCCCAACGCAGGGGGCTTTCCACTGAAGAAACACTGCAGTTAGAAACTAAAGACTAGCTAAAACGAGTAAGATTAACTATTTAAAATGGTACAATAAACGTACAATAAAATACACATAAACTGAAGCACCATCAGCAGTTGTTATAAAACAAGAAGTTGTTTTTAATAAACTCTCAGTTCTTCAGTTTATGTGTAGGGAGATTTAGTTACTTTTTTTTTTTTTTAATTTAAACAATATTACCTGCTCTGTTCTTGTAGGACAAATCTTCACAAGGTAACTTATCAACAAACAGCTAAATAACCTAATTTACTTCTACTTCCGTCTAGGTTTACTGCCTCAGTTTGGTCACATGATTTATGACACGGTGTCGTCAGAGGTTAAAAATATCCTCCGGCTGCTGTCGCGTAGTAGCAGATTTAAACAAAGAAATGAAGCTCAATAACAACAAGGGAGATGATTTTCATGACAATAAGACAACTCTGATTTTCTTTATTCTCACGTTAAAACACCATCACATCCTTTTTCTTATAGATGTACCAAGAGGACGTTTCATTAAAGTCTAATCCAAGCAAAGTCTACGGAGCGTCACATTTCACAGTGAGCTTTAAAGTTAAGTCTGTTCACCTGGAGGAAACACACACACACACACACACACACACACACAGATCAACCCTTCATGAAGTTGTGTTTGTACCAAACGTGACCAACAGAGGGCAGCAGAGCTCTGGATCTGATCCAGTCTGAAGGGACTCAACTCCAGCTTCAGGTCTGGCTGCAAGGTGGTTGACAAAACCATATATATATATATATATATATATATATATATATATATATACAAAATCTGCTGTGACAGAGGTGTTGATGAGCGTCACAAAATTCACCCCCGATGAAGAAAAAGCTGCACGTGTGCTGCTGCATGTTGCAGGTACATGTTCAGTTTCCATGTGAAATAACACTCAGTTGACCCTTCGACCTTCTTCAAGACGTGAAAAGAGCTGCTTTTACCATGAAGGTGATAATGCGACATGTTCTTCTTACTGAGTGATTCCAACTGTGGTAAATGGACTTTCAACTCACTCAAACATGATGGACGATTTTCCACAAATGTTTAATTTCTGCTTTGGCCACGTCATTTGGGACATTTATGTTTTCCTTTTTAATTCAACTTTTAAACCAAATGAATAGAACTGGATCTAGGACTGTGCTGAACTCTCACATTAACTGACAATGGATTTTAATGTATTTTCAAAAAGAGATGGAGAAATTTGTTAATGGGATTTTGATTTGTTGGTCATGCTCTGAAATATCACAGACTTTGTTCTCCTGCGACCCCCCGATGTTTCCTGCACTCCAGGAAACAAGGAATTACATTTTTAATAAAATAAGAGAATAACCGCGTCACTGTCGCTGTCAAAGGCCAAAGTACTTTTAGCCACTTTTAATATATTTGTAATCTAAAATATAATGTGACAAAAGCGACATTTTAAAGCAAATCAATGGTGATCGAACTTGGTAATTGTTGGTCTTTGCAATTAAAGTTTCAAAAAGGTGCAAATGTCAGAAAAATCTGGTCTTTACATTTCAATAAAACTTGTCAATGTGAGATTAAATGTTTAAATGTATAAACAAACCTCGGTTTATTTAACAAGTCTATAAACTGTACCTGTTTATATCATAACTGTCCACCTGCAGTTGCTACTTTTTAAAGGTCAACTCCGTCACATGTGAACCTACATCCTACTGTTAGAGTCTCTGAGTTAACGTCAGTTGTTAATAAATGAACCAAACAGTGTCTAGTTAGTGTAGATGTGGTGGTAGCGGTGAGTCTGACCAGGCAGCTGATAAACTAAGTGATCGGGGCAGATTTCTGACGTCAAAGTAAACAGTGTTGTTGTGTCACTAAAGAGGCTGAACATCTCTTTCTAAGGAGCCTCACCAACATAACACTATGTCTGTTTAACTCAGTAGTGGTAAAGAAACGCTAGAAAACAAGAGTTTAATCAGGCTGTCACACACCTCTGTTGGTTTCTGACGCCTTCGTCAACGTCCAGAAGAGTCGACTGTTGAACTACGGTCGAGTATTTTAATTATCACAACAATATAAATGAGTGTAACAACATGTAAAAGTCTGATCTTTGTCTCTTATAATTTAAACCTATAAGATTTTTTTATAACAAAACAAAATTCATCAGTAAATGTGAATAAAAACAAGTTCAACAATCGCTTAGTATCGCTAAAGCTTAGCAATGCTAAACTGTAGTGATGCTAAGGGTTAGCCCCGCTAAAATGCTAGTGATGCTCAGCATTAGTATGTGCTGCACACTAGCGATACTTTAATGTAGCAATAATGCTAAACATTAGTGCTGCTAAATGCTAGCAATGCTAAGATTTAGCGATTTAACACTACTTTAAGCATTAGCGATGCTAAACACTAGCTATGCTAAGCATTAGAGCCACTAAGAGCTGGCAATGCTAAGCATTCACGTGCAGTAGACATTAGCGATACTAAGTGTTAGTGCGGCTAAGTGCCAGCGATGCTAATCATTAATTAACAATAAACTAATTTAATGTTTACGTTTGTTTTATTTTCAGTTTAATAGTTTACTTGTTTTCTAGAGACTAGAAGTGACGACATCAGTGATTTTATTCATCATTTTATACAATAGATTGAAAATTTGTAAATTTCTAGTTCAAGTCAACGAGTAATCGTTTGAAATAATTGCGATTTCAATTTTGAACCGAATAATTTAACGACTTAAAAAGACGTTGAGATGAGATTATTTTCTAGATAATGTCAGTATCTTATTCTATTCAATTTTTCAACAGAGAGAACATGATGTATTTTAACATCCATTTATTCACACTCTGTTCTTCCTCATACATCATTCATCACCTTTCATTGATGATGGGATCAATCATTAGTTATGATGAGAAATCCAGGACTCGATCTGTAAGAACCTAGTTAACGTTTCAGTCTGAGGATGTTATCGGGACCATAAGCTGCTACTGCATCCGGTGACTGTACAAGACGCCAGGTTTTCTGTCGAGTCACTAAAGAAAATATGAAGCCAGTGCTTCTGTAACTTTGTATATAAACACGTCTCTGTCTCACAGCTTGTTCCAGCACAGTTTGCTGCACCATTAATAAAACAGCAAAACACTCTGGACCATCATTTCAAACTGCATTCAACATACAAAGCAGCAACGGATCAATTGTAGGAAAGCGAAGTAATATTGATTTCTCTCCTGCTACTGGGAGATAGAAGTGTCCCGAAAGAGAGAAGAGAGAAAGAGCTTTGTTCTTCTTAGGACCAAGGCTGCATCATCAACAAGGCAAAGTAGGAAACTTCCCTTGAGTCACAGAAGTCCTGATGACTTAAAGGCTGCAGGTCAATCTCTCTGTGTTTCTGCTGATCAAACTGAAAATGTGGTTTGGAGTTAAAGAAGCTGAAGCACAATATCGACTGATGGTGGATCCTGGTTTATTATCCAGGTCTGGAGAATCTACTTTTTTTTAGATGTTAATTGTAAAGAAGAAGTGGGAGGAACAGTAGAGAAACACAGCTGCATAAATTTAAATCTAAATCCTCCTAAGAACGCCAGAAACGTATTGAAGTATGATAAAGATTAATACATTTTCTAGGAGATTTGACATTTACCAAAGTCTGCGTGAGCATTCTCATATATTTACAGATATAATAGTTTGTCTAAATTTAGGCTCTGCATTGAGCATCAGACAGGTGCAACTATACACTTTAAACACGTAGAAGTGAAGATATTTACTGTAAAGCTGCAAATAACAGCCCGGGCTGTATGAGGATGAGCTAAATTCAACGACAAGGAGAAAATCAGACCTGGCTTTTATTTGAGACCGGTGTTTGTTGCCGCCACCATTCAGCTGTTATTTGCAGTTGTTTAATAAGCTTATATCCAATATCTGTCACATTGAACTTTTATTCTACCGTTAGAGGTCTTTCAGCTAATGTCAGCTGTTAAAAAAATGAAATAAACCGTTGCTATATTAGTGGAGGAGTCTAATGTTCAGCATCTCTAGCATTTAGCATCTGTAACGTTAAGCATTGCTAACGCCTAGCATCTCTAAAGTTTAGCATCTCTTACATTTACTATCTCTAACACTTAACGTCGCTAACATTTAGCATCTCTTACCTTTAGCATAACTTACATTTAGCATCTCTAATGTTTAGCTTAGCTTCACTTAGCGTCTCTAACGTTAACGTAACCTCCCCACTTGTACCAGAGATTATTTCCCTCAGCAGCAGTTTCCTTTGATACAAGCTTGTGCTCGACCTTCATACTAAGAGTTGTCACGGCTCATCAGAGCAAAAAACAAACAAACAAACAAAAACAACACCTTGACTACAGGAAGTGTGTAGATCACTCTCATCAGCTGTAGGAGGCCACTCCACCTCCCTCCACAGAACAGGGTTTATCAGCTGGGTGATGATGATGTGGGTAGAAAATTAGTAATTATCTGTAGGAAAAAGATCCACTTATCCAAATTTGGTGTTGTTTTTCTCCGTCTCTTAGTTTATATGCCACAGATGTCATCGCTTAAGTAAGAGGTTTGAGCTGCTATAAATAAGTTGACTCATGAGGGATTATTTAGATGCAAGGTGCAATCATCTGCTGTGTAGCAGTTGGATGTGTTTAAGTGATTTCCCTTTCAGGCTTTAAGATTATCATAATAGCCTTTTACTTTTCTCTTTCTTTTTGCATGGAATTTATTTGAAAATGGTTGGCATTTATGAAATGAGCCACAGAAATCTTTCATGAGCCCGGTGTCTCTTCCAACCGGCATCCATCTAGGTTATATAAAAACTGACATTTCAGTCATTGTTTGCTGCACAACTGAGCGGGCCAAGGTTTTTCTATAAAAATGACCGAGAGATTTGATGTGGCAACATTAATGACAGTCAACTCAATACAGACTGGCAGTAACTGATAAAAGCAAAGAAACTAACAGACCTTCAGGTGACATGGAGGGTCATTTCCTGGAGACACAGGTAGACACAAACAAGTAAAGATCGACTATATGCTCGAAAGAGAGGAATGAACCAGTCAGAAAAGGGATTTACATACTTTACAGTAACCTAAGGTTAAAATGAAACCCTAGTCCACACTAGTGGACTGGACCAGTGGTCTCCAGTGGTGGTGTCTGGTGGACTTGGTCCTCTGATGGTTGGTGAATCATCAGTTAATGATCATAATGTGTGAACAGCCCTAACGACTCCATCAGAGGCCGTCGGGACCTGGTCTGAGACCGGGACTGGATCTGTCATGTTAGAAAACTGGAGGAGTCTGAAGAGACTGACAAAGAGCGACAGCCAATCAGAGGAGGGATGTGAGATAAATGCTGCTGCCGTCTCACTGATTCACTCACAACCACGTTTAAAAGTCTGACGTTTTAACGCTTTTTCTTTCATTTTCACTTTCTACAAACTCCCGCGCCTGATCCAGATGTTACCCGGTACCGGGGAGGTCTGCTGCTGATTTCAGCTCCACCGTGAAAACCAGCGTGTTGCCATGGTGATGTTTACGCTGGTTTAGCGGTTTAGTCTGTGTCGGAGGCAGCGTCTTCACCGGTGCTCGTCAACAATAAACGGCTGTAAATCACGGTGAGAAGCAGCGGCTACATCCTGTCTAGTTCACGTGACCAGACGTAGAGTTTGGTGACGTCACGGTGTGATCGGGAGTCAATCACTGACAAGTCTTGTAGTGTGAACACTACAGGTCTCAGACCAGTTGTTGAGACTCCACATCATGGGAACACAAGTCGCCAACGATCACGACAGAGACTGAGACTCACTGATCCATGGTGAAGTCGACTGATGTGAACTAGGTTTAACCATAACTCTATAATAGATACAAAGGTAAAAGTGAATAAGCTTAAAGGTATCAGTGCCAAAAAAAAAAAAGCACCAACTTCCAACCACCCACCAAAGGAAGAGACTAACATCCCTGCAGAGACAACAGAGCATCACCGTTTTTGTAGTTCAATAGAGGAAGATGCAGAGTGGTGTTTAAAAAACACAGTAGATACCATGAGAAGGTGACCGACCTGCTCGACGATAAGGCCAAATAGAAAAGGACAGTAAGGACATTGCTATTGATCGACCGTGATGACGCAAAATAACCACAATAAGGCTGCTGTTCCTGCTAATTCTCTGCTCTGTGAGGAGACTGAGGTTGGTTATAGAGGATTTTTGCTCCTCTCTTGTTTTCTGATGTGAGAGCTGTTTCTACACATCGTCAGTTACTGTCTTCATCGGTTATCAACTGTATAACAATAGAAAGCAACCATTTCTGGCAGCCATTTTTTGTTGTTGTCATTTTGTCTTTGTTGACAATAATAAAAAGCACAAGTTCAACGGACTTTGTTGACTGTCATGCTTGATATTTAGTGCCAGTTTCTTCTGTAAAAGCAACATTGTCAGATGAAAAATACTGGTTACACCAATACTGATGTAACCAGTATTTTTCATAAAATATTATAATTTTCATGAAAAATCATGGGAAATAAGATGTAATCCTCTATTGCAATGTACTAAAATATCTTTTAACAGTTTATACATAATTTGTCAAATGTTATTTAGAAAACACCAAAGTTTTCAGCATTTATCCTGCTCCATATTGGAAAAACGCATGAAATCTACTTTTAAAATAATCCCAATAAAATCTATTTTCAAGTGATATATTAAAATTAAGTAACTGTTTTTATACAGTACACTTGCATACACTCTAGGGGGAATAAATACTTAATATTTCTCCGTTTGTTGTGGTTACACCATCTGACATTTTAAGGGGAAAAATGGTTCAGAAGCTATTTGAAATTACATGAAACCAAAACAAATACAAAATATACATTTTTGCAAACCTGATGCAAACATTTAGAATAATTTATTAAAACTTTTTTTTTTTTTAAATTGCTCATAATGCAAACTCTTATTTGTCACTGACCCATGAAACAAACACATCAAAGACATCTGGAGTTTCTACAGTGAAACTGTGACAGTTGAGGACCCGGTGACTCCAACATGAGTATATAGGCTAAACTTTAATATAACCGAGTCATTAGGATGACTCCTCCAGTCGGCACAGAGAAGATGAGAGACAGTAGAGGGTAAATTAATGCAAAAGTTTCTCCTCTTTTCTTTAACAAACACTACTTTTTCTTTTTCTTTTTTGCAGAGTCGCTGAGCTGTATTTTCCCCCAAGAAACAGTCATAAATCTAGGACATTAAAATCATATTGCATGAAAATAAATCTATGCATTGGAACAATATAATGGTGACGAGGAAGTTTATTGAAACCTGTGTTTAATTGCTCTGCAGGGAATCTCTTGAAAAATGGAATATAATTTGCTCTTATTTGCCCAAAGGATTCAGGAAGGAGGGAAATGATCTGGGGCTTTTTTTAGCATTTAAAATGAATAAAGGCTCAGCTCTGTGTGTTATTTCTCTGAAAAGACACTTCCAGTTTTAAAACCTTTCTTGATCTATTTAATGTTACAAGCAGATAAATAAAAATAAAAATCAACACATTTAAAATAACCTTTGTCACTTTAATCAAAGAAACATTCATATTAAAGATTTAAATTTAATATAGCCCTCATCCGATATTAGTTTATTTGTTGCTTTTATTCTGATGAGGTCCTTGTTGCTTTTTTTTTTAATCAAGTAGCGAAAATACTGAGTGAGAAACAGAAGAAAGAAGCTCGAGCACAAATTACTTCTGATCATAGAAAATTGCCTCCCTGCGTGAAGTGGACTATCTGACTAATAACTGTTGAGAGTAGGTCATAGCTGGAGGAAGCTACTAATGGAAGAAAAGCTACTGTGTCCCACGAGCTCTTCAGCTAACACAGAATATATATATATATATATATATATATATATATATATATATATATATATATATATATATATATATATGGCTCTCTCTGATCTGATCTCTGTTCAGTTTTAATACTGAGATGTCTGTGGGGTACAAGGATGCACAATCTTGAAAGAAATGTAATCAAGTTTTATATCTGTACTTTAACAACAAGTATAATCACTGTAGTTGTAGTTTTGTTATGACATAGATGCCAATATATATATATATATATATATATATATAAAAAAAAAAACATTATTATATTATTGTATGTGACTTCAGAGATGATGATCTTAATTATTCAGTCGAACACTGCATCCCAGATGTCAAAGACTGTGGTTGTAGTGTAACAGACGTTTGTCATGTTTGATTCATTCAGTCTTCAGAAGAAGCAGGTGAAGGTCTTTGGTTTGACTATGTCATAGTGATGTTTTACCACACGACTTAAAAAGTAAAGGTCAACAAGGTGAAGACTTCAGTCTTGACTGTGGTGGATTTAGACTCTTTTTCGGGCAGTTATGTCGATGTTTTGGAGTTCCAATAATTTAGTTTCGGCGTCATTTTATGTTTTCTTTTGCACCACTAATTTGGGCCATATAGGAGCCGTTACATCCTTCAGAAACTTTGACAAAACTGGGCCAAATTTAAATAATAATTTTGCTATCTGGGTTTTATTTCAGAGTTCATAAATAAAATGTGTAAAAAAAAAAAAAAAAAAAAAAAAAAAAAAAAAAGAAAAGAAAGAAAAATAAGGAAAAATTCAGTCAAAATCTTTCCCAAATACTGTATCTTCTTAAAGAGAAAGATTAAGCAGTTAACCCAAAAATAAAAGTGGATCTGAACACGTTTGTGTTTGTATTTTTGCAAGAATTAACGTAGTGAATCTTCTGGTTTTCTCTCCATAGTTTTGGTAACTCACTCTTGCTCATGCAGTTATCTCGGCAAATAAATACGTGAGAGTGAGATTAGGAAACAGAAATATCTAATTAGATCTGTAAAACTTCACTTGTAGCAGGCTGACTGACGTCGGTGGTGGTTTTACTGATTTCCTGTTTAAATGAAAATGTCTGTGATCTAAATGTAGAACAGGTCGGGTAAAGACATCACTTTCAGTGAGCATGTTGCTCTGCATCATGTTTGTGAATTTTGGAGGAGGAGGATTCAAGGTTCAACCAATTAGGTGAAGAGGACATTGCTACATTGTTTTATTTGTGTCTGGTTTACATGTGGCTAAAGTGTGACTCAGGGTCACAGATGATCATCGTGGTATTCCCCTGGACAGGGTGTCTAATCTTATTTAGGTGACATGGTCATGTGCTGTTATAATAAGCTGCAGTGGCACTGACATTCAAATAAATCTATATCTGTGATAACAGGTGTTACACTGGCCAGGAAATAGTATTTTAAATGTCAGTGGCTGCTAGAAAATAAACAAAAATAAGCCTTTTAATTACAAGCGGTACATTTAATATATCAAGGGCGTAGCTACCATTATAGTGAAGCAGCAGGTTGGACCAACAATGAAAAGTTATCAGTTTAACTTTATCTCCTCAGAGTTCAGGACATATATGCCTGTAAGTTCACGTTGTTACATGATGGTTAATGTGAAGTATGTTGAGGAAAATGATCGTTGGAGTTAAAATTATTTATAATTATTATTTATATCATTTATTAAATAATTAGCAATCGCTAATAATTTCAGCCCGTCTTTTCCATTCCATGTTAGCATCAAGCTAACGGACTATTTGCTAGTTTTCCACATTAAATACTTGACAGACAATTTTGTAAAACAACAAAACAAAAACAAAATGAATATGTAGTAGGTGTTAATCATTTGTGTTATGATCATTTCTGAAATGTTTAACTCCACAGTTTAAGATGTATAAACCATATCTGTGGTTAATTGGGAATTACTAAAGCACAACATTGTTTAGAGAACAAAGAAAAAAATCAAACACATTTGTTCTCAAAATTAATCAAATAGTTACAAATATGGTCTTTAAATTTAGTTACTGAGTTGAGTGTTTACTTCTGTGGGTCAAATAGATGTTTAACAACCTGTAATATATGTAAACAAATTACATTTGGCTTCATCACATAAAAGTAACTTTAAATTCTGCATATTTTTTTTAATCTGAATTATCATTAAAATGATCCCCGACATTCTCATTAGAAATGTTAGAAAATTCTTTCACTCGTAGGCCGCCATTGTTGTTTACATCTGGGTAGTGACGTCAAATGGCTGCGACGGTCTGCGTCCAATTTTCTAAGATTATAGACCAAACTATCATATCATGACAACAACGTTTAAATATTTACCTCTGTGAGTTTGGTCCGTTGTTACCGGACAGTGAACATCATCTGCATCCGACTTGTTGAAACTGTAACTGATGATCGTCAGTTTCCTCCATGATCGTAGCATCCAATGGTTCAACTGTAGCAGCGGGTTGTTTACATCCTAACAACCGAGGATCCAGCGTCTCGTAGCGGCTTCACTCGCTGTAATCGATAGTCTTGAAGTTAGTTTCATGTTGAAGATTCACGCCACAGCCCAGAGCCACAGAGACAGATGATCTAAACCGACATTTAACCAAAATCACTCTGTCTAGAGACATTAAGGCACAGAACTTCGGGAACGCGGCATTCTGCCCTCTGATTGGTTCAGCGGCTATCGCGTGACTCGTAGCCGCCATGTTGTTTTCCACAGTAATTGTAATTCGCATTTACCGCTGCTAAAAGTGACAGATGAGTTACTTTACAACTTTTGAGGTAAATACATAACAAGATATTTTTTAACGATATTTCCATGTTATCGGACAAAAATGATGATATTTAAGAGTTTGTAAGCGGCGAAAAAGAAAGTTTAATGTAATTGCCGCATGTTCACGCCATAGGGTTACAACATGGCGTCCTGTTGTTAAATTGGCCGAATAGCTGAAACTTCACCACGGTCTATAGCCGGACGTTTGCACTCTTTGTGGAAGTAAATAGTATCTGGTTATTTGTTATTAACCAGCAGCACATGTGAGCTGTTTATCATCTGTGGTCACTGAAATACTAAATAAATCCGAGCTGAAATGTCTATCAGGGGTCTCGGGGGGTTATACCCGTCCACAAACATCTTCTTCTGTTCTCATCGTGATGAAGCTGTGAAGGTTCACATCGCTTCTCTTGTCGCCTTTTAACTGGAAACTTCAATCACAAGCTGCTTAATGTCTCAGTCTTAACTTTCCGTCTGTAGCAACAGGTTAGCTTAGCGCCGCTAGCGCACCTGTCATTTACCCAGAATACATTGCGCACGAAAATTAACGGCCGCCTCTGCAGTTGAAATTGTGTTTTAAACTGTGCGGATTTTCTCAATAATGATGTTATTTCGTGTGTTTATGTGTTTATAACTATGTTTAAAATGGAGATAGCAGTTGTAGCGTCTTACTAGTCGGGGAGCCCTTGAAATGCATGTATATTGTAAAACACTTCATTTCCCAGGAGTCCACTGTCGCGTTGACGTCACCTCGAAGCATACAAACTGGGTTCGTTTGTATTTCAAATCAGGCGTACACAGGTCGGCTTGGCGGAGTTAGCACTGGGTGTTAAAATCGGGTGTACATTTACAGACAAATATAGTGCCGATTATCGATATTAGCTCTATCAAATATGTGTCATTATCACATTATTGATTTACGGTTTGTTTCCGGTTGTTGTGCTGATGTCACGTGACCCACCGTCATTCGTCTTGATGAGTTTTAACTCCACCTCCGGCGTGAACACAAACCAAACCACCACAACACAAGCGTCCTGTCCTCGACCTGCTGGCTAACACAAGGTAAGCTAAGTGTAGCTACATGCTAAAGTTTGAGTCACTAATTTATCTTCAGTTAGTCAAAACAAAATAAAAACATGTAGGTTTGTTGTTTTATCGTTCAGATTAAATGATGTAGCAGCTGAAAATGTCTGTCACTGCCACTCTCTGTCACTGATTGACACAGTGAAAGCAGAATAATATTTTATTACCAATAATAAAATAACAGCAAGTCAGACATTGTAACTCGGTGCAACATGTCCTCGGAGCTCAGTGTGAACCAGAACAGTTTGGACAAACCACTTTAGCTATTTTCTACTCACAAAAAAAACGTAACAAGCGGGACTTTAGAAAGTAACTTTGGACTTTGGAAACATGTAGATAACTTGTTCTTCACTTGTGCTCAGTTTCAAAGTCCTAAATGTCAGTGTCACATAACTTTCCTGTAGAAAACTGCAGCTACGACCACAGTGCTAGTGCCATAATAATAATAATGATAATAATAATGATAATAGGAAGTAAAGAGTAAAGTGTGCATCTTTCATAGACGAGACAAACTAAGTCAGACTCAGTTCTAGTTGTTCACTGGTTGGTAAGTTTCTACATCGCCTCTTTCTGTGGATTCATTTGATCCCCCTTGATGCTGAGATCAGGGCTCTGTGGGGGTCAGGCCATCTGCTCCAGGACTCCCTGGTTCTTCTTGTGAGACTTTAGCTCATCGTCATGTTGCTGAACGTGATAGTTTTGTGTAATCAAGGAATTAAAGACTCTGAACCTCTAAAGTCCCTAAAACTGTTGAAAAGTTTTCTACATTACAGAGAGAGAGAGAGAAATAAAGAGGGAAGTGAGACCGAAATGATTCAAATTTAAAATACTAATACTGCTGCAACTTATAATGATTTTTATATATTGATTTGATGATATCTGTGTCTCTGTTAGAGATCATCAAATGTGGGATTTCTGTGTTCAGTGTCGATATTGATAACTATTGATTGGCCAATAAACATGAATTTATTCAATTATAAATATGGTTTAAAAGAGATGCGTGTTGAATGCAAAGCATCAGTTCAGCACTGAAGTAAACTTCTGCATAATGTTTTAATAGAAACTAGACAGGACAAGACTATTTATGTTGATATGTTTGAGATCTAATATTGACCGATCGATGAATAAATCAGATCCATAACTTAAAGTAACATTTGTAAATGTTGAATAAAATCCACAAATATTAATTTTACAATGATACATGACAAAAAAAAACAACAAATCATCTGATTTCAGAAGCTTGAATCAGATAATTTTTGACATTTTTCATCTTTTTATTTGGCTTCAAACATAATTTAACAGGTCTATTACTAATTATTGATTCATTATCCATTAAACATGAACTTTTTAATGATAAATGTAGTTTAAAATGCCTTAAAAAACTGTGAGATATTACTAACTAAAATACTAACTTTGCACAAGAAAACATCTCCAAATCATCTGATTTCAGAGGCTTGAATCGGATAATTTTTGATATGTTTTCAGGTTTTTTTGCTTCAAACATAATTAAAACATAACATAAAACATAACAGGTTTATCATATTTGCTGTCACATATAGAAAAGAAAGAAATACTAACACAATGTGGATTTTTGTCATGAGCGGTCTTATAATTACACAGTAACCCACGTTAGGGTTTGAAAACATAATTTGTTCCTCATCGCGGTCACTACAGCGAGGAGGTTGGGTCGTCTATGAAAACAAGATAAATGAGCCGACTAATTACAGACAGGTGAGGTGTTACGGCTGTATTCAGGACACCAGGTTCTGTTTCGAACGTCTAAAAGGTCATTTAACCCCGACATGAACATTTGTTGAAAAAAGAGATTTCTCAGAATAGCAATTATCAAAGTCACACACAGAGCAGGTGCTGCTGTCTAAAGGAAAGTAATGTTAATTGCAGCCAGAGGGTGATTTTGCTGCCAAACTGTGACATTAGTCATAGTGTTTGCTGATGAAGTCTTGATAACGTTACAGAATATCTGCATAAAGTGACATAATTACCGAGATGTGTTTTTAAACTTCTGTCACAGTTACATTCATCATGGCGCTGGCTGGTGTGAGAGTGATCGAGCTGGCCGGTTTGGCTCCGGCGCCGTTCTGTGGCATGATCCTGGCCGACTTCGGAGCAAAGGTGATCCGAGTGGACCGGACTAAAGTTGGCATGGCTTTAGACACGCAAGCGCGAGGAAAACAGTCCGTGGCCATCAACCTGAAGACGACTGAAGGCGTAGCTCTGCTCAGGAAACTCTGCATCAAGTCCGATGTGGTTCTGGAGCCGTATCGGAAAGGTCAGACCACCAAAAACCTTGAAGAGTTACGAGTAAAATTCCTGCATTCACAAGGAAAAATACTGTAGTTCTAGAGAAAAATGACCCGTGTCAGCGATATATTGTTATGAATTAAAACGCTGAAAGAACTGTATTTATTTACTAAACCTGACCACTCAAAGTATCTAAACACATTCACACACTGATTTAAGAGCAATCAGGCAATTTGTAGCTCAGTATCCTGCTCAAGGACACTTCAGCATGCAGACTGAAGGAGTCAGGAAATGAACCATGACCTCTCTGACGACCTGCTCGACCTTAATATATTACACACAGATAAATACTATACTGTAATATGTACAGTTAAACCTAGTTCACACCAGTCGACTTCACCATGGATCAGTGAGTCTCAGTCTCTGTCGTGATCATTGGCGACTTGTGTTTCCATGATCTGGAGTCTCAACAACCGGTCTGAGACCTGTAGTGTTCACACTACAAGACTTGTCAGTGATTGACTCCCGATCACACCGTGACGTCACCAAACTCTACGTCTGGTCACGTGAACTAGACAGGATGTAGCCGCACGTCCGTGAGCCGTTTATTGTTGACAGAGCACCGTGAAGACGCTGCTTCTCAGACTAAACCGTAAACCAGCGTGTAAACAGCCGAAAACAATCTTCTTCCTCATTGATCAGATCCTCCAGGATTTAATGACGTTACCATCACAACTATTAACACAAATTCAACCAATCATTGTGATATTCCTGAGGTCTTTGACTGGTGCTATAGCAGCTACAGTCCAGGAAACTGGACAGACATTAAAAAATAATGTTATGATGGAAACTATTACTAAACCGCTAAACCAGTGTGTAAACATCACCATGGCAACACGCTGGTTTTCACGGTGGAGCTGAAATCAGCAGCAGACCTCCCCGGTACCGGGTAACATCTGGATCAGACGCGGGGAGTTTGTAGAAAGTGAAAATGAAAGAAAAAGCGTTAAAACGTCAGACTTTTAAACGTGGTTGTGAGTGAATCAGTGAGACGGCAGCAGCATTTATCTCACATCCCTCCTCTGATTGGCTGTCGCTCTTTGTCAGTCTCTTCAGACTCCTCCAGTTTTCTAACATGACAGATCCAGTCCCGGTCTCAGACCAGGTCCCGACGGCCTCTGATGGAGTCGTTAGGGCTGTTCACACATTATGATCATTAACTGATGATTCACCAACCATCAGAGGACCAAGTCCACCAGACACCACCACTGGAGATCACTGGTCCAGTCCACTAGTGTCAAGTACAGTTTAGTTGGTTATTAATGAGGTAAATCTGAGGTGTTATGAGACAATTAATAAGGATTTTTTTTCTCTTAGGTGTGATGGAGAAGTTGGGTCTCGGTCCTCAGGAGCTGTTGAAGGAAAACCCCGGTCTGATCTACGCTCGGTTGACCGGGTACGGACAGAGTGGATCCTACGCTGCAGCAGCCGGACACGACATCAACTACTTGGCAATGTCAGGTAATAAAACATACATTTCTCTAATTAGTTTTATACTGAATATTTATATACTCACACACCTGAGGCACAAGCTGACAAGACAGCATCACATATTTACAGAAACGGCAGAAGTGGGTAGTTTGACCTTTGAAATATTCTTTCATGTGTTCCTCCACAGTGTCAACACAGACTTGACTCAGATTCAGTCAAGTAGGAAAAACCCTCAATAGAGCAGATATCTACACAACGCTCGTCAGGATTTAAAACATTATCTCCAGAGAAACTGATGAAAATGTTTCCTTATCTTACCACATTAAAAAAAATGAAAAGAAACTCCCATTTCTGCCCTTTTTTTATCTGTATTTACACCTGAATTTAATCAGTTCTTCCCCTGGTTTCTACCCAATCATTCATACACATGTAATTGGGTTTATAGATAAACATACAAACTGACAGACCAAAGACAACTTAGCTATTAAACTCTGACTTCGACTTTGTGCAGGAACTCCTTTCTTGTTTCATTTTCCTCCACATTTATCACATTTGTATGAGGTAAGACACTGTGACCTTGGACACTTGCAAGAAAAATAACATAACTTTAAAACTCACACAAGGAAGAATTTTGTTTTTATTTGTGTTAAATTCAAAAATCCTTTCAGGTTTATCATTCAACATTTCTAAGGACACTCATCAAGATATTCATCAAGCTCTGAAAATCACAGATATTACAGAAGAAATCACATTATTTTTGGTCAAAGATTAAAGATACGTGCTCATTTAAAACAGTAAAAAAAACGAAGAGTTATGCTAAGTGTTAGCAATGCTAGGTGCTAGTGATGCTAAGCACCAGCCCTGGTAGGTGCTAGCAAGGCTGAGCTAAACATAGAATTAGTGATGCTAAGCATTATCCATGCTGAGCGCTAGTGATGCTAAGCATAGACATAGAATAATTGATGCTAAGTGTTAGCCATGCTAAGTGCTAGCAATGCTAAGCGTAGACAGAATTAATGATTCTAAGTGCCAGCCATGCTAAGTGTTAGCAGTGCTAGGTGCTAGCGATGCTGAGCATCAACATAGAATTAGTGACATCAGTCATTTTGTTTATTTTTATTGATTATTTCATACGATACGTGTCAATAGTCAATAATTTACTGTTATTTTGAGAGAAATAAAAAAAAGCTTATAAAGATGAGTATCAAGGAAAATGTTGAAATGGTTACTATAGTAATTGTTTTTTAAATGATTGTTTCGTTGATAATCATTCGAGCAGCTCTGTGTTAACTACTTACGACTGATTAGATACTTCTGCTAAAGTGAAATTTTAAGTTTTTCGTTTCCCTGTAAAAAAAAAACAGACTGTTGTTGTAGAGCGACGTGTCCTTTCTCCCACAAACAATCTTTGAATCGGCTACAGTTTATTTTAATCTGCTGCCAGTTGTGTTTTTTTTTTTTTTTTTAAACACCAGCAGTTTGTTGAAAATGTATGTTTTCTAGTTTTCTTTTACCTTTAACTGCTTCTCCAAACAATCAGGTTCACAGCACGACATTAAATGGAAGAAAAATCAATACTAGTGTTTTGATAAGCAGTACAATAGCTTACTAAGACGTGACCTTCAGCTCCCCAAGCCAGGTTATACACAACCCTGTAGATGATGTTGGAACTTGATGCAGAAATCACAACCATACAGGTGAGACACCTGTTTGAAATATAAGGTGGACGCAGCTGTTCTGCGCCCTAAAGCCATGCATTTAAAGGTCCAGTTTCAGACACTATGTTGAAATATCCTTGAACCAAATATTGACCATCAAATTGTGTTTATCAGTGTGTGGATACAGGGATGAATGTAGCTTCTGTCGGACACTTTGAGTAGAAACAGGTGAAATAAATGCAGTCGACTGGATGCGACTTAAAGTGACAGTCCAGAGTAACATGACCCAGAGTCTATTTCACCATGAATACAAGTCAAACTCCCTCAACAGATATTTTACGTTGGTTGAAGTAATATCCAGTTTGACCGTCTTTTGTTTTCACAACCAAATAGTTAACAATGAAAGTAAATGGGGCAGTCAGCCAAACGTATCTAAATTGTCATTTTTTAACCACTAATAAAGCTCAAAATATCACTTCACTTCAGCAGTAGCATGAATAGACTGTTTTACAAGACTTACCCAATGTCTTGTTTCATGAAGCGTGTTCCACATCAGCAGATTCATCATTTTCTTTGCTGACGTTGGGTAAGTCTTGTAAAACAGTGTTTTTAATAAACTCTGGGTTCACTTACTAAGTTATCAGTACTTCAGTTTATGTGTAGGGACCCTATTCATGCTACTGCTGAAGTGAAGTGATATTTTGAGCTTTATTAATATTGAGTAGGAGGGAAAAACCAATCCTTTCATTTTATGGGGATTTTGCATCAGATCGTTTAGTGCTGATTCAAGCTTTTTTCAGCCCAAATGATATTAGTTACAGTATTTAGAGACAAGAAAAAACATTCACAATATTTAAAAATATTCATTGTATGTCCCCTTTAAAAACAAACCAAACAACCATGTTCAAATCATAAGCTACAAACTTACAGAGACTCTTCTGTTGTGTGTTGTTTTAAACTTGTTCTTATTTATTTTGATATTTTTCAGCTGTAAAATTGCACCTTCTCGTACAATGAGCTAATATTTTCCAGTCCGGTGACTTTAACAGTCATTTAGGAAAATGCAACAGTCCGTAACAATGTGTTTTTTTACGCTTTATTAGTCTTTAAACGTCAACACGCGTTCAGCTCATTGGTTCACATATCTGCGCTTTGAAGGACATCAAGAGACATGAAATAAGCCAAGTAGTGAAAGAAAGTAGCTGATGCAAAACTGCTCCATCACTTGACACAAGCATCAATATTTAAAACTGGAGGCTAAACACCGCATGTTGGCTTTGATTTGAAACTGACTGTGTTTTGACACGAAGCTGTTCTTTTCATAAAACACATCTGATCACGTATAAATTACAGATTTTGTCGTAAATTAGCTTTTTTTACATCCTCCATTTCAAATGTTTTCCAGTAATATCACTTCATTTTAATGCACTTGACAGTTGTTTGAACCAGATGGTATTTTAATTTAGTTCCATCCAGCATGAAATGAAACCCAGGGGATGGTTTCATCTATGTATTTTAAGTCTTGAATATTTTCTCCAACTTGACATTGATTCAGGTTTATTCAGGTTTTACAGAGTCAACAATTTATAAACTTTTCACAATCACTCCTGTTAGCAGCAGTTGATAACTTTTCTTTTTCTTCTTTTTAGAGGCATCGCTTCATGATTTATTCAGTTACTGGACTATTTAATTTCCCATAAACTTAAGGACTGAAAACTTTATTATTTTTCCACCTCATGAAGCTGCGATTACATTTATTGTGAAGCTTTTTGTCTCATCATTTCTCTCTTTCTCTCTCAGGCCTGTTGTCCCGACTGGGTCGTAGTGGAGAGAAGCCTTACGCTCCACTGAATCTGATAGCAGACTTTGCGGGCGGTGGCCTCACCTGCGCCCTGGGTATAGTCCTGGCTCTGCTGGAGAGGACAAAGTCAGGGAAAGGACAGATCATCGACGCCAGCATGGTAAGCACATCGTCACACGTTGAATGTGGCAACGAGTGAGGCCACGTTTATACAGTCGGGTATTTACAGAAGCAAATATTTCCTCCCCTCTTTGTTTTCAATAATATCCTCGCTCATATCAGGTAAAGAGTTATTACAGCCGTGTTTCCACCAAGAAAAAATAAATTAATTCATCTGTAGCATCCGGTGTTGACTCTGTGGCGGACCGCCACAAATTGATCATGAAATATCAAACCCTGCGTCGTTTGTGATGGTTTTGATTCTATTTATAGTTTTGCCTCTCGGGAACTGCTCCTCTGGTGGCAAGTTCCTGAAAATTTATCCGTCGGTTCCTGTGGTGGAATCGCAGCTTATGAGGTGAACCGTGTAGTGAAAACAAAACAACGAATTAATGTCCATTTGTAAATCCAAAGCAGACCAAAAGCTCTAGTTTTACAGCGTCCAACACGATCAAATGTCGCCCACCTGACGCTGAATTGTGACATTTAAAAAACTTAAAACTCGGTTTTCATTTGTCAAAAATCTCCACTCAGAAATAATCATTTTCAGTGATTTAAACCTCCATTTTTATGTAAATTAAAGGTAAAAACACATGAATATATCTTTTTTTTTTTTCATGAGGGAGACATCCAAGAACACTTTGTTTTGATACAAGCACAGAGGTTTTATTTTCATAAATATGCAGCAGATACGTATCTTTTTCACTAGTGTCAACAAAAACCAAGAGCAAGCAAATGACAGTGCAGACACTGCAACCAGTTACTGTCACATTCACACCGACATTATCCCTCCAGCAAACATGCTGCACGCAAGAGGCTGCCACAGTCAAAGACGACTCGAAAACACCACAAAGTGGTTTATTTATCTCAGGAGGCGAAGCAGCAAAACTAATTGTCTCCCGATGCAGACTCACATTCACACGGCAGCAGTTTATCCAGGGAAGCTTTCTAGGTGATGCTGCTCTGCCACTCTGTGTGTATGTGCAAAATTTGTGTCACGATCAACTTTTAAGTGGGATAAGCGATCACTCGGACAGCCCGTAGCAAAGTTATTTGAACCATCACACATCAAAGTGTGTGAATCCTGCTGTGCTTGACATCCACTGGCTGGAGAGATGAGCAGGTTACAAAGCAGAAGCTCTCTAATGAGCTCCTCAAGGAGGTTTTTTTTTTAATGTAGCGACTCTATAAATCTTTATTAAAATCCTATAGATTAAATGTTCACATGTAGGTGCAGTGTATCTGTTTGTGTGTTTCTTTCATGCCTGCAGGATTCGTTTTTTTTTTTTTTTTTTTAAAGATAAGGTAAGAACAGTTCAGGTCCACAGAGACAAACTTCCTAAAATGATGAGAAACTTCTCTTCTAAGAGACATATTTCTTATTCCATTTTTCTACTTTTTTTTAAAAGCGTCAGATTTCGCTCCATTAAGTTTCCATCTCCCTTGACATTCATTAGCTCCTTCAACTAGTTTCTATACTTTTTATATCCAGATGTTTTAAGGTCGAGGATCAACTTTAAATCACCTGTTTTTCAGCTACAGTTTTTAGTCTTTGCAGCTTTTCTGGACTTTTGGGGATATAATGATGGGTGAGAAAATCAAAGCAGCAGAGGCTGATGTCCTGACTTTACCCCCTCAGCGCTCTGGGTCCTTTAATTCCCATAATACCACCAATGCCTTTAAAATGCCCTTATCCTTCAACCTCTCTGGTCCCTAAACACTGTTGTGTTTGGAAGAATAACAAATCAAAAAAAGTATCAAGCATCCTGTCATATATTATATATATTTTTATCTGACACTTCCTCGTGGTTCCTGCTGTCTTTATTTCCTCTTTTCCACCATCATCTACTGGTCTCTACTCAGTCTCTAGTGTTTCCACTTGGTGCTAGTTCCTGGTTCCAGCTACTGTTTTAGTTCCTACTCTGTGGAGGAACCAATGGAGCTGAGTCGATACTAAAACGTGACGTGAACAGACGCCGGCCACTGATTGGTCAGAGGGAGTGTCTTCACAAGCTGCCACCAGACGCCAGTTGAGTTGAGAGAGCGTCAACAAAATAATCAAGCTCCATTTTTAAACAGGACAAGAGTGATAGCCATCGTCGTAGCTACCTGGTCGTAAGCTAACCCAGCAACAAGTACAGCATCTCCTCCATGTCCATTAATGTTTACTGATGTTTTAGTGTCGTGACGTCGCAGCAGTTTGACTCCACTCACCACATTCACATGGAGGAGGAACCAAACTGTGATGGAAAACAACGTGTCTGCTACCAGACTGAGTAGAGTCCAGTAGAGTCCAGTAGAGTCCAGTAGAGTCCAGTAGAGTCCAGTAGAGTCCAGTAGAGTCCAGTAGAGTCCAGTAGAGTAGAGACACAACCACGTGGTGGTTTAGTTTCAATGCTAATGGAGCTGGAGAGCACGTTAAGCTCCACTTTTAGTCTCCATCTGTGTCCTCTGTGTTTAAAAAGATTGTTTCTCCTTTTGTTCCAGACGTTGTTGAGTTGTAGCGACGCCTTTTAGTTTATGTTTGTTTAGTTTATGATCTATGTGCTGTAAATTAAATATTATAAATAAAACATGAATATTCTCCATCCAAACATGGTGGTTGTAGAAATAGTTTGTATCGGCTTTTAGTTGAGATTCTGATGTTTCTAAAGATGTAACACATGTTGATGTTTATGCTGCACAAGAAGAGGTTAAAATTGTAATCCTGATAAATATTCCTCATTTTCACTAAACGTAATCTAATCTGTAATCTGAGTATTTTTTTCTGAATCTGTAGGGGAAGACAGTTGTTTTAGTATCCTAATTAAATAGCACCGTTACACTCCCCAAGTCTGGTAACTAATTATAACTAGTGATCTATAATTGATTATATTAATAAAGTAACTTGACCAACACTGTTTATTACTGATATTTTTCCTTCTAGCAGCTCTGACAGGTTTATTTTTTTTCTCCAGACACAAAAAACATGATGCACTTGTTTCTGTCAAGTGAACTGACCTTTATGTCTAAAACATTTTCCTTTTTTAAAGTGCAGTGAGAACATGCTCCTCTGACCGCTTATTATCTCTTTTCATACATTTATTTAAAAAAAAAAAAAAAAAATCCAACTTCTGTAGATCATCCACTTTTATCCTTATAAGTATTTAACAACTAAAGATAGAAATCACTAAGCTTTGGTTCATCTCGTTTCTTTATCATTTTTACAAACATTACAGTTGTAGTTTTTAGTTGATATGAAGGTTTATTTTCTTTCTTGTGCTGTGAATAAACTACAGCGTCTTAGTGTTTCTCTTCACCGTGGTTTAGTGTGTTTCCGCTGTGTCTCTATGGTGCGTTGTGTTAATAGTCCACTGCATACAAACTCCCAGCAGTGACGTTATTCCCCAACTACATCATTTAGAGAAGTGTTTTTCATTTCTTCTCCATATTTACATGCACAAAGGTGGAAAAAGAGTTTTCTCTGAAAACAGATCCTTGTTAAATTAAATTAAAGAAGTTAAATTGGTTTAAAAGTCGATTAATAAAGTGTCTCATCCAGATGAAAATGTTTTGATGTTTCGTTGCAGCTCATTGATTAGTTTATTAGATGATTATATTTTTCCCAGCATTGATTCATCAGTAAAATGATAATTTATTTGTTTAAAAAAACAGAACTAAATACATAAATAAATAAACACATTCTCAGGAGATTGTATCAGAAAAAGAAAAAACAAACATTAGTGTTTGTGTTTAAATGATCAACGTGTTTCATCGTGGGCCGATCAGATCAATAAATTAATATGGAGCCTAAGTCACACCTGGACCTTAGATCAAAAAGAAATGATAATCACTGGAGAGATAAGAATTATTTCCTGATCCACTTCGACCCTGAATCACACACGTCCTGTATGTTAATTTAAATGAATCAGTGAGTCAACACCATGTTTGTGGTGTAATTGTTGATTTATCTGCTACTGAAAACACGTAACTGGTTCGACTACAAACCAACCAGTCTGGTAGGTGACGTCACGTCACAGTTTCTTTCCCCGTCTCTTCCCGGCTGAAGAGAGAACGAGGAGCAGGTGATAAAACTGACCAGGTCAGATGTTTTCTTAGGTTAGCGTAGCTGCTGTTAAGCTAACGTTAGCGTCAGAGACAAGCATTGTAGTCGCTACCTGGTCTCACACTAAACCTACAGTAACGATGCTGCCTGTCACTAAACAGACTCTCTCCATGTCAAACATTATCTTTAACATTCACTAACATCACATGTTAAAACCAGGACACAAACTCTGTCGACTCTCATTCATCATTTTTACGATCATGCGACTCATGGACCGGAGGTAGATCATGTGACTTATTCTTCTTATAACTAAACAGTGTCGGTTGGTGCACGTTTTAACGTTAAATCTCAACTAATAAACTCAACCAACTAAAAACCAAACATTGAACAGTTCAATGTACTATGTACTGTTTGTTTGTGTCCTGCAACAAGGTACTTGTGTTTTATTAGTGCAACATGTTTCCTGGCAAACTCAGAAAATCCTGTGTAAACATTTAGTTATGTATCATTTTTTGTTGTTATATTAAACAGAAATACGGTTGCGTTCGATTATACTTGCTGTTAACGAGGCGTGTATCCTGAGGTTTGGTGCGTCAGTCACGCTAGTTGTAATTCACGACACAAACACTAGGGGGCCGTCGTGAGTCACGTAAACAAGAAGTCAACGAAAGGGTGGAAAGTTCTGAAACGAGATTTTGCGATATTGTACGAAATTATCAGCAACTGCCAGTAAACAAAAGAAGAAGAAGTTGTTTTTTCCTTTGAGTATTAAAACGATGATTGTCGGTCTGGTTTGTGTGGTCTGCCCCCTGGTGGTGACCTCCAGTATCACATGTTGTGCTGGCAAAGCTGGTACTTGGTCACACAGCAAGTATATTGATCTGTTAGCTATAATAAAACAACACAAGCTGGTTAATAACATTTATAACCTAGTTTATATTATAATAAACATCATCACTGACCAGTAGGAAACGAGTCCTGCATCGTGGATCAATAACTTCACTAAACAGAATTTCTTTATTTTTGAAGCTTCCATCACTCTCTCGACAGACCATTATACTAGAGATTATATTACATTATCACATCATCTGTCCAGCTGAGGATGGAGGAGATTTTACCAGAGGTGGTTAAAATCATGAAGAGAAGATTTAGAGCAAAAATACAACTTTAAAAGCGACAATGTGCAGCAGTTAAAGGTGCAACTTTATCGACCAAAGAAAAATACCGTGACAAATATTAATCACATAACCCTGAAAATACTTCAAATACCTCTACATACGCGGGTGAGTTTAGATGTAAATATGTTGAATATATATAAATGTCAGACTGGCAACCTGTTAAATATAAAGTATGATTTGCAGCCCCGGCTCTCGCTCCGTCATCCCTGAAAAGGATAAACACTTATAGAAAACGTGCGGATGAAAGAAGCGTAAATATGATTGATAACACGCTTGAGACGCAGCGATTTCAACCGGTCCTGTCAGACCTTTCAGGCAACGTTTGAGAGAAAATTGGATGTCATGTCAAAAACATTTGCTCAGCCCTGATGCATGATGATGATAATTTTGAAGCAGATGGCGAACTAACCGTGATTGCATTTGGCCTCCATGTCGGCTCTGAGGACTCTCATCACAAGTACATGATGGTAAACTGACACACAAACCAGCTGTTTGCAGCGTTTTATTTAAGTGCTCTTTGGTTCGTTTTAGCCGTATAACCAGGTGACCGTGATATTTCATGAGGTCCTATATTGCAGGGAGATTTCCGTGTTTTTTTTTTTTTTTTAATTATATATGAGCTCAATGGAAAAAAAAAAATCAACTCTCCATCCAGAGAAAAACACACAGCTGCTGTATTTACAAAACAAGCTGTCAAGACTTGAGATGTCGCTTTTTTTTTTTGGTTTCAACTTTATTAACAACACAACATCAACCCCGCAGAGCTTCTGTCTGACAGAATATCACAGACTGAGAAACATCTGAGAAGCATTTTGGTCCCAAATTGTTTGTGAGCTATTTGTTCCGCTCATTTCAACACAGACTGTCCAACAACATTTGCTCCGGCCGAACATCACACTTCTTACAAAAGCTGCAAGAACAGAAGAGAGTGAATGTGAATTATATTCAAATGGCTTCTTAGCTTCTAAAAGTATCCAAAAAAAAAACTTCCTTTGTACAATTGTCACCTTCTTCTTCTTCTTATTATTATTATTATATTTTTTTGCTCTAAATCATCTCTTTGTGATTTTAACCATCTCTGGTGATGATCTGTAATCAGAACAGTCATGATAAAATAAACTGGAGGGAGAAGTGACGACGTGAACGTGTCTCCTCAATGTTTAGATTGTTATTTTGTTTGTTTGGTTGCAGTTGTGACATTTGAGACATTCACATCACAAGTTATTTATTTATTGATCTGATCAGCCCATGGAAGTGCAATGTTTTACTTCAGTCAATTATTCTAGAAGTAATTTGGCTCAAATCAGGTTCAAAATGGACCTAAAGTTACAGAATTTACTGAAATTATTATTTATATATTGATAATCATCTATTGTCAAAACATTTTGTGTGAAATGATCAATAAATATAAATAATATCATCTTTTCGGTAGATTTGACCATGACGGTGACGATATCGTCTGTCTCTGCTGCCCCCTAGTGGCCAAAAAGTCAATGTGCATGCTCCTCATTTGTTGGTGCATATTATAAATTAAATTAAACTCTACATGTTAAAGTGGTTTTAATGTAGCAGCAGTCATAAAGTGTCACTGTAATAAACGCTCATGTGTCTCCCCTCGTTTATTATTTTGATCATTTTCTATTTTTCTACAAAACATTCACGCCTGCAGGCGAGTGTCCGCCTTGATTAATGAGAGATATGTTGTGTTTCTGTTAATAAAGACGGATGATACCAGCTTCTTCTTCTGTTGTTGTCGTCACAAGCTACTGATGTAAACTAAAGATAGGTAGTGACCATCAGAGGACGAACACATTCACAGAGTCATCCCATCTGTTGCCGTGTTTCCTCCTCCTCTGTTATTCAGCTCCAATGAACCACTGAGCAGAAAATACTTGAGCTATTTTAAAATATTCCATTGTACAAACACAGTGTGCATCGTGTTCATTTCTTCAAATATTTAACTCCCTCCTGTCTCTTATTGTGTTGATCAGCATGTTATTGTTTGCTCATATAAATTTGAGACGTAGCTGACACGTTTGACAATAACAACAATAGCGTCGTTTTCACTGTTTCACCAGAGAAGTGCATCGTCTGCGTTTCAGCGACTGTTTGATCAATCTTTTCTTCTTTTTTTAAATGTGTTTTTTTTTCATTCTGCAGCAGCAATAATAACTTAGATACCCCAAAATCCATTATGAGTAGAAGCAGCTGCTGGTTTAAACAGTAAATGTCAGTGAAAATACCATTTGTGCAGGATATTCCTGAAGAGCTTAGTATTCAAACTGTAATTGCCACATTTTAATGTCATTGCTGTAAAATGACATTTCACCCTCTCGCTGTATTTGCTGCTCACATGAGAGGGTTTTTCTTTTCAGGATTGATCAGCTGCTGATATCAACTCAAGCATTAATGATTCAGCTGCATCCTTGAGCTGACATGTGGTAATATAGTGTACATGAGAGCGACTTTAATCTGAATAAATGAATGTTTAACTTCAAGAAAAGTTGAACTAAAACAAGGTGATTTATATTCACTTCGCCTGCGCTTTATGATTTACATATGCTTATGTAATGATCCATTGAAAATAGAGGATAATAATATTCTCTGCTCGCTCTCTGTCCTCAGGTCGAAGGAGCAGCCTATGTCGGTTCATTTGTATGGAAATCTCGTAGTATCGGGATGTGGGATCGTTCCAGAGGAGAGAACATGTTGGACAGCGGAGCGCCCTTCTACGACACTTACCAGACGTCAGACGGGAAGTATGTGGCCGTGGGTGCCATCGAGCCTCAGTTTTACAGACAACTTCTAAAAGGTTTGTGAAGTATGTGAATATAAAGATGAAGTAAACCTCGACGGCGGCGGTCGCTTGTGCCGCACGTGCTGCACAAACAACAGTAACAAAAGAAACCCAAAAAACCCTCGAGGGGGAAGCGTGGACACAATAAAACCCAGTGTGTCTTCTCCTGACGTCTGAATCAAACCGCAGTTCCCAAGCAACCTGTCGATGTCAGCGACTGAGACATTGATGGCGAGAGCAGCTTCGCTCAGATTTTATGATGTGAACCCAGCATGAGTGGTTTGTCATCTCCCAGGATGCACTGGGTGAAGACATTGTTCTGCACAGTTGTCTGTAAACTTGTAGTAAGAGCCAGTCGTATCCACTTTATTCCAGGACCTTTGACTGTTTGTACGAATAGTCTGCACGACATCATGTTGTTCCTTTCACTGAAGTGAAGTAGTTGGTGGTGTAGCTCAGCTGCAACAGCTGATCGACTAAAATTGATTATTAAAATAGTTGCCAATTAATTTAAATTCATTGTCCAGAGTAAAAGAATATATTTTATTTGTCCCACAAGGGAAAATTTATCTGTTATCCTCCCTGTCCTCTGACAGGTCTCAGTGAGACACATGACGCTGCTCTGTAGCTGGTCAGCGCCGTGACTTTATCCTCACCTCATCTCCACCAGGATCTGGGCTCTCTTGTCGGGTCGTATCTCTGATTAGCACATTGTCATCAGCTGATCACTGGTGCTAACGGTGCAACGGTTCTCTGATTGTCAAACAAAAACAAAAAAGGTGGAAAAAAAAACACGATAAAAGAGAAGAAAAGGAAAAATAAAAACATGAAAAAAAACCGGCCCGATAAAAAGAAAGAATGTTTTAGTTAAAATGTTGAAAAGTTTAGGAAAAAGTAAGAAAAATGAGCGACGCCATTTACAGTGGTTATATGAGTTGTTATATAACATGAACCAGAGTCTATTTCACCATGAATACTGTTGAGGGAGTCAAACTCCCTCAACAGATATGTTACGTTGGTTGAAGTAATATCCAGTTTGACCGTCTTTTGTTTTCACAAGCAAATAGTTAATGAAAGTAAATGGGGCAGTCAGCCAAACGTATCTAAATTGTCATTTTTTAACCACTAATAAAGCTCAAAATATCACTTCACTTCAGCAGTAGCATGAATAGGGTCCCTACACATAAACTGAAGTACTGATAACTTAGTAAGTGAACCCAGAGTTTATTAAAAACACTGTTTTACAAGACTTACCCAACGTCTGGTTTTATAACAACTGGTGATGAAGGTTGTTCCACATCAGCAGATTCATCATTTTTCTTGTTCTTCACTGACACATCGGCCTGTTGTTTAGGAAAATGATGAATCTGCTGATGTGGAACAACCTTCATGACGGAGGGTTTATTTACTGTCATTTAACCTTATTATTGTGTAAGACAACAGATGTTTCTGACTCAAACTAAACTGTGTCTAAAGACCTGATACTAGATTAGTTTTATATCTGTTTTGCACCTTAATGTGACTATATTTCAGCTTGTTTTATTCAATTAATAATCATATATGATTTATGATATATAATAATTATGAGAATGATCGTTATTTGCAGCCCGAGCTGAAAGTGTCCACAGATCACAGAGTAGCTGGGGCTGTGATCTCAGCTGCACCAACAATTTGTCTTATGGCTGAAACAATGGAGACAATTAAGAAGACAAATCCAACTGTCTCGCTCGGACTAAGACAAAGCTGTGTGCTACTTCCTCAAACAAATTCACCTAACGTTGTTACTGTGGAAGAACTGATAAAGCCTCCGAGCTCTGCAGATTGTTAACTGCTTCATGCTCAATAGCGGAAAAAAAAAATCAATAAAGCAGATAAATATGCTACAGTAGGCGGGTTATCTGAAGCCTTTTCCTCCTCCTGTTGTCCTCCATCCTCTGGTTGTAGAAGACGGAGCTGGGATCTCATTAAAACTTTCAGTTTCATTCCCACACTGTTGAGCTTGTAAAAAAAAAAAAAATGTTTTGCCTTTAATTCATGAAAGAAGCATCATGTGGATACACAATGTTAGAACGAGTAACAGCAGTTGTTCAGGTGCATATTTACATATTTTTATAGAGATGTGCAGCAGCGGTAAACCTCCACGTTCTCATGTATTTTTAATGTGTTTTCTCTGTTGTAGGTTTGGAGCTGGACGCTGGGAGCTGCCTCCTCAGATGAGCTTCTCTGATTGGCCGGAGCTGAAGCGGATATTCACCGAGCGTTTCTCTCTGAAGACGCAGGCGGACTGGTCCAGGATATTCGACGGGACCGACGCCTGCGTTACACCTGTGTTGTCTTTCGACCAGGTGAGCTCACATCCACATAACGAGGAGAGAGCTTCTTTCATGAAGGACTCTACTGGAGCAGAAAGTCCCAGACCGGCTCCGGTTCTCTCTCGGACTCCCGCCTCGCCCTCCCTCGCCCCTGACCCCGTTATCGGTGAACATACGGTCAAAGTCCTGGAGGAGTACGGCTTCACATCAGCAGAGATAGACCAGATGCTAACAGCAGGAATCGTAGAGTGTAATGCTGTCAAATCAAAATTATAGATCAGCTAATATGTTGCAGGTTTTTTAAATATTCATACATTGATGGACCTTAATTGCATCAGTGTTGATACGGACATAATTAACATAAATAAGTGATTTAGAAGAAAAAAAAAAAAAAAAGATGAATCCAACTGAACTTCTGCCTTTCAAATCTCCAGTTCAACAAGAATCACATTAAAAAGGGAAAGAAGGAAAAGTAAAAATGTATTTTTCTTTTCATGAGCTGAAACCGAGAAGTTATGTGGTGAAAAAGCATGAAATAACTTCTCCATCTTTCCTGTTTGCATTCATTCCCCGAGGGTCTGAGGAACCTGACGTAAGCATGTTTTCATTACAAGCAACGTTTACTCTCCCCCCACTCTTCTGCCGTAGGTGCAGCTTGATTGGAAAAGGTGAAAGGCCGTCTGCGTCTCTGTTATGATGCCGGGAGACAGTTTGGGTCAGTGAGTTGGTTATGTTCATCTGTTTTTTACAGCCGACAGTTAAAAACAGGAACTTATCAGACCTTATCAGCACCGTTGTGAGGTGTATTTTCCATTTCAGAGTCAATCTGGTTTCTGTTAATGGATCAGCATTACTGTTAATTTTATATTACATAAACAGACGAGAACTCATTAGTTTGGGATATTAAAGTAATGATCCGATGTAATTTAAACCCAGGGAGGAAGTCAAACTCCATCAACAGATATGTTACGTTGGTTGAAGTAATATCCAGTTTGACCGTCTTTTGTTTTCACAACCAAATAGTTAACAATGAAAGTAAATGGGGCAGTCAGCCAAACGTATCTAAATTGTCATTTTTTAACCACTAATAAAGCTCAAAATATCACTTCACTTCAGCAGTAGCATGAATAGACTGTTCTACAAGAATTACTCAATGTCTTGTTTCATGAAGCGTGTTTCAGATCAGCAGATTCATCATTTTCCTCGCTGACGTTGGGTAAGTCTTGTAAAACAGTGTTTTTAATAAACTCTGGGTTCACTTACTAAGTTATCAGTACTTCAGTTTATGTGTAGGGACCCTATTCATGCTACTGCTGAAGTGAAGTGATATTTTGAGCTTTATTAGTGGTTAAAAAATGACAATTTAGATACGTTTGACTGACTGCCCCATTTACTTTCATTGTTAACTATTTGGTTGTGAAAACAAAAGACGGTCAAACTGGATATTACTTCAACCAACGTAACATATCAGATCACTTGTTGTTACGGTTGATTCGAATCATTAAAGTGAAAGTTAACAACATTAAAACAGAAAAATAAAGTTAGAAAAAGTTCACACATTGATTTAAATAGTAATGATAACTTTAAACTTTATTTCTAAAGCAATCTTTAGATGTAGATGTAGATAATTTGTTTGAAAGTGATTAAAATTGTGAAAAATAAAAAGAACAAAGACCGAAACTGAATAAAACATCCAACAAAATATTAAAATAAAATAACATTAATGGATGAAATAAACAAACAGGACAGATAATAAAGAACTTGACCTCAATAAAAGACTTTTTTTTTTTTTAATAGACGTGAGCTACTTTTGTAGAAACGTTAAAGAAGATTAAAGTTTCCTTTCAAATTAAAGCGAGAAGCTGAATAATAAATGAATGAAGACAGAGCAGGAAAATAAAGCTGAAATGAACCTGGGTTGTTTCCAGCAGCAGCAACAAAGTGGAAACGTGGAGCAGCTGAGTTCAGTTTGGTTCCTGTGATACATGTTGATCACACAGACGATGTTGTTATTAGATCACTCTGACTGTATCTTAGTTAGTTAGTCCTGGAAACTTAATGTTAATTCAGTTGTTGAACCTAATAAGTGAAAAGGTGTAAAATATTGATAATAATATTGTTTATTTTGTTATTAAAACTTGATCCTGAGTGACTCTACATTTAGTTTACTCATCAGTAACAGTTGTAAGGGAGTGTGTGTGTGTGTGTGTGTGTGTGTGTGTGTGTGTGTGTGTGTGTGTGTGTGTGTGTGTGTGTGTGTGTGTGTGTGTGTGTGTGTGTGTGTGTGTGTGTGTGTGTGTGTGTGTGTGTGTGTGTGTGTGTGTGTGTGTGTGTGTGTGTGTGTGTGTGTGTGTGTGTGTGTGTGTGTGTGTGTGTGTGTGTGTGTGTGTGTGTTATCACCACAGACGAGCGACGCTACAGAAGGTTTAAGTAATTGGTTTGACATGATTAAATTTTCGGGCTCTGTGGTAATGAAGAAGTCTGATGATAATTAATGAACTTCTCTCATGTAAATCCTGTGTATTTCCAGAACAACTACAATTAAAGTGTAACTCCATCACATGTGAACCTACATCCTACTGTTAGAGTCTCTGAGTTAACGTCGGTTGTTAATAAATGAAACACACCTCTGTTGGTTTCTGACGCCTTCGTCAACGTCCAAGAGTCGATTGTTGAACTCGTTTCTATTCACATTCACATTTATTTGTTATAGGTCTAAATTATAAGAGACAAAAAAATGTTGTTACACTCATTTGTAATGTTGTGGTTTGAGGAAATAACATCACGAGTTCAACAGTCGACTCTTCTGGACGTTGACGAAGGCGTCAGAAACCAACAGAGGTGTGTGACAGCCTGATTAAACTCTTGTTTTCTAGCGTTTCTTTACCACTACTGAGTTAAACAGACATAGTGTTATGTTGGTGAGGCTCCTTAGAAAGAGATGTTCAGCCTCTTTAGTGACACAACAACACTGTTTACTTTGACGTTAGAAATCTGCCCTGATCACTTAGTTTATCAGCTGCCTGGACAGACTCACCGCTACCACCACATCTACACTAACTAGACACTGTTTGTTTCATTTATTAACAACTGACGTTAACTCAGAGACTCTAACAGTAGGATGTAGGTTCACATGTGACGGAGTTACACTTTTAACTGGGCAGCAGTCGGGTTGTGATTATATAAATGCTCATTTATCCGTCACCACAGGAGCTGCATGTAAATTCAAACGTGTACATGTAAGATTTTGCAAACTAAAGACAGTAAAATGCTAATGTCTTCTGGGGGATGAGATATGAGGTTCATGCTGTTATTCTGCTCTGAAGAAACAAGAAGCAGCAGCAACATGAGGCTAAAACACCATGAACTTAGATCAACTGAAGAAGAGATCATTTAATTAAAAATGTGTAAAAGTATCAACAAGAAATGAAACGGCGTCGTTAGTTTATCTTTGACTTCGGTGTGTTCTGATTGGCTGCTTTTTGAGGACACAGTCTATTTGGATTTTAATTGTGAATCAGGAAATTGATTTAAATTGTTTTGAAGGTTGAAAAGGTCAGTTCATTCACAGTTTTCCTTCACTGGAAAGTAGTTTTAGACCTTTTGAGATATCTTCCCCGCAGATGAAAACTGTGGAATTTGTGGTTTTCAGGGAAATAAATTACATTCGAAAGAATTCACATCAATACAACTCTTTAAGGACTAAGCTGCTGCTGTGGATGATCCACAGACTTCACTCCACCATGATTTACTAGAAATACTGTCTATTGAAGAAATCTTCCCAATGGAAACTGTTGACCTAAAAGTAACCTTGAGGCAAAACAGCGACATGCTGAGTCTAAATCGATCGCTGAGAGAAGAGGAGCAGCCGGGAGAAATACCTGGACCTGGAGTTTGTGTTATGAATGAAATGATTAATGATTAAAGGTTTTGTGTGGAGTTTTTTGTAAACTACTAATTGTGTTTTATTAAAATACATGAAGCCTGTTGAATAGAATAATGAATAATTCCCAATTTGACCATTAGCATAAACTCGCTAGATAAACTCTGGACCGTTGGACGGAGCTATTGAAGCTCTTTCATTACGTTTCTAGTCTTGATGCTAAGCTACGCTAACGACGCTTCGATTTCCGTTCCAACAGACAAGTTAGTGGTTTAAACTTTAAAGTGACTCCAGCCTCTAACCTCAGGAGGTGATGGAGAGCTGAAGTTATGGTTAACACATTAGCATTAGCTTAAACTAGCTACTTAAACTGAAACGTCTCTAGAAAGATGACCTCCTGGTGGTGCAGTTGGGTACTACAACAACAACAGCGTCAAATAATCGATCAATCAGTTAAAACACATATATCCTATCTGGGAGCTTTATACTGGGACTTTTCTTTTCTTAAATAAATCTGCCTTTGTACAGAGCCAAAGAAATGGTAAGCTAACGGTAAGCTAAGCTAATGGTGCTCCAGTTTCAGTTCTAACAGACGAGTTGGTGGTTTAGACTTTTAAAGTGAGTCCAGCCTCTAACCTCAGGCGGTGATGGAGAGGTGAAGTTCTATTTGACAGTTTTGTCACATCTCTCAGACGTGTCGCTGTCTAGTTGAGGTATTTGTGATTCCCAGCGTGACCACGTTTCATCTGTTTGTCACCAAGCAACCTATGGAAGCTGCCGTTGTCTATAATGGTCCTTTTACCGACTATTATCTTTCTCAGATTGTGCAGCTGTGACATGTCACCACCCACTGATGAAGCTTACATAATTGCTCTTAACCCCTTTTTACCAAACAGACCGCTCCATCCAGCCAACATTAATACAGTTGTCAGCTTTGTCCAGGGCTGTGCTGCTGCAGACTTTGTTGTAGCGTAAAGACCTTAAAGCATGCCAGTATGTGAGGAATGTGTGGTGTGATTCCAACCATCTGACTTTCACCTTGTGGGGCCAAATAAAGGGCATATAGCATAAGATTAACACTGGCTTCACACATGACCATATATAAATATAATGTAAAGTGAACTGTGTAGTAATTTAATCTCCTGTTGAATGAACATATGAAGCTGTGATGAAAAACAAAGCATCATCTCATATTGTCTGATGATGGATTATAGACTGACGCTGGTGTTTTCCTCATCATGGAAATGTATTTAATTTTTTTGATTAGGAGCTATTTATTACTATTGTTAGCATTCGATTTGTCATTTGAATTGCTGATTTTTTTAAAGAGGCAGACGATTAAACTTTGAGCACAATTACTGCACCGTGAGTCATTATAGAAATGAAGCACAAGCAAGATCTTTTATTTTCTTAAAAACAAGATACTGTTGTTTTTAAAATGCTAATTTTTCTTGTTTATGACAAAGTCTAGAGTTGCAACTAGTGATTATTTGCTTGATTTGTCTGATGTTTTTATTATCTTACATCAGAAGGAAAAGAAACAAGTTTCTGTCAGTAGACAAATCAATCAATGATTTGCCAGATGGTGGCACACGTGAACTGTGTGTCAGTGTTTTCTCACGTGTGGGCACGTGGACGTCTTGAGCGCCTGCGAATCATCAAGCTTTTTTTTTCATCGTTCAGGAAGCAGACAATGACCTTTTCCTCCTCCTGCTCCTGCTCCTCCTTTGTCGTTTCTCCCTGTTCAGTCTGTGATCAGCATCCCTCCTCAGGGATCACATGCATCATCACTTGATTAGCTGTGAGTGCTGCTGTAACGAGCCACGAAACAACCCTTGTGATTTCATTGTTTCAGTGAAAAGAGGAGGGGGTGGGAGGTGCTGAGGGTTTTTTTTCCCTCAGGTCGACTATTTTGCATTTTAATAATAAATACTGACTTTATAACTTTAACTTTATTTAAACAAAAAGACGTGAGTTTGACAGATGAGACGTTATCGTGGCACATAGGACACACTTCCTCTTCTTTTTCCATCTTGTCCAATAGAGGTTGATTTTTGTTTCATCATCATTACTGAGGATTTGCATCTCTTTTCATCGTTGACAAGGAAACCGCCCACATCCCGATGCGGCGTTCCTGTTTTAATTCACCACGCGATTGATTTTATTCCATTTTACAACATTTTCCTTCGAGCACCGTGCGAACGCACCGACCTGTTGATATAATTCTTTCTTTACTCTTTTATTTATTTATTTTTTTAAAATCTCTTTATTATCTCCTTCACTGCAACTTCACTACAGGTTAAATAGCGACTGGAACAGTTAAAAGGGTAATGTGTCCAATTATTTGTCGACCTATAAATGTGTTTAAAAGGCTCCGTCTCCCACACAGTTATTTCTATATTAACATAAATTTACTGAGGTCAAAGCTGAGACTTGGCACACCGCTAACTTACTGCTCATTATTTTATTTCAAACAGAAACAAGAATATGTGACATGCAATCTTGGTCTTGACTTGTAAGTTTAAGGGAAAATATGAGGAAGAGTTGAGATTTAATCAGTGACAAAGAAATTATGCTATATTATACTATACGTCTGTAGTTAATTATGAACGTTGTTACATTTCATCCTCCTAAGAGGAATGTGATCTGCATCATGTTTCACGTGTCGTTCTTCTGACATGTTGAGATAATTGTCAAGTTCTCTTCATTTGATTCATCGTCTGTTGATTTATCTGAGAGTTGTGACGAGATGAAACAGGTGATTCAAGAGGAGTCGGGAGGAAACGTCTTTCGTGAAGAGCGGAGCTATTAATCAAAACTTTTGTTTCGATTTCAATTACGCCCAAAACGATTACAAAAACAAAGTGATCGAAACAAAATCATTATTAGTATTTTGCCGTTTTCCGCTTTGTGATTGTTTTTGATCTGCTACAAAACATTTAAAGTGTTTAATACAGACTTTGGACAAATGTTATGCTAAGCTATGCTAAACATTAGCAATGCTAAGTGTGTGAGATGCTGGATGTTAGTGATGCTACGTGTCAGAGATACTAAATGTTAACAATGCAGAGTGTTACAGATGCTAGATGTTAGTGATGTTAAGTGTTAGCCATGCTAAGCATCAGCACTGCTAAACGTTAATGATGCTACGCATTAGAGATGCTAAGCATTAGCAATGTTGAGCGCTAGAGATGCTAAGTGTTAGTGATGCTAAACATTAGCAATGTTAAGTGATAGCCATGCTAAACATTAGAGATGCTAAATGTTAGCCATGCTAAGCATCAGCAATGCTAAGTGTTAGAGATGCCAAATGTTATAATGCTACGCATTAGATATGCTAAGCGTTAGGAATATTGAGCGTTCGAGATGCTAAGTGCTAGCGATGCTACAAGATAGAGAAGCTAAATGATAGTGGTGCTAAGAGTTAGAGATGTTAATCCTTAGCGATACTAAACATTAGTTATGCTAAGCGTTAGCGATGCTAAGTGTTAGCTTTAATCATTATTTGTTTTGTAATTTAATGTTTATTTTCAGTTTAGTAGTTTACTTGTTTTCTAGAGACTAGAAGTGACAACATCAGTGATTTTATTAATTTCTATTTATTATTTTACACGTTCACTGTTTTTCCTACGATAATCGTTTGAAATAACTTCCAAATAATCTTTATTATTATTATTATTATAATCAGTTATTATAATTATTAAACCTATAATTAGGTTGGAGGAGCTGCTGTGATTACGACGACAGTGAAATGAAGAAATAGGTCAATAATACGTTCTTCAGACTGAGAAAGTGTGTTAAATATGTTATTCAGGATGTTCATCTTCACAACCACGCAGCAAAGCTATGAAAAGAGAAATAGGGTGAATATTAATATTAGAAAAATTATTAATATTAGACTGTAAACAGACGTTTTATTATTGCTTCACGTCTTTGAACGTTAATAATATCAGAGTTTATACTTCATAAACCTCACAGAGTGGACGTATTCTCCTCCTCACATCTTCATTTAGATGTTTTCATCTCATTCAAAACGTTGTCTTGTCTTCATCCTCCCTGAAGACTGAGAAATCTCCTTATTATTACTGGAGCTCTGCCTCTTTCATCACAAATGTCCTTCACAAAGAATATGAACGTTTGCCCCGAGGCTGAAGGTGGCTGCTTTTTAAATGTACTTTAAACTCTTTGTCAGACAGACAGAAGCTGAGATATCATGAGGATTAATTATCTTTTAAATCTTCAAACCCATTTAAAGGTCGTTGTTTGCCCTCGGTTCTTTTGCTTGTTATATTATTATTATCTAAGGATGAAATGTGGCCACGACGTGAGGTGAATCTCCACCTTCTTCATTTTCACTATTTAGGTCACATCAATGTTGTGACTTAAGGTCAAAGCTCAATGATACGTTGGACAAACTGAGTCAGTGTTAAGTTTTTAGCTATGAGATGTTTTTGAATCAGTTTCTAATGTTGTAAAGGTATAAAACACGTACAGAAAACTCTGATAGATTCTTTAAATCAAACAATGAGATTGTTAATAAAATGTCACTCTCTGGAGTTTTCCAGCTTTTCTGATGTTTAAATAATCTTTTCACGGCTTCCAGGAGTAGCTGAACGTTATGAGCTCATATGTAGTAGAGAAATGAATCAGCTTTATAAAACTGAACAAAAAATCATTACATTCCCTCAAAGTGAAAAAGTGAAAATGGATTTAAAGATGAAATAAGATGCTGTAATATACAGAGATATTTTTAGACGCGTTAACAACAGATGTTAATGAAAATGTCTAAAATATCTCAAAAACCATGTGGCAGATTGTTTTTATATTTTTGGATATTCTGTTCTGCTGTTGTGAAGAAGATATCTGCTGATTTTAAATTAATAATATATCAAGACCAGCTTGACCAAATGTTTACAGATTTTTGACAAATATTCGGTTGAACTAAAAGATGAACTAGATAAGATACAGCCTCAAAATTCAAGCACTAATGACCTGTAACTGGACTGACTGGCAGAAACTTAAAACCTCAAGGTGGTAATTTTAGTCAACATCTGAAAAGTTAAACTCTGGTCCACACTAGTGGACTGGACCAGTGATCTCCAGTGGTGGTGTCTGGTGGACTTGGTCCTCTGATGGTTGGTGAATCATCAGTTAATGATCATAATGTGTGAACAGCCCTAACGACTCCATCAGAGGCCGTCGGGACCTGGTCTGAGACCGGGACTGGATCTGTCATGTTAGAAAACTGGAGGAGTCTGAAGAGACTGACAAAGAGCGACAGCCAATCAGAGGAGGGATGTGAGATAAATGCTGCTGCCGTCTCACTGATTCACTCACAACCACGTTTAAAAGTCTGACGTTTTAACGCTTTTTCTTTCATTTTCACTTTCTACAAACTCCCCGCGTCTGATCCAGATGTTACCCGGTACCGGGGAGGTCTGCTGCTGATTTCAGCTCCACCATGAAAACCAGCGTGTTGCCATGGTGATGTTTACACGCCGGTTTAGCGGTTTAGTAATAGTTTCCATCATAACGTTATTTTTAATGTGTAAGTCCAGTTTCCTGGACTGTAGCTGCTATAGGTAGTCACCAGTCAAAGACCTCAGGAATATCCACAATGATTGGTTGAATTTGTGTTAATAGTTGTGATGGTAACGTCATTAAATCCTGGAGGATCTGATCAATGAGGAAGACGATTGTTTTCATGTCGTGTTTACACACCAGTTTAGCGGTTTAGTCTGTGTCGGAGGCAGCGTCTTCACCGGTGCTCGTCAACAATAAACAGCTGTAAATCACGGTGAGAAGCAGCGGCTACATCCTGTCTAGTTCACGTGACCAGACGTAGAGTTTGGTGACGTCACGGTGTGATCGGGAGTCAATCACTGACAAGTCTTGTAGTGTGAACACTACAGGTCTCAGACCAGTTGTTGAGACTCCACATCATGGGAACACAAGTCGCCAACGATCACGACAGAGACTGAGACTCACTGATCGATGGTGAAGTCGACTGATGTGAACTAGTGTGAACTAGTGTGAACTAGTGTGAACTAGTGCAACTGTAGGTGCATATAAATGTAACTCTTGGGAACAAAAGGAAAAAGCAAAAAAAAAAAGCTAGTGTTGTTTTAAATCACGTCTCATGCAGGTTAAGTTTGTTGTGCCTGTGAGGAAATAAGAGTGATATTAATCTTCATGTAGGAATATTGAAGAAAACGTCAAATTATTGCTTTAAGCATATTTTTTCTATAATTATTATCGTTATTCTTTGGATTATCTGATGATGGTGTAATTGCAGTATATGCCTCCAAAACATCAACACATCACCGCTCACGATGCAGCCCAGTGGAGACAGAGGAGTAAGAATTTGCATAGTTTGTTGTTGCATCACGCAGCTTTAGAGACAGAGCTGAGGGTGAAACCAGCTCTAATCACAGGCTCATCTGTTGCCTGTGATTGCATCTGACAAGCTTGTGTGTTGGCAGGAGTGAAGCCTTCAGAACACGTGAATCCATGCGGAGGAGATTTTATGTCCTCGTGTTGTGGTTAACACCTCGACAGAAACCTCCCATATTTTCATTGAAACCATTAGTTGTTTTTTTTTATTACTTGAAGACATGAATGTGATGATGCTGCTTTTCTCACTTCACTGTTGTGAAGTGAAGTGTTGCTTGTTGTTTGACACCTGCTGATGAGTTGAGTCACTTTTTCTCTAAAAAGCAACAAAGTGTGTTTAGACCCTTGAGAGGTTCGATAAAAAAACAAAACTAAATAAAATAATAAAATAAATTCTTCGTTTCAGGTGAAGTTCTGTATATTAAACATTAAAGAGAGAAGAGAGAGACGGTTCAGTTTTCATAAATGTCATAAAAAGACTCAGGTTCATCTCAGTTTAACTTTTTGAGCTCATTTTTTAGATCACAGGTCACAAACTAACTAAGACAACTAGTCTACTAGTTTACTAGAGTAACTAGAGTATCTGTAGCTGGTTTGACTCATCTAATGTAAATGTCATTGGTTGAGTGTTTCACATTGTGTTGTTTTCATGACACCGTTTATGGGAGAAATAATCAGTCAAAAAATAGGTCTCCTTGGCTCTTTGGGTGCATGGTTGTAGAGGCATGGATGGTTGGATGATGGTTGGATGATGGTTGGTTGGATGATGGATATTTTTTTAAACAACCATTTTCTGAATGATGGTCTGTGCTCTGGTCCGGTCCGGTCCGGTCCGGTGCTGTTGCTGTACCTGATGTTTGGTTCACTGATGAGTGTTTTCCTGCAGCAGATAAATAAACTGAAATAAACTACAGAGCTCACGTTTCTCGTAATGAAAGGAACATTTCACCTGCAGCACAGTCATGTGTTTGTTTTAGCTTTGAGTACATCCAAGACAACACAGGTTAATTACATCAATTCATTGTTGGTTTAAAAGCTTTAAAACGGCTTTACATTACATCACTGTATTATTAATGATCCATTTATGTTTCTATGGAGGTTTCTATTATAGCTGGACTCATTTAAACAACATTTAAATCCTTTTAAAGCTCTGCAGAGCTCAAAATAAGTATATTTGTGCAATAACAATTATCCATATTCCAGATATTTGTGCATTTTATTTAGAGGTAAAAGTTAAATAGTCAGAAGTAAAAGTGCTTGCTCTGCAGAAAACATCCTGTCTGACTTGTTATTTTATCTGACAATATTAACTTGTTACGCTGATGCAATTATGTGAAAGTTGGGTTTTATTTTTTGCAGCTGGAGGTGAAACTGCCTTTAACCATTTGTTAAATTAAACAGAATCTGCCAGTTTTAATCACAAGATTTAAATAATATGTTTGTGTATTTAGGTTTTAATGAGGATGAAGGTGAAGCTCTGGAAGCTTTCAGTTGGATAAGTTGTTTTAAAAAAAGAGTCAGAGACAAAGAAAGTTTTGTCTGTTTCTGCTTCTGTGATTGAGTCCGAATGACATTCTTGTGATTTACCACCGGGTCGGTCTGATGATTCGTAGAAACGACACACAGCGTTGACCTCCGACAAACCTTTTTCAGAGGAAACTGTCTTTGATAACGGTCAGCTCGGCCCGGGCTGAAGTTCACAGTCAATGTCTGTATTTTTGGTTTTAGGTCACGGTGGCAGCAGATTCAACTCAGCTTGAGACGAACTAGTTAGTTACTGTGAGGAGAAATAATGAAGGTCAGCACAGCAGAGAGAAGCAAAAAAAAAAAAACAGCACAATATTTCAGATTTATTGAAAACATTTCTTTGCATCTTTCACTGAGGGTTAAACGAGCACATGATGATCTGATGACACATGAAATGTTATAAAAAAATAAAAAATAGAAGTAATTAACAGAAACGAATCAACTCAGTTTGTCATTGACATCAGAAGAAAGAAGTATTCATTCTCTCTCACACACATATGTTTTTACCAGTCGCTCAAAATTAGACTCTAATTGAATTTAATTTTACTTGGAAGTGATTCCATGTACTAAACAAGCTTTGGTCTGTAATTATATTAACGGCTCAGTGACAAAGTCTCTGAAGACGCAGCTTTGAGCTATAGATAGAGTCCGTCTTTTAATCCTAGTTCACATCAGTCGACTTCACCATCGATCAGTGAGTCTCAGTCTCTGTCGTGATCATTGGCGACTTGTGTTCCCATGATGTGGAGTCTCAACAACTGGTCTGAGACCTGTAGTGTTCACACTACAAGACTTGTCAGTGATTGACTCTCGATCACACCGCGGACGTCACCAAACTCTACGCCTGGTCACGTGAACTAGACAGGATGTAGCCGCTGCTTCTCACCGTGATTTACAGCCGCTTATTGTTGACGAGCACCGTGAAGACGCTGCCTCCGACACAGACTAAACCGCTAAACCGGCGCGGTAAACATCACCATGGCAACACGCTGGTTTTCACGGTGGAGCTGAAATCAGCAGCAGACCTCCCGGTACCGGGTAACATCTGGATCAGACGCGGGAGTTTGTAGAAAGTGAAAATGAAAGAAAAAGCGTTAAAACGTCAGACTTTTAAACGTGGTTGTGAGTGAATCAGTGAGACGGCAGCAGCATTTATCTCACATCCCTCCTCTGATTGGCTGTCGCTCTTTGTCAGTCTCTTCAGACTCCTCCAGTTTTCTAACATGACAGATCCAGTCCCGGTCTCAGACCAGGTCCCGACGGCCTCTGATGGAGTCGTTAGGGCTGTTCACACATTATGATCATTAACTGATGATTCACCAACCATCAGAGGACCAAGTCCACCAGACACCACCACTGGAGACCACTGGTGGAGTCGACTGGTGTCAACTAGACTTTAGTTTAGTTTGGTCAGACTCATCTAAGTTTTGAACATGCGTAAATTGAAATCTTTGGTGAAGTTTCGTTGATAAACTCAAACCAAAGTTATTTGGTTTCATCTTTTTTCGGTTGTAACTTTTCTAACAAAGCAACAACTGATGACTTCTCTCAGTCAGGATCAGTGATGGTCAGACCACTGGTTAATTATTAGTGACTGTAGAAACAGACAAATAAAAAACCCCCATTTATGACACACACATCCTCACATGCATGTAATCCCTCACACACATTCACACTCTCACACACAGTCACTCCCATGAATGGCCTCAGGCTTTTACTCTCAAGACTGAAAAGGGAGGAAGAGACATTCAGTAATCATTTAAATACACCCACTTCTTTACTCTCCTCCCTTCTCAGTCTCCCTCTTCTTGGGTTCAGCTCAGACCAGGAGGCAGACCTTCACATGTGAAGAAAAGCCGTGTGGATCTTTGGACTCATTGCTCAGCTATGCAGTAGAGAGGAGGATTAGCTCAAACTGAGCTCCAGTGCAAAATTTATCCATCACCTGTCTGACTGAGAGAGAGACGACCACATTTTCTCTTTGTCTCTTTTTATCTTTTTACTCCTTTTTCATTCTTCTCCCCCTCCTCCCTCCCTCTCTCTCTCAACCATGACTGTTTTATCAGACGACCAGTCTGTGAGGCCTCAACCCTGCCGGCTCTCGGAGTCCAGCAAACACATCAGCACTTCTTTACACCCGTTCTCAACAGACTGCAGTGGCTCCAAAGAGGACTACGTGGACAGTGTGGAGAGCGCTGTGTTCGGGGCCGTGGAGCCTCCGAGACGCTCTCGAGGTCGTCTTATCCTTCATGGCCTGGTCATGTTTGGAAGGGAGTTTTGTTACGCCGTGGAGGCTGCGTTCGTCACGCCAGTTCTTCTCAGTGTTGGTCTTCCCAGAAGTCTGTACAGTTTGGTTTGGTTGATCAGCCCCGTGTTGGGTTTCCTGCTCCAGCCCGTCATTGGCTCGGCCAGCGACTACTGCCGCTCGTCGTGGGGCCGACGGAGGCCGTACATCCTGGCGCTGGGGATCCTCATGCTCATTGGACTCAGCCTGTTCCTCAACGGAGACGCTGTCATCTCAGGTGAGGGGAAAGTGGGAGGGAAACGGGGTAAAAAAGACAAACTTCACAAGGAAGACAAACGAGACGAGGAGGGAAGGTCCTGGTACATTATTAGTCTTATCAGATCATAAAGTGAGTCCTCGTGTGTGTCGTCGTCTGTTTCTTTGATTCAGAGAGAATGAATGATCAGCTCTTTACATCTCTGAGAAATGGAAATATTGTTGAACTTACTGTGGGAATTCGACAGCACTTTAATCTCTGTTTTATAGTCAGAAGAGTTATTGTGACTCATCTAGTAAAACTCAACAAATTCAAAGCAAACGTAAAAGTTTTATGATGTGAGTTTCTGTGAAGATTTGAGAACTAACTCTTCTTATTCTCTCTGTTGTTGTTGTTCGCTGAGGAACGTGAGCTTGTACCTGCTGTTGTTGATGTTGTTTGGGATTAGAGTCGAACTGGATCATTTTCACACAAACGCAACCATTACAACTTTTATTTTTCTTTGCCCTGAAGCTTCCTCTTATCTCTCAGCTGCTCACAGACTAAATCTCTCTACTGTATCAGTATCGTAGATGTTTCTTTTAGAGGAAAAGTGATACGTCTGTCAAGAAAAGACAGATTAAATGTGTTTAATGTGGTCATAATGTCCTGAAAGTGTTCACACTTTTAACTTGTGACTGAAGTAAAAGAAACGAGTGGTTCTGTGGAGATGATGCCCGCTGGCGAGGATGGATGTTGAAGCGTGACTGAGAAAATCTCATTGTATGTTTTTTGTTAGTTTGAAGTTTGAAACCGCTGATATGCAGGAGGGAGGGAGCTGCATCATGGGAAAATCTCTGCATAAAATAATCAGTGACCTTTTAATTAAAAAAAAAAAAAAAAAAGTTGAGTCGAGTGAAGACGATTTTCTTTGCACACGAGCTGAATCGTACATCTGATATTTGCTTCCTGGAAAATTTCTAATCATCATAGGATGTAATTATTTTTTATATAAAAGATAAATTAGATTGAAAATGAACTTTTACTTTCTTGAACGCTGTTTGTTGTTTGAGTTTACAGCTCCACGTTAAACAAAGTGTGAAGTATTTCTTTCTTTTGACGTGCGTATGTTCTGGATAATGTGATTATGTAAATGCCACAGGGAACGTGTGTGACACAATGTGACATAATGTTTGCATTGTTGTAACCGACCTCGGTCTTAATTGTAAGAAGAAGAAAAGCTTGAGCTGCTTTTTAAGACTCATTATATCGTCATTTTACAGTCAGTTCACAGCTGATGTAGAAAGTATTGTATTGATCCTTATTTAAATCATGAAATTCACTTTATTTGCATATTTATCTTTTTTCAAATACAATCGTTACTTGCGCTTTTTCTACTTTGATGAATTAAATGTAACAACTTTGAATCGTCTATATTCCTCAACGTTTGACTGATGAGATGTTTCCATGTTTCGTCCTGTGTTGCAGCTCTGGTCGCCGACCGCTCGTTGAAGAGGATATGGGCCATCGTTGTTGTGATGTTCGGCGTCGTCTTGTTCGATTTCGCCGCCGATTTCATCGACGGACCCATCAAAGCGTATCTGTTCGACGTGTGTTCGCATCAAGACAAAGAGCGAGGCCTTCACTACCACGCTCTCCTCACAGGTTCACAGTCACTGTTTTTGTTTTGACTCACAGCCTTTTGTCTTCATTTGAATGCTTATTTATTCTTATTTCTGTCGTAAATCTTTTCCTCGACAGCTGCTTCTAATGCACATATTGATACATTTGCTTTGAATTAATCAGCTGTGTTTGTTTGGTGAATGTCTCGGTGGTAACAGCTGCCTCGTGGGCTGAACAGCTCATAGAAAACAGACTATAAATTCATATCTTTTTATGCTCTGACTGAGTGTGAAAACAGCACATACAGCACATTGATGAGGACAAAGGATCACTTAAGGAAACACTTTTCACCTTCTGTGAAATATGTCAGTTTATTTTATGGTCCAGATGACAACATTTACAGGAACACAAAGACTGGAAATAACTGATAATCTGCACCTTTTCTCTTTAAATATATTGGATTAATAAATAGATAAAGTCCTAGTTCTGTTATTGAACACTGAGCTGTGATGAATATTTAAACACACAACCAGACTTCTTCTATTTTTACTTTAGCTCTTGCTCATTGCTTTGGTTTTTGCAGCTTAATTTACTTTGTGATGATTGTTTCATCAATTTGTCTCATGTGAAAAATATTCTCCTCTTGTTGTTTATCAAACACACACAGTAAGTTTGGTTCACACTAGTTCACATCAGTCGACTTCACCATCGATCAGTGAGTCTCAGTCTCTGTCGTGATAGTTGGCGACTTGTGTTCCCATGATGTGGAGTCTCAACAACTGGTCTGAGACCTGTAGTGTTCACACTACAAGACTTGTCAGTGATTGACTCCCGATCACACCGTGACGTCACCAAACTCTACGTCTGGTCACGTGAACTAGACAGGATGTAGCCGCTGCTTCTCACCGTGATTTACAGCCGTTTATTGTTGACGAGCACCGGTGAAGACGCTGCCTCCGACACAGACTAAACCGCTAAACCGGCGTGTAAACATCACCATGGCAACACGCCGGTTTTCATGATGGAGCTGAAATCAGCAGCAGACCTCCCCGGTACCGGGTAACATCTGGATCAGACGCTGGGAGTTTGTAGAAAGTGAAAATGAAAGAAAAAGCGTTAAAACGTCAGACTTTTAAACGTGGTTGTGAGTGAATCAGTGAGACGGCAGCAGCATTTATCTCACATCCCTCCTCTGATTGGCTGTCGCTCTTTGTCAGTCTCTTCAGACTCCTCCAGTTTTCTAACATGACAGATCCAGTCCCGGTCTCAGACCAGGTCCCGACGGCCTCTGATGGAGTCGTCAGGGCTGTTCACACATTATGATCATTAACTGATGATTCACCAACCATCAGAGGACCAAGTCCACCAGACACCACCACTGGAGACCACTGGTCCAGTCCACTAGTAGTGAACTAGAGTTTAGTTTGGTTCAGTCAGACTCATTCTGTGTTTTGAATCATCTTTGAATCATCTCAGCGGAGGATTTTCTTTTGTCTTTCGTCTCTTTTTTTAAACCGACAGACGTCAACATGTTTCATGTGTCTAGACAGATTCGCAGCTTTGGAGAAAATGTTAACAAATGAAGCCACGAGCGTTTTGCTGCAAAACCAGCAAAACGTCTCCATCAGCGTTTGTGACATGTTGGATAATTTCAGACCTTGTTCTTGTTGAGATGTTGACGTGACCACTTCTAGAGTTGTTGTGTAGCTGTGGCAGATGCTTAATTTAAAGTACCGATGATGAATTTTTATTTACAACCTCCATTTCTGAGAGAACAGAAAGACTGACACTCGTGACATTTAATTTCCTCATATTTTACGATACTTTCACATACGACAGCTAATCCTTCAGCCGGTCAGTGATATTTTAATACTAATTAGCACTGTCTTACAGCGTGAACAAGTCTGGGGTTGTATGCACAAGATGTTTCTTTCACAGGTGGTGATTAGTTGTAGGTTCTGATGCCTTGAAGAATTAAAAAAAAAAAAACGGTCAGTTTTATAATTACACCTGGAGAAATGTGTGAAAATAAATGTCAAGAGACAAAGTGATTTAATAAGAAAACACCAGAAAAACTGGACTTTTTTATTAAGTGATTGGACTTATTAGTATTTCAGATACTTTAGATTATTGTCTTTATGTGTTAGATGTATATTTATTGATAATACAGTAAAACTGAATGAGTCTTTATAGGATCAGGGAGGTAAGATGATGTTTGAAGGTTTTTGGTGTGTGTGTGTGTGTGTGTGTGTGTGTGTGTGTGTGTGTGTGCAGCAGCAGGCACCGGGTGGTGTGACCATGCTAGTCAGGCAGTAATCCAGCCCTGAGCTAGTCATGTGCTGCAGTCATGGGTCTGAGCTGAGAGAGGCAGAGGCCAGACACATGACTCTGTCGACATCGGTATGTGAAGGTTTGAGGAGATGGGAGCTGATTATTTGTTTCTCTGTTGGTTCATAATAGTTTTTCTCTAAATCCTTAGAAATGAAACGTTCGTATCAATCTTATTTTTTTTTTCAGCCTGTACCTTTATAAAGCGAAGGTGGAGGGAACAGCTTGTTTATTACTTCTTTATTAGTTTCTGACACAAACACGTCTTTGATGAGTCAGTTTCTACAGCAACAGGTTACATGAGCTGGAGTCAGAAACACTGAACAGTTTGTACAACGAGGTTCTGTAAATGTCAACGTTTGGTCCAACTATGAAAACTGAAGCCATAAAGGAATAAATGATGAACGATATCGACCAAATCATCTAAAGTAGGAGCCGATACTTTGTGGTAGCCTTTATACTGGAGCCAACAGATATTCATCATCTCTATTTAATCCTTAAGTAGGAAATTTCCCTAAATTCACTTACTCTACTCGACTCGTCTCTACTGAGTCTCTAGTGTTTCCACTTGGTGCTAGTTCCTGGTTCCAGCTACTGTTTTAGTTCCTACTCTGTGGAGGAACCAATGGAGCTGAGTCGATACTGAAACGTGACGTGAACAGACGCCGGCCACTGATTGGTCAGAGGGAGTGTCTTCACAAGCTGCCACCAGACGCCAGTTGAGTTGAGAGAGCGTCAACAAAATAATCAAGCTCCATTTTTAAACAGGACAAGAGTGATAGCCATCGTCGTAGCTACCTGGTCATAAGCTAACCCAGCAACAAGTACAGCATCTCCTCCATGTCCATTAATGTTTACTGATGTTTTAGTGTCGTGACGTCGCAGCAGTTTGACTCCACTCACCACATTCACATGAACAAGGAGATACAACAGTTTAGAGGAGAAGAGATATAAAGAGACACGAGACGTTAGGACGTCGTCAGAGTAGATCAACAGGTACCAAAATAAAGTCCTGTTTGCTTAATCCAAGTGTCCAGTTTTTAACTATTTTGCATAAAGAGTTAATGTCAGTAAAAGCTTCTTGTCTATATCTAAAGTCATACAACCAGATCTCAATCTTTTTCTGTAGTTGAAAATGTCAAACAGCTTCTCCGAAGGAAGATTCATCTTCTGACTCTGTCTAAACATCCTGTTAACGACTGGATTGGACACTGCGTCCAAAAGATTAGACTTCACTGTAAACGTTGGCTACAAAGTTTAATTTTGAGTTTTTTATAATTGAAACAGGTTGACAACTTTGAGCTTGTGCAACGTTGCAGAAAACAATTTGCGCTGCTGTAATGTGAAACTGCTCCAGTCTAATTGATACGCGATAGTCTAATTAAATCCAATAGTCTCTTACTGATATCAAATCGCTTCCTCTCCCATTTTCAATTTCTTTGTGTTTATTTTTTTGTTTTGTTTTGAGAGAGTGTGTCCAAAGCGAACTGTAGTGATATATATTTTTTTATTTTTCTGCTCTGTTGCACTAGCTCTGCAGTAATAAGAATGATACCACCAAAAAAGTTCATAGTTATTGCTCAGGCAGAGAAGAAGCAGCTAAGTCGACGTTAATGACAGAAATGGACAAAGAAGCAGAAAGGGTCTGGAAACGAAGAGAGAAACATTTGACGCAGCGTTGAACAGCAATGTTCCAGTCGTGTGGACACAAGTAATGCGCGGCTCCTGAAGTGGTTATTACTTCACCTGCCAGACGCTGAAAACTGAAATGTACAAAATAGCCTCCAGCTTTAGACGACCGTCTGTAGAGGACCGAGAAATCAAAACACTCGCAACGACCAGGTTGTGAATAAATCAGTTAGTCAGTAAGTCTGGGCCAAGATATACAGCAGCAAATACAAAACACAGAACTTAAACTGTTAAAATGCAAGAAAAATATTTAATTTATGAGAAGATTATGAAAAACAAGAAGATGCACTGGAGTCGGCCTCAAGAACTCTGATGTCTCTTCTCCTCTACGTGGTTTTGTCTCTACTCTACTGGACTCTACTGGACTCTACTGGACTCTACTGGACTCTACTCAGTCTGGTAGCAGACACGTGAGTCCAGTAGAGTAGAGACGCAACAACATGGTGGACAACAGTTTGTTTTTAAACCGCTCAGTGAAATGAACTCAGTTAATTTTCAGTCATTTCTTCAACAATGCAAAAGGTGGAGTTTTATTTTTACAAGATAAAATTCATTACCAGAAGGTTTATGTGTGTGTGTGTGTGTGTGTCACATTTCTGGCACAAGATCTCGACTACACGAGGTGTCAGTAAACATGGAGGCATCTATTTTATTTCCCATTATTTTAATTTTACCATCAATAGAAGCAAATACAATTACTTTATCTCTACATAGTCACAAATAGACTGTTGATTTATTCACCGCCCAGGTGATCAGCATATAAAGCATCGAGGACTGAAGCTCCTCACACATTTGACACATACACAACAAAACAAGCAGCCTCTCCTCCATGAAACACTCATTAAAGAGGTGGCCATTCTCTCACTTCTGTTGAAGCTGTCAGACCTCAGCGTTTAACCCTCCTATTATAGTCAGGAGAAGAGGCTGCATTGTTGATGAAAGCCAGTGAGAGTGGAGAGACTTGTTTTCCTATTGAGTGAAATCAGTGAGCCTTTATTTCATCAATAATCCAAATTCCTGATGGGCCACATGTTCACTTGCCTGGAAACTGATGTGTGACTCATGCTGTCTTGAGTATTTGGCTGCACTTAAGTGCAGAGATCAAACTAGACTATAATGATGTGGTATTTACAGTTTAATCATGATTTGTGTTGCACTGTGGAAGAGTTTATTTCAAGTACTACAAGTGTTACATTTAAAATAAAGGTCCTGAAAATGCAACAGTGAAAATAAGAAAAATTAAGCCACAAGGTTAAAAAAGTTTTCTTGTTTCTGATGCAACAAGGAATCAGAGGCTTCATTAAAGTAATGATCTGCTGTAATTTGACCCAGGGTTAACAATGAAAGTAAATGGGGCAGTCAGCCAAACGTATCTAAATTGTCATTTTTAACCACTAATAAAGCTCTGATGTAGATGAAGGTTGTTCCACATCAGCAGATTCATCATTTTCCAGAACAACAGGTCGATGTGTCAGTGAAGAGCAAGAAAAATGATGAATCTGCTGATGTGGAACAACCTTCACCACCAGTTGTTATAAAACCAGACGTTGGGTAAGTCTTGTAAAACAGTGTTTTTAATAAACTCTGGGTTCACTTACTAAGTTATCAGTCCTTCAGTTTATGTGTAGGGACCCTATTCATGCTACTGCTGAAGTGAAGTGATATTTTGAGCTTTATTAGTGGTTAAAAAATGACAATTTAGATACGTTTGGCTGACTGCCCCATTTACTTTCATTGTTAACTATTTGGTTGTGAAAACAAAAGACGGTCAAACTGGATATTACTTCAACCAACGTAACATATCTGTTGAGGGGGAGTTTGACTCGTGTTCATGGTGAAATAGACTCTGGGTTCAAATTACTCCGAACCATCTCTTTAAGATTTGAGAAGGTGCAAAAGCATCAATAGGATGTTGAATATAAATTGAATCAACAGCAGCAGCCGTCGTTAGGAGGAACAGGAAGATACATGATGCTGTGAAAACAGTAAAACACGTCTGACCTGGCACGACGATTATTTGTGGAAACGAAGCGTTTCAGCGACTGATCAGACATCATGCAGGACCTGGAATGAATCTCTGCCCAGAAAACGGCACAGAAATGACAGATGATGTCAACTTTGCCAAGAAATCATGAAAAGAAGCCTGATCAGTGCTAGTGGCACATCCTTTCAGTCAGACAAAAAACCAAAGTACATTTGTTTGGATCGTCCTGGCGGAGACTTGCACGATGACTGCGTGATGCCGGCTGTGGAAACGTGGACTGTGCTGATATGAGGCTGTGAGAGTGGAGGGAGGAAAAAATAGAAAGATGAAAAAACCAAAAAGAAGATGACAGTTATAAATGGCACTATGAATGCAGGTTTGTGCAGCCAAACATTGAATGAAAAGACGACTCCACGTCTCATGACTCTTGGCGGGAGACAGGAGTTTTCACTATTTAAATAATCAAAAAGTGAAAAAGTTTGTCCTGTGTCATGACAAGAAAGTCTCTGGAGTATTTTAATGAGGAAAGGCAGAGCGACAAAACCTCAGCATTCATCAGGTGGAACAGACATGACTCAGAATGAATGATGATGTTTCTCTGCAGCTGCTTCATGTGGACATAGTTCAACACATCAAACTAAAACATGATATGTGAATATTATACTCACTGATCGTTTCTGCTGCCCCCTAGTGGCAAAAAAGATCATCTCAAAATCTGTAAATTATATAAGATGTTAATGTTAATGTGACGACTGCTGTCTCTTGATGACAACGACCTACGACCCAGAGATGTTGGATTCACAAAAGGCACAAAGTTCAGACATCGACCATTAAATTTACATGAAATGGAAATTTACCTTTGGCAGGGGCATAAAAAGTGGCGCAAACCCTCACAAATATCTTATAGTATATAAATATAAAGAGTCTGTCAATAAAAAAAAATCAACAGTCCCACTTGAGGGAATAAAATACTAGAATAAAAATAAAGTCAAAAGTTTGCATGCTGGTCTGAGACTATCTGAGGAATCCTTTATTTATCATGACCACAGCTGATGGGATAAAAGACGTCATGTAGCCAGGAAGTCGTGTTGCATTGACCGGCAGTTAGTGAGAGAACGAAGACAGGTTTTTATTTATTTATTTGTTTGTTTGTTTTATTTATTTGTGATCTCTCATTTCATCTGTTCTCATGGAAACGCAGCAGGAACGTTTTCAGGGAAGGGTGGGTTCAAAACGCCGTCTTCATGTACACAAAAGGCATCTTGAGCTCAATCTTCCTCTGAGCCTGTGGGAGGAGCTTCATAGAGAAAAACTGACCAGATTTGTACAGTGAAACTTACAATAATCTGGAAGAATCCTCACAGTGTTTATGTCTTAATCTGCGTGCTGCAGGTCTCGGTGGAGCGTGTGGTTACCTGGTGGGAGCCATGGACTGGGGTCACTCAGTGATGGGTCAGCTGCTGGGCTCCGAGTACCAAGTCATCTATTTCTTCTCAGCGTTGACTTGGGGCATCTTCCTCACCGTGCACCTCTTCAGTATTCCAGAGCAACCTCTGGGTAAAAGCCCGTCTGCCTCCGACTCTTCACCTCCCAGCGCCCTCCGTCTTCTGGGATCCAACAGCAACGGTTACGGAGCTCTGGCCAAAGAGCCCGTCTCTCCCGTGATCCCAGCACCAGCTCCAGACCTCAGACCGAGGTCTTTCTCTGCTCTGGGAGAAGCCAACTCTGTGACTTCTAGTGTCAAACAACCAAACAAGGAGGTATGTGATGTGAGGATAAACAGTCCCTCAAGATGCAATTATTTTTATAGTAAACAAGTTATTTATTTATTAACAATCCTCTAAACAACTCGTCATGTTCAAGGTCACAGATCATGAAGTAAATACTCATTTCATATAAGGAGACTTCTACTGTAACATTCCCAATATACTGTTATATAGTTTAATGTCAAATAAGGTAACATGAATGTGGTAGAAACTGAGCAAAACATTTTCTATGTGTCACCGATTCTCATCTGATCTCAAGGTTCAACATTTTCTGAGCACTTCAGGTCCACGACCAACCTGAGACCAGTTCATTTTATTTCCATTTTGCCACAGACGGTGGATTTAAAGCTTCCTGCTGAGAGGAGAATGAGTTGCAATTTAATCTCACAAAAATCAGAAATAAGATTCTGAAACTAGAGTCAAGTGAGGACTTGAAACCGACGGTTTTAAAGAAGTGAAACAATTCAGCTACGATGGGATATTGAAGGTATTCATGGCATAAGAAAATGGCAATAAATAATAAAACAGCTGCTATGCTGGAAATGATAAAACAGACAAATAATTATTTCTGGGAGGCCCAGAGTTACAGCAATACATTTTTGTTTAATGTGAATTCAACCAGCACCATATCTACGGGCAGTGAACGGCTACTGCAGCTCCAAGACACATGTTGTGAAGTATAATCATTCTTTTAGAAGCTGGAATAGTAGCTCACATTTTAATTTAACAGAATAATGGTTTAAAAGTGCAATGACATGAGAATCTCTGCAGCTAGAGGCTGAAACAGTAACAAAGTTCCTGAGTTTGAAAAATAACTGGTCATATACAATTAAATGCTAACGTACCAGCTAACAGCTATAATAGTCCAGAGGAACATGAACCAGAGTCATGAATACGAGTCAAACTCCCCTCAACAGATATGTTACGTTGGTTGAAGTAATATCCAGTTTGACCGTCTTTTGTTTTCACAACCAAATAGTTAACAATGAAAGTAAATGGGGCAGTCAGCCAAACGTATCTAAATTGTCATTTTTTAACCACTAATAAAGCTCAAAATATCACTTCACTTCAGCAGTAGCATGAATAGGGTCCCTACACATAAACTGAAGTACTGATAACTTAGTAAGTGAACCCAGAGTTTATTAAAAACACTGTTTTACAAGACTTACCCAACGTCTGGTTTTATAACAACTGGTGATGAAGGTTGTTCCACATCAGCAGATTCATCATTTTTCCCGCTCTTCACTGACACATTGACCTGTTGTTGAGCAAAATGACAAATCTGCTGATGTGGAACAACCTTCATTAGTTTTTTTTAAACTCTTGGTACACTTACTGAAAGGCCTTTTCCACCATCATCTACTGGTCTCTACTCAGTTTCTAGTATTTCCACTTGGTGCTAGTTCCTGGTTCCAGCTACTGTTTTAGTTCCTACTCTGTGGAGGAACCAATGGAGCTGAGTCGATACTAAAACGTGACGTGAACAGACGCCGGCCACTGATTGGTCAGAGGGAGTGTCTTCACAAGCTGCCACCAGACGCCAGTTGAGTTGAGAGAGTCAACAAAATAATCAAGCTCCATTTTTAAACAGGACAAGAGTGATAGCCATCGTCGTAGCTACCTGGTCGTAAGCTAACCCAGCAACAAGTACAGCATCTCCTCCATGTCCATTAATGTTTACTGATGTTTTAGTGTCGTGACGTCGCAGCAGTTTGACTCCACTCACCACATTCACGTGGAGGAGGAACCAAACTGTGATGGAAAACAACGTGTCTGCTACCAGACTGAGTAGAGTCCAGTAGAGTCCAGTAGAGTCCAGTAGAGTCCAGTAGAGTCCAGTAGAGTCCAGTAGAGTAGAGACACAACCACGTGGTGGAGAAGAGACGTTAGTTTATTAAAAACACTGTTTTACAAGACTTACCCAACGTCTTGTTTTCATAACAACTGGTGGTGAAGGTTGTTCCACATCAGCAGATTCATCATTTTTCTGATCAGGTCGATGTGTCGGTGAAGAGCGAGTGATAAAGATACATTTGGCTGACTGCCCCATTTACTTTCATTGTTAACTATTTGATTGTGAAAACAAAAGACGGTCAAACTGGATATTACTTCAACCAACATAAATCTCTTGAGGGGAAGTTTGACTCGTATTGGTGGTGAAATAGACCCTGGGTTCAAATTACTCCAGACCATCACTTTAACCATGTTCTCCATCTTAGTTTAGAGCTGTCACAGCTCAGGCTGAAGAGAAGATGATAACTTGACATTAGTCAAAGTGATTGTCTTTCCCTTGGAGAATCACCAAAATCGTTAGGTCTCATCCTCTCGGGGCCGTGATGGTTTGTAGCTGTAAGAAAGATACCGACCATCTCGGCCAATCAAAAATCCTCTCAACATTGAAGCTGCACGTGCGCGGGGAAGTGGGAATGTTGTGTATATTCAGGTTGAAGTGGTTAATTAGGACACAGTGTGCAGAGGAAACTCATCAAACCTTCTGAGTGTGTTCGATAGAAGCACAGACATCTCTGAGGAACAAGAAGAAATTTACATGTGAAACAGTTTTCTGCATTATGCATCAAATGTGACTAATATTACATTCATATTTAATTTTAGAAACTCAACCGGACATTAATTAATTATCATGAAGCAATGATGTCAAACTCTGACTATGTTTAATGAGTTTTAATTGAAGAAAACAAAGAAAAGGAGACTATGAATGAGATTAATGTGAAACTGTTTATTAAAATGTGTTAAATAATCATTTTAACTCTCCATTTAGAGACTTAAGAATCAAATGTTTATTTGTTTTAAAGATGTTAATTCCTCTGAGATCTTCATGTTGAATCCTGTAATTAGTGTTTTTTCTTGTAGCTGTGGAAACACCATGAGGCTAACAAGAGTCATAAGAGGAAAAGCTGTTTTATTCTTTTTTTTTTTTTTTTGGCATTGATTCCTGTGATGTTTGTGTTTATTGGCAGGCTCAGAAGAGAATGACTTTCAGGTCAATGATGAAAGCCATCATCAACATGCCACACCACTACCGCTGCCTGTGCGTCAGTCACCTTCTTGGATGGACGGCCTTCCTCTGCAACATGCTCTTCTTCACAGATTTTATGGGACAGGTATGATTTGGATTAGAAGCTGCTGGTCCGGTGTTAAACCATTTAAAAAACTGAGCTAAATATTTGAAAGCAAGAATGTAAAATCTTACTTTTACATAACAGTTTGCTCCTCACTGGATCCTCATTAATCACCGCTGAATAGGACTCATTACTGCCACTAAACTTTTCATCTACCATTTTGTTTACATTATTTCTGACTCTCAACTTCCATAAAGATTTCAAGATTTAATCAGCGTAGTGTTGTTTTCATAGTAAGTCTATGTTTATATCAAACATATTTGAGAAGGGAAGGAAATGAGAGGAGACGGAGGTGGATCGTTTAAGAAACAAAAACAAATTCAACAAATTGATGCCACATTCACAGCAGAGAGTTGGTAATCTTAGCGTAGTTTAGAAGACTGGAAACAAATAGATCCACATAAAACTGTGTATTTATATCACAATAAAACTGAAGGTTTTTGATCAAAATTCAAAGAGTCACAGTTGTTGTTTTGTAATTTGAACCTAAAGAGTCATAACGACAGTGTGAGGGACATAGAGTTGAGCTGAGACAAATGTCTATGTTTTAAACCAGTGTCAGACTCAAACTAACATGTGACTTGTGTGGTAGTGAGGAGAGGGATCCTACAGACAAACCAACGTGTCTGAACTTTGTAAATGTCCAGACTGATTCTATAGAAGATTGTTGATCAAGTCACTACGTTACCTGAAGTTGTTTGACCTGAAAAGTCTGTAAAAGTTGATGGTTGGATGCAGATTAAACCAAACAGTCTCAGCTGACGTCAGTACAGAAGAGTATTAACATGTAAATGTACTAATTCTTATCAGTTTGTGTCAATACAGACGTCTTGTTTTCATAACAGCTGGGGATGAAGGGCGTTCCAGATCAGCAGATTCATCATTTTCCTGAGCAACAGACTGACGTGTCCGTGAGGAGACAAATGATGAATCTGCTGATGTGGAACAACCTTCATCACCAGTTGTTATAAAACCAGACGTTGGGTAAGTCTTGTAAAACAGTGTTTTTAATAAACTCTGGGTTCACTTACTAAGTTATCAGTCCTTCAGTTTATGTGTAGGGACCCTATTCATGCTACTGCTGAAGTGAAGTGATATTTTGAGCTTTATTAGTGGTTAAAAAATGACAATTTAGATACGTTTGGCTGACTGCCCCATTTACTTTCATTGTTAACTATTTGGTTGTGAAAACAAAAGACGGTCAAACTGGATATTACTTCAACCAACATAAAATATCTCATCCTCTCCTCACTACCACAAGTCACATGTTAGTTTGAGTCTGACACTGGTTTAAAACATAGACATTTGTCTCAGCTCAACTCTATGTCCCTCACACTGTCGTTATGACTCTTTAGGTTCAAATTACAAAACATCAACTTTCTCTAAACTTATCGATTGATGTGATTTTTCTACCAACACAAAGTGTCACCTCATTACCATCTGGAAATAGACCTAGTGCGACTGTGACAATAATGACCTCTAACTGGAACAGTTGGTGATAATTTAATACAGTAAACAATCTATCAATCACCTTGTTAATTGATAATGAAATGATTGATTATTTGATGTTCTGAAAATGATGAACATGAGCCAAGTGGGGTAAAGTCAAAATGAAATCATGAAATGAAAAATGTTGAAATGAAAGTGAGAAGCTCTATTTATTCATACGTGGGAGTGAGAGGCCGAGGGTGAGGATGGGTGAGGATGGGGGAGCAGCTTATTGCTGAGTTGAATATAATCCTCTGTTGACATGTGTAATAATGATGAACACGTTACTGCTCCTCTGTGTGCATACTGATCAAAGGACGCATGTCGCACCATGATGCAGTTTTCTCTTCCAAACCCAAAGCACAGACACGTAATCTGAAATTGCAGTTATCGTTATCACAGATATGAAATGTATAGTCAGTGTCTCCCTGCTGATTTAAAAGGAATTTCTCTTCTTTTTTTTTTTTTGCAAGAAAGACAAGATAAAAAAACAAAATCTAATAAAGAGGGTGAGCAACATTTGATATCTGTATCAGGGAAAATGAGCTTAGATCTCTTCAGCTTTTATGATATTTTCTTCAGAGTTTCAGTATAAAAGGTTCTGCACTGGACAAGGAAACAAGAGCACAGTTGGTGGAAAATGGTCTTTTCAACCATGTTTTTCTTGTGTAGAAATGAACCAGCGATATATAAAATTGCAGCCCACGTATGTTATTCTGTGTAATTATAGGAATTAATATGTACAAGGTTTCTCTCTTCTCTTCTACATGAAAGATGAGTTGTTTTTGATCCACCTACAAAGCTACATTTGTTTGGTTTTTAAAGTGTCGCTAATGTTCCTGGAATCCGTGTGTTGTTTTTTCTTCTTCTTCTCTTTGTTGTAGATTGTTTACAAGGGAAATCCATATGCAGATCACAACTCCACAGCGTACGCCACATACGAGAGAGGAGTGGAAGTCGGCTGCTGGGGTTTGTGTATTAATGCTGTGTCCTCTGCTCTTTACTCCTGTAAGTTACCAGTGAACATAGTCTATTTTAACTAACGACACATAAAGTCACTGTTTGTTTTTGTTTGTTTAGATATATATTGAACACATCATTAAACAATTATACTGTAAAATGTTACAAGTACATTATCATTAACTCCTCAGACTCACAGTTAAAGTGACGTCCAGACTAACATGAACCCAGAGTCTATTTCACCATGAATACAAGTCAAACTCCCCTCAACAGATATGTTACGTTGGTTGAAGTAATATCCAGTTTGACCGTCTTTTGTTTTCACAACCAAATAGTTAACAATGAAAGTAAATGGGGCAGTCAGCCAAACGTATCTAAATTGTCATTTTTTAACCACTAATAAAGCTCAAAATATCACTTCACTTCAGCAGTAGCATGAATAGGGTCCCTACACATAAACTGAAGTACTGATAACTTTGGTTTTTGATAAAAGAGTGAGAAAAATGATGAATCTGCTGATGTGGAACACCTTCCATCACCAATTGTTATAAAATCAGACGTTGGGTAAGTCTTGTAAAACAGTGTTTTTAATAAACTCTGGGTTCACTTACTAAGTTATCAGTACTTCAGTTTATGTGTAGGGACCCTATTCATGCTACTGCTGAAGTGAAGTGATATTTTGAGCTTTATTAGTGGTTAAAAAATGACAATTTAGATACGTTTGGCTGACTGCCCCATTTACTTTCATTGTTAACTATTTGGTTGTGAAAACAAAAGACGGTCAAACTGGATATTACTTCAACCAACGTAACATATCTGTTGAGGGGAGTTTGACTCATATTCATGGTGAAATAGACTCTGGTTCATGTTGCTCTGGACCGACACTTTAATTGGAATGAAGTTGGAAAATCTGGTGGTGCAGTCAAAGAAATCAGAGTAGAAGTGTGTGTGTGTGTGTGTGTGTGTGTTAGAGTTACTGATTCATAAAAATCTTTAAAACGTTTGCTCTTCACATCTGCTGACGTAATCACCCATGATTTGCAAAAAAAAAAAAAAAACAAAACAAAAAGAGACAGATCTTGAGCTTGATCAAAAATGACTGATTTGCATAAAGCAGTGGAGAGTTTCAGAGTGAATTTTAAGGATTATTCTCCCTTGAAGTGCAAGTGGCCAAGACAGAAAAAAATATGAAAGGTTTAAAAATGAACGCAGAACCTGGTTAACGTCTGTCTTCATTACAAATCGTGGAGCGTCGTTGCACGGAGCGTGGCGTCTGATCTGTATCAGGTTATTAGTTCAGGAAAATCATCACCATCGTTTGCATGTTATTTGCATATGATGAAGATCGACGTAGAGTCAGCAGGTTTGAATATTTTCCTTCTCCTCGCTGCATAATGAACATATGTACACGTGCTTATTTTTTTATTATTATTACTTCCACATTCATCATAGCAACCAGCATCTATTAACATCACCTAGTCCTGCATTAACATCATCAGCTGCTCTGTGAATGACAGTCTGACAAAGCTTGTGCAGGGAGGGAAAATGGTTGTTGCAGGCAATTACAGCTCCCTTCTCTTTTTCATTGGGATTAGAGGTGTCAGTTGTCATTATCTGCTGCTGCTGCTGCTGCTGCTTGATTTAATGAAACATGCACATGTATGTTTTAATACATCAGAAAGAAGGTCTGCTGTGATAACAACCGCGTGAAAAATAGTAATAATTTGAAAAGTGGGAAGGTAATAATGCCGTACATGAAGAGTAAAGTTCAGTCACGTCATAAAGGCTCTGGTTCGGTCACTGCAGCAGAGTATGAAACTGCCTCTATTTATAGTTTGGATGCTGAGCTTTTTCTTTGCCACTGAGATGAAAGACAGTCTGTCCAATCAGATGTCCAAACTCACTGCAGGAAATCTAACGCGTGGAGAGTTTTAACATGTTTATGACAACATCTTCCAGCGCTACAAAACCACAACAGACAATCTAATCTCCTCTGAACCAACGGACGTCATGTTTGAGCGTCACACGTGTGTTTGTGTTTGCAGATGTGCAGCGTTTCCTCCTCCCGTACATCGGCCTGAAGGGATTATACTTCATGGGCTACTTTGTGTTCGGTATGGGCACCAGCCTGATTGGTCTCTTCCCCAACATCATCGCCACGCTCATCCTCTGCAGCGTGTTTGGAGTCATGTCCAGCACGCTCTACACCATCCCCTTCAACCTGATAGCAGAGTATCAACGTGAGGAAGAGGTACAAGATAAGAGAATAGAAATGCTCTTTATTTATTTTCTGGATTGAGAATAAGGTTGTTTGCACCTGAAAAGTAAAGATGTCATACTTGAGTGTGCAGAAGTCCTTCAGGTTCATGGTGAAGGTGACCCTGCAGAGTTTCAGAGACAAACAGAAGTTTCTTTTTACATTCACTGTTTGTTTGTGTCCTTGAGGTGTAACAAACATTTCTTCTCTCAAAAACACTTTCCAAGCAAAGATACTTTCAGTATTTCCAGTCCTGTATTGCATATATCCATGCTTATTAACTCACATTCATCTTCTTTCCTGTCTCTGCTGCTCTTAATTGCCACTAGAATAATGTAAAAACAATGAATGTGACTGCTTCACTTTCCACCACTAAATCTTTTAAGTCTATGAACCATAAACAAAACTGGTCCTTCACAGAAACCATCACAGATTTATTGAGCTGCGATGACGTCATGATTAGTGATGTTTTTAATTTTTGGATGAGTTGAAGGTGACATGAACAACTTCAAGAATCTGGACTATTTGATAAATTCATCTGGTTTTTATTGATTAATATAACTGGATGTTGTCTGCATCAAAATTCAATTATATGTGACATTTCCTGATGATATTGACTAAGATAAAAAAAGTGAAAAGTATCAGACCAATGACAGAACAACAAGGAACCATGACGACAAACTGGATTCATAAAGTGACGTCCAGAGAAACATGAACCAGAGTCTATTTCACCATGAATACGAGTCAAACTCCCTCAACAGATATGTTACGTTGGTTGAAGTAATATCCAGTTTGACCGTCTTTTGTTTTCACAAGCAAATAGTTAACAATGAAAGTAAATGGGGCAGTCAGCCAAACGTATCTAAATTGTCATTTTTTAACCACTAATAAAGCTCAAAATATCACTTCACTTCAGCAGTAGCATGAATAGGGTCCCTACACATAAACTGAAGTACTGATAACTTAGTAAGTGAACCCAGAGTTTATTAAAAACACTGTTTTACAAGACTTACCCAACGTCTGGTTTTATAACAACTGGTGATGAAGGTTGTTCCACATCAGCAGATTCATCATTTTTCTGGCTCTTCACAGACACATTGACCTGTTGTTTAGGGAAATGATAAATCTGCTGATACTTCAACAGATTTTGATTGTGATGTGTTTGATTTGTATTTGTGGGTTCAAATAACTCCGGACCATCATTTTAAACTAGTCTAGTGTTGTTCCTTTAATCCAGTCAGTAAAAAAAGTCCTTTTTCTGTCTTCTCACATAAACAAAAAGTTCAGTTTTAGCGTTCATCATTCAGCCAAATTTATGGCCAAAGACCAAAACAGAAGAGACTAAAATAAACGTTGTTACTGATGTCATACCATATGTCATGAGACCCTACGTGATTTTAAAGTCTAAAGCTGAAATAAATCCCTCCAGGGTCACAACAGATTTTACTCAGAATTGTTGTTCTTGACTGAACAGTTGCTCCTTACAGACAACTAATGAACTTAATGTGTAAAATTAGTTAAGTGCTCTTTTAACTCAGTTTACTACATCAGGAGAAGATGAACACAGCAGCTCAACTCTCTGCTTCATAACAGGCTTCAAACTACAGTAATAAAATAAGCTTAACTGGAACAAAACATAATAACAAACACGAGGAGATGATGATTTTATTGAGCAGATGTCACAATATAATAATGATAGTCTTTGACAGTTTATTTATCAATGAAATTTCAACAATTAACTTTAAATGTAATAAACCTCCGGGTCCAGTTTCTTATTTCTATAATTTGGCAGCTTGTCAGACTATAACATGGTCTTTTTCTTCTTAACAATAAAATAGTGAATTAGTGTCCAGGTAAATCAGATTTATAAATATCCACATTAGAGACGCTGCAGACTGTTTTTCTCTCTCCAGTAACTGAATCTAGATATTGGCAGAACAACCCTGGAGGCTGCTTCTCCTTTGGCAGCAGAGTTTGTCCCAGGACACGTTGGATCCTACTGTAAAGATCATTTTTGTTGCTCTGTTTTTTTTATTATTTATTTGTTTTAATCCTAATGAAGTGCTCTGTTCTATTTATATCCTCACTGGACACTTTTAATTTGCTAATTGAGTCTTATTCAGCACCCTAGGTAGTTTATTAAACACAAGCAAATAATAAAATTCAATATAAGTTGAATTAAAAGAATCAATAAGCCAGTAGCCTTTTAGATTCGTCCTGATCTGGTGATGAAATTAAGCAGGAAATAACAGAATTGTCTGAGGAGACAGTTGTCAAACAGATATACGATGTTACATCTAAGCTGAATTTGATGATTTCATCCCCGGACGCCGACACTGTTTGAGAAACTGATGACATCATTTATCCTCCTCCTCTTCTTCCTTCTTTTTAACGACTCGCTGTGTTTCTAGGAACGAGTGAAACTACGAGGAACCGACCAAAGACCACGAGGCACCGGGGTGGACTGCGCCGCGCTCACCTGCATGGTCCAGCTGGCTCAGATCATCGTGGGGGCGGGGCTCGGCGCTATGGTCAACATGGCGGGAAGCGTTATCGTCGTGGTCCTCTCCGCCTCCACCGTGTCTCTGTTCGGCTGCATCTTCATCGCCCTCTTCATCAGGAACGTGGAATGATTCTGTTCATGTTAAAGTATTTTAATTGTATTGTTTTATTAAATAAAGATTCTTTATTATATCATTAAAGCGTCTTTGACTCTCGTTGCTTCAGAGTTTGACTCATCATCAACCAGTAAACTGAGACACATTTGGTGTCCGGCTGTGAAAAGTGAAAAATAATTGCACATCCATGTTTTTCCAGGGCTATTCCAAACATTTTTAATGAGGTAACTGGACCAGAAGAGAAAAAAACACATCAGAAAGGAATAATTATTCACTAATGTCCAGAGGGGATCAGAAAAAACTTGTCAAAACTAGTCACTGTCTGACTCCGGCCCAGTTAACATCATAGGCTGGACGATTTCTAGCTCCTGGCAGGAACTGATTCACATAAAAAGAAAAAAAAAGTAATGACTAATATGTAGTAGCCAATGGGCTCTGCCGGTCTGTCAGTCAAAGATTTGTCAGTGAATCATGGAAAGAAACACAAGTTATCCTCCTCTGCTCCTCATTATGTCTCAGCATCTGCCTCTGGGTTTTTAGAAGAGAGACAGTTCAGTAGCTCGCTCACTTTTCAATGCTTGTTTTCACGTTTGGCTGTTTTTTTTTTTTTTTTCTGCTTGTAATATACTGACACCTACAGAAGAGGTACAGCTGAAGTGTCTGAGGCCGAAAGTAAATGTTTCCTCCTGTAATGTTTCACTGATCTCAGGTGTGTTTTATCAACGTGGATCACACGTGTTTTCATGTGTAAACTGATTTTTTTTTTTCCAGATAATGGTGGTTTATATACAACAACAACAAACTAAATATCTTCACACATCAAAGTAAATCCTTTTGTTGCCGTGGGAGATCAGTGAAGAGATTTGGTTTTTCTCTCAAGGAACATTCTGAATTTATAATTGTGATTTTGATTCAAAGTCATTTTTCTTCCACCAACGGATGAAATACTCTTTGTGTGTGTGTGTGTTAAACTCATGCATGTGTGTGTGTGTGTGTGTGTGTGTGTGTGTGTGTGGAAAACTCTGCTGTACCAAATTAATACCCAGGTCCTGGAGCCATTAGCTCTTGTATCTAATTAGATTATGTGCATAGAATGAATCTTTTTTTTTTTTTGCCTTCAGCTGCTTAATTAGAAAAAAAATCAATTTGACGTTTATCTCAGTTGTTCATGTTAATTGTCATAGTTTTGTCCCATCACACACACACACACACACACACACACACACACACTTTAAATCCAGTATTTATATATAAATAAAATGCTCTCTCTTTAAATCAGTGCAGACTTTATTAAAAAGGATTCAGGATCATTACTGAGTGTCTCATCTTTCTGACCTTTAACTGCTGTTAAACTGTATTTATATATTTAACTTGTGATAATTGGAGGCAATGGTGATTTTCTATCATAAGTCACCATTGATTATTACACATGGTCCTGAATAAATGAATAAATGAATAAATGAAACAGGATTTATTACTCAGGAGGTCACGACTCTGACTCACCGATTGTGGCAGCGTTTACACTTAATTAAAAACATTCAACCTCTAATTTTTTAACAAGATTCAAGAGTTCATTTGTAACAAATGATCAATATTTGTATTCATGTAAACGCTTGTAATGAGGAGCAATTTAAATTCACTGAGAAATGACCACTGACTCATTATCTGATGCTGCGCTCTACTTGACATTTAAAGTGTGTACTTACACTTTTTTGTGCTTTTGTGGCAAATATCATGAATAATTAAGGGTTTTTTTCAGGTTCAAGTTGTCTTAATTAACAATAGACAGAAGAGAAAGTAAACAGAAAAGAAATGACTACTTTTATTTGGTTTAGCTGTGATGTTTCAACGTTACGTCATGCATGTGTTGAAGAAAGTCAACGTCAAGTAGAGACTTTATCTAATTTGGTGCAGGTGTGGATCCCAGACTGGACTGATCAATAGAAATCAAATTATTTGCAGTCTGCGTCTCCACCACTGACAAGACTCCCCTGATCTTCTGGTTTCAGTCATAAATTATACAAATTCACTACTAATGTGAGAAAATGTTGTTTATCATGATGAGTAGAGTCTAAGTTAGAGATTTTTTTTTGTGTGTGTGTGTTGACTTCATGTCCATTCATTCATCATAAACAAAGAGAAGAACCAGTGTGTTGTTGATGCACTTTACTTGCACAATAAAACATTTTTTTTCCACATTGTTCGACAGACGTACACTGAAAAATATGTCTTTTTCTTTTTCTTCTTCTTCTTCTTCTTCTTCTTCAAGTCCTTACAAGAGAAATGTCCTTCTGCTTCTTTTAGTGTAAAGAGTAGCTCAGTACAAAATAATAAAAACTAAAATCAAAAACACACAAATGTAGGTGGAGTGGTGATGAACAGTTTCCTCCAGCACAGACTCAACTGTCCATTTAACACAGATGCATATAATTAAAATTCACAGAAGTGTCCATATCACCTCAGGGGATCGGACTAGGTGCTGTTCTGCGGCAGATCTCTCCTCTCGTACATCACCGCCCCCGGAGGATAAAACACCACCGACGGTTCCTCTTGCGCACCGATGGGAACCAGGACTCGTCCGTGTCCGTCCACTTCTGGCTTGGTGGTGGCTGTGATCGGTCTGATCGTGGTCATAGTGGGTGAAGTCATCCGCCAGAAGAGTTTTTTCAACGCTTTTCTAAACTCCCGCCTCATCAGACAGTAGAGGATGGGGTTGAGGCAGCTGTTGGAGTGCGCCAAGCACACAGACACAGGGAACACATAAACCTGCGTGGTGTAGTACTCATAACTGAAATGAACCACGTTGAGTTTAATGAGGATGCCCCACGCCGTCAGAGCCTGATTGGGCAGCCAACAGAGAAAAAATGACAAGACCACGATGGTGACAGACTTGGTGACCTTGGCGCGTCGTTTGGCGCTGGAGGTGTTGATGTTTTTGGAGGTGATGAAGCGTAAAAGCAGCAGGTAACAAACCGTGATGATACCGAGAGGAACAACGAAACCCAGCAGCACTTTCTGAGAGTGATAGAGTCCCAACCAAAACTGAGCTGTTCCGTTGGTTTCGGGGAATTTAACGAGGCACAAGTCCTCGTTGGAAACAGAGACGGTTGTGGAGAAAACTGCGTGAGGCAAAGCGGCGGAAACGGCGGCGAACCAGATGAAAACGGTGATGCACCGAGCGGAGCAGCAGTGCGTCCGACGACGTCTGCCCTTCAGCGCGGAGGCGAGAGACCAGTACCTCGCTACGCTCATAGCTGTGAGGAAAAACACGCTGGCGTACATGTTCATAGCCGTCACATAGGAGACTATCTTACACATGGCTTTACCGAAGAGCCAAGTGAAGTCCAGCGCATTTTCCACCGCCCAGAACGGCAAAGTCAAGACGAACTGGAAGTCAGTCACCGCCAAACTAGTTACAAAAAGATTAATGGAGGATTTCTTCCACACCTGTTTAGTCTTCATCAGGTACAGGACCAGCAGGTTTCCAACCAAACCCAACGCACAAACCAGAGAATAAATAACAGAGATGAAAATCCTCACAGCGGCGGCGCCATCTCCAACAAAATCAGTTTTATCAAAGTCTGGCAGGTGGAAGTTGTCGCCGGAGGAGCGGTTTGTGTTGTTGAAGACGCAGCTGAAGTTGAAGGAGACAGGGTGGACTGTTTCTGCTGAACCCTCGAAACCTGTGTCGATAAATTCTCCAGACATTTTAACTTAAACCCGCGAAGTTGACCAGTAAAGACATTATCCAAACATGATCCACGTTCAGAAAAAAAAAACAAAAACGAGGGAAAAATCCTCAGGAATTTTTTGAGGCAGTTTGAACTGATTTTAATATGAGTTGGAAATTGATCGTGAACGCCGACAGACAGTGTGTTGCTGTGGAGGCGTCAGACTCTTCACCAGGTTTGAAGCGTTGAGCATTTTTCTCGTGTCTCGCGTCTCAAATCTCCAACCGTGAAAACGCGTCCTGACGCAGCGCGCTCACGCGCAATCTGGAGCTGTCCTTGGTACTGATTAGATGGGGTGCGCGCACACCTCCTCCCTCCCCTCACATACCTACGACTCTCTCCATCATGGCTTCAAACCTCCATTACTTCTAATTTACTTCTTATTGATTCGCACCTCTTTATCTGAGGGTCAGCAGCAGGAGCCCACAGATTCATCAGTGTTCACGTGGATGGCAAAGATGAAACGTGGAAGATGCACGAGGGGTTAAGATGAGGGGAAATGATTAAAGAGTAAAGGAAGGAAACAGGACATGATCAGAGAGAAGATGGGAGAGAGGGGAAGGTAAATTAGACTCGGAATTAGTCAATTAGTCTCTCTCTTTACTCTCTCTCTCTATATATATAAACACATATTTATATACACATATATAATGAATAACGTGTTGCATCTATTTTCTTCAAGGTTGTGACGTAGCCCATGAGAGATGATGTTTTCTCGTCTGCAACAGCTACATTAACCCTGCAACAACAAAAACATGTGGTGTGTGTGTGTGTGTGTGTGTGTGTACATCTGCTGCATCTGTATCAGAGGTTTATTAATTGTCACATTTCTACAGTACAACAGCAGTGTAATGTAACTCAGCTGCAGTTTAATATAGATTTAAAAAATAAAATGACATATACAATATACTTGTTATTATTATTATTACATTAAAATAGACCATTGATGAATTATAATATTTCATATATTGTTGTTATTTTCACTGTTAATAATAATAATAATAACAAAAAGCTTTATATAATTATAACTACCTGCTTTATATATATAAAACCTCCTTAACAAACTCACAAAACATCATATCAACCTGCTCTACATCATCATCTCATCATCAATCTGAAATTAACAGATTGATCAACCTTTTCAGTTGAATTTACATTTCACATTGTGTTAGAGTCACATATGTCATCTGACATTTAGCTCAGAGCAGCGTTAGCATGTGATAACCCTTCGATTCTGTAAATGTCACCATGTTTGTCTCATTTTCTAGAAGCAGGTTTTCAGTATTGATCGTGCTCTTGTGTGTTCATTTAACATGATCATGTGTTGGAAATGATGTTATCATCACTAAATGAACATGAAAGTCAACAGAGTCAGAATTCATTCATTTGGTCTCTGATCTGTTTTTTTTTCTATTTATGGACATCAAAATGAAATACAAACAACACCTGCATCGTGTGTGTAATCATCCCTCTGCAAACATTTGTTCTTTGTATTGAAATTATATCATCACCATCACTGCTCCTCAGCTGAAATCAACATGTCAGTTGTCCTTTGATCCTCTAAGACACCGGATGAGAAAAATAAAGGTCTGTTACAAACAAAATCTCCGTTATGAACTAGTTTGTTCTTATCTCAACCACCTACCATGGCCGTCATGGTTTCCTATTCTCCTCGTTTTTTGGAGGAGGTGGATCTCTTCACATGACAGCTGATGTCATGAGACGGATAAATTGTCAGTGGAGGAGACAGATAGTTGCAGTTTACACACTATATTTACTCACCAGGCATCTAAAATCTCTGTGATCAAAATGTGTGTGATGTAAACAGAAGAAACAGCTCATAACTGTTCTTCCTTCACAGCTTCTGTTATTTATAAAAATTAAACTAACAACATTTGTGTTAGAAAAGAAATGTGTGGTGCAGCAGATGTTAAGTGTGAGATTTTTTTTATAGCATCAGAAAAACTGAGACCTGAATTTAATACAAATATTATCAGTAACATTTAGAAAAAAGTACGTGTTTGTCTTTAATTGACATTAATTTAATGTATTTTATATAATTTTAAGTACTTGCTCATTGTGACCTTTAAAACGTTAAAATAATTTGAACCCAGAGTCTATTTCACCATGAATACGAGTCAAACTCCCCTCAACAGATATGTTACGTTGGTTGAAGTAATATCCAGTTTGACCGTCTTTTGTTTTCACAACCAAATAGTTAACAATGAAAGTAAATGGGGCAGTCAGCCAAACGTATCTAAATTGTCATTTTTTAACCACTAATAAAGCTCAAAATATCACTTCACTTCAGCAGTAGCATGAATAGGGTCCCTACACATAAACTGAAGTACTGATAACTTAGTAAGTGAACCCAGAGTTTATTGAAAACACTGTTTTACAAGACTTACCCAACGTCTGGTTTTATAACAACTGGTGATGAAGGTTGTTCCACATCAGCAGATTCATCACTTTCTAGAACATCAGGCCGATGTGTCCATGAAGAGAAAAAAAATGATGAACAATTTGTACATTTCCGTAGAAATACTCTCCTCCTCATCTGAGAGTGTATAAAGACCATAAAGATTTCAAGATTTAATCAGCGTAGTGTTGTTTTCATAGTAAGTCTATGTTTATATCAAACATATTAGAGAACGGAAAGGAAATGAGAGGAGACGGAGGAGGATCGTTTTAGAAATACGCTCAAACAAATTGAACAAATTGATTCCACATTTACAGCAGAGAGCTGGTAATCTTAGTATAGTTTAGGAGACTGGAAACAAATAGATCCACATAAAACTAGCTGTGAATTTATATCACAATAAAACTGAAGGTTGTTGATCAAAATTCAAGACGCAAAACATGTTTTTGGCTCTAACTTATCAATTTAAAGTAAAAATCCAGAGGCACAGTCATTCTAGGTTTATTTCCAGATGATAATGAGTTGATTCTTTGTGTTTTGTAGAAACATCACATCAATCAGACGAGTTTAGAGAAAGTTGATGTTTTGTAATTTGAACCTAAAGAGTCATAACGACAGTGTGAGGGACATAGAGTTGAGCTGAGACAAATGTCTACGTTTTAAACCAGTGTCAGACTCAAACTAACATGTGACTTGTGTGGTAGTGAGGAGAGGGATCCTACAGACAAACCAACGTGTCTGAACTTTGTAAATGTCCAGACTGATTCTATAGAAGATTGTTGATCAAGTCACTACGTTACCTGAAGTTGTTTGACCTAAAAAATGTGTGTAAAAGTTGATGGTTGGACGCAGATTGAACCAAACGCTTTCAGTTGACGTCAGACCAGGAGAGTATTTCTATGGAAATGTACAAATTGTTCATCATTTTTCTCTCTTCATGGACACATCGGCCTGATGTTCTAGAAAATGATGAATCTGCTGATGTGGAACAACCTTCACCACCAGTTGTTATAAAACCAGACGTTGGGTAAGTCTTGTAAAACAGTGTTTTTAATAAACTCTGGGTTCACTTACTAAGTTATCAGTACTTCAGTTTATGTGTAGGGACCCTATTCATGCTACTGCTGAAGTGAAGTGATATTTTGAGCTTTATTAGTGGTTAAAAAATGACAATTTAGATACGTTTGGCTGACTGCCCCATTTACTTTCATTGTTAAATATTTGGTTGTGAAAACAAAAGACGGTCAAACTGGATATTACTTCAACCAACGTAGAATATCTCTTGAGGGGAGTTTGACTCATATTCATGGTGAAATAGACCGTGGTTCATGTTTCTCTGGACCGTCACTTTAATCAGTAAAGTAACTAAACCTGTCGACTGAAACATGTAATATTTCCCTCTGAACTTCACTCTAAAGTAGAATAAACTTGTATTTATGATCCAAAGGTTTATGTTTAGTAATATAAAGGTCTGTGGTTGTTGTACTCTACTGACCTCCTGTGGTTTTTATTCAAAACTACAAAAACTGTACAAACACAGACTGAACAGGTGGGAAGGTACAAAGCACATTAAAAAGCCTAAAATGAAATATAACGTTCCCATGATTAATGCACCAGTGTAGATGCATGTGGAGCCTTGTGGGGTTCAGCGTCTTTCAGTCAAAGTGTTTTGTATTCAGAGCAGCTGTGGACATACCAGAGGAGAACAGATGGAGCCATGAAGTGTGGAGACTGTAATGACCCGGCCTTTAAAGTCCACCAGAAGTTCACTGAAACATAAAGTCTTAGGAATTAAAAGTGTTTCAAAATTGCACTGCGAGTTTATGAAAGAGATTTATTTATTTATTTATTTATTTTTTTATTGCGTCTCAGTTCCAAATCAAACATGGACAAACACTTTAGCTGGTATCTGTCTTTCTTATCATGCAGACACACCCCTCATATAGAAACTCCCGCATTCCTCAGCTGTCACTCTTTAAAGACAGCTGAACACACAGGCCACCTGAAATTAGGTCAAAGATACTAACATCTTTGTATTAAACACACCAGACATTAGATAATTAATTTGGTTCTATTACTACTAATATCGTAACGCTGAGAATAAAGCGAGAGTCGTGAAAGACATGATGTTTTATCACATCTTGGCAGTGTTATTGGTGTATTGGAAGTGCTGTGATTATGTTTTAATCCATTCTCCTCAAACTTAACTTCGTATTTGCTTCAGTCTAGACTTTGAAATGAGCTTAGTTTTCAGGCATTTGGAGGAAAAACGGTTGACGGGAACAGAAGCCAAGCGAGTGTCAGTGAATTAAATTGAGGTTGGCACATTGCAAACACACGTGCAGCTTTGTGTGTTTTTATACTACTCAGTTCCAACAGAGCATGACTGAAACAATTACTGACGAGGATTCTAAGAAATACTTTTGAAAATAAACATATATCATCATAAATGCATCCATAAAATGATGAATGATGTATATGAAACTGTAGGTGGCACATGGTTAGCTTAGCTTAGCATAAAGAGGAAACAACTAACTTGGTTTTATTATCTAAATTGTCATTTTTAACCACTAATAAAGTTCAAGTCCCTCAAGGGTCCCTACACATAAACTGAAGTACTGATATGCATCAGCCAATGTGTCCATGAAGAGCAAGAAAAATGATGAATCTGCTGATGTGGAACATCCTTCATCACCAGTTGTTATAAAACCAGACGTTGGGTAAGTCTTGTAAAACAGTGTTTTTAATAAACTCTGGGTTCACTTACTAAGTTATCAGTACTTCAGTTTATGTGTAGGGACCCTATTCATGCTACTGCTGAAGTGAAGTGATATTTTGAGCTTTATTAGTGGTTAAAAAATGACAATTTAGATACGTTTGGCTGACTGCCCCATTTACTTTCATTGTTAACTATTTGGTTGTGAAAACAAAAGACGGTCAAACTGGATATTACTTCAACCAACGTAACATATCTGTTGAGGGGAGTTTGACTCTCTGGACTCTGGACCATCACTTTAACATAAAAAAGTTTTCTGAACTTACAAAGACCCCTTGATAATCCTCTTCCATCATGTTTCTACAGAAGCCCAGAATGGACAAACCAAACACTGGATGTAGAAACGAGTATTTGTGTTTTTATTTGTCACCTGAAGGCAATAGACGCTCTAAAGGTGGACGATCATGTCTAAATGGAGCTGACAGATCCTCATTCACTCATTTAATATTTTTAACATTCAAATAAAAATGGTTTTTGGTGCAACTGGACAGGAAATTCCTCAGTGCTACCATTAGTCTCAGGCATTTAAATCTTCAGGAAATGTCTGAGGGTAACCTCGTTCCTCAGACAGATGTGTCTCTGATTCTCACATTTTTGAAGGGATTACATTGAAACATCATATAATACCTGATACAAACTAATTCCCTTGTGTTTACAGGATTAAGCCCCATTAAGACACAGGATGGTATTGTATTATGTTCACACTCTCACAAAGGAATGTCTTGGCTCGCACCGCTGGTTTCAGCTGGTAACACGGCACCATAGCAACAAAACAACACGATAAAACTGGAACCAAAGTACAAATCACCTGAAAGGGGAGGATAATCATTTCTTAATCTGAACTTTTTCTTAGTCTATTTGTTGGTGTAATGTTGTAATGTTGTGGTAAATAGTGTAATGTGTCTTATTAAAGTGAGGAAGCTGAAAGTGATCGTCTGGATAAAAGGTTGCTCAGAGGCTCACAGGGCCGTTCTGGGGGGGAATCTGAGATGTTTATCTGTGGAGGAGAGCGAGTCAGCAGTGGTCTTGTGAACCTGAGATCAGGGAACTGTAATGAGAACAAAACAGGCTAAACTCTGAGGGCATGTTGAGTAACAATCCTCAGAAAAATGTTCTTATGAAACGTTTTGTAACGTTGATCTCATCTGCAACATTCAGTCATTTAACCATTTAAACAGACAGCACATATACAGTAGATATATTTATTAATGTAAACAGCAGGAGTAGACTTCACCAAATTTTCTCCTGACTCTCCTAATTCTACATTTAGATGCAGAGTTGATACACATAGAGATACACATTGCCGGTGAAAGGCTGGCAGTATGGAAACTGTCTGGTACAGTGGAGCACTTTCACCTCAGCTCAGCCTCCACACACAGACTGGGCTGTTCTGTCTCTGTAGCTCGGAGGTTGCCCGGCTCCAAATATACAGATCAAAAAAGCCTCCAGCACAAGTTCTCCTTGTCCTCATCCGACCGGGAAGTCCACAACTGCAACTTTTAGTTATATAGGAGACTCTTATTGCATTGCTAATGTTGATAAGTAACAATATTCGGTGAGATTACATGTTAGACAATAGAAAAACAAAAGTGATCGGAGCTGATGATTTTTTTTTTGTGATTGAGATTGTGAAACATCAAAACTGTGAACATTTGTCAAGTGACATTAAACAAAGTAATATGACACAGAACTACACGACGCCGTCGCCACGACTGAAGATGAAATGTAGTATCCTCTCGTTTTCTTTAGCATCTCCCACGCTGTTCAACAGTTATCGCAGGCTGTCAGCTGCTGTCGTTTTTTTTCCAACATAGCAACAATTTATTTATTTTTTTAAGCAGCACTTAGCGAAAGGCTACGAGCGCCTGGTGCTCAACACGACTGGAAAAAAGTGTCCTTGCAGCCAAAGCAGCTCATCTCCAACTTGTGTTTATCATACATCCAGAAGGACGTCGTCTTTGCTCTTTTTTTTTTTTTTTTCCGACATCGCTGCCTTCTTCTTTAACCTCTTCTTCCCTGAGGGTTTTTACATGATCGATGTCTTATTTTAATCGTCTGAACCAGTAGTATCACTTTAACGTCGCTGTGTTTACGTAACTTCAACCAGTTGCCAATTATAAGGCACATGACACAGAGTAGATGACACCAGCCTCCATCCAATCACAACCTGTTACCAGGCAGGAAAAGCTGATTTTTGACTGGAAACTGCTCACAAAGCATCCTGGGAGATGTAATTGTTTAGGAAATGCGGCGTTATCGCTGTGGATTTACGTCTTGTAAACAAGACAACAAAGGTAAGACAGGTTTTATGATCGTGTTTGTCGATCGTTTGAATGTTATTGATCATTCTGTTGCTGTTGGTTTGTATGAGCTTATACGGTTTATATGAGCTTATAGCTGAGATTCTGACGTTTCTGAGGATATAACACATGCCGATGTTTACACAGCACAGCTGGCGCTATGCGTCGTGAAATCGGATGTGACTCACTCTGCCCCCAGTACCAGGGGCGTCGGGGAAGAAGAGGTTAACAGAAGGGGACCTGGACTCCTGGGATCTAACACAGCCAGAGGACAGTTTTATCCTCTGAGGACTCAGTCCAGTCCGACGTAGAGGACACGCTGCCATCACCGTGAGACAAAAGGCAGCAGCTGTCACAACCAAGGACAAACTGTGCCTCTATATCTAAACAATTCCTTAACTTGTAGACACACACAGGCTCACACACACATGCACCTCATACAACGTTAGTGTGAGGTGGTGGCTCTGTTGAGTCTGACTTTGAGTCCGTATGCGTAGCTCGGGTGTCCATCATGCTCAGCTTCTCTGTCCCGTTCCTCGGCTCCTCTCTTCGTCTTCCTCTCCGTCGACACAATCCGTTACGACGGCTGACAAGAGAAACAAATGTTTGCGTAAGATTGAGGAAAACTGAACTGAAGAGATTTCATTCAAGAGGCTTCTTCAATATGAATGAATACATGTGTTGAATGATGAGAGTCTTCAGTAAAAGCTTCTTCACTGAAGAAGCCTCTTGAATTTGAGGTGAAGCATCTTCAAGTATCTACAGTCATCTCTGGTATAATTTAACAAGAAATAGCGAAAACAGTAGTTCCACACTATAATAAAAACACTTGACTGGTGATTCATACATATTCTTACGTCTATGTGGGAAATATGAAAGTACAACCAGTAGACAGTCAGTTTATATAACGTAGCATAAAGACTGGAGGAGGGAGACAACAATAAGCTTTGTTTTGCAACAATATAGTAACTAAAACCAACTAAATGCTCCTTTATAATGTTATTTTTCTGTATCCTATTTATTCAATCCATGCAAAAAATAAAAACGACAAAATGCTTCAAGATTTTCCAGATAAATCTTGAATCTTAGAGGTAAAAGTCAAATTAATATTTGCAAATATTACTTGACCTACAGTTGGAAATCTTCCACAGCAAAAGATTATCAACTTTAGGGAATACATTATGTTATAACTTTCCCCTGTTTCTATTCTTTATGCTAAGCTAAACGAAGCTAAGAGTCCAGGTACATATTCACTATGAAGACATGTGAATAGTATCTTTTTAAAATGTCATGAACAAATGCAGCTTTCAAAGTGTCAAACTGTTCCTTCAACTACATTTTCTACACAGAAAAAGAAAGAAAGAAACACACAAAAGTACAAAGACTCACTGTGCACAGATGCAGATGAAAACAATAAGTAGAATAAGGAAAATGAGCCCGGCAATGACACAGGCGATGATGATTTGTCGTTTCTCTCCTATTCGCCAATCTAAGTCCACATATTCACACCTGGAGCCGATGAAACCACGAAGACACCTGAGACAAAGAGGATAAAGAAAGAGAAAAATTACTTTCACCTTAATTTTTTTACACCAATTTTCATGACTATCATCTGTTTGTGAGGATGTCAGGAACATAGTGAAACTACCTTTTCATCCTCCTTTCTCCTTCATGTTCTCTAACCAAATTACATCTATTAAATATTAATCTTTTTTGCAGGAGATGTTTCTCACCTACAGGATGGTGCTTTCTGTTCTTTTATGTAACGACACTCTCCATGGACGCAGTAATGATCGAGCTCATCAGGACATCTAGAGAAGTGACTTCCCCACTGGCCTGTGTCGTTTGTGTCTGCTGGAGAAATTAAACGACAGCGACAGTGAGTTTATGTTCAGATAAACTAATCTATAGCTCAACCAGGTCTCTGTTTCATGAGCAGATTGATGTGTTTATTTTAATCGTATACCTCTATAGTTAAGCTTTGGTTCACCTCAGGATGAATTGTTGTTAAAATTAAAAATTAACTCGTTTAATCGCATCACAAGGCTGCTTCCTGTGCTCAGAATCGACAAGAGTCATATAGTAATTACTGTGGTTTCAAAGAGGGTTTCTCCATTTCAAACGCTGTGTTTTTCTTACAACAATCATTTTAAAATGTCCCCAGAAATGTTCCCTGTAACGTCGTTCTGTGTCTTTAACTGTGTCACATTCTGTCAGCTCACTTCTTTACCATATACCCTCACCTCCTGGCATGGCCTGGTGTATAAATAGACAGTTTGAAATATGATCCAGAGAGGAAGCATGATCATTCAGTGCCAGGAAAAGCCTGGTGTCATCACGTGTCTTAGCTAATATAATTCTTTACTAAGTGTAACATACGATACACATCAAATCCCCCTCATTCTCCTCGTCTATGTCTTATTCTCTTCTATTCATATTCTTTATTCTTTTTACACACTAACAACTAACAACTGACGACTAAAAACACACCCGGCGGTTGTAGTAGAGTAGGTCATAACGCTGAACTTCTGACCACGAGTTACACATCACATCATACTCCTCATACCACAGGCTGCCGCTATCTTTACAACCCATTCCCATGAGATTATGTTTGAAAACGAGGCTCGTAAAACAATACTGTTGTTCAGGAGACATCAATGAGAGCGTCGGTTGTTAACTGCAACCTGAGAGTTGCCGTCACCTCCGGCGCTGAAAAGAAAAATATCCTCTTACAAAAGTTAAAGAAACACCAAGTAGGACACATTTAAGTTTACTTTCCAGGATCTTGAAAATGATTTTTTTTTTTTTTTTTACAAATGTTAAAAAACCCTATTATAATCATCATTATTAATAAAATATTTTATCTACAATGTGTCTTTTCTTCAGGTTTGGTAAAGTATGTCAATGACGCAGCTCCAGTCCTGCAGGACGATTGTGATGCAATAATAATTTAAGGCTATTATTATAAAGTTATATTTATTTTAAGTTATTCATTAATGTTGAGAGAAAATTTTTCCATTAACGAATTGTACCATTCATAGTCTAAAAGATGTTTTTTTCCACAGAGAGCATCACTTCTACTGTGTAAAATGACACATATGTGTGTGTCTCGTGTTTTATTCTCATGGCTGTTGTGTATGTGTCTACAGTAATAAATATTAGTGGCACAGCTGCCATTTTGAGAGGTCTGATGACGCAAACGAATGCTCATAATTCATTATTATTATAGTTACTTTTCCTCCTAATTTGCAAGTTGGACCTGATTAGAGATATGTCAACATACCTGACCTGAAACCTCCTCTCTTACTTTACTCAAACCTATTCTAATGCATCTTTTGACCTTTCAAAATACTGTAATTTTTACTTGTAATGTTACATATCGATGGATGTGGCAGTGCAGTCATACGTGACTGTCTCTACTATAATTAACTCTCCATAAGATGTATCTTCATACATGTAAAACATCCACCTCAGATGTGTCTCTCACCTTTCCCAACCTTTTACATCGTGTCCATATCTACCTGTACAATTGTCTCCGTTTCCATGGTGATGACAGTGGGACACAGTTTGATTGGCAGCCTCTTCGGTCGCATTGCTTTCAGCCAGGCAGTATTTGCTTAAGGCAAGAGCTGCAGCCAGAAACACGCAGACAAAAACACAAAAACACATCAAACACACACACGTATACACACTCTCAGCACAAACAAATTTCAGCCAATTCTCAACCACGTATCTAACTAAAGTTTTGGACGTGACATCAAAGAGAAAACATGATCACTATCTGAGTTATTTGGAAAAGCTGGTGAGTCACGATGCCTTATAGGGAACGAAGGAGAGAGAGTGGTGATTTCTCTCATTCACGCCCACTTTTGTTTCAGTTATAAACTCTTTCAACATAACAAGACTTTTACTACTTTAAATACAAAACAAATACGGACTGGCCTGGTCACATCACAAAAGCACTTTAATTACATAACAGCCTTCTGACTATAAAAGCATATGTCGGAGGAAATTTCCACAAGTCAAGTTCTCAGCTGGTTTATTTCACTCCATCCACATGAAAGGGAAGCCTAAGCTTTTAACAGTGATTAGTTATCACTGACTCTTCATTCAATCATTAACAAATACTGTCCAATTGTCTACTGTACAAACACAGCTCGGCAGGTAGAGCACTGTCTTCAAACCTGATTTGGCTGCTTTACTTTGAGAGGGCATGTCTTCAAAAACAAAACAACTCAGCGTTAACCCATGAAGTGGCAGTTTTAATACCTTATGTTACGTACAAAACAAAAGGAAACTGTCACCGGGAACATGTGAGAAAAATAAATCATCATTAGTAAACATTATTTTATGTTACCAAACTCTAATATGATCAATATATTAGTGGTTAAAAACAGCCTGAAGGTTAAAATTGATTAAAATCTTACCTGTAACTATTCCTACATAGAGTCTGTACACCTTGGCCATTTCCTCACTCATACAACACATGAAAGTTTACCGTCATTGGCAAACACAGATCAGAGTGGATCAGTTGTTTCTCAGAGGTCAGTGACCTTTGAAAAAGGTGTGATATTGTTGTGATATTTCCCTCGTGTCGTGTCGTGTCGTGGTCCTTCATTGATGGCACTTGAGTGCATAGTCAGACGAGAAAAGCTAGAAGCTGTAACCAAAGTGCACATTCAGGCTGAAGTGGCTGCTGGACTGTGAGTGCTCTGCTGCTGCAGTGTGTGTGTGTGTGTGTGTGTGTGTGTGTGTGTGTGTGTGTGTGTGTGTGAGAGAATAAAAAAAGTGGGTGGCACTGAAACCCAACTCTGCTCTCTGCTCTCCGCCCACAGCTTTAAAGGAGAACAGGACTTCATTCAAAACACTCAGGTTATTTCCTTGTGAAGGAACTGCACCTTATAAACGCGACAGAATGAAGTAGCAGGCGGATCATTTGTTGACAATGAACAACAAAGTGAGCACTTAAAGCATACATTTCTTTTTTTTTTTTTTTTGTGCTGTCTGTCAGAGAGACATGCTAATAGAGGAGACATGAATGCAGGAGGAGTGACAAATAAATGAATAACACAGCTGCAACATCTGGACTTGTTGTTGATCTAGACTGACTCGTGTAGCGAATGATGCAACTGGAAGAAACTCAACATGAAAATTAAAGTGACTATAATTAAGAGACACTGTTGCTTTCACTGCAGTGAGTTAGAGAAGAAACTGTTGTGATTATTGTACAAACAAACTAGTGATTATTTTACTTTTGATATTGTGATTGTGACAATTTACTGACACTATTCAACAAAGTAACATTCTAATGTTTTAATGTGGGACTTTAATTTCCTTTTTATCATAAAGTTTGTTCAGTTTTGTTTCTGTCACTGAAGAAAAGAAACTGAATACATCTTCAACCACTTGCTGTGCTGGTGTTGGACAATATTTATTAACCAGTCATGACCAGCAGAGGGCGTATGTTGACACCTTCCCCTTAGGCTACATGTTATAACATTTCTACATTTTTTTTTCCTGTTACAATAAATATATTGCCTTCCCTTTCAGGGTGAAGCCAACCCACACAGTGAAAATGTAAGTGGTTAAACGTTGATGTGGACTCAACAAATTATACAGGAGAAAAGGAAGATTGAGGGATGTGGTAGTTGAGTGTACTGACCTTTTGCTGCGACACACCTCCAACTCCACAAGATGAAAATGTGGCTACGTACCTTCTTTCGATCTTTGTAACGACGGACCAGGCTTGCAACAATTTTTATTGCAGCCAAGTTTGACCTTTAACTGTAGAGATCAGGAACTTCAGCTGGAAAGAGAATTTAAAAAAGACAACATAAATTAAATAAAATCTTTTTAAGTGCAAGAATACTTCAGATATTACCAGAAAAGTGTCGACCTGAAAGAGATAAAAACGTACTTGATCTATAGTCAAACTTAACTTGTTAATAAAGGCTCCAGCACATGATGTTGTCCACTTCAAGTGTCCCTGATTGGGTAAAACAAATGGTTTGCATCCAATCATTTCAAAAGGCCAATGACAAATAGTGTAACTATATCACTCACTCAATCAGACATAAAAGAAAAACATGTAAAAGCCTCCTAATGTAACACAGAACAACACAGAAATTCAGAAAAATAAAACAAAACATGTAGTAAAAGTTGTACCAAACCTCCATAATCATATTAAACCAGGTTGTTCCAGGTCTAAACTTTACCGTGAAGTGGTCTAGACCAGAGAGCAGCAGGTTTTATACCAGAAGCCCCTCCTACAAGACAAAACATATCTAATTAACATTAATAAACCAATTAATATTCAATATTTATATATAAAACCATTTCTACGTACATTTCTTAATTTGCTCTGATAAATAAAAATTATGTTTTCTTACCTTTAATACTTATTAAAGACAGAAACGTCCCTCTCTACTTTTCCATTTGGTTCATTCTGTCGTCACCTCTTCTTCTTCACACTTTGGATTCGTCCACTTCCGGTTTCTCAGTCAGACGGAGCATAATTAACCACAGGTGAGTCCAACCGGAAATAAGAAAAATACTTAGTAACTAATCAATATTTCATTAAATTACCTCAGACATTTTGTGTTTGTTGTTGTTGTTGTTGTCCCTGACAACCATTAGTTGTTATTATTCTTATAACAAGCTAAGACGTTTAACCTGTTCGCAGTTGCTAGCTTATCATGCTAATGCTAACACTCGCCCTTGACATTGGAAACGACACGTTAGCGACATAAAATGAGTCTGTTGTTTGAAATCGTGATTATTTATAATCACGATAATGGTAAACTAGAACTAGAAATGGAATTTATACAACGTAAAACAGTGACTGAATAAAATAATAAATACAAATAAATAAAATCACCGATTTCGCCACTTCTAGTCTCTAGAAAATAAGTAAACTACTAAACGGGTAGCGGGTAGCATCGCTAAAGCATAGCATTGCTAACGTTTAGCATCACTAATATTTAGCATGGCAAACGCTAGCATTGCTAACATTTAATATTGCTAACGCTTAGCATCTCTAACGTGTAGCATTGCCAATGTTCAGCATCTTCAATGTTTAACATCTTTAACGTTTAGCGTGGCTAAAGCTTAGCATTGCTAATGTTTAGCATCGCTAATGTTTAACATCGTTAACGTTTAGCGTGGCTAAAGCTTAGCATTGCTAACGTTTGCTAACGTTCACTAATGTTTAGCATCTCTAACACTTAGCATCTCTAACGTTAGCATGGCTAACATTTACCATCGCTAATGTTCTTGAGCTTTAACATTTAACATCGCTAACGTCAAGCAACCTTTATAATAGCTAACATCTGCCATTGCTAACACTTAACGCCGCTAACGTTTAGCATCGCTAGCGGTTAGCATTGTTAGTGTTTAACATCGCTAACTCTTAGCTTAAAATTTGTTCAAACTATGTACTAAACACTTGAAATGTGAGCAACGTGTCAAAAAGACCAAAGTGCGTCATTTTGTGTCATTTTGGAACAAAACACAAAATAAGACAAATGTCAAGAAATTTGGAGACAATAAATCGTAATTGAAACACAAGTTTCCATTAATTTCACAGCTCTAGTTTGAAACATGTCGACTTTATTTATTTATTTGTTGTTTTTTTTTGTTTTTTACCAAGAAGCAGCAAAGAGAGTTTTCTGATTATTAAAAACAAGATATAATAGTTTCTGAGTTCTTTAAAAATGGAAACATAAAACAGTGAAAGTCAAATTATTTCGACAACATTTAGTAGATAAAAGGGTCACGGTAGCGGTGCACACAGAGCAGCAAAGTAAAAATAAAGAGACAAAAGAAATATAAAGAGAATATGATGAAGTTTCATCGTCTCTCAACCGTTAAGGTCAAAGGTGATTTAATTCATTACAACTGAACTTTCAACGCTCTGGTTCATAAAACGTAACAACTGTCGATTCTCTCGTCTCCTGTAGTCGACCTGATGTGACCACGAATTAACTTTTCCCTGTTTTTACAATATCAGTAACATCAGTCGTCATTTGTTTCTTTTTGTTTTCACAGAAGATGATGGAACAGATGCAGGACAGAAACTACAGAGACGGTTTACGTCAGTTTACACTCAACACAACTCTTTCAGGTAAACAACTTCTTTATTTTAAATGAAGGTTAATGAGCTGAACCGTATTTTATTGGGCTACATTAAACTACTTATATGCAGTTTTATATTTCAGTCTCTAGAGGTCGCTCTCTCTCTAAGAGTCAGTGTTTGACAGATGATAAATGGGTTATAAGACACTTCTAACCATCAATATGTAGATAAAAATAATCATCTGAGATGTTTAGATGAAGTAAAATAAATAAATAAACATATTTTGATGCTGATCCAACAATTGATCAGCTGATCTAGTGAGACAACAGATTGATAGATTCTCGTCATTTTGTCAAAATTTTCTTTAAAACGACAACACACCCGTTCCATTTTGAATCACTTGGAAATGATTTCCTTTCATTGTTATAAGAGGAGTGTCCATAAGCAGGAACATCCTCTCTGTTGGTGTAGTTTGTATTAGTCAAACAAAGGTTGTTGGGTGAGGACGGATTAAAATGAAAAAAAAAAAAAAACTATTGAGACTCGTCCTGAAGTTGCACACTGAGAGGAAAAGGAAGTGACAAAGTGGAGACTTATCTTATGACCAGTTAGACCTCTTTTAGACCCAGTTAGACTGTTTGGGATCATCTACAAACACTTACACACTCTCTCTATAATATATATGTAAATAAAATATATATATATCAATAAAGAAATAAACAGGCAGTGATTAAAGTGACTCAACACGTTCAACTAAAACATTCAACGTGATTCATTTAATCCAATTTCTACAGCGTGATGATTCAGATTGTGTTTCTAATCCACCGTTGCCGTGAGCTGACGTGTAGGAGTATAAATGAGTCTAAAAGAGCTGTGAAGAGCTCAGAGTGAAGTCTACTTCTTCTGAGCAACGTGTTGTGTGTCTTTGCAGTTTTGGACAGGAAGAGCCAGTTTCCTCTCTCTCTGGCCGCGCTCTGAACATAGCCTGAACACCAGGAAACTCAGACGCTGTGAGATTCCAGGGTGTAATTTAGAGTCGTGGTTATAAACATCCGCTTTGTTTAATCTACGTTATAATATCTATAAAAAACCACACACACACACACACAAATGTAGTAAAACGACATTTATTTGAAAAAATATTTGCGTTTTTCTTCAAAAACATGAAATAAAAATCATATACAAAATCTGTGTGTGAGTGAGTTGCCTCAGATGTTTCCACGTCTTCGTCTTCTGCAACAACAACAAAAAAAAGAAGACAATATATTTGCTTTAATAAAAATAATTTTAAAAAGTTGTCGAACTTTTGAGTTTTGAGTCCGACCTTCACACGACGGTGCAGGAGCGCGGCTCTCTGAACGGGTTGCTGCCGGTGGGGACTCCGACCAACAGGGCGTCTTTTCCCGCGTTTTGCAGACAATACTGCTGCAGCTCCGCAGCCGCTTGAGACACCTGGAAACACACGATGAGTATTATCACATCCTGATGAATACACGGGTTTACATGCATTAATTAAAGCATCTAGTAATAAATTAACTGACGCTTTAACTCGATAATAATTAGTTTAGACTCGTTAGATTGTAGAAAAAACTGCACAATTCAATTTTCTTTTGTCATTAATTCAATAGGAAACTGAGAAACCAAAATTAATTAAACTGAAATTTTAGTGTCTAACTAATAATTAATAATTAAACCCTACAACACAAACCTTTGGGTGATTTTCACCTGATGTAAAATATTTTTCAGGTGGATTCATCAAGGCAATTGTTTATTTTTTTTTTAGTAATTTTTTATTAACATTTTCCTTAATTTTATACTAATTTTAGAGCCTTTTTATGACACGTTTAATATCTGGAAATAAAAGACAAGAACTTCAGTTTGACGTGTGTTGTTGTACTTTAATATATTTTGATGAGAAGGATTATTTATTTTATATTAGTGATGATGTTAAACATTAAAAGTAACATTAGTTTTCAACAGAATAAAAACAAGTTTGATGTTTGAGGAGGATTTTCCACAACCTGACGACCCAGTTATTAACTGTAACAATGAAACTTTGAATAAAATAGAATCAAATCATCCGATTCTAACATGTTACATCAGGAAATGTAGCGAGTAATGTGTAAAAATAAAAGATAAATGTAGTTTTTACCTTGATGCGCTCCACGCTGGCCTCCAGCTTCAGTTGTTCAACCAGTCGTCTCATGTTGGATAAATTAGAATTAGACGTCATGTTCTAATGTTTTGAGAGAGAAGAATTCCTTGTTTTGTTTTTGTTTTTTTTTAAAGTCCGTCTCAACTCTTTCAACACAACAGTTGACTTCACTAATGAGCTGCTGGAAAAAAAAAAATCCAGACGAGGGGAAGGAGGGACGAGCTTCTTTCCAAAACGACATCCGTCCTTTTCTGCTTCTGCTGAGACGAAGAAACACAGAAATGATCCTGGTTTGTTTCTTAAATGTGAAATGAAACTTTAAACTGAAACTAATCCAGATAAATTAGTCATAATTTAAAGACGTTATTGTTTTATATATGTTTTATGTAATTTTGTTAATCAACTAAACTATGTTCATCTCATTGAGGACAAGTTTGATCCTTTTTTAAACTTTATGTTAAAGTTATTATTATTAATTTAGTAATTTTTATTTTATATTTTAATTATTTTTTAATCAGTCTTGTGCTGTTGAATAAAATCCAACAAACTGATGTAAACAGGTCACAAACATTAATTTATTAATATATTATCTTATATTAATTAATCATATATTATGGTCACTTTTATATCATTAATACAATAAATATCTAATTAACTGTAAAATACTCTGGTTTCTCTTTTTAACGTTCAGACTAGCGCCATCTAATGGCAGTTTAAGGTTGTTACATCTAGTGTGTTTAACTCATCTAAACCTTATAAATATATCGATATTATTATTTATTATTGTTTACATTAGTCTCTTACAAACACAACAACAGCTGATGGATGTGATGTTTCCTAAAAAAATCGATTTAATTGATTATTTCATCATTATTGTTTCTCCCAGTGGGATGAGTTAAGTTTGTTCATCAGTGACAACAAGCTGAGGTTGTGTTGACTCTGCATCCGTCAGCTCGTCTGATGTTTCTCTGTGTAATTAACAATTAACAACAGGAGGCAGTTACACATGAACACTCGTTAAAATAGAAAAATTCAAATAAAATTAGATATGTATGAAATTAACAGCCTTATTCTGCTTCTTTAAACTTAAATTTGATTTAATTTAATTTATTGTTTTTTAATCTACTGATAATTAAACAATAGATTTTTATTCTAGTTTATTGTTTGTTTTTATTTGATATTCAAAATCATAAAATATAATTAATTATATAAAATTATAATTATAAATTATAATATATAAATAATTATATATTTATATATTATATAATATATATATATATGTGTGTGTGTGTGTAAAATATTAAATAAATTATAAATATATAATTTATGTATAAATTTTAAATTATTAAATAATTATATATATATAAAATGCATAGTATTACATTTTAATTAATCAAATATTTTAATTAAGAGTATTTTGATATTAAATTGAATTATCTTAATAAAAACTATACTATATATACTAAAATACATAAATACATGATATTTACATTTTTGATGTTATCAAACATTTAATTAAATGATTAATAATAATTAATTATATTTAATTAAAATACATAAAACCATGATATATAATGTATTATAATGTTTAATATACATATTAAAAATCTATTATCACAGTAAAAATACTAAAAAATATGTTTAATATTTTTAAACGTCTCGTAGCTACAAGAACCAAACTGCGCATGCGTCAGAGCGTCCTGCTGCCGGAAACCGTCACGAGGTGTCGTGAAGCTGCTGCTCTCTGCTCCTGAAACCCACGTGGTTAAACTGAACCATAACACCGTCCTGTCGCGTCCTCATTGGTCGTCGGGTGATTACCGGGATTGGCTGTAAGTAGCTTTTTACTGAAACGTAAACATTTAACAACAACAACGTCGAAGTTTGAGTGGAGACATAAAACCGGCTGGAAAATGAGCCAACACTTCACTTGAGAGCTGTTAAAACCTCTTAAAAAAAAAAAACCTCCCGGACTCAGTGAGCTGATAACAACAGACATGGTGGAGGTTTTCACCGGCCGGACCCTCCTCAATAAAGACGGGGACTTCGTGGATCCAGAAGAGGCTTTGAGGAACAAAGTAGTCGGGATCTACTTCTCCGCCGGGTGGTGTCCGCCTTGTCGGGACTTCACCCCGATCCTCTGTGATTTCTACACGGAGCTGGTGGAAGAGAGTGAACCTCCTGCTCAGTTTGAAATAGTTTTCATCTCATCTGACAAGTCGAGTGATGACATGGTTGAATATTATCATGATATGCACGGAGACTGGCTGGCTCTGCCCTGGACGGACGACTACAAGCAGTTAGTATTTAACTTTAATCAATACAATCTATTGATCATTTCTCTCTAAACACTTTAAACTAGTGTTTTAGAACGAATATGACATAATAAGTGGTCATTTCTTCTTCTTTGTTTGTCTTTTATCTCAGTAGAAGTTGTAACAAAGTGTCTACCAGTCTTATTAGTCTGCTCCTGCGTTATGTAAAATACTTATGTGGGTCAGTCTCTCAGGGATTATCGAGATTATCAAGGGTTTAAGTGAAGAGCAGACAAACATGGCGCAGCCCATAAGTGACTTTAACACTGATCTATCAATGTTAATCTTCTGCTGTTTTATTCTCATGTTTTATTTTTTATTATAGAATCACATCAAATGAAAGTGACAATGTAGCAATATTACAATAAATGAATAAATAAAATAATTATCCTTCATTTAAAGAAGAAATAAATCTACTACAGCTGCTACAACTTAATAATAATACATTTTATTTTAAGCACATTTCAAGTTACCAAACCATAAACAACAAGGAGATAACAAGTAGTAACACAGGATGTAGAAACTTAAAATAAATGTTCCAAACCAAATATAATCAGTTCACCTTCATAAATGACTAATAAAAGAAATAAATCTTCATATTAAAGATGCTGGAATTGAAGCCATTAGTTCATGTAACCGCTTATTATTATTATTGTTATTTATTCAGAGTAAACTGTTCAAAGTGTGTTTTTATTTCCCTGTAAACTTTAAACTTTTTAGCTAAAGTTAAGATAAATGTAGTGGAATAAATTAAAAACATTTTTATATATAAAAAGTGGTGAAGTTTAAGTACAAATGTAAGTATTTAAGTCACTTTAAAATAATTCAGATATTTTATAGATTAATCGAGACAATAATCAGAAAGTAAAATCACTGTGTCTAAAACATGTTTTAACAGCCTGATGACTTATTGTCTTATGTTGATTATAGTTTGTGAAACTGTCACATTTACAGTAACGGTTGTTAATCCGGGTGTTTTTGTATTTTTGTGTCTTTGTCTCAGTGAGTTGAAGCAGCGCTACAAGATCACAGCGGTTCCCAAACTGGTGATCGTGAAGGAGAACGGAGACGTGATCACAGACAAGGGAAGGAAACAGATCAGGGATCGAGGTCTGGCCTGTTTCAGGTCCTGGTTGGACGCTGCGGAGATCTTTCAGAACTTTAAGGGTTAAAACACGATAACGAGGAGAAAAAAAACAAAACCAAAATAAACTAGAACAAACTTCTACGTTTAGTCGAGTCGATCAACGGTTAAAAAGATCAAATTACTTCTCTGTTTTACTAAATTCTCTTTATTTATTTTATTTATTATTAAAATCCTCCAGTTGACACAATCAGACAGATAAAGATCGAACTTCCTTTTATTTTTAGAGAACCGTTCTATGCATTTAAAACAAAACTCAGGCTCGTGATGTCGTGGTTCATGTTCTGCTTTAGAGAAACCAGCTGCAGTAGTTTTACCCATTTTTTTATTTATGACGCATGAACTAATTAAACGTGACAATGAATCTAAAATCAACCTCTTGTTTCTAGAGAGCTTTGCCTTTGTATATATCCAAAAGTTTGACTTGTAGTTCTACTTCGAGCTGCTTGTATATTTTTATATTTATTTTTTTTTTTTTACCTGTTGCTAAAATCAAATCATTAAAAATATATAAATATACTATGATCTTGGATACATATCTTGTTTTACCCAGACCAGGTTCACTATTCATCCCCAAACGCAATAATTCCCAAATGTCTCGTTAAGATGCAGAAAACCCACGAGACGACGTGTTTCCAACGTGTTGGCACATTCACATCCCTGCTTATAATTGCTTTTTTTCCCTTGTGTATGCTGACACTGCTGTTATCACTTTGTACATAAAAAAATAATACATGCAGCACGTATGACATTATAACGAGTCTGCACAGGTTTGTCTGCTTTGTTATATTAAATTAAATAGTGCGAATCTTCAAAGAGCCCGAGTGTCACGGCAGGTAAATGCCCCGAGGCTTCATTCAGGAATAAATCTGACCTGGGGAGAGGGATGGAGGGAGGGTGGAGGGTACGTCTGGTGTTTGGTTGTATCTATGTCGTCCTCTCTCCTCTTAGATCTCTCTCCTGTCACGGAGTAAAATGATGCAACTCCTTGAGGTTGAGATGGAAAATGAAGCGTGAGAGACACAACTAACCTGCAGATATCTGCTGCACTTCAAAGTGAATATATATATTTTCTAGTAGAAACTCAACTTCACTGATGTAGTTTTGTAGCGATAAGTCTCAGTAGCAGTTCCATAATCCACCATCTGGGGGCACTATATTGCCATTTATTAAAAATAAAAAATACTACCACTTATGCTACAATTAAGGTGAACATAATATGACTATAGAATCAGCAGAGTGATCAGTTAAAGGGAATTAAATTAGAAGGTTTTAATGTCTCATTTAAAGTTTCATTCTAATCAACTGTTTCTTCTTATTAACTTCACTTCAAACTTCAAAGAGACAATAAAACTACAAGGACACAAAACTACATACTGACAAACTGACTGTAGAGACGAAGGAAAGTTGAGTCAAGGACAAGTGGACGTGTTTGTAGACACTTCATCCTCCCGCAGGTCACGTCAGGTATTTAACCTCAGGATGAATAGTTGTTAAATCTCCTGAGAAGGAATGAAAGAAGAGTTTTGTAGCAAGTAGACGAGCGGTGTCTCTTATTTCTTATCTAACATACGTTCCCTGTTTTCATCAGGTAAAATGTCCAGAGCCGAGTGTCACAAGAGGAATAAAGAGACGTAAAACAGCTAAAATAACTAAGAGCCAAAACAAGAACAAACCAAGAAACTGTTACATTGTTACATTACATCAGTTACGTTCTAATTATCAGAATAAATGATATCTTATTCCTGAATTGACCTTTCTGTCTTGTATCAATACTGAAGCTTTTTTTTTTTTTTTTTTTTTAACAAACAAAGAGGTGATTGGTAAAAATGTGTTTGGGCCTCAGGTCAGTTTAGATTAAGACGGATCTTTATGTGAACTTCACATTTTGGAGTCAGACGGACTTTTTGTTGCTTCACAAATGAAAGGCAGCAGTGTTTCCTGCTGCTCCAACGGTGTCTTGAAGCGAAGTAACAAGGCTGTCTTTATGTGTGAGAGAGGAGGGAGGGAGGAGGGCTGGGTGGACAGGACCTGTACGGAGGGAGCGCGAGCCGTTAACATGACCGTGTTAAATAACGGCGCTTCCGCTCAAAACTTTCAAAATAAGACAACCAGTTATTAAGGGTTTGAGACTTAATCACAAGAATAAAATAATATTTTTGTATTGTATGGTGAATATTAAAGGAATATTATTTGTTACAGGTCCTGGACAAGAAAAATAAGATTATTTTGTTATTTTATCAACTTATATATAGTGTGTATATATATGTATACACACACATATATACACACACACATCCATCCATCCCTAACTGGTTGTGTTAACCTGGTTTTAACATATTTACATATTTAGAAAGCAGGTGTTGTTAATATGCAACATTCATTTACAGTTATTCTGATCACAGTTTATATATTTGTATTGTCACTGTCATTATAACTGGAATTGAGGACACACCTGTGCATCTGTATTATCTGTATCCCAATTAATATTTATTCTGGTTTGGATAAAAGAAAAAAACATGATTGTGATCGTATGTGATCCTTTTATAACAGCGTGACCAAACAAACAGCAGGTTTGGTTCAAGAAGAAGTGTAATCAGCCTCCAACAGTGTTCATCTATTGTGTCTTCACATGTTTTCTACACGCTGGGTTTAAATATGATGAGAAGTGAAGAAAGATTTTGTGTGCACGTACACAGCAGCGGGGGTCTGTGGGACCCCAAACAATAAAAAGTAGCACAGAGTCACATTCAGGTTACTGCTCTTTTAAATAATAAAACAAATTGCATAATAACAATAAAGTGGCACAGCACAGACCATTGATGTTACATTTGGGTTAACTTAAACCATACTGCCTGTACACATCCAGCACATTTTAAAATACAAATCCTTTATACCAATTGGAATATTAAATATTATAGCATTGAATGTAACGTGTTAATTATCATTGTCACAGTCACAGAACAGTTGGCAATAGAAAAGGTATGAGGGCAATTTGTATTGTATTTTTCTTTATTTATTTTTTGATACTACATATTTAATTTGGTTAATAATTAATCAATCAAGCTAAAAATGCATATACATGATGAGATAATGTACTTTTTCAGTGACCCATCATAATTTTAATTTATATAGCAAAACAAAAGAAACTACTTGATATAATAAAACTTTATATAATACTTGATATAATAAAATAAGAATAATAAAAACATTTTATGTAAGTTCTTGAGACACTTTAGCATAGCTTAGCATAATGACCGTAAACAGATGGAAACTGCTAGCCTCCTTGTGACTTCCGGGTATGTGTAGTTGGCACATAACCCTATTAAAACGACATTTCTTTAAAACTATGAAAATATAAAAAATGTTAATTAGAACTTCAGAAAAGAGGGTAGATTTATATTAGATCTTCTGGTGTACGGCCAGTTTGTAGTTGCCTCAAGCAATTTATTTAAATTAGCTCTAACACCAGAAAGGCCTGAGGCCTAAACAAGTTCAAGTGAATGTCAATGACGGTCCCGGCGGTTTCTTAAGCGAACACACCTTTTTTTTCCCCTTATCAACGCTGTGGTGTCTTTAGAAGCTTATAAACAGTGTAAAAAAAACTCTAACCTATAGGATATGATGTAACAAGTCTGCCCAAATTGTCAAAAATAGGCTAAATATAGTAAAACGCTGCAATGCAAACGATGCTAATCATGCTAGCTAGCTAGTTGTAGTATCGCGACGACGCTAACCATGCTAATTAGCTGCTAGCTAGCATACAAGTGCGACGTTTTAAAAATACGTTTTGGTCGACACTTCTCGGTGTACTAATCACATGCGCAATTTAGACATATTTTATATTTCAGCAGGTGAGAGAACTGAAAATCTGAAAGCTAATATTTGAAGTTCAATTAAGCTTTTTGTAGGTATGTATGGGCTAGCACAGGTTGCTAACGTCGATATAAATTATGTTTTATACCTTTAAAAATATAAAACACGATTTTATTTATTTATACATATATTTAATCCAAAACAACCTATGTAAAATAAAAATTAATTACCGCTGCTTTAACAAGTCATTATATAGAGTATAAACTTTTATTTTGAAGGACAAGCATGTTCCGGTGTGATTCCGTGTGTCTCCGTGAGCTTCACGATCCTCGGTGATACAAACGCTCACGCCCGCTCCTACACTCCGCAAGTGTCGGCTGTAGACCGGTGGAGTGCTGCAGGACAGGACCGAGATCTGGACCGGGACCGGGACCACGACCAGTGAAGACAAACAAACCCCCACACAGGATGGACTGAAGTCAGGACAACAGCTGGAATTAGAGGTAAGTTGTCCGCGTTGAGACTGCACGTTCACACTGTACAACTATAGATACAGTTTGTCAGAACAACCACAGTATAAATCAATAATATTTCAATAATTTGCATCCTGAACTTTTTGAGTCTTTTTTATTTATAGGAGCTGAAATTAATAAATCGAGTTAAACTATATGAAAGTAAACACTTACAAAGCATGTGTGTAATTTCCGTTTTCTCTGTTTGAGAAGTGTTTGGATGTTAATTAATCCATTATATTAAATACACACACACACACACAGATACATTTAATGGAAATGAAACAGTACTTACAGTAAATACTGTGCTGAGTTGTCAACACTGTGAGTCATCTGAAAAGCTAAAATCACATGGAGGAATTTGAAAGAAATAATAATTTGTAGTGGGTAGAGCCAGATAATAAAATTACATGCACTCAGTGAAAGTGCATGTAGCCCTCCTCTGCGTCTCACTCGTATACACAGCGCACTGAGAGAGAGCTGGAGATTTTTATCAGGGAAATGGCTCTAATCCTGCTTAGTGCATTCACTAACAGGCACCTAGCACCCCTGAAATATTTGGCAGAGTTGTTTTCCTTCATACTGGAAGAATGAAACAGGAGATTATATGAGATTTAAGTTTGTTTAGTTCAAAGCAGAAAGGAGGAGGAGACTAAGACTTAAGGAGAGTGTACACATACTGTAATCTCAGGGTAAATTATTGTATATGCCTCTTTACACCGTGTGAGTGATTAACTGGGGAAAAAAAAAGATGTGATACATTGTGACATGTATGTGCTTCCTGTGCCTGGAAGATAAAGTTGTCCTCTTTAACATGCTCAGTAGATGTGTGTGTGTGTGTGTGTGTGTGTGTGTGTGTGTGTGTGTGTGTGTGTGTGTGTGTGTGTGTTGCGGACCACATGTTCTCACGTTACACAGATCAGATAACACAATCTTTATCCAGTGACATTTTAATGCTGCTGATGTAACCTGCTGTGTTTTGACAAATTACTACAGATGATATTACAGTTCTCTCTGTGCTCATTATTTAGATGCTGCTGCTGTTTTATATATATATATATATATATATATATATATATATATATATATATATATATATATATATATATAATCTATTAAATTAAATGGAGCTTAGTTTATGAATGACACTAAAGGGTATACTGCCTCAAGGACCCGACTGTTCATTTCATTCAAGTCAAACCAACAATATATAAATGATCAACAATAGAAGAACCGGAGCCGTGTCACTAAAACATCAGAAACATCTGGTTTTATACCAAATTACAAACTTTTACCTTTTGCATACAGATGTGCTGCAGTTGAGAAATACAACTAACTGCTGTGTGGTGGTTTGACTTGTCCAGAGAGAAAAAGGAAGTTGTGAACGTCTTTCACAACCATTTTGCCCAATGTTTCCGAAGGATAAATTGCAAACGGATGTTGAGTTGTGACAGATGTTATTCGTGGACACACAGTGGAGTTTTTGTCATTTTGCTTGGTCTCTTGGCATGTCTGGTATCAGCTCCTCATTATATTTGTCTTGTAAAATCACTCTCCAACGACTGTAAAGCGCATGACGATGGGAGTGTCTTCCTGTTCAAACCATAATTTATGATGTTGCACTATAATTATACAGTGATCAGATGTGCACTATCAGTATTATACTGTGGTTTTACATTGTGTTATTTCATATGTATATGTTTAGCTCATTGTAGAGAACTGGGAGGTGGTTTATTATTGTTTTATTGTTGTATAGAAGATAACGATCGTTTTGTGTTAAACATATAAATCAATGTTTGTGGTCCTCGCTCTTCATTGTGACTTAAAGCTGCTCGATTATAGAAAATAATAATAATCAGGATTATTTAAAACGATGACTTGAACTTGAAACAAATGTAACTTATTTAACGTAAAACAGTGAATGTATAAAATAAATATAAATAAATGAAATCAATGATGTCGTCACTTCTAGTCTCTAGAAAACAAGTAAACTACTAAACTGAAAATAAAATATAAACATAGACATTAAATCACAAAACAAATAACGCTGATAGCTAACGCTTAGCATCGCTAACACTTAACTCTACTAACACTCATTATTGCTAATGCTCAGTATCGCTAACACTTAGTATTGCTAACACCTAACATTGCTAACGCTTAACATAGCTAACGTTTAACGTTGCTAACACTCAGCATCACTTAGTGTTGCTGACACTTAACAATGGTTTGGAGCCGTAACTGAAACACAAGTTTTGATAAATTGCTCATCTCTGTCTTTTCCTTTTTCTCTTTGCTGATACTTTCCTGATATTTTGTGGTCACACTAAACATTTCATCAGTAGATAAACCCGATAAAACATAAAAAACAAACATTTTTGATAACAATCTCTCAGATTTGTTCATCAGTGAATTGTGACCTAAGATACGTGGATAATCTGAACATTCGATAGTTGAAGGAATAAATTTTAAATATCTAAAATATCTATTTACAATATACAATATATTCTCCACCACCACTGACGCCAACGCTGCTGCTGCTGCTGCGGCAATGACCCATTTTCCCCCATGGGGACCATTAAAGTTTCATCTGATACAATCTAACATAACTGTGAAGAAATGGAGCACTTTGAGGACCAGCAAGAAAGAGAAGAGGGTGAGGAGAGAGAGGGGGGTGGCGAATGTTAACACGGGATGAAGAAGTGTAGTGTTTTGGCTTTTTTTTTTTTTTTTTTTAAGGGCCTTCCAGATGGCACGTCGACAGGAAGGTTCTGGGGAAACCGGCCCCTAATGAATGGGAGGGAGAATCACCTGAGGGGACAAGAGACATCAAAGAAACCTTTCTCTCTCTCTTTCTCTCTTTCTCTTTCTCTTTCTACTCCTCCCACATTCTCATGTTATACTAACTTCTCTAATCCGGCCGCTTAGTCGTTGATGTTGACTCACCCTCTCACCACCTTCCTCAACTTTAAAATCTATTTTTTATAGTAACGTTTCTTCTCGTTTCTTCTTCTTGTTTTGCTCCTTAAAGGACATTCCTCGTTCTTACAGTGTGGCGACCCGGAGGGCAGGTTGAGACAGAGCAGTCTGAGGAGGAAGTCTTTGAATTAGCGTTAACCAACGTGGCTTCAGCGTATTTGACCTGTAAAGAAATAAACAAACCTACAGCAGGTCAGGGTGGAGACGCAGACGGACTGAAGAAACATTTAGACATCTTTAGCGACGACATTTTGTGCGTTTACGTCAGTAGAAGGTCGATCTTTCTCGATTCTCTTCTAGGTGAAGGGTCCAAACGAAGCTATCACAGGACCACCCTTCAAATGAAGGAGGTGTGAGGAATTTCCCAGCATGCACCGGGACAAGGATGCAGTTGTCAAAAAAGTTAGCGATTTAACTGCTAATCAATAACGTGCATTAGCGTCGCTAACGTTTTCCATTCATCTGATAACAGGATCTTTATTAATGTAACAAACATCTTGTCAGCTTTTAATCTGTCACCAACTTGATGGACGTAAACGAGTCTGTAGACGCCATCTTTGTTTGTTTGTTGTCATTCGGTCGTCATGGAGACGTGTCTCATCTTTACAGTGAAGTAGAGGAACGTTTTCACATCAACACTTTGACTGAAGAGACGAGGAGTGAAACAGAGAAATGGGACTGATCCTTAAACGTTAAGAGCTCACAGACTGATCACAGAAGCTGCTTATTAACAGAGAGACTGGGCGACAGGAGGGAACGGGTGGTTGTTTAAAAGATTAATTCATCTGTGGACTCTCATATAAACATATGTGTTTCAGTTACTACAAGTTTAAAGAGAAAGAAAAGGACCAAAGCAATGATTTTACAAGTTAATAAAAGTATGTATAATAGTGCAGCTATTATTCATACAGCTACTTCTTTTTTTCTCACAAACCTTTTGTGCTTTAGAAATGTTCCTACTTCCCCAGGCGTCTTTTGGTTTAGTTGTGTAATTCCTCTTTGTTCATCGTCTAATTGGCATGCGTTTTTTTTTTTCAGTTACATTATTGTGGTGATGTAATGTCGTGCAAACTGTTCAATCAGTCAACACATAAAAGGGAATTCCTTTCCTTTTTTTTTTACACATAAAGATGAGTTTACTCATCATTCTGTCTGCGAGCACGGCTGTGTTTTCTATTATTTCCTCTGTGGCTCTGGAGGAACCTTGTCAAGTGTGAGAAAATCCCCTCCGACAATGTTGTCAAAGGTTATCTCAGTTTGTTTTAAAGACTTCACATTTAAAACAAGGAAAGCTTGTGTTTAGAAGCCGGGGGTTGGGAGTTAAAACATTTATCAGGCTTCAGATACTTTGACAAAGAGTCATTCTAGACCTTTTTCAGACTAATGAAGGCTTATTTTGTCCCTGGTTAGTTCTAAATTCGTAAGTTCACATCTTCACTTGCATCTCCAGCGACTATTTGTGATTGGATCTCACTTGTTCTGTATGCAAATAAATGTGTACATTATTATTGTTTGCAAAGACCAAATGCATTGTGGGTTTTAGCCAGATGGGCAGAGGAGACCATTGTTAAAATGTTTGCAAAGAGAGAGTGATTTAAATAAAGAGACACAATGGTGGATTGAACGATCGGGTCTCACTGAATTGGTTTGATTGATTTAGTCAAACTCCTCAACAGATGTTACGTCATGTTACGTTGGTTGAAGTAATATCCAGTTTGACCGTCTTTTGTTTTTACAACCAAATAGTTAACAATGAAAGTAAATGGGGCAGTCAGCCAAACGTATCTAAATTGTCATTTTTTAACCACTAATAAAGCTCAAAATATCACTTCACTGTTTTTGTAACAACTGCTGATGAAGGATGTTACGATGGCTATCACTCTTGTCCTGTTTAAAAATGGAGCTTGATTATTTTGTTGACGCTCTCTCAACTCAACTGGCGTCTGGTGGCAGCTTGTGAAGACACTCCCTCTGACCAATCAGTGGCCGGCGTCTGTTCACGTCACGTTTTAGTATCGACTCAGCTCCATTGGTTCCTCCACAGAGTAGGAACTAAAACAGTAGCTGGAACCAGGAACTAGAACCAAGTGGAAACACTAGAGACTGAGTAGAGACCAGTAGATGATGGAGGAAAAGGTTTATTACTAAGTTATCAGTCCTTCAGTTTATGTGTAGGGACCCTATTCATGCTACTGCTGAAGTGAAGTGATATTTTGAGCTTTATTAGTGGTTAAAAAATGGTGATTTATTTACGGCCCCCAGCACGTTCATAGTGAAAACAAAAGATGGTCAAACTGGATTTTACTTTAGCCAACGTAAAATATCTTGAGGGGGAATTTACAACTTAAAAACTGTTCAACTATGATCACGTTACCCATGATTCATGTTGATGCCGGGTATGAACGGGGCATTTAACATTTAGTGGATCTAAGCTGTGATTTTATATATAAATAAGTCAAATTGTCTGTTGGTAAAAAGGTCTCATTGTTGCTCAGAGTGAAATATAGATGTTTATTGTTTTTGGGGACATTAGTCTTGATATTTTAAGATGTATTTATTCTAAAACAAGTGACAGATGTGTTCATATCTGTCTTTAATTATATTCATACTAACTAAATTTATGTTCTTTTGTTTGCTTTGTGATACGTGCGACTGTGGGTGAACTGCTCCGTGTAGCTGCAGTGTTTATGATTTGATCACACTGAGCAGATCTATTGCAGTGTATTGGTTTTACTAGATCTGTGCTGATGAGAATAATAATAAATATAGAAAAACAGCTTCAGCATGAACTAATATTATTTAAATTTTTCAATCTCCAAGCTCACCTCCCTTCCTCCCAAAGTTTATGGACGAGCAACACTAAATTAATTTCCCTTTAAACTGATTAACTTCGCCGTTATCATTATGACTTGACATTCACTGAGACAGATTACACAAGTCACACAAGTTTCATTAGTCTGCTGCTGCTGCTGCTGCTCGTAGGATCACTGGGAGCAAAGATGTTTTAAAATATAAAACTCTTGACCATGTATTTGGAAATGAAAAACGTGAAGTGTAGAATTTGCAATTTAAGAGCTGAAATACACTAACGAGATCCATTAAAGCTGATACGCACGGTTTTTTGTCTGTGGCTTTTTTTTTAAATTTTTGAGCCCTTTGGTCTCTGTTTTCTACCGGCTGTTTCTCTATTTCACACACACTCGTTCTCTCAATTAATGCCTCAGCGATGAGCGTCTGCCTTCAGACGCTGTCGGTGAATATATGGGGTTGAATATATTAAAACACCAGCAGAGAGAATAAAGAGAATCTCTTCTTTTAAATCTGCGCGGCAGCAGCTCTGAGATTGAACGTTTTGTCACGATGAGAGTCGCAGGTCACCGGAGGTTGTTTCTCAAATACATCAGACATTTTAAAGTTTGACCTGTGTAGAGCTGCAGCTCTATGTAGATAATCTATCACCTGTGTGTGATTTCTGCTGCACTAGTGTGACTGTTGACCAGAAATGAGGCATCATAGGACTGAGAAGAAGAAGAAATTCTGGATATACTTGGTGCTATGATACAAACACACACACACACACACACACTCGCCGTGTGGGAAGGAAGCTGCAGCCAGACGGGAGGAAGTGATTTCCGTGGCTGAACTAGACGCTGCATAACTCTGCTTCAGTAACATCTCTGACCATCGGATTTTAAATCATTCACTTTCTTCTTCTTTATGACAGCTTGATTATTTTATTTATTTTCTCTCTGTCTGACACAGTCACTCCAGCATCTCTGCATCTATTTCTAGTCAGAGGGAATGAAGTATGTGATGAGCTGCAAAACACATTTATCAGTTATGTCATCTCAGGAAGCGAAGGAAGTGCATCCTCTGTTTACTTTTTATCCAGGTTCAGCTCAGTTTCTATCGTATGGTTCTTGATCAAATGAAATGTTTTATAGAAGTTGTGTTAAAACAAACAAACAAAACCAGCAGGAAGCTCTTATCAGGTGGTGGTGTTTACAAGCTAAAACAGGGAAGTCACAGTCCCAAACAGGAACTGTTCCAATTCATCTTGAGAGTTTTGTCTCTATTGAATCTGTGAACGTGCTCTAAAATAGAGAAAACATGTTGTTGTAATGGGTGAAGTCAGGATAAGGTGCCAAAACAAAAGTCACACACAGTCGAATGGCGTAATTTCCTCTCAGATAAACAGTGTCAGTTCGGATTTACTGGAAATCTTTACTTCCTTGGTTCTTCACTGAAGCAATAATAGAATTTTTTTTACCACTTAGACACAAAGAAACCAAATTATGCAATGACTTACCTTTTGAAGTTGATAGTTAGTGAAGGTTTATTTTAATTACAGTTACAGTCCCAGTCGTTCTGGGTCTGTTTCCAGATGATAATGAGTTGATACTTTGTGTTGGTAGAAACATCACATCAATCAGATGAGTTTGTGTTTTATAAATTCAGCCTAAAGAGTCATAACGACAATGTGAGGGACATAGAGTTGAGCTGAGACAAATGTCTATGTTTTAAACCAGTGTCAGACTCAAACTAACATGTGACTTGTGGTAGTGAGGAGAGGGATCCTACAGACAAACCAACGTGTCTGAACATAACGATTGTTGATGAAGTCACTTCATTACTTAAGTTGTTTTACTGTCGATGACATCTTGAGGAAAAAACTCTGGACCATCACTTTAAGATCGTCGTTTGATGCTGAATTTAAAATGTTTAAACACGTTGTTATTATTCGTGGCCACGCAGTCGTATCAACGCAGCCGTGAACCTTTTGAGTGTCGCAAAGCAGTTCAACACCAGAACAGTAGGGGGCGGTTATCGACTGCTGTTGATTCTTTATTTTTTGCCGCCTCACCGGCCTTGTTCCTCCACACACGATGAACAATGACCAAGAGAAGACTTTTGTTTCATCGATATTGAGCAACAAATCGTTTTATTGAGGTGATGTAATCCTAGCGGACCAATCACAGCCCTGCGGTCTCCGTCGGCGAAGTCGTCACACGAGCTACGAAGTGAAGCAGAAAACTCTGCGTGTCTACAGATACAGACGAGTATAGATTAACTTTAACTATTAGTACTAATAATTGTGATATGCTCTAAAAAAAACGATACGGCGATAACGTTCTCATAAACGAATATTTTTATGGCCAAATAGTCGATATTGTTTTATATAAGTGACGCTGAGGTGCGAATGTGAGTGAACATATGTGGATGTTGTTTCAGTGTTACAGTACGTATCTGTAAATGTATCTGTGTGTGTATCAGTCCTGGTCTCTCTTGACTCTCTACACAGTCAGCTCTTTTTACGAGGCTGCCAGAAGCCAGAGCCTAATGAAAGGATTAGTATATGGCAGGAGTGAATACTGGACTGTGCTCCAACAGACGGCTGAATCAGGAGAGACAGGGCGTCTCTCCAGCAGGACCTCCACTGCCGACTGAAAATGTTTGAGGAGAAGGTGCTCGGGGGGAGAAAGTGGGTGAGTGAGTTAGCGCTTGGAGGAGGAGGAGGAGGAGGAGGAGGAGGAGGAGGAGTGGGGATAAAACGTGGCTGATGTGATGAAGCATCATCCTTTCAATTACAGAAAAATCCTCATGATGTCATTTATATGGAGACATAAATCCTCAGGAAAAAAAACACGGCGTGACATTAACGCTGCGGCAGCGTTTTCACGTCACGTCGCTCTCACAAACACGCTCATTAGTTTTTATTCCCATGTGATCTTAGACCGAGAAAAACTCCTTAAAATAATTACATCACTTCTCCTCCCAGATGACTTTTTCTTTCCCAGATCCACGACTTCCTGTAACACACACACACACACACACACTCTACGCTTTCACTAATACCAGTGACCACAAATGAGAGCACTTAGCTATGACATTGTGAAGGACAGTTTGCTGTCTTATTGAGAAGCTAATGCACCACTTTGCATTTTTAACTACAGAAAGACTCTGATGTTTTCCAGTTACAGAGAGAAATTTAAACTTAACACATTATTGTACAGTAACCTGATGTAAAGTCAACTACATGTTTACTTTTTCCTCTTAATTAATCATTTATAAAATGTCAGAAAATGGAAAACAAAGCGCAGCCAGGCTTTTATAACCTCTGGACAGAGTCGAGCTCACCGTCTCCTCATGCATCTAATCTTAAGATAGATAAATTATCCGTCTCTTGGCTCCACCTTAATATATTTAGTGTATTGATTGAAGTGTGGTATTAATCTAACTTGTCTAACTCTTGGCAAGAAAGTAAATAACAGAATAAATGTCAAATGATTGATTATTGCTACTCTATTCGGCGCTAAATGCGAAACTATCTCACTACTGATGTAGTGAGATAATAACGGTGCATCTCTGTATCTGTGTTTCTTCCCTTGTGACGCTGTTGGAAAACATGCTGCTTTTAGAAACAAACCGCCAAATATATCACACAAACACAATAGGAGTAAAGATCCTTGGTGGCAAAGCCAGTCACAGTTATGAGCGTAAAGATTCATCACTAGAGAAGGAAACCGGTGTGTGATTTATGAGCAGCGACTTGCACTCAAACCACTGAGTCTCACCGGCGATGAATGCGTTGATTCAGCTCTGGTTGTTCAGTGTCTCATGGGAATGGGCACGGCTGCAACACAGGAACACCAGCAGCTAAATAATCATGTTTGATTTTTATTGGTGTTGGGTTTTCCTGAACAGGTGTCTCAAATTTCCTGCTTTGTGCTCCTGCAGTCGCCCCACATAAAGCTTATCTTGAGTTTTTTTTTATTATTGAAAAAGCACACTATTTAGAAAATCAACAGGTTTAATAAATTCAGGATGAACTGGAATAACTTTCATTCTGTCGCATTTAAAAAGTGACTCAGTTTTTCAGCTGTTTGACCTCAAATTTTCACCGTTTTCAACGCTCTTGTGTTTCTTCCGGCTGCAGCTGTTTTCTGTTAAAAAAAAAAAAAAAAGAAGAGGGAAAAAAACCCTAATAAACCCACAGTACATTAGCAGGTTAGAGGGAAAATCCAGACTTGCAGATAATAGATGATTGAGTTCATACTTTGTGTTCCTACTCTGTGGAGGAACCAATGGAGCTGAGTCGATACTAAAACGTGACGTGAACAGACGCCGGCCACTGATTGGTCAGAGGGAGTGTCTTCACAAGCTGCCACCAGACGCCAGTTGAGTTGAGAGAGCGTCAACAAAATAATCAAGCTCCATTTTTAAACAGGACAAGAGTGATAGCCATCGTCGTAGCTACCTGGTCGTAAGCTAACCCAGCAACAAGTACAGCATCTCCTCCATGTCCATTAATGTTTACTGATGTTTTAGTGTCGTGACGTCGCAGCAGTTTGACTCCACTCACCACATTCACGTGGAGGAGGAACCAAACTGTGATGGAAAACAACGTGTCTGCTACCAGACTGAGTAGAGTCCAGTAGAGTCCAGTAGAGTCCAGTAGAGTCCAGTAGAGTAGAGACACAACCACGTGGTGGAGAAGAGACAATATTCACCATGAAATGTGACAAGATGTGCCAGCTTGATTTGAGGGGAGCTAACTGGTTAACATGCTACACTGATATAAACTATATTAAAGTGATAATCTGGACTAACATGAACCAGAGTCTATTTCACCATGAATACTCAAGTCAAACTCCCCCTCAAGATATGTTACGTTGGTTGAAGTAATATTGAGTTTAACGGTCTTTTGTTTTCACAACCAAATAGTTAACAATGAAAGTAAATGGGGCAGTCAGCAAAACGTATCTAAATTGTCATTTTTTAACCACTAATAAAGCTCAAAAAAGGGGAGTTTGACTCGTATTCATGGTGAAGTAAAGGTTTCATATTACTCCAAACCATCACCTTAATTCAGTTCATATCACTGTAGCATGCTAACCAGTTAGCTCCCCTCAAATCAAGCCAGCACATCTCGTCGCATTTCTGATAACAAGTCACTGTAGCGTCCAGCTGCGAGGGCGTATTTCATCCTCTTGTCTTGTAAACATAACGATGGCTCTTGGCAGTCGACCCATCATCACTCTGTTCTGTTTGTGGCAAGAAATCACTTTCAGCAGGAAAGAATGTGCATATGCACTTTTATTTATTTATATAAAAACACCCTGTGCTTGTTTAGAAAAAAATAATGTAATTAGTGCAAGATCTGTAAAAAAAAAAAAAAAAAAAAAAGAAACACACAGAGTTTAATTCTACTTAATTGATTTTTTTTGTTTTGTATATTTCTTGGAGGGATTGTTTGACATCTTGGGAAATATATTACAGTTTTGTGGTCTACTCTGAACTTGAACATACATCATAATCCCACTTAAAGCCTGATTAATCTACTTTAAATGTTTTTTTTTATTGTTATTTTAGAGTGTGGGAAGAAAAACTGTAGCATCTTATGGTTTAAAATAAACCTGGGAATGCTGCCTTTCTGTCATGTCAGTTAAGAATAAATCTTGAATGTTGTGGGTTTTAAATAGACAAAGATCTCTCTCCAGGACAGTTTGGTTAAATAAAGTTTTATATATATATATATGTAAATAAATAGGGTACAGTATGATGTTTTATCCACTAACAGTGTATATACTGCAGATGTATATGTCCCTGTTTTTTGCCGTGTACCTATTGAACACATGCTCATAATAACCACACTTTTAAAGGCACACAGTACCTCATATTCACACACACCAGTGACAACATTGTTTTCCTGGAGAAATGCTTAGTTTGGCGTAGACAGTTAAAACTTTGCGCCGTCCTAAACTAACACGTCTGGCATGTTTCTGATTTGTTGTACTTTCAACAACTGACACAACTAAGAGTAATGATGTGGAGTCAGTCAGTGGAGGTCAAGATGTTAATGACAAACCTCTCCTTTTTTTTCCATGTTTTTCTCTCTCAGCAAAGCAACATGAAGAAACTCCTGCTGATCCCTGAGGATTTGCTTTCCCGTGGATCGTAACATAATTTCTGAATGCATCACCCGCGGACGCCAGCGAGCGGACGGGAAGAGGACGACATTATGGACCGTCTGACGGTCGGAGAGTCAGAGCACATGTAAACAAATGAGTCACATGTGGTTAATAAGATGATATAACAACGTTAGAGACAGTCCTCTAACGCACCATGGAGCTAAATGGACCGGCGGAGACGGGGAAAGTGTTTTCTGAAAGCATGTGACCCTCATACATTTATTTTGTCAGCGACAAAACAAGTTACAATCTCAGGCAGTGGAGAGGCAATGACCTAATTCAGTTAAATAACCCCACACTGATAAGTAGCCGCCTCCTCACTGGGTGATGGAACATAATCACAAATGGACTCTTATCATAGAGGCTGGAGTGTGTGAGGTTACATGATACAACTCTCTGTCTTTGTGTGTGTGGATGGTTATTTAACTGAGAGGGCTGAGTTTTGATGCTACATGCAGCGATGTTGCGGCGCGGACTGTTGGCTTGGGTTTCTCGCGTCGGAGGCGTGTTGGTGCTTCTCTGCTGCTCTTTATCGCTGCTCTATGTGATGACCTGCAGCCCCCCGCACTCTGACGACCCTCCGCTGAGTCATGGTTTGCCCCGTCCTGGACACAGTAACCCCAGCTTGGGGGGGACGGGCCCGGGGATCGGAGCAGGAGCTGGTGGGACCGGAGGAGCTGGAGTCGGAGCGGCTCAAAGCGGCGGATCACCTGGTGTCAAGTCGTACCAGGTCTTGCTCCAAGAACGTGAGGAGCAGCACCGCCTCCATATCTCCTCCTTGAAGAAGGAGATCGCTCAGCTGAAGGAGGCTTTACAGGAGCGCAGCCTGCAGCTGAAAGGAGTTCAGGACAGTCTGAAAAGAGCCGCCGGGGGTCCAGTAGAAGGACAGGAAGCTGGGGCCGGGTCCCAAGTAGGTCTCGGGGAAGCTCAAGGACCCAAGAGCCAGCAGGCCGATATCCAGGATTTCCTGAGGAGCCAGCTGTCGAAGGCGGAGGTGACCGCCGGTATCAGGCTGCCCAGTGAATACGCGGTGGTGCCGTTTGAAAGTTTCACCCTGCAGAGGGTCTACCAGCTGGAGATGGGGCTGACGCGTCACCCTGAAGAGAAACCAGTGAGGAAAGATAAGAGAGAGGAGCTCGGGGAGGTGTTGGAGACGGCGCTACACAGCCTCAACGCACCGTCATCCCAGCAGGACGGCAGAGGAGCAGCAGAAAAGAGTCAGACCAGCAAAGTTTACGCACCATCAGACTTCATAGAAGGTGAGAAAACATAAACAAAATCACAACCTTGTCTCAAAATAGAAATGACATTTTAAAAGGAACATACAGTCTGTCAACAGAATGAGGAAATGTCTGTTACTTATCGAAGCATAAAATTTACTTTCAGTGTTTTCAATCCACAAAGATACGATCAGCACTTGGTTCCGGTTACAGGAGAAATATGTTAATTTGAATCACGAGATAAAACAAGTTTATTCAGATTTAACCAAACAACCAATCACCTGCCTGCACAAAAGATCCAGACATGATTACATCTGTCTCTGGAAAGGTTTATTTATTGATCGCCTTCGTCAATCAGAGCACAACTGATAGCTCTGACTTAATTATATTAGCTCCGTCTCTGTCTTGCAGACAAATGCACAACAATTATCATCAATCATTATTATATATAAACATAATCTCCTTAAGAAACAGGTTGCAAATCTTCAACTCCACTCTTATTAATTAATAATCTATTTTCTCATATTGATTAGATGTTTTTCTGTCAGAAGAATCTACTCTACATTTTCTACTAAAGTGACGGTTCAGAGCAATAAACATGAACCAGAGTCTATTTCACCATGAATATGAGTCAAATACCGTCTTTTGTTTTCACAACCAAATAGTTAACAATGAAAGTAAATGGGGCAGTCAGCCAAACGTATCTAAACTGTCATTTTTTAACCACTAATAAAGCTCAAAATATCACTTCACTTCAGCAGTAGCATGAATAGGGTCCCTACACATAAACTGAAGTACTGATAACTTAGTAAGTGAACCCAGAGTTTATTAAAAACACTGTTTTACAAGACTTACCCAACGTCTGGTTTTATAACTGCTGATGAAGGATGTTCCACATCAGCAGATTCATCATTTTTCTCGCTGTTCACTGACACATTGACCTGTTGTTCAGGAAAATGACAAATCTGCTGATGTGGAACAACCTTCATTATTTTTCATAAACTCTTGGTACACTTGGTTGACGGTCAAATTACTCCGAACTGTCACTTTAAGGCTCAGAAACATGTTGGTGTTTTCTTCTTTTCTTCTTGTTTTTTTTTTTTTTTTGTGCCTGTGAAACTGACCAGGATTTCCTCTCAGATCGTTGTACTCAGCTCTGATCACACACACCTCAGGAAATGAACACAGCTGCTCCTCATTCACAGTGGAGCATCTCTTCAGAAGTGGAATGTGTGTTTGTGTGTTTGTGTGTGTGATCTGCTCTTTGAAGGTCAAACCATCTTCATCTTCAGTATGTGAGTGGGTGGAGGTTTAAAAGTGAGTAATAGGAGCACCTGGCTCGGAGCGAATGAGCCGTAGGTCACTTTATCAAGCCTTTTACATGTGTGTGAGCGTGTGTGTGTGTGTGTGACCATGATCCAAAAAGATGTGCATACATTTGTCTCTATCTTTGTTTATATATTCACATAAACAGCCTCTAAAAAATCCCGACCTAGACAGCTGCAGAGTGCTGTTTGCATTTTTTTTTATTTCTACATGAAACAGCAGCTCCTGCTCATATTTTTCCACTTAATGCTCCATAATGGATTTATCCATCGATTTTTAAGTAAATCTTTAAAAAAAAGGAGGTTTTATCTAAACCAGGCAGATGAAAGCAGATAGTCCAGACAGTATGCAAAATCCATCTGAGGCTTTAGTCCTTAGACTCTCAGACAGAGACAGGAAGTGAAGGCATTTAGTCCAAATTGTTCAACGTATTTACTAAATGAAATCTTATCGTTTTTCCTCTGGGAATTGAGGTTTACCATCACAGGAAACTGGTCAAACTTTAACAGGAAAAACCTTAATTCAAGCTGCAGTCAGACCGTGAATCTAAAAACCCACAGATTTCTTTGTGTTTTCTCGATTCCTCTTTTTCTTTTGTTTTGCTTCTGTCAGTTCTTTTTTTTTTCTGATTTTTATCCATCTTTGTTATGTCTTTGTGTCTGGTATTTGTTGACCACATCCATTCTAGTCATGTGTTTATCTTCTCTCAGTTCCCATTTTTCTTGTAACCTCCACTGACCTGTGAAGGTCAAAAAACACTGTTAGTAATAGCTGAGTAATTGAGAAATAACTTTCTCTCTTTGAGGAACAAGCTTATTTTGGATGATGGTTGGAGCCTCTGTTTCACTGTCTACGTATGTGTCATGTGTACAGTTGTGGCTCTTTGCCCGGCAGCAGCTGCAGAAGTTCAAGAACGACGTCTCATGTGGCCTCATGATCTATCATCTATCTATCCAACCATCAGACTGTCACAGTCAACCAGTGACACAAACACAAAGAGATAGATTTTGAGATAGAGAGTTAGAGATTAATTTACTGGGAAAAAGTGATCTCTGGCGTTTAGAAACTCTTAGAAATCTCAAAGGATCATAAACAAAAAACACAGAAAAAAATTACAAAAACAAAGTTGTAGCAAAGAAAAAAATCTGACAAAACAAATTTAAACTCACCACAGGTTATATGTTTACATTTTGTGAAATAAAACCATGACCTTAATGAAACTAAATTTATAAAACATGTGAACCTACATCCTACTGTTAGAGTCTCTGAGTTAACGTCAGTTGTTAATAAATGAAACAAACAGTGTCTAGTTAGTGTAGATGTGGTGGTAGTGGTGAGTCTGACCAGGCAGCTGATAAACTAAGTGATCAGGGCAGATTTCTAACGTCAAAGTAAACAGTGTTGTTGTGTCACTAAAGAGGCTGAACATCTCTTTCTAAGGAGCCTCACCAACAAAACACTATGTCTGTTTAACTCAGTAGTGGTAAAGAAACGCTAGAAAACAAGAGTTTAATCAGGCTGTCACACACCTCTGTTGGTTTCTGACGCCTTCGTCAACAATCAGAAGAGTTGACTGTTTAGCAGCCGGATGGACGGACAGATATCCTCAGAGTAAATACTGAATATATGAGCTAGCTTCAATCTTATATGTCTGAATTATAAGAGACAAATACGTCTTTTCCACCATCATCTACTGGTCTCTACTCAGTTTCTAGTGTTTCCACTTGGTGCTAGTTCCTGGTTCCAGCTACTGTTTTAGTTCCTACTCTGTGGAGGAACCAATGGAGCTGAGTCGACACTAAAAAGTGACATGAACAGACGCCGGCCACTGATTGGTCAGAGGGAGTGTCTTCACAGGCTGCCACCAGACGCCAGTTGAGTTGAGAGAGCGTCAACAAAATAATCAAGCTCCATTTTTAAACAGGACAAGAGTGATAGCCATCGTCGTAGCTACCTGGTCGTAAGCTAACCCAGCAACAAGTACAGCATCTCCTCCATGTCCATTAATGTTTACTGATGTTTTAGTGTCGTGACGTCGCAGCAGTTTGACTCCACTCACCACATTCACGTGGAGGAGGAACCAAACGTAGCAACTGTTTGTTTCATTTATTAACAACTGATGTTAACTCAGAGACTCTAACAGTAGGATATAGGTTCACATGTGACAGAGTTACACTTTAAATTCATCCTCACAGTTTTGCTATTGTATCAAGGATGTGAGTCATGTTTTGTTTGAGGTTATTATGTCAAAGACGCTGCACAGGATCACTGTCACTGAATTTTTAAAGTTGGTAAAGTTTACGTTTCTGTTCCTCACCTGTCAGGTATCACTCGTACAGAGAAGGACAAAGGGACGCTGTACGAACTCACCTTCAGAGGAGAGTCGAGTAACGAGTTCAGACGCCTGGTTCTCTTCCGTCCCTTCGGACCGTTGATGAAAGTGAGAAACGAGAGGGTGGACACGTCCAACGTCCTCATCAACATCATCGTCCCGTTGTCGAGACGAACAGACAAGTTCAAACACTTCATGCACAACTTCAGGTGAGACTGATCCTCAGAGTCTTTGGGTTTTATTTTCCTGCAACATCCAAGCTGTTAATTATAAGTAAGTAAGACAAACAATATGACAGAGACAGAAGCACCACAGAACCAAAACTGTGATACTGTCGTATTCAAACTCAGCTTTGGTAGTTTTACATTTTAATTGGGGATCAGGCAGATGGTGACAAGAAGTTTTGGATTAAAGAGAAAAAAAGAAAGAAAATTAAAACTAGAGGGGATCATCTCAGTATTATTATAAAACATGTAGTGTTATCAGATAATTTGTTTTGGTGCTGGTAGGCATAATCATCAGAATATAAAGAGAGATGAAGATGAATAAAGATAAAGTTGGTAAAAGACCACAGAAAATTTAGTTTAATATGTATTTTTTTAATTTTTTACTCTATAAAGAAAAAGTTATAGACGGTTTATTAAACCATCCAAGGTAAAATTAAAACAAATAGCTACATTTTGACCTGTGGTCACAGCTCATTGACTAAATAAACAAAAATACGCTTGTTTCAACTTCACAGTTCGTCACCGCCGCCGTCGGAGGAAACATCGTCTTTAACGTCTGTGATTTATTGTGCTGCTGTTGCTGCTTATCACAGCTCTTTCTACATGGTAAATCAGGCCTGGTAGCTGCGTTTAAAGCCCATTAAAATACCCACACACACACACACACACACACACACACACACACACCTCCTGGGGGCAGGAGTTGATATAGAGCATGGCATGAAGTGTACCTCCATGAAAGACTCGTCGAGTGGCTGAGCAAACACTTTGGCCCTCGTCCATATTAAAGGTGCAGTAGGAGAAACTGTGTGTGTAGACGGTGATAACAGTGAGTAACTGTGTGTTTATCAAATCTTATTTATTCACACTGAGACTCGACAAAAGCAGGAATCTGATTCACTGATATGAAAAAAAAACACATTTTTTTTGTCTATGTTTTGGTTTCTGGTGACAAAAAATATATAAAAAACTCCCTGCAAAAAACTCAATTTCCTGGTAATAATACACTAACATTTTACACTCCAGTATTTATAATGACTGCTCGGTATCGTCCTCACATCTTTTACACATGTTTAAACATCTTTCATTCATCTAGTTGATTTTTATGAGATTTTTTCTTTCACAACGTGTACTACTGCTGCTGCTGCTGCTGCTGCTGCTGCTGCTGCTGCTGGGAAGTAAAATTGTGACAAATGTACGAGTCTTTTTGGAGAAAACGAGGTGAATTATCTTCAGCGTGTGTGTGATATATTTGACACGTCTCCATCAAAGTGTCCACAGGAATCTCCCGCTCTATCTCACTCTTTAGTCTGAGTTTTACTCACACACGTCTGTTTTTTTATTTTTTGTTTCGACTACATCCACGCGACGACGTTTGTTGCTATTTGACGTCTGCCACACCTATAGGTGGCGCTGTAAACACACAGACAGAGATGTAGAAGGCGCTAGTCCGTCACTGAGGACAAACATGAACACAAGAAGAAGAATTAATTATTTAAGCGTCTCTATCTTCCTACTTCTGGTCACGTGGGACGATGACGTCATCGTTTTCATCGTCACCGTCGAGACGACAACACAAGGGGCGACGTTTTGAGATTTTCATCCACCCATTTTAAAAAAAAGATAACGCCACCGTCACGTGGATGAAAGGTTGAAACAATAAAAAAACTTTTGGCGATTAACCTAAAAACATTGTCGTGAGGACGTAGCCTTAGCCTGGTTTTTATCCACGTACTCTTCTTTAAGCTCAGACTACGTCTGCACAACAACGTTTGTTGGTATTTTTTTCTTTTGCGGAATCAAAAAGTTTCACGTCAGCACACGTACCGTTTCAGGAAATGTTTGTGTCCAGATGGAGAAACAGGAAACTGGGTTAAAACGGTGTATTGTGTCTGCCACACCCATAGGTGGCGCTGTAAAGACACACTGACAGACGTAGGAGATGCTAGTTCTTTTTCAAAAAGTGCCGTTTTCACTTTCTCAACGTCGTCTTCTTCTCCTTTAATTTTCACTGGACAGAACGTTAATCATGGATCTGGACCGTGATCGTCTCCACCAACATATCTGCTGACTTGTTTTCAATTCTAATCAATAATCAAAGTCTCACTAGTGCTGATGTTTGCTTGTGTGGCTCCATGTTTCATGTGAGGTGGAGATTACGCCGCCGCCGTCCGGGTGTTAACACTTCACTGTGACATATTTTAGTTTTCAGTTTTCAATCCACAAAAGTTTTTTATCAAAACGAACTCTGATGATGATGATGATGATGATGATGCTTCTTGTGTTTATGTTTTAACTCAGTGTGTGTTTACAGCGCCACCTGTAGGTGTGGCAGACATATTATTCTCCATCTGGACGTGAACGATACGCGTGTGGACGAGAAACGTTTTGAGTGTGGCTGTAGCCTTAGTGTCAGAATAAAGAAAATCATGTTGGTTATTCTTTAACCTCTAAACGTTAGAAAATTTAAATGTATATTTTTATATGACTGATGAGTCAAACCCTCAAAGAAATCTAATTTATAATGCAATAAAACAGAGATGTGGCAAATCTTTACATTTTCAGCTTTGACATGAATGATTGAAACGGTAAATGAAGTAATTATGAGACTTGTCTTAAAGCCTCTCAGCCTTCTCTCTCCTTCCTAGTCATCTAATCTCTCCTTCTCCCTCATTATGCGACTGCTTTCATCCATAATGTCTCTTCCTCTCTCTGTGTTTGTTTGTACAAACAGGGAAGTCTGTGTGCGTCAGGACGGCAGAGTCCATCTGACAGTGGTGTATTTTGGGAAAGAGCAGATGAATGAAGTCCGCAGCACTCTGGAGAACACGTCCAGGTGGGTACAAAAACCAAACGCCGCAATATGGAAGACGATTTATGTAAAGAAACGAACGCTGCTGCAGTCACGTACCCAGACTCTCTCTCTCTTGGAGAGAAAAGGGGGAAGGAACTGTAGTTTTTTTTTTTTTTCTTGCCAGTTTCCACACATGCACCAGAAACCTTCTCTCCTCTTCACGTTTTGTAATCTGGCCCTGGCTCAGCACTCAGGCAACACACACACACACACACCTCCTGTGTCGGCGTCCTGCCACAGCCAGTCATCTGTCTGATGAATAATGTAGCAGTGTGCCACCCATGCTGAGGAGCTGAGAGCGACCAGCCAACACAGATAAATTACAACAGGTTTATGATCTTCTCTGACTCACACCAGCCTCTTGAAGAGACTTTGACACCCACACATCTGGAGATGAGATGACCGCCGTGTGGCTGATCAGGAGTCAGATCCACTGTGGATTGAGGCATAGATTCCCTTGGGGGGGCGGGGGTTGCTATGGTGATGGTTGTCGATTTCCCAGCCCCGAAGGTTTTTTTTTTTTTTTTTTGTGTGTGGCCTTGAATCAGTCGGACTATCTCCAGTATCACACAGCGTCTCTTTGTCTCTGCGTCTCCTCCTGTGTTGCCGTCGCTGAAGGGAAACGGTTGAAGGAATTAAATGAAATACTAAACACTTATGATGTGAAGCGTTAAAACGAATAACACATACCTGAGATATTTTAGGAAGGATTTGAGACGGTTTGTAACAAAACAAACACAATCAGAGGAGAAAGAGAAGCTGAATGAAACACGAAGTCCTGTAACATCTCCTGAGCTGCTGCAGCTCTGCCTTAAAGTCTTTTATTATCATTATATATATATATATATATATATATATATATATTCTCACATTCTTAACATTGACGATGTTCTCACTCATCAGTTATGTAGAAGCTTATCTGGGTCTGAATCGCTGCTGCTCCGTGTAACGTCGTGCTTCTCTTTTCCTTTTATCTGGTTCAGGGTGTAGTTGAAATGAATGAGAGATAATTTAAAGATAAGTACCAGTGGGTCCATTACCAGGAACCACAAGCACACACACACACACACACACACACACACACACACACACACTAACACTAACAGTCTGTGTATGCTTGTGTGCATTTGCAATTTAGCTGAAAAATGAAAAGATTTTATCTTTAAAGCGTTTTTTTTTTTCTGAGTAACTGAGAGACATCACACAAAACAAGGCTCTCTAAGGCTAACATGTTAGCATGCTAACATTAGCTCATTATTACTCAAATCTGGCAGAGGCTGAGATCTGGGAAAAGAATAAACTTTTGACCCGATGACAGGAGAAGTCAAGAGATCAACAAGTCGTTACAGTTGACGAATGTTGGTTTCACGTCACATGGTGGTTGATCTGCTGGTTCAACACTTTTCAGTCAAAACCACAACTGTGACGTTTATAGTGAGAGAGGTTGTTAACACAGACGTCTGAAAACTAAAGTTCATATATAGTGTCACATATAGTGATTGTTGACGTTCGATCAGTTGCATTGAATTTTGGGTAATTATACGTGATACATGACTGGAAGAAATGATTATTTGTCTTCTTTTTTCAACTCATTGAGGATCAGAGGCTGATGCTTATTTTATTCAGGTCTTAAAGTGATTGGGCAGATTTCTAATTCACATCAGTCGACTTCACCATTGATCAGTGAGTCTCAGTCTCTGTCGTGATCGTTGGCGACTTGTGTTCCCATGATGTGGAGTCTCAACAACTGGTCTGAGACCTGTAGTGTTCACACTACAAGACTTGTCAGTGATTGACTCCCGATCACACCGTGACGTCACCAAACTCTACGTCTGGTCACATGAACTAGACAGGATGTAGCCGCTGCTTCTCACCGTGATTTACAGCCGTTTATTGTTGACGAGCAGACTAGACTAAACCGCTAAACCGGCGTGTAAACATCACCATGGCAACACGCTGGTTTTCATGGTGGAGCTGAAATCAGCAGCAGACCTCCCCGGTACCAGGTAACATCTGGATCAGACGCGGGGAGTTTGTAGAAAGTGAAAATGAAAGAAAAAGCGTTAAAACGTCAGACTTTTAAACGTGGTTGTGAGTGAATCAGTGAGACGGCAGCAGCATTTATCTCACATCCCTCCTCTGATTGGCTGTCGCTCTTTGTCAGTCTCTTCAGACTCCTCCAGTTTTCTAACATGACAGATCCAGTCCCGGTCTCAGACCAGGTCCCGACGGCCTCTGATGGAGTCGTTAGGGCTGTTCACACATTATGATCATTAACTGATGATTCACCTTTCATCTTTAATATGAAATAATCCTAAATCCAGTTTTAACTTGTTACTACATGTAGCCTCATTTAAAAAGGTTAATGTTGTCCAATCATTTTTATTAGTCACACAAAAAAGCAGGTTGTGTACAAAAGATAATGATCCTAAAGTAATAACTTTTAAACGGTTTTAAATGAATCATGGTTGAGTCCAGCAGAGACCAGGCCAAGGCTGAAGTGTTGAAAGAAGAGTGAAGCAGAAAGTCACACACACACAAACCAGTCAATATCTGTTCCCAACAGTGATGGCATCATTAGTGGTTGATCTCATTCTGCGCTGACCTTCCTACAAATTAAATTCACCTCCACAAACCAGTTTAGTTTGTTTCTGTTCCCAAATCACCTCTAGCTGTTTGATTCTTGTGAAATCACATGCAGTCATTGTCTCTCTCTCTCTGCTTTTCAGTAGCGTTGCATCGCTGCACAGAAAAACAAAAAACTATTTGCATGACTATCTGGAGCCAATATAAACTACTTGAGGCAAATTTCCCATGAGTCTTAACAAGATCTAACAAGATATTGTGTTGGAGCTCAACCAAGCTCTATAACCTCTATCACCGTCTCCACTGGGTTTAAAATAGTCAAAACAAAACAAAAAGTTGTTTGTGCTGCAGTTGAGTTTACAACATCTCCAGAAGCTTCAGTCTTCAATACGTCTGGAAAACACCAGTTATATTGTTTAAAATGTTTAAAATAGTTTTCATGTATATCGCTCACACTTCCTCACTTCAAAGGACTCGAACTGAAGCTCAAACCATCAGGGGCCGGGTAAGTTCCCGATCTTTACATATTTAAAGAACAAAGAGTCCAAACGACGAGAGATAAAGAGGTGAAGATACAGAGAGAAGAGAAAAGAATGAGTGATCTGTTTCAAAGAGATCACAGTCAATAGGTATGAATAATTACTGTTCTTCAGCAGCAGCAGAGAGACAGAGAGAGACGATGTCTGAGGGGGAAAAGTGTGAGAAAGGAAGTTTGAGAAGATTAGATGAGAAAGACGTTGTGAAGATGGAAGAAGAGCGTCAACAACCATCTCGACACGCTGATAAAAGAGAAAGACCAGAGATTTAGATCGACAAAGATCAGCTCACTCTGTTTCTCTTCCAGCTACAACCTTTCTCTCATCTTTCCCTTGTTCCAGCTTGCGACAGACAACCTCTCCAACAAGTCTTTGATGATATTTTGGCATTTCGTTCAGTTCACAGATGGGTCAGCGACTCTCTGCAGAGCGTCTGACAGCTCAGAGGAAGCGAGAGGATAACGCTGAACAGAAGGTGATTGAGAGAATATTATGAGGAGATAAAACGCAGATACAGAACAAGTCAGCAGATGACTTCGTATTAATAACTGGGGTAATGTCTCATCTGAGGACCGATCACAACAAGTCGATGTTTTCATAGCTCGTACTTTCCTCCTCATTACATCAACAGACTGATGATTCCTCAGCTCTTTGTTTCTCTTGCTCAATAATCCAGAGAGGATTCACCGGCCACACTGTTTCTATGAAGACCAAACATGAGACGGATAAATATTGCTGTTATTGTGAGTTTTAAAACAAAAAGCTCAGAAGAAAACTATTCCACCATCATCTACTGGTCTCTACTCAGTCTCTAGTGTTTCCACTTGGTGCTAGTTCCTGGTTCCAGCTACTGTTTTAGTTCCTACTCTGTGGAGGAACCAATGGAGCTGAGTCGATACTAAAACGTGACGTGAACAGACGCCGGCCACTGATTGGTCAGAGGGAGTGTCTTCACAAGCTGCCACCAGACGCCAGTTGAGTTGAGAGAGCGTCAACAAAATAATCAAGCTCCATTTTTAAACAGGACAAGAGTGATAGCCATCGTCGTAGCTACCTGGTCGTAAGCTAACCCAGCAACAAGTACAGCATCTCCTCCATGTCCATTAATGTTTACTGATGTTTTAGTGTCGTGACGTCGCAGCAGTTTGACTCCACTCACCACATTCACGTGGAGGAGGAACCAAACTGTGATGGAAAACAACGTGTCTGCCACCAGACTGAGTAGAGTCCAGTAGAGTCCAGTAGAGTCCAGTAGAGTCCGGTAGAGTCTGGTAGAGTCCAGTAGAGTAGAGACACAACCACGTGGTGGAGAAGAGACAATGAACTCAAACATGAAGTGATTTTAGTTTAGTAGCTTAAAGGTCAAAGGTCATGGTGACCTCATGGTCTCCTGGATGTGAAATGTCAATACCATCTTGAGGGAATCACAACAAGTTTGACAGAAATGATCACATGATGATGAACAGATTATCTTTTATTGGTCATGTTCTGGGATTTGTTATCATACTTACATGTGTTTATTTACTGGTAGATTGTCTTTTGTTGATGAAACAAACAGTGAAGATAAACACTTGTTTAGTCTCAGTCTGTGAGATAGAAAACAACTCAGTCTGGTCTGTTACCAGACTGAGTAGAGTCCAGTAGAAAGAGAGGGATATGTCTGTTTAACTCAGTAGTGGTAAAGAAACGCTAGAAAACAAGAGTTTAATCAGGCTGTCACACACCTCTGTTGGTTTCTGACGCCTTCGTCAACGTCCAGAAGAGTCGACTGTTGAACTCGTTTCTATTCACATTTACTGATGAATTTGATTTTCTTTAAAAATCTTAAAGGTTTAAATTATAAGAGACAAAGATCAGATGTTTCCGTGTTGTTACACTCATTTGCAATTTGAGGAAATAACATCACAAGTTCAACAGTCGACTGGACGTTGACGAAGGCGTCAGAAACCAACAGAGGTGTGTGACAGCCTGATTAAACTCTTGTTTTCTAGCGTTTCTTTACCACTACTGAGTTAAACAGACATATCCCTCTTTTCTACTGGTCTCTACTCAGTTTCTAGTGTTTCCACCATTTCTCCATTTATGAACAACTGACGTTAACTCAGAGACTCTGACAGTAGGATGTAGGTTCACATGTGACAGAGTTACACTTTAAATCTTGTTTAACTGTTAGTTGGTTTGATGGCGCAAGAGGAAAAGTCCAACATTAGCATAAATTCTCTGGAAACTCAGTATTTACAGATATTTCAGTCCCGGTGTCTCTGGAGCAGAATTCAAAAGGATCATTGTTGTTATTTGTGGGTCATGAACGTTTGTTTATAATTTCTGTGGAATCGTCGTCGAGATATTTCAGTCAGAGCAGACTAAAGCTTCTCTGGTATCTCAGAAATTTGTTTGTAGTGAAATGAAGCCCGACTTTGTCCTCATGTAAAGAGCTCAGAGTCGACACTTTTCACATTCATTAAGCTCCGTGTGTGTGTGTGTGTGTGTGTGTGTGTGTGTGTGTGTGTAGTCAGTCAGTCCTCCAGCTATAACCACACACAAGCATAAAAAATTGTTACACAGACTCAGAGATTCACAGAGAAAGACAGAGGGAAATGTGCTCCCTCCTCTCTGTCCCGAGCAGAACTAATAGGATCATTCCTGCCGCCGAGACACAAACATGACGGCTCTTTACAAGCTTCTCGCTCTGACACAATTTCAATAATTTAGCAGCCGTTAGGTAGCAGCCATCGAGGCTGCAGTAAACAAAGCGACTGTTTTCGACCGTAATAAGGGTTCGGATGCCTGTGAGGAAAACAAGCAGCAAATAAAAAGTAATTTAGAAAAACAAGGATATGACAGGATTGTTTCTTCCTGCTCCACTACACACAACAACAACAACAACAACAACAACAACAACAACAGTAATAATGATAATTATAACAACAACGTCTGAGTGTGATGATTGTTTTTAACAGATAAAACATAAATCACTCAACTTTGACTTTATGGAAACAGAGAAAATTATATTTAATATATCGATGCAAACTTAAAATGTTTTAGTTTTTTTGCAAAAAATGACTCAAATGAGATAAATTGATTAATTGATTGATCTTTGAGATGTTGATACAGATTATTGTCTTTTATTTAATCAACTGTATCATGTTTGATACATGAGTTTCTGAGATGTTGATCTTATTAAAATGATCAGTATGGATCAAATAAAAAAAAAAGTAAAATAAATTTTAAAAAATCTTCATAAAAACTATGCAAAATAATAAATGATAAAATAAAAACAAATAATGGAATAAAATAAATAATTAAATTAGATAAAAAGAATAAAAATATAAAATAATAAAATAAATAAAAATGAAAAATAAATTACAATAAATAAAAAAATGATATAAATAAAAATCATGTAAAAAAATAAATGATAAAAATAAATAAAATAAAAACATAATTGGAATGAAATAAATTAACTGATTAAATTAAAATAAGAAAGAGAATAAAAATATAAATAAAATAAAAACTTTTTTTCTATAATTTCTAAAAAGGTAAAAGGAAAATTAGAAAAAAACAATCTGTTATTTGTTGTGTCAGGGTGTAAAGGGTTAATAATTATTACAATAAGTGAAATAAAAGTTTTACTTACTACTTGGATTCTTATTTATGCTAAGCTGAGCTAAACTAAGCTAAGCTAAACTAGGCTAAATATGTCAAACTTTCCTTTAAAAGTTTTTGCACAAAAAAAAAAAAAAAAAAAACATCAAATCTTAATTTTCTAATTTGTCAAAATGAAACCAAATATTATCTGCTTGTTTTTAAAAGTCGACTGTTTCTTATTAGTCTCTGACAAATGAGGCTCTCGCTCCATTAAAAGTTGAGACTGAATCAGTGTGTTGCATTAACATTGTTGGAGACAACCGGAGCTATTGTGCTCCGTCTCTGCCATCTGTGGACGGTTTAGTGCCAGTGGGTGGGTCCAGCGTCTCCTGGGACCGTGTAGCCTGTGAAACACATCGACTGTGTTTGGATTCATAAACTACAGACGGACCAGTGACTCTTCCTGACAGACAGAATATAAACACATCCAGACCGATACTGTGTTTAAAAACATCTCATTTTGAAAACACGAGCGACGTCATATTTATGTTTCTGTGAGAATTAAATTAAAACTTCGGGATCAAAAAGGTTTTTATTATGTTTGTATGTATTATTTCTTGGAGATGGAGTTTTTTTTTAACACAGCAACACACACACATGAATAAATATGCTGATACACACAATTCACACACACAAACGCAGCAGCAGACGGAAATATGGAGAGCGTGATTCAAGCTGCCTCTGGCAAAAACAAACGGACTGGTTTCCTTTTGGTCATCCTGGTTTTCCTCCAACAAAGCTCTGCCTCTGTCTGCTGCGTTATGTCACATGAACGGAGGAGGAGGTCTGATCCTGTTTGTTCTGCTCCGGACTCGAAACGTGTGAACCAGTTTTTTCCTTCCAGTGTCCTCTCTAGTATCTAGTGTTGGTGAAGGATTATTCACTAACGGCGTAAGTTGTTATGCTTGTGGTGAAAATCCTGCAGCTGTGCACATCTGGATCCGGCTGTTTCTCTTTTACTCTCACCACATCCCCTAAAAAAAAAAAAAAAAGTTGCCAGTTGATGGAGAAAGCGTTTGTCATCATTGTGCAATTAATTTTCTCAGTTGCAGTTAAAGTTTGTTCACAACGTGACCACGATCAGAGTGAGAACAACACGAACACGTCATCAGACTGAAGTCAGACCACAAATATTTGTGCTAATGTGAACGACTTGTGAGGTCATTTTGTGTTAATCTTTTACATGGAAAAAAGCAAATTTAAAAGGAGCAAACAGAAGATCAAGAGTCAGATTAACACACTAGGGAAGCTCAGAGGCAAAATCACTGGACTTCAACAGACCTTCATCTTAAACTCTGGTCCACACTAGTGGACTGGACCAGTGGTCTCCAGTGGTGGTGTCTGGTGGACTTGGTCCTCTGATGGTTGGTGAATCATCAGTTAATGATCATAATGTGTGAACAGCCCTAACGACTCCATCAGAGGCCGTCAGGACCTGGTCTGAGACCGGGACTGGATCTGTCATGTTAGAAAACTGGAGGAGTCTGAAGAGACTGACAAAGAGCGACAGCCAATCAGAGGAGGGATGTGAGATAAATGCTGCTGCCGTCTCACTGATTCACTCACAACCACGTTTAAAAGTCTGACGTTTTAACGCTTTTTCTTTCATTTTCACTTTCTACAAACTCCCCGCGTCTGATCCAGATGTTACCCGGTACCGGGGAGGTCTGCTGCTGATTTCAGCTCCACCATGAAAACCAGCGTGTTGCCATGGTGATGTTTACACGCCGGTTTAGCGGTTTAGTCTGTGTCGGAGGCAGCGTCTTCACCGGTGCTCGTCAACAATAAACGGCTGTAAATCACGGTGAGAAGCAGCGGCTACATCCTGTCTAGTTCACGTGACCAGACGTAGAGTTTGGTGACGTCACGGTGTGATCGGGAGTCAATCACTGACAAGTCTTGTAGTGTGAACACTACAGGTCTCAGACCAGTTGTTGAGACTCCACATCATGGGAACACAAGTCGCCAACGATCACGACAGAGACTGAGACTCACTGATCGATGGTGAAAACCAGACTTTACTCATCTCTGTTGTGTTTATTTACTCATTCAGCAGCTTCATTATACTTTTGCCTGGAGTCAAGAGAAACCAACCAGTTCTTCCTGTTTGTGCTTTTATTTGATTAATGGCTCCCTATTACACTCTAAATCTATTTTGAAGGGATAGACGGGACATAATTACAGTATTTAAGGAGGATTTTACCCCCGGGCTCTTCCACACGACAAGTTCTAACAAAAGGTTTTGTTTGTTTTTCAAATGAAATGTCCTCATCATTTCCTCTAACAGTATTTAATTACATAATGAGTGAGAATTAGTGAGTTATTGGATAATTACAAACTAATCTGAGAAGAGATAAGGGCCATCACACAGATATTTTCACAATAAAACTGTTAAAAAAAAAAGTAGAAGGACTGAAATGTCCAATAATACGTGAGAAAATATTTACGATTCCCCATTATTCCTCATCCAGCTATGAAACATTAACCATTTCACCACGGAGATTTTGAGTAAGATTTATAGTTTTATGATAATAAAATTGACTTCTGCTTCTCTGTGTAATCACCATCCTTTTTTTTTTTTTTTTTCTGTATCTGCAGGGAAGTTAACTTTAAGAACTACACTCTGCTGCAGCTGGACGAGGAGTTTTCTCGAGGACGAGGTTTGGACGTCGGTGCTCGAGCCTGGAAAGGAGGAAACGTGCTGCTTTTCTTCTGCGACGTTGATATTTACTTCACCGCCGACTTCCTCAATAGCTGCAGGCTCAACACACAGTCTGGTGAGACGTCACACACTCGTCTGTCCTCACACACCTTCCTCTTAAAGACGAACTCCATCACGTGAACCTATATCCTACTATTAGAGTCTCTGAGTTAACGTCAGTTGTTAATAAATGAACCAAACAGTGTCTACATTAGTGTAGATGTGGTGGTAGTGGTGAGTCTGGCCAGGCAGCTGATAAACTAAGTGATCGGGGCAGATTTCTAACGTCAAAGTAAACAGTGTTGTTGTGTCACTAAAGAGGCTGAACATCTCTTTCTAAGCCCCGTGCAACACAGCCATCGTTCATCTGGAGATGTTGATCTGGAGTCTCAACAACTGGTCTGAGACCTGTAGTGTTCACACTACAAGACTTGTCAGTGATTGACTCCCGATCACACCGTGACGTCACCAAACTCTACGTCTGGTCACGTGAACTAGACAGGATGTAACCGCTGCTTCTCACCGTGATTTACAGCCGTTTATTGTTGACGAGCACCGGTGAAGACGCTGCCTCCGACACAGACTAAACGGCTGAGTTCAGGTTCAGTTCCTCTGACGTCGAGACGCGAACGAGACGACGATCTGGACGACGACGACTCCGACACACTGACGGTACCGAGGACGCTGCAGAGAAAACAGGAAGTAGAGACGTTTAGATGTGAAAACACATGAAAACAATCTTCTTCCTCATTGATCAGATCCTCCAGGATTTAATGACGTTACCATCACAACTATTAACACTAATTCAACCAATCATTGTGGATATTCCTGAGGTCTTTGACTGGTGACTACCTATAGCAGCTACAGTCCAGGAAACTGGACTTACACATACATACAAACATTATGATCATTAACTGATGATTCACCAACCATCAGAGGACCAAGTCCATCAGACACCACCACTGGAGACCACTGGTCCAGTCCACTAGTGTCAGTTAGACTTTAGTGACACAACAACACTGTTTACTTTGACTATAGAAATCTGCCCTGGTCACTTAGTTTATCAGCTGCCTGGTCAGACTCACCGCTACCACCACATCTCCACTAACTAGACACTGTTTGGTTCATTTTTGAACAACTGAGACTCTAACAGTTGGATAAAGGTTCATATGAGCTGGAGTTTAACTATAAATCACATCCAATGTGTCTGACAACACTTTCTCTCTCCACATCTCAGGTAAAAAGGTTTTCTATCCAGTGTTATTCAGCCAGTACAACCCTACTCTGATCTATGGAAGCCCTGAGCACATCCCACCTGTGGAGCAGCAGCTGGTAACACACACCAATCAAATCTACCTCCCCACTTTAATTTTCCAGATCTCTCACACTCAGTTCCTTCTCCAAATCTATCGTTGGACTCCCGCTGAAGTCAGAGCCGTGTGTATCGAGCTGATATATTTCTGTTCATGACCTCTGTGGTTCTTTTCCCTGCAGGTGATCAAGAAAGATACAGGTTTCTGGAGAGATTTTGGTTTTGGTATGACCTGCCAGTACAGGTCTGACTTCATCAACATAGGTAAACACTAAACAAAACATTTATAATTCAACACGTGCTGCATTTATAGCAGTCACAACATTTTAGTGATGCAGGAGCCGATAAACGGTCGATGATGTGTTCAGACGTGTTACATAACAGAGTAAAATCTGCCTCTTGACGGATAATGGATATGAAAACATAATGGGAACACAAATGGTTTAATATTACATTACTTTTCTTAACTTGGGAGGGATTAACTTAACTTTTTTGATTATATTACTCTGCATGAAACAGCTCTGAGCAGTCATAGCAGCATATATTAACATATCTCACAGCCCCACGTCCTCTTAGCGTGTATATTAGGAGAAGAATATTGGCTCTCAAGACAAATTTACATCAACTTAGTTTCCCTCCGAAGTGACATCAGTTTCCAGCTCCTGTGCAACACAAAGTGTTTTACTGTTTAGGACCCAAACACACACACACACATGCAGGTAAATGTAAATGAACTGACACAAGAAGAGCAGGAGGCTGCTTTAAAGGGATAGTTTCACATTTTACATGTCACTTTCTTTGTGTTCATGTAACAATATTGAAGTAACAGCAAACAACAATACAAATAAACTAATCAATGATTCTACTGACACGCATCGTAACATCTCGTCAAAACCACAATCGTTTCCTGTTAACTGTTGAGAAGATGAGTCATTGTGTAGAACGTTTGGCTCATTTTAGAAAAGACAGGAAGTTGTGGTTTTTACTGAAAGTTAAGCATCAACTGTCGCAATAACATAAGACTAAAAATCAGAAAGTTTCTTGAGAATAAAATTGTTGCAATTTGATGACAATAAAGTTGTAACTTTTCAAGAGTCGAAGTCGTAATTTTGCGTGAATAAGTTGTAACGTTACAGGAATAAAAGTCGTAAATTTACGAAAATAAGTCGGAAATTTACAAGAATTAAAGTCATAAATTTACAATAATAGAAGTTGTAATTTTGCGTGAATAAAATTCGAAACTTCACAAGAATAAAAATCGTAACTTTACATGAATAAAAGTCATACATTTATGACAATAAGTCATAAATTTATAAGTTGTAATGAGTTTTTTCAATTTAATCTCAGAAATTTATGACTTTTATTCTTGTAAAACTACGACTTACGAGAATAAACGTCATAACTTTATGACTTGACTATGAATTTAAACTTCGTTGTAGATTTCACAAACAAAACTGAAGTCAGATCAACTGTTTTCAGTCTTTATACTAAACGTAATAAACCGACTTCTTGCTATAGATTTGTTTTGATCACACCAGCGTCAGAGTTTCATCAATCTTCTCATCTAATTCTCACAAGTCAGAAAATCCCCACAGGTCACTGTGCATCTAAAGGCATCGTTTAATCATTTAGTTAGTTTGGTTTGTGTTCATCAGAGCTGCGACTACAACTGAACAATCAATTCAAACTCCCATATTTTCTCTCTTTGTTCTCTGGAGCTCAAGACAAAATAATCAAACTACATCTGGAGCGTGACACAAAGTGTGATCTGGAACAGACACAAGTGGTTCAGATATGTAAAGATGCGGAGCTAAACAAGCCTGGGCTCAAACTGTTTTGCTTTATAAATGATAAGCGCATGATTTCCTCACATGAAGCCACAGACCAGTCAGGATGAGATGAGAAACTTGATTACAGTCACCCACACTACCCTCTAATCAAGATTCATAATCAGCTGTCTCTTAAGAAGAAAATGAAACACAAACATTACCCAGAAATGTTTGCATGTGAAGAGGTTTCAAATCTGCATTTCACATCGTGACAACAAACGATGACAGTCGATGATTTTCTTTTATTTCGTTCTCGTCCTTCAGGAGGTTTTGACATCGACATCAAAGGTTGGGGCGGTGAAGACGTCCATCTGTACAGGAAGTACCTTCACAGTAACCTCCTGGTGGTTCGAGCGCCGTCGCGAGGTTTGTTCCACCTGTGGCACGAGAAACACTGCGCCGACGAGCTGCCTCCGGACCAGTACCGCATGTGTATGCAGTCGAAGGCCATGAACGAGGCGTCGCACGGACAGCTGGGCATGTTGTTCTTCAGACACGAGATCGAAGCTCATCTACGAAAACAGAAACAAAACTCCAACCCCAAGAAGACATAAGAAGAAGAGTGGAGAGTTGGTTGAATTATAAAAAACGACTGCAATCAGTTGAAAACGTCAGCTTTAAAAGGAATAGTTCAACATTTTGGAACATTTGTTTTCTTCTCGAGTTAGAGATGAAAGATTCAACAATCAGGAAAAGTTAAGACTGTTCCATATTATATCATGATATCATTAAGGTTTAAAATGTTGTTAGTGCATTAGTGTAACTGCAATGAATTCCTCTGAATTAACTGATGAAACTAATGTCTAAAAATGATTAAAGTTTGATTAAGTTTATTCAAATTATTAAAGGAGAATTGATACATTTGATATTTGAGAAGCAAAGTTTGCAACAGTTTTCTAGTTGGTGATTAATTTTCTTAGATACAATTCGTTGATTAATCAACTTGATTAAAGTTCTTTAGTTAATGAAAAATACCTGATTAAATCTAAGTTCTCATATTCTGTCATGAAGCTGAGTGAAGCTATGAACATATTTACCAAAATGTCAAACTATTCCAAAAAAAAGTTGTTGTTTTTTTCTCCAAGGAATTGAATTTGGACATTGTTGCATCAAGTTACATTTAAATAAAAGTGACTCAGCTGTTTGTTGGAGACATTTATTGTAGTTTTTATTCATCTGTAATTTAACGTTCATGTGTTTTTTCTCAGAAACTGCAGCTCGGTCTGATTTTTCAGCTGTGACGTTTCTGAAACTTGTGCCTTGTGTGTATAAAACCTAACGACTCTACACCGGCCAGTGAACATTTAACAACCTACAGGTTTGATTTTATTATAATTAATATACGAAAGGAAGCGGCGCCACCTTGTGGACTGAAAGAGAACAAACAATGAAGGACTCGATCTATCGGAGCCTTGTGAATAAAAAACAACCTTTTATAAGTTATTGATTTGTATTTATGTTTTGTTTGTATTTCTCATTTAAATGCAGTATTTTGTGTGTTTGTTTGTGTTAACGGACATGTCATAAATTAGGTTTTCTTTAGGTTTTTGTCAGTTAAACACACATTATAACCAAACATAAGATTATTTTTTTAAGTGTTTAATTTAAGAGATAAAACATAATGTAGATTGTGTTTTTTTTTATATAAAGTAAACTGACGACGACATAACAAGTCAGAAAAAAAAACATTTTAAACATTATATTGTTCGTTTTATTTCAATCAAATGTGACTCGTGTCATGAATAATAACTACAGTGCAATAATAGTAATAAACAAAAAACAAAGTAAATGTGACATTTTATGTATCACTGAACAAATCAGAGAAACAGAGACGATGTACGATGTTTTAAGACGTAAAACTTTCAGTTGTCAAAAGATTTTTGGTTTTTGACCAAAGATGTGAAAAAGGCACTTTTTGAATGTTGTTTTATATTTTATTTTTATTTTATTGAAACATTCCTTATAATATCAATAACATCCAATTATTGTTTTGTTTTATATTTTCTTTTCTTTTCACTTCATGTAAATAAGTTTGAATAAAAGATATTTGTGCATTGTACAAAACGTGTTATTACATCATCACTTTATCAACATTATTATTGATATTAGATTAATTTTATTAGTTGTTTTTCTTTTTATCAATAATAACAATACACTGAATAATTAAAGTATGCTTATATATATATAAAATTTTTTATTAACATTATTTCAGTATTTTATTTGTGGTTGTAACAACTAATCGATTAAAATCAATTATTAAATTAGTAGCCAACTGTTTTAATATGTGATCAGTTGTGTGTGTTGTTATATGTGAAGTAGAAGGATCGTGTTTGTTAATGTAGCCGAGGTAGCTGCTAAGCTAACGGCTAAACTAACCGTAGACATACATGGGTAGCGGCTAAGCTAGCTGCTAAACTAGAACAAACAAATGACACAGACAAATGAAGCTAGCGGCTAAGTTATTTCTAAACTTGTCATTAAAACAGAAAACATAAACATTTTTATTGAAGCTAGCGGCTAAGCTAGCTATTAAATTCATATGGCTAAGCTAGCTGCGGACCGCTGTAAAACAATAGAAGAAGAAGAAGAAGAGAACCAATGACAAGCCTCGTGTAGCGTCACGTGACTGCGTGGCAGTTTGAAAAATGGCGGCGGAGCAAGCTAACGTTAGCTTAGCGCTAACGGAGAAGTCGTCAAAGGTTTGGGAGCAACTTTACATTAAAGTCTTCAAAGAACACAAGATATTTACATACGTTACTTTATTTTATTTTTTTAATTGGCCTGAAATCATGTGTTTGTCTGTTAATACTGACGCAAATCTGCCGGAAATGATCGTAGATATATTTGTTGATAATTAGCCAAAATGAAAGCTGAAGTTTAACGCGACTTTAACAAAAAGTAAGAGAAATAAACTGATATTACTGTTATTTCCTGTTTATTTATCAGCACATGGTCACGTCACCCATCGTCTATTTATTCACTGAATTATCCTCGTCTGTTTTAAGACCAATTATTAAAAATAATCGTTATTTACAGCAGTAGTTTTATTGTTGTACTTCAACTTCCAGGCCACTAGATGGAGTCAGAGAAGCGGTCACAGGATCAGCTGATGCTGTTGAGTTTATGTTTTAATTTTTATATCAAAACTAATGATAGTGACAATGTAACAACGGATTAATATATAATTTAATAGTTTTTACACATTTAAATTCATATTTATTTCTTATCAGACATATTTTTGTTTTTATTGAAACTTTGTTAATGTTAAAGAAACGTTGATTCAGCTGTTTCATTCAAAACAATGAAAACAAACAGGAACAGAAGATGAATCAATGATGAAAAAACATTTGTTTGTTTGTTGTTTTAATCATAAGACAGAAGAAACAATGAAGATTTATTATTTAATTAGATTTATCAAAATAAATAATAAAGGAACTTTGACCTTTACAAACATGTATCAATAAAGAAAAATATTTATTTTTTTAAGTATATAGATTAAGTAGGAAAAAAATAACATTTATAATCAAAAAATATATATATAAGAAATTAAATGTACATATTTATTCTTGAAAGAAAAGAAAATTTGCAAGATCTTTTATTTTAATTAATTAGTTATTTTATAATTTCTAAGAATTAGAAATACTGTATCTTATTTGTATGATATGATATATTGCAAATTTAGAATTTATTTGATATTTAATTAATTACATTTTTTGTTGATTATTATTTTAATCATTATAATTATGGTCACCTGGTTCTTCTTGTCTTTTCTTTTTCAGTAAATATGTCAGAAAATGTTCTTTATAGGAATTTACTTATTTATTTATTTTAGAGGAAATGTAACTTTCAATAATATGGCAAATAAAATGCTTAAAATGGCGCGTAATAATAATCTTTTTTTTTTTTTAATTGATTGAATTTAAATGTCCATCACCAAAACTTTTGGAGATTACAATAATAAATAATGAATAAAATAAACAAATTTAAGTGTGAATATAAAAAGTTTTTAAATCGCTTTAGGACTAATTCTGATATTTCCGTTATGTCCCTGAACGCAGCACCAACCCGCCGCTGCTGCTCCTCGGATCCGACAAACAGCTGCTGCCTCCGGCTACAAACACCGACAACAGGCCGGTGTGTGAGTGTTTCTGGAGGAACAGGACGGGAGGTGAACGTGTGTCGATATCGATCAGTGTATTGATATTTATTTATTTTTATTTATATTTTTATATTTTAAAGATTGAACATCTGTTTCTTTAAGAAGAAGAAAGGAAAAAAAAACAAGTTTTAACCCTTTTAACGTCCATCATGGCGGAAGTTGGTCATTATCGTGTTTCTTTCCTGATATTTAGTTTGTATTTGTAAAAAAAAAAAAAAAAAAGGGGCGTTGCCGTTTTTTTTATTTAATTATTGTGTCATTTCGCTGTTGCGGTTTTTTCTGACGCTCTAACGTGAGAACAAACGAGCCGCAGAGCAGAGTCCGCACCGAGGAGGAGCGTCCGTCCCTCTGGTTATTACCGGAGGACGCAGGAGACCGTCGGACTCGACTCGGAGACAGACAAGAGACAACATGTTTGACACCAGAGGAATCCCCTTTGTCCTGTTGGACCTGGCTTGTCTTATCCTGGGTACGTTGGATTCAATATTATTTATCTGTTAAATTAAATTGCTGTATTTTTATTTTGTTGCTTATTATTATTATTTGTATTTTTTGCTCGTGTTTGGTTTGTTATAATCGATTTTGTGAGCTGATATTAATCCATTGGTCTTGATAATCACGTGGAGGGAGTGGTGGTGGTGGTGGTGGTGGTGGTGGTGGTGGTGGGGGGGCAGCAGACCACCACTTTGTTTTTTTATTTTTAACATCTGAATGATTCAACTAATTTATCATAAATGTTCAGTTTGAGTCAAACTGAACAGACGCTGTTGTTTTCTTCTTATTTATCTTTAAGAAATAGACTATCTTTGTTTCCATTGTATGTAAATGACCTGCTCTCCCTTTGTCTTTTCACTTTTCACCAGTTTAAGATGCTCACGAGCATTAAATGGTTAATAATGATGATGTTATCATCAATATATCGGTTATATAATATGTCTTTTCTTTGATTTGACCCGTGTGTGTGTGTGTGTGTGTGTGTGTGTGTGTGTGAGGTTTTCTGATTTCTAACTTTGAAACATATTGGTTGTTTAGGCACAAAATATGAAGCTAATTATTAAGATTTATTCTTTAAAACAAATGTTTAATGGATGAATTTACACCTTGAGATTTTAACTTCTAGTTTTTAAACCACGTGCTAGGTAACCACATTTTTTCCATGCAGATATGAAACCAGTGGGGGGTTTTCCCTTCACTTTCATTCCAGATTTAAGTCTTTTCTATTGAATGAAAATATGAATCATTGTCTAACTGACACAGACGTCATCTCTGAGGATCTAAACCTGATTATAATCGATCGATCGGTGCAGTGACTCATCTCTTTACTCTACAGAATATATTAGTCAAACATTTACCAGCAACCTGCCTCATTTGAAAATCCTCCCTCCGTGGTTGATGTATGTAAATATTCATCCTTTAAAAGTTTTAACAACACGACAGGATATTTCCTCGTGTTGTTGTTGGACTCGATTTGACCTTTTCAACAGACGAAGTGATGAATGAAACTGGTTTCTCAGAGGAGACAGTAACATTGACACGGGGTTAACTCCGTTGAGAAATTGAGGAGCTCTTGTGGTTTATTTTACGTTGCATAATTCAGGAGACGCCTGTTCTATCTCTGACTGATGGAGAAGAAAACTAGATTATCTAGAAACAGAACAAACAGACAGACTGATGAACTGTAATTTATAAGAGTCTGTTTGTGGTTTTAACTACAGTTAGAAAGTGATTGGTCGGAGGAAGAAGAGCAGGTCATGTGTGTCTGTGTCTCCAGCTGTTGTGGCCACTCAAACTCATCATGGCACAGCTGACGGTGTCAACAGCTGCAGAACACAAATATAAATAAACCAGGCAGAATCAGTGGGTTGAAGGTTTATCCTCGTTCGACTCCAGCTTGTTAACGTTTATCAGCAACGCGCCGTCGCTTTCTGCTCCAACGGATGAACGGTCACGTCTTCCTCCATACAATAGACCAAACGTACCAAACAGCCGGTTAGAAACGACAGCTGCTTTACGCTCGGACTGTGGACTGTCAAAACTAATCAGTATAATCTGTCATCTTTATGGTGTTTTATCTGTAGGCAGCGTTAAGCTCAATCCAACAGCTTCTTTCATACAAGCTTGAGTCAATACTTCCCAGTCCTCCCTCCTGTTGAACAAGTAGCCAGAGATAACGTCATGTTTCTTTTTATTTCTTTTTCTTTGTTTTCTTAGAGTAATGAAGTTGTTGCTTCTGAGTGTTTTTGTCCTTTTGATGTGTTAAAGTTGCAGAAGTTTGAGGTTCTGGATAGAGAACGATTTATTTTAGTTGACTCGTCATGAGCATTAGAGTTTATTTAAAGTTGATTCCACAAATAGTCAACAAATAAATAAATCCATCCCAGATCTTAAAGACGGTGACGTTTGGATTCGTTTAGTCACAGAGGAAACAGGATGAAGGCTTTTGTCTTGACTGGTTTATTTGGAGCAGTTGTGTGGATGTTTTGGAGCTCCAGTAATTAGTTTTAGCGTCGTTTTGTTCAGTTTTTTCTTTTGCACCACTGATTTGGGCCGAATCGGAGCCGTACATCCTAAAGTCTTTGTTGTCTGTGTCGGTTGACGGACGAATGTTTCCTTTAAAAAGTTGGATGTATATTTCTGTCTCTTGTTTTCAAGGGTTTGTATGTTCAGTAGGAACAATAGGATTGTAGCGTTAGTGTTGAAACTTGTCAAGAGTTGGATTAACACATTGTACTTGTTCTGGTTTTAATACACGAACAGGATTAACAGACTTTATCCTTTAATTCAACTGCCACAAAACGTTGTGGTCTTGAATTTCAAATCTAATGTAACATTGTAGATAAAATCGAAGGCGACTTAAAGGACGAGGACGCTTCGGTTCGTTTTGTCTACGATGCTTTTCTCTCCTTTGACCTCTGACCTCCCCGATCTCCGTTCCACAGGAGGTCTGCCTCTGGCGGCCTTTAACCTGGGTAAGATCCGCCCCTACCAGAGGGGCTTTTTCTGTAACGACGACAGCATCCGGTACCCTTTCCACCACAGCACAGTCACCTCCACGGTGCTCTACACCGTGGGCTTCACCCTGCCCATTAGCTGCGTAAGTAGTCAATGAGTCAAAGGAGGCGAATTATGACGCTAAGACATTTAATAACCCGTCTGATGGAAAATGTTCTGACTCGTCAACCACAGGTGTAACTGATAACTGAAGCATATCGAGGTGTGGTGGGATGATTGTTGTTATGAGTTACACGTGTGATTTTCCCAAACCATTAATTTCCCAAAGAGGATGTCCACTTAAAAACAACTAAAACAAAAATAAAATCAACTTCCAACTTGTCACTAAACTGCAGCTACCGTCTTTATTATCAGCAGTAAACCTCGACTTTACACGAGACGACGCAAAAAAACCTCAACCGAGAAACTAAATATATGAACAATGCTGGTGAAACAAGGTCGGGGGGTAATTAACTAGTGACAGATGTTTCCTTAAAATAACTGCAACGCTCCGATTGTTTTCAGGCTTCAAATGTTTTATCGTTTCCATCTTCTCCTTTTATGTGTCGTCCGTAATCATTGCACCGATCTGTTTATTAAGTTTATTTTTAAATGTCGCTGCTGTTTGAAAGATGTGAGACGATGTTCGGTAAAGTTCTCACACGTCTGTGAGAAGTTTAACGAAACGAGACATTAAAAAGACTGACTCTCACTCATTAACCTGCTCATGTTTTTCCTCTGCTCATCAGCATTTAACTGTTTTAACACTTTAACCGTTAATATTTGCTCCACCAGACGATGTTTCTTCTGTTTCTTCTGATTTGTTTAGACACAAACTGTTGCAGCATGTGCAGGTGGTGGTGGAGGTTGTTTCTGCCCTGGTGACATCATTATAACCTGTATTTTGTTCCCTGTTTTTTTTTTTTTTTTTTTCTCTCATTGCTTCTCCGCTAGCTGGACTCCCATTTGTAATACTCACTGTACAACACAGTCCTTTCCACCGTGGCTTTTTCTGTAATGATGATTCAATCAAGTATCCCTTTAAAGAAGACACCATTTCCTATCAGTTGTTAGGAGGTGTCATGATACCCGTCACAGTACTCACTGTAAGTGCATCTGTTTTATTTTCTGCTAACCGTTCCAACTCTCCTCTCACTCTGACACTCTCAACGTATCTCTGTCCTCTTATATCTGCTGATATATACATTATTCTGTAATAATGTATGTGTTTTTAGTTGCTTGCTTAAGCTAATGCTATCATTAACTGTAGTTTAATCTCTCTAGAGCATGTGCTTGAAACTGTTTTGAGTTTCTGAACCTCCAAATGAAACTGAAAATTACCACTTTTTCTAAAAAATGAATCTGCAGCTGCCGTGAGAGTGTTTGTTGTAACCTTGGTCTGAACTGACGCACTGAAGTAGGTTCAGTGTGAAAGATTTAGTGGCATCTTCACTCACCTGAGACCGTACGGTGGCTTCCAGGTGACATAAAACATTAAAACTGTCCAAAGACCAGCGCTCTATGTTGATATTAAAGAGACAGTCCAGAGTCACATGAACCAGAGTCTATTTCACCATGAATACGAGTCAAACTCCCCTCAACAGATATGTTACGTTGGTTGAAGTAATATCCAGTTTGACCGTCTTTTGTTTTCACAAGCAAATAGTTAACAATGAAAGTAAATGGGGCAGTCAGCCAAACGTATCTAAATTGTCATTTTTTAACCACTAATAAAGCTCAAAATATCACTTCACTTCAGCAGTAGCATGAATAGGGTCCCTACACATAAACTGAAGTACTGATAACTTAGTAAGTGAACCCAGAGTTTATTAAAAACACTGTTTTACAACATGAGAGAAAAATGATGAATCTGCTGATGTGTAACAACCTTCATCACCAGTTGTTATGAAAACAAGACGTTGGGTAAGTCTTGTAAAACAGTGTTTTTAATAAACTCTGGGTTCACTTACTAAGTTATCAGTACTTCAGTTTATGTGTACGGACCCTTTAAACAGCCAGTTTCCACTATAAGGCTATAAAACAAATATAGCTGCACTAAGCTGATTCTGTGATAAGACGTCATCCATCTGCAGATGATTCCTGAGTCTATTAATGAGACAAAAAGCAGAGCGGCAGTAATAAAAACATGTCATCACACAGCTTTGATGTGTGTTATGTAAGCCTCATGTCCTCTGGGCCTGTTATCTGATAGAAAAGTTGTTACGAAACAAACATGCACCTGAACAGCTACGTCATCGACACGAGTCAACGTTCAACGCGAAGATAAAACCACAAAAAAAAAAGAGGCGTAAACGTAGATCAAAGATTTTGTTACTTTTAAGTGGACATCATCCTTTTTAAAGTATTTAATGTCTGAAAATAGCATCAAAGAAAGTAAATAAGTGATGATAGGTTGAGAGATTGTTTCTGGCTCTGATGTTTTTAAAAGATTTCATTCATGTTTTTCATTATTTATACTCAAACCTCTAACATCTGTTCTTCCACCTCCCACAGATGATCGTTGGCGAGTGTCTTTCTGTTTATCTAAAACGAATCCAATCCAAGTCGTCTTTCGGCAGCTACCTCGCCTGCGTTTACAAAGCCGTCGGCACCTTCCTGTTCGGCGCCGCCATGAGTCAGTCTCTGACCGACATAGCCAAGTACTCCATCGGTCGACTCAGGCCGCACTTCCTGGACGTCTGCAAACCCGACTGGTTGAAAATCAACTGCTCGTTGGGGACGTACATCGAAGACTTCACGTGTAGCGGAGACTCGACGATGGTCAACGAGGGCAGGTGGGTGAAGAGCACGGAGGTGGAGGATTATTATTATTATTATTATTATAATACCTGTCTGACACGGCGCCACCAGCTGGCCACAGAAAGAAGAGATTTTAAAGTTTGTTTTGCTAAAAGATCAATTTTGACACATTTGTCCTCGACCACACGTGTCACACTCAAGATCAAGTCACCACTAATACTTCAAATCCCACAATGCAACAGTCAAATGATGTTTGTTTTTTTTATGCAATGAATTTAAAGTTTGTTACATTCGTTGGAAATGTGATAGAAATTCACACATCTGGTTGAAGAGGATGTTTGTTTGTTTTTTGTATCATTCCTGGACTGTTCTTTAAGGTTCAGTGTGTGTGTGTGTGTTTTATTTTTTATTTTTTGTACAAACAGTCAGGCTGGTAGGACTCGAGTCCAGAACCAGGACTTGGACTCGAGGAGTCCAGGTCTTGTGCTTTAATTTCATGAACTTGTGACTTGAACTCAGACTCGTGTATCAGCTGTGTTCGAGGAAAACTCTGATTGTCACTTATATTTTTGTAAGATGAAACATTTTATGGACGGGCACTTTCTAATTTCTAATTTTACAATTTAATTATCGTTTGGTTTGAAACATTTTCACATTGGAGACTCGACTACAGCTCCGGTTACAGTTTGAACGGTTTGTAAATCACTAGATTAAATAATATCTCAGTAGTGTGGAGTGTGTGATTATAATAACGTTGCTTATCAGCTCAGAGCAGAGGGAAGTGTGGAGGGAGCAGGGGGACGTTCACTCCTCCTTCTGATACAGTAACGAGTAATTATAGAAGCAAGAGGCCAAAATGGTGACATCAGCTGCAGCAAATGTATCTGCCGTCGAGAGTTTTCTTTTTACCACCAGGAACTTCCTGCTCTTTTCTTATTCTGTTCCAGCTAAAGGTTCATTTATTTGACTCTCAGGTCAGAGTTGTGTGTTTGTCAGTTTTCCAGCATTTACCATTAACGTGGGTGTGGTGGTGAACAATTGTCGATCGTTTCCCGGAGTCCAATTATTTTTCTCTGAAGTCTGCACTTTTTTAAAAATGTATCTGAAACTAACAAACTTTTATCAACGTGCCAAGAAAAATATGATGTGATGAGTTGAGGAAGATGAAGATTAACGTCAGGAAACGTTACATCTCCTGGTCTGGCTTGTGTTTGTGTGTTTGTCTTGGTCTGATAAGTGCTGCTGGAGGAGAAAGTCGGTTGTTGTTTCCTGGTCTGGATGGATCATTTTACAGAAACATGACTCCTCCATAGATTCATCGAGGAGTCTTCATGGTCTCTGTTCTGGATGATATTATAGATCCACACACATTTATCATCCTGATAGAAACATCAACACAGTGAGTTGAAGCTGCGTGTGAGAGGATGTGTTAGAGGTTGACGTTATTATTGCAGAAGTTTTCAATCTTTCCATTGTCCAGAGTCACATGAACCAGAGTCTATGTCACCATGGATATGAGTCAAACTTCCCTCAACAGATATGTTATGTTGGTTGAAGTAATATCCAGTTTGACTGTCTTTTGTTTTCACAACCAAATAGTTAACAATGAAAGTAAATGGGGCAGTCAGCCAAACGTATCTAAACTGTCATTTTTTAACCACTAATGAAGCTCAAAAGACTTTAAAGTTTTACAAGACTTACCCAACGTCTTGTTTTCATTACAACTGGTGATGAAGGTTCCACATCAGCAGATTCCTCATTTTCCTGAACAACAGGTTGATGTGTGTGTGAAAAAATGAGAAAAATGTTGAAATGTTGAATGTGTCTGCTACCAGACTGAGACTAGAGTCCAGTAGAGTAGAGACACAACCACATAGAGGAGAAGAGACAAGTAACTGAACCCAGAGTTTATTAAAAACACTGTTTTACAAGACTTACCCAACATCTTGCTTTCAAAACTGCAACTGGAGATGAAGGTTGTTCCACATCAGCAGATTCCTCATTTTCCTCGCTCTTCATGGACACATTGGCCTATTGTTCAAGAAAATGTTGAATCTGCTGAAGTGAAATGATATTTTGTTCTTTATCTTGTTTAAAAAAATGACAATTTAGATACGTTTGGCTGACTGCCCCATTTACTTTCATTTCACTATTTGGTTGTGAAATAATCTATGTTGTTTGACAGATATTCCAGCATATTTGAATATTTTGATGACTGGAGATAAAAAGTGAACAGATGTCAAAAAAAAAACCTCTAAACCAGGAACTGAGACAGGTTTATTATTATGTAACTACAGAATAAAAACCAGAGGAGCGAGTGTCTCTGTGGTTCAGTTGGACGAATTTAACTTGCAAATGTATGTGGATCACTAAGTAAACGTAAACCTGCTTCTCTGGGACGAGTTCACGTCTCTGACACGTCATGATGAACCAGAGTCGAATAGCGAACTAAATCAGACGCTGGACAGTAACCTACACCGTGTGTGTGTGTGTGTGTGTGTGTGTGTGTGTACATATCTGCTGTTGTGGTCATAGTCTAGACAACAACATAAAAACACAACACTGGTTTTGTTTTTTTATATATAAACAGGAAGTAGTTAACCCAGGAGGGACTGGTGTCAACGTCTCAACATTAAAAAGCCCAAATATGACGCATGTCAACATGTTTGAATATTTCATGTGTAGATGATAAATGTCTGTGTTTATTTTTTATTAATTTTTAATATATTTGTGTCGATTGAGACGTGACGTTGTTCTTCTGTCGCAGGTTATCGTTCTACTCCGGCCACTCCTCGTTCTCCATGTACTGCATGATGTTCCTGGCTGTAAGTAGAAACAACATCATGGTCGTTTGTCTTGTTTTGTCCCTGAGTTGGTTAGATTAGCTTAGCTTAGCATAAAGACTGACTAAACAGAGGGAAACAGCTAGCCTTGTTCTGAGAGATACAAAACCACAGTCAGTTAAACATGAAACCACAATCAACCCATTAACCTCTTGGTCTCAGTGTGAACCGTTTTCCTCTTGGGTTTGACCCTTTTTTTTTTCTCAGCTAAGCTAAGCTAAGCTAACAGGCTGTAGCTTCATATTATTTACTGTCATCCAGGAAGTGAATAAGCAGCATTTTGAAAATGCTGCAACTGGAGATCGTTTTCTAACACTTTACGTTATGACCTTAGAGCAGGTCGAACATCGACTGTCGTAGCTGATTTTAAAGCCCAACCCTGATAAACTTTACAGGCTGCTGATTCATTCACCACCAGCAGATATAAATAGAAACAGGGACAAAGTCCTGGCTCAGATGTAAAGATCCCTCCCTCTCTTTCTTTCTCTCTCTCTGTGTCTCTGTGTCTTTCTCTGGAGGTTCAAGTCTAAAAACCCGTGAATCTAAACATTAACGTTTACGTCACAAATGACGTTTAAAACAAAGAGAAACGAGCACCAGGATGAAGCTGCTCAGCTTGTTTGTACTTGACTCTAACAAACAAGACGAGACGCACCCTGTTTTTTAATGTGTTTATGTTTTTAAAATCTTGAACTAAGTGAAGTTGTATGATTTGTGACACGATGGAACAAGATTCCTACGTGATACGTCATCTGCTGCAGAGGTGGCCTGATATTTATAATTCATCAGATTCAAAATTTCTTTTCTAACCTTTTAAGAAAGAAGGAAGTAAATAACAGAGCTGATAACCTGAGGCTATTAAAAAAAAGAGGATGTTTGTTGAATTGAGGGAAATATTGTGACTTTTTCCTGCATCACGGCCTCGTCTCTAGTGAGGAAATGGAAATGAACTGAGTCATCGGGAAATCGCAGCAGTCCATTTTCCTGCTTGTCCTTTAGGAACGCTGCCTACTACACAATGATGATTCACTCAGCTACCAAACCCACAATAACGCCGCCTGTTCTTGTTGTGATCGTTGCCAGAAACCAGTTATATTTATAATGAGTTTAAACAGAGCTGCTGTATAATCACAGTGTGTCTGTATCTCCCTCAGCTCTATCTACAGGCTCGGCTCCAGGCTGAATGGGCGAGGCTGCTGAGACCCACCATCCAGTTTTTCCTGATCGCCGCGTCGGTGTACACAGGGTTGTCGAGAGTATCCGATTACAAACATCACTGGAGCGACGTGCTGACTGGACTCCTGCAGGGGGCCCTCATGGCCATCCTGGTGGTGAGAGCTGCAGCTTTTAATGTTGATTTTAAAGTCGACGTAAACATGTTTCTATGACGCAGAAAGACCAGATGTCTCAGACCAGCACCTTCTGTCCTCGTCTCTTCTCATGTCTTTATATTAATACATCACATTTTACTAACATGCATCTGCTCTTGTAGTCGCGTGTAAACAGGACGTATCAGTTGTGTTTACATTAGAGCTGTGCAGTTAATCCAAACCTGTGTTTAGTGGTAAAAACCAGCAACGACCTCCACGATGCAACCGACGTTTAGACACTTTACTGCTCAATTCAACGTGAAAATCACAATAAATTACAGAACAAATCACATCTTGATGGTGAAAGACGTGTCGAGTGTGAAGCTCAGTGTTATTAGTTTTATAATTTAATGTAAATGTTTGTATTTTATTTTCTGTTTAGTTCTTGTTTAGTTGGACTCTTCTACTTGTTTTCAAGACTCTTCATCATTAGTCACTAAAAAGATGAATCAGGTGTTTCCACTGACGAGACTAAACTTTGAGGACGATGGATGAAAGCGTCTTGTGTTTCTGTGGATTCAGGACGTGATTTTTATTGTTTGAATGTTCAAACATTAAAGGTTGGACTGTAAATTGTAAATTGTGGAGACAGTAATTTTAAGATGAGGCAGGAAACGTTCAATGATCCAACAGACACGTCTGAAAAACAGTTTTTTGAAATGTTGTGGTTTTTTATTGGGATATTCAGGTTTAAGGGGAAATGGAAACACAGCTAGTGTCTACCTGGTCTCTCTGGTTCTGGTTCTGGTTCTGGAGGTTTCTTCCTGTTTAAAGTTTTTCCTCCGTGGAAACTGTCGGGTTTCTCTCCTTTCATAATGTAAAATACCTTGAAATAAGTAAACTCCTCTGTCCCATTTCGTCTTCTTGTCAATAAAAGCTTTAGCTTTAGCAGGAACAGTGAGCGTCGACGTGAGCAATGCTAACTGTGCTGTTACATTGTCTCCATATTTTACTCTAAACTAACCAGCTACATATTTACTATAAAGACGCCAGATGTCGTTTTAAATACTCTCATTGTCGTACAGATACATTTAACTCCTCATCTCTGACTCTGATCTCTTCAGGTTTTCTATGTGTCCGACTTTTTCAAGTCACGTCAGGATTCGATCAGAAAGGAGGACATCCCTCACACGACGCTGCAGGAGACGCCAACGAACGGAAACCACTTTGAGAGTCCGAACTAAGCTAAAACAAGATGGTGGAGTCAGAGGAGGAGGTGACCTCTGCTGTCCTTTAAAAGAATGAAACACAAAAAACAAGACACACACACACAAAAAAACGCACACACCCGGGATCCCAGCTCTCTAGCTTTTCATCTCATGCAAAATTCCCATCAGATATTCTCCTGCATGGATTTACAGTGAAGTTTAACTCGAGGAAGCTGGTGGATGACTGCGTTGTTCCTCAGGCCCACTAACATTTTAAGACTTTATAATGATTTTATTTGTTTTAAAAGTGGTGAGACGACACGTCCGACACACTAGATCAGATAGATACTCTAAAGAACCAAAGGTTAGAGAGCTAGAGATTCACTACAGATGGAAACCATCGATCTACTGAGCTGGTGGGAAGATTTACCTGCATGCACTCACTAAAGGGTCTGACCACTGCTGGAAGAGACAGAGACCGAGAGGGAAAGTTGGAAACCTGTGAATGTAATCCTGCTTTGTACTGACCTGGAGTCAGTCTGCTCACACATCTGATTTAGGATCAGTTTTATGAAAGAGAGAAGAGACTGTGTCACTTCTTTGTCACATTAAAGTCCAGTGTTGAAACAACAACAACAACAAACAAAAGGGCTAAATACTAAAAGTAAAGTTTGTTTGGAGGTTAAAACTGATCCTGGACCAGACGACGTCTGACTCCAGGTCGTTTCCACTACGACGCTGACTCTCCAACCGTTTAACCTCCGGTAAGAAGGAGGAAGATCATGACTTGTCATGTCTCTGGTTATGAGTTGGAGTCAGTGTTTAATGTCCCGTGTTGCCTTTTTTTTTTTTTTTTGCTGGACTGCTGCTGCTTCCTGTGTATCTAAGAACTAATATAACATCAAGTGAATAGACAATTATGTACTTTTTGTATAATCTGTATGTAAAAACATAAGATACAAACAAAAGAAAAAAAATCACAGTACAGACTTTTATTGAAAAATGTGTTACAAATATGTACAGATGTCTAAAATAATAATGAAAAAAAAATCAATAAAGGAAAAATAAAATAAAGCAGTTTTACTTATTAACATGAACACAAATGAAACATGTATTATGTCATGAGCCGTCAGAAAATTAAAACATGACTTGTTTACTCAGACAGAAACAAACTAATTTGTCATATTTTGCAGCCATATAAGACAAAAAACTAAATCATAAATGTTCAATGTACAAAACAAAACAAAAAAAAAAAAACTCCCGTTGACATCGTCTGACTGACGCTGGTTCATTTGTTTATGAACTGAAACTGGATCAAGACGAGTTGATAAAAATCTGGGAAAAGAAGAAAACGTGTGATGTGTAAAGACTGACTATAGATAGAGACTGGCAGCGAAAACGATGTCTCTCTTGATCTTCGTTATTCCTGCGAAGACACAAACGAACCGTAGATAAATAAAACAACGTAAACAACTGACACTGGTTTATATATTTAAGTCGTTCAACTCTGACTCTGTTTAAACATTTAATTCATTAAAGTGATGGTCCACAGTCACACATCAGGTAGAATAAAGAAAATCTGACAACCAACAAGCTAAACGATGATGCTAACATGCTAATCAGGCACGTTAGCATCATGTTGCTGTGTTTAGTCATATTAAAGTGACGTCCAGAGTCTATTTCACCATGAATAATACTCCCTCCAGTTGGTTGACCAGTTTGACCGTCTTTTGTTTTCACAACCAAATAGTTAACAATGAAAGTAAATGGGGCAGTCAGCCAAACGTATCTAAATTGTCATTTTTTAACCACTAATAAAGCTCAAAATATCACTTCACTTCAGCAGTAGCATGAATAGGGTCCCTACACATAAACTGAAGTACTGATAACTTAGTAAGTGAACCCAGAGTTTATTAAAAACACTGTTTTACAAGACTTACCCAACGTCTTGTTTCATGAAGCGTGTTCCAGATCAGCAGATTCACCATTTTCCTCGCTGACGTTGGGTAAGTCTTGTAAAACAGTGTTTTTAATAAACTCTGGGTTCACTTACTAAGTTATCAGTACTTCAGTTTATGTGTAGGGACCCTATTCATGCTACTGCTGAAGTGAAGTGATACTTTGAGCTTCATGAGGTTCATGTTGCTCTGTCACTTTAAACTATCTCAAAATGAAATATAACAGTTAATATATGAGAGGAAACAGGGAATTACTGCCGCCGCCAGCGGCTGCTTAATGTTTCTTCAATAGGTCGATTGTTTCTGCTCCAACAACATCACAACACACACACACACACAACACACACCACGAGGTTTCTCACCTTCAGCGAACTTGTTTTCCAGCTCCGTGTTGCCGATGGCCTTGGCTGCAGAACACATCTGCCTCAGCACCTCCTCCAGACGCCGCATACAGCGGATGATGCTTCCTGCATCGAAGTGTGGACAACATGTTACTTATTAAAACACACCAAGTGAAATGAGCTGAGTTTAATTCAAGATGAATGTCTGATGAAAGAGGAAGGAAGAGGAGGATTTAATGTCGTAAACTTGCCTTAACTAAACCGTACGCTCCGATTTATCTCCTCATTTCTATTTAATTCCCAGTAAATAACTGATTTGATACTAATTATAAAGAAAACACAGAGAGTACGTGAAGAACAATCAGCACTGAAGCATTATTTACGTTAAATGAAGCATTTCTTGTGTGGAAATTGCAAATTTTCCCGTAATAATTACAGAAAAAATCCCCTGAAAATTATGAAGGGAATTATCTGTAAATTAAAGTGTCATCAAGATTTAATGAGAGAGATGACACACACAAACAAATCCACAGAGAATTATACTGGAAATTTACCAGTTTTTTTGGTTTTTCCTCCTAAAACTTTCCACAGTTTCTCAACTCTGTGTTACATCTTTATTATGTTGGTGTGAGATATTTGACAGCTGAGGTCACTGCTGAGATGAGAGGAATGAATGGACTTGGAACCGGGTTCAAAAATCAAAACCACACGTAATAAATCAATTAGTGAAAACAGCCTCGAGTGGCTGCACATGTGATGGAGGATAAATCAAAAGGTTCAATGTTTGTGGAAAAACTAGATGATCACAAGTGATCATAAAAGTAATTTAATATTCACGTCAGTTGTAGCGCCCCCTACAGACCGAACTGTACGAAACTTGGCACAATTCTTCGCCAGTGTCTTATAATCGAGGATCCTAAGTTTCGTAAAGTTTGGGTTAATACTTCACAAGTTATATGGGTTAAAGTCGGGTTATATTTGTTTGTGCCTTTTGTAGACGGAATGTCTTGAAACATGTCGTTTTTATAGCGCCCCCTATAGACGGAATTTGATTAAACTTTGCAGCGCTAGACATAACGTTGTTGTGATCAAAGATAATAAATTCCGTCAAGTTTGGATCAATACTTCATGAGATATTGGCGTTAGAGTGATATGATGCCACGGCTTGAAAATCTATTGGCTCATGTCTTTGTGACCGATAATGTGATAAAAGTAGTTTTGATAAGTTTATCTGCACTTGGTCCATTTTTGATACCTCACAGGTTGGTGAGGATCAGATGAACAGACTAGAGGTTGTTTGATGTACTTTGATTTGTAATTTTTTTTCAAAATGGCAGACATGAGTGGGTGTGGCCATGTCCATTTAAAGCAGCAACATCAAAGGAATCAGAGGGAAACAGAATTAAGTTTCTAGGACACGGTTCTGGAGACATAAGCCAAAATGTAAACAGTAAGTATGTGTGATGACACCACGGGAAACTGGTTCTTGTCGTCTTTGTATTTTGGGAACAGAATAACAATACAAGTATTTCTCTTTTCAGAGAAACAACTAATGTGTAAAAGTGTTTTAACTTCCTGTCATGTGACCCACCTTCGAACACGTCCGTCATTTTGCAGATTTGAGCGAACGTGGCTCCGTTGGCCCAAGCGAAGACCACGTCCATGAGATGCGGTTTAAACTGGTTCAGATACGTCTCCTCGTCCACCTCCACTTTCGCATCTGCAGAAACCTTCGCGATGCGTTTCGCGCATTCCTAAAAGAAACAAATATGATTTAAGTTTCCCGCCAAAAAAACTCAGTTTCAGAAACAAGTTTGGCACCGTCCTCTCACCTGCATCTGCCTCAGAGGAGCTGCCAGTAGTTCGGTGAGTTTTGGCATCTCACTGGCCTGAAGGAGGAAACGACATCATTAATTTCAAACATTTGTTTTGTCCTTTTCATTCTAAGTTCCGAGGAAAAAGAAACAAAGCAGTCGCCAGACCTCGAGCACAAACAAACACCTGCTGCTTTCTGATTGGACGCAGACATTTGTGAACTTTTCACAGTAAAACGAGAAGAGTGAGGTTTGACTTTTTAACATTTCCAGTTTACTGTTTTATGGCTTTAACACCAAACGAACCGAGACGGCGTCTAGTTCCCTCTCCAGATATTAACAAAGGCTCTTAAAGGGACAGAGTCTTCAAACCGACAGTTTGAAGATACATTATGTGTCATTAAGTTGATGGATGATGATACTTTAAAACCTTATTATTAGAGGAATATAAACAGATTATGAAAATAATAATTACTTTCACTTTTAATAAATGGATACATTATTTCAAGATGAATAATTTCAAACATGTTTTTTTTCCTCTAAACTAAAACCACCAAGATATTTGGTTCATAATGAGATGTGACAGCAGCTCGTTAACAAACCAACCTATAGATCTTATTATAGAAAGTGTCGACTTTCAGTTTTCTAATGTTTTATTTCTGTGGCAGGTTTGTCGGATGATTAATGTGACGTTTGTTAATCATAGAAGCTGCGATGGAGTTTAGAAACGATATTTTCTGAGCTGATGCGAAGCCAAAGAAAAGGTTTGTTAAACCATCCGACGCTGCGTTGCCTCATTGAGAGAAGGCGTCATTAGCTCAGACAAACACACATCGACCTCAGGTTTCTGTTTTGTTTTCGCAGACGATGAAGAGAAGCCAAGAATGCGACTGGAGCTTCGACGTGAGGGAACGAGAATCGTCTGTTTCTCTCAGCGTTCAGAGAAGAAGAAAAAGGGTTCGGCCTGTGTTTGTTTGAACCGTTAAAGGATTTAAACGTGTTGTCGTTCGTACGTTTTCCTGGAAGACGAAGCAGGACAGCAGAGCCGTGGCTTGTTCCACCGTCAGGTCGTTGAAGAGGCCGTTGAACACCATCTCAGTCAGCAGCAGCTCGTCAGCGCTGGAAACATCGAAGCATCGTACAGAGTGAAACATTACACAAAACTCTCTTATCAGACAGGAAATGATAAGCTTGTCTTGTGAGACACGTTACAGGAACCGCTGGAGACATTTCAGACTGAGACTAAACACTTCATCTTCACTGTTTGTTTCATCAACAACAGACAATTTCCCAGTAAATTATCATATGTGAGTATGATAACAAATCCCAGAACACTGAGCTTTAACCAGTAAAAGATAATCTGTTCATCTTTGTGTGATAATTTCTGTCAAACTTCTTGTGATTCCCTCAAGGTAACGTTGACATTTTATTTTCAAGAGGTCACCATGACCTTTGACCTTTAAGCTACTAAACTAAAATCACTTCATGTTTGAGTTCATTGTCTCTTCTCCACCACATGGTTGTGTCTCTACTCTACTGGACTCTACTGGACTCTACTGGACTCTACTGGACTCTACTGGACTCTACTGGACTCTACTCAGTCTGGTAGCAGACACGTTGTTTTCCATCACAGTTTGGTTCCTCCTCCACGTGAATGTGGTGAGTGGAGTCAAACTGCTGCGACGTCACGACACTAAAACATCAGTAAACATTAATGGACATGGAGGAGATGCTGTACTTGTTGCTGGGTTAGCTTACGACCAGTAGTAGCTCTGACGATGGCTATCACTCTTGTCCTGTTTAAAAATGGAGCTTGATTATTTTGTTGACGCTCTCTCAACTCAACTGGCGTCTGGTGGCAGCTTGTGAAGACACTCCCTCTGACCAATCAGTGGCCGGCGTCTGTTCACGTCACGTTTTAGTATCGACTCAGCTCCATTGGTTCCTCCACAGAGTAGGAACTAAAACAGTAGCTGGAACCAGGAACTAGCACCAAGTGGAAACACTAGAGACTGAGTAGAGACCAGTAGATGATGGAGGAAAAGGTCTAATAGTGAATGTGAAGTAGTGAACTCCAGTGTCGAAACATAATTTCTATGAATTCAAAAATGTGTCAACTGAAGATGAGTCTCTACTTTTTGTTTCTGTCTAACTTGTCTGTAACATTTCCTGATTTCACAACATTAACTTCCTCTGACTATTATGAAACAATGTATTAATTTGTAATAGTTTTAAACATTGATACAGTTTAAACTTTTAAACTGAGATACCAACGTCCAAATTTCCCATAACAACAGATCCTACGAGTTAAGAGTTCTGAGAACGCTTTTAGATTTTCTTTGTGACAAAATTAAAGTTTTTACATTTGTTAAACATCAATAGGATTAAACAGATCCTGCTCTTGACAAGTGTCTCATCAGTCTGTGAAATAAAACATTTGTTTTTATGTTTTTCTTCCAACCTGCTAATTTCACAGGCGACTCGTCCTTTCATCTCGATGACGTCGGAGGGGCTGGCGAAGCCGAGACGTCGCAGGACTCTCTTCCTACACTTCAGCTTGTCCATCTGCAGGACGGTACGAGCTTCTTTCAGCTCTCGTTTGGCCGTTCGGACGTCTGCTGCGATCTGAAACATGAACACATAAACAGATACGAAGCTTTTACCAAACGTTTTTTTTTCCCAGTAAAGTGTCTCCATCGGGATGATAACTGCCAGCTGTTCTGTGAAGGAGCCAGTTACAAACATTACACACTGATGGAGCATTTACTCATTTACCAACACATGTTTATTATCTGTCAGTTATCAAGTTCAACCTTTAACCTTCATCATTACAACACAAACCACAGTGAGATTTCACCAGCGTGGGTCATTACTCAAGGTCAAGTCACTACTCATGAGATGATGATGATGAAAAGCAGTTTTTACTCTGCGTGTTATCATGAGGAGCTGTGTGTGTGTGTGTGTGTGTGTGTGTGTGTGTGTGAGATGAGTTGACACAGTGTTAGCTGCTTTACTAAACAAATAAAGCAGGACTGAGCCGAGTGTCGATGTGGGAACGACTGCAGGAATTTGATGGGTGATAAACTAGAAGAGAAACACAGATTCATCTGCCGTCAAACATGAAATGATCCAGTTTTCACAACATGAACAAACACGACCAGAGAGAGAAAATAGACGTGGAGATGTTTTTTATGTAAATCGTAAATCCAGTGGAGGTGTATCATACATCACACCTTTGTAACAGCTAGAGGACTTTTATTTTGAAGGGTATTTTACAAACTGTAACTTTGACAGGAGTTTTTCTGAATATGTTTCATTTGTTCTGGTCATGTGTGTGTTTCTGATCGTAAACGTCTTCTCTGCAGATTAACGTCATCATGTCAGATGGGATGAGTGACGGCTGCTCCCTGGAGGAGACGTGACCTTGTTCTCTTCCTGTGTTTGTGAACGTATGTTTATACAACTAAAGCCAACTTGTCTGATAAGAAAAACACAAAGGAAGGTCACAGGATTGTATTTGACAAAAAGGTAGATGAAGAGGAAAGATAAACATTAATAATTCAACAATTACAAAAACCAAACTGTGACCTGAAGAGAAATGGTTTCACCTTTGAACAATGTGTAACATTTAAACACAAATACTCACCGCAGCTTTCTTCTCACAGAGAGAATAGACCGACTCCAGGTTGGGATCACTGTGAAGTGTGTGGGAATACATCCGGTGCTCAAAGGCCTCCACTTTCTGAATGACCTTCTTCAACGCGGGGTCTTTAATACCCATGTCGTCAATGGGGTCGAGCAGAGGAACGCCGTCTGGGAAACGTTTCTGTACCTCCTGAAGACGAGAACATACAGAGAGTTGATGAAGAAAAGAAATGGAAACAATTTAGAACAAAACAACAGTTCTGTTGAGTTTAATGAAACCTAGTTCACTCTAGTTCACACTAGTTTATTCTAGTTCACACTAGTTCACTCTAGTTCACTTTAGTTCACTCTAGTTCACACTAGTTTATTCTAGTTCACTTTAGTTCACTCTAGTTCACATCAGTCGACTTCACCATGGATCAGTGAGTCTCAGTCTCTGTCGTGATCGTTGGCGACTTGTGTTCCCATGATGTGGAGTCTCAACAACTGGTCTGAGACCTGTAGTGTTCACACTACAAGACTTGTCAGTGATTGACTGAAATCAGCAGCAGACCTCCCCGGTACCGGGTAACATTTGGATCAGACACGGGGAGTTTGTAGAAAGTGAAAATTCAGAGGCATGAAACAGCGGCTTGACTGGAGGGAGACTGGTGACCAGGTTAAAGTGGTGAACGGGAGGAGGAGGGTTTTGCTGATGCATGATGTTTGAATAACATCAGAGAGAAATGACATTAAATTTTTTGGGGCTTGAGACTGATTGGTTGAAACCACCGTGCATGAGACGGCAGCAGCATTTATCTCACATCCCTCCTCTGATTGGCTGTCGCTCTTTGTCAGTCTCTTCAGACTCCTCCAGTTTTCTAACATGACAGATCCAGTCCCGGTCTCAGACCAGGTCCCGACGGCCTCTGATGGAGTCGTTAGGGCTGTTCACACATTATGATCATTAACTGATGATTCACCAACCATCAGAGGACCAAGTCCACCAGACACCACCACTGGAGACCACTGGTCCAGTCCACTAGTGTGGACTAGACTTAAGAAAGTTGAGTGTTGTACCAGAATAGACTTGAGCATGAGCTGCCTGTTGTCAAAAGGCCTCAGGTCTTTAGGGATGTAAAGACGAACTGAGCTGATGGAGGTCAGGAGGTTCAGCATCACTGGGACCACCTGAGAAAAAAAAAACATCATTGGTTCAGTTTCCTTATAAATTTACAGAGCATCAGTTCCCTTTGCTGTTCATATTAAATTAAAACTTGTCTTGTTTCCTTCACCTGCATCTCTCCAGTTTCTCCAGGAGCTGCTGGTTTTGCAGCTTCAGTCGCTGCATCTTTTACACTGTCTTTGCTACAGTGCAGCAAAACCTCCACCACATACAGCGGCTCCATGTCCGTGGTGGTCTGAATGAAGAGGGACACTCATAATTAGTCACATTAGTTATGTGTTAATGTCATGTTATGTTATGTTACATCTATGTGACATAGTTAGAACAAACCTTCACGTTGGATTTCTTGCAAAAGTTCACGACGACTCCCCAGCCGAAGTCGTTGTCTTCGTTTTTCACCTGTTAGATCATAAAGGTTAATATGTAAAAACCTGTGATTATCATCATCAGACTGGAAATGTGACGCTCTACCTTAACAAGACGACCAGGCTGGAGGAAGGGGAGGCAGTATTTGGGTTTGTGGACGAACTCTTGTATCTCTTTCCCCAGTTTGGCGAGTTGCTGCCTGATCTTGAAGTAACTGACCACGTTCTCCTCGTTGGGGATCTCTATGGCCTGGTACTGCTCCTCCAGCTTCTTGATTTCTGCACAGAAAAATTAGTGACATGATTAAAATACAACTCAGAACTGGAGTCAAATCTGAGCTCATATGATTTTGATTATTCTATGTTAAAGTGTCGGTTCAGAGTAACATGAACCAGAGTCTATTTCACTTACTAAGTTATCAGTACTTCAGTTTATGTGTAGGGACCCTATTCATGCTACTGCTGAAGTGAAGTGATATTTTGAGCTTTATTAGTGGTTAAAAAATGACAATTTAGATACGTTTGGCTGACTGCCCCATTTACTTTCATTGTTAACTATTTGGTTGTGAAAACAAAAAATGGTCAAACTGGATATTACTTCAACCAACGTAACATATCTGTTGAGGGGATTTTGACTCGTATTCATGGTGAAATAGACTCTGGGGTCACGTTACTCTGGACCGTCACTTTAAAAGAAACCAAATCAAACTCTGTCGGATCTTTGTAACAGTTCATCTCCAGGTTCAAGTCTGGAGCTACATATTGAAAAATACTTACTCTCCACTACACCGGGCAAAGCCCTGTAGTGTTGGAACTGGTAGAAAGATTTCTCCAGCATGTACTCGGGGTTAATCTCCTCCACACGCAGCAGGTTGAGCACCATGTTGTAGGTCAGGTGGAAGGCACTGTTCAAAGGGTCCGCTGATCCCTGAACAACACAATAAAAACACTTTTATTGTAACAATCTGCAGCTGTGATTAATTATGTGTTTTGATAATGTTGTAAGCGTTTGTAGTAAAGGTGCCAAGAAGGTACGAGGTCTGAATAAAATGTAGCGCTGAAGTCACTTTTCTTCGAATTAAAACTCTGAGGAGGATTTTGCAAACATGACCTCTACGACTCCCGAACCACAGATATGTGTTCGACATCTTTCTCCAAGACGCTCGGTGGGAGTTCAACGGAGTGACAGCGCCAACAAACGGTTTTACATTAGAGCGACCCCCCCCCTTTTTTTTTCTTTTCAAAAACAAGCTACGAGGCTACATATTTATAGCAGCAAGGCAATAAATGTGTCAAATCAAAAGACGAGAGAGAGTTAGAGACTCTCTGGCTTCGCAGCGCGACAGCGTGTAGTCGAAACTGAGCGAAGAGAAAACGGATTTAAGTTATTTCAAGGAGATGGAAGATAAACATGTTTTAATTGATGTCGCAGAGCAAAACAGAGGAATGACTTGAATTAATAACCTGCACTGAACCTGTGTTTTTTTTTTTTTTTTTAAAAAAGTACCTTGAGCAGCTGTTTGCCCACAGCTGGACTCATCTTCTCGTCCACCATGAAAATAACAATTCCTCTGTCGTCCATTCCTCTTCTTCCAGCGCGTCCGGACATCTGGATATACTCACCTGATGTAATCTAAGACACACGAAAACAAAAAAGATATAAACAGGGAGGATATTTGTTCGTAAATGTCGTTTTATTGCAGCGATATAGTGTGTAAGTTTTTCTGACAAAGACAGAAACTGTCTGTTCTGCTTCTGAGACAAGACGTTAAAACGTGTGATGTAGGTGATAATATGACCACATGTCGTCATAGAGTTTGTACAGTTAACAGCCAGACCAACTATCTGCATTAGTCACACAGAAATATGGACGATAGACGCATAATGTGAGGAAAGAGAGAGACTCAAACCTCTGAAGACGAGTCTCTGCGTCACACATGGATCTGATTAAACTTCTCATCTCTACTGGTCTTTGAGTAATAAAACTTTCTGCAAAAAAGGCAGATATGTTTCTCTTTTTTTTGCTATGTGAGTGTGTGTGTGTGTGTGTTTGAAAAGATCTGATCGTCATTTCAGGCATGCCGTGGGATCAAGCTCTTGATTTGAAACACAGTGTGTTTCAGGAATGAGAGTGGTGTGTGTTGAAGTGTGTGAGTGCCTGCGTGGAGCTTTGGCACCGTCAGGCGGCTCCAGATGTTCCTGATGAACGTCTTGGAGGGCAGTTTCCTTCTCTCTCACATTCTCTTTAAACCCGTGTGTGTGTGTGTGTGTGTGTGTGTGTGTGAGGTGATGATGAAGGGTGCTTCTTAGTGACGGCAGCTCCAAACACACGGCCCCCAGCTCTTATAGACAATACGTGGCTGTTTATGTGGCTGTGAAAGAGCTGCAGGACTTTTAAGTCCACATAAAAACCTCGGAGTAAAAACAGTGAAACAGACGAACCGGAGCTGATGTTTTAAAGAGATGAAGAAAAAAAAAAGTGGTTGCAGGTTCAGTTAACGAGAGACTGTATGTTTATGTTAGAGCTGCTTGATTATTGAAATAATCATCATAATAATCAGGATTATTTGGTTTAAAATTGAAACTGTGATTGTTTAAAACGATCACTTGTTGACTTGAACTTGAAAAAAACAGTGAATGTATAAAATAATAAATATAAATAAATAAAATCACTGATGTCATCAAAAAACAAGTTTAGCATCGCTAACGCTTAGCATTTCTAACTCTTAGCATTACTTCTGTTTAGCATTTCTAATGTTTAGCATCGCCAACGCTTAGCATCACCAATGTTTAGCATTTCTAATGCTTAGCATCACTAACATTTAGCATCTCTGATACTTAACATCGCTAATGTTTAGCATCACTGATGTGTAGCATCTTTAACACTTAGCATCTTTAACGTTTAGCATCTTAGCATAACATTTGTCCAAAGTTTGTACTAAACATTTCAAACGTGAGACCGAAGTTTGTGTCATTTTGAACAAGAGTCACAAAGTAGAAAATGTCAAAAATATTTATAAATGTTTTGTTCCGATTATTTTGTTTTTTATAATCGTTTATAATGGAAACTAAAGTTTCCATTAATTCCACAGCTCTAGTCTCAGCTGCAGTGACAGAGACACGTTTATGTTAATGGGACAGTGACTGGTCTGAGTTACACGTTGGTTCAGTTTGTGTCCACAACCAAACAAACACCAGACGATTCAACGCGGATGATAAACGTCGTCTTGTTAAACAAGAATTAAATCTTGTCACCGGCTTTTAAAACCGACTGAGTGATGATGGTGAAAAGATGTTTAAAAGTAAAACAACCTGATTTTTTTCTTTTTTTAGAAAAAAAAATAAAGATGATGTGTGTGTGAACTGTGTGTTTTCTTACAAAACGATGATTTTTTCCATCAAACTTTCGAGCGCTGGTGAAGAGAACGGTTCGAGCCGGCATGTTGATGCCCATAGCGAACGTCTCGGTGGCGAACAGAGCCTGTGATGAGGAGACAAACACAATCATATTATTATTATTAGTATTGTTATTATTATTATTATTATTGTTACAGTGTCATTCTTTAACACAGTTTTACAGAAACAAACTGGCTTTGTGGAGTTGTCTTGTAAACTCATGTTTGTGTTTAGTGGTTCTCACCAGAAGGATTTATATATGTGTGTGTGTGTGTGTGTGTGTGTGTGTGTGTGTGTGTGTGTGTGTGTGTCCCTGAGGCCTAATAAACATGTTGAATGAGTTTCATTGCTCGTAAAACATCTGCAAAGCTAATTTGTCTAAAATAAGACAGTGCTGTAAAAAAAAAATAAAATAAAAATGTGCAAAGTTTGAAACTGAAGGAGTTTGTGAGGTTTCAATAAGAAAACATTTTATTATTAATAACACGGATGAATTAAAACCTCTCGGTTCTTGCCAACAGTCAGTTCTAACATTTCTCAGAAGGTTTTTATTTTGATGAACACACCTTCAGTAAACCTTCAGAGAAAAGGATCTCGATAGTTTCCTTGAGGATGGGCAGCAGGCCTCCGTGATGGATTCCTATTCCTCTCTTCAACAGCGGCAGCACGTGCTCCACCTTCAGGAGACAGTTTTTATTGTTTATAAAAGTTGTTAGTGACAAACTAGTCATCGTCCATCAGCAGGGAGAGAAGGAAACTAGAAAAGAGGGAAAAGGATCTAACCCTCGTAGTGGAAAAGTAGATGTATGGTTGAGTTTTTCCGTAGCTGAACTCTGACAACTGTTACCTCAACATGGCTGGTTTTCATAACGTGACTCAGAATAATAATAATAACAGGAGCTGGTGTTGATGTTAAATGAGAAGTTATTTACATTAAAGCCATTCAACTTGTCTTCTCTGGTAGAAAAATGACTTTGGAGGAAGTGGTAGAGTAAAAATCTGCATAAAAACAAAAACGTGAAAACTCAGTCGTCACCTGTGGGAGTTTCTTGTCTTCGTCTGAAAGACAATCGACGGCGTTGTTGAACACTTCCTCCACCAGACGTTTCTCATCATCTGGATTAAAAGAAACAAATAATCGACGTTAAAAAGGAACATTTCTAAAAGTTTCACATATAATCGTTTTTGTAACTAAAGTTTTTTTCTTCTCTAATTTGTTTAATGATGTAGATTTTTTTTAAAATAACAAAAACACGTTTAGCATCTCTACGACTAAACACCGCTAACACTTAGCAATGCTAATGTTTAGCATCTTTAATGCTTAACATTGCTAACGTTTAGCATCTCTAAAGCTTAGCAATGCTAAGGTTTAGCATCTCTAGCGTTTAGCATCTCTAACACTTAACATTGCTAATGCTTAGCATGCTAACATTTAGCTTCTCTATTGTTTAGCATCGTTTAGACTTAGAAGCATAACGATCAATCAAAGTTTGTATTAAACAGTCGAAACATGAGTTCAACCTGCTGAAATGACCAAAGTGTAAAATACAAAATACAAAGTAGAAGATGGTAAAATACTAATAATAGTTTTGATATTTTTTAATATTTTTGTTTCAATTACAAATAATTGAACAAATAATCAACATTAAAAACTAAAATTTCCAGAAATTTCACATATAATCTTTTTTTTTTTCACAGGAAAACTTAAAAGAAGAAGTCTGTGCTGATTTCGCAGTAAACAAAACATTTTTTTTTCTTCTCTAATTTGTGTAATTATGTAGAATTTCTTACAAATATTCATATTGTTAAGACGGAGGCTGTTACTGGTCCAAGCTGAGGTTTCATTATGAAAAAATAAACATCTGGAAAACGTCTGGCTGCTGCCACATTTTAAAACCCAAGAATCTACTCGTGTGATCTGCTACATGCGAATGTGCCAACTGTGACTTATTATTGTGCTAATCATGTTACATTGTTTGCTGCCGGCCATCTCTTTCCATGTGGAAACTTTGTCACAGGTTTCTTTTTATTTTTTATTTTCAGAAATTGTTCTGGGAAATGTTTCTCCTCACGTGCCTCCGTTAGTCAGAAACTTGGATGTTAACAAAGTGTGGTGGCTCACGATTTATCGCTAACGCCAAATGACTTCAGTGTCAATGGACTTTTTTTTTTTTTTTTTTTTTTTTTCATAACAAAGCTTTGCCACAGACAAAAAAAACAAAAAACAGAGGCAAATGTAAAAAAAGTGCCTGGTTCCAGTAAATCGGTCTGGACAAACTCTTCACTTCATGAACAAAGCAGCGTTTTCATTGACATAAAAAGCTTCAGCTCACAAACAGTAACAAGCTCATGTTTTTAAAAGATTAAGGATAAAGACGGTCGGTGAAGATGTAAGGGTTTATCTTCTGAGAACACTGAAGATCTATAATGAGCTTTTAGACAAAAAGACTTAAAATCTTTTAGAGATGCTAAACGTTAGCATTGCTAAGTTTTAGCTATGCTAAGTTATGCTAAGCTATGCTGAGTATTAGCAAAGCTAAGCATTATACATGCTAACTGTTAGCAATACTAAGCGTCAGCAATGTTAAGCGTTAGCGACGCTAAACGTTAGCAATGCTAAGCGTTAGTGATGTTAAGTGTTAGCGATGCTAAGCATTAGCTAACAGCGTTATTTGTTTTGTATTTAATGTTTACATTGATATTTTCTTTTCAGTTTAGTAGTTTACTTGTTTTCTAGAGTCTAGAAGTGACGACATCAGTGGTTTTATTTATTTGTATTTATTATCATTATTATTATTATTATTATTTTATACATTTACTATTTTGTGTAGTTCGAGTCAACGAGTAATCGTTTGAAATAATCGCGATTTTCAATTTTTAACCAAATAATTGTGTTAATTATTATTTTTTCCATGTTAACAGGAAGTAAAATGAGTCGTCTGCTGATCAGAAGGTTGATGGTTCGAGTCCCAGCTCCTCCAGTTCACATGTCAAGTTGCTGCTTCGTCAGTCAGTTCATCAGATAAAAGCTTCGTCCAAATGACTGAATGTAAATTATTTCATCAACTTCCTCTACGACAGGACAACGATCCAAAGCAGATCCTCCAGGAAACACAAGCTAAGAACTTTTGGATCGAATTGTTGGACCAGTCTTTCCACATAAACATCTCAAGACATAGTGTGTGAGTGTGTGTGTGAGTGTGAGTGTGAGTGTGAGTGTGAGTGTGTGTGTGTGTGTGTGTGTGTGTGTGTGTGCGCGCAAGGCGACCTCAAAATATCTGAGAGGGTGAAACTTTCAAAATCAATAACAGAGACTCTGTAGCTGAGGAAGCTGTACACTGTGTTACAGTGTATTAACAGTTTACATGTGTGTGTGTGTGTGTGTGTGTGTGTGAACACTGGTATCACACACTGAACGCTTCGGAAGGAGGCAATAAAAACAGAGTTAGGTGGATTTTTATTATAACAAGTGTTTGAGATTTTGCTACTTTGTTTAATCTCATCAGTTCTTCTTTGAAATTGTTTTTTGTAACAAAGACGTCGCGTGTCTTGACCCGTACGCAATGAAATATGAGTTAAGGCTAAAAGCATGCTGCATGTGGTCACAGTGACCTTTGACCCTTGACCTTTAATCAGGACAAGTGACAGATGTGTAACGATCCGTCGATTCAGTGATTAATGATCAGATATTATTGACTGAAGTGAAAACATGGATCCATATCATCATATTTAATATAAATCATGTTTCTGTCCAAGCACCACCTCCTACTGCTCCTTCCTTAACATTCAAACAATGCTAACGCTAGTAGCCCAGCGCCAGGCAGGTCACGACAGGTTGCCAAGAAGAAGATGATGAGGACGTTTAGACTCCGAGGAATAAATCAGAGAAAATAGTTGGTTGAATATTTTGTCAACAAACAAAATAGTCAGGAAACAAGGACCAACCTGTCCGGGCACCTGAAGAAGAAGAAGAAGAAGAAGAAGAAGAAGCAGGACACTGACCCTCGTTAACGTGTCAGATACCTGCTCACCAGCTTCGTATCGTCACCACAATCGAATCGTGATGAAACTGATTGAACATCCAAAGGTCAGTGACCTTTGACCTTCAACATTCATCGTTGAGACCGAATGAACATTTAAGTCAAAGCTTTTCATGAGATTTCGCACTCATAACAACGGCTTGAACAGTTAAAGCGACAAACATGAAAACATTAATGCCTCCGGCTGCAGCTGCAACCTGGTCCACATCCTCCCATAAGTCTTTGCATGAGCCAGTGTTTTTCTTTTATTATTTGCTTGTTAAAGTCATGAACCGGGTCAGTTGGTTCGTGTTTTCGGCACCAGCCGGTCCCCTGACTCCAACACAGCTCTGCCATTCCACAAACACTGCCCAGAAACTATGTGTCACAGAGCACAACACGGAGAGAGAGAAAGAATTAAAATAAAAAAAAAGAAAAAAGAAAAGAAAGAAAATAAGGACGGAAGGAAGAAAGCAGAAGGTAGAAGAAAGGAAAAGGGGGAACGAGGGGGTTAGACAGAAAGCCACGTGGCTCTTTCTCTCTGTGTCTTCAACACAAACCACCTACACACACAAACAGAAGAGCTGCATAACACCAACAACCTACAACCTGCCTACAAACACAGCGAGCTGCTGAAACAATCTGCTTCTCTGGTGTTTAGTTTAGAAAACTGGACTCTGTGTTTCTAAATGACAGACGGAGACAAACGGTTAGAAAGAAACTCGCGCAATCAATCACATTTTGTCATGAAAGCAGGTTTTTTTTTAAAAAAAAAAACAGGATCATTTGGCTCTTTTACAAATCAGATTATTTTATTTCAACATTTATCCTCATTTATCTACCTCCCCGGTTAGAAGAAATGTTCTGCAATCAAAAAAAATTATGTGACTGTTATTACTGGACATGATCTACCTCGTTTCTAAGAAAGATTTGCAAAAGTCATGAAACAGCTAGAAATGAGGAATTAGCTTTGGCAGAGTTTTTTAATATCGATGAAGATGAGATCCGTGTCTAAACAAACCTTCTCGTATATAAGAATGTAACGATGCAGAGAAAACAAACTGAGATAAGGGAGGAAGATGATTCCCAAAGTAAGATTTTATAATCATGTTTAAAACAAAACAAGCCCGAGGCAGGTGGGATTAGAGCCAAGCTCCATCCCCTGCTGGATTACCTCCCGTAGTGTTGAGATTTATCCTGGTGAAGCAACTGAACAGCAGCTGAGACAACTATTTCTCATTTTGATGAGTGGTTTCTGTTGCCTAATTTTAACTCCCCCTCCCCTCAAATATCTCAACCATTCGTCACAAAAATGTATTTGTTCTGTTCTTCAACAAGTTGAGATCCCTCCATAATTACGCTGGTTCTTTCATGTGCCGATAGCGTGACTTCAGCTCACGATGAAGCTGCATAATTTAGCAACAAAGAGCTTCATTACCTCCAGCTGACATCTGAGCTTTTTACTGCTGCTTTAATACGCAGCGAAAGATTGTTAAAGTCCTGGAAGAAGGTGAGCCAGAGTGGAAACTAGATCAGATTATGAAGCGTACGCTGAGTGGGCTGTGAATCAAAGTAGCACAAGCAGCACAAATCTGCGTTGTCAGATCTGGAAAGTGTATCATTATCGTGGTTAGATCAGCAGAATTTTAGCTCTGTAAACACACAGAGCATCGATCTGCACCGCGTCGAATGTTTCTGACGGAAGAGATGACCTCATTCAGTTTAACAAAAAAAGAAAATGACTTCACTTTCTTTTCCTGGAGCCAACAACACATCACCTGCCATTAATCTCCTGGTCTGAGGGTCTGATGTCAACCTTTTACTATGCATGTAAAAAAAACAAAAAACAAACTCCAGGACTATTGAACATTTACAATCAAACTCAACTGCTGCAGCAGTTTTAAGATGCTGAATTTAAACCTCTGGTGTTGCAAAATCTCCACAAAGTGACAAGCCAAGATTTGATTTGCAGAGAAAATAAATCACACACACACACACTTACACGTGTGCACACACACACCAGCTGTGTTGCTGGATCACACACCTCTGTTAAAGTCCAGCTTGGCCACCTGCAGAGCGTACGCCTCACACTCTTTCTTGCTGAAGCTGAAAATAATGACGGGCTGAAAGTTTCTCTCCATGATCATCTTTACGATCTTAAACACGCTGGAAGGACCTGAAGGACCCAACACAAACAGAAACATGGGTTTAATTTATTTAAAAGAAAACATACAGGGTTTAATACCAAAATAAGAGATATTCTACCTTTAGTTCCTCCTTTTCGGCCTCTTGGGTCCCACTTGCCACCGCCGCCGCCGCCGCTGTTCCCAGAATCCCCTGCGTCTCTCAACACCTGCATAGCTGTGTTGAAATTGTCTTCTCTGAAGTCTCCCTGTTTGAAAACCATCAGCACATGGAAATTTAAACAGATCCAGTCCTAACAGATGCATTTTAAAATCACCCACATCTAGTCTAAACTCTGGGGCATCTATTTACATCCTCACATTCTCATCGACCACAAGATGGAGGCCGTCGCCACCTGCTGGAAAGATGTAGTGCTGCAGCGGAGTGGGGCGGTAGTCGGTGTACACCACATGACACGGCTGCAGGAGACACGAGACGAAAACACTTCATTAATTATATAAAACAGGACACAAAGACACAGTGAAACGGTATCAGATCTCTTTTTATAGATTAACAAAGCACAAACAGACGACAGCCAAGTTTAGTTCAGGTTTGTCATCAGTTTACAGCTGATATGATGCATCACCGGCTAAAACAAGAAGCTGCTGATGAGTCTGTTTACATCAGAGTTTAGTGAATCTGTGCATCCTACTAATGTCAGTGAGCTAAAGCTCTCCTAACTTAAAGGAGAGGAGCTGCAACACAATCTGGCTGAAGTGAACATTAAATCCACGCAAACACGACTGGATTCGACGCTCTGTTTAATATCTTACCTGTTTATGTAGGTGACAAATCCACTCAGCAAACTGTCTGGCGTTGGGGATGGTGGCTGACAGGAAGACGTAATGAACGTTGTCAGGAAGAAGAATGATGGTCTCCTCCCAGACCACACCACGCTCTGAAAACGAAGTGGAGTTGAGTCACAAATCTCTCTGGTTGTTGAAGCTTCACTGTGTCAGAAGTGTTGTTGTCGTTGTGTAAAATACAAACCTGAATCTCTCATGTAATGAATCTCATCAAAGATGACCCACGCCACTTCCCTCATGATCTCAGAGCCTCTGTAGAGCATGCTCCTCAAGATCTGAGACCAGACAAAACTCTCAGTACAACTTTCAAAAGACCAACATTATTATTATTATTATTATTATTATTATTAATAAACCAAAGATTAACTGTGACCCACCTCTGTCGTCATGACGAGGCAGGATGCTGTGGGGTTGATGGTGACGTCACCAGTCATCAGTCCCACGTCCTGAAATTCTTCGTACATTTCTCTGTATTTCTGGTTGGAAAGAGCTTTGATGGGGCTGGTGAAGATCACTCTCTGCTTCTCTCTGAGGGCCAGAGCGATGGCGTATCTGTAGCGAGGAGATCAGACAAACCCAGGTTACATCACATACCTGACAACTGACATGTAAATAAGATGAATATTTATGCTCCTGATGTTGATAAACTGCTCCTCACTTTATGTTTTTGCTTCCAAGAGAAGAATTTTGATAAATTTATTAAGAAATTAACATTCACAGCTGCTTTATAAGCCACTTTCTCTTAAATCTGATTCACTGTAGCTCTTATTAGGAATTAGAAATGGGATACTGTCGCTTTAAAGTGACAATTTCATTAAAAAAAATAATAGAAAGATTAATTTAAAGATCTAAAGATTAATTAATTTGCATTTTTGAGTAAAAGAGACTTGAAAGAGATTTACTAACACTTCTTACGTTCTACACATAAATAACGGCACCGAAAAGCACATTTTTATTTATTAAATTTAAATTAAATTTATTGTTTTTTGTACAACTTATTTTTAAGAAAATTACACATTCTTTAAATAGTCAGACTACAATTAAAGAACTTAAATACTGCTAAATAAGGTTCAATTTTAAATTGAATTTTTAAAGTTATTATTATTATTATTTGTTTGATTTATATATTTAATTTTTCATTCGTTTATTCTTGTATTTTTATATATCGCTGACAATAACAGTGTTTAGAATAACTGATTAAAAAAAAAGCAGTTTAAAAAAAAAAAAAAACACGTTTGTTAATGTGGGAGAAAAAAAAACACAACAAATACCGCGGTAGCCGCTAGCATAGCGGCTAAGCTAGCGGCTAACCGCCATAAAATAAGAGTAGTAGAAGAAGAAGAAGACAACCAATGAGAAGCCTTGTGTAGCTCACGTGACCAATCCCCGGAAGAAGTGTTTGAAAAATGGCGGCGGTGGAGGCTAACGGAGAAAAGTGGTCGAAAATCTGGGAGAAACTTTACACTAACGTCTTCAAAAAACAGACGGTATTTATATACGTTACTTTAACTTTTTAATTTGTCCTGAAATTGTGTGTTTGTCCGTTAAAAATGACATAAATACGATGATATATTTGAAGATAATTAGCTAAAATGAAGTCAGAGAGACGCTGGAGTTTAACGCGTCTAATAAATAAAAAGACAAATAAATATATATTACTGTTATTTTCTGTTTATCAGCACGTGGCTGTATCACTAAACGTCTATTTATTCACTGTCATTTATCCTTGTTTGTATTTTAGTATGTTTCTTATTCTGCTTCTGTTCAGACTCAAACTAAACTGTCTCTAAAGTCTGATACTAAATTAGTTTTATTTCTTTTTGCACCTTAATGTGAATATATCACAAGTAAGTATATATTTTATGTGTGATGAGCCATGTGCCCTTTTCTTATCTGATTAACAATCGATTAATCAACTGCAGCTCCAGTACTGAGCTACTCTGAGTGCAATAAATTGTCTTAATGGAGAAAAAAACAATCATATTTAAGTTTACATCTGAATATATTTTAGGTATAAAACATGTTTGAGTACTCACTCAGCGCAGACAGTCTTTCCAGCTGAAGTGTGAGCAGAAACAAGCACAGACTCATTGTTGTCGATGCATAAAATGGCCTCACGCTGGAACGGGTCAAGAATAAAAGGATATTCCTGCAGGACAAACAATTACAAATAAAACAGCTGATAGTGGGACATTAAGAACAAACTAACTGAGTTAATACTACTAATAAAATACCAATATATTATACCTTAGCTGCTTTCCCAACTCGAGGTTTCAGAGGTTTATATTCATCACTGGAAGGAAGAGCAACCTGTTGAAGTAAGATGATGTTATTAGTAAGTAAATTTTTAATATTTACATTGAAGAAACCAAATTCATCTGATTTGCATCTGTTACCTCGTGTGAACATCCCTCCACAGTTTCAACTTGCTCAACTTTCACTTGGGGCATAAATTCTGCAAGACTGAAAAGAAAAGAAAGGACGCGTTACGAACAAATCAAAAATCATCACTTCATGTTGTGTTTGCTTCTTGGAGGTAGACGTCAGTGTGAGTAAGTAAACGTACTTGAGGTCGTTTGTAGAAACAGCTTCGTGTCGTGGTTTCTTCCCAAACACAACCTCCTCTCCTCCGTCACTGTCGGCCTCTCGTTTGACCCGGACAGACGGACCAGCATCTTTATCAGTGTCATTTTTACCTAAAGGTTTCCTGAAAAAAAGGAAAATATCATCATCATTATTGTTGTTGTTCCATACAAAAAATATGCAGCCTCTCATTAGATTTATCTTGTTTCTTTAGGTTTAACCCCCAAGCATGTGAAATAAACCATCTAACACAGGTTTTTTAAGAGCTGTTTTTCCTCCAGCCAGTCAAGATCACACAGTTTGATCAATCAGCTGTGTGAAGACTGAGATCAGTTCATTAAATGAGTCAAGTCTGTTTGGTTGGAATAAAAACCTGCAGCTACACTGATCTTAAAGTAAAGTCCTACAACAGTATAATGCTTCTTACACAATAAGGTACAAGTATTAATTAAATAATGGTGTAGTACAGTATATGAAAGCTGCCTGTTACTATTATTTTTCATTATAATATTAAGCCAATCAGTCTGAAATGATGCATTCACGTAGTTTAAAGGGTAAAACCATAAATGCAGGAAATCAACACATCTTAAAATATACAGACACAAAGTATTTTTATTATGTTTTGCATGAAAAGTGACAAAAACTGTTAATGATTTATCTTAATTAGCTAAAATAATAGTGAATGTTAACGCGCAAGTACTTGAAATGGAGGTTGTGTTACATTGTTGTTCTGCTATAAATAGTTAATAACGTTTAATCAACGTTTATGAGTATAAATACACAGTTAATTCACTCGTTTCTTTAAGGAGTTTAACAATGTGGAATCTCAACGGTCCTAAGATTCACCGACACGACCTGACATGTCACAGACGCACATGATGCTACGTTCACTGCCCTCAGTCACAATCGAAACTTCCTGGTTTAAAATATCAAATTAAATTAATCAAATTAAAAACTTCCGACACTTTACCCGATTTCTGGGGTCACAGAGACCGGTATCTTTTTAGTTGTTGTCGTTTGTTGGTCATCATCAAACACGCTGAACAGACCGTCTCCGAAAGCGTCGGCCATGATTGTTAGGGGCACTGTTTCCCACAATCCAACACGAGGTAATGACGCATTCAAGTCGCGACAAAAAAATCTTTAAATATACAGTTAATGTCGTTAGTTACACCAAAATATGATACGAGCACTAGATAAATATATTATCATTTTGTTTGTAAGACGTAATGTATTGATATGTAACAACACACATTGTTATCTAGCTTATTTATCTCCGTTAACTATCGGAATTTGCGGTTTGATATTTATTTCCAATTTCCATGAACGCATCAGAACACATCCGCTACGGCAGCCGGGACGTCCAACCTGTTCCGAGTACGCAGAATCAGAAAACCACATTAGCGTCATTTTTATTTTAAAGCTCAGGTTTTTTACAATTACAACCTTTGTGTTTTTTGTTTTAGGACATCGCTGATGTCTTGACGTTACTTGGACTCAAACACGAGCAACATTCCGGTTGTGATTCGGTGATTTAATGGGTGGAAAGAAGAAGAAATCGGCTGCTCCGGTGGCCCCGGCGGCGGCGGCGGCGGCAGGAGCAGCAGCAACGGGCAGGAACGGAGCCGCTGCAGCGGGGAACAGCGTGGCCGAGGAACCGAAGAAACAGGCAGCCGGTAACAAGCCTGTCAAACCGGGCAAAGACAGCAAATCTAAAGGTGAAAATAGTTAATAACAGTTACTTTATTTACCTACAGCTGGTCACTCATATGGTCGTGATGTAGCCCTGCATGCACCCATGTTTCGCCATGATCAGTTATGTATTTACTATTAATAAAAACAATAATATAGATATAATTTTCTCTCAAGTGAAGCTCATGAAGCGTTGCAGGCTGCAGCCTCATTAAATCCATTTTGATTCATTGTATCAGTTGTTTTTCCACTTTAAACTGGACAAACAATATATTGCATGTCAATGTGTGTCAACATATTCTCTCTATAAACTAAATAAAATACTATTTATTGTTAATTTGACAGGAACAGACACAGTATATATAGATAGTAGCAACAGCAGATGCTAATTTTCAACACTGGATGTTCAGTATAAAAACAAAGCGTAATAATAAAAATATGTATCTTTAGAATTAAATAAAAAGTAAAATACTTAAATAACAGTAACCAGTGGGACTAGATGTAACATTTGTTCTGGTTTTGTTGGTTAAAGTGATAACTGGACTAATATGTGTCGATTCTCCAGCTCCAAAGACCTACAGTCTTGCCAACACCGCTCAGGTCGACACTGGAGTTTCAGACAAGTCCATACTCAAGGTAAGTCGACTGTTGCTCGTCTACTTAGTCACCTGGAGACATGTTGATTTATTCAGCAGTGAATCTCGTCCGTTTCTCATCCCTGGATGATTTGTTTCTGATGTTTAGTGATTTAGAGTAAAATATTTTCCAGGTCCCATGTCCCAGGAACATGTGGACTGAAGAACAAGTGTCCAGCTCAATTACTTATTTCTTTTTTAGTTCTCTAATTTTTCACTCATTTTAGAGCCTTTTTATCCATTTCTTTCATTTTATGAGATGTTGTAAAGGTGGAAATTAATTTGCCTTTGTGTTGTTTTACTTTAACCTCCTAAGACTTGAGCTCTTGTTTGGTATCTGTGTTTATTTTCTTGTAGATTTTAATTGTAGTGTGTTTTAGTTATTATATAGATAACCCAAAATGTGGGGGTGTATGATACACCTGACGTTATGATGGTGTTAGAAGAAGGAACGTTGATGGTCCAGGATTAAAGTGTATGTGTGTCACTGTAAAGCTGTTGATGCTGTAAACGTAGGTTGCCATTCAAGCTGACCTGGAGAAGAAAATCATCAAACTGGTCAACGAGTTCAGGCAGGAGAATGGAGACAAAGGACCCATATCAGGCCGACTGACAAACAAGAAGCTGCTGGTAAAGACACTTTCTTGTTGCATATAGATTTGTTGTTATTGTGACAGATTGATAGTGATTGAGGTTTCTTTCAGGATCTGTACACTGCTCTCCAGAGGTTCAACTTCAAGCGAGAGCACATCGAGGAGGCGATGAAGAGCAGCGTGCTCTACGGAGGAGACCTCCACTCAGCTCTGGACTGGCTCTGCCTCAACCTTAAAGATGGTAACAAGCATCGGCTCTACATCATTTAGATATAAGACAATAGATAATAATCTGAACTTATTGCTTGTTCTTTATCAGATGAGCTGCCTGAAGGTTTTACTCAGCAGATGCAGGACGAGAACCAGAGGAGCAGACCCAAGTTTCAGCCTCCTGCTCAACAGAAACCTGCTGCTCAGAACCAGAAAACTCCCAACAACATTCGCAAAGAGACAACAAAGGTTTGTACAGTTATAAACGTGTACGGTCATGTTATAACAGAGCCTATAAGTGTGTTTTTATGTGTGTGTGGTGTCGATCTTCAGGCTTCAGAGAAGGATGAAGCTGCAAGTATGAAGGACTGGATCCTGAGATACGCAGAGCAGAGCAGTGATGAAGAGGAGGAGGAGGAGGAAGGAGGGAAGAAAAATACACGTAATCCTGAACTGGATGAAAAGTTTGACCCGGTAATTTGAAAAAAAAAGTAATTTTCTTTGGAAATTTGCTTTCCTGTTGTATATCAGTAAAAAATTACATATGAAACATTGATTAAGGAGCTGTAGAGATGATGTCAGGTGAGTAAATGTCATTTTAACGGTGTGTGTGTTGCTGTGCAGAACGATCGCTATTTAATCCTCACTGCTCAACTATACGACGCTAAAGAAATGGCAGCAGCTTCCAAAGCTAAAGGAGACAAGTCGGGTCAGAGGTCGGCGCAGGACAGGATACGCATCATACAGCAAGGTGGGCGAGTTTTAACTCTCTGAAGGACAAAAGAAACAGCGTCTTTCAACTTGCACAAGAAGAAATCTGTTTTTCTGTTTAACGTTTGTAGAAATGAAGCCGCTGGAGTCCCACCCCATGTTCAACGCAGCTTTAAAAGTGGTGGACGCTCCTCAGAAGGAAAAGAAAACACTTCCTGCCAGCGAAGACAAAGAAGACATGACCTTTAATTTATTTGAACAAGCTGAAAAAGAAGCTCCTGCTGAGAAAGGTTCAGTATAAATAAAACAAACTGTTCAGCATCGGTCCAGGATGTTTCCGGTTCTTTGTAGATTTGTCATCAATCATGTGGCTTCATCTTCTGTTGCAGTTGTGAAAAAGAACGAGCCGAAGGACATTCGTAACTTTGACTACACGGCTCGCAGCTGGACGGGGAAATCTCCCAAACAGTTTCTCATCGACTGGGTGAGAAAGAACCTGCCCAAGAGTCCACCGCCGGCGTTTCACAAGGTCGCTGCCGGGAGATACTGGAGATGCAGGTGAGGGTGAGAATGTGAATGTGGTTTAAAAAAAACAGCTTCAATAGGTTTTATGAGTGGAGGTAGAGATGTTTTGTGGTGATGTGTTTTCAGGGTGCGTGTTCAGAGGGTAGACGATGTTCTGGAGGTTTGTCCAACGATCCTGACTGAAGACGGTATGCAGGCGCAACATCTGGGAGCCACACTGGCTCTTTACAACCTGGTCAAAGGACAGGTATGAACTTTATCTGAATGAGAATAAAAGTTATACATTTACAAAAAAATAAGTCAGAAATTTAGAAGAATAAAAGTCCTAATTTTATGAGAAGAAAAGGCAGAAATTTACAAAATAAAAACTGTAAATTTACAAGAATAAAGTTGTAATATTTTGAGAAAAAATGTTGTAAATTAGTATTTATTATTATTATTTTTATACATTATTATTAGTTGTATATTATTTTTCACCCAATGTGACCTTAATATAAAATTGTTTTTGTTTTAATAAAAACAAAAAAAAAATCACATATTAAATTATTTCACAAAATTCAGTTTTTGTTATTTGTTAGAAGGTTTAATAAAGATGTCAGACTTTAAAAAGTAGAATTTTCTGACTGTTTGACTTTAAACTCTCATCTCCATCTTTCTCTCAGTCGGTGCACCAGCTCCTTCCTCCAACCTACAGAGACGTGTGGTTGGAGTGGAGAGACAACGAGCAGCAGCAGCAGGAAGAAACCCGCACGGCTGCAAACAAACCCAGAGACCAGTTCATCTCCAGGCTCCTGACGAGACTCAAACAGCAGCAGAACCAGTATCAGAGCCAAGACTCCGGATCTAAAGGGCAGACGGGGGTGAACCAGGGAGACGACGAGGAGCCTGAGGAGTCCTGGGAGAACCTGGCTGGTCTCGATATCGGTGACGGAGGAGAAGAAGCAGAGGACAAGAGTGAAAAGAAAGGAGGGCGAGGGAAGGAACTGGAGCACTGGAGGCGTCAAGAGAGCTTCTAATGAAGCTCAAGAAATCTTCACTCGCTCAGAAACTGCTGGTAAATTTACTTAAACTCCTCCACATTGAACAGTTTGAATTAAATTAATCCAAGCTGCTCAACGAGTCTCTTTTCCGCTTTGAAGGCAGAACGAGAGCAGCTTCCTGTCTTCCAACACCGACATCGAGTCCTGGAGGCTCTGCAGCGCCACCCGGTGGTGGTGGTGGCCGGTGAGACGGGCAGTGGAAAGAGTACTCAGATTCCTCAGTTCCTGCTGGAGGAGCTGTTGAGCGGCGGCAAAACGGCAAAGGCCTGTAACATCGTGGTGACTCAACCTCGCAGGATATCGGCCATGAGTCTGGCCTGTAGGGTCACACAGGAGCTCGGGTGTGAGGACGGACCTGGATCCAAGGTGAAAATATGATTTTATAAAGACATTTTAACTCTTAAAGTGTAACTCCATCACATGTGAACCTACATCCTACTGTTAGAGTCTCTGAGTTGACGTCAGTTGTTAATAAATGAACCAAACAGTGTCTAGTTAGTGTAGATGTGGTGGTAGTGGTGAGTCTGACCAGGCAGCTGATAAACTAAGTGATCGGGGCAGATTTCTAGCAATTGCTGAGCGGCCAGATGGACAGTTATCTACAGAGTAAGTACTGATGTTGTTACACTGATTTGAAATGTTGTAATCATTAAAATGTTCGACCATAGTTGACGTTGACGAAGGCGTCAGAAACCAACAGAGGTGTGTGACAGCCTGATTAAACTCTTGTTTTCTAGCGTTTCTTTACCACTACTGAGTTAAACAGACATAGTGTTATGTTGGTGAGGCTCCTTAGAAAGAGATGTTCAGCCTCTTTAGTGACACAACAACACTGTTTACTTTGACGTTAGAAATCTGCCCCGATCACTTAGTTTATCAGCTGCCTGGTCAGACTCACCGCTACCACCACATCTACACTAACTAGACACTGTTTGGTTCATTTATTAACAACTGACGTTAACTCAGAGACTCTAACAGTAGGATATACTGTAGGTTCAAACATGCTGCAGTTGATTCACTGTCATCTTCTGTAATGATGAGGTTTCATGTTGACTTTATGTTTCAGTCATCATTGTGTGGATACCAAATCCGGATGGAGAATCAGTCCGGGGACTGGACCCGTCTACTTTACTGCACCACTGGAGTTCTGCTCAGGAAACTCCAACACGACAGACACCTCAGCTCCCTGACACACATCATCGTAGACGAGGTTACTGACATGATAAAGTCTAAAGTCTTAAGACATCGGATTGTTGTGTTTCCACTCATCTTTAACTCGGTTCCATCTCCTCAGGTCCACGAACGCAGCGTCCAGTCAGACTTCCTGCTCACCATCCTGAAAGACGTCGTCATGAGGAGATCAGACCTGCAGCTGATCCTCATGAGCGCCACCGTTGATTGTGACAAGTTCTCCAACTACTTCAACCGCTGCCCGGTCATCACCATCCCTGGCAGGACGTTTCCAGTGGAGGTGAGAGGAGACATAGTTCAAATAAATCACTCTGAAGCCTGAAACAAAAAAAAGATGTAGTTTACTGAAGTGTTGTTTTATATTCAGGTGTTTCACTTAGAAGACATCGTGGAGCAGACGGGCTACGTCCTGGAAAAAGACTCGGAGTACAGCCAGAAAATTCTTGAAGAAGAAGAAGAAGTCAGCGTCTCTGTCACTCAGAAAGGCGGGAAGACGTTACAGCACCAGGTATTTTTAGATTTTAAGGTTTAAACTGCTGTTTTATAATAGATGTGGTTTAATCTGTTGGTTTAAATGTGTTTCAGGAGGTGATAGTGAGAGACTCCTCCTCAGGTTGGGATCTGGGTCCTGATCTAGACCACTTCAGCAGCAGGACCCGACACGTGCTGCAGTATATGAACCCTAATAAGATCAACATGGACCTGCTGGTTGATCTCATGGACTATTTAGGTACAACTCACCCTCAGAACAAAGTCCACAGTTATATATTTGTTTATTTATGTATTTTGTTCTTGTTATGTTTGATAAGTTTATGTGTTTGTCAGATAAATCACCACAGTTTGCAGAACTGGATGGAGCCGTCCTGGTGTTCCTCCCTGGTCTGGCTCACATCCAGCAGCTGTACGACCTCATCTCGTCAGATAAGAGATTCAGGGACAAAAACAGGTGACACACACACACTTATCTGATGTTTTTACTCCAGATTAAACTTGTGACAGTAACATGTACTTTAAACATGACGTCATTCCTTCATCTCACTGTGAGTTTTGTTTGTTACTTTAAAGATACAGGATAGTTGCTCTTCATTCAACTCTGTCGTCTAAGGACCAAGCTGCTGCCTTCACACTGCCCCCAGCTGGAGTCAGAAAGGTACTACGTCACCTACATCATGTGATGCAACTCGAGAAACTTGTTTTTCTCACCACACCACAAGCTGATACAAAAAGTAGGAAATTTACAAGAATAAAAGTCATATTTCATCCATTTCCTCCTCCACTAAAGAAACAATCTGCTCTAAATTCACGTGTTTCTTTCTCCAGAATAAACAAAGTTTTCTACTCGATCTTTTCAAAGTCCTGATACTGATAATAATCTGGTGTTGATGAGACAAAACATGAAGTATTTCCTTGTTACATTAAAACAGAAACTGAACAAGATGCAGATGAGACTGACTGATAAATATAAAATAAAACTGAAAATTCACACTTTATTCTACAAATATTAACACTTTTATCTTTATGACTTTTATTCTCGTAAATTTACATGAAGAAAAGTTTTTTTTCTTCTAAATTTACGACTTATTTATCATAAAGTTACGAGTTTTCAGTCTCATAAATTTACAACTTTTATTCTTGAAATTTAAGAATCTTTTTCCCCCAACGTGGCTCTAATACTCTGTCATAGATACTAAATTGTGTTTTTAAAAGAAAATAATGTATAAATATTCTCTAAAATAAACCTCTTCTGTTCTTTTCATCTTTGTCTCTTTTTTTCCAGATTGTGTTGTCGACCAACATCGCTGAGACCGGTGTGACTATTCCTGATGTTGTGTTTGTCATCGACACTGGAAAGACCAAAGAAAACAAGTAAGAGAACGTGATCGATATTATAAAACACATTAAACAACTGTTAATGTGTCACCTCTAGTTACGTTACAACATCTTCCTCAACCCTGTTCCTGAAATGTTCAGTGTGTTTCATGGTTAAGATATTTCTCTGTTAAGACACAAGTTGTAGTTGAAACTACAGGTGTCGACCTGCTGGTGGCAGTAGAGGAAAAGTCAGAGGAGGATGAACGTTTTTAGAAAATGTCAGTGGGTTTTACAGTTGAGGTTTGTCAGCAGTTAATGATTACAGTCGTGGGAAAATAAAACTGAATCTTAACAGAGTTTGTTCTGTGTTTTTTCTCTTGCTCAGGTACCATGAGAGCAGCCAGATGAGTTCTCTGGTGGAGACTTTTGTTTCTAAAGCCAGCGCCCTCCAGAGGCAGGGGAGAGCGGGACGTGTCCGAAACGGCTTCTGCTTCAGACTTTACCCGAAATTCAGGCACGAAGCTCGTTAATGAGATGAAGACGTGTTGTGTTTCTGTTTCTGGTCCTGGACTGATCTGATCTGTTGTTGTTTAACCTCAGGTTTGACGGCTTCATGGATTACTCCATACCTGAGATACTACGGGTTCCTCTGGAGGAGCTCTGCCTTCATATTATGGTGAATAAACCTTCAACCTCGAGAGGAAAGATTATTGACACTTAACACTTCTGAAGCAACATCAGCTGCTTCTTATATTAAAGTCCTGCTGGTGTTTAGATGTTGAATCTAAAGTTTAAAACATGTACATTTTACCACCAAAAATATATCAGCAGCAAAAAACAAACTACAGACAGACTCTAAATATTGTTGATGTTTTTATGGGGGTTCAATTGAAATAAGATTTATTTTTTTATTTCATCATGTTGACTCAGACAAAAAAGGATATAAGACAGTTAATATTACACATTCCTGAAGCCTCTATAACTTTATTGAAATGTGACCACAAAAGGCTGTTTTCTTTGCTCCTGTTAACATCCGTCTCTCTCTCCTGTGGTAGAAATGTCAGTACGGTTCCCCGGAGGACTTCCTGAGTCGAGCCCTGGACGCTCCGCAGCCTCAGTCGGTCAGTAACGCCGTCAGCCTGCTGAGGAAGATCGGAGCGTGTCACCCCACCGATCATCTCCTCACTCCGCTGGGACACCACCTGGCCAGTCTTCCCGTCAACGTGAAGATCGGAAAGATGCTGATCTACGGAGCGATCCTCGGCTGCCTGGAGCCCATCGTACGTCTTCTTCCACCTCCTTCTTGCTATATTTGTTTTATTATATTATATTTTATTAATTAAAGATCTGTTTCAGGCAACTATCGCAGCAGCCATCACTGAGAAGTCTCCGTTCTCCACACCGATGAATAGAAAAGAGGAAGCTAACCTGGCTAAAGCTGCTCTGGCTTTAGCCAACTCTGATCACCTGACTATATATAACGCATATATGGGGTATGGACTGTCCTTATAAAAAACTGATGCTGACAAGATTTTCTTTTATTGATCTTTTGGTCTGATTTCTTTTTATTAACCTGTCAGGTGGAAAAACACACAGACTGAAGGACCAAGAACTGAGATGTCCTACTGTCGGAAACACTTCCTCAACCGAACAGCTCTCATTACAATAGAGGTATAACACACACACACACACACTCTAACCCAGACTGCTCTGCACTCAACAGTGACACAAAATACACTGTTCTATCAAATTTACCCTTGATATGAATGGGATGAGGTGAAAAACATTGACTTTTTCAAACATCTACGGCTCTGACACATTTTCACCTACAGACGCCTTTTAAACTTTGAATTGTAGACAAAAGTCCAGTCTATTGATGTTGTGTGTATCGTTTTAATGGGTTTTATAGTTTTTGGTTAATCACTGTTCAATGATCATGATCAGTTTTGTGTGTTTATAATGGGTGTGTATTGCGCAGAATGTTGATGATGTCATCAGTTAGAGTGGAGAGGCTTTTGGAAAAATTCGCAGAAATTTCTTTCTTTACACGCTGCTCAAAGACACAAATTTTAGTCTACACGTGTGAATATTTCCACAGTTGTAGTCACACTTGTCTTCTTTCACACAACGTGTTTACCTAAACAATAGGACTTACAGTTTTTGAATTATCTGCCTCTAAGTGACAAGTACCACTCAACCACTCTATTGACTCCAATGAAAATCTAAAGTGGGATTTTTCAGAGAAAAGCAGATACTACCCCTGTAATTCTCTTTATTTCCCACATTTGTGACTCTAGGAACAAAATATTTGACCAGTGTGTTCAGTAAAGTCTTGTGGCTTTGATGGTGGAGAATTTTTGGTGATGGCTGTTTGAGGTAGTTTGAGAGCTGCAGAGACAAATTTCAGACCGCTGTCCCACTACTTTGGGGTCGTCACTATGGCAACCGCCTCTCTCCTCAGTATCTCAGCTGGTGAAGATTTGAGCTCTGAACCAGAAGTCTGAGCTTCGAATCCCAGCCCTGATGGACAGACACACGGGAATTCTTTTGTTTCAACACATTATTTTCTTGACGTCTTCCCCGTCCAGGATGTGAAGAACGACCTGATGAGGATGATGGAGCAGGCAGGTTTCTGGTCGTCTCGTTCGTCTTCCAACTCCAACAAGACGCAGCAGATGTCTCCGCTGTCCAAGCAGCAGATCTCGGTCCTGAACGCGGTGTTGACGGCCGGGCTCTACGACAGCGTGGCCCGGGTGTTGTGTACTCCGTCCGTAGACGTCCTGGAGCGAATTGCCTGCACCGTGGAGACGCCACAAGGAAAAGCTCAGGTCCACCCCTCGTCTGTTAACCGCAACCTGCAGACGCACGGATGGCTGCTGTACCAGGAGAAGGTACGGACGAAGAAGAGATGGTGATGTCTTTTCATCTCTGATATTAGCATCTGTGCTAACATCTGTCTTATCCTCAGGTGAAATACACTAAGATCTACCTGCGGGACACCACTCTGATATCTCCCTTCCCCATGCTGCTGTTTGGAGGCGACATCGATATTCAACACAGAGAGAGACTCATCACTTTAGACGGCTGGATACACTTTCAGGTCAGATGTCGACCTGAATTCCCGTGTCAGTTTCCTCTTCCTCCTGAACTCGTTGCTCATTTCCTTCGTGGGTTTGTGTAACTTAAGATTCAATCAGCAGGTTGATCAGATGTGGTCGAGTAAAAGTGTCAATAAATTAGGAAATGTGGTGAAGTAAAAGTTTCATACAATTAAAACAACTTAAACATGACGACGCTGTCGACCTGCACGTCCTTAAATCATAACAATCATCTATTCATTTATTTTGGTTTGCATCTTTCTGAAGGCTCCTGTGAGGATCGGTGTGATCTTCAAACACTTAAGGAAACTGATGGACTCGTTGCTTGAAAAGAAACTGGAGAATCCCAGATTAAACCTGGAAGGTAAACTCATATTTGTTTCCTTCTTGTCAACAAATAAAAATAATAAAACTGTCACAAACATCAAGGATCTTTCTTTGTTTCACTTAGTGACTTTGTCTTTTTAATTTTCTTGCTGCAGTAAATACAAACAACAAATGTCTGAGACAGTAACAAAAATACAGAATAAAGATCTGATTCATTCTCTGTCGTAGGTGAGAAAACCATCCAGATGATTCTGGATCTGATCAAATCAGAACACGCTGCCTGAGGCCGGACCGTGGACAGAGACGGAGACGTTATCAACGTTATCATCTGTGCTTCCTCTTCAGGATCAACATGAACTGATAATTAACAGGAAGTCGTTCTCACATTGAGGAGCGACGGAAAAATACGAACATCCTGAAATTTAAAAGTTGCCAAATGTGTTGGAAATAAAGGTGTGTTCGTTTACATTTGAACCTTTTCATCACTGTGTTTGTCGCTCAGAGTGAACAGATGCAGTGTTACACCGTTGAGCCTGCGACACAAACTGTCAACATGAACGTTTGTTACATGTTGAAACAAAAGAAGCAGAAATATTCACGTGAAATATAAACGCAGGCGTCAAACACTTCATCACTTGACCAGAAATAAATCAATTCAAACTGTCAACATGTTATATTCAAACAAACAAAAAAAGCTTCTGAGCAGCATCTTTACTCTCACACACTATTAACAGAAATGAAGCTAAATCAAAAGTGCAACAGTAGAAACACATCTACATTTTATTTATTTAACTTTCTTACAAAAGAAATGACTCTATTGTTCAGCTGGTGAACTTAACCAAACAACTGTTAGAAGTTTAAGATGTGGTTTAAACAACAGTACAAGAGGAAGTTAACTGTGTGTTGTCCACACACACACACACACACACACACACACACACACACACACACTGGACACTGGTGATACAGTCTATCAGTGAGCGTCAGACTAGCTTCTATTTTTAAGATGGTTTTTAGCCGATTTGCTGCTTTCAGACAAAAACAGGAAATGAAAACGACTGAGTCAATGACCCAATATCTTATTTTGTCAATTCTGTGAAAAGATAAAAGTCTTGTTGTGACACAACATCCACATTTGGACAGTAGATAATATAGAAACATAAAAAAAAAACCCCGCCAAACCCACAAAAAAAACTTGAAATAAATGTTTTTTTACTGCTTATAACACAGTTACATGCTCAAAATGTCACACTTCCTCCACTCAGCTATGTCTGTACATTAATATGACACTCGTTAATTGAACGTTTAGAGGAAAAACAGGAAGATGTGGTGAAACGACGGTGAACATCAGATCAGACGATCTGATGCTTCGTCTCGTCTGATCCCATGTGTTAGAACTGGATCACACTGTAGCCGGCGTCTTCCACTGTTGAGTAGATGGTGTTAGCTGTGAATGAAACAAAACATGAAACATACAGGCTCATGTTTATATCGAATATATGACTCTTTAGGTTGAAATTATAAAACATCAACTTTCTCTAAACTCGTCTGATTGATGTGATGTTTCTACCAACACAAAGTTTCAACTCATTATCGTCTGGAAATAAACCTGGAACGACTTGAACTCATCCCCATAAATTAACATTTCAAAGCTTCATTGTATCTAAAGTGTCTGGTCTCTTGTTTTCATCTTCAGTGTGAACAACAAACAAGTTCTACCAGTTTAACAAAACGCCACAAACAGTCGCGCCTCATGTACGAGGGACGACTGGTGTCGATCAAACACTCGTTTGGTCGTCAGAGCTCAAAATGATCGAGGAAAACACGTTTGTTGTCTTGTGAATGTGATTTTTCTCATTAAGGAAACGTTTAATGTTTGAGTCAAACATAAACTGATTCGATTAAGGTTTTTTGACCGTTGTCGATGTGATATCTAAAGACATCCTGGAGTAAATGATTTCAAATTTTGCACAAATGTATGTAAATGTTCATTTAGACAATTAACAGCAACTATACTGGAGTGTAATTTGGAGAAAGTGTAATAATATTGAGAGATCGGGAGATTAGCTTTGTACATTTAGACAAAAACATTAGTAAAGTTGTTCATGCAAGGTCATTAGAGAGTTTTTAGTCAGATTTAGTTCATCATATTTAATTAAAGACAGACGTACCCCCGTTATTTTGTGTTGGGTTAGGTAACGGACCCCTTCTGTAAGTAGACAACAGAGACGAGCTGTTAGTGTGTGATTGTTGATGATGAACAGACCGGTGACAGACGACGTCTCTACCTGATGACTGGAGGTGGTCGAAGGGGCGGAGCTCCAGTCGGTGACTTCTGACCGCTGTAGAAGTTTTCATACACGACCGGTCCTGTTAGAGACACAAACTATTAATTTACCAGCTTCTGTCTGTGTTTGTTTACTGTGATTAACTGTTAAAACACCAGATAAAACACTTCCTGTGTTCGTACCTGGTGGTTTATCTCCAGTGCGTCTGAGGTTTACAAAGTGTTCAATATCTTCTTGAACGTCACATTGTTCCAGTGACTTTCTCACTTCCTCATACAGCTGCTCACCAACACACGAACAGACAAGTTAATAAAAACAAGGTCAGAGTCCAGTTAGAAACACACCCTCAGTTTTACTCTTTAGGTTTGTCCAGTGAATTTTAAGTGAAGCATTTGTGACTTGTCTTGCAGATGAATTCCAGTTTTAATGTTTCAACCCTCACATGAACCTGTTTTATGTGATTTATGTTGCAAATAAAATTTAGACAAACACATATTTACAGTAACTTAGGAACCTTCTGATGAAGACATTGAAATAGAGAATAAAGGAGCAGGAGTTGAGGTGTTAGTTTCCTCTAGCTCCTTTTGTCTCTAATAACAAACTCTCTCGTCACTGTTCACCAGACAGACTCAGCAGAGCTGCAGGGTTTTTATAAAAACATGTCTGATCATTTGCATAAACAAAAGCAGCTTTAACGTTGATGTAACTGAGACGTTACCTCGTCGCTGGTCACACACTGCTGGGACAGCTGGTTCAGATGAGTCCACACTATGTTTCTCAGGAAGTTGATTCGCTCCATCGACTGTTTTTCAAACATCTGGTTAAAAAAAATAACAATTCAGTTTATTTGTTACATTGATTTATTCAGAATTGAAAGTTTGTGATGTTTCAGTTTTACCTCACAGGTGTTGATGTGCTCCTTCAACCACCCGTCTCTAACTTTTCCCATCGCAGTCACGTTTTGATGATACACCCGGTCTGTAAAAACACTCAAACATCAGTGTGTCCGTCTACTTCTTAGAAGTATTAGCGTGTTAGCTTTGTGTTGCTAAATTACCCGCTTCCTCTGCGTTCTGTTTCGCTTGTTGAGCTTTGGAGTAAAGCTGAAAGAGAACGAACAGAACCACAACACAAGTTACATTGTTGTTTTTAAAACTTCAACACTTATGTAGGAACCACAAGAGAAAGAGTCAGAGTTTCTTCTTTCACATTTAAGATCCACACATGGTTTCACAACAAGCGAGATAGTAAATGACTAATCACAATCTGTTAAAAAACCTTCAGCTGTAACTATGTGACAAGACGTCACCAAGTTGTGGATGAACTGTTAACGACAGTTAGTTCTGATGCTGGTGTGAGGTTAAATCGTGTGTTTATGTTTTATAATTATTTAAAACAGAAGACAAGTGACAAATCTTCACGTGAGGAGATAAAACCTTGATAACTTGACATGTTACAACATGTTTTTATATCGATACAAACAGATACAAGTTATTCTTTTTAACTTTTAAATTCCGCTGCACCTTCTCGATGTGCTTGGTGTTGCTGGTGTTGGTGTTTCGGTTCACGTTCTGATCTGCTTCCTCTTTATCTCGACACCGCTGCTCGTACGTCTTCTTTGACTGTGGACGCAATTACAGTTGCTATTAGACGTTGATTTATTTTATTCTCCACCATCGTTAACCATCAAACCATTAATCATAACTTCTGTCTGTTGCTTCTGCAGCTACAAACACTCAGTTTTAGTTTTAACTTCACTGCAACGTGATGCATCAGAGGAACTTCTTCTTTTTAACTTTGTTAAACGAAGCCCAACGTGCTTCACTTCCCAGACTCGTCTATAAAACTTCCCCCAAACAAAGAGGAAGAATGGTGATAGGATAAGAACAGCATTTTCATTGTTGTCACAGCAAAACTGAAACATCTGATTCAAATGAGACTAATCTCACTTTCTTTGAAAAAATACTTCTGGTTTTTGCAGGACAGTGACTGTGCATCATCGGTTTTGTTTTTAATAATAACTCACATCCATCGTCTTCTTGAACTGTAATGCCTTCTGTTTGTGCAGAGCGTCCATCTGCTGCTCCATCTGAAACATTACGGTTCATATGAAGTCACCAGGTCACGTCTCATCACAGCTCCGATCAAACTGATAAAACCACCAACCTTTTTCCTAATTTCTTTCTGTTTTTCTCTGAATTCTTCCAGTTTCTTGGCCTCTTCCTTCATGCTCTGAGCCAGCTGCAGGTGTGACAGACCCACGTGTTCAGTCTCTACAGAGGTAAAAACATAAATATAGATATTTATTTATAGACATAAATGTGGTTTGAATTGTGAGCAACAGAAATAGTAAACGGGAAAAAATAGAGGCTTACGTAATTTGAAAACGTCAAGGGATCTTTTTAATGTGCTGCAGGAAAAAAACAAAACAAACAAACACACAAAGACGGTTTAGATGCAGCGCGTCTGGTGATTTATATACTAACATTATTGATTATTATTAAGAATATTATGCTGCCACCGCCACCCCCGTAAATCTTCCTTCCTCCACTAAAACCACAGCTGTCACATGACCACGGACACAATGGGAAGTAAAGTTGCTGAGACATAAAAACCCTGTTGATCAGTTGTGAACAAACAAGATTAATTCATTTCAAATCGTTTCTTACTTCATTTCATTGTGTCCACACACTTTCTTGGACAAACTAAGAAGCTCTTTGGCGTATTTTTCTTCCGTCGAGGCTCTGAAATGAGACGTAAAAGAGCGAGTCAGACTCAGAAACATTAACATTTATGTATGGAAATAACTGTCTCGGATGACGTTCTTTGGACTGATCGTAAACTTTTTCGGTTTCGAATCTAATTTGTTTGTTAACTGATAAGAAATAAAACAAGACTCCAGTTATACAGACACACACTGATAACAACGTGATGTTTTGCACAAAACTTCTGGCAGAATTAAATCCAACTGGCTCCTGATTCTGGTGTAGTCACATAATTAAAGATGTTATTTATCTAAAGTCCTGAACATTTGTCTACTAAAAGTGTGGCTGTTAAACTAAAGTGACTCACTAGTGTTTTCATTGTTTCCTTGTGTGATATAACACATTAAACAACCTTTTCAAACAAAGAAAAGAAAAGAACCTGCATCAAGTGCAGCGAACCAGGAAACATCAGCTCTTTAAATTTGAATATTACTGAGACAATGTTTGCAGACGACTGGTGATGAGTTTTCATGGATAAGAGACACAGAAGTGAATAATGATTAAATGAATCAGGAAACAACAGACTCCTAAAAATCCACCTTGATGACGGCAGCAGGTTAATTACTAGTCATGAGAAGCTGCAGCAGCTTTTTAGAAAAAAAAGAAAAAAATAATTTAATGCATCAGCGCTGACGGACGGCTCCTCTGGTGTTTCTTGAGGCTAACAATGAGGTTGTTGTTGTCAAACTGAACCGTCGGTCCAACCACTTCCTTCCATCCTGTTTTCTACCTCATCATCAACATATCGTACCACCGCTGAGTCATCTGTGAACTTCACTGTGTGGTCGTTGATTAATCCTGAGTTTTGACAATGATGCAGCTGCTCTAGACAACAATCCTAGGAGAGGAGGTGTCGACTCTCCTGGTCACTGGAGCTCAGATATGAATCAACCTGGAGTCTGTAGCTCACAGCTCCATGTCTGTGTCCATGCGTCTGATACATGTTTTCTCAGTCCACCTCCTGGATGAAGACCACTTCTTTCACTCGACATCCCTGAAACATGCGTCCTTCATCCTGGAGGTGAAGACAGACTGTCGAGTTTTATCCTGAGGAAGTGCAGGTCTGTTATTCTGTTGTTCTGTCTTCATGTTGGACCGGTTTCGACCTCAGAGAGTTGTTGGGTTCGAGGTGCAGAAAGATGCAGAGGATGATTCTTGTTTTCTTTCTCTCTCATAGATGAACATGATCTGAACAGAGCATCAGTGGTTTTTCCTTTAAAATCTCCAACATTATCAAGTTTGTAGTTTGACTTTTGAGTGTTTAGTGTCTGTGACATTATTTGCATCTGTTGGCCAATGAACAGTCCTTCAAGACCTGGTCTAGGATCTCATCCAGGTCTGCAGGTTTTTAAAGGATTTTAACCTCAAAACAATTTGCTGCTGACACAGGTTTAGAGGTTGAGTCTGGACGTGATCGACGTTGTTTTAGTCGGTCAAAGATGTAAAATTGAGCCGGGACATTGTGTTTTAGTCGTTTCCGTTGTTTTGTTTCGTCCTGAATGTTGCTTCATCTCCAAGTCTGAAAGCGAGGAGACCTCTACTTTCATACTGATGTGTGGTGATTGTTCTGGTGACAGTAACATCCTCAATGTAACTTCCCAGAATGACCCCACAAAACCTACACGACACGTTCCTCTTCCTCCTTCTGACTTTTCATTTTCTGCTCCACCTCACTCTGTTTTATCTGTTTCTTTCACATCTAACTCATCACACACACACATACATACACACACACACCACCTGTATGTTACCTGGCTTTCATGAAATCCTCCACCTCTTTACACGTCCTCCTGCCGTCGTTCAGATACTGGATGATGGTGTCGTAACCTCCGGTGCAGGTCAGCTCAGAGTTCTGTACAAAATCACCGTGACTCTTTTAAAACTTGTTACAGTTTCCAGATTTAATCACAACTTAAACTAAACTAACTCAGGTGTGTGTTGAACCTGCCGTGACAGAAATAAAACACTTCAACATCAGGACGTTACGTGTTGAGGGTAAATTGATGTTTTCAGCTGCATCTCTCCATAATTTAGTTAAGCTGAAGCTGAACAGCCTGTAATCATCTGAGGCTGGTGAATGTTAAATCAGTAGGTCCGTGACTTTTTTTATCTTTATCAACAATATAAAGTTACAATAAATTAGGTCAATAAGGAAATAAATGTATTAATAAACATGAGTTACATAATTTCTGCGACATTGTAAAGAAACATGTATTTTATCTACCAGAGACAGTAAAACACAATAATGTTAGTGACTATTTAAACTCAAGTAAAGTTTTAATAACTTATTTAAATTCTACAACAGAAAGAGAAAGTGAAGCAGTTTGATTTAATGATGAAGTTCACGAGTCAAATGAAAGTTTCTTCGACTGAATTTAACATAAAAATCAAGAGAAATGAATCAGAAACAACCGGATCAGAAATCAACTCACCCAGAAAAAGTCTTTGAAATGAAGATTCTTCATGTTGGTTAAAAAAATAAAATAAAATAAAATAAAATAAAATAAAATAAATCAGACGATGACGAAGCTGCGACTGATCCACAGGTCGACGGAGTCAGTCTGTGTGTGTGTGTGTGTGTGTGTGTGTGTGTGTGTGTCCGTCACATTCACGCGTGCGCACTGACGCACTGCGTCGCTCCAGCCTTCATAACGGTCAGCACGTGCGCTTCGAGTCTTCATGTGTCGAAGATTCTAAATTCTAAAATGTGACAATTTGAAGAATCGAAACTCACGTCAACAAAAAAATCACATTAAAGTAAATTAAATCTCATTTATTTTGACTTTTAATCAACGATACATGATGATGAAATAATGTGACGCTGGTTTCGTTTCGTCAGTTAATTACTGGATATTTTTGGGACTTTTAGGTTCCTGGAGTTTTTAACTGATTCAGTCAAAATTAAAATCAAACAAACAGGAAACAGTGTAACAATGTCCCCACCTGTCACGTTCATGTTCATGAGTGTGAAGTAATTATCAGCAGAATCAAGGAAAACAAGAATTTCAAAAAACTTTTGGTAAAATATTTAGTAAATTAAACCAGAGTCTGTTCATCACACTCTTTATATGTTTCTGTTACTTTACTTTAACCCTAAATTAAATCATATCAAGTCATAAATGTAGTTGTGCTGCCATCTTGTGATCTGGGAAGGAACATACACGATGTTTGGTCACAAAGGTTTAAATAAAAATAAAAATAATAAATAAATAAATAATTTAACAACTCAAATAGACCTGGAGATAAAAGGAACATTTAGAGTAAAAATATTACACAATAAAGATGCTCCAGAATAATATAATATAATATAATATAATATAATATAATATAATATAATATAATATAATATAATATAATATAATATAATATAATATAATATAATATAATATAATATAATATAATATAATATAATATAATATAATATAATATAATAGGACACTGACAGGATCAGTGGTATAAACGTACTGAACATTTGTACTAAAGTAGTTTTGTTACAACTACTGGTGTAAAAACATCCTCCAGTTAAAGTAGAACTCTCAGAGTTTTAGTTGATTTTAAATTCATGTTTAATTTAATCTCAACAACAGATCAGTTGTGTTCAGAACAAATACAAAGTATCTTTTCTGTTAAATTCATTCAAATATTATAAAAACGATCACAGTTCTGGCGTCATAAAGTTCAATCTTTGATCTGTGCTTCACTGATCCGTCTCCAATCTGTTGAGAACCTCACTGGCTGCTACAATGTTACGTCGTCATCTTTGTGATGTCAGATGATATTGTAGACGACTCAGTAGTGAACATTTTAAATGTAGTAAAGTAGATTATAAACCATTATTTCTACTCAACTACAGGTAAAATTACACAGTATAAGTTCCCAAAACTCTGCTTAATTGCAGTAATTTGAATTGATGCGAATCGAGTTGAGCTTTGTGACCAACATCAAACATGTAACTAGTTAATGTTTTATCATTTGTTTGCTCTTTTTATGACTTCACCCACTTTTCAAACACAGAGATTCATTCAGAGAAACATCTTATATAAGAGATTTTCATAACAACAACATTAGAAGACGACAACTTGTTTGAACATTGTGTTGGTTCATTATCTCTGATAAACATGTTCTCTCTCTCTCTCTCTCTGTGTGTGTGTGTGTGTGTGTGTGTGTGTGTGTGTGTGTGTGTGTCTCCATGACGTGGTGATAAAACACTGTGACCTTTGAGGACAAAACATTTTACGACGTCGTGTTATTGGCAGCGACTCAGGTGTTTCTTGTGTCATGTGACTTTGCTACGTTGCAGAGAAACAACTGTTGTTTCTTGAGACGTGTTTGTATAATAAGTTGTAACTGTTACAGTCGGGGCCATTTTCATGACCCAACCACAACAGCCTTGTGGTTTACAACAGAACCAACACAACAATTCAGCTACTTTTGCAACAAATATTAAATGTATGTTAAAAACAAATGAATATTAAAATCAACACACTGTCACCATGATAATAAAGATGATACATGTTAAGAAGCAACGTTGTTAGAGACTCTACAGGTTGATGGTTGTTGTTGTGCTGGTTGATGGTTGCTCATCTGAATAAATAAATATTTATTTGATATTTATTAAATAGTCAAACTTCAGGGATTTCATGTTGAAATGCAGTTTACAGGTTTATACCAGTAATAAAACAAATATTACACACAATAATTGTACATTGTACATAATTCATATATTTTATTTTAAATATTATTACGATTATAGTGATTTTTTTGGGGCCCCCTCTGGCACTTGGTGCTCTATGTGCAGTGATGAGTGTTTTGTTAGAGTCACAGTATAAAATATATGAATCTTGATCTGATGTCATTATTCGTTCTGCAAGTTTCAGTTTCTATATTTGTATTATTTCCATATGAGGCAACGATCACATGAACATGTGTGTGTTCAACAGGGTATTTCCCTGTTTCTGCAAAGAAGGAAGTAGCTGCTGCTGCTGCTGGACAAGACTGTACATGACTGTCTCACGTTTGTGATGTGTGTAAAATCATATCTTATTTATCAGTAAACACACAAAACATCAGAATGAAGAGAAATCTCTGAAGATACAACGACCGTCACTCGACATTAAACAACACGATCAAAAGACAAAAAGTGAATCCAGATTTATTAAAACAACAGATCCAGATATGAAATTAAAGTTCCAGGAAACATATTTAACACAGTTTATGAACAAGTTCCAGGTGAATCCATGTGAATTGAATCGATCTTTACATCTCAGTCGAATCTTATGACTTTATTTCCAACCCTCAGACACTGGTCTTTTCATGATGGCATCTGTTTCATCCGTTGTTGGACTTGAATGTTCATGTCTTATTGAATCACTTCCTGTGTTGTTACATTAACATCACATGATGTTGTTGGTTTGTGTGTCAGTTCTGTTCTATGGAAGTGTCACAGTTTCTCTGTTATTTTATCTTTAACATTAGTTCACTGAGACAAACTCAGCAGCTGCTGTTGATGTTGCAACTTGTACATTTATATAATTAATGTGAGATTTTAAAAACTGCTTCTCTGTCTGTGAAATTGTGAGAAAGTCACAGGACACATCAGGCCACGTCTCTATTTCCAACACTGAGTTTTAGTTTCGTTTTCTAAATACAACAACAACAACAACAACATGAAGCATTTAATTTTTTCATGATGTTTCATATTAAAAAGTTTCACTAATCTATTAATATGATCAACTCACCTCATTATAACTTATTGTCGTAAATTTCTTTATATTTAAAATATGAATGAAACTGAATCGTCACGTGATCGTGTTTTTATTCTTCAACTTCAACTAAACAAACAGTTCGATTCGCGTTGAGTTTTTTAACAAAGTGTCCAACCAGGTTTTTATGTAACATCGCTGATAAAAGGTGATAATAATAATGTCATAAACTAGAGAAGTGACGTCCACGGTCCCAGAACTGAACCGGCTCCAGGACGAGGGGGATCCCGGGATGTCACGTGACGCACGTCATATAGTGGCAGCGCGTGAGACACAGATCAGTCGAGTCACAGACCAGAACTTCACTGAACGAAGAGAAGAAACATCTTTAAAGCTTTGAAGTTTTTCCTTCTTCTCCTTTAACAAACGATCAGAAAGACGCGTCATGACGGTGGTGGATCACGGTGAGTCGATCATTTATCTATAACTCTAACTGGTTTTTAATCGATATCTATTTATTGATTAAATCGCTGATCGTTAAACTCGTGTCTCTTTCTCTCACACAGATTTTTCTTCTGTTATTGAGCAGTGTGTTCAAGAACTGCGGGTCATTGGAGATGATCTGTACTGGAAATATAAACTGTTGGAGATATTGATCAAGAACTATATGACTGTCAATAACATCAAGTAACAACTGATCGATCGAAGTCTTGGATGTAAATTTACCACAAAAAAACACAAAAAACAAAACCAGTTGATTAACTTGTGGAGGATGAAGACGGAGCCGATCAGGTCGATCAGATCGATCAGATCGATGAATATCAGTGGATTATTCATCAGAGTCCAGATGTGACGACGTCACTTCGAACGAAGAGAAAACTTCTGGAACCGAACGTGTTTCTGACGTTTCTGCCGGCGACAGAGCTCGTGTCACGTGTCACGTGGTGTGTACATAGCGCGTGTGCTCATGTGTTTGTGACTGTTGAGGATTTTTCTGTCACATTTTGTTGTAACAGAAGGTTTGTTCAGGGCTGCACAGGCTGTTTCCTCACACTGTCCGGTTGTTTGTGCAACAGCAGCAATGAAAGATAAAGTTAAAGGAACATTTCACCTCATTAGATGATGAACTTTCCTCTGTAACTAAACGGTCTGAATTCACAAGAAAACATTTTTTTATCTAAATATATTTATATTGATTATTTAAGTGTCACTTCCCTGTCACTGTCACATTGTGAGGTAATGTTCAGGTCACATGACTAAAGTTCAACCGGGTGTTTCCTTGTTTCTGTTTCTGCTGCAGCTGCAGAACAAGACTGGTCATGTCAGTCAAACATGTTGTGACGTTTGACCTGAAATTCAAACCAGACATGAGTCATTTCACAACCATTTGTTCCAGTTTAATTACACATTTTGGAAACATGTTTTCTGTAAACGTGATGAGTTGTCAGTTCTGCTGAATCTGTAAACTGTGTCATGTTTCCGACGTTTCTCTCTCACTCATCTTATCTTCAGTCTCAGTTCACTTTTTTTAACTGTGCATTTAACAGAGAATAAATCTTTATTATTGGATTGTTTAAAGTGTGAGTTCTTAAAATTCATTCTTTATCAGTTATTACATCATATACACTGTAAAAAATGAATAAAAACACTAATGTTCCTGCAGCTGTGACACCAGATAAATACTGTTAAATTATATTTAATAATTTTATATGAATTATATTTTAAACTATTAAAATACGTTAAATTAAAGATATTTACATTATATCTATAAAAATATATCAACTAAAATAAAATATAACCAACTTATAAATGTGGTTGAACTCTCTTTTTATACAAATAACAGTAGTTTTATATAAATAACAAATAATCTTTAATGTGATACAATGATGCAACATCCAAAAGATTAAGAAAAGAAGATTTATATAAAAATATCATAAAAGTCGACTTCATCATGTTGAAGTAAACGTTTTCTACTGAACAGACGTTAACTTTTCCTGAAGATAAAAGGAAACTTTCAGACATTTTATCACAGATCAACACGAGTGTAAAAGTAAACAACAACATTTCTCCCTCAAATCTATTTTTCCAGTGAATTTCTGAACCTGTGTCATAAAGTTATCGTTGAGAAAACAGTTTATCATCTTCAGGATCAAAACAAATCCTGAAGTTGATTTAAAAGCGTTTCGTTTATTTAGGAGATGAAGCGTTGAACAGATTCATCTAAACATACAAACATCAGCAGGAAAACGTCAGTAAATCTAAGGAGACTCAGACTCGATGTTACTTCCTCAGGCTGGTTGTTAAACTGGATGTTTCACTGTCAAACATCTGGATCATCAGACTTTGTCCTGAACCAGATGTTACCAGATGTGTAGGATTCTGTTTGAACATATTTTAGTCTGTTTTTTCTTTAATATAAAACCTATAATGATTGTACCGCTGCTGTCAGACGTGTAAATGTCTCTACAGAAGAATAAATAAATAAATAAATAAAAGATTTCTTTGTTGATCAGACTGAAGAGACGATGTCGATGTCGCTTGATGTGAATGTTTGGAAGATCCATGTGTATGTTGGGGGATTTTTCATTTGTTGTAACAGAAACTTCAGAAGAAAAACTAAAGGTCAGTTAAAGGAAAATTTCACCTCAGCCGATGACTGAAACTTTCCTTCATGTAACTGAAACAAACAAACACAAAATCTGACAAAACAAGAGAAACATTTGTATAAAACCACAAACCTAGATTCTGTTTTTAAATGTCATTTGATCTGAACGATGCAGGTTTTAGAGTTAAGAGAAAGTTTTTATTAAACTTCTATAACTTCTACAGATTTATAAGAAGAAAAATAAATCGATATTTGTTAAGAGAGGCTGTTTTTTTTCTCCTCAAAGTGATAATGTAACAAATAGTTATTGTTCTTATACACAACATAAAGTAAACATCTCATTTCATCAGTCGACTCAGAGGTTTGTCTGACGGCTGCTGTTTGTCTTGTGTTGTGATGTTAAAGGTGTCGACAAAAACTGAACGACCGGAGCTGCCGACGATGATGAAGATGACGACGATGATGAAGATGATGATGATGATGATGATGATGATGATGATGATGAAGCCAGAAACTCACCTCCGCTCCTGACTCACATCCTCATGTGATCTCTATCTGTTTATTAATGATACAAACCTGTTTCATTGAATCTTCATCCTTCAAACTTCTCATCCAAGAGGCTTCTTCAGTTCTTCAGTTCCCACCTGAGGCAGGGGACTCGTGAGGTCTTCTGGGACGGTGTTGTATGATGGTGTCACAGGCCTCCTCCTCTGCTGAGAGATGCTTTCTGTATTGTAGCGTAGATGGCTTCTTTCACTCTTCTCTCAAACCATCTTTCTTCCCGTCCAGGATGTGTACAGGTGATTTTCAGGAGTGTCCTTCTCCTTCAGACGTGGTGTCGAGTCGTGACCGGAGGAGTTGGCTCTTCTGTGTTGAACCGTGTGTTTGTCCAGAGTTAGTTTTGTTTCTCTGTAAATGTAAAGTCATCCTAACATGGACACATTAACCAGGTTGCCCTTCTTGATACGTGGTGTTGAGTCTTTAGGATGTTGTTGTCTTTGTTTTTATCTGAGCTGGTGACTGTAGACTAGTCAGTGAGAAAATAACAACAAACCACAAACTGTCACTAGATCAAATGGTTTATAAAGTAAAACTCTTCTGTTGGTTTATTCATTTATTCTTATATTTTTGTGGTCTTCATCATTTACTTATCATGATAATTTTCATTTTACAGCTTTTTTTGATGATGATCGTGATGAATGTTTATATGTTGTTGTTATGTAACTTTATTACAAATATTAATAAAATCTTATCATCATTTCAAAAGTTAAACAACTGTTTGTAAAAGAAACCGTTGGTGAAGTGACAATAATTACAGCTGTTGACAGTTTATTAATGTTTATAGACGTTATAAACTTTCATCTAAATTTAGATTCATATATGTACAATGTCAAACATTTACAGTTTCAAAGTATATTTGTAAAGTTATGGTACGTTTTCAAATGTGTTTTAACCGTTTTGTTCATATGTACAGTTATTTTACATTAGACATGTTAAAGACGTGTTAGACATGTTAAATCTGGTCTTTTTTTTTACAGTGTATTCATCACATGACTCATCACGCCATCTTGTTCCACGTTACATTAATCAACTCACAGGAACTTTATGTTTTTGCTTTCACTTTGTTAAAGGAACCACGGCTCCGTTTATTTCCTCGTGACTATTTTAAAATAAAAGTTTCTCTAATCCCTAAAATTAACAAATCACCTCATAAATATTTATGTTTAAAATATGAATAAAACCCAGAGTCTTCATGTTTCTGCTTCAACTAAAAGTAAAGAGAGAGAAAAAAAAAAAAACTGCACAAACAGAAAAGAACAAAAGCAGTGGGAGGAGCTTCGGTTTGTCGTCATCACATGTATTAAAGTGCTGCTGCTATCAATAGCACAAACTTGTTCCCTCTTGTCAAGACACAACATCAGCTGCTTAAAAGCCGCAGAAAAAGAAAATCTGAGCCTCGTTTAAACTTTCTTCTCGTTTGAAGCCGGACAGAGAAAGAGCTGCAGCGATGGTTGATCATGGTGAGAGTTTTAACTCATTTATTTACTGATTTATTATTGATTAAATCACAGATTATCAAACTAACTTGTGTTTTTTTTTCACAGATCTCCCAGCTGTTATTGAACACTGCGCTCAGGAGCTACGAGACGTTGGAGATGAACTTTACTGGAAATATAAACTGTTGGAAATGTTGATCAAGAAATATTTGACTATTACAAATGTCAAATAACACAACGGCCGGTGGCACGGTTGGTTCTGTCGAGTCATGTCATTTGACTTGAAGTCTTGAGCCTCAAAGATGGAGGAGATCCAGATGTTCTACTGGATCAGTCCGGTCCATCAGAGTCCAGATGTGACGTGTGATGATTTTATCCACGTCACTGAGACGAAGAAGAAACTTCTGAACCGAACGAAGACGGTGACGACGTTGATGACACATGAACTGTGTACGTGATTTATGTGTACATATTGTGTGTACAATTACGACGTGTACAATTACGACGTGTACAAGTACTGCGTGTACGTCGCGTACTATGTGTACATGTTATGTGTGTACTGTGTGTACAAGTACTGTGTGTATTGCGCATACTATGTGTACATGAGTATCTGGAGAATTTTCTTGTCACGTTTATTGTAACAAGAGATTTAAAGAATTGTGAATTGAGTATGAACTCATTCAAAAATATACATGTAAATAGAAAAAAGTAGTGGGAAGTAGGTTGTGGTACAGTAATGAAGTGATAAAACTTTACCAATGTACTTGTACTGTTTCTTGGGAGTTTCTTTATTTACATTTTTAATTCTGTCAACTTTCAATTTTACTTAGTTATCTACTTTTATTCTTTCTTTTTAAAGTAAATGTGGTGTTTTGACTCTAAGTCGACTGTGACTGTTTAGACCATCAACACCATGTCTGAGGGTTGATGGAGGCTCCATCTTAAAGGTGGATGATGGAGAAACTTCAACAATATCAATATAAACACACATTTACATTTAGTGAAAAAAGAACAACTTTAGTTCTTTAGTTCAGACTCATTCATTGTCTATGAAGATTGTTGTAGCTCCATGTTTTAAAGTGCTGGATAAACTTCATAATATTCTTCTGTTTTATTAACATGTACTTGTACTTTTACTTTCTACACTTAACTACATTTACTTATAGATTACTGTCATACTGAAGTACAGTAAATACTAGATACTTTAAGACTTTTACTGGAGAATCATTCTAGTGACGACTTGAACTTCTACCAAAGTTATTTTATTCTACTCTAGTGTCTCTACTTCTACTCGTTAATAAACTTTAAATCTTCCTTCACGTCTACTGTTTGGTCGTACGAACTTTAGTGGAAATGAAATAGTTAAAGGAATATTTCTGCTCTGTAATAAATTACTCATAATTTCCCGTCTGTGTGATAAAAAGTGTTGAAGAAGAGAAAACATTTCCACAAAATCCCCAAAATATTCCTTTGATCTGATCTATCTAATCATCAATAATCAATAATAAATAAATAACAGACAGGATCAAACGGTGCTAAATTCAGGCACTTAAAGGATCCTTACTTTATTTCATGTGGTAATACAAAAGCATACAGAACTATAGAGGATAAGAGAGAAGATCCCTTTCATTGAATTCCATTAGGTCGTACACATAAAAGGACTAATTATAATAATAATAATTACATACAAGCCTTTTTCTCTGTAGCTACATCCACGAGTACCCAGCCCTCCACCAATAGCATGCATGGTCTCTTCACTGTAAACTGCCATCAACAGTTCTTCATACCTACGTGTTTTTGCAGTTAGAAAAACAAAAAACATAAAAAATAAAAAGACAAAACTAGAAGTATGTCATGAAAGAATAAGTAATGTAACTTCATACATAGATCACAACAATGTTTATGGTTTTAATCTCTCAGACCTGCGCTAGAATAAAATGTTTGTTCCGAACCGTTAAAAAGTTAAATCTTTATTCATCTGGGGCCAAAGTTACCCTCATCATCATCATCATCATCATCATCATCATCATCATCATCATCATGTATGAAACAAAACAAAACTAACAGCTGAGACACGTTCACCCAAATTACAAAATACGTTTTCTCACTTGTCTCATTAAACTAATGTTTAATCCACCAGGAGCCGCTTCTAGATTTTATATAACGAAGATGTTTCACCTTCATTAAATTAACGAAAGAAGCAAAAGCTCGATGCCATAACTAATATCACCTGAGAAAATATATTTATTTTTTTTTACATTTAAATGTGAATAATTTGGGTGAAACGATCCTCTGGACTAAAAACAAACAAACTGCCAAGCTCTGCTACTAACGTCTTCACAGCGGAATGATTTCACCTTTTACCTACAAACTGTGCAAAATAATCGATAACTGGCAGGTCTGCCCAAGCACTGATTAGCAACATAAATAGGAATTTAAAAAAAATGGAAGACTGGTCTCATTTATGATGACACAAAAATAAACCTTTGTTGGGAAAAAAAGAAAAGAAAGAAAGAAAAGTAATAAGATAAAAAGAGTTTTGTTTAATTCTTCATTTCAGGGCCGACGTCGTCTCTTTCTTCCTCAAGACCAATTGAAGGAGAAAGAGAAGAGCGTGGAGTTTTAACAAGACAGAGGGAACCAGTAAAACATTCAGGTAGTGTGGTCTCAGCTGTGAAGCTCTAAAGCGTGAACTCCCAACACAAGCGGGAGGGAACAGGAGGAAGCAGGAGACCTGGGCGAGTGCAAAGAGCATCGACAGACGTGATTTCCCGTCAGGTTATCGTTCTTGCTATAAACGTGGGGAAGTTTATGGAAACGGAGGTTTGATTCTGGCTATGTCCTGTAGTAACTCAGAGATGATGATGTTTCCTTTAGTGTTGAAGAGAAACTTGGCCCGAGCCGTTATCTTCATATTCACCTGCGACTAAAGTCGTCACTTGTTTTTGTTCTTTGATGCCGTCTAACGTTGCCAGAGGCCCATCATCTGGTCGTAGTGTCGATGTTTCTAAGTGTATCCGGCCTCGTAGCGGCAGATCACTCACCCCGCTCTGTCTGTCTGTCTGTCTGTCTGTCTGTCTGTGTGTGTGTGTGTGTGAAAGCAGCCGAATCATTTTTCATTCAGAGACCTTTTTCCAACCAAAGAGATGTGACTTGGTGAAGCCCACCACCGATCAGATTGCACTGGGTTAATATGGACTACCACCAAAATGTCATCCAGAAATAGATGAACAAACAGGCTCCCCAACCGAAAATAGATTGTCTCATTAAAGTGAAGTCTGTCTCATTAAAGTGAAGTCCTTCAACCAATTAAATAACACCAGATCTTCCAGTCCAACCAATCAGGTGTTTGTTTGTTTGTTTGTGGTTTTCATTTAGTAAACGCAGCCACCACAGCCCACATGAGTTCGTTGGCGCTGGGCTTTGTGCTCTCTTTCTCCGGCTCCAGCTCTAACAGAGTGTGGACTCTCTTCATGCCCAGGTCGTACTGGTCGTCTTGAAGCGGAGCGAAGGCGTTTTCCAGAACGTCAGACGAATGAGCCAAGAGGATCAGAGCCAGGATCCGTTTGTCCATGCGATGCGGATCGTTGACCCACTTCTCCAAAACCGAGTCCTGGACCTTCTTAACGAGACGCTGTCAGAAAAAAAAACAACAAGATGAATACGTGAGTTTTACTGTTTTATAACATCACAGAGAAATGACAATAATATTTGATAACTGAGGTTTATTTCTTGAAGACAAATTAAAGAAACTTGAACATTTGTCCTTTTGTTGTCAACGACCAGTCTGGTGTCTGAAGTAACATTAGTAGGAACATTTATCTTCTTGTAACGCAGCAGCCAACTCGCTCATTAGCTCGTTAGCTTCTCTGTTTCCTTCATGTTACTGAGGCCTCCAGTCTCCACTCATTCATCAAACGTTGAGACGCTGACATTTAATCTGAGACGGTTTTTATTTCCACAACAACAAGAGTTTGATCAACCTGATAATACAACAAAGAGCCAGTGTGTGTGTGTGTGTGTGTGTGTGTGTGTGTGTGTGTGTGTGTGTGTGTGTGTGTGTGAACCCTTTACCTGTTTAATGGTGCTGTTAGTGAGCGGATGTGTGGTCATGTCAAAAAGCAGGAAGTTCTGTTTCTCTGTGGTGAGGACTCCTTTCTCTACCAGGTTTTTCGCCAAACGTTCTCTAACATTTCTGAGTTGATAGTGAAGCTTCAGGGGATTCCAAGTCTCTCCTAAAAAAGCAACAAGATGTTGTTTTTTTTAAAACATTAAACAAGTTATCGATACATGTTATCAATAGGTTTTTAATCATAAATAATGATCGCACCGCTCAGCAGCTCTATCCAGCTCTGGACAGTTTCAGGAGGTTGAGTTTCTTTAATGTGCTTCAAGGCCTCGTCCAGCAACACGTCTCCGGTCGGAGCGTCTGACTTGCAGATCACCTTAGCAAACGAAATAAAAAAATAAATAAATATTTGAACTACGATGACGGCTGATGTCTGTGTCACCAACCCCTTAACACACATCCTGTGTGAACAGGAATCACTACACATTCGATGGTACAACACAACCTGAGGTTTCTACAAATAATCTCTTCAGAAGAAAATGACCACACGGCCACAAAGGCTGAAATCAAAAGGTAATAAATGTCTTTAATAGACTGAACAAGGATCCTATAAATAACTGCAGCGGTGCAGGAAGTGGGCACATCTAAAGCTGCAACAGCACGATAAAATAGAAACGTAGTCTATTTATGATAACTGATGCATTAAATGTACGTAACTTTACATATTAACTGATTCTGACAGTAACTACAGAGACAGAGACGAGTTTACACCAACTGCTGCAAACACACAAGAGAAACTTTAGAAACATTGTTACTAAAATAATCTTTGCTACATGTAACTGAAACCTTCTCTCTTTCATTTCTTGTCATTTGAACTTTTATTACTCATCATATTACATTTATTTTAACCCTAAACTTCCTTGAAAAGTGCTGGTGTCTGATGTGAACAAACAAAGTGAAACCTGAGATGTGACATTATTATCTTATTTTAAATAATATCTGCAGGTGTTGTTGTTTTTATACAAATATCTTCATAGTTATTTGCCACAAGAAGAAGAAAGGTTAAGGTAGATTCTTCAGGGTTTGTGTCGTCTGAATTTCATCTTTTTATATGTTTTATTTACATTATTTGGGGAACTATTCACTCTGGATCCTGCAAGTAAGTATCATTTACTATCATGATCACTTTGAGGTCTAAAGATGTCTGTGCATTTGATGCAAGCGCAACCTCAACTTTCCGTCAATGATCATGCAAAAAAAAAAAAATTTAAATTAAGGAAGTAGAAATCTAGAAGTGACAATGTATATGTAAACTTAACTTAACTTTAACTTTTATGTACATAACAAACAACACACTGTAAATAATATTTTATATTTTATAAACATATACATAAAAATATATCTAATACCTAAATAGACCGGACAGATCAACACACTTCTATTCACTATTCATATATATTTATTCTATACAGCAGTCATCCAGCTCAGTAAATACAATGTTTATATTTTCTGTATATAATGTTTATTTTGTGTTTTTCTATGTTGTATGTTTAAACTATAATGGAGCGAAGGAACAGAACCGTAGCCAAATTCCTTGTATGTGTTCACATACTTGGCCAATAAAGCTGATTCTGATTCTGAACTTAATGTGAAGCAACAAGTACTTGAAGTGTTGGATCATGATTGTGGTATTCCCTAGTAAAACTGTGAACATGTGGACTGAATATGAGCTGTAGTCAACTTAACTTTTCCCTGAATAGGAAGTTAAACACTTTACTCACCTTCCTCGAGAGCAGACTTTTCCTCCTCACGCCGCAGGGCTCCAGCTGTAACCTCCCTCTGAGAGCCAGCTCCACCAGCATACAACCACGAAGCCCGGAGGAAATGCAGTCGTTCCAGAAAGACGTGTAACCCTTATTGGACACAGAGAATTAAAGAAAAGAAAAGCTATTTTATTTATTTATTTATTATTTTTCTGCATTGTATATTTAGTATGTTGTGTTAATTAATTATTTAATTTATTATTATTATTATTAAAAAAATTTGTGAGGCATTTAGTATTTTTTTTAAATATATGAAACGTGTTATAAGTATTTATTTAATTATTTTATTTTTAATTTAAAGGGGAAAAAAAAAGCTCGAAAGTGCGGATCGTGTTCAACTTCGCTGACGTGTAGCTCTCATGTCGCCGCTGGCAGGTAGTCAAGAAAACTAGCCAGGTAACGCTGCATACCAGAGCTAATTTAAACATTCATTTAACGTCATACAATTACTTAAACTTTTATTATTTTATAAATGATGCTGTTAAATATACTATTAGCATGAAGCGTGTGTTTAAATACAAGCTATTTAAGCTAACTAGCAAAACATTCAACCTTCAATCCAGTAAACTTCTAGTTTTTGTTGTTGTTGTTGCTAATTAAGTATTCGAGGATTAAAACGAGAGTTAGATTGAGACGTAAAATCCTCACGTTGGGGGAATAACTCAGATTATGTTTGTGAGATTAAAGTCAGTCCACACCTCTCGATCCTTGAGGCCCAGCAGCAACACTTCCTCCATCAGTGTGAGCCTTGTTTCCTTCGAGTCTCCCTTGTCGTCGTCTTCCTCCTCCCCGCGGCGCGCCTCGTCCTCCTCCCCGTCCGAATCTCTCTCCTTGTCGGCGGCGGCGCTGCGAATGGCCTCGGTTCGCCGCTGAACGAGGCCCGAAGTCCGCTGGGTGAGCGAAGTCATAGCTGCTGAAGAAAAAGACAGATCAAACCCGGAGAAAAGCGCCTGTCTCGACCGGTAGAAGGAAACCAGCCAGCATGTGACCTGGATGTTAAAGGTGAGTTACGGTGGCAAAAAAAGTGGAGCGATCGAATAAAAAAAAAAATAAAATAAAAAAATCGCCCGCTAACATTAAGCTCTGCTCGGGATTCCTGCGAATCTGTCCACTTCCTGATCCAACATGGTGGACACGGTGACAGTGACGTCAGAGGGGCCGTGTGGCGTTCATGGGTCACCGGAAATCCTGTAAAACGGATACACATGTCGTTTACGTTAATGTGTAACGTGTTATGTTGATTTTTAGTTAAAAAGTTAAAAAGATTTTTGAAGTTAAAAATCAAGTGTAAAATAAAGAAAACACACATTAAAAATAATGTTTTGTTATTTAATTAAGATAAATTCTTGACAGAAGCTTAGATAGAAAAACAAGATATTATTAAAAAAATGATAAAAAGTAAGAAATTATAAAATCAATAGACTATGACCTTAATAACTGAAAGATAAAAAGATAAAAACAGAGACAAATGTACAAAAAGTAAAGTCCAGTCAACCAGCGCTAAAGAATATATAAAAAAATAACATAATAAAAACAAACTGGTAATAACATTTGCAACAGTAATTTTTTTTAAGTCGTATTATTTGTTACTGTCAGAGACAAGAATAAAAAAATACAAATCTATAAAATACAGATAATTTTTCTTATTGTGTCTTCATGTATCTCTGACTTTATTTATAACATAACTAACAGGTTAATTTTTACTTCCATGTTTTCATCCTGTTGTTGTTGTTGTTGTTGTTGTTGTTGTTGTGTGTCGGTTGCCATGGATACGAGGCTGGTGGTCAGTTATTAGTTAATGTGCAGCATTACTTCATCTGTTAGAGGTTCAGGAGACAGATGTGGCCTGAATGTTTTATCTGTTTTAATTTTCTACTGTAGCTTTAATCATATTACAACAACGTTACTGCTCAAACTACAGAAAAACTCCTGTTTGCAGTGCAGACTGTGACCACTAGGTGTCAGCATTTCATTGCAGAAATTTTCTGTTTCTTTTTCTATCGCTGGATGTTGACGTTGCTGTTTCTAATTTATATTAGAAGATAGAAGAAAAAGTGTATAATTTATTTGTCTTTTATTCTATAAAATCTCTAAATCTTGTTTATTTATCTGTGTGTGTTACTGAAAATTATTTTAATAATTTATAAATATCCAGCATCGTATGTTTACAATAAGAAATATCATAAATAAATGTACTATTTTTAGAGAAAGGTTGTGTTAAAGAGGTTTAGTTTTCATGGTTTAAATTGATGTGGTCTGTGTAATCTGGTGTTTTATTGCTGCAAACATCACAGCAGTCGTTATATAAAGTAGCTACAGTCTCAGCTGCAGCTCAGCTGGATCAGATCTGATGATGCAGCTGGTTGTTCTTGTTCACCAGCTCCACTTGTTCAACTTTCGGATGTTGATGATCTCTGGAGATTTCCTCCAAGTGCCCCAGTTTCTTCTACATCTTCCCTGTCCTGAGATGCACCGGTTAGTGGAGATTTATCAGCCTTGGCATCTCCCGCTGTGCAGAGACCAGCTGTTTCACCAACACCTGAAGCCCTCGGTGCTGTGTGGTCGGCCTGGTTTGACCTCCACGAGGCTGCTGAAGAGGGTGAGGGCTCAGTTTGCCCTGTGAGAGGTTTGGATGACATCGAAGCTAAGTGTGGCCTTTATACTTGAAGTGGTTGGTTCATGTTTTGTCATTGACCTTGTGGCTCTCACCGCCTCAGATGATGAGGAATGATGATGTGTGTTATGTCTGTCTTCGTGATGCAGGTCACACAGGTCACAAAATTGTTATATTTAACAAAATACTTCTTCCATAATGGAATCCTAACTCAACAGGGCAAACATAATGGAGGTAAATTGCTCAGTGATGATGTTGAGTGTCGGGTGTTATTCTGCACAGCAGCAGTGAGTCTGTGTTCAGTCTGTTTCAGTTTGAGGAGGAGTCCAGCACTTGTCTCTGGAGACGCAGCCGTCCTTGTATGGTCAATTGTGTCACGTATCAGGGGCTCAATCCCCTCCAGCTGTGAGACGTTAACAGTCAACAAGAGAATACAGTTCACTGTAAACTCCTTACTACTCATTTTTATTATTATTAGTTCTCATTCATTCAATATAAGATCAAGAAAGAATCATCCACTGGTTCCTGGATGATTTTTACTCTGGTAAAGGTCAATATGTCACATTAAGGATATAATGTTTAACTGCACTGAGGTCAAGTGACTCCGTTTCTCTTCCTACTGAAGCAGTAAGGACGTTTCTCTCCATATGTTGTTTGACCTGTAATCCTGAACTAAACCTGCTCTGCTACTGGGAGGTTTAGTCTGGGGCAGATTATAAATGGTGGCAGCAGAGTTTGAATGTGAACCTCAGCAATAAGACCAACCAAGACTGTGTTTTTACCTTTGATGTTTAAATGTGAGACACTGTTTATACTCAGTAATCCAGTGTCTCCAAAATATAACAAAACATAATATTCACAATGAAAGTAAATGGGGCAGTCAGCCAAACGTATCTAAATTGTCATTTTTTTAACCACTAATAAAGCTCAAAATATCACTTCACTTCAGCAGTAGCATGAATAGACTGTTTTACAAGACTTACCCAATGTCTTGTTTCATGAAGCGTGTTCCAGCAGATTCATCATTTTCTTTGCTGACGTTGGGTAAGTCTTGTAAAACAGTGTTTTTAATGAACTCTGGGTTCACTTACTAAGTTATCAGTACTTCAGTTTATGTGTAGGGACCCTATTCATGCTACTGCTGAAGTGAAGTGATATTTTGAGCTTTATTAGTGGTTAAAAAATGACAATTTAGATGCGTTTGGCTGACTGCCCCATTTACTTTCATTGTTAACTATTTGGTTGTGAAAACAAAAGATGGTAAAACTGGATATTACTTCAACCAACGTAAAATATCTCGTTTGACTCGTATTCATGGTTAAATAGACTCTGGGTTCATGTTGCTCTGAACTGTCACTTTAATTTTAAATGTTTTAAGTGGTTTATACATTAATTGTTTGAACTATAGATTAAAGTGGTACAATAACAAGTGCAATAATTTCCTTTGTTCTGTTCATCCTTGATTAACTTTGACAAGAAAGTCATAACACATCAGAGAGAAGCTACAAGGAATAAACAGCATCTTCTGCTCTGATGTTAACAAGTGTTAAAGTGTGGCCCTAAAAATTCCTCGGTGAGATGATTCTCCAGACGGTTGGAAAAATGCTCTGTGTAAACAATCGTCTCTGCGATCATCACAACTGAGACAATCGACCGACGCTCCATGACCATGTAGGTAGCATAACTGCATCTGATCCAAGATGACGAGATTAGAGCACGAGGTCTGGAAAAAGTCTTTACAGCAAATGTCATCAAGCTAAAGTCGTTGCAGATGCAAACCGAGATTAAAAGTGTTTATAAGGGTTTTAACATTTGGAGGAGAATTAGTCAAAAACAACCAAGATTCAAATGAAATGTATAAAAACATGTAAAATCTGTCTCGATCTTTAGATATATAAATAGTACACAGGATATAAATTTTTCCCGTCATATCAGCTCATCATTTGCTCCCCTGCTGACACTGTTAATAAACCTTCAGGTCCCTGTGAAGCCTGCCAGGGATCTTTGGTTTCAAATGGTGCAAACAAAACATCTGTATTTTTCACTTTGTACATTTTTGCTCACTGATCCTGCAGTTCTGGTCTTGACAAGACGCTTAAATCACTCCCCGGAGCTTTAAAGGAGGCCACACTCAGGCCCATATTGGAGCCATTTCCTGTCTCTGGAGTGGGCAAAGGTTTGACCCTTAGTGCCCCCCCGACCACCCCCGACCCCCCCTCCCTGGCTTCATCCATATAAATGCACGAGAACATGCAGTCTTTTTAAGACAACACCCCCACAGAGAGAGAGAGAGAGAGTCACTTACCATTGCACTGTTGTAAGTGAATTACAGAATCTTCCAATTGCCTGTTATGCTGCATCTCACAGGAGAATAATGGCTGAGAAAATATAATTATCTTTAATAGCTTGTGATATGCAGAAGCCTCAGTGAAAACGAGACGGCTGAGAAAAAGCAGAATCTCAAATAATTTTGGGATGTGAGTCGGAGGCCACGAAAAGGAAAAGGAAAATGAAGATCCTGTCAATTTTCTCGCAGCTTGTTAGAATAATAAGGAACAAGATATGAAAAGAGGTTGAATTGTATATAATATGAATAATTGGTGAATTTAAAGGTCAAAGCTGCACAGTTATACACAGATGATGTTGTTTTGTTCTTGGAGCTAAAAGAGTGAAACAGAAGCTCGGTGAAATTTCATAATGTGGTTAATGTGATAGAAACATGGAGCAAGGACACGTTGGCTCCAAGGCCACACACACACACACACACACACACACACACTGACAGTAACACTACAGTAACAGAGAGAGAGAAAGAAACGAGAATATAATGACGTGAAAAGAGAGAAAGCAGCTTCATATCGTCTGTTTCAACATCTGCTGTGACTGGACACAATTACAGGAAGTGCTTTGCCTTCGCCCCCATTCACAGTGACATGAACAATAAACATAACAATGAGGCAATACATCCACAGAGTTAATGCAAATGACGAAAGTGAAACTAGAGTTCATCTATCAAACTACCACTATAGGACATAAACCCATCAGTCGTAACGGTGAAAAAAAAAAACCCTGACAGGTGAAGTGAAAACGTTCATCGAGTCCTGACGTTCGTCTGGAAGCGACTTTGAAACGTTGAACCAACGTAAACATTGTTTCAGACCAAACACGCTCTCATCACGGATCTGGCTCTGTCGTTTCTGTCAGAGCTGTTTTAGAAAGACAAGAGGCAGGTCCACTATAAAACACACAGCTGGTTTTAATGCTTCTGCCTGATTACTGTGATATAATAGTTTATATGATATTTCGTATTTTCAGCAATTAAAAATGAATCTAAAAAGGTTGCGGGTTTTATTCAAAGCAGTTGATGTTGTGTTTATGAAGCTAAATGTTAAAGTAAAACAAGATGTCTCGGTAATATTTATTATGGAGCAATATTTATCTAAAGTTTGCCAAAATGTTTTTAGCACATTTGAGTTTAGAGAAGCAGCAAAAACAAAACAGTGTGAGTTGGTTTCACTCTGTTTGTTGTAGATCAGTGTTGATGTTGTCTTATATTGCGACATATTTAAGAGTCAAACTGTTTTTGAAGGTGAAAATTTAACAAGGTTTAGCCTCTAAATATGTGTGTGATCCTCCCTTTTCCTCTGTTCTCTTCAGTACTTTTCTGCAGGAAGTCTTCAACAATGGGAGCACTACAGGCTCTAAAACACAGCTGTAAAATACTCACACACACACGTTTACATCACACGCACCCTCATTAACAGTATGCACAGAGAGAGTCAACACACAGCCGTCCGTTAACTCAAACATTAAATAGACCCGTCTATTGTTTGTACGATAAAACCGAGAACTTGATGAGTCGAGCGGCGGAGACTCCTGATTAACCCTCAGAGCGGGAACAGACGACGAAGCAGCAGCGCAGATGACCTCATGTTTAACGTTTGGTTTATTTTCTCAGCAGGAGTGATGGAGTAATTAACACACTCCTTCTCAGATTAAAGCAAAACATCCACACGTGGAAAATGACTTAATACTTTTATAGTTAAAATAAAAGTTTAAATATGGTGAAAAATACTGAATGACTTGTGCTTTACTTTGTTTTTAAACCACTTTATTTCACAGAGAAAAAGATATTTTACTACTTTACAACTTTTTTAACATGTTAATTGACTGTAGACACATATTACTTGGCAGATTAAGATGTGTTCATTTAATAAAATATCAAATATTGTTATAAATTACTCAACAAACAGTATGTAATCAGGATAAATTAGTTCAACCTGATCATTTACAATGACACAAAGTGTTGTTTTCAGGGTCTCAAATATGGAAAAGGTCGATAATTCAGAGCAACATGAACCAGAGTCTATTTCACCATGAATACGAGTCAAACTCCCCTCAACAGATATGTTACGTTGGTTGAAGTAATATCCAGTTTAACCGTCTTTTGTTTTCACAACCAAAAAGTTAACAATGAAAGTAAATGGGGCAGTCAGCCAAACGTATCTAAATTGTCATTTTTTTAACCAGATTTGTCATTTTCCAGAACAGCAGGCTGATGTGACCATGACTGTGTCCGTGAAGAGCAAGAAAAACGAATCTGCTGATGTGGAACAACCTTCATCACCAGTTGTTATAAAACCAGACGTTGGGTAAGTCTTGTAAAACAGTGTTTTTAATAAACTCTGGGTTCACTTACTAAGTTATCAGTACTTCAGTTTATGTGTAGGGACCCTATTCATGCTACTGCTGAAGTGAAGTGATATTTTTTTAGCTTTATTAGTGGTTAAAAAATGACAATTTAGATACGTTTGGCTGACTGCCCCATTTACTTTCATTGTTAACTATTTGGTTGTGAAAACAAAAGACGGTCAAACTGGATATTACTTCAACCAACGTAACATATCTGTTGAGGGGAGTTTGACTCGTATTTGTGGTGAAATAGACTCTGGTTCATGTTGTTTGAACCGTCACTTTAAAGATGCAATTTTGGATTCAGACCAAATGATTCAGTTGATTAATTTAAGGAAAAATCGTTTGGTTAATGGTCCCATTCTACATTTAAAATACCTGATTTTAATCAAGTCAAAGAGTAATATTTCTTCCTCAAATGAAAACAACCTGAAATGTCTCAAGTGTAGGAAAAACTATCCAGGTTCACTGCAAATTTATCCAGTTCCCGCTAATAATCCTGACCAGATGATGTCTTGTGCTGTTCTCTACTTGTGGTCAGAGGCCGACAGACGTTCGCCCCAAAATGTGGCATCTGTGGCTGAAAAAAGTCAAGTCAGAGTGAACATGATGAGGGAGCACGGAGACCTTACGATCTTAATCATCATCTGGTTTCACGACGGGTCAAACACACATTCGATATTCCCACGGCAGCGTTCACCTGAGGAGATGTGACCCACGCGTCACATTCACCACAGGAGACCTGTCAGGACGACTAAAAACTAAATCTGTCAAAAATTAAACTTCTTCTGAGTTTTCATCCAAGAATTCATAAACAAACTGCTCACAAAGTTAAAGCTCCTCTGCTTCTTCTGAACTGTTGTAAAGTAACATAATCTCCTGTTCACTGTTTTACTGTAACATGGTGTCGTGTTCCTCAGGTGTGTGTGTGTGTGTGTGTGTGTGTGTGTGTGTGTGTGTGTGTGTGTGTGTGTGTGTGTGTGTGTGTGTGTGTGTGTGTGTGTGTGTGTGTCAGCTCAACTTTTACCACCTGTGACAGCCGAGATGTAAACAGCTTGTCACTGAGCAGAAGCTCTGGACCCAATAATAAAAGTCAGAAGCACAAACTTTATAGTTTAGACACTGACTATTATGTTACACTGGAACCATGTGAGGATAAAAACTATAAAGACACTGCTCAGTTACTGTAACTGAAGTGGTGTTTTTTTTTTTTTAAACTTTGCTTTTACTGAACCTTTATTATTGGAAAAAGATTTAATTGATTTTTTTATATGATTTTATAAAGGAAAATGTCACAGAGCAAACTTCTTTTCTGTCGATTGAAGATGAAAGATTTGATTTTTTTTTTTTTATTTAAAAACAGTTGTTTAGTTTCATTTTCTCACAAGTTCATAACAAATTATTCCTCCATCTTCTGAAACTGAAGCAGTTCAAGTGTAATTCAGTGTGAACAGCTGCAGTCAGCTGACCAGGAAGTAGGAAGAGATCATTCATTCATACACTAATGGAGCAGCATCATATATATAATCAAAAGATACTAATACTAGCTACTAATAGACCTTTTCCTCCATCATCTACTGGTCTCTACTCAGCCTCTAGTGTTTCCACTTGGTGCTAGTTCCTGGTTCCAGCTACTGTTTTAGTTCCTACTCTGTGGAGGAACCAATGGAGCTGAGTCGATACTAAAACGTGGCGTGAACAGGCGCCGCCACTGATTGGTCAGAGGGAGTGTCTTCACAAGCTGCCACCAGACGCCAGTTGAGTTGAGAGAGCGTCAACAAAATAATCAAGCTCCATTTTTAAACAGGACAAGAGTGATAGCCATCGTCGTAGCTACCTGGTCGTAAGCTAACCCAGCAACAAGTACAGCATCTCCTCCATGTCCATTAATGTTTACTGATGTTTTTGTGTCGTGACGTCGCAGCAGTTTGACTCCACTCACCACATTCACGTGGAGGAGGAACCAAACTGTGATGGAAAAAGACGAGCACATTTGTCAAATGTCACATTTCCGTCTGTATGGGTGGTGACGGTGCAGCCGCCTCCTCAATATCTGTAAAGACGTGACACTTCACCCTCAGACTGAATTCCCTGCTTGGTCTCTGGGACATAGATAAAGCTTTGTGTCCATTTTGTTTTGTCCAAGTCGTGGCAAGTTCACAAAGGTGGTGGGTGGGTCCACAACAACCCATTGTAAACACCATTGTCCACTTCTTGAAATGTCAGCGACTGCAGGATTCAAAAGTCAGCTGTTGAACCACCCCTCCACACACACACACACACACACACACACACACACACACACACACACACACACACACACACGCGCGCTGTCATGTTTGTGATGTTGTCACGTCAGATGTCGCACCAAGAAATGACTGCACCCTGAGGTGAATGTGATATCCTCTCGTCACAATGGCTCTGTGGCATGCCAGAAATGTGATGTCACATGCTGGAAGCAGCTGTTTGTGTGCATGCACATGTGTATGTGCCTATTGATGTGTGTGTGTGTGTGTGTGTGTGTGTGTGTGTGTAAGCAGTGTGTCTGCTGGGACGAAAGAGGAAAGTCATTATAGCAGATTAATTCTTCAATATCTGATTGTCAAAGTACCAGACTCTTTAGGTCGTGACTTTTTGAGAGGGAAACTGATGTGAAGGCTTCAGTGCTGTTTCAGGGAAGCCAAAATTTACTGACACCGTGGTCTGCTGACAAACTTTGACGGAAGTTATGTTCCTGTCTTTGTTTTCAGTTATAGTCGTATGTAGCACAAAATAATAACTTCTAACTTTTGGTTGTACTTCCACAACAAAGCAGCTTAGTTTTTTTTGTTTTGTTTTTTACAGGACACAAGTGAGGAAACAAGATTAACATTGCACAATCACGGTTGCAGCTTTGTGATGCTGAATGTTGATCCTGTCAGCATGCTCCGACACTGAACAAAAATGACATCTGAGGCTGACGGGAGAGACAGATTAAAGTTATGACCAGATGATCCTGAAAGATGAAACATTAATAATCGCATATTTTAGGATTCATAACGAGAGAGATGTTGATATCTGAGCTAAACGTCCCTTGTCACCAGGATTTCAAGGTCTTATCTTTGATTTAGGGAGGTCATTATTGATCTGTAAGCTCCGCCCACTTTAGGACCCTCCAGAATATTTCGGGACAGATGGGTTTTATTTCTGAGGGTGTTCACCGTGTTGTGGAGGGATATATTCAGAATCTAAAGGTAGATATGATGGGTACCAAGATCGAGTTTAATAGAAAACATGATGAGTGAAAATTACAACTCTGAATTAGGTCATAACGTTAGCATCGATTAGCTAACCTAACCCTAGCAAATATCAGTGGTGTTGCTGACATCAGTTATGAGGTTTTATAGACTTATGACTGAAGCAAACTTTACCAACATCATGCTTTGCCTTAGAAACTTAGACACCTTGAGCTGATTGTGTGGCTACAAGCAGGTGCTTTGTGAAGCTGAAATGTGATTAACTGGTCGTGTTGCAGCGTCTGGGTTTCGAGTCAGCACCTCTAAGTTGGAGATAAGGGATGTGGATGAGCTGCTGAGTATCTTGAGGTCTTGTCAGATGGAGTGAGAGACCGATGGCGTTAGCAGGAAGCTAGGTGTTGTACCAGACCGTTGTGATAAAGAGGGACCTGAACTGGTTGACCCCACCAATCAGTCTATGTTATGATGCTCAACTGTGGTCATGAGCTTGAGGCAGCTTGTGAATGAAAGAGGCTGAAATGAGTTTCAGAGATACTTTGATGATCTTGAATATCTGTAATGTTGAGTTGAGCCCATTTGCTTTTAAAAGAAGCCAGTTTTCAGAAGATCAGAGTCTTGTTGGAGGTCTTTGGGTATGTCCAACTTGGAGGGGACCTTGAGGTAGACCCAGAACATGGTTGGAAGATTTGATATATTAACTAAACTGGGAACTGCTCAGGAACCATCAGGACAAAGTGGGACATGTAACTGGGAAGATGAACAACTGCACTAATTTCCCTAAACAGGAAGATGGTTCATTCATTTTCTGAGGATGATTATTGTCTGTAACCAAACTCTGTGCCAGTCTACCCAGTGTTGTGTTGAGATATTTAATAGACCAGTAAAAAATGTCACCTGTTGGTGGTGCTAGATGAAAAGCAAGAGGATGAGGTCATTATTAATCATATTACAGTAAAATAAAAAACGCCAACCTCAAGGTGGCACCAGAGTTAACCCATCTGACAGTGGCTGAGATGTAAGGAAATGTAATTTGTTAGATTAATGCAACAAAGCAGATGTGGGATTTCCATGTCATGCATAAGAAAGGTTGTAAGGTTGAAGTGTCGGTGGTAGACAGAGCACCAGCAGCCAGGCTGTAACCGACACTCGAACCCACTGATGTGAGAGTCAAAGGGGTCGAGACCTTCTGCACATCGACGTGAGGCTGCAGTGAGACAGAGCCTGGGGAGTAGAGGAGAGTGAAGAGGCCTCTAATTGCTGTCCACATGTGTCAGATTGTTGTTGTCAGTTGCCCTGAGGGAGATTGGACAGTGACTTTGAAGATGTGGTCATTAATGACACTCACATGCTTCACATGCATTAGAAAGTAACCTTAGATATGTAACTACCAAACAGTTGCAGCTTATTTTTTTGATGGAAATTAAATTTTTTATAAGTGAAACAGGAGTGAGGGATAGTGCACCGTACATGAAGTCATGTCTGCTGAGACAAGATGTTGTTTAATTCCCAGAAAATAAAGTCACAGATCCATTCATCACATTGGCGTCCATCTGTTTCTTATTATAAGTCATTTCCTATTTGTTGAAGGACACATTTCCAACATAAAAAGAACAAATAAAAGGAACGAGATACAGCGAGGAACATGAGGGGGAGGTTAAACTCAAGAGATTTCCATTTGTTCCCTTTTGTCTCTGTTTAATGTTGGACTTCAAAACACAGTCAGAACCTGTTCTCATCAAAGAGGAATCAGTGAGGATGGATCTGTTTTCTTTCACACTGAGCTGACACAGGACTTTACTTCCCCTCCTCCTGAAGTTCAGCCACAGTCACGCTCTGTGTCACTGCCACCACCAGCTGACCGAGCTCTACAGACTAACAGAGTAACTATGAGAAAGTATTGTCTTATCTGACACAACCGCTGCTGTTTCATTGTTTTTTTTTTTTTTGAGATTAAAAAGTCAGATTAGAGCCAACGTGGCCCTGAGATTAGAACTGGCTACCGTAGAAAGTCTCTTTCGCTTCAACGATTTTATTCACAACAATTTATAAGTTATGGGAAGCTCGTTAAACCTTCCAAAATTATAAATATGAACATTTAGGACAAATAAAGACTCTAATGAGAAGATTACTGGTTGCATTTAGAGAAAATGTGGACGTTTTATTAGCTTTATATTACAGACTAAAAATCTTTTTCTTCTCATCATTCTTCTTCCCTTTAATTTGCATTAATTTATCTAACATTTTGCCCACTAGGGGGCAGCAGAATGAGCATGAATTAGCAAATGTTAACGAGCAACGTCTTATTTATACATTCTTAAAAAAAAACATCATTCTGGTAAAAGCTAAAATACTCTGGTGGGTACTAGTCCTCTTTGTCTTCATCACTGCAAGTGAAACTTCTCACTTTACATCTTGTTGTTGGATCGTTTGGTAACATAATAGTATTGATTAGTGCTTTAGTGAACAACTTTATGGAGGTAAATTACCTCAGCGCCGCTTTAAGACTTGATTTGTAAACGATTAAACAGAGAATTTCCAGGTATGAAATCAGTATGCAGCGTGCACCATCCGGTAACACCATACATAGTGTATGTTTACTCCAGCTGTCATCCACCTTTTATACACAAGCACCATCCTCTTGTGTACATTACAGATTCCTTAGATGCTCACTGTAAATAGCTTTTACTGGAGGGGAAAGGTCACTGCGTCGCTGTGGCACGACTCAGTGATTGACTCAGACTGAGAGTAAATATCGTCTGTCAGACAAATATGAACTGAGCTAATTTCCTTCACTTAAAGGGATTTAGTGTCCTCGGGCTCTATGGTTTGTCTTCATTATCCTAGAGGAGTCTTACCGAGCGATGCTGATGTTTTAGGATGTTTTTTTATTCAAAGAAGGAATTTGTCAAGTTGAATGAAGCTGCCTTGGATTCATTAGGGACCCTGAGAGTCTTGTATCTTGTGCTCTGCTAATGCACTCTTCCTGTCTGTATGTACACAGACAGTTAAATGGGGAGAGGGAAGAAAAACACATTAGAATAGACTTCCATAGCTAATAGAGGAATATGGTCTGTGGAGATGAAAGGTGAAGGGACGGAGGAAGGACAGGAAACTGTGTAGAGGCCACGAATGAAAACATCTAGAGATACATTATTACACTCTTCTCTCTATACATTGTTACCAGGAGTGGAAATACAATCTGAGTGATCAGAGGTGTGTTTGAGGATGAGGAAAGAGAGATGGGCGGGGACGGTACGGTGCAGTGAGGAAATGCACGGAAACTAATCAGAGTCTTCCTGCGTCGCAGCCAGAGATATCTGCTGCAGGCCTGAAGACAGGAAGGACTCCTGTAAACCGTCTCCATCTCTGGGAGTTTCTCAGATCCTGTCTGATGCAGATGTGCGTCTTTGTGTAAATTCAAAGTACACACGAGCTGCGTGTGCATGCTTTGTGTTTTTATGTTGCCGCATTGTTCATGGTAATAAAGTGAAGCGGGCTACGACAGGATATACTGTACACGTTGTAAATAAGTGATTCTACGCGGCGGCTGATGAAATGATCTTCATGTTTGCAGCTCTTTGTATATAAATAGATCCATAATATTTACTCAAAGAAACGGAGAAGGATAACATCACTTCTGTGACTCAGTGATTGAAGAAATGGAGACAAACATGCAGGTGTGAGACAGACCCACAGTGTAGAGATGACAGCACACATCAGAGGGAATATGATTGTAAGGTATGGATATAAAAAAGAAATATGAAGTAAGACGGTGACAAGTAAATTTGAAGAGAGGAAAGAAAACTAGACCATAACATCAGGCAATAGGTGTGGCGGTTGCTAGGGAGTGATGGTAGGTAATTATACCAGTGGATTCTGGGTGCTTAGTTTTGGATAAAATGACGCCGCGTGGCAAAACGTCCATGACATCTGTAATTTTTATGCCTCAGCACTGGTGTCAGTTGTGGATGAAGGCGTCTGAACATCCAGTCCAGTTAAACTTCCATTTCAACTTAACTTTTCAACTTAACTTACATCTTATAAAGTGAATTTGGCCCAAAAGTTTGTAGGTTAATGTCAGTGAAACGTCTCAAAACATGTTTGTGGTCTCTTGAATGTGACATCTCATGATGGCTTTGAAGGATATTTGATATTTACTACTTGACAAGTTGGTGGAGCTTTAAAGTGACGTCCAGAGTAACATGAACCAGAGTCTGTTTCACCATAAATACGAGTCAAACTCCCCTCAACAGATATTTTACGTTGGTTGAAGTAATATCCAGTTTGACCGTCTTTTGTTTTCACAACCAAATAGTTAACAATGAAAGTAAATGGGGCAGTCAGCCAAACGTATCTAAAGTACTGATAACTTGTCATTTTCCAGAACAACAGGTCGATGTGGACCGAGGAAAATGATGAATCTGCTGATGTGGAACATCCTTCATCACCAGTTGTTATAAAACCAGACGTTGGGTAAGTCTGGTAAAACAGTGTTTTTAATAAACTCTGGGTTCACTTACTAAGTTATCAGTACTTCAGTTTATGTGTAGGGACCCTATTCATGCTACTGCTGAAGTGAAGTGATATTTTGAGCTTTATTAGTGGTTAAAAAATGACAATTTAGATACGTTTGGCTGACTGCCCCATTTACTTTCATTGTTAACTATTTGGTTGTGAAAACAAAAGACGGTCAAACTGGATGTTACTTCAACCAACGTAACATATCTGTTGAGTTCAAGTTACTCCAGACCATCACTGAAGATGAAATTTTTAGTTTTTCAAAATTGTTTAAAGTTACTACAGAGAACAAATGACTATAAAACAATGACAACTGCTTTTTGTCTCCGATTTCAAAGGAAAACCACAGTAATTCTTCATCTTATAAAAGATACAACCAATATTTCTTGTAGCGACAAAGTATCAAGTGATCAAGTGACAATGTGAAAGTTTCTTAAACCTGACAAACCTGCAGAGAATCACAGTAAGTTTCGTGTGTTGTGAAAGTTCACAAAAAGTCATAAAAGTCCCTCAAATGTTCAGACTAATTAAATTCAGCAGCACCAGTAGCTGCGTTGATTGAATTGCCAGCGTTGGATGAATGCCGAGTGTTGTAAATCTCTGAGTGCCGGCGTAAAACACATTTTTTCTCTTATGCTTTTTGGTGCAGGAATCTCAGACATCTATACATGACATGAACCAGGAGTTTGATAATGTGTCGTCAATATTAACACTTTTGTTTCTGTCGCCTTTTAATGGATAAAAAAAACAGGTTGAACCAGATGTTTATCACGTCAGAGTTAATAAGGAAAATCCCCCAAATTAGACACATTTTAAAGAAAAAGTCGTCTGTGTCTTCTGTGTTCATACTTTTCTCCTGCGTTGCAGTTGGAGAAGCAGCGATGGTAATTTGGTTTCACTGATCCTGGAACAGTTGGCTATTGATTTCTAACATTTATTAAATTGTCATCGGGAATCTGTTAAATAAATACTGGAGGATTTCTACCTGTTTGACCTGGTTGACGGCTGCTGTTTTCACCACAGTAGTTTGATACGACTTGAGGATTTAAACGCTGGAGTTGAATTAGAATAACATAGAAAATGACACTAAATTGTGATGATTGATTTAGTCTGAGGATCTTCTTTCATACTGGAGGTGGGACGGATCTGTTACAGGATTAAAGACAGACTCATTGACGTTAGACGGTGACGCTGCTGGTTGTAATCAGGAATGATAATCTTTTCTTTTTCTTTTTTTTCCTGACATGTGAGATTATTTATAACTTGCTGTATTGTTGTTTTTCATTCCGATACAGGAAATGAATAATTAGTCCAAGGCATGCAGCTTTTTTCTCTTCTCAGTAACTTACACCAAAAGATCTGCTACTGGACGTTAAATGACTGTTTAATTAAATCAATATTTATTGTGAAAACAGGAAAAAATCAGATCTTTAAGTAAGTAACACAGCAAAATAAATCCTCTTTTAAACTATAAAACAGGTTTGTTGTTATTGATGTTACAGATGAAAAACATCTGTCAGGAGCTTCAGAATAAATCTCACATATAAAACACACAGTATACAGTAGTGGCTGTATAACTTTCAACACTGAAGCGCAGCTGTTTAATGACTCCTGGGAACGATGTTTCTCACATCGAGGACTCAATGCCAAAGAGGCATAAGAGCAATCTCACTTGTTTTTATCAGAGGGAAAAAACAACAATGTCGACAGTGTGAGGGACATAGAGTTGAGCTGAGACAAATGTCTATGTTTTAAACCAGTGTCAGACTCAAACTAACATGTGACTTGTGTGGTAGTGAGGAGAGGGATCCTACAGACAAACCAACGTGTCTGAACTTTGTAAATGTCCAGACTGATTCTATAGAAGATTGTTGATCAAGTCACTACGTTACCTGAAGTTGTTTGACCTGAAAAGTCTGTAAAAGTTGATGGTTGGATGCAGATGGTGCTGCTGCTAGAGCTACGTCTCCAAACAGTCAGACTATGATGTTGTATCCCAGATAGTAAAATCATTACAGGTCAAGTTTCAGAAGGATGTTCGGCTCCTATAAGGTCCAGATTAGTGGTGCAATAAACAAAAACAAACAAAATGACACAAAAACTAATTATAAACCAAAACATCAACATAACTTCAACAAAAAGAGTCTAAATCCACCACAGTCAAGACTGAAGTCTTCACCTTGTTGACTTTTACTTTAAGTCGTGTGGTAAAACATCACTATGACATAGTCAAACCAAAGATCTTCACCTGCTTCTTCTGAGACTGAATGAATCAAACATGACAAACGTCTGTTGCACTACAACCACAGTCTTTGACATCTGGGATGAAGCTTCTTTAAATCTCCACTTCAACACTCGTCTATATTGACCCAACTGATACCTGATCAATCTGCATCCAACCATCAACTTTTACAGACTTTTCAGGTCAAACAACTTCAGGTAACGTAGTGACACATGTGAATCTTCTGATCTGACTCAGGTTTAGTTCATGCTTTTTTCTCCTCGCCCCGTACACCCTCCTCCTCCTCCTCTTCTTCTTCTTCCTCCTCCTCCTCGTTTCCTTGTTCCACCCGGTTTCAACAGTTCGCAGTAGAGCGGAGTTCATCCATCGACCTCTGTCTCTCATTGCTGATAACTGTCGATGCAGCAGCACAGTCATTTAGCAACTTCAGTTTCTGTGAGGATCTGTGTTTGTGCCTGCAACAACAAGAAAAGAGGAGGTGGGGAAATTTAAAAAAGCAGAAACGGACAAAAAAAAGTCCGTGGAATAAGTGAAGCTGCAGGACTCACGCTCCCACCGCGCGTCAGGATGCTGCGGACGGGACATTTCACCCCGACAGCTGTGGCAGTTGTTGGTGAGTAAATACACATGAAGTAATAATAACTGACAGACGAGCAGAAAGAGAGAGAAAACAGCTTCAGTCAGTAACGCCTGTGTAATTACTTACTGAGCGTTTTGGATGTGTCACTCGCGCTGCCGTTACGCGCCCATTAAAAACGCAGTGGCACCACAGTGTCCTCGTAAACTGTCCCTTTGAATACTTTCCGTCCCCATTAACCACATTATGTTATTTATTCGGGCCGATGAGGGGAAAACCTCGGGGTAGTCTGCTTTAATTGTGTCTACGTGCTGCAGCTTGACATGTCTCATGTGAAGAGAAGAGTCTGCTACTGTCGCTGTTCACGCTCCACCGACACGGGAGAAGCTGCTCAGCGGATCATGTGAAACTATGTCAGATCCTTGTCACCAACAACATATATGAATATATGTCCCACAAATCATGAGCTTGTAGGAACAAAAGGTGAAGAGTGGAGTGAATATTGAGTCTGAAGCAGGTTTTAAGAGTCTCTGGGGTTTTGTGTTGTAACGGATATGTTGGTACAGGAGGGAGTCCCCCTGGTGATGGGATGTGATCTCAGGTTCAGCTCCAGAGCAGCAGTAGTGAATTAACTCCATGATCATGTCCGAGTAGATCAAACATGAGTTGGGGGAAAGTACCAGCAAATTTGAATGAACAGCTCCTCTGATTTGTGTTGGAGGGAAACAGGGAAGGTCTCTCTTTAAGTCTCAGATTCCTGCGCTTACATGTGATACTGGCTTGTGATGGTCATTAGAAAATTGAGTTAGAGATGGAGATTTGTGTGTGTGTGTGTAAAGGGGATCAGCAGAAGCTCACAAAACAAATCACCATCACATCTAGAGGTCAGGTATTACCTCCCTGAACCAGGTGACCTTCTCTGTTCCTCCTGAACCAGTATCGTCTTCTACCTCTGCCGAGCCTGGTCCTCAGGTCCTCAGGTCCTCAGGTCTCAGGTCCTCAGGTCCTCAGGTCCTCAGGTCCTCGGGTCTGAGCTGTGGGACTATGACCTCATCTGGGTTACACAGAATGGGAGATCATTCTGAGAGATCCCGTGTTGTGCTATCGAGCCTACGTCTGCTGCCTCAGAGCCCCACATGTGGTTATTGTAGTGGCAGCATTTAATCTCTGTAAATTCCTAACGGAGATGAGGCTACAGGTGGTTTGAGTTTGGTTTTGCAGGAGAAGAAGCATCTGGCTTTAATCAGCACGGTGTCAGACCAGAGTGACCAAACTTACTAAGGACAGAAGCAGCAGGAGCGTTTTTTACTTCAGACTAAAGCCTGCAGTCATTTGTGGTCAGTGTGGTTTTTTGTTGGTTCACTGATCTGATCAATCATATTCTCTACTATTCTCTATTTATTTTATTTAAAAGTAGCTGCCAACAACTTTAATATTCTTATGAATATTGTCTGTCATGTTTAAGTAAAATAAGCCAAATATTCTTCTTGTTTTTCCATCATTTATCATCATTAACTGAAGCAAGAACAGCTTTGGGAAGTTATATTTTAGTATTTAATCACAATTTGTGCAACATAATAATTATAAACTACAGTAAAAAGGTAGTGAGATGTATAAAACTGGCAGAAGAGGAATTATACAACGATCAGTGGTTATTTCTAATGTGATGAGGGTTTGTTCAGTGGATCAACAGTTGCTTTGAAATGTAAAATATCTTTATGTCTTCAAATGCTTTATTTTTGTCCAAACCCTGAAAGTATTAAAGACTAATGTAAACCAGATCAGACATGAGGACATGTTTGTAGCTGCAGGGAGTTCATATGTTTCTATAACACACTGGTTTATCTTCCAGTGTCACATAAACAGAATATGGATGAAGTGGTTTTTTTTATCTCTTAGTCATTGTAATTCTTGTCTGGCACAAAGATGGAGAGAAGAGGTGAAAGGTTTGTTGGAAACAAACTGGTTTAGATTCTTTGAAATTCCTTTGAGGATTTTGGGAATCGTTTCTCACATCTCACAGAGTTTGGGAATTTATCTTTTCTCCTCATTTATAATTTTTATGTAAGCTCTCAGAAATGTGCTGCTGTTGGATGACCACAGTAGACGGGATGACCTACTGAAAGACGTAAGGTCGCAGGATATAAGTCTTTAAGACATTAAAGCTCTGAATTGAATTAAGAGCCTGGCGAGACTGAGTAGTGAGTCATCATCGTCGTTAGAAATATTTCTCCTCCTGCTGCTGCTTCACTGTCGCTACTATCTGTCATTTGAATCAGTCCACTCCCTCCGCTGCAACAACCAGCAGTAATTTAACATAAACGAAGCCACTAAGATTCGATCACGTTCAATTGTTTCTTCGCCAGCATCTTTGATGTGTTCACTGTTGTTGTCTACTGGAGGTCTGAAGGTGTGTTCATACTTTGAAGGTGTAAATGTAGAGTTTGACAACATTGTCAGACACTTTCAGCTCTAATACCAACATAAACCACTGGAGACTTTGCTCTGTTAGCATCAGTCTGTCTGAAGGATCTCAATAAGCTTCAGATGGATAAACGTGGACGCGGTCCACAGAAGATTTATCTAAATCTGAATCTGACTCGACTCTGAATGTAGCGCAGACATCCGTCTTTATCTTTTCACAGACGCACGAACGTTGAACGTTCAAGTCCTTCAGGGTTCAGGACTGTCTCAGTGTTTTCATCTCACACTAAGACCTCGTGGTTCAGATTTCTAGTCTGACTGTGTTACAGTCTGTGACTGTGATGAACTGATTTGGGATCAGAATGTTTTTTGCACTATAATCCCACTTTGTTCTGTTTGAGACTGTGGATGGAGCCATGGACGATCCCGTTGCCTTAGTTGGTCTATTTACTATGCAACGATGCAAAAACACTAAATTACACGTTTTAATGAGAAATGTGTAAAAATATTTTCAGGTTCATTACAAACCAGTGGACTGTGGCTGCCCGTCTTGTGGCTGCAGTTTAGGTAACTAATGGGATAAGTAAAGTCACATTGGTTTGCTGATCGCGGCTGTCGTTAGCGACGCTGCCACCAGTTCTTTCCTCGCAGGTTAAATCCAAATACCTGAGATGAATGTGGTCAAACATAGCGACTGTTGACTTTTATTGATGTTGCAAACACCAACTCGGTTTTAACCTTACTCACTCGTTGATTACAACAGGAAAAAGTAGGTCCATCAACGGAAAACATACAAGTTGCAGTAGATACGCGTATACGACTGATTTCTGCCTCAGTCCAGTTCTGGATCTATCCTGGTTAACTAGTGCCAGATGATCCGTGATGAAGTGGGCGACAGGCAGGCAAATGATTGTATCTCGTTAGGCTAAATGGTCCAATAATGGTTGACGTTAACTATTTTTTTTTTTACCCACAGTTGTAGAGTAAAAAAACGGCTGCATCTTTGCCTACTTGACATAATCCTTTGTTATTTATGTGTGATGCTTGATGTGAAACTTTGCAGATCTACATGATACTACATGATCTGAATAACTTACAGAAACATTGCAGCAGTGGTGATGACATATGTGTTTCGTTCACTGGAAAATCACACAGGAAACCCACGCGTGGATTCTAAGATCCTGTATAAAGTGCATCGATGCTATGGTCAAAAATAAATATGTGCAGATGTTTAGCTCATAACTTTCTTGTTAACACAAAACCAAGCGATGCAGCAACATGAACACAAATTTAAATTAAAATCACAGAACAATCAATACTAATTAAGTTAAAGCTTCAATAATACAACATGGAGATACTGTGTCAGTGTCAAATTAATATGCATTTCAACCACTTCACTTCTTTCAGCATTGATTTAAGCTGAACTTATCTGAGCTGTGCCACCAGTCATTCATATGATGACAAGCGCACTGCAGCGGGTGTGACCATATAGTTGACAGTTGGCAGGAAACTACACTGTGAATAAACACCAAACAGAGGAGTGTATATTATGTTGATAAAATGTATCATAGTCATAAGAAGATTCAAAAGATTTACCCTCAAGGCTGCGAAACCACAGAGGCCACCCACATGACTTGACTTTTATATTCATCCGCCTCGAAACCCGACTACAGATGTTGTAAATGATTCTGCTGTCTGTGCAGCACGTGGAAAACATGAAAGTAGAGTTTTGCAGAGTGGAAGATGTTCAGGTTCAGGTGAGAAGATGGTGTAGTTTATAAGATCAGTCAGTGCCGGCAGCAGACGAGTGCTCATCTGAGGCAAACCCTGTAAACTTTTAGAGGTTTTTTTTTTTTCTTCATCCATCCACCAAGTTTGGTGCAAATTGGTTCAGTACTCTTTTTAGTGCTGACAAACAGACACAGGAAAAAAAACATAACCTTCCTGGAGATAATTACATCTGCTCTGCTGAGTGTATGTCTCTGGCTGAAATGCAAACGCTGCATTTTCTGGAGCAGATGCTGTCTGGCCACCTCACAGTCACTTTGTAATTTACATTAAAACTAGAATTACGTTGCCAGCGCCAACAAAGCACAAGTAAGTTACAGGAAATAAAGTCAATATCTCCACTTCTGTTTTACTGAGTTGTGGTGTTGTATCTTTTTAGTCATGTGTGAAATTTGAAACATTTGTTTCAAATTTATTTATGATTTTGGTCCAAATATCTCAACAACTGTTGGGTTATTTACCGTGAAATTTGGTGGAGATGTTCCTGCTACTCAGAGGATGGATCATGAGGATGTTGGTGACTCTAGCATCACCAAGAAAGAAAACTTGACAGTCTACCTGATATATCTTGTTCAGAGATGTATTGTCCTAATTTACATTCATTTTTGCACAATGATCAAGTCAATTCAAGTCAAGTGTTTTTGGAAGAACATTATGAAACATGTTGACCTTTGACAGTTTGGATAGAAAATGTCATTTCTTCCACATGTTATTTTACCAGAAGTGTGTGAAACATGATATTGGACTATTCGGGTCTGCTGAGTCACAGTTTTGGTCCAAATATATAGTATAGTTACCATGAAACTTGGCGGAGATGTTCCTGGTACCCAGAGGATGAATCATGAGGGTGTTGGTGACTCTAGCACCACCAGCAGGTTGTGTCAGCTTGTTCAGAGATGTATTGTCCTAATTTATATCCATTTTTGTACATTGAGCCTGGAGAAATACACTTTAACTTGGACTCAGACTTTAACTTTTCTTCTAAAACCATCAAGTCAATTTGTCCATTACTCTGGTTTATCTAAGTAACAGTCCAGTTTTCTTTACAATGAGCTTCATATCCTGACAGCAGCGCACACGTGACCCATAATCTTGTTAGAGAATCAATTCCATGTCCGTAAAACGTGAATAATGTCTCTCTTGTGTGTATGTGAATGATGACTGTCAGAAACACACAGCAGGGCTGCGTTTTACCACAGCACTGAGTCATCTCTAAATTTTCAGCTCTGTCTCTGACAGGTCCAGACGAGGGAAGTAAGACCAAAATAAAAGGAACATCTCCGTTGCCTCAGTGATGCCAGACTGTTTGTGTTTGACGATTACTAATATGAGATCACCTCCAGGACTCTTATGGTTTTAACAGTGACATGCAGAACCTTACTGCTTCTACAGTCGACGTAGTGTCAGTGTTTGGTTGTTTTCTGTCAGATGCTGACTTTGCCATTTGTCTAAGTGACCAAATCTGACTTTTGTTTGAATAGAAGTTAATATCTCCTCCAATATATATTTGAAAACCTAATCTTCCTATAAGTGGCCTCTAAGCTGAAAAGTAAACACAAAGACTAAAGATGATAGTGAGATAAGTGTTGAATAATCCTTAAATTTCACCCAATGCCGCACGCATGCACACACACACACACACACACACACACACACACACACACACACACACACTGAAGGAAGAAACTAATATGTGTCATAAAAGGTCTTCAAATAAACAAAGACACCCGTGAAGTTGCGACATCACATGTCGTGTCGGCTTACGCAGGTCTTAGCCTCCACGCAAGGTCAAGCACACACACACACACACACACACACACATGCACACACATGTATAAACACACAGACACACACGTTGAAGACATAAAAGCATTCAACATGTGTTTCACACTTAATCACTCGTCACTACTTGTCTTCAAACTGCTACAATTTCAGGAGCATCCTCTTACTTCTATCAAGCTCTGGAATAATTGTTTCCATATTGAAGAAACATTATAGAAAATTATTTAAAAAAAGAAAAACGTATATATGTAGCGACAGACACACCTAGAGCTACACTCAAGTTCATCATTTTTTTTAAATCAGACACGTATCTTTGCAGAGAAGAGGAGCTGAACTTATCAGTTCCTCCCACACAGTTTTTGTCAGCTAACTTCTGCCAGCGTCCACAGATAGTTTGCGTACGCCGAGGTATTTCACGGTCACGTGACCTCTGCCACCGCACAGTTGTTGTGAGGCATCTGAGGGCAAAGAGGAGGGAGCTGGGGCAGCTGGGTAAAGGGAGGGAGGCAAAAAGGCAAAAGAGAGGGGAGAGGAGCGAATGTGTGAAGAAAAATGACGAAGGCAAAAAATGTGCAGAAGGAGGAGTTTTGTGTTATCGCCAGTTTGAGTGAAAACAAGGAGAAGACTGAAGAAGTGCAAAGGTTAAATAGTTAGCTGACAACTACTGCTTCTGTTTTTAAAAGAGGGAAGAGTGTTAGTCATGGCCAACTTCTTTATATTTGATGATACTTTTCAAGAAGTGGATTGTGCTTAAAAAGCAACATTGTTTTAGGGTCAAGTTTGGGTGAAGTTTTTAAAGGAATAGAAATATGAAATATAGCTTTTTCTTCTTTTTTGGGTAAAAGGTTCATATTAGGATTGTGTGTTAACTGTTGGAGAAGGTGGAAGGTGCCGATTCACTTAGTTTGGCATAAAAACTGGAAACAAGGGAAAACATCCAGTCCTCATTCTCCACAAAGATACAAAATACACCTGTAGTTTGCCAGAAATATCTAGAGAGCATCTGTAACGTCACTAGCGTTGTGGTTTTGGTGTCGAGGTTACGCACACAAACTTCGGTTACATAATTCGTTTGTCTCAACAGGTGTTGTTAGAAATATTTTTACATGTCTTCATCATCAACGACGACTGTAAACAGAGGTTGCATCTTTGTTTATCTTTGGTTGTCTGAGCTTCCTCAATATCTGAAGAACAATACGAGAGCATCCGTTTAAATGTTCACTAGACTCAAAGTTAACTGATTAGATTTTGATGGTCAAAGGTCAGAGGTCGTTGTGGTCTCATGAAACTTATTTTTGGCCATTTGAACGTGACATTTCCACACATTTTTGTCCATAAATCTTTAAAAAAAAAAAAAAAAGAAAGAAAAGCACTAATCACCTTATATAGACACAGCTAAACCAGATATCTGACTCTTTTTTCTAGTTTTTATGCTAAGCTAAGCTAACTGTCCACTAGCAATAGCTTTTTATTTGAGGTAAAAATATGTAAAGGTTGTCAAAGTTGTCATTAATAGTCATCTACAGGACTGTGCTAATAATCAAAACTTGCGCTTGATGCCAAGTGTTAGCGATGCTAAGTGTGAGTGATGCTAAGCATTAGTGATGCTAAATGTTAGCGCTAAGCGTTAGTGATGCTAAGCGTTAGCTATGCTAAGCATTAGCTATCAGTGTTATCTTAATTTAATATTTATGTTTATATTTTCTCTTCAGTTTAGTAGTTTACTTGTTTTCTAGAGACTAGAAGTGACGACATCATGATTTTATTTATGTGTATTTATTATTTTATACATTCACCGTCTTTTGTTTTAAGTTCAAGTCGACAAGTAATTGTTTGAAATAATTGTGATTATTACTTTTGCTGTAATTGAGCAGCTCTCGTCTACACTTCACCAGATCTCGCATCGCCTCTTTCATCAATGTACAGCAGCAGTGTAACAATAACAATGTCACGCTAATGAAGAGAAGGAAATAATTATTGGCTGGTGAAGTTACACAATCAGTGTTACAGGTCAATCATTTCCTAAAATCCATATCAATTCCAAAAGCCCCTTTTGTTTTGGGTGTTGTTCCTGATAACGTGAGTTTTGTCAAACAGGATTCTGGTCTGTCTTGACTCATTTCCTTGTTTCCTTGCCAGTGTGAGCCACCAAGACCCCATAATAATGTCCTGTCAAACACACGCACACACACAGGTTATTGTCTACCACAGAGGCTCTTTCTATTTGCTCTACAAAGATGTGGTGAATATGAAAATGTGGCTAATATAATAAACCACTGTTGGTCAGAGAAAGAGCTGTTTACAAGTTTAAAACAAGATGTTTTAATGATTCGTCTTTGAATTGAAGAACGTCTTTGTTTCATTTGTATCCAACTCTTGTGTGGACATCCCATCTCTGATGATACAAACAGTTTTTACTCACATGATGAAAAGAACGTCTTAAAACTGATTTGTGTCGCAAAGATAAGTTGGACTAGTACAACTAGTCTGTCCGTTGATCAGACTGGTGATAAGGAAGGAATGTAAACCGTTATTACTACTCACACACACACATACTTGCAGTCCTCTGGGGCTGTCAGTGCCTCAGAAGTGCTGATAACTTAGATCCTGGTGTGTGTGTGTGTGTGTGTGTGTGTGCTGCATCTGTGCACCAGGCCGGTGCAGCTCCTCCTCCACCCTCTCCTGGTCCAGAGCTATCCATCAACCTGGCATCATCCAGGAGCGGTGCAGCGGTGCAGCGGTGCAGCGGTGCAGCGGTGGCGTCTGCCTGAGGCAACATGTTCACATTAACCTCTCGGACAAGAACGACCATGATGCTCTTCTGTCAACACAGAAGTTTCATGGGAAAAAAAAAAGAAAAAGACGCACCTGGACTGTTTGCTTTTTGTTTTTCTTGTGAGGAGTTTACTCTGATGAAGCAGAGAGTCGAAGCAGCAGCCAATAATATTTAAAATAATAATAAAACCTCTGGAGCCGGTCGTTGACAGCATGGCAGAATCAAAGAGAGCGTTTGACATCAGCCGTTATTTATGGTGGATGTTTATGACGGTGGAAATTTTTTCCTTCTTGTTTCAGTTAACTCAAAGTATTTTTATGTGGCGTCAAACTATTTACCTGCTTAAAAAGGAGAGAAGGAGAAATACTTGGTTGATGTGGAGTGTTATATAAGAGGAACATGTGCAGTAGATTTGTATTTCTGCCTGTTTATCTTCCTCATTTACATCATTTAGTTTCTGTGCATATATATATATGTATGTGTGTGTGTGGTGTTTTTCTTCACTCTTCTTAAATAACCTTGACAGAAGAAAAAAAAAAACGTGGAGAAGCAGAAGATGAAGAGGTCGTTGTGACCTTTTGTAAACACACATGTGTGTTTGACAGAGACGGAGCGTGTCGATGGGGGTGGGATTCAACCCCGCTGAGGTCTTGTCCACACTAATGCTGATATATTTAAAACATGAAATTTTAACTTAAATCCACAATGAAGTGTTTTCAGTTTTCACCTCTGAGAGTTAAAGTTACATCGATTTCTGCAGCGGCCTCAAATCAACAGATTATATATTATATATCATATATAATAAACACATATTATATATCATATATAATAAACTCATATTATATATCATATATAATAAACACTGTTCAGGCTTTTTAAATCAACAGTTGTGTGTCAGAAACGTACAATTATTTCTGTTACGTATTATTTTCCTTTTCAGTCGTGCAAAGTGATGTATTTACAAAACATCTCCTACCTAACAGTTATATTAATCTTCTGTTATGATTCACGTTAAACACACATCTGGGCTTCTTTCTAAAGAACTTCAGAAACGTGGGAGTGTTTCCAACATAGTAAACAACAAGTCGACTCAGTGAATCACACGTTATTTTTAGAAGAACAGTTCACTGACGCAGAAGTAACTTGCTTTATATTTCATTTTATGTACAAACACAATACAGTGTAACATGTCAGTAACAAGGTGTAGTGATAGTAGATGTATATTGGAGACAGCTAAGCTAGTTTTTCTAGTCTGCTAAACGTGCTAATTGTGCTACATGCTAGCTACAGGAGCTAGCATCAATTAATGTTTAGTCACCTTGCTAGAGTATACACCCCCTGTTGGAGATGGGTTCAAGTCCCAGTGTCTACTCCAACTAAGCTAATGTAGCATAGCCTCTCTACCGATACTTGCTAGCAATAGATGCTAGCTTCCATGGCTTTTACCATCCTTGTAAGCACACACATAATCCTGGGTTTAAGTCCCAGTGTCTACACAACAGAAGTTAAAATACGCTAAGCTAATGTAGTGTAGCCTCTCTTTTAACACTTGCTAACAATGTATTAACTCCCAGTATCTACAGAATGCAAGTTAAACTAAGCTAAGCTAATGTAGCGTAGTCACCTCTCGTCTAACACTTGTTAACAACAGGAGGTGCTAGCTTCCATGGTTTATAGCATCCCTGTTATCACATCCATCAGCCATTGGTAATGGGTTCAAGTCCTATTGTCCACACAAGCTAAGCTAATAATTACAGCCTACATTTATTCCTACATTTGTTAGCTACAGGAACTAGCATTCCTGTTTTTTAGCTGCCTTGCTAGCATGGGACTCCACATACTCAGTGATGGGTTCAAGTCCCATTGTCAACAAAACACAAGTTAAGCAAATCACCTCTAGCTCATTTCTTTACACTGGTTTCAACCATTTCATTTAACTTTTGAAAAAGGGAGAATGTTTGTTTACTGAAACTACCGTTAAGCTACTTATCACTTTCTAAAAATACTTATAAAATTAATGACAGCAATTTATCCAACTAACAAACAACAAACTGAGGTAGAAGCACTTTACTGTCTGTTTATTCTTGTTCTACTAATTACAGTGCAGATCGATATGTTTTGATTCGTTAAGTGGAGGTTTGGCTAAAAGCCTCGACATCACTTGATGATTAAAACCACTCTATAGATAGCAACAGATAAATTACACCGAGATGTTTAATAAATGTTTTAAAATGAGACTTCTCTTTATGTGAATTCCTACATTCACTTTTTTCTTTCATTATGTTCTCAGTTGTACCTCTGTTTTCTTTCAGACGTTATCTTTGTTTTCATAAAATAAACCTGTGGTAATACTTGTAAGAACCTGTGATTAGTAGGAATATGAAGTTTACCCAAAGGATAACGCTCATAGCATTTTCTGTCTTCTTGATTATTTTTGCATGTTGCTTATTGATTCTGGGGGACGGTCATGTTTTGACCCCGGGGTGTGTGTATTTTTAGTTTCTCCAGTTATTTTGATGTATCCCAGGAGTCCCACCCTGCCTCTCCCTGTGTGTTACAACTGTTTAGATCAGCACATACAGTGAGCAGCCTACAGTATGTGTCTGGTGGATGGATACGGTTTGGAGAGCGTCAACCGCCTCTGCGTTTATAGAGAGACAGTTTCTGAGGGGATGAAAGCTTTGACAGCCGTCAGGGGGATGATGTCATGTCAGCGAGCATGTTTTCTGCACCGGTAAAGAGAGAGAGAGGAAGAAAAACAGTTCTCCAGAGGATACATCTGGAAGTTTCAGAGAGTGGAACCTGACACCGTTGAGCCGACACGTTTAGTCAATGAATGAAAGGACGAATGAAGAGGGGAGCAGAGGGATGGAGCGATGGGGGACGATAAGAAGATGAATGGATGGAGGAAATAGTAGAGAGATGGATGGTGTTCTTCTGGGACAGAGGGATGGGATGATGAATGAATGAATGGGTGGAGATGAGAGGAAACAGATTGAATACCAAGCAGGGTTGAGGGACCAGATTTACATGGGTTGACTCAAACTAAAATATCTCAGCAACCGTTGGACGGATTACAACGACATTTTCTAAATATATTCTCACATCCCAGATAACAAATCTTGATCATTTTGATGATCTTCGGATGTTTCCAATACTACTCAACACACTACAACTCCACTCAGTTGTGATCTTGAACTTGTTTTTCTCGGTGGTGATGGTGGTGATGGTCTTGATGTAATTTGATGCAGATAAATTATATGAAATTTTAACTTCGAGTAAAGTGGTAATGAAACGACTTTCTCTCTGAGTTAGAAAACATTTAAAAGTTGCAAAACAAAAAGCTCCACATTGGTTGAAAACTATTACCTTGTGTTCTTTGGGTCTTTCACCTCAAATTTATTACAGATGCTACATCTGCACATCATCTTCAACATTACATTTACTAAGAATCAGCATGAAAACATTGGGTTTTAAAACAAAACAAGTTTTCTGTTTGTTGGGTTTGTCGTCTGTACCATTCTTGTAATTGTTTTATATGTATATATAAAGACGATTTCTTCAACTTTAGTACAAATTTTCTTTTAGACTTCAGGATGAATTGATTATATTTTCATAGTGTCTGAATCCAATGGCTTTGATTTCTTCTCATCAATAATTCTGATGGAGTCCAGAGTAACATGAACCAGGGTCTATTTCACCATGAATACGAGTGGAAGACGGTCAAATATCCAGTTTGACCGTCTTTTGTTTTCACAACCAAATAGTTAACAATGAAAGTAAATGGGGCAGTCAGCCAAACGTATCTAAATTGTCATTTTTTAACCACTAATAAAGCTCAAAATATCACTTCACTTCAGCAGTAGCATGAATAGCAACTGGTGATGAATGATGTTCCAGATCAGCAGATTCATCGACCTGTTGTTCAGGAAAATGATGAATCTGCTGATCTGAAACATCCTTCATCAGCAGTTGTTGTGAAACCAGACGTTGGGTAAGTCTTGTAAAACAGTGTTTTTAATAAACTCTGGGTTCACTTACTAAGTTATCAGTTCTTCAGTTTATGTGTAGGGACCCTATTCATGCTACTGCTGAAGTGAAGTGATATTTTGAGCTTTATTAGTGGTTAAAAAATGACAATTTAGATACGTTTATTGACTGCCCCATTTACTTTCATTGTTAACTATTTGGTTGTGAAAAAAAAGACGGTCAAACTGGATATTACTTCAACCAACGTAACATATCTGTTGAGGGGAGTTTGACTCATGTTCATGGTGAAATAAACTCTGGTTCATGTTATTTCAGACTGACACTGTTTCTAAATGACCTCATACATAGTTTGGTGTTTCTGAACTAAAGTTTCTTGTTATTTGACGTGTTGACTTGTACAAATAAATCACCAATATATCGACCGGGCTGATTTACAATCGACCTCTAACAGTCTAATTGTCTAACAGAGACACTAATGTGCTAACGTGGCTGTAGACTCTTTCTAGTCAAACTTTGATTTAGTGTGTTTTATTATTCATAAGAGATTGAACTGCTCCCACTGGAGCAGCACATATAAATTAAAGAGTGAATGAATTGAACTGTACCTTCCTCTGTCTACAGACGTTATCACGACAACCCAGAGGAATTCAGGCCTCACAACCACACCTACATTCATGACCCCTTGTGTCCACCGCACACCCACATACTGCACATCCGCCAAGAATAAGGCAGCGACTGAGCGGACGGTCAAATGAGAAAATTCAATCAAAAAAACTGCCTCTTGTGATCGTCATTAAACGAGTAATTACAGAGGAAAAAGTAAGCAAAAAAATAAAAGATAAAAAATTGGGGAATTTCGAGGTTATTGGAGGGAAAAAAGAAGAAAAGCTGAGAAATAAGATGGAGTGGAGAACAAACACAGATAACGATAAAGGAACAAGGGAGGAAATCTGGAAATATTTGAGTTTCATAAGAGTTTCATGGCAGGAGGCTGCCCACAGCGATGCCAAAATATGAAGCTACTCTCCACTGCCAGTAGTGAACGTTGTTAAACATCAGCACATGGTGGGAAAAAGTCCAGGTCCCACCCAACGACCCTGGAAAGGTCAAACACTCAAACACCAGCTTGTCATTAAAAAAGAAAAGAAAAACAAGAATTAATTCATTCTTTCACTTGTGTGAAGTGTCATTAAGATGATCCAGTCTCTGAGCTGCTGCAGGTGTTTACTCACTTTAATTTTAGAGGATTTATTTTAACAACTGACACATGTTTCTTACCAGAACTAAAGTTACTAGATGACTTAGTTGCCCACAGGTGCTGATTTGTGTTGAGCTTTAAAGCTGATTATAGCTGGGTGGATATGTAACAGATGAGCAGGTGCCAGTCGGGTGTGTGTGTCTGTTTTTACTGACACTTTGAAGCCTACAGGTGCTGACGTTGGGTCGTTTTTATTGCTGGTTTGATGCCTCACAGACCAACAGGTGCATTGGTTTGTATCAGTAGCAGATCGGGACTTTTGCTACTTTGGTTTGATGTGTTGCAGAATTGTTTTGGGTTTTGATAACAAAGCAGCAGCAGGGTTTTTGTTTTTTAATGTGTGGCTGAAAAACTGCCAGGATCAATCAGGACCACATGAATACAGACTGAACCTAGCTTGGTAATTACTTGAGAACAAAAACAAACAGTGACACAGATGGATTATATTGTTGCTAAAGTCTGTGTTTTCTGTTGAAAGTGAACCAACACGATGTCGTGTTGACAGCAGCAGCAGCTTTAGTCCAACGTCTGCGTCGACACACGAATGGATCAGACTCAAACCTCAGACGCTCAGTTCTCTTCCTCTTCCTCTCGTCTCTCAACAGGTGAGAGGTGAAAACGTTCCTCTACTTCACCATCACACGTCATCAGATGTCGTTGCTAGTTGCTACGTTAAAGATGAGACATGTCTCCATGACGACCGAATAACAACAAACAAACAAAGATGGCGTCTGCAGACTCGTTTATGTCCATCAAGTTGGTGATGGATTAAAAACTGACAAGATGTTCGTTTACATTGATCATCCCCCTTCGTTTGCGTGCTCCTGGGATAGCTTCGTTTAGAGGTTGTGTAAATTTTTTCACTCTTTATCTAGAAAAGAATCAAGACACATAGACTTTCTACTGATGTGAACGAGTAAAAGAGAGGAGGAGGAGCTAAGGGGTAGAAGTGGGATTGGCCCAATAGCTGCAGTTACACACTTTTTTAAAGAAGAAAATAGACATAAAATAGCTCAAAGATTCCCTCCGGGTTGCATTTATAGGCGTATAGGTCTAATGAGACATGAGTCATTACATGGTTTGTTTAGACAGCTGGAACGTATATGTTTCAGATAAAGATACAAGTGAAATAAGTGACTTTTCTCTGTTATCTGCCTTAAACAATTGACAGTTAAAGGATCAATCTCCTGCAGCCATGGACACTTTTATTAGACTACAATCTCTCGCCGCCTCGTGTCCTTCTTCTATTTATTTTCTAATGCAACAAGTCCAGGAGTTTGTAATCATGTCGGTCTAGATCTGTTGACCTTTTTCAGTCTGGGCCGATGTGTTAGTGTTGATATGTCACCGTTGGATCACCATGTTTAACAGAGTACGATACGAAGCCTGCAGCAGACGGTGACGTATGACTTCATTTGCCATTTCCTCAGAGGCTTATGAGGCCATTTCCATTCACACACGGGGACAAACCCACTTATTGGTTTTCCAGGGCAGATGTTGGCCTCTGCTCATGAAATAGCCACTTACATAACTCGATGGTTTTGAGCCAGAAAACAACGAACGCAGCAGAACGAGACGAGAGCGTTTACACAAAAGACAAGTCCACCAGGAGACGGAGGGCACCGCTGATTTACAGCCCAGACTCAGGTCGACTGTGAACTGTACTTGAGCTCAGACAGTGATAAATGGAAAAAGCCTGGTTGGCCTCGAGCCATCTTAAATCTGCTAAATGAAGTGTGTGTACTTGTGTGTGTGTACCTGAGGATTTTGAGGGGATGTGTATAATCAGGTTAATAGGAACAGGAAATGGAGATTCTCTGAGAGATGGAGAGGAGGCAACAGAGGAAGTACAGAGACAAACGTGGGAGAAGCAGAGAGGGAGGAGGATAATATTTCTTGGCTGAGATTCCAGTATATGAGTCTGCAGGTTTACTTTCTCTGTCTCTCTGTCTTGCTCTCTTTACCACAGGGGAACACAAAGTGTAATCTTATATCAAATCTATGGGATCAACATCTAAACATGAGTGGATGATGAGTGGCAGCAGTGTGTTTTTATAACTGCTGTGTTTATAAGAATGCAGAGAGAGACGTGTAATTTACGCGTCTGACTTCAGGACGACTGAGACACGTCTCTGTCTTTATTCTTTGTTCTTGGGTGATTTTATTGTTTTATTTATTGAAAAATTAACAAAACATCTAATATTTGTCGAGATATTTCACTCAAAACTACAAGTAGAAGTTTTTTTTTGTAGCATTAGAGAAAAAAAAAAAAAAGACCGCAACCATTTTTTATGACAAAACATCTGATGTTTTTCCGTCTGGATCCAAAGTGGCGGTCCGACTGACCCGACAACCAGCATCATTATGTCTTGATCCCTGTCGCTAGCGTGGCTAAAGTCTCAGTAATGAATTCAGTCCAGGCTCCACATGGTTGGGGTCGAACACATCGGCTACAAAACATCATCATGAAAAGAACCAAATAGCTGCTTTTTCTCTTTTATTATTTGTGTCTTCGTGTTCTTTTTTTTTTCTTTTCTGTTTCTCTCTATTTCTTCTGAACTTCATAAAAATTTTAATAAATTATATCAGTGGAATTCCCTTCAGACAGTTCGTTATATAAAGAGCGTCATTGTGCAGCACAATGAGACATGGATGGATTCATATAGAGTCTCTGTGATAAACTCGGCTCAGAGAAGAAGTCATTGTCCCGGAGGTCAGACGAGACTCTGACCAAACTGTTTCACATTGATGTCTCAAATTCCTCCAGTGTCCTCCAGAATGAGTGTGTGTGATACGGTTCACACAGTGTGTCTCATATGGTCGTATCCTGTCTCTATAAACAGAATATTATTATATATTTTAATACAACTGAGATTAAATAAATTCTTTGTCTTTTTTACACAGAGTGTCTATTATTAGATGTGTTTGTTTTTCATTTCCGGCTGCAATATTTCATCAATATTTATTGAGAATGTTTATTGATGCTTCCTTAGTAAATTGAATTCAATTGCACTTGACCTCAATAAGCTCTGCTCTGTTTATTAAACAAAAGTTTTTGACCTTTTTTTTCCGTCCTCTCGTAGCTGCAGCGCTGCTGACGCTCGTCTTTTCCTTCAACGTGGATCAGAAAAACGGTTTGTCATTCAACGGCCCGCTGGAGGACATGTTCGGCTACACCGTCCAGCAGTTCGAGAACAACGAGGGAAAATGGTGAGTTGTCAGTAGCTGTTCATCTCGAGGAAATTGAGGGTATCCAGAGACCAAACATTCATCATCTTTCCTCCCAGTAAAGCATTTCCTCCTCGTCTCCCAGATGCAAAGAGTCAAAACACAAAGACCATTGTAGACATGAAATATGACGGCGCTTTGACATCGCGTCCATGAAACTTTCTTTTCTACAAAAGACACAAGTGCAAAGTTAAACATGAGCAAAGAGATGTTTGTGAAGCTGAAGTAACTTCATTATTTATATATATATATTTTATCTCTGAAGAAAGAAAGAAACACAGTGAAGCTGCTGGATCAGTTTGCAGGAACATGATTTAAATCTTGTGAAGAAAAAGTGAACATCGTCCCAGAAGATGCACTTTTTAATACATGAAACACTGTTTCCTGTTACAGATAAAGTTTATCGAGCTGTGGTGGAATCGATAATAAAACATCTTTAATGTTTCAAGTTAATACACTAATACACTTAATACACAAGCAGTTGTAGCTGATTTAAAGAAAAGTTGCTGTGTAGGACGCTAGTAACTCAGTCAGATCTATGTTTCCATGTTCATAAATACAACATCAGACCACTGCAGCTTCAACGTATACAGTTGAAACCCTCAACAACATCATGTATAACGTATCCTACATTAACAAATCAATCAATCAATCAAAGTGTGACAGGTTCATGAGGAAAAAGTAGCAGAGATTATTAGTTTTTTTTGCTCCATTTAAAACTCTCTGCTGTGTTTTTAGCAAACACTTCAACTTCAACTTCACTTTCTTTCCATCAATGAAGCCAAAAAGCACAAGATCTTTGTGGCACCGTGACGAGAAACAAACATAAACACTAGATTTCCATTAAGTTCGTTCATTTGAGGTTTGAGGTTTATTCACGTACAAGAGCGATGGATGAGATGGAAAGACGCATTCATTTGACGATTTTTGTAGTAAATTTGGATGAAAACTTGGAGGCGAAGGTTTTTAACAAAGAAAGAAGAAAAAATAGAAAATTAAAAACCTTGATTCACCTGTAAAACTAAGTGAAGGACGCACCAGATGCTGCTGTAATGACTCGAGCTGTTAAACATGAACTGCCCACCAGAGTCTCCACAAACGCAGCCTGTAAATACACTGAAACCAAGCATCCGTGGCTCGTTGCTAAAACAGTCTGGGAACACATTTTAAAAGCTTGTTAAACGCTGCTGGTGTGTGGTTAATGGTTCTGTGTCTCTACATCTCTACTTCAGTTACGTTTCTCTTTTATTTCTCGGTTTTCTTCGCTCCAACCTGTTGCACGTTTGATTCCTTCCCACATGTTCGTTCCTGATGCCTCTGCTCAGTAATGATCTTTATCAGTTACAGTAATTCACCCGCTTGCTAATCAGTTGAACCAGCTGTGACTGAACCACCACCACTGAGCAAAACCGCGTTTTTTACGAAATAGCACAGTTTTGTTCCAGTTCAGAGAAAAGTTAAACCAGAGAGAGACAGAGCTGCGTGATAAGAGGTTAAACCAGGGGATCAACACTGGTGAAGGCAGAAAGACAACAGACAAAATCTGTGAAAGATGAAAAATAAAGATAAAGAAGGTTCTGGGAAATGAGAAGGAGGGGCAATAAAATTAGAGATGATTATGTGTCCCCGCATCCATGTGGGACGAAGTCACTAAGGGAAAAAGATAAGTCATGAGATGATGTAACATACAGGTTACTGTAACTAACTAGAAGGTTCCTCGTGTTTCCTCTAAGTTCATCTCAGCTGCGATAAAACATCTAAGATGTTTTGCAAATTGTTGCGTCATTATTCAGAGGAATCGATGAGGAAAAGTCGTCTGGAAAAACTTTCCAAAGAAATAGTTCGACTCTTGTGGAGAATGAGATGATTAATACCACACTCATGTCTGTTTCATAAGAAATTAGTTGGGAAATTAGTTGAGTTAGCTTAGCTTAACAAACAGAAAACGTCATGTGATCCTGACCCTCGTCATCACAACAACCAGTCTACTCTGTTATCAATGCTTCTTTATATTTATCAGAAATTTAATAAACTTGCTTTTTCTTGTTTCAGTCGTTAACGGATTCTCATTCTGTATTTAACAGTTTGTTAACAGCTAATTCAGAAGTGTTTCCACTCCTTTTATCGTTTGTCATAAATAAATCAATAGTGTTGTGTTGTTTCTCGTCGACTGGGCTCAGAGCTCGTTGTTGTTGTCTCACTTCAGATGACCAGGGCCCATTAGAGCTGAGGAATGTTAATAAGGTCGAATGTTTAAAGCTGCGCAGAAGACTGACTTTTTTTTTTTTTAGCATCAGTTTACTGACACGGCGACACGCTGTTATGAAACACAGGCATGAAGTTTCACATACTCATTCAACATACACGACTGCTGCAGATCTGCCGACATCTGCAACACATCAAGCAGTTGAATGTAACGACGTGAACGTGAAGCGTCGGTTTTCATTTCAATCACTCGCTGTCAGAGCCGGGGTGATAATAGTAATAATACGACAGCCGCAGATTCAATTATAGACAATTATAATAAGCTGCTCAGCTTTATCAGATAATTTGAAACAGCTGTTTATATTTAATTTAACTATAATTAAAGCAGATTTAAATTGTTGCAGTTGCTGCTTCCAAACCTGCAAACCTTTAAATTCTGCAATAATATTTGAACAGAGCTTGTTATGATTGATTGTAAAACTGTAATGTTGTTTGGGATTTTTGGCAGAGATTTTAATCAGCTAATCTCACCTAGTTTTCTTGTTTTTTTTTTGTTTTTTATTTCTCTTTCAGGGTTCTGATTGGTTCACCGTTGTCGGGTCAACCAGCAAAACGGACAGGAGACGTCTACAAATGTCCAGTAGGGAAAGGAGACAACACGTGTATCAAACTGGAGCTGCCAAGTAAGAAAACTACAACTCACGATTAAGACATAACGATCAGTCCAAATGAGCTGCAAATACAGAAATGATGCAAACCAAGAAAACATCTGTAAATATAAGGCCACTCTCACCGTAACAGTTACACTGAGATCACAGGTCTCTCCACTGAGCTGCTACGCTGAGAGCGCCCTCTGCAGGTTTGGAGCACTTCCGTTGTAGTGACTGGTTACGCAGGGTTTTATATCTGCAGATGTTTTCTTGGTTTGCATTGTTTCTGTATTTGCAGCTCATTTCATGATGACGCATGTGTCTTTGTTTCTTGCAGCGAGTTTATTTTTATTTGCACCACTTCCTGTTTTGTACTTCGTTCCACCTTTAAACTTGTGTTTGAGTTTGTGTATTTGCATCGTTTCTGTGAAGAAGTGAAGCTGTTTTCTTTAACCGAGACGCCTTTTTTCGTAGCAGTGCGTTTGGCCCTTGTTGGCCACCGCACAAACAGGACCAGAAAATCGTTTTTTTATCTCTCGTTTTTTATCTCTCCATTGATCTTGTTCATCATGTTTATGATTATACGACCCATGGATGTGACTTAGGCTCCTTATAACCTCTAGAAACTTAAAACCTCTAGAAGAAATATCGCAATAGAAATCAGCTACAGTTTGAAAAAAACTCATCTTTCTGTTCTCATGAGGAGGTTTTTCAGACATGTCGATATAAAAGTATAATGGAAACACTTTTTCTAACAATTTTACGTTTACACGTCACCAGGTCAGTGAACTTATCCTGCGTCATCATTTCAGGATGACGCAGAAATCCCCCAGAAATCCTTTATTCATGGTCGCTGCCTTCGTCTTCTGTTCATCAACAACAGTAGCAACAGTCAAGATCACGCTACCAAAACCATGTGGGAAACACAAGATGCTTTCATCCATCCTCCTCAAAGTTTAGACTCAGGAGATGAGAGTTTAGGAGAATTATTAGAATGGTTGATACGTGAAATATCATTTTTATTTAGCAAAGAACTTTAATAGAAACACAAGAGATAGATAGTCGCTAGAGATAGCGACGTTAGCTGTTAGCCCTACATGTACGTTACGTTGTTTATGCTAACCGCTAGTTACATGCTACATGATGTAGGAACATTTAATACATATGATTATTGTAGAGAACAAAGCCAGCATTTCTAAACTTTAAACCTTAAAAAAAGCCAAGTGCATCACTTAAAATTTACAGATCAGAGATGTCGCTTAAAGAAAAACAAACCTCCTGCTCGTAAGAAACAGTCTTGTTGATAAATAAGTGAAATTTGTGAATTTAGAGTCCTGGAAAAGCCTGAAAATTCACCTTGAAAAGTGCTTGAATTTGACCTTGATAATTGATTTGTGAATTTGTGTCTTTTCTTAAAGATAAAATATCAAATATTTGTTGTTTCTAACTTTTCAGATACAAATATAAGATACTTTTTTATGTTACACATGATAATAAACTAAATATCTTTGGGTTTTTAATGATCATTAATATCTTTATGTTTAAATACTGTGAGTCTCAGTGTAAACGAGAATATAGTGTGTGATTAAGTTCACTGTGTATTCGACTGCGTCTCATCAGGAAGTGAGTCTCATCAGAACAGGAAGACGGTAAATAAACATAGTTTTAATGTTTCGTCCTTCCAATTATATCTTCATTAAACAGATAAACATAATTTAGCTGCCGGTCAACAAAGTCAGCCAAGTGACTTTACTACGTTTCAACGCGGCCTCAAGATTATCAAGAAGCAGCAGGAACATTTCTCCTCCGGTTGATAAATTATTAAACTGTGAAAAGTGATGATGCTCAGGAATGGCTGGAAATGATAACCTCCCCCATCGTCGACCTCCACCTCCTCCTCTTGTGAGATAAATTTATTTCATCTTTAACGAGTGAGACAAGAAAAAGCCTTAAAATCTCACAAACTGAAGTGTAGTCTGGAAAACATCCACTGGGAATCGATTTAAAGCGTCAGTCAGAGCCAGACCACTCAGCAAACAACTGGGAGTGGTTTTTTTTTTTTTATTTTTTTTTAACACGACAGCGGCAGAGCTGCGTTTCAACTTTAAAGCCTCAACAACTGTCCGTGACCTTCACTGTTAACTCGAATTAATTCAGAAAAAAAAGGATTTTTACGGATGTTTAGGTGATAATTCTTGAACACGAGGCCGAGCGGCGGGACAGTCAAGCTGTTCGCTGCTTGTCAATCAGCGTTAAGTCTCTGGTGCCTGCAGAGTAATTTCTCTTCATGCCCACTGACAACGCCCTCGTCTCCACACTAACTCTGTCTTATATCCCAGCAACGGGTCGACAGAGAGAGAAGCCAAACCATAATGAGTGAACTTAAATTTGTGTGGTTATTGTGTTGTAATTTTTAATCACGTTTCCGTCCGAATCATAAAACTTAAAGGTGGTTATGCCAGGACTATTATATGTGATGAAACGCTGGCAAAAACTGTTAACATTTCTTTTTTTTTTTTTCCAAACTTGTCAGCTAAACAGTATTGTATAATTACAATCTGTTTGGAGGAATTAGATGCAGAGCTGACAAGATGGAGTCACAGTCGTTCTAGGTTCATTTCCAGATGTTAATGAGTTGATTCTCTGTGTTGGTAGAAAAATCACAAGTTGATGTTTTGTAATTTGAACCTAAAGAGTCATAACGACAGTGTGAGGGACATAGAGTTGAGCTGAGACAAATGTCTATGTTTTAAACCAGTGTCAGACTCAAACTAACATGTGACTTGTGGTAGTGAGGAGAGGGATCCTACAGACAAACCAACGTGTCTGAACTTTGTAAATGTCCAGACTGATTCTATAGAAGATTGTTGATCAAGTCACTACGTTACCTGAAGTTGTTTGACCTGAAAAGTCTGTAAAAGTTGATTACGAAGTATCAGTTCATTATATTTATGTAACTCAGGGTTTTTCCTTTAACAGTAGATGTTTTCTAGGTTCCTGAGCTCAATATACTTATTCTATTCTAGTTATTACGTTTAAAATAAATCACGCACAAACTTTAAAACCGCTGCTCAACATATCTACTATCTGTTAAAACAAAGTGGTATTGGACCCGTAGCTTCCTTTGCCTTGTGAAAGGTCATTCTAGACCTAAAGCGATTGTGTGCTAAGTGTGATTTGTTCTGATATTTATCTGCAGTCAGAGTTCATCGAGGACAAAGGCTGCATTTTCCTCTTGCAGCTTCAACAAAGACGCTTTAAGTCCCGCGTGCACGGATCATGACGCGCGTGATCACGGTTCATGTCGTTCATCGTCTGCGTTGATCAAGACACTTATAATTCAACTTCCTCACAGAGGTGAAGACGAGGGCTAAAGATAAGTCGTTAGGTTGCGTCATGTCATGCTGCTAACGCTTTTAACAGCGTCTCGTTTTTCTGAGAAGAGCACATACCAGTTAAAGTTTCATAACAGGCTGATAATGAAAATCAGAAATCAGATTCTTCATCAAAACGCCCCCGTGAGGATTGATGAAGAGCATGTGTTAGTGATCCAAGGATTTCCCAAAGCTGAGGCAACAGTTTCAGTCATAACATACTAATTTTAGCCACATGTTGTGATTGCCTAATGAGTCAATTATTCTATTTGTCTTCTTCACCGCAACTGGGTTGTTTATCAACGAAACAGTTTGTTTCTAACTCTATATATCCTTCATATGGGTCACAAACCACACACCGAGGAGCGGTGTGGTAGAGTCATGAAACAAGCTATTTTTAACCACATGTCGATGTCTATTACATCTCGAGGTGGACGGAAGTTAAAGGAAGGAATTTAAGCGTCTGTCTTCCTGTGGGAAAATGAAGAGGAATTTGTCCAGCTGTTCTTCCTCTGTGTGCCGCTCCTCGTTTGTCTTACTCTCTGTTTATTCATCCATTTTTTTTTTTCTTAGAAAACACGACAGTTCAGAACTTACATGAAGTCAAGGAGAACATGACCATGGGAACCACGCTGGTAACCAATCCCACTGGAGGATTTCTGGTAAGAGGGGAGACAGTTTGTTCTTTATAGTATATGAAAAGTTTACTGCTGCACTATATTTTTTCCATATACCAAACGAAAGAAAAAAAAAAAGAGGAAGGAGCTTGGCATATTTCCTGTACGAGTCCAGGCAGCGAGTGTACGTTCACTAGACCTTTGCTCTGTATGGAAACAGTGGGTTTGACCCACTGAGGCTTCACGTCATGGGAATGTAACTCAATCCTGTAAATCAAGTGTTTGAATCCAGAAATGTATATAAGAGCTGGCAAAGATAGTTTCAGGACAGTTTTATAGTCTTGAATTCCAGTAAAAATTTATTTTTACATGATTATGAGATTACCAGCGTGTGAGAGAAGAAAAAGGCCAATAAACGTATCTTTGTGCAACTTCACTTGGATTAAGAAAATATAGTTTTAAAATGAGAGAGCTGATTCTGTTGAGCAGTTTAACATGAGTGTTAATGTAAGTCTTCAGCGCCGTAGCTGTGTTTATCTACTGTAATTCAACACCCGTCAGAGTTAATACGAAACATTTGACGACGATAATTTCAACCGACCTCAGAGACGAATGAATGAAACGTTTCTATTAGCGACACTTGTCAACACAAAGTAATTATCAACCAGGTTATTTTTGTGAGTAAAGTTTGCCAAATGTTTTACATTCACACTTCTGAGTGAGAATGAAAAAAACCCAACGATCACTGGATGGACGGACCGTGAGACTGTTTAACAGACGTTCATGGTTCCCAGAGGATGAATCCTAATGACTTTGGTTGAGCTACTAGCTCTTTGTTCGAGCGTGATGGTCACACTTTTGGTTTTTAGTGAAATATATAAAACATAATGCAATGGATTGCAACTAGTTTTTCATTTAAGTATGAAGGTCACATTTTTGGTTTTTAGTGAAGTGTATAAAACATAATTCACTGGACTGCAACTAAATTTTCTTGGGATGTTCATGTTTCCCAGAGGATGAATCCTACTATTTTTTTTGAGCTACTGGCTTTTTGTTAATGCATTAGGATCACATCTGTTTTGTTTAATTTTTTGGTGAAATATATAAAAAATATTCACTGGAGTTCAACTAAATTTGCCAAAGATGTTCAGAGTTTCCAGAGGATGAGCCCTGTTGACTTTTGTTGAGCTACTAGCTTTTTATTTAAGTATGAGGGTCACATTTTTGTTTTTTAGTGAAGTGATAAAAAATGATTCAGTGGATTTTTACTAAATTTGCCAAAGATGTTCATGTTTCCCGGAGGATGAGCCCTGATGACTTCAATCTCCTGACTTTCTTTTCTGTTGCTGCCGAGTCATTAACCTAAATGCAAACTTGAAAACATTTGCCAAGAGGCAATAATGAGATGATGATTTGATCTGTATATTTAATAGCGTCCTGGCAATACATCAGCATCACATTAGCCTTGTCAGTGAATATCTTAGCATGCTGATGTTAGCGTTTAGCTCTAGGTTCAGTCTCACAGAGCTCGTTATCCATCGGCTGTGGACTTTCCTTGTTTGTGTACAACAGCGGTGTCCCCCCTGATGTAAGGAAAGCTTTGAGTTTGTGAAGCGTACGGGGAAATGTGAGGAAATGGGGCTGAAAGATTAATAGATGTTATTTAATTTTCCAGTTATTGTAGGTAATTTTAAAGCTAAACTTGCTCACAGGCTCGCTGTCTCTGTTTCCCTCCTCTCTCTCTGGTGAAGGGATCTACGGTGGCTTTTAATAGTCTCTGTGTAATCCTTAGTCTGAGTAGTTCTTTCCTCTTGGTTTGTGTCTTCAGTAGCCCTGAACCTCCTCTCACCCATGACTTCACACTGGTGGAAACCGTAGCAGTTACACAGCTACAGCCTGTAAGTTTTAACTCACTTTGTTTGTGTTTGTGTGTGTCCTGTTTCCACAGGCGTGTGGTCCTCAGTACGGCTACATGTGCGGACAGCAGCAGTACATCTCAGGAGTTTGTGCGAACGTCAGCTCTTCTTTTGAGATCCTCAACTCTTTGGCCCCGGCAGTGGAAGGTACGACTGCAAAACCCAAAGAACCAAAGACGCCGACAGATCTGTGACGGCATCTCCACTCGATAACAGATGATAATCTCCCCTCGGCCCTAGTACCACCCAAGTCCCTGACAGCCCACTCACCCTCCCTAAGCGAAGAGGGAGATTAGAGCATTCCTCTTAATGTAAACTTGTCTACGACACCATCCCTCGCCGGCCCAGCCCTGCTGCTGTGTTGTATGCCCAAGTTAGGACAGTTTACTGGGCCTGGACTCTGTTTCCCAGGAAGGAAACAACGTAGCAAGAACGAGAGAGTAAACAGTCATTTTCTCTTTCTGTTTCTCTTACATTCCTTCAACACACATTAACATGTATAATTTCTGAAATACGACATTATTCACTGGGATTAGAAGAAGGTTGTAACTCAAAGGTTTTAAAGCAAATTTAAAACTACTGTTCATCAGACCAGATCCAGGTCCAGATCCAGGTTCAGATCTACAGGACTGTTGAACTCTACTTACCCGTCTTTTAATACTGAACTTGTTAAAACTTCCTGCCTCATTAGTTGGAGTGAATCTTTTAGGATATTAAAACTTCTCCAACGTCTCATCCCACCGGCTAATTTTAAATTTGTCTGTGAATGTTTCTGATGTTATGTGTATGTTTATTTAGTCTGACTGAGCTTGTTTTTTCTAATCCGTTACTATATATGGACCTTTTTCTTTTTATAAACTTTTTATAAATTTTATCTCAGCTAGACTGATCTGAAGCTGATGATTCAATGATGATGTGACACCTTTTGTTTATGTCTTAACTTTGAAATATCACCCTTCCCAAACTTTTTGGCTCATCACCATTTAAAACAAAACTCATGTCTGCTTGTTGTTTTGCTTGAAAACAGTTTAAAGGAGCATCAAAATGACCCAACATTATCCAGTAATTTTCAAGAAACCCAAACAAAGATTAGAGCAAAACATGATCGTAGCATCATTTCAGAGGCTCCAAGTTTGGACCAAAAAAAAAAGAAAAGCAGCTCTGTGTTATTACATTTTGATTATGAAGTGAAGAGTCTCTGCTGTGGACACAAGCAAACAGGAAGAGGACTGAATGTCTTACATAATCTAATCTCTCTCTTTGGAGGGGAATCTGTTTTAGGTTCTGGTTTTCATCATTAGAGAAGTTTAAAGAAATACAAACATCATAGACATACAGTTACATCCAGTTACACGTCGCTGTATATTTACCGACATTTTAATCAACTGTATCTTCTTTTTTGTTCCAGATTGTCCGAAGTTGCTGGACATCGTGATGGTTCTGGACGGATCCAACAGCATCTACCCCTGGAGCAGTATCCTCGACTTTCTGGATCGTTTAATTAAGAACATTGAGATCGGACCTAAACAGTCACAGGTGAGGCTTAGTTCACACTAGTTCACACTAGTTCACACTAGTTTACTCTACTTCACTCTAGTTCACATCAGTCACATCTGTCATGATCGTTGATCGAGTCTCAACAACTGGTCTGAGACCTGTAGTGTTCACACTACAAGACTTGTCAGTGATTGACTCCCGATCACACCGTGACGTCACCAAACTCTACGTCTGGTCACGTGAACTAGACAGGATGTAGCCGCTGCTTCTCACCGTGATTTACAGCCGTTTATTGTTGACGAGCACCGGTGAAGACGCTGCCTCCGACACAGACTAAACCGCTAAACCGGCGTGTAAACATCACCATGGCAACACGCTGGTTTTCACGGTGGAGCTGAAATCAGCAGCAGACCTCCCCGGTACCGGGTAACATCTGGATCAGACGCGGGGAGTTTGTAGAAAGTGAAAATGAAAGAAAAAGCGTTAAAACGTCAGACTTTTAAACGTGGTTGTGAGTGAATCAGTGAGACAGCAGCAGCATTTATCTCACATCCCTCCTCTGATTGGCTGTCGCTCTTTGTCAGTCTCTTCAGACTCCTCCAGTTTTCTAACATGACAGATCCAGTCCCGGTCTCAGACCAGGTCCCGATGGCCTCTGATGGAGTCGTTAGGGCTGTTCACACATTATGATCATTAACTGATGATTCACCAACCATCAGAGGACCAAGTCCACCAGACACCACCACTGGAGATCACTGGTCCAGTCCACTAGTGTGGACTAGTAGTGAACTAGTAGTGAACTAGTGTGAACTAGTAGTGAACTAGACTTTAGTTGCATGAATGAATGAGGAGGTTTTTGTCTTCCAGTGGAATCAGACATGGATGTTTTATTACATAGAAACAGGATGAGTCATGGAATATATTGATTGTTGCCAGCTCAGTGTTTCATATTATACTATATTAAATTACTTAAGTACCCTCTATTGTGGAATTTTCTTCCCGGTGCCAACGGCAAGAAAAACTGTAAGATGCTCTTCATAATGCAGACTTTATAAAATAAAAACATTAGAGTCTTTAAGGTAATTTTAGCTTCTGTCTTACTAAGTTATGCCTTGAGCTTATTTCTGTCTTCTTGCCTTGGATCTATCTGCAAATGGTTGGTTGGTTTTTTATTATGGTTTCACTGATCTGGCCTGGAACTTGTGGAGTTTTCCAGAGGGAAACACTGGAAAGTCTTTTTCTCTGTGAGGCTCAGTGGTTGTAAGTCACATCTTCCATGGCTGCTGAAGTCCTCTGCCTCTGTCTGTATAAAGAAAATTGTGTCATGTAAACTCCACCAGTTCCAACCACATCCTCTGTAGACTGTCTGGGAGGGGTGGCAGAGAGAAAAAGAAAGATGAATTTAATGTAGGAGAACGTTTACACGGAAAAACATGTGTGTTTGTTTGTGTTGGTGTTTTCCAGGTTGGTATCGTGTCCTACGGTGAGACCGTGTCTCACAGTGTCAATCTGAGCCAGTTTGACAAAACTCAAGATCTGCTGGAGTTTGTCAAACACCTTCCTCAGCAGACCGGCACCAAGACCATGACGTTTCTTGGCATTGAAACCGCAAGGTAGTCGACATTAACTGGAGTCCACTGTCCAAGATTTGATGTTTTTCATAATGGTTACAAATGTTGATACAAGGCCACGTTTTCATTCAGATCAGCTTCTTAAGTTTTTTGCACATTTCTACTCATCAGGAAAGAAGCTTTTATGCCAGAACGAGGTGCACGAAGTGGAGCAAAGAAAGTCATGGTGATTGTGACGGACGGAGAATCACATGACTTCTACGATCTAAACAGAGTCATCGGAGAGTGTGAGAGTGACGGCATCGAGAGGTTTGGTATCGCTGTGAGTAAAAAACTCTATACACATAGAAACCATCGTGATATAAAACCATTTTACTGCCTTGAAGTGTAACTCCATCACATGTGAGCCTACATCCTACTGTTAGAGTCTGAGTTAACGTCAGTTGTTAATAAATGAACCAAACAGTGTCTAGTTAGTGTAGATGTGGTGGTAGCAGTGAGTCTGACCAGGCAGCTGATAAACTAAGTGATCGGGGCAGATTTCTAACGTCAAATTAAACAGTGTTGTTGTGTCACTAAAGAGGCTGAACATCTCTTTCTAAGGAGCCTCACCAACATAACACTATGTCTGTTTAACTAACATAGCAACCATTTGTTTCATTTATTAACAACTGACGTTAACTCTGACAGTAGGTTATAGGTTCACATGTGACAGAGTTACACTTTAAACTCAACCTCATAAACAGTTATTTAACTCTAACCAGATCTGTTGATGTTACATGAAGTTCATTCTTGTGTCTCCAGGTTTTGGGAGACTACAATCGTCAGAATAAAAGCGCAGATCTTGTGCAGAAGTTTATCAAAGAGATTGAGTCCATCTCCAGTCCGATCAAAGACCACTTCTTCAACGTGTCTGATGAGGTGGCGTTGTTGACCATCGTTGACGCTCTGGGGAGCAGGATTTTTGCTTTGGAAGGTGACGAATCTCTAATAAAAACACATGAGCATCAGTTAACTTTGTTACTGTAAAATGGTGAGAAAAAATGGTGCTTTACTAAGAACAAAACCTTCTGGTTTTTGTGTAAAAAAATAAATGGGGTCAGTGAATTTCAACACATATATAACATGTACATGTACATCATGGAAACATCGAGCTTGGACACCGCTGAGATCTGAAAAAGTTTTGCTTCTGCAACTTTCGGCTTGTGTGTTTTATTGAAGTTAACTTTTCTTTTTTTCCAGCCACCACCGGCAACCACACCTTCTCCTTCAAGATGGAGATGTCTCAAGTTGGTTTTAGTGCACATCCTACTAAAGTAAGTCTACATGTGATTATGTTTTATTTTCTTTCTTTTTCATTTTCTTGAGTTTGTCAACTTCAACCACACATCCTTCAGCTACAAAACAAAGATGGTGACACATCGTGACGCTCGTCGGTGATTCACCTCGTCAGTAAAAGTCGCATCAGACTGACGCTGATGACACAAATAAAGGAAAAGTAAACGCAAGAGATGTTCGCTCTGTGTGACGTTCAAGGACGTTGAATCATCCGCTTGTTCACTGTTGTCAAAAGAAAACAACGTGATTGCTTTTGTGCGTTTAGCCTCCTTTACACGCCTGTTGAATTCATTCGTTAGGTATTTCCTAAATCTATTCAAAAACAAACTGCTTACGTTTCTTTTCCTGCTCCTGACTCACGTTTATCACCTCTTCAGTCATTTAACTTAACAAAACCAGACAAAACCAAAGTAAACTAGAAAGGCGTAGGACCGTGTGTCAGCTCCTAGTGGGAAAGAACAAGTTGAAGCAGTTTATTGTGATTAATGGTCCATGTTACGTCCTGTGTGACCCCTCCTCTTCCTTTTAGATAACTGTGTTTCCTGTAGCTGCCGACGGAGGCATTATGTTTGAGGGTCGACCATCCGTTGCTCTGTCTCTCAAGAACATGATAATATCTCAGGAACTTTTATTTTGACTCAAGGTCAAAGGTCAACGTGACCTCACATCTGTCACATGTCAGAGAAATAATAATAAGTGAGTTTCTGTTGATCGATCGAGCGCTGATACAGTGTCACAGTTTTATATTTTAAATACAAAACTTGTATAAAGTGTAACATGTGTAACGTGTTTAAAGATGATCTGTAATAAAAGTAGTGACAGTATTAAATACATTTTCACATTAAATCAGAGTTTTACTTCTTCTACTTGTCGTCTCCTGTAGGAAGGTTTGTTACTGGGAGCAGTGGGAGCGTACGACTGGAACGGGACGGTCGTCATGGAAACTGCAGGAAAATCAATCACAGCAAAAGAAGACGAGTTTTATGACCGAAAGACGGAGGCTGGATACGAAAGACTGGCCGGGTACCTCGGTGAGTCGACTCCGAAGATGTTGAAAATATATTTTCTCCTTCTTCTCATCCTTATCATCGACCGATCTTGGTCTCTTTTTAGATTTGTTTTTATTAATTTTCATTTTTTTTATCTATCTATCATTTTTTGTATTTTGTTATATTTGCAGCCATAAATGTTCATTTCGACTTTTCGACATTTCGATTCAATTTTAGGAGTCAAAGGTCAAAGTTTATTGCGACATTTAGACTATAACCTGCAACTAGACTGGTTGGTAATTAAATATCATCACTAATATTTAATGTTATTGTAGAGAAACATTTAAGGTTTTTCTTTGGAAACTTCTTGGATCCTCTGTCCGAGTTGAACTTAGTGAAAATCTTCAGCTGCAGAATAAATAGAGAGTTTCTCATGTGGAGGATTAAAATACATCATTTGTCTTTATCTCTGACAGCAGATGCCTCTTTCTCTCTGTCATATAAATAACACACACACACACACACACTCAGGCTTTTCTCCCAGTTACTGTTGCTTTTTATGGCTTGTAGAGGAACCGCAGCGTCTTAATATCCAGTTATTTAATCAACATGTCATCAGAAGCAGCGCTGCTCACGTATTATAAACTCAGCTGTTGGCACACGATCGTTACCTAATGTTTCAACTTCAGACTTTACACACGAAAGGCTTCATGAGCTCGTTACATCTGTGTGTGTGTGTGTGTGTGTGTGTGTGTGTGAGAGTTCCTGTCAGCTTCCAGTTGTGTTTTATAGCCTAATCCACATGAGCATAATGTAAACAAGCTGACTGGAAATACACAGCCGTTAAAAATATCACACAAAGAGCCTCATGACTTCATCAGGTTCAAATACTTCAACGCACATTCCTGAGCTGACTTTAATGCAGGATGCACTTTGTTGTGTCGTTTATGTTTCCTCTGCAGGTTATGATGTTCAGTCAGCGTCCACCACGCAGCGGAGAGCTGTACATCACCGGCGCGCCGCGCTACAACCACACAGGGCGCGTCGTTATCTACCGTCTGAATGAAGACAACAAGATCGTCGTGTCACAGATACTGAAAGGAGAACAGGTGAGTTATCAGCCACGTTTGTCCATATTCTCATCTCTCAGTCTGTGTCTGCAGCTGGACTTATATACTCTAAACAAGATATAATGAGGTAAGATAAGATGTTATTGATCCCTGAGGGAAAATTCACTTTACAGCAGAACAGATGGAACAAACGGTAGGAAAACTACGGTGGCTCAGAGGTGACAAACACAACACTGTTATAAAATAACAAAACTAGAAATAAAAATTATGTTTTCTACATTTTTCTTGTGTTTGTCTGTAACAACATATGAATATGTGTGAAGTCATTGTTATTGATATAACTCTATATAAATATGTTAGTGATTAAAATGTTTAAATATGGTTATTAATAATACATTTTTATATGGATGTGCTCTAAATTTAATGCACAATGCAAACACAGTAACGATGCAATACTGAGCAGTAATATATTTTAGACATTAAAGTGAAACCGTGACATGAAAACACAATAATATGTCGTATTATTTTATTAAAGATGCATCAGTTTGTTTTATTTTCTCACGGTGGCTCATGACGTCTGACTCTTCTGTGCAGATCGGCTCCTACTTCGGCAGCGTCCTGCAGACGTTGGATGTGGACGGAGACTCATACACTGACCTGCTGCTGGTCGGAGCGCCGATGTTCATGGGCTCAGAAAGAGACGAACAGGGACAAGTTTACGTTTATAAAATCAACAAGGTAGAGAAATGAGAAATAAAGGTCGGGTTGGTCGACATAGTAACGATGCAGCTACTGATTATCTCTTTTTTGTTGGTTTATTTCCAGGACAACCAGTTTGAGCACCAGTTCACTTTAAAACCCGTCAATCAGTCGTGTTGCACCGCCCACTCCGCCAGCTGCACCAATAAAAACGAGCCGTGTCGGCGCTCGCTTCGGGACGGCAATCGCAGCAGTGACCGACCTCAACCTGGACGGGTTCAACGACGTGGCGATCGGCGCTCCGCTTGAGAACGACCACCGAGGAGCCGTCTACATTTATCACGGAGATCAGGAGACGCTGAAAGAGAAATTTGTGCAGGTGAGAAGAGTTTTGGTTCAGAACCAGAAGAAGATGAAGTTGTAACAGTTTAAGTTCATAAAGATTAACACGGCCTCATCGTGCCGTCGTAGCGGATCCCTGCAGGTGGAGACGGAGTCAAGGTGAAGTTCTTCGGTCAGTCCATTCACGGGATCATGGACCTGAATGGAGATGGGATCACTGACGTTACCATCGGTGGTCTGGGAGGGGCGTCGCTGTTCTGGTGAGACGCGGCCCATCCTCAATTATAAACATTCGCTTCTATAACTTCACATTCCTCCGGCAGCAGCAGAGCTCGTATCCATCGTCTTACATCGTCTGCTTTGCATTGTCTTGTGAGGGTTTAGACAGCTGCGTGTGTCCCACCGGGTTCGTAGGCTTGAGACCAACAACTTCCTAATGATCTCTGTCTTAAAACCCCTGGATACATACTTCACTGTTGGAGACCAGCCCACAGACCTCAACCCCCAAAGTTTTCAAACATCAGCCCACTCCGTGTTTTTAGCTTCCCAGGCAAACCCTCTCCCACAGTTTCTACTGGCAGAGGCTCAACTAAGCTGTGTGAAAACTCCAACTCCCAAGAGGCTTAGAGCCTAAATAGGATTTGGCAGCAGGCTGTTGTTCTTCCTGCACCGTTGGCTGCATCTTAGAAAGCTCAACGGTTGGATGGAGAGAGAGCTGAGGCCAAGTTTAATTTTCATTATGCATCCGTTTCTTGTTCTTTCCTTCAAAAATACACACACACACACACACACACACACACCAGCATCAAAAGCAAAAGTAAAACTGCTCATTATGCTGAGAAAAGGCCCCTGGCTGCATGTGACATAATGCATCTGTGTGTTGTTAGAGTTAGTTACATAAAGTCGTATAATTTATTTCAGTGGTTCTGGAACTTTTCCAACAGTTACAAGATAAATTGGAGGAAGAAAAAAAATGTTCTGCTGTATTTTACTTCAGTCACTTCAGTCTGTTTGTTTATTTCTTTTCTGCAGGTCCAGAGATGTTGCAGAACTCCATGCCGAAATGACCTTTGACCCCACTAAAATAAACCTCCAACTGGCTCAGCACCAGTGTGAACACAAAGGACAAAAATCAGCGTGCGTGAACGTGGAGGTTTGTTTCAACTACACGATCAAATCTGACAATAAGAATCCAGACGCCGCCACAGGTGAGCCGCCGGACGTCTCGTGTCGGTTTAGATAATTTTATTATTTATTTTCACGTCTCTTCAGATGTTTTCTCATCTGTCTTGTCTCTGCAGAGATCCGCTACAATCTGATCCTGGACGGTCTGCGTGCAATACCCAGAGCTTCGTTTATCATCTCAGAGGAAAAAAACGATCGCAGGATTTCCAATACTTTCTCCATCAAAGAGAAGAAGCAAGTTTGTGTTCGAGAGAAGTTCATCATGTTGGCAAGTACTTCAGTGTTTACGTCCACGTGGGATCGGTTACATTCTCTTGAACTTAGAAGTTTGCGGTTGATTTCTTTCAGGTATCGTAGATGCTTAAGATTCTTGGTGACGCTCGTACATAAAAGTTCAACTCAAGTGTTTCTGGAGATGTAAATGGTGTTTTGAGACAGAGAGGGCTGAGAAACTTATGCGGAGCATAAGGAAGACACTGCTGGTAACATGAAACAGACGCGTCCTGATCAAAGCGAACCCCGTGCTGCTCCGCGTGATAAATTATCTGTAGGCGCTCGGAGAGTCGGAGAGCACCAGAGTGAAAGAGTGAAAAGAAAGGAAAAGAGTGAATGAGATATTTTGCAGCACAGCTAAAACCTTTGACTGTTACAACTACACCACCTACTGTAAACCTCAGAGTCATCCAACAATGTGACGTTTAAATTCTGGCCGTTCGCTGCAGCGATGGATTTTTCTGATTAGTTGCCCCCGAGGAACTAATCAGTAGAAACAGCTGCTGTTGTTGTATGAATACCTGCTCTGTTCAAGTGTGCCAGTCTTTCCACAAAACTTCCCACATATTCAGAGGGTGGAGGTCACGGAGGGTCAGAAAACACCACGTACCAAGAAACGCAAGAAAACGCCGCAGCTGCTTCACCTGAATCCAACATGGAGCAAAAACCCAAACCTGAACAAACTGAAATCATGAATCAATCCACCTCCAAGAAAACGTGTTTAAAATTAAAAGTCGTGCGGCTTCGAAGGCTCCAGTTTGTTTCAAGTCCACACCACAGAGGATCCAGCTCCAAACCAGTTAGGAAAACCTCAGATTAAAAATAAATTGGCTCGAAGCTGCTACATTCAAAACTTCCATTCCGTTGTCCACTTCTGTATTAAAGATGTCTCCAGTTTCTGTCTTGGAACAATAACATCGATTCACTGTGTCCACTGCTCGTAGACAGTGAGCAAACAAAATGAAATTCACTGAGTTAAATGGAGCAGAACAAATCAATAGTCAACTCAGATGCCTGGAGGCTTTTCTGAATGTGGCAGATAAGCAGTTTACGAACAGTGTGATCATTTTTTAACGTGTTTTAAACACAACGTGTTTGTATGAAGCTGCACTTAAATAATGTGATGTTCTCAGGCTCAGACTCATATTTCTGCCTCATCGTGCGAATACGACACATGCACAGTTATTCAGGCTGATCCGACTTCGTGTCAGCCGCGTTAGCAGCATCGCTCCAGAGATGGAAACGTCTGAAGTGCGTCCAGCTGCAGGACGTGAAGGAAGTTGGACTTCTAAATATGGTCAGGGATGAGTGTCGGGGGGAGGAGGCGTGGTTTGGACGCTGCTTCACCACTAATCAATGACTACATGTGGTTTGAAGGGTCTGGAGCTGCAGCTGGACCCTCGATGCTTCAGTTTGAAATATCTCAGCAGCTAAAAAAATGAGATGTTGAAGTTAACGCAGACGTTGGTGGTGTCTGGAGGATCGATGCATCATCGTGACTCGGTGATTGATTTCTTGACATTTCTTGGTATGCTGTTATGGTTTGTGACCAAATAAGCCCCGTCAACGTAACAAATGGTGTGTTGGTTTTTTTTTTTTTTCATAATCACAGGACTGTGACAGACTCAGAGTCTGAGCGGTGAAGTTAATGACGAAGATAAGTCACCTCAAGTCAGGATTTAGTTGATCTGGACTATAATTTTAACAATATAACAGTTATTCGGGGCGTGGATGTACATGTTGAGTAAAGTAGTAAACTTCTTGTTTTCCTCTTTTTGTTTCTTTCTCTTCAGCCCCGACCAGATTTCCGAGACCCTCTCTTGGTGTCTTTGGATTTTGGACTCGCTGATGGAGACCAAGGCCCCGTCCTGGATGAAAGTCTTCCTCGGTCCATCAATAAGACAGTAAGATGATTTTATAGAACTATTAACTGTAATAAAACAGGAGGGTTTGAGTCACAGACAGAGAGGATTTGAAAGTCATCGTAAACATCCTCCATCTGTCTGTCTTTATCATCCAAGAGTGAGAAGTGTTGTGTTCTTCTTCTCTGGCTCTGGACTCAACGTTGTTACACTACATTAGCATCTGCAACAGCTGACTGCCATCCTTCAGTGTCCCCCCCAACGTCCGCGTTAGTGTTTCAACACCAACACTCAAACAGTCTTCCCACACTCCCACATGCATATTTGTTCTAACAAGAGGGGTTTCCAAATAATTGTTTCAATGAGTGATGTTTCCAGATTTATAAAAGACGAGGTCTAAAAGCCGCGGGTGTGTGAAATCCTCCAGCGCCTCATTTCTAAACACAGGAACGATACAAGATGTGTTTATAAGCGACACACTGCGAGGAAAAGACCTGTCCTGTTATTGTTCCTGAAAGCAAGAGGAGGCGAGATAGAGAAAGAGGAAGTCACCAAACGGAAGCAGCAGCTTTTCTTCTGGTGTGTCGCTGCAGATGATTCTCCGCTGCTCTCGTCTTTTAGCCCTGAGAGAGTTGATATTGTTGATGTTAACGGTCCAGAGGGAGAGCGATGAGAACGGGAACAAAGAGCTGACCCCTGCACACTCTGGAGGGAAAGGCAAAGGAAATTAAAGTCATTTGAGTGCAAACTTTTTAGTTCGGAGACGACAAACAAACACAACAACAGCAGCAGCAGCGTTAAAGTGGAAACACTTTGTTCTCACAAAGATTATTTTGTTTCCTTGAATAAATGTTAACTTAAGTGTGTTAAGTGAAGTATTTTTATCTCAGTGTGAATTAACACAACTCAAATGTTTCAGACTAAACAAAAGTTTAGTAAACTATGAACTATTTACATCCTGACATCGTTGATTTTAGTGTTTCAACAAACTCCTCAGAGACACAGGTGAGATTAGTTTTTATATCTGAGACATCACGTTTCCTTCAACTAAACTCTTCTTTATCTTAAATATTCTGTTTTATTCAGTAAAAAGTCTCATGATGCTCGTGATCAAGCAGCTTAAAGAACAAAATAATATCAATAACAGCTGCTTCAGTTGTCTAAATCTAAATTATTTTATATCTACAAATTTGTTCCCAACTGATAACTTCATGTTTCACTTTAAAACTCTGCTGTATTTTTTTTGTTTAAATAACAGTTTTCCAGATGTGCATGAATTGGATCGGGCTGTTTCCAGATGTTTACCATGACCACATGACCGTATATGTTATAACATTCATGGACTTTTCATATCACATCTGTGTGTGTGTGTGTGTGTGTGTGTGTGTGTTGTAGATCGCCTTAGTCGACTGTGGCAGTGATGAGAAGTGCATCGCTGATCTTTCTCTTAAAGCAGAGCCCAGTGAGAAAAGGTACATTTGTATCATTGTTACATCATTTAATTCTTTAAGTTGTTGACTGATTTTCCTTCATCGTGAGCTCTGACTGCCCCCTTGTGGCTGGTTTCCTGCATCACATATTTATTCACTTCTTCTGCAGCATGGTGATCAAAACATACAAAGACACGGTTGCTGTGAGCATCACCGTTAAAAATAGAAAAGACAACGCGTACAACACCAAAGTTATCCTCAACTTCACTCCCAACATCAACTATGTTAATACAGAGGTGAGTTTCCTGCTGCTCAGCCTCGTCTCTCGTCTCTTTTGAGTTGTTTTATTTTAGTTCACACACTTTGGATCATGACGAGTTTTTGTTTCTTCATCAGCCGGAGAAAGGATGCACCCCAAACAACACCAGGCTGGAGTGTGGCGTCGGGTATCCCTTCCTGGGAAACAACGTTGAGGTTTGTTTTTAGTCGTTAGTTCGTTCTTCAGAATCTACATCAACTCTCTGTCGTTAACAACCTTCATTAAAGAGACGCTGTGATTTAAAACCTGCAGGAAAACTTCAAAGTGAGGTTTGAGATGAACTCCAAACATATTCAGGAGGTGATTCAGATCAACATGACGGCTACGAGGTGAGAGATGTTTCATTCATGAGTTGTTTCATTTGTTTTACACGTGAATCAGATCAGACTGATGGATGTTTTAATTTAAGACTAAATATCAGAGTCAGTCTGGCTCCTGCTACAATGAGGAACAAGGAAATACTTCATGTTTTGTCTCATCAGCACCACATTATTATCAGTATCAGGACGTTTGTTCTGAAGCAAGAAACACACAAATTCAGAGGAGATTGTTTGTTTAGTGGAGGAGGAAATGGATGAAAGATGACTTTATTTTCAGAAAGTTTAAGAATGATTTTTCTCCCTCAACGTTGCTGTTAAATGTTTCCCACAGTGACAGTGAAGAGCTGCCGTCGACGCTACACGACAACTCGGTGCAGATCTCCATCCCCGTCAAGTACGAAGCTCGACTCATTTTCTCAGTGTGAGTATTTTTATTATTTCTTGTAGCATTTTCTTTGTTTAAATATAAAAAGTGACATGTTATAAAAACCTGATGTGTCATTTTTTTGTTTTTCTGTAGTCGACCGGTGGACGAGCACATCATCATAACAGAAGACGATCGCTACGACGTCGAGATCAATGACACCAAACTGATCGGAGAAGAGATCAACATCACCTACACGGTAAAGAGCTGCTGTGATGGTGACGGGTGACAGCTGCATACAGATGTGGTGTTTATCTCTCCTCCATCTCTCCTCCATCTCTCCTCCGTCTCTCCTCCGTCTCACCTCCATCTCTCCTCCGTCTCTCCTCCATCTCTCCTCCGTCTCACCTCCTTCTCTCCTCCGTCTCTCCTCCGTCTCACCTCCATCTCTCCTCCATCTCTCCTCCGTCTCTCCTCCGTCTCACCTCCATCTCTCCTCCGTCTCTCCTCCGTCTCTCCTCCATCTCTCCTCCATCTCTCCTCCATCTCTCCTCCATCTCTCCTCCATCTCACCTCCATCTCTCCTCCGTCTCACCTCCATCTCTCCTCCATCTCACCTCCATCTCTCCTCCATCTCTCCTCCGTCTCTCCTCCGTCTCTCCTCCGTCTCACCTCCGTCTCTCCTCCGTCTCACCTCCATCTCTCCTCCGTCTCACCTCCATCTCTCCTCCGTCTCACCTCCATCTCTCCTCCGTCTCTCCTCCGTCTCACCTCCATCTCTCCTCCGTCTCTCCTCCGTCTCACCTCCATCTCTCCTCCGTCTCACCTCCATCTCTCCTCCGTCTCACCTCCATCTCTCCTCCGTCTCACCTCCATCTCTCCTCCGTCTCACCTCCATCTCTCCTCCATCTCTCCTCCATCTCTCCTCCATCTCTCCTCCGTCTCACCTCCATCTCTCCTCCATCTCTTCTCCATCTCTCCTCCATCTCTTCTCCATCTCTTCTCCATCTCTCCTCCATCTCTTCTCCGTCTCTCCTCCATCTCTCCTCCGTCTCTCCTCCATCTCTCCTCCATCTCTCCTCCATCTCTCCTCCATCTCTCCTCCATCTCTCCTCCGTCTCACCTCTATCTCACCTCCCTGCAGGTGGTGAAAGACGGTGATGTCGTGACTCCGCCTCTCGACCTCACAGTGATGTATCCTCAACAGTCGCCTCGACAGAACGACCTGCTTTATCTGACGGGAGTCAGCACCAGCCCGAAGGTAGACGCACACACACACACACACACACACACACACAGACGTACACACTCAAGAAACAGACACATCCTCATATGTGTTTTTCTTTTCTCTGCAGGTGAAGTGTAACGCAGCGTCTTTGATCAACCATCGTAAAATCAACCCAGAAATTGTGAAACCAAATCCAAATAAAGAATCACTCAGCACCTATCTGTTGGTGAGTAATGAAGCTTCCTAAATTTTTATTTCCCAAAAATTATTTCCCAAAGATTTATATCAGTCATTCAATGAGTATTAAAGCCAAAAATAATTCTTATATTTTGAGAATAAAATTGTAGTTTTACGAGATTAAAAGTCGTTTGTCTCAATCAAGGAAATAAACTTCATGTTTTGTCTCATCAGCACAACATTATTATCAGTATCAGAACTTTGAAAAGATCGAGTAGAAAATTTTTTTTATTCTGAAGAAAGAAACACGAATTTAGAGCAGATTGTTTCTTTAATGGAGGAAATGGATGAAATTACGACTTTATTATTAAAGTCAATTGACATTAGTCACTTGGAGCAACAACGTCATGCGAGGAGCTTTAAACTTGGTTTTATTTATTATTATTATTTAATTTTCATTCAACAGAACTGTACTGAATCGCCTCAATGTGCATCGTTCACCTGTTTCATCCCCGAGGCCAATGTCAGTCACGTCAACGTCACATTCAGAGTGTGGAAACCTACGTTCATTAAGGTGAGTTCACCTCAGATAAAACCTCCGAAACACAAGAAAAGAGAACAAATGTTTTAATATAAATGTATCTTCTGTTCTAGAATTCGTTTTCTTCGCTTCAAATGTTCGTGAGCGGAACTTTGAGCATCAAAGACACACACCTGTTTAATCTGAGAGAAAGAACCAGAGTTGTAAGTCAAACATGTTTTGTCATTAAATGATTTTGTGTGTTTCCATGTATATGAACATATATTATTCACTGTCTGTGTGTTTGTTCTACTCAGGTGACAATCCAGATGTCTAAAGGGACTTTAGAGGGAATCCCTTTCTGGGTCATCTGGGTCAGTATCCTGGCAGGACTGTTGATCCTCGCACTCTTCATATTCATTCTGTGGAAGGTAAAATCACACTGTGTTTTAAACCTAAACAATTACTTAGACTCAAAGATGAACTTATTACATTTTGGTCAAAGGTCAAACATATTTGTCACCATTTTAATGTGATGTCTTAAGACCGTCTTCATATTTTACACAAACATGAACTCAGACTCGATGAACAGTGATGAACAGACAAGGATGGAAACTTTTCACTGCAGAGCCTGTAGAGAATAAAATATGTAATATCTCATATGTATGAAGCCACATTTAGGAGATGGTTCGCTTAACTTAATCCTAGTTCACACTAGTTCACACTAGTTCACACTAGTTCACATTAGTCGACTTCACCATGGATCAGTGAGTCTCAGTCTCTGTCGTGATCGTTGGCGACTTGTGTTCCCATGATGTGGAGTCTCAACAACTGGTCTGAGACCTGTAGTGTTCACACTACAAGACTTGTCAGTGATTGACTCCCGATCACACCGTGACGTCACCAAACTCTACGTCTGGTCACATGAACTAGACAGGATGTAGCCGCTGCTTCTCACCGTGATTTACAGCCGTTTATTGTTGACGAGCACCGGTGAAGACGCTGCCTCCGACACAGACTAAACCGCTGAGTTCAGGTTCGGTTCCTCTGACGTCGAGACACGAAGGAGACGACGATCTGGACGACGACGACTCCGACACACTGACGGTACCGAGGACGCTGCAGAGAAAACAGGAAGTAGAGACGTTTAGATGTGAAAACACATGAAAACAATCTTCTTCCTCATTGATCAGATCCTCCAGGATTTAATGACGTTACCATCACAACTATTAACACAAATTCAACCAATCATTGTGGATATTCCTGAGGTCTTTGACTGGTGACTACCTATAGCAGCTACAGTCCAGGAAACTGGACTTACACATTAAAAAATAATGTTATGATGGAAACTATTACTAAACCGCTAAACCAGCGTGTAAACATCACCATGGCAACACGCTGGTTTTCACGGTGGAGCTGAAATCAGCAGCAGACCTCCCCGGTACCGGGTAACATCTGGATCAGACGCGGGGAGTTTGTAGAAAGTGAAAATGAAAGAAAAAGCGTTAAAACGTCAGACTTTTAAACGTGGTTGTGAGTGAATCAGTGAGACGGCAGCAGCATTTATCTCACATCCCTCCTCTGATTGGCTGTCGCTCTTTGTCAGTCTCTTCAGACTGCTCCAGTTTTCTAACATGACAGATCCAGTCCCGGTCTCAGACCAGGTCCCGACGGCCTCTGATGGAGTCGTTAGGGCTGTTCACACATTATGATCATTAACTGATGATTCACCAACCATCAGAGGACCAAGTCCACCAGACACCACCACTGGAGATCGACATAACAATTATTGATGATAATAGTGGTAGCTGTAGCAAAACTAGCTGTTTCCCAGTTTTCTCATTTTAATGCTAAGCTAACCATCTGTTATATTTGATATTTCCATAAACTCTGGTTTATAAAAGCAGTGAATTGTTTCTTAAACTCACCTTTCTGTTCCTGCTCCAGATGGGATTCTTCAAGAGAAAATCCAGGGAGTATTCAAAGGAGGACATGGCTGACTGAGGCGTCTAAACAAGCAGAGTTTGGTTTGAGAGTCATCAGATGACACATGGTGAAATGCAGACTTTAAAACAGACAGATGGACAAGCAGAAGAGCCGCCAAGACCCACAAACACCTCAGTGCTAAGACACAGCGCCTACCTGGAGAACACGAGTATCATTCACTGTTTTCTATGCAGGTCTGGATTAAATAATGTTTGCAAATAAACAGAACACTGTTGTGCATTAAAAACTTCCATGCAACAGATTTATCTGCAAACATTGTTTGTTCTCGATCAGCTGCTTTTTGCAGATGATAATGTAAAGTCAGGAGAGGGAGTTCAAGAAGAGGAAGCAAAAAAAAAAGATGCTACTTTTTCTCAAAAGGTAGTAAATATCTGTATTACATACATCAGCTGCTCTACGGCTTTAGAGAAATAAAATATATAAAATAAAAAATAAAAAACGTACTCAGGTTTGTCAGTGTGAAGATCCAAAGTCGCCTTAGTCACTTCACTTTCCTTCTGAAATCATCACAGCAACAACGTCCGATTGTCTGTTTGCTTCTGAGACGATGTGAACTTTTATTCTGCCTGGTCGCTTCCACTCTGTACGTCGCTTGATTTTTTTTTTTTTTTTAAATAAAGAACACTGTACCTTATAGCATTTTTTAGCAATATAACACATGGCACATTCTTCACTGAGCAGGACACAAGGTTTTTAAAGATAACAATCCCATCTCTGATGTTAAATGTTTGTAAAACGTTACAGTAACACATTTGTTGATACGCTGTAACACAAAACTTCATCTTCAAAAAAAAAAAAACTAAAAAAAACAATCCAAACAAATCAAATCCAAACTCTAACTGTACTGTAAATATAGTAAATTCTCAAAATGAAGAGCTATGTATATAAATGTGCTTTAATTCCTCTAATTTAAGAAAGTCTTATCTTTTGTGTGTGATCATTGATCAGTGATCATTGGTCAGAGGTCAGAGGTCAGAGGTCATGACTTTGCTCAGGTGCTACAAACTATCACACATTAGGACTTTATTATAATTACCTGATCTCTCAGTCTTATCAGTGCTGATTCAATATCGATGATGTAAATATTGAAATATTGTTACTTTTTGATGACGAGACAATCAAAGTATCATTACTCGTTATTGTACTGAAACTATAAATGAACATGAGGGTTTGAATTCACTACTTTTAGTTGTGAATCAGGTTAAATCAGGTGATGAGATGAGATTCGATTGTAGCATTTTTTTTTTATTCAAACCAAAAAGAAATAGAAGAAATATTCATGTTTGTGTCACTTTTCACCAGCAGTTTTTCCTCTGTTGTCATGTCATTGTTAATGGTTTGTTTTGTAGACATGGTACTTTACAAACCTTACAAAGCCTTCTGGTTTTTTGTTTTGTTTTTTTGTTTGTTTGTTTTTTTTTTTTTTTTGTTTGTTTGTTTGATTGTTTGTTTTCCAGAAGTTGCACAGCGGATACAGAATAAAGTTAAAGGAGATTATACTGAGTTCCTCATCGCTCGCTCTCCACTGTTGTCATGAAGCACATGTAAGAAGTTGTTGTACAGAATGTTTTTAGTTTAGTTTAGTTCTTTTTTTTTAAAGATTGTTTGTCTGCATCATCAGGCTTATGCACGAAGGTGGAGTCACGAGTCTCTTTGTCCGTTCGTCTTAGAAATACAGTTAGTAGGAGGTAAAAAAAAACCCAAAAAAAACAAAGATGTAAATGACGAGAGAAGACTTGTGACCTCCACCTCAGCCTTCTACACTGCTGTGAACTTTCTATTGTTATGCACTGGTTTTTCAAACTGTATGATTCCTCATTAGTACAGAAATGAAATAAAAACTTTTGCAAAGACACTTCTTTGTGATGTGAAAATTTAACAATTAGGTAAATGATTAACAGCAACAGCTGTAATAAAGGAAACATTGAGACATTTTTTCTTCATGTGATGTTTCTGTCACTTAATAAAAGGAAACATAAGTTAAATGTTGTACATATATAAATGTTAAATATCAGGATTTGAAGTCAAATGTCGTCAGTTTCCAGCTTCTCAAATATGAGAATTTGTTCCTTTTTTTAAAAAGCAGTAATTGTAAATCAAGTGTTATCTTGAAAAAGTGCTTCTCAAATACTTCTTATTGTGTCCCACATAAATATATGAATAAAATCAAAGTATATGTTTGTTATTATTATGAAAATAAATTGTGTCTATTTGTTACTGAGCTGTAGCCGGTGTCACTGCACTTTATTATAGAACATTGACTTTTTATTATTTTATTTTAAAATGAAATTAATTATGTTGCATTACATCACTGTAATTAAAGAGGCACAGATAATTAATACGTTTATTAATAAATATACTTATTTACATTTAATGAAATCTCTTCATAGTGGTCGTAATGTTAATGATGAACATTTTTATTTTAAATTGTTCTGAATCTAGAACCAGACAAGACACCATGTCCTTTTTTTAACCTTTAACCTTTGAATATTTATAAATATAATATTTAACATTTTATTTCTGTGTGTCTCTTTAAACACACTGATGTAACGTAACATAATAAAATCCAACTTTTAACCTTGTTTTAAATGACAAGAAACTATATTTATATATAGTAAAATTTAAAACAAATAAATAAAAACAAAAAATAGCAAAAAATGATATTATGAGTGTACTTTTTATTTTCTTTAATCTGTCAGAAAGTCAAAAAAAAAATTCTATCTGTTATTTGATGTGTCAGATATTAAAAGGTTATTAAGGGTTAAAGAGAAATAAACTGTTAAATATTAAAAGGTTAAACTTAAAAAAGGATACAATGTATTTTCTAATTGAGGGAAAACTGTTCTAGATTCTAGAGATTATATTTAATTAAAGGACAAATGTTTTAGTTGAATCTGAATAAGAAGATTTATTTTATTTAATCTAATTTTATGTTTTTTATTCATTTTATTTTATTTAATTTTATGTTATTTCATGTTATTTTTTTATTTTATTTCCTTTACATTTAATTGAATTGAATTCTGCTTGTTTCGATTTTATTTCATTTTTTCATTTTAATTTAATTTATTTTTATTTTGTGTTATGTTATTTTATTTTATTTTGTGTTATTTTATTTTATTTTATTTTATGTTATTTTATTTTATGTTATTTTATTTTGTTTTTTTATTTTATTTTATTTTATTTTATTTTATTTTATTTTTATGTTTTTTTATTTTATTTTATTTTATTTTATGTTATTTCATGTTATTTTTTTTATTTTATTTTATTCAGTTTTATTTTATTTCCTTTAATTTAATTGAATTGAATTCTGCTTGTTTCGATTTTATTTCATTTTTTCATTTTAATTTAATTTATTTTTATTTTGTGTTATTTTATTTTATTTTATGTTATTTTATTTTGTTTTGTTTTGTTTTGTTTTTATTTTATTTTATTTTATTTTATTTTATTTTATTTTATTTTATTTTATTTTATTTTATTTTATTTAAGGGGCATATTCCTGTCAGACAAAGCTAAGGGCATTAAAGTGACCGCCGGTGTGCGGCTCCACAGCGCCCCCTGGCGACCTGAGCCCCACTCAGCGATAAGTGACACTCTGGGAGGGGAAGCAGAACAAACTGTAAGCTGCTGGGGGATCCATCTTTGCTCGAAAAAGGAACGAGGGTGAAGCATTTTTCCAGTTTAGCATCTCAGAAGCTGTACCGGTCCCCGTCCCCCGTCCCTCGTTGAGCGCGCTGGGGAGCCCGCGGAGGGGCTGTGTCGCTGCTTGTAGGATGTCCCGACATGAGGGTGAGTTGATAAACGGCTCCACGGCGCCTCGGTTGTGGAGCTACATTACCTGAGTAAGCTAGCTGCTAGCTAGCTAGCTAGTTAGCTCCTTTGCTAAGTTGCTTATTCAAGTCAGGAGTGAGCAGGGGGGTGTTGTTGGGGCTTTTACTGTTTGTTTATGACCTCGTGTCAACAAATAAATATTTACTTTTAGTAACTTTGGATTAAATGTGTTTAATAAATCTATTAAATTCGAAACAAACGCTTACAATGATACGGCAACATAGCGGAGTTAGCAGTTAGCCGTTGCTAGGTGTTGCGTTACCTTACGTTAACCGGGCTAGCATGTCAGCTAGCTAATGTATGCTAACATAAGGAGTCGATAATGTTGGTTATACTAGGAAGCTAATAACCCCACGTTATAATTAACACTAACGTAGCCATGTTTATGTTGTGTTTTATATTTATGCTAATTTTAACAACCGTGACTTTGATGTTAAATGTCCCGTTTTGGTTAAACAGTGAATGCAGTGTCATCAAGAAGAAGAAAGTCTGAGGCCTCTGTCCATAAACCGACCACTAAGTTAGCTAGGTGGTAGGCTACTAGCCAGCCAGGGTTAAGTTACGGTATGTTTAACTACAAACCAGATGCTACAGTCAAACTAGCTCTTTTTAAAGACTCAGGTCTGTAACCTCATGAGTGTTTGTCCTTGTTTATGACACTAACACAGCCACAGAAACATAAAGAGAGTTGGTCAGTTAGTTAGCTAACTAGTTAGTTAACAAATTACCTGTTTTTAGAATCAGCACAACAGGTTTTTTACTTGTTGTACATGCATCTGATGAAGAGACTGTTTTTATATCACTCAGGTGATACTGACACCTCATGTTTTTATTATTTAATAAGCAACTGTACTGTGACCAAACCTTTAACTAACATGTAGATCTGATAGCTGATTATTGCTCAATAACTTGTTTGTTCAGGTGTGAGTTTGGTTTAATTCTGAAGCTATTTATCGTTGAGGAAATTCACCTTTTAATTCTTAATTTTAGTTCCCTACAAAATAAAAGTTATTCACGTATGCATTTAAATAATTACTAATCGCAGTGTGTTGTACTGGAAATTCTGTGACTTTAATGTTAATAAGTAACTAAAGTTGCAGTTCAGATACTTTAAATTGTTTCTGACTTGTTTGCTATAAAGTTTTACAGGAATACCAGTAGTTCTTAGTTCTTCGTTGTTGGCATTTGTGGGTTGGTTCAACTCCAAAACACATGCTTGTGTAAGTGAGACTGGACTAGAAGATAAAGATTTCTTTCTCTCAGCCTCGGTCTTACACACACGTTTATAAGGAATTTGTAGCTTCATTGTGAGGAATCACATATTTAATTTTTTCTTCACAGGTGTGAGCTGTGATGCGTGTTTAAAAGGGAACTTTAGAGGAAGACGGTTCAAGTGTTTAATTTGCTACGACTACGACTTGTGTGCGTCGTGCTACGAGAGCGGAGCCACAACAACCAGACACACCACAGAGCACCCCATGCAGTGTATATTAACCAGGGTAGACTACGGTAAGGACACAAACATCTGATCATTCACAAACGAATCAGCCGTCGTCTGTTATGACTAATCCACCGTCATATTTAATTGGCGTTCGCAGACTTGTACTATGGAGGAGACACTTTTTCAGTAGAGCAACCCCAGTCGTTCACATGTCCTTACTGTGGAAAAATGGGCTTCACGGAGACGTCCCTACAGGAGCATGTCACCTCAGAGCATGCAGAGACTTCCACAGAAGTGGTGAGTAAACATCACTTGTGAAGGTATCACTCTGAAATGTTAATTAGGTGTATTAGTCACCAGCGACGTCTCTGTAATGTTTAACCGGCGTTCCTTATATTGAAGTCATTAGACGGAGGGACGTTTTATTTTTAAACTTGTCCTGTGTGTGTGTGTGTGTGTCTGCATCGCTACAGTTCAGTCTGCTGTTGTTGCTGTTAAGCACTGCACTTCAGTCAGGTAAAATGACTTAGCTGGAATAAAGACGCCAAGGGCATTTATGGATTACTCGTTGTCAGAGAATGATTTTTATGAACGTTGTCCCCTGCTGAGTAAAATGAGCAAAGTAAAGGTTGAAGCTGCTTGTTGATTTGCCTGGAAGGAAAACAGGTAGTTTATTAGACCACTGGAAAAAAAGAGAGACCTTTGTAGACACGTAGATAGAACCTCTTGGTAGGTAAACGTCAAATGAAACCATGTTGATACTGTTTTTGTTTTTGATGGAGTTTGGATGTGAACAAATCCCAGGAAATGTTCAAAAACTATAAATGTCCCAGGATTTAAAACTTTACAAAAGACTTTTATTTCTTCTTCCTCTTGCAGTAATTTATGCATTTTTTTTTTTTTGGTTGGGGACTATTTTCAGCTGTGGAAGAATACACATGGTGCACTAATAAGCGTTTACAGTAGCAGGATGGTGTATGTGGGATTGAGTTAAAATAAACTGCGGTGGCCACATTCATGGTCGTAAAGGAGCCGTTCTTCTTGTGCAACTTTGTGACTGTTTTGAACAACAGGAGGAATAAACTACGATGGAGACACAGATGTGAATGTGACGGACTGGTGGTTCATCGGTTGGTTTTGGGTTTTTTTTATGTGGCCAACAGAAACACGGCAGCAGTTACAGAGGAAGTGTATCTCTTAACCTTGTTGCTGTGGTCGTATGTGGCAGTTAAAGCGTAGGATGACATTTGTGGTTGTTTGTTACACGATGTGAGAAACATTGTATTTTCTCCACAATGAATGATGACTTTTTATTTGAGTTATTTAATTTCAGCCAGTGGTTTCGAGGAGATTACATTTTTATTATGACGTCAAATTATAGAGATTATCATCACATTTAAATGATTCTGCACAGAGAAGTGAGCTTATCAGACCTCTTAAGCCTGTGGCCTCAGTTTGATGGAGACTGAGCTATAAACACACAAATCTCCAAGTTGAGTTGCATTGTGGGTAATGTAGGAACTGGGTTTTAACAAGGAAGAAGTGGAAAGATGATATTGCTGATTCTGATGCATGAAAAACATTTTTCAGATGATTTAAAGAACATTTCTCTCTCTCTCTCTCTCCAGATCTGTCCGATATGCGCTGCCTTGCCAGGAGGAGACCCCAACCACGTCACAGATGACTTCACAGCTCATCTCACACTTGAACACAGAGCACCAAGAGATTTAATATCCTTCCTCTTCTTCTTCGTCTCGTTTAAACATTAAAAACTGTCACATTTTTAAAAAATTTTTACCACGTTCGCTCCCTTAACGGCCTCTGTTTTTACGACGAGTCCAGCAGCGTTCGACACGTACGCAGGATGTTTCACCCTGGACGAGGACTCGGAGGTCCAAGAGCACGACGCACAAATATGCACTTTACTAGCGGCTCCACAGGAGGACTGTCATCCTCCTCATCACAGAGCTCCACCTACACACCCAGTAATAGAGAAGCAATGGACCCAATTGCAGGTGAGAATCACATCAATGAATTTATAACATAACTAAAAAAGGGACGTACAGCTCCTGAAAGCATCAAAATACGACCTCGACCTAAAAGTCAGGGTGATAACGGCCTTAAACTCTAGAAAAATAAATCCCTCCTTAGTTGAGCATATTTTAGAAACAATTAATAATGAAAATCAGATCAGTTTTTTACCTGTGATATTGCAGATGTGCTCTGGTGACATAAATGTGCTGCTGTGTTTTGTTTTTATTGTTTTTTTTATGTTTTGGTTGGATATTTGAGGAGTAGACACATAAGATGTTGTCTTTTGAGATTATGTTTTATTTAGGAATCATCCAACATCATTTTTTCCTGTGTCTCCTGCAGAGTTGTTGTCTCAGCTGTCAGGCGTGCGTCGTGCAGCAGGGGGGCAGATAAACTCGTCAGGGCCCTCGGCCTCGCAGCTCCAACAGCTTCAGATGCAACTGCAGTTGGAGCGGCAGCAGGCTCAGGCGGCGCGGCAGCAGGTGGAGACGGGACGACACGCGACGCGACGCAGCAACAACCCGGGCAACACTGGCACCACCATCCCTCCACCCAGCACAGCTACCGCCAACACTGCCACCGCGGGTGAAAACAATCCCTCGTCCTCGTCCCACAGCTCCCAGTTTCTATTAGCACGGTGAGTGAGGACAGACGTTGACGCTACCGTTTCTAGTGTTTCCACTTGGTGCTAGTTCCTGGTTCCAGCTACTGTTTTAGTTCCTACTCTGTGGAGGAACCAATGGAGCTGAGTCGATACTAAAACGTGACGTGAACAGACGCCGGCCACTGATTGGTCAGAGGGAGTGTCTTCACAAGCTGCCACCAGACGCCAGTTGAGTTGAGAGAGCGTCAACAAAATAATCAAGCTCCATTTTTAAACAGGACAAGAGTGATAGCCATCGTCGTAGCTACCTGGTCGTAAGCTAACCCAGCAACAAGTACAGCATCTCCTCCATGTCCATTAATGTTTACTGATGTTTTAGTGTCGTGACGTCGCAGCAGTTTGACTCCACTCACCACATTCACGTGGAGGAGGAACCAAACTGTGATGGAAAACAACGTGTCTGCTACCAGACTGAGTAGAGTCCAGTAGAGTCCAGTAGAGTCCAGTAGAGTCCAGTAGAGTCCAGTAGAGTCCAGTAGAGTCCAGTAGAGTCCAGTAGAGTCCAGTAGAGTAGAGACACAACCACGTGGTGGAGAAGAGACGACAGAGACAAAGAAACATTTTGTTACAGTCAAAGTCAAGTTATTAAGTTGATCTTGGAAAATGTGGGAGGTCATATTGTGTTATATTTTAGTTAATATCAGTTAGTTTTCCCATTAAAAACTAAAGACATTTTCCACAAAGAACAACAGTGTCACTCAGCTCCGGTCCCACTGTTTCCTGATTAAAAACCAGACTTTAAATAGTTGCTAAATACAGAATTGTTTATTGACTGTGGAATTTAACTGTTCCTGATCTTTTGGTGAGAAAATATCGTTCACATTAGCCGAGAGAGTCACTAACACTTGACCGGTCAGTGATTGAGTTGATATTTATTAGACAGCAGCTTCAGTTACAGTTGGTTTAACGTCAACACACTGATTCTCTGCAGTGTTTGAGTGTTAATAGTCAGTTTTTAGATTAAAATCCTAAATACCTAAAGATGATGAAACTTACAATGCGAGTAAACAAACATCCTTTTTTTTAACGTTTGGACACTTTAACTGAGTTTATGTTTGACTGTTTATAGTCACATGACCAGTCAGTGTCTCAGCTGTTGTAGCAGAAAAACAAATGATGGAAGTTTGTCGTTAAGTTGTCTGGACATATTATGCAGGTAACGTTTGGAAAAACCCATAGTCACAGTCGTTCTAGGTCTATTTTCATCAATCAGATGAGTTTAGAGAAAGTTGATGTTTTGTAATTTGAACCTAAAGAGTCATAACGACAGTGTGAGGGACATAGAGTTGAGCTGAGACAAATGTCTATGTTTTAAACCAGTGTCAGACTCAAACTAACATGTGACTTGTGTGGTAGTGAGGAGAGGGATCCTACAGACAAACCAACGTGTCTGAACTTTGTAAATGTCCAGACTGATTCTATAGAAGATTGTTGATCAAGTCACTACGTTACCTGAAGTTGTTTGACCTGAAAAGTCTGTAAAAGTTGATGGTTGGATGCAGATGGTGCTGCTGCTAGAGCTACGTCTCCAGTCAGACTATGATGTTGGATGCAGCTTCATTTCTATTTCCACTTCAACACTCGTCTGTATTGACATGAACTGATAAGAATTTGTACATTTACATGTTAATACTCTCCTGTACTGACATCAGCTGAGACTGTTTGGTTCAATCTGCATCCAACAATCTGAAAGAGACTAAACTGCTAAACCAGCGTGTAAACATCACCATGGCAACATGCTGGTTTCCATGGTGGAGCTGAAATCAGCAGCAGACCTCCCCGGTACCGGGTAACATCTGGATCAGACGTGGGGAGTTTGTAGAAAGTGAAAATGAAAGAAAAAGCGTTAAAACGTCAGACTTTTAAACGTGGTTGTGAGTGAATCAGTGAGACGGCAGCAGCATTTATCTCACATCCCTCCTCTGATTGGCTGTCGCTCTTTGTCAGTCTCTTCAGACTCCTCCAGTTTTCTAACATGACAGATCCAGTCCCGGTCTCAGACCAGGTCCCGACGGCCTCTGATGGAGTCGTTAGGGCTGTTCACACATTATGATCATTTATGTTCATCTGTAACAAACTACCCCTGAAACGACAGAGAGACTGCTCTGATTGGTCCGCTAGAGTTACCTCGTTTCAGGAATCTCACTTTGTCGGTTGTTTTCCTTCAACAACAACAACAACAACGTCGCCACTGTCTTCTGTTTACTTCTGGTCTCATTTGCAATAAAACAATTTGTGGTTCAGTGTCGATCAGTTCCAACTTCTCTCGGTCTCCACTGTTCGTTGTGTGTGGAGGAACGAGGCTGGTAAATAAACAATCAGCAACAGTCGATAATCGTAACAGAAGCTAACACATCGCCCCCTGCTGTTCTGGTGGTGAATTACTTTACAGCACCAGCAGCCGACAACTTCGAAACGCTTCACGGTTGCGTTGATCCGACTGCGATGCGCGCAGGACATGGTCTGACTGATGATTCACCAACCATCAGACCAAGTCCACCAGACACTGATCATTGTTATAGTTGTTGGTATAAAATTATTTATCTAAATGCTTGTGACTCTGTGCAGGTTGAATGAGCCTAAGATGTCTGAAGCAGAGCGTCAGTTTCTAGAAGGGGAGCGAGCAGATCGCAGCCTGTTTGTCCAGGAGCTGCTTCTGTCCACGCTGATGCACGAGGAAAGTTCCTCCTCCGACGAGGACGAGCGCCGAGACTTCGCCGACTTCGGTGCCATGGGCTGCGTGGATATCATGCCTTTAGATGTGGCGTTGGAGAACCTCCAGCTTAGAGAGAGAAGCTCCACGGGGAAGGAGCCTCCGCCGCCTCCTCTTTGATGTCCGAGCATCAAGCAGACTGTGTCCTCTCTGCTGCAACTGTCAGTGATGGACAGCCAACAAGCAGCAGTCCTCACCCACCCTGGCCTCACCCTCCTTTCTCCCTCAACTTTTTTTTTTTTTTTTTTCTCTGAGTTTGTTTTATTTTTTGGTTTTTTTTTTTGTTCGTTTTTTCGGTGATTGTAATTTCAGGCCTGTCACCATTTTTGTTACATTGTAAACAAAAAATAAATGAGAGCAAGTGGGATAAATGTACGAGTGCGCAATAGCAACTTGAGTGAGCGAGCGAGAGAAGAGAAATTATATAAATATATATATATATATATATACATAAATATATATAAAATATATATGAAGTTGATAATCAATCCACATAACTTTTCTTTTCTTTATCAGGTAAATGTTACAGGCGGCTGTGTCAGACCTTTGCTTCCTGTGACATGCAAACGGCTCCGTATAAATACTCCACATTCAAAAAGTCAAGAGAGCGTAGGCTCCTCTGATGAAGCTGCTGTGTGTTTATGACTATTAATAAATAAAAAGTGCTTGAATGAGTTACCATAACTACTGCATGCAGTTATTTGCAGCGTGCATGACTTTTAATGACTTTGTCATTAAAACTCTTTTTGTTTTATTTGTTTTTTTTTTTTGTTTGTTTGTTTTTTTTTTTTTTTTTTTTTAAGAAAAAAAAACCCCAAAGCTTTCAACTGTTTTAAATGGTTATTATTATAAAAAAACTTTAAAAATTCTTATTATTAAGTATTGAAAATTGAGTAGTTTACAAAACTGAGCAGAAATGTAACTAAAGTTCTTTGTCGTCAGGTTTTCTTTGAGTGAGTTCGTTAATAATGAAGAGAAAACGATCGGATTCTGAAGAGAAACTGCTGTGTGTGTGTGTGTGTGTGTGTGTGTGTGTGTGTGTGTGTGTGTGTGTGTGTGTGTGTGTGTGTGTGTGTGTGTGTGTGTGTGTGTGTGTGTGTGTGTGTGTGTGTGTGTGTGTGTGTGTGTGTGTGTGTGTGTGTGTGTGTGTGTGTGTGTGTGTGTGTGTGTGTGTGTGTGTGTGTGTGTGTGTGTGTGTGTGTGTGTGTGTGTGTGTGTGTGTGTGTGTGTGTGTGTGTGTGTGTGTGTGTGTGTGTGTGTGTGTGTGTGTGTGTGTGTGTGTCTCAGCTCCAGATTGCCTCTTCTCTGCAGCAGCGTCGACGGCTGCAGCAGCGACGATCACGTTCTTCATCGTATGAAAACGAAACGGAAACGAAAAAAGAAGTTAAAAAGAAAAAGAGATTTTTTTTTTTTCCTAGGTGTTAATATTTAGTGATAAGCTGTTTAGAAACAGTATATTTTATAATTTATAGATTAAGTTCAGACGCCCGACTCTTCTTTAATCATTGTTCACTGCTTCTGTAACAAGTGTCTTGACACCTTCTTCACGTCGCTTGTATGAATTTATTTGTGTTTTTTGCTACAGAGAAAAGAGCTTGAGACTTTCCACGCTGCGGTTTTGTTTTTGTTTTTGTTTTTTTTAAATAAGAGGAAAGATATTTTTTCTGCTAGGATTAGCACTTTCTATTTATTCATGTTTTGTTTTCTGACTCTTCTGGAGCCTTTGACATGAGTCATGTCGCCTTCATGCCTTTTACCTTTAACCCTCATATGTAAAAAAAAAAAAAAAAAATACAACAAGATGTATATTGAATTTGTGCGTTAACTTTCATAATGGTTCTAAAGACATGGGCAGACTTTCTTTTTTCTTTTCTTTTTTTAAAAGAAGACATGTAAATTTAGAATACAATAAATATAAACTGCACACAGCTTTTGATGAAACCAAGAGGCCGTCACACGTTTTGTGATGTTGTTGTTGATGTGTGAGTCAGTTTATAAACTAAATCATCTTAATGTTTATTAACATATTTGTCAACGACTATCACTTTAACTTCCTGACAATTAACTTCAAGTTATAATTGTTGACAAAAATTTGCCTATCAGAGTCTATTTCGCCATAAATACAAGTCAAACTCCCTCAACAGATATGTTACGTTGGTTGAAGTAATATCCAGTTTGACCGTCTTTTGTTTTCACAACCAAATAGTTAACAATGAAAGTAAATGGGGCAGTCAGCCAAACGTATTTAAATTGTCATTTTTTTTAACCATTCATTTACAAGATTTACCCAACATCTAACAACTGATGATGAAGGTTGTTCCACATCAGCAGATTCATCATTTCAGGATGCGAGAAAAAAATGTTGAATCTGCTGATGTGGAACAACCTTCATCACCAGTTGTTATAAAACCAGACGTTGGGTAAGTCTTGTAAAACAGTGTTTTAATAAACTCTGGGTTCACTTACTAAGTTATCAGTACTTCAGTTTATGTGTAGGGACCCTATTCATGCTACTGCTGAAGTGAAGTGATATTTTGAGCTTTATTAGTGGTTAAAAAATGACAATTTAGATACATTTGGCTGACTGCCCCATTTACTTTCATTGTTAACTATTTGGTTGTAAAAACAAAAGACGGTTAAACTGGATATTACTTCAACCAACGTAGAATATCTGTTGAGGGAGTCTGACTTGTATTCTGGGTTCAAACTGCTCCAGACCGTCGCTTTAATTCAACTTGAGTGAAACAAGAAATAAGAGAGAGATTCTTATATTTGTTCTTCCTGCAGTGAAACACTGAAGTTTCCTCCTCGGTAAAGACACCAGACATTTATCTGTGTTAGGAGACGACGATGTCCTTGATGGACCTGGACCTGGACCTGGACCTGCAGAGTGGAGCCTCCTCACAGCTCAGTACGACAGTAGGTCATGTAGTTAACATGTAGCTCTGTCTATTAATACATGTATATATAACTACTGTACTGAGAACAGTTGAATAACTGCTGCTGCTGGTTTGTCCTTGTGTGTGTGTGTGTGTGTGTGTGTGTGTGTGTGTGTGTGTGTGTGTGTGTGTCAGCATCTTTAAGGCAGCTGTCCTTGTCACTCGTCAGTAGTTATTGTTAGAAACAAATGGAGCCCATGAGATACCTTTCATGGCTCATGTTGGGACACTGGTGTGTTTTTTACAGTTCAGCCTTTTAGAAGTTTAAATTTAAGCAGTAGCTCGTATATAAAAAGTACACGTGACTCGTTTTGAACTTGATGTTGTTTTTCAGTTTCCCAGGTTTGGGATCATTTTTCAATCATTTGATTATTTTACTTATTTTAGTCACAAACAACAAACTAATTGTATTTAATTAGAATCACATCACCTGATAATTAAAATAAAACAAACAACAACAAGGTCACATGACATTTAAAAATGTCACATTTGACAAGTGTGACATCATTTTTATTTTCTACAGATGAGTAGAAACTACAAAATTTAGTGGTTTTATGAGACTTCAAGCAAAAAAAAAAAAAAACAGTATCTACATCATCAATATTTTCTGATTTTGAAGTAAAAATATAAAATTATTTTTTATTATTTATTTTATTTTATTTGTGATCTAACAGATATTGTTACTAATTACAAAAATCACCAAATAATTTAATAATAATTTGATCTGTTATCATTACAATGTGTTTTTCTATAAATGAACTAATCAATCAAAACTGAACTAGTCATTTTTCATTAATCAACAACTTTATTTAATGTCAAATAACCAGAAAATTGTTTTTAAATGTTTTATCTGAAATGTTAATTAAACCTTGTAACAAATTATAATAACAAAACAAAAAATTATATTTTTTAAATTATGTTTTTTCTTTTGTTTTTTATTTTTCTATAATTTTTTAAATATGAATTTATTTTATTTCTTATTTGATACAAACGTTGATCAGAAACTCGATCATCATTGATTCATTATTTCATATATTAGAAACATTATCAAACGTTTTCTCTTTAATGAGACGTTTATATTTAATGAGCAGCTCAGTGGTTGTTTTAAATCTTTAATTAATTTTAAAAAAGCAACAAAAGTGTTAGATTACAACAAACTCGTCCTCGGTCAGTTGAAGAATCAGGAGCTGGTCGTATTGTAAGACATACCACCTTTATTAAATGCACAGTATCACAAGGAACATTTCCATTAATTGTGGATAAGCTACTCACATGATGCACAAAGCATTGAATTGATTGATTGATAGAACTGGCTGATTAAAGCAGGATTAAATCTGCCAGGAGAGCACACACACACACACACACACACACACACACTCACACTCACATTCTCTCTCACACACTCACATACACACTCTCTTGCATACGGATGCATGTGCAAATGCACACACACACACACACACACACACACGTTCACATAGTAAGTAAAATTTGTTGTTTTTATCTGCACAGGAATGAAAACTGTAATCTTTTTTTCTTTTACCATATATTTACAAAAAAATTAATTAATCACCCCCCCCCCCCACCCTTCTGCCCTCCCTGACCCCCCACCCTCCCCACCACCACCACCCTCCCCCACCCACCCACAGGATAGATTACATTCAAAAAAAGGTCCCGACCCTTTTCTAGATTACATTCAAAATAATATACTATTCATGATGCAAAGTCACAGTTATTCATCTGAAAGAGGATCAAAATAGGCTACAGTCAGTCAGAGGGTGAGTGGTGGGGGTGGGGGTGGGGGGGTGAGGAGGTGGGGGGTGGGGTTGGCCCGGAGGTGACCTTTGACCTCCTCGCCATTGGCATCAGCTCAGACGTCTGGTCAGCAAGGAGAGATCGTGACGTTGAATCAGATCAGAGTCTTTGCTCCTCGTGACAGACCCTCCGTTAACTCCCCGTCACAGTGGAGACGAGAAAACACCAGATATTTCTTTATTTTTATTTTCTTCTTTTTCTTCTTGTTCAGAGAGAAAAACACATCATTGTTCAAAAAAAAAAAAAAAAAAAAAAAGAAGAAAAGAGAAAGAAAATTTTCTGCGGATCAAAAGTTGCCAAAATAAAAAACAAAACAAGAAAAGAAAAGAAAGGAAAAGAAAGGATTGTATTCTCACCGTTATTATGAACGAGCACAAAGAAATTATACAATGTAGCACAAATAAAATCCTATTTACATATCGTATGTATTGCCAGTGGCCCATAACACGTTGTCTTCAATAGATGTCACACGGTTTGTTTTGTTTTTGTTTTTTTGTTGGTTTTTTGTTGGTTTTTTTTGGACGTGATACCTGCTTCAAACAGATTATACTATTAAACATAGCCTACTATTCATATAGACAAATATCAGAACTGTACAAGGATGGACGGCGGTTTATGTACAGAGCAGACACGTGGTTTTATACAGAAACGGGTAAAAACAGAGAGAGGGACACGGAAACTAAGACCATGAGTTAACGTTGGTTTCACAGCACAGCGAGGGTGAGATGAGCTTCTTAGTTTGTTTTTTTGTTGTTGTTTAACGCTACAAAGAACATTTAACATAACGTATCATCACAGCAGAGATGTCTCATATGGAAACACACGACGGCTGTTACCTGTTTTATTTTTATTTATTTTTTAAATCAGACTCCTTCCGACCGACCGGGATCAAAGCTCCCTGGGACACTTTTTAAAGGCCAATTTAATTAATTCATTACTTCAGTTCTCAAAAAAATAAATAAATAAATAAATAAATAAATAAAACTACGATGTAGATATTATTATAAATAATAAACAAACAGCAGCTTCAATATAATATTAACTGACGTCAGTCCCTCTTTAAAAAAATAGACAAAAATAAATAAATAGAAATTAAAAAAAATAGAGATTAAAAAAATTAAATAAAACCACATCACTTACAGATGTATGGGCCACCGAACAACAAAGATTTAATAAATAACAACTGCTGGTGAAAATAAAATAAAATAAAATCAACCTGTGCTCATCTTCCTCTTTAACCTCAACACCACCAGGTCTCATCCTCTGTGCTTCAGATACACCAACTTAATAAATCCCACCTGGTGTTAATGAAATAACAACTGATATTTACAGAAAATATGAGAAATGATTCAAATTATGGTATTAATTAAAAAAAACCTTCTGTTTCCATCATAAATGGCTCAAACACCAACATCTATACATTTTATAAATATTCAGATATTCTGGGACGTAGAAAAGAAAAATGCTTCTGCTGTAATTTAATGATTCATCTTTACCTTGTTTCTTTATCTACATCATAAGTCGTAACATCGTCCGTTACGGAGACGACAGACGTCACTTTCCCTTTTTGTTTGTGATTTAACTCTTCATGTGTTTTGGTTTCTGCCTCAGTCAACGTCCGTTAATGGATGAAGAACGAGAACGAAAAACCGAAAAGAAAAAAAAATCACTTTTAAATTTAAGGCTTTTATCGATGTGATGAGGACAACGGACGATAGCATTTACAGAAACATTTACAGCCGGATACTGTACACAGACGTCATCCACACGGTCACACGACCTCCTCCTCCTCCTCCGAGTCGAACAAAGACAAACACACAAACATTTACTTTTTCAGCCTCTAGCTCGCACACATGCACGCAGAGTACATACAGGAACATCTGGAGCAACATCAGCCCAGTATGTCCAGGTACACGGGCGAGGCCTTGGCCAGGCTCTGCAGCATGCTGTGGATCTCCTTGATGTTCAGCCTCATGTAGGGTTCCCTCTGCCAGCAGCCCAGCATCAGGTCGTACACCTCTTTAGGACACGTACGAGGTCGCTGCAGCACGCGGCCCTGGGTGATGCACTCGATCACGAAGTCATATGTGTTTAAATGACGGACAAAGTAGATGATGTCCCACAAATATTACTGATGGAAAGTTTTAACCTTTAAAGCCAAATGTGATGAAATCCATCTTTTATGTGTTTTTGTTTGAATTCAACATGAATATAAATTTAACATGTGACATCACAGAGAAGAAACGTCCATGAAGATGTTCTGACGTTTAGCTCCTACATTTCCCACAATGCAACTGGGCAGCATCATTTACTGACTCATCTGACCTGGTTGAACCACAGTTAAACTGTAGAACAACTGTTTTCTTCCACAGTCACAACAGATCTTATGAAACTATTTTCAGGAATAAACATGAGAAATAATAAAATAACACTTTTAAATTGCCCAAACTGCTCAATTTTTCTTTTTTCTGCTACGTTTTATAGCTGTTACTGGATTATTGTGACACTGAAGTCAACTTCAAGTTGTGGTTTTTATTTTAACGTTGATTAACTTGTTCTACTTTCTCAGACTTAGTCTAAGTGTAGGTCCTGAACCTGACGGTCTCTGGTGGTCTCTAGGGGACTCTGAGGGTCTCTGATGGACTCTGAGGGTCTCTGATGGTCTGTGTGTGTGACTCTGACCTCGTTGTTGGAGAGCTGGTACCAGGGCTGTTTGCCGTAGGTGAAGATCTCCCACAGCACCACTCCGAGACTCCACACGTCACTCTCTGTGGTGAACCGTCGGTACATGATGCTCTCCGGGGGCATCCAGCGGATCGGTAGCATCGTATGACCTCCCACCTGCAGAGACACAGAGACAGAAACCAGACCACTTCAGAAACCAGAACCACAAGACCTGCAGGAGAACAAACACGAGGCTTTGAAGCTTCTAACAAACAAACACTGTGGTTTAATCTTTAATCGTTTCCTCTCCAGAAAACAATAATTATCATGAATCAGTTTAAGTAAATGAGGAGTTTTAGTCTGTGAGTGAGGAGATGATAATATAATAACGTCACCGGTTCGTGTTGTGTCGTTATGACATTGAGTTTCCCGGTTGATTTGATTTGTGACGACGTCAAACTGATCTGACTTCATGTTTTGTTTTGTTTTTTCTTTCTATTAGATAAAGAGGCATTTATCTGTAGTTGGTGACAGACTGTTTGTGTTTAATCTTATCAGATGAAGGAAGATTTTTATTTTATTTGTTTAAATTTCTGAGTCGACTCTGAGCAGCAGAGGGCGCTGTGGGGACTCAAACTGGAATCTGAGACACAAAGGATGAAGGAATAAAATCCGTCCATTTTTAAATTACGGCTCTGAACTTAATCTTCTCTCAACCATCACATCATGCGACATAAACTCCTAAAAGTGTTTATTTTTTATTTTTATAAACGAGTGAAGAGAAGAGAAGCACGAACCACCGATGCATTTTTTGCGCTGTTGCTCTTATTACCATGGAAACAGTAATTTTATGCAGATTATAGAATTTGCATTTAAATGGTATTAAAAATAGATAAAATACCTCTGGTTAAAATTATAATTTCTGCAGCTGCAGTTATTTCAGACCAAAAGTGGAATAAAATTCTAATTACATATCGGAGACATTTCCATATTTTTCTGTGTATATTTCTAAACTATAAGTGTGTGTGTGTGTGTGTGTGTGTGTGTGTGTGTGTGTGTGTGTGTGCAGGTAAGTAAAAGACTTTTTTTAGATTTTTTATAAATACTCACTCTGTAGTAGTCTGTGCTGTAAACGTCTCTGGACATGCCAAAGTCTCCGATCTTAACCAGCAGGTTTTCTCCAACCAGGCAGTTCCTGGTCGCCAGGTCTCTGTGGACGAAGTGCTGCGAGGCCAGGTAGACCATGCCAGCAGCAATCTGTTGGGCAATGTGCAGCATCTGGGACTGAGTGAGCTCCACCAGGATGCTGTGTTGACCGTCTGCCATGAGGACCGCATCAGGACCGTGAGACCTGCACACGGAAACACACTTAGTCAGCATTTCATCAGACGGCGGAGGTTGATATGATACGATGACGTGGGAGAATAAAAAACTACGATCGTGAAAAAAATAAAGAAAAAAGACAAACATTCACTGATTTGACTGAAGATCTTTAGGAAATTCTAAATAAATCTTAAAGAAAAAAAGCTACATAATTTTTTTAGTCAATTAATCTGCAGATCAATTTCTTTTTCTTGGATAAATAATATTTATTTATAGTCAAATCACAAAAATACAATGTTTTTTGCAGCAGAAAAGCATATTTAAGGATTGTTGCAGATTGACTGTTTTGTTTCATTATACATTAGTTGTTTCTTATACTAAATAATAAATAATTTAAATATATTTATGTCTATTCAGGAACTTATATATATATATATATATATATATATATATGAAATAGATGGTTACAATGACACATATGTGTCAACTCAGATTAAATCATGTTATTATTTATAAAAGTGATCTTCAATGTTCAGAGTAAACTTATAGCAGTGGTTTGACATTTATTCCACTTTTATGCTGTAAAACAACAAGTGTTTGTTCTACCTGAGGAACTTGTTGAGGTCGCCGTGTTTCATGTACTCGAACACCATGATGAGCGGGTCGCTCTCCACACACACGCCGTAGAAGGTGACGATGTGTTCGTGCTGCAGGTTCGTGAGCAGCTCAGCTTCTCTGTAGAAGTCGGCTCGGCCGCTCTCGCTGGCTTCTTTCAGAGTCTTGAGACAAAGACACAGCGGTACGATTGTTACAGTCAGAAGGAAACTCACCATCTGGTCGACAGACGCATTGATTTATTGAGTGAACAACTTCCTGTTTCGTACCTTCACTGCCACATGGATCTTCTCATGATCTGGTGTCAGGTTGTAACACTCGGCCAGAAAAACCTTCCCGAACGCTCCTTCACCGAGCTCCCGCTTCAACACGATGTTGTGTCTCTTGATGTGTTGAACGACTTGAATCCAGAAGGAGACAAATTACTCTCAAGGTCACATGTGTATCTTCATTATTTAAGAGATTTACGTCAGCTCATCAAATAGAAAATCATGTTTTTGAACATTATGTCTACGTTAAAGTGTAACTCCATCACATGTGAACCTACATCCTACTGTTAGAGTCTCTGAGTTAACGCCAGTTGTTGATAAATGAAACAAACAGTTGCTACGTTCGGGGCAGATTTCTAACGTCAAAGTAAACAGTGTTGTTGTGTCACTAAAGAGGCTGAACATCTCTTTCTAAGGAGCCTCACCAACATAACACTATGTCTGTTTAACTCAGTAGTGGTAAAGAAACGCTAGAAAACAAGAGTTTAATCAGGCTGTCACACACCTCTGTTGGTTTCTGACGCCTTCGTCAACGTCCAGAAGAGTCGACTGTTGAACTCGTTTCTATTCACATTTACTGATGAATTTGATTTTCTCTAAAAATCTTAAAGGTTTAAATTATAAGAGACAAAGATCAGATGTTTCCATGTTGTTACACTCATTTATAATGTTGTGATGATTAAAATCCTCGACCGTAGTTTTTGAGGAAATAACATCACACGACAGAAAGGTGTGTGACAGCCTGATTAAACTCTTGTTGTTTCTTTACCACTACTGAGTTAAACAGACATAGTGTTATGTTGGTGAGGCTCCTTAGAAAGAGATGTTCAGCCTCTTTAGTGACACAACAACACTGTTTACTTTGACGTTAGAAATCTGCCCCGATCACTTAGTTTATCAGCTGCCTGGTCAGACTCACCGCTACCACCACATCTCCACTAACTAGACACTGTTTGGTTCATTTATTAACAACTGACGTTAACTCAGAGACTCTAACAGTAGGATATACTGTAGGTTCAAACGTGCCGGATTTCCCCTTTAAATGTCTTGTTGCTCCTGCAGAGCAGGAGTCACTATCACAATGCAGCAGGATGCTGACAATAAATCTGGCGTCCAGCAGCGATCCCTGCATGGATTTATCAGAAAAAGGTCCAGGTTACCAGGCGTTTGTCGAGCGAAGCAGTAACTCACACGTGTCAGATTTCAGCATGCTGCCGGAGTTACGGAAGTACTGTGGGTTCTCAATGACAGGAATCTTTGTCATCCCAATGATCACTGCGTCTGGACCCATCTCTGAGGACGACGGGGTGTTGTTGCCATTGGAGACGTGATGAAGAGGGCTGGCAGAGTCATCGTCATTACTGATGACTGAGGAGGAGCCTAGGGAGCCACGGAGGAGGAGGAGGAGGACAGAGAGACGAGCGGAGGAGGTGGTGGTCAGGAGGAGGAGGAGAAAAGGTTGGAGGAAGGAAACAGATGGTTTCGTAAATCCAGTTTGTATGGTGACGTTCGTTGTGATTCAATATGAAAACATGAGCTCAGCCCAAAGTGACGACTCGGAAATTCCTGTAGTAATTTTTAAGGTTTTAACCCTTAATTTACCTTTTTTTATGTATAATATAAAGTGACTTAATTAAGTGTTTAATAATGTGTTAATCAACTACTATAAGTCTGGGTATGAACAGCTTGAATCATTGATTGGATTTTCTGGAAATCCATCTTTTACATTGAAGGCCACTGCTACAGTTAGTTAGCTTAGCTTAGCTTAGTTTAGCTTAGCATTAGTACTGGACACAACTAGTCTGACACTAGTCTGCTACTTAAGATGCTACATCTTATTTGTTTGATTTGTAGTAAAACAGATGTGTTAAAACGTAAAGTATGCTAAGCTACTGCTAGCTTAGCCTAGCTTAGCTTAGACGAAAGATGGGAAATATGAGGAAGCTAATTGGAGGTAACAGCTCACTAACTAGAAAGCTAGAGGCTGTTACTAATATGTGTATTTCCTCTAATGTCAAAATGACTATATTTAAAAAAAAAAGAGTTCACCTTTAATTCCAAACTTGGAGTTTCTTCCATATTTGAGAATGATCACCATCAGAACGCACCCGGTCAAAGCGACTCCTGCGATTCCCACAACCACATAAACCTGCAAAGAGAAAAATAATAATATAAGTTCTTTAGATTAATGAGTCAGAGGGTCAGATCCACACAATGGGAGATCATGAGATTACAAACAGGAAACATTTTATTAGTAACACCTGAGCACAGCCAATCATGTGACGGCAGAGCAACACATCAAATATACAAATAAACATTAATGGACATGGAGGAGATGCTGTACTTGTTGCTGGGTTAGCTTACGACCAGGTAGCTACGACGATGGCTATCACTCTTGTCCTGTTTAAAAATGGAGCTTGATTATTTTGTTGACGCTCTCTCAACTCAACTGGCGTCTGGTGGCAGCTTGTGAAGACACTCCCTCTGACCAATCAGTGGCCGGCGTCTGTTCACGTCACGTTTTAGTATCGACTCAGCTCCATTGGTTCCTCCACAGAGTAGGAACTAAAACAGTAGCTGGAACCAGGAACTAGCACCAAGTGGAAACACTAGAGACTGAGTAGAGACCAGTAGATGATGGAGGAAAAGACCTAACAGCAACATATTTTCCCAGAATCATGTCCAAAATGTAATTCAGGAAACTGTGACTGTTTGTAGATTTTCCTCTGCAAAGAAAAACTAAAAACACTGGTGTTTCATCATGTAACAGAAGAAAAGAAATGTTAAAGAACTACAGAGAACTACAACTGACGACCGATGGACCCTTTAGCCGTGTTTCCATTTCAGGAAATAGCAGGTAAATTTACAGGAACTCTGCCGTTGTCGTACTACTACCTCTGACCGACAGAGGTAGTATCCAGCATCTACTCGTCTACTCAGTTTCTAGTGTTTCCATTTGGTGCTAGTTCCTGGTACCAGCTACTTTTTTAGTTCCTACTCGGTCGAGGAACCATCAAGTATGAGTCGTCAATATATGATCAACAGACAGTGTAAGACTCCAGACTCCATGTAGAGCAGCTTTTGCAGGATCCACCAACTGATCTAGCAACCTGGACTCTCAGGAGGGGCGACAGTATTTTGAATTTGACTGCAGAACCAGTTTTTGCCACAATGTGAACAGACGACAGCTCTTTACATAACATTGTGGCATAAACAGAGGAAAACAACGTGTCTGGTACCAAACTGAGTAGAGACACGACTTAGTGGAGAAGTCCTGTTACTGTTCACATCCAGTAGCAGAATGAGAGAAAACAAACAAAACTATTGTAACTTAGATAAACTCGTCTTTAACGGCAGTGAAACAGTCGGTTCATCTCAACCGTCTTCGTATAAACAGTCTCAGCTGGTGGTGATGGTGTGAATCCTTTTATAGACATTAATGAATTCACCATCTTCTAACGACTACTGATCCAAGTTTGGTAACGAACCATCAGATAAAGTAAAAGTCAACATGACAATGAGTTCATTGAACTTCATCGGCCTCGACCAGTCACCAGAGTCACTTGAGATTCTCTGTAGAAATAATGTGATGCAACCGTGTCAACATGGACCCGGATCTCACAAATAATGATCCAACGTGTTGTGAAATCGATTCCATGAAGAACTGATGTTGTGTTTGAGTAAGAAGAAAAGAGAGTGTAGATCCTAGTTAGTGTTAGTATCAGGTTCCTAATGAAGTGACGTGTAAATATACAAACACACGTCAGACACATTCAGGAAGTGAGCGCTGCTGTAGATGTTCATGACTTACTGCAACACTGTCGTCCAGCGGAGGAAGTGGTGAGTCTGAAAAAACAAAAGCACAAATAAAATACAAACACTTACTGAATGGAAACAGCTGATTTTTGTAAAAGTCACTGTGTAAATATTTAAAAACCTACCAGTTGGATCTGATCAGGAGAAACAGATGAAGGTTCAGGTCAAAGGAAGAAGAAGAACAGATCCATGATGTCAACGTCATATACAGTTAGTGTGAAGTTTTTCAGTTTTATAAAACAGAAACTTTACTTACAGTAGAACGGAGGATCTTCTACTAAAAGGAAAACAAATCAGTTTTAGTGATAAAGTTTAGAAGCAGAAATGAGTCAACGATGTATAAATGAATGAATTGTTCGCACCCGTTTCAGGTGGATCGATGAACTGAGCTAAGACTTTCTTCTCGTCGCGGCCGTACTCGTTCTTTGCCACCAGCCGGTAAACGCCGTTGTGGATGTGCGTGGGGTTGATGAGCTGCAGACAACCGTGGTCCTCGTTCTCGGTGGACTCGTGGATCTGGGTGTGGATGTAGTCCTGCTCCTGCAGAGGTACGTTCTTGTGGTACCACTGCAGCTCAGGTTTGGGGTTCCCCGTCACGCTGAAGGGGATGCACCAGTGGTGGTTCTGCTCCGGCTCCAGCAGCTGCTTGATGGTGGGAGCAACTGACAAGGAGGCAACAGTAGAGGAAGAGTAATCACGGGGATGATAGGAAATAAACACCAGGAGGAAAAAAAACAGAAGGAGAAGCAACAATTATGGGCTCGGAGAGGAGATGCAGTCGAGGGGGGAAACAGAAGAGAGACTGATCACGAAGCGTTTGAAGACTGACGTCAGGAAAAACATGGAAGAGGAGAAATGTCACGCTAAACAAGCAGAGGAGTGTGGCGAGGCACGAGGAGCTTCACAGGAGGAAGAGTTATGAACAGGAAACATGGAGAGTCAATAAGATTTGCCGAGAGACAGTAACGATAACAAACTGAGGAGCCGTCTGCTTCCAGTGAAAAAAACAACAAAAAAACAGACTAGAAGAAGGAATTTAAAAGATCATCTGAGAGGAAATTAGACAAACTTACAAAGGTAAATATAATTTCTAAAGGTGTATGTAACATTTACAGTCAAAGATGAGAGAAAAGCAGGAGGTCTTACAGAGAATATTGAGCTGAAGTGTGGCCTCCGTCTGACCGACCATGTTCTCGGCGCTGCATATGATCACCCTGCCATTATCATCAGGAGACAGGCCCGACAAGGTGAGGCTGGTCTCCGTTTCAAAAGGTTCAATCTGTAAACACACGAGCGTTGTTCACCGGGTCGTAAACGAAATGAACAAACGTCCAAACGACCGCAGTTTAAACGTTAAAATCACGTTTAACACCTGAGATGATAAAAAGACGAGGATGAACGGTTTCAGTGTTTACTAAAAGTGGTGGAGCTGAAGTTGAAATAGTTAAAAAAAAATAAAATAAAATGTTAGCTAAGATATACACAATGACAGTAGTTGTTACTGAAACAATCAAACAATAGCTAGCTAGCAGCACGCTAATGGATGAGCTGCTCAAAGTAACCAATAAACGGTGAAACTAGAAGAAGAAATATGGTTAAAATGTCCCGATTTCTGGAAGTAGTAACAATGAAAATGATCAAATATATTAGTATCTTGTTCCATTCAACTTATTCAAAAACTCCAAATGTATTAAAGTCTCCAAACATTTAGATTTTAGATTTAAATTTAAGTCTTGACCAACTGAGTTTCAAGGTCAAATCTCAGACGGTAAATAACGTAAATTAAACTGAGTTTCAGGTTTAAAGTTGGAACATTTGAACCTTTTCTGTCAAAGGTCTAATCATGGAGTCACAGTCGAGTCCAAACCAAGTCTTCTTATTTGTGACTTGAAGAATAAGGTTCACCATGAAAAGACTAAGACCAAATGTGTCGTAGTTCAGACCCGAGTCCAAACTGAACTGAGTCCAGTAGAGACACAACGATTTAGTGGAAAAGTCTTTGTAACTCAGATAAACTCGTCTTTATAACCGTCTTCATGTAAACAGTCTCAGCTGGTGGTGATGGTGTGAATGTTTTATAGACATTAATGGATTCACCATCTTCTAATGACTACTGCTTCCAAGTTTGGTAACGAACCATCAGATAAAGTAAAAGTCAACATGACAATGAGTTCATTGAACTTCATCGGCCTCGACCGGTCACCAGAGTCACTTGAGATTCTCTGTAGAAATAATGTGATGGATCTGGATCTCACAAATAATGATGATGTTGTTTTTGAGTAAGAAGACAGGAGAGTGTAGACCCTAGTTAGTGTTAGTATGAGTCCATTGCTTCTTTAGGAAGATTGAACCTGATCATCAACTGTCTCCTGTGGACTGATACGTTAGTATCCAAACCTTTTGGATCTGTACCAACAGAGGTTCGAACAGGAAGGTGAACGGTGGAGCAGCTCACCTTGTGGTGGGTCGAGAGCATTTCCACGTTCCACAGGATCTCAGGAGGAGGAGAACCTGACGCGCTGCACACGGCCTCCATGTTACTGCCCTGCATCTGGGTCACGAATCTGGGTTTGACCTCTACTCTGGGAACCACTGAGGGACACAAACCACACACCAGAATTAAACAACTGACCAGATATTTAAAACAAGAAAATCACTTCCTGATTTATTTCTGTCTTTTGTTTCAATCCTACAGAGATGAAACCACTTCTCCTACTATCGTATGTCAGATAACCGACATAAAGAGGTTTCACGTTACCACAGTCTGGAGGAGTCAGAGTCATAAACGCTTGTGTTTCTCCTCTGTCGTCGATACATCTCAGCTCTTGACCATCGTTTTCTTCTTGGAGCCTCAGTTTGATCCACAAGTTCTCACAAACGCAATCCAGAGGGTTTCCAGACAGAAGGAGTCTTGACAAGAACAAAACAAAGCACAGCTCATGAAGTTTTACACGTTAACTGTTTTATTCACCGTAGAAATGTGTGATACTTACGGAAAAGAAACGTTATAGTTCTGAAACGTTCTCCACGACAGCGTCGACAGATTATTGTCTCTGAAATTTCTGAAAGGAACAAAAACAATAAGAATATATACATAATATAATCCACCTGTTCTCACTTTAGAGTGCATCAAACAAATAACTAATCGTAGGTGTTACAATGTTTCTTACACATATTGAAGTCTTGTGTTGTTGTAAAACGCATCTGACGATATCGACGTCAACCTCGTCTTCATCACTGTTCTGTTGGACGTTAAACGTGAAGTTATCAGGTTTTAATGTTAAAAAAATATAAATAAAACCTTTGATTTCATCTTTTAAATAAAAACACAAATACTTACAGGTTTCTGAGGTTTATATAGTGTCTCAAACTGTTCTCGTTGATCTCAAACAGTCTGTTTTGATTGGTGATGAATCTGTGAAGATAGAAAAGAAACATCAGCGTTTACACATGAACAGAGAACATTTTAATGTTGATATAAAGTAACATTTTATATCAACTCAGCGTCAGTTTGTTGTTGATGTTTATATTTTTATTTTGACTTGTTTTTTATGACCTGATGATGTCACAAATACACAATGATTAAAATATATCAATGTGTCATTACATGATGATACGAAACAAAAATAATCCCAGTTTATTTAACAGTTGATTTATAAACGAACCTTTCACAATAAAACGAAGCTAAAAACGTGTTTCAGGTTCAAACTAAAGCCTCTTTATTCACCACAATAAGTTTTCTGTTTCGTCTCTATTATCATTGAACGTCTGAAGGTCTGAGGTTGAAGAATTAATCCTGTTTTTGATCCATCCAGGCCTCCGTGGACCAGTGGACGCCCAGTAAACTGAACTACACTGACGACGAGTCCCAGTCTGTCTGAGACAACTCACCCAGTCTCCATCACTCTCCACTGGGTGCCATGCAGTTGTATATACTTGTGCAGGGTTGTAGCAGGTAACACTCCGACACAGGCCTACACACACACACACACACACACACTGACGCAGATAAGGCTACATAACTGTGTGTATCCTACCGCCGGGATGTGTCTACAACTGAGGTGATTTCATATGAAATCTGGCAACAATGTTGTCATTTTTAGAAAAGATACTGAGGCGATTTCACGTCAACCTCCACCACCACCTCCACCTCCACCTCCTAACATCTTTTTTTTAAGGCGAGTTAACACCTCACAAGCTGCACTGGGCCTAAAAAACATCTACTCACTAACCTCTGGAGCTGTTTGGTAAAAAAAAAAAAAAAAAAAAAAAAGGAAACACCGACTAATCCAAATAAGCCTGACGCACACTCTCACCACCATTACGCATATACACACACACACACACACACACACACACATTTACACACTCACACACACACACTGTCGTCGTTAGTGGCACGCGCAACCCCCCCTCATCTCCGCCACACATACACACTCACACCCGCACACATGAGCTGACAAACCCAGTGGTTATAACGAAGAAAAAACACGCGTTGTTGTTTTTTATATTTAAGCGCAAAGAGACAAAATGTGTTGATGTTTGAATCTAAAAAGCATCAGATGTGTTGTTAATAATATTACTGTTGATGTTGTTTATTGGCAGGATGATAATCCTGTCGGTATATATATATATATATATATATATATATATATATATATATATTATTGCGACACTGATTTTTTTCTTTTACGCATTGCATCCTAATAAGTTGATGAGCTCGTCTGCACGGATCGTTTTTCATACACTTACATCTCGGTGATGTTTTCCATGTCATCTAACGTGAGGACAGGGAAATCCTCGATCCCCGGTACGGAATCAATACAAACAATCCTTGAGATGCTGCAAGTGCAGGATGCGGGGCAAGCATCGCTAAATCTCCACAGCCCCATCATCATCATCATCAAAACCAAAAACAATCCAAGACGAGCCATGCCATATTCCCCCGCGCTGGAGTCCATCGCAGGTTCCAATGATATATCCAAACCCCCCCTCCTCCTCCTCCTCCTCCACCACCTCCTCCTCCTCCTCTCCTCCTCCTCCACTGAATCACCCCCCCTTTCCAAAAAAACAGAGTCTGCTCAGATTGAATTATTGGTAAAGATTTTCTCTCTCTCTCTCTCTCTCTCTCTCTCCTCCGTCGCCAAGTTAATCCGCAGAAGAAGAAGATGATGAAGATTTTTTTTTTTTTTTTTTTTTTAGAAAACTACGCCGTCGGTGAGGAATGCGCAAAAAGCCCACCGTTTTTCCCCCCCCTTTTTCTCTTTAATATCAAGATGCCATGGACTGGCCTTCCCGTCTCCGTCTCCTCCGCAGAGCTGCTATCACACTACAGCATATCGATGCCGTGAAGAGAAGAGAAGGTGTCAAGTGCTCCGTCCTGCTGCTGCTGCTGCTGCTGCTGCTGCTGCTGCTGCTGCTGTCTCACTCCTCTGTCTCTGTCTCTGTCTCTGTCTCTGTCTCTGTCTCTGTCTCTGTCTCTGTCTCTGTCTCTGTCTCGGGGCACAGACTGTTCGTCTCTGCCTTGTTAAAACAAATATGAGGTGTTCCAGATGTTTTAGAGATCAATAGGCAGAGAGGGCCCCCCACCCCCCTTCATCTCCCTCTCTCTCTCTCTCTCTCTCTCTCTCTCTATTTCTCTTTCTACACACACACTCACACACGCGCCAGCCGAGTGTTTTCTCATATGTGTGGTGGTGATTGGGGAGGAAAATAAAAAAATAAATAGAGAGAAAGAGTGAAGCTGCACGGTGGAGTAAAGGATGCGTGGTGATGCTGCTGCGTGTGTAAAGGAGGAAGGTTAAACCTGCATCTGACTATTGATTATCGACCATCATCATCATCATCATCAGGGGTTCATGCCTGAGGTGGAGATTCACTTTGACAATTTATACTTAAAGGATTTCACATTTGAATCGTGCAACAGAATCTAAACCTTGTTGCTTCACTTTATTTCCAGCTGTTTGTGATGATCAACAACAACAACAACAACATGGATGTGAACTGTTGTGTTGTAGTTACCCTGGAGCCATGCATTGCATTGGATGAAAGCAGCATCTCTCTCTCTCTCTCTCTCTCCTCACCATCAGTGTTGTACGCTTGGCCATTAGGCCTATAGTGTGACGTACGGTTGACGCACAAGACGGGATGCATCTATGAAAAATAATTACCTATACTATGTCTGCAAGCTTCAAATGGGGCTCACTCCAATCACTGATCAGTGCACGATACAGGAGCTTTAATCTGCTCTGTATGTTTTTATATGTATTTATAAATTCTTACATATTATATTTACTATAATACAGAAATTATATCACTGCAATTGTGTCTAAAAATGTATTGTTGCACATTTATTTTACAATATTTACAGTTTCTCATGATGTAAACAAGATGTTTTTGTGCCAAATTTTAAACATCATGTCTGCTGCTGAAACATCAAGGTGATAATACAACATGATATGTTTCATAGTGATGAGATAAATCCTGTTTACCTGCCGGTGGATTCCTAAATTTGAACTCATAATGAGGAGACTCATACTCAGTGAGGACACATGATCTGTGACACAGCCTGGATGGTTAGTGTCGCTATGGTGACTTGCTTTTTACAAATAGTGCGGACAATGTCAAGTGTCGCTATGGTTGCAGATGAAAATATGTACGCAGGCTTTTTTTTTCCCCCCTTTTTTTATGAGAAACATCAAGAACTGAATTATATCTGTCTCCATGGTAACCTCAGAGTATAGGAGAGGGAAGAGAGCTCTTTATTTTGCAATAGATCCTTTTGCCTATAACTGAAGGAGCATGACAGCACTACCAGGAAAGAAGAGGAAGAAGGGGTTAAAATAGATGAAGTATATGGACGTAATAATTCATAAAGCTCCTGATTTACAATAAATGGGCAGTGAGGTTTTAGATTAGTGAGTCTGATCTCATGGTTTCATCATTTTACCACCGAAGAAAAACTAGAAAATCAGAGTTACACTACAGGGTTTGGTTGGAAAAGGTTGAATATCAGGTGATTGGTTTATGATCGTATGATCGTTTTTAAACTTTAAAGTGTCGTAGAAAGAGTTACTCGCACTTTTCTCTGGTCTCTCAACCCCCCCTGCACACACACACACACACACACACACACACACACCTCCACCATCTCTGCTCCCACTGCTTCCTGAACCAGCGGGTGGCAGACTTGTCTTGAACCTTGGCATGAAGTGATGCAGCTGTGACTCAGCCCACTGAACTACATCCTGTATTATCCACTGTCTGTCACACACACACACACACACCATAACACCCAAACAACAGTCATATAAACCCTGTCACACTAAGAGAATCTACTGAACCTATAATTTAAACCCCAATACTTTATTAGCTTATAAATTGATATTTAGTAATCAATACAATCCTATATTGATCTTAACCCCCCTCATATGTGTACAGGATATAAAGTAACATTATAACATTGAAAACTCATTCAATATTTATCACAGTGCTCATTCTGCTAATGCAACATTGCATTATTTAATTCTTGTTTGCAATTAACAGAAACATTTGACGTGTATATGGACTTTATTAGGGACTTTCAAGTAAATGATAATTTGCTTCATTCTTTAATGGTTTCTTCTCCATAGATACTCAACTTCTCATATAACCTTTAAAAGCCTCTCAACATGGTGGATCATCATTTCCGATGTGTAAGAAGATATAAAAATCTATTTTAATGTATTTGTCTTGGAGAGTTTGTTCTTTTTTTTTTTTTTTTTTTTGAGTGTGTGTTAAGTACTCACAGTGAGTGATGCACGGTCTGAACATATTTAACAAAACAGTGAATTTATACACAATATTTCATGTCTATGCATCTTTAAATGACCAGGAGACATTAACCAAAAAGGTTTATAATTTACAAGGACTCAGATGATAGAATCTCAGTAAAGATAACAGGGCGTGTGTCAAAAATCAAGCTTTAGTGTAGCATCAATCCACCATAAATGGACTTCACACTGTGCTCAAAATCTGGTGTCATTATGGTGACATCATGGCTGGATTAGCAACTGGGCAAAGAGGGCAAATGTACAGGGACCCCAGAGCTGCAGGGGTAAAAAAAAAACAAACAAAAAAACACACATGTTTAGGACCTTTATTGTTTAAGTTCATATCAGCTGATTTTTTAATCAAATGTTTAATTTGATTGTGTATCGAATAATGTATTTTATTGTTAGAATAATAGTTAAAAGCCTAAAGCTGTTGAGGTTATTATCACGTTCATACGAGTCTCCTCCACAGTCGACACTGTGTCTTACTGGTGCAGATAATTTCAACTAAACTAAACCCAGTGGAATTAACTGGTGTTTCAGAGTTTTCTGGGACATTTCTGGTCTGGAGGAAATATGTTGCCTAGATGTAGAATACCTGCAGAGAGACGTAGCATAATATATATCAATATACATTTACTGACCTTCCCTATGGAAAATATATGCACATATGACATAAAGACACACACACACATTAAATTATCAATTATCAAAAACATTAACATGTAAAACCATAAACATGTGTATTATATGTTTATGAATGCATTTATCTATACATGTGGAACTAATATTAAAACAGGTGTATGAGCTAATACACCTGTCTCTCATTAATTGTTGTTAAATAAGGAAGTATTAACTTTATTGTCAAATATGCCAAATATACAAGACACACAGCATAAACGAATGAAATGTTATTGCCTCTCCCTTCACCAGTATTGTAGTCGATTCACTAAACCTCGAGTCCGAGTCCAGTCTGAAGTCTCCAGTACATAACTGGAGACTTGAGTCCAAGTCGAGTCCACCACAAATGACTCAGCTATCACACATCGCCACGATCTAAAAGACTTGGATAGATGATAATGTGAATAAAAATGTTTGTTTCAAAATAAACAATAGATAAACTGCAAAATTAGAAATTAATGCACGTGCACAAAAACATAGCCTAGATATAAATATGCCTAGATATGAAAAATATATATGCCAATAGATAGATAGATAGATAGAAAGATAGATAGATAGATAGATAGATAGATAGATAGATAGATAGATAGATAGATAGATAGATAGATAGATAGATAGATAGATAGATAGATAGATAGATAGATAGATAGATAGATAGATAGATAGATAGATAGATAGATAGATAGATAGATAGATAGATAGATAGATAGATAGATAATATTTACACATATCTCCATAATAATAATCAGTGGTGTATAAAACATCATATTATGATGTAACATATGTACTATGATGTATTAAACATATATGTAACATATTACACATGGATCCTGACTCTGCTGTGACAGTCACCCGGTGGTAGTTGGAGGTAGATGGGGGCGTCTACCGGAGGAGGCGGGGTGACAGACAGAGCAGCCGCCTGTGACCCCGCACTGGGGACAGCAACAACTCCCCCGACGCGGTGTTAGTTTGATAAACTGTTCTGCTCTTGCCACGCGACACTTCGACTTATAACGGTGACTTGAATATGTCTTAACCCCACCCGCTCGTGCTGACCCGGTGAGCAAATTAAAACCCAGAGCGTGAGTGTCGACGAATCGAGCTCACCCTCCGTGTCTTGTTTCCAGGCTGAAAACGTGCGAACGTTTGAGGCTGAGGAGACCGAGGAGGACCGCAGTGAACCTGGTTTTACTGCAGGTTTGTTCCCTCCTTCATTACCCGTTAATCGTTAACCGTTAATATATTAGAGTCGGTTTATTTCGCTAAAGTGACGTCGCTGTGTTTAACCTGTTAAGCTAGCTGCTAATCGATATATATTTATATATTTAAAAAAAAAAAAACCTTTTCGCCGCTGTCATTAGTCGCGTTGGTTTCGATGTGTTTCATGTTGTGTTCGTGTGTCCAGTAAAGCTAACCAGACACGCCTTAACACACACAAAAAAGAAAAAGAAAAAACACGGATTTAGCTAGTTAGCTAGTTGGCTAATTAGCTGTTAGCTTAGCTGTTAGCAAACTAACCTAATGTCAGTTAAGCTAGCTAACTTGTGTTTACAAATCAGGTGACAAACACGTTTTATTTCCTTTTTTTACGTGGAAGAAATTGCGTAGTTTCCTGTCAAATCATGGTCGCAGTTTATAGACATTAATAATAAACTGTTACAACATTGTTTTAGTAAGTTAGTCATTACAAATAAAAACTATAGTAGTTAAAATAGGTGCTGGCTAATTCCTGCAGGTATGTAGGTGTTAATCAGCGTAAGTTTAGTTTAGTTTAGTGAATCAAATCACATCAAATCAAATCAAGGCCTCAGCTCAGGAGAAGTGTTTGCAACAGAAGTGCAGGAGTGTTTTTTTTTTTTGCAGCAGTGGGCAGATCATGTATGTGGGTGGACTTACATGTGCACAGCAGCAGTAAAGTGTTTTAATATTAGATTATAGCTGCACTTTCACCATTTACTTGTTGCATTCATTTATTTTAGAAAAAAACCCTCTTAATTTGAAAAGATTTGCTGGTTTTCTTATGAGATCTTAAAGTGATTATCTTTGTGGGTTTTTAATGGATTGATCGATCAAATTGATACCAGAAAATGTCATTGTATTGTGGGAAATTATTTAGAGTTTTTATTATTATTATTATATTAATTATGTTGAACTCAGAGTCTATTTAACCATGAATACGAGTCAAACTCCCCTCAACATATATGTTACGTTGGTTGAAGTAATATCCAGTTTGACCGTCTTTTGTTTTTCACAACCAAATAGTTAACAATGAAAGTAAATGGGGCAGTCAGCCAAACGTGTCTAAATTGTCATTTTTTAACCACTAATAAAGCTCAAAATATCACTTGACTGGTGATGAAGGGTGTTTCACATCAGTAGATTCATCATTTTTCTCGCTTGGTCAGTGAAAATGATGAATCTGCTGATGTGGAACAACCTTCATCACCAGTTGTTATAAAACCAGACGTTGGGTAAGTCTTGTAAAACAGTGTTTTTAATAAACTCTGGGTTCACTTACTAAGTTATCAGTACTTCAGTTTATGTGTAGGGACCCTATTCATGCTACTGCTGAAGTGAAGTGATATTTTGAGCTTTATTAGTGGTTAAAAAATGACAATTTAGATACGTTTGACTGACTGCCCCATTTACTTTCATTGTTAACTATTTGGTTGTGAAAACAAAAGACGGTCAAACTGGATATTACTTAAACCAACGTAACATATCTGTTGAGGGGAGTTTGACTTGTATTCATGGTGAAACAGACTCTGGTTCATCACTTTAAGGAAGTGATCATTAATCAGAATCATCTTGTCGTGTTTATTATTTATTTTTTTGCGTCTTTTCTCAGCAGATCCAGGGAGAGGAGCCTGTTTACATTCCTCTGCAGGTGCCAAACAATGGAGGTGAAAATCGAACAACAGGACGACGACATCACATTTAGCAACAGTGACACAAACAGTAAGTTCATACAAAAAAAAAAAAAAATCATGCACTAAATAGAAAAAGAAATAAATCTGAATACCACATATCCAGCTTGAAATAGAGCGTGTAGATAAATCAGTTAATTAGTTCACCCAAGGGAGGAAAAAAAAAAAAGGAAAAACTGACATTTTCTGGCTTCCTTTGCGAAGCATGTGGACATGTCAGATGGTTGAGGGATTCTCCCGTCCAAGATACTGCTGTTCTGTGGGCCCTGAGCAGGCCTGCCCGTGTTTTAATCCAGGAAGGGTACATGGTGGTTCTGGATTTATTCCAGGATACAGTTGGCTTCTGAATGAAACCCATTCTTGGGGTGGAACATACTGTGGACTGAGCACTCGCCCGTGTATTTATATTTTTGTCTCTTTTTTTTTAACCCCTGACTGGAACTGTTTTTTTTTTTAAATTATTATTATTATTATTATTCTCAATACTCAACCACCAGAGTCTTGGACTTTATCTTTAACTTTCTGCCCGGCTCCCCTTTGACTTGAATCGTCTTTTCTTTTTGTATTTTAGGTAAACGCCCAGCCGAGGACATGGACGAGGAACAGGCCTTCAAACGTTCACGAAACGCAGACGAGATGGTGGAGCTGCGTGTGCTGCTTCAGAGCAAAAAAAAAACACGTTCGGTTGTCACGTCAGTGTTCGACTTCTTTCCTACTTTAACCTTTTGACGTTTTTATTTATGTATTTATTTCTTACTTTGCAGAATGCTGGTGCTGTCATTGGAAAGGGTGGAAAGAACATAAAAGCCCTACGCACAGACGTGAGTAAATGGATAAAACGCTGCAAACATTTCTGCAGCTGAGGAGAAAATGTTGTCGCTTTATTTCCCTTCTGTTGCAGAATCTGCATCAGTTTTTTTTTTTTGGAACCTAAAGACTTTTAGTTGCTTTACTTACGTACTTTAATGCTGTTGATATTTAAAATGCACCGTTTTATGTGGAGTTGACTCATGAGATCAGTGACAACAGGAGCCTGAAAGAGAGTGGACTTTTTTTTTTTTAATTCCAGTAGATTGTTTATTAAACTTATCTTTGTCCAGGTCCACCACCTCCTGTGCTTCTTCACTCACCACAGTTTCAAGTCTCTCACTTTCTCTTCACTTTTTTTTTTTTTTTTTTGTTTAGTTTTTTTTTTTTTTTTTTGGGACAAAAATACAGCGTGTATTTAAATTAAAAATGTATTCCTTCTCCCCCTCTTCCCTTCTCCTTTACTTTTTTTTATTTTTTGTTTTATTTTTTTGTTGTTTTTATTTTTGGCCACCTTCCTCCGTTGCCCATGTACTGGATCGACATGCCCCTCCTGCGTTGCCCACCTTGACGTTGGCCCAACCTCCGCCCGCCCCTGAACGCCCGCCCGCCCGCCCACCTGACACTCCCGGTTGGCCCCGCCCATAAACCGTGCCCCTCCTTAAACGGGCGCCTAACTTGACATCTTGTGATTGAATGCCCCCGCCCAATGCCAACCTCCTCCACCACCACAACCACCTCCACAACCACCACCACCACCACCTCGGCCCATGCAGTACAATGCCAGTGTATCAGTCCCAGACAGCAGTGGCCCAGAGCGGTATGTCCCACCAGTTATTGCCTCACTGCCTGATTAGAACAGTCAAACACATGTCTTTGATAACCTGCCTTCTGTTTCATTTTAACATTTTTATATACATGATACAACCCCCCCCCATCCCCCCAAACACCCCTCCCCCTCCCTTCTCCACTTGTAAGAGACGTGTATTGTTCCTTTTAATTTTTCTGTCCATTTTAAACATCTCCATTGAGTTGGACTTTTTTGTTATAACAGTTTATTGTCCATGCAGAGAATCACTGACAGTCCACTACCTGGTAGTTGGTGTTATTATTATTATTATTATTATTATTATTATTATCATTATATAGTTTTATAACACAGCTGTTGGATGTTGTCTTTCCTTGCTGTGGTGTTTTAATTTTTAATTTTTTTTTTTAAATCATGAACTTTTGTGAAAAACAAAACATCTTTTTCTCGCTCTGTCCTGTTTGGCCCACCTAGGCCTCCTTACCTCCGCCCACCCCCTCCCTCCCTCCTCCTCCTCACCCTCACCCCTACTTTCCACTCCCCCCACCCACCCCTCCCCACCCCCTACACACTTTTTTTCAGCATCACTGTCCATGATCTCTGAGAGCAACTGGCTCTTGTCTGGAGGCTCCGTCCCCCCTCCCTCCAACACTCTGTCAGTCATTAATGTCGTCTCTTTATTTCATTGTGCTTCACCCTCCCCCTCCTTTCTGTTAAATTTCTCTCAGGCCACATCAGATCAGAGCTGCCTGCAAAACCTTTCATAACCCCCCCCCACCCCAACTCCCAACTCCCCCACCCCCTCAACCCCCCTCCCCTTTCCCCTGCTCTTGTCCTGTGCCACAGAGTAGTTGACAATCACTCACATTTCCTTCCCCACTTCAACTCCTCTGCTCTGTTTCCCCTTTTCTACTGCCCACCTCGTCTCCTCCGCCTCACTTCAGCCTCAAGCCCTCTCCCCCACCCCCCCACTCCCCCTTTACCCAGAGCTGTTAATACAGAAAGTTAGTCCAACTCAACAACAGGATGTCATGTTTCTCCACTGACAGATTCATAAACTTCATTATCATCTGACAACATAAACAGCGTCCTTATAAAAATATCTCCAAAAATAGTAAAGAAACCACCAAGGAAGTTCTGGGGAAAATTAGTGGCTGGAAACTTTTCTGGAATGTCCTTGTGTTTGATAAGTAACTTAATTAGTATCGGCTGCTGCACATTGATCATTATATGTGAAACCCTGCGATCATTTTGTGGCAGTTTCAACTCTGCAGCTTCATTCGCTTCTTCGAAGCTCTCGGAGCCGAACAGAGGACCTACCCCTAGACAGGGACTTTTTTTTTTCCCTTGTAAAGGTTCCTGAGTTTTCGGGGACTGTTCCTCTGGTGGAGACACACGACAACGGCCGAGTTCCTGTAAATTTACCTGCTAGTTCCTGGAATGGAAACACGGCTAAACTGTCCATTGGTCGTCAGTTGTAGTTCTCTGTAGTTCTTTAACATTTCTTTTCTTCTGTTACATGATGAAACACCAGTGTTTTTAGTTTTTCTCTGCAGAGGAAAATCTACAGTCACAGTTTCCTGAATTACATTTTGGACATGATTCTGGGAAAATATGTCGCTGTTAGGTCTTTTCCTCCATCATCTACTGGTCTCTACTCAGTCTCTAGTGTTTCCACTTGGTGCTAGTTCCTGGTTCCAGCTACTGTTTTAGTTCCTACTCTGTGGAGGAACCAATGGAGCTGAGTCGATACTAAAACGTGACGTGAACAGACGCCGGCCACTGATTGGTCAGAGGGAGTGTCTTCACAAGCTGCCACCAGACGCCAGTTGAGTTGAGAGAGCGTCAACAAAATAATCAAGCTCCATTTTTAAACAGGACAAGAGTGATAGCCATCGTCGTAGCTACCTGGTCGTAAGCTAACCCAGCAACAAGTACAGCATCTCCTCCATGTCCATTAATGTTTACTGATGTTTTAGTGTCGTGACGTCGCAGCAGTTTGACTCCACTCACCACATTCACGTGGAGGAGGAACCAAACTGTGATGGAAAACAACGTATCTGCTACCAGACTGGACAAACTCTCTGTATTAACGGCTCTGTCTTTACCCCCCCTCCTCCCCCAACCTTCCCTCGTCACAATGAAGGTGTGCTGGTGGCACAGTTGTCATGGCAAGTTATTGTTTCAGTTTGTCACGTTCCTTTTCCTCAACTTGACGGTGGTGGGATGATGGTTTATAGAAGAATCTCTTTCTCTGTCACACCCCCTCCCCCCAAATCTGTGTGGCCAGTGTCACGTTAATTTGAGCCGTTGTGAAGCTACCAATCCTCCCAAAGGGTTGTTTTACATTGAGAATAATATTAGATTGAGTGCATGTCGGCTTCTTATTTGAGCAGTGTAGTGTTGGGGGGGGAACGGTCTTAATTTCTTTCTTTTTAGTTGGAAATCTTTTGTAAGTCTCTCTGTAACTGTTTGCTGAATAGCTTCTCTCATATTTTCTTTTAATTTTCTATTATTTTATTTATTTATTTTATGTTCTACTTTTTGTCCCGCTTGTAATGTCTTGCTTCCTTTTGGGCCAAAATGGTTCCTGACAGGATCCTGAGTGTGAATGCGAGCATCGACACTATCGGAGAGATTCTGCTGAAAATCATACCGACTCTAGAGGAGGTGAGCCGCCGTGTTAATCAGCTTGTTAATTATGTTTACATGAGCGGAGAGCAGTCTGGGATGATTGATAACTTTACCTTTTTGAAATATGCAGCTTTTTGGAATTAATAGAAAAAAAATCTTAAAGCCTTAAAGGTCTATTTCACCATGACAACGAGTCAAACTCCCTCAACAGATATGTTACGTTGGTTGAAGTAATATCCAGTTTAACCGTCTTTTGTTTTCACAACCAAATAGTTAACAATGAAAGTAAATGGGGCAGTCAGCCAAACGTATCTAAATTGTCATTTTTTAACCACTAATAAAGCTCAAAATATCACTTCACTTCAGCAGTAGCATGAATAGGGTCCCTACACATAAACTGAAGTACTGATAACTTAGTAAGTGAACCCAGAGTTTATTAAAAACACTGTTTTACAAGACTTACCCAACGTCTTTGTCTTTGACTCTCGGTTCATGTTACTCTGGACCGTCACTTTAAAGTTTTATTGTGGAGGTTTTGACCATTATTAGCTCTATTATGTTTTTTATTAGTATCTACATTTTGTTTGTGTCGCAGACACTCACAGGAGATAAAATGACCTTCACCTGCAGTGAAGAAGAACTGTGATTTGTAAATGTGGATTCAAATAAACCTGAATTTAAAGTCATGTGATGTAAACTTGCAGACCGGTCTCTGAAAGGCATCAATACTGATTTTGATCTACTTTTATATCCATATTATTTATCCACCTCAACACATGAACTGTGGATATTTAAATCGTTGTTATTTTCTATAATTATTGACAATATAACGTATCTAATAGTGGAAATGTTTTGTTATAATCTGAAGCGTTTCAGACCCGACTGACGTTCCCGGTCTTGTGTTTCTGTTAGTACCAACATTACAGTGGGATTGATTTTGACTGTGAGCTTCGCCTGCTGATCCATCAGAGCTTGGCAGGGGGCATCATCGGTGTGAAGGGTGCCAAGATAAAGGAGCTGAGAGAGGTAGGACACGGTCCAGGTTAGCAGGAGCTTCACTGTGATGCTCTGCACCAGCAGCTCTGTGTAGATGATGTCGTTTAGGTCAGTTTCTATTAATAACAATGAAACATGAATTCATCTGTTTCCGTTTCCTAGAACACTCAAACCACCATCAAGTTGTTCCAGGAGTGTTGTCCTCACTCCACTGACAGAGTCGTCTTGGTTGGAGGAAAACCAGAACGTGTGATTGAATGTATAAAAGTTATTCTGGAGCTGGTGTCAGAGGTGAGTCTGAGATCTGATCAAAACTTCAACACACCTCAGACCAGGACTGATTGATTATAGAAAAACTATTAATCACGATTATTTCAAACAGTTCCTTATCCACTTTAACTTTTTCAACATTTTCCTTGATGCACATCTTCATGAACCTTTTGAATTTCCCTTAAAAGAACTGGAAGTTATTGAATATAGAAATGTTTTGTCTAAAATAATAAAGACAATCAATAAAATCACTAATGTAGTGAACGTTCAGTCTCTTGAAAACAAGTAAACTACTAAATTGAAAATAAAATACAAATCACTAACTCTTGGCATCGCTTAGTTTGTACTAAACACATCAAACACAAGTTCATGTTTCATCTCCTGCAGATGCAGTAATAATATAGTTATTTTTCCTTCACCTTCACTTTCCAGGCGCCAATCAAAGGTCGTGCTCAACCTTACGACCCCAACTTCTACGACGAGACGTACGACTACGGAGGTTTCACCATGTTGTTCGAGGAGAGAGGCAGACGACCCATCGGCGGTTTCCCGATCCGTGTGCGCGGAGGATTTGAGCGTCTTCCTCCCGTTCGCGGCAACAGACCCATGCCTCCGTCCAGACGGGACTACGATGACATGAGCCCCCGTCGGGGTCCTCCACCTCCGCTGAGCAGAGGACGCGGCGGCAGCCGAGCACGAAACCTGCCTCTACCCCCTCCTCCACCACCGAGAGGGTGAAGATGGTTAATGTGGTTATAACAAACTGATGATGAGTCTGATCAGACCTGAAAGACTGATTTTGTGTCTTATTTTTTTCTGTGTTTACATCAGGGGAGACCGGTTCTCACATGGCAGCTACCACGGCAGCATGGACGACAGACCAAGGTGTGACAGAGTGTCAGTACCTTCATTTATCATCATATGAAAAGAAATGTTTTAATGTGTTGACGTGTTTGTGGGAAATTGAACATCTATGTCTGTTTAACTCAGTAGTGGTAAAGAAACGCTAGAAAACAAGAGTTTAATCAGGCTGTCACACACCTCTGTTGGTTTCTGACGCCTTCGTCAACGTCCAGAAGAGTCGACTGTTGAACTCGTTTCTATTCACATTTACTGATGAATTTGATTTTCTCTAAAAATCTTAAAGGTCTAAATTACAGTTCACTACCTTGTTGTGTCTCTACTCTACTGGACTCTACTGGACTCTACTGGACTACTGGACTCTACTGGACTCTACTCAGTCTGGTAGCAGACACGTTGTTTTCCATCACAGTTTGGTTCCTCCTCCACGTGAATGTGGTGAGTGGAGTCAAACTGCTGCGACGTCACGACACTAAAACATCAGTAAACATTAATGGACATGGAGGAGATGCTGTACTTGTTGCTGGGTTAGCTTACGACCAGGTAGCTACGACGATGGCTATCACTCTTGTCCTGTTTAAAAATGGAGCTTGATTATTTTGTTGACGCTCTCCCAACTCAACTGGCGTCTGGTGGCAGCTTGTGAAGACACTCCCTCTGACCAATCAGTGGCCGGCGTCTGTTCACGTCACGTTTTAGTATCGACTCAGCTCCATTGGTTCCTCCACAGAGTAGGAACTAAAACAGTAGCTGGAACCAGGAACCAGCACCAAGTGGAAACACTAGAAAGACGAAACAATCAGATGTTTCCATGTTGTTACACTCATTTGTAAAGTTGTAATAATTAAAATACGCGATTGTAGTTCAACAGTCGACTCTTCTGGACGTTGACGAAGGCGTCAGAAACCAACAGAGGTGTGTGACAGCCTGATTAAACTCTTGTTTTCTAGTGTTTCTTTACCACTACTGAGTTAAACAGACATAGTGTTATGTTGGTGAGGCTCCTTAGAAAGAGATGTTCAGCCTCTTTAGTGACACAACAACACTGTTTACTTTGACATTAGAAATCTGCCCCGATCACTTAGTTTATCAGCTGCCTGGTCAGACTCACTGCTACCACCACATCTACACTAACTAGACACTGTTTGGTTCATTTATTAACAACTGACGTTAACTCAGAGACTCTAACAGTAGGATGTAGGTTCACATGTGACAGAGTTACACTTTAATTAGAAACAGAAGTCTAGTGTCTAATAGGAGTTTGTCCTACGTTATTGTTAGGTGGAGAAACAGCGGCCTGGTTCATCTTTAGAGACGTTGCCGTGTTGAATATCCTCCAGTGAAGATAAACTATATTAATTCAAATCTTTGTCGTGTGCAGTGACAGAAGAGGCCGAGGAGGAGACCGTTACGACAGCATGGTGAGTACCGTCTGCTGAGTTGAGCTGTGATGCTCAGACGATCGTAGTTTCCATCTCGTGCAGCAGGTGTTTGTGATTTTTTTTTTTTTGCTTCAGACGGGATGATTGGAATTCCTCTTTGAGTGTAGTACAACAAGTACAAGCAGCAGAGGAGCGGACACGCTGCTGCTGCTGCTGCTTTTTTTCTTCTTCTTCACTGTGTATGTATGCACACTGATCTAGACCTGCTGTTGTTGCCTAGCAACAGTTGTCTCCTTGGTTACCGCAGAGCAGCAGCAGCAGCAGCAGCAGCTGAGTTACGTAGTCCAGAGATCCACCACCAGGCTAGCAGATGAACTCGAGCTGAAACCGAAGCAAATTCCTGGTGAACGTTTCCTCTTCAGGTCCCAGATGTTAGGAACCTGCTCCGGCAGGAACCAGAGATCATAAAAACACGTTTAATCAGATAAAAACGAAGATTTAAGTGTGTTTGGATACACGCAGCTAAATATCAGACGTGTGTCTTCGTTTATAAAAATTATACTGATTTAATTAATCAAAATGCAAATAAATCACAGCAGTGAGAGTGAAAAGGTTTTATTGATAAGAAGATATTAACATTTAGGTCTTGACCTTGTTCTAATCGCTCTAATTATCAGTGTGAATTTCTTTTCTGTGCATTTAAACGTCCTAAATATGTTCAATTAAATCTTTGGTAAAATTAGCACTGTGATGAACCGTGGCTATAAAAAAAAAATAATATCCCAGATCGTTGGAAGATGAAGAGCTAAATAAGTTGAATATTTTAACCCAGTTTCATTAAGTTGTTGAAGTTGTTAATGACTTTTTTTTTTTAAATATATATATAAAATATCTTCTTTAATCATCATGCTGTTTTATTTATTTTTTGGACAACGTCTCTTTAAAGAAACCACTCGTCTGATTCTTATCAGAAACATTAGAGACACGGCAGCTTTTCGTTGTCTCGAGGTTTTCGTCTCCTCGTCTGTAGATGAAAACACGTCAACATGTCGGCAGCTGCTGCAGCTGTTTCCCGTCTTAATGGCTCATGCATGTTGTTGTTGTTGTTGTTGTTGTTGTTGTTGTTGTTGTTGGACTGAGCTCATGATGCTTCAGAGTGTGTGTCACTTCTCTGAGGACGTAGCAAAGTTAAAGTGGAGTCTTCACGTCTCAGAGACTCAAGAGTCTTTTAAACCTTCGTCACCGTTGAACTTGAAACAAATTGAATTTATTGAACAAAAACAGTGAATCTATAAAATAATAAATACATTAAATTACAAAACACATTAAAAATGCTTACAGCTAAGACTTAGCATCTCTAATGCTTAACATCACTAACACTTAGCATATTTAACACTTGACATCTTTTACTTTTAGCATCTGTAACACTTAGCATCACTAAAGTTTAGCATTGCTAACACTTAGCATTGCTAACACTTAGCATAATGCTCAATCAAAGTACTAAGCACTTGAAATGTGACTGAAGTCATTTTGTATCTTTAGGAACAAAACACAAAATAAAGAGTCAAAATACTAATAATTGTTTTGTTTCGGTTATTTTGTTGATTAATCGTTTGGATCATAATCAAAACCAAAACACAAGTTTCTATTGGCTCCACACCTCGACTGTTTAATATCGTGGCTTCAGCTCTGACTCTAGTATTATAGAACAGGAACAGACTTTATAAGACTCTTGTCGTCATTATTGTGACATTAACATGTTTCTGTTTTCTCTTGTTTTGATACTGAAACTCAGAGCGGAGGCGGTTATGGTGAGTGTTTATTTATGTAAATCTTACATTGATCTTTATGTAAGTCATTTGGTTTTTTTATAGTTTTTGGTTCAATCTTTTACAAACATGAATAAACTCTACTGAGTTTGTTTTTCTAACTAAGTGACCTGATGTTACCTTCTTTTATAAAACATGTTCTGGATGATTCAGTGAAAGTTAAGATTTTTATCCAAAAAATGATCAAGTGTCTGTTTTTTTAAACCAGTTTAACATGTTGTAAAGTCATTGCTGCAAGTTTTAACTTGATCCTGATTCACAAAATGAATAAATAAATATCTGTTTCCTGTTACATGTCGTCTCATATCTTCTGTTTTCATTTTGCTCTTTTTTTAAAGACAACAACTCTTCCTGGGATCACTTCGGTTCTGGTGAGTTCACGTTTCTTCATTTTGAAGAGAGATTAGTTTCATTTCTCTGATATTAAAACGTATCGTGTTTCTCGTGTTTCAGGAGGTCGAGGGTCTTACAGTGATATAGGAGGACCAGTCATCACGACACAAGTCACCATCCCTAAAGACGTAAGTCAAAACGTTTCAAACAAACATGAAAATAAAAGACAGAAGAGACGTGTGAGTGTGTTTGTCGTGCAGCTGGCTGGTTCCATCATCGGTAAAGGAGGCCAGAGGATCAAACAGATCCGCCATGAGTCCGGGGCATCCATCAAGATTGATGAACCACTAGAGGGCTCTGAGGACCGCATCATCACCATCACAGGAACACAGGACCAGATCCAGAACGCCCAGTACCTGCTGCAGAACAGGCACGTGTCTCTGAGACCACATCCTCAAAAACCCTGACACAAAACATGAAACCACTGAAACTAGAGTCACTGCTGCTTCTCTGTTTAAAGAAGCAGTTTGTTCAGATTTTTATCATAAAATGATCCTAATACGTCAGCAGAGATTCAGGAATCATGTTAATTTAAACACTGAATCACTGACAACAGTAGAACAGCCACGATATTCTCATTTTATTTATTTATAACATTTAATTTACAGCAGTGAATCATGTTAATGTTTTACTGATTTAGCATTTCAGTAACATTTCATCAGTTTCCACTGAGCTGCAGCTACAAACATTGTGGATTATAAACATCTGATGTTACTGAAACTAAAAGGCCTCGTTACGACTCAATAACGTCTGGAACAAAAGGAGAAACAATCATTTAAACACAGAGGACGTGAGCTTGAGGTCAGAGCAGTGATTAACATGTGCTCCAGCTCCATTAGCATTAGCATTAGCATTAGCATTACAGCTACCTAGAACGATTTGATGCTTCTTGTAGAGACGGTCTTTACTTGTAGGATCCATCAACTAATCTGGAAACATTGACTCTTAAATTTGACTGTAGTTTTTGCCACAATCTTACATATTAGACCTTTTCCTCCATCATCTACTGGTCTCTACTCAGTCTCTAGTGTTTCCACTTGGTGCTAGTTCCTGGTTCCAGCTACTGTTTTAGTTCCTACTCTGTGGAGGAACCAATGGAGCTGAGTCGATACTAAAACGTGACGTGAACAGCGCGCCGCCACTGATTGGTCAGAGGGAGTGTCTTCACAAGCTGCCACCAGACGCCAGTTGAGTTGAGAGAGCGTCAACAAAATAATCAAGCTCCATTTTTAAACAGGACAAGAGTGATAGCCATCGTCGTAGCTACCTGGTCGTAAGCTAACCCAGCAACAAGTACAGCATCTCCTCCATGTCCATTAATGTTTACTGATGTTTTAGTGTCGTGACGTCGCAGCAGTTTGACTCCACTCACCACATTCACGTGGAGGAGGAACCAAACTGTGATGGAAACAACGTGTCTGCTACCAGACTGAGTAGAGTCGTTTTAGTTTATTCAACGTCAGTGTTTCATCTCGAACAGTTTCCAGTTCACACTTGTTCTTCGTCTCTGCAGTCTCATTGCGTCTTGGAGGCAGAATTTATTTTCAGCTTTGACCTTGACACACTTTTTTTTTTTTTTATTGTGCTCCACATGAAAAAACATCCTAAAGTTTTCAGCCTCGACCTGGTGTCGTCTTCATGTTACCGTTGAAATAAACATCTTTGTGTCTGTCTTGTTCCAGCGTGAGGCAGTACTCTGGTCGCTTCTTCTAGGACGAACCAAGTGAAGAAGAAGAAGAATGAAGCCATGCTGCCATACTTTTTTGCTCCTTCTATTCAGAGCCTACATTCCTCTGCTTTGGGTAGATGTGCCCCCCCCTTCCCTCCCCTCACTACAGTCACACCACCTATCTATACATCTGTACATTTACAACTTTTATTTCGGGGATTTTGAGCTGTCAAACAGCGAAATCAAACCGTCAAACAACAGATTTGTGTGCTGGGAGATTCTCGTGCCGTCATTGAAGTAAAACTCATCAGTGTGATAAGTTTCTGTGTTGTGAGCCGACTTCGGCCTTTATCTCCCTCATTTCAGTACAGCATGCAGAATGTAATCTTTTTTGTAAAGAACATGATGTGATATTTTTTTTTGTTTGTTTCTGTCCCTTTTCCTCCTCCTCCTCTTCTCTCTCTTTACAAATGAAGATGCATGGTCTCTACAATGGTTAAAGAGCCATTTTAAATAAAAACTTAACATTTTTACACAACATCCAACATCCTTTTCCAACTTCAAAATAAAGTGCTTTTTTGTATAAAAAAAAAAGAAGAAGAAAAAGAGCCTTAAAGGAAAAGTTTGACATTTTCAGGAAAATTCAAACGATCAAACTTTATAATCAGACGCTTTGTTTTTGTTGCGCCACAGTACTCGTGAGGTTTCTTGGAATATAAAGGAACAATGAGTCAGTACTGAAGAATCATTAATTCTCAATTTGTGTCCGAAGAGTTCAAACGATTCGCGTTTTTCATTTTGGTTCTTCTGAAACTCTCAAACCTGCAGAACCTGCACAAGAGTCAAACTTTAATTTTATTTTTTTCTCCTAAAAAAACAAACAAAAACAACCAGATCTAGTGAAATTTCCACGTCTCCGTGGTTATGCTACAAACAGGAAGCGATAATAATGAATGTAACGACGTCTGTCGCCTGTTTCTTGTAATTTAACGTCTTTTCATATTAAAACAAAAATCATTTTTTCTCTTTTCTCATAAATGAAAACTGTTTGAGGCTCCAGGCTTCAGATCAACACCCTCATAAAACAAACTAACTAATTGTCGTTTATATAATTGCGGTTTTGTACAAATTACACAAATGACAAACAATAACACGTTAATTGCTGAGAGGACTTCATTAGCCCGGTCAGACTCAGGCCAAGTGGGTTTTATTTACTGATTAAAACTAAATATGTTTAATATTTCCTTTAAATGTCAAAGGTTTTCTTTAAGGCTGGAGAAATAAATGTGCCAGTGTGACATAGAAACAAACAAAAACAAACAAATTAATACATTTTAAGACATTTTTGTTTTTCATTGAAAGACAAGGAGCTGTATAAAGTGTGTGTATATATATTTACATAGAAACCTGGTGATCTGATGAGTGGTTAGAGCGGCACAGACTTTCTACTTTATTTTATTTTATTTTTTGGAAGAAGATGGAGCCAAAATATGTTTTTTTTAATTTTATTTTCTACCACTCATCTGGACGGACACAACTTCAACATCTAAACCTTGTTGTTATTGTCGGTTTGAATGTGTTTGTCCGTCGGTGGTTGATTTGATTTGATTTGATTTTCTCTGGTCATATCTCTATTTCTGTGTCTGATATCTGTAGCTGTATCTGCAGGTGTTGAGTAAAAAAATCTAAATAAAACATAAAGTCTGTGTTACCAGTGAAGTGTCTGTTTTCTTTATTATGCTGGTTTTATTCTGAGGAGTCAGGAACCGTCTTGTTGTGATTTGCTCCTGTTGTTCTGTCACATGCATCCGTAGTTTACTAGTTAACACCGGAAATTTGTTCCCATAATGTAATAGTGAAAGCCCACACGGTTTCCCATCAGAGCTCAGCCCTCAGTCACATGGTTCAGACTCGGTCTTTAAGCGGAGCAGAGTCTGACGGGAGGAGACCAGGACCAGGACCAGGACCAGGACACAAACAAAAACCTGGAGGAGAAAAAAAACAGAAACAACTTTAACATCAACAGAAGAAAAACATCTTGGCTCCTGTTTTGTTTTTGTTTGTTTGTTTCCTCTTTGGACATGAACTCTCTGCGTCTTGTTTCTGTCTCATTCTGTTGAGTTATAATGTAACAGAAAGAAAAGAAAAAAGAAAAAAAAGAAAACTCCGCCATATTTCATTAGAGCCACCACGCCCGGAGCTGCGCCGCTGCTCTCAAGTTGTTGCTCAAAAGTAAATTTCCTCATCACAGAGAAGATCGAGGTAAAAACTAACTAACATCCTTTTAGAAGAAGAAACTCTTTCACTTCCTTTTTTATTTGTTACATTTAAATATTTCAGAGCGGCGCGTTCAGGCGCGTTCACGCTTCTGTTTGATTCTTCTCTGGAGTTTTTCTCCTTTTTAATCAAAAACAGATCAGACTTTTTATTGTCATTATTATTATTATTATTATTGTTATTTCTAACATCATGGATCTGTGTCCTGGAGAAGGTGCAGCGATGATTCTCAGCTCCGTCGGAGCTTGTTGCCTCAGTCCTGAGGCCAAAGAGGCTCGAAGGATCAACGATGAGATCGAGAGGCAGCTCCGCCGGGACAAGAAGGACGCGCGACGGGAATTCAAGCTGCTGCTGCTCGGTAACACACGAAAACAGTGGAAAAGTATCTGTTCTGACATGTACTGGTATGTTAGAAAAGTCCTGGAGCGAGTATTTACATGTAGAAGTAGCAGTAATCCTCAGTAAAACGTTGCTTTAGTTGCATGTTTGCAAACAAAATAAATAAATAAATAAGAAATCCACCAAAAAATACAAAGTAACAAGTTATTACACTAATAGATTCAATGTAAAGAAGCAGAAAAAAAATATTCAAGTAGATTTACTAAGTTACTTTGTATCTTTGACACTTTAAACATGTTTAAAAACGTGTAAATGACTTATTTTCACAGACACAGGTTGATGTTGTTATGTGACTGATGATGAACATGTGGTCACAGAGAACATGACGTCATGTCAGACAAACGTAACAACAACTTATAGAAAACTGTAAAATGTGTAAAAAGTTATTTCGTATCAGTTTGTAAACGACTTCTGACTAAACGTTACATATAATTAGTTTTATAAACTAAATCTTTGTGGTTAAAAAGTGAAATTAAATCAAATATTAAAGTAACAAGTTGTTTCTTTAAACATCAGTTTTATCTCTTTCATACTGAAGCATCACTGATGTTGCTGATACATAATGTGGCTCCACCGCTGATTAATCACCAATTAATGGACGTTATTTAATAATGATGAATAAGAGACTGTTACATCATCTGGGAAGGACACGGTTTATTGATGAGACTCTGGATCAGCTGGAGAGTCGTTGAAGTTTAAGATTAAAAAAACAAACTGACTCATGGTGAACGGATAATTGATGACGGATAATTGATGACGGATAATTGATGACTGATAATTGATAACTGCTGGTCCAGGTTCAAAAGTCAGATGTGTAAGTTACGATTCTGGACCAAGACAATGACTGGACACTTTGATTGTATCTCAGTGTCACGGTGAATAAACCGGGTCATTTATTAAAAAAGTGACGTCCATTATAACGTGAGGTGGAGACGACCGGTCGATGCTAAAGTGCCGTAGCTTTACTTTCACTTCACTCTGAGTGGAAAGCTCAGTAATGGAGCCTAACGAATGTTGTGGTTTTAGCTTTGTCAGCAAAAGGGGGAAGCGAAGCAGCAACTTCTTCTAGTTCAGCTTTTTGTTTTTTCAAACACAAAGACAAAGTGGAGTTGTGAGATGATAAAACACTGTTGTTAAAACTTGGCTTAAAGAATATACACGAGCTCCATGAAGCTCCAGAACCAGATAAAACCCAGGACGATTAAGTCGAGGTTAAATTCCCGATTACGTAAGAATGAAACAGAAAAGTATTTCAACCGTGACATGAACAAAACCTGAAGCTTTTGTTTTGGTTTGTCTGACAGCAAACAGAGTTCAGGGACCACGGTGATGAAATCCAACAGTTTTCATAATGTCAACAGTTTTTTTTTTTTTTTTTTTGAGAATATCAAGAGATGTTGAAAAACCTGGTTCAGTTTATTCATGAGACCAGAGTTCACAGACGTGTTGGTGGTTAAGGTGAATGCTAACATGCTAACAGAGGTGATGCTCAGATGCTGATGATGCTGTTAGTTTGAACTAAACATCTTCAGGTTCAAACAAAAATAATTAGATCATCAAATGTGTTATAGTTCATCCTCAGGAGAACACGAATGTTTGTATTAATCCACAGATAAAAATAGTCCCCAAAAAATAAACAAAGACACAATTTAGGTTGAAGACGATTCTTTAACCTCCTGTGAACATCATAAGTGATTCGTTTATTTCTATAAACCAGACATTAAAACACTAAACCACTGGACTTTTAAACAGTTGAACTCTGTCACGTGAACCTACATCCTACTGTTAGAGTCTCTGATTACTCAGGCTGTCACACACCTCTGTTGGTTTCTGTTGGTTTCTGACGCCTTTGTCCAGAAGAGTCGACTGTCGAACTCGTTTCTATTCACATTTACTGATCAATTTGATTTTCTCTAAAAATCTTAAAGGTTTAAATTATAAGAGACAAAGATCAGATGTTTCCATGTTGTTACACTCATTTGTAATGTTGTGATGATTAAAATACTCGAGCGTAGTTTTTGAGGAAATAATGTTTTCTATGTGGCTGCATTTAAAGCTTAAACACGTGTTTCTTTATCACTACTGAGTTAAGTAGTTGTACAACCATTTGGTTCATTTATTAACAACTGATGTTAATCAGAGACTCTAACAGTAGGATGTAGGTTCACGTGACAGAGTTCAACTGTTTAAAAGTCCAGTGGTTTAGTGTCTGGTTTATAGAGATGAACGAATCACTTATGATGTTCACAGGAGGTTAAAGAATCGTCCTCAATCTAAATTTTGTGTTTGTTTATTTTTTGGGGACTATTTTTATCTGCGGATTAATACATAATGTAGTTTTCTCTGTAAACTATTGAGAAAAGCTTCGTAGACATTCGTGTTCTCCTGAGGATGAACTATAACACATTTGATGATCTAATTATTTTTGTTTAAACCTGAAGATGTTTAGTTCAAACTAACAGCATCATCAGCATCTGAGCATCACCTCTGTTAGCATGTTAGCATTCACCTTAACCACCAACACGTCTGTGAACTCTGGTCTCATGTGAATAAACTGAACCAGGTTTTTCAACATCTCTTGATATTCTAGTCTGTACCAGCAGGATGTAGGTTCAAACATGCTGGATTCAGCTTTAATGAGCTGTCAGTTTGGGGCTGAGAGTCTCTGACAGGATAGAGAAGTTATAAATCAATGATTTTTTTTTTTTTTTAAAGGTTTTGTTGATGATAAATAAAAATGTTGTTGCTAAGTTTAAATGAACTTAAACACTGATGTTATTCCCTGTGGGTGTTCAGGTACTGGAGAAAGTGGGAAAAGCACTTTCATCAAACAGATGAGGATCATTCACGGTCGTGGATACTCTGAGGAGGATAAAAGAGGCTTCACCCGACTCGTCTACCAGAACATCTTCACGTCGATGCAGGCGATGACCCAGGCTATGAACACGTTACAGATCCCCTACAAGCACGAACACAACAAGGTACATCACTATTGTTTCTTATTCGTGCCTCCGGCTACTTCTCACAGACCGATTGAGGAAGCAGTTTTTTTTTTTTACCACACACTGGTTTGTTCCAACCCTGACAGAGCCCTGTCCTGTGTGTGTGCGTGTGTGTGTGCGTGTGTGTGTGTTGCTGCTAGTTCCAACACACACACACACACACACATTACCAGCACTTCTGGTAATTTGCAACACTGTTTAGTTTTGTAACGCAGCTGTCAGGGAGTTTTGCCGACTCACAGAACAGGATGAGTTTCAGAAAGTACACATGATGTTACAGCGCAGGCATGTGAAGACAGGTAGTCCAGAGACAAAAGAGAGAAGAGACACAGACTATCAACTGTTCATCAGAGAAGAATCTGCCTCTGTCATAACAGAAACGGGGATTTATTTATCACAGATTCGCCGTCTCACACGAGAATGATCTGTTATGAGAAAAGGTAAAACTGAGACGAGTTCACTTCCTGTGTTGTGCAAGAACAATAAGAAGAACACACCGGTTGTCTGTGGGGGCGTTTACCAACCTTTGGTAACATTAACTGACTCTGAGTCAGCAGGTGGATCTCAGTGTTGTCACCACTGAGGATGAAGATGTGAGGAAGCAGAGTAACAGACTTACAAGGCTGGACGTCAGGTGACCGCTGACTGAACAACATGGAGATGTTCTCATTAGATTTAGTGACTTTGTTTTCTTCTACGTGTGAACACAAAGGTCACAACCTTTTAGCATCATGTTTTATCCATCAAGTACACACCAGGGTCTCTTTAAAGTTTAACTTGATTAGCATGCTAGCTACATCTGCTGCAGCTGCAGAGTCATCATCACGCTCCAGCTCGTATTGACCTACTTCAGTCTGAACTCTCAGCCTCAGTGTTTTCATATTTAAGAAAAAAAAAAAAAAAAACGCAACAGCGACATTTCCTGATTTGATTCGAGGAGCGAGCAGATTGGAGAGAAAACATGGTTTAATAAAAAAAGGAATAAATTAAGAAAAACAAACGCTGGCACAGCAGTTTCCTTGAAATTTGTCCGATCGTTTATGGAAAGAGCCGGAGCATGAAAGCAGCGACGCAGGAGCCATGAAATCAATTTAAAAAAGGAGAAAAAGGCATCAGAGAGTTTGTGGTTTCCCCAGAAATATTAAAAAAAGGAAGTAAAAGTAAAATTCCCAGGGCGTTTTTTTTTTTTTTTTGAACACATCCAGAGAAAAAACAGAAATGACTCACTACTTCTTCATGATATCTAGAGTTATGAGTCACCAGATAGTGGCTGTGTTTCGTAGCATCGCTGTAATAAACTGGTCAACTCATTTACAGTGTTTACACACTGTATATTTCATAACACTGGAATTTACCACACGTTGGCAGCTCCTATATATTTGTTTGGCAGACGGAGACACAATCTCTCCTTTATCACTTTTGTAGCCAAAGAAGATCAGAACATCAAACAGTGAAAATTACGATCGCAGCAGCGTTTAGAAGAAGAAGAAGTTAACGAATGTAAAATGAATCGTCTCGTCTCGTAAGACGACACCAACATTTCAGGAAGCAGCAGACGAGGACAAACAGATTTAAGGGAAGAAGTCACCACGTTAATGGACATTTAAGTGCTTCAGAAAAGCTTTCGGAGGTTTTATTTTCCCAAATAATTTCTGTCTGAACCGTTGCATCACGGGACCACAAATGATGTGAAGTGTAATCGGAAATATTTATTATCTATTATTAATCTGACACAAAACGGACGTCGATTGAAAAGGAAAAAGAGAAGAAAGCTTTTATAGTTTTATATGTGAAATGGTTTGATCTTTAAAGGTGACTCCTACCTTCAGAGCTGATAGAAAGTGACTGAAACAATAAGCCGTTGATCGATCGACTCATTTATCGTTTAATCGTCGAAGCTTCGAGTCGTCTGAGTTTTTATAAACAAGAACATTTAAAAACACGCTGACGAAAACCGGATACAGTCACACGAGTGAATAAAAGCAATTTTATTTATTTGTGGAAACTGGAAACTCAGAAACACTTCCTGTGAGTTTAAAGCTCTTTGGTTGACGCAGCCAGACCCAGCGTGTCAACAGACGTGTCGACAAACTAACTCGGCTCATAAATCGTAGCTGTTTTTATTTTTATTTTTTGAGATGTGGCTCCAAGTGTGAGAGATTTTTGTAAACTCGAAAGTTATAGATGAAGATGCAGGTCTGTTTCTTTTCTCCTGACTAATCAAACAACACATCCGCAGTGGCAGATGCATGCTGGGTAAACATCTTAACTGATTAATCTTTCATTACGTTACAAAGAGGAGCAGCAGCGTTGGATCATGTTCCTATAAATCACTGTACGTTTCCCTCTGAAACTATCACAATGAGTCATTGATTTCAGGGTGTTGGTCTCTTTTTGTTCTTGTTGTTGTTGTTCAGGCGAACGCCAGTATTATCAACTCAGTTGCCGTGGAGACGGTGACAACGTTAACGAGTCCGTACGCGGACGCCATCAGGAGCCTGTGGAGTGACCCCGGGATTCAGGAATGTTACAATCGGAAGAGGGAATACCAGCTCTCGGACTCGACCAAATAGTGAGTGTAAACAGACTAATAACTCCTGCGATGCTGCCAAATACTTTCCACTGTTTCATCTGCCAGTTGTCTGTTTAATATACTCAAGAGGATTCGAGTCCAGTCGTTATTCCATTTAAGGTTGTTAACAAAAGGCTTTAAAACGAAGAAGCACAACAGAAACATCCAGAATTTAAATATTTTATAATCATCATCACCTCGTTGTGTTTCTTCCAGCTCCGTATCTTTATCTAAAATGAGTCGACATCTTGTGTTGACAGTTATCTGGACGACTTGGACCGAATTTGTGACGGTTCTTATCTGCCGACGCAGCAGGACGTCCTGAGGGTCCGCGTGCCCACTACAGGTATCATAGAGTACCCGTTTGACCTGCAGAACGTGGTGTTCAGGTGAGTGTTTGATGTTGTAGTGAAAATATCCAACAGGTGTGATATATTTAAGAAGTGTTTGTAGGTGAAATGACCAGAAGGGGGCGTCTGATTGTGAACTAGACAAATCATCACTTCCTCAGTTAAACAGATAGTTTGGAGTCAGTTGAACCAACGGTCTGTTGTCTCTTCTCCACTAAAGCATTCATGTGTCTCTACTCTACTGGACTCTACTGGACTCTACTCAGTCTGGTAGCAGACACGTTGTTTTCCATCACAGTTTGGTTCCTCCTCCACGTGAATGTGGTGAGTGGAATCAAACTGCTGCGACGTCACGACACTAAAACATCAGTAAACATTAATGGACATGGAGGAGATGCTGTACTTGTTGCTGGGTTAGCTTACGACCAGGTAGCTACGACGATGGCTATCACTCTTGTCCTGTTTAAAAATGGAGCTTGATTATTTTGTTGACGCTCTCTCAACTCAACTGGCGTCTGGTGGCAGCTTGTGAAGACACTCCCTCTGACCAATCAGTGGCCGGCGTCTGTTCACGTCACGTTTTAGTATCAACTCAGCTCCATCAGCTACTGAAGTACTGAACCGACGGTTTATTAAAAACACTGTTTTACAAGACTTACCCAACGTCTTCCAGTCGCCTCCATGTTGTAGTTAAAGTCCGTACGAGTCGATTAGTGAATGAACGAGTCCAGTGAAGATTAGTTCCACTAATGAACGTACACTTCACTGTTTGTAGCAGTTTGGACAAATATCAGTTAATAATAGTTTGTAAAAACTTTAAAAATAGCGACAAACAACCAAAATGATCTAGTGTTTCATTCACTAATTGACTTGTATGACTTTAACACAACATAGAGGCGACCGGAAGACGTTGGGTAAGTCTTGTAAAACAGTGTTTTTAATAAACTCTGGGTTCACTTACTAAGTTATCAGTACTTCAGTTTATGTGTAGGGACCCTATTCATGCTACTGCTGAAGTGAAGTGATATTTTGAGCTTTATTAGTGGTTAAAAAATGACAATTTAGATACGTTTGGCTGACTGCCCCATTTACTTTCATTGTTAACTATTTGGTTGTGAAAACAAAAGACGTCAAACTGGATATTACTTCAACCAACGTAACATATCTGTTGAGGGGAGTTTGTCTCGTATTCATGGTGAAATAGACTCTGGGTTCAACTGAAACAGACAGTCACTTTAACTGAGGCAGCATAAACTTATAGATATTATTGATTTCCATTTCCTGACTTCTTCTCTAGCGCCACCTTCAGTTTTTCCATTAAATTTTGTCCTCATTCTCTCGTCGAACCATCTGGCATCAACATTTCAGTTCAGTTGCGACATCCTCATCAGCCTTAGCTGAACTTGTGTCAAATAACAGATGTTAGCATTAAGCTAACAACCTCAATGAACCACCAGCTTGTTTTTTTTCGCCTCGCCGTCCTGTCTCTTCCCTCGGCGCTCCCGTGAATCCGAGTCACAAGTTGGAAACCATTACATCTCGTTAAGTCTTAATCTGGTTTGAGCACAGCTGGATCTCATTTAACAATTAAAGTGTCAAAGGGTCCATGGTCCTGCTCCGTCTTCCTCATGCACTAAAGTTGCACAACTTTCATTAACCGTGCCAAATCACGCTGGGTTTCGGTGGTTGAATGTTTGTTGCTGAAACCAACAGATACTTTGGGGAAGTGAGTGTTTCTATTCCTTGAATTTAAGGCAGGAAGTCGTTGACAGTTTTCTGGTAGTAAATGTTGTCTTTACTGAATGAATTAACTTGGTTCCACATCCTTGTGATTAACTCTCAGAAAGTGTCATTATTATTCAGCCGTAATGTGAAGAATAAATCTGTAGAAACAGGTGATTGTTTTCTGTTTTAATGACACCTACTGTGGTTGTAGGATGGTGGATGTAGGCGGCCAGCGGTCAGAAAGGAGGAAGTGGATCCACTGTTTCGAGAACGTCACTTCCATCATGTTCCTGGTGGCGCTCAGCGAGTACGATCAGGTCCTGGTTGAGTCTGCCAGCGAGGTAAAATAAAACTCTTCAGTATCACCAGGCCTCTGTTTCTTCCTATATATTGTGTTAGTCTGAGCATGAGAGGGAAAGAGGCTCCGTTTGGGATAATAAAGAAAAATCAGTGTGTGAATACAAAGGGACATTGTTTCTTTTGTTTAAAGCCAAACCTGTTAGGTGAAGATGACCTAGATTCTTGACAGGGTCCAGTTCTGGTCTAGGATCCCTCAGTCCCCCCACCCCTCCTCCTCCTCTCTCTTTCCCTCCCTCTGTCGTTTTATTTATTTATTTATTCATTATTTATTTGATCGTGGTTCAACGACAGATCTCTCTTTAACCCTGAGCTGTAGCAGTGTGAGTAGTTGACCTGCAGGGGGAGCTCTTTAGTCGCTCTGTTCAGTAAAGTGTCTCATCACAAAAAGACTTGTTTTCACTTGATGAGATTACAGACAATTGGATTTACTCACAGACACAATCACTGCTCATCTTCTGATTTAAACTCTGTGTCTGTTTTTATGTTTCTGCACAGAATGAAACGTCTGAAACGTCTTGTGTCATGATTTTTGTTTCTTGTTTCCTCAAAGAATCGAATGGAGGAAAGTATGGCCTTGTTCAGGACGATATTAACCTACGAGTGGTTCAGAGAATCATCGGTCATCTTGTTCCTCAACAAGATTGATTTACTGGAGGAGAAAATCATGTATTCACATTTGGTCGACTACTTCCCTGAATATGATGGTAAGAGAAAACGCTTCATGAAGTAAAAATGATTTCCACTTAATTAACAGTATGATGATGAGTTGATATTTTGTGTTGGTAGAAAAATCACATCAATCAAACGAGTTTAGAGAAAGTTGATGTTTTGTAATTTGAACCTAAAGAGTCATAACGACAGTGTGAGGGACATAGAGTTGAGCTGAGACAAATGTCTATGTTTTACATCACTACGTTACCTGAAGATGTTTGAACCTGAAAAGTCTGTAAAAGTTGATTGTTGGATACAGATTGAACCAAACAGTCTCAGCTGACGTCAGTACAGGAGAGTATTAACATGTAAATGTACAAATTCTTATCAGTTTGTGTCAATACAGACGAGTGTTGAAGTGGAAATAGAAATGAAGCTGCATCCAACATCATAGTCTGACTGGAGACGTAGCTCTAGCAGCAGCACCATCTGCATCCAACCATCAACTTTTACAGACTTTTCAGGTCAAACAACTTCAGGTAACGTAGTGATTTGATCAACAAGCTTCTATAGAATCAGTCTGGACATTTACAAAGTTCAGACACGTTGGTTTGTCTGTAGGATCCCTCTCCTCACTACCACAAGTCACATGTTAGTTTGAGTCTGACACTGGTTTAAAACATAGACATTTGTCTCAGCTCAACTCTATGTCCCTCACACTGTCGTTATGACTCTTTAGGTTCAAATTACAAAACATCAACTTTCTCTAAACTCGTCTGATTGATGTGATGTTTCTACAAAACACAAAGAATCAACTCATTATCATCTGGAAACAGACCTAGAACGACTGTGACTCTGTTGTTGGTATTTTAAAATACATTTGTTTCATTTTCTGCTCCGACTGTATTTGATCGGTTTTATCAGTATTTTACAGTGAACGAACCACTTTCCATATTTGAACACTAGAAAACAAGTTGTTAAACTCCAGACAGTCAGAAGTTATACATGACATCAAAAACAGAAACTGAAATAACAGAAAATAAAACCAGGGTCCAGTTTGTTTCTCTATGTTCGATAAGACATCAACACGAGCTGCGACTGTTGCAGCTCGTGTTGATTTGATCAGGTGTGTTTTTATTGTGTGTTATATGATATAAGAGACAGATTGTGTTATGGTCCTGAAACTGTTTTATATCACAGAGCTCTGCTTTAGATTCCTGAGCTTTTATGTCACAGCTGAAAATACTCCGGTGACTTTCATGGGCTGTTTCTGGCCTCTGTCTCTTTTCCTTCCAGGTCCCCAGCGGGATGTCAAGGCAGGAAAGGAATTTATCTTAGGTATGTTTTTAAGTCTTAATCCACACGAGAAAAAGACCATCTACTCCCACTTCACCTGCGCCACAGACACAAACAACATTCGATTTGTCTTCCGCGCGGTGAAGGACCACATCTTACAGGGAAACCTGGAAGTCTACAACCTGGTTTGAAATAAATGTTGGAGGTTGCGGTTGGTGTTTTGTACATCTGGCAGTCAGGAGAGCTCACACTGCTACTGAACACTATAATCCAAAACAGGAAATTAAGAAGCTATATGGCTTCAAATGACTGTACTACTGATGTATTTCAAATTTTCCTGTTTGGCTTTTTAAAAATGGATGTCTCCAGCTATAATGAAGTCTGTCCTGACAATTAAAGTGCCTCCTTAGTGAGGAGTCTATTATAGTATGCACTCTGAAATTTATGGAGCTCTTTGTGAACGTTTCTGAGCAGTAACAGTATAAATGCACATTGATGGATTGAGAGGGAATAAAGTATTTCAGTGGCCTCAAAGCCGCTGAGGATGAGTAATGCACTAGGTCTCTCCTTCAGGGAATCTGTGGAAGTGGATGTAGACTAACTGCAATGCAGCACCTCACACCGTGAAGCCCAGCTGGTCATAGTTTGTTTCTGTTTCTCTTTTTTTTGTTTTGTTTTGTTTTTTAAAAAGTTAAAAACTATTTGAAATACTCTAAATACATAGTTTGTATCGTGACTTAACGGAGAACAAGTCGAATATAAAAACACTAATGACACAGTTATTTTATTACAGATATTGATTTGCACACTGTTCTGTTTTTGTAGCATTAGTTGTGCTGATTTTCTGTCTGTTCGTGTGAGTGTGTGTGTGTGTGTGTGTGTGTGTGTGTGTGTGTGTGAGTGTGTGTGTCGGTACCTTCCTCATTCGGGCATGATCGTTTCCACAACCTTGTTTCTCATTTCACTCATGATCGTTCACCTTCTGTGAGCACCACGTTTTGTTTTTTCTAATTTAACACATTTCAGAGACACAGTCTCGTTCCCTTTCATTTTCAGTTTTGCATCAAAGCTATAGAGTAAAAGTGTTCAGGGATTATTAATTAAGTAGTTTTTTTTTTTTGCATTTATATCATTTGCTTCAGATCTCGCCCCGTTGTTTGTCTGAATGCAGAGTGTAAATATGACACGGTACAGTATTTTTCACCTTTGTTTGCTTCTAGGTCAGTGTTGAAATGCTAATTACTGGAGAACTGTTATGTTAAATAATCTCCGAGGCATTAAACTAGAGCATTCTTGATATTAATTCATATGCTGTTCAAAGTGTCAAATACATGAATAAAAAGCTTATGAGACGCAACCACAGCACTAATGTTTACACTTTTCTCCTTGTTAAAAAGAATTAGTCAAATTTGTACGGTTTAATTTATGGTTCTGTTTCTCTGTCACTGCGATATCTTTATGCAGTTTTAGTGTTTTGTTTTTTAATCTCGTTGGATGAATAAACAGATATTTGCTGTTTGTTTGTTTCTCTCTTTGTTTACAAATCATCCACCAGCTCTTTTCGGTTTTCCAGTCAAGCGTTTGTCTTCTTGGCTGCTCCCATCGGCTCCTCTGTGATGCTTCCATCTGGACGCCGCCTGCAGCAGCACTTCAGTTAGAGATCCATATTTTTTAATGTTGCACACAGGGTTCGTATGGTGAAGCAAAGAACCCTTATTACTGGAGGAAGAGGACAGGCACTGAATGTAATGTGGCAGCGGTACATGGCAGTAGTGATGTGCAGAGGATGGATGAAGGAGTGAGGATGCTGCTGGGCACACGGGCCTCAGTGATCCGGTGCCCATTTAATCAATCCGGACTCAAATCCTGCCCCGAACCACAGTCACTGCAGCCAAACATTATCCACTGAATATAACAGGCTGCATTTTGTTTCTTTGTTTTGAGAAAAAAAAACCTAAATGTTAGTTATTCAACAACAAACATCAGCTTTATCATTATGACACTTGCAGGTTGAAGACAATAATGTTCACTATCTCGTTACAACAGCACCTGAAATACTGGACAGGAAGTGAACAGTTCATCCTCAAAGGTGGAAGAATGTGATCGACCTCGAAACTCAAGATGTCACCACTTTTGTAACTTTACAAAACTCACTGATTGAAGTTTTAGTACGAGTTTTCTACATTACGACATCATGACTTTTGTAACGTTACAAATCTGAGCAATTGATGACTTTTATGTTACAAAACTCACCAACTGATGTCCTTTGTAACTAAACTACACAAAAAATACATATAAATAAATTATAAAATACATTATATTTGAATAAGTAAATTAAATACAAATAAATATAAAATAAAATATCATATTAAATCATGATTTTGTGTGTGTATATATATATATATATATGTACATATACGTACATACATACACACACACTATAACTTTGTAGGTTCAACCACCTTTGTGTGTCTGTGTCATTCGTCTTCGTATTAATAATCAGGCTGAGTTGAGTTTGTTGCAGCTTCATTATGTTTCTCTGCTTCACTGTCTCATTGTGGAGAAAAAAAGTTTCACATTCATCGACTCGACCCGCTGGGAGTAAAAGCACCTGTAAGTAGATACACACACACACACACACACACACACACACCTCCAGTCTTCTTTGTGAGAGCCTGCCCATCTACCCGCCTCCACCTGCACAGCAGGAATGTGAAAAGCACCTGAGCCGGATCGAGCATGAGGAAGAAAAACCTCCAGAAGGTCGTTAAACCACCTGTTCCGGGACGAGACTAAAGACAGAGAAAAAATCATTATCCATCCATTGAATTAACCACCTGTCAGTCTGCGCTGTTGGCTGATTAAAAAGTTCAAATCAGCTGATTTGAAGGAAAAACAACAACAACAATGGAAAATTGCTGTTTGTCTGATGAAGACCAGGAGAGACGCAGGATACACAGAGAGATTGAGAAGCAGCTGAAACGAGCTAAAGAGACTCACACCGCGAGTTAAAGCTGCTGCTTCTGGGTGAGTCGAGACATGAATTAACATGTGACAGATGATCAACATCAACCACATGTTCAACGCTCCTCTACACCACCTTATGATCTCTAACGTGTCTAAAAACGTTTACTGTTGTATATGGAAAGACACAGGTGCTGTAATTATACTAATTACATGTTGACGTCACAGTCATTATGTGTTGAACAGTGATTCTTCAGATGAAAATAGAAATATATTTCTATAGAATTAGACACATGATTTGCAGATGAAACATTTCTTTGACTGATCATTACTTTATAATCATGATTAAAATATGTTGGGTGAAAGGGGAAACTGTGAAGCTGAGCAGGAAGAGAGGAACATGTGGATGTTTACCCTGAAAATGTTAACTTTAACTTTGCTAATGGAACTAAACACACAACGTGCAACTGAAGCAGATGAGACAAACTAAAACATGTTAAAATCCTGACGCATGTGCAGGTTTTGGTTCGTCCAGGTGATGGATCGTCCTCATCCCGACCTTCATCTCTGTTGATAACACGACTAAAACCTCATCAGGAGTGTTGACGGAGGACAGACTTGCAGACTTGCAAATACTGCACGTCGAACGTGAAGAAGAGCTAACGAACAAATAAGAAAAGCATTTGTGTCATCGGATAATCGGTGATCGGTTTGTACGTTCTGCTGCACCGCTCCTTTACACTCGTTGCAGGAAACCCTTCACATTCTTCACATAGTTGGTGAAACCCTGATGAGTCAGCTGCTCGACAATCTGCCAAACATTTTTTTTTCCTCATTCAAATCAAACTGGCTCGGTGACATATTGTTCCACCGTGTTTGAGTAGAAGTGCTTCATATCAAAAGCCATGTTAGATCAATATGTAACATATCAGCTGTTTTATTTGTTTCCAACATCATTTTGGAGACACAGTCAGATAGTTGATGGTGCAGAGCGACAATTTGACCGTGAAGATGAAGAAACACACGATGAAACATATTACGACTCATAACAGCTTCGGATGAACAAAACACTCTGGTTATGTTGGAAACAACAGACGTGAATGACTTTTGTTTAAAGGTCAGCGCTACTTTAAACTTCAACTTGAGCTGAAGGTCAGACTAATGGTTAACATTTTTAGGTATTTCAGGTGGTTAGACAACACTCTTATCGAGCGTAATTTACAACCAGCGGGCAGGAAGCAGTTCTCTATTTCAACTCAAGGACACTTGGTTGTTGACAAAAATTCAAACCTTTAAAAGTGAGAAATGCAACAGGAATGCAAATTTAATTCAGTTCATCTGTTTGTACAGTCGACGACTTGTCTGATTGACCTGAAGAAATCAACTGTACTTGCTCATTCGTGTCACATCTGTGACTGAGGAGAGAAATAAACAACCTCATTACAAACCTGTGAAACTTTAACTTGTGAGAATATTGTTGCACTCTAAAGAATTCAGCATCTTTTTGTTGTTTTGTTGCTGAAATCCTGTTTATCTGCAGCTGATTGATGTTCAGATGATGATATTTTTTTAGCGTGTGTCACAGATGTCCTATTTCTGGCTTTGCTTTGATCCTGTTCCATTTTTCATCCTTCGGTCTCATTCATCTCATTTGCCTAGGGACTGGTGAAAGTGGGAAGAGCACTTTCATCAAACAGATGAGGATCCTTCACGGCAGCGGATACAGTGAAGTAGACAGGAAGAGCTTCACGCGGCTGGTGTTTCAGAACATCGTCACGGCCATCCGCACGCTCATCGATGCCATGAACACTCTAGACATCGACTACATCGACGACCGCAACGCTGTGAGAAACTTTAAAGTCTTATTTACCAAAGTAGCATCTGAAAAGTTGAGTCAACACATCTCTAACAGCCATGCTGCAGCCTCAGTGAGGCCTTGAGCTAAACGCTAATGGAAACAAGCTAACAAGCTAACTCACATTATGGCCGCCATCTTTGTTTTGCAAGTTTTGAACCAAAGTTTGTATTTCACCAAAGCAAGAGAAAATTCAGCCTGACAGGAACATGAATATCTAATAAATGTCCTGATAATCCAGCGTCGCTGCAAATTGATCAGCCCAAAGACTGGTCAGGTCCCAAAATATGAGTCTTCTTTTTATTATTACCAAACTTATTGTAATATCTATAAAATAGATTTTTTTATCATCTGAGGACAATGAACATCTTTACATATGTGTCCAGAAAACATTTGATTTATTGAAGTGTTGGCTGGTCCAGTCACAGTTAGAATCCACGTTATCCATCCTGTGGATTGGTTTTGGTCTATGTATAGATCCGTCAAAGACACGTTTATGTTCATGTTATGTTTTGTGTGTTTGTGTCAGACCGATGCACGAAAGCTGAGCAAAGTGGAACCAGAGCAGGTGTCGACTCTGGAGGCCTGGCAGGTGGACGCCATCAGGAGATTGTGGAGCGACCACGGTATTCAAAGGTGCTACGATCGCAGGAGGGAATTCCAGCTATCTGACTCTGCAAAATAGTAAGATGTTTATAGAAGTTAGATCAGATAATTTAAGTAAAGCAGAGGCTCTGCCCAGAGAACCAACACCTTCACTCTGCTCTGTTTAACATTCATCAACTCAAACATAAAAGTGTGTGATTCATGCTGATAATTGCTGGGTGTAACTCTGTATTGTTTTCAACTAGTTACCTGAGTGACTTGGACAGAATCACAGCCTCGTCTTACATCCCGACTCTGCAGGACATCTTGAGGGTCAGGGTCCCGACCACAGGCATCATAGAGTATCCCTTTGACCTTGGACAAGTTATCTTCAGGTAGGATGTTGTACTCTTCGAAAAATATCTGATTTTCTGATTAAAACAACACATAAATACACTGCTCAAAAAAATAAAGGAAAACTTTTTAATCAGAGTAAGACATCAAGTCACTTCTGGGACATTGATCTGGTCAGTTAAAGTGACGGATGGTCACTTTAACTGACCACCTGTCACATGGCCATCTGTCAACATGAACCAGAGTCTATTTTACCACGAATACGAGTCAAACTCCCCTCAACAGATATTTTACGTTGGTTGAAGTAACCAACGTTTGACCGTCTTTTGTTTTCACAACCAAATAGTTAACAATGAAAGTAAATGGGGCAGTCAGCCAAACGTATCTAAACTGTCATTTTTTAACCACTAATAAAGCTCAAAATATCACTTCACTTCAGCAGTAGCATGAATAGGGTCCCTACACATAAACTGAAGTACTGATAACTTAGTAAGTGAACCCAGAGTTTATTAAAAACACTGTTTTACAAGACTTACCCAACGTCTGGTTTTATAACAACTGGTGATGAAGGTTGTTCCATATCAGCAGATTCATCATTTTTCTGAACAACAGACCAATGCGTCTGTGAAAAGTGAGAAAAATGAAGAATGACTGCCCCACTTACTTTCATTGTTAACTATTTGGCTGTGAAAACAGAAGACTACAGAGGTTGCACGGATTGTCCAGCTCCTCCAGGATGACACGTCAATATGTGCCATCACTAGAAGGTTTGCTGTGTCTCCAAGCAGTTACTTCAGAGAGCTGGACGGGGTCGTGGAAGGTCCTTAACTCAGCAGCAGGACCAGTATCTGCTCCTTTGGGCAAGAAAGAACAGGATGAGCACTGAGTCCTATGAAATGTTCTCCAGCGGGCCATTGGTCTCTGACCAAACAATCAGAAACAGACTTCCTGAGATTGGTCTGAGGACCTGACATCTCATTGCCCGGCACCGTGGAGCTCGACTGGCATTGACCAGAATTGGCAGGTCCAACACTGAGAGCAGGTTCACCCTGAGGACATGTGACAGACGTGAAAGGGTCTGGAGAAGCAGTGGGGAAGGTTACGATGCCTGTAACATTGTTCAGCATGAGCGGTTTGGTGGTGGGTCAGTGATGCTCGGGGAGACAAATCCATGGACAAGCTACTGACTGATATTAGGTATCAGGATGAAATCTTTGAACCCCAGTGCACCTATGCTGGTGCACCGGGTTCCTCCTGGTGCACGATAATGCCCCGGTCTCATGTGGTGAGAGTTTGCAAGCAGTTCCTGGAGGATGAAGGAATTGATACCATTGACTGGCCCCTATGCTCAAATGACCTAAATCCAATAGAAAACTTCTAGGACATTACGTTTCCACCAGGTTGCACCTCAGACTGTCCAGGAGCTCAGTAATGCTCTGGTCTAGATCTGGGAGGAGTTTTACTGAGGACTAACTAACCCGCAGCATCATGTCCTCACTTTGATTTTTGGGTTCATTCAGTTTTCTGTAGGTTGATCATTTTCATTTCCATCAAACGATGTGGCATCGTTTCCTCCCTAACACATTACCCAGTCCATATCAGTATAGTTACAGCTATATAATATAGTAATATGAGGATTTCCTTTCCTAAGGATGGTGGACGTAGGCGGCCAGCGTTCAGAAAGGAGGAAGTGGATCCACTGTTTCGAGAACGTCACCTCCATCATATTCCTGGCGGCTCTCAGCGAGTACGATCAGGTCCTCTACGAGAGTGAGAATGACGTAAGCTAAAAAAAAAACATTTACAGTTAAGATTTGATCAGTTTTAGTTTCCGTGAAACATCATCATCTGCCTCTTCATCTTCAGAACCGACTGAAAGAGAGTCTCGCCTTGTTCAAGACCATCGTCATGTACCAGTGGTTCCAAGAGTCGTCCATCATCCTGTTTCTGAACAAAACAGATCTGCTAAAGGAGAAAATCACACACTCTCATTTATCGACCTACTTCCCAGATTTCAAAGGTAATGCATGCTGTCATGAACTGTGTTTGTCGTTTTAGTTTTTGGATCATTTAGACAAGAAAATAAATTTGCAGGAAGTGTCTGATTGTTAGTCGCAGATTTAATTCAGTCCGTTTCTCATCGTCACTTGTCATCGACCTCTCAGGGCCTCAGAACGACGACGACGCAGCGAAAAAGTTCATCTTGCAATTGTACCTGAATCTTCACAAAGGGCATCCGAAATCCCTTTACTGGCACTACACCTGCGCCACAGACACGGAGAACATCCGGATCGTGTTCAAAGCCGTCAGAGATACGATCTTAGCAGATCACTTGTCAAAGTTCAACCTGGAATAAAAGAAGAGAGAGGCTGCAAACAAACCTTTAGGAACAAGACCTCTTGTTGCACTCACTTTTATGGACGGTTTATCTGTCATGTGCTGTCGGCCGTCAGACAGCAGGGACAGGTAAGGCATGTTTATCTCAGCACAGTAAAACACAGATAGTATGTGCCTTTTTTGTTTTGTTTTTTTTAACATGCAGCATAGTTCATTGTGCAGTAAATGTTAAAAAAAAGTATATTTTCTTTTGCCACAGCAACTGCAGTTAATGTCAGTTAATGTTTATCTTGCACTGTTACAGTCTCCTTTTCTAACACTACTGTTTGAGAATCAGTGAATGGCATCAGACTGGTTTGACCAAGTCGTTATCTAACAGGAATGTAATCCACCCTGCTTTACAGCTCTGAGAGGTGGAAGTACAGGGTTTTAGTTTGTATTTATGTTTATGATTTGATGACTTAAAAAGCTGCAACAACAACCATGTCGCCTGTGAAATTATTACCAACAAAATATAAACGTTAAAACCAGAGGTAGTTGTGTTTTTTTTAAACTTAAACAAATTTTATTTATTTTTCTTGTAACTTTGCACAAAAAAACCCCCACAGACGTAAGAAAACATGTTCAGAAATGATCCATCTCATGGATCAAAACTACTGTTTTTTGAACACTTGTGTTCTTGTGCTGGAGCTGCAGGCGTGGCCACACAGACTGGCAGACTGCAGCAACAACCTTTGTCCTGAACAATGGTCAACAGTGTGCAAAGGTCTGGCAGGCTGGTCTGTTGTCTTCCTGTCTAAAGTGTTGGGACTGAACAGTGGTAAGTGAAAGGAGACATTCACTGAGTTTAGAGCTGCGTAGAGAACAATGACGGAGGCCGGCCGTCGAGGTGCTGCTGGTTTTTATTTGCTTTGTTGCTTTAGTTTGATTGTTTAAGGGTTTAAAAGTTCAATTAATTCAGAACATAAAGGAAAACATTTGAAGTCGAAGGGTAAACGTCAGATATTTGTTTTGGATCAGGGTTTTTTTTAACTGGTACGTGGTGGTGAAGCGTGTGAATATTATCAGCACATGAAGCTGACAGTGTTTTTATTTCTGATTATTGCTTCTTTTTCTTTTACCCTGAGGGATAATAAAATCCTGCAGCTGCACAGTCAGGATCACAAATCTATTGTCAGGCATTAAGAGCAGTAACAGAGTCATAACAACGCTACACAAACACGCGGGGTTTATCCCTCCAGTCGAGGAATATGGTAACACACAAACGCACACTTCCTACACCCTCCTCCTTCCTCCCTCCTCTATTCAGTGGCACTGCCGGAGGAAGCTGCTGTGCAGAGAGCTGTTGTAGCAGGTGATCGCCCTTATTTGGTAATGGCCCAGATCATGTGACCACAAAATGGTGGAAACTGTGAGGTGTTTGTAAGCTGAGCATCTCTACCGAGGAGGCTGGGAGCAGGAAATAGACAGGGAACTTGGAAGCACATCCATGATCTGAGACGCAGGAGGACAGACGTTCCCGAGCCCCGGCAGCGGTGAGTAGATGGTTTCATGTTCTGTGAAGATAAAAAGGAAAGAAAGAAGGATATGTTGTCTTTTTATTTTTTATTTATTTCCTCACAGCCGGCAGACAGGAAGAGAGAGAGGGAGAGATGGGGGAGGGAGGGGCTGCTGTCATCAGCACTGTGGTCCTCTGGATGAAAACAGCATCATCCTCCATGAAAGATGCTCACAACATGATGTGATTTTATTATTCTGCGACGTAGAAATGTGTGTGTGTGCGTTTGTTATCTGTGTGTTTGCACATACTGTACATATCATGACAGTCACCTCCTCTGTGCTGAAGGGGGGAGGATTCAGCATTTTTCTCATTTCATCCTGCAAATGCAATCAGATTTTTTTTCCTCGTTCCGGTGCTGAATGTGCTGAGAAGGAACAGGGATGTTCCTTTTTCATGCGAATGAGCACACGTGACTCACTGCAAATTTGCATCTCTGCCCAATCTGTGCTCAGTTGAGCGTGCAGCCATTCGATTTGAATCAGCACTAAAGGAACGACAGCGAGGAGGCGAATGAGCTTGTCATGATGTAACGAGAACACCCTCCCCCTCTTATCTCCCGTAGTTCAAACTGAAGGATTACTAGGGGCACAAGATGACCTTTAACCTCAAAATCTTTCTCACTTCCTTTATCCACCCCCCCTTTTCCTTTCTCCCTCTGCCTCTTCACCACTCTTGCCTTTTTTCTCCCTGTTCTCTGATATCTATGGAAATTTAAACCAATTCACCAGATTCAAATGAACGTTGTTGACGCTGACGTTTTGTAGAGTAACTCGACTAAAAATAAGATTTTAGAGACAGATGATGATGCTGATATGTCAAATAAATATAAACAAATATAGAAGATTTTCAAATAAAAGCGTAAAATTATGACAGTGACACAATTTATGGCTAAAAACATCTTGCTACTTGCTAATGCTCTCTGGTGGACAAACTATGTACCACAAACCTGGTTTTGCACATTTTTTTTGTTTAAATTGACCAACATGTTCACGAACATCCTTCCAGGACTGTATTAATTATCATGTGATCATATGCTCTGAAAATTATCAGGTTATTTTTACTTTTACAAAATGAAAACAAAACTAAAAAAAATCTAGAAATTAGTTTCTTTCTTTACTTAACTAAAAGTAATAACTTTACAAAATAAAAACAAACCATTAGAAGTAAATGTCTCGAAGGGGAAACTGTGGAAAAAAACAACATTTCGTTCTTGTTTTTGTCTGAAATTGAGCCAGTTGTGACACTTGATGCTACAAATAAAATAAAAGTTGAATGTTTCCCTCTTGAGCTGTTAAAGTAGCATGAGTCAGATATTTGAGTAGTAAAAATCTATGTTTGTTGTTTAAACCAAAACCAGATTAACAATCTTGTTTGTAAATCACTAGTCGGGTGATGGTTATATAACCGGTTACTCTCCAGGTTTGTTGCTGTTGTTGTTTCATAAGAGTCCGTTTAACGACTGTAATTATCTCCTCACAGGTCCTCCTGGGGATGGACCTGGCATCAGAGAGTAAAATGAGCTCTGAGGGGGGCGAAGGCCGACCAGGTGAGAGTCAACCACAGCAAAGTAACAGATGTTAAAGAGGAGAGAAACCAGATAGTAAAGACTGTATCTGCAGTCTGACGGACGTTTGTCAGACGTTTGGACTGTGTCAGTTATATTTTACTACTTAAAAAGTGAAGGTCAACAAGGTGAAGACTTTTGGTTTGATGTTGGACTGTTTCTGGAGCAGTTATGTCCATGTTCTGGAGTTTAATTATTGGTTCTGGATAAGTCTTTTTGGCGTCATCTAGTTTTTTCTTTTGCACCTCTAATTTGAGCCGTATAGGAGCCGTACATCCTCCTGAAAATGTGACAAAATTGGACCAAACTTGGATGATTTGGACGTAATTATTTTGTTATTTGAGTTGGCTGCTTTTACCTTAAAGTGTAAAACAAGACTCTGGGTTTATAAGCTGTAGTTTGAGTTAAATGGAACATTAATGATGTCGGCTTATTTAGTTCAACATGCTAACATGCTAACATCTACTAACTAGAGCTGATACAAAGAACAACTGAAGCTAAATGTCTTTAACTTTTCATTTCATCTTCTTTTTTAGCTTGAAACCAAAGTATCAGTTTGTTATGTTCATTACTGAGGTTGTAGTTATTGGAGGTGTTGATATTAAAAGATGTTTCTAATATTTAATCTTTATTAGTCAGAAATGTGACCATCTAACAAATCTAGATCTAATATTTTCACTCCTTTTAGCTCTGATTTGGTCTCCTCCTTCTAACAGGTGAAGGTTTTTTGGTTTGACTATGTCAGTTATTTTTTACCACTTTTGACTGTGTCAGTTTCACCACACTAGTTAAAAACTAAAGGTAAACAAGGTAAAGTTTTTTGGTTTGATGTTGGACTGTTTTTGGAGCAGTTATGTCGATGTTTGGGTTCAGTAATTGGTCTTTGCAGCTCTAATTTGGTCCATCGAGGCCGTACATCCTTCGGAAACGTTGCCAGAATTGGGCCGTAGTGATTTTACTATCTATGTTTTATTTCCTCCAGTCCCTCCTACCTCACTTCCACTACAAGGTGGCGGCGGCAGCACTCAGAGAAAGAAACTATCAGCTCCTCGTATCAGTTTGTCTCTGGACCAGAGCGAGGATGATTTGGGGGAAACGCCCGATGACCTCGACATTAACGTTGACGATCTGGACACTCCAGATGAGGGCGACTACCTCGACTACACGGACCATGAAATGGACTGGGAAGGTGGCTCATTCAAGACACGACATCAACAATATTATTAAAAATGTCTCCTGTTTAAAACTGTTTTGTTTTTCCATATCAGACCCAAATGCAGCCGGTAGGAGCGCAGTCAGTGAACCTTATGACCCCATCCCGACGTACAGCGCCGAGGAGGAGCGGCAGGACGGGAAACTATGGAGGACGGTCGTCATCGGAGAGCAGGAGCACCGCATCAACATGAAGATCATCGAGCCGTACATGAGGGTCATCTCCCATGGAGGTGACTATTAACACCACCCAAAACTGGAGGAGGAGTCAGAGTCAAACGCAACAAACAGACAAAATAGTGATTTAATCCAAGTTGCTTTCATTAAGTATCAGGTTATTTTCTATATATTCTTTGATATGCTCTCAGCTGTTAAGGAACGCACGGCTGGTAGTTTCATCATAATTTGTTTAGACATGCAGGAAGTAGCTTCAGTCTGTCCTCTGCAGAACGATAGTGATCATTTTGGAAATGCCTCATTATAACCTTGGAGTGAGGCCAAGTGAAAACGAGGAAACGCAGGCTGCATGTAGTTTTACATCGTCCGTCAGGGAGGAACTGTCCACGAACTGACGAACGATCAAGACTGAAACTAGAAAAAACAAAAGAAAAGTGGTAATTTTACATTCAAAGTGACCAAAAACTTGACAAACATGAGCTCAGTGAGTTTGACACGAGATTCATCTATGAAAATAAAAGTCCATCATTTCCCTTTTTTTTTGTTCAACTAACAGTTTGAAATCCCAAATAAATCATAATAATTGTTTCCATAAATCTCCACATTAGAGAAGCTACAGCAACCAAAGCAACTGTCAATTGCCTCATTGATCAGTCGACTCTCATCTCTATAAAAAACAAATAAGGGATCATCCTTCGGCTAAATGCTGCAGAGCATTTGTCAGCGAGCGCTGATGGTTTTTGCTGTAATTTATCTCCATCTACGGCTGCATTAAGACTGTTTTAAGACCTGAGTTTTAAATTGAGTCACACAATATTGGTTTCACAGGCAGGGCCCCGTCTTTCTCTCCTCCCTCCCTCTGTGGGGCCCATTAAAGCCCAAGGGCCGAGGGTTCGCACCCCGATAAGCCTGCGCCTTAAGTAAAAGCTGACCATAAACCATTACTGATGGAAATCGGAGCCCATAACTGTAGCAGGTGGTTCATTTTCCTTCCTCTAAAAGTAGCACAATCGTCCCAGAGAAACAAGAGACGTCTGTCACTGAACAGTCAATATCACCAGCTTTGTCATTTAGATAAAAGACTCTCTGTCTGAGTGACACCAAATCTGCTGATGAATGGGTTAGTGAAGAAAAGGAAATTACATTAATCTAAAAAGTAGTGAGAGGAAACGAGACGAAGAGACAAGTCAGACAAAAGAGACGCAGATTGGCAGATAAATACAATAAAAAGTGGAAAATAACAGAACAATCAAATTAGGAAAACTATGCTAATTAAGGCAACGCTCTCACCAACAACTGAACGAGGTCAACTTGACTTATTCCTTTTATTTTCATGTGTTTTTATCAAGGCTACTATGGCAACGGAGCCAATGCCATCATAGTGTTTGCTGCCTGTTTCCTGCCAGACAGTAACAGAGAGGACTACCACGAAATAATGGAGAACCTCTTCCTGTGAGTATCACACTAAAAAATAACAGAAACACACAAACATGAGGCTTGATCGTTAATTCAGTCGCATCAGTTTAATCAAAAAGATTGTGGCTGTAGTCCAGCAGACGTTTGGTTTGACTGAGTCTTTTTGGTTATGTTGATGTTTTTGAGTTTTGGCGTCCTTTTGTTTTTTCTTTTGCACCACTAATTTGGGCCGTTCATCCTTCTGAGACTCTAACGATTTTTACAATCTGGGATGTTTGTGTCTCTAGTGTTTGATCTTTCATCCTTGAAAAAAATCACGTCAGTGTTGCCTAATTATCTCTAAACAAAACAACTAATGGGAAGTTTGTTTACGTTGCATCAACAGTATTTGGTCTTAAAAATTGACAATGTGTCCAATTATTCATCAGATGATTTATTCTCTGGGGACAATGAACGTCTGGACAAAGTGGTCGACCAACAAACTGACTCGAAATTTCATACAGTCAGTAGTGGTCCCCAGAGGATACGACCTATGATATGATCCGATCATCAACCATGAGCCTCTAGAGCTAAACTTCAGTGACGATTATCAAATGTTTACATTTATGGCTACATGGTCATGATTGACCTGTTTAACAAGTTAGCCTTGTTATTTTCAGCATGTTAGCATGCTAACATTACATTTGACTCAAAACAATAGTTCATCGTAGCCACGACGTCCCTGTAACGGAAAACACCAATAAAGTGACACATATAAAGTGATAATAGAGCGTATTTGCAGACCTCCCATGCCTGTGTCTTCACTGTTGTGTTGGCACAGATGTATTTCACGCTTGGGCAGTGTGGTTGGGATCCCACAGGCTGTTCTGTGAAAGAGATTGAGTAAACTGGCATATCTAAGAGTTTTTGGATAGAAAAGAAAGGCTCTAAAGTGAAGTGTCTGCAGTTTCTGATGCCAGATGGCCTGAGGTCTGAATACTTGTGAGGAGGAATAACTATCCTGGGCGGTGAACAGTGTGCAGTTTGATGTCAGTGGGACATAATCACAGTAGTCACGAAACGGGGTGGATGTTGGATTGTAAGACGGAGAATGTCATTGTATCAGGAGAGAAGAGTCTGACTAAACTTATTGAAGTTGGAGGAGCTATTGAAAAAACTAGGACTATGTAGTTCCCCGCTGATCAAGAAGATGGAGAAAAGATTGGAGGAGGATGGTAAGAAATGAGAAAGGGATAATGGTTTCTTCTGGTTTGATTCAGAGAATTGGATCGTTAGAAAAGTCGAAGTCTTATTGAGCTGCTGAGACGGGAAAAAAAGATAAAATTCAAAGCAGAAGTGGCTCATCTGTTACTCATGAGTTAGTTTTCAAACACAGAACAAAACTGGTGTCCTCTTTCCTCATTCTGATGGGCTCAGATTGAGATTTAGATTGAGATTAAACAACAATCACAACAGCGTCCGTTGGTATGATGCTGGTATGAGATGTCCTACAGATATTCATGGTCCCCAGATGATGAATCCTGTTGGCGACCCTCTGGTGACCTCCTCTAGTGCCACTATGAGACTGATGCATGTATATGATATGAGATATGTCTTGACAACTATTAGATGAATTACATTTACACTTTCTATAGAAATTCATGGTCCTCAGATGATGAATCTTCCTGATAAGCCTCGATCTTTTCATCTAGTCTTGTATGTGTTTGACATGTTTTTTTTCTTTCTAATGAAATGTTGCGACAACTGTTGGATGAATTACGATGACATTTTCTTCAGATATTCACGGTCCCCAGATGATGAATCTTCTTGGCGACCCTTTGGTGACCTTTGACCTTTTCATCTAGTTCCACTATGAGTATAACATTTGTTTTTTTAAGAAATGTTGCAACAACTGTTAGATGAATTACAATGACATTTTCTTCAGATAATCATGGTCCCCTGGGGATGAATCCTATTGACTTTGGTGATTGCCAGATCTCTTCCTCTAACGTCACTGTGAGACTGATATGTTATATGAAAGAAATGTCTTGACAACTATTAGATGAATTATCGTGACATATCGTGACAGATATTCATGGTCCTCAGATGATGAATCTTCTTGGCGACCTTTGAACATTTCATCTAGAACCATAATGAGTTTAACATGTTTATTTATTATAAAATATCCTGACAAATATTAGATGAATTACAATGACACTTTCTACAGATGTTCCTGGTCCCCAGATGATGAATCTATTACTTTTGTGCCACTTTGAGAAACATGTTTTTTTTTTCAAGAGTAACGTCCCAGACATTCATGTTCACTCCAGGATGAATTGTAAAACATTTTTAACTTTCTATAAAAAACCACCACCATTAAAATGTCCATTTGTTCAGTAGATTATTAACATTATTTGTTTTAGCGTCTTGACTCTAAACAGCAGTGTTTTTATTTCCTTGTGTGTCTTCAGTTATGTGATCAGCACCCTGGAGCTGATGGTGGCGGAGGACTACATGATCGTGTATCTGAACGGAGCCACGCCCCACAGACGGATGCCTGGTCTTGGTTGGCTGAAGAAATGTTATCAGATGATTGACAGGAGGTTTGTCACGTTCCCTTACAACTATTATGTTACGTGATAGTGATGGATGATTAGGATTTAGTAACAGATAATGAAAGTATTGTAAAAATTTATAATCCTCCAGAATAAAACTAATCTCATGAACATATCTTGTCTCCTACAGGCTCAGGAAGAATTTGAAATCCTTCATTATACTTCATCCATCATGGTTTATCAGGACCGTTCTCGCCATCACCAAACCCTTCATCAGGTAAAAACATTTAAAGAACAAGACTAGTTATTGGACTGTTTTGATTCAGACTGAAATATCTAAAAAAAACTAGAGCATTAAGATAAATTTACTAACTTTTTAGTGACAACTTCACTCGATCTTTGATATAAAATCTATAAAATTTGATGCAGATATTTTACATTTCCCACAGGATGAACTGTAGTAACTTCAGTGATTTAACTTTTCATCTTGTGCAGTTATCAGGTTTAGATTTCAACTGAACATTTGTGTAAACTACAAACTATAGTTTCACTTTTGAAAAAAGAAACTATCGTTGTTCCTCGTTCTCTGATGTCACTCACGCTTTTCTTGTGTGTTCTTATTTTAATAATGTGTCATGTGTTTGTGTTGATCGTGTCTCAGTGCCAAGTTCAGCAGTAAGATAAAGTATGTGAACAGTTTGGACGAGCTGCAGAAACTCATCCCCATGGACCAAATCCAGATCCCAGAGTGCATCATTAGGTGAGTCCACACCCTCCTCCTCCTGAGCCGGACTTGTCTTTTTTTTAAAATGACTTTATATTCATCTTGTCGTTTGAACTCTCACCTTTAGACTTGACAAGGAACTGAAGGAAGCGGCGGAGAACTCAAAGTAAGCGTCGACTCCCTCCTGCCTCTCATTACCGCCGTCTGCCGAGGCAGTGGCCCCTGTCTCGGTTTTATCCTTGGCTGGAGGGCTCATTTATCAGATGGCACATTTTTACATCACAGGGACTCTTCTCCTGGATGAGGACCAATTGGTTTTGGCTACGGCTGCAATTACAGAAAAGAGACAGCAAAAAAAAAAAAAAAAGTTGCTAAAGATGCAAAATGCATCACTTTCATCTCATTTATCATTATAGTAAAATAAATGAGCTGCTATTGATCTATTATACCGATAATAAAGCTGCAGAGCTGCACACTAATCTCTAACACACCAAATCATGACTTAACACAACATACCGGCACATTACAACAATCAGTCCTAATAATAACCACTTTTTATTTTTTTTTTTTTTTTTTTAGGATAAACAGTTTTCTGCAGGGACCAGAGCCGCCTTCAGCACCAGCGAGCAAACCAGAGTAAGTCCACGATCACACATGAGAAATAAGAAATCTGTCACCGACATAAAGACAAGCATCTTTAACGTCTCTGTTCTGTTGTTTGGTCTCCAGCGGATCAGACGGAGCCGCCGCCGGCTGCTCTTAAACCCAAACATCCTCAACGGATCGATCACCTCAATGTTCAGACGTCACTCTCGTATCGTACGGATGAGGCTGGAAATCAGAAGAAAAAGATCATTAAGGTTGTGTGTGTGTGTGTGTGTGTGTGTGTCAGTGTTTATCAATTAGACATTGAAGTTTACTATGGAAACACAACTTACTATAGTTACCTTAGATCTGATTCTTTACGGCTGCTGTAGCGTTTTACTGTACTTTAACACCTGCGATCCAGAGAATAAACTATATAGTCAAGTGTGACGCTTGGCAGCACCAACAGTGTAGCATCAATGTTCACGGCAGGGTAGGAAATGCAATTACACACCAGACCGTGCACTGCGCAAATCCATTTGTAGAGTCTATAGTGTTGTAGTTGTGTGCATGAGAAGCAGTGAAGCAATAATATCACCCTCAACCGGTTACACAGTCTCAGTCCGAGAGAAAAGAGGAAGAGCCAACTTGTGCGTCAGCAATCTTCAATAAAAGCACAAGGTGAGGCCAGAAAAACTAAACCTTGTGCCACAAATGACCAACCTTTTACATTTCAGCAGTCCAGTCGTCTTAACACTTGTTCTACAACCGAAATACAAACTGAGATGTTTTAACTTTATAGTCTAAGTGAAACTAAGAAAGAAGAAGTTAAATATAATAAAATAATTTATCAGTGAAATGTGAGAGCATGTGTCCTTTTAGCCATGTTCTGCAGATGTGTGTGTGTTTTTGTCAGATACATCATCATGTCTACAGCTTCTCTGGATCAAGAGAAAAAAAAAATATCGATGGGTTCTCTGTAAAGCACAATATCATCTGTGTGTGAACACATCCACACACGTGTGTGTGTGTTTGTGCATCAGTGCATGCCCTCCCCACCCCCACCCCCCACAATAGGTCCTCTTATCCAGTAGCCTTCTACTATGGTGTATCGAGGATGTGAAAAGAAATCATGGATCTCCGTCTAGTAAATCAATAAAATTGGACTTGTGTCTGAACAACGTTTTCATTCATTGTTTTGTTTCTGTGATTTCATAAATTACTCCTCTAATTTTTATATTTTTTTCCTCTTTAGTCTTTATTTGAACACATTTTCAAATTAAAATTCAACGACAGCAAACACATGAGGGGGAGAATATAGAAAAAGCTAAAGAAATACCATGATCAATCAAATTTAAAACGCTAAACCAACAACACGACAATTACCGAAGAGATGAATAACATGATTAATGAAACCGTCAAACCTGGTAAATACCCACGATGAATTATGTTATATGTGGGAAGTCATCATACTCCAAACAAAGTCTAGAAAAAAAAATCAAACTTAATTATCTTAAAAGTCCTTAAGAAAGTTAAACGACATGGAATTTTCTGCAGCTCATTTCATTTTGTGAATGGATAACAGTTGTAAAATACGACTCATTATAAATAGCTTCTCATGTCTCATTTGGTTCAACTCATATTAAGTGAAGGATAAATGGATCTGTCCCTCAGGGCAGGAAGGAGATAAACAGCACAGAGGAAGGAATAAAAGATGGAGGGAGAGAAAAAAAAAAAAGAAAAGAAAAGAACGGAGGAATATTTCTGCTTCACCGGAACGTGTAGCTCTCGTCGTCGTACTCCAGCTCGTCCTCGTTGTCCTCTCCTAGTTGTCCGTACCTGAACTTCCTGTACACGGTGCCGTCCTGACCCATGTAAACAATGTCCTCATCTTCATCGTCGTCGTCATCGTCGTCATCTTTACTCCCCGTTCTGCGTTCGCCGATGTCGACCAGCTGAGACTCCTGGAAGCGACCGCCGGAGGAGGAGGAGCCGGCTCGGCCGCTGTACGACGCCGTGGAGGCGGAGCTGTAGCCTCCGTGTCTGCTGCCGCCGCCGTATCCGCCGCCTGAGCCCAGCTTCTCGTAGCCACGAGGGGTAATGTCAGGGGGTGACCTCTTAGAGCGGGAGTGTCTGATGAGGAGGACGACAGCCACCAGGACCAGAACCAGCAGGATGCAGGAGATGATGAAGACCGTCAGGTTTCCTCTGACTTCCTCTTCCTCGTCATTAGTGAACGCCAGGTTGGTGCTGAGGACGCACTCGCCTAGAAAACGCCCCCAACAAAGACAGAAAGTTTTATTCTATACATGTACATCTCTGTTTGTCAGGTGGGTGTAGTTGTGGTCCAGACAGGAACCAGGACAAAGGACCACGTCACCTCCACGTCCATGGAGAAGTGGAGACGTTAACGAAGAAACTGTGCAACAGTGTCATTCTCCAGCTGAGCTGTGCCACAGAGAACCGGAGACACTTGGCCTAGATAGTTAAGAGGATGACCAGAGGATCATGGGTACTGAGGAAGACTAGCAGCATCATCAAGGACCAGACCAGACCAGGTCACACACGGTTTGTCCTCCTCACATCGGACAAAAGATTCAGGGTTTGAACCATCAAGTCAGACTGAGGAACAGCTTCTTCCAGCATCTCCCACCACACAACACTGACTTTAAATGTATCGCACAGTAACATTGAGCACGGAGCATTTCACTCACAAATTTGACTCATTATACTATTTTACCATATCGTCATTTATTGTTTTCGTATCCGTTTCGTTAAACCTCGTACCTCGAGTCTCAGTACAGTTACAACAGTCCTGCTCTGCGGCGCGGCCTCCTCATCTTCATCCTCGTAGCGGCAACAAAGCAGACAGCGCCCCCCAGCTTCTAAAATGGCCTGAGTGGGACACATGGTGCAGTTGGACGAACCGGGTCCTCGACACTCCAGACAGGAGGCGTCGCAGTCTTCACAAGCGTAGTTCGAACCCTGATTGAGGACGAGAGGACTCACTGATTCTTCTCTCCCAGAAATGCAAAGCTTACATTTCTAAAAGGACTCGATTTACGCAAAACACTGCCTCTCCTCTTAATTAATATGCCAGACGGTTTCAGTGGGTTGCCTCACAGCATAAGCCCCGAGATTTATTTTGAAATTATGACACAGTAATAATTTTCACTCTGCTGTTTTGAGATTTCTCCTGGTGGAGTAATAAGTCTCTCTGAATTACATTATATGATTTCTGGGGCCAAAACATTAGTAGTAATTATTTTTTTGGTGAGGCAAGAACAGGGTAAGAGTATATTTAAATATTAAATATAAAAAGTTAATATTTGTGAAAGTAAAACCCTGAAAAAAAATGTTGTTACCTTTATTAAAGGATACTGGCCGATATCACACATGGACTCACAGCGTCCGTCTGTGTGTTGGTATCCAGTGAAGCAGGACGAGCAGGAATGTGAATCTTTTCCTTCAAAAAGAAAAGAAAAACATAAAAACTATAACACAACTATAACTATATGGGATGTGTGTTTCAACATCAGTGTTTCATCCCCTACACAACAGCTCTGTATGTGTGTTTATCTGATATTAAGCTGCTCAAACCTGAGCATGTTCTGCAGCTGGCGTGGCACAGCTCGCAGGTCCTGTGCACCGTGTCGTGGTAGTATCCTTCAGGGCAAGAAGGGAGACAACGGCCTTCTTTCCTCATGTAGATGAGACGCGGAGCGCAGCTCAGGCAGCTGTCCTCTCTGCTCCCAATGCACTCGCTGCAACTCGGGTCGCACTTCTCACACGTCCTCGAGCCCGTGTTTCCATAGTGACTAGACGGGATAGACGGCGAGAAGTTATGATAGATTATATTCAATTAAATGAGATGAGATTAGAGATTTGTTTGGCCTCAAAGGAAATTTGTCTCCATAGCCACTAAGTGACATACACCACCAGAACTACCCAGGACACCATGACAGAGAGTGGGGGGGTTCAGTCATAACAAAACACTTGAAACCATTACTGAAGGAGGTGAGACTCAGGTTCTGCATGATGAACCTGAAGCGTTATTTTTTTTTTCTGCTACACGCTGCATCGCTCTCTCAGGTCTAACAGTATGAGAAGAACGTCACAGGAATAAATAGCGTCTGTGTCCTTTTTGTGTTTTCTCTGGAGTATTTAACTGCACATCAATTTAACGGCACGTTAATTTAACTATCTCAATCACCGAACCCCAAATAAAATCAAGTCTAATTAGCATTTTACAGGCCACATGAAGGGCTATTTAAATCTCAGGCTAAATTAGCTTGTATCTCCAAACGAGGCCTTTGCTCATCTGGTCAAAAGTAAAGCAGTGGTTCAGTGTCCACATCGTGTGACATTATGCGACTGGGCTGATCTTTTATTAATGACAACCCTCCTCTGGTTTGATTTTATGTGACGGATAAGCAGCACAGCTGGATGATGAGTGGGTTAAACTACCTGTGCTGACACGTCTCCACACACTCTTTTCCCTCTCGAAACAGCTGAGCTCTGCAGGTGAGACATTCGTGTCTGTGTTTTCCGACACAAGTATCACAGGAAGGGTGGCACGGCTCGCATTTCTGCCCCGCCTCGTCCTGGTAGTAGCCCGCCGGGCACTCGTCCACACAAGTGCCATCTGCACCAACAAACAGGAACGATCAACGCAGCTTCATAAACAACTCACAGATGCTTCAAGAAGCTCTCTAGGACATGTAGACTCTGGAGAGTTAACTCACTGAGCAGGAGGTGTCTCTGGCTGCAGCTCAGACACTGGTTTTTTCTAGGACCTGAACATCTGTGGCAGTATTTGTGACACGGATGGCATTCCCCGTCCTGGTCAGCGTACTGGTGCGGCGAACATGTGCTGGCTGATGGCACACAATGGCTGTGGCCCTCCAGCCTCTGACCTTCTCTGCAGCTGGTGCAGGAGCCGGCGTGAGGCCCGAAGCAGGTGAGACAAGATGCATCACAGTCTGAAATCAAAGGATATTATCTGTCACAGCTGCACTGAGGCATACGAGGGGGGATCGATACCATTTAAAGACCATTACCACATTTGATAACACTTTTTTTATGCAGCTCCTGTTCAGGGTTGATGAGAATAAGCACTTTTCTTTTTAAACCTCTGCAAGAAGCAACAGAAAATAGGCATCGCCTACAACATTTTCCTGGGAGAAAAACACGACGACATCCTCTGTGTTTTTGAATAAAATAAAAACCCTGAGTGGTTTGTCTTTCTCCAGGGAACTTGTCTTTGCCATCGTTGTTGTGTTTTTCAAGGTCTGACAGCTGCCTGTTAACCGTCTGAAAAGCGTTGCTATTTTAGTCTGAGCTAAAGACAGGAAACGCACTCGGGCAGAGACGAGAATATACAGTGGATATAAAAAGCCTACGCACTCCTGTTAAAACCAAACTCACATGAATCATTCCAGCACTTTTAACATGACAAATGTATCTATGAATACAAGTGGAAAATAAACAAAAATTACTAGTATTTACTAGTGAATTACTCGCTCTAGTATTTAACTTGTAGTTAAATACTAGAGCTGCTAACGATTAGCATCTTCAATGCCTAGCATCTCTAGTGCTTAACATTGCTAACACTTAGCAATGCTAACATGTAGCATCTCTAATGCCTAGCATCACAAACGTTTAGCATCTCTAAGGTTTAGCACGACAACTGTCCAAAGTTTGCACTAAACTTAAATCAAACAATAATAATCGTTTTATGTCAATAACTTTGTCCTGCAGTCGTTTGTCTCTGAAGTGTCCTTCATAATTTTCCTGAATTCCTCTTAATTGAATGAAACTCACTGTTGAAAAGTATCAATAACGAGAGGAGTGAGACAGATAAGACAGTAAAGATAAAAGACGGTAAAGACGATCATCAACAAATGAAGAAAACGTGACAACAGAGACACGTTACCAAGAAGAGGAAGTTCCTCTAAACACTGAGCAGGGAGGAAGATTAAAGGAAGAAATCTTGACTGTTTCTGTTTCAAAACCATGTGGAAAACGTGATTTAACCACATCATCAGAATGACACCATACGCACGATGAAGCATGATGGTGGCAGACATTTATCAATCTGACAGAATCATGAACGGCTCTAAAGTCGAGTCGATTTTGCCACAAAATTTTCAGGCGTCTGTTTGAAAGAATAACGATGAAGAGGAATGACACCGTTCAGTTTATTGACGACCATAAGAAAATGTTCAAGAACATTATGGGTGTTGGAAAAAAAAAAAAAAAAAAAAAAACGCTGTCAGAGCCAAAACTAAACTAAACTAAACTAAAAATATGTCAAGTGACCTGAAGAAGACTCCGACTGAGACGTCCTTGTGAATTTTAAAGATCTGGAACGTTTTTAAAAAAAGAATATTTCCAAGACGAGATGAGCCAAGTTCACAAACTCTCATCCAAAAACATTAAGTCTTGTGATAAAAAGGAAGAAGTGAAAACTTACACAACTTGGATTTTTACAGGTCACATTAAAAGTGGAAAATTACACAAAAGACATTCGACATCATTCAATATTTTTCAACTTATTTCTGAGTCATCAGTTTCGTCTTGTGCATTCAGGAGTCTTAAAAAACCGTATTAACTTAGTGTTGTACCTTTACATTCTCCTGTCACCGTGTCCCTGTAGGTGTGGAGGGAGCAGGCGGCCACACACGCCCCGTTGTGCAGAATAGCCTCAGGGTCCGTACAGTCGTCACAGTCGTTGTAATTTGGTCCGTCGCACAAAGAGCAGTCAGAGTGGCAACGCAAACACTCCCCTCGCTCCGCGTCTTCAAAGAAGCTCTCGGGACAGTCGAGGACACACAGGCCTTCGAGGAGGAAGTGATCGTCTTCACAGGCTGGAGACAGAACAGGTTAATATGAATCTGTATTAGTCTCAAAGTCTGTCAGTCTGTGCTGGTCGATGTGGCGACACCTACAGTTTGTAGCAACAACAGCAACTGTAGTTTAACAAAAGTGGTTGAATAGAAACTATTGTTAAAAATTAGGCAGTAATTGGTCTTTTTACATCATTCTGTGAACAACTGTGATCTGATATTATGCTGCGGCGCGCGGCATGACTCTGAAAACAGCAGGAAACAGTCACAGGAGTTGGAGATGTTCAGCTCCATGAGTCTTCATTTACTCACTGAAATAACTCAAGTTGATCTGCTGCCAAAAAAAGAATCGACTCATTCTGCAGATGAATTTTTTGATTAACGAACACATCATATTTCCTGCGACTTCATAATAAAATGTTTTCAAAGATTTTAATGTGAAGGAGCAGAAGGAAACTTTTAGTTTAGTTTTAGCAGACAACACTTTAGCAACACTTATCTAAATTAAATGTTAGAAATTGTCACTTTCGCTCCACTGGTTTATTTAATTTATGTGATGTTTTTTTTGACGTTTTCTGCCTCTAAATTCACTCTACTATTGTTTTTATTTGATCTTTTATATGAATTAGAAAGTATCTATCTTGGTTTTGTAATTTTTTTGTTTCTTTAACACCTTTCCCTTCTATATTTTATAGTTTTATATCACTTGTCTACTTCATTATTTTCCAGTTTAATCACATTTATTTATTCTTGAGCCAGATGACACAAAAAATGTCACTGTCAAGTTTGTATATTTTTTAGTTAAACCTCTTAAATCGATAAATTACAACCATCTGAAGTGTTTAGAAATTGTTGAGATGAAAGTGTAAAAGGTAAATTATTAGTTATTGGATATTATCTGAATACGACCGATATCTGTCTGAAATTTCATGTTAATCCATTGAGCATTTGTTGATATTTCAGTTGATATAAAACTGGACCAACCAGCTGAACAAAGTCGTGACTGTGGCTAAAAATAACAAACCCAAATCTCTGTCGATCTGAAGAGGAACATGAACGTTGTGGATGAGGCTGACTGAGCGGTAACATCAGAGTCGTCAGTTGTGTTTCAGTACCTGTACATTGTGAGAGCGAACTACACTCCTGACAGGCCGAGGGGCAGCGCTGGCACTCCCCTTCCTGGACGACGTGAGCTGGAGGACACTCCTTCACACACTGGTGTTTGTGGAGGATGAGAGGCTCTTCACAGCTCAGACAGTGAGTAGCGTTTCTCCCACAGGTCGCACAACCTGCAGCACAACTACGACACACCTGTCCTGCAGGATAACCTCTGTTGAAACCAAACAAGACACGTACACCACATCTAAACATCCGGTATCTTTTCACTGATTAATTCTGACTGAGTTTTTTATTTCTTGAAATAATCCGTCATGAATGATGTTTGCTCTTTGCTCCACTCAGCAGTTGTAGTAGTTAATCATTTCTAAAAAGCTGCTCATGGTGAAAAACTGAGCCTCAAGGATGAGATAGTCCGTCAAAGATTTAAAAATTTAACAGCATAAATATTGAGCACGAAATATTAAAATCGAATCTGATAAAATACAAAAATACACCTTCTCTCTGCTCTGATTTTATCTCAGCAGATAAAAAAATACATGTTTAAATTTATGATGAGATCGACTCCTGACCTGACACACTGTTGGACACACTCTCCGTCCTGCAGGAAAAACTGAGCTTTCCGTGAGCTCTGACAGCGGCTGCAGTGTCGACCGTCCGTACACAGCAAACAGCCGGGGGGGCAGGCCTCACACTCACCGCTCAGCCGACCGGCAAAGAAACCCCCCGGACACTTTGACACACATGTTTGCTGCGCGGTCAAAAACTGCCCTGGAGGAGAGAAGAGGAGAGTAAACAGCTGGATGCGCCGCAGCGAAACCAGGAAAATATGAACAGTGATGCTGCAGGTTTGAAAGTGTAAAACATCTACATGTACAAGACGTAGACACCTTTTATACACGTCAGACACTGGTTCTTCTCTTCTCCAGAGCAGGACGCACACGAAGGATGACAGTCTTCACACTCTCCATCATCTGGAGGAACAAGACCGAGAACTTCATGATGAGACGACAGAGAAAAGCTTTTATAGTAAAAACACGAGAAGAAAAGAAACTACAGCGGGAACATGATGTAATTATCAGCAGCGTAGCTAACGGATTATCAGATAATCAACAGATTATTATTGTTACAGCAAAACATTGAAAATTGATTTTATTTATTTTAAATTAGAGTCACGCTGAGAAAAAATACATATCTTAAATTTTGAGAATAAGTCGCAAATTTACGACTTTTATTGTCAAGAATAAAATCGTAATATTTCAAAAATAAAGATTACAAATTTATGAGAATAAGTCGCAAAAATACACGACTGAGGTGGTAAATTTAGGACTTATTCTCGAGAATAAAGGCGTAGAATTTGTTAGAATAAAAGTCACAAATTTACGAGAATGAAACTGTTAACTTTACGACTTTTATTCCGAAGAATAAACTCATAATATTTCGAGGATAAAAATGACAAATTTATGAGAATAAATCACAAATTTACGTCAATAAAAGTCGCAAATATACATGAATGAAGTTGTAAATTTAAGACTTATTATCAAAAATAAAGTCACAAATTTATGAGAATAAAAGTTGTACATATACAACTTTATTCAAGAATAAAGTCGTAATATTTAGAGAATAAAAGTCGCACATTTATTTATGGACAAATTGACAAAAGAAACAGTCTCCTAAATTTGTGTGTTTCTTTCTTCAGAATAGACAAAGTTTTCCTCTCAAGTCCTGATACTTATTTACTTTATTCTAATACTCCGTCGTAAAAGTCAGAAGTTTTGGGGGTTTGGGAAACACAGTAACAAGTTTTAAAAGTAGAGAGACTGAACAACATACTGCAACTAGTCTAATTTATATCATCTACTATGTTTAGGCTTTTTACAGATGAAGAGTTGTTGCACATCTGTGTGTTTCTGGTCTTTATGCTAAGTTAGTTAATTTTTATTATATTCATCATATCAACATAGTAGTGGTGTTGATCTCATCTAACTGGACAAGAAAGAAAGAAAGAAAGAAAGAAAGAAAGAAAGAAAGAAAGAAAGAAAGAAAGACTTCCCATCAGGGTTTGAGGTTTTAATCTGAGGTTAAGTAGTTTCCACGACTCAAAGTTTAAGAACGACTTCACTTCTGTTCATTTTCAACCTTTTGAAATAACCTTTGTACTTTTCTAAGTTATTTTAGTTCCTATAATTAAGACGTCTCACCTCCTTCTAATTACCATATGTTGTTTTAAGCTCTGATTCTTGGTGGGAGCTAAATGTTCAGTATAAACACTCAAATTATTTCAAACTGCCGTTCAGTTCTTCTGTCTGCCTGGGTTCAGGGACGATGGCGCTCAGACCAATTACCCTCCAAGATTTCTCTTCTGCCCCCGTGAAAGTGTCCAAATCCCTGCTTCATTATGTCAGACGGTTGGATTAGTGGAAGACATAAATATTAGTCTCACCAGAGCGAAAGGTCTTAATGGGACAGACCTCGTGGTCGGACACACACACTCCATTTTCCGGCGTCATCCCTTCATCGCACGACAGACAGTCGCTGTCCTCGGGGCCGCTGCACGTCACGCAGTCCGAGTGACACTCCTCGCAGTCGTTGGTGTCCTCGTCGCCATAGAAACCATCGGGACACACCGACACGCACTTCCCCTCTGGAAACGAAAGGAGACGTTTCTGTTGTTGAGATCACGCTTCACTATGTCGGACTAAAGGAGTTTTAATCGAAAATTAATCTCTGCTGTGTCACAGTAATACTGAATTCTACTCTCTAAAGCATTTTCATTTCATGCTACAGTACTTTATATTTCTACTATATTATAATAGAATCATTTCATATCATTTTTTACTCCTGAAGCAGCTGATTTTACTGGATCTGAACCAAAAAAAAAAATAAAAACTGGAACTTTGAGGTCGATGCTGATTCTGATGTGAGGAAATAAAAAACTGATAAATTAGATGATCTTCTTTCTTCTTAATAGAACAAACACATTTTTCTTTTTTACAATAATATCTTAAAGATGGTTTAAACACAGATTTATTATAGAAGTGGTGAAAATGAGATGATGATGATCATAATGATCAATATGAGCGAGATAAATCGATTAAATCAGTTGAGTCTGAAACAACTTCATGCTAATTTTGTGGAGTGTAAAGTCCAATCCACACTAGTGGACTGGACCAGTGGTCTCCAGTGGTGGTGTCTGGTGGACTTGGTCCTCTGATGGTTGGTGAATCATCAGTTAATGATCATAATGTGTGAACAGCCCTAACGACTCCATCAGAGGCCGTCGGGACCTGGTCTGAGACCGGGACTGGATCTGTCATGTTAGAAAACTGGAGGAGTCTGAAGAGACTGACAAAGAGCGACAGCCAATCAGAGGAGGGATGTGAGATAAATGCTGCTGCCGTCTCACTGATTCACTCACAACCACGTTTAAAAGTCTGACGTTTTAACGCTTTTTCTTTCATTTTCACTTTCTACAAACTCCCGCGTCTGATCCAGATGTTTACCGGTACCGGGAGGTCTGCCGCTGATTTCAGCTCCACCGTGAAAACCAGCGTGTTGCCATGGTGATGTTTACACGCCGGTTTAGCGGTTTAGTCTGTGTCGGAGGCAGCGTCTTCACCGGTGCTAAATCAACAATAAACGGCTGTAAATCACGGTGAGAAGCAGCGGCTACATCCTGTCTAGTTCACGTGACCAGACGTAGAGTTTGGTGACGTCACGGTGTGATCGGGAGTCAATCACTGACAAGTCTTGTAGTGTGAACACTACAGGTCTCAGACCAGTTGTTGAGACTCCACATCATGGGAACACAAGTCGCCAACGATCACGACAGAGACTGAGACTCACTGATCCATGGTGAAGTCAACTACAGTGAACTATAGTGAACTAGTGTGAACTCAGTGGAAATCCTCCATTCGTTGGTTTAAGGTGCTGCTGCATTTCTTCAAACTGGAATAAAATTTTCCATTTGAAAAGAAAATGATACCCTGTTGTTGTCGAATATTAACAGAGCTGCTTTTATTATTGTGTAGGAGTAAACGCCGCATTGTGCTCTGTTGGATTACCTTGTTCTGTCTGATTCACTCACTTGTTTCCCTGTTTTTTTTTTTTTTTTTTGTGTGTGCGTTTGTGTAAATTTGGACATTTCTTTCATGAGTCATGTAGGTGGTGGGGGTGTTAACTTGTGTGTCTGTGTCTTTACAAATAAATAAATAACTGTATAGAATGAATGATCACATAAATTACATTTACTTGAATACAAATGTGCAGCATTTGTTTGAGTATTTTCCATTTTAAACTATGCTACATTTTAGTGAAACCCTCTGAGACGGTTCAGAGTGCGATGGCATGTCAGGTGTTTCGATCGACGTAAAAGGTCACATGTCGCTCTGCTGCTCATTGACCTGTTCTCGTTACCCACGGCCGACTGAATCAGATCCAAGTCTCTAACCTTCACCTACAAAGTCGTCTACGTCTGCAGCAAAACACCCAAACTCAGCGTGACATTTACCTGACCTCCTGCAATGAAAGTTCATGACGTTCATGTGTCGACTCAAAGGGGCAGTTTTACCTGATAAGAAGAGGTCGGTCTCACACCAGTAACACTCGTGTTCATCACAGCTCACACAGTTCTCATCACACGGGACGCAGGTCATCTCTTCCTCCACGCTGTACGTCTTCGCTGGGCAGTTTCTGTAGCAGCCGTCCTGAAAACTGATAACAAAGACACCAGTTGGTACCTGCTGTTTTCTGTCTTACATGCACACACACACACACACACACACACATAAAAAATAAACTTCCACAGCAAAAAAAAAAACAAAACTGGAAAAAAAGGCGTTTTTTCATTGTAGAGCAGCAGAGCGAGGGCAGAGAGGCGAGATCACACATGGCGACAGCGAGGCACACAGCCTTACTTGTAAAAGCCCTCAGTGCAGGACAGACAATGCCTGGGGTTATCTGTTGAAAGCAGACAAAAAAACTCAGCTCTCCTTTTTGAAACAGGAACTACCAGGAAAAACCCTTGACCGCGGCTGGAAACACACTGGGAGGAAAGTTCGGTCAACTGTGTGAAATGTTCATTTCAGAGGGAGGAAAAATGCATCACGGCCGCCGAGCTCTGACTTACACAACACACACTTGCTGCAGCCCTCCTCACAGGCCATGCAGTCGTCGTAATCTGGGTCCTCCACCTCCCCTGAGGACACGAGGGAAACATCGAGAGGGTGGAGGGAAGATTGACAGGTGTGAGATGACACTTTGGAGGTCGTTTGAAGATAAAAGAAACAACGTACGATCTGTGTTACCTTCGCCACACTCCAGCTTCACACACGCTCCATCGGAGACGTAGTAGGAGGAGTTACACTTGAGGCAGTGGGTGGAGCTGGTGCAGAGTCGACAGTGCTCGGAGCAACGCTCGCAGCTCCTGTCCTTGGTGTGGTAGAAAGCCTCGGGACAAGCCTCCAGACACTGGCCTTTATACAGGTAACGCTCCATCCCAAACTTGTCTGCAGGAAAAACAACAAATCACAGAGTGAAGATGTTTGATGTTGACATTCAACTCGAACAACTTCCTGCTCATGATCACGTTTAAATGGTTCAGACAGAAACTGAAGTGTTGCAATAAACAACCAACATTTACAGATTTTTCCTCCAGATGGCTTCAGGTAACATAGTGACTTGATCAACAATCTTCTATAGAATCAGTCTGGACATTTACAAAGTTCAGACACGTTGGTTTGTCTGTAGGATCCCTCTCCTCACTACCACACAAGTCACATGTTAGTTTGAGTCTGACACTGGTTTAAAACATAGACATTTGTCTCAGCTCAACTCTATGTCCCTCACACTGTCGTTATGACTCTTTAGGTTCAAATTACAAAACATCAACTTTCTCTAAACTCGTCTGATTGATGTGATGTTTCTACCAACACAAAGTATCAACTCATTATCATCTGGAAACAAACCTAGAACATTAAACTTGATATTTATAAAACCAACAAATAAACTCGAATGTTCATAACTTTAATTTTTAAAACTGATCTGACCTGATCACCTGAACATTTTTATCATCTGTCACATCAACGTTTCCATCTTAAACCCTCAAACTTAACAGTTTCAGTCATGACTCATGAGCTGATGAGCAGCGATGACTCCAGCGTCGCGCTACCTGACTGACACCGAGCAGCAGCGAGACGCAGCTGGTGACTGATGAACACACTGACTCCACATTTAGCAGCTTCAGAGACAGAGTTGGTGCAGATCAGATCAGATCAAGAGGAAATAAAAAAATAACAATGTTGCTCCAACGTCTTTGTTTTAAAGATTATCTGCACAGTTTTATCTGTATCTGTATGAGCTGAGTGCTGCAGGACAGTGAATTTGAAACCTGTTTAAAAATTAAAGTGACTAGAGAAAGAAAATGAGTTCCCTGTTTCCCACAGCAGCGATGGATCGACACGATCAACTAGAGGATCAGCTGACTCACACTGACCTGACTGATCCAGTTAAAAGTTGAGATGTGAACAAAAACCTGTTGTATGAGAGAAATATAGTGACCTCTGACCTTTAACCACAGAGTTGAACATCAATCCTTGAGTCTAATTCAACATTTCTACCAAATCTGTAGCAATTTCCTCCAAATATTCCTCTGAATTAGTCATGATGACCTTTGACCTTTGGTCATCAAAATCTGAACCTCATTGGTTCACACTCACAACCGTGTTGATACGACATCTATTGTTTTTATTCATGTTCACACACTCACCGGTGTCACAGCTGGTACAGTTGCCAGGTCCAGCATCCACACAGGTGGAGCAGGTGTGGTCACACAGGTGACACTGACCACCTGACCCGTACTTTCCCTTAGTGCAGTCGACCACACAGCGTCCCTCATCCAGAGACCTGCAGCAAAACCACATCATCAACATCAACATGAACACGTCACTGGTGACATGAGCTGTTGATTTCCACATGTTGATATACTGTTTATATATATAAACATATATAGTAACAACCCAAACCTCTACACTCTAAAATTACTGTCTTTTGTCAAACATCGTTAATTATTTAAATTTCTTCTGATGAATTATGTAGAAAGCAACAAAACTTATGTCTTATTCATACTTGGTCTTAAGTGGGTGACTTCTTTTTTTACTATTTGACATGAATAATTGAAAGGAAAGGTCAGAGCCCTCTGGGAGCATGCATATATATATATATATATATATATATATATATAAAAATAATAATTAAATCATCGTGTCTTAAACATTCAGTTTAACAACAGTGAGGGACAAAGAAACTGCTGCTAAAATCAAACCTTAATGACAGAAACAGATTAATTATTTATGCACAAATGATCAACATTTGTATTTAACACTGATGCGTCTGTGAAATGAAATGTTTTTCACTCACATCATTACATCATGATCAAACACTTGTTTTCTGTTTTTTTTAAAGCTCTGAGAAACAGTGGGATGAATTCATTTCCCTTCTGAACGTGAATCTAAAACGTGGAGTTCATCTCACCGTGAGGAAACACAGCTGATGCAGTCTTCGCTCTGCGGCCCCGTGCACTTCAGACATGTTGCATCACACGCGTGGCACTTCCCGTTACCGTCCTGGTAGTTTCCTAATGGACACAGAGCGAGAAGAGCGGAGCCGACTCAGGAATGAAGAACCGTCTGAGGCGTAGAGGTAGAAACATATGAACCTATATCCTACTGTTACCATCAACACACATATTTCACAGCCTCCAGGTTGTGACATATATGACATTATATGACACCTCCTAAAATGAAACAACTGCAGGCCGCAAAAGAAAACTATAAAACCTGAATGTTAAGTGTAAATTTATACCAGAAAGCTGATGTTTTCTATGTGGCTGCATTTAAAGCTTAAACTCTTGTTTTCTATCGTTTCTTTACCACTACTGAGTTAAACAGACATAGTGTTATGTTGGTGAGGCTCCTTAGAAAGAGATGTTCAGCCTCTTTAGTGACACAACAACACTGTTTACTTTGACGTTAGAAATCTGCCCCGAACGTAGACACTATTTGGTTTATTTATTAACAACTGACGATAACTCAGAGACTCTAACAGTAGGATGTAGGTTCACATGAGACAGTTACACTTTAATGTCAGATGGAAGATGCATATATACACATTTACATTTGTTTTTAGAGATAAATGTATGGTCGACTCTTATAGATAAATCCACATGAAGATAATAAATCATTGTACTGTAAACTGTATTCAGTTGGATAAGTAAGATTTAAATATGTATCTAAGATGAGTGGGATGAACAAGGTTGTCTGACCGTCTGTGCACTCGGTGTTAACGACACACTCTCCCTCCTGCAGGCTGTGACCGCTGGAACAGCTGCTGCAGTTCCTGCGACTCGGTCCCAAACAGGTGAGACAGCTGGCGTCGCACCTGAGGAGCAGAGCACGGACACTGAGCATGTGCACACAAACAAACAGAAATGTAAAAAAAAAAAAAAGACATCCATACAGGAACATAACAACAAACACAAAGTGTGAAAAAATACAAAAGACGAACACACATAAGCAGAGAAGCCAAGCACCAGAATAAGGCCTGAAATCAGCAGATAAACAAACCACCCACACCTGAACACACACCAGTGAACCCACCTCCTACATATCCTGTGCCCATCAGCTATCTCAGGGTTTGGCTCTGAGGCGTAAAAGCTGGCGCTGCAGGAGGAAACACACCTCCACTCCTCCATCAGGTATCCGTCTGCACAACGGTTGCACGCTTCAACACCTGCACCTGAAGTCCAACGAGATGGAGACAATCACGTTTTTAAATGACCAGTGGACAGAAGGACTCATGCAAACGCCAAAAAAGTTCCACATCACATTTATAACGCTTTGTTTTCATACAGTTCACGACCTTTGACCTCTGATCTCACCTGCACAGGTAGCGCACGCCTTGTGACACGGTTTACATGCACCTTCCTGTTTGTCGTGGTAAAATCCGGCGCCGCAGCTTCGTTGGCAGCGATTTCCCTGCAGACTGGAGAGCATGTGGCACCGTGATACACACACACACACACACACACGCACACAGAGAGCCAATCATGTGACAGCGTTAATGATGACTCATTGCCTTTAGACTGCAGGCTCAGTTTTGCAACCCACAGCACACCACCACAAGCACTTGGCGAACTGAGTCAGTGAACATTGTATTCCGGAAACTTCTAAGTCAACAATATGCCGAATTTGTCAGAGATGTTTTTTTTTTTTTTTTTTTTTTAAATCCTTTTCCTGTGATGATACTGCAAAAATGGAAATAAGGATACTTTTTTTCTTTTGTGTAAAAAAAGGAAATGATGACACAACGTTTTGAACACACAGTTAACAAAAGTGAAAGCTATTCTAATTGTTGCGATGCTGCAGAGGGAGAATGGTTATTGTTGGAGGCTGAATGAGAAGGAGCCGTGAGAGAATTTTCATCACCTCGTGTCTGGTTTGCATTCTGTGCAGATGTTGTAGGACGTGCACTTCAAGCAGTTTTCACTGCACTTTCTGCACATGTTTGCATCTGTGGAGGAAAAAAAACAAACAATACTCAGAAGATGAATTATAGTGATTAATCAATCTTAGTCACACCCCATTCAACTGCAGCTACAGCAAATGACAATGCATTAACTGGCTCATATGCAGCTTCATCTGAAAGCAACAAACCCTAAAAGGCTCATTTAAAAAGATATTTCTCCTCCTGCCTTGTTTAGTAAAGTTACAAAAAAAAAAAAACAAACCACAATGATCACGTTGTGGCTGAAAACCTGAACCATCAGTCCAGTTGTATGAAGTCACAGTGACTTTTCACCTTTGAAAATCAAAATTTAATCGGTTCATATCCGAGAAGATTTCTACCAAATTAGTTGTGTCGGTCCAGAGCAACATGAACCAGAGTTTATTTAACCATGAATATGAGTCAAACTCCCCTCAACAGATATGTTACGTTGGTTGAAGTAATATCCAGTTTGTCCGTCTTTTGTTTTTACAACCAAATAGTTAACAATGAAAGTAAATGGGGCAGTCAGCCAAACGTATCTAAATTGTCATTTTTTAACCACTAATAAAGCTCAAAATATCACTTCACTTCAGCAGTAGCATGAATAGGGTCCCTACACATAAACTGAAGGACTGATAACTTGAACCGTTTCTGTGAAGAGCAAGAAAAATGATGAATCTGCTGATGTGGAACATCCTTCATCACCAGTTGTTATAAAACCAGACGTTGGGTAAGTCTTGTAAAACAGTGTTTTTAATAAACTCTGGCTTCACTTACTAAGTTATCAGTAGGTGAACCAACGTCAAATATCTCTTGAGGTGGAGTTTGACTCGTATTCATGATGAAACAGACTCTGGTCATCATGTTTCTCTGGACCATCATTTTTAACATAAACTCAATAATCATCATTAATTCATTTGTTCAAAATCTGAAGATATTCTGAAGTTCATCAACATGGTGTTTTGTGAGATCACAGTGACCCCTGGTCACCAAAATCTAATCAGTTCATCTTTAAATCCAAGTAAATATTTGTGCCAAATTTGAAAAGTTTTCCTCGAGTTGTTCTTGAGATACTGCACTAAAAACAGAAGGACGGCCTGAAAACACAAAGCCTCCAGTTACAGCTGTCACTGGCACCGAGGCATAAAAATGTGACAAAACACTCATGAAATTCATGAAGGTACTGGAGCCAAAAATCCAACCGTGGTCCAGGTAGTAGTTGTCCCCACAGACGGCTGTGCAGGTGTTGGTGCCTTCAGTCAGGTGATGACCAGGCTGACAGGAAGTGCACTGGTCACTGCGGCTCCCGGTGCAGCTCTCACACGAGGAAAAACATCTCTTACAACGCCGGCGGTCGCCCCAGAATCCCTTGGGACACTGGGATACACACATCCTAAAGCACAGACACGGACCACAGCACACAGAGGACAAGAGCTGTAACTCTCTGAACGAGTGGGAGAGGAGAAAATGACACTCTGGGTCCATTTTCAACAACAGAACATCAATTCATGCTCATTTACGCCTTTTTAAAAATTCTTCTTACATGCAGGCTTTAACATTTTAGCAGGAAACATCAAACATCTTGTTATTCTTATGTTCAGTACGCTGAGCCGTATGTTCTGGCAGCGACTGTATTGACACATCAGCCCGCTGCTTTTCTGGATCGACCGGGTGCGATCATGCTAACCTTGTGTTGTTCTTGAACTTGAGAAAAAAGTGTAAGCATGTGATGCACTGCTGCGGGCTGGGCCCCTCACAACCATCGTCACTGCATTCTGGGTCGCAGGGTCCTGGAAGGGCAAACACTCACAAAGTCACTGCACCATCATGGCAACAACAGGGGAGTTATTTAAACCGCTGGTACAGTTAGACAATTACATAAAAACTACACAACGAATTCAGAAGAAGTTGCAGAGAAAAACACTGGTGGGTGCTTCGGTGTGTAATAAAGTGTAATAAAAAGTCAGTCTCCTTATAGAGAAGAAGGTGAACCTGGTTTTCTGCATTAAAGAAACAGTCCAGGCCTCGGTCACCATGACAACGAGTCCAACACCTCCTCCAGATCTGGATTATGTTGGTTGAAGTAATATCCAGTTTGACCGTCTTTTGTTTTCACAACCAAATAGTTAACAATGAAAGTAAATGGGGCAGTCAGCCAAACGTATCATTTTTTAACCACTAATAAAGCTCAAAATATCACTTCACTTCAGCAGTAGCATGAATAGGGTCCCTACACATAAACTGAAGTACTGATGACTTAGTAAGTGAACCCAGAGTTTATTAAAAACACTGTCCATAACAACTGGTTATGAAGCGTGTTCCAGATCAGCAGATTCATCATTTTCCTCACTGACGTTGGGTAAGTCTTGTAAAACAGTCTTTTTAATAAACGCTCGGTTCACTGAAGTAAACTCTGAACCGGTAGCAGATTTTTTTTTTTATTCTGCTGCTTCATCAAACTTCTACTCGGCATCGTCTCCAACCATCCGGACATTTTACTGCATGAAACCTTGATAAACATGGGGACTGACTTCCCCAGTAAAGTAACATACTTCACCTGAGGGATGATACACACGACTCGTATGTTTAGATGTTTCCAGGTTGTAGTGATCAATATACACAAAACAAATACAAGATTTTATCATTTAGTTAAATAAAGATCTGAAGATAAAGATAATATTTCCACTGGATTAATTTTAACAAATCAAAATGATATTTGTTCTTCTGTTTTTACATGAATAACTGAGGACAGTTGTGGTTCGTCTGCAACATATTTTTCCTCAATTAAATCTACAAAGTGAAAAAAAAAAAAAAACTCAGATATTCAGTTTAAACAGTTGAAATTATCTTACTGAGAATCTACAGCCTTAAATGAATGAATCATAATAGTCTCTGGCTACTTTTCTCTCAGTTAAGTGACTAAAACTAAAACTTTGAATCGTTTATCTGTAAATTCACATTCTATCTGGAGATGTCTCACCGGTGTATTCCTCAGTGAAGTCTCGATCCATCAGCAGATCAGCTGATCGCGCTCGCTTACGACGCACGAGGTTCGGCTGCTCTGCGGTGCCATAAATCACCAGGGACCATTCCTTTAACATCCCTGGGAAACAAAACAGAAACAGAGCCAGAGCTGGATGAGAAGTCGGTCCCACGAGACCCGGACTGTATTTCAACTGTTGGACTGGATGAAGCTCAGCGTCTGTTTCATAATGTTGAGACGTTGAGAAGATCATCAGACCTAGTTCAGAGTCGTTTCTCTTATGAGAAGGAGTATCCCGGATTTTCAAAGTCCATTCCCCGGCTGCTTTCTCCCCCCAGCAGTGAGTCGTCATCAGTTCCCAGTTTTTAAAACCGTCAGTGGAGTCGTCAAGAGGCCTGAAACAAATATTATATAACGAGGATACGACTGCTACTCTGACAACAAGAAGAGAGGAGGTTCAGAAGAATTCACATCATTTACTTAATAAGTGCAAGTAACTATCAAACAATGTAAAAATGTTTAATTAAAATTGATTTTGAATGAGAAAATTATATTTAATTCTGCTCAAATTACGACAGAGCATCTTCTTAAAATCTTAAATTTACCAGAATATGAGTGTTAATATCTGTAGAATAAAGAATTCATTTTATGTTGTGTGTTATTTTAAAAAGCTGTTTTTTCTTGTAAATTTACGACTTTTATTCTCATAAAATTTTGACCAACGTTTCTGTAATAGTCTGTCATATAAAAGAAGCCTGAATAAATGATAAAATGACGTTGATATCAGCAGATTAATGGGTCAGACGTGTTTGACCTGCAGGGTTTTTACAGAAAACTGCTAATTAATTTCGCCAAAAACATTTTTTTTCACTTGAGCACCACTTCTGCAATTTATTCCTGTTGTGTTAAGCCAAAAAATGTCCCTCCATTTTTGGCACAAGGTGTCAACATGAAGAGTTTCTTTCTCCGCGACGTTGCTCACGGCGTTGACATGATGCTCGTAGATGAGTAGAATTAAAAAAACCACGTGGTTGAACCACTGAGGAGGAGGAAGACGAGGCATCGCTGTGAGTTACCTGTTGGCGAGCAGCTGCGACACGGTGCCCGAAGGTGACGTGAGCGTTAGAGAAAGGTCGCCGCGACGACCGTGACTGATGGTAACACGAACGACCACATGCTCCACATGAACAACGTGCTGCTGCGGTTCGCTAGAGCAGCCTGAAGTCTCATACACAGACGTCAACACTGAGCCTGGATGAATCACTCTGTCAGGAATAAAAGAAGAAAGAGACGTGTTGAACGGCGGAGATAAGAGACGAGGCCGAGAAAACAAGAAGCCAGAGAGAGAGAGAGAGAGAGGCAAAGAAAATGACACCCATTAAAGTGTGAGAGGAGAAGAAATGTGAGAGAAATCCATGTGAGAACTGAGACAGAAATAAATAAAGTGTGATAAAAGGAGGAGGAATCAAGGGAAGCCCCGACTCAACGCGACGTGAAACCTGCTCAGCTGGATGGGAGCGTCCTCCTCCACACACACGCGCTGAGACGGGACTCGTTTCCATCGCTCAGCCTCCTTCACCATGTCCTCAGCATCCAGCAGGCCGAAGCCATACAGGTGGCTCACTGACACACACACACACACACACACACACATTAGCCGGGGCATAAAAAGGTGCTGTAGCTTATAAAAGACTTCACACACTCCTGGGACTTTTGTAGGCGTTTATCACTGTTCTGCTCACAGCATCTCATTAGTTTGAGACTCACTGTTTTATCGTCTCCTTTATAAAAAAAAAAAAAAAAAAAAAAAAAAAAGGCTGAGAACATTTACCAAAATATGCTTATCAAGCTCCAGCATCTCTGCTCCTCTTTTTCTTTTTCTGTTATTATAAGTTTTGGGATAATTGCATTCAAAAAAACACATTATATAATTGTTTGTGTTCTCTAAACTAATTGGATGAGATCTGATGGGAATATACCTGAATATCCGGCTCCATTAACGCTCCAGTCTGGAGCAACCAGATGATGAGGTTTTGATGTCCGGACGATAATGTGCTGCACGTCCCTCCAGGTCAACATGGGGCTGAGAAAAGGTCAAACAGAGGTGGAGAATAACATCATCCTCCCGTCAACAGATATACACGTGTAGTGGTTGAAGATGTATGGATTTAACTTGTGGGAGAGCAGCTCACTTGGCTTCTAAAGTCAGAGCAATGACACCTGCGGCGATGGAGGAGGAGAGCGACGTCCCCGACGGCGCTCGGCTGCAGCTCTGACGTGGACCGGACGTTACCTGTTGACGACACCAGAGATTTTTTTTTTTTTTTTTTTTAAACATATCTACGATCAGCTGATGTCACCACACGAAGCACGTTTGTCTTCTGTACCAGCGTTTCTACGTGTTGTAACGTATAAATCGTCCTGCAGTTGACCTGCATACTTTGCACTGTTGCAAAAATGGATGATCAGCACCAGGACTGCTGCATTAGAGCAGCAGAGGTTTCTGGCTCAACTTCACCTTTTTCTAAAACACAAAGAGAAGTTTAAAAAAAAAAAAAAAGTTAAGAAAAGAACAAGTTTACTGGATGAACAAAACTTTACAGCGTCAGCGAAATTACCCACGATGAGTCACTGAGACGTTGTTTATGGATGTAAAGAAACATAAAGTACAACTCTCACATCCTGCACTTTTACTTTTGATTCCTCTTTCCTAAAATACAAATATCCATCTTTTTTCTTCCTTTATTTTTACTATATTAAATCATATTGTTAACAAATAGAAACCACAAGAGGAAAAAAACCCAGTAAAGAAGAGAAGCAACCTAAAATTTATCACAAAGTAATTTAAATTGATTTTTATAACTTTTACAATTTGGATGTAAAAATTGTTTGCAGCTTTGCAGGATTTCATGTAACTATGTGACAAAAACAATGGATTCGATGCGTCTCGGTATATGTACATTTACATTTATATCACGGTCTTCTGCAGCCTACAGGTATTTTTTTTTTTTTTTGTAGATTTTTATCATTTTTGTGGTAAAATAAGCAGTTACAGCTGTAGAGCTGTAGCTACGTAGTTCACCCAGATGACTTCGTACACGGCACATTGTTAGCTGATGTTCATGTATCCTGGGCGCTGATTGGCTCATACAAACCGCAAAAAATGTTAGGATGTGTTTAAAAGGATGTGTGTCAAAAGTGGAGTGTAAATAGTGAAAAATGACATTGCAGTGAATGGAGAGATAAAGATTATTTTATGATTCACTTTGACTTCGACCCTGAATCACACACGTCCTGTATGTTAATTTAAATGAAACTATCAGTGAGTCAAGACCATGTTTGTGGTGTAACTGTTGATTTATCTGCTTCTGAAAACACGTAACTGGTTCGACTACAAACCAACCAGTCTGGTAGGTGACGTCACGTCACAGTTTCTTTCCCCGTCTCTTCCCGGCTGAAGAGAGAACGAGGAGCAGGTGATAAAACTGACCAGGTCATATATTTTCTTAGGTTAGCGTAGCTGCTGTTAAGCTAACGTTAGCATCAGAGACCAGCGTTGTAGTCGCTACCTGGTCTCACACTAAACCTACAGTAACGTTTGCTGCCTGTCACTAAACAGACTCTCTCCATGTCAAACATTATCTTTAACATTCACTAACATCACATGTTAAAACCAGGACACATTTCAACCTGGACCAGAAGATGTTTTTTTTCTCTCCATTGACGTTGGTTCATAATTTTTATGATCAGACGACCGTGGACCAGAGGTAGATGACGTGACTCCTCATAAAGGCATAAACCCTATTCACACTGTACTAATTTTACCTGACAACATCTGGTAATTTGTAAATTTGCACAGTAATGTCTATTTTACTTGAATTTACTGCCATTACGGCCAGATATGATGTCAGAGCTGTGCATGTGGTATATAGTTGTGTCAGGCTGTCAGGACGTTTGTATTAAACCTGTTGAAAGAAAAAAAAATGTTCCTCATCACATGAAATTTCACTCTTCTGGTGGATGTGAGCTGCCGTTTCTGTGAATGTGTCTCTACTGTCTACAGAGATGATCCATCATTTCTACCACAGCCTCCATGATTCAACTGGAAAAAGACGTAGAAAAAGCTGCACAATAAACACAACAAATACCCTCCAGTCACTGAGACGCAGATTCACGCAGGACGTCTGTGTTTGGTGGAAAATTTGTGGTGGAATTTTTACTTTACAAATTACAGAAATGGCTCATTCGCAAAATAACTTTCACCTCCTCCACTGTGATTAGATTTTCTACAGGAGGAATCTGACTCAACGATGAGACTGTGTCAAACGACGTCTTCACTCGAGGTTGAAGATGCTAATTCACTCGTTTTATTTCTGTTTCATGTGGATTAATAAATTCTTAACTTCACAGACTGTGTTTGTATTTTGAGTGTATTTGTTTGATTGACAGGTGTCTCAAACCATCAAACTCAACTAAAGAAGTCGTCTCTGGCTCGCCCCCAACGCCGCCGCCGCCGCCGCCTCCACCTCCACCTCCACCCCCCAACGCTGCCTCCACCTCATTTCCCAAATGTGTTTTTTTTTTTGGCTTGGAGCATCTGTCTAGACGAGGACGATTATTAAATCCACCTACAAACTTTAAAATGTCGCTCAACCTCAGATACAAACGTCATCTTCAAAACGGACGGAGAAGTGATTTTCAGATTCAGTGTTAATCTAATTTTATTATTGAAAGAAAAAAACAACAACCTTGCAAATAAATTTCTTGTCCGTCAGTCTTTGAGTTTTTATAGAAAGTCTTCTGTTCTTCCTGTCATTATTTACTGGATATTGACCTGAAAAATAAAGTTACTGGACGTTTAAATGAAAGAAAGTTACATACGACACCATGTCTCCTGCTGTAGCACATATTCATACCTGCTCTTTAGCTGTAAACGATGTTTTCTTGTTTGCACTAATAATTAAAGGTTCAGCGTGTTTTTATTGGCTTCCTGAACAACGTATCTAATACATATTTCTGTCCCTCGTGGCAGCGTTTGTTGTAAAACAATAAAACCAGGATCAATGTTCCTCAGTTTAATCTCAACGATACAAAGATCCGACTCGTCTTTATTACATTTCACTTATACATATTCTTAATTTTAATTTAATGCTCACTAGGATATACTACTATATTAATTATCCTGTTTTTGTGTGATTTATGACATTTTATAGTTAAAACAATAAAAAGACTAAAACGTGATTGGTTGATGAGATTATATTATACGACATATTGATTTTTTTTTACTTTAAATGCAGATATTTTAGCATTTTAGGGACTAACATCTTGTGATTGCTGTAACTGGGTAGTTTTGAATCTTCTTTTTCTTGGTGGTAGATGATCTTTTGATACTTCATGACACCGTCTCCACTCACCATCTCCTCCGTCTCCCCGCTGCCGTAAGCCGTCGCCAGCGTGGACGGGCACAGCTCCAGGTAATCGGGTTGGTTTCCGTGCCGAGTGCTGCTGCTGATGGAGATGGTGTAGACGCTGCTGCTGTAACCGTCACAGGAACAGTGGTCGCCTCTCCGCCCTCCGTTCCCTGACGCCCAGACGTAAATGGAGCCCCTCCCCTGTCGACCCTAATCGAAGCAGGAAGCAGATGGAGGTGGTTAATTTATGATGATATTAAAAGGATAAGCCCTTGGAGTAAATATACAGCCACAGGTAGGACACAGACTTTCACACACAGACTCTCACTGTTTTAATGCCGTTCTGTAAAGCGAGATGAGTCAGAGGCCCAGGTCCCTCTAAAGTGGCTCCGTCATCCTCTGGACCCCAGTTGGCTAAATAAATATCAATATGTTGTGGTCTGAAGCTCAGTGACTGAGCCTCTGAGATGTCTGTCACATCTCCATCCAGCATACGGACGCCTGAGTTGGCAGAAGGAGACAGAACTTAATGTTTGAGAACATCACGTATGAAAACGTGACCTCTAAAAGTCCTTCGCTACGTTTACAGACTCACCGCCTAAACGAGCGTTGTAAGAGACTCCGACCGAACACTGAGAGTTATTTGCAGCGGCAACAACCATCCCTGCACACAGAGTCCCGTGGCTTCAGAGGAAGGAGGAGAACATCAGAACATGAGGTTAGATGCATATGCATGAGGAGACGACAGGCTATTTCCGTTACATCAAACCAGTGAGAAGACAGAATTCAGACTGGAGGAATTTACATATCCATACATGCATGTAATTACTGGAAGCAAATGGAAAGGAAAAGCGTGTTTTAATTAGAGGAAGAGTTGTGACTCTAGACTGAAAAACAGGTGTAAAGAGAAACATAGAAAAGTGCTCACTAGTTATCAGCGTCGTCTGAATGATCGGGAGACGGATCGTGGTCTTGTCCGTTCACATCATAGCTGGCGAGAGGATCCTGAATCAGATGGATAGTAAGTAGCAGCACACAACAAGATGCCAGCGGCTATCTGTCTCTGTTTCATCAAGCAAATCACAAAGAGCATTATTCACCAGTACACTCGACAGTTAAGTGGATCAGACGTTTAATGTCCATTCCAATACTCTTAGCCGGCCTTTCCAAACCTTTGGCCCAAAAGCTCTGCCTCAACCGGCTGCAATATCTGTCTCAGTTCTGCGCTCTTACACTAAGAGCTCTGCCAAATTGCTTATGATTAATGTCCCCTTCCAGAGAAGAGCGTCCCATCCCAGGGCACTTACATAATTTGGCTTCAGATCCGGATGCTCTCTCTCAATGCCATCATCTAGGACAGACACCACCACACCCTTCCCCGTGTACCCTCTCCTCCAGGCCGCCGCTATGTTCATATGAGACCGGCAGCCGCTGGGCTCGTCGCTGCAGTGCTGTGGAGCAAATAGTGGGACATCCAATTTAGCCAGCGGGAGTAAAGAATAAATCAGGGTCTATTTTAAGGCGCTGTCTGTCTGGGTTTATGTGTCTGTGTTTTCAGACATTAAGCTTGGTAAAGAAAAATAAAAAACCTGACTCACAAGGTACCACAGGCTGTTCCACGCCGGGTCGTTGAAGCGAAGCGTCTGGGTGCGGTTGGACTGAGGACGGGAGGGTTGAAGGTGTTTACTTGTCATTTCTGAAAAGGAGAAGATGCGACTCGATCTCCACTTCCTCTTTGTTCTCCTCTGGACGATCTGCTGCTGGAGCCACTCCACCTTCAAAACAACACACGTCTACATCAGACTGAAAAATCTCAGCAACTAATAGATGGAAACTTTACACAGACGTTCATGATCCCCAGAGGATGAATCCTTATAATTTTGGTAATCAACTAACAACTATTTATCTCTCACATTTTCAGGCTATCAACTGAAATTACAATTAAACCCTAGTTCACTACTAGTGGACTGGACCAGTGATCTCCAGTGGTGGTGTCTGGTGGACTTGGTCCTCTGATGGTTGGTGAATCATCAGTTAATGATCATAATGTGTGAACAGCCCTAACGACTCCATCAGAGGCCGTCGGGACCTGGTCTGAGACCGGGACTGGATCTGTCATGTTAGAAAACTGGAGGAGTCTGAAGAGACTGACAAAGAGCGACAGCCAATCAGAGGAGGGATGTGAGATAAATGCTGCTGCCGTCTCACTGATTCACTCACAACCACGTTTAAAAGTCTGACGTTTTAACGCTTTTTCTTTCATTTTCACTTTCTACAAACTCCCTGCGTCTGATCCAGATGTTACCCGGTACTGGGGAGGTCTGCTGCTGATTTCAGCTCCACCGTGAAAACCAGCGTGTTGCCATGGTGATGTTTACACGCCGGTTTAGCGGTTTAGTCTGTGTCGGAGGCAGCGTCTTCACCGGTGCTCGTCAACAATAAACGGCTGTAAATCACGGTGAGAAGCAGCGGCTACATCCTGTCTAGTTCACGTGACCAGACGTAGAGTTTGGTGACGTCACGGTGTGATCGGGAGTCAATCACTGACAAGTCTTGTAGTGTGAACACTACAGGTCTCAGACCAGTTGTTGAGACTCCACATCATGGAAACACAAGTCGCCAACGATCACGACAGAGACTGAGACTCACTGATCCATGGTGAAGTTGACTGGTGTGAACTAGACTTTATACTTTGCACAAATATTAGGAGGAATCATGCTTCACAACACGTTCATGGTCGGATGATGGACTCAATTTGGATCAACATCAGAGTTGTCTAAACTCTTCCACAACGAACCATGTGGCTCCAGGTTTTTATTCCAACCAACCAGACTTGACTTCAGACAGTTGACTGGTTAAACTGAGTGAAAACCTCCAGTCACTCTCCTCTTTGTGGAAAAGTTTGAACCTGACCTGTTTTGTTTTTTTTTTTTTGGTTGTGTTCTGTGTTGGTCCCTGGTTTGAGGATAAGTGTGTGTTTGATGTGACATTAAACATGTGTGCTTGTGTGTTTTGTGTCTGGCATTAGGAAAAGGAGCTGATTAATAATCCAACAGAGTCTTCCAGGTCTCGTCGTATCCCGTTACTATACCTTGGTTTCCTTGGCGACGCTGAGCATCACGTCTTTGTTGGACACATTGGACCTCGTCGCTGTGTCTCGGTGGCGAAAACTGTAATAAGTTGTCAGGTCTCCGATCTGGTGAAACAGACATTAAATCTTCTAAATGAATTTGTTTTCAGGGGAGGGTGTGGAGCTCATCCCGTTCGCTCACTGAACTAAACAGCTGCTAAATTATGAAACTGCCTCTGGTGTCGTTCATTCAGACGGATATCTTACACCTGTGATAGACTTTCAGGTGAAGGAAACCTGAGCCACAAGACTGGAGCCTCACTGCTGCTCGTCTGTGTGTGTGTGTGTGTGTGTGTGTGTGTGTGTTTGCATCCATGATGTCATGATGTTAGCAGACATTAGCAGAGAAGAAGCTCTGACTTGTGTGTTTATTTGTAATAATAATAATAAGATTCAAGTGTTGGTCATTTTCTAACTGACGTTACAACATGAGTCTAACTTCTTCTCCGACAGCTCCGTTGTGAAATTCACTCTTTGATTTTGAACCTCACTTCTGTTCAGCCAAGTATTTTTTTTTTTTCTCCAGGTTCAAAGAGTCTCTGTGGTTCATATCACCCACAGTCAAACACAGACTGCAGCTTTTATTACAACACGTATCCTGAGGACGTACATGCGTTGAATTTTATGGGGCCTGAGCTCTATAACCTGCTCTGTTTTATTTATTTCCTTTATTATTTATTGATTTTGGGGGGTTTATTTGGTCATTCTGTGGCCGTATCGACGAGTCCGAGCTGATTGATTTCTGTTTCTGTATCTCACTGACAAATTCTTTGTAACCTGAACAGACTTGATGTTGGTCGACTGTTTGGATAATTACACGGTTGGAGGCTGGAGGTCGGGGTATTTAAAGGAAAATAAGAGACGAGAGGACGAGTGAAATGTGATTTCTGGCAGTTTGACAGGTTTGTAATGTTGATGAGGAAGTGTCTGTTGTAGAAAACAGTCAGTCTGGAAGATAAACTCCACCTGTCACTTCCACCAGTTAGAAGATTATTTATTAGCTTTTTAAATCTTTACAGACGTAACTAACTTCTGGAGCTGCTCCAGGTTTTTATAAACGTTGTTCTAGTTTCTTCAAGACAAGTTGAAGTAAAAACACACTGACATTTAATCACATGATGTGAAATAAAAAGACAAATTGTTTCCACTCCAGATGATGGTTTTTAACATTTCATCTTGTATTTTTTGGCTCATATCTCTGTTGTAGTTTTGTGAATCTGAGCTTTGACACTAGTTTTTGGATCAATAATTGAACTGCTGCTGTTTGTTAGTGCTGGATCACACGTACCTGGCCCATATTCGTGAATCCATGTTTCTCAGCGATCGTGTCGACAGACTCGACGTCTCTTATTCTTATGGCCCAGTCGTTGGTGTAAATAGCTGCATGGCAGAGATGAAGGAGAAGAGATCCCATCCACAGCGCGTAAAGACGCATCATGGCTGCAGGAGGATCAGGACGCGTCCTCTAATTAGACGGTGACCAGGTGTTTAACGCGTCTGCTCCAACTTTTAAAGATGTTTCTCATCATTATTTTTCCTCTGGAAGCTGAAATCCACTGGAAAAAAAGAAACAAAGTCTCATGAGATGTTGAGGAGGAAGAAACGGAAGGATGTTTGTCGGCTGAAGTTGTCAAGACTTGACTCGACTTCACCACAGATCAAGTTACTGCTTCAACATGGAGACGAGGGATCAGCTACAGCTCGTCCTCTGAAGATGTGACCTGAGGGTTGAAGCTCAAACACACTGTGTCTTTATTTACGGAGCAACCTCGTCTGTCTGATGCGCTTTACTGTTTCCACATTAAACACACACAGGCCTCAATTACAACCTGACGACACCGGGAACCAAAGGATGAAATGGAAAGAAACAACACGTGGTTTCCGGTTTTGATCGTTAAAAAAAAAAGTGTTTTTCTGCAGAACAATGACATTAAAGTTCATGTTGTTACCAATGATTTATCATGTTTAGTTTTTACATTAATTCATAAAATATATAAACAAATTAAAGAGATAATTATTACAAAACAAGACACAAATGTATAGAAAGTAGAGTTTATATCAGGATAAGACGTAGTGTCTATAAAAACGGTCTAATACTTGTTTTTTTTTTTAAAGTTTGTCAACATGATTAAACCTTTTCTTTCATTGACGACAACAACAGATACTCAGATTAAATAATAATAAAAAACTAAACTACCACATCAACAATCATATTCACTCAACTTAACTAACAAATATAAATAAAGTCAAACAAATGAGTTTGACCAAATTAACCAAGAAAAAACACCAACGCTAATATTTTTTACATCATCACTTGTTTCACATTTCACCAGTAAACAGTGTTTTATCATCTAAAGTGACGACTCGTGGTAACAACCTCATCATGAACTCTGGACGATGTAAAACATTTAAGAAGAGAAATATCATTTTTCCTGGAGGTGTGAATTTTTACATTTCTTAATTTTTTGGCACCGCAACACTCAGTGTAGTGTGAAGTCATATCCTGGCATTTAAAATATATTCATGGATTTAATTGGGTCAGTCTGATACATCCACAAAATCCTTCAGCGTGAATAAAAAGAGCATCAAGTTTCTTAAATTGTTAATTTAATGTTGCGATTCTACAAACGGTGAGAAAAAACTAGAAAGTTGAGATGTGATGAACTGTAGTTGATGAAAAGAGAACTTCACACTTCACATCTATAGATAGATAGATAGATAGATAGATAGATAGATAGATAGATAGATAGATAGATAGATAGATAGATAGATAGATAGATAGATAGATAGATAGATAGATAGATAGATGTTGATCATACATGGAGCCTAAGTCTGATCCACTAATATCCACACGTCCTGTATCTTGATTCAAACGATGACTATTAGTGTGAGTCAATGTTTCCTTTATCTTTGTGGTCTTGTCCTTTGTGGTTGTTTCTGCAGAAAAAAAAAAAAAACTTCTATTTTGCCTGAGAAGCAAATTTATGGGGCAAAAAAAAAAAGTTTGAAAATCACTCCCCACTGCCTGAAAAGCTTAAAAGCTCTGAACATAAGGTAATAACCGAGGGTGACTCAGACGAGTATTATAACATTTTGATCGACTCACATTTTCTCCCATGTGGATTTTCTTTTTTGGAGAACGCAGCAGTTTAATGATCTTTTATTGAATGAATCAAAGTTGAACTGTAAAAGCAAGAGGAGCAGGAGGGGGAGAAGACTGTAATGTTTTTAGTTGGATACATGTTGGAAACATCTCTTGTTTCACGTACAAATTTAGAAAACTAGAGGAAATAAAAACAACGTGGGAGGAAATGAACAAAATGAAATCAAAGCTCTATTTATCTTCAGCTTAAAAACAGAACAAACCCAACGTCCCGACACCGAATCAGTCCGACAACAAACATTTTATAGTATTATTTTTATATAAACGTTACATCATTGGTGTGACTCATACTATAGATTACATACTGCTCCAGAACAGCTCAGGCAGATAGTTGTATAATACACACTGATGATAATCTTCAGGGACACTAATTTCAATTAATGCCACAGCGTTAGTCATATAATTATGCCACTGGAGACCTGCTATATGCACGGCAGGTAGATGAGTTCATAATGTGATGTATATTGCACGATGTTGGTTGGAGGATGCGCGACTAATTAAGAGGAGTTACAGGCGTCAGCCTCTTGTTGCCGATCTGATGCCGTGGGAAATAAAAGTCAGCACAGCTGATCACTTCTGATCAGGCAGCAGCTGGTCTTTTCTATCACACATTGTATTTGGATAGAAAACCAGATGGGTATTAATATGAAATATTTAAAGCTCCTGAAAGCCAGTTTGATCACAAATCTTACAGTAAATATTTCCACGTGACCTTAAATATTCAGAAGTAGAAACAGAAATCTTGAGAAAAAGAAAACTAGAATTATCAGTGTTTATTTTCTTGAGTTATGACCTTTGACCCCCACAATTTAATCAGTTCATCATTGAATCAAAGTGAAAGTTTGTAACAAATTTAAATGGAAAAAACATAATGGATTCAGGTTTTTATTGTATATAAATGTAATAATATCTGAGTTATTTATGAGAAGGTTGATACGTTTCTGATGTTTCTGCCACAACTTATAGAATCATTAAATATAGAAGCTGAAGAAAGAAACTAAATCCACTTGACAACACTGATGAAAGTCAAACGACTTGAAGTTTATAAATTTAATAAAGTCACGGCTCGTTCAACTTCATGTCACTTTATGTGACACTAAGTTAATCAGCATCTTGTTTATTTCTATTTTATTTTTTTAACAATAAGATGGATCAACACATCCTAGTTTACAGGATTTGAATGGATCAATTGGCAGAAATGGAATCAAATATTCATTATTATTATGTAAAATAAGATTCAAAGTAATTTTGTTTGTTTGTTTTCCATCGTTCATCAATCCTCTTCCTCATAGTCGTCCATGTTGCACCGTCATGTTTCTACAGAAGCCCAAGAAGGACAAATCTAAACCTCATCTAGGTCTTTTCCACCATCATCTACTGGTCTCTACTCAGTCTCTAGTGTTTCCACTTGGTGCTAGTTCCTGGTTCCAGCTACTGTTTTAGTTCCTACTCTGTGGAGGAACCAATGGAGCTGAGTCGATACTAAAACGTGACGTGAACAGACGCCGGCCACTGATTGGTCAGAGGGAGTGTCTTCACAAGCTGCCACCAGACGCCAGTTGAGTTGAGAGAGCGTCAACAAAATAATCAAGCTCCATTTTTAAACAGGACAAGAGTGATAGCCATCGTCGTAGCTACCTGGTCGTAAGCTAACCCAGCAACAAGTACAGCATCTCCTCCATGTCCATTAATGTTTACTGATGTTTTAGTGTCGTGACGTCGCAGCAGTTTGACTCCACTCACCACATTCACGTGGAGGAGGAACCAAACTGTGATGGAAAACATTGTTGAGTAGTAGAGAAGAGATGAGCGGTTGGGCGGTTTAGAGGAGAAGAGACTATGTTTGTTTAATCCTGATTGACTTCAAACCAGTGAAGAGAACAAAGACGATAGTCTCTTAAAACTTCTCCAACTTTGACAAATCTGGATGAAAAAAACTCCTCTAACAGAAGATATATGGGAACGTAACGGAGGGAAACATGTAAAGAATAAAGTTTTCCTGCTTTCAGATAATGTAGTCGTCTCATCACATGTCAGTTCATGACAATTACTTATGAGAATAACAAAAAAATCCACTTGAAAAGCTTTTTCTTCTTGCTTGGATCCCGGCGCGTCATGTTCGATGTCCACCCTGTCCTTCACTCCTAAATTACAAAGAGCAGGTTCATGATGCAATATGCACTCTCAGTCTTTATCATCTCTTCTCTTCAACGGAGAAGAAAACAAACTCGCCGAACAAAACAAAGGAAAAAGCACCTCTCGGCGAAGCAGTGCGAGGACTTTGAAGTTATCTAACGTGTCTTCAGAGAGACTGACTTTGATGTTGAGAAAACTCTGCTCAAACAGCGACACTTTCCCCTGAAAATAATTGTCAAACGTGTTGCTGGAGCACAACGACTGCCCTGCAGGCAGCACAGGTACCAACTTATTTATTCTTTGTTTCAAATTTCTTACTGTTTTAGAAACTGTCATTGTTCGGCAGGATGAGTTTCACCGTATAACGTGTTGTTGTTTTTCTTTGATACTCGTCTGTTTTGAACCAGGATCCTGACAGAAGAAGATGAACTAATCAGTTCATGGATGTAAACCTGGTTTCCTGCAAAACTTTTCACATTTTAAACACATGTGAAGATAGTGACAGTAACTTAAGTAACTTTTACTTCCTGGACGAACCTCGACTGACGTCTTTGTTGTGTAAATGTAGTAGATACATTGAGATAAAAGAATAAACTGTTTTTTTTTTTTCATAATTCCAGGTTCAAGCAAACTGACTGACTGATCGACCTCCTGTTGGGATGTAAGTTTGAAGCAGAAAAGAAGAAAAAAATTAAAAAATAAAAATCTGTGGGAGTTTACGTACGAGTCTAAAAAGAAACAGACGCATGAATGTCAGATAACCTGTGGGCATCAAAGAGAAACAGACGAGTGTTTCAGCCTTGAGACTGACTGTTGTATGACTCCATTACCAGTAAATAATAAAAAATAAAACTTCTTATATTTGTTGTTCCTCCAAACTCCAGTTTTGAACATTTTTGGGAAGTTTCATCTGATTGATTTTTCTGAACCTTCGCCAACATGAATTCAGTCTGGGCTCATGTCACAAATCATCCCACTCTTTCTTAAAGTCTTTGCTCTGTCTGCCCACTCTGAAGTTTCACTCTGGAAAAAAAAATAATAATCAAGATAATAATAATCCTTCCTCGAACACCTGCTTCGTATTTTCCTCCGCCCGTCCGTCCTCGGGCCGAGTGGTGGCGTATTTACATATCGTTGCCTCTTTTTTGCATCAGTGACAGAAGTGGCAGGGGAGAATTTAACTCATATTTTATTAAACCAATCTGCAGCTTTCGCAGTTGACTCAGAAATCTTGGCGGGTCGTCTTGAAACGGTTGCTTTTTAATTCATTATTTACAACAATTTCACAACGACACACTCTGATACGACCGCAGCAGTGTGTGTGTGTGTGTGTGTGTGTTTAATTTGAATCCCCTGGTCCACATTCAATTCATATTTTTCTTTTATTTGGTCACTAATGAGGTTCCTACCTCGGTTCAAAGAAAAGCAAATTTCTTTCAAGTATCATTGCAACTTTGGGGCTTGTTTCTCAGCATCGTTATTAAGTCATCGGGAGAGAAATGAAAAAAGACAGTTTATGTTTCACCATTTATTCCATTAACTTTCAAAAAAAAATATTTGTAATAAAAACAAGATTTGGCCTCTGGACCGGCGGACAGGTTTGTGTCTGACTGACTTCTCAGTCTGACTGACTGTGAAATGACCTCCTTAGTTGTAATGTGGTAAAGTGAAACATAACATCTCTATAGCAGCCTATGCTCAATGACTCATGCAGTATTAGCTTTGCTGCTTCCTTCTCTCAGCATGCAGGGCCAGTTGTGGTTGTTTTCACATGCCCATTATGCACGCTTGTTGATGCCTCAAGACATGGTTATTTTTTTCCTCCTCAGATTTTTTTTTTTGCAGCCGAGCTTCGACTGATGTTGCGCTGAATTGCGTGAGCCAACTTTGACCTATGATGTTTCCTTTGAAGAGACCTCAAAATAAGCCTGACTCTCTCTCTCTCCGCAGGCCAGGCCACCGTGTCGACGCTCCGTAATGACCCGGACCAGACCTGGACCGGAGCTCGTTTACCTGACGTGTCAACGTGACACACTGGCAACACCCGCTTGCTTTCCATGTAAAGCTTCTTTTTTTTCTTCTTCTTCCTTTTGTATGTGCCAGCATTCATTCTTGAATAGCACTGCAGCATTGCTGACAAAATAGTTACCTACCTCACCCTACAATCCCTGCACACACACACACACACACACACACACACACACTCCCTTTCTCTTTATAGATTCAAAGCCAGTCTTCTCTGGCTCCTTTGTTCCCCTCTCCAGGCTGGGCTCAGATCCTCTCTGCTCTCTGTAAGCCCGCTCCGCTCTGTCATCAGGATTACAGGCTGTGCTGTAGCAGATTAATGACTGACAACTCTACACTCCTCTCAGCATAGCGCGGCGCACACAGCGCTGCTAGGAGGGAGCGTGTGCCTGGTTGAGAGAGAGAGAGAACAACTGCGGGGGAGATAATGCATTGTGTTGGTCTGAGAACAATATGTTAGCTGCGTGATTGTGTGTGTGTGAAGTGGTAGAAGTGTGTGTGTGTGACAGGGTTTTGTGTGGAGATGCGCTGCTTGTTTTGAAGCTTGTACGTGCAGCAGAAGCACAGCAGGAGTTACCTTCTGTTGAACGAGCTCAGGATGATGTTTTCTCTTCTCACGTGAACACATGTATGTTCATGTTCTCGTGTCTTTCAGAGAGGAGCAGCGGTTGTAAATCCAGGACAAAAGAGACGTTAAGAAACAAAACTGTTTTCTAAACTGCTTTTGTTTTGAGGCAAAGAGGAAACTGGCAGCAGTCGTACGTACACAAACTGAGAGCAAACATTTTCCGAAGTTTGGAATAAATTAGGCCACGATCTCATGCCACCTCAGAGCCTCATAGAAGCAGCTTATGTGTGTCATGAATTTCTAAGTAGTAATATTTGGGGCTTCACACAGCCATCAAACAGCTGAGGCTTAATTTCCTGAGACTTGCCCTGGAGTGTCCAGGAAAGTGGGCTGTCTGAGCCGCCATCTGAGGACTGAGCAGATTCTCTTATTTGCATTCGGTTGTGATGTCCTTGAAATGCATAAAAAAGTTTTGTCATGTGTTTGTCAGTGAAATTAACAGTGATCGACTGCTCCTTGTTTCCAACACTGACTGATGTCCACTTTTACAAGATTTCTGATGGAAATATTGTATTTTTTTACTAAATGTATTATTATATTTTTATTAAAAGATGAAACAAAGCTTTGTTAAAGATTAAACCGGCAGTTCCCAACTCATTTGATTTTAGATGCTCATTGTTTGTCAACTCTCTGTATATCGGTTGTTAAAACCAGCTGCTCAATCTGCTACAACAGCAAATGGCTGCTTGTAAAGTCCAGTCCACACTAGTTCACTACTAGTGGACTGGACCAGTGATCTCCAGTGGTGGTGTCTGGTGGACTTGGTCCTCTGATGGTTGGTGAATCATCAGTTAATGATCATAATGTGTGAACAGCCCTAACGACTCCATCAGAGGCCGTCGGGACCTGGTCTGAGACCGGGACTGGATCTGTCATGTTAGAAAACTGGAGGAGTCTGAAGAGACTGACAAAGAGCGACAGCCAATCAGAGGAGGGATGTGAGATAAATGCTGCTGCCGTCTCACTGATTCACTCACAACCACGTTTAAAAGTCTGACGTTTTAACGCTTTTTTCTTTCATTTTCACTTTCTACAAACTCCCGCGCCTGATCCAGATGTTACCCGGTACCGGGAGGTCTGCTGCTGATTTCAGCTCCACCATGAAAACCAGCGTGTTGCCATGGTGATGTTTACACACTGGTTTAGCGCTTTAGTAATAGTTTCCATCATAACGTTATTTTTTAATGTGTAAGTCCAGTTTCCTGGACTGTAGCTGCTATAGGTAGTCACCAGTCAAAGACCTCAGGAATATCCACAATGATTGGTTGAATTAGTGTTAATAGTTGTGATGGTAACGTCATTAAATCCTGGAGGATCTGATCAATGAGGAAGAAGATTGATGGACATCTAAACGCGTCTCTACTTCCTGTTTTCTCTGCAGCGCCCTCGGTACCGCCAGTGTGTCGGAGTCGTCGTCGTCCAGATCGTCGTCTGATTCGTGTCTCGACGCCAGAGGAATCGAACCTGAACTCAGCGGTTTAGTCTGTGTCGGAGGCAGCGCCTTCTTCACGGTGCTCGCGTCAACAATAAACGGCTGTAAATCACGGTGAGAAGCAGCGGCTACATCCTGTCTAGTTCACGTGACCAGACGTAGAGTTTGGTGACGTCACGGTGTGATCGGGAGTCAATCACTGACAAGTCTTGTAGTGTGAACACTACAGGTCTCAGACCAGTTGTTGAGACTCCACATCATGGGAACACAAGACGCCAACGATCATGACAGAGACTGAGACTCACTGATCCATGGTGAAGTCGACTGATGTGAACTAGAGTGAACTAGACGTTTGTTGTAGTTTTAAAGTCCTGACACACAACTATCTGTTTTCTTTAACATTGACAGGAGACCATCAGCATTTAGATTGGTTTCCTACAAGCTTCACTTCTATGATGCAGCTCTCGATTTATGACCAAGGAAGTGAATCTGCAGCTGCAACCAAAAGAACTACGTAGCTTGGAGAAGGTTGATGATGGAACAACTGGAAAACAAGTAAAAGGAGAAAGAGTCTTGTGGTTATAGGAGATAAAGAGGAAGGAGAAGGACACAGAGAAAGAGAGGTAACAATGAGTTGATGAACAGAGACCTGATGGGACCAGAATCTGGGCTTGGCCCATCTTTAAGGATTCTTCTTTGCAGCACCCCCACTGGGATTTGTCCTGGTTGTCACGACTCTGGAGAAAGATCCAAACTGACGTTCAGTTGGCTTTATTCCTACTAGATCTTATTAACGTAGCAGCCATGTTGCTAATGCTACCGCTAGCATCCAGTAACAAACAGCTACGACGACGGCTTGAATCCAGAATGACAACACACACCAGGCAGCTGTGGTAAAATACTTTTATAGAGCAGTAATCTGAAATATAGCATCCAAGCAGAACGGCTCTGATATGTCAGAGCTCATCTCACTCATTTTCTCCTCAAATGTGATATTTGCTTTTTTATGTAAATGTATCAGTTTGTTTGTTTATATGTGTGTGTGTTTATGTGTGTGTTATCATGTGTAGCAGGATTTCAATTACAGTATATTAAAACTTTTAAATACAGGTCATAATAATTCTTTTTAAATGTCTCTGATATAAAAGCTGGTGTTCTGACCCATTAATGAAGTCCATTAATGAAGATGGATCCTCCTTCTCTGTCTTCTTCCCTCTTCGCCTATAAACTCGTTTCATCTTTTATAAATACTCTCTATCCTCTCCACTGTATTGCCTGTTGTACCGTGGCCCTTGCCCCGTTCCACCTGCTATATATTCTCTTTATATCTCCTAATTGCTTCCTAACAGTGACTCATATCGTCGACTGAACTTTTTGCTTTTATTTGACTTCAGCACTTTTACTTCCCTGCACCAGAATCAAAACCTGTTAGTGCTGAAGAGGCATTTTAAACGCAGTAACAACATGTGCGCTCCAGTCAAACCGTTCAGCAACAGCAACAGATAAAATCACAACCGTCGTTGCTCTTTTTTCTTTTCCACAGTTTCATTCGTGTTTGAGTTTCGAGTTTTAAGCTTTGAGTTCGTTTCAATCAAATCACCACAGTTAATCAACGTGTGGTTGATTTTTTTTCTTATTTTTTTAAGCAGTGCATTACAGTATCAAAACGTCTCTTTCTTCACCCTCCAAGTGCTCAGAGGAACCAGAAGCATTTCTTCCTGTTCTTCTTGGTGGCGGCGGGGGGGCGCACCGCTTGAGGGGAGTCTTGTTGGTGGGGCGTGGCGGGCTGGGGGGTGGAGGGCTGCGGCGAACCCTCCGGAGGATCGCCCACCTTCCATGTGCGCACCACCTGCCCTTCCTGCAGACGGAAGTCGTGCTCTACACTGGAGAGAAAGAGAGAGACAATGCAGTCAAGTGCAACTTAAATGTGTTTAAACCTGCAATAACTAAATGTTTTGGCATCTTGGCAAACATCAGCAACTTTATCATTCAGCCTGAGTTGTTTTTCTTGGCACAAAACAAATGTTAGTTCAATATTCACTTTTTTTTTGCTCTGCTTTTGGTCTCTACCAACTCCTGAGGGAGATATGTGTCTCTTTAGCTGCTAAATGCTGCACTACATCCACCAGCTAGACTTTATCTGTCTGCTGCTCGGTGCTGAGGAAGTGAGATTATTTGCTGAAAACAGCTACAACAGCTACGAGAGAGTGGTGGGAGTGGACAGAAACAGTAACGCTGCAGGCGGACAACTAGACAATGAGCTGAAAGTCACTATAAAGCACTGTGAAGCTGAAGGGTCCCTGCAGATTTAGCTGATAATTCTGTGTAGGTTTATGTCTTCAGGCGACTGATTCTCACATTCTCACACTGCTCTCACATTATTATTTGATTCAATATAAAAATATTGATCATAGACACTGAAACGCAGCGTGCACGGTGAAAAGATACGACCAGGAAATAGTGTGAAAAGCATAAAAGTGAAGCACTAGAGATTCCCGTGTGTGCCACATCCATGAGTAGACAATAATGAGGCTCTTGACAAAGTGAATCAAGTGCAAAAAACGCTGAGTATCACAAAAATGTTGCAGCACCAGGAGGGATCCCAGGACTGCAGCTGACACGCTCCCAAACAAACAGTCAGCAAGGTGCATCAGTCAGTCACACGACAGCGCAGCTCGACGGCTTCGCTGTCGAAATGAGACGTGAACTCTGGTGCACCTCTGCAGGAGCTATAGGTGAAGGTAAGCAATAATAAATGAATGCATCCGCAATAACAGAATAAAGGATAATATTTGCTTGCTGAATTACTTTTGTCAGCAGTTGCATGTTGGATAAGCTTTTCCCCCGTGAACTGATTCTTTTCTCTCCTCTTTTTTTTTTTTTTATTCATTTCACTTTGCTGCTATTCTTGCTTATTATGCAGTGGCCTAGTTAGCTGGTGTTTCTCATCACAGCACAGATGCTGGAAATAAAGAGGACTCCCTCGGTTGACGATATGAGGAGAGAAGTGCTGCAGAGGAAGCAAGGAGGACTGAGCTAAGCAGCAGCAGCAGCAGCAGCAGCATCAGGGCCTCAGAGTTTTTCAGGCAAGAACAACAAGGACTCTCACATTCACATCCATCTGGCTTCATAACTCCCACTCCCTCAGTCACTCAGCCACTTCACTCTGGATGCCCACTGGTATTCTAATGCACACACACGCACAAACACACACACACAAACACACACGCACGCACACGCACACACACACACACGTACACAAAAAGAAAAAAACAAATGAAACATCAAACTCCAGACAGGAGCACAGGGCAGATGTGGACAGAGTGACAAGTAAAAAAAAAAAACTGAGTGGGTACAAAGTGGAGAGGATTTCTTCTCTCTGCAATATTTACAACGGCTACAGAAAAAAAAAAAAAAGAAAAAAAGAAGCCACTTCAACTAAACCTATTTGTAGGAGCTCGGTCTGCTTCACAGTTTGAAACGAAACCTTATAAAAACCTGAAACGTAACATAAAACGAGCAGCTAGTCAGAACCACCATAAGTTGACAGAGTCTGTCTCTGCCGCTCTGACATGAATCGAGTAAATAAAGAGCTCCTCTCCTGTGTTTTTCACCATACAGCTCAGCTCCCTATACAGCTCCCCGGTGACTCTCGCCTCGCGTCTGCTGTGTTCCCTCTTTGTGAAAATGAATAGCCCCGGTCCACGGCGCTGCGTGATCAAGGCACACTGGCGCTGTAGGGAGCTGTCCACCCTCAACCTTAATTATCTGCACACTGAGCCCACAAACTGTGGCAGGCAGGAAGCTGTGAACCTAAAACTGTTTTTTTTTTTTTTTGCCGTTGCTCCTCTTCTGTCTTCTGCTCACACATTTTTTTTCTTATTTAGCTGTAGGCTACACCTCCCACCTCAGCCCCCGCCTGTGGGCAAATTAGATGTGTTTTACAAACGAAGCAGAGCGTATTTCTAAAGCTGCGATATTGGTTTGAGAGTTGGAGGTAGTGATGATCGTGCTGGTATGTTGACCTGGAAAGATAAAAAAAAAAACAACTCATCTTAAAGTGATAGTCCAGTGTCAGTCCAACCCAGGGTCTTGGTCTCCATGACAACGAGTCCAACACCGTCCCACCAGAGCTGGATTACGTCTAATTATGAACGTGCTATGGAGCCGCCAGCCAAATGTAAACAAATCACCATTTTTTAACCACTAATAAAGCTCAAAATATCACTTCACTTCAGCAGTAGCATGAATAGGGTCCCTACACATAAACTGAAGTACTGATAACTTAGTAAGTGAAGCCAGGGTTTATTAAAAACACTGTTTTACAAGACTTAAGGCTAATTTAAGCTACTCTGTTGAATAGATGATCGGTCACTGTACTGCATCATTTCCAGCACTTCGCTTTTTTCCATTTTTAAATCAAAGTGGAAGTTTACAACTTGTATCAACTTCAAGAATGTCTGATTTAAAGTAAATTAAAGTAATTAAAGTATAAGCACTTATTCAAAAGTGAAACCGAAAAGTAAACACTCAACCAACTTCAGCCTCATGTGATTTCATAACAGATCCTCCTGAAACTCGACACCTCTGAGGGTTTTCACTTCGCAACACGTTCGTAACAACACTTCACAAGAGCTTCAAAGGCGACATCAAGGTGACAATGTATCCTTGGAGAACCATGAATCACACTTCATCCAACGTCCTCCAGTCGCCTCCATGTTGTGTTAAAGTCCATACAAGTCAATAATAGCCTGGCTTTGAAAATAGCAACAAGAACCATCTAGTGTTTCATTCAGTAATCGACCTGACCGGAAGACGTTGGGTAAGTCTTGTAAAACAGTGTTTTTAATAAACTCTGGGTTCACTTACTAAGTTATCAGTACTTCAGTTTATGTGTAGGGACCCTATTCATGCTACTGCTGAAGTGAAGTGATATTTTGAGCTTTATTAGTGGTTAAAAAATGACAATTTAGATACGTTTGGCTGACTGCCCCATTTACTTTCATTGTTAACTATTTGGTTGTGAAAACAAAAGACGGTCAAACTGGATATTACTTCAACCAACGTAATCTAGATCTGGAGCAGGTGTTGGACTCATTGTCATGGAGATAAAACCTGGACTATCTCTTAACATTGTGTTCAGGACGTTGACTGTTCTGTTTTTATTGTTATTAATAATATATAAAGATGTAAAGATATTCAGACTCGTCGTAGATTCGTTATATAAACGTGATGAGTCCAAACTGCCAGAGGCATAAAGAGCGAGTTGCAGCTCCTACAACAGATGGTCTGACCCCCCCGACAGATCCTTAACATGATGGAGTCTCTGGTCGCATGAGCTGAGATCAAGTTTCTCAACGAACAACAACCGAGAACAAACGCAGCAGGAGGAATGGAGCTTCACGTAGGATGAGAAGAGACGTTTCCATATGATCTCTATAGGTGTTTGTGTTTGAAATAATTATCCTCAGAGTTTCAGGATCAAAGTGACTCTAAAGTCAACAGAAGTTGACATTTCTTCCTGTCAACGTGTGAAACCGTTCCTTCTGCGTGACCTTACTCTGAATCTTTAGAGATTTACTGTTTAAATCTCTTCTTCTTGTCTTTTTTTTAATCACTCAGTCAGTTTGGGACACAGTGACCTCAACCAGGAGCAGCGGAGCATCTCCGGAGGGAAGTTGACTCAGCACATTTTGTAGTTACTAACACACCTGTCATTTAAAACAATTAGAGGGAAAATCAACCGTGACATTTAAAAACGATTGTGGAAAAAAAAAAAAATCCTCATTTCTGCAGCATCTGTAGTGTTGTCACACAGTCAGACAAGATACTCGTCTTTAAATGAGGATGTTAAATGCAGTCAGTCAGACTCGATACGGGATGAAAAACAGCTGAAAACAATATTTTAAAGTAATGTAAGCACAGAGGTTGAGCAGGTCTTCATCTCTTTTTCATCCCTCCATCTATAAAACATTCATACAACAGCAGCAGCAGGAGATCATCCTTCCTCCTCCTCCTCCTCCTCCTCTCTGCTGAGTGGCAGAGGAGAGACTTTCAGCAGAAATATAGCAGCGCGAAGGCAATCAACTCGAAATATCTTTGCAATTTTCTCTCCTATAGGCTGAATATCTTTTACAAAAAAAAAAAAAGAAGAAAAAGAACATTTCATTTCAGCAGAAATTAACCGAGCAGGCAATTTCTGTAGAGAGCTGTGTTCATCTGTGATGAGGCACTGCTCGTATATACCAACGCACAATACGTGCTCGTAAATAGACACTTCACCGTCTCCTGTTCCATCCAACACAACACAAACAAAACAAAAACACAACAACCTTCCTGTTACTAGTCCAGGGAACAGGCTGTACCCTGAGGTACTGAACTGGACTCAGACTATTATTCTGAGCCGGTCCCAGCAGCTGCTTGGCTGTCGCGCCGCGTCCCAAACTCTGGTCTCGCTTTAAAGATCTTTCTTTGATACCTGCATTAACATTCAGATTGCAGTGATTTGAGAGGGAGCGTGTGTGCCATCCAGTCTGAGCTGTTTGAATCTAACATTTGATTCTTGTACTAGACGGTAATTAATCCAGCTGGGTGCGATTTTGTTCAGCTCATCCTTTTCAATAAACTCTGCAGTGGTGTGATACTCAACGCTTTCAAGTATAAAGATAAAAAAAAGAACTTCCTCGAAAACAGACTCACACTCTCCATGTTGTTTTATAAGTACGTGACGTATGGTGCTATACCGTCGCTGTGAAGGACTGTCACAGAGACACTTTGATCAATACCTGTGAAAAGTCTAAGACGAGAAGAAACTCAGAGAGAATCACTTGGAAATTTTAGACAGAAAGTGAAACTGACGTCCAGAGATTTAGTCGAACAATGAAACCTGAAGGAAAAGAGAGAAAAGATGAAGTGTGTGACTCTTCTAATAAAGAGTTAAAAACACAACGAAATGAAATGTGACTGAGAGTCTGAGGACGTCAAGTCTTCACGTTAACACGCTGTAGTTTAAATGTGACCTGATGACGTTGGAACAATTCAACCTGAATGTCTTGACAATCCATCCAACCATTATCAAGACTTTAAGACATTTCTCTTGAAGAATTAGCAGATTAACAGAGGAGTGAAATAATATTCATCCTCTGGGGATCATGATGGTCTGAACATGACAGAACGAACACTTCATAACCAAATGTTTCATGAGTTTCTGAGATGTCGATATTAAAGGTTTGGAGAAGGTTTGAAGATTTAATAAACAAAATAAAAAGGATTTTTCTGGCTGTTATTTGATGTGTCAGGATTTAAAATGTTAAAAACAAACTCTGAGTTCCAGATAATCAAACTACGATCATGAAATGTTGCATTTCATCTAAAACTTCAGACACAATTTCAGGTTCAGTGGTGAGAGGAAGTTATAACAATGTTCCCATAACATTAAAATGTTTGCTTTGTCCATTCTGGGCCACCGTAGAAACATGGTGGACTCTAAAGTATATATGGACAAGATGATATATCCAAGTGTTTTTGTCTTATTAGTATTTGTATTATTATTATTTCTGAAACTTCCAGCTTCCAGTGGAAATTTGGAAAAACTTCACATTTTCACATCTGCATGTAGTTTTCAACATGCATCAGCATCAAGTGTGCAACATTTGTATGTGGATTGTGATTGGCCAAACATGTATGTGATCATAGATGAATAAAAATATATCTATCTACACATTAACGTCCATTTCTGCCACTAAATCATAAACACTAGCTGTGTATTTTGTGGTCTCCAGCCGCCGCCGCCTCCAGTCATCAGTCTACAGTCGAGATTTGATGTTGTCACGTTGGGTTTATTGACAACCAGCTGAGGCGTCTTCTTTTGCTCCGTCTGACGCCTCAAACTGATCATGATTGACGTCGGGTGTAGTCACAGGAAGTTTTATTGTGGAAGAGGTAAAAACAAAAACAGCCTCCTCCTGTTAAAAATCAGTAATCCTGCGTATCGAAGCCTCACAGACGTCTGGAAGAAATCTCATCATGAAAAGTGAAGATTTACAGGCGAGAGCTTCACTAACAACTTAGCGGACCCGGGCTACAACCAAGTGAAATTAATGTCTTCAACAAGCCGAGAGCGTCGAGGCGAAGTATTATTTCAGTTTGTATCGCTGGGAGGAGACTGTCTGACTGAGTAAGACAAAACAGACACTGACACTGTAAACATGATTTATACCTCAGGGATTCATCACCGTATGATTTATGCTATCCACGGGAGAGTTTGACTATGCAATATAATTTATGCTAATCGTAGGATGCTAAAAGCCTAAATTTAATGCACTTCACCAGCAGTCACATCACATTCCTGTATTACAACACCGCTTAGCACAAGACAGGGAAATATATATTGTATTAAAGATGCATGTGCACTGAAACAAATCTGGTCGGTACATTTTCAGCTTCACGAGTTAAAGTTGAAGTTTTTGGCAGCGACTCAGGATAAACAACCACAAACGTGTTGTGTTGAGATTTTAACCGTGTGTTTCCCTCCATCTCTGTCTTTAATTGATGTCAAATATTTATACTTTTATAGTAATTACCAACCCGACCTCGTCGGCCACTTACACTACTTTGTTGTTTTTTTTTTTTTATTCCGGGTCAGAAAAAGAAATTGATGTTCATTGATGAGACCAGGTGAAGAAGATCACAGAAAAGCCTCTGCATCAAATAGCCTCATAAATACAGAGCAAGCAAGGTTACGATTGATTACTGACGAAGCATTAAGCTCCGGGATAAAGAAATAAAAGCAACAATCGGTCAGGAGCTTTCAGAGTTGGTCCGAACCAGATTAAGACCAGACCCATTATTGTGGTCTACCTCTCAGTGTTGTGTTTACTCTGTAGAGATCATTGTACTGGGGGAAGATGCTTTACAAAATGTATAAATGAGACAAGCTCACATGACTGAACCAGCAGCCAAAAGCAAAGCTGGCAGAGCTGAGAAGAAAAAAAAAGGAAAAAGAAAAGAAGAGCTGTTTGCTGTGAATTCACACTCATTACTGGTTTGCTTTGGGAGTTCACTGTGTGTGTATTAGCTGCTATCACCTAACCGCTTCTGTCACACGCTGCTTTCAGCAACCTGATTAGTAAATGTAGCATAAAAGAGGTGGAGGAAGGTGAGACCGCAGAGGAAAAGGAAATAAACCTGCATCATGCTTTTTGTCCATTTGGAGGCTGTGAAATGAAGTTGTGAGCCAAATATTGAAGTTGAGATTCATCTGGAGTCAAATGTAAATTCAATATTTATTCTATTTGAGCTCAGTTTTGATCTCCACCGACTCAATACAAAAGATTTTCAAGGATTTTTCACTGAAAACAACTTCCTGCTGCAGAAACAGATGAAGCAGCTGCTGCACCAAGAGATAAATATCAATGAACCTGTCACCATGTTCATGTTGTGTCACTAAAGAGGCTGAACATCTCTTTCTAACCCTGTGCAACACAGCCAGGAGCCTCACCAACATAACACTATGTCTGTTTAACCACCTGACTCTTTTCACTGCCGTCACACGTTCTCACACCACACCTCCCATTCTCACGCCAGGAAAATTTTTTTTTTTTTAATCTATAATCTGATGTAGACGTCAGCTGAACACAAAGAATAGAAGTGGTTTGTTCCTTCAGTGGTGTCTCAGTAGCAACAATTAGCTCCTGGATATCTAGTGTTAGAGCATCTACTTACTAACTCAGCTAACGGGACTAATGAGCAGCGGTGTGATGTGTGTTTCCACCAAGTAAGTTCTAGGTAACGTTTAGGAGCCGGGAACTTTTCAGGAACGTCGTCTCACTCGGTCCTTGTAGCGTCTGTGTCTCCACCAAGGGTCAGACCTGACGGACTTTACCAATTATCTTCTCTGCGACCGCTTCATCGTGTTATTATTAAAAAACTACACGCTGCAGACGTGTGTGTGTGTGTGAGATTCCACACGTTGATAATTTTTGTAAAACCCTGTGATCATTTTGTGACTGTTTCAACTGTTCTTCGCTTCTATTTATAGAAAATATTCATTGATACGCTTCTGCCACTGAGTTTTAAAAAGTGGCACTTTTTTGTTGACTGAGTCATGAACTGTCTTGAGTTACAACCAATCACCACTGAGTCAACCTAGAACCCCAAACAAGAACTTTTCGGGGCCAAAAAGTACAGGTTATCTACACCAGGGGCTCTTTTCGGCCCCATGAAGGTTCCTGAGTTTCGTCTCACAGGAACTGTTCCTCTGGTGGAGACGCACCAACAGACCAGTTCCTGTATTCAAATTTTACTGTTGCTACACCTTGATTTATCGCAAGGTACGTACTGCTGTTTTCTTGAAAAGTTTGTCTTCAAAATGTCTTAACAATTTTATCTGCAACCACATCAGTTTTATCTTCTCTTTTAGCCATTGTTGAGAAAACAAAAACAAATCTTCATCCAATTGTCAAATCTTGCTTTTGTACACATTCACTAGTTGACTGGTTCATTTTCTGACAAATCGACTCTTCTGGACGTTGACGAAGGCGTCAGAAACCAACAGAGGTGTGTGACAGCCTGATTAAACTCTTGTTTTCTAGCGTTTCTTTACCACTACTGAGTTAAACAGACATAGTGTTATGTTGGTGAGGCTCCTTAGAAAGAGATGTTCAGCCTCTTTAGTGACACAACAACACTGTTTACTTTGACGTTAGAAATCTGCCCCGATCACTTAGTTTATCAGCTGCCTGGTCAGACTCACCGCTACCACCACATCTACACTAACTAGACACTGTTTGGTTCATTTATTAACAACTGACGTTAACTCAGAGACTCAGTAGACTAACAGTAGGATGTAGGTTCACACTTTAATGTCAAAGCACTGGTTATGGCAGCTATAAATAAATAGTAAAAGGATGATGAAATACAAAAGAAATAGATTTCTGGGAGGTTACTGGGTTGAAAAGTGCCAAGTGATCAAGTGCCAGGTCAGAAATGTGAAAACACCACCTGGGAAATGGTTCAACCTGAGGAGCCAGAAAAAATAACAACAAGCGTCGTGATGTGTTGTGTCTCCACCAGGCAGCGGCCAAGTCTGAAGGCTGGGTGGGCCGATCCTCAACCACCGCCGTAGACTGTGTTTCTTTTCTTTTTAGTCATAAACTTCCCACAGATTTAACGATAAACTTTTAATACAGTATGTCAGCAGTTTGCCTTTACAACGCTGATCCTGAACCTCTGATCCAGATGTCGGAGCTACTATAGCTACGGGTTAACCTTCACCACGAACCGCTGAACACATCGTTTCAATTCAGGGGAAATGTCAGCCTGAGCATGAGCAGCGTTTTAGTGTTTAAATGTGGTTAAACGCAGCTCAGTGTGGATCTGTGTCGACACTGAGCTGAGCTTTGGTTTTGTTTTGTTTTGTTTTTTTTTGAGTAAAATTGGATCAAAATTCACTGTTCGGCCTCCTGGGGCTGTTGTGGGCCAAATTTAGTGCAACATATGCGATGAGGTGTGCTTACCCAGTCTGTGCTAAAATTCAAGCCAGCATTTCTTCTTCTCCTTCTTCTCCAGCACCCACACACAATAGATATTTATCCAACGCTCAGCGACAGAAGAGGGGAGTGTTTCTGTTACTGGGCAAGTTTTCTTTCCAAGTCAGCTACATATATTGTCCTGTTACTGTACAGGAAGTCAGACCGGGTCAATTAAAAGACGAGACGTGACGACTGGCTGCCTGTTTGTCCTCAGCACCACCGGGGTATTGAGTGATACCTGCTGGAGCAGAAGGAGCCGATGGATGAACGGAGCCGTCGAGATCTGAGAGCGAAGGAGAGAGGAGGTGTGACGGCACCGTGGCAGCGCGCCATCCGAAAAAAAACACCACTAACGGTTAGGATCCATCCATCTCTACCTCTGTCATAAATGCACACTAATGCATCGAGGCCTTATTTATAGTCTTTTTAGGGATGGATAAAGGCTGTCTCCAGGGGGAATGAATGGAAATTAAAGGCTAAGGTTAACTCTGGGGAGGATCCCGGTGCATAGATGCAGAAAATAGGACGACGATTAGCACCAGTATTTAACTGATTTGATTTTTCTTTTCTATTCTGAAGAGAAATAGACGACAGAGTATTAAAATCTTAGATATCGAGAATAAACTTGTAACTTCACGAGAATAAAAGTAATGTCATTTTAGGTTCTGCACCATGAGGAACGTGGAGCATCTTGTTCAGTTGCTACTTTATTATAAAATGTTTCACAAACAAGGAAATAAACTTAAACACATTATTGTCAGTATCAGGACTGAGAAGATCGAGTAGAAAACTTTGTTTATTCTGAAGAAAGAAACAAATTTAGAGCAGATTGTTTCTTTAGTGGAGGAAATCGATGAAATGTGACTTTATTCTGGTAAAAGTACGACTTTACTTTTATTCTCGTAAAACTATGACTTTTCCTCATAATTTATGACTTTTTACTCGTAAATTTATGACTTTTATTCTTGTAAAACTACGAGAGTAATAATTGTAAATTTGTGACTTTTATTCTCTGAAATTTACGACTTATTCTCATACAACTATATCTTTTTTCTTGTAACTTTACGACTTTATTCTGCAAAATTACGATTTAAAATATTCTCAAAATGTTCCAACTTAATTCTCGACATTTTATTTTTTTCCTACGTGGTCCTAATACTTTGTCGTAGAAATAAAATAGTTGTTTTGCTTTGATTTTGTTTTGTTGTTTCTACCAAGATAATATAAATTTAGTGTCTGAAGATCGTTTTTTAGTGTCACTGAGTTTATGTTGTGTAAAGGAAGATTCACACTTCACTGACAAGAAACTAGTAAAGAAAATAAAAGTGACATAAAAGAAGAAACATAAACATGGAGGTTCAAACTAAACAGAGGTCAAAGGTTCAAAGAGTCTGAGAGTTTCTCCTCAGCATCGTCACAACGTTCACGTTTAGTTTTGATTGTGTCTGAAAGTGAGCGAAACATTATTATTTTGTAGAAATTCTGTCCGAAACTGTGGCCCATTATCTTCATTTGGACACAATAACCGTGTCTCTGCTGAGCTTTTCATCCTGCCTTTGTGGCTGATGGGAGCGACTACAAACACAGACGAGGGAGGACACGATGTGCAAACTAATTCATTTCCAGCAAATTTCTCATTCATGCTGCAGTAACTAAAGTCACCTCAGCCAGTCTGCCAAAATATTCACCATTACTAAAGCAAATAATCACCGCTCGAGGTGCCTATAAATACTCTGAGACCGTGATATGTGGGAAAATGTTTCCCACATCTATCGATCATGTCTGATAATGACAGAAGCACGGAGCCAAAGATTGAGAGTGGGTGCTAGTGGAAGAGCTTTAGGGCTCTAATTTAGCTGTGGGTGTGATTCTAACGTGATTAGTATTTATATGACACATCATCCACATTAGGCAGAGCTTCCCTGTTCCACATGCCACTCTTGATCTTCTTCTCTCCTCCCTGTTTCAAAGACATGGCACAACGGTGATGGGCACCATCTGGCTCTCTCTGCTGGCACGACTTTGGCTCTGTGATTATTGCCAAACAGCATGAACAAGGGTTCTCGCTCTCCCTCTTCTTCTTCTTCCTCCCTCGGTGCGTCTCTCCCTCTGTTTCTCACCCGGCCCCTATATCTGTCATGTCTTCACACAAACAAGCCCATGAGTGGATAGATACACAACTCACAAGGACGTATAACAATTTCTTACAATTTTCACGTCTCCGTGAATCGTCAAGAGACAAATATGAGTTTTATTTTTTGTTCTTTCTAACAGCGACACACACCACTGAGTGTGTGTTTTTAGTGCTGTCGGTGATGCTAGAGGACGTGAAACAAATAATACTCTTCATTTCTATTTTCTCCTTTTCTCGCTGTGAAGATCTGGTGCTCCTGCCGGCTCAACGTTTCCTCTGTGTAGCGTCATGTGAATGAAGAGCGATGCCTCTCTCCCCTGTGAGACGCCTGTTGCTCGTCGGCTCAACCCCCCGAAGTAAAGACGGATTACTGCAGAAGAGCTGCCCGCCCTGCCCTTTACACATCTCACACACACCACTTCTCCATTATCAGCCTCAACCACGGGGGGAAGTGCTGTGCATGCGCACACACACACACACACACACACACACACACACACACACACACACACACACACACACACACACACACACACACACACACACACACACACACACACACACACACACACACACACACACACATCACACACACGCAGGTCTGAAAGCTCTGACAGGGTTGTTAGCAAAAGGTCAGAGTCAAGAATCTGACAAATCTTTTTTTTTTTTTTCACAGAAAAAAACCTCTCATGTCCAGTTAAACTGGAGGAACAACAGGATTTATTTTTCTTCTCTTGTTGTCTTTATATCGGCTCATATTTGTCTCCGTGTCTCTGTGTTTTCGACTCAAAGATTCAGTGTGAGGAAGAAATCTGTTCATGTTCGGATCAATGTCTGGGCAGATATGGACAACCTGCCGATTTAAAAGATCAGGAAAAGCAAATCCGCGCTCTGTGGTGAGAAGATTATGTCCTGATTCCTCGATCCGCTGCAGGAACTGATCCTCAGGATGGTTTGTTGTTTACTCAGGAGTGAGCTGTGTCGTGTAATTTGTACTGTTTACTTATTTATCTAAGTACTTCTTAGTAAAATTTTACACTATTTATAGGCGGCGTTTTACGTCAGAGTATCAGGCTCATGTTGGGAAAAATAATAATTCCTGCTACAATGAGGAACGTGGAGCAACTTGATCAGTTTTATCTTAATATAAAATGTTTCACAAACAAGGAAATACTTCATGTTTTGTCTCATCAACACCACATTATTATCAGTATCAGGACTTTGTTTATTCTGAAGAAAGAAAGACGTGAATTTAGAGCAGATTGTTTGTTTAGTGGAGGAGGAAATGGATGAAATTATGACTTTATTCTCAAAAACGTGAGAGTTGAAGCATTTCAGTGTAACAACTGCCTGTTTGTGTGTTTATTACTGTTTATTATTGTTAAACTTTGCCATCTAACAAATTTAAGGTCCATATTCAGTTTCTTTTAGCTCCGTGTTTGGTCTCCACCAACCTCCTAAAAAAAAAGTCTCAGGTTCTTCAGCTGCTAAATGCTTTGAAAGAAAATGGTTCTCTGACTTTTCTTCAATCTTTCTTCTTATTTGTTGCATCTTTGTAAAGTACACAAGTTGTTTTTTTTGTTTTTTTATCTTCCAGACGCCACAGATAAGTTTGTCATTTGTTTCCTGATCCTGGTTGACGTGAATCGAAGCTCAAAACAAGATTTTGATTCATTTCCAGCTGCACAAATTTACATCACTTCATGTTAACAGCAGAAAACCAAAACTATAAACCAGTTAGTCACAACATTAAAACCTGTGACAGATGAAATGAGTAACATCGATCTTCTTGTTAAAATGAATCGTTCTGCAGAAAAACCTTCGGCCTCATATTCATCTTGAAGTTACACAAACTACACAAACACAAACTACGTAACAAACCAAACACACCAGGCTCCTCTGATCCCAGTCTGAGCTGAGCATCTGAGGGAAAAACCAGAACAAGCCACAACCCACAGGACCCAAACAATCAGCCGCCAAGTCCAGAAACCCTGAGTCCAAGGTCCTGATGGGGACAAGATGAAGCAGGTGTTTTTACTGTCGTAGCCGCTCGGTGTCTAAAGCGAAGGGAATGTCCTCACACTGTCCCCTGATAAACTGTAAATATAAAAATATTGATTGTAGCCACTTTAAGTTTAAGAAAACGACTGTGGTTACAGTTAATAAAAAAGACAGAATTAACTAGAACCATCTCCGGAGAGTTGGACCATGCTGACCTCCACGCTTTCCAAGTTTTTATAGGACGCACTACATCCTGCTCTGACACTGATCATTAGCCCTGGATGTACATTACGACGCTCCAAATAGTCCAATATGGACATAAATCCTGGAGATATTGGGTCGGCTGATTCGTTTTTGCTTATAAAATTCATATTACCTCTCTCCGCCTCTTATTCACACACACAGCCTCCTCTGTCACTGTAACTCCACTCTCTTTCGTGTTTCTGTTTCTTTTGCTTCGTTTTTTTTTTTTTTTTTTCAAATACAGATGCACTTTCCTTCTCCGCCGTTTTCTTAACCCCTGTATCTTCCTGCAATTTCATTTTATATTCTCTTCAGTCAGGTCTTTTCACTCCCCGTTATGATAACGGCAGAGGACTGTCAATGTTTAATGAACGGCCGGAGGCTGCACGCAGGTTTCTGAAATTTCTTCATAATCACGAACATGAGAAGTTTCATCTGAATTTGTTCACACGTCGTCGTGTTTCAGAGAAGCTCCTCGTGCTGAAGTTTTGCCTTTATTTGCATAACTGGATGTAAAGTGCAGATGTTGGTTTCCCTGAATAAATAAAACACCTCAGGTCTCGCTTCATTTGGCTGTGGAAGTGAAAAGCAAAGCTGTAAACAGCTGCATGGCCAATCTTTTCCTCCCCGACGCTCCTGTACCCAATCCAGAGCTGAGACTTTGCACCATTTCTCCTCATCCTCCATTTAGGTGTGAAATGTATTTATATTCAAAGCGCAGGAGAAAAACTGAGAAGATAAAGTGACGGCGGTGACACAAGCAATCTAGTGGAAACGGCGCCTCTTTCTGATGTCTGTAAAATAGCATATTCCCCCGAATAAAACCAGGACAATGAGTGTCTGTCAGCAGCTGTGGGCCGGTGTCGGGACCGTGTGGAGACTATTTGAATTGAACCGCTATGCCTCTCTGGGCCCACATGAGAGACTGAATCAAAGCCGGTGAAAAGGAGACTTGAGTCCGAGCTGAGGAGAAGCACCCTGGAGAGGAGGAAGTAGACAGAAGCACATTAAAGGGGGCAGGAGTAGTGAATGAGAGCTCCATGCTCCACAGCCCGTAGCTCTTAACGCTGCTGTGAGTGACAGAAACACACTATACATTTATCTTACTACGCTCTCCACTTTAGAGTATGGTTTTTGCATAATGCGATCGACTCAGATGCGCAGAAAATAGAAAAAGGATGCTTGTGTTATTTCCACCTATGTATCAATCGATTCTCTGTGAAACTGATCAGATATGCGGCGCTGCTCCGTCCTCAGGATCTATTGGACAAATGTGTCTGGCAGCCGTCTTCTCCCACACCAGGCCAGACCAAGAGACGTCTCAAGGTCTCTTTTAACACTCACTATTATTACTTTTTAAAATCTCTTAAAGCCGTCATGATTAAGTTTTTATGTGGATGAATATTTCACGGCACACCAGAGGAAGGCATTTGTAAAGAAAGAGAGAGAGAGAAAGTAATCAGATGCGTGAGGAGCCGTTTCCTCCCAGGTGCACCGCCTCAGTCTCTGGTGTGTTGCAATCGAAGGACAGTGTGTGAGGATCCAGTGCTGTCGTGCGACGTTGTGTCAGTGGAGATGTGCGTCAGGAAGCGCTGAATCATGATGGGTGTGTGTGGTGAGAACGGCGAGTGATGAGTTGTTACTGTAGGCGCTGTCACAAAATGTTCATCTCAAAAAAAAAAAAAAAAAAAACCCTCCCGATGGATCAGTCCACAGCCTCCGTCCTACTGAGTGAAGGAAAGCTCCAATCTCACAACACCATCACTGGCGCCTGGCACGCATATGTGAATCAGTGATGTGAAGAGGCATTCATTGACAAACAGGACGCTTCAAGAAAGAGTCAGCTCAGACTCAACGAGACGAACATAGACACAACAAAACGAGTGTGAAATGATGTCACACGGAAAATATTAAAGGAAAAACCCAGAGTCACAGTCGATCTGGGTTTGTTTCCAGATGATAATGAGTTGATACTTTGTGTTTTGTAGAAACATCACATCAATCAGACGAGTTTAGAGAAAGTTGATGTTTTGTAATTTGAACCTAAAGAGTCATAACGACAGTGTGAGGGACATAGAGTTGAGCTGAGACAAATGTCTATGTTTTAAACCAGTGTCAGACTCAAACTAACATGTGACTTGTGTGGTAGTGAGGAGAGGGATCCTACAGACAAACCAACGTGTCTGAACTTTGTAAATGTCCAGACTGATTCTATAGAAGATTGTTGATCAAGTCACTACGTTACCTGAAGTTGTTTGACCTGAAAAGTCTGTGAAAGTTGATGGTTGGATGCAGATGGTGCTGCTGCTAGAGCTACGTCTCAAACAGTCAGACTATGATGTTGGATGCAGCTTCATTTCTATTTCCTCTTCAACACTCGTCTGTATTGACATGAACTGATAAGAATTAGTACATTTCCATGTTAATACTCTCCTGCTCATTTATGCTCAACGGTAACAGTCTGTCTGTCCATCTTCTGCCTTCATTAGCTTGTGGTTGTGTATCCAAACACACCAAACTGAGTAATACCACTGTAAATCATGGCGGCAGCGTTGCACAGTATAGATCATGTGCGACAGGCAAAAGGAACAAAGAAGAAGAAGTTACAACTCTTTAGGTTGAAATTACAAAACATCAACTTTCTCTAAACTCATCTGATTGATGTGATGTATCAACTCATTATCATCTGGAAACAGACCTATGATGTCTGTAACTCAGTGGTTGAATAAGAGGAATAAAGATAAAACAAAACAAGTGTGAAATGTTGCCACAGTTCAGATATTAAACGAACATGAGTGGCGTCCTCGTAGACGGTAGCTAACAGGAAAAGGAAAACGAGCAAAAATGCTTCCTCAGCAGCTCCTTTCTCAATTATCTGCTGCTCAGCGAAGGCGATGACGGATTGTGTTTTAAGAAAAAAACTCTTTGTGGACTCATAGTTTAGCTGAAATCGTATGGTCCGGAGAGTCATTAATCCATCTCAGAGCAGCGGCCCGTCGAGCTCCTCCAGCGAAACGTGTGATCGAGCAATAGACAGAGCGGTGGCAGAGATAAAGCAGCGGAGTGCAGATCTGATTAGGCTGCCGTCTCCACACACTCCACGGGGATTAAACACAACAGTTCCTCGTTAGACCTCCCCACTTTGTTTGATACGCCACATTCGCCATTAGCAAAAAGAATAATGGGAAGAAAATCACAACCCCTCTCGCTAATTAACACTCCTGCACGGCCACACAATCGCATTCACGTATTAATATTCACTGGCAGTTGTGCCACTGGTGCCAGATAAATAACATCACATACATCATGCATTATTCTCTCCTGTAATATGAAAAGCCTTAACACGCTGAACAAATGAAGTGCTTATTTATGAGACTTGGTTTGGTACAAAATGTTCAAAATGTTGCCACAAGTATTTTCATTTGCATGTTTAAAGTGTCATTAGCATTTTTATATAAGCAGTGCCCTGAAAGATGTCCAGAGTAAGTGGAGAACAAAGCTCTGTGTGTGCAAACACACAGTGACACACATGGATAATAATAACTTTATATTTACATATTAAAATTGTTTCTCAGAGATTTTTATTCTTTCAGATAAACATTTCACATCTTCCTGCTTTTACTCTTAATTTTTCAGCAAAAACTCTTTATTTATTTTCCATAAATGTACCGTGTTTTAATGTTTTAACCTCTTGGAGGCGACGTAACAACGTAACTGTTAAAGTAACATTGACATCGTCTGATAAAGTGAATAATTAACTAATTGTATCTTCGCTCTCCTTTTAACTCAGTTTGTTGTAAATGTTTCACCTTGTTCACCAGGTTGTTGATGTTCGACAGGAAGTGTTTATCTTTTAAAGGTTAAAGGTTAAAGGAGCAGTAAGTCTCAGAAACTCATCTCCTTTGTCATAGTTTCAAAATTTATCTGGTGATAATTGTCTTTAAACTCACATCCTCTGTATTTAAAAAGATGTTTCTCCTTTTGTTCCAGACGTTGTTGAGTCGTAGCGACGCCTTTTAGTTTCAGTAACGTCACATGTTTATAATCCACAATGTTTGTAGCTGCAGCTCAGTGGAAACTGATGAAATACTTTATAGCAGCATTTTGATAACTATACTGATTTTGTTACTGGTATGTAAGATTGTGACAAAAACTCGTTCTACAGTCAAATTCAAGATCAGTTGATGGATCCTACAGGTAAAAAACGTCTCAACAAGGAGCGACGAGTCCTTCATGTCAGTTGATCGTCTGTTGATCATATAATCATGATTCATATCTGATCAATCTAGTGTCTAATGTTGCATTTTGTTACTGTCATAATTAGCTAATTGCTAATGTTTTCACTGTAGCGTCACGTCACCGGTTTAAACACGAAACACAACCAGTGTTTCACTACGTTGACGAGACCGTGTCGTCCCGTCATCGTCTAATTTGTTTCAAAACTGGACCAGTGATAATTAAAGCACTTTGACTAAACAGCGCACATTGATTTACCGCTGATTAACATGATTTACTGCTGTAAATTAAATGTTATAAATAAATAAAATGTAAATATTGTGGCTGTTCTGTTGTTGTCAGTGATTCAGTGTTTAAATTAACATGATTAAATCTCTGCTGACGTATTAGGATCATTTTATGATAAAAATCTAAACAAACTGCTTCTTTAAACTTTACTAGCTCTGTTAATGTTACACATTTCTATCCATGCATCATATATTTACTGTTTGTTGTTTATTTAGAGTCTAATGGGAGTAAAATCACCAAAAAACTTTGATTTGTGAAGTCATGGTGACTTTTTGACCTTTTGACCTTTGGTTATTTAATCCGAATGTTTGTGTCAGACGTTGTTTAAAACTGTGACATCATCCTGATCTTGACCTTTGACCTTTGACTATTGAGGTTTGTGATCTAATCCAAAGGGACGACGACCTTTGACATTTAATCTTTGGCCATAAAGTAAAAATATGATTTTTGAAATTTTTTTAAAAATGGGTTTATGATGGAAGGAAACCCAGATGAAATATACATAATATTACTCATTTCCATATCTGTTTATTTGTATTAATATTTATGTAAACAGCTGTCAGATGAAGCTGTAAACAAAACAACAATGAAACACATGACAACGCTGCGTACGTGTGAGGGAGCAGCAGAACCAGCTGATCCGTTTGATTCATCGTTACAATATAAAAATATTGATTAAAGCAGCTTTAAAATACACTTCTATAGCATCAGATTTACTAGGACAAATTTATTCAGGAGACTCAGGAGAGGACAAATGTTCCTTCATGCAAATCTTGAAATTATTTTCATTTTTCTAAATAAATTCCCGTCAGAGCTCCTCCTGTAGACTCAGCTCAGGACTAAGACGTCTTCAAGAAGCTTTTTAATTGATGGAATCTGTCCTGTCAGATTTCATGGCTTTTCCATCACTCACTTCTTTTCAGGCTTCACTTTATCTTTCTCTCAAACACCTTTTTTCTTTTTTCTTTTTTCTTTTTCTATTGCTGCCAAATTCTCTTTCTAGACTCGGCTCAACTTGAGCCTCAAAGAAAAGAAAATCTCCTCGTCTTTCAAAGCAGGAAAATCCCCCTTGTCACACATGAAAGAAGCGCGTCGACGTGACAGGTGATTGAGCGATAAGTCCTCATCTGACCGTTAAACGGCGGTTTGGGATTTGGACTTTGCAGCGTCATGTTGAAGTTGTAAGGTAACGACACACGGACGATACAGGACAACGCATCACTGTGATTTATTAACCGCTCGTCTTCTGTCACGTTTTCTCTCGTCCTCGTCTCTAGTTCTTATTCTCAGCAACTATCGCCGCTTCAGGCTGACGTTCCCGAGCGGTAACCCTCTCTGTAATATTCTAATCTTTCCAGATGAAGCTGTATTTAGTGTCTGAATGAATGGTTTTCTTTATGGTCGTCTTCTTCTTCTTCTCTCTACTCTCTCGCTCTTGTTCCATTTCTAAATCTCAGATCTTTTCCCTCAGATCTTTTATTTTTTTATTATTTCTGCTCTCTACTCTCTCATCCTCAGCTGTCTTTCTTCTTCTCATCCTCCTCCTCTGTCTGTCTGTCTTCTTCTTCTTCTTCTCTTGATTGGGGGAAGTTTTCATACACAGTCTAAATAAATTACTGAGAATAACCAGGTTAGGATAATAGTTTGATTGAATCATTTATGTAGTTTACAGTAACTCAACTTCAGCAATAATATCATTTGTTTAATAATCAGACTAACATGGAGGATGCGTTGTAGCTGCAGGAAACACCTTATTAGCGCTACAGAAAAATAATAAATAATAAATGAGTGAGTAGGTGAGTGTGCAGAATCAAATAACTGAAAGTAATCAGTCTACGCTGTGTGTGCACCACATCCCACAGCTCCAGTCTACAATTAAAAAGACTAATGATGAATCTTGGCCTGGTAATTAGGTTATGCTCTCCCAGATTTATGACATAATTTGACTAATATAACCCCTGTAAGGTGTTTACATGAAAGTTTTAATAATCACAGTAGTGCCTTAATCCTGTCAAAGTCAAATTATATTTGCTCATGTAAGCACTCTGAACACCAGCCACTGTTTCCTCTCTCCCTTTACTTCTTCAACTAATTCTTCTTCTTTTTGCACATTTGCAACCAAGAGACAAGCATTTCCCTGAGAAAATGTGAAATCCTGTTGATTAATTGATTGGTTTAAATTCAAATCTCAGAACAGAAAGTGAGAAAAATAAAAAGAGTAACAGGAAAGTCTGTGTTACTGTTCACCTCATTAAATCTGAAGCGAGAGTGTGTGTGTGTGTGTGTGTGTCTTAATAAACCTCTTGTTACTGTTTTCAAACCTGCAGCAGTGTTTATGCAACGAGTGTTTATGCCGAACGACCATCTCACCGAGCTACAAAACTGAATCAGAGTCGTGACGTGATTCAAAACGACAGTGTTGTTCGTAGAGACACGCGCGGCGCTCTCTCTGCTCTCGTGTAAAACAAACAGATAAATATGCAGCAGATTCACACGTGCATCCTGTCCACATACCTGTAGATGATGCAGGCGCAGTCCCTGCAGGTCCCACAGTTCTCAATGTCCTGTCCGGTTCTGTATGAATGTCTTCTGTTGAGAAGCACAGAGATGACATATCAGGGGTAAAAGAGTGATGTTATGCGTGTGTGTGTTTGTGTGAACCCATAAAGACATATTCAGGTTATCCTCTCCCATGCTGAACTGAATTTCACACACACACACACACACACACACACACACACACACCAAATCTCCTCTCTGAAATCACCCCTGATCATTTTTTAATGAATGATACCCGTTCTGTTACGTAAACCATGAGTCACCACATCACTCCGGGCATAAAATAATGCTTATGAGGTAAAAGTCAAGTCTGCATGCGTTTCACTTCCTTACACTGAAACACACGCAAGATATGTGACTCTACGAGGCAGCCGGCGGAGCAGCAGCATTAGTGTTTAACCGTGTGATTTGGATTTACGCTGCTCAGATATCAGAGGAGCCTCCACGTTTCCATCGACACGTATCTATCCACGTCTGCCGTTTCTCATCTGAGACTTTTATAAAGTCCCCACATCCATCATGTAACTATTTTGGTGTGATAAGGCGGGAGAAATTACTAAGCGGCTTACAATGTAGGAAGCAGATTAATTAAAGACTTGATGAGAATGGTAAAGGGTTTACACTAAGAGGCGTGGAGCATCTGAATCCACCAACATGATGACAGCCAAATGCTGATTCCTATCTATCACCGCCTGCTGCATGCATATGCAGGGAGCTGCTGCAAAATAGGTGCAATCCAATCTCCCAGAAAGTCTCTGCGGTCTGACGTGACACAAATCAAAGCAAATCGAAAAGTTGAGACTTGCATGACCGACATGAGACCTCTGTCCTCTGCTTTTCTTTTCGATCTCTTATTTCTTTTGCTCACCCTGCTGTTTTCTCCACTTCTCACTAAATTTACATTGTGTTCTGTCCACACAGCTTTGTTGCCAAAGTATTTACAATGCTTACAATGCTGGAATTGCCTATAAATAGAGAAGCTGCATCACAGCAAAGCTTCGGGGACAACAACCATCTATCTGTAATATTCACAGCACATGAGGCAGAGAGGTTATTACTGCCGGGTTTTGTGGATATTCTCTTTTCTTAGAGAAGAATAATCTACCCTCAACAACCTACTTGTCTATACCCATTACACGGGTGAAGAGACAATCTTTCAGTGCAAAACTATGGTCACATTATCATGTCTGCTCCTCATTTGTTTTTGTGTGTGGAGAGAATATAAATCTTACTTGAGAAATTAACTGTCTTGGAATAAAACAGCAGGTACCTCGGCTACATGCTGACATTTACTTTCCAGGTCTCTAAAATACCAGACGCTCACAATTTATGTTAGTTCCCTCCTCCGCCTTGTTTTCTATCTATCTATCTATCTATCTATCTATCTATCTATCTATCTATCTATCTATCTATCTATCTATCTATCTATCTATCTATCTATCTATCTATCTATCGATCTATCGATCTATTGATCGATCTATATTACTTATAAAGTTAGACAGATCACCCGGTTAACCCTCTCGTTAGCCCTGGGTTTACAGCTCCATTAGCCTGAGGCCTCCAGTCGTTCCACATTTACAATTTTCAAATGTGGGAAAACTCAACCTTTGGCCTGAGGCTTTCACACTACAGTTAAATTTTTCAGTGCTGTGAACCTGGGTCATCTGCCCCTACCATAACCTGAATAACTAGGGTGAATTGTTTAACCTTTTTAAATGTAAACTGTGGTTCGTGAAAAGTCAAACATTATGCCTGCGCTCTAACCTCATACTAACACATGGTTAAGATGTTGGTCATCAAACACATCAGTCTGCCTTTTTATACGCAGCATCTTAAACATGATGGTTTTTGTATTGATGGAAAGTTGTACCAGAGACAATCATCTTATCTTTAGTTAAAAATGTTAGATAAAATGTTAGTTAGTGAGCTTGAGTTGCAAAGTCTCACTGCAATTAGGAAGGTGTGTTTGGCCTAAAGATAATGAAAGGCAACTGTGAAAAGCCTTTAGAGTAACTAATGTCAGCAGCTTCCTCTTTATAATACTGGACTCATAAGGCAGGCATGCTGTAATGTAGATGTTACAACCTGACAAAAGCTCTGATTGAGCTGAAAACATTGTTAATTAAAATAGATCTGTGGTTTGGAGACAGCGTGCAGGCATTACCTTTTCATTCTTATAATGTAAACTGTCCTACCCAAATGAAATATTGCCTCACCCGTCTCTCTCGGCTTCCTTCTTCTCAAGGTCTTGAATGACGTCCAGCAGGACCTTAATGGTGTTCTGGCTGGTCTCCAGGACCCCCTCCAAGCTGTGGAGCTGGCTCTGCAGGCTGCGAATATCATGCAGCGGCCCGTTGGGACTCAGGAGCTTTTCTGTCACTTTAGACGGGTCCAATTTACACCTGGCCCCAGACACCAACCCTCCCAAAATTTCCTGGACTTGTCTTAGTGTGTCAGCTTGGGTGGCAGTCAGGGGCCCAGCTGTAGACTGCTCCCCAGAAGCAGAGCAGCCCCTGGCTCCAGAGCAACCCTGCTGGTTCGGAGGGAGAGGGTGTTGACTGTTGGGAGTGTTGGGTCTGGCGTTGGCTCCTGAGCAGAGCATTTTGTGTAGTGCCCCAAGCTGAGCCTGGGCTGAGCTGAGACAGCTGGGCTTAAAACAGGCTTTGGCAGGAGAGGATGACTGCTTCTCTCCCTTCATCACAGCAACTGGTGGCGTTTGAGCTCTGTGCTTCAGAGAGCTGGCTCTCCCACAGAGCTGGGGCGAGTCTGTACATTTTATATCTTCCTTTTTCTCCTTCTCCCCGTCTTTATCTGTCTTGTTGGCCTTGCTGTCTGCCCTGAGCATGGGTGTTCGGATCGCAGGACCTGGTGGGTCGTTTCCTTTTTTACGAGGGGTGTAGGGTGGAGGCGGTGGGGGTGGAGGTGGAAGTCGCATGCCCCTTTTATCCTGAGCATTGTAGGGGGCCTGAGAGGGAGGGGTGTATGGCGGCGCAGCACGAAATGTGGAAGAATAGAGAGGAACAGCTTTAGTTGGCGTTGCACACATTTGCGCATTTGGAAGCGTGGACGCGTACGTTTTCACAAGTGGAGACGGAGAAGTGCAAGATCTTAGGTTTGGGACCGGGGAGGAGAAGGGGGTTATGCCTGTGTTGGCAGAGGAGGTATTTTGCAGAGCTTGACATGGGATGTTGCAGTGAGATACAGTTTGTATAAGAGTGGCGTAAGAAGGCGCAGTAGAGTTGAGGTGAGGGACGTGGGGACCGGCCGGATGTGTGGTGGTGTAATATGAAATGGACGTGCAAGACAGAGCAGTTTGAGTCACAAATGTGCAGGGTGTTATATTTGTAGGGGACGCAGCGTTTGTTGGATTGTATGGGGGTTGGTGTACGACGTTAGTGGTTAGATGTCGGGTGTGGTCAAAGGTGATACTGGAGGTTACGGTTGGGGTAGAGCAGGTTAAGGGGGCGGATGATGCTATGTTTTGCGTAGAGCAAGGTGGTGCAGCTGAGGAAGGACTAGACAAGACGACGGCTGTGCTGTGGGTCGTTGGCGGTGAGACGACAGTGTAATAGGGAATAGGGGGGTGGATAACAGCAGGTGCAGAAGTGGAGTAAGGGGTGGACGCTGCGGTGGGCGGAGGTGGGGTGGTGCATGCTGGCTTGGCTGGAGAGGAGCAAGGCGGCGTGGCGCAGTGTTCAGGGGTCCGAGTTGGTGCACTTGTGGGTGGGGGAGAGGTAGAATAAGGCACAGTAGTTATTTGGGTGGTGGGCAGGTCTTGAGTCTCAGGTGGAGTTACAGGGGTCTCAGACTGAATCTGCACAGAGCTGGGTGATGCCGTCAGAGGTGGGGAAGCACAGGGGCTGTAGGTTTGTGTCTGGGTAGTGCAAGGTGGACTTTTTAGAGGAGACTGACAGGGAGAGTCTGTTTGTATTTGAGTGGTGCACTGTTCAGCAGTTGGAGGTAGGGCTGGACAAGAGTTGGCAATTGGAACTCGGGTTGTGCATTGTGTGTCACTCAAAGGTGGAGATTGATGTTGACTCTCAGTTTGACTTTGGGCGGTGCAATACTTTGATTTCTGAGGTGAGGACGGGGTCTCGGTTTGAACTTGGGTGGTGCAGAGTTTGGTGTTGGATGGTGGCGGGGATGGGCAGGGGCTTTCAGTCTGAGTGGGAGTGGTGCAGTAGTGCACCTCCTTTCCGGGATCACTCGTCGTCCGACTCAAACGTTTCCTCCTCCTGATCGCAGAGGGAGTGCTGCTTCCCTGCCGTTTAGGACCATCACGGCACGATACAGAGGAACAGTGAAATGGCTCAGTGCTGTGAAGGGCTGAAGGGGGGCAGCTGTGCCTTGAGCTTTTTACCAAACTAACAGCTGATTTCATTTCTGTCCTGGAGGATTTCGACCTCCGTTCCACCACAGTTCGATCGGCAGGACCGGGGGGACCGTTCTGGTCCTTGGCGCTGGGCAGCAACACGTGGTTGTGCGACAGATACTCATCTTGAGAATCATGTTCGTCATCTCCATCCACACCAACTGAGTCCCCAAAGCTGTGGCTACGTGTGTGGGTGGAAGAGAGGGACTGGGGCTTTTTCAGGCATGGGGAGGTCTGGATGGCTGTGCTGGTGCTTGTACTGGGCCTGCGTGTCATTGGCAAAGTCAAGGAGTTCGTCTGTGGTGGAACCCAGCATCGACGTGTTGGACCCGGCGTCAGTGGATGAGGTGGGGCCCTGGCTAAGAAAGCAGCCACCACTTCTATAGTACTCGCCATGTCCCCACGCACAGCCCCCACCACAGAGGTTTGACCGGGCAGACCGTCGGCCCGCGGTCCATCCCACGGTTGGGGGGTTCTGCTGCCGTGTTTCCGATGAGGATGTGGGCTGTCACAGTCTGTGGCAGGCCTCTGATGGCTATTGTTTTCTCCAGTTCCACTGTTTCCGCTGCTGCTGCTCCCGTCCTCCAGGTCTTTAAAACGGACCTGGTGCGTACGGTTGCGGCGCCGCTTCAGGCGGCTCTCGATATCTGGAGAGTCTCGATTGAGCAGAACAGAGCGCACAGTCATTGTCCCGGGCAACTTGTCCGCCAAGGTGCTCTTGCCGTTGGTTTGGCCTGTGAGCAAGTGGTTGGGCTCTTTGCTCACCATTTCTTTTGTGTCTCTCGCTCCCCCAACATCCACAGGCTCTGCAGGCAGTTTGATGTTGTGACAGCCTATTTGTGTTGGTTCAACAATGAACGTGACCTCTCCTTTACTATATATTTAATATAACAGTGAGAGATCTGTACAATTGATCGACTGAGTTCCAGTTTCATCACTGGGAATAAAGCTGTCTCTTCATAGATCTACACGCCGAGGACTAACTCTGAATCTAGGATTGTCCTCAAAAAACGACGGATGACCATATTCACAGTTCAACATGTAGTGATATAAACCACATCAAGTAAAAACCCTACGAACCTTAAGGTCTTTACTGTTACACTCATACAAAAATAAATATATGCAGCATCAGATATTCTTTAAAAGGAGCAGAGTCCATATTGTTTCATGTCTTCTGAAGTTGTGCACTTTTTGCTTCTTATTCCCATTTCTCCTGAACTTTCCATCAGGGTGAACTCTTGATGAGGCCCACGAATAAGTATGGAGGATGGGAACACAACCTGTCCATCCTCTCTGAGTCCATCACGTTGGCTTGTCTACTCCGTGGCCCCTCCTTGTTTTCCTGCTTCGTCCCCGGGGATTTTCCAAGATTGGACCTCCAGCGCACGGGATGGACCTTCGTTCTTCCCCATAATGGCCTCTTTCTTATAAGCGATTTTTGTTCTGACTCTCTGTTCCTTTTTTTGTGTGTGTGTGTGATTTTATCACTCCCTCTCCTTCTGTTTCTTTCTCTCAGAGCTCTTCCATCAGTGATTCATTCTCTCGTTGGTTGAAGACATTGTGAGCTCCTGAAGTCGGCGAAAAGACAAAGAGACAAAGAAGAAGAAGAGTAAGAGACTGTAATTGTTCCCCATATTATTGCATTTTCATTGACACACAATGTGCTTGTTCCTCGGGATAATGAAGAGGATATAAGATAGGCAGCTATTTTAAAAATGCATGAGAGCGGGGTCAACAACAGAATGGAAGAAGGAGGCATCAATTCAAAAAAAAGTAATGAAAGGATGGAGGAGTATAGGAAAAACACTAGGTATATCATCAGCAAGAGGAAAGAGAAATATCCATTCGAAACAAGAGAAAAGAAATTGTAATTAAGACCCATTCACACGGACAAAGGGGGATACTTATGGTCTACATCTATTTGCTGTCTATCCTTTTGATGTATGCATGTAGCTGTATCGTTGCTGGTGGTATAACTTCATCCCTCGTGCGTCTTTACAGATTTTTCTTTTCCTCGGTGTCTAACAGTCCGTGGCCCTGTTATCAGTGCTTGATGATCTGCCATGGTGACATCCTTTCTGATTCATCTGGTCACTGTGTGACAGCCTGTCCGCCATACTGTAGTTAGTAGTATGTTCTCGTCACTCTGATTCTGCAGCCTGTTTTTAATACGTATATATATCACTTCTACTTCCTGTCTGAGCCACTGGCAGTCAGGCGTGACTGTCATTTGCTTTACACGATCTATGGATCGGTGCCTTGTTATCTCCTAGTGATAGCCTCTGACATTGACAGGTCCGGGCTAATTCTGTGTGTCTGAGTGTGACTGGCCGTTACTCTGTTTCCCCGTCTCTCTTCTGTGGGGAGGGGTAATTAGTGACTCCTTCACAGCTCCCAGGTTATTTAGGGAGAGAGATACCCGAGGGGCTGCCACTTTTATTTACGTCCACTGATTTCTCTGTTTCTCTCTTCGGCTCCTGAAGAGGAGGATCTTTGTCACAATCACACCCCCACCACCGCCAGCTCTCCTTACAATTAATTATGATGAAGCAGACAGAGTCTTAGAGGAGGGAACCTCAACCATATACATTATATAGTAGATATATTACTAGATTTAGAAAGAAAGCAAGGGATTTCTTCTCATTTGACTCTTATCACTGCAGCATCTAGAGACAAGCTGCTCAGGTGCTGAAGACTAAATCCTAATCTTATTGACAAGTGTGTTAGACCTTGATTGTGATGTTCCTCCTTAATTCTGTCTGTTTCCACTTCTATTTTTCATTAATTTGCCATTTCACGCCGGTCGTCAGTCTTGCTACCGACCTCTAGTAAAAAGCTCTCTACTTTCAGCCTTCACCTAGACAGATTTTCCTCCGAGTTTCATCCGCCCGTTGCAGGACCATTACCCTCACTCACTCTGCAGGGTGTCATCCTGATTCTGCCTTCTTTCCATCTTTCTTCCATCTGGTCCCTCTCCTTTTTTTTCCCTCCCTCCTCTTTTCCACCCCTGTCACTTGTATCTTTCCTCCACTTGGTCTGTGGCCTCATCCCCTCCTTCCCCTCGATCTGCAAACTACCCTCGGATCAAAATTTACGCTGACACTTTAATGAATCCAGACCCTCTTAATGCTGCGCGGGTTCAGTCCCGTGAGTGAGGCCAACCCTTTCCCACATGTGACATTTTCATGTTGAGCTTTATTGGCAGACAAGAGATAAATCACCTGGCAGGAGGAGGAAGGTGTGCGACGGCATAATGCCAGCGAGGGTCGTGACTTTTTGCGGTTATTATTTAAGATTTACTACAGCCTTCTTGCTGCCTACCTCTCTGGGAAGGCTTTACTGTGAATATAGGCTTCTATCTTCCTTCCTGTATGAGTGAGTGTGTGTGTGTGTGTGGTTTTATGACTGTGTGTGTGATGATAATGCTAAGGTCACATCTGATCTCTCCATACTAAGCCATGCTGACTCTGAAAAACATATCTGATGCATTCAAAATTCAAGAAGCCAAGGCTCTGGTTGCGCAGATCTAATAATATTCTGAGGCTGAGTCTTTCAGGGATGTTGAGAATTGCATCCATGCCAATAACACACCTTTGGGTCTCGCTGTGCCGGGGAGGTAGAAGGTGCCGTGGATTGAATTGTTATGTAAAGGCATGTCAGTTCGGATTGTCTAGGCACGCTTAAATTTGTCAGACAGGACTGAGATGAAGAGGAGGCACAGAGAGGAAGAGGAAGAAGAGGAGGTAGACATGCTTGGTTATATTTAGAGATGCTATGAGACACGTAGCAAACTGAGAGGAGTAGGAATCTGAATAAGTAGGAGGGAGAAGAGGCGGTGGGAGACAGACAGGCAGAGGTAGGGGGACGGGGAGCGAAGCAGGAGCGAACAACCCCTGGCAGCAGAGGAAATGTCATGGTTAGGGTTCAGTGAAGTGGTAAATCAGGAGCATCAGCGTGTCAGGGCATTTAAGGAGGAACTGGAGAGGAACTAAGCAAAGCTATATGATCAGTTATTGGTCCTGTGAGCATGAGGAAGGGGAAGAGTTATACCTGCGCTCTGTCAGAGGAATTTACAACACAGTCAGCTCACAGAACAGATGCAAAAGTGCATAAGCCCTTGTGGTGTTTGCACTCCTGTCCAAAGAGATCTTGAATCGTGAAGAGCAACTCCTTCAGAGCAGATGAAAATTTGTTGGGTAGGTGAGCATTTTGTGCAGCGACAGCACAGAACAGAAAGCAGCGTCTCAAACAAGAGGATGTTTCATTTTATTTGATGCAATAAAATGAAACAAGTGCATTAAAAAAAATGCGGATGTGAGCTCATAAAGGGACGCGAAGATTTGTATGTAAATAGATCCACATGCATACATTAGCAACGCTAAACTACAACCTGAGATGAAATGAAACTGCTTTAACAAGCTGATATTAGACGAGTGAAGGAATAAATGAAGTATCTGCTCTGACATGAGGAAACAGTGAACTGATGTCACTGCCTCTGACGGATGAAATCTTAAGCTTGATCATGTTGAAATGAAAATTAAATTATGCAAACAAACACAAATTAAATTATGATTCCTAATTGATTATATATCCGAGGCAACACAGTGAACATAACCATTGTTATTCCTGTCAGATGCTTGTGTAATAGCAGCGAGATGCAAATGCTAGTTTGTTTGTTTATGACTGTCTACTGGCATCCGATTTGGCCGGTTACAGTCAGCCATCACTGCAACAGCCATATTTCACCAGACGCTGGCTGCAGCAGAGGTTTTACATAATCAACGTCTACAAACAGAGAGCTAGGAAGTTTCTAACGATTCTTTTTCCTGTCATCAAAATGAGGCTATCGCCTGAACGAACCGCCGCTGCTGCTGCTGAGACACGACACAAAACATGGACGTGACATAGAGTGAACTTTGACCTCAACATACTGACGCCGCAAACGGCAACTTTATACAGGAAACAAACAAACAGAGGAACTATAGTAACGGAAATGATGAAAATTACAGCTCAATGCAAAGTTACAAAATAAAACTATGCAGGTAAAAACCTTTTAAAGACACAAAGTAGCCTTTTATTGTTACTTTAACGAGATAAAAAGGTTTAATAATGTGACTGGACAGAGACCTGGTGGTTAGCACGTTAGCATGCTAACTTCAAATGATGATGTTTGAGTTAAACTTGGTCAGTGACTGTTAAAGCTAATTGTTGTGTTAAAATGTAGCATGTGTTTCCTCATAGATCTGATCCTTGGAAACATTTTATTTATTTTTGCTTCAACAAATACTAACACTCTTATTTTCTGTAACAGCACAGGATGCAAATATTTCATGGTCAAACGTCACCGTCACACGAGCACAGACAAACATTAGCTTGCAGAGTCAGTGGCCAGCTCATTACTAAAGAGGACAGCACGGCCACCCCACTTGTTCCAGTTTCCTGGAAGGATGGCCGGATTACTTCTAACTTTTTAGAGTGTGAGTGCCAGAAATGATTTGTTCCATCTGTCCTCTTTCGACCAAAATCCTCAGCCTAATATGAAATCCCTATATGTAGGCCAATGGATTGTGATAAGCACACTTAGCCAACTGTGAGCAAATTCGAGGATGTTTGGGTATCTGTGAAAGAAAGCCAGAGTAAACATTGTTTTCTTTCTTGCGCTCATTCTGCAGTCTAATTGTCTTGTTTCTCTGGATGGTTGCTTCTTTTGTGTTTCTCTTTTTTTTGTCCACTGGAAGGTGAAATGATCCCAAACTTCCCGATGTTAATTATCAGCTGTAAAACAGAACAGGTGGCGCGACTTGACACGTCCAGTGAACGGCAGCACACAACATGTAGCCAAATCACCGTCGGTCCATAGAAAACACCTGGCCAACGGACAGATTATCAGAGCGTGGAAAAGGAAAATTAAAGTAAAGGAATAAGAGAGAGAGAGGAGTTGTACTGTCACTTCTCTTAGGTAAAGAGAGAAAATTAAGTGGTGGAGACAGACGACAGATTTATAAGCAATGTGAGAAAAGGATTAAGTGGTAGACAGAACGGAGGAAGCTGGGAGATGGAGATAGCTGACCCTTTAAAAGACACGCAGATGAGATAAGATGAAAGAGGAAGATACTGTAGCAAAAGAGCGGAGGCAGCGAGAGAAGGAGTGGAAAGAGTTGAGAGACGACAGGAGGGATTAAAGGCGTCGTACACGTCCAAACGTGCACCTGTGTGGTGGCGAGCATGTGCACGTGCATGTGATCGTGATGATGTGCACGCATGCATGAGAGAGCAATTGTACATGTGCAACTGTAAGAGTGTGATGCATGTCAATGACACAATTACAAGGAGCAGGTTAATTGAGAAACATGAGGAAAATGTAAAACTACGCTCGACTGTGTCTCTGCTGAATAGAACGTTACAGAAATACATTAACAGTTTCACGCATCACTTTCAAGAATCTGAGAAATGAAATGCTCATGTAGGCAGAACACACACACACACACACACACACATGCATGCACACACACACACACACACACACACACACACACACAAACACACAGATCCATACAAATGGAATTCCCTCACTCGGTGCCTCCTCCTCTAACTTTCTGCGTCTCCCCCACCACACACACACACACACACACACACACACACACACACACACACACACACGGTCATGATAAATATGCAATGAATGCTAGAATCTGCAAAGCTACATCACCAACAGACCAATCTAAGCTCCTCACTCTTTAAAGCTTCTCATAAAGCTGCACAATCTCGGAAAATAACTCCCACACCTGCAGTGAAGCAAATCCCAGTATCCAAACACACACACACACACACACACACACACACACACACACACACACACACAACACACTAACACACTGACACACACACACAATCCTATTTCACAAACACAGGCAGCACATGAACACACCCCCATTGTCAGAATAAATCTGTGCATACACACACACACACACACACACACACACACACAAACAAAATAAACATGCACGTGTGTGAACACATGACACTGTTTCTTTTCACTGCAAAATTCAGCAGAATGTTAAAAAACAAACAAACAATGAAGTAAAATCACTTATGTCAACTGCAGGAAATAACAAACAGAGACTTGTGTGATGCTTTTCAATCTTTCTGATCTTTCTCACTTGGTTATCGCTATGGTGATGCTGAGAGAGGAGGCTGATGAGGAAGATGCTGTACTATCTGAGTCACACATACCACATCTCTCGCTTCCTGTTTCGCTCTGTGTTGTCTCTCTTTCTCTCCCACAAACGCTCTCGCTCCTCTCGTCTCCGCTGCTCCTTCACGTCTCTTCCTCCCATTCTTCCATCCCGCTGACGTTCATGTTTGCTTTTATTCCCACCTCTCTGTCACTGCTGCTCGGTGAGCTTCGCACCGTTTCCTCCTCTCCTCTCTGTAGAGTCCATCTGCTCCTCTCTCTCTCTCTCTCTCTCTCTCTCTCTCTCTCTCTCTCTCTCTCTCTCTCTCTCTCTCTCTCTCTCTCACCTCCTCTCTCCCTCTCCTCACCTCTTCCTCTCCTCTCTGCTTGTGTTTTCTTCTATCTCACCCTCCTCTTCTTTCGTGGATTCATGCCTTTTCACGTGGGAACCTTTTTATCCGTCCCTCTGAGCCCTGAGCTCCACTGTTCCTACCTTAGCTGTCTGAGCGTTTGTGCTGTGAGTGGAAGTGAATGGACAGGAGGGGGAGCAAGAACACAAGCGTGAGCAAACAGGCAGTTATCCTCTCAGATGCTGCTCCTCTCACTTCTCCCTGTCTTGCTCCTTTTTCCTCTCTGCCCCTTCCTCTCTGCGTCTCTCCATCATGACCTCCTCTCTGTGTCGCCATGCAAACCCCCTGTATCCTTGTAAGCAAAAGGAGGGAAGGGAGGAGGAGGAGGAGGGGGCGACTGTGGGATAGAGAGTAGGAGGCAGAGAGGAGGAGGAGGAGCTTGTGAGTCGGTCTAATTAAAAAGCAGAGTATGTACAGCTGCAGAGAGCAAAGAGAGAGATGGTGAGAGGAGGAGAGGGGAGGAGAGAGGGGAGAGATGTGATCCAGGGGGCGGATCCGAGGGACATGGAGGAAAGAGGCATCAGTGGGGGGTGGAAATGATGGGGAGGGGGTGGGAGGAAGAGGATGGGGGTGGTGGGGTATGAGGTGCTTTTGGAGGAGGTGGGGGTTGAGAAGCTTCTTGTAGTGTGAGGTGGGAAAAAGGAAAGAGCTGACAGGACACCAAGGTCAGCTGAGGAGGAATGAAGAAAGGTCATGAATAGAGAGGGAGAGATGGGGGATGAAGGGGGAGAAAGGGGGGAGAAGGAGGGAGAAGGAGGGAGAAGGAGGGAGAAGGAGGGAGAAGGAGGGAGAAGGAGATAGGAACAGACAGGTAGTATTATTCTACAGATATCTCCCATATGAAGGGGGGAGCGGAGCTGGGGAACCGTGACCAGCAGGATAATAGAGACACATGGACAATGGCCTTTCTGAAGCAGATCCACAGTCAGCGAAGGTTAAACCACTCAGGCCGCTTTTAACATGAATATGTAAGTGTTGTTCATGCAAATTAAAACAAATTTAAAAATAAAAACAAAACAACAAACTAGAAACTGAATAATAATATTAATCAACAATCTGAGGAGCATGTTGCTCTCGTCCAGGCTTGATGATGATGATGATTATAATATATTGATCTTTTTTAAATTTTCTATCATCATCACTCCACTGGCTGTTGTCCCCTGAGGCCAGATAGTAGAAACCATTCTATACCGCAGAGATAGAAAGATAAAGTCTACAGTAAAATGCCTTCAGGGCTGAGACATCTCATCCCATTTTATCAGCTCTGATCACTAATCTTGTCCCATCGTCTCCGTCTCTATCAGACTTACATTAAAATCTCACTCAATCTGCTTCTTACATCTCTCAGATGTTCATTCATCTGATGTCCTCACTCACACACTTTTTTTTTCTGGGAATCGTCACATGAATGGATGTAAAAATGTAATTTCATGGAAAGAGCACAATTATCTGGAAGATAAATTTACAGTAATAGAAGCTGGAATGGACGATGTTTAATGTTTAATATGTAATGTACATGGAATATACATGAGAACATGGAGCTGTTATTAAACAGTGTTATAGAGACTGAACAGTTTATTAGATAAACCTGTTTAATCTTTCATAAGACTTTAACGTGTGTGTTTTCAGACGTTTAAGTCGATTTTATGGAAGAAACGTTGAATTTAAGACTGAAACTAACAATTATTTTATTCATTTATTTTAATATCAGTGATTCTTTCACATTTGAGCTGAAAGTGACATCTTCATATGTAAATATTATACTTATGCAACAATATCCGTAGTTTATTTTTTACTATTTTTGTTTGAAAAATGGTCAAAACTATTGATCAGATTGTTTTTGGAGGTTAAATCACACACACACAAATAAAGACGTGTATGAAAATGTTTTGTGGTCGTGTCATGAATAACTTTTATGACTAAATTGTTTTGTTTTTTTTCTTCGTCCAAACAATGGAGGACGAGGCTCTGCAGGATCTGAACCTTCAGGTGGACTGAAGCCGAGTGACGCGTCGGTTAAAAGGCCGTTCAGGGTCGTGAGCTGCACTCAGAGCTTTGCTGTTACAAGAACTGCAGCAACTTTGACGTGTGTGAGAGTTGAAAGAGCCAGTGATGTTGGAATCGGTCCGTGTTTGTGGCTGTTGGAGACCGTCGGCGTGAAGCAGCAGATGGAGCAGTGGAGGATAATGAAAGCGGGGCGGTCCGTCGGCTACAGAGAAGACCTTGAGTTTACAGACGACCAAGAGCTTCTGCTGCCAGTGTTTATGGGCGGTGTCTAGTTTATTGTCCATTATGTTTTGATGATATTTGAAGCGCACCATCTACACCGTCCCACTGGTGATTATAGTGGAGTTGTGTGAGGGTCAACACATCCTGGCAGAACTAAGCAGCATTTTCTTTATAGTTTTAGAGACTGTGAAATGACACAGAAATGAAAATGCTAATAGGCCTCAGTAGACATATAGTGTTGATGTTGCTGCATTTCTGATGCAGAATTCAAATATTACTTACTGTAATGACCCTTTTAAAAGAAAATTAGTTTGCTGTAATAGTTTTAGAGCTGGAGATAAATCCACTGCGTTTACTGATACTGGATATTGAATATTCTACATATGATAATGAGCTTGTAAATCATTTTTACTAGAGTCAGTCTACGTTGATCATTGGACTGTAGAAAATACGAACATGGACATTTTTAAGCAATGTGAAATGTTTCACAAACTATCATGAAATTTGGTGAACATGGACATTTTCCCCTCAGGAGGCAGTACTCTATGCTAATTAGCCAATATTAGCTTGTTGTTGCTAATAAATGAACCTGATTAAAGCTGCAGAACAACATCATGCTAACAGAGCTGGAAGATGATTAGGTTTAAGCACGTTCTCACAAAGCTGCTAGCATGGATACAGACTCTTCTCTTTTCACAACCAAATAGTTAACAATGAAAGTAAATGGGGCAGTCAGCCAAACATATCTAAATTGTCATTTTTTAACCAACTAATAAAACTAATAAAGCTCAAAAAATCACTTCACTTCAGCAGTAGCATGAATAGGGTCCCTACACATAAACTGAAGTACTGATAACTTAGTAAGTGAACCCAGAGTTTATTAAAAACACTGTTTTACAAGACTTACCCAACGTCTGGTTTTTATAACAACTGGTGATGAAGGTTGTTCCACATCAGCAGATTCATCATTTTCCTGAACAACAAACCGATGTGAAGAGACGAGAAAATGATGAATCTGCTGGTGTAGACCTCTGTTTTTATGTGTAAGGAAATACACAGTGTTTACAAAGTTTGTTTCAAAGTAACAAATAAATAAAACCTTGTACTTTATGTCAACTAAATAACATTAGTTTAAAGAAATGTTCCAAATCAGCAGATTCATCATTTTTCTCGTTCCTCACAGACACTTTGACCTGTTGTTCAGTAAAATGATGAATCTGCTGATGTGGAACATTCTTCATCAACTAAATCAACAACAAGATTCATTTTGAGCTTTATTAGTGGTTAAAAAAATGACAATTTAGATACGTTTGGCTGACTGCCCCATTTACTTTCATTGTTAACTATTTGGTTGTGAAAACAAAAGACGGTCAAACTGGATATTACTTCAACCAACGTAACATATTTGTTGAGGGAAGTTTGACTCGTATTCATGGTGAAATAGACTCTGGGTTCATGTTACTTTGGACCGTCACTTTAAGATCTTGGTAGTTTGTTGGGGGGTTTGGTTTAACATCTTGGGCTCTTTGTGAAATTTCTTTCGAGTTTCTGTGCTGCTGAAGTGTGATTTTTCGTTCTTAATTAACATGTAAGTGTCTTCACTTCACCTGTCAGTGGTTGAATCGTTGTATGTTTCAGTCGTTGATCTAAATCTATTCTCCTCCCGTCTCTTTCCTTGTGTTGTGTCCGTATGAGTCAGTTACCATCCTCTCTCTCCGTCTGAGCTCAGGAACTGTAATTATTATTTATCAAACTAATCCAAAAGCTCCCTACACGTAGTCAATCAGATCATGTTTGCACAGTGCCCACATATCCACTAGAAGAAAAACACAAGTTTCACTGGCAGCCATTAATCAGCCTCCGTGTCTGACCGACAACAGAAAGTGAATTTTAAGCAGATCCTTTAATGTACATTCAGATCAAGTCATCAATCATTGCCTAATACAAAGTTGTAGTATAGGGGACATGTCTAATAGTGAGATCTATCCGTAGCCATTACCTGAAAAGGTTTTATTATTTTGCTATCTCACTTTCAAGCATGATGGATGAACGAGGTGGGCAGTCATTTGCCGTACCTGAGCACAGCTGGCATCTCCCTCTTTGATCTGAGCCGGGTCCAGGACATTGTCAAAGATCTTAAGCTCCTTTGATGGATGAGGGAACTTTCTCTGTTTTGTTTCTGGGCCGAACAGTGACTTTCTGTGTCTGCCCTCTTGTCTAGAAACAAGGCTGGAGGTCATAAGAGAAATGCTGCTTGGCAACATAATAAATGGGTGAGAAGATAGATTGTGAAAGTAGAGAGGTTTCTGGCTGCTGCCGCTGCTGCGTAACAGGAGGAACTAACGGTAGTTTGCATCATTCTTAATGCGCTGATCAGACTTAAATAAATGTAAAAAAGAGATTTATTTAAAAAATAAATAAATAAAAAAGTTCAGAGGATATAAATCAGTTGAAGCTTTAATTTTGAAGCTTGTAAATGAACTTGTCTTAGTCTGTGTCTCTCTCTCCACCAGGTGGTGATGTTGTTCTTAAAGTTTCCAAAAGATTCAGGAGAAAGAAAATAAAAAATAAATCGGTTTGGCCCTGAAAGGTTTTGTGTTCATTGAATTGTTAGTCAGAGTAAATAAGGACTAGCACTGTATTTGCTGTGTGTGTGTGTGTGTGTGTGTGTGTGTGTGTTTTCTCTTGGCTGCAGGAATGAAGAGCAGCTCTGATGTGACCGAAGCCAAGCGTCTTAAAGGAACGTCACAGAAATAGATGAAGCACTGGCAGTTGTACAGAAACAAACAGAAACGTCTGAAACACGCTCTTCATCTAATTCATTTTTAAATAATAACATGTTTTAAATTTAGCGCCGAGTTCTCTCTCACACATTCTCCAGGTACACGATGGAGATAAAGTGATGATGCAGCGACCATGAACATCCTGATCGGCTTTGGTCCGTTTTTTATTTCATATTTTTAAGTCAAACATCAAAGGGTTTTCTACCGAACCTGCCAAAGATTAAGGAGGAATATTTTCTAGTCAAGAGTTGGGCAATAATCCCAACACAAACTGGCTTTTATTACAACAGGAAGATGAACTTTTAAAACAGTGACATTAATACTAATAGTAGAGAACAGAAAGAAGAAATTTAACTTCCTGACGTGAGATGTTGATTATTGATTATTTTGTTATTTTAATTCTTTCTTATCATCGAGAAATGAACGATGGTCTGATGATTTTCGTTTCCAACAAAAATTGTATTTTCATTCAAGTGTTTTATTGTTCATTGTCTGATGATTTATGAGGAAGCAGTGTTTTAGTCATGTAAATGTAAATGTATGCAAATGTAGAGTGTTGAATAGAAAGAATATATTTTAAGATCAATGTGCACTCAAGAAATACATTTAAAGCAATATGTTTTTTATGAAATATACTTGTTTGCTTTCTAGCAGTTAAATGAGACAATTCATGGCACTTCTATTTCTGCAAATTGAATATGACATAAATCAAGAAACAGCCAGGTTTGCTGTTTCCACCTCCTAATAGTTTTTATGCTACACTAAGCTAAGCTGCTGACTAAAGGTTCATATTAAAGGTCATGATAGATAGAAGAGATAGAAGATAGAATTCATGAGTAATCACCTGAAATGTTGAATTATTGTGTTTTCATTCTTACAATGAGCTATTTCTATCTCTGCGGGTATTCAGTTGGCTGCAGTCTCTGACCTCACAGCTAGAGGGCACTAAATCCTACACACTGCTCCTTTAAAGACTGTGTTTTATTGTTTTAGTGAACTGATGTGAGAGTCTCAGTCTCTGTCGTGATCGTTGGCGACTTGTGTTCCCATGATGTGGAGTCTCAACAACTGGTCTGAGACCTGTAGTGTTCACACTACAAGACTTGTCAGTGATTGACTCCCGATCACACCGTGACGTCACCAAACTCTATGTCTGGTCACGTGAACTAGACAGGATGTAGCCGCTGCTTCTCACCGTGATTTACAGCCGTTTATTGTTGACGAGCACCGGTGAAGACGCTGCCTTCGACGACGACTCCGACACACTGACGGTACCGAGGACACTGCAGAGAAAACAGGAAGTAGAGACGTTTAGATGTGAAAACACATGAAAACAATCTTCTTCCTCATTGATCAGATCCTCCAGGATTTAATGACGTTACCATCACAACTATTAACACTAATTCAACCAATCATTGTGGATATTCCTGAGGTCTTTGACTGGTGACTACCTATAGCAGCTACAGTCCAGGAAACTGGACTTACACATTAAAAAATAATGTTATGATGGAAACTATTACTAAAGCGCTAAACCAGCGTGTAAACATCACCATGGCAACACGCTGGTTTTCATGGTGGAGCTGAAATCAGCGGCAGACCTCCCCGGTACCGGGTAACATCTGGATCAGACGCGGGGAGTTTGTAGAAAGTGAAAATGAAAGAAAAAGCGTTAAAACGTCAGACTTTTAAACGTGGTTGTGAGTGAATCAGTGAGACGGCAACAGCATTTATCTCACATCCCTCCTCTGATTGGCTGTCGCTCTTTGTCAGTCTCTTCAGACTCCTCCAGTTTTCTAACATGACAGATCCAGTCCCGGTCTCAGACCAGGTCCCGACGGCCTCTGATGGAGTCGTTAGGGCTGTTCACACATTATGATCATTAACTGATGATTTACCAACCATCAGAGGACCAAGTCCACCAGACACCACCACTGGAGACCACTGGTCCAGTCCACTAGTAGTGAACTAGTGTGAATTAGGGTTAAAGGTGAAATATGTAATTTTTCTGCCTAAAACAGTCTCAGCCTCTGTTATATGTTTAGTTGAGTTGTGTAACAGACATCAGTATGTTAACATAGCACCGAGATAAATCAATAATTTAATCAATCAGTTTCATTTAGTTGACTATCGATGACGTCATAGTGTTGTTGTTGTTGTCTGCTACAACGGATCAATGTTGGTTTTTATCCAGTTATAAACCACATTTTTAGTTTTTCTTAACTTGATGAAGATGTTTAATAAACAATCAGAGAAACAAACTGTTACAAACATTAACTGAAGGTTTCATCCAACGACAGTTAAAACTGCAGCTGAATCTGCCAATGTTGTGTTCGTTCTTACTCACAAAACGCTGACGCAGCAAACAGTATTGATCACAATGCAACAAACCGTAGGTCACATGACACATGATACGTCCCGGCATGAAATATATGTACATATAAATATATATAAATATATAACATCTCCTGCAGCAGCATCAGTGTGATGTGATGAAGTCGACCTTCAACAAACATCAACTGACCTGTAACCAATAATCCACAAAATCTCTACATTTAATAAAAACACCTGCAAATATTCTCAGATATCTAACTCCAACTGACACGTTTGAGGAGAGGATGAATAATCCGACACTTTTTAATATTTGTTTGTTTATTTGTTTATTCTATTTAGCAGCTGCACCACAGCCACTAGTCTTCCTGGGTCCAACACTTGTTAATAAACAAGTGAAACCTTTCTGACACATTTCCTACAGTCAAATCAAACCATTTATTATTTCACTTTCATCTCAGAATTCAAATTAATTTGCTTGTGGCAAAAACATTAATCTTAAAACATTAAAATGTTGAGAAATTGGAGCATTTTGAGAGTTTTTATGTTATTTCTGTTAAAAACAGATTAAAAAATTCAGTATAAATAAATATTTTAGAATGAAATCTGAGCTCACATGGTTTCATGTCCATTTTATATAAGAAAGGTTTTTTTCTTTCAGCAGCTTCATGCTTGTTTACTTCCTGAGCCACTCAGCTCGTTTTGTTTACCTCCTCCCTCCTGACGCGTGGGGCAGGAGGGAGGAGAGGATGGATGGGTGGAGGGGGAGGGGGGCGGATTAGTGCAGCGTCCTTTATAGACTACAACAAACACAAGAGTGATTGAGAGAAAAGCGGAAACCTATTTGCACCTGCTTGTCCTCCTCGGTCAGTGTCAGTCTCTCTCTTTCCATCTGCAGCCAAACAACAAACCAACCAACTCCCCCGAGGATCAAACATGTCTCTGTCCGGTTCACAGACGCCAGAGGACGGACTCTACGGTGAGTGATGTGACCGTGTTGTTTGTTTTGTCGTTTCATCATCAGACTTTTCTCTGAATCTGAACCACGACGTTCGTATGTTTCTATCAAACAGACGTAGTCAGAGAGGATGATTAAAGCTCAGGTCGATTTACACTCTTTAATTTCACAGCACTGATGTAAACAACCTGTGTAAACATTATAGGCCGTGAGTCGACCCCTCCCTCCCTCCTCCTCTCCATCCATTCATCCACTCATTGAGCTCAGACTGTTTCTGATGTGGAGACATTCAACCTCACATCTGCTCATCAGCGGAGACATGAGGGAAGCAGCGTGTCAGTGGGGGTGAGAGGACGCCACAGAGAAGAAAGCAGTTTTATACTTGTCATTGTTGTTGCCACCGACGCTGTCATTGTATAAACGGATTCCCTGGCTCACCTGTTTGTATCTCTGTAAGCCAATTAAGCCGTGAAGATTTCCTGACGCTTATAGCTGCACCGGGCTGAGTGCACTTTAACTGGCACACGGGACGGATGCTGAGTGAAACACGATGAAACAATAATGTGAAGTGGAAACAGAAGAAGATTGAGCTTTTAATTTGATCTGTGTTTTCTTGTGTTTTTAATGCAACACAGGTTTATCAGCTCTAGTGTGACTAATACTGGATATTTGGATTAATATGAAGACGGTTTGATCACATTTACACAGTCAGTCATGCACATTAAAGGTGGAACAAGCAATTATCAAAAAAAAATGTCAAGACTGCTCAAGAGGTTTGAAATTAAATCATTGACACTAAGCAAGTTGTTGCACAAATTTCCAGGAAAACTGACAAAAAATATTTTGTTTTAGGTGAAAAAAGTGTTTGTTTTTTTATTTTATTTTATTTGTTCACTTTATAATGTTTGTTATTTTAAAGTAGTCATGAAAATATACATAAGAAACTGACCAAATAAGAGATGAGATGTAAAACATTTATATTTATGTTATAAAACTAATGAATGTGTTCGGATTCGCAGACTCAGCAACAGATAAATAAATCAGGCAACAAGGCCGTCGTTATGTCACAAAAACAACAACAACAACAACAACAACAGCATCATCTAGGGCGATGACCCATTTCCCTGATCTGTCCCCTCAACCCCTCCCCCTCCATCTGCAGCCCACTGATGTTTCTAACTTCCTCCGCCACCGATTGTGTCATAACCCCCAGGTACAGTGAAGATTAGAGAAATCAGATGAGGAGGAAGGAGGAAGATGAGGTGTTGATGTTTTGTAAACGACACACAGCATGACAGGACAGAAACAAGAGGAGGGAGGGAGGGAGGGTGAACGGCTAATCTCTAACAGAAATAAGATCTTACGTAAGCGAGCGCGCTGTCGGCCTGAGTTAGTCCCGTCCTGCTGTTTGGCTGCGGGTGTGTCACATACACCAGCGAGCATGTGTCTGTCTCCTCCTGCTCATTCATGTGTTCATTCATTCATAATCTCAACACGAATGTGTGTTTTTAGACATAAACACACATTTGGTTCCTGCTACACGTCGGTAACAGGACACGGTTGGTTCATCTAATGTCTGATGCTGCTCGGCCTCTGACTCACAAACCTGTCCGCTCTGCACCGAAGCTTTAACGTTTTAACAACAAATCCTCTCTGCTCCAATAAAAACATCAAGTCTGCGGGTGAATCAGCGTCTACGAGCATCGTTTTAAGTCTCAGAATGGGATTAGAGGAGGTTATTAGGAGGCGAAACAAAGCTGCAGGAGTTGGTGCAACAACAGAAGCAGCAATAAGAAATTAGAAATAAAAATGTTCCTTCTAAACGTCCATAAAATAAAAGCTTTAGATGAATTCAGTTTCAGTCTGAACTGCGGTTAATTTTGTCAGGTTATGTTTTGTTAGATTTGCAAAAAATAAGACACAGAAATAGTTTGTAGATGTAACGATAAATAAACAATAAATATATAAACTCCTGCAGGCGCAGCCGTTTTAAAACCAGGTTTGTAGGACTCAGGTCCAGGACTTGGACTTGAACTCAGACTCGTGCACCAGCTGTGATTGGACTCGACTCATAACATATTTATATCTATGCTACATTTTTGTGCACGTGCACTAATTTCTAATTTTATAGTTTAATTGTTGTTTCGTTTGAAACATGGAAAACTCGGACTCGAGGTTTAGTGACTCGACTACATCGCTGCTTCAAACCTGTTCCAGTCGCCAGAGTTTGTTGTCGTTGGAGCCACAGAGAGAAAACAACCTCGTCTTCTTCTTAACGTCTGAACTGGTGTAAAACACGACGCTGGGTTGTTTGATATCATCAAAGTGTTGGAGAAACGTTTGGTAACGACTCGCTAATTTAACCATTAAAGAGTAAATATTTCAGCAGCTAATTTTAATTGCAGATGCGTGTTTTTGGTTGTTACACAACATTTCTTATTAGCTGAACTCAGCTTTTACTTCCTCTTTAAAGAGAGACTTGATGTCTTCATTTGCTTTGGGAGACAAATTAGGAAGTTTAAACATCATATCCACTGGTGTTGACTTTGGTGTTTGGTTAATTAAAGCTCATCACTAACATGAATCATAAATTGATTCCTGTTGACAGATCTGGGAGCAGCAGTAAGGAAAATCTGAATATATATCCATATTTTCTGCTCAATAAAAGTGACTCACTCAGTTTTAAAAGTGGAGATTTGTTTGCTCTCCCCTCATCACGACTTGTTTCTGGCTCATTACGGTCTGACATATGTGTCAGCTTCCTCTCTGACTCTCCCAGCATCATCACAATCTCTGCCGCTTGGTTTTGTTTCCTCATCAGGCTCCTGGGTCGAGCTGGAGGAGCTGATCGCAGCCGTGAGCCGCAGGGAGAGTCTGACAGGACCGCAGGACAGCATCTCGTCTGCCCTGCAGGGGGAGCTGGAGAGGATCCTTCTGGAGGCGCAGCTTGAGTGTGAGAGGAGTAGAGACAGGTAATGATGCAGTCTGTTTGCGTGGATCTTTTTTGTTTTGTTTTGTTTTGTTTGGGGGTTTGGGGGTTGAACAACACAGCGAGGTGTGAAAATCATTTGCACAGTAATGAGTTTCATTCTGCGCTCAGAGGAACTCTGCTTGTTTTTCATACACAGTCACTTGTTTGTTGTTTGCTTTAATATAAATGCAGAATTATCCATTTTTTGATAATAAATCCACATTAAGTCAAAGTGTTTGTGGTCTACAGTCCTCCACAGGTGGTGACTCCACAGTCCACTGGTTCCCCAAGATCCGGTAGTGATCATGACAGTGACTGTGTCCCCATACAGGTACTTTACATTTGACTTCATTACTGCACATTCACACACTCATTTCCTGCCAGTTATTTCCATTAATCTCAGCCCAGTTAAGAAATAAACTTGCAGACGCATTAGACTTGCTTGAGATAGGTAATCAATTTCATGGGCCATTTATTTTAATTTGTGTAGTTATTTATTTGCTAGAATTTTAAAATCTCATTTGTGATGCATTCAGGGGTTCCCCGACATCCAGAATAATCAAGCTGATGTGCAGTTGTTTCTGTCTTTTCTTCTTTTTACTGGTGTTGTTATGAATGTGTTTCATTTAACCCTCGAGACACGAGAAGGAGTTTAATGAGAATAGAGCGAGAAGAGCAGGGAGAAGGAGAAGGAAACCAAAATTGGTCGATAACCCACGCCAGAGTTGTTATGGCGGAGGCCAAAGCAGAATCTGAGCTAAAGCAGACGAAGAGAGAAAAGGGAACGGTGGCAGTTTGTTGGAGCGAGCACACGGCGACGAGACCAGGCCGAGATCCAGAAAACCAAACTGGACTGGGATCGACGTCAGACCAGAGCCGGCCGCCGCCGTCCTCTGAGATACGTCTGCTGCACAAACACCAGTTTGCACAAAGTGAACTTTCTTCAAAATGTTCAAACACGAGCCATTTTCCTTCCACACATTTGGAAAAAAAACACAACCAAACATTACACCTACGACCTACAACTGCTATGAAGCTCGTAAACCCAGAGCGCAGGTTACGATTTAGAAGTGTAAGACGAGCCTTTTTTATGTGAGATGACTCATGAAACGCTACAGCAAGAACGTCTCAAACCAAAACAAGAACGAGAGTCAAACCACAATAGAACGATACGATTTGGCGTCCGGGTGAGTGTGAGGCCACGCCCCCTGACCTAAGGTCACACACACACACACACACACACACACAGAGGAAACCTGGCGAGGCCTCTGCAGCTTCATAACGACTGTTTTCCGTCCCGTGTGTTGCAGGAGGAAGGTGAGCGGCGAGCAGACACCGACTGGGTTTGGGACTGGTCCAGTCGACCTGAAAACATGCCACCGAAGTAAAAACCTTTAAAGTCAAAACTTTGGTTTTATTTATATTTATTCAAAGATGCAGGTAGAAGTAGTTAGCTTAGCTTAGCTTAGCTTAGCATAAAGACTCAAACATTAATATGTTTGTATCATGATTTATTTAAACTTTACTTGCAAAACTCTTCAAAACTTTAAAATTCTGTGGTTTCATCGATCACTTTGACTTTGACAGCACATGTAGTTTAAATTCTGTTTCTGGATTACACCTTCGAGCATTGAAAACACATGAATCACCTTCATTTTTATTTACTACGCCACAGAAGTCTGACAGGTCGTAGTTCTTAATGCTGTCAGTACTTCACTGCTCTTCTTCTCATTCTTTCCTCTTGTGTTCTCATTATCTCTGTTTATTGTTTTTCTTCTCCCTGCATCTCTTATCTCCTCGTCCTTTTCTCTCTCTCTCTCTCTTTCTTTCTCTGCAGAGAGTTTGTGTTTCAGCACCCGAAGCAGCCGAGCTCCCTCAGCGTTAGGAAGACAGAGGTGATGAAGAGAGGAATCTTTCGTTCCGATGTCCTCCTCATCCTTGTCCCCTCGCTGTTGGCTTCACACCTGCTCACACTCGGAGTCGGGTGAGACGTGCAGATGTGTCGATAGACTCGTTTAATATCTACGTTACAGAGCGGCTACTGTTCTGAGTCCTGCCAGCTCAGCTACTGTTGGTTTTTACGCTGTCAAGGTTTCCATTCTCACACAGATTTACCATTACGACGTCTTACTCATTTATGAAACAGTAGCTCTTTGACTTGAACAAAGCAGCTTCTCATTTCTACCTGTTAGCTCCACGCTACACATGTTATTGATGCTAATGCTACATTTCAACTGCTCCAATCCAAGTTAAAGACGTAAAATAAAGAAACAGAAGAACATTGTTCTTGTTCTGTGGTATTTAGCAGCGTAAGAGCAAGACCAGAAATATTCTCTGGCTTAAAATTGTAAATTTATTTTCAAATATTGCTTCTGTTTTCCATTTTTTTTAATGTAATACAATCTCGTGGAGCGTACTGGCCAAGGTTTCCGGAAGGTAAAACCTCCACAGATCAACTAAAAAGTGGTAGAGAGATGCTAATATTAGTCTAAACTCTGGTAGCATCCTAAACCATTTTCTCCACAGGGAAGTATTGCACCGAAGGATGTATTAATCATGACTGGAGCTTGGAGGTACCTCAGTTACCATGAATATATTATATGAACTGGATAATGGACTCAACAATGGTGCCCTCTCACTGGAATTAAAATTGTTTGCCTGGAGCTTCACCCACAAACTTTTCCAGCTTTACTTCTGTATCTGCACATGAATATGGACATGAATGTGAAGAAAATTCAAGTCTTTTTTCTTCTCTGAGCATCTTATTAACATGTTACTTGGTAGCTAGTTATTAATTAGCCGCGTATGGCTAATGGTTGAAGTTTAAAGTGGTCCACAGTAACATGAACCCATGTTGCACCAGTCAAACTCGCCCTCCAGAGATATTTAACGTTGGTTGAAGTAATATCCAGTTTAACCATCTTTTGTTTTCACAACCAAATAGTTAACAATGAAAGTAAATGGGGCAGTCAGCCAAACGTATCTAAACTGTCATTTTTTAACCACTAATAAAGCTCAAAATATCACTTCACTTCAGCAGTAGCATGAATAGGGTCCCTACACATAAACTGAAGTACTGATAACTTAGTAAGTGAACCCAGAGTTTATTAAAAACACTGTTTTACAAGACTTACCCAACGTCTGGTTTTATAACAACCGGTGATGAAGGATGTTCCACATCAGCAGATTCATCATTTTTCTCGGTTTTCATGGACACATCGACCTGTTGTTCAGGAAAGTGATGAATCTGCTGATGTGGAACAACCTTCATCTACATCAGAGCTTTATTAGTGGTTAAAAAATGACAATTTAGATACGTTTGGCTGACTGCCCCATTTACTTTCACTGTTAACTATGTGGTTATGAAAACAAAAGACAGTCAAACTCGATATTACATCAACCAACGTAAAATATCTCTTGAGGGTTGAGTTTGACTTATATGGTGAAATAGACTCTGGGTTCATGTTACTCTGGACCCATAAAAGTGGTTTTAAAGAAACTGACAAAGATTATTATCCTCCAAAATGCCACCACAATACAGTCCTTGATGAGTATTTTCTTTTCTCTTCCTTCTTTCTTTTTAGGATCTACATAGGAAAACGATTGGCTGCTTCCACAACTAGCACGCTGTGACGCCGGCTGTAGACCAGTCCTCCCCCCCGACCCCCATTCGCTAACAGTCTGGCCAATAAGGTCACAGTCTGCCCCGTCTACCGCACTAATTTGCCTCCTTCCTTCGTGGTCATGGGGCAACCATAGGACCCTGCCTGTCTGTACCTCTGTCTCTGTTCACGTGTTCGTCCGTCTACCCAGCAGCACTCAGCCAAGTCTGTCTTTTCCCTCGGCCTCTCTCCGTCAGTCGCGGGGGCCTCGGGAAGCAGATGGATGCCGACCGATGAGTCAGACTGAGGTCACTTTTACTCTACAAGAGAGTATCACTGATCTCAACCAGCTAAAGCATAATCAGAGAGGAGAGATTGCTCTGATACAAGAGAAAAGAGAGACGGAGAGTTTTGACCAGATAGGACAATAAATCCCTTTGATAGCAGGAGATGAAAACGGTTAGCTGGGAACAGTGTGTGCCGACAAAATGAGAAAGATAATATGTGGTAGCCTTTCTCTCAACCTTTGAAAGAGCAAAATGTCTGTCATTTGTCAAAAGTAATGACCCTCTGTAAGACCGAGCTGCTGAGAGCGGCTCTACCCTGATGGTTTATCTCATGTAAAGAGTTTCAGTCGGCTCAGTGGACGTATGAATGTCTCTGGTTGTGCTTTTTCTTTTTTTTGGAAACTTTTAAATTTTTGTCCCATAAACCAATTAAATACCTGACCTCCATCAAACACAATCATGATCCTATTAAACTTCACTGCTCCAAACTTTAATGTGCCTCCTGGGTCTTTTATTCGTTGCTTCCAACTCTCGTTGTTTGTCGTGTTTCACATGTTCATCTCATTTAATAAGCGAAAGCACAAAGATTTTGAATATTGTGTGAATGTTATATAGTTTCAGTTTTAGTCTGTTTAGAGAGGGTTTATAGTTAATCACAGAAACAAAAAACACAACAAAACAAAAAGATTTTAACAAGCGACCATGTTGTTAACAAGCTACGATTGAACCACAGCATCAGTTTGAAACATATTCCCTTTCACATATGAAGTAAATCAAATGTGAATCAGTGTGTCCATGTGTCCTGATAAGGTCTCTGGCGTCTATTTGACTTTTTTTATTCTTGTCTAGCTCAGCTCTTGTAGAAATGTTATGACATCACATCAGCTTGTCTCTTTCCATCTGTCTTTGTCATTCTTCACCTCACATGAGTCTGTCTTTTCTTTTCTTTTCTTTTTTTTTTTTTTTTTTTTTTTTTACAAGCTGCTGCTTTGACCAGTCAAGGATTTGACATTTTATTACTTTCCCATAAACCAGAAACCCGTTTCCTCTTAACATCTCATGAAAATAACTGGCCGGGGATTTGAAAGAGGCGGAGCTCGACAAGTCAAGTCAAAGAGTTTTTTTTTTCTTTTCTTTTCTTTTCTTAGCTGTACTGCTGCTGTGGACGTAAAACGAGCCCCATTTGTTGTCCGGCGTGACCGAACTCAATGAGTTTATCAGCCATTAGCAACGTGTTTGATGTGCGACGTCCTGCTGAGCTTGTTAAGCTACTTCTAGACTCACCGAGCTGACGGTGCAACAACAAACCTGCCTCGGAAGAAAACACAAAAGCAGCTGGTTTCCATTCACAGTGTGTGTGTCCACACACAAACACGTGTGATCTACGGCTAATGCACGTTTTGGCTTTTGTTTCTGTCTTTGGTGGTGAAATAATTACACGTTCTCAGGAAACGTCCATTCATCATCTCCGACTGACGTTAATCGTTTCTGTTTTCTAATGTTGTAATTAAAGTTTCTGTAAAATAGTTTAATTCTGATGAAACTCAACATCTGTATAGTTTTTGTGATAATGACATCAGGTTGTGAAACTATATCAACTTTGACCCACTGTGCTCATAAAACAGAGTAGTTATTTTAGAAAGAGAATATACTTTGATGACATTTTTCACAACTTTCAAATGAATATAAATTAGTAATGAATGAACGTTAATGTTCTTTTATTCAACAAGATTTCTCCTTTTTTTATGTTGCTTTAAAGGTAAAAATAACAGACAACTAAACCCTTAAAACTGGATTAATATGAACAATAATTAAAGGACAAAATGGGAGAAAAACTAATCGAAAAAACCTGCACATATTTTTGCCTGTGGTCACTTTTAGACCTTTTCCACCAACACCTACTTCATGTTACAGTGTTTCCACTTGGTGCTAGTTCCTGGTTCCAGCTACTGTTTTAGTTCCTACTCTGTGGAGGAACCAATGGAGCTGAGTCGATACTAAAACGTGACGTGAACAGACGCCGGCCACTGATTGGTCAGAGGGAGTGTCTTCACAAGCTGCCACCAGACGCCAGTTGAGTTGAGAGCGTCAACAAAATAATCAAGCTCCATTTTTAAACAGGACAAGAGTGATAGCCATCGTCGTAGCTACCTGGTCGTAAGCTAACCCAGCAACAAGTACAGCATCTCCTCCATGTCCATTAATGTTTACTGATGTTTTAGTGTCGTGACGTCGCAGCAGTTTGACTCCACTCACCACATTCACGTGGAGGAGGAACCAAACTGTGATGGAAAACAACGTGTCTGCTACCAGACTGAGTAGAGTCCAGTAGAGTCCAGTAGAGACCAGTAGAGTCCAGTAGAGTCCAGTAGAGTAGAGACACAACCACGTGGTGGAGAAGAGACAATATTCAACAAACTGTATTCATCAAATAACACCAAGATGTCTCCTTTTCTCAAATTCAGAACAAATAACAAACAAATAAATGACTAAAATGAACAATAATTAAAGAGAAAAAAAACAAACCGAAACAACAAAAACCTGTATTTTTCTCCCGTGGTTTTAAATTGTTGGTGAGTGCAGTTTTATTGTGATTGATAAAAAAACATAGCCCATAAAAAATGAAAGTTGTTCCCTGATTCAACCCCTCCCAAATGTTTCCTCTCAGCCTGGGGGCAAACAGGCAGTCACAGGTGGAGCAGGCGGCTGTAAATCACCGTGGTCTCACACTGTTTTATCTCCTGCTGATGTGAACCTCAGTGAATTCTTCATAGCAGGAGACTGTGTGAAGATCCGTCATCCCTATAATCTCCTCCCAGAAACAAGGACAGTTACTGCGGCGGACGGCTCGAAATGCCACATGTGATTTTCCACAAACATGTCAGATACAAGACTGAAGAACTGGGTGTTATGAAAGAAAACCGTGTGGACTGAGGCTCGAGACAAAATGTGGAAGAAATCTATTCATTTCCTGGACTAAACTTCAGGGAACGGACATCTGTCTCTCTGGGAAATGCATTATCTTCCTGCTCCTATAGTTCTAGACAGGAAATAGAGTCCAGTTTCAAAGAGTTTGGATGTAACAAAGGAATTCACTGGAACTGGCATGGCGTCTGTGCCTCGACATTCAAACAAGGTCACTTAGTTGAGCCTCCATCTCCAGTAACTTCACTTTCCCACATGTGGCCCACTTCCTCCTCATGAACCACTTATTATAAGGAATAGTAGGTTATAATCCCACACGACACAATGACGTATTCTCACTCGAAAACTTTAGACGTATAATCGTTCAACGTTTGACAAAACCAACGCGCTGCTACACGAGAGGGAAACTACTTTGTGTTGCTGGTTTCATGCTCAATAAATACATCAATGGCTGTTATTTTATATCTGCTTCAGTAGTCACAGATTTAATGTTTCTACGGGGAGATCACGGTGTTTCATCAGATGCATAACAAATACATTTTCAGCCAGAGATTCTTGAATCTTTCACGCTTTCTGTCACTCCTGAGAGCACCGCGACCATTTGATCAATCAGCCTTGTATCTAACAAGGTACAGAGGAAGTTCCTGTGTGTAAAAGAGCGGCGAGTTTTCTTCTTCTACGTCTTCATCTTGTCGTCTACCCAAACACGTGCCTGACATCTTTTATGAGCTGCGCCAGATTACAAATCAGGAAGGGACAATAATTGCTTCCACGTGCCGTCTTTCCTCTCTTTTCTTCTAAGGTATGCTCCTCTTGCTTCTTTTGAAACTTGATGTGGAAACAAACCCAGTGTCCTTTCACAGTATTTGGACCTTTCTAGTCCAGACGTGTTTAATCTCAACATCCAAGATGTGTGAAGGATTAATGAGAGCAGCTGGGCTCAGAGGAGCACAGAGCAGACATGTTATTCCTCTATAATTAAATATAATCGATAATTAACTGCGTAGGTGTGTTTTGTTCTCAAGATCTGCAGCAGTTATTAGATTCATGAAGACGTGCACATGGAGTGAAATGGTTGTATTTTGTTAGTCCATGTTTAGAGCATGACGGTAAACGAGAATAAAGTTTCTCTCATCATCAATAGTTGTTTTACTGTCGACACCGTCTGGAGGAAAAGTCTGTAAAAGTTGATTGTTGGATACAGATTGAACCAAACAGTCTCAGCTGACGTCAGTACAGGAGAGTATTAACATGTAAATGTACAAATTCTTATCAGTTCATGTCAATACAGACGAGTGTTGAATTGGAAATAGAAATGAAGCTGCATCCAACATCATAGTCTGACTGGAGACGTAGCTCTAGCAGCAGCACCATCTGCATCCAACCATCAACTTTTACAGACTTTTCAGGTCAAACAACTTCAGGTAACGTAGTGACTTGATCAACAATCTTCTATAGAATCAGTCTGGACATTTACAAAGTTCAGACACGTTGGTTTGTCTGTAGGATCCCTCTCCTCACTACCACACAAGTCACATGTTAGTTTGAGTCTGACACTGGTTTAAAACATAGACATTTGTCTCAGCTCAACTCTATGTCCCTCACACTGTCGTTATGACTCTTTAGGTTCAAATTACAAAACATCAACTTTCTCTAAACTCGTCTGATTGATGTGATGTTTCTACAAAACACAAAGTATCAACTCATTATCATCTGGAAACAAACCTAGAACGACCATGACTCTAAATTTTTTCACTTTAATTAAATTTAGATGATGAACAATTTATCCAGTTGTTGGAAACTTTCATATAAAACCTTAAATAGTCGTGACAACAATAAAGAGACTATGAATGTATTAGAAAGTCTAATAGTTGCCTCACGTTGCCCTGAGGTTGGCGTGGCAAAGAAAGAAAGGTCAGAAAGTGGTTAAAGGCTACATTGAGGGTGTTTGTGTGAGAGAGAGATTTAAAGCTGCGTGACCGACTCGGTGTCGAGTATCTACGGTGATGATTTACAGCCGTCTACAGTATGAGGTGTGTGTGTGTGTGGGTGTAGGTGAGAGATGCATTGAAACGGAGTAAGTGAGTGTAAACGCATCCAGCTGTGCTGAGTGACTGAAGCAGCAGCTGGATAGTTTGACATGGTCTGAGAGTGAACTCAGAGTTTACACATGACAAAACCATCAGCCACGAGCTTCCACCGGCGACTTTGCGGGGGCTGTCATTACGCACCGTTACATAATGCTGAGAAATTTAGTGAGAGACTGAAACCACATCGTTGTTTTTTCTTTTAAAAACGATATGTTCTCCCATCGCAGTGAGCCTGCTCTCAGAATACCTTTATGCACCTATCATCAATCTTGTGGCGTAATTGCCATGTTTTTCCAAGAAGGGGCGTTCAGGTTTATGTTACTGAGTCCACAACCGAGACGATTTTGATTGATTTTACAGAGAGATATGAGCGATTCGGTCAGGTAAATGGAATTGAAAAAAACATAGCCTTGGTTTTTATCCGTTTCCTGTAATTTTCCTACGTCGGTTTCGAAGGATCAAGAAAATCCAGTTTTTTTTTTGGACTAATAGTTTAAAATTCGCTTTCAGCTGAAATAAATTTATTTGCATCGGTTTTGGTTTTGAATATCTGTCAAGGCCGAGGACTAGATGAGAGGTAGCTCTATTTTTTGTTCTGTATTAGCTCTGAATACATTTTCTGATTAATTTTTGTATCTTTAACATTTAATGTATAATTTGTATTCATGCCTCCACGCGGTGGTGGATGATTCTGGGAAAGTCGACAGCTTTATCCACCGTGACGTACCAATTTGGCTCAAGAGTTTTTCTCGGTCTAAATATGCTGCAGGCTGTAGGTCCCGTTTATTAAGTCTCTGCTTCTGGTTCAGAGTTACAGACTGTCTTATACCAGAAATTCAGGCACTTTAATGCCGTAATTTTGGGTTTGGCATGAGTCTCCTCCACCTCAGACTTTGGTGAGGTTTTGATAGATGCTGCAGATTTAATGAGGTGTTGGATAAGACCTCTCTGACTTGTTGACTTGCTTCTGTTATGTAACTTTGTCAGGTAAGACAGAGCTGAGCTTGTAAGTCGCTGCATCCAACGGAGTAACGAGCACTTCAAGAACTCAACGCCGGAGCAAAGAGGATCGCGGTCACTTCCAGCTGTGGTTCGTTGTGTTGTAAAAACTCAAACACGAAGCTACTGATGTAAGTCGTTTTTCATGAAAGGACGTCCTGTATGTAATTATTGTTTTCTGTAATAACCAAGAACTGTAATTTCTGTCAAATAAAAAGTTTTGCCACATGGTCATCGTCACAAAACATCAGATCAGTGAGACAAGTCGTACTTTTATTTTGTACCAGGAGACTAAAGCGGATCAGAATAATTAATAATCATATGTTTGTTTTATAGTAAATCACACAAACATTTCACCACAGTCTAATAAAACCAATGAGCTCCATGAATGATCTTACAGTCATTTACCAGGAGAAGAATAACAAGAGCAGATTTAAAAAACGTGTTTGTCATCAAACGTTTGACTTTTGAAGAAAAATGGTTGAGTTGATTAATTTCACCTGTGGGTGGATTTGATGAGAATAAACAGAGTTAATCAAACATTTGTGTCCTGTAAAAAATTATCCGATTTTTCTTTGTTGCCTATTACATCTCGTTTCTGACGACGTCTTGTTTTCTTTTTCAGTTCAAAGGTTTTAATCGTCAGACCTCGAGCAGCCTCTTATTCAGGTCAGATGTGTGTGACCGGTGGGTAACACAGTACATTTTGTTGTCATTGTGGTAAAAAGCAATACTATAATCATGGGTGTCTGCTTCAGAGTCTCAGGATTTTGGTCGTATCGGTATCAGCGAATAAAAATAGTCAGGAAATGGTGTCAGACACATTTGAGGTTTTTTTCTGTATTTATCTCTGAGCCAGATGCAGCGTTCAGTGTCTGACCTCATCAACCGCACCATGATGTGACTCAACCCAGGTCCTCCAGCGGCCTGATGTGGACTATCGAGCTCCTCGCCGCAGCTGCCGACCATACACGGAGGTCTGTGGGGGTTTTTTCTGTGATGCAAAAACCAAAAAAAGGTCTGTTTAGGATCAGACTGAAAACCAATCAGACGACAGATAAAACTCTTGGGGTCCTGCTGCTGACTGGATGGGGTCCGTAGCGGTATGTAGACTAACCACAACGAACACCTGTGGTAGGTGAATGGAAACTATGACTCATTGCTGCTGTTTGTTGCTATAGAAACGTGTGTTTATCCTTTTTACTCGTAGTAAGAACATCACCTTGTAGCCACTTGGCTTTTATGGAATTACTGAGGGATTCAAACTCCATTAATGAAACATTCAGTGATTTTTTTTTATTTTATTTTGTGGTGGTTACTCATCCATATAATAAGGCTCGCTTGGCTAAAAAAAAAAATTAGATGCAACAGGCAGAGGAAGAAGGAAAAACAAACGTCGTTAAGACCTCAAGAGCGACCTCATCTCTGCCAAATGTGCTAAGTCGCGTGGTGCCAGACATGCTGACGACCCGGAGGCCGAGCGAGCCAGCAGCCTGTCTGAACCTCTGCTGGCCGGTTAACACCGCTTGTTAAGGCGTGGGCTCATTTCCTGACTTTGCCTGAGGAAAGGAGGGAGGAAGCGAAGGGGGCATATGGGAAAGGTGTCACATCTTGATGCCTGGAAGGAAAGTAGAAGAATCACCCTGTGTTTCAGACAGAGTGAAAATATAACAAGCTGGATGTTTACTGGAGGTGGGAGACACATTTTCAGGAATTCACCCAAAAGCATTAACTTAAAAAGAGTCCAAAAATATTCCAGTTTGGGTAGAAACATGATTTCAGTGGCCAAGAAAATTGGTTCCTAGACTGGATTAGACGCAGCTCATGTACAGCACATTTGTGTTAGAGCCTGTGGGAAACGGTTGCAGCCAGTAGGAGCCAATGCAATAGTCTCCCCAGGTCACTCCTTCTCTGCATGGGGCCGTCTGAAGAAGGTTTTAAAAGCAGGTTCTGGTCCTGATGCTCCTCCTCCACAGAGGCTCCTTCACATTCACACACACACACAAACTGTCAGCAGCTTCTTTAAGGTTTAACATGACAGTGTTGCCTCATTTCTGATTCAAAAACAACAGGGAAGGACACAAACATCCTGGGAAACTGCTGCTGTGTCACTAACAGATAAGTCACTGCTGATCTGGGAGCAGCTGGAAGGACACGATGGGTGTGTGGACGCTGCTGATTGTGGCCTCGCAGCTGCTGTTACAACTGTGCTCACATGTGGAAGCTCAAGCTTTAGGTAAGTGTTGTTTGAAGCCATTTTGTTTAGAATTGTTGAAAATGAAGTAACAACTTGTTGCAGCAGATCCTGCTTTTTTTCTAGAAGATTCATTGTCTGGACCACCGGGTGTTTTAACTTAATATGTATGAGTTTGGTTCATGATGGATAAAACAGACACTGTAGAGAAAGATAATATGATATTCAGACACAAAGAACAAAGGATTAGACACGGTGTGTGATAGTCACTGAGGACCAAATAAAAATGTTAAATATCCCTGTCGCTTCAATCAGTTTTAATGTTTATGACACAAGGTGGACAGAGACAAAGAATAAGGTTCCTTCCTTCCTTCCTTCCTTCCTTCCTTCCTTCCTCCTACTGGACTAACTTTTTTCATATCTCTCCAGCTGAATCTGCCTGATTACTTCAGCTCACGAGGTTGAGTTTTCTGGTTCGTATTAATTTAAACACACACATGTGGGAATAATCAGGGATGATCTGGGCGTAATATTGAACTTCAAGTTGCACATACAGTATACACACACACACACACACACACACACACACACACACACACACACACACACACACACACACTTTCTCTTTGTCTCTGACACACACACACACACATGCAGCTGCAGCCGACTTGTAGAAATACTGGTGTTTATAGTTCATCATCTTTCACTCATTAATCCCAACGATCTTTTAACAAACAGCTGCCTGAAGTTTTGTATAAAACAAGTTCATCATCTGTCACTTCACTTGTTAATGGTTTTATCGTGTCTGTGTTTAAAAAAGGAGGTGAAACCAGTTTAAAGCTGCAGTGAGTAAAATAATTTAAGAAGCACAAATGAGCTGTTCTGTCTCTGAGGTTATTGGGGTTATGGATCAATATCAACGTCTCGGGGATGAAGTGGAAACTTTGGACACAAAGATGCTCGATGTGAAACTAAAACAACTTGAATTTATGTTTTCTTTTAAACAACAACATAACTGTGAAAGTGATGAAACTAGCGAATTAATCAGGAGATTAATCTGCGTCGAGTTTCATCTCACTGTTTAACCGCGAGGCCTGTAAATGTGCCGTTTCGCTTCAGTCTCTCAGCTGTTAATGGCAGACACAGTTAGCAAGTAGCTGGTGAACATAATGGAGCACTTAGCAGCTAAAGAGGCAGCGATTTCACCCTCAGGAGACGATATAAGAGGCGAATATTAGCCACGTTACTCATGATTATTGTGAAAAAGTGATTTCATTGTTTATGTTACCAACAGGCTGATGATGATGATGTCATTCCTTCATCAGCGGTCCTGGTTGACTAAGTGACTCTAACTATAAACATGAGTCAAAGATAAATCACAGCTTTCTACATTATACAAACCCTCAACAGAGGAGCATTTGTTCCTCAGTAAAAGAAGAAGAATGCCGACCGTTTCTACACTTTGTAGTAATCTATACCCGTGACAGATTTATATGCCGGAGTTAAGGAGGGGGCAAGACACTGGATTACTTTACGGGCTTCAGAAGAGGCAGTTTTATGAAGCCTGAAATCGAGGGTTAATCAGGAGGTGAGATGAGGATCTGTGGTGTAAAACGACCCCGACCCCGACGAAAACCCTCAACCCAAAAGACTCACGAACAGCTGGACTGTGTCTCTTAAAGATGTGAAAGGTGAAATAAGTTTCTTTTGTCCTTTTGGACCTTTTGTTAATTTAAAAGCATCACCAGGTATTTTTCCTGAACACTTTTCGTTTATAAAACACAACAAGGCCAAGGTCCCTGGTGTTTTGTTGTTTTTTTTATAAAGTAGAAAGATAAAAAGAAAAAAGAGGAGATTTCATCTTTGGGATCATGCTTCACAATCTTGGCTGACAGCGGCCGGTCTCCAGTCTCCGACAGCATTTGGGAGCAATTTTGCTCCCTCGCGACAGACTGCTTTTAGAGTACTTGTGTATTCATGATGTGTGCAGATGGTGGACTAGAGATTCACAGCACATCCCTCTCGTGGCCTGATACAGCTCCCTAGTCACTTTATTAAAGGAAGCCTTAAAGTTTCACTTCCAACAACCCTGTCAGTAAATACGTCTAAATCCTGCCATATGGCTCCACGACTTCAAAATGAGAACTCACATATATTTTTATCAGTTGAAACAGCTTTAACACAGACTTAACAGTAAAAAAACTGCATCTAACAGTTACAGTACATAACTTAGATCCACCTCCTTGTGTTTTCTCTGAGCCAACTCTTCCTGCCAAGTTAGTTCTGACTGATTGACACAGCATCTCACAAGAGCAACAAACACTGGGTCAACATCATCATCTTCTTGTTGACTCAGGATGTGTTTAATCTGGGATCGGAGCGCCGCTGCCGGTTGTAAATATTCATATCTCATCATCCATAACTCATATGTGCTTTAACGCTTCTCTCCTTCCCGTCCTCCTGTCAACAGTCTATGATCTGCTCACCTCGCCTGATTGCCTGCCAGACCTGCTGCAGGGCGGTCTGGCTGAGCAAGGGGTGAACGAAGCTTTCATCCTCACCACCTTCAAGTTGCAACCCAAGACCGGAACCACCGTGTTTGGTCTTTACAACCCGAGGGACAACAGCAAATACTTTGAGTTCACTGTGATCGGGAAACTCAACAGAGGTACAGTTCAAATCTGCACTAATCACTGTTTTTATATCAAATGACTGTTTGCTATGTGAGAGGAGTTTACTGAAGTTTTACATGGTCATTTAGCCTCTTTTAGCTCATTGTTTTGGTTTTACAGTCAAAGTATTAGAAGGAGGAGACCAAATCAGAGCTAAAAGTAGTGAAAATATTAGATCTAGATTTGTTAGATGGTCACATTTCTGACTAATGAAGATTAAATATTAGAAACATCTTTTAATATCAACACCTCCAATAACTACAACCTCAGTAATGAACATAACAAACTGATACTTTGGTTTCAAGCTAAAAGAGATGATGAAATGAAAAGTCAGAGACATTTAGCTTCAGTTGTTCTTTGTATCAGTTCTAGTTAGTAGATGTTAGCATGTTAGCATGTTGAACTAAATAAGCTAACATTTTTGATGTTACTTTTAGCTCATTGTTTTGGTTTTACAATCACAATATTGGGAGGAAGAAACGAAATCAGAGCTAAAAGGACTGAGAATATTATATTTAGATTTGTTAGATGGTCACATTTCTGATTATTGAGGATTAAACATTAGAAATCTTTTCTCAAATAATGAACATAATATTACTAGAAACTAATTCTTGGGTTTCTAGTTAAATCTATGAAAAGTTAGAGACATTTAGCTTCAGTTGTTCTTTGTATCAGTTCTAGTTAGTAGATGTTAGCATGTTAGCATGTTGAACTAAAAAAGCCGACATCATTTATGTTACATTTAACTCAAACTACAGCCTATAAATCCAACGTCCAAATCATCCAAGTTTGGTCCAATTTTGTCTCAGTTTCAGGAGGATGTACGGCTCCTATACGGCTCAAATTAGAGGTGCAAAAGAAAAAACTAGATGACGCCAAAAAGACTCATTCAGAACCAATAATTAAACTCCAAGACATTGACATAACTGCTCCAAAAAGAGTCCAACATCAAACCAAAAGTCTTCACCTTGTTGACCTTTTTAAATCTGACAGACTACAGCCACAGTCTTTGATATCTGGGAATAAACAATTTCTCCTCCACTTCTTCCTCCTCCCTCTGCCACGTCCTCTCTCATAGCTGTGTTACGTTACCTGCGGAGTGACAAGAGGATGAGCTCTGTAACCTTCAACAACCTGGTGTTGGCCGACGGCCAGCAGCACCGGCTGTTGTTCCACCTGAGGGGGCTGCAGCAGCAGGGGCCGGGAGGGGTGGAGCTGCATCTGGACTGCAGGCTGGTGGAGACGGTCCGGGATCTTCCTGCCGCCTTCCAGGGTTTGCCAGCAGGTTATGGTATGGTGGAGCTAAAGACCATGCAAGCCAGAGATCAGGTGAGCCATCGCATACGGTGTTTCCATACAATAATGAATGAACGAATACGTGTCTGTCTCAGTGATACATCTGGAGGGTTTTACAAGGATTATTTGTCCATTTTGACTTGTTTTTATTCCAACAGGAGAGTTTAGACGAGCTCAAGCTGGTGGTTGGAGACACTTTTGAGAATGTTGCTTTATTACAAGACTGCCATTTCCAGCAAAGAGACTCCGTCCAAACACTGGGTAAGACTCTTTCAGTGGAAGTAAACGTTCGCTGGAGACGAACAAATATTCCTAAGAAAATAATCAGAGCTCTCAGATAACAACAGCCAGTGTTTTCAGGCTCAGAGAATCTTCCCACCTCTGCTTCTGTCAAACAAAATAACAGTCGCTTTCTCTTAGGGGTCAACACGAAGCAGCTGTCAAATCAAATGCTGGAGCTGACAAAGGTGATAAACGAACTGAAAGACGTCCTCATCCAGCAGGTAAATATCTTTAACACTTCCTCTGAGGCCACTTAATCCCTGCTCCCTCACCTCTGACCTCTGTGACGGCCGCCTGTCTGAATATAAACACATTTATATTTGACCTTTTGTAGGTCAAAGAGACTTCGTTCCTCAGAAACACCATCTCCGAGTGTCAGGCCTGCGGTAAGATCATGTCCCTCAGCGGCGTATACGACGTTTAACGACTGTTTTGGGACAGTTCAAGAAAACTCAGTTTCTCGTCCGTGGTTTTTAAAGGTCTTGGAGGAAGTGAGGTGGTGAAACCCAGATGTTCACCAGGAGCCTGTTTCCGTGACGATATGTGTATAGAGACCGTGGACGGTTTTGAGTGTGGACCGTGTCCTGACGGTTACACCGGAGATGGAGTCAACTGTGACGACGTAGATGAGGTAGGATCAGTCTGCTGCTTATTTCCACAGTAAAGTGAAGACGCCTGGAGCATCATCCTGACATACATTTGGTTTAATCGTCTGTGTCTGAAACAGGAGCATCTTCTCTGAAATTTTTGTCCACTTAAAATAACAATAAATACTTCCGATCATCATCTATTTCCCCCGATTGATGGTAAAAAACAGGTTGTTAATGTAATGAGAGGGTGTTTAATGTGATCGACTCCCAGGAGGAGCGCGTGGCCCTGAGGCTGTTGCTTTGTTGATAAAACTTCAGTCAATTGCCTCCAGTTCATTTCACTTCCTTTGTTCTTTTTTCAAGTATATTTTTCAGCCTTTATCCAAAATAATCTTAACAAAGAGGCGACAAGGAAGGAGATAACACTCAACACTGTGGTTTTAGCTGTGGATGCTACAATCACAATTTGTCAGGAAACAGAGCGGCTCTGCAGGGCGTCATGTGACTGGACCGACAGTCTAGAGGATTAACATTTGGGTTAGGAGGTTTTTTTTTGGTTTGTTTTAACTAAATTGGGGTCTCAGACTTCAAATTATTCCACATAATTCAGGACTGAGATTTTCCCAGGCTTCACAGACTGATTCAGTTTCTGAGGGAAGTTGGACAGAAAGAAGAAAAATGTCAGTTGGGGTCAAAGAAGCGGCGCATAGAGTCTGAGGCACTTTACTAAAGTTAATATGATGTCATGGAGCTTGGGAGCCGAAGCTGCAGGTAAAAGTAAAAAGTTTGGTGGTTTAGTTAAAGTCGTGGAGGATGTTGAAGATGGAGCGTGTGTCTCATCTTCACTGACCTCTTTATTTAAGACCGACTGCTTCAGTATTCTCTTTTTTCTACAAGCAAAAAGTGTCATCAAATCTAAAAAAAAAAGCTAAAAGAGAGAGAGGACTCTGTGAAAGCTTTCATACATTTTGCAGTTTCAACCACATTGAGATTCGTCTCATGTCGTCGTCTTCGTCTCCAACAGTGTCAGTTTCAACCCTGTTTCCCTGGAGTGAGATGCGTCAACACCGTCGGGGGTTTCCGCTGCGACGAGTGTCCTCTGGGCTTCACCGGCGTCCCCTGGGAAGGTGTGGGGGCTTTGTTCGCTCAGACCAACAAACAGGTGACAGATATAAACACCAAACATCACCATCTAACTGTTGGACAACAACACACGACACATAAAACCTCCATCCATCTCCTCTACCACTCAGACAGAAATAAATCACTGTGCACTTAAATAAATGATAATTTACTGGATTTTAAAATGATGATATTGTTACAAGTAAATGTGGAGCACGTTTTATTATTAAACATCCCCTCCAGACGTGTTTTACCACAGTTAAAAATATTCTGCTTTGAGTAATAATGTGTCTGATGTGGTTTTGGTTTATTGTTAAAATTACATCAACTCCTTTTTTTCTCTCTTTTTCACTGAAAAATCCATAATCTATCATTTTTATTTTTCAGTTTCTGTGCTTTGCATCACACTTTATATTAAACCGTCGTTTCAAACGAGTTGTGAAGTGACCAAATCCTGACTGAAATTCAATATGCGCGTCTCCCGTCAGCAGACGGATGAGAAAAACAGTCTCTTAGTGTCAGAGTCTGAACATACATCATCATCATCAACATCTAAATGAAGTGACGATAAGGAAACATATTTAGAAGCTGAAGAGAAAAAGAGAGAGAGGTTTTAATATAATGTACATTTTTATTTTATTGCTGCAGAGGAACAAAGTGAAATGTTAAGTCTGGAGGATGTAACTATAGCTGCAGCTATAAAATAGTTAGTGAGTGTGTTTTTAAAATTATTATAATAAAACTGCAGGAGGAAACAGTTATGTCATTTTTGTTTTTTGGAGCCAATAAAAAAAAAATCCATCTGACGAATAAAACTGATGTTGAAGATGATGTTTCCTGTTAAATCACCAGATGATAAACAATTAAAATAGTAGTGACTGATGACTGATGTTATATACTTCAGGTCTGTGACGACATTGATGAATGTAAAGGACCAAACAACGGAGGCTGCACGGCCAATTCAGTCTGTCACAACTCTCAGGTAAAACCAACAACGTCTCCTGTGAAGTAAACAGTATGTGAGGCAGTTCACGTCCTGGTGTGTAAACCATCCTCCCTCCCTCCACACACACACACACACACACACAGGGCTCCTATCACTGCGGCAGCTGTAAGACCGGTTTCACAGGAGATCAGGTGAAAGGATGTAAACCTGAGATCAGCTGCGGCAACAGTCTGACCAATCCCTGCGACGTCAACGCTCAGTGTATCGTAGAAAGAGACGGGTCAGTCTCTTGTCAGGTGGGATTTTAAAGCACAATCCACAAATAAACACATTCTGATATTTATTCTCCTGTCAGGTTTTCTGATGATTTGCATTTGTCTTGTCAGTGTGGAATTGGCTGGGCAGGTAACGGCTACTTGTGCGGGAAGGACACAGACATTGATGGATACCCAGATGAGAAACTCAAATGCAAAGATGCAAACTGTAGAAAGGTAAACGAAGAGTAAACGGTCGCTACAATAAACCAAAAAAAAACAAAACAAAAAAGTATCTCATCTGTTTACTGTATCATCTCTTCACAGGATAACTGCGTCTTCGTTCCCAACTCTGGACAAGAAGACGCAGACAGAGACGGACACGGAGACGCATGTGATGATGATGCAGATGGAGACGGGATCCTCAATGAGCAGGTTGGTGGAAATCGTTTAAATGAAAAGATGAGAAGCAGTTAGGAGACAATTTTACTGCCAAGACTGTTACCACACTCATATTTATCTATTAAATATGAAACTACACTCAGAAGCCAACTACCATAGTTTAGCAGACGGGAAGACAGTTATCCTGACTCTGTCCAAGAGTAACAAAACCTCGACTGCCAACAAGTTTAAAACTCACCAGCTGAACCAAAGCTGAAGCATAAAAGCAATAAATCATGAGAGAAGTCCAACACGTAACGTCCAGCAAAATCAAACAATCAGGATTTAATTTAATTTGAGTTTTAGACACAGAAAGACCAGAGCACGTGACTGAGACAATGATGTTTTCTCTCAGGACAACTGCTGGTTGAAACCAAACGTGGACCAGAGGAACAGTGACAAAGACAACCACGGAGACGCCTGTGACAACTGTCGCATGGTGGAGAACCCAGACCAGAGAGACACCGACGGAGACGGCAAAGGAGACGCCTGCGACGACGACATGGACGGAGACGGTGTGGAGACAAATCACGTCACTGACACTAACACGCTCATGTTATATAACCAACATGACTGGAGGGAACTCACTGTTTGCAATATGCTCTCATGTAGATGAATTCACAGCAAATGACACATCTCTCTTTAGACCGTGATCACTCTGCAGTGGTAGGGAAGCTTTTATAAACCAGCTGAGCTGTAAGGAAGAGCAAAACTGCCAAAATATATAAATAAATAAAAAGATAGAAAAAGTCACAGCCAATTGCAGTCTCACCCCACAGCGAACACAAGCTTTGATCATCCACCAGTATGATTACACCTCAAAAAACCCCACAGGAGAGAAGATAGTTCCTCCTCTATCGCTGCTGCTTGACCTTTATGCATTTATGGTGCTGCTGCTGCCTCCCTGCGATGAATGAAAAATAGTTTCCCTGCACAAACTGGTGCTCATCCACATACTCAGTACAACAGTGCAACCTAGTGGTGAAAGAAAAAACAACATGATGTGAAAGTGATCAGATCACACACAAAGAGATAAGATGTCTACATTTACTAAACTGTGATTAATGATTGATTTTAGAGATAAAAAATAAACCAAATGAAGAAATAAGGTCATAAAACAACGACTGCAGACTATTTACACGTGACAACCTATCAATCAATCCGCTGCTGTAAAAGGAGACAACAGTGGTATTTTCTGGTAAATGACACTAACGATCTTTACTGTCTCGTCTGGTCTCGGATGTTTGTTGATCAGGCCTGAAGAACTTCCTGGACAACTGCCAACGTGTCAAGAACAGAGACCAGTTGGACCGAGATGGAGACGGAGTAGGAGACGCCTGCGACAGCTGCCCAGACATCCCCAACCCCAACCAGGTCAGGGAGGATAGATAGATGGATGGATAGATAGATAGATAGATAGATAGATAGATTGATAGATTGATAGATTGATAGATAGATAGATAGATAGATAGATAGATAGATAGATAGATAGATAGATAGATAGATAGATAGATAGATAGATAGATAGATAGATAGATAGATAGATAGATAGATAGATTGATAGATTGAAAGATTGATAGATCTAGTCTTTTAACTCTCTGCTCTCATTTCAGTCTGATATTGATAACGACCTGGTTGGAGACTCCTGCGATACAAATCAAGACAGGTAATGGAGCTATCACAACCTCTGTGTTGTTACATTTATCTTCTAGAACTACAGCTTTTTATCTCATCATGTGTTTGTGTCACTTTTTTCCTGTAGTGATGGCGACGGTCACCAGGATACCAAGGATAACTGCCCATTCGTCATCAACAGTTCCCAGCTGGACACCGACAAAGATGGACTTGGTGACGAATGTGACGATGACGATGACAACGACGGGATCCCGGACACCACCCCACCCGGACCAGACAACTGTCGACTGGTACCGAACCCAGACCAGACTGACGACAACAGTGAGTCTCAAAGACGTCCGGCGTTCACCTCACAGTGAAAACAGTTTAAAGTAATGTTCACACATTACTGTTGATGTCTTTGGCTGAAAACCAGGCTGGTGCTCAGTGGTAAATGTTGATAATTTCATCTCAGCGACCAGCGACTTTATGTGCAGTTATTGGCCTCAGTTTCACACCGACAGTGATCAAGCAAAAGCAAACCTTGGAGCAGATTAAGTGGCAATTTTTGCTGCATAAAAAGCACAATTTTTTTTTTTTTTTTGCATCAGCACCCATTTGGCAATTTTGTGACATTACTTGCGTGAAAATGGGCTGTGAGGTCAATAGGAGTGGAGTCCCAATTGAAATCAAGTGCTGCAGGGCAGTTTAGATTGGTAGTCAGGGAGTTCACAGAGTTGAGGCTGTGGAGTTGTATGATGAGCTGGTCCCTGAGGAAACATCAGTGTAGCTGTGTCTCTGTAGACGTGATGGAGAAGTTGTTTTAAACACAAACACACAGGATGAGACGCTCGTGTATCTGCGTGTTTCTTGTGCAGGTTGTTGTTTCACCTCAGAGACAAACAGCTTCAATATAAAACCGTCAACATTAAACAAACACATCATCCACCACAGCTTCGTTCTTCTTCTGCTGAACGGTGAATGTTCCTTTAAGAGGAGACATCGTGTCTTCAGATGTTTTATATTCAGGCCTTGCAGCTCTGCAGCCTCTGAGCAAGGACATTTAGTTCCATTGGATCTTTTTTTTTTTTTGGTTGTGGTGAAGGTGGTCCAAAAACATCTCCTCGTTGTGACAAGGTGGAATAAGACATTTGTTTTAAAAGGAATGAAAAATGCTGATTGTTTGAGAAGTGTCTTCACTTGTTCCTTGGTCGTGAAATAATGACCAATTATCTCTTTTACTTAAGAATGAGTTTTTTAACGTCCTCTATCTTGTCTCTCAGATGATGGAGTCGGTGACGTGTGTGAGTCTGACTTTGACCAGGACAAAGTGATTGACAGGATCGACAACTGCCCCGAAAATGCCGAGGTTACCTTGACTGACTTCAGGGCCTATCAGACGGTGGTGCTGGACCCTGAAGGTGACGCTCAGATCGACCCCAACTGGGTCGTTTTGAACCAGGTGAGTCCTGAAGGTGAAACCTGCTTTGCTACAAATTAAAGCAGCTATTAAGTTAGCGAACATAATACAGTAATTATTGGACTCATCTATTCAGAAACAGTCTTAATTAAATATTTTTGATGAATGTGTAGAAAAATGTCCCTATGACTTGTCTCTGCTGCCCCCAAGTGGCCAAAAAGTATGTTGTTGCAGCAAATCTCATTTTCATAAATCTAAAACAAGTTTTCCAAGTAATAGTTTCAATTCTTTCTCAAACAGGGAATGGAAATCGTTCAGACCATGAACAGTGATCCAGGACTTGCTGTTGGTAAGACGTCTCTCATCTCCACCTGGATAATCAACCACTGAAAAGATAATATTCCTCAAACATCTGATCAATCTGAACTGTTTTCAGGTTACACTGCGTTCAGCGGCGTGGACTTTGAGGGGACGTTTCATGTGAACACAGTGACCGACGACGACTACGCCGGCTTCATCTTCGGCTACCAGGACTCATCCTCCTTCTACGTGGTGATGTGGAAACAGACGGAGCAGACGTACTGGCAGGCGACACCCTTCAGGGCTGTGGCCGAGCCCGGCATTCAGCTTAAGGTGAAAGCACAAGTCACGCTACAAAATCCCCGGCGGCTTCACACTCACTCGTCCTATTTTTAAACATATTTCTGCCCTTTCTCTTGTTTCCTTCCTCACTCCTCTGCATCTGCTCGTCAGGCTGTGAAGTCGAGATCGGGCCCAGGGGAACATTTGAGAAACTCGCTGTGGCACACGGGAGACACCAACGACCAGGTTCGTCTGCTGTGGAAAGATCCAAGAAACGTGGGCTGGAAGGACAAAGTGTCCTACCGCTGGTACCTGCAGCATCGTCCACAGGTTGGATACATCAGGTAACTGGACGACTGGTTTGACTCAGCATGAAGCCTGAGAACAGCGATCAACACCTCCACACCTCACTCAACTCAACTATGTCAAGTTAAAGTGACGTCCAGAGCAACATGAACCAGAGTCTATTTCACCATGAATACGAGTCAAACTCCCTCAACAGATATGTTACGTTGGTTGAAGTAATATCCAGTTTGACCGTCTTTTGTTTTCACAACCAAATAGTTAACAATGAAAGTAAATGGGGCAGTCAGCCAAACATATCTAAATTGTCATTTTTAACCACTAATAAAGCTCAAAATATCACTTCACTTCAGCAGTAGCATGAATAGGGTCCCTACACATAAACTGAAGTGATATTATTATTTGATGGTCAAACTGGATATTACTTCAACCAACATAAAATATCTCTTGAGGGGAGTTTGACTCATATTCATGGTGAAATAGACTCTGGGTTCAACTGACACCAGACTATCGCTTTCATTAAATCTTTATAAGAACCAGACTGGAAAAACTGCAATTATGGTTTTATATGTCAGAGGTTTAAGATGTTCATTAGTGGAGCAGAGGTGTTGGTATGTAATTGTTTTTCTTTTGGACAGACTCAGACTCACTGTTTACTCACGATTTTAACCTTTGAATTAAACTAATCTAAACCACGCTGAGCTGAATAAACAAAGAGCAGAGACTGAAATGAATAAATAAATCTCTCCCTCTGATATTGTCCTCAGAGCTCGGTTTTATGAGGGCACAGAGCTGGTCGCAGACTCTGGCGTGACGATTGACACGACCATGAGAGGAGGACGACTCGGCGTGTTCTGTTTCTCTCAAGAAAACATCATCTGGTCTAATCTGAAATATCGCTGCAATGGTAAGAAAACAGCTCATCCACTACATCTTTATTATGTCTCTTATTATTGTTTTTAGACAATAATGACACTTTGTCAGCTTTGATCACATCCTGCACCATCATCTGATCAAACTCTTAATCTACTGATAACTTTAGTTTATAACTAAATAATTACAATATTAAAGTGATAATCTGGAGTAATTTACTCTTCTATCAACCACAGCTGGACTTTAAGTTTGCTGCTAAATATCATATGTTAGTCTATAACATTGACAACTAAAATGGTGGAAATAGTATTGTTTCTGAGTATATTATGGTGCTGGGATTAGTATTTATCTCACAGCCTCACTGAGGCTCGAGCTGCAGACTTTGTCAGTACATGATGTATCTTTGATAATGACCTCTACCACTTGTGTTTGGAAAGTGGGACAGTGTCATTTTATCTCGCTGTTGCATAAACACCGACTGAAATTGTGATGGGAATTATTCTGGCCTCAGTCAGATTTATATTTTGAGCTTTTGTCTTGATCTTGATGATAAAGAACTTCTCACTTTTCACAGACACAATCCCCGAGGATTTCCAGGAGTTCAGCACTCAGCACGGCACCGACTCGCTCTAAAGTCACGATGAAAAACATGACACCAGGTCTCTGAACAATGAGTGTGTGTTAGTGAGTGTGTGTGAGTGTCAGCGTGTGAGTTTCTATGTGTGTGTGTGTTTGTTTGTCTATCTGTGTTGATGTGTACAGTTTCTGTGCATATATGACCACAATCTTTGTACTGTATGTTCATATTATCATGTCTGATTGTCTTCCTGTTTAATCGTCTCTAAGTCGCCAGCTGAGCTTTTAATGCTGAATATTATTATAAGTTATAATGAGTTTTTACTAACACAAGCACAACATTTCCACATACAGTATTTTGCTTTTTTTGCATAATGAATTAGACATGTTCAAAATAAAGGGAACATCATTATACACACTAGTATTATTATTTTTGCTTCTGCGCAGTAGTTACTGAAAATATGTTAGTATTATAATCACATCCAACCAGGACAAAGACAGGCAGACAACATCACTCTGATGTTTCCTATATTTTGATCATACCGGAGTATTTTTGTGTCCAACACAGTTGTTAAATGATGAAGTTAAAGCTCAGTGTGACCTCGTCTCCTTCCATCATTTGGTCCTTAACATCTTGATCGTTTCATATCTCTGTGGTCATGAATTGGTCAAAAATAAAGGACTGTTTAATATATTGAAGTCCATGTTAATGTTGATTAATTCAAAGGTGATATTATCTGGATTTGTCTCATTTTTTACTACTAACTCAGATAACTGACCCAGTTTCCTTAAACCTTCAAAAATAAAAGCCTCAGTCTTGGATACTTTCATAATAAAAGCCCTGTTGTCTATGATTAGCTGCTGAGACGAACAGAGAGACTTTGGTCTTCCCCCCAGAGAGCAGATTTCTTTATGTCTGGCTTTGTTAAATAAAGTATGTGTGCTTTCCTTTGTTAGCTTAGTGAGTAGCTGGTAGATAACAGACCCACGATTCATCTTCAGCTCAAAGACAAAAGAAAAAAATCACTTCTTTAATTCTTCATGCCCTTGTGCCAGAAACAATGAAATGTTTCCAGGTTGTCTGTGTCCCTACGTTCTTTTGGATCAAACATCTCAAAAACATCTCGAGAGAATATGTTAAAGTTTAACTCTGTCACATGTGAACCTACATCCTACTGTTAGAGTCTCTGAGTTAACGTCAGTTGTTAATAAATGAACCAAACAGTGTCTAGTTAGTGTAGATGTGGTGGTAGTGGTGAGTCTGACCAGGCAGCTGATAAACTAAGTGATCGGGGAAGATTTCTAACGTCAAAGTAAACAGTGTTGTTGTGTCACTAAAGAGGCTGAACATCTCTTTCTAAGGAGCCTCACCAACATAACACTATGTCTGTTTAACTCAGTAGTGGTAAAGAAACGCTAGAAAACAAGAGTTTAATCAGGCTGTCACACACCTCTGTTGGTTTCTGACGCCTTCGTCAACGTCCAGAAGAGTCGACTGTTGAACTTGTGATGTTATTTCCTCAAAAACTACGGTCGAACAAAAAATTTTAATCATCACAACATTACAAATATTCATCAGTAAATGTGAATAGAAACGAGTCGACTCTTCTGGATGTTGACGAACGTCTCCTCCTCTTTAAGAATGGCCACGTCGATGAACGTCGCTGTTTCTGTCTGCTTATGAGTTTAACCTCTAATGACATCTGACTGAACGGGTTGATGAGTTAAGACGACTGTAGACGAACACACGGATGCAGTGATGCTTCAGTTTGAGGTGGAAAATATCACAATATTTGACCACTTTATGTTGTTTGACTTTGAGTTGGAAACATCCAGAAATGAATGAATGAGAATCATAAATCAACATGTAGAAAGACGTTGATCTTGGGACTGATTTATCTACTGACTGACTGGTTGTTGTCAGACTGTAAAACTATGGAAACACACAATGAATGAGCACCAACCCTGTTATTGTATAAAAGCTAATATGTGTGACCAGTAATAATAAACTTTCCCAGCGTCTTCATCACAACAAGAAATCAATATCAGTAAATCTGTCACCGTACGAGGCTTTGGAGATTCTGCTGTCACGATCAATATCTGGACACGTTTTGTTAGATCAGAGTTTATATAAAAGAGGTTATTGATGATTTTGTGTTTGATCGCTTAGCTTTATCTGAAAAGTTACTCCAGACTTGTGTTCAGTAGCTTCCATATTTGTTGACTCTGTCGGAAGTGTAGTAACACAGAAGAAAAGAAGCAGAGAGATCAAGAGTTTCTGTGCTCAGTGAACAACATAAACACACTGAGGATGTTGACGATAACAGCGGGACGCTCCTCGGGAGATCTGCTTTGATCGTTCCTTCAAATGAAATATATATAAAAATGAAAAAAAAGAATAGAAAACTATGTGGCAAAGTGGCAGCGAGGTTTCGATTTTTAGCTCCTGCTCCTCTGTAGGAAGTGTTTCCTCCTCAGGGAGCAAAGAAAATCAAGTTCACGCTGATTTAGTTTGTGTGCAGAGCGACATCGACGTGTTTGATTTGTGACTGGCAGAGGAACGGTTGACAACATCACATGAAGTGGAAGAAAAAGAAGTCGAGCTGAAATCAACAGAGCTGAGATTAATCTGACAGGTCAGTGGGGTTGAATTAAAAAATATTAAAAAGGTAAAATGTTATTTTCTTCTGTCACTTCTGCATAAATAAAGTCAGAGACGAAGCTACAAAGACCAGGACACATTGATCAGATGAATCAGTGTTTTCAGTCAAAAAGCAGAAAACACAACTGTTGATTTGAGCCTTTTTATGGAGCCAACCACCTTCCACAACAGGAGCAATCAAGGTAGTGAAATCATTATTAAAATTTCAGAAGGATGCAGAGCCCCTACATACAGTCCAAATCTGTTCAAAACATCGACATAACTGCCCCAAAAAGAGTCTAAATTCACCACAGTCAAGTCGTGTGGTTAAACCATAACTGTGACATAGTCAAACCAAAGATCTTCACCTGCTTCCTCTGAGACTGAATGAATCAATGACAAACGTCTGTTACACTACAACTACAGTCATTATTGTCTGAGACATGATGGTTCAAGAGGAAAAATAATCACGACAGTCAGTTTGTCACATTGTCTCTTCTCCACCACATGGTTGTGTCTCTACTCTACTGGACTCTACTGGACTCTACTGGACTCTACTGGACTCTACTGGACTCTACTCAGTCTGGTAGCAGACACGTTGTTTTCCATCACAGTTTGGTTCCTCCTCCACGTGAATGTGGTGAGTGGAGTCAAACTGCTGCGACGTCACGACACTAAAACATCAGTAAACATTAATGGACATGGAGGAGATGCTGTACTTGTTGCTGGGTTAGCTTACGACCAGGTAGCTACGACGATGGCTATCACTCTTGTCCTGTTTAAAAATGGAGCTTGATTATTTTGTTGACGCTCTCTCAACTCAACTGGCGTCTGGTGGCAGCTTGTGAAGACACTCCCTCTGACCAATCAGTGGCCGGCGTCTGTTCACGTCACGTTTTAGTATCGACTCAGCTCCATTGGTTCCTCCACAGAGTAGGAACTAAAACAGTAGCTGGAACCAGGAACTAGCGCCAAGTGACCACAGGTTATTTCGATTAGTTTTTCTTCCATTTTGTCCTTTAATTATTGTTCATTTTAATCCAGTTTTTAATCATTTAAGTGTCTGTTATATTTTGCCTTTAAAGCAACATTTATAAAAGGAGAAATCTTGTTGAATAAAAGAACATTAACGTTCATTCTTTACTGATTATTATTCATCTGAAAGTTGTGAAAAATATCATCAAAGTATATTCTCTTTCTAAAAACACAACTTTGTTTTATGAGCACAGTGGGTCAAAGTTGATAGTTGAGTAGGAACTAAAACAGTAGCAGGAACCAGGAAGTAGCACCGAGTGGAAACACTAGAGACTGAGTAGAGACCAGTCGATGCTGTGACGGTCACATTAATCACTGCTGGACTCCCCAGCTCAGACGTTATCTCCGTATCCTTACTTGACTTCATCGTCAGGAGAAAAAAGTCATTTTCCTTTTTTTGCATGAAGCCATTATCGCTCCCTCTCTTGTTTAAATTCCCAGAGGCTACACTTTCTTTAGCTTTCACATTTTGCTATTTTCACAGTTTGTTTCTCATTTAACTGTGTTTTGCACTCATGTCGGGTACATCTGTCACATTCACCTCAGGGAGGTCGTATCAGCCATTACTGCTCTCTCCTCTTTACTGCCACGTACCTTCATGTCCATGTGTTGTAAGTGTTCAGGACGACAGATTCGGTCGATGCTGTGCTGTAAACCTGAAACACACGACAGAAACATCATGTAGTGACGAGCTGGAGCCAAATTCAGACAAAATGGATCTTTGATTTCAGAGAGAAAGTGTCTCACAAACGGCCACATTGTGTAAAATCTCGGAGGATTGTGAACAAACTGATGTATCTGGCAAACACAGCGTAAACTTCCCCCAAATCAAATCAAATCAAGAAACAAAAAAACACTGCAGAGCTACTAACACTCCTCTACCCAGTTATATAGCAGCACAAAGCTCCGGTTTAGAGAAACAGTCAGTTGCACATAAAAAGAAGAGAGCAGATACAGTACTGAGGTAAACATTAACAATCAATGTCCATCCAATCAATAACCCATTTACCTGCGTCTCAGTTCAACCTGCATTTAGTATTTTGCAGCTACAAGATCAAATCATCCTGATTTTAGAGGTGTAGCACAGAACTACCAGCTTTTAACAGAGAATCTGCACAAAATTTGAATTATTATTATTATTATTATTATTATAACGTCTATTTTGCATGTGCATGTATCTGGGTCGCTGGGCTCTTTAAAATGTAAAAATTCAAATGAAGGTTTTCCGTTTGCAGCTATTTCTGTCGCTGCCAGTTGGACTTGTCCAGGTGTACGACTGTGACGATCCTCGGACAGGAGGTGTCATCCTTCTGGCCCTGCTGCTCCTCAACAAATATCTGTTTTTGTGCCATGTTGGGCTTCGCTGCTGTCACGTCGTCTGGTGGAGAAAAAAAAAAAAAAAACACTCTCCCTTTTGCTCATAATTATGCATAATGTCTGTTGAGACCTCAGCAGGAGCTTTGGCTCTTTTATTAAACCATGGACCGGCTCTAATTTGTGGCGAGATAAGCATTCAGCACAGGAAGTCAAACGTGTTTTTCTTTTCCAACACATGACGTCAACGAGCTCAGAGCTCAGTTGCCTGTGGTGAACAGGAAACTTTCTCTCCGAGTCAAACTCCATAAACATCATCCGAACACCCAGATGTCTCTCATATCATGTCACGCTCTTCTCTCCTGTGACATCCCTCTTCACTTCGTATTACCGACAGGCACGTGGCCATTCTGCCTGTCGACTCTCATCATCCTCCTAATTTCCTCTGAGATCCTGACCATCTGCAGACCGCCTCTCTCTCTCTGTGGTCCCCGACCTCAAGGAAATAAAAAAATAATAAAAACGCTGCTAGCAGAGATATTAAAGGCTTCAGAGGAAACTCAGCACAGTCAGCAAAGCAGCGGCCAAGAAAAAGCCCTGCAGACACCGAACCCAGGGCCAAACGTGCACATGTCCACCTGGTAGAGGAGCAGCCTCCATCCATCCTCTTTTATCCTCAGATACACATTTTGTAAAGTTTAATATCCCTCTATTATTAAATAATCAGCATTATAGAGAGAAATCCTTTGTAAATGTAAAACATTTTTGCAGCGGTACATCTGTGGACTACACAGCAGAGGGCAGCAGATAGAAAGATATAAAACTGTTCATCCACAGTAAATTTAATAACACTGAGGACACAGAGCAGCAGCATCTTTCACCTGATTTGTATCAATATCATATATTTTGTTAAAAGTTTCACTCTGTGGGAATCGTCAATGTGTTGGTCGTGTTTATTTACAGCAGCGACAAAGAAAAGACGAAGGAGGAAAAGCAGGAATAGGTTTTTTGTGTGTGTGTGTGTGTGTGTGTGTGTGTGTGTGTGTGTGTGTGTGTGTGATTTAAGATGCAGCAGAGCATTTCATCAGTGCAGACACTGAACTGTGGAGGAGATTTCATAAAGTGCTCCCCCAGCAAAAACACCCACCTCCCTGCCAGAGATAATCCATCACTACCTTCTGTCCTATTGTTTTCACTTTATCGTTTCTCTGTACGTCTCTTTTGTTTTTCCTCCTGCGTCTCTGCTAAGTTAACATACATTTTCTCTCCTCTGCTGTTATCTGCCTTCATCTTTTCCTTTGAGGACAACCTTTCTCCTTTTCCCTCAAGCAAGGAGAGTCTGAGCTGTGTGAAAAACACAGCTACCGAGACGCCAGCTGATAAAACACTCAAGAAAGATCACTGTCTGGGTCTGTGTCTACATTTACAAGTACATCTTTAGATGTGAATCTTTATTGCCATCTGTCTCTGTGTGCATGTGGTCCTCAGAGACACATGGCTTTATTTTCGCCGCATACGAGACAGTCACACTCCCCAGACATGAGTGGGTGCTGCGGTACATCGGGAGAGAAGGTGCGAGACGAGGGGAGGCGAAGAAGTTGATGGGAACATCTCATCGTTTTCATTTTCATGCCGGGTGATAAAATATGACTTGTTGAGACTCTGAATCCAAAAGCTCTGAATATGATTATTTGATATTTTAAAGCTTCGCAGAAGAGAAACTTTCTCTCTCTAATCTGCCACAGCTTGAAGGTAAAAATGACCCAGTCAGTGGATTTTCTCTGTGGCCTTTTACACGGCGTTGATTCATCCGTCGACCTTTGGAGGACGGGATAAGTGCTGGAGGTGGGATGATGTGAGATGAGGTTGGTGTCACCTCCCCTGTGCCCGTGCTGTGTGCTCATAACTGTGTGATTCAACTTCCTGAGTCTCCTGCAGGCAGCACCTACTGCTCCAACCAAACACAAAACACAACAGGGCAGAGACAGACGAAGCTGAACCTGTGAGGGATAAAAAACCTCATCACACGGTCATGGACTCATGCATTAATTCACAGAGAAAAAACAGTGTGTTTGTGCTTCTCTGACTTTATAAATCTGGATAGAAACTGTTCAAGGTCGAGAGAAGTAGGTAAAATAAATGATCTGACTGATTTTAAAGAATTTAAGATGAAGTACAGTTGAATCCAACCCAGCAATTTACAATGTTAAAGACAAACCTGACAACACATCTGCACCTGAATCATCATAAAAACATGGTAACATGTCTCCGTCGTCCAGCTGTTTCCTGTCAGACTCGTTTCCTGTCTCTAATGTTAAAGGCAAAAAAATTAACAAAAAATAAACTTGTGACTAAAACATGAACAAACTGGAAACATGACGGCGACGGCAGAGTTTTGTTGATTCGCTGCTAAACTTTACTAATTTATTTTTGATTCGTTTATCTATCTTTTATCTATCTATCTATTTATTTATCTATCTTTCTTTCTTTCATTGAGGACGAGTGTGATGATCCAGATGTTTCATTAGAGACACGTCCACTTCACTAACCAGCCTGTTACTCAAAGTTTTAGTCAGTTTGTTCGCTACAACAGCGCCCCCTGTCTTTCATTTCATTATGTCACCGAGCTGCTCTGACGCTCAACTCAAGTTTCATCATGTGGTTCAGAGGTTTATTCTTTTTATTTGGAAATAAATATGATCAATTTACTACATGAATGAGACAAAACTAACTGGACACAACAACATCGTTGTATTTTAGATTTAACATGATGATGATGGTGAAGAGGAAGAAATTATCTTTAGTTTTTACTAAAATATTAAATATTTGACTTGAAAATTCTGGATCAGGATCTGGATCAGGATCAGGATCTGGATCAGGATCAGGATCAGGATCTTTAGGGTTAGCTCATCTTTAGTTTATTGAATCTTTTACTCAAAACTAAAAAATGTCAGTTGATTCTTAGTAGAATTAACAAACCAACACTGTAAATCTGTTTCTATCTTTTACTTTTAATAGATTTTATATAAATGTAGTAAATAAACTCAGCTGTATCCAGCTGTAGAAAGATTTTATTGATCTGTGATCTGTTCATTTTAGGTTGTAAAACCAGTGAAATTGATTATTGATTCTATTTATACACACAGTTAAAAACAGGAGCTGGCAGACGTTCATGTTCACGTTCATGTTCTTGTTCTTGTTCTTGTTCTTTGCAGCTACAGAGGACCAGCAGGCTGCATGTGATGTGTCCTCCTCCTCCTCACAGCTTCACAATAACAGTGTCACTTCAACTTGGTGCTTTAATTACTATTATTTTCTCTGTGACTGACAGTTCAGTTTGTATGTGTGTGAATCAGTGAAGAAACAGGCCAAACACTCAGTCAGACTGTTCCCGTGGGCACGAACGAAGCGACGCTGTGAAAGAGGCTGTTCTGATTCACTCTATCCTGTTTAGTCTGTGAATAGTATGTGAGAGCTGCTATCTGCCGCATGATGCTCTGGCTCAACGTATCCAAACCAAATTTGTCTGTCGGTTCCTGTAAGACGGAGGAAAATCCTCAGGAAACTCCATCTCCTATTGGATGAGTGAAGCATGAGAGCGGAGGAAGTGTTTCCATGTATGTCCGCTGCCTGTGACTCTGAGCTCTGTCGTAATCTGGTAGTATCGTAGTGAGATCTCTAAATAGAAATACTGACTCTTTTGTTAATGAGAGTGAAAAGCAGATGACTTGTTAATAAGAGTGTGAGTGACACATCTTTACTATTTTACATTAAACGTTTGATTTATTATCTTAAATCTTAAATAAATAGATTTATCTCCAGAAAACATGGTGTTTGTTAGAAAGGGAGGATCATATGAAAAAGAAAATTATGTTTTATTTTTTTCTCTACAATGAATAAATTCCTCAATTGTTTTCAGGAAATAAACATTAATTATCTGGAAAGTTCACTAATGTTTGACTTAACATCATATTTCTCATTATAGATTGTTGGTCATTGTGAGTTAATTTGTTTAATATTGTCTGTAAATAACAGTTTAATATCACATGTGGCTTTAAATCTTTAAATCTTATCATTTCATACATGTTTCGCTTTTAAAATGAACAAAAATGACTAAAATATAAATAATATTTGTGGCTAAAGAAACAGAGGTGACATAAGATCAAGTTCACCACATCCTGACTCGTCTGTTCATGATCATATTAATGATAAAACAGAGCAGCTGTGATTCTGTATAAAACATTTAACGAACATGTTAAATTTGACGTATTAAAGTCAAATTTAATTTATCAGACTCATTTCATAACAGACTAAACATCGTCCATCTTGTGTTTGACAGATTCATCACGTTCTTTTCCCTCCACAGCTGTCGGTGACTAAACGTCTCATTTGTTGTTGTGGATGTAATTTCATTGATATTCAGAACGACGTGGGCGGACAAATTAACATGAACACCCGCGCTGTCTAATAGATACAAGAACTGCTCAGTAAATAAAGACACCGTGAAGATTTTTGATTCTTTGAGTGAAAATCTGTTAATAAAACCGTTTTAATTTGAGTTTAAATCTTGACGACTCTGATTCATGTTTCTACTGGAGCTTCTTATATAATCCACTACAAAACAACAGCCACTTTATACAACAATCAACTGAACCATAATCACCACCTGCCTCATCCTGTCCAAGTCTCCAAAACATGGAGACACTGACGCCACCAGACTCCTGAAGCTGTTGTTGTATCTGGCAGCGACATGTTTGCAGCAGATTCTTGTTTAAGTCGTTTAAGATCTGACCTCAGATCAGATGTGTTTGTCCAAATGCAGATTTAAGGATTTTGGAGCCAAATCAACATCATGAACAGTTTGTTGTGTTCATCAAACTGTCAGTCTGCAGGAAACTTCAGGTAGAAATGTCACAGTAACATCAGCATCACAACACCTCCACCATCTTGTCTTCTTCCCATAATTCATCCTGGTATCACGTCTCTTCCAGGTAAAACAACAAAAAAGACAATGATTCATCAGATCAGACAGTTGTTGTCCAGCTCTGATCATCATCAGATCAATATCTTATTAATCCCTCGGAGGATAATTCATTTAATCACCTGTTCTTATAATGACTCAATGAAATTAATTAACAAATAAGGTCAAACATTAAAACCACATCCACAACGTACATGAACTCACAAACATCAACTCTCTCCCACATTTCAACTCTTCACTTTTGTCTTTAATCACTGGATTTTCTGACTGTTCATTTCCAACTGTAACTTGTTTTTAATCTTGTGTATTTTCATGGTTTTCATGTTCTGTTCTGTTGTTACATCCACAGCACAACAACAACAACAACAACAACAACAACAGGGAGGAGATGAAAGGAGCAATAATTAAATAGTAAAAGAGAGAAAAAGAAGAAACAAACACTTCCATGCAGGTTTATGGATCCATAAAAGAATTTGCATATTGATGATTGATTAGTTTTTCTTCCTGTGACATGAAAACACCGACCTGACAACGTGGTTATGTCCAGACTGGCCTGTTTGTGTCTGTTTTCTAGTTTTCTACCTAACGTGGTCACCTACAGTCGCTGTCACAGAACCATCACCAGTTCATCACCTGTTACCAGTGGTTATAATGTCACAGTTTGACTGTTTACTGACATAAAATATATATGAAATGATGTTGCACCAGTTTTGTTTTAAACTACTAAACTAAACAAACTAAACACTGGTTCTAGAGACGATCTTCAGTATTTTATGTCACCTGGTTTATTTTGACGGCTGCACTGAAACCTTTGGATCATGATTTATTTTTTATATTCAGCTGCTTTTGTGTTTTGATTGAATTTGATTTAGTTATTTTTTTCATTGAATTGTTTCAAGTGTGTCATTAAAATAGACTAGAGTGGAGAGATGTGGGTGTTACTGTGTCAACTCTGCATTAAAAAACTTGTTGATTATATAATGAACCACTTCACATCTGATAGTTTAACTTGGCTCACAGGTGCCACTGCGCTACTTAAAATAGCTGAGCTATAATAAGACACAGGTTGTTCACTTTGCTGCATTGCCTCACCCACAAAACACACTTCAACTGGTTCAACTGGTTCAGTCTTTAAACCCGTGTTCTCATCTACATAATGGAGATAATGTAGAGTCTATAGATGATCACGTGACCGTCTGGAGCCGCAGGTTTTTATTTTTTATTTTTTGTCTGAATGTCTGATTGTTCTGTTCTGGACTCTCTGTTCTGTGTCGTGACTTGTCTGCTGAAGAACTCCGGAAACATGTCTCGAGATGGACAAGGAGGATGTAACATCCGCGTGATCATCGACGGAGAACCAATGGCCTCGCGCCGTGCAATCTGAGGACACCGGCATCCCCTGGTGCGCGTGAAGAAACGAGAAGAAAAGGGGCGGATCCGGGGAAAGCTCGTCCGCGTTGCGTGGGAGTCTGAGCGGATAGTAAAAGGAGCTGCCGCGGCGAGACTGATCACAGAGACTCAGAGACTCAGAGAGAAAGAGACGAGGACCGAGCAGAGGTTTCAGCACCACAGCGACCGGACAGCGACACGTTCATTCTCACATTTCTATTAATTTTTAACAACTTTTTTCAACAAAAACCTCATCATGGTTCTGATCTGGACACAGTTTGGAGTGAAGCACAAAAATGTCAATGTCAAGTGTAAAGTGCGGGTTATGCACCGAGGAGACAGCTCCGGCTCGTCCTCATCTGCGGTAAGTTCATTTGATTTTTTATCATGATAAAGTTAAATAACATGAGTGAAGTTAATGAAGAGAGTCAGATATTTTCTTGTGTCTGTTGCTGTGGATTCATTCAAATCGCAACAGTCACTGACTCCAGTTCAGCCAATCGCTGCAGAGAATCGTTGAGGTTGATGGGGGGAGTCTTAGCCTCTTCTCCCCCATCTCCCTCCTCCTCAATCTCTCACGTCGTGTTGTGCGTCAGCTTGTTAAATTCATAGAAAGATTCATCTTCATACATAAAGAATAAGATGGTGTTTTCCCTCAGTGTTAGATGATGCAGCTGATTTCGCTGCATAATTACAGATCCTGTGCATCGGGTTTTGTAGAAGATGTTCAGCAGTTTTGTGCTGTATCCTAGAGGGATGAGAGGAGGAGGGATGAATATTCATTCATCTTCATCACTTCATTAATGTTGAACCATAAATCACGTGATCGTTCTGGTCTTTACAGGAAGGCACCAAGTCTGAGCAGGATACGCCCGTTCTGTCCATCAAACCGACGGGTAAAGACTTCTACAAAATCCTGGGTGTCACCCCCGAATCTAATGAAGACGAGATCAAGAAGGCGTACAGGAAGATGGCCCTCAAGTTTCACCCTGACAAGAACAGCGACGCCGACGCGGAGGACAGGTTCAAAGAGATCGCAGAGGCTTACGAGATCCTGACCGACCCCAAGAAGAGAAGCATCTATGATCAGTTTGGAGAAGAAGGTGAGAATCAGAGATATTAAACTTCAAGTCATCTGGTTAATTACTGAGGAAACAGTTGTGCTGCATTAAATATTCATAGCAACATCAAGGCCAAATGCTGAGTTGCAGCAGGAGGATGTGGACTAAAACAGTCCCGCCTCTTTTAAAGCAGCTAAAGATCTGCAGCTGTGAGGCTGATGCATTATTCAGACAAATAAAAAGTTTCCTCAAGATCCTGAAATAGCTGTTGTTTAGTGAAGACGTGAAAGCAGCATCAGGATGTGACTGGAACATTTCATAAATGTGGGGTTTCTTTGTGTTTTCAGGTCTTAAAAACGGGATGTCACTGGCAGGACAAGGAAACATCTTCCGTAATAACTTCCCCAGCGACCCCCACGCCACCTTCTCCTCCTTCTTCCACGGCTCCGACCACTTTGACATCTTCTTCGGCAGCGACTGTGACGGCGAAGACGACCTCTTCAACCCTTTCAGACGCTTCACCTTCAGCCACGTGGGCGGGTCCGCCGGCCAAGACGGCGGACTACGAAGAGGCCAGCGCCGCCTGCAGGGCAAAGCTGTGGTTCACGACCTGGTGGTGAGTCTGGAGGACGTGATGCACGGCTGCACCAAGCACGTGAAGATCACACGCAGCCGCCTCAACCCCGACGGACGCAGCCTGAGATCTGAAGACAAGGTGTTGAACGTGGTGGTGAAGAAAGGATGGAAAGCTGGAACCAAGATCACGTTCCCCAGGGAGGGAGACGAGACGCCCGACAACACCCCCGCGGACATCACCTTCATCCTCAGGGACGAGGAGAACTCTGAGTACAAGAGAGACGGCTCCAACATCATCTACACGGCCAAGATCACCCTCAAAGAGGTGAGTTTCACTGAGGCCATCGATCCTGACAAAACCAATGATCATTTATGATACAAACGACTATAAATAGATAGAAAATGTCATTTTTCCAACCACCGACACCTACTACCACTGCTCGTCTTTATATAACTGTTTTCTGAAAAACCAAAGAAAAATCAGTGACTGAAAAGCATCAGTAAGACAGAAGAGATGAACTGAGCCAGATTCAGAACACAATGTTCTGTTAAATTCATCTGAGCCCCCAGTTTGCACCGGGCTGACAGACCCCCGCTATCAGAGCAGCAGCAGTCGCCTGCCAACGCCTCCGTTACCTCATCAGCCCCCGTGGAGCGAGAGAGAGAAAGCAGGAGCTAAATTTAGCCTCGGCTCTGACTGCCCCCACGAATCACACTTCACTCTGCTGCTCAGCTACTATGTGAGCTGCAGACTCCTCTGCTTGTACGAAGCAGAGAGAGAGATGCACTGCTCTTCTCTTCTCTCTCTTTTTTTTTTTTTGGCTCGCTGCGTCTCTGGCTCTCACTCTTACCAACCCACACAGAGCCAGAGATTAGCAGGGTAGCAGTCACAGAGACTGACATTTCAAACAACTCCTCCGTCTTCTCTTCAGTTACTAAAGCACTTAACTCCCACACACGGCCAGTAAACACAGCACCATTTATAACATCTGTAACACCGGTGTGTTGCATAACACAAGACAGACGTTCCATATTTGTCTCTTATGCAACGCGGTGCTTTTAGAGACCAGGCATTTCATTCATTTTTTTGTTCTTAAAATGAGGCCTCTCAGCAAACATGATAAAACTTTGGTTAAATATCCCAGACATGTCGCTCTAACCTTCTGTTCCTTGTTTTTTCTTCCTCCTCTTGTCTCCAGGCTCTCTGCGGCTGCACAGTAAACGTCCCAACACTTGACAAGCGGATGATGCCTCTGCCTTGCAGTGATGTTATTAAACCCGGCGCCGTGCGGAGGCTGAGAGGTGAAGGTCTTCCCATGGCCAAGAGCCCGACGCAGCGAGGCGACCTGGTGGTGGAGTTCCAGGTGCTTTTCCCCGACAGGATCCCACCTCAGTCCCGCGAGATCATCAAGCACAGCCTGGGCCAATGCTGAACCCGTTTTATTTCTTTTCTTGTTCATTTCAATCACAGGATTGACGCAGCTTCACCATGCGTGTAACGTTATCAATTCACACCCGGCCTTGCCCTAGGTGCTAATTATCACAACCAATCACAACCTCTTATTGTGTTTTGGGAAAACGGCAAGCAGCGCTGACGTGAGTTGTAGTTCAGACAGGTCATAGTGAGGAGACTTTCTGCAGGTATCAGACACGACGCACAACAACTGCGATACCAACACGAGCAGAGAGTTGAGATCTGATCAATCAATGAGTCTATTGACTCAACAGCCTTTCTCTTGAATGAAAAGCTTATTTGTACTGTTATACTTGCAAACCTACAGCAGGGTATCAGTGTGCTATTCAAGTCTGTATAGACTTCCTTAAACATGAGCGATAGAAACATGTGAAGAAAAAAAAGACTTTATTATAGTTATATGGTGTTCATATGACTGACTGATCTTTTTGCATTGATTTATTACAATAGCAAAAATGAAGTTGTGTACAAAGATTTACTTTGTGTACAAAATGCAATCACATTGTCTCTAAGAGAGATTCATCTGTCAAATGTTCTATTGAATTATATCAAAAAAAATGTTTGTATATATTCTGCAGATGTTGATGTTGATTATTACCTGATGTAGACAGATTTACAAGCATGAAAAATAAATAATAAAAAACAGCAATTTAACTTTATGTCTTTTGTGATAAATGTGCTGCAGACTATTAAAAAAAAATTAAATAAATAAATAAATCACTGCGGAGCTTTTAGATGCAGTGATGCAGCAGTTTGACCACATACTGCCACCTAGCGGCAGACAGCGCTGCTACAGCCGAGTGATAAGTAATAAGTGTCACCTGTTGGAGAAGTAATTTATGTGACTGACAACTGAGTCTCAGATGAAGCTTTTGCTTTGTGATGTTGATCCACAATGACGAGGATAAGAGAAGAAGAAGAAGGAGCCAGTCACAGCTGGAGACTGTACACATGATGTTGTCAGATACAAGAAAAAAAGACTCAAAACTAGTCCACGTTGATTGACACATCAAACCACCTGTGCATTCAGAGACAACGTGAAATCTGAGCTGAGATCAGAAATTCTCCAAATATATATATATACTTATATATATTTGACTTTTTCTTGTATCCTCTGGGATGAAATGTCGCACATCAGTCAAACACCAGCATCAGATGTGACTGAAGGTTACCAGGTGTCGAGTTTGACTCTAGTCGTCCTGCTGCTGATTCCCTGCGTGGTGATCCTGCTTCTGCTCAACTGTCTCTTCCTCGGCTACAAGTTACTGATCCTCTCAACAACAACAACAACAACAACAAGCGAGAGGACACGGAGGAGATGCTTTTACAGTCAAGACTCAGGAGAGGATCCGACATGGACAGGAGAGTCTACATGTCGGTGTCTGAGCCGGTCCTGCCGCATCCTGTCACCTCGTCCAGGGCTTCATCCAGGGACAGGGTCGGGATGGATCACAGGATCCGGCTCCTGAGGCCAGATGGTGCCACGGGCTCAGGTTCACTCAGAGCACCGAGCACCATCCGGGCCACTTCATCCGCGGCAGGTTTCACCCCGAGACTAGACCTGGTCTCCGGGTCCAGGACCCAAAGCGTCGGTAAAACGGGTTGGTGCAGGAGCGCACCGGTTTTACCGCAGTCCAGCGACTCAGAGGCTGAAACCAGGATGAACCTTGTTCCACCAAACTCTCCCATGGTGAGTGACCTGATCAATAACCTGATAAACAGGAAGTTGATCTTTGATAGTTGATTAGACCAGTGATGAAGTATCTGACATAAAGTCTCACTAGACTAGAACAGATCTAGTAGAGACACTAGAGTAGAAGTAGAGACACTAGAGTAGAAGTAGAGACACTAGAGTAGAATAAAATAACTTTGGTAGAAGTTCAAGTCGTCACTAGAATGATTCTCCAGTAAAAGTCTTAAAGTATCTAGTATTTACTGTACTTCAGTATGACAGTAATCTATAAGTAAATGTAGTTAAGTGTAGAAAGTAAAAGTAAAAGTACATGTTAATAAAACAGAAGAATATTATGAAGTTTATCCAGCACTTTAAAACATGGAGCTACAACAATCTTCATAGACAATGAATGAGTCTGAACTAAAGAACTAAAGTTGTTCTTTTTTCACTAAATGTAAATGTGTGTTTATATTGATATTGTTGAAGTTTCTCCATCATCCACCTTTAAGATGGAGCCTCCATCAACCCTCAGACATGGTGTTGATGGTCTAAACAGTCACAGTCGACTTAGAGTCAAAACACCACATTTACTGAGTCAAAGTGTCGTTAAGTTAAAATGTTGTGAAGGAAACATAACATACTGAAGAACACTAGTGAAGGATTTCCCTCAAAGGAAACAGCCTCTAGACACTAAATTAGCAATAAAAGAACCAGATGGATCAATATTAGTTTATATTGATCAGCAACAAAGAGGTAAAACAACAAAGGAGGTGAACAATAAAAACAGACACTAGAGTAGAAGTAAACTAAGTTGTCTGGTCTAAATAAATAACCATCCGACCTCCAGGTCAAAACTTTAAGTGACTTGTTTCTTTGACGTTTGTGTTTCTGACTTTGTTCTCAGCAGGAGACTGAACGTGTTGGTTACATCTGTGGCAGCAACGTTTACGAGATGTTGGCGGATGTGAATCCAGCTGTTGCGGTGCACGTGTTTGATAAAGTCGACGTGGAGTGTGAGTTCAACAACCAACCTTCAGAGACGTCCGCCGTCGGTCCTGGACTCGACAGTGACTTCGGTGCAAGTGCAGGTACAAGTTTGTCTCCTTCAGCTGCTGAAATGTGAATCACACAAGTCTGGTGAGTTACTGATGTAATGATGACGTCAGAGTCAAAACAACAAACAAACAGAGGATTCAGGAGCACGACCGTCACCAGGAAGGAACGTGTCATTATCTTTCTGAATGAATGAGTTAAAGGATTAAACAGTTTCAGTCTGAAGTTATGTCACATTCGACACGTCTTTTATTTTGTTATTTCAAAGTATTTGTAAGAAGAAACGTTTGTTTTGTTTCTGTTGCAGTTTTCAGATTTTTTTCTGATCGTTTAGTGTCAAACGGAGACATTTTGGTTTTGTTTTTCAGGCGTTTCTCTGCGGATCTTATCGGCCGACAGCGACGGTCTGTCCAACGGTGTGTTGTCTTCAGCGTTGGAGTGGGATTATTACGACCCGTGTTACGTCAAACAGAACAACGTGACCAAACATAAACACCACAGACCTGCGATTCACACCAAACAATACTGGGTCTGATATAACCAACGGTTTTAAAAGTTTATTTATTTTAACTTCATATTTATTTAATTTTATTTAAATAACTTATTTTATTATTATTTTTTGGAAAGACACAAATATATTCTCACTATTAATCGTCACTAATATTTACACTAAGTTTGTTTTTTTTTTTTTTTTTTTTTTGTTTCCACTGAAAATGGTTCAAAATGTAAAATATTCATTGTTCACTTTTCACCTTTTATTAATGTTCTTTATTGTCACTTTTCATCGTCACCAACAACAAAAACTAGAAGTTCAACCACGTTTTTGTTTCATCGACTTTCACGTTAACGTTTATATTCACTGATGTTTTGTTTTTGATTCATTCACTTTGACCAATAAAGATTAATTCATCAATTTAATTCAACTCTTTCTCTTTATCGACACACGAGGCAACATTTGTTTTAAATCTCAACTCATTTGTTTTTACTTTGTAACTTCAGACGTGTGGTGTGGTCCTCCCACCACTAGAGGACGGTACAGTTCTGTCTTTGCTGCACAAATGAACACGTTTCCATGAGGCTGAGATGTTTCTGTAGGTTTATAAAACACTCTGATACTTGGAAATATTGTGATTTAAAAGTTAATGTTACAATGTAACAAAAAGATAAAAGAAGCATCTTTAGTATCATAGAAGAGATAAATTTTGAAGATTTTAATCAAGTTTAATTAAATCTTTTAATATGAAGTGTTGATATAAAACTGGGTTTTAATTGAGGTTTGACCTGTTTGGTTTTTATCAACTAAAATATGATTAAACAAAGAGGATGTTTCAGTATAAATCACCACTTATTTCAGTATTTTCCTGAAGTTTTAGGATCTTTAAGTAGAAACAGAAATTTGTGCAGGAAAACGTGAAAAATAAAGTGACATCATGAAAATATATAAACACAAAAAGTGAGTCAACAACTGTGCCCAAACACCACAAGAGGTAATAAAGTCATTTAGTTGGAATACTTTATTCTCAGTAAAGAGATTTCTGTACATTAAAGATGAAGTGCCAGCTGAGTTTTATCATAGTTCAAGTTCATAGAAATTATAACCGACTCTGAACGAAGCAAACATGAAAACCACCAGACCTAAAGCTTCACTTTACTCGAAGCTGGAGAGGAAATTCAACACAATCTGCTTGAGTTTGGCGTCAGAAGCCTCAGAGATTTTGCCGTCGGCTCTGAAACGAAGGAGAAATATTTTTATAATTCAGATGCAAAGAGTCGTTACAATGTAGAAGAAAAGAATAATCACACTGCTCCTTCAAAGCTCTTTAACTTACTTAATAGCCGTCAGCAGGTCCTGCTGCTGGCTGAGGATGTGCTGCAGGAACGCCTTCTCAAACTTGGTGATCTTACTGGGCTCCATTTTGTCCAGATGTCCCCTCACACCGGCATAAATGACGGCAACCTGCTCCTCAATGGCCATGGGAGCTGAGAAACAACAGTAAAAAAGTATAATTCTTAAAAAAAACCTTTTAAACACGTCTCCATTCAAGCACTGACGTGATCAGATCCAATACTCACAGTACTGTCCCTGTTTGAGGAGCTCGGTCAGACGAACGCCGCGGTTCAGCAGCTGCTGAGTCGCAGCGTCCAAGTCTGAACCGAACTGAGCGAAGGCAGCGACCTCACGGTACTGAGCCAGCTCCAGCTTCATGGTACCAGCCACCTGAAGACGGACACGACGGGAACCGATTAGTCAGAATTAAAAAGAAGAAGAAAACTGTGAGATGAGAGATAAGAGATGAAACTAACCTGCTTCATGGCTCTGGTCTGAGCAGCAGAACCGACACGTGACACAGACAGACCCACGTTGATGGCCGGACGAATACCTTTGTAGAACAGCTCAGTCTCCAAGAAGATCTGAAGGAGACAACGTCGTTGATTAAACCCTGAACTCCAGCAGCATCAAGCTTTGACTGAATGAAAAGGAGGCAACTCTTTCTATTAAAGTCCTGCTGTGTTTGGATGTTGAACTGAAGCTGTGATTATGTTTTTTTTAGGACAAGCACGTTTTGAAACAAGAACAGAAATGTATTGCTGCAAAAACAAACTCAAACTCTGTGAACATCTGAACACTCGTCAGAAAATAAAATAAGATTTATTCCATCATATCAACGAGGTTGTGCTGAAAACACTAAATAAAACAATGAACAATGCTCATTCCTGAAGCCTCAATAAATTCATTAAAACTCTTGTTGTTGTGGTTAAAGTGTAACGAGTCTCGGTCTCACCTGTCCGTCTGTGATGGAGATGACGTTAGTAGGAATGTAGGCCGACACGTCGCCGGCCTGGGTCTCGATGACGGGAAGAGCTGTGAGGGAGCCGCCGCCGAAGTTGTCGTTCATCTTAGCGGCTCTCTCCAGCAGACGGGAATGCAAGTAGAAGACGTCTCCTGGGTAAGCCTCACGACCGGGGGGACGACGCAGCAGCAGGGACATCTGACGGTAGGCGACGGCCTGAACACGCAAACCACAAGAGGATGAAACTAAAACTGTTTAGTCTAGACTCATTTAAAAACAACATCCAGGTTTTTACAGCCGTCTGGTGGAAATGGAGCTGCAGATATTTACAGCGACTGGAAACTCAACTCACCTGCTTGGACAGATCGTCGTAGATGATGAGGGCGTGTTTGCCGTTGTCTCTGAAGTACTCTCCCATGGAGCAGCCGGAGTACGGGGCCAGGTACTGCAGCGGAGCGGCGTCGGAGGCGGTTGCAGAAACCACGATGGTGTATTTCATGGCGTCGGCGTCAGTCAGCCTCTTCACCAGCTGAGCCACGGTGGATCTCTTCTGGCCGATAGCGACGTAGATGCAGTACAGCTTCTTCTTCTCATCGGTTCCGTCGTTGAAGCGTTTCTGGTTGATGATTGTGTCGATGGCGATTGCGGTTTTTCTGCAACGTGAATTTAAAAGTTAAGCTCCGTGGACAGGCTGAAAAACTGACGCTCAAGTGTCAATAATCAAACATATATACACAGAAGAACCGACGTCTTACCCAGTCTGCCTGTCTCCGATGATGAGCTCACGCTGTCCACGGCCGATGGGAACCAAACTGTCCACGGCTTTGATGCCGGTCTGCATGGGCTCCCTCACAGAGATACGAGGGATGATACCAGGAGCCTTCAGACCCACACGCCTACGGGTCTTAGAGCCGAGAGGACCCTGAGAAGAAAACAGAGCATTAATGAACGATTCAACTACAGACAAAAACTATCTCTTTATTTAACTTTTAAACCACTTTTATTCCCATAAAGAAGAGTAACTTTAACCGCTGGTTGCATGAAAAACGTAAACTGAACTTCACCATTTTGCAGATAAAAACTAAATGTTGTCAAACCTTTCCATCGATGGCGTTTCCCAGAGCATCGACGACGCGGCCCAGAAGCTCCTCACCAACAGGAACATCAACGATAGCTCCGGTTCTCTTGACGATGTCTCCCTCCTTGATCAACTTGTCGTTACCGAAGACCACAACACCAACGTTGTCGGGCTCCAAGTTCAGAGACATGCCCTGAAAAACAGAGGAGAAAAGAAACAACAGTTACGATCAATTTGTCTTTAGTTTATCAGATAAAAGCAGCAGTGACCAAGCGGCAGCTCTGATTTTTACCGTGAAGGAGGAAACGACTGAGGTCAACAACATCTCACCTTCAGACCAGAGGAGAACTCCACCATCTCTTCAGCCTGAACGTTCCTCAGACCGTAGACTCTGGCGATACCGTCGCCGATCGACAACACGCGACCGGTCTCCTCCAGATCAGCTGTGGTGTCAGCTCCCATGATCTTCTCCTCCAAGATGGACGACACCTCTGCTGTGCCTGTAACGTACGAGAACAAGTGTGACAAACTAAACAAACTCCACTAATTTAACTGACATTAAGTTTCTTTCGAACACTGACCTGTCTTCTGCAGCCATGGACGCGTGGTGTGGAGGTGTTTGGCTCCGACACAAGCTGCTGCCACGTTCTTGGAAACCTAAAGAAATATAACAAATTATTTTAATTTATCTGAGCAGTGACAACGTCTCATTTCTTTAGTTTTCAAAAGTGTAAGTGGAAAGAATAACACACATTTCTTAAACCAATAAATCTGTTAGACTTTTAATTTTGCAGAAGTTTGCAAATATAATACATAATAATGTAATTATATAACGAGTCAGTGAATAAACCAATTAATTAAATGAAAAAGATGAATTATTTATAAGTTTTAGCTAAAACTGACTATTAACTGGTCACTAAAAAACAGTTAATTGTGCATTTTGCAGATTTAATCATATTTCTCATTAATCACATTGAATTAACAGATCAATATAAGTTAAATATGTACATACAACATCAGTTAAATACATAATAATATAAAGTTTAACCTGGTAAAATCCAGTGAAACAAACCTGACCTTCAATATCAACCAACATTACTGCGGTTTAGCTTCGTCACGTTCAATGACACTGAATTAAAACTACAACATATAAACTAAAGATTAATTATATAGTTTAATTAAATGTATCGAACTATCAGATTACGGTTAAATGACGTTGTTTAGCAGCAGTGAGTCTCTGATCGGTAGCAGAGGAAGCTGCTCCGTGAAGGGCCCGGTGTCCTCCGGTGCAAAGACACCGTCATTTCTTCTTCTATCGCTTATAAACTTCATATTTTTCGACTAAAATCGACTCAAATTAAAACATAGTTTAGTTAAAGTTTCTTACAAATCCAGCCCGACGGGGCAGAGTCCGGGCGAGAGCCGCTGCGACGCGAACTGACAACATGTTGTAGCCGAGCGGATGAGTCCTGCTCCCGGAGCGGAGAGAGAAGGATGGCGGCGGTGGAGCGGCGGTGGAGGTCACCGCGACCCGGAAGTACTTCAAAATAAAAGACCTCTGTTTTAAATCACCTTATGTTTTATATATTTATTAATCATTATATATAATAGATTATCGTGTACACACACAAACACATATATTTGTATAAAATAATAAAAAAAATAATAATAATGTTTTTAGTTAATTTTCATACGATTCTAGTTTTATTGCAAACATTGTTTTATTCTTTTTGAGCAACACTCAAAAATACCTGTTTTTACTCCTGTAGAAATCACAAATATACAAATTTTATGTATATTTATAATATATATTTTATCTGATTGTATCTGTACATTTTTTTCTTCTATTTTTTCTTTTTTTTTGTACAAACTATATAATAAAACTCAACTTTTCATGAACCTTTAAATTTATATTTCATAGCTTTAATTCTTTTTCTACACTTTTGATTTCTATATTCTGATCTGCTATGTTTCGTTGATGTTTTGAGGAAGTGTAACAGATTCAGTTTCTCCTCTGGGATAAATAAATATTTATGATTCTGATTCTAATTGATGTAATTTAAGCTGGAAGGGTCAAATTTTATGTTTTATATATTATTATTATTTGTCACTTACACTGAAATAAAACATGTTGTGTTCCAGATCAGCAGATTCATCATTTTCTTGAACAACAAGCCAATGTGATGAAAAATGTTGAATCAGCTGATGTGGAACACCCTTCACTACCAGTTGTTATAAAAGCAGACGTTGGGTAAGTCTTGTAAAACAGTGTTTTTAATAAACTCTGGGTTCACTTACTAAGTTATCAGTACTTCAGTTTATGTGTAGGGACCCTATTCATGCTACTGCTGAAGTGAAGTGATATTTTGAGCTTTATTAGTGGTTAAAAAATGACAATTTAGATACGTTTGGCTGACTGCCCCATTTACTTTCATTGTTAACTATTTGGTTGTGAAAACAAACTGGATATTACTTCAACCAACGTAAAAATATCTCTTGAGGAGGAGTTTGACTCATAATCATAGTGAAATAGACTTTGGGTTCAAATTACTCCAAACTATCACTTTAATCCCAGTAGAATAAATCAGTCAGTAAAATATTTATACTTCTCTCATTAAATGTTTTAATAACCATTATTTGATTATAACTGTAGCCACTCATAGCTCATAGTTAATGTCTAAATAACTAGACAGGAAAAGCTTGTCACAGTCCAAAGGGTCCCAGATCTTCAAGAGTATTTAGATAAGAAAAAAAAGATTCTTATAAGTTTTTATAATTCTAACTAATTTAGATAAACCATCAGATAAATGTAGTAAAGTTCTATAATAGTGTCTATAAACATTTAGACCACTAGGTTGCTCTGTTTGACTCCTGCGGTATTTTTATATTTTTTTCACACCCTGTAGTTTTAATATCCGGCCACAGGGGGCGCTGTGTCGCGGGGCCCAGACCGGAAATGGCGCATGTAGCTTTGTCAACGGCCGATGGAGACATTTTAAAATAAACACACGGCTAGCCGCTAACGGCTAACGGGGCTCGCAAAGGTGCGAGCGCACTGCGCCAAATTGCATTTAAATTCTTCCAAGTTTTACAGAAGTGAAGCATATTTTGCAAAGTAGAGTTTATGCATCGTAAATTAAACAAGCTACTAATTATCGAAGATGTCGAAAAGTCTGACACTGGGAAAAGAAGATTATAACTAACGCCGCGGTAAGTTGTAACTAGCGCAGCCGTTTGGTAAAAGCTAAGCTAGCCGTTAGCTGTTAGCCGTTAGCTGCTGACATTAGCCTGCCTGTTACGCCTCTAGCTGGACAGATACCGCTTCCATTTATAGGATCTTGTCAAGCAGCTGTTCTGCAACCTGAATAATTTTCCATGACTTGTCGTCTTCTTCTCGCCAAGTTTCGGGGGTGTAAGGTTATGACCGAGGTTAGCTTCACTACGCAGCTAAAAGTAAACGCCTGGATCCGAGCCTGGGTGTTAGCATCGAGCTAACCCACGGACACCAACTATAAGTAAAGTCATTCATTCAGGCAACAAATACGTGTCCCAGTTTCTACTTTGTGTTTGTTTAAGTCAAAGACGTTTAACAACCAGTTCCTGAAAACATTATAAAGCTGTGTGAGTCGTAAAAGTAGATTAAAATTCAAAGTAAAAAAAGTGACGCTAATTCCTCGTAAAAATGCTAACAATTACAACCATAACGGCTCATATCCTGGACAAATATTACATCATTTTAACAGGATTATTTGTTTTTGTGTCGTGTAAAATGCAACAGTTATGCAACATGTTAACCTGCTGCAAAACGCCACAAAATCAGTCAGAAATAAGAGTTTATATCCCCCAGTTTTAACACTGAAAAGATGAATATGAATATTTAATATTTAATCAGAAAATACTAGTTGATAATGTCAGAATAAGCTGAGGAAGTTATAGACACGATCTCATGTTTGAGACTGATGTTAATCTATTATTTATCATGTGCAGACAGAAAGCAAAACATCAGCTGCTCAGTCAAAGTTTTTTTGTTGCTGAACGATGTCCGTCATGTTTGAAACGAGTTTTTCTTCCAGCAGGTGAGCTCCTGTCCAGGCACATTGGTCCATGTTTGTTGGACCTTTGGGCTCTGGGCTCAACTAGCATGAAGATGGCTGATTCAGAGAAGGCAGAAGAATTTGTGGATGCCGAGTGTCCCGCCGAGTGCCCCCCAGAGTGCCTTGATGAAGCACAATCAGCCACAGCTTCTATTCAGGGAGAACAGGACGAGCACCTGAAAACAGAAACAACCACCACCAGTACCAGCTCACCGCCGAGGGAAAAGGATGGAGACAGCCCCTTAAACACGGAGGGCGAGCAGAGTCTCCTGTCCATGCCATGTCTGATGAAAGAGCTGCGCCGAGACTCCCCAGAGTCCCAGCATGCATCTACAGGGAGCGACAAGCCCGCGTCTCGTCACATCTACGAGAGTGACTCCTCAAACCCCTGCATGCTCTCTCCCTCGTCCAGCGGCCACCTTGCTGATTCAGACACACTCTCCTCAGGCGAAGAAGGTGCCGCTCCTCCCGCAGGAGAAGATGACGAGGATAACATGGAGGGCGTAAACGATTCTGGTCAAGCGGCAGGAAAACAAACGTCAGCCGCCGCGGCAGGAGGGAGGAAGTCTCGGCGGTCGCGTTCAGAGAGCGAGATGCCTCCCAGCGCGATGGCCGCAAAGAAAAACCGCTGCCAGCCCACGGCGTTAGCAGCCGGAGGGCAAGAAAAACAAACCAACGGCAAGCTGCCGAAAGTCAAAGGTCCTCGGAGCCAGAAACACAAGGAGCGTATTCGCCTGCTGAGGCAAAAACGAGAGGCGGCAGCACGGAAGAAGTATAACCTGCTGCAGGACAGCAGTACGAGTGACAGCGAACTCACCTGTGACTCCAGCACCAGCACCTCTGAGGACGAGGACGATGACACTTCAGGAGGTAGCAAGACAATCAAGACAGATATTCCAGGTAACATTTAGTGTTCACAATACACAACTTTTACACACCACTCTCCAGGGTTAACAGTAGCAGCAGCCATTTAGAAACCACACGGTAACGAAAAGACACATAGTTCAACAAATCATTAATAATTAAACACAGATCTTAACAACAACAACAACAGGTTTCCTGCGTGACTTAAATTTTTCAGGCAAACCGAAACACTTGACATGTAACATGAACATATCATGGCTGTCCAGAACTTCAGTATGAGCACTACTCTGTCTGTTTGTGTTTATCAGTCTTTATTTATTTTTGGTTTTTATTTTTTTTCGTTCTCTTCTTCACTCATCATCTGTCTTCATCCCAGGATCCTTAGTCTGTGTTTAGCAGGGCCTACGCCCGGTCACCTCTAGTGAAACAATGTGTCTCGTTGGATCTTTGTCTCATCGTTTTGCATGCTGTGGAAAGATAGTGGACATTTTTCAACTCATGGAACGACATGCACGGAGCCGTGTTACTCCTATAACCTATATCATGAGTTCTGCTATTCAACGAGTGAGCCATTTATATCCCTAGCCTTTTCTGTAAATAGACGACGGTGTGTGATCTCACTGTTAGCGTGAGTTGCAAGACTCTGCAGCTACTGTTCAGTGCTTATAAAATAATACTGTAGTGTGCCATATTTTTACAATGTGTACCAGTCAATTTAACAGACTTTTCACCTGTTTTACATGAGGAGTGTTAGTGAATGGCTGCGAGGTTTTTAGTAGGGCTGTAACGCCCCGGTCGACCTGTCGATACGTTCTGGTTCAACCAAAATTCTGATTGGTCTATTTCCTGGTGTGTCAATTTCATATCATTTCAATATGAACGGGCCACAGACCAGCGTGTGTCAAGGGCCGGTGGTTAGGAAACAAACTCTGGCGCTGATTGGACCAGCCCAGTGTCAATCGGGTCAACGATCTACAGGTTTTATGCGCCGGTCAGACCAGTGTCGGGACTACAGACGGCCACAGATTTGCCGGTCCGCCCCTGAACACGGCGTTTCACCTAAAAACAGGAAGATAACTTGTCTGTGTTGGGTTTCTCCGTGTTTTTACTACACGTGACACAAAACGCAGACAGACTAATTAATCAACGCGCAATTAGTCGATTTTTAGTCGAAATTTCAGGTCTTCAGTCGACCAAGTTTCTTTGGGTGATTACAGCCCTAGTTTTCAGTCTTTTTTTATCCTGATTCTCTGTCTTTTTTAAATATAGATCTACCTCATACTTCACTCTGCAGACACAAGAGGCTACGGTGCTTTTATATTTGCAAACAGTGGTTTATTTTCTATATAATCAGTTAGGCTCTGCCATAAGATAAACTCAAACATAGAAGTTGTCCAGTAGGAATAAACTATGACAGTTTTGTCTGCTTGAACATTGTTTGTTCCCTAAGTTAATCTAATGTTTGTTGTTTGTAGAAATCCCTCGGGGGCAGCTGAGGTCTCTATAAGTAGCCAGTGGTCAGTTGACGTTTGCAGTTTTGCTTCCTGCTGCTTTTGTTGTTGCAGTCACTTTGTTTTCTTTGGATAAATCTTTCCCCTGTGATTGTGTTTCTTAGAACATAACCTGTGTTGTTGCTTCTAATGGGGCAGTTTCTTTCTTTTGTATCTAATTCAGGATTTAGTGTCGAGGATTTTTTTTTTTCAAGATGTCTGAAGTTGTAGAAGCAAGTATCAGACGTCCGTGTGTTATAGATTTGTAATCAATGTGATTAATTTGTCGTAAATGAGTGTGTTTACCTCAAACTCTCACCAGTAACACATTTTCCAAACCACAGTCACTGAATCAGCCGCCGAGACATCCAGTTCTGTCCTGTAGGGATCCGTAGCACATGAAACCTTTTCAACCATTTTTACATCCTGCACACAGACTGAGTGCTACAACTGCATGATGTAGTCCATCAGCATGAAAGAGTCGATCTGCACGTAACCAAAAAAACAAACTGTCATTTTTTTTTCTCTTTTAATACAAAAAAAAAAGTCCACCTCCGAAGCATGAAAGTGCTACTGTATTTTCTTACGGCTTGGCCTCAATGTCTTTAAAGCTGGCTTCAGACGTGCGTCGGAGAGATCCAGAGTGGGCGCCCAGATTCATGGGCTGCTGGACAGCGGCTCGTGGGACAGGAACGGCATCGGCAGCGTTCTGGAGGAGGCCATGACGCGCTTTGCTGTGATGCAGCGCCAGACCGAGGAGCGCTTCCGCATCTGGATGGAAAAGCTCGCACACCTCGACTCGGACAACGACTCGTCCAAACGCTCAAGTGACGCCCTAGAAGGGCAGCAGCACCAGGGGGCACGGCCGTCCCCTCCCAGTTCCTTTTTACCATCGTCAGAGTCTGCAGAGACTATGGCCGCCTACATGCTGGCACGAGAGAACAACAGTCTAACCCCCACACCCATAAACAACAACAACATCCTACCTGAAGTGGTCACTCAGAATGGAAATCTAGGTGTTCCAGACCCCGGTCTCTTGAATGTTTAGATTTCAACCTCTTCACTCCTCGCAGTGTCATACTTTTGATCTAACCAAGTGTAGAAGTAGTTGATGCAGAGAGCATGGCAGTGGGTATTAATTAATAGGTAAATGATGCGAGGTCACTAATCGGACACACCCATCGACAGCAGCTGGGCCCGAGCCGGTCGTTTGAACCTTGACTGTGCTGCAGACCCGAGGCCCGGAGCGTCTGCTGGCGCTGAATCACTGTGAGATTTGACTTTTGAACCTTTCAACTCACCTGTTTGGTTTCTGCAGCATCTGTGACACGGACACGGGGCGAATCTCAACAGACTGAGTCAGGGTCTTATCCTGTTGCTTATTGTATGGCTTGTTTGGGGTTTGTTTTTCTTTTCTTTTCTTTTTGTTTACCAGCTGTACACACACACTCACAGTCATTCAGACAGAATGGGGCCGCCATCATTACAGTGCGAAGGTGGGGTGCCGCTGCTTAATAGCATGTGCCTTGTCATTAATGAACTCATACTGGGAATGATAGATTAAAAACATTATACTACTATTTGTTTAGAAATCAGGTTCTGCGCCCGACGTAACTTCTTTATCCTGAGCTGTGACTGCACTTTGCTTGTGGTTCAGGTTCTTTGAAAAAGAAAAATAAATGTTGCGACGACCTTTATTTTTTACCTTCTTATTTTCCTTTGGTGGCATAGCTTTACTAACATCAGAAACATTTAAACATAGATATGCCTATAAATATGAACACGATATACTAACTAACCCACGCCATCTCTTGCATATTGCGAAACTAGATTAGATTTTTTTTTTTTAAACAAAAACATTTCTGCCTTTCTGTTGTATTTTGCTGCTATTGCTGCCTGTGTTGCAGTAACAGGACACTAGTGAGGGAGGAATCACTCCCAGTGTTTTATTTTTAGTAGCTTAGTTATAGATTACGGGCGTCAGATAAGGCATGGGTTCATTTTTTTGTTGTTGTAGCTGTTGGCTACGACGTCTCAAAGAGCCTCAAATCTTCACTCTTCATATAAATATAATATGTGCCCAGTTATATATCGTTTATTCTTTGCACTGGTGGAAACCCAGGCATCAGACCTACAGATACACAGCAGTAAAAACAGCTGCAGTATGCTGCATGGCAATGTTTACTGAGGTTTTTTTTTTTTTTTTTTTTTAGTTTTAGGTTTTTCTTCCTAGAAGTGGACTGATCTGGGTGATCAAGTGGCCTTTCTCTGGTTCAGATCCTGTGGTTTTTTTTATTTTATTTTTAAATTTTTTTTTTGAGGTTGGAAATGCTCCTCGCAAAAAAAAAAAAAAAAAAAAGAAAGGTAGACGAGCGTGGTGTGGACGTAACGCTGCTCCTAAATGGAAGGAATCTTTGGCTGAATCATATTTATAGTTAGGATGTTGAACAGTGTTTTTCTCTCTGTGTATATGTAGCCCTATGACTGACCCTTTTACAAACAAAACAAAAAAACAAAGCTGATCGCATCGTTTCCTCCCCTCCCTCTCACACACACACACACACACCTGTTTGCATGTGATTATATTAGTATATAGACTGTGCAAGGCCAAATTAGTTTTCATCAGCAGCATGTTTGCAAGGTGTCGCTTTGCTTTATGCTGATAAACGGTGACTGAACATTTGATCTGTTTAGTTTGTTTTTTCTCTCTCGGCCTTAATGGTTTTTGTTTCAAATTGTGTGAATATTGGTGGTTTTTTTTGTTTTCTTTCTTGGTGCATTATTATTATTATTATTATTATTATAATTATGACATTGCCATATTTTTTTTTTTTTTGGAGTTTAACTGGATCCAACGACTCATGTCCCACAAACTGAAAATGACCTTTAAATCAACACAGTTAAAAAAAAAAAAAACACCAACACTAAGGACGGTCGTTGTTTACCAAAGAGACTATCCTGGTTTACATTTAGTCCTTTTCTATCTTGAATACATGGCCTTTTACATTTGGTAAGTGCTCGGGTCGCCTCATAGTAACACACACACACGTCTGGATGGCATCGTGTGTGTGTGTCCCAGGGACTCTTCTGACAGGGTAGAAACAAAAGATACATCCGCTCTTCCACAGTTTTACTTCCTCTTCTGTTTCTTTTTTTTTTTTATTTTATTTTTTAATTAATTGATCCCACCACAACATTTCACTCACAGACGTAAGATTATGTTGAAGTGTTTTTTATTTTTATTTTTTTTGTAATGACTGTAATCTAGTGTTGTTTATGTGAATGGCTGTTACTTTAAAAAAAAAAAAGCAATAAATGGAGACAAAAAACAAACAAAAACGCTGCTGCTGCAAAAGGAGTTTTATTATTATTATTAATCTACTGCAAACACGACTACAAGAAGAAGCTTCGGTGATAATTATCTCACATTCACAGTTGTAATTGTTCGTGTTGCAGAACAAAGTGTTTCGTTTTGAACGACTACGGTTCAGAGTCGCCACTATTCACCAGACATGATTTGAATAATGAAGTGTTTTCTTTGTTTTCTGCAGACGGGCCTCCGGTAGTGGGTCACTATGATATTTCAGACACTGATTCTAACCAGGAGAGTTTGAGTGTGGAGACAGTCCGGCCCACGGTGATAAAGCATGAGCTAAAAACACACAGAGGCCAGGATATGGCAGCTCACTCTGGGTGTGTAAGAGCTCTGAGCTCGAACTCAGGTCAGTTACAAACCCGGTATCTATCTAAAACTGATACTGTTGACTCAGAGGACAGGATGTTTTAGAGGCATGGGTGTCATCAATAAGTGGGGAAACACCGGCTTGCATTTGGTGCTGCTTTAAAAAAACCTGGCTGCTTTGCTTCAAGACAGAAGAATTGAGCCCTTTTCTTTTTTTTATCTCTTGACTTAGCCGGCTTTGTGAAAACATGAATATAAAGTCCAGTTGATGTGTGGTTCCAGTCAGCTCCTCAGACACAAGTGTCAGATTCATCATTGTTTTGTTCTTGTCTGTGTCGAAGCAGCTGCAGTCTTCATGTGTCAACAAGGCCTGAAGCTCTTCTTCTTTCTGCTGGACTCTCCTCACAGTGTGTGTGACTGTTCCTCTTATTTGTTTCAGGCCACGTGGAGGCAGAGCTGTCGCACAAGGAGAGTTCTCAACACAACAAAGGCCAGATTAACATTGCGTCCTCCGACAGCGAGGTGGAAATAGTCGGAGTGCAAGAGAAACCACGGTAAAGACCTGAAGTGGACGAAACTTTAATCTGTAAAAGTGTGAATTCTCCCCACACCCACCCACCCATCCACCCACAGGCTCAGTCTTTTTTTTTTTTTACAAATAAATTCAAACCATTTTTTAATTTTTTGTTTCTAAATCCAGATGCGCCCACCCATGCGGAGGTGTGATTAAGAGTTTGTCCTCCTGGAAGGAGAACTCAGTGGAGCAGTTAAACAGCACAAACCAACCACAGCTCTGGACTACTGTCTCTCCTCAGCCCAACTGGGTGTCTCCTCCTGAAGTGGTGGACCTGACGCTGGACGAGGACGCCGGGCACAAATACCTACTTTAAACAACTTGTACACTGAAGACTCCTCCTCTTCCCGTCTCACCCCTCTCGCCTCACCTCCATCGTCGCGGTTGAAAATCCTTCCTAGAGTTGCAGCGTCGCCTGCAACCGCTTGGGACTTTAACTGCTCCAGAGCACCGTTTTCTGTTTGTTTTTAAACGTTAAACTGTTGAACAATCATGTATCAAAGCCATTCTGCTGATGCGATTCCCTGATTGATCTCGGCTTTTGTCGGCTGAGGATTTAGTCGTAATAAAAAAGGCACAGCACTTCAGGGTGCAGGTGGAAATGTACATTAAGAGTGATTTTATCTGTTAACGATAGCAATATCCTCCCTTCATTTAATACCTCAGTTACCACCACCACCCCCTCGATTAAAAACGGACGTAGGTAGTCACTTTTGTACCGTGTGCTTGCGAGCTGTTTAGTGAAAAAAAGAGCTGCTGCCTCTAAAGAGCAGGTCAGTATCAGGATGTGGCGGTTGTTGATTCACTACAGACTGAACCACATTTTCAGACTGGATTCATTCGGCTTTTTTTATCATTTTTATTTTTCATCTGCAGTCGCCTGCGGTCGAGTCAAAACGGCAGCTGGTACACGTTGTGTTGTACAGTAGACCATAGATAGATGTCTAGGGTCAGTTGTTTTTATTTTATTTTAAAGTCTCACCACTGGTTATTTAGTTCTGCATTAATTAGCTTCGCTTTATTATAGAGACGCTTCGCTAGGATCTGGTCTGGGAGTGTTCTGGTTTTGGTTTTTATTTTTGGGGGCTGGGAATTAAATAAGAAGCAGCTGGATAGCATAGCTTAGCTTAGCCTAGCCTAGCCTAGCTTAGCTTTGTTTAGCATAAGGACTGGATACATGAGGAAACCGCTCTGTCCTATAGTAACAAACATAATTAACGTCTCGTGTTTCATTTGTTTCGTCTTCACAAATTGTAAAATTACAACCAACTGTTCTAATTATCTGAGCTGAGTAACTTCCTGGTTTCCTCCTCTTGTTTCCTGGCAACCGCAGAGCCAAGAAATACCTCGACAGACCCAGACTAGACCCCCTCTCCCTCCAGTCTCCAGTCTCTGTGCTATAATAACCAGCTGCTAACTGTTGCTTCATGATCTCAAAAAAGCGCATTTCTCAGAATCTTTTTTTTTTTTTTTTTTTTTACTGTTACAAAACATTTTTTTTCCTTTTTGCATGAAAACAAACACAAAATTTCAGACTCTGTCACAGACACACTACAAACTACAGCTCATTTCCGCCGCAGTGCTACATGTGGTAGTTTATTGGTTAAATATCTGTCTGTTTTGTTTCTAGATACATTTTCACGTCGGGGCCGAGCGTCGGCCCGGGTGACGTAGTTATCGGTGAATGTACGGCCCTGCAGTGCTGTCTGGGTGCACTTATTGTTTGCATGCTTTTTTTTTCCTGAGTGGATGCAATCACCTTTAAAAAAAACCAACCTCTGGGGACCCCTTTATAACAACTGAGGAAATGTATCTTCCATTGAATTTACTGCAAAGCAACACGGCCTGAATGCCTTGAAATGTGCACTATTTTTTTCTTTTAGGATAAAGGTATAAAGCTTATTCTTTTACCTACAAAGCAGTGGATTTTGCTATCTCAACAATAAATATTTTAATAATAGATGTGAATTTAGCACACGTATAAAAGAAACCGTGAACGTGGTGTTGAGTTTGTTAATAGAAGAGATATTTACTGTATGAACTTGTTTTCTCGTGGTGGTGCAGCCCTGATGAGACTGCAGACACGTTGGTTGATTTTTATTTATCAACTATCCAACTTCACACTGTTTTAACACTTTACATTTCTTTGATTATTAACGTATTAAATAACAAACATCTACTTTCTTCACTGATACTTGAGAATTATGAAATCTTATTATTTTAACTTCTGCTGGTCACAGAAAAGGGAAAAACTCTTAAATATAAGAAACTAAACCAAAGGATAAATGGATTATTATTATATTGAAAATCTGCTTCCAGTTTATTCTGTAAAATAATATTTTAATTTGGTTCGTTCATTTATGAATTTTGTTACAAATTGAAACAAAGTTTTTTTATTTAAATTTTTTTTATTATTTTCCTTTGGCCAGATCTGTCCACTGTTATGCAGCGACCACTGTAGTGAAATGATAAATAAAACGACGTTACCAGACCACTTCTGCTCGTAAAACCCACTTTGCTACTGTTCCTTTAGGATTAACACGACACGTTAGTGACACATCGTTCACGTCTGTAGAAACCAGAGCGGCGACGCTCGGCTCCGGTTGCATGTTTGGTCAGATTGTTTTAATCCTCCAGTCAGATGATGATTATTATTATTATTATTATTATTATTATTATTATTATCACCTCCCTCCTCATCACCGGTATTTTAAATTTAGCCTTGTTCTTCTGTTATTTGATTTGATTTTTTTTTTTTTTTTTATTTTACTGTCAGTATTTTAAATTAACAACAACAAAAAAAAATGTGTTTAATTTGTTTTTGCTTCTGCAGGTCCTTGACTTCCTTGAAATGATTATGTCTGTAGAACAAAAAGAAACTATTTTAAAAACTAAATAAATAGAGCGTTATTTAATGATCCTCTTGTACAGTTTATTTATTTTTTGTTTGACGTTCATGTGGTGTCAAGTGTCACGATTAAGGAAAGAAAATTCAGCTGATGATGAGTTTTATTTTATTTTTTGTGTCTGATGAATAAAAGAAACTTTTCATCCTTTCAGACAAAATAAAATAAATGAAATTAAATTCTGGTGAAGTTTTTGAAGTAGAATACAAATACATGATGTTGAGTGTTTTATCAGCATCATAAGTACGAACCTGAACGAGACGTCTCATTGTTTTGATTTTCTCCTGCGGTCAAACAGTCTAGACTGTTTCACCGTCAACAATACGACGGAAAAAGTGTCATGTGGGGTCGGAGGTCACACGGTGACACCTGCCACTAGGGGGACATATGGAGTTCACATGAAGAGGACAATGAAGGAGTGGAGCAATGCAGTCAGCGGCGCCTAAAGAAGCCTCCTTCAGCCGGCTCTTTTCACCCTCGGAGGGGGCAGGTCGTCAGCTGTATGCTAATTTTTACAGAGCGGTGGCCTCTGCTCCTGGAGCAGTGAAAGAACCAACTCGCTCTGAAAACTAGAGATGAGGGTCTCTTCCTCTCCCGTAGACGTCGTTTTAATCTGCAGGTTTTGTTTTGTTTTTGATTTACTGTTGCATATTAACAACATGACAACTCACTTATTAATGATCCAACCACCACCAGAGGGCTTCACACCGAAACACCAACATGGAAGTGTGTCTAATTACTGCTCAAGACAACATGAAATAAACAGTTTAAATCAACCTGTCACCGTTAATGAAAACAAAAATAAATAAAACGAGATATTTAATGTGACTGCAACAGAAGACACTTAAAGATGTCATGTTGGAGGTTTTTCTATTTCTTTGAAAGAACTCAGACTCTAGTTCACTATTATGATCCTGTAGGTGACAATTTGACAGAACTGAGGATCAGAAGCCAGTTATTTGGTAGTAAAAGGAACCGACTGCAGTAGTTTGACCTGTGCTGATAGTAAACCATTATGAAAGGCTCTTTGTGCAGCACAGCAGGCTTAAAGTATTAGATGGTGGGAACTGGAAGACAAGGACATATGGGACTAAGAGTTTTGTGACCCCCTCTCAGCCGCCCCGTGCCCATCTGTTCCTTCAACCCCTCAGGCTTAACACTTAAAGGCAGAGAGAGATTTTCAGGACACAGACAGTTTCCAACATTTATCTGTTTTACTGAGAAAAGAAATGGTACAATATAAATTTAGTTTTTTAAACATTGGTAATGATGAGATTAAATATTACTTAATGATCAGTTACTGATTATTCAGCCACAGAAGAAATTAGGTCAAATTAGGACAAACTGAAGAAGATGACACATAGTAGGATCATTTATTTAAAGTGACGGTTCAGAGTCTATTTCACCATGAATACGAGTCAGAGATATGTTACGTTGGTTGAAGTAATATCCAGTTTGACCGTCTTTTGTTTTCACAACCAAATAATTAACAATGAAAGTAAATGGGGCAGTCAGCCAAACATATCTAAATTGTCATTTTTTAACCACTAATAAAGCTCAAAATATCACTTCACTTCAGCAGTAGCATGAATAGGGTCCCTACACATAAACTGAAGTACTGATAACTTAGTAAGTGAACCCAGAGTTTATTAAAAACACTGTTTTACAAGACTTACCCAACGTCTGGTTTTATAACAACCGGTGATGAAGGTTGTTTCACATCAGCAGATTCATCACTTTTCTTGCTCTTCACAGACACATTGACCTGTTGTTCAGGAAAATGATGAACTTACTAAATCATCAGTACTTCAGTGACACTATGACCTGGAATAACAAGTAAAATATCTTCCACTGAAATACATCGATGTGGAGGTAATGAGAAGCTCAAACTGATGCTTAAATTGTATCAAATGATGTCGTCGACAGTAAAACAACTTCAGGTAACGTAGTGACTTGATCAACAATCTTCTATAGAATCAGTCTGGACATTTACAAAGTTCAGACACGTTGGTTTGTCTGTAGGATCCCTCTCCTCACTACCACACAAGTCACATGTTAGTTTGAGTCTGACACTGGTTTAAAACATAGACATTTGTCTCAGCTCAACTCTATGTCCCTCACACTGTCGTTATGACTCTTTAGGTTCAAATTACAAAACATCAACTTTCTCTAAACTCATCTGATTGATGTGATGTTTCTACCAACACAAAGAATCAACTCATTATCATCTGGAAATAAACCTGGAACGATGGTAACTCTGTTTTTTTTTCTCCATTAAATATTAATATAAAAAGTCTTATATGCATCACAACCACAAAATGAAATAAAAATAGAATAAAAAACAGATTTGTTCTGGGAATAAATAGATAAAATAATGATAATCCTCTTTACAAGATGAGGAGAATAATGACATGAGAAGAAACACTGTACATTAGCTACATCATGTAACAGAAAATGTTAGTTGGAGTAAATCCTGATACGTCAACATGTCTGATTAACATATATGATAATTAGATTAATATCAGTGATCAAATAGAAATATCAAACCATCTTTAATCATCTAAACAAGCTTTAATAAACAGTCTGAATGAAATGTCAAATAGATAAAGATACAAAGTGTCTGTTCTGGTTCTGGTTCTAAAGAACAGAAGATGTTTGGTTTTGAGTTGAACATATGGATAAATGGAAACATGTCTGATTAACATATCAGATGTTTTTTATTGATAACTGGATTAATAAGAGTGATTCTGGTCCATGGTTTAAATTTTATATCAGATGAAAATATCAGATAATTTGTAGAAGATGTTAATTTTCTTTTCAAAGAAGATAAATAAACAGTGATGTAATTAAATGTAATGAGTTGTTGTGTTTACTTGAAAGAGAAAATAAAGACACAAAGTATCTGTTCTGTTCTGTCCTAATTCTAGTCCTGGTCCTGGTCCTAATTCTAGTCCTGGTCCTGCTCCCAGTCCTAGTCCTGGTCCTGGTCCTAATTCTAGTCCTGGTCCTGTTCCCAGTCCCAGTCCTGGTCCCAATTCTAGTCCTGGTCCTTGTCCTAATTCTAGTCCTGGTCCTGCTCCCAGTCCTAGTCCTGGTCCTAATTCTAGTCCCAGTCCTGCTCCCAGTCCCAGTCCTGCTCCCAGTCCCGGTCCCGGTCCCGGTCCCCGCCCCTCGGACCATCCTATTGGAGGAGCGCGGTTCCAGAGCCGCGGGGTCGCGCTCGGAGGGGTCCGGTGATTGGTCGCGGGTCCGTGCGTGTGGAAGCAGCGCAGCTCGTCGGTTTGAATGTGCTGAGCAGCGGAGGATCATTTCCATGGACCATCTGTCTCCGCTGCTGCTGCTGCTGCTCACAACAAAGAAGGACCCAGGATGGTGTTAGTTCATGTCGGATATCTGGTTCTGCCCGTCTTCGGCTCAGTTAGAAATAGAGGTATGACTCATATATGACACATTATATATACGAATCTGTATATTTATGTTCTCTTTTATTTCTCGAAACGAAGCGACGCTAACCTCAGTAACAGTCCGCGTTTTAAATGTCTCAGTGATGTAAACAGAGCTGACACCTGCTAGCGCAGCGTTAGCCTCTAGCTAGCCTGCTAACATGCTAACGTGGTAACTGTAGCGGTCGGTTGACGTCGCGTGCGTTTCGCGTTCGATCGAGTCGTTTTAAAAACGTTCTGATTGTTTATGTTTTTTTTTTTTTTTTGGAAAAAACAAATAAACTCGAATCGAATCGAACGCATTCGAATCTTCAGCTCGGTGACGTCATACAGAACGTTTAACGAGGCCTGTTTTTTTTTTTTTTTATCCGCAACAACAAAATGACCGCAGCTGTCAAATCAAATGGCAGCTCGTTGTTTTTTCTTTATCTCTAACGACGCGTCTCCTGCTTCGTGTTTACGTCGTTTTATGCTCAAACATCGTTAGATTATTATTTTGTTAATTAATATAAAGATTAAAGATAAAAATGTTTTTTTTTTTCGTGATAATAGAAGAAGGTTGTCTCCTGTCTGATCTTCTTTGTGTTCAAACAACTGGCATCGATTGATTTATTATTAAATTAAATAAATAAAATAGAAGCAGGTAGTTTAATGGCTGGAAAAGGTTTTTTTTTTAAATGGTGCCCCCCCCACCACCCCTAAAAAAAAAAAAAAAAAAAAAAAAACAACCTAACAACAACCTCCTTCCTCTTCTTCTCCTTGTTGTGAATTTGATTTAACAACAATAACAACAACAACAATAACACGTTGCCTCATTGCAGCAGCTCTGTGTTGATTATGTAATAATAATAATAACAGTATATTTATATTTATTAATGCGTTCATTGTTTTTTTTTCTTCTTTAAAAAACAAACAAACAAAACAAAAAAAAGAAAAAACTACATGCAAGTAGCACCAATGATTTCATTGTGCTTTTATTTGTGTTCTTTTTTCCTGTTCCATAGTATCGAGGCTGGCTCCACATTCCGCATTTCTCAGACCTTTGTCCCCCTCCATTGTGTAGCTAACGATCATCTGCTGCTGTCTGCCGTAGCCTCTGCCTGTTCTCTGCATCTAGCTGTTATTGTGAACCCCCTTCTTCCTCATTTCCTCTTTCCATCTGAAGACGACATTGACATTAAAACAAAACAAAAAAAAACTCATACCGTATCCTTTATGTGTAACAGACTAAAGAATAACACCTTCTGTAGAGTTAAAAACAAACAGTTTGTCTTTATTTCAACTGTCATGTTGCTCTTTAGTGAATAACCCATTGTAGCGTTAGATTTTACTACAGACTTGTCATTGTGATTCTCCCATTCAGTGTGGATAGACTACATTCTGCTGTAAATTTCTGTAAAGTGGATACATTTTGATCCTCCCTGACTCGATCACAGCCAGGCTTGATCGAACTCCATCTCTCCCCTGTTAGCAAAGGTGCATTGTACCAGCGTTTGTCTTGTATGATCACCTTCTCTAGACCACTTGTTTCTGACTGAACAGTAACAGTAATTGGCTCAGTGATTTGTTTTATGCCTCTGATGGTTCACTGCACCTGCTATAGGGTCAAAACCACACAAACAAAAACCTAATAATCCGTCGATGTGTGAAAGTCTTTGTTCATGACGGTTTGATTGATGTGGTGAGATTAAGCTTTAACTCATCTTGCCATTTTAACAAAAAACAAAACAAAAACAACAAAAACAAAGCCACGTATCATCCAGTCAGAATGCTATCCATTTTACAGGGATGTGTATATCCTGCACTGCTGTAGATCTCCTTTTTTAGAATCAAAATGTCTTTTTTATTCTTTGGTTGTGGTTTTTTCTACCTTATGTTCTTGTATTAGATCCTAATGCATGGTCATTTTATACTTTTTGTTTTTTCCACATTGAACAGCAGATTCCAATGTAATCTTTGTGTAGAGATGTCCCTGCTGTACTGAAATGTGCTGTAAGCATACACATCTACCCATTGGATGCTGCTTCTGTTCTGTTAACCCTACAGAGAGCATGGTCGGGCCTTGCCTTTGGTCTTTATTTGCATGGTATTATTCTGGTTATATAGAACAAATTACTCTTATTATTATTACTATTATCACACGGTGCCACTCGTACTAATATTTTCCAATAAAGACTGTAGTTTTCTTCCTAACCTTCAGTGTGCTTTTTGCTGATTTCCATGTGTTCCTCCCCCTTCCTCCTCCCTCCACACTGTACTCCTCACTCTATATGTGCTCTCATTTCTCAGCTGTCTTTGACAGAGTTTCTTCAAGTTGCTGCTCTGCTTAGTTTGGAGTAGGGGCAACCAAAAAAAATACCTCGAAAAGAAAAGAAAAGCATCGATATTTAATGTTACACGCTGTCATTTCCTCTCTAATCCATATACTGTTGTTTATGAAACGATCCACTCATTGATGTTCATTGGTGTTAACGTTGGAACCACAGTGGCCGATATGGAAAACATCCTTTATTATGGTAAATGTCTCTTTTTTTTATCTGATAATATTCTGTAAAAACAACCAGATTTTATTTTGTCTAAAACATTAAAAGTTCACATGTTACGATGGTAAAAATCATCTCACATAAAAACCTGAAAACAAAGAGATGCTGCGACTATTTAACTGTTAAATGACCAAGGAAATGTTTGGTGTTTTCAGTTCAGAGCTGATGAACAGGTTGATGTTTGTGAAACAGTGTAGACGAACTCTTCATCTAACGTCTCCACACTTCAAGTTTTATGTGTCAGTCAGAACCAGACGTTGACTCGTTTCACATAAACTTAAATGTGACGTCAGATTAACTTCAGCCGCCCGCTGGTTTGTGGTTTATTTTCTAAATAACAAAATGCAGACGAAGCTTTCTGAGTTTTATGTGAAACGACATAATGTTTGTCAGTGAATAGTAATATTGTTCTTCTACTAAAATGTTAAAGTTTGCAGCTACTGTCGCTGTAAATGAAGCATTAAAAAAGTAGGGCAGTTGGTCACAACATGCAGCGCCGGCTCCTGTCGTTAATTTGAAGTCTTTAGTTGCGCATTTTAAATATAGACTCAGCAGTTTATGGAGTTTTATAGTTTGAGGCTCCTTCCTTCTTTTGCTTGTTGTTTGGTCGACGGCCACTTGAGCTTCACATGTGTTCACGTCTGAAATAGTCGAGTTATTTGTGTGCAGACGTAAGGTGTGTCTGAGAAACGGCAACAGACTTAAATAACTCAGCAGCTGAGTAGAGAACAGGTCACATTAACATCACATTTTGTTTTGTTTACACACACACACACACACACACACCGTCCTTATTTGACCCACGTAGAGAATCAAGGTCAGCGAGCGACGACACATCTAGAGAAAAATATGTGTGTATTTTAAGTCCGACAGCAACAAAACAAGCTGATTTCTCTCCTCGGTTCTCGTCTTTAATTATGAGGATGAATCAGAGCGACACGACTCGAGGACGAGACTAGAGGACTAGAGGATTACGTTAGAGAGGAGGTGTGATTGTAAAGCTGCAGTGATGAGGGGGTGGTGGTGTGTGTGGGGGGGTGGAGGTTTAATGTCAGACTGCTGCAGTCGCTGGTGGGCGGAGCTTAAAGGGCTGTCACTCACACAGAGATGCCATGATGCAGCCACACTACGGGGGGAGGGGTCGGCTTGACTTGGGGGTGAGGAGAGGTGGAGGAGGTGGAGGAGGTGGAGGGGTCGGGGGGAGTCGGGGGGAGGGTGGCGGTTTGTTCTGCACCAGTCGGGTGTTTGTTTTTTTATCTGTAAGTGAAAGTCAAAGCAGATGTAAAAGTAACAACAGAGTCTTATCAGGTCACAGAAATGATATAAACCTTTTTACCAAAAACCCCAGCGGGCTCATTTCTGCTCTACTTCCTCTGCCAAACGCTCTTGGCTCTCAGGCTTCACTGGCTCCATGTGTCCTGAGGTGATACGCAGCAGAATATGTCTCTGTTGTTATGATTAAAGGAAACATGTCACATTATATCTAGAAATAAATCAAAAAGAAGAAGCAGCAGCAGCAGCAGCTAACCTGACTCTAAATTTAATGTAATATGTTGTTTAATTTGTACAAAATCTAGAACAACAAGCTGCTGTTTTCACTTTAGATTTTGTCTGAATTAAATAAAAAGTCAAAATGATCCTGACTAGTCAGACACGACGTCATCGTTGTCTACGTCTGGGTGGTGACGTCACACGACTGCACCGTTTAAATGTTTAACCTCCGTCAGTTTGGTCGTTGTTACCGGATCATGAACAAAAGCTTCATCCGACTTGATGATTCGACTGGTGGATCGTTTCCTCCACGATCGTAGCGTCTGATGGTTCAACTGTAGCAGCGGTTGTTTACGTCCTAACAACAGGATCCAGAGTCTCGACAGCTTCACTCGCTGTGATCGATAGAAGTGAAGTTAGTTTCAGGTTGGAGATTCAGGGAACATCTGAATATCCTGTCATTTGGTTTTAGTTTTGCTGTGGTCATTAAATACCTCAGAGTGACGAGAACACAAACAGCCGAGGGTCTTTAGAGAGTTGGACTCGTCCACAAACTTCTTCTTCTTCTCTCATCGTGATGAAGCTGTGAAGGTTCACGTCTCTTCTCTTGTTTCATTTCAACTGGAAACTAAAAACCAAAAACTGCTACAATGTATCATTATCTTCACTTTTCAATGTATCATTATCTTCACTTTTCATCATCTACGTCATCAACAGGTTGCATTGCAGCGCCGATAGCTCACCTGTCAACGGCCATGAGATGAAGTTGTCATCTAAACCCAGAATGATTTTCTAAACGATAAATAAGATCATTTTAACACATTTAACACTTGTTAAGACAACCAGTTGTGTCTTAAACTGTGATGATTTTCTAAATAACATGTTTGAACTGTTGGATCATTTTAACACATTTAACACTTGTTCAGACAACAAGCTTTTGTGTGTTTTCTGTTACAAACTATAAATATCACAAACTATCAACTAACAGCCAGATCCTCCGACCATGTTACTGTTCAACAAATCCAGACGTAATCTGCCTAATTCATCTCGACAGTCGACAACAAACCGTTAAACAGGAAACTGTTTCTTCTTTAAATACACAACTTGAAATGATCGAACGGTTCAAAATCAAATAAAGGAACAAAACAGTCCATCTTTTATTAAAAACCACCACCTCCTGGTCCAGAAACCCAGTCAGCTGTAACAGTAGTAAGTGTTTGTTCCCACCTCTCCCTCCTTCCTCTCAGCTCACAGTAATTTGTATTGATTGTTTTGTTTGAGTCGATATCGAGGCGATTCAATCCCACGTCTGCTCCGCCTCTGATGGGAACAACAGATCATCTTTGAGTCGTCCTGCTCATCAGACTCATGGAGGTGGGGGGGTCATAACAACGACACGTCTGCGCTTCATTCAGACGTAACGTGGAGCTTAAATCTGTTAAATTAGAGTAAAGATGGACCGCAGGCGACCTGCTGAGCTGTAGATCTTTCCGGAAACACCCCCAGGCTGTTAGTGATGATCCATCCTCCCCTGATGACGGTGGACTGGCCAATCTGTCTGGTTGATCCAGATCCAGGGGGTCTAGTGTTTGTCATCCATCTGTTGTCTTGTCTCGTCTCGTCTGTGTGAAGATGTTAAATGTTTCTAAACATTTAACATCTTTATGTGTTTGTGTGAAAGAGAAATAAAGGAAACGTTAAATCTGTCTTCCCGTCAGTTTGTACCTTCACTGTTTTATGTCGTCGTCTCTTTGTGTTCGTTCGACTTCTGATGACTATTTATTTCCCACAGGAGCACATTTCACCAGGCATCACAACAGCCATGCTACCTCCTGCCGACACTTTCACCTGGGCGCTCCCCAGGCGCCCATCTCAGCCGAGTTCCCTCTAGGACACGCCAACCAGCCGCCTCAGACGGGCCTGGCGACCCCCCACCTGCCCCCGGCGCACCATCCGCCCCTCACTGCCCTACCCGCACCCCCTCAGTTCCAGGACGTGCCGGGGCCTCCATTCCTACCTCAGGCCTTACACCAGCAATACCTCATCCAGCAGCAGCTCCTCGAAGCGCAGCATCGCAGGATCCTCCCACACTCCAGGTACAAACACCACGACGATGACGACACGCTCAGAAAATAACAAGTATCTGGTTCTAGAGAAGAAATACAAACACTGTAGTAGAAGAACAAACAATAGAGTAGAAGTAGAGACACTAGAGTAGAAGTAGAGACACTAGAGTAGAATAAAATAACTTTGGTAGAAGTTCAAGTCGTCAGTAGAATGATTCTCCAGTAAAAGTCTTAAAGTATCTAGTATTTACTGTACTTCAGTATGACAGTAATCTATAAGTAAATGTAGTTAAGTGTAGAAAGTAAAAGTACAAGTACATGTTAATAAAACAGAAGAATATTATGAAGTTTATCCAGCACTTTAAAACATGGAGCTACAACAATCTTCATAGACAATGAATGAGTCTGAACTAAAGAACTAAAGTTGTTCTTTTTTCACTAAATGTAAATGTGTGTTTATATTGATATTGTTGAAGTTTCTCCATCATCCACCTTTAAGATGGAGCCTCCATCAACCCTCAGACATGGTGTTGATGGTCTAAACAGTCACAGTCGACTTAGAGTTGCCACGTTGATGTAAAACGATGTAACTTCTGTTGTTGCAGAAGAAACCAGGAGCGTATTCCTCTCAACCCTCACCGGCTGCGTTCAGGCTACGAGTACTCAGCTCCTCTTCACGTTCCTCAGCCGATGACGCAGCAGCCGCGGTACCTGGCCGAAGGCACCGACTGGTGAGTCACCGAGACCAGAACGACCCCTCAACCTTCCTGTCTGTGTCTGTGTCCCTCCCTTTGGGTGATGGGGTTGATCTAATTTCCTGTCTCTCTCTCTCTATCTATCTGTCTGACCGTCCGTCCGTCTGTCCGTCTGTCCGCCATCAGGGATCTCAGCGTCGACGCTGGTCTCCCCCCCCACCATCAGTACCAGCTCCAGCAGCTTCCTCAGCACTACCAACATTACCTGGCAGCCTCCCCACGAATGCACCACTTTCCCAGGAACACATCATCTGCACAAGTGGTACGTTTCACTCATGATCACTTCCTGTTTTTGTTGTTTTTTTTAACCAATATTACTAATAATAACTCTCTCTCTCACCAGGTTGTTCATGAAATCAGAAACTACCCGTACCCTCAGCTGCACCTGTTGGCCCTGCAGAGTCTGAACCCGTCAAGACACGCCACCGCCGTACGGGAAAGTTACGAGGTAACTGACGCCTGGAAAGTGACAGAAAAACACATAGATGTTCACATTTTCATCTTGAGTTTTAAAACTCTTCTACTCTGCATCCGTCAGGAGCTTTTACAGTTGGAGGATCGACTGGGCAGCGTCAGCAGAGGAGCCGTTCAGACGACTATAGAGAGATTCACCTTCCCACACAAATACAAGAAGGTTCGACGAGTTAAAACATCGACTACACTCAACTATTATTGTTATTACACAGATTATTAATCTGTGTAATCTGTAATCTGACAGAGGAAGCCTCTGCAGCTGAAGATCGGGGAAGAGGAGGAAACAGACGTGGATGAGAAATGTACCATCTGTTTATCGATGTTGGAGGACGGAGAAGACGTCAGGTCAGACACTTTTCACTAAAACCTCGACTTTCTCCAAAGAATATTTAAAAAAAAGATGATTTTTATCAGATTCAGCAGATTAACTCACTGATCTGAACAAAAACAAGAAAATAAGAAACAGAAGAAAAAAAATCACAGTTTTTCAAAAGCTGCAACTTCTGAAAGACGCAGCCACAGTTTAGATCAGTTCACATCAGTTTACATCAGTTCACATCAGTTCACATCAGTTTACATCGTTTTACATCGTTTTACATCGTTTTCATCTCGACTTTCTTTATGGTACAAGCTACTCATGTTGCCTAGCAACAACAACGACGACGGAGTCTGTTTGACACGTTTTCTAGAAGAAAAATCACAGTAAAAATCACGTTGTGCAGATAAAACATCATATGAATCTTTATGAATAATAAAAGCCTGGACGGGTTGTATGTTTGAACCGGGACAGTTATAATCCAACACAAAATCCCAGATTACAGCAGAACCAGAACCATAACTACTGCTCCTTTTTATATAGAGCAACATCACCAGCATCAGGTTTATTCATCAGGAGAGAAACTCTGTAAAAAGGCTGTAAAATTAGGGACAAATTAGGGAAACTTTCACAAAAAATTACTACAAAATAAATAAATAATGGAGGTGGAAACTTGTTCTTGTGTCTGAGACATGAAGACGAAGTTTCACTGGAAAATATTTGACTTTAATTCACTAAACATCAGGTTAGTTTCAGTTATTTTCCTAAAACGTTGGACTCTTTCTTTAGGCTCACATGTGTTTAGATGTATGTTGGTTATATTTATGTTGGGGGTTGAGATAAATCGCCCTGAGACGAGGAAGGAGAGTCAGTTTACAACATACGGAGTCTCAGCTGTCGACAGCCGCGTAAAGACTCATGACTCAACACTCGTCTCCAAGCGCCTGAATGAGCGAAACGAGCAGAACCAAACTCTCCACGGGTTTCAGGTTCTTCATCGACGCAGCGTGAATCAACTCTGACCTCTCGTCTCTTTCTGTCTCTGTCCTGCAGGAGACTTCCCTGCATGCACCTCTTCCACCAGGGCTGCGTGGACCAGTGGCTGGCCACCAGCAGGAAGTGTCCAATCTGTCGAGTTGACATCGAAACACAGCTGAACCCCGACAGCTGATGAGGTTCAAACCTCCACCGACGCCTCCCTCCCCTCGTCAATCACCCGTGTGTGGTTCCTGCTTTCTTCCACCTCCTCCTCCCTTTGGGTGCTTTGCCAAATGTCTCTAGACTTCATGTGACATCACCGACCCTTTCTGACTCACGCTTTTCTGAGCCAAGCCAGGATAACTAACGACTGCACGAGAGACGTCGCAGAAGGACTCTCTCCCTTTATATAGAAGCACATCCCTCTGGAAGCAAAAGACACGCAAACACACACACACACACACATACTCATGTACACAGGGTTTACTCGTAGCTTGCTGGTCGTAAGTGGGGTGTTGTTGCTGTTGTGGTGTTGTACTGTAGGTAGCCCTGGGCTGTGTAGCATGTCCTTAAAGCCATGACTTAATGTCCTGAGAGTGGAAAACACATAACCCCACACTGAGCTGGCTACTTTCTCTCTCTCTCTTCTCTCTCTCTTTATATATATATAAATATAAATATATATATTTCTCTCTTTCCAAACACACTTCAATCAAAAGTGAATATTCTGCCACACGAGGAAGCTTAACTCAAACTAAATGCTCTGATGCCATGTTTACCTAAAGATCATTTGTGGTCGTAGTAGAGTAGCAGTAACCGACAAGTGATTTCTCGGCGCGTCGTCGCCTTTTTTTTTAATTTTGTTTTGTTTTGTTTTATTTTGAGGTCAAGCGCCAGTTAGATGAAGAGTGATTTTAATTCTTATCATGCAGCTTTGACATTGTTTTTGTTACATTTACCTTTGATTGGGTTGATGGTGTCGTGTTGAGAGTAGACGTCTCCGCTGATCCATCGAGTCGTCGTGTGTTCGGGTGATTTAGAGAAAAGAAGAAAAAAAAATAACAACAACAAATAATAATAATAATAATAATAATAGATAGAAAGTGTTTGGTTTTTTTTTTATTACCAAAATGCATTTTGTCACAGTTGTAGCTTGAACCTGATGCTCATGGTTCACGTGTGAATGTGTGTGTGGATGTTTAAGTGAACTAACTCGGCCACTGGAGTGTTTATATGACACGAAGCCAAAAAAAAGAACAAAAGAAAAAAAGGGATAAAAAAGAGGAAGTTAGTTGAGGGACGTAGGACGTTTTCCTGCTGTTTTGTTGTATAAGGAGCCTAAGTCACGACTCTTCTGGTCCCAAAAAGATAAAGGACGAAGGACGAGCGTTGTAGTCGCTGCCTGGTCTCACACTAAACCTACAGTAACAGACTCTCTCCATGTCAAACATTATCTTAACATTCACTAACATCACGTTAAAACCAGGACACATTTCACACTGGACCAGATCATTTTATCTCTGGTTCTTCATGTTTACGATCAGAGGACACATGGACCGAGGTCGACCACCTGACTTAGGCTCCTTATCTTCATCTGATCTGTTGCAGATTTAAAATCAAGGTGTGAGTTTGTTAGAAACACGTTTCATCGTTGCTCCAATCAGACGTTAACGAGACGAGTCGATCTTCTCAAACACTAACAAACTAAATAAGGAGCCGGTGTCGTTTGCTCTGACTTGTAGCGTGTTGATGATGATGATTATCCTCTTTTTTTATTTTATTTTAACCTTATTGCCTAAAGAACAAGCACATGTGACGATAGTTACAGCAACAAACGGTTGATTTTGTTTTTTGGTCTCTGGTTTCTATGTAGGAGTCTAGATTCATGCAGTGTTTTCAGCAGAGAGGAGCTGCTTGCGTATTGATCTTGTGTATTTTTCTCTGTGTGACAGACCCTCGCCCCCCCACCCCCCTCCACCCCTCGTGATTGCTATGCTGGTTGCTATGCTGTTATTGCTAGAACATGTAGAACGTGGCGCGACGTGGCGGAGGCAGCCTCCCTCTCTCAGTGCACAGACACGAGGCGACAGCGACAGCAGGAGAAACATTCAGCCTGTTACAAATGCTCCTCTTTGTTTTTGTTGTTTGGTTCGGTTCTTACGCTCTTGGTGTCGACCTGTCGTTTTAAGCCTTTTAGGACCCTTCACTGTCCTATGCACTGTGATCGTTAAAGGATAAAAGCTACTCGGATACTTCGTCTTGTGCACTGCCAGTGTTGACACTGCCTCCTCCTGTAGTGGAGTCATCTGTGATGAAGTTGTCATAGTTTACACAGGGTGTTGTCAGTTGAGATGCCTTAAGTATTTAACAATCATAATTTATTACTAACTGTAGATATTGTCGGGTATGTATTTAATTTTTGTATAGTTTGTTTTGTTTTTTTTTTTCGTTTTGGGGGGAAGGTGATTTAATTGAATCATAATTTATTTATTTAGAAATAACACAAAAATACTATGAAAAAAAAAAACAATTACCTCATTTTTGCATTGTTTTAAATGGGAATGCTTTGCATGCAGTTGTACTTTTTGAGAACACTAAAAAAAAGAAAAAGAAAAAAAAAAAAAAGATTTTATCCCTGCTGTTTGATCTCAAGCTGGCTGTGATGTTTACTGTCCAAGGCTGAGCTACTGAGCCCGCTCTCTCTCTCTCTCTTCCAGTCTCTCTCTATGTCTCTCTCTCTCTCATGTGGTGCTGTGGATCTTGGTTACATTCCATTCAATGCAATTTCCTCTGGTCCCCCCTGCTGTGATGTAGTGGACAAACTGCAATGAAGTGAACTGGTTTTATTTTATTTTATTTTATTACATTTTTTTTTTGCACTCACTTGTTATAATATGGGAACCCTCTCACTGGCAAAAAAAAAATAGTTTAGATAATTTAATATTATCAGTTTAAAAAAAAAAAACAAACTCTGGCTTTTTTTCTTTTCTTTTCTAAATCTCTGCTTCTCACAATGCACTATGGGTCTTAAAGACGATCATCTGTGAAGCATGTTTCGCTTTAACTCTTCGTTTGTTACGTTTCTTCTCTTTGATGTTTCTCTTCAGTTCTTTTTTCCAGAATTTTCCCGTTTTATTTTTTTGTCTTTAAGCATTAACAAGTGCCTCGCTGTAAGTGTTAGGAGATCTTTGTTTTCATTATTTAGTACGTTAACAATCAATCCATGAAGCCACCATGCCTTATTGGTTGCATAATTAATCAATTCAAATAATAATAATAAAAAAGGACGTTGTGTCGTGTATAAAAAGCCATTTTTCCTTCAAAGTCAAATTGTCCAAAGTAGCTGCCGGTTTGTAGATGTTTCACTGGGGGCTTTATACAAACTCTACATCCATCTTTTTATTTTATTTTATTTTATTTAACGTCCATCTCACCTCTCAGACTCTACCCTCCGTTTCCTTTTCTCAGTCTAAAAAAAAAAAAAACAAAAAAATCAAAAAGGAAATCAAGGAGTTTAAAGCACAACCTTTTTCTAAAGATGCATGTTTTCTCAGGTTTCAATATAGTCTCAATGGTTTAATGGTATATGGTGAGTTAAAAAAACACAAATATATACAAAGAAATATAACAAAAACTATTAATTTTGTTGCTGCTTGAATCTGAAAAACAAAAAACTGAAGAGAAAATCCCAAAAAGTGCCAGTGAAAGGGCTGCCGCCATCCTCGTATGAAACCTGCTGTTTAGCTGTGACTGCGCAATGTTTTTTCAATATAGGATATTTTATCTGAAAATAGAACTATTTATCATTAATATTAAAGCAATAGCGCATTAATGGTTGATGAGTGTGTTGATGAAGAAATGGATGAACATATTATGGGTAAATGTTAGATTCACATTTGGTGGAATTTTGTACTTTTATTTATTATTACTACTAATAATAACGATAATGATTTCAAAGGTTGCATTGCTAAACCCAAACTTGTTCTGTTCTGTTTTTATTTTATTTTTATTTTATTTCATGGCTTGTATATTATCCTTTTGTATGTGCTCTTTTTGTAATAAATTGGATAAAATGGAGTTGGTTTCTTTCAGACTCTAGTTTCATGTTTTGACATTTAAAATACAAATTTTAAGACAAATAGAGTCAATCTCAGATATTTTAGTTTTCAGTTTGTAGTTATAAACCTGTCAGTTAGTAAAGTTACAGATAATTAAAGTTAAAGTGACGGTTCAGAGTCAAACACCCTCAAGAGACGTTTGACGTTGGTTGAAGTTACCGTAGCTGTAAAAAGCAGCCGAGCGGTCGGTGTCTTTAATCAGCCGGGGGCAGCAACACGTTTGGTCTTGAATCTTTTGAATCTTCATGAATCTTCATGAATCTTCATGAATCTTCATGAATCTTCATGAATCTTCTTGAATCTTCATGAATCTTCTTGAACCTTCTTGTCGTTGAATTTAGCTCATTCTAACCAGAGCATGTGAGCGCCGCAGGTTTTTATCCAAAGTCCGGAGCTGTCGCTCCGGTTCTGCTCTGATACCATTCACACCATGAGTCTGGGACATCACAGGGCTACGAGCGCTTTTAAAAACAAGGGGCTACATTGGGCTTAAAGACACGGCTGACAGCTGATGACATGCCTGGTGTGAATTACACACACGCTCGATAAATGACAATAAAGACTTAAAAACGTAGCGATACCGGAGCGCTGCCGGACTTGACGTCCGTCTCAAATAAACACAGAGTCTGTTGAGTCACTTGGGGAAAATAAAGACCCGGGCTGGTATTTGTAGCTTTACGGTTATATCACGGTTTTATGTTTGTTGTTTTATATGACGTTTGTTTTCACAACCAAATAGTTAACAATGAACGTCAGTAATAAGTGGCAGTCATTCTTCATTTCTCTCGCTCTTGAATGAATCTGCTGATGTGGAACAACCTTCATCACCAGTTGTTATAAAACCAGACGTTGGGTAAGTCTTGTAAAACAGTGTTTTTAATAAACTCTGGGTTCACTTACTAAGTTATCAGTACTTCAGTTTATGTGTAGGGACCCTATTCATGCTACTGCTGAAGTGAAGTGATATTTTGAGCTTTATTAGTGGTTAAAAAATGACAATTTAGATACGTTTGGCTGACTGCCCCATTTACTTTCATTGTTAACTATTTGGTTGTGAAAAAAAAAGACGGTCAAACTGGATATTACTTCAACCAACGTAACATATCTGTTGAGGGGAGTTTGACTCGTATTCATGTTGAAACAGACTCTGGTTCAGATCATTTACATCAGTGATAAATCTTGAGGTTCATGAAACCAAAACAGTGAGCTGAAAGAGCATAAAATGCTCATCATGAATAGAAACTTGGCTCCATCAACGAGTCAAACAGTTTGAGAAGTGTGATTGTGAGAATTACAAAAGAGTTTAATCTTTTATAAAACCTCGGTTGTAACAAAGCAGCTGGTCGATGGTCCCTGACGTATGAAACTTGGCACATTCAGTTTCCTGAACAAAGAGGATGTTGTCACAGTATTTCATCGGTTATATTCCCAGATTATATGAAACATCTGCCTATAATATTAGTTTTTTGTTTAAAAAATAAAGTAATGGATGTAAAAACCTCGTTCCTGAGATATAAAACTTCTCTTTGGTCGTTACTTTTAAAACATCTCTCTGTGTTTTTTTATCTTTGACTATTTAGCGAAGAAAACTCTGGAGATTTTCCCGTCGGCCTTTTCAGTGTCCAACCACTTCCCACAGAGGAAGATGGTGGTGACACCGTTGGCCGTGTTGGTGATTTCTACGCGGTCCAGCAGCCAACCGGGGCTCAGACCGGAGTTATCGTGCTCCAACCGAACTTTCTGCAGATCTCCCATGTCTAACATTTCCACCACGAATCGATCCGTCTGCTGCCGCTCGAACAGGTTTCTCAGCCTCTGTCTCAGCTGCCGGCGGCCCGAGTCTCCGTTGGTCCCGTAGACGGTGATGAACACGTTGGCATCGGTGCCCGCTCCCTTCTCGTCTCCCGTGATGACGATGATCTCGTACTTGACGGGAACGAGGCTTCGAGCTTTACTGGCGAAGCTCTCGATTGTCTTCGTTAACTCGAAGGTCAAGAAATCGTCTCTTTTTGGAGACAGAGGGATGAGGGCGTTGCAGCTGAAGAAATACCTGAAGGTGAAGAAGCAAATTAAAAAGGTGATTATTGTCCAACAAACTAAATAAGAACGATACAAACACAAAGACGCAGACGTCTCACTTGTTTCCCAGCTCCCGTTCGGTGACGACGACCTCCTCCACGTGCCAGAAAACCTCTGCCTTCACTTTCTTTCCATCTTTGGGTGTGTGACCCAGACAGATCCCGGCGATATCACCAACGTTCTTGGACGAAAACTCAAACCTGTCGACGTTTCCCCTGAAAACACAGAGAAGTGAACAGTGAAAATAAAAATGAGAGTGAGTCTGACGTCGATGTTGCAGAAGATGAAACATTCAGGAAACATCAGACGAGAACAAACGACGGAGCATCAAATTTATCAAAACAGAAGTGGGAAATTTATGACTGATTCTCGCAAATTTGCAATTTTATTCTTGTAAATTTCCAAACTTTTTTCTTGTACATCTCCAACTTCTATTCTGGTAAATTTATGTTTTTTATTCTCTGAGATTTTATATAAGTAAAAGTTAAAAAAGAAAGTGAAGGTTTTCTCTGAGTCCCTCTCACTTTAGTCGCTTCGTTGTGTTTTCATTTCAGGTCAACTTGTTTCAGTACGAGCGGTGTCGTGTCATTACAGCACATTACATTTTCAAGTACTCGGTGCTCGTGGGATTTTCATAATAAATGTAAAAGGAGAATTAGAAGGAGAAGGAAAGTAGATTTCTTTGAGCTTTTTCATGCAAAAAAGCTGCAGCTCCTTGAGTTAATCTCACGAGCGAGTACATACTGAAGGAACCTCTTCTTCTTTGACGAGTTCTCCATTACAAATTCTTTTGATCGGCCTTTTTTCCCCTCAAGTACAATCCAGGCGTTTTCTTTGGTGTCGACTTCTCCGGTTGTGACACAGATTTCATATTCTGTCAGAGAAGAGAAGAAACAGATGCTGTTACAGGAAAATGTCCTCAGATGTGAAGATACTTCAAAACAAAAATATACAAGATAATTAGCATCAAATGACCGAGTTTCACACACTGGAAACAGGCAACATGTTAATCCCAGTTAACGATTTCCAGTGTCTGGTGGACTTGGTCCTCTGATGGTTGGTGAATCATCAGTTAATGATCATAATGTGTGAACAGCCCTAACGACTCCATCAGAGGCCGTCGGGACCTGGTCTGAGACCGGGACTGGATCTGTCATGTTAGAAAACTGGAGGAGTCTGAAGAGACTGACAAAGAGCGACAGCCAATCAGAGGAGGGATGTGAGATAAATGCTGCTGCCGTCTCACTGATTCACTCACAACCACGTTTAAAAGTCTGACGTTTAACGCTTTTTCTTTCATTTTCACTTTCTACAAACTCCCCGCGTCTGATCCAGATGTTACCCGGTACCGGGGAGGTCTGCTGCTGATTTCAGCTCCACCTTGAAAACCAGCGTGTTGCCATGGTGATGTTTACACGCCGGTTTAGCGGTTTAGTCTGTGTCGGAGGCAGCATCTTCACCGGTGCTCGTCAACAATAAACGGCTGTAAATCACGGTGAGAAGCAGCGGCTACATCCTGTCTAGTTCACGTGACCAGACGTAGAGTTTGGTGACGTCACGGTGTGATCGGGAGTCAATCACTGACAAGTCTTGTAGTGTGAACACTACAGGTCTCAGACCAGTTGTTGAGACTCCACATCATGGGAACACAAGTCGCTAACGATCACGACAGAGACTGAGACTCACTGATCGATGGTGAAGTCGACTGGTGTGAACTAGAGTGAACTGGACTTTAAAGTGTAATTTTGTCTCTTTGTTGCTGCTTCATTCAAACTGTTGTGTTTTATTTTTACCACATCAACCAGGACTGAATTGAATCTTCAGCTGTTTCTCATGTTATAAAACATGTGCTGAACGTACTAGTTTTCTCGTTGAGGTCTAAGTAGTCGTTGTTAGCACACGCCAGTTCTCTCATGATCTGTCCGTCGTCGTCGTTCTTAGCGAGCCATCGGTCGCAGGGGAAACGAAATGTTTTGTCCATGATGTCGTCCTTCACATCGACGTACTCTAAATGCCATCCTGGAGCAGGACCTGCGACGATGTAATGAGATCAAGGCACAAAATAAAACAAGAGTGATTGTAGGAAACCATTTAGACCAGTCGGTAATAACCGGAGCAGTGATGCAGCAGTTTCTTGTTCAGTCTCCATCATTTCTGCATCAGAGGAGCCAGATTCATCTTACGTCATTTAATTGTGAATTAAGATGTAAAACGACGCCACAAAGTACATTTTAATTAGACTGCTGTTCGTCAGTGGCTGACCTGTGTTGTCGTGCCAGACTCGTACTTTAGAGAGTTCTCCGAGGCTGAGGATGTCTGAGAAACGAAATGTGTCCACCTGTTTACGTTCAAACTTGTTGGATTTGTTAGATTCTTTTAGAGCCAAAGTCCCTGAATCACCGTTCTCGCCAAAAATGATGATCCACACTTTGGCATCGGTCCCTGCTCCTAAAGACACCAGAGAAACACAGAGATGTTCATTTAGAAAATAAAATCAGAAACTCTTCTACTCTTCTGCTACATTTTATTTTGAATTTCTCAGAAGAAGATGTGATTAAATAAAGACAAGGTGACCAGGATGGTGAATCTCTTCTTTGAACAGAATAAAAACACTGAGATTATAAATCCAAGCAGATAAAAAACAAACATACGATGAGAAGAGGAAACGAGGAGCACATTTATAATCCTGTGTCCTAATTCAGAGTCTTAGTGTCTGAACGCTGACATAGAAAGTGATATTTTAATTAACATCTCTGCTGTTTTAATGAGCAACAAACGTGTTACTGCGGCACCGACGGAGCTTTGAGCTTTGAGCGTCTGATGTTGCTGCTTTTACCTTTAAATTACTTTGTTTTCATTCACGTACATACTTGACATTCAACACATTCATGCATCGACTCACAGAAATCCCAGAGGACGCTGCTACACGTGTGCACAGCATCACCTATGTAGCGTTGTTTGCATTCCTCTGTGTGTGTGTGTGTGTGTGTGTGTGTGTGTGTCAGCCTGGCTCATTATTCGTGTTGGTGCAGAGCTACATCTTAGTTTCCAGTAAACGCCGAGGGCAGAGAGCGGTCCCTTTGAAGTCGGCTCAGACTTTCTCGCCACACTATCGTATTGATCAGCGGTTCGACTGAGCTATAGAAAATAACTGCATGAAGAAATGTGCTGCTCCAACGACAACTGGAGTCAAAACATTAATAATTCTACCTTCTTCGCTTCTTCACTGCAAAAACACAAACCGTCCACTGCTTCAAATCACCTTCTTACTTTTCAAGTGGATCCATCTGAGCTCCTGTAGGAGGTGACTTTAACGACACGTCTCAGTCCTTCAGGTTTCCCTCTGGATGTTACTGATGAATATCTGAAGACCTGAACTGACACTGACCACGACCACGTCGGTTTCCTTCACACACTGAACATGTTCAAACTCTTCACTTCGTTGTGTTTGTCGTTCCCCACAAACGAAACCGTCTTCTACTTCTTCTAAATACTAGAAATTATTGATATAACCTGTATCAGTGGGTTTCTACCTCTACATCGTCAATGTCCTAGGTTGAAGAGATTCTAAATAAATCCAACATGTTCATAAATGTTTGTTAAAACTATGTACCTGTTTTCACAGAGAAATGACAGAAGCTTTCTGTTTGTTGAGAACAGGTGTGAAAATATGTCACCGACCTGCAACATCGCTGGTTTTGACCTGGATGGTGTAGGTGGTGAGCTCCACCATCATCTCTCCGTCCACCACAGCCGCCATCTCACAGATCATGGTCCTCTTCGGTCCACGTGTCCTGGACAACCACTCTTCATACGTGAACACTGACACTTCCTCTGTTGTCAGATTACGCACGATGACCTGAAGGAAAAGACGCAACATTGTGACGTAACGTGGAACAAAAGCAGCTGGTTTTACACTTTTCTCCTGTTAACTCTTAATAATAATAAAACAGTTTGAGTTTATTATAATTATACATAAAGAAACAAAAGACGAGAGAAAATAACAACATCACTAGTTGACACTAGTTTCTGTTTGTGTTATTGTTTTAGTTAATTACAATCCATCCTCTGAGGAACATGAATGTCATGAGTGATGGGAAATAATGATCAGGAGATGGACACACGGATTAGGGACAGATTGCACCAGGACAAGGATGCAGTTGTCAAAAAAGTTAGTGATTTAATTAATAAACTAATCAATACATTTAACTTATTAAACTAACATATCTCTAACGTTTCCATTCATCTGATAACAGGATCTTTATTAATGTAACAAACATCTCGTCAGTTTTTAATCCGTCACCAACTTGATGGACATAAACGAGTCTGTAGACGCCATCTTTGTTTGTTTGTTGTCATTCGGTCGTCATGGAGACGTGTCTCAACGTCTTTACGTAGCAACTAGTGACGACTTGTGATTGACGTGTAACGGTAAAGTAGAGGAACGTTTTGAGGGACGAGGAGTAAAAAAAGAGAAATGTGGACTGGTCCTAAGACTCGATGCTGGACTGAGGACTCAGGGTCGCCCTGGAGGAGTTGATGAAGTGTCTGGGGAGAAGAGAGTCTGAGTCTCCCTCCTGAGACTGTTGCCTCACAACCCAGACCCATCGGACGAAGTGGAGGAAAATGAACGAACCACTAACCACAGCTGGAAGAAAGATCACCAGGATAGTAAAATCATTACGGCTTAAATTTGGTCCAATGTTGTCAAAGTTTCAAAAGAAGGTACAGCCTCTATATGGCTCAAATTAGGATGCAAAAGCAGTTATTGAACTGCAAAACAAAGACATAACTGCCCCAACATCCTCCACCGTCAAACTGACTCATCCTGTGAGGAACATGACTGTCTACAGAGAGAGGTTGTTCAGATATTTCAGTCAGTGTGTTGTGCATCGTCACATTATGACCATATTATGACACTAATGTGTTACTGATATGTACAAAAACCTTTGCTCCTCCCAAGACGTCCGATCCTTCACCCTGGGAAACGTTTCATTAATTAATATCATTACCAAAGACCGAGCTCAGGCAGCTACACTCGTACCAGCTCTGCACTCTGCATATTTATTTGGGCAGATTAGTATGCTGGCAGTTCGCCCGGCGCACTGTTGTGTCCATTTCAATACACAGACCCAGAAATCCATAACGACAGCACATCTGCTTGTGATGCTGAACACACATGGCTCTGTGCAGGGTCAAGTCAAGGAGATGTTCACAGTCGCTGAGTCCCAGGCATGAACGGACAGGGCTTTGTATTGTTCCTGACTGCTCTGCTGCTCTGCAGGCATGGTGCCTTTAACACAGAAGACATTAGCATAGGAAATGTGTTGTGTTTCATTAAAAAGCGATCGGACCGAGACATGAGACTGAATTCAGAGGTGAGACGTGATTCTCTCCTCAAAGAATCAGGAAAACTATTTATATTAATGTAGCTGATTTATTTGATGCAAATTTTAAAAAAACAAAAAACAAATAGAAAACACACACACACAAACACACACAGTTCATTACTGAGACTGTTATGTGCGTGTTAGTGAAGCCGGTATAAACTACGTGGTAAATAAAATGGGTCAATACGCTCACTCCAGGAACTCAGGGCCCTGCTGTGTGTGTGTGTGAATCATTGACCATTCTCCTGCAGGCATATGTGTGTGTATGTGTGTGTTATAATAGATTGAATGATCCTGTGACCTAAAGCATCACGGGATAAAAACACAAAAACCTGCGACTGCTTCTGTACTATTGATTTTTAGGAGAAACTAGCAATTACTGTTCTGCTTTTTCACGCTCCTGGTTTTTATGTTTTATGGATGAGATCAGCGCTTTCTTCTTCATATCCAATTAGTGCTGCAACAAAAACTCATAGTGCATCATCAGCTTTATTTGTTTTTTTTTGTCCATTCTTAGTGTGTAAACGTCTCCTGAACACACACACACACACACACACACACACACACACACACACACACACACACACACACACACACACACACACACACACACGTGTTGGTCTGGTTTGAGGTGAGCTGACCTTATCCAGAAACCAGTCAGGTCGACTGCCGGAGCCGTCGATACGAAGCCTCATCTTCTTCAACGGGGCGATATCATCGATCTCCATGTTGAACGTGTCCTCCTGACCACGCTCAAACCTGCTCAACCACAGTTCAGTTTAAACAATTCGTCTCTTGTATATATATATATATATATATATGTGTGTGTGTGTGTGTGTGTGTGTTTTTTTATTCTATTTTTTATTATTATTGACGTGTTTGTTTGATCACCTGTCCTCGTTCTTCTGCAGCAGCATCTCCTCTGTGCTGCCGTTGGCTCCAAACACACTCATGAAGATCTGAGTGTCTGTTCCTGCGTTCTGCACGTCTCCTGTTACCACCGTCACCTCATAAATAATCTGACGTGATGAAAAATAACACGTCATTTAACTCACACACCCTCCTCTAACAGGCACGATAACCTTTAAAACAGCAGGAGTATGGGGGGGGGTCGTTTATCTCACAGCTGATGAGCTACTGTATATAAATGAATCTAAAGTTCAAGGTGATGCTGTAAAAATATCTATAAAATAATAGCCAGTGTTATATAGAACATGTGCTGGTCCAGTGATAAAACAAGAGCAGGATGTAGAGTCATGAAACAATGAGCCACTGACTCCACCCACCTCCAGAAATAAACACATTTACTCATATATGTTCTGGTCACATTTATTCTACAACATTACATATGTTTGTGAACCTGAATTATTCTACGTCTTGTTCTGTTTCTTTAAAGTGACGGTTCAGAGAAACATGAACCCAGAGTCTATTTCACCATGAATACGAGTCAAACTGACTGACTGGCCCATTTACTTTCATTGTTAACTATTTGGTTATAAAAACAAAAGACGGTCAAACTGGATATTACTTCAACCAACGTAACATATCTGTTGAGGGGAGTTTGACTCGTGTTCGTGGTGAAATAGACTCCGGCAAAGTATAAACAAATTTCAGTAAAAGTAGAATTTGTGCTTCGTGTGTTTGTGAATGAGGCTCATTGTTTCTCAGCCTTCATGTCTCTTTAATGTTGTTTTGTGTCAGTCTCTGACTTTACATTTCTGTGTAGCTGTTGAAAAATGAGCCGCTCGTCTAAACAGAGTCGCAGTTGTAAATTAACAGGACTGTGGTGACTTGTCTTATTGTTTCTATCTTTACTCTTCTGTCGCTCACAGAAATAGAGACAGAGACACGAGACGACTCTGTCTGACGCCAGATACACTTTTATAATGTGACTGGAAACATAATATTCCTCAGTTTGTTGACGTTTACACACCTTCTGGGAGATGGCGATGGCTTCTGCATCGAGCACGTTGAACACTCTGGAGGTTAAGCCGTCTCCTCGGTCTTTGGCCAGCCAGCATTTGCAAGCAAAGACATATTTGACCCCTTTGGTTGGCACTTCGACAGACAGCTCATCAACCAGCCAGCAGCTCTCAGGAGTGGCTCCATCATGGCCGAGCTGCAGGGGAGCCAGAGAAACCATCACTTCAAGCGAGGAGGGTGTATTTTTCTGTGTTCGTGTGTGAGAGTGAGTGTTGAGCGCACAATCAAACCCCAGCATCTCCCCCTCCCTCACCTCAACCTTTTTGATCTCCCCCACATCTGAACCGTGGGACTCAAAGCTCTCCAGAGAGCCGTCCTCAAAGCCCTTCCTCCCATCTGGCAGGTCCAGCCACAACCTCTCTGTCTGGGTGTGATTGGCCCCGATAATGATCACGTAAGCCCTGCTGGTGGTGCTGGCGTCTCGCTCCAGGCCGGTACAGATGGTGAAGTGGTATGGTATGACTGCGGAGGAACGACACAGCGCTTATTCATTTGTGAGAGCATGAGATTATGTAAAAAATAAAAAAAATGTCTGTGTTTGAATATTAATCACAAACATTCACAGAGCAGATTGATGAATTTCTTACTCGGGAGCTGGATCTCCTCCTCCTCTTTCTTCTTCTTCTTTTTATTCATGTTACTGTCGACGCTCTTCACAGTCAGAGCTGAGTTCTTCTTCTTACTGTTCAGACCTTCTCTCACTCCTTCATAATCCTTTAAATAACATGACGCACAGTTACTCTCCTGCCTGAATAATTTACACACACACACACGGTTAATGATGTCACCTTGACGTAAAACACTCTCTCGATGCGTTTGTCTTCTCTTTTCCTCGAGAGCCAACGTTCACATAAGAAGAGGAAAACCTCCTCCGTGTCCACGTCAAGAACCTCCACCTGGTCCAGGTACCAGTCTGGACTCATCATACTGTTATCGTGGCGGATTTTTATTTTGAAAACCTGCCCGAGGTCGACTGCCTCTATAGAGAACTTATCCACCTGAGGAGATACAACAGTATCATTACTAGGGAGGGTTTATTTATTAAATCAGGATTGGTTGGTGATAAACATTAATCAGTGGTTTCTTACAGCGCCTCGTTCAAACTTGTTGCTGTTAGTTTCAGACTTGCTGAGCTTCCTCTCCCCCGTGTCGCCCAGATCTCCGTATATCGTGAGGAAGACGTTGGCGTCGGTGCCGGCTCCATAAACATCTCCCGTCATCACTGACACTTTGTATGTGTGAGCTGTAAGTGGGGGAAGATGATCACAGACAAGAACACGAGAACGAGAGGAGGGAGGGGAGGTCGGCTCCGAGCAATTGGCAGAAAATAGAGTGAAAAGAAAAAGCTATTTTCCATCTCTGTTTGATGCCACCGTCATTACAGAAACTCATTTTTTGGGAATCGAAAGAACCTGGAGGCAAAATTGTTTCTAGTTTTTCAATCAGGTGGAAGAAAGATTGGACATCAGAGTGAGACAAAATATTTCTTCTTTTATGTTTGTGTGTAATAAATAAACAGAATTGATTGTTGAATGTATAAAAACGTCTGCACGTGTTAACATACTCTCCAGTGCATCTTCAACCTCGACTTCAGTCACTTTCAAGCCTCCGTCTCGTCCAAGTTTCTCAGTGATGATGTCAGAAGGAACCAGCTCCCTCACGGTTTCACCGTCGTCCTCAGACTTGGCGAGCCAGCGCTCACATGGGAAGATGACGGTCTCTGAACCCTGTGGTTCAGAAACAAATACATCTGTATGTTTGTGGCGTAAGATGAAAAAATGACATCATGTGAGCTGGACTGAAGTGAGGAGAACATCTCCACCTACTGACTGAAAAACAGAGTTACCAGCAGATGATCAGTGACTAGTTCTACTGTTTCTTAATATTTTCATGTTTTAACTCACACGACCGGACTCTAATTTGTATAAGAGTATAAACTCCTCATCTCGGTACCTTTCCCTTCCTGAGCAGACGTCTGATTTCCACTCTGTCCAGATGCCAGCCTGGATTAACCCCGCGGTTGTCATGACCGATGCGAATCTTCTCTATTACATCCCCGACGTCCTCTAACTGAACAGAAAGAGTTTAACACTGAATTTACACAAACACAAACCGTTGGCATCCTTGCTGTTTGTATAATTTACTGTTATCATACCTCCACAATAAACATGTCCTCAGCTCCTCTTTCAAAGTACATGATCCTCTCCCTCTTGTTGACGCACAGAGATTTCTGCTGAGTGCTCACGGCGTCTCGTCCGTACAGAACGATGAAGACATCTGCATCTGTGCCGGCTCCAAACTCATCGCTCGTGAAGATTTTAATCTCATATGGAACAACTATACAATAAAACAAGATATTATAAACATCAACATGATAAATATCTCAAGAAATAAAAAGAGTTGAATGTGTGATAAAAGACGTTGTGATTTACAAGGTGTGTAAAACTCCGTCTGAAGAGGATTTGGGAACAGGTCCCTGACGATGGCTCCGTCATCTTCTCCTTTATCCAACCAGCGACCGCACGGGAAACACAGTTTCTGTCCCAGAGATTTGGCGTCAATCTCCACCCAGTCAAGGAACCAACCTGCTGATCCTCCTCCTTAAACAGTGACACAAGTTAGTACATCCCTGTGTGTGGAGGTATTGTGAATCATTCGTTCAGTCCAGCTGCTCCTACTGTACCACAGTTATCGTGTCCGATACGCAGCTTCTTCAGAGACCCGAGGTCCACGGCTTCCACAGTGAACTCATCGATCATACCCCGTTCAAACTTATTCTTGTGGGTCTTTGAGGCCTTTAGGTTAATTATTCCTGCAGATGAACACATCCCAGATTGTTTGAATCATTTAGACTCAGATTAGTACAAACAGAACTCAGAACCATCACACGAAGCATCACCTGTGTCGTCTTTGGTGCCAAACAGGATCATAAAAACATTTGCGTCTGTTCCTGCGTATTTTTTATCACCAGTTTTTATTTGTATTGTGTATGTTGTTGACATGGCTGAAAAAAAATAAATCACAATTTATTATTAAAAAAAAAATCCCCTCTCCTTCAGAGGTCTGATTCTCTGTGCACCAATCATGTCGCTCTGACCTTTCTGCTCCAGACCAAGTGTAGCCTCAGAGTCTTCATCATCATCGTCGTCTCCTTTCCTCATAAAAGCTTCGTCCACGGGAACCAGCTCCCTGGCCAGTTGTCCGTCATCTTCATCAACAGCCAGCCAGCGTTTGCAAGGGAAAAAGTACCTACGACACAACAATTACTGTTCAGTGAACAGTAAACATAACGAAAATCCCAACTAAGAAGTGTTGAATGTCTCTGTGCCCTCAGCAAACTGATCCCAGGTCTGCAGGATATTCCAGCAGTACCATTTTACACCATATGGGGGTGCTCTCAGACACTTTATGTACATATACTCTGTCTGTTATGAAGTTGTGATGCTGCTCAGTGAAACCTGTTGTTTTTAAAACATTTTAAAAATGAACTAACTGGATGATTAATCAAACAATGTGTCACATCTAAACGTGAATACTGATGTTTCACTGATTTAAATCATCACATGCTGCACCTACGTGCTGTCATCTTTATTGTCTATGATCTCCACACGGTCCAGAAACCACCCGGCGCCGGACTGACTGTTGTCGTGTCGTATTCTCAGCTTCTTCAGGACCCCGAGGTCAACGGCGGTGACGGTGAAAACATCCTCCTGAGGTCACATCGTGTCCAACAAGAGCGTTGACAAAAGGGTCAAGAAATGTCCAGGTCTTAGGTTAGCGGTCCATGACAACCTCATTATTTATTTAGCTGATGTTTATTTAACGTGTTAAGATCCTGAGATCCAGTATTTGTTTAATGACTTTGACAGGTAACTGAGGAGAAGACGCTCTTCTCCGTATCAGCCAGAAACAACTCCTACCTGTCCTTTCTCAAACTTGTTCAAGTGGTTTGACTTCCTGAGTCGTCGCTCTCCCGTGTCGCCAACTTCTCCGTAGATGTTGATGTAAACGTTGGCATCGGTTCCCGCCCCCCACATGGTCCCCGTGAACACATGGACCTCGTATGAGTTTACTGAAGAGGAAATGATGCTGTTACATTTAAAACAACAACAACAATGTTTCTCTACTGGAAATGATCGATCGTCTTCTTACTCTCAAGGTCTTCGTTGTCCTCCGTCAGCAGCTCGACCACGATCTCCCTGTCCTCCTCGTCTCTGGCCAACCAGCGGTTACAAGGGAAAGTAAACGTCTCCACCACTTCCCTCAACTCCTCAATTATCTCAAACTCCTCCTCCTCTTCTTTCTTCTTCTTTTTTTTGTCTTTCTTCTTGTCTTTCTTGGGTTCCTCCTTCTTGACCTCAACCTGAACCATAGCCATCGTGAGTCTCTTGATGTCGATCGTCTCCAGGAACCAGCCGTCTCCGATTCCTTTACCGTCATGGTAGATTCGTATCTTGTAGATCTTTCCGACATCCAGAGCCTCAATCTGAGCGATGAAGGTACGAGACAGTGGTCAAACCAGGAAGTTAAATCTTCCGCAGATGTTTTCATGATATGAGAAAACGACATGACACAGACCTTAAAGATTTCAGTGGTGCCACGTTCAAAGTTGTTGGAGCGATTCATGAGAGGAAGGACTTCAGTTTTTCCGTCGTCTCCATAGATTTGACAGAAAACATTGGCATTGGTTCCACCGGCACGTACGTCCCCCGTCACCACCGTCACTTCATAGTTGATTACTGTTGATGAGAGAACATCACAGCATCATGACGAGAAGAACAAGCAACGTATATCAACTCATAATCACTGTGACGCTGTTTATTTACATGGTTCGATTTCCAGGACTTCACTGGGATAAAGCTCGACCTCCACTTTCCCATCAGCCTCATCTTTACAGAGCCAGCGATGGCTCGGGAACATGTACTGCATCCCACGAACTGGCACCGTGATCTGTACACTGTCTAGGAACCATCCGGCCCGAAGGCCCTCGTTGGTGTGACCGATCAGGAGGCGGTTGATCTGGAATAAAGAGAGATAATTTTATATGTCTAAACTCTGTCTCATGTGAACCTATATCCTACTGTTAGAGTCTCTGAGTTAACGTCAGTTGTTGATAAATGAACCAAACAGTTGCTACGTTCGGGGCAGATTTCTAACGTCAAAGTAAACAGTGTTGTTGTGTCACTAAAGAGGCTGAACATCTCTTTCTAAGGAGCCTCACCGACATAACACTATGTCTGTTTAACTCAGTAGTGGTAAAGAAACGCTAGAAAACAAGAGTTTAATCAGGCTGTCACACACCTCTGTTGGTTTCTGACGCCTTCGTCAACGTCCAGAAGAGTTGATTGTTGAACTTGTGAACTTGTGTTATTTCCTCAAAAACTAAAAAAATTTAATCATCACAACATTATAAATGAGTGTAACAACATGGAAACATCTGATCTTTGTGTCTTACAATTTAAACATACAAGATTTTTAGAGAAAATCAAATTCATCAGTAAATGTGAATAGAAACGAGTTCAACAGTCGACTCTTCTGGACGTTGACGAAGGCGTCAGAAACCAACAGAGGTGTGTGACAGCCTGATTAAACTCTTGTTTTCTAGCGTTTCTTTACCACTACTGAGTTAAACAGACATAGTGTTATGTTGGTGAGGCTCCTTAGAAAGAGATGTTCAGCCTCTTTAGTGACACAACAACACTGTTTACTTTGACGTTAGAAATCTGCCCTGATCACTTAGTTTATCAGCTGCCTGGTCAGACTCACCGCTACCACCACATCTACACTAACTAGACACTGTTTGTTTCATTTATTAACAACTGACGTCAACTCAGAGACACATGTGACGGAGTTGACCTTTAAACTTCTATAAAGAACTTGCCTTTCCAACGTCACAGGTTTCAAGGATGAAGACGTCGGTGCGTCCCGTCTCAAAGTAGTTCCTGAGGTCGTTATCGGAGACGGCCAGTATGATCCTGTTAGTGTCACACTTTTCTCCAAACAGCTTCACAAACACTTTGGAGTCAGAACTGGCCCCGTTCACGCTGCCTGTCTTTATTGCTATGTGGTAGTTGACATCTGGTGATAAGTGAAATTAAGGACATTGATGTTATTTTGGTAAAAATCAAAAAGATATTTTGTTTTTTGTTTTTATCTGTTCTTGATGTGTTCGTGCTCACTAAAGAGACGAAGGCCGTCTCCATCTGGAACCAGCTCTCGTACGATCTGTCCATCGTCCTCGTTACGATCCAACCACCTGAGGACAAACACCAGATGAGAGCAACTATACCACATTATACAAATAAGAAAAAAACATAATCTTATTTATCATTTATGGCTCTTTTACTACTGCAGTGGTTTCACATTTCTGAGACTGAAATTCAATTGAGACAGAAATGAAGACAAATAAAGAGACATTAAATGAATTAGCTGAAGCTTCACAACATAACGTGGACGTTTGACACTGTTGTTGCTTCAACCTTTCCCTTTTAACAGGACGGACAGATGGACAAAACAGGAAGAGCCTCCGTCCAGAAGTAACTCTGCACCTCAGCCTTGCGGTTTGGCTCCAGTTACTGAAGGAGATGGATGGCTGGCCACATGCATTTAGTGGCTATTTGTAATGGCAAACTCATCCATCAACCGCCTAACTGCTTAAACACGCTACTGGAGAAGCAGGAAGGTAAGCATGACCAGTTTACTGCACATATGGGACTTAAGAGAGTAAGAGACGTAAGAGACAATGAAAATGGACATAAATTGAAAAACTTGGTGCTGATTCTCTCAGAAAATGTCAGATTATTCCTTTAAAGTCATTTAAGTGTAAAGTATTAATGCCTTGCCTGAAACAGGGGAAATCAATGGCCAAAGACTCAGGCTGGCCCTCCTCTCTGACCATCACCTTATCAAGGAACCAACCACATCCTCCTCCACGGCCGTCGTGACCGACACGCACCCGGCGGACCTGACCCAACGTCACGGACTCGATGAGGAACTCGTCGTGCTGAGAGAAGACGAGAAGACCAACAGATTAAAGATGCCTCCCGTTCGTTTACTCTAAACAGTATTTATTCATATCAACACACTCACGTTGCCTTTTTCGAACTTGTTGACGTTGTTTTTGCTCATGATCATGAGCCGGTCTCCCGTGTCTCCCAGGTCGCCGAAGATGTTGAGGAAGACGGTGGCGTCAGTGCCGCTGCCGCTGACATTGCCGGTGCAGATGGTGACACGATATTTTATCACTGAAGGAAAATGAGAGAAGAAAACAAACATTATCTCATTATATCACAGAGGAGTGTTTATAGACTGTTGGAGCACATTTTATGTGTATGCTGTTTCATTTTCTCTCTCTCTGTCTTCCTCATCTAGTTTCCCTCCACTGTATTAATGGTGTGACTGGACACCACCTGAGACGACTAATGAAGGATGGCCTATTGGTTTCCTGATTGTCAACGTGGCCAGTCACCTGGAGTCCACGGTAAAAGGCGAGAAGCCTTGTCTCTCATTTCCTATCGCACTGATTAGCTAAGAGGGGTCTAGAGTATCAGAGTTACCACGTACTAACGGTGTGTGATGGTAGTAGTTCATGTTTTGTTTGACGAAGGCGTCAGAAACCAACAAATTCTTCAATAAATCAAACAAAACCAACCCCGATCACTTAGTTTATCAGCTGCCTGGCCAGGCTCACCGCTACCACCACATCTCCACTAACGTAGCAACAGTTTGGTTCATTTATTAACAACTGACGTTAACTCAGAGACTCTAACAGGAGGATGCAGGTTCACATGTGATGGAAACAACTTGTCTTTGTCTCTGTTCAAACCTTTTTCCAACAACAACCTCAGTGTGTCTCTGTCTCTTACGGGGCAGAGGTTCCTCGATATTTGCTCCCGTTGCTGGAATCTCTCTGATGATCTCGTTATCATCTTCATTTATGTCCAACCAACGGCCACATTCAAAAGAATATTTCTCCATCGTCAGGGTCTTGAGCAAAGTGAGCTGCAGACATCACAGACTAATTAAAGCTGCAGCAGTGACATATGTTAACTGATTTAACATTTCTCTAATTTACACAATAAACTCTAATTTATTGTCTAACTCAGACAGTCACCTTTGCTAAATGCCAACCAGCGAATGGATGTCTCTTCTCGTGCCAGATGCGCACTTTCTGCAGTCGTCCTATGTCTGGCATTTCAATCTGTAGTGATTAAATAACAGAATAAACACGTGACAACAGGAACTTATATTATAACGTGGTCACCAGATGACTGAAGCTGGTTCTCACCATGAACTTATCAACCTGGCCTTGTTCAAAACTGTCAGACTTGTTTTCCAGTTTGATCTCATCTGATTTGCCTTTTTCTCCATAAACCTGCAGAAACACTTGTGCATCTGTTCCCGCTCCCTTTATGTCTGAAGTCCAGATCCACAGGGACCATGGGTACTCTAGAAAACATCAGATATAAGATAATAAAGTTGGCTGTTTGTTTTTTATCTAAGGTCACATCTGTGAGAGAAATGAAGACACTCACTTTTATGTTTTTTCTGCCGGAGTGAGACCATCTCATACAGCTCCCTCTCAATCAGTCCGTCCCCTTCGTCCTCGTCCAGCCACATCCCACATGGAAACGTCTGCTCGATGCCCGTGAACGGACAGTACACCACCACCTGAAAGAAAAATCGGTTCTTGGCGTGTGAACAACACTTTTGGGAATTGATCTGTGACCTTGTTACCTTGGCCTCCAGTTCTATTGTGAGGAACCCTGGGAGTTATTTTCGATCAGGACATGTCCTTCATCTCTCATTTATGACAAGTCTAGGACAGCCTTTTTCCACCTATGCAGTATTGTGAAAATTAGAAACATCCCGTCTCAAAAGGACGCTGAAAAGTTCATTCATGTTGTGGTTGTTATGTCGACATTAAACTACTGTAATTGTTTCAGGATGTTCCAGTAAGTCCATCAAAAACCTCAAAAACCAAAAGAGAAGCCAATTTACAGAGAAATGTGATATTGACTTCCTGTAAAATCTGGAGTTTAATTCAAAAACCTCATGTTTCTAAATATAAACCAGGCTCCATCATATCTTAACAAGCTCATAGTTCAGTAGTTTGGGTCCAGGAGGCAAACACACTTTCTACATTTAAGATTAAACATAAAACTTTCCTCAGTGATAAAGTTTAAAGTTAGGGATGATTCAAGTGGGTCCTGACCCACAACTACACCCTAGTTGACACTAGTGGACTGGACCAGTGGTCTCCAGTGGTGGACTCTGGTGGACTTGGTCCTCTGATGGTTGGTGAATCATCAGTTAATGATCATAATGTGTGAACAGCCCTAACGACTCCATCAGAGGCCGTCGGGACCTGGTCTGAGACCGGGACTGGATCTGTCATGTTAGAAAACTGGAGGAGTCTGAAGAGACTGACAAAGAGCGACAGCCAATCAGAGGAGGGATGTGAGATAAATGCTGCTGCCGTCTCACTGATTCACTCACAACAAGTCTGACGTTTTAACGCTTTTTCTTTCATTTTCACTTTCTACAAACTCCCCGCGTCTGATCCAGATGTTACCCGGTACCGGGGAGGTCTGCCGCTGATGGTGCTATACAAATAAAACTAATTTGATTTGAATTGATCATGTTATGTAAACTATGTGTGATACCTTTTCACAGTACCACCCGGCGCCAACAGTTGCGTTGTCGTGTCCGATCGTGACTCTGCTCAACGGACTGATCAGTTCGCAAATCTCCACGTTGAAAATGTCGATGAGGCCACGTTCGAAAGCGCCGCCCTCCAGGAACATTTTACCGCTGTTTTTTGTCCCCTTGGCTCCGTGCATGACCATGTGGATCTTTGAGTTGGTGCCTGCACCTCTCACATCCCCGGTCATCACTTGAACGTTGTATATGATTCCTGAGTAGATGTAGAAAAATATAAATATAATGTATCACAGACGTCAAACTGATTAGATATGATACGATCTGTTGTTGTTCTCACCCATCGGTTGTATTGATCCGACCAACACATCTCTCTGTATTTTACCATCATCTTCATCCATCGCAAACCAGCGATTAACTGAAAACTCGTACATTTCTTTATTACCCATGTCATCGATTGTCACCTGTAGTGAGACATTACCCACTATCAGACATCTGTAAAGATTACACACATGTGTACGTGTTGATACGTACCTTATCTAGAAACCATCCAGCTGAGGAGCCTTTGTTGTTGTGACCGATAGTGATTTTCCTCAGCCGGCCCAGGTTTGGAGCCTCGATCGTGAACTTGTCCTCGGAGCCTCGTTCAAAGTTGTCTTTGTCGCTGTCCAGTCGTCTCTCTCCTTTGACAATGAACAAAACATTTCACAATGAGAATAAACACTGAGGATGTAGCTAAAGTCACTGAAAATTACATAGATGATAATATAGATAAATAAAACATAAAGTTAAGAGTTGTTTGTCATTTAAAATGAATGTCTCTTGCTGTGTTTATCTATGAATCAGAAAAAAAGCAAAACAAAGCTAAAGCTCATCTAAAGTCTAGTTCACACCAGTTCACACCAGTCAACTTCACCATGGATCAGTGAGTCTCAGTCTCTGTCGTGATCGTTGGCGACTTGTGTTCCCATGATGTGGAGTCTCAACAACTGGTCTGAGACCTGTAGTGTTCACACTACAAGACTTGTCAGTGATTGACTCCCGATCACACCGTGACGTCACCAAACTCTACGTCTGGTCACGTGAACTAGACAGGATGTAGCCGCTGCTTCTCACCGTGATTTACAGTCGTTTATTGTTGACGAGTCTCCTCCGACTCCTCCAGTCATTCATCATTAACTGATGATTCACCAACCATCAGAGGACCAAGTCCACCAGACACCACCACTGGAGATCACTGGTGGAGTCGACTAGTGTGAACTAGAGTTTAGGATCAAAGAGACTGTGATAGACGTGTTTCCACTGTTGTGTTGTTGCAGACGTACCTGTGTCACCATTTTCTCCAAAGATATTTAGAAAAACATCAGCGTCAGTTCCACTTCCCTTCATATCAGGGGTGAACACACTCACTATGTATTTATTCACTGCAAAACAAAACAACAACAAACATGTGTACAGTAGTAACACGGTACAGTAAGTACAGTAATGTATATGAGCAACATGTTCCCCACCTCAAGGATTATATAAACATAATTAGTGGGACTAATTACTCTTCCTTTGTCTTCACAAAGGTCATTTGCTAATCTGCGCTAAAATGGTTTCCAGTTTAAATATTCATAACAACGTGTGTGTGAGTGTGTATTTCTCCTCAGTTGTGTTTGTTGCAGCCATATTGTTCGGACCACTCCCTAACAAAGCAGTGTCCTCCCGTCTTTATCTGAGCCTCGGCCTCAGCGACGCTCTGCTTGACTGACTGCAGGCGCTGAAAAGTTAGATCACATTGCAGGTTTATCTGAGGATTACACTCTGATGGAATTCAGTTACAACCTGAAACAGTAGGAAGATCTGTGGGCTATCAGGCGTCTATGTATACAACTGGTCCTGGTGCACATGGTAGTGATACTGTCAAGTCATTGTAGTTGGAGAATTCAGAAGAAAAAAAACTGTTATCTGTTGTGGATACAGTCCAAATTAATTAAAGGAGAAACATGTTTTGGATGTTGCAGGTTGACGTGAATGAGAGGAGGAAGATTTTTTTTTAATTTTGCATCTGAAGAAAAAGTCAAAATTAATTAGAGGAAGATTTAAGATTAAAGGTTAAAATTCAATCAAGTCAATTAAGAGTCTATTTCACCATGAACACGAGTCAAACTCCACCTCAACAGATATTTTACGTTGGTTGAAGTAATATCCAGTTTGACCGTCTTTTGTTTTCACAACCAAATAGTTGTAGGCAATGTTCCCTCTAAGCTGCGCGCGTGCGCAATCGCGCACTGCCCGCACATTCTCAGCGCACAAGAAAATCTATCCAGCGCAGAAACAACATCAACATAACGTATTAATTAAGATCTAATATTAGACTTAATCTAATCTAATTAATTCGCCCAATATTATTGTTTTTTTGTTTCTCACTCAGTGAGTGACAGGTGTCTAGCCAATGATATGATACAGTTCACTTACGGTACAAAGCCAATCATGGCATTGACGGTGCTTGCGTCTGGGCCCCGCCTATATACGCCGTGCAGGTTAGCTAGCAGGTTAATAGATGCTAATACAAACCCCGCATCATGGCGAAACGAACATGCAGCGACACATCCACTCACCAAGCTACGGTAAAAAAAGAAATGCAGTTCTTTTAAGATGGAATGGTTGTCGGAGTATGTGCAAATTGAAGAAAAAGCGGTGAAATTGGGTGAGATTTTTTTCTTTTCAAGTGAGAAAGGTCTACTCTGCAAAACATGCAGCGATGCCAAAGTAGCAAGTGAGTTTTCAGAGGGAAAAATGTGGATTGAATGGAAGCTGGACTATCTCAAGCGTCACGTTCAGCATAAAAGTCATTTAAAAGCTGTCAAAACTGTACGAAGACTCAAGATGGGACAGGGGATTAGTACATTATTGCGTACATTATAATAGTACATTATTTATTAAAAATAAAGCGTGCATATCTGATGTTGCTCACAGTAGTCCTCAGTTTGCTCAGAGAACTTGTGTGTATGCCCAGATACATGAAAAATTAGAGGGAACATTGGTTGTAGGGACCCTATTCATGCTGCTGCTGAAGTGAAGTGATATTTTGAGCTTTATTAGTGGTTAAAAAATGACAATTTAGATACGTTTGGCTGACTGCCCCATTTACTTTCATTGTTAACTATTTGGTTGTGAAAACAAGACGGTCAAACTGGATATTACTTCAACCAACGTAAAATATCTCAAGTTTAAATTACTGTGGACCATCACTTTAATAGAAGTAGATTTTTTATTTAGCCTATTTTTTTGTGTGTGGCCCTATACTCCATTGTATTTTAGAAAGATTATTTTGAAACCCAGTAACATCTGTGGAAATACTGGAAACAGTTTGAATCTTTTCTGAACCTTTTGTTCCCATGGTAACCTACGTTTTGGGACGTCCATGGGGTTCAGGCTTCCCAGCAGGTCTCTGACAATCAGGTTGTCGGCCTCTTCCCGACTCAGCCAGTTGGTACAGGCGAAGTAGAAACGTAGATGTGGTCGGTTCATGTCGGTCACCACCACCCGGTCCAGAAACCAGCTGGCGCTCATCCCTGTGTTGTCATGTTCGATCCTGAGGAAAATAAAACGTTACAGGTTTTCATTCATTTTACAGTCACAACACATCTGTCTCCTCAGTGTGAACATGTGTGGTTTGTCTGCAGTTTAACTAGTGTTTGGAGGTAAGACCTGACTAATTCTGTCTAGTTTGGAAATAAGCATCTCCACTCTTAAATATCTTTGTTTTTATTATTTATATGTGGCAGCGTGATGTAACTGATCATTATCGCTCCAGTAACAGATGGAGCTTAACGTCTCATCTCTCCATAAAATCCTTTCAGCTGCAGCTACACAGCTGGAAAATAAGCGAGAAATGTTGTGGTGTGACCCCCTCAGTAAGCTGCTGTTATCCTGTGTGAGCTACGCTTAACTATGACCCTGCTGCAGCGGTGCATTCTGGGTATCTTCTGTCACCTGAGCTTCTTCAGAGGTCCCACGTTCTGCGTTTTGATACGAAAAACATCCGTTTTATTCTTCTCAAATGCATTTCTGCTTCTGTAAATTGAGGAAACATGAGAAATGTCAGAATTTGGGATGTGAATTCATTGAGAAAGAGTAAAAAGATACGACTGAACTAAACTCTGTGACAGTTAATTACATCCCCTGACTGATCTGGCCTCAGGTACCCTGGTGGTCTCAGGGCAGTGGTATCATCTGAAACCTCCTCAGTCTCAGCTACTTCAACGCTCACTCCTCCTCCTCTTCCTCATGTCCTTCTACCCCTCACGGAGATGAATCGACTCAGACCCCCTGTGCCAACCACAGCGAATCAGACACCTTCTTTTCCATCAACAGACAACACCTGCCCTTTGTGTCTGACCCACATCTCCATCTGTTATCCTCTCCTTGCAACAGTCAACCTGTGCACAATGCCAAAGCTCACATAATTAAAGTGCACGGTGTCGTTTACTATTTGAAAAAAAGAAAAAACACATGAATACATGCCCTTATTTTCTGTTTCTATGTTAAAAATCACCTGTAGGAAAATGACGGGGAGACATTTGATTATTATTAAAGAAACAAACTCAGTGCAAACTTTGGAATTCATGCAATTTGAACGACGCCACTGAATCACACTGAATATCCAAAGAGTTGCATTTCCAATGTGCCTCGATTGACCAATCGTGGCAAATACGCTCTGAGACGTAACAATCCTTCCCTTACCTGTATCATGTTATCAAGTTTTTCATCCGTCATTACACAATACAGGCAGGACCTAATATATATCGGAGTAAGGTGAAACTCCTTACGTTACGGTATGGCTCATATAGAACAAAAAAGCGACCATATCAACATCCATGTATGGTATTTCATGAGCTGAGCAACACGGTTACACAGCGTGGAGATACTGTATACATGGCATGTTGGTGCCATCTGGGGTGGATGAATGAGACCACCACAAGGTGTGGGTGACATGGTCCAGTGTGACTTACAATAAATTGGTATATCCTATACGCTGTACAGGTAACCCTAGCTGTCAATCAATGTGTGCAGAGATAAAGGGAGCCTGCTCCTGATAAGATCCCCTGAGAGTCATTTGATCATCCGCAGAAATGACATCGTGGTCTTCTTTCATTTGCCTCTGAATGGAAAAGAAGACCTGCCATGTCACATAGTTCCTCCTTACTCCAGATATTCTGTGTCCGACATTTTATACGACTGTATGGACGAGAGATTCCTGAACCACGACGGAGAGTTTTTGTCCTTAAAGATGCTCTGCTTCTTTAGATTTTGACAAAGAGGTCAAGAGGTCGATTTAGTGTTGATCTAGTAGGAATGCTCTCTCATACAGTCTCAATAATCACAATACAAGCAAACACAAGGACAGAGTCATAACCATCTTTTATCAGACTTATTCAAAATACCTCTTTTCTGTGCTGAAGGATCAGAGAGGAATAAAAAAGATTAAAAGTTAACAACTTACTTCAACTGACTCAAGGTTACAGTGTTACACATGAATTAAATCTGAGCAGAGTGAATCATCCAGAGCTGATTTAGAGCCTTAAAGTATTAAAGTATATGATAATTAATCAACATAACATCCCTATAAACTCACTTGCTTGCAAGGTGAACCTTGGGCGAGACACCAAAGTCTCCAAAAAGAGTAACAAACACATTAGCATCAGTCCCGGCTCCTTTTACATCACCGGTGACAGTCACCACTTCATAAACTGAAAGAAGAGAGAAGGACACGGAGATTAGATTTTAAATTTACACACAAACACCAGCGAACATGTCGGGAATAAAAGGTTTGATGTCGAACAGTCTGAAGAGTAAAAACTTAAACAAAAGGACAAAACCCAAAGTCACATCCTCACACAGTGTCTAATAATCTATAAACATTAGGCAGCATTATGTTTCCCTCCATGCAGCGTTGCCAGGGAATTCGATGCAGCGAATCTGCAGCGAATCCATGTCTGGTGTGGATGCACCAGCCAAGCGTCTCTCACATTTCACTAATGTGTCTCTATCTGTCTGACCAAGTCACCGGAGTTTGAAGGGAAGGTAAACAGGATGAGGAACTCAGCAGTCCCTGAAATCCTGCCGCCACGCTGGGTCATTTGGGGTGTTTATATCCGAGGATGCTGCATGTTTTATTTTTCTGTTTTTTTAGCCGTGATGGTGGAGCAGCTCGATGGGCTGGTCGATGAATCAGTCCTGAAATATCTGAGAGAGTTTGACTCTTGTGGGCGACACAAAGGATGATGTAATACGTTTAACAGCAACATGAGATGAAAATTCAATTTGTACAAAACTTCAGTTTATGATTAAACACTTTCTAAATGTTACATGACAGCTACTAAACTTGTCTGAGGATGTTTCACCTCTAAAAGGTTTCTTCACTTCTGACCAGAGGGAATATTATCTCCTAAGACACGTCTGGAGCAAAGAAAATACTTATTAAACGTTAGCATGCTAACACAATCCTGTAACTGCTCAACATCTTCAACAAGTGAAAGAAGAAGAATGTTTCTGATTATTATTATTATTATGTTTTAGAAGATGTGTGTGGTCGTTGTATGTTTCATTAGATTGAAGATAATGAATCATCCTTCTTGGATAAATTAAGTTTTCTGTGTCTGTCATATTAGCACGTTAGCATGACTGTGTTACTGTTACTCAAAGCATCACTGCAGCTTCACAGAGCTGCAAACACAGACTCTTGTGTTTCACAGTTACTTTGCTTCTAGTGTTTGTCCATATTGTTTGCACTTAAAAGTTTATATAATATCACCTTGGGTATTAAATAATGTTATTGTTTGTGTTTAATGTTCTGTTGGTTCTGAAAAAGATGGTTGTGATTATTGTATTAATAATAATAATACAACTGAGCTGCTCTGTTCTTTAATAAATATCAACATGTAATATTATAACTGAGTCTCGAGAGCTGCTTCCTTCAGAGACAAATGAAATGAATCAACAACAACAGTGGCTGTTTGCTGCCGTTGTGAGCAGATAAAATGTTACATAAACCACTACAATAGTTAACACATACTTCCCACTACTCCAACAACATGGAGCAGTGGTGGTAGGTTGTGTTGTGAATGATTCAACCACTGAAGCCTTGGCAGCTCTGGAGAAGAGCTGCAGCATTCAAAGACCTTCAGAGGAAGCAGAATTGATTTGGGACAGTTTATTACTCTGATCCACGCACCAAGTATCATAGCACCAGTGAATCAGTGTCTTTAAGGGCCACCGTTGCTAAACCATACATCATGGTAGTGACGTCACATGGTTGCACCGGTCTGCGTCCACCAGATAATGAAGTTACCAGATAACATCGGCTGCATCTAACATGTTGAACTCAGTGACTGATGATTCGACTGGTGGATCGTCCGTTTCCTCCACGATCGTAGCTTCTGATGGTTCTAGGTTGGTGAAGTTAGTGTCAGGTTGGAGATTCAACCTGAAACTAACTTCACCGGCTCTATGACCGGACGTTTAGACTCTTTGTGGTAGTAAATAGTATCTGGTTCTTTGGTTTTAGTCTTGTCTTCTAACCAGCAGCAGCTGTGAGCTCTTTTATCAGCTGTGGTCATTAAAGACCTCAAGGTGACGAGAACAGCCGAGGGTCTTTAGAGAGTTGGACTCGTCCACAAACTTTTTTTTTCTTCTTCTTTTCTTCTTTTCTCATCGTGATGAAGCTGTAAAGGTTCACATCTCTTCTTCTTTCCTTTCAACTGGAAACTACAACCAAAAGCTGCTACATTGTGTCTTTGTCTTCACTTTTCATCTGTAGCAACAGGTTAGCTTAGCGCTGCTAGCTCACCTGTCAACACCATCTGACATTATCTACCCAGAATGCATTGCACACATTAAATAACAGCTGCCTTTGTAGCATATTTATGACAACATGTCACATGTTTGATGCCACTTTTTTTATTTTGGAGCAGATTTTTAAAGTCACACCTGTACAACTGCCTTTGTCTGAGTTACAGTAACAACATTAAATCTTCATCAGGGGATTAGTCAGCGTAGGGTCGCTGGCTGTGACACGAAACCCTCAGCTTATACAGCAGTAATCCTATAGTGCTGCTGGATGTAAGTGTAAACTCTCACAGTTATGTAACAGTCAACAATAAACTTGAAAGGTAAAGGATTATTAACTTAACTGTCCCGCCAGCGTAGCAGTAAACTTGTCTTTGTTTTAAAGGGCTGGTAGCCTCGGTCTGTATGTGAACAACGAGTAGAGGATTAAGTCAGTGAAAGACAAGTGGCTGTGAAGGATGAGAACACAGATAGAAGAGTGATAACCTAAAAACATCCAGAGGAGGAGGAAAGGAAAGGCAGAGACCTGATAAAGAGCAATTTGACCAAAGTCGATAAGAAGAAGACATAGATACCTAATTAACGGTGAGCGAGGCTATTAGAGCCGGATTAAAAAGAAAGAGAGACACTTGGTTTAATCAGATAGACGTTGGCCCAGTAAAACTGAGCCTCGGTAAACTGCTCAGAGTGTCACAGACCTGAGGGAGAGATGGTGTGGTAACAAAGACGAGGCCTGCGTCGCTGCTAATGGAGCCAAACAACGATACTTACTGCTCTTTACGTATTCTACACGACCAATACAGAGCTAAATCAGTGACCATACAACAACTATTACAACCAGACGCTGAAAAATGGAGAAAAACGCTTTTAAATCCTGAATGCGACTGGACTCTGGCAACAAAAACACTTTGTTTTGGATTAATGTTAAATTAAAACATGCTCCTTCAGTGTGAAGTGACTTTGCTGATAAGTTCATTAATATTTAAGAGATAAAGTTGTTGGAGACAACAGTTGAAACTCATTTGCACATTTCTTTTACTAATTTTACTAAACCTTCTTTCAGTTGTTTAAGAGACTCGTCTTAACTCAAAAACCTGTCAAACTCATTTAGAAACAGGTCATGGAAAGATTGATTAATCATTTATCACAGATCTATCTCAGATAGAATTAAAGTTGCATTAAAGATATTTTAGACCTGTATTTAAATTTATTTATCTGCCCTGTTTGACTTAACTACATCTGTTATTTCACCTGAACTAAAACAACACGTGGTCTTGAATTTTAAGTTTTGGTTTCCCGTCTATTTGAGAATAAAGAAGACTTCTCCGGCTCTGAGCCTCATGTCTGGCCCCGGCGTTGCTCTCAGCCCCTGTGACTGGGATGGCACCCAGCGCCTGTCTGCCCCCGAGCCTCTGTTCAGCTCCAATCATGTGGAACATAACTGAGCATTCACCCAAGAACAATCAGTGAGGGATTCCCCCGGGGCGCCCTGCTCCGAGCTGGAGGAAATCTGTAGACTAGGTACGACCAGTCGTTAGTCTCCAGCAGGTATATATTTATGTGTATATATATATATATATATATATATATATATATATATGTGTGTGTTTGTGTGTGTGTTCAATGTATTATAATACTTCAGATTAACTGAGACTTACCTGAAGAGCTGCATGTGATGAGGTTTCTCTTACCTTTCTTTTTGTAGTACTCATCCTCGTATCCATCAGATGAGTCCGTGTGGTAGTTCAGCAGCTCGTTCTGGTAAATTACAGCATAGTCCACCTGTTTGCTCTTCTTCTTCCCTTTTTTCTTTTTATCTTCATCACTGTCTGCAGATCCCTTCTTGCCCTTCTTCTTTTTCTTTTTCTTGGTGTCTTCCTCTTCTTCTTCCTGCTCCTCGATCAACGGCTCATCGTCGTCGTCGTTGTGAGATTTCTTCTTCTTCTTTCCGTCTTTAGACTTTTTATCTTTGGAGCCCATCTCCTCTTCTCCCTCTGGGTTTTCTACAGAGGATTTCTTCTTCTTTTTCTTCTTTTCCTCCTTTGTTCCTTCAGTCACTTCCTCTTTAAGCTTTTCTGATTTATCCTTTTTAGAATTGGTCTTAGGGTCATTGTTGTTCTGCTCGTCTTCTTCAGCTTCATTTTCAATCACAGCTCCAGCTTCAGAATCATCATCTTTCTTTTTCTTCTTCTTCTCTTTGACTTTTTCACCTTCTTCTTTTTTCTTCCTCTTCTTCTCTTTCTCTGGGGCCTCCTGATTCTCCGAGCTCTCTTCACTCTTGTGTTTCTTCCGACTCTTCTCTCCTTTTGTGGTCACACCGTTGCTCCTGTCCTTTAACTTTGGCTCTGTTTCCTCCACTTCGTCATCAACCTCTTCGGTTTCTTCTGAAGCTGTGGATTTTTTCTGTTTCGACGGCATCTTTTATTAATCCACTTCCCTGGCCTTTAGTTTCGTAAGTGCTGCCTTGAGTTTCTAATGGTGTAAGACAATTCATTTGACCCTTGGCTGCAGGGAGGGTTCTGGGAGCGTGAGGGTTCAGGGCAACCCTGGGGTGCGTGCGGCCGAAGGTTTACCAACTCGGGACGTGCAGACGGAGCGCGACGGCCGCCTGGACGTCTCCTTACCTGGGTAATATATGGCCATACAACCAACACACGCTACTCATGAAAAATTACTGTCACCTCAGCACTCACGTGACCCATGGGAGAAAGCCCTGTGAAAAAGGAGCCTTGCACAGAGAACTTATCCTCTCTGCCACGGCACTCTCCATTATTCATGGTGTCAGGATCGCTTTACGGGCCGGGGGCGTCTCGCTTTTACCTGCCGTCACGTAGGTACACAGACAGATAGACACACACACACACACACACATAAAACACACACATTAACACAAACTCTCCCTTACAACTACTCCTCTTCTAATAAACCTTGTATAAATCACAATTACAAGTCCTGAGAAAGACAATCTCATGACTGGAAACAAGCTGAGTAAATATTCATACAACAATGATTTATTTCCAATTAGTCTCACGATAAAAACACTTATCATGAATGTAATGAGAGTGAGGTAAGAGGATTGATGTAAAACAGTTTTTATTTAAATCTTATATAATCCAGCTACGTAGTTTTATTACTTTATATTGAGGAAAAAGGTAAAGAATAAGACGTTTGTTGGATGATGTTAAGTTATGATGCAAAAGATCTTTAGTGAGTTTTATAGTAAAACAAACTCCACCTATCCCATCCCAGCGATTGTTGAATTTCTATCACACTCTCGTCCACATCTGCACCTGAATATAAGCCAAGTAATCCCATTAGCCTTATTACCACCACCTGCCACCTGATAATGTAGGCATCAAGGGGAAGGGCAGAGTTTGGTCATATTGATCTTTCAACATCAGATTACTCAACCTAAGCGACAGCAGTCAAACCTCATCTGACACAGTGAACTGAGGGATCGTTGCTCTAAAAGCAAAAGACAATAAAACAAAACAAAATGCTGCTGCTTTTATTGTGACGTAGCATTAATGTTTAACCATTGACAAGCTCTTAGTTTTGTTTTACAATATTAAATATGTTATAACTGCAGATAATAATGTCAAACTTAACAGGATTTCTTTGTTATTTTTGTTACAAACTAACATACATCATATAGTACTGTCAACTAATCATAGTTGAATTATCTAGTTAATCTTAATTTAATCCAAAATGATTTTAGGCTAAGTTTATATTATTTAACATTAATATCTAGTAATTATATTTCCACTGTTAATCCATAACTTTATTTACATTTACTTCCCTGTCGACATTTAACCAAGCTAATTTTAACGGTCTTTAATTTGTTAGCAAAAAAACAATAAATATATACAATAAAATCTGTTTAAACAAAGACCAGACAAGATAAACACAACCAATCAGACGGAAACAGAATCACTGTACTGTGCTGCTATGCTAACGTTAGCTCACGCTAATGTTAGCTTATGCTAACGTTAGCTTATACTAACAGTGCGAGTAAAATGGCGCAGTTGTTGATGATACACAGCATTTTTAAACTACATACGAGGCGTCACAGAGACACATTGGAACTTATAATACAACTTTCGACTCACAAGCAAAGTTTCTCCCAGGCTGACAGCGACAAACGCAGAGGGATAATTATTAACAATAAATCAAGACTCTTTACAAGACTGGGACGCTAAAGTTTGTAAACATGGCGGCCATTAGTGCGTTCATTTGACACTTCTGCGACAATGCGCATGCGCCAGGTGTAATACGTCACACAACCACTAGGGGCGGGCACGAAGACGAGAGCTCAGGTCAACAAAATGGCGGAAAGTCTATAAGCGAGACTTTATGTGATAGGTTCCAATAAACTTACGATAATCAATTTTATCAAAATAGCTGGTGACAGGTCGTTATCAATGGGAGTAGCTGTTTATTTCTATGAGTATTAAAACCGTGTTCTGTGAGTCTGGTTTGTGTGTTCTAACCTACCTTAACACTCCCGCGCTCTGACGACGAGCGCGAGACCAGCGAGGTTCGCTCTTAAAGGGACCGCAGCAGCTGTAGCTAACGCTAACTAAGGACAAAAATAACAGTTATTTTACAATTATTCCTTTAAAATATTAACATTAGCTAATTATTATCGCTTAATTATAACTTTGTTTAACAAATTAGCCTGTTTTTTTAATGTGCCAAGATAAATTAAAGCTAAATTGTACTTTACCTAATTATTTTAGCTAGTTTGTTAGCATTAGCTAACCGTTTTAAAATATTCATATTATAAATAACTTTTAACATTGAATGATTGAACAATATCAACTGCTTTATTAGTTAATGTTGGGTAACCCTTTCTGACATTTGTATTTTTTTAATTATTAAAAAGAAATATTAATTATCAATTATCTTTAAGCTAGCTAGCTTAATGTTTTAGCTGCTAATTATTTACTTCATTTTATCTAGCTAGATTATGCAACAATGTAGTTTATTTTTGCTTTTATGTCACTTTCAACCTTTTATTTAGTTTAGTTATTTCACCTGCATTACACTAGTTGTTGTTTAATCACTCTTCTGCAGACGTGTAGAGTCAACTTGCAGCAACACAACATATTTCTACATGTTTTAATCAAATTAAAATAATTATTTCTTGTTATTTCAGGACTCTTTCTCCACATCCTCTACCTACTCCCTCTGTGAGGTTACAGGAATAACAATAGGTGTACTAACGCTGCTTCTCCGATGGTAAACAAGACAGAAATTGAAGACGTCAATATTCAGTATGACTCAGATATGATCTAATCTGAGTCCAGCCGGTCAGAGAAAGGACACGGGCATAAACGAGTGCTTAATAATTAAGACGTAGACATTATCTGAGTAGAGCAGCTGATCAGAGGTTAACTGGTCTGAAATGAGACAAGTTAAAACAACATAATGTGTCTTCTGCCTCTTCTATAATCATCATGTTCAACACACATATTATAATAATTAATCCATGAACATACAAGTGAGAAAATCCAAACAAGTTTATTTACAAACACAATAACAGTATAAAGAATGATCCAGAGTCAGTTAAGAAGCACTGTGTTAAATATTACCTCCATTCAGAGCTCACAGATCAGTTCCCCTTCATTTTCCTTTCTCAATTCAATTGTTTTACAGCAATTTAGGTTTTTTTTTTTTGTTCAGATTTGCTTGAATCTCTTATATGTGCATAAACACACAAAGAGCCTATAGAAATTGATTGAAATAAACAGCGTGTAAATCTTATCGACGATGTTGTTTAACTTTTAAATACAATAAAAAGAAAGTGCACAGCCAAGCAATTAAAATATGAGTGAAATCAATTCAATCGCTGAAATAAATAGTGAAAACCAAATGGTGTTTAAATTCACCACAGCTTTCTATGTGCAAACGATGTATTCACAGCTCAAAAAGGGTTAAAGGTCAAACCAAACATAAATCCTTAAAGTGATGGAGGATTTTCTAAAAGGGCAGCAACCATCTTCATTCTTACAATTTTAATCAATGAAAACTGCATTCACTTATTATACAATTTAAACAAATCCATTCATCTTTCTGTGGAAAAAGGTTTGTGTATATTTTCTCCAACAGCAGCCGTCAAGACTCAGCAGAGGCTTTAGTGTAAACATATTTTAGTGATCATTGAAGCAGGCACACACAAAGCCAATTACAGAGTAAAGTCATGCAAAGCATTACATGATTATGAATGGTGTTTACAAGGAATAAGACTTCACTAATTCCAGTAGGATATAAGCTGAAAACTGCACATGAACGTCTATACCTTAGAGAGTCTTAAACCCTTAAAGACTCCAGAGACCAACTAAGATTTCGTTTTGATGTTAAAGTGTTTGAAAGATAGGAGAAACGGTGCCTATCTTGGCTCATATCGAAGGGTTGGGGTTGATATCTCATAAGGCAGCATGGCTTTAAGACATGAATGACGGCGAGAGGCTGGGTCCCTTAACAGGTGACCTGTTATTTTACAAATGTTTACTGAGGTTTTATCTTTAACTTCTGTCCAAAACCATGACAAGCCAAGAAAGAAAAGGAAAAAAACTAAAACATCCTCACTTCTTTACCAGATATTTCAAATGGGAAAGAAAGTCATGGCCATTGAAAACAGGCCATTTTAATCACACTTTAAAATATTCACCCAGTGAATCTGGTGAATAGGAAATATATTATAAAAGTAGACAACTAGATGCTACAATTTTATCTTCTTTTTTCTTCTTCTTCTTTTTTAAAATATTAGCTTAATATCAAGGTTCAGGCCTTGTTTTTTTACACAAACATTAAAAGCTGCCACACCCACAGAGTGTCCAAGAGAAAGAGAGAAAAGAAAACGAAAAGAAAGAAAGGACGGGAAGATAACGGGCACACAGACGCCCACCACGACCCCTCGTTTCAGCATAAATATCTGTGCAACGTTGAGTAGAAAACAACACCTCTGTACAGCAGAGCCACTAGAAAACTTCACAGAAACAACATCACTATGAAGACCACTTTTCACATGAAAACAAGCATCCTATGGTCAAAGAGTGGAACACAACCATAGTGATCTGATCGGCGAAATAAAGAACTGAATCGATGTAAGTGTGTTTGGCGATTAAAGCGAGCGAATCTTCGTGTAGTCGAATTCGTTCTTTTTTAAATATGTAAGAATATGTGACCTGTCTCATAAACCTGCTTTAAAATGAGCGTTAACTAAAAGTGAACGGTTAAGATTCAACGTTAAATCAGAAGAGTGAAGGGTGAAGGATCACGTGCACGGCCCCGTGTGAACGTTGATGATCCCACGCGTGTGCATGTGGATGAAGTTGAATATTTCATGGGTCATTGCATGGAAGCCCGGTCGCGGCTTGACGTTATCGTAGTAATGATGAGTGATGAAGACGCCGGAGGGGTTCATGGGAAACGCCCAGAAACCGTAGAGGTGAACCTCCTCGCACATTTCTAACGCGGCGGTCACGAGCATCAGGCCACTGCTGAGACGTTTGGCTCTGACGCCCTGAACTGCCCAGAAACGCTGCACGTTGAGCAAATACTGAGGGTGGAAGAAAAACACGCCTCTCCGGGAGTCGAAGTCGTCCAGCATGTACTTGACTCTGAAAGATACGTCGGTGTTACGGGTGTTGTAAAAGGCAGGAAGCACCAGGGACGAGTTCTCGTAATTCTGGAGAACGTCGTAAAACGGTCGCCGCCATTTCTCCAACTTCTGAAATCTGCAGAGGAGGTGAAACATGAGATGACAGACAACAAAAAGAGGAGATGACTAGAGACAGACACACAGAGAAGAGAGACAGATTTGATTTCTTGCTGTGGTATTTATAGTATTTACATATTTACAGTACCTCTCAGTTATAATGCTCGGATTTATTGTCACCAGATCTGTTTTAGTGCCGACGTCAGCTGAGTACTTCTCCTTAATGGGTGGTATGTTACACCTGCAGATAAAAGAAAAGAAAATGAATAGATGACAAATGTCTTTTAATGTATTTAACTTGAAGTAGACTCAAGAGACATAGTGTGCAGAGCTGCACAATTAAAAATAAAATAGCTGTTAGTCTAAAGGGCCGGAGCCATTTCTGCCTGTTAACCCTCCTGTGTTCACGTCAGTAGGTCTGTCTGTTCTCTTCTAGATGAAGGGTGAAGGGTCACAACCTCCAAACGAAGCTAGTCCCAGGACCACACTTCAAATGAAGAGGGGTGAGAAATGTCCCAGCATGCACCACGACAAGGATGCAGACATGGGGAGAACAGGACACCTATGAATTTATAGAGCAGTCGTCAAAAAAGTAGCGAATCAATAACTTATTAAGCTGATTTATCGCCAGTGGCTAATCAATATGTTTGCTAGCATTAGCTAGCAGTTGCTTGTTGTCACTTTGCTAACGTTTTGATAACAGGATCTTTATTAATGTAACGAACATCTTGTCAGTTTTTAATCCATCACCAACTTGATGAACATAAACGAGTCTGTAGACGCCATCTTTGTTTGTTGTCACTCGGTTGTCATGGAGACTTGTCTCAACGTCTTTATGTAGCATCTAGCGACGACTTCTGAGCCACATTAGCCTCATTTTTAACATAATACTGTGCTCATTAAGTGCACATTTAAAAATAGGTTTAGCATTTAAAAACAGTCATTTTATGTATTAAAACATGGTTGAAAACAAAACTTTAAAAGAAATTACAGCGCTACCGTTAGCTAAACTGTTTAGCTAGCTACAGCTAATAAAATTAGCCAGTAACATTTTAGCATTTTTTAGTAAATTGATAAATATCAGCTAGAAATTAATACAATGCTTTTGTTTAAACTACCAACCATTTTGAGTGATTAGTGTTATTGTTAGTATAGTTAGTAGTAATACGAGAAACTAATTTAATTGTGCAGCTCTGACAAAACAAACCCTGAGGGATTATTTCTTTTATACCTAAACACAAAATCTGCCGAGTCGATTTCTTTTCCACATTTGCTGTTTTTGATGATGCCGCCATTTCCAATAACAGCACATTTCTTGTACTGTGATTTGGAATATGGCATGTCCTGTATGAGACAGAGGGTTTTCATTAATTTCATTAATAAGATGTTTTACTTAAACACAAATGTGCATCAATCAGAGTTTCAACTCACATCTGGCAACATCTTGAAGACCTCGTTGGTGATGGGAAGGATACCACTGGTGTCAACCTCGTACCTCAGCTTGGTCCCTGCAGGAGTGTTCTTCTTGGTGGTGAACAAGAAGGAAGGAGCATTACAGCAACGAGACAGAGACATCCTTCAAGAAGACATCGAAGAGAGTTGAGAGTTAGTCTAGTTGTAGTCGACTTTAAAACAAAAACCAAAACAGGCTGAAGCCTTGTGTTGTGTTGACACTGGCTTTTACCTCCTCATTGGGCTCACACACACTTCTTATCTGTATGAGCAAAAATGCAAAATCAACCAATTTTTGCCCCATTAATTATTTCTTATGTTATTAAAACACAAGGCGAGAAACTACATAAATGGCACATGAAGCATCATTAATAAATCAAAGCAAATGTTTAATTCTTAATGTTATATGGACTTTTGCATTAAAAATATATTTGTTGTGTTTGCTGCAAAGTGATTTCAGCACCGTATCACAGTGACATATAGACAAACATCAACAGTCAACAATCGTTCTGTCGCTACGCCCTGCCCTGTTAAACAGTCGCCAACATACATACGTTTTATACTTTAGTTGGTTTTAACAACAACCTTCTGCTACAGTAACACTGATGTTCACTTATCTAAGAACAAAAATCCTAAGATTATGTTTAATAGAAGAGATAATGAGCCAAAGTTACGAAGCTAGAGTTAGCGGTGACGTTAGCTGGATTGAGCTAACTTGATCCAGAGCAACATGAACCAGAGTCTGTTTCACCATGAATATGAGTCAAACTCCCTCAACAGATATGTTACGTTGGTTGAAGTAATATCCAGTTTGACCGTCTTTTGTTTTCACAACCAAATAGTTAACAATGAAAGTAAATGGGGCAGTCAGCCAAACGTATCTAAATTGTCATTTTTTAACCACTAATAAAGCTCAAAATATCACTTCACTTCAGCAGTAGCATGAATAGGGTCCCTACACATAAACTGAAGTACTGATAACTTAGTAAGTGAACCCAGAGTTTATTAAAAACACTGTTTTACAAGACTTACCCAACGTCTGGTTTTATAACAACTGGTGATGAAGTTTGTTCCACATCAGCAGATTCATCATTTTTACTGAACAACAGGCCGGTATGTCCATGAAAAACAATGTAATTGATGAATCTGCTGATCTGAAACATCACTTTAAGTTAACATTACCAAGTTGACATAAAGTACGAGCTTTTCTTTATTTGTTACGTTGAAGCAAACTTCACAAACATCATGTCTTTCCTTAGAACTAAAGTAGACATTTTGTTTATCTTTTTCAAGACACTTTCCTTTGTTTATGTGTGATTTAGGTAGAGAGATAAAATAAACTTCTCAAGATATTTTCTGTCAATCTATTCAAACTTATAAATGTATAAATTTAACACGCAGCATTATGTTGCTGTAAAATGTGTGATTGGCTGCTGGTGTTTGAGGGCGGGGCTTAGTGACAGGTCAGTTCACCTGAAATCCAGAAAAAACAGAGAAAAAGCACAAACAGAGACGAGGACACATGCAAAGAAACGACTGAACCCAGAAGCGTCGGGTTTTTAACCTCTGGTTTTTATCTGGACGGAGACATTAATTATATCTTAGATGCTCTATTCACACAGAACAAACTGAGAGAATGACTCATGCTTACTTGAAGTTGCTGGTCTCCTCTTTGCTCTGCTCCCACCTACACACCTGCAGGTTTCTCCATCTCTCAAACAGGTCTGAGGTTTTCACCCTGGCAGACAGGCAGAGAGACTTGTAGAATGAGGAAGGATACCCATGGCCCTGTTTTTTTCCAATTAACCATGTTTCTACAAGGGTAGTAAATAAAGAAACACCATAAAAACGACTCAAAAAGACAAATGTAGGGGTGATGGGGACAGATAAATACGGTGACGGCTCCGGCGTTCGCCCCTGGTTCTAGACGCATTAAAACAAAGACAGTGTCCTCATCATGCAGGTCTGTAAATAGCTGCCCTTGAACCGACTTTGATTTTGAGATGATCAGGAGATGTGATTTGCTCTGGGAGGCAGAGTGGCACCATTACTTTCTATTCTCTGCAACACAAGAGTCACAGAGCAGCTCGTTCATCAAACGAATAAAAACGCCACCAAAACATCCCGACAATAAACTCTTTGACCGGCTCAGGGACGCCAGGATAAAGGTCACTGGATGATGCTCATATTTACACGACGAAGAGGAAAGATGCTGCTCAGATTACACAGATAATCTGCTGCATGATGCAGAAATATCTAAATGCTGATGGTAAACCTTCAGCTGTAAAGTGCAAGCGTTCATGTAGCGTACGAGCTTTAAGAGTTGTTGCCTCTTTAAGTCTTATTTCATCGTATATAATCAGACTTTAAGTCTAATGATTCTCAATAAACCATGTTTACAAAACAAATATCATCACCTGGAACATCACTGTGATATAAACTGAATAAAACACTTTATTATTTGACAAAAATGATGTTAAAATCACTTTGTTGCAGCCTGAAATAAACCAACAATTACTGACATGATTAAGATACTTACACACAATCACGTTAATATGTTTATGTTTATATTCAGGATTCATTTAATTAATTCATAGTTCAAACCCGCAGGATGTTTACGTCATGTTTCATAAATCAGGTGGTGACTTTTCTTTCTATCTTACCTGATCAGGTGTTCGAGGATCAATTTATCACCTCGAGAGGTCAAATAAAAACTTCAAACTCTTAAGTGTCGGCAGTGAAACACTCACATCGTCAGGACTTTGACGTCCATGATCTCCTGTCTGAGCTCCCTGCATGCAGTAGAGTTGTAGTGAAAAGAGCCATCGTAGGTTTCCAGATACCTGACAAGAACCAACACAATCAACAACAAACTGTGGAGATAAAACGTAACATTAATAATAAACAGTGCATTTTAATATCACTCACTACTAAACATCTACAGTTTAAGTTTATGAAATTCTTAAAGCTAAGATAAGATAAGATAAGATAAGATAAGGTAAAAATAGCACTTTGGGATGAAAAATGACAGAAGTGATGCAGCTGATTTAAAGCGTCAGAGGAAACTAGACACTTGCACCAGATTCTGTTACATCTTAGTCTAAACCAATAAAAAACAACACCTCTCATATTTTCATTTATTTAACTGGTTATGATGAACTTGCATGATTTAAAGCTAAACATGTGTTTATGTGCAGTATATTAAAGTATAAAAGAAGCTGGTTAATGGAGGATTAGATGACTAAAGCATGAGACGGTGTGTGTTTCTGTTTCAGGCAGAACAATAGATACATACATTTATATAACTACAAAAAACAAAACAAAAGTAACTGTATTTTAACTCAGTGGCTGATTTCTTGATATTTTGATACATAAACACATACACAGATGCACATGCAAACAGGGAATCATAACACAGAAGCAAGACTTGTCGAGTTTTATCTTTCTTCAGTTTTTAACACATGAAACAATCATTACATTGAAATGGCAACATTAACACCCAAAGCGCAGAGAAGTGATGTCTTTAATGTGGCAGCGTGGATCTGACAGAGACAGCTGAGAGGATTTATTTAAACTGGTTGGAAAAGTCTCATCAAAGTGTCATTAAGTTGCCATTTATCTGTGAACTGATGCCTCATTTCTTCTATTTACATGCAGTTAGTTAATGTGTGTGTGTGTTTCAGTGTGTATCTTGATGAAGTGAGGTGGTTCAGATGGAGGTTGAAAGGGAAGAAGGAAACCACCAGTGTCAAAAGGCTGTTGTTGTTTAATTTTATATTCTACATTAATTTTTTCCAATTTAGTTTAAAATTAACTTAGTTTGATTGAGGTTTGATGTTTAAAGAGACGGTTCAGAGCAACATGAACCAGAGTCTGTTTCACCATGAATATGAGTCAAACTCCCTCAACAGATATGTTACGTTGGTTGAAGTAATATCCAGTTTGACCGACTTTTGTTTTTTACAACCAAATAGTTGATGGTAATGAAGGTTGTTCCACATCAGCAGATTCATCATTTTCCTGAACAACAGGCCGATGTGTCCGTGAAGAACAAGAAAAATGATGAATCTGCTGATGTGGAACAAACTTCATCACCAGTTGTTATAAAACCAGACGTTGGGTAAGTCTTGTAAAACAGTGTTTTTAATAAACTCTGGGTTCACTTACTAAGTTATCAGTACTTCAGTTTATGTGTAGGGACCCTATTCATGCTACTGCTGAAGTGAAGTGATATTTTGAGCTTTATTAGTGGTTAAAAAATGACAATTTAGATACGTTTGGCTGACTGCCCCATTTACTTTCATTGTTAACTATTTGGTTGTAAAAAAAACAAAAGATGGTCAAACTGGATATTACTTCAACCAACGTATAAAATATCTGTTGAGGGGAGTTTGACTCGTATTCATGGTGAAACAGACTCTGGTTCATGTTGCTCTGGACGTCACTTTAATATTTACGTCCTGAATGTTAAAGCAAAACTGTATAACTTTACAAAGTAAAGAAATAACAAATTCTTCCTCTAACAAATAAACTAATTTTACTGGTTGTAATTACCTCTTAAAGCCATAGTGGTCGCTGTTGAGATAGTTTCACTTTAGTCAGTTTCAATTCAGGATATTTTGGTTTTATTTTAATTTTATTTTTATTTCTAAATTATCTAAAATCTAAAGTTTCAGCTACAACTTCAACTAACAACTTAAATTCTAATATTTCTCCTTTATAATCTTTATAAAATATTTCTGACCTAACAAATGATTGTTTGATTATAACAAGTCTCTCCCCTCAGTAGTTGATCAGTGATTTATATATAATTAAATGTTCCTTATTAAGAAAGTCATTGATCCATTCAGGTGGATAATATCGTAGCTGCTTTACAGGGATTTTGTTTTGTTTTTATTCAAATTATCAATAAAAATAACCCCCTGAGGTTAAATGTCTGACTTTTTTTCTCGAGGGAAGGTGAAGGGATTTAATGGCAGCAAGTGTTTGGATGAATGTTGTTGTTTTTTTTCTGTCAGACAGATTAAAAATGAAGTGTTGTGAAGAGAGATGGACGTATTACCTGTGGCTGTGGAGGCAAATGAGTTGAGTCTAAAAAAAGAAATAATGATCATAAAAGAACACAACAAGCAATACGATGAGGGGAGGATGGGGGAGGGGGATGCATTGAAAAGGAAGATGCTGGGATGAAATCATACAAATAAGGAACAATGAAACTGGTTGTCTACATCCACCTGATGATGCAGTTTATTTCTGAGGTTTGACTGAGAGGAGCGTCTGTCTTTCAAAAAAAGGAGAATTCATGCTTGTTTTAGCTAAGATGATGAAACCTTTGCAAGTGTTCAAGACAATAATTCAGTTAAAGAGATGAATGTCATCTCTGACGTCATCCTACGTTGATCAGACAAATACTGGATTAAAATCAAGGAGCAAAAAAAAAAAGAGAAAAAAAAAAGTAAAATCTGGTACGTTCCTGTTTTGTTGTAACAAGGAAAGTAAAGTGGGGGAAGTTAAAGGGAGTTAATCCAGGTCGCAGAGAGAGACAATGCAGATGTGAGAAGGGGAGATAGGAGGGGGAGGAAGGGGGGAGTAGCAGTGAGACGTGTCCACACTATGTACATGGCATAAACACAGAGCTGTGCAGAAAAAACATGAGACACAAGTTGAGGAGGACAAGGCATTTGGAAAATGGTGCTGGATGGGACACAGAGGTAACGAGGAGAAGCCAGTACATCAACAGGACGACCGCGGTTCAACCAGCTTCTGGGAGGCGGTGGGGGAGGAAGGGGGTGAGGAGGGGGGGTGAGGAGGTTTAGGGATCTGGGATCGAGGTGGACGGGATCAGACAACATGCAAGAGCAAATCTGGAGTGCAACCACCACTGAAAAAATATGAGAGTATATATATATATACCTTTCAGACTAAATAAAGAAAAGAAAGAGGCATTCTTGGGTTTCTGTGAAAATACTAAAAGATGCCATCAAACTGGCCTACCTTTGATAGCGGTTTTTTTTCTTCTTAATATCGGCTATGCAGGGTGTGACTATTATGGAGATCTGTGAATCTGGCTGAAAATTCTGACGGAAACATCTGTCAACATGCAGACACGTTAAGTTAGATTTAAATGTTTGATTTAGTCCTGCGACACCACCACCACCACCACCAACCCCTACTCTACCTAACTTCCTAAAGCTGCAGATTTTATCTTTTAATCATTTAAAAAGAAGAACAAGTAGAGAGAGAGAAAAAAGTAGAAGAGTGTAAGGAAGGAGAAGACTGGAGGGCGTAACAGCGGCCCAGTCCAGGCATGCAGGGCTGGGTCGGCGCTGTGATGGATTTGAAAAACTTGTGTTCAATCTATCTGTCTGTCTCTCACACTCTCTTTTCTCAGAGGTGTTGTGCAGTCAGTCACGCTGGAAAGGTACCTTTTCTTTCCATTTCTGGCCGGCTTCTGAGATCCATCATCCAAGATATTAACGGGACCGGTCCAATTTCCTGTCTCGTCCCCTTTGAGTCGGCTAAACTGTTGCGCACTAGTAAGAAAATGAGTCAGTTTATTTGGGATTTATTTGTCCTTGATGTGCAAATGTCAAACACATACAAACCAAAGCCCCATGTGTTCACACACACACACACACACACACACACACACACACACACACACATCAAAGAGGGACCATTTTTCTTTTATCTCCAGAAACAACAGTCAAAATGTGACATCACACAGTTTTAAACGGTTAATTGATGCTCTGTTCATTATGCTGAATGTGATTCATACATTCACGTTTTGCAGTTTTGGCCTCCAGGAAGTGTTGAACTTGTAATGTGATGTATTAAAGTCACGGTGATTTAAAAGCTGGAACAATAAACGCTGCCAATGTTTCAAGAGATGGCAACAGATTTGCCAAGTGTAGATGGAAGAAAGAAGCCAAGTTAAAGCAACTTCTCAGCCAATTATTACTGATAACAGAGACTTAAATATAACGATCTGTTTACTTCTTGTCTTAAGTGTGAAAACCGTTATTTGATATCGTCTCTGGCTCAGGACGAGTCTCAATTTGGACCTGAACTTTGGACCTGAGCCAAAAACCGGAGGAGACTGACCCACGCTGGACGTTAACGTCACGATGTTTTGGCTTCTTCTACGTATCAGATCAGACGGTCAGAGGAGGATATTTGGTGCGAAAGGTTCATAACATTTACACTTTTCTGAATAAATCGAATAATTACCAAGAGATGTTGATTAGTGTTTTATTTATCAGAATATAGAAAGAGTCTTTTCAGGGCTTAATCACCAAGAACATCAGGTGTTCACGTTTCCAGCTGCAGGATGGTGCAAAATATGGAGCAAAATGTCATAAATATACAATCATTTATGTTTTTATTGATAAAGAACAAAACATTTCCACCTGATTTTTCCTTCAGTGTGAGTTGCTGCATCTGTGTGTCTTTGTATTTGTCTGTGATTTGTCAAACTTCTCCTGTTATCTGACTAATTATTATGCAAGTGTTCATGTGTGACTCATTTCTCTAAGTGCCCTGTGGGTGTTGCACTAAATTCAACGAGGAGATTGAACCCAAAGAGCCTTTTTACAAACGCGTCCGATTCGTCTCTGAGAGCCACTTCAACAATCTCCAACAAACGCTGCAGAACAAAACGCACTAAAAACTCAGACGCATCTGAAACAGGACAGATGTGTTTTCTATAGAGCAGCAGCAGCAGCGTTTAGACTGATAAATAAAACGTAAGATTATACACAACTGTAATTTCCCTCAATAACACGACCGATGACAAAGATGCGATCAGTCTCATGTTACGACGTCGCTCTCACAGATCAGTTTAATGTCGTGAATTAAAATGTTAAGAGCCCATTTATCTCCCGTTGACTCGGTTACGTGGACGACTCAGACACTAATCTAAGTATTGGTTTAGACAAACAACAGGAACAAAGTTGCTCTGAAGCACTAATGGGCTTTGATCCGACCTTCGTGTGCCGTTAATGGGACTTGAAAGCAACATGGAGGTTTGTAAGATTGAATTGTATGATTGTGTTTTATGTTTTTTTATGGGGGAAGGAGAAACACACGGACCCAAATCACCACTTAGTCCAGCGCGTCCAGTGTTTCCTGGAAACATAATGGACTTAAGTTTGTCAGATACTTCACTAACCTTATCAGTGAAAAAGGAAATTAACAGATGTGACTTTTTGATCTGGTTCAAACAGGGAATCACGTCTGTGAAGTGAATCAGTATCTTCATATTTATTATGAAACAGTCTGGTGGATCAATTAGGGATCAGATTTATCTGTTTCTTGGAGTTTGATTGATTATTTTACATCATTTCACACCAGAAACATTTCCTTCCTTCTCTTTCTTCTCTCTCCTGCTGTGGATATTTTTAGCCTCATCCTCTTTAAAGTCAAATAGAGTTGAAAGTTAGAATAATAAAAGTGTGTCAGTGGTTGTGACCTTTTAATCATCTCTCTCTCTTTGCTCCTTCGCTGCCATTTTACAACTTGATCCTCCTGTGAAACTAAACATCCAGATTGATGGTCAGGTTTATTTACACCACATCCTCTTTTGACCTCTGGACATCTGTCGTTAGATTTATGATTCATATAAACTGCTGTTACTTCACAGCCGAAGCACCTAAATGTCTCCTCCTCTGCTGCGGTTGTAGCCTGGATGTAATTTGCAGCGATGGCTCTTTTTTTTCCCTGTGTTGTCCTGAAACACACCAGCGTGATAAACGTCCTGCCAACATGTTCCCGGTCCTGTCAGAAGAACCTGGGCGGGGTCCAACCTCCGGTATCTGAACAACGACTCACACTTGTGATTGTTTATGCTTGAAGAGATGTCATAAGATGACGTCTTCCCTCTTCCAACCTTCTCTCTCTCTACGTCACACACAAACACATTCATTCCTTCAGTCTCTCATCTCTTTCTCTTTCTTTCTCCCCCATTTGTACTAAGGTGTGTGTGTGTGTGTGTGTGTGTGTGTGTGTGTGTGTGTGTGTGCAGACAGACTGTAGCAAAATGGCTGCCGCTGAACCCACTGGTTCCTGTTTGTGTGTGTGTGTGTGTGTGTGTGTGTGTGTGTGTGTGTGAGTCTTGCTTCCCTCCCCTCCCTCCCCCACACACCCCTCCATACTTCCCTCTCCTCAGCTGAACGCTAGGAGCAAAAGTAAGAGCACAAGGCGACAAAAGAAAGAAAGAAAGGTGTGATACTGTGTGTGTGTGTGTGTGTTGAGTCTGGATTCATGCATCTCACCGCAGAGGTTGAGATGCATGAATCCACGTCGAGTATCCAGACTAGACCAGACCAGACCAGACCAGCCCAGCAGGGGGTGGCAGGGGAGGGGGGGCGGGAGGAGGTAGCTGTGGGGAGCTTCAGATTGCAGCACATATATGTTTTGTGCTTTGCAGTAAACATATATGAGCTGTGTGTGTTTGTGAAAAATATGTGGAGGTGAGGATAAAAGTTTTCTGATTAACTGATCAATTGATTGATTGGTTGGTTGATTGGTTTGTGTGTGTGTGTGTGTGTGTGTGTGTGTGTATTCGTTTTCATAAAGAATCAAAAGATCAAAACATCCCGACTTCTCAACATCTGCTCGTCTCACACTGAAAATGTTCTCACAGTATAAAAGAAACGGGGCTGTGAAATTTAAATTTTAATTTGTAAAATAAATAAAAAATAAAAAGTAGATTCGGCTGAAGAAGAGTTAGTGTTGCAGAGATGTTATAAAACTTGGCTCTGCGGTGGCAGTGGAAGGATTGATAAGAAATAAATACACATCATCTTAAGAAGATTGATCTGTCATCATCATCATCATCATCAGCTCCAGTAACTTTCAGTTGCATTGTGATAATCTGATGTAGGCTACGACCAGTCAAGAAGAAGAAGAAAGGCTGAAATCAAATAAAGATCTTTGGTTTAAAAAAAAAAAAAAAAGAAAAAAGGGGAAACATTACCATACACAGCTGGATCACTGTGTATGGTATGAATGTGATGCTTCATTTCCAGAAAAATATCAACAAAATAAATCCAATGGAAATTGTTTCTATGTCACTGAGGAAAAAAAGATGGATGGTTAATTGCTTTTGTTCTTTTCAGCCATTAAAGCTTGTTTTTTTTCTTCCTCCCTCCACTCCCAGTTTATCCATTAATCATTCATTATTTATCTTTCATCGTTCAGTCGGTAATTAAAGCGATGAGCTTCACACAGAGACAAGCTATGAAGACATGCTTTTATTTGATTTAACTCTGATTATCATCATTTCAGCTCGAACAGGCCTCAGCTCTTAATTGTCTTTTTATTTTTTGAGCAGAAATAATCAACACTTACCTCTTTAGGTAGTTTTTCCCGTAAAGAATTTGTTGCAATAATGTGACGAGTCCAAAAGCGCAAATAAACATGAAACAAAGAGATCTACTGCCGAGGATGTCTTTACCCGACGACGGGTCGGCGTATCCCATTCTTCGGCGCAGCATCCAGGGCTGACGGTGACACCCGGGCAGGTGTCTCTCTCCGCTGCATTCAGGACCAGTGCAGGTGTCTCCTACCAGCTGGACGCAGGGACATTGTCCATCACCTCTCTACAGGATGTTTGGACACATCTCACGCCATCGCATCATCCGAGCTGGATGGAAACCATCGCAATCTGTGATCAATTATGATCAATTACGAACCATTAACGTCTCTGCATCCAGTTCACTTCCCTCTGTTTCTATATCTACGCGTTTATATGTTTGTATTTCTTTATATATATAAAAGGCAGCAAATATCCCAAAGTCAAGCTGATTTCTATTAGATCTCGTGCTCTAATCGCCTCGATGCAGAGGAACGATCCAGTTTATCCAAAAAAAAACGCGCTCAAATGTCTTTTTTTCCACAATAAACACAATAAATGGTCGATGTGAAGCCCAACCCACTGTTTTTCTTTCTCCTTCTTTATATTAGGTTAGAGATGCGATCTGCGACAGACAAGAAGAAGAAGAAGAAAACATCCCTTATGCTTCATCTCAAATCTGAGCAAAGCTGCGTGACTGAAATGTTAAAGAAGGAGGATGCGCTTTTTCTGAGGCTGGCAGCCGCGGGGGCGCGCCGCACCGCGCAGGGCCGCGCCGCGCAGGACCGCGCTTCATTCACATGCTCCTTACTCAGCCAAAAAAACCCCAAGGTCATCACGGTCTCCTTCACCTGGACAGTAAAATACAGCACCCAGGTAACAGACACCATCCAAATAATAGACACCACCCACCTGGAAAAAGAAGACAGAGATTATAAGACACGTTCATTTCCTTCTATATATATATATATATATATATATATATATATATATATATATATATACAGATTATTTCTCTAAATCTTATCAATAAAAATAAAAATACCTATAAAAACGTGTAATATCAATAAGATGATAAACAGACATGACAACAACGAACATGTCCAATGTAAAATACAATAAAAATGTAACTTTTTGTTGTTTTTTTTTAAAGGTGAGATAGATTTACTGTATAAGAAGTAGAAATGATAGAAATGATCCTGAACCGTTTTTTTCATCGTTCTCAGACAAGAAAATCTGCTAGAGTCTGATTGTTTTAATTGGTCGTTGATCTTTTGTCCAGTGAAACATCGTTAAGTTCAACCTGTGACACATGACTGGATCTTTCAGCTCATTTGTTGGTGAATGTGACAGATTAACTCTGTCACATGACTGAGACAGACTGATGGACTGTCCTGAAGATCCTCCTCAGTCATCCTGCTGATATTTGCTACTTTCTTTAATTACAAACTGGTGTTTCCAAACATAATATTCTCTCCGTCAGTCTATTATTTCTGCCTTGTGTCCAGTTTGGATGCAGCTTGTAGAACAGGTGGAAGAAAGTAGACCAAGCATGTTTCCCTCTGGTCGTGGCCCTCAGGAACTGAATCCCTCTCAGACCAGATGGGATTCAGTTCCTCGAGCATGTTATGGGTCTTTCATTGGCTTCGTACCAGCTGGACGTGAACAGACTCTGAACGGAGAGAGGATCAGAGATTCTCAGCTCACCTTCTCTCTGGTCCTGAGGGAGAAACCAGACATCCTGCTAAAGAAGTTAATTTTCACTTTGTATTTGCGTCGTTATTCTCCCAGTGAAAGAAGACAGATTCATGACCGGATTAATCTGAGAGTTTAGTGAAACATAAGCTCTTTAACATCCTCCTCTATCTGCTCCTGTAAAAACAGACGATAAAAAGAATAAATATATTCAAAATATACAGAATATAAAAGTACGTATGGATCCTTTACAATGATACAAACTGTCTCAAGGTGATTATCAACATTAATACTTTAGATTTCAAACGTTTATACTTGAACTTTCATCACAAAGGTTTTATTCTCTAGTTCAGAGGCGTCCAGTCTCTCTTTTATAGTTTTTATTCCAACCAATCAGACTTGACAGATTTAATGATCTGATCTCAGTCTTCAGATGTTTAATTAATCAAACTGTTTGATCTTGATCTGGTTGTAGGAAAAACCTGCAGCCGCACGTGTCTTAGTGTTGTGGTTTGGACAAATCTGATCGTATCTATTATTAAAAACATATTTAATATAAATGCAATTAAATTCAGTAACACAACAAACACACTCACTCATTAGATTAAGTTACTAATTGTGTCTTTTCACTCTAATTAGATTAATCTGCAGTAAAGATATTAATTTACAACGTCAAAGTGTGTTATAATGTGTTAATTGTGGTTCTATTTTATATATTTATGTTTTATAATGAGTAAGACTTCGATGTTGACGTTAAATACGTTAAACAGGAAAGAGAAATTGATTTTGTCTTTTATTTTTAAGAGATGAGCGAAATGTCAATAACGCGACACGGGGGACTTATTTGCGTGTTACACCGGAAGCCGCACGGATGTAATTTGATGCGACACCGGCTCCTCTTCCGGTCTCTTTCCCCTCAGCCACCGGACGAAAATGGTAAGAAGCAACGCTGGCGGAGAAAAATCTGCCAACATCTGTTTAATGTGGCGTTAATCTGACACGAAATTATGATGTTTCATTGTCGGATAAACATTGTTACCGATCAGATGAAATATTTCTGAGATAAAACATAATTTTAATCAAAAATAAAAGGTTGTTCATGTAGCTTCCGTGCAGAATATATCAGCTACAGTTAGCTTAGCGGTTCAGGATCCAGACCAGGTCTAACAAACCCGGGAAACTACCGGGTTAAAGAAATATCACTTATGATAATGTCGGTTAAAGCCGCAATGTGACAGAAGAATAATTAAATATCTTATTTGCGTCTTAAACAACAGGAATTTTGTGAAAATGGCTAATTAGCTTCACTGTAGATGTTAGCATAACCGGCTAGCATCTTCATGTGTTTCTTCCAGGAGAGAGTTTGTATTAAAAACAGACTTTAAAGCGACGTAACCTCATAATATCACGTAGAAATAAAGTTAGCGACTTAATAAATCAGCAGCAATAATTTATGAATTTATAGTAACAATATCAACAGTGTTATGATGTAAATTAGAGTAATAGACACGTACTCTGTGTTATTAGCTCTGATGAAGACTAGAAACCTACATTTAACACAACAAACAGGAAACTAAATGTTTTAACACCTGTTTAGTATTATTATCAATTATATAATCAATTCATTCATTGATAGATAATGACAGTATGTGGCACAACACGTCTTGGTTGATGTTGAAAAATGCTTCATATTTATGAGTAAACAACGTTTGTTTCCAACCTGTTAATCTTATTGTTTTGCTGCTGCACAGATCTCGAGTCTTGTCAGTGATGAATTAAAAAATAAATGTCTGAACCAATGATTCTCTATGATTCATTCTTCTGAACTGAGACAAGACGGTTTGAGTTCGAGCTGTTGATGATTATTTAATTCATTAAATCATTAAATCATCGTTTGTTTCTAAGCTGCGACGTCTTGTTTCTCTCAGACTAAGGGAACATCATCTTTCGGTAAACGCCGGAACAAGACGCACACCTTGTGCCGCCGGTGTGGAGCCAAGGCCTATCACCTGCAGAAGTCGGCCTGCGGCAAGTGTGGCTACCCTGAGAAGCGCAAGAGAAAGTGTAAGTTCATGATAAAAGCTGCTCTGTTCTGGCACCGTTAGATCTGTTAAAGCTGCCTCCTGCTGTAGTTAAGACGCTTGTTGACACCAAAGAGGTGGATTGATTTTCATAATTCATCCATTTAAAGCCGTTTGTCTGGGACTAATGCCAGTTTCAGTGGGAACTAAATATCATTTTGTCAAGTTTTATGATTTAACAAACTCCCTCACGTCATCGATTATGATTAGATTTCCTCAGCAGTGATGACTGTTCCCTAAATGCACCTGATGTGATTATAATCACTAACACTGTTGTTTCATTATCCTGCTCTTAAATAACGTGAACGCTGACGTTTTATTTCACAGACAACTGGAGCGCTAAGGCCAAGAGGAGGAACACCACTGGAACCGGCCGTCTGAGACACCTGAAGGTCGTTTACCGCAGATTCAGGTACGAACTGACTGAACCGTCCGGTGAACGCTTCTTTTCATTAAGTCAAAAAAACCTTGTTTTTGCCATCGGCAGCAGAAACGATGAACGTCACATCTAACATCTTTGTTTGCTTTAAATCAAAATGTTGACGTCGTAAAAACTACGTGATCTGTAGTAAAATCACATCAACTCTCGTCGTGTTGACATAAATAAAACAACAATCTTTCATCTACTTGTATCTAGAAACTTGTATCTGCTTCAAACGTTGAACAGAAAATATCTGAATGAAACTTGTATCCAACAGGAACTTAACGACATAAAGTAAACGTTTCTAAAAATGATAAATGATTTTAAATCGCTCCAGTTGGAGCTGGACGCTCTAACGAGGACGATAAACACGAGGCGTTCCTCTAAATACCTGTGGTTTCATGGTCCGTCCACCGTGAAGAAACGTTTTATTCTCGTGTGAAGAAAAAAAAGTCGTAGGATTATTTAACACTTGATTATAAATCTCAACCACCAGGTGTTTCAAGCCCAAAAGTGATGGAAGTTTGTTTTGTGTCGTCAACAGTTCAGTGACTAACAAATTATTTCCAGACTTTTAGCAGAGACACATTTGTGTGTCACTCGTCAGTGACGTTTTACCGATGATGGTGAAAAAATAAATGTCTGAACAAATGAACTTCAGTGATATCAGCATCTTCTCTGAGGTGAAACGTCGCTGACGGACGAGATCAGGAGGTTTTTTTATTATTACATCATCTAACAGGTTCGTGTTGCTCTTTCAGGACGGACCAGAGATGATGTTGATCATAATTTTATTTATTTTTCTGTGTCAGAAACAAGCTCCTGCTGGTTGTGTGTTTACATGAAGCTTCAATGTGTCTGAATCACTGATTGTATTTGATCTGACGTCTCAGCTGTTTACTCACGGTATACGAGCGTCAACGTTTCCAAGATGCTGCAATTTATTTTTCTGTCCAAACAAGTCAAAGAAAAGAACCAACGGTCAATTTATCACCTGAACATTAACATTGGTATTAGCCCGTTTATACATGCGTCAGCTGCGAGTGTCAGTCATGGTAACGTTTTATCTTTTTATAGTTGTGGAACAAAACAGTAATTGAATTTGTGTCTTGTTTTCCAGGAATGGTTTCAGGGAAGGCACCACCCCCAAACCCAGACGCGCTGCAGTGGCCGCCTCCAGCTCATCTTAAAAGATTAAAAGACACATTTTTGGTTAAATAAATGTGATGTTAAACAAGCGTTTCTCTTTTTGTCTCTATCTTTTTTTTCCGTGATAAATAAAATACACACACAGTGTTTAAGAGTTAAAAGTGTTGAAGAACATGATCTGAAATAAAAAGGTGTTTTCAGAAGAACGAGCTTTTTGTTTTCATGTAAATCAAGTAAATGTTACAAAGAGTTTTGATAAGATCTCAGGGGAAAAAAAATCCTAAACATCCAAATTATTCTCAAGAGCCGAACAGTTTCGGTGCCAAACCAAACTGGTTTTACATCATCTCAGTGAAAACAAGTTCATGTGAAGACGGAGCAGAGTCGTCCTGCAGGAAAATAAGGTGACTTGTTTACAAGTTTCTCAGAGTAAAAGTCCGGCTGTACGAAGTGAAGCAACAAAACAAGGCTAAATATTTATTAGAAGCCAAAACAATACTGAGATTTCTCACATGAAGTTTGGCAGGAAAGAAGGTTTACAAATGAGTTTAAAAAAAAAGTAACGCAGCTGGAAAATGTCAGAGGAGACGACCACAGACGGAGGACGGAGCTGGAATTTAACAAACTGTCTTTAAAGAAAAAGATGCGTCAAAGATTCATCACCTCGTGTCACGAATCAGAAGATGAGGAGGTGATGACGATGATGATGATGATGTTGGAGTTTCCACATTAGAGACATTTTGTAGTTGGTGAAATATTTAAGGCTCGACTCATAAAAACGAAATGTCATGTGAAACGAGGGAGTGAATCTTGTGTCATGGAGCATAAATAAAACAGATACTTTGACTTTTTAGATAAATTATATTTCTACATGTATATTTTGGCTGCGGCTCCATGTTTAAACTTTGTTTCCTCTGATTGTTTCCAGTTAAATTCATACAGAAGAACCATGTTAAAGTGATGGAAACTTCACACAAAAGAAAGAAACTTTAATTCAAAGTTTTAATCACCTGAATTTACAAAACCTCAGTGACTCCACCCCCGACTGACACTGGTGTAAAGTGTAAAAGGGAGTAAATATGTGGTTAAATCCAACGTTGCAGCAGCAGGAGGCGATAAAGAGCAGAAGTTTGGCTTCAAACTGAAGCCACCGTCCCACTTTTCATCGTCTCCAGTCTGAGGGGGCAGGTAAAGGCGCAGTGCGACGGAGCTGCAGCAGACACCAAACCTGTTGGTCTGCTGCTGAGACCTGACTGAACCAAATCCACTGTCTCTCCAGCCTCTCATCAAACTTCATTTCCCTCTTCAGTTTTTTATGAGTTGGAATGAATTTATCCTGAACTGAAGCTGCTGTAATGAGATGTAAGTATGACACCGTTCACTGTCTTTTACTGTATTTTCTTGCAGCTGCTAAACAACTTTTTTTTTTTTTTGTGTGTGTGTGTGTGTGTGTTTTATCTCTGAAGCCTCTGTCCTAGGATCAGTTTGTGCTCTTTTGTTTGTGCTGAGGGAGCCTTCATGCCTCGGTGATGAGGTTACCTCCAACACAGGTAAGTCACACATTTATCATTTAATCCCCTGCAACTCAACCGACCGTTGTACATTTATTTTAATTTATTTTGTGCATGTTTGTGGTTTTAACAGCTGCAAAGTCTCAGGTAGAAAAACCTCTAAAAACAATGGTTCGTAGTCGTTGCACATTTATCGGATCTTCACCTAAATTCAAGCTTGATTGAGCTTCGTCTCCATCAGGTAACTTAACATTCCTGTCACTGAAAACTAGAACAGGCCCCGACAGGCCTGAGGATTACTTCATCACTGAACAACAGATAATCTATATGATCACCATCAGTCTCTACTCCTACAGCACAGTTTTAGATAGTATCTTGTTTCTGATCGTTGATTTACTTAAAAAAAAAAATACAGGTTTTACAGGAGTTTTTACCAATAAAATGGTAAATAGATGGAGCAGTGAAACAGACCCTTCCTGTCTGACCTGTGGAGACCTGCATCAGCCTGTGAGACCACAACCAACCCCCTCACACACACTTGACACACAACACACCATCCTGCCCGGGGCCGGCGATATCAGCTTCATGCATTTGTGGACGTTAAGTTTCACGACCACATTGTTGTTTTTCTTTTTCTCTGATCTCTGATCTGAATGAGATGTTGTTTTATTTCAACCCACTGAGGACGTCTCAGACACTGAGTCACACACGAGACGAACTTGTTCCGTAAACGACTGACGCAGGGACAGTGATTAATCTCTACGCTTGAGTGTGTCGGTTCGACGGAGACACGTGAGGTCAAATTGACCTTTTTTCTTTCTTCATCTATTTAATTAAAGAGGGAAGAGAAGTGTAGTGAAGTGACTGACAGTGAATTTGCTGGATGACTAGTTTTTGTTTTACTTGGACGTTTTAAAGTTTATCACATAGTTAATGTAGCGTGCACATCTGTAAAACTACACCTGGGTGAAGGAATGTTTTATCTGCTGTTACTCAACACGTATGCATATGCGTAGTATGAGCAGATAGCAGAGGTCATTTATCTGATTTTGTTCAGTTTACGAAAAAAAAAAAAAAAAAAACGGAAACGTGGGTGTATTTTTTGGCCAAAGACCAAAACCCTTCAGTGTCTACCGGTACCAGACACCAGATACCAGGTTTATTCTGTCCAGGATCATTTTCAAGAAAGAGTTTTAACACTGAGATGATCTGAACCGTTTCCAACTCAAATAAACTTTAAACTATGTCATCATCTTTCTTTTCTCAAGACAAAACTTGGAGATGTAATTATCTCATTGCCAGATGTGTCTGCTTGTGTTTTTTCGTTAAATTCAAGTCCCAGAGAAATGTGTGGATCATTTGGTCTGAGACAGATGTTTTAACAGGAAAACTCAACCGGCTGTGGAGGAAACACGGCCTCAGACGCTTTTAAAATCATTGAGATAATATCTCATGTCTTTCCCAGCTATTTTCTGTCACAGCTTCCTATGAGTGGTGAGTTTATGTAAGATGTGTTTAGTTTTTTCTTCTTCTTGTTTCACAGTGAACCCGTGCTGTTATCTGCCGTGTCAGCACTGGGGCGTGTGTGTCAGATACGATGAGGACACGTACGAATGCGACTGTACTCGAACCGGTTACTACGGAGAAAACTGCACCGTCCGTAAGTTGATCCATCCTCACAAGACCGGATCTCATATCCTCTTTTTTTTATTATTATTATTATTATTATCATCTTCAATGCTTTTGTTGGGAATTTGAAATATCCTGTTATTCTCTTGTTCATAAAACAGAAAGCGGAGGTCAGAAGATTTTGGCTGCTGAAAGATTTTCATTTTGTTGTTATTAAATCAGGAAACAGTGTAACACACTTTACTGGTGGAGCTGAGACTTCTTGTCTAGACCCAAATATTTAGAGATATTAGAGAAACTGCCAGGAGGAGACCAGCTGGACCAGAGCCGCTTTCTATCAAACACCTACTAGTTTCTGGCAACAAAGCGTCTTGTTAACAACCCTCACGCTGCGGCTCCTAATCCGATGTGATGTATTTGGCCGACAGTTATGCGGTTACGTCACATGAACACAAAACATCAAACATAATAACAATCAGTTGCTTTGATTGTGAAAATAAAAGATAAAACGCGCCGGGAGCAGAAGGAGGGAAACGATTAGCCAGACAAACGAGGTGCAGGAAGTGAAAACATTTATATAATCACATTATTTCTGTTTCATAGAAAAAACATGTTGTTCAACAGAAGCTGGAGATGTTTACTGAGATGTCAGAATAGATGGAAATAGTTTAAAGACTCATCATGGAAAGTAACTCCTCCCTGATAAACATGTTAAGAGGCATAAATAAAACTGCTTTTAAACTGCTTTTTGTCAACAGGTAATCCACCTTCACTCCCCCACAGGATAACATGAGACTGAATTTCCATTTGGTTTAATTATAGTCAATGAAAAAAGGAATTAAAGCTGTAGGAGGTCTATGAAACCAAGCCCAGTTAAGCATTGGCACAATCACATAACAACGTCTTTATACTCAGTGAATTTCCACTTTCATTTCCCACATGTTGCCTCATCACATTTCCAGTAACAAAAGAGGGTGTTTTTTTTTTTTTCTTCACCACAGCGGAGTTCTGGACCAGAGTGCGTGAGTTCCTCCGGCCCAGTCCAGATGTGGTTCATTACATCCTCACTCATTTCCACTGGTTGTGGGACATCATCAACCACACCTTCCTCCGGGACGCTCTGATGAGGGTCGTCCTGACAGGTCCCCACTCACGTCACTCACTGATAGTGATTCAGTTACATACTGTTCATTTTATAATCAATAACTTTTTTTTTCTTGTACGAACAGTTCGGTCTCACTTGATTCCCAGTCCTCCGACCTACAACTCAAAGTACAGCTACCTCAGCTGGGAGTCTTATTATAACCTGAGCTACTACACTCGAATCCTGCCCCCGGTGCCACCCGACTGCCCCACGCCTCTAGGGGTCAAAGGTCAGTCGCTAATACTTGTTAGAGCCTTTCAGCTCATTGTTTTGGTTTAAAGGTTGTACCTTCACTTTTTTTTGGTTCACTAAACACTAGTTCACTCTAGTTCACTCTAGTTCACATCAGTTGACTTCACCATCAATCAGTGAGTCTCAGTCTCTGTCGTGATCGTTGGCGACTCGTGTTCCCATGATGTGGAGTCTCAACAACTGGTCTGAGACCTGTAGTGTTCACACTACAAGACTTGTCAGTGATTGACTCCCGATCACACCGTGACGTCACCAAACTCTACGTCTGGTCACGTGAACTAGACAGGATGTAGCCGCTGCTTCTCACCGTGATTTACAGCCGTTTATTGTTGACGAGCACCGGTGAAGACGCTGCCTCCGACACAGACTAAACCGCTGAGTTCAGGTTCGGTTCCTCTGACATCGAGACACGAACGAGACGACGACGACTCCGACACACTGACGGTACCGAGGACGCTGCAGAGAAAACAGGAAGTAGAGACGTTTAGATGTAAAAACACATGAAAACAATCTTCTTCCTCATTGATCAGATCCTCCAGGATTTAATGACGTTACCATCACAACTATTAACACTAATTCAACCAATCATTGTGGATATTCCTGAGGTCTTTGACTGGTGACTACCTATAGCAGCTACAGTCCAGGAAACTGGACTTACACATTAAAAAATAATGTTATGATGGAAACTATTACTAAACCGCTAAACCGGCGTGTAAACATCACCATGGCAACACGCTGGTTTTCACGGTGGAGCTGAAATCAGCAGCAGACCTCCCCGGTACCGGGTAACATCTGGATCAGACGCGGGGAGTTTGTAGAAAGTGAAAATGAAAGAAAAAGCGTTAAAACGTCAGACTTTTAAACGTGGTTGTGAGTGAATCAGTGAGACGGCAGCAGCATTTATCTCACATCCCTCCTCTGATTGGCTGTCGCTCTTTGTCAGTCTCTTCAGACTCCTCCAGTTTTCTAACATGACAGATCCAGTCCCGGTCTCAGACCAGGTCCCGACGGCCTCTGATGGAGTCGTTAGGGCTGTTCACACATTATGATCATTAACTGATGATTCACCAACCATCAGAGGACCAAGTCCACCAGACACCACCACTGGAGATCACTGGTCCAGTCCACTAGAGAGGACTAGGGTTTAGAGTGAATATTAGATTTCCATCCTTCAGCAAAGAATGACTTCATGTGTGAACTGGTAACAAAATAACTTTATTTTTTATTTTCTCCAAATGTGTCATGAGATATTACATATCTGTATCCCAATAGTTATTATTATTTTTAGCAGTTTAATGTTTTGTCTGCTCAAGATGATGTGTATTTTAACTACTTTGTATTAAATTGGGTTGTCAAATAGTAGTAATAGTGTAAAAGTGCAACATAAGATGTGAAATAAAGACTGTAAATCTATTTACTTACAGTACACAAAGTACTAGAGATACGGTACTAAGTAGGATTCCTGAAAATGACTCTTTTGATATTATTAATGACAACAGAAACATTTCCTTTGTTGAATGTTTCAACCTCTGGCCACACTGACATGAATGCAGATCATTGACCTTGAGCGGTTCAGAGACACAGTGACGTGATTTCTCTGTATCAGACACGTTGTTATTTTGACTAGAGATGTTGGGTTTCTGTTCAGGCAAGGCTGGACTACCTGACCCTGAGCTGCTGGTTGAGAAGCTGCTGAAGAGAAGGACGTTCAGACCCGACCCCCGAGGCTCCAACCTCATGTTCGCCTTCTTCGCTCAACACTTCACGCACCAGTTCTTCAAAACCTACAATCGTATGGGCCTCGGCTTCACTAAAGCTTTATCACACGGGGTCAGTCCAGTTTATCTGTTTAGCGAAGACACATCTATTTATTCTCTTTCTACATTTACATCCTCTCATCAGTGTTTCTGTCTCTTGTGACACGTTCAGGTGGACGCCGGTCACATTTACGGAGACAATCTACAACGTCAGCTGGAGCTCAGACTTCATCAGGACGGGAAACTCAAATATCAGGTGACTGAGCTGAAACGGCGACTGGAGGAAATAAATCCACACTGGCTTATTTCTGAATGTTGAAAAATCCTTCCTTCTGTTGAAATTCATGTAACTTAAAGAATTTTCTTTAGAGGAAGTGTGATTCACTAAATCATCTGTCATTTTGCTAAACATTATATTGTCCAACTGACATTTAGCAGCAGGAATGTGCAGATGATGCAGTGGAAACATTCAGGAAAGGTTCTGCAGCGAGCGTCTGCATGATTACTGTAAAAATAGAAATTACTGTTATTCTTTTTTTTGTTTTATTAGTTAGTTGACGGGGAGATGTATCCTCCAACTGTAGCCGACGCCCCGGTGAAGATGAGCTACCCCCCTGGCATCCCCCCCGAGTATCAGATGGCGATAGGTCAGGAGGTTTACGGACTCCTCCCCGGTTTGGGGGTGTACGCGACGCTGTGGCTCCGAGAACACAACCGAGTGTGTGACGTCCTGAAAGTGGAGCATCCAACCTGGGACGATGAGCAGCTTTTCCAAACCTCTCGACTCATCATCATTGGTAAAGGGATGGTTTTATTTGAGATTGTTGATGGTAAACAGACGTTTATTTAGCACTTTTCTAGTCTCTGAGGACGCTCAAACGTCTCTTCACCACCCATAGTCTTGTCTCTACTCTACTGGACTCTACTGGACTCTACTGGACTCTACTCAGTCTGGTAGCAGACACGTTGTTTTCCATCACAGTTTGGTTCCTCCTCCACGTGAATGTGGTGAGTGGAGTCAAACTGCTGCGACGTCACGACACTAAAACATCAGTAAACATTAATGGACATGGAGGAGATGCTGTACTTGTTGCTGGGTTAGCTTACGACCAGGTAGCTACGACGATGGCTATCACTCTTGTCCTGTTTAAAAATGGAGCTTGATTATTTTGTTGACTCTCTCAACTCAACTGGCGTCTGGTGGCAGCTTGTGAAGACACTCCCTCTGACCAATCAGTGGCCGGCTTCTGTTCACGTCACGTTTTAGTATCGACTCAGCTCCATTGGTTCCTCCACAGAGTAGGAACTAAAACAGTAGCTGGAACCAGGAACTAGCACCAAGTGGAAACACTAGAGACTGAGTAGAGACCAGTAGATGATGGTGGAAAAGGTCTAAAAGTACTTTAAGGTTTTTTAATCACATTCAAACAGCAGTTGTAACCATTAGGTGCCAAGTGAGGTTTAGTTTCATTTGGGGAATTGAACCTTTGACTTTCTCTACCTCCTGAGACACAGTTTTATATTAAAAATATAAAACTACAACAAGCAGCAGGTTGGTTTATCACAGCATGAAGGTAATCAACACCTCCTGAGGCTCAGTAATTAGCTGGATATGTATTTTATTATGTATCCTGTACTGACTGTTGACTCTACTGGTTACATAGCAACCTCTAAGAAGTTAATGGAAAAATGTTTAATTTCATGCCGGGCACATGAGACCCTATAAAAACCACTAATTGCCACTTTCACATTTTGGCTCTATAGTAATGACGTGTTCGTGCATGAGTCGGTCAGGCTGTAATCCACTGCGGTTTGAAGCTGTGACTCAGTTTCAACATGATGATGATTTCTTTGTGTTTCTTTCAAAGGTGAGACAATAAAAATCGTGATAGAGGAGTATGTGCAGCACCTCAGCGGATATCTGCTGAAGCTCAAGTTTGATCCCACGTTGTTGTTCAGCTCCCAGTTCCAGTACGGGAACCGTATCGCTCTGGAGTTCAGCCAGCTCTACCACTGGCACCCGCTGATGCCCGACAGCTTCTTTATCAGCGGAGATGAGCTGACGTATCCACAGTTCCTCTTCAACACGTCTATTCTTACAAATTACGGCATCGAGAAGCTGGTGGATGCCTTTTCTCGACAGCGAGCCGGTCAGGTAACAAACCCCAAGATATGAAAACTAACAATAACGTAACATGATAGATGAACAGTTGTCTTGTGGCAGTTTCTTCCTGTTTCGGTGGATTTGTATCCTGCAAAACAACAAAACAGGTTTCACATTTAGCTCCAACTGGAATAACATCAAGTAGAAATCGTCTTTGTTGAGTTTTTCTTGTTTGATTGTGTCACAACAGTTGACTAACTTCATATGAAGGATGATGTAGGACAGAAAATCACAGCTACATCTGCAGTCTCACTGGGCCCTGAACACTTTTAATGCCACAGTTTGGCCACTGCAATGACCTGAATAAAGAAGAGTAAACACACAGATGTAGCTGTTATCTGGGACAATCAGTAATGATTTAAATACATTGTCTTATCACATCAAATGCATCAATGATTTACAGAAAATTCATGTTTTTTCCCAACAGATCGGTGGTGGTTATAACATTAACCCCGCTGTGACCAGAGTGGCCGTTGGAGCCATTAAAGAGTCGCGACAGCTCCGGATGCAGCCTTTCAACGAGTACAGGAAGCGTTTTAACCTTAAGCCGTACACGTCGTTCAGACAGTTTACTGGTAAGAGAAACAGTGTGAGAGAACAAGCATTCCTGGAATAAACGGCATTTCACAACTTTTTCTGACTAATAGGCTTTTTACACCAGCATCTACTCGACTCAAAAAGACAAAGGACTTGAGCTAAATGATAAAGTTAGCATGACGATATTTCTTAGTTTAACATTCTCTAATTAGCAGTAAAGACCATGATTAATGAAAAATCCCGGTAATCTATCCACTGATTGTTGAGTTAATACACCTGATTCAGTGTAATATAGATATATTTGCATTAATTGTGGTTATTTTTGCAGATGATGAGGAGATCGCCACTACGCTTGAAGAATTATACGGCGACATCGATGCTCTTGAGTTTTATCCGGCCTTGATGTTGGAGAAAACTCGTCCGGATGCCATATTTGGAGAGAGCATGGTGGAAATGGGCTCACCTTTTTCTCTCAAAGGGCTTTTAGGAAACCCTATATGTTCTCCCGATTACTGGAAACCCAGCACCTTCGGAGGGAAAGTGGGCTTTGATATAGTGAACTCGGCCACGTTGAAGAAGCTGGTCTGTCAGAACACCAGGACGTGTCCTTACGTGGCGTTCAGTATACCAACGGAGGAGCAAACACACAGAGAGAGAAGTGACAGTAGAGCGTCGTCTGATGAGCTATGACGACACAAAGTTATAGTTTGGGATTGAATATGAAGATAGAGGAGGCTGCTGCTGCTGCTGCTGCTAAAAGATGCTTGTGTGGGGGAACAGTCAGTAAAGCTTGTTGATCAGCACTGGAGTATCACATGGGACACGGCTCAGTATGAAATCAAACTTTCTTCTCTATAAGTTGCTCAACGTGTCTCACACTTGAACATACATGTGTACATCTGTAAGGACATAAATGTGTTTTATTTTTGTTAAATGCTTCATGCCTCAAGACTGAAAAACCATCATGCTCCCACTGTTTAGCAGTAAACGTTACAGAGTCTGTAGGTTTATTTTAAAAGAACATTTTGCGACACAATGTAACTGTTCACTGAAATAAAACTATAGACATAACACGGGTCATTGTTCATTTATTTAAATTGGCACTTCTCTGTTGCTGTATAGCTCTCATGAGTTTCCAGGACATCCTCTCTCTAGCTGCTTCTCATGGATCTAATGTTTCTTTTGGCTTCAGATTGAGAAGTAAAGCCAACATGGGGGAGACACCCAAAAGCATTTTTTCCTGCTTTTTTAAAAAACAGAGAGCAGAGCTGAAAGACACGAAAAGTGAAGCAACAGTTACCTCATAGGTCAGAACATTTACATTTAGGTAAATAAGGAGATATGTGTTTATATGTCAGGACTCAGCCAGAAAAACACACACACACCCACATTAGTTTATCTGACAGGAGTGTGAAGCTGTATTCTGATGTAACGTTACCTACTGAAAAGTTTCTAAAAGTGGTAACAACCAGACCACAATGACCCAACTGAACAAAACTTGGACACAATCTTGACCTAAAAGTCATTAAAAGTCACATCTTCAAATGAAACTGGTCTATAACTTTGTAACAAATAATTAGATCAAAACTCTTGAGTCTACAGATGACGCTGACAGATGACGTTTGTTTGGTGAAGATGAAAGAAGTTAATGTAACTAATGTAACAAATCAAGATGATCCAAGAAATCAGAGGACAAAAAAGATAAGAGCCAAAACGTGAAGCGTTAATTATGGCGCCACTGAGCTACCAAGTGTAACAAAATTAAAAACAGGTCTTGGCGTCTACTATGTATCACGTCACGACCCCTGGTGGTCTAAGGAGTCTAACACATCATGTGCATCCAGTTTCATGAAGTTGGAGATGACGTCCAAACTCTTCCACAAACATGTGGTCGTGTGGCTGCAGGTTTAGATCAAACTGTTCGACTAATCAAGCATCTAAAGACTGAGATCAGTTCGTTAAATGAGTCAAGTCTGATTGGTTGAATAAAAACCTGCAGTCACACGACTGTTTGTGTAACAGTTTGGACACATATTCTCTAGTAGTTTGTGAGAAATAAACATGTTAACTTTTAAAGTCATTTTAGTGTAATGTGGAGTCTAAACTACATGTGTAATGTGTGAAACAGGAAAACCACAAGTCACCAGACACAGTCAAAGTGAGTGAATCAAAGGTTGGACATTTATTGACCTTTGACCTCTCAAACAAACAGTGTGGAGGAGATTGACTGTGGAGGTTGGTGCCAAAGAAATGAAAGAAATAAAATAAAACGAGGCCTAACTCATCTCTGAACAAAAAACAAAGAAAATGAAACTAAAAGTCCTGACTATCTTCTCTAAAAAAATAAATAAATAAAAGTCTTCAGTAAAACATACAACGGTGGCACCAACCCATGACCTAGTGAAGTAGACAGAGAGCAACTACGTGTGTGTTGATGTACAGGGTACCCCGGACTAGACAGACAACCTCCAACACTAAACATTACGTTAACATTAATAATTCAGCTCAAAGAATAGTTGAGGTGACGTCCTCGTTCACATCTGGAGGGAGAAGAGAAAGAGAGGTGGTGAGTTAAGGTCTGAACAAGAAGTTAAACCGACTCTTTTAACGTATTAAAAGATTAAATAAAAGTTGATACGGTGAGAGAAAATACCCGGCGACGTCTTGTTGCAGTGATGACTCAGTTTGGTCTTCACCTCCTCATCGTCTGTCGTCACTTCTCCAGGTCACTGAAACGTCTCGGCCTCCGTCAGCTCGTCCAGTGATTCATGGATGAAACGTTGGTTTGTCTTCATCCTCATCTCCCTCACTCACCCTGACTCTGCTGTCGTCTACACTAACAAACCAACGTCAGGCTAAAAACCCGACGATGTAACTAAAGAAATAATGTTTGTATGTTTGGATTTCAACACAAGAAACCGTCCTGTCTTCTAGTTGAGATGTGTCTGTTTTATCTGGAGTTTTAATCAGAATTTATCCAATTAAAGTTTGTTTGTATTTCAAGTCTCGAGAGACTCTGATCCCTGATAACGTGTCTGTTACTCAGTCCAACTCTCTGAAATCAACAACCAGCAGCAGACGCCGACTTCACTGTTAAATCACAACCACAACGTTGGATTGAGACTTCGTCTAAACTAAGTTGATTCTCTGCTCCTGATTCTTCACCTCCAGTTCATCTCTGAATCAACCTTCAGTGGTTTGAAGATGAGACCACGTTCGTCACCGTCACCAGGTCTCACTTCCTCCTGATGTGTCCGTCAACGTTCACTGCTGCTGCCGTCACGACTGTGGAGGAAGCTGTTTCCTCTTCAACACCGTTGTTTCTACGTATTTAGTGAGACGTGACAGTCGACCACTGACGAAACAAACACTTTACAACGCTACAAACGTTGTTGTTGTTTAGATCATCAGGTTGATTCAGCTGCTGCTGTTGTAGGACAGTAACATCACACCATAGTCAGCAGATTCACAAAACCAGATGGATCCAGGTCTGGTTCTGGAAACTGCATCACCAGGCAGACGACTCTGAGTCCTACATGTCAAACTTTACCTGTTGTAACAATCAGGTTGTTGGAGCTCAGACGTGGTCACACAGAGAAGAAGGGGAAGGAGAAAAGCCTTTCCTTCTTCTGTTGGAGTCGACTCAGTTTACCTCGTTCTCTGTTTGTTACCAACTGACTCCATCAGTCCTGATTGTCACTGATGATTATCTGCTCCACATGAAGACTGAGGAGCTTCTTACTCAACCTCATACAGTCACCAACTCTGTCAGGTTGTTGTGTTTTACAGCTGTTTGCTTTGTCGATTCTCGACTGTCACATCTTCACCAACACGTAAAAACAACCAGTGAAGGAAAACGAGTCACTGAACGGATGAAGCAGCAGCAGCGGTGAACGTTGACAGGACACATCAGGAAGAAGTGACACCTGCTGACGCTGACGTCAGGTTGTTTCATCGACAAACTACTGACGATCCATACAAAGACAAAGTTCAGAGGAAGAAACAGAGTCTGGGGCAGAGAAACGACCGTCTGGACCATCAGGTCAAAGACGTAAAAATGATTCTACCACGACTCTTTAAACTGGCCAATCAGGACGTCAAGTGGGCGTCAGCTGATGATCGTCGAGACCTGAAGGTTGAACACTGGAAAACAGAGGTGAGAGCAGACGTCAGAAAGACTTAAAATATAAAGAGATGATAAAATAGTTTAGATCTTGATGAAAGTTCAGATAAACTCACCACATCACGTTGACAGAGACGGTTCCTCTAAATGACGCCAACATCTTTCTTCTTGAAGCTTCTACAACATCAAAATAACTGTTGATAAATGATGACAAAGTGATTATCAACAACTCAACTGATCGTTTAGTTAAAGATCAACAGAATACAGAAACTATCATTCTGCAATAACAGTTTTAAACTTTTGAAAATGACTGAACATTAAACCGAAAATGTTAAAGGTTTAGATCAAGTACTAGTAGCTGTTGTCTCTGTCACTCAGTACCGGTGAATTAAACGATGTAAATACATCCAAGTTGAGTGTTTTAGTCACATGTCGCTGTCAGGTTCACTTCCTCCTGAAGAACAAATGTTTCCTCTAAACTGAAGTTGCAACGGAAAGTTATTAAACGTGACGTCGACGCTTCACAGGGGAGAATGAATCCCCTGCTGGGAGGCCTCCCGATATGTCGCGCAAGAAAAAAAAAAAACGATAACGTAAAAAACTAGAACGTTATTTGACCGGACCTGCTGAGAATCTACAACTTTACATCTGAAACTTCAGCTGAAATTAACCTGACAGACGAGACGAGACGTCGAAGGTCGACACTAGTTTATATATGAATTTAGATGGTGATGAGTGACAGCAGCAACACTCACACTATCTTTCCTTCACTTCATCCTAAAGGTAAATTCCCTAAAACTTCACCCTGAAGAACCTTCTTACCATGTTGTGATGGGTCTTCTTCCCTAAACTAAATAAAGACTAAGCTGAAAACTGAAGGACCAACCAGTGAGACAAAGGAAGATGAAGAAAAAGAGATAAACTACTGAGAAAACGAGTGTTGTGTGTTAGTGTTGTGATCGTGAACATGTGACATGTCAATGAAAACTAAAGAATTTAAAGTGACAGTTTCCGTTTCACAAATCCACCAAAATGTGACTGAAGCTGAAAGTTGTGACATAAAACAACCAGAGATTAGAGATGAAACTTAAATCAAAGACTGAAGAAGAAAACTGAAAGAAAAGGAAACATACATTACCTTTGTAGAAACGTAAAACAAGCTGACTTTCTATGATAATTTAGAGTTTAAACTCCTCAGTCTGAGGTGAGTCAGCAAGAAGTTCAATGTGATGAGTCATGGTCTCATTTTGTCCTGGAGGGTTGAATCAGTTTAAGTTACGTCAATCTGAGAGTCTGTGGACTCATTAGTCTTTGTTTCAGTCAGTCACAGCGCAAAACAGGGACGGGGAGACAGAGACATGACAGAGGAGGCGCACAACAGATGAGACACACGGGACAAAGACATGGACCATATGAGCGTAACGTTGGACAGACAAGTCGGAGACAAACATCACGCTCACAGACGCACAAAGACACCAGGACAGACGAAGACATGGACGAAACAAGACAGGTTCAAATCACAACTAGAGAAAATAGAAGGAATCAAAAGATTGAAAGCGGGACAAAGACGTGGACGATACAAACATAACGTTGGACAGACAAGTCAGAGACAAACTTCACGTACGCACAAAGACAGGACAGATGGACGTAAAACAAGACAGGTTCAAATCACAACTAGAGAAAATAGAAGGAATCAAAAGATTGAAAGCTCAGATGGCGCGGCGGCCCAGAGGACAGGACTGGTCCAGCGACCAGAGAGGACAGGACTGGTCCAGCGACCAGGGCGAAGACACCTACCTTGGTTGTAGATTCAGAGCCGTGTTAAATTAAAACTAAAAATGCAGCGTTGGAAATGTGATGCAGGTGGAGCAGATGTAGTAATGTGATGGGATGTTGTGTTGGATGAAAGAGAGAGGACAGTCATGACACGGCAGCCATGTTGACAGAGGAACCAGGAAGAAGGAGAGTTGTGGCACGACGGCCATGACACACACACACACTCACACACACACACACTCATCAGTTCAGCTCCACCCCGTCCTGCTCTTCTAATTAAACCCACCCTCTGACTCACTGACCCTAACATTAAATATGAGGGAACAAACAGCGGCGCGGACGCCAGGAAAGAAGGAGAGTTCGACAAAAGGAGCCGAGCGAAACCATGACGCGGCGGCCATGTTGGAAAGAAAGGTCGGCTAGGTCGCCGAGCGAAGGCTTGGCGCGGTGGCCAGGCAGCGAGAACTTACTTGTTTTATCCCACGGTGAACAGCAGATGAAGTTGATGATGGGTGGAGAACCTGAAAGGTGAAAGGTTATGGCACGGCGGCCAGACCGACACACGGCCCACACCCACCCCGAGGTAAGAAAACACACTTACTTGTGGATCCGACCCATCATCAGCAGCTCGTGTTCGTAGATACACAGGAACATGATGCAGCTGTGGAGAGAAATGATCTAAACTATCTGACCCCTACGCTGGTCCACATCAGAAGGAAACACACACACACAGTTGAAAATGTTTTATTGGCAAAGTAATAAAACAGAAAACACCAGCTAATCTGACCTGACTGGAGAAGAAAGTTAAAATGGGTCCTACCTGAGGTTGACAAACCTACGAAGGAAAAGTTAGTTCACAGGAATAAACACAAACACTGAAGCTGAAACTAAAACCTCATCGCTGAACTAACTGAAGCCACAATAAACTGAGTTTACACACATAAACACAACAAGCGTCCAACTCACAAACTGAACACAACCTGCACACACACAGAGCTCTGAATTAATAAACACTTAGAGACAAAAACCAAAATTATCCAAAGATCAAGTCAAGACTCCAAAACTAAAACTATCAAAGCTAAAAGACAAAGATAAAACTGTTAACCAAAGACAAACATCTAAATTACTCAAAACTAAAATCAAGTCTCCAGGACTAAAAGACAAGTTCAGGACAGTTCAAAGATAAAGCTACGTCACTAAAGTTAAAGTTAGACCAGCGGTGTTGGTCCAGTGAGCTCTGTCGTCTACAGTTTCACACTGAGCAGATAAAAACTTCCAATCACACAGAGAAAGACTGAAACAATCAGATGTGTCTGTGTTTGATGGAGGTGGTAAAAATGGAGAAAATCAGTTAAATAATAAACACAAACGCATTGAGATGGAAAGCTCAACAGTCATGACACGGCGGCCATGTTGGAAAAACAGAGACAGGAAGGAAAATATATTTAATGGCCCTACTGTTACGACGATCTAGGAGATCTAGGAGAGGATCTACCTGAAATAAATAAAAATAAATTAATTCATTAATGTCAATTTGAGCTTTGACTTTCATTTCCTGTCAACTTTATTTAAACACAAGACTTTTCCCTTATTTAAAAACTATAAACACCACATTATCTGTAGTTACCACAAACAATACGACCGACACTTCATCAGCAGTGATATTAAATTTATAAATTAAACCATTATCACCTTCATCAGAGCGTCAGAGGACCAATCCCTGAAGACTCCGGTCGACGGATCCGTTACCGTGATTTACCTGATTATAAACAAACAAAAACAAATATTTTAAACCGTTTAAATGAAGAAACATACACTTAAATCATCACTAGGACCAAAACCAGCAGCTGTGGCCTGTTTGTCCAAACATTTATTTAAATTTTAAGTCATAAAATTAAAACATTCCAGCTTCAAAAGGCTGAAAATATTTAGTTATTAATTTTTTAACTGTGATTTTATTAAACGTTGGTGGTAAGAACAATATTGTGTGAATATATGAAACATTAAAACTACACTTGGAGCTGCAGCTCGAGCTCTGGCGCCAAAACAAACTCGAGTTAATTTGAATTTTATTTCTGCTGCATCACTTTGATGTCTGCCGACAACCGGAAAAACACTCAAACATTAAAATAAACTGTGTTAAACTTAAACATTGAAGATTAATGAATAAATAAAAACCATATGTACATTGTGGAAAATGTACAAAAGCGACACTTTAGCTTAATTAACAAACAGGAGCCGAGTCAACACACCTGACAGCGGCGACATTAGCTAATCAGGCTAATGTCGCCGGGCTAGCGCCGGGCTAGCGCCGGGCTAGCGCCGGGCTAGCGCCGGGCTAGCGCCGGGCTAGCGCCGGGCTAGCGCCGGGCTAGCGCCGGGCTAGCTGAGCTAAACTTCGTCTGTACCTTCTCCTCCTGGAGCTGGACGACGTCGACCTCGTCTCTCAGCAGCGTCTCAACGTTTTCTTTGTTGTAGACAGTTGTGTTGAATCTCTAGAGGTTTAAATTTTAAAGTTTGTCGCGCAGCGCGCGAGACCAACTTCACTTTCCGGTCGGTTACCGGCGGCGTCTGACGTTACGCGTTTTAAATCATCGCGCGCGCTTTTGATGCGTTCACGGATCTCTGAGAGTTGGTAAAAACAAATTGCTTCATTGAGCTTTAAAGAAGATAAAACATCAGTCGTGAGTTCAGATAGAAACACGTGGATGAGTCTGGTGACAGTAAACTCTGAGCTCAGTGAGTTCAGCAAAATATCAACAACTTCATTTACTTACTGGTTATATTAACCCTTCACACAACGCTCCAGACACTGATGCCGGTTGACTGAGCTGCACTTTTGACTCTACAGTAGTTTTATGTTGTTTTATAATTTCTAGATTTCCATTTTGTCTACTAAATGATAATATGGCTGCACTGCTGAGCAACACTGAGCAAATTCATGCCACAGGAAACATAGTAAAAAATTGAATTAAACAGAAACAGAGGTGCATTGGACACTGTGTTACACGATGCAAGTCTTACCACTATGGCAGATGAGACATGATTTGGGGTGTTGGTAAATAAGTTTAAACCATGCCTTGTTTTCTCATCAAAGTGTGTAGCCTTCATTGTGAATTTCCTTACCGTGGGACGATCAAAGGCTTATCTTATTTTATCTTACATCCTCCACTGAGGCAAAGGAAAAACACATAAATACATGTTGTTACTGATTGGGTAACTCCTTGAACACACTTACCAAACAGAAGAAAATGCCTTTGAAAGACTGCTGCAAAACATTGCACTACGTTGTGACCAAACAAGTTGTTCAATCAGGAAAACGTCACAAAACATAACAAAACGTAGCAAAACAATGAGTCACCGCACTCGCCCACTGTTGAGTTTGTGCTGCAGCATCAACCACAGAAACCAAGAGTTCATCAAAGTTGAAAATAGTTTTTGAGTTTTTTTACTAACTTCCCTTCCAGCAGATACGTGTTTCTTAAGACATATGGGATCATTATAGCGCCACCTAGCTATCAAATGCATCAAAATTTGGTGTGTTTTCAAATGACCTGTTAAACATCATATAAATCAACTTTCATGACAACTGACGACAAACAGGTCTTAAATATTTATGTGAGTTGCAGCGCCCCCTATAGACTGAATTAAAGACAAGGTGCTGTGATCAGCCACACTGTAATTCTGATCAATGATAATAAGTTTTATTAAGTTTGAGTCAATGTTTCACGGGATACAGGCCTTAGAGTCATATTGTGTCACGCCTTGAAAATTGATTAAAATGATAATTGAATAATAATCACTACAACCTCAACAGGATTCCTGCAGGTATGGATCTGACTTGGTAGGATTTGTGCCAGCAGCAGTGGTTGTAATAGAAGAAGTCATATTATATAATCACATTGCCCTCTAGCTATAAAAGTTGGAACTACATAGAAACACTCAAAGCATCTGCCAAGTTTGTGTCTTTTGTCTCTGCAGAACTGAGCCAGTTCCAAACAGGTGGGACGGCTCCAGCTAGAAAAACATCAAGTAGAAAATAAAACTTTCTTTTCATGTCTTTAACATCATAAAACACACTTTCATCTGTGTGGAGTTTTTTTCTGTTTCACTGTGTCACAACAGTTGACTTACTTCATATGAAGGGTGATGTCAGTGGTGCAGGACAAAAACCAGAAACACATCTGCAGTCTCACTGGGCCTCTTAACCCTTTTAGTTCATCCACTGTTCCCACTGTTTGGCCTCTGCAGTGACCTGAATAAAGACGTGTAAACACACACAGCTGTGCTGTTTATCTGGGAGATCAGTAATGATTTAAATGCATTTAGGGAAATGTGCACAATCTCAAATTTTAAGAATAATTTCAATCACACCAGTGATTGACAGGAAATTAATCTTGATGTTTAATCAACTGTGAATTTTTTTAAATGCAAAAATCAAAAAATATTGATGTTTTATAGTTTTAATATGATTCCATTATATTAATTGTGTTATAATGATAAAGTAAAGTCAATGAAGAAAATAACTAAAGATAATAAATAGATAAAGATAATTGTTGTAACTTATCTTTAATTATTTAACACAATTAAATTAAGTTAAAATAATTTGATTAAATATAAAATTACAGCAAATGAGCCCAAATATAAACTAAAAACATTAGATATTTGTGTTATTTCCTGTTTATTATGTCCTACGTCACTGGGATGGACCATGTCGTCATGTTGCCTTCAGGTACATGTGGTAAATTCTATAGTCATAGCAAACTAGCTAAATCAAATACGAAAACATGCGCTTAGCAGGTTAATATTTGTTTTTAAACATCTGTAACAGACATAATAAAATTATTTGCATTAATTTATAATATGGGATTAAATATTACAACACAATAATCAAATCTAAACCTCAACGCTGACGCTCTGATTTTTAAATTTCCGACACTGATGTGAACCATGAAGGCGTCACGGTCCGGTACAGCGGCAGCTAAAGCTAAAGCTAAAGCTAACAGATTAGCCTGAGTGATCGGTTCGAGTTGGTGACATTTCACGAACATTTCCTGGACGTAAATCACAGGTGAGATCGACATTAAATATCCAGCAGCTGTTGACATTTTCTGGGTCTTTATATGAATCGATAATGTAAGAATTAAAGTGAATTTTAACGATCTAATCGACGTTTGGTTTATGTTTACTAGGAGTTAGCTTAGTTGGCTAATGCTAACTTAGCTTACTTTAAAGAAAAGGGAAGACGGAGTCAGCTGATTCAGTGTCCTACATAAACAAGATAATTGGATCGTATTTATCCCTCTGGACTAACTTGTAGCTACTTTGGGAAATAATTATAACAGTTAGCAGATGCAGGTAATTATCAAACTTTGCTGCCACAGTAACAATGTGTTAGCTACGGGCCTCAACCTCATGTGTTTATATCATATTAAAGACACATTAGAGTTATTATTATTTATTATCAACAGACACATGAAATAATAGAGACGTAAACAATAATGTGACGCAAACAACCGCCTCCTGTTTCCATCTGTGCTTCTAATCTGATAAACATGGATCAATGCTTCATTAAAGGTCTTTGAGATTAAGTTTTATAATGTGACACACATAGATGTCCTATATTTAAAACAAGCTGCTATTGTTGCAGATTGTCAGTTTGGATTATTACGCTTCACTGACCTGTCTAACTGAGTATTATGTCAGAATGTTGCTGTTAATCTTTAAGGTTTTATCTTTTTATTTTTGCTTTTATTTTATAAGTGAGCCGTTGCAATGACGACTCTGGACGACAAGATCCTGGGAGAGAAGCTGCAGTATTATTACAGCAGCAGCGAAGATGAGGGCAGCGACAACGAGGACGAAGATGGAGAGAACAAGACGATCCGGGACGCGGTCGCTGAGCCTGAGATCGACTACAGCGCTGATGGAAGCGCCGTCAACACGGGTAACTAACGGACACAAATACAGACCCCACAGCTGCAAATATTACATATTTACAGACTTAATCTTCCCTCTCAGGACCAAAGGGTGTGATCAATGACTGGAGGAAGTACAAGCAGCTGGAGGTGGAGCAGAAACAAGAGCAGAAGAAAGAGATGGAGAGACTGATCAAGAAGCTGTCGATGACCTGCCGCTCTGACCTCGACCTGGAAAAAGACAAAGACAAACAAAAAGAGCTGCAGGAAAAAATTAAGGGCAAAGTAAGTAGGACGAGGACAAAGTAGACACATGGGAAAATGTTTCTTTAGCTTAAATATTTAACTTAAATATTTGTTCCTCGAGTCATCTTGGCACAGCAGAGGTGACTCCATCTTCAAACTTTACTGCTTCGGAGAAATAAGAACAAAATATCCTGATTTGTATGTTTTTATGATCTGATAACATCTGTTAATCTATTGATTTAACGGTATGTGTCACAGATGACCATGCAGGAGTACAACATGCTCCAGGAAGAGGAGGATGATGAGGACTTCCTCCAACATTACCGTATGCAGCGCATCGAGGAGATGCGGCGTCAGCTCTGCCGCGGTAAACGCTTCGAGAAAGTCTACGAGCTCAACAGCGGAGAGGACTTCCTGGAGGCTTTAGACAAGGAGGATAAAAGCACGTTGGTCATGATCCACATCTACGAGCCGGAGGTCCCGGGCTGCGAGGCCATGACCGGCAGCCTGCTGTGTCTGGCGCAGGAATACCCGCTGGTCAAGTTCTGCAGCGTCCGCAGCTCGGCCATCAGCACCAGCGCTCTGTTCAGAGACAGCGCTCTGCCCGCTCTGCTCGTTTACAAAGGAGGAGACCTCATCGGAAACTTCGTGCGGCTCACGGATCAGCTCGGGGAGGATTTCTTCGCCGTGGACCTGGAGGCTCTGCTGCAGGAGTACGGCCTCCTGCCCGACAAACCGCCCGTCGGCCCCAAGACGATTCGTAACGGAGCCATCATACAGAACACTGTGAGCGACGAGGACTCTGACCTCGACATCGACTAGAGCTGTGATATCTTAACACGTACGTTGGCTGCCTGCATGGACGAGACATGGTTTTATTTATGTGACCCCCTTTAGTGATAACGGACTGAGCCATTTCATTACACACAGCGACATGCGACCAGCGTTGAAGCAGAACCAAAAATAAATGCACATGAACCAGATCATCATTCCAGACAATAGTCGAATATAACAAGAGTAAATACTAGACGTTATCAACCATGTTATGCACAGTGAGAATGCTGTTTGTGTCTGTTAGCTGATGTTTGAGCTTCGACCGCCGACTATTTATTTGTGTTTAAACACATTTCCCTTGTTTTTGTTTCATGTACATCTTGATTTTATTTTATGTTTCACTCTGTAGAATCTAACTGACTTCTAGTTAATTTTATAAACTTTTATATGTGCTGTATCATTTCAGATAGTAAGAAGAATAAACTGTAAAGTGTTTGGACTCACTGGTCTGTTTGTTTGTTTGTTGTAGAGATGAAATGAAACCTGCACATAATCATCACAAGCTCAGATCTTTAGCGTCTCTCAGCTAATTGATCTAACTTTAACTTTTCCTTCTGACTAAAAGTAATTTAAGTTGATTTAATTTAAGACGTCACAGAATAAAGATGAAGTCATGAAGAGTTTTTCTACCAACAACTTTCCAACGTGTCGACTTTTTACTCTTCTAGTTTTGGTTTGATGTCGATCGACCAGGTTGAGATTTTTGAGATTTTTTAATTTTTAATAAAAATATTTTGTTTTTGTTCTAAACTTCGTCTGCTGCCCCCAAGTGGTCAAAACCATAAATGATTCAGTTTCTAGTTTGATTAAGTCAACAAGGTTTTTTAATGATTAAAAAGTTCAACACATCATTTTTTATAACTATTTATTGTATTTACAGATTAAATCAGATAAATATAAGTATTTTACTCATTTGAAGAAGGATCATTGATGTTTAAATAAATTATAAGAGGAGCAGTTACTATTAGTGGACGTCTTTATATTACAAGCTGATTTACAAAAGATGAGTTTCCTCTGAAATGATGCACCAGCATCAACAGACACTTTTACACTTCAACACATTTGTCTCAAATGATCAATAAACTGTACAGGAAGAACCAGGGTCACTGTTAATCTCTGTATAATAATAATAATAATAATAATAATAATCAAAACTACGTTAAATTACAAAGTATAGTTTGCACTTAACCTGCAGTGCAGCTCCTCAGTGTCACATGTGAACCTACATCCTACTGTTAGAGTCTCTGAGTTAACATCAGTTGTTAATAAATGAAACAAACAGTGTCTAGTTAGTGTAGATGTGGTGGTAGCGGTGAGTCTGACCAGGCAGCTGATAAACTAAGTGATCGGGGCAGATTTCTAACGTCAAAGTAAACAGTGTTGTTGTGTCACTAAAGAGGCTGAACATCTCTTTCTAAGGAGCCTCACCAACATGACACTATGTCTGTTTAACTCAGTAGTGGTAAAGAAACGCTAGAAAACAAGAGTTTAATCAGGCTGTCACACACCTCTGTTGGTTTCTGACGCCTTCGTCAACGTCCAGAAGAGTCGACTGTTGAACTCGTTTCTATTCACATTTACTGATGAATTTGATTTTCTCTAAAAATCTTGTTTAAATTGTAAAACACAAAGATCAGATGTTTCCATGTTGTTACACTCATTCATAATGTTGTGATGATTAATTTTTTTTAGTTTTTGAACAGTCGACTCTTCTGGACGTTGATGAAGTGTCAGAAACCAACAGAGGTGTGTGACAGCCTGATTAAACTCTTGTTTTTCTAACGTAGCAGCTGTTTGTTTCATTTATTAACAACTGACGTCAACTCAGAGACTCTGACAGTAGGATGTAGGTTCACATGTGATGGAGTTCAACTCGTAAACTACAAACAGCTCATGAGCAGCAGGACGAGGCAGGACGCCGTCAGCAGCAGCGTTTCTTGGTGGAGGGAGGGAGCAGCTGAGCCGTGCAGCTCGTGTCCACAGAAAACATGTTCCAGCAGGAGATGAGTTTCTGCGCTGATTCCTGCCGGTGAAAGGAGAAACTCAGTGTGATGATGTTTATCTACGTGTATATGTGGTTCAGCTACAAGGCTCATTTAGAGTCGAGTTGATTAACAAACGATTACATTATCCCTCCGGTGTCTACGTGACCTGCTCAGTCAAACTGCAGTCTGACCCACGTGGACGTGAGATCGATAGCAGCTAATGGCGCGGCCTCTGTCACAGCTCGTCAGCTCAATGTTTGTGAATCTGCTGGAAGCTTTTTTTTTTTTCCAGACTGAAAGTCAAAGCAGTGATACTGACCGTGTTGAGACCACTCCTGCCACAGATGTTCAGCGTCTTCATCGTGATGCTCGTGATGTTCGTGATGATCAGTGTCTTAATTACAAACACAAACAGAAAAGATTAGTTATTGTTATAAACTGTTCAAATAGGTCAAAGGTCAAACTGTGAGAAGAGGAAACAGAAACAGAGAATGTGAATGAATGAAGAGATTAAGAGGAAACAAGACACGACATCAACAGGAAATGAAAGATGAAAATAGATGAAATAAAAAAACAGAACAGTTTTGACCTCGAGGCGAAAAACATTTTAAATCCATGTGACTTTGGAAAGTTGTCACGCGAAGTAGTGGAAACATATCTTCAGTCTTTAAATTAAATACTGTTGTTGTTTTTATCTTTTAAAGTCGTGAAAAGAGATTAGATTGAAGTGAATAATAATAATAATAATAATAATAATTAAATATAAGTAATAACTAATTTACCAAAGCTGCTGTAAAGTCTGTATAATGTTTACTCTGATATTGTTTTATCTAATTTATTCTTATTAATTATGAACCATCGACTTGTTCAAGAGACAAGATGATTTTTTAAATCGTCTGTTTTAAATAAATAAACTTATTAAGGATAAAATCATTCACTGATTATCATTAAATAATTGTATTTATTGACCTGATATTTTCTATAATTGATTGAATCACGAACAAAAACATTTCAAATAACATTTAAAAGAAACTTTTTGCATCATAAAAAAAGTGAAATAAAACTGATAATTTACCAGTTGTTTTATTGAACCTTAACTTGTTTTACTATGAAGAATTTTACTGTAATTCCTGTTGAATATTTCTGTCTCTTCTGTGATGTGTTTCTCATCAGCTGCTCTCTGTATTTATATGTTTTATATCAGATATGTTTATATAGAGAGAGTCGAACGGTACCACTCGGGTGATGCCACAGCATCCGTTTGAGTTCCCTGAGGGCCTGGGTGAGGTTGTCCAGCTGGTCGTGGAGGTGGATGTTCTCCTCTATCAGAGCGTGAATCGTATCCTGCAGCTCGAAGCTGCGACTTTCCAGGACGAGAAGAAGAAGGAGCAGCGTTATTCTCCTCATAACGACACCAACACACAACCACCGTCTTCACATCTTCACACGCGTCAACGTCCGTCTCCTCGGTTCATCTGAGTCGAGCTGCGCTGCAGAAACGACCGGACACGTTATCAGCTTAGTCGAGGGAGGAGACAGCAGTTGGTTCTTTCTTTCCAAAGCCACGAGTGGAAAGCTGCCAGTGGGCTGCTTTAAAATCTATCTGATGTTTCCACATCAGCGGGTCCAGTGACTATAACAAGAGGCCTCAGTGGTTTAGTTTGATCTGATTTTAAAAAGTTGAAGCTTTAAACTTCAACAGAGCATCAACTTCACATCACGCGTTTACTTCACTTCAGTTATTTATATAAAATAAATAAAATAAAGACAGGAAGAGAAATTCATCCATAAATAATCGAGTCAGATCGACTCCTCGTGTGGTTGATTAATTAAAGTTGATGCTGTGAAATGTTTCATCAGAGCAGAGAGGACGAGACTCACATCAGCAGCGTGTAAAATAAAATACAAACAGAAATGATACAAATAGAAAACGTACTTTGTTATTTTGGTTTGAATAATAAATAATTATTAGTCTGTGACTTTACATGGAACAGGTGGTTAAACCAGTTCAAACTGTAGATGATCTTTAAAATTCTTCACTGCTTCTGCGTCGACGTTTACAAACATTTCTTCGATCTATTATCAAACTAAACGATCGATTATCTGCTGCAAACTGAACCTGAAGACGTGAACAAGACGAAGACTCAAGACAACAAAGTGTTTTTTTTTTCCAAACAGAAAATCTTTTATTTATTTATCATGTGTATGAATTTATGCGGTCTTCGCAGCCCTGGTGCGCTTCTTTTTGACCACAACAGGCTTCTGGCTCTTCAGGATGGCGCTGGCACGACGCAGAGCAGCCTGGAGAAACAAATACAAGACAAGTTGTTATGTTGCTGAAAAGATTTGAAATACAACCTTCTAATAAAAGACATCTCATGTGATAAGAACTCACCATGCGCAGGTCCTTCCTGTACTTGTTCTTGCGGATGATGTGCCTCAGGCTGTTGAGGGTGGCGCGGGAGTTCTTGTTGATGGTGATCTTCTCGTAAGAAGTGGCAGGTTTGTTCTGGCCTGAAACACAGAGAAGTGACTTTAACCAAATGTACGGTTATGATCCAAAAACAACTTATAAGATCAGTTAGAAAACAACGTCACACTGCGTTTATCTGAAACTGAGAGGACGACGCTCGACTGCACCGTGATTAAAAACCAACATTTCTCTGGTCGTTACAGCTCAGGAGACGTTTTCTACCAGGAAATGAAAAATGTCCTGGACAGTGTCCATGAGGATTCCTGCTCGAGAACAATCTGTTCCTCTGATCTCTACAACAACAGCGAGCACAGCTGGAGTCGATATCAGCTGGATAATGTTGACGTTGCTACTATGATTCAGATAAAAAGGTGAAAAACCTTCAAAGACGACAAGTTTAAACAGAAAGTTAAAACTGCTCATGTGAGCAGTTGAAGGAGGAAGGAATAAAATTAAAAACCTCGTCTCATCCTGACTCAACACTGAAGCCACTTTTCATTCACACAAAGAAAAAAAAAGCCGTTAAAAACATTTACCTGCACGTTTCTTCAGCACAACAACGACTCCTTTGCCGTCGGCCGCTGGCTGGACTCCTACAGTCTTCTTGTGAACCAAACCATTGAAGCGGAACGAGTTCCTGGCCTTCAGGTTGTTGGGCTCCTGTCACGTAAACAGGAAATAAAACTGGTCACAAACTGAACAACTTGTTTGATCAGTTATCAATAACTAGAAACAAATCAGTGTTGGTCCTGTGAGCCTCAGTTTGAAGGTTTAATATGTTCATCACTAACGACCAGCGGTGGAAAGATACTGAACATCAACTACAACCACTGGAGTAAAAATATACTCAAGTTAAAGTATAAAGTTTTCTTTAATTCATGTTTAATTTATTCTCAGCAGTGATTCTATGGATCAACCGTGTTCAGCACAAATACAAAGATTCTTTTCTGTTTAATTCATTTAAATATAATTATTAACAACTTTGTCACATCCAGTAACTTCAACCTTGTTTGTTGTTGGGACGTAAGATCAATTCAGTTCAATCACCAATCTTCACTGATCTGTTTTCAATCTATTGATAACCTGACTGGCTGCTACAATGTATCTGTGTGTTGCCGCGGGAACCAGAGGAGTCTGCTGCTTCATGTGGTGACAACATTTTAAATTATTTATACTCAGTTACAAGTAAAATAAATGAACCAAATTGTTCTTAATTACAGTAATTTTTAGAGCTACTAAATCCAATTATCTCACATTATTAAATCTTCTTATAAAGTGACATGAACTGAACTTGATCACACTAATATTTTCAGTCACTTTCTAAACACACGATGGTTCATCTAGTCTGTTTGAACATCTGGAGCAGCTGTAATGATTAAACTGACATGATCTTTATAACTAATTATTATAAACATAAACTTAAAGCGTTTAATTCAAAACTCGTCTCAAATCAAAGAAAACACGTGTCACCTGCGATTGTAAGACACTAGGATGATGATATTTATTATCTTTTAATAATTCAAATGATTAAAATAAAAGTACAGACTCAAACCTGGTTGTGATCAGTGTATAACATCATGTTGTGGGTCTGTCTTTTCTATTAAAGTGTCTAAAGTTACTCACGGTGCTGTAAGTCTGTCCGTTCCTCTTCAGGAGGAAGCTGGAGCAGTTCCTGATGACCATCCACTGCAAATGAGCAGACATGATGAACCTGAACACAAGAATAAAGAGTTAGTGACATTTAATCTACAACTAATAAACCAAATGAGTTTAGTATCGATGCTAACGTCAAACGTGTTCGCTAATTCATTGACACTTATCAGTTTTTCTACAACCGGCGGATTAATTGGGAACAAAAGATGTAATATTATAAACATTATATACATGTATTTAATATAAATATTTAGTTAAATCTAATAAATATCGATGTATTTTTGTGTTTAAGTCAAAATTTAACGTTTAGCTTCAAAGCTTCAACAGGACGAGGCCTAAACCGGAGCGACGTGTTCACAACATTTACTTCACATTTCTGCGTTTCACTTGACTTTTTACTGTCGCATTTGATGTTTAACAATTAACACAACGAACAACATTTTAATTCGTGCACCTAAAAAGGCGTAAAATACATAAAACAAGTCAACTTTAATGCTCCGCTGTTAGCGGCAGAAGCGACCACGTTACCTTTTAGCGGAGGAAAAGGACCAGAGAGAGCGGAAACCGCTTTACGGAACCTCTCACTCATATCCTTCCGCAGCCGAACTACATCTTTATAACATATTTATCGCAAAAACACACATTTTAACACATTTAAAATCTGTATCTTAAATATATATAATCTTATAGGTGTGTTTCCTGAACGTTATGGCGCTAGAACAAATTTAAAGCACCATTATGTGACGGACTATTTTTCTTCAGACGTAGCGGAGGAACACACCTAATTCCTCACCGCACTCGGGTGAAATCGTGACGTCATCATCGTGCGCCTGGTGTTTACAGAGCCGTCAGAAAAAAACAGTAGATGTGAAATATTCGCTGTTTTAACCTCAAAAACTTGAGAGTTGTTTTATATTATTAAATGAGTGAATGTTCAGGATAAATGTAGTGAACATAAGACGACAGTTGAGGTGAAAATGTGCAGTTTTAAACGTCGTTTTTGTCTATTTTGTGGTTGAACACAGACGTAATTTAGAAGATGTGAACAAAACAAAGTTATCAGAGGTGAAAATCACCTGGACAACAGATTATTTTAAAATCAAACTTTGACTTAAAATCAGTGTCCTGATGTGATGGATGAGGAGGAGGATCTGGAGACACTTGGTGAGCAGCTGTACACTCACATTTACTCCAAACACAAAGACACTGCTGGAAAACTAACAGGTGAGTTGAAGTTAAAAACCTGAAAAGTCTGAAAATATTAACAACAAGATAGAGCAAAGATCCTAAACATGTCTGTGTTTCAGGTATGTTGCTGGAGCTGCCGGCTCCGGTCCTGAGGCAGATGCTGCAGGATGAGGCCATGTTGACTGCAGCGGTGGAGAAAGCCCTCAGAGCTCTGCAGCTGGAGCAGGATCCCAGGTACAGGAAGGACAGGAGGTTTCTACACCTGATCTCCTTCCTTTATCATCCTCAATAGAAAGTATGTGAGTCTTCAGAGATGGAGGAGTGAGATAATATTAAACTACTGTCAAAGGAAGAGTAGAAACCCCCTGGGGAGTGAGGATAGAGAATTTATTTACGTGTCAACAACATTTAAGATGGTGTCTTCCTTCCTCTCTGCAGCAAAACAACATGTAAAGAAGAGGATGATGTGTCTGTGTCGTCTGACTCTCTTGGGGAGCAGCTGTTTGAGCTGGTGGATGTTTACAACACAGGACACTCCCAGAAAATCACAGGTGAGAAACACGTCCTCTGGTCACACGCTAACATTTGTGGTTTAATATTAAATAATCATAAATAAATTATAATTATATGTAGATAAATTTAATCTGCAGTCCAGAAATGTTAGTCTCACAGTGCACATCCCTCTTCTCCTCATCTCTTCAACTCTGTCGTGTCTCAGCTGCAAACATCAACATTCCTCCTCATCTCTGGAGACTGAACAGATGCATTTCCCCTCGGAGGAACAAATAAAGTATATTCTATTTTATTCTAAATCTGATTCTTGTTCAACCACAGGGATGCTTCTGGAGCAGCATAAAGACGCTGTGTTAAACCTTCTGTCAGATCCAAAACTGCTGGAGGAGCAGGTGAACCTCGCTCTGCAGACACTAAAAGAGTATGTGACTTGACACCTCAGACATGAATCCATCATTTATTAATAATAACCTTTAGATAAACGTCAGTATTAATGAATAAAACACTAATAAACCTGCCGCTTCTCTTCAGGCGGAACGAGGAGACCGACGTCAGTGACACGTCAGACGTCGACGACGCAGAGAAACTGGGAGAGAAACTTTTCTTGCTGGTGGAGGAGATCGATCCTCTTCATGCTAATGATATCACAGGTCAGATGATACTGTCCTTTAAATATAATGGTTCCTCCTACATGTAATGTGTTGGAACATGTTGTAAAGTGTGTGTAAAGCTTCAGTTTTAGATCTTTTGTGTCGTGTGTCTGTGGTCAGGGATGTTACTGGAGATGGAGCCGGCTGCTCTTCAGCAGCTGCTCAGTGACAACAACATGCTGGAAGCTGCTGTTCAGAAAGCACAAGCTGCTCTGAACACGTAGAACTGGACGACGACAGGTTAACGGATGAATGACTCGGATGTTAAAACGCTGACTCGTCACTTCAGGAGATGACGGTGAAAACAAAACAACACTGATGATTAAAGACGTTTGTCTGGACCAAGTGTAAATAACTAAAGTTTATTAAAACATTTTCAGCTGAAACGAGTCGATTTGTTACTTTCCACCACAGATTCTCTCTTTATTAATAAATCATTGTCTTTGTTGGATAAAAAAAAGGTTTGAAAACGATGAAAAATATAAAGTGTTTTCATCTGTGAATTTCACATGAAATTAACATCAGAACTTTTGCTTCTTCTTGATGAAGATAATTAGCTGTAGAAGAAGATTTGCTGTGAAGAGTAAAATCTAGAGAAGGTTTTTATAATCAAACTGTTCATGATGTAACAGGAAGTAGATGAAAAGTCTTTGACAACAGGAAATTCAACAGGTTTCATGTAAAACTAAAAAAGATGATCTGTATTTTCAGCTGAGACGTTGTTACGTGTTTTTCTGTTGATAAACGATGATAATTTTCATTATTTCACTACCAACGGTTTCAGTCTGGTCACATGTATCTGAAGAACTTCACTGTTTCTTTTATTTTACATTTAGCATCAACATCTAGTTCAGATTTAATTTATGATCAAATTCCTGCAAAAACAATCACAACCTCCACCTCTGTCATCTTCTTATCTAAATCAAAAAAAAAAAGATTAAATTTAGATAAAACCAGTTTCTTTCTGATGCATTAAACTTATTGTTTTTTATTGAAACTAATATTAAAGTTTAATTAATCTTAATAATAATACTGGAGTTAGAGATTATTCTCTCTGATGTTTTTATATAAAAATGAAATGAAAATGTTTCTATAAACGTCTTCATCACTTCACGACGTCAAACTTCAGATCGTTTTAACTTCTTAATCAGTCACTTATTAATTAAATAAAATATAGTTTGTGACATTTCATCCTCTCAGGTAAAGACAATTTAACAAACGTCTATATAATGTCATAATATTTAATGTCATTTTATTTTAAAACACAATAATCTTTGTTATGAAATCAGTGGACATTTCTCATGTTGCTACAGATCCAAAAAAATCTTGTTACTGTTTAGTTTCTTATCTTTACTAAAACAATCTGAGGAAACTAAAGGTTTGTTGTTTTTTTCTCCATCGGATCAGAAACATTTCTGTTCGACAAAAGAAAACATCGTTTACGACAATAAAAGTGAAATTAGAGTGAAATTATCTCGTTTCACAATTTAGATAAAGATTTATTTGTCTGCAGAAGCGGCCGATACAAATGATCAGAATACGAGTCCACGTCATCTCTGCTCAATCATAAATGCATTTTGTCAAAGCGAAAAAAAAATCTGTTGCTCTTCACACACACACACACACACGCTCACACACTCCTTTCTGCCTACAGCTCATAAATACAATCAATCTGATATACAAATATTTGGATAGATTTATTTTTAGCGACATTTAAAATGCAGTTTCATTTTAAATCCTGATTCCTGCTGCTGAAACACGGCTCCTCCTTCGATCCGTTGACATCGTTCGGACGTTAAAAACCCCAACACATCAGTTTTGAAGTGAAGAGATGTCGACCGGCGGGACGACGTTTAAATAAATATCTGAAGCGAGCAGCGTCTTAACACCGCACGCTTCCTCCTCAACTCTCTCCTCATCCTGCATCATCCAACATCCTTCTTCACCTCATCGACTGAGGAAAAGGAAACAAACAGCAGATGATTCAGTCTCACACCAAACAAGACGTGGACTCCTCCAGTCGACAGACGGACGCTGAAGAGCTGCACACGCACAAACACGTCCCATTTAACAGTATGAAATTAAAAAGGTGCCACTTTCTTTCTATTATCACACATACAATCAATCAATCAATCATCAATCAATCTAACATGGACATTTAGACACGGAGGGGAATCTAAAACAGGATCTGAGTTGACTGTTGTGTTAACGTGTTAACAGTGTTGCATTAGAGGGGAAACATGTTTATTTATTAACACTAAATCACACCTACATGGACATACGATGTGTGTGAGTTCATCCACGGATACGTTGGTTTGTTTTGTTTTCTTTAAAACTCATTGTTCGACTGTCTGTCGTCAGGAGCCGAGCCCTTCCAGGAGACGCTGCTGTTCCCCGTTTAAACACAACAGTGACATTTACTGAAACTAAAGACTCGACAGAAAGTGGTTAAGGTGTCTGACAGAGACTGACGCGGTAGAGCCGGTGATTACGCTCCTCTTAGGTGTGGGCAGAAAAAAAAAAAGGAAAAGAAAAAGAGGAAGGTCCTTAAGACAGAGAGCAGAGAGCAGAATGTCCATGTGCTTCATGTTCAGGAAGGATTTCACTCTATCCAACAAGTCTGTTCACACAGTCTCTGTAAGATGATGTTCACTTCAACACCGGGTACTGACGCTGACCTCCCAGACGACCGGGGCGGACGCCTCCTCCTGTCACTGCACTCGGCTGAAAACAACAACAACAACATTAAAGGAAAAACAACTAGAAAGTTACAACAACAAACTGACTGAGCGGATTCTTGGTTACCTGTGCAAACTGTGCAGGATTATAGAAGGTGATGCCTCCTGTGGGCGCTACTCCCTGGGCAGGATGACTCTGCTGCACACAAACAGAGCAGTTAGTGTGTGTAGTGTTACTATCTCACTACGTCTATGAGCAGAGGCAGCGAGGAGGGTGAGCTCCTAATACCACACGACAGTAAATATATATAAAAAACAAAGGTAAAGGAAACGTGGAGATGTAATGACAAACAGGGATTCAAGCCACAGTGAGGCAGCATTACAAACCACCGTTTCACTTAGTTTAGTAACCATGCAAAGCTTTATGATGGGTTAACGAAGCGATGCGTTCCCATGACAACCAGCCCTGCAGCCATCTCCAGCGTTTCACTCTCTGAGCTGATGATCGTTCACTGGTTCAAACTAGAGTTAAACTGATGATCTGGAGTTTATTTCACCACAAATACGAGTCAAACACTGTCTCAGGATATTTTACGTTGTTGAAGTAATATCCAGTTTGACCGTCTTTTCTTTTCACAACGAAAGTAAATAGGGCAGTCAGCCAAACGTATGTAAACTGTCATTTTCTAATCACTAATAAAGCTCTGATGTGGATGAAGGGTGTTTCAGATCAGCAGATTCATCATTTTCCTTGTCTCTTCATGGACACAATTGGCCTGTTGTTCAGGAAAATGATGAATCTGCTGATGTGGAACAACCTTCATCACCAGTTGTTATAAAACCAGACGTTGGGTAAGTCTTGTAAAACAGTGTTTTTAATAAACTCTGGGTTCACTTACTAAGTTATCAGTACTTCAGTTTATGTGTAGGGACCCTATTCATGCTACTGCTGAAGTGAAGTGATATTTTGAGCTTTATTAGTGGTTAAAAAATGACAATTTAGATACGTTTGGCTGACTGCCCCATTTACTTTCATTGTTAACTATTTGGTTGTGAAAACAAAAGACGGTCAAACTGGATATTACTTCAACCAACGTAACATATCTGTTGAGGGAGTTTGACTCGTATTCATGGTGAAACAGACTCTGGTTCATGTTGCTCTGGACCTGCTGATGTTCAGCAGGTATTAAGTTTACTGGGATCACAATCTTAATTTAGCCTGTTAGCATTTACCAAAAGGGCAGTTGAGATTAATCATGAACCAAAGTAGAACTATTGAAATATTTCAGGTTATGGTGGTTAAAGGTTTCTGGTCGTTGGTAACAGAGAGTGGAGTTGATCAGGCTGGAGGCAGCGAGCAGGTGAGCAGCAAACATCGTGGGTTAGATGAACAGCAAAGCTTCAGGGGTGATGAAGCTACTTTAATGATGTGGAGAGCTGGGTGGGTGAGCAGGCAGGTGAGAGGGGACCGTTGGAGTCCAAGCTAGAGGTACCTGGTTTAAATGCTGACTCACTTCGCGTGATAAAGAACTCATTGAGCTAGAACGTGAGAGCTAAAGACAAAGACAGCGGGAGGGAAACAAACAGTCGACAGGAAAAAAAAACAAAAACAAAAGAAAACACAGACCCATATTAATCAATCTCCTATGAATCAGATTAGATGTGTTTCTACAGCCCACCACTTCAGAATGAATGTAAATAAATCAAGTTAGAAAATTATGATTCTTAGAAACAACCAGACATGGACAGAATTAGATAAAAACAGCGAATGGGACAGAAATTTAACATTTTATAAAAAGGCTGCACGTTCAGCATGATTATGAGGAAAGATTTAAAGTCGACATGCATCACATTCTCATGTTCCTTCATAACCTCTATACGTTAACTTATAATCGTAACATATAAGCAAACTGCACGCGCTGGCTGTTAGGTGTGGAGCATCACGTGGTCGTATCAGTGGTGAGATGATGATCGGAGCAGCTACAGAAGCGTCAGATAGTTGAACGTTTGCTCTCACCTCTCCAGACTGGGAGCCGTCGGGCATGGGAGGACCCTCCGGGGCCGGGGGCAACAACGTCGGGTTGAACATCTGAACAGTCAGGTTCAAAGAAGAGAAATCAGATGACCATGGCAACCAGTCAAACTCCCCTCAACAGATATGTTACGTTGGTTGAAGTAATATCCAGTTTGACCGTCTTTTGTTTTCACAACCAAATAGTTAACAATGAAAGTAAATGGGGCAGTCAGCCAAACGTATCTAAATTGTCATTTTTTAACCACTAATAAAGCTCAAAATATCACTTGACTTCAGCAGTAGCATGAATAGGGTCCCTACACATAAACTGAAGTACTGATAACTTAGTAAGTGAACCCAGAGTTTATTAAAAACACTGTTTTACAAGACTTACCCAACGTCTTCCGGTCGCCTCCATGTTGTAGTTAAAGTCGATTACTGAATGAAACACTGGTTTCTTGGTGTTTGTTGCTATTTCCAAAGTTTTTACAAACTATTATTAACTGATATTTGTCCAAACTGATAACTTCAGTTTGTGTCCTTCAACCAACGTAAATCTCGGGGGAACGTTCAACATTATCACTTTAAAGAAGCACCAGTGTCCTGAAGTCATAAAGAAATAAAATATGTTCTATTCTACGTCCGTGAATGAAGACAGATATTTCACCTGAGGGGCAGCGCTGGTGTTTGGTGGATTCTGCTCCTGGTGTCCTCCTTCACTGGCCTCTAGAGGCTGCTGATCGTCTGGAGCTGCAGCAGGGACAGAAAATATATCACAGCTCCTCATCAGGACTAATATAGTTGATTGTAAAGAGTCGTCCACACCGGGAATGATAACGATAACATAAATATAAAGTTCTAAAAATGATTCCATCTGTAGTGGAGTCGGCAACGACGGTGGTAAATGACTCTGAGATGACTTCTGATTCTCTCTTCCAGCAGCAACAGGACGTTGCTTTTATCCATTTTACCAATAGAAGTTCATCGATATCTGTTTCTGTCCGACACAGCTGGAGGAGTGTTTGATCCGTCTGATCACATCGTTATTTTGTATCGATTTGAACATGAAACTCACCTGAACTAGGCACAAAAAGGTTCGCAGGCATGGGCATCGGTGTCATGGGAGCGAAGAGATCAGCCGGAGCAGGAGCGAGTCCTCCTGGTTTAGCAGTTCTACTGGGGTTCAACACATCCACATACCGACTCTTAGTTCCTGAGAAGAAACAGGAAGTAACTCGTTAGTGGCATCGTCTTGATTACTAATAACTAAAAATGACAATGTCCTGTATTGTGTTTGCGAAACTAAAGTCAGTCTCATCTCACCTGCTTTCCTGGAGAAGATGTTGACAGGAGCACCTCCAGCTCCACTCATAGGTGGAGCAGGACCAGCAGGACCCGGCATTGGAGCCATTTTGGGGAAACCAGACGGAGGAGGTGGAGGAGGTTTACTCTGACAGATTATTATTAAAAAACACATCAGAAACCAGAGTAGAGTTTCAGTTACTAAGTTGAGACAAAAACAGTAAAAAACCAAAACAAACCTCCTCCTCAGGTTCGTTCAGATCGACCCATTTCTGCTTCTGTTCATCCCAAACGATCTGATGAAGAAGAACAGAACCGGTCCCATTCAGGAACACGTGAACCAAACCGTTCAACACATAGAATAAAGGTCAGACACAAATACATCAGATCTAACTTACAGATTTGTTTTTGTCATCTGGTAAATGAGCTTCATTCTTCCCTTTCCCTCTGAGCCAGTTCAACCAGCCGCCACCACCACCACCACCACCCTGAGTGAAAACAACAAGAGGATAAAAGAAAAGGAAAGTTTAGACGTCAGAGTAGTGAACAGTGTCGGAGAATTAAATGAAACCCCAACGTCTGAGTGTGTGTGTGTGGAAACGAACCTTTTTCGGTGAATCTTTCTTAACTTTCTTGGCTTCTTCTTTGTGCGGCTGCTCAGGAATCGAAGGTGGAGGTGGAGACACCTGATGGACGGAGGAGTTACTGCGCTCTCTTCCGATAGAGTGGGTGGAGGACTCGGAGGTGGTGCGTGAGCGCCGCCCTGAAGCCTGGAGGTTTTAAAACATAAAGACATTTTTTATTTAGAGCTTCTCTTGCAGCCACATGTTGATGATTTTGTGATTACATCATTTTTTTGTCCTTTTCTAAAAAATAAAAGCTGAATTGTCACATAAACGTCGATCAGAAACAAAGAGACGTCTTTGTCCTGAATGTTACAGAGAACCAACACATTATTCTTCTCATGTAAAGTTCTGGAAACACAGGCTTCATTGTTCATTAAAATCTTTTGAATTTAACAAATTAAATTAATTTAAAGTCGTTTAAAAAGACATGATTGATTTTCTGTCTCTGACACGACGACTTCTTTAACTAATTTAATAATAAACTGCCTCAGGCGTTAAATGTTTCAGCAGTAACGTAACGTAAACGAACCATGTGCATTGAGGATTGTGAAGTCGTTCTTGATCTCGCCGGACCCTGCAACACCAAGAAAAACAAGGTGGTAAATACCTTTCATATAACAATTTATGCAACATAATAAATGAAATTACAGACAGATCCACTGACCATGTGAGCCATTTTGTCATAAAAGTCCATCTTGGGTGGAGAGGATGAAATCTGCTGGGCGCCGTGCATCTCTGGGGGCATCTGCAGCAGCTGCTCTACAGGCATGTGTCCAGGAGAGGGCGGCATGTGTTGAGGCATCTGGGGTTGAGGGTGGTTCGTTCTTACAGGTGAATGTGGCATCTGAGGCGGCATGTGTGGTGACATTTGGCCCATTTGAGAAGGTGGAGGACACGGCTGCTGGTGGGCTCCCGGATACATGTCTGACTGCTCCAGTTGAGGCTGGAAGGAAGGAGGAGCAAAGCCAGGATCCTGGGGAGGGTAGCCTGAGACGTGGATCTGGCCTGGCGGTCCAGCCGGGGGCACCGGGTAGTACTGGGGAACATCGCTGGGGGGTAAAGACTGAGGTGGAGCCATACCCTCTTGGAGGATGGAGGTGGGAGCTGAAAGAAAGTAAAGGAGATGAGACCTGGTTCTTTTTGACCTGGAGAGGTTAGAAACACACTGATATATCTACACACCTGGAGGCATCAGCTGAACTCCCTGTGGTGGAGGACCAGGCAGCAATGAGCTCATTAGAGGGTTGTCAGACATGTGACCGTCCACATCTAACGGCATCGTGTAAGGTTCAGGTGGACTGGTCTGGTCCAACTCAGAGCTGGGGCTGCTGCAGTCGAACTGTGTCGGAGTCGTTCTGTCTGCGTTGTAGGTTATTAACCCCGTCTACAGAAATAAAGACAGAATTTTACACTGAAAGAAAGACTTTATATAACGATCTAAATATTTAGAAACATACAATATAGATAAACAGACTTTATCACAGACTTAACACTAGTTCACTACTAGTGGACTGGACCAGTGGTCTCCAGTGGTGGTGTCTGGTGGACTTGGTCCTCTGATGGTTGGTGAATCATCAGTTAATGATCATAATGTGTGAACAGCCCTAACGACTCCATCAGAGGCCGTCGGGACCTGGTCTGAGACCGGACTGGATCTGTCATGTTAGAAAACTGGAGGAGTCTGAAGAGACTGACAAAGAGCGACAGCCAATCAGAGGAGGGATGTGAGATAAATGCTGCTGCTGTCTCACTGATTCACTCACAACCACGTTTAAAAGTCTGACGTTTTAACGCTTTTTCTTTCATTTTCACTTTCTACAAACTCCCCGCATCTGATCCAGATGTTACCCGGTACCGGGGAGGTCTGCTGCTGATTTCAGCTCCACCGTGAAAACCAGCGTGTTGCCATGGTGATGTTTACACGCCGGTTTAGCAGTTTAGTCTGTGTCGGAGGCAGCGTCTTCACCGGTGCTCGTCAACAATAAACGGCTGTAAATCACGGTGAGAAGCAGCGGCTACATCCTGTCTAGTTCACGTGACCAGACGTAGAGTTTGGTGACGTCACGGTGTGATCGGGAGTCAATCACTGACAAGTCTTGTAGTGTGAACACTACAGGTCTCAGACCAGTTGTTGAGACTCCACATCATGGGAACACAAGTCGCCAACGATCACGACAGAGACTGAGACTCACTGATCCATGGTGAAGTCGACTGATGTGAACTAGTGTGAACTAGAGTGAACTAGAGTGAACTAGAGTGAACTAGTGTTCAGGTGTTGACTCGAGTGTACACTAGTAGTAAAATATGAGTATGTGGCTGTAAACACATCCTCCTTCACTCACCCTGATCTGTCCGTCCAACTGTCGGAGTTGAATCAACCATTCAGGCTCGTTGAACAACTCCTGCTCAGGTTTCTCCTTCAGTTGTGGATCGAAGAACCGAAGCTTTTCAGAAATCTGTCGTCAAACCAGAGCGAAGTAGACATTTTAGTCTGTAATATCTGAACAGATGAGGTATAAGAGACGAGACAGAGCGAGTCCATACCTGTATGATTTGACTAATAAAAACAGGAGAGTAGTATGAAGGCTGCGTGAGAACAGTCCTGGAGATAACTTCACAGTAGTGGAAAGCCTGAGCACTCAGACCTGCTTCAGCCAAACGGCATGCATAGATCAACTTGAAGACCTAACGAGAGACAAAGAGGAGCAGAGGACAGTGTAGAAGTCTGCTCAGGCTGATTTAACTCAGTCGATGTAATAAATTAGTAAAACTGACCTGGAAATTGGGCAGTGAACAAGGCTGAGAGCCCAGAGACTGAGCGTACTCGTAGGCCTCAGTCCTCTGAATCGCTTCATTAGTCGCAAAATGGTAAAATGGCAAACTGAAAAAAAGAGACAGAGATGTGATTACATATGTTATACATTTACAAAGACAAATTTAAACAGTGTGTGTCTGTGTCCGTCTGTCTCAGACCTGTGATTGGAGCCGATCAGAACCATCTTAGTGCTCTTCTTTGTAAAAACTCCCAGACCAACTTGAGCCATCAAGTAGCAGAAATGTGCAGCGTCAATCAGCCCCTTGGACGCTGCCACAGACACACAACATATACGCAACAGACACACAACAGACACACAACAGACACACAACAGACACACAACAGACACGTAACAGACACACAACAGACACACAACAGACACACAACAGACACGTAACAGACACACAACAGACACGCAGGGTGAGGTGGTGAGTTGAATGTTGTTGGGATTACCAAGCTGCTTCCTCCTTCGATATAAACCTACCGAGTGTGTCGCCCATGGTTGTGATTGTTCGTGTATCCAGATCCAAAGTGTGGGTGAGGTTGGACAACACCATGGCCAGATGAGGGCGCCAGTCGCCCCATTTCTCCTCCCCACAGCACTACACGGACACAAGGGATTATATTAGTGGCAGAAACAGACGACAGAGGATTAGAGCCACGACGGGGAAAAATTACTCTTAAATTTACTAGAATAAAGTCAGAATTTCATCCATTTCCTCCTCCACTAAAGAAACAATATCACAACTTTTATTTTAATAAATTTTAAGATTGAAGATTTTCCTTCCCCAGCGTGGTCCTAATACTCCATCGTACGTGCAACATTTTGTGAATTAAAATGAAATGAAGCGGTAGTTACAGTGGCGGACGCCGGCATCCTCCCAGACATCAGCTGGTAAACCGTCTGTAGAGGGTCGTTGATGGGTAAACTGTTGGCGAACCTGCACATCAAAGACAAACATGTTAAATGTTAAATGTGTAAATGTATAAAACTGACCACAGAGTAAGTTAAGCTGTGAGTTATTTGTCACCTGGTCATGACGCGTGCGTGCGTCCTGTTGTCCATCTTACTGGCGAGCAGCAGAGCGTGGCCCCACAGGCCTCCCTTCATAGCTGCTTCTAGAGCATCCTAGTTCAGACAAACCAGGACACGGTTCAGATTTCAAAAGATTAAAAAAAAAAAAAACAATTAAAATAAAGATAATACAGCTGAAAAAAAAAAAAACAAAGGTGAAAGGTATTTGTCACCTTCTTGCGTCCGAACAGCAGCAGTTCTCTGAAACGCTCCGTTTCTTTACCGACGTTCTCCGGGACGGTCATGACGGTGTCGGACAGCAGAGACAACGGACCGGCTCCCGGATCCTCCTCCGCTCGCGCCAGCGGTTCGTTGTTGAAATCGATCAAGTTCGCTTCATTAGGACTTTTACCAGGAAGCCAAACGGAGCGATGCTCCTTCAGCAGGAGATCAGAGATGTCTGTTCCTACCACCGTCTGGAGGAAGAGGAGAAAACGGTTTCATGCAAATACAAAACTAATCCTCTTTCCGACACATTTCTAGTTTTCTCAGTCTTACCCCATTTTGTCTACAGAGCAGAACAATGAAGTCCCAGAGAAGACGAGCAGAGTCTCGGTCCAGGATGTTGTTGTCACGGGAACACTCCAGAGCTTTGTTCTGGGAAAACTTGATCACATCCACCTTATGAGTCTCCTCCCTGAGGGACACAACGCAACAAGAGCTGTTGTTATTACACATATTTATTATCATACAAGAGTTATTGTCATGTTGTCTCCGTCATAACAACGAACACAAACACTGTAGTTTTCTGCAAATGCAGATCTAATTAATTTAAACTCTACTGACACTACTCACTACTGTTTTGTGTAAAAAAAAAAAAGAAAGGAAATAAAGAAAGAAACAACAATACTGGTTTTAAATACTCTCCTCTTTAGAAGGAACAAACAGCTGGAGAAGCTTTTGTTGACAAACAAAAACATATACAGCGCTGCCGTCTTTTTCTATTTAAGCTTCGAGTCTCTTAAGCTACTTAAGAGAAATTCACTTACTTAACGAGAGGTCCAGGGAAAGCTCGTAGTTCAGCCTGATCTGGAGTATCCTGCAGCATGGTCTGCAAACCGAGGTTTAAAATATTAATTTACAACAATGAACTGAAACTGAAAGTAGAGTCTTTTACCGTTAGTCATGTGTTATGAGAGTTAAGTCAACAGATTAATGCCACAGTGACAGAAGCACCACGTGTTTACGACAGTTAAAGTCCTGAAACGTCATAATCGGTTGGTGACGAACCTCCATGTTGTAAACATCAACGAGAGCAGGCTGCCCAGCTGAAGGGAGATTGGGCAAAACCTGAACCAGATGACCACCGGGTCCAAAACGGGCACAACGGTGGGGCATGGTGAACTTCTCTGGAGTAGCGGGACGAGGGGGAGCTAGAAGAAAAATAAAACCTCAGACTATTTCACTGGGATCATTGGGACCAGGACCGATAAAGATCCTGTTGGTGTTTAGAGATTGGTGACGCTTAAAAATGCAAACTGTCTTGAAACTGAGAGGTGTCTGCTTACGTTGCTCAGGGGTGATCCAGGTGCTGTCTGCGGTGTACTCAGGGGTGTACGGGTACTGGTTGTACATCTGGGAGGCATCAGCTGGGTTCGGGTATTGTGCAAACGAGTAGTCAGCGGCCAGAGTGGAGGACGTGGTGTCATAGACAGCCGACACCAAGTCAGGCTGACTTCTGTAGACCTGGCTCTGAGATTGACAGAGATTGTTATTAAACACAAATGCGTGAAAATAGGCTGAATCAAATGTGCGACCATCCATTTGTGCAACTCACAATAAAGTAAATGTGTCATATTATAAGTGACAATGCAGTTTCTACACTAAGCTAACAAACCAGCAGCTTCATATTTAATGGTTAGATCATTTTATCCTCCAACATTATAAGAAAAAACCAATATTTCACAAAATGCAGCCGTTCATTGACAGTCTCAACTCATTCTGACCACGTTTTAAAACTGTATGAATGTTAAATACTTATGTTGAAATTCAGCATTTAATGTTTTAATGTTATAATCTATATCTTCTTTGGAAAAAAAACACTAACTGTCCATTAAGGCACATAAAAGGAGAACTGACAGAAATGAAAATCAAACTCTGATGAAAGAAAAACACATTAGAGACGCGCTAATGGAAACAGGAAAGAGGAAAAAGATGCTGCAGTCAAAAAGAAATGACTGCATCAATATTTAGGAAGTCTGGCCAAACAGTGAGGAGTGTGGTGAAACAGCAACATCACAGCGGATCCTGTTCAGACTCAACGGTTGAGGTTTTACAGCAGGTTGTGACTTCATTCATGAGATTAAACGTGTGCTGTGAGTCAGCCACGCTGGGTGTGGTTCACCTGCCATACATCGACAAACACCGTCTTTACATGTTCACAACCTTTGCTAGAAAACTCCCTCACCTGTTGCGAACGGGAGCTGAAGCTGCTCCGTCTGCTGTGGTGACTGTGAGAGCTGTGCACGCTGTGAGCCGACTGCTCGCTGTGGACGCTGCGTCGGTCAAAGTCGTTGTCATATGACTCTTGTTGGTAATTGTCAAAACTAGAATCGTAACCAGGATAATAACGCCACTGGTCATCGTAGTCTTTCCTGCAAGTGGAGAGTAAAGTCATGACAGGAATAAGAGCTAGAACGCTTTCTGCTACAGATGAACATACATTAATGTTGGTTCACTGTGAATACCTGGGAGGATACATGTGTTGGTTATAGTAGTAGTTTTTGTAGCTGTCGTCGTAGTAAGGCCAGTAGGACTGATCAACGTATCCTCTGTATCGTGGATCATAATGTCCGGAGTTGTAACCTTCACACAGACAACATGAAGAGAGAGAAAATGTTTATACACACGAAGACAAATGTCTTTATGAACAAATGATTTTACAATAAACTTTTCATTCATAAAACTAAATAATCACAGCTTTCAGTTAGTGGCTCACACCTCTGTAATCATGACTCTTGCTGTAATCTTCATAGTATTTATTGTAGGCACTTTGGTTTGCTCTGTGGTAGTCTTCAGCATAGCCTTGTCTGTTGAAGAGAGTCACAGGTGAGATTCATAGATTCACAGGTGAAGCACTAGATCCGTCTAACACTGGATTTAAATGCAGTGAATCCCATGTTAATGACGGTGCCACTGACCTGGACGAAGGTCTGTCCGAGTACTGACTGGTCCTGGAGCTCGGTCGTTCTGGTTGAGATTCTCTGTACTGGTAGTTTGGATCACGATAGGCTTGACTCTGTCCGTCGTATCTGCCGTACCAAGGATCCTCTCGACTCCTATAATCCTGAAAGACAAAACGTATGACATCTTTACCCCACACTAACAGGTGAATGCATCTGCAAGCTAAAACAGAAACAAGGACTTTCCACATACCTGATAATACTGCTGCATTCTGGGATCCCCAGGTGGAGGAGGGTACTGGCCTGGAGGGTACGGTCCTCTGCTGTCTGGGTACTCTCCATAATTACCATAATAGCCACCGTAGTTCTGTCGCGGCACCGATGGAGGAGGACCGTGGCCATGTTGGCTACCTACAGAGGAGGGGGGTCGAGGCGGCTCTGCAGGAGCTGGTTGGGAAGCTCCTGGAGGTACTGGTCCGCGAGGTCCTGGGGGATACCCAGCAGCAGAGGGAGGTGGCATCCCTGCAGCAGGTGCTTGAGCAGGTGGTGGAGCTGGATACTGGCCTTGGGAAGGTTGTACTCCACTCGCTGGAGGAGCAGCCGGAGCAACAACTTGTCCCTGCAGCGCAGCCTGCGACTCTGATGTCTTAGGAGGTTCTGTCGGTGGCGGCTGGGGGGCTGCAGCTGCTTGGGAGGTTGGCGGCGGTACCTGTGGAGTAGATGAAGTGACTGGGGTCTGGACGGGGGCGGTCCTGTCCACTCTTACACCCTGCTGAGCATCTTTGGTGACCTGTAGGTAAAATCCATTACTAGATTGTGGAGACTCGTGTAGAGAGGAAGGGTGGCCAGATACTTGGTTATGCGGTTGTGATTGGTGCATAGAAAAATCAAGCAGTTCATAATTTGATGGCTGATTATGATTAGAAACAGTAGCAGACACGAGAGAAGCTTGTGAATTAGCTTGTAGAGCAGAGTGGGTGTCTCCGCTCATCGACTGTCCCCTTGAAAGAGGAGGGCGAACTGGCTGAGACGGAGGCGGAGCTGTGATTTCTGACGTCGCCGTCTCCGTGTTGTTTCGGGTCAGATTGAGCGGACCCTGGTTAGAAGCTGAAGGACTGAAACCCATTGGTCCAGGAGCAAACAGTGGATTAAGATTAGAGGCTGCTGAAGGTGATTGGGAGACGTTGTCACCATGTGAAAGTGATCTGGCGGGTGGGGTGGTTTCCCTAAAGCTATTTGGATTGGCTGCTTGCGTAGAGGCGCTAGGGGGAATCACGCTGTAATTTGACACAGGCGGTGCGATCAAAACAGGTTGGTGGAGCGAATCAGCCACCAGGAGAGAAGCGTATCCCATGTTGCCTTGAGAGTCAACAGGCTCTGCCTCACTCACCTTTGGTGGGTTCTCTAGATTCTCTGAGTTCTGCTGTGAAGTTGGCTGGACTCTCTGGGGAGCCTGGAGGTCCAGCGGACCATCCTCCGGAGGCTGAATAACATCAGCACTGGGCTCTCTTAAAGGAGGCAGGACTGTTGGGGCTGCAGGAGCTAGGAGGATGTTAGCACCCAAGCTAGTAGTATCATTCTGAGCCCACAGAGTTGTGGCGGGACTCTCACATGGTCGATTGGCCCCAAATGCACGAGATGAAGGTCGAGAGTGAGAATGAACCACCGGGTGAGTCGGGTGAGGCACGCCCCCTCCAGCCCCAGCAGGTAACGGGTGTCCTGGACCGTAAATATTTTCCATATTATCTGGTGGTTGCTCCAGGTTTCCAGGTGTAGAATCTGAGCCTCCTTCTGCTACAATTTTAGCCATATCAACTTCAGCAGGACGCACACCAACTCCATGTGAGCGAACAGGTTCAAATGAACTGTTGGCACTCGCCTGAAAGATACCGGTTGGTTTGGGAGGGCTGGGCGTGGGAGGCCACATCTGCTCCAGAGAGCTCTGTCTTGCCCCCATGTCTCCAGCTGGAGACGTGTCAATCTGCTCAAAGTAACCTCCAGCGGCAGCAGACGGGTTAGCTTCATCAGTGAGACGAGGACTTTCCTGCTGAATAAAAGTGCCTACTACTCCCTGATGCCGACGAGTGCCAGTTCCACTTCCATGGCTCATATTGCTGTAGTTGGACGACACACTGGCAGATCTCATTGGTCTTGGAACTGAATCTGGAGTCTCCAGGTTCGGTCCGGTTTCAAACTGGTCTACGTGAGTGGCGGGAGCAGCAGGATTGCTGAGGGTTTCACTGGGTAATACTTCCTGGTTCGGGACACACTCCAGATTCTCCACGTGGTCGTACTGGGAATCAGGGGGCTTCTGGGTATTCGCCTGTGGTGCATGGGTGCCATCGTTCATATACGGTACCTGTGACTGATCTAGAAGAGGAACTCCTTTATAATCCAAAGGGGGATCTGTTTGTGGGTTGTTGTGATGCTGGAAGGATCCAGGAACACCATTCACTGCTTTATTTCTGTCTCCAGCCAACGTTTCCTCATTTTCAACATCATTGCCTTTAAAAAACATAGTGAGTGTACCACACTCCTGAGAGTATGGGACTGAAGCAGTGGCAGAACCAGGACCGGGACCAGAGCTGGCTGATGCATGTTGTGATCCACCAGAGTCAGGTTGGGGCTGAAGGTGGCCTAGGCCAGTCCCCATTTGGTGATAGCCTGAGTCCTGTGGAGGTTGATTGAACCAAGGGTCCTGGGGGGCAGAGCTCTGACTAAAGTAGCCCTGGGTTTGGAAATGGGAATTATGCTGTTGTGGTGCATCTGGGTCAGGCCACTGAGAACTAGGAGGCCTCACAGGGTTCTGGGAGGGGACAGGTGCTGGGATTTGGGGGTGTACAGGTTGGATTGGAGGGGTGGGGGCAGTGTGATGAGGTGATGGGGTGTGAGGAGGGTATGTCTGGGGTTGTGGAGGTATATTAAAAGGCTGTGGTGGAGGGTCACTAGTAGGCTGGAAGTAGTTTTGAACTGATGGAGGGCGACTTCCGTGATCGGGGGCCCATTGGGACGAGGAGGTGGTGGGGGGAACTGGCTGGAAATGCCCAGGCTGTGGAGGTGGCTGTCCATGAAATGCCTGAAATGCTGAAGGTGGCTGATTATTTGCTGCAGCTGAGGACACAGGTGGAGGCTCTACAGCCATGGATGGTGTCTGGTCTCTTGAGTTAAAATAGCCCTGTTCAGTATGGGAGGATGCAGATCCTGTGGGACCTGGAGGTGGGAACACAGCAGGGGATGCTGTGTTGTGGGGGTTGAATAATGTCACCCCTGGCACAGAGGCCGGTGGGGGACCAAGAGGAACGGCTGGAACACCCTCCAGTGTCTGTGGTTGTGGAGGCAGCCCGCCATCAGCTTGAGAGTACATAGCGTTAGGTGGACCTTGCATGGGTGGAGGGTTGTTGCTGGTTATTGTTGGGAGACCACCAGCAGCCATCGGAGGAGGAGGAGTCGCCCTGACAAAAGCAAAAGGATCCGTCATGGGTTGAGGAGCAGATGGCATCATGGCAGTCGCTGCTGCTGCCGCTGCTGCTGCTCCTGGATGCTTGTGAGGCCTGGTCCTGCGGAACATGTTGGTCCCCGAAGGAGGAGGAGGGCCAGTAGCTCCTGGAGGTCCAGGTACTCGTGGTGGGGGCTGCATGGCTGCTGATTGAACAGGTCCGAGGACCAGGTCACTCTAGAAGATGTCGCTGAAGAGACTGAAGTCAGGCGAAGCTGCATAAAGAGAAAGATAGGAGGAGTGGTTTTTACTAAACGACTCACACACCTGCTTGATGCACTTCACCACACCTTTATTTGTATATTAGTCTATTGTCGTATTTAACCAAACGCTACAACGTGGCAATTTTTACATGAGCACTGAGATACTGTTGCAAGCAGGATGCACAGTAGACCACGTTGTAATGAAGGCAAACTTTGATTACTCTTTTAAAGCCTAATGCTTATCTTACTGAAAAGGAAAGATATACACGGATGTAGACGTAACAAATACAGTTACATTCTTATAGTTACAAACAGGGAATAGCTGCAACTATTAATGACATATTAAACTCATCTGGCCTGGTACTTATCAATACTTCTTCAAAAAAGTGAAGAGAAATTAAAGATGCATCCAAGAATGAACGATTATAAACCTTTACAGATGAAAACAGTTTAGCTTATAAAGATAATAACTTCTCTAAACATGAGCTGGATGATGTAACTGTTAAAGAGGAAATGTTATATAAGTTGTGATAGTTAAAGAGTCAAAACTCATAATGATTCATTGAATCTGTCGCTGTGAATGTGTCATTTATAAGTTCAGACTTGACAGTGAACATCTGATATATTAGAAAGAGGAGAGATCAATAACAGACAGAGTCAGTAAGTTAGGTAGTCCAGACCAGATGGACTCTCCCAATGTGATCTCGGATCTGTTAAAGCTGCCTCGGGTTATAATTCCACCAACAGCCGTTGAAGTAGCTCAGGAGCTAACGGTATGCTAACGTTAGCATAAGTACCAACTTCCACACAACCTCCAACATCCAAACATCATCTAGTTTAAACCATTACTCAACACCTGTCGAAATCTACCTCGGTTTTAAATAAACGTTACACATTAATCAGCCAGCGGAGAAAGATCCAGACACCTCGGTTCAACAGCTAACGGTAACGCCGCACTAGACGTCTCTAACACCGGATCCGGATCCAGTAACAACACCGATACCGAAAGTCGTCCGTTGTTTCACCGGGAGTTACGACTTCATCCAGACCGTGTCACGGCGACGGACTTATCCGCTGTTAATACACCTTCAACCCCGATAGAGACACGAGCCGAGCGGTCACAGGTCGTTGGCCACACGACGAGAATAATTTAACAGGTTCACTGCCTGGTCAGCTAGCGTTAGCCGCACCGCTTAGCACCGCTGGCTAGCTAACTAGCCCGATGCTAACTACAAGGATAACAGTTTCACGACGGTCGCAGACACTAGATTAAAACTGTCAGAGTTAAATATTATTATTGATGGTTTATAGTTACTCTTACCCGATGCCGGAAATGTGTACAGGTATTTAAAAAAAATTCTTACAAATGTGCAGGAGAGTGAGTCTGACACACCGCCATCTTCAATGAACACATCCTACTAGGCTACGTGTACAAGCAGCGTCACGGGCCAAACAACGGTGACGTCACGGCGGGGCGGGGCTTGTTAAAGGGCCCAACCTGATATCCTGAAATGATTTATGATCAATTAAAACACCTTATCAACATTCAAGATTAAAAAGGGTTTATTGTGCACATTTGCACGGAAGAAAAACATGTTAAAGTGGACAAAGAAAATAATTTTAACGACAAGTTCATTTCTCTCTGCACTCAAATATACTTTGACATGAGATGTTTTTGCCTTTCTGTGTTTGTTTTGTGACAGTTAATTGTTTTTATATGAAACTATTTGTTCTGATGTCTCAGTCAGGTCTCTCTTAAAAAAAGAAAATTTTAATCTCAACAAGACTAACCTGGTTAAATAAAGGTTATGAATAAAAAAATATTGTGTAGCAGCAGTTGGAGGTGCAGTAATCAGGAGCAACGTGCAAACTGACAAGTAACAATCTTCATTATCATCAATATCCACATTCAGCTTCTTTTTTATGTTAATTTATTCTTAAGTTTAGTGTGATGTTTTGAAGTATATATTTTGTCAAAAATTAATTGCATCTGTAATGTTGTAAAACCTCTTTTGGAAGTTTTGGTATGTTTCTGAATATCTCACTTTTCAGTTGCATGTTTTTATTAAAAGCTGAGATGTTAACTTTTTGACTAATATAAATCCACAGACTGTTGTCCTTCATACTGTCCTCAGTCACCTAGAATGCTTTTAAAAAATAATCAACTTCAGTTAAGCTTTCAAAAGTAACTAGAAACTAGACAAACTATAAACACTTATCCTGAATTCCTTCTGGATAAAGGACTTTCTCACCAACAGACCACAAGATAAGTGACCTCACCTCCTCTGTCATTATCCTCAGCTCCAGCAGCAAACAAGGCTGTATCTTCAGTCCTCTCCTCTACTCACTCTTAACCTTTGACTGCGTTCACATCCACAGCTCTAACACCATAGTTAAACTAGCAGATAATATGGCAGTGGAAGTTACGGTGACAAATAACAATGAAGTGAACTATGGAGAGGAGGTCCAGACACTAATGACCTGAATCTGAAGACAAAGGACAGAGGAAATGGTTGTTCTCTTTAGGAAAAGATAGAAAGTGCACAGGATGAATGCAAACTTATGTGGTGGAGGTTGAGCGTATCGCTAGTTTCAAATACCAAATATCAAATGATATGACTTTGTAGTGTTAGGATCCAGCTGCACTACAGAGGAAAGGAAGAACCTAAAGCAAGTTGGTCCAAACTGTTCCACAAAGAGACGTGTGCCTGCAGGTTTTTGTTCCAACCAGTCAAGATCACACAGTTTGACCAGTCAACTGACTGAAAACTGAGATCAGTTCATTAAATAGTCAGTCAAGTCTGCTGCTGCTGCTGCTGCTTAGTGGTTGGAAGTTAGTTATTATGTTACTATGTTGCTATGAATTATGTTGATTATGGTTTCATTTTATACACACAAGTCATCATATGTACTAATATTATTTATATAATATAATTATATTATATATATTTATTATACGATGAATAATATTAAATTAATATAACACATAAGAGTTTTTGTGTTACTTATTCATCAATATTCACTGACAGTTAATCCAATCAATTATATATATATATTTTTTATTTTCTTTTATTCTGAAAGGTCAAAAGTCAAGGGTGAATTCTCTCTGACGTCACTACAATAACTTCCGGTAGGTGGCAGCAGAGCAGCGTTTGGTTCACGAGCTCTTCTCCGGAAACATGACGCCGGTTGGTTGTTGGTTCGAGTCCCTCCGGCGCTGGTGGATCCTGATGGTCCGTGAACACCGGTTTCATCCCGGGACTTTATCTGAGAGAGACGGTGGAGAGTTAACGGTCAGAAAGAGCGGCGTCTGTCTGAGGAAGAGTCCAAGAATGAGACAACCTGACCCGGACGGAGAGCGTCTAATGTGTCGGTGCAGCTCGGAGATATTAGCTAGTAACAAAATAGCGGGTTTGACCCTGATGAGGGACATTAAGTCTCCTAGAGAGAAAACAAACAAACAAACTTTAAAAAGGTGGGTTAACCTGCAAACTTTATATATTTAATTTTACACAACGAGAAAACATATTCATTTTCTTAACGTAAAACTTTAACTAGTTTATTTTTAGTTGGTTTGGTTTAGAATGATTTGCCTTTACGATGTGTTTGAAGATGCTAGCTAGCTAGATGCTAACAGCTAGCTAGATGCTAAGTTAGCCTCAATAATGCTAATTAAACTTTATATTAGTGTTGTTATGATATCAAAATTACAAACTTGATTTTTGATACCACAATAGTAAAAAAAGAGGACTTTTTATTTTTATTTTTTATAAAAATTGTAACTTTAAGACCAGTATTGGAAGTATAGATTATTAGTTACTGATGTAATCTGTTACATTATAACTGTATCGTTACATGACACCTTCATTACCTGTCAGGTGTTGTAACATGTTGCTAAAATATGTAACGAGTATAATATTAATGCAAATTTATTGGTAATTTATTACATCACTGAGTTACATAAAAAGTGATAGATTACTGTAACTGTTACTATAGCAACGTGTTATGTCAACACGATGATGTTACCTGGTTACAGACAGGACTGATAATGTTAGCTGACTAGCTCACATATTAGCATTATCGTTTACCTATTAGCCAGAGCTACTAGCTACCTGTTAGCTTGGCTAGGCTAGCTAACGCAATGCTAACTCAGAAGAGATCTTAGAGATTTCAAACTGGAGATGATGACGTCAGTTTTAGTATCAATACTTTTGCAAATTTATATCTAATTCGATGCTAATTTTTAGTATTGATTAGTATCTGGTAATCAATATTTTTTGGTAATGCTACTTCATATTTAAGGGTTAAAGTAACAGTGGAAAACAACCAATACTCAAACAATAATACGCAATAACTAATTGATGAATTACACATTAATTTATCAAGTTACACTGAAGACTGTAATTCTATTAAATTAAAATGTTCATACACATTCTCCTTTTTAAATGAATGACAAGTGTTACAACTTTAAATAAGTGGGTTTATGTTAATTGTCTTTGTCGATGACAGGAATTAAATTACTCATTAGAATAATTTCAGCGTCTCTCTTTCAGAAAATGTCACATCACTGTTTAGGAGGAATTTATTCTGGCGCCTTCACCCACACAGTGCTACCAAAGTGAGTATTAGTTTCTGTTCTGAAGCTGTTTAATGTAAAATAGTAAAAACAGATTTTAGAAACTGTGGAAAACTGTGGGAGTCTCTGTTGTTATTTCTCCATAACTGTCAATATGATACAATAATTATTATAATAATGTTTTTTCCATCCAGACAAAGTTGATATAATTGGAGACAGTTATGTCTGTGGGGGCCAGAGAGCTACAGACAACACGGGGAACAACCCTACTGTTGATGGCATTTCCATCCGTTGTGTCTGTGTGGTCTGAAGTAAAAGAGCTCTCTTCTTTTCTTCAAACAGTCACAACAAGGAAGAGCTGAGCTGAGCTGATTCCTCCTCATCCTCTGAGGTGGAAATGACCTGGTCGATGTCTGAAGTGTCAAACTCATCATCACAGAAACGAGGAACGTCCGTCATCATCTTCACCTGTTGGAGACGAGGTACACAGGAGTAGTTTAATAGGGATCCTAAGTCACGCCCTTGATTTTGTGGTCCATCACACATGTCCTGTATCTTATTTTAAATGATAAGTATCAGTGTGATTCAAGACTGTTTGTGGTGTAATTGTTGTTTTATCTGGTTAGACAACAAACCAAACAGTCTTGTAGGTGACGTCACGATGCCGACAATCTCTCCCCCGGCGTTTTCTCCATGTTCAATACTTCTTCCTTCGTCCTGGAAGAAGCAGGTGAAGCTTCGCCGAGGTCACAGTCGTTCTGTCAGAGTTTGACGGTGATGTAAATGTAGCGAGACGAGCGTTGTAGTCGCTACCTGGTCTCACACTAAACCTACAGTAACATTGCTGCTGTCACTAAACAGACTCTCTCCATGTCAAACATCATCTTTAACATTCACTAACATCACATGTTAAAACCAGGACACATTTCAACCTGGACCAGGAAATCATTTTTATCTCTACGTTGACTCTCGTTACGATCTCAGGACCCATGAACGTGACTTATACTTCCTGTAGCACAACATCCACCAGGTGTCAGTGCAGCTCAACTTCAACAGAAATAAGATTTAAACTTCACAGTCAACGTCTCATCAAATAGACTTACTATTATACAGCACCAGGCAACATTTTACTACGACAGAAAATCTTAATCATCTAAAGTTAAGTTTGAAATAAAAATTACAATTGCAACAAATGAATGAGGCAAACTATCACATTTACATATTTTCATATGTGTATGTTTTTCTTACAAATAATCTTGACGTGTCCTTAAATCCTTGTTAAATATCTAGTTATGATAAATAAACCTTGTTCCATCCATTTAATACATTAACTAACTGTGCATGAAGCCACAAATCTGACATCATTCAATCTACAGTGAGACTTTGAGCTACATGAACCACAGACGGTTTATATTTTATGTACAAACTCATAAAATCATGTTTTTTTAAATGTCAAACGTAATGGAAAAGTCTGCTATAAAAATAATGTGGTCAAGTAACACAACAAGACAAAGTACATACTCTCACTGCAGAGTTCAGACACCCACCATGCACGAACATCTGTGCTTCGTTCACACGCCTCCTTTTTCCTCTACTTTTGCTCAGACTTGTCAACCGAAACCTACCCTCCCACTAGACTGTGTCTGGAGACTACGGGCTGCTGGGCAGGTTGGAACAGACCTTCACGTTTGCACCTAAAACCCCCTGGCTTGTCCTCCAAGACTCTTGAGTAATCGTGTTCAATCTGTGTGAAGCGTTGTAACCCATGTAATGTAACGACTTGTCTCGATGTAGCACTGTATCTCTTCAAAAAGACAGGGTAGCACCTGAAACATCTTACTGATACGATAACTTACTGAAGACATGTGATGTGATACAGTTGTCATTGATAAAAGTTAGAAAATACAGTCATAGTGACATGAGATGTGTCTTTATGTTATATTTTTCACATTATAGCTGTTAAATATTAAATGGGCATGTTTTAAATGTTAATCAGGGATGTTAAAGTAACTGAGGAGGTAAATCTGTACTACTGTGCTTGGCGTCTGTTCATGTAGGTACAGTAAGTGCATACTCTTTCTCAGACTCAGTAAACCACCACCACAGTAAACAACATCTGCATCCTGAGCTACAGATACATACCACAACCGCACACTGCACAGCTTTCATTTCAGGTTTCACCTTCCCCTGGCTCCATTTTAGCCGCCATCTTTAGAGAGTTAGAAATAGTTAAACTCTAGAAGATGTTGAATTTAGACTCTTTTTATTTCACTTAGAATTCATACAGAAGTGGAAGTTTTATCTCAGAAAGAAAAGGCAGTGATCTCGACGTGAGCTGCATCTCTTCCTGGGGGGAACTTGGTGTTTGTCCTCTGAGACTCCATCAACCCAGTCATTAACGTCATGTTTATAGAAAAGCCGGGAGAGTGGTTAATGTTTGGTTAACCACTGATAAGCCCCTGTGAACATCATCTTGAGCCCTGTGGTTTTTGTTAATAGCTCAGGGTCTCTGAACAATAGCAGCGGAGTGAGCTCATCCGTGCTGAGGCACATATGCTTGTTCTCAGCCGTCACATTTGGCAGGTGTGTGATGTCTGAGATAGGACCCGAGCACACAGACATCATTATTTGAATTATAATAAGGATTTCTATCAAAAAATATAAGTGGAGAATCTCATCCTGGTCTTTGTCGCTCTTTATCTCGGCCTCCCCTGGAGGATGGAGTGATGGAGGAGATTGCGTTGGGCAGGTGTGGGCCTGGTTGTACACTAGAGGATGCAAAGATTAGCAGGAGGATGGTAGATCATCTCCTATCTGGGGAATCTCTCACATCCGTTCAAGACAAACCAGTGTTCAACCAGTGTTTGTGTTGTGTGAGTGAGAAAGCCACCGCTCGTCACGCTGCTCCAAATCTGATTCTTGCATGAATGAAGTCTCTCACAGTTGGATTAAGATGTTGGATTAAGATTAAGAGAAGATTTTATATTGTTTACTCAAGGTAAAATAAGGACTACTATTTATTATCTATATGTCCAAACATCTTCAAGGTTTCTTACAATCTGAACAACTTGAGTCTCCTTCAAAAGTCGTTTTCAACAACAGTAGCTCCGTCTAAAGACGCGTGCAGCTGTTTAAACTTAAACACACTGTTGTTTTGTTCTTCTCTGATAAACAACAATAGAAATGCCCCACCCCACCCCCTTCATCTTGAAAACACCACCAGGTGGGGGCGTCGTTGCTCAGATGTTTGAGCAACAAAACAAAGGTGACTTCAGATGATTAAAGAAAGATAAAGTTAATAAGTGTTGAAATAAAAATTAAAAATCAGACTCAACCTTTATCTTTCATGATGAAGTGAAAAAAGATGAAAACTGGATTTTTAAACCTTTTTTTATATGTTAATCAAACATTTTTTAATTAAACATTTAGTGTCTGTGCTACCACTACTGTTTTTTTCCAGGATAACAGATTGAAGGACCCTGACTAGATTACTATCACATTAAACCATCAATCAACTCCTGGCTGCAATTATCACATTACAAAATTAGGGATAATTTTGTTTTCACGCTGATTAAAGCGAGAGTTATGGGAAGAGGCGATGGTGGTAGAAAGTAATGTTTTTACAAGTGGAAGATGGATTGTTTTACAAGCAGCAGAGGAGGGCCGGGCATGGAGGAGGAGTGAAGACGTCACATCTGTTCCTGCCACTCCCCAGGGGGCCGGGGAGCATGGGAACCTTCAACAGCTCCAGTGATTGCAACAGGCTTCACAAAGTGCACTTCATTTATCAATTTACAAGGTAAATGAAGCTATACGTTGGTCTGAATGTGTTGTATTTGGGTGAGAGGGTAAAAGATGGATGTTTAACAGGGTTCAAATCCAGGCCCACCCATCATCCAGTTGTGAGGTAAAATAAACTCAGCGTGCTCGGTCTTTGGGTTCAGCAGAGAAAATAAAAGCATCTGTCGTCAGTATTTCATGCATGCGCTCTGTTCTGTCTGTGTAAATACATCTAATAAAAGTATCATCTGAATCTGGGGGCTTCCTGTCTGTGGCTTGTGTCCTGCACGGGGCTCAGTTTGCCAAAAAGGGTTTTGAGTTTCCTTCACCGTCTTGTGTCCCGTGTTGGCCCCCCAGAACGGTGACCACCACACTTTAATAAGCCATTTCACAGGGGTCAATTCTCCTTTCTCCACGGCGTCAGCTGGGTCGCCCCATTCACCCTTTCCTCACCCACACTCCCCCATTGGCATGTGTTCAGCCCAGCGTTGTTTACTGGACGGAGCATTTAGACGGGTTAGCGTTTCACCATGGCAGCTGTTGGCACCATGTGCCTCCCCCTCAGGCGGCTGGCCGACGGCACGCAGGCCACTGCTTCACACACCCTCCAGCATCCCCCCGAGGACCTTCCCCTCCTCTGCTTGGCCTTGGTTGTAGCCTTGATAGCGTATCAGATAGCAGTTTAATGTGAAGACATAGTTCTGGCTTTAATTGACGGCTTCCACTCGCTACTCGCCGTCTACAGACAATGTAGTTCTAGTTTTAATATGTAAATCCGGTGTCAACAAGGAGTATCCTGTTTCTGTGTTTACTGTACACATCTGACATGCACAGATTTTATTCATTCTGGAGCAACAGTGAATGTCTCGTCTGTCGTTAGCAGGATTAAAGGCTCCTGTCGCTACATTTTCCATGTCACCTCTTTCACAGACTGGACAGACAACTGCTACACTAATCAGGACTCAAGAAAAAACTGGTGTTTGTGACGTTTCAGCTCAGGATTGTGTAACAATAAGTTCACACTAGTTCACATCAGTCGACTTCACCATCGATCAGTGAGTCTCAGTCTCTGTCGTGATCGTTGGCGACTTCGTGTTCCCATGATGTGGAGTCTCAACAACTGGTCTGAGACCTGTAGTGTTCACACTACAAGACTTGTCAGTGATTGACTCCCGATCACACCGTGACGTCACCAAACTCTACGTCTGGTCATGTGAACTAGACAGGATGTAGCCGCTGCTTCTCACCGTTTATTGTGACGAGTCTCTTCTGACTCCTCCAGTTTTCTAACATGACAGATCCAGTCCCGGTCTCAGACCAGGTCCCGACGGCCTCAGATGGAGTCGTTAGGGCTGTTCACACATTATGATCATTAACTGATCCTGATGTCCTAGAAGTGGCAGTGACTGAAATACCTCAACAGTTATTGGATGCGAATGCCTGAAAAGATGTTAAACTGAGATATGTTACAATTTATCTTCAAAAATCAGTCAAAATTTTACTTTTTATCAATTCAAATTCTGCTGAAGAGATAAAATAACGTGCATCAGCTCAGCTCAGAATGAGGGTATGCTGAAGATGAGTGAAGATGAGATCAAGAGGAAATGAAATGAGGAATGAGACTTAAATCTGTGACATTTAGTTCTGCAAATCAGACCTGGCTCACTAAATAGACCAGTCAACAAACTGAGGCTCAGTGGTCGTCACCTTCTGCTGTTATTCAAGGTGACATGAGAGAGAGAGCAACACAAACTGTTCTGCTGAATATAAATGTCGTTGATGAAGACATACTCTGAGATCCTAACGTGTCTTCGTGTGCTCTCAGATGCTCCACCGGGACCATGTCTCTGATTGGCAGATGGTTGTGTTTTTGGAGTGAGACGGTGGAGATTGTGAATGTCGGTAATCTCGTCCCAACCCCACCCTAACTGAGAGTTTAGTGAGTCTTGGGAGAGCAGTAGAGAAGCAAGGTCAGGGTGACAGTTGTCCGAGCCCCGTCCATACCATTTGGATGGAAAGTGATACCACAGACAGCTGAGGCTGCTTCTGTCACTCTCAGGGTTAATTTGGAGCGTCTTAACATTCACTTTGCTCTGGATGGATTTGTAATGAACGTGGAACTGGGGGGTAAATGGAAATCTCAGCATCTGTGTGTCCCTATCTCTCTCTCTCTCTCTCTCTCTCACACACACACACACACACAATTGCATCTCGAGATCCCAGAACAGATTCCTGAGCTTGTAGTTGTAACCACAGAGTCATGCGGTGCCCATAACTCTTTCAGTCATAGTTGCTGTCACTGTGGCCTGTCACCCTCCGGCACCAGCCCCTCGGTGAATGTTTCCCTCCTTCTCCTGCAGTATCAGGTGGGCACTAAAATAAACAGCAAGGAAACGGGATGAGGCTTTGACTGGACACTGATATTCCTTCTCTAAAAAGGAAACCAACAAGTTCCACACATGCCGTCAGTGCCAACGTATGGATACAAAAGGAAAATATGGATTGAACAGCGACGTGCTAATGGTGATAGTGAAGAATATAATGAGCGTGTTGTTTGTGTGAAGAGATTAAACTGTCGTGTTGTGTTTAGTTCGGTGTGTCGTGTATAGTGTCGTGTCTAGATAAATAAATCATTGTGGCTCTTTTATCCTGAGAGATAGTTCTTAATCTGCCTTGAAGCCAATAATTATTAGCAGCTTTTCAGGTGTGTTTGACTTGTTGGCTTCAAGTCAGCTTGTCTTGTTGTTGCTGACTTCACTTTCTTCTTCACTGCCAGAAAAACAAACCGAGTTGTAGTAGTAAACCAGATTTATCCTGTAATTATAAAATACCTGCTTTACTCTTTTTGGCAGAAGCTGCACAAACTCTGTCTGTATGAATCCTGAAACTTGGCCTGTTCTCAAAGAGAGAGAGAGAGCGTACTGGCATCCATTACTGTCCATTAGTGCCAACATTAGAGACGTATATGAAAGAGAGAGATCATTATTCACTGTCTCTGTTCCTCTACAGCGTGGGAGAATAAAACAGCAACAACATTCAGTTAGTTATGACAGAGTAAAGCTACACTGCACTTAAAGCTGATACACAGTCCAGCTGTGTGTGCAGAAACACTGTAGAAAGTGGCCACTACACAGACACTTGTAGAAAATGCTCTTAGTTACAGTGGATGAACCCCACTTGTTTTTGTAGCCACAGAGAGGTGAAGAGTAATGGTGGTGGAGGAGGAGGGGGCGGGTGTTTGAGTCTATTCTTAAAGTCTTTCTCTCTGCCGGCCTCCTGTTTACATTCCTCACACCACGAACCCCCTTCACCAGATCTGCAGCGCTTAATCTCATCAGTAAATTTGCCGGCTGAACAAATATCTCACTTCGTATTGAATATTTGAGTCTCCAAGCATCGCCTCTTGTCTTTTTATCTCTTTGGTAGATTCATAGTTTGCTGTGAACCGGCAGCATGACAACAGGAAATGAGAATAGTGGTCACTTTAACACTTTTATCTTTCGTTTTCTCTTTTGTTTTTTGTCTCGTTTTTCACAAAGTGAAGGACACAAGTCAGAGTCAGTTACAGACCGGCTGCACTAGATGTGGACTAGTTTAGGATTTGGCGGGATGGGTTGTGACACCGGGGTGGGGGGGCTGTGGAGGCAGCCTAGATAACGAGTATCTTTGTTCCAGTGTTGCAGTAGTTTTTTGGCAGGAGACGCACCGACACACTGACCACAGAGAGAGAGAGAGAGAGAGACCTTGGGGCAGAATATAGAGGTGGATATGAGAAGATGTTTGGACAGACAGACCGGAAGATGAGACAGAGATGGCAACACCACAGAGCAGAGGACAGACCTCCAACTGTGCAACTCTGACCCTTTCGTGCAGCCGTTGTAGATGAGATCAGTGGGTCTGTGAAGGACAAAGTCCTGGTCTCTGCTGGACCGTCTCAGTCCTCCAGAGCAAAACATCTGCTTATTGGAGCAGCAAATCTAATCCATGTTGCTTTTTTGGTGATTTGATGATTTTTGTGTGTGTGTGTGTGTGTGTGTGTGTGTGTGTGTGTGTGTGTGTGTGTGTGTGTGTGTGTGTGTGTGTGTGTGTGTGTGTGTGTGTGTGTGTGTGTGTGTTTGTTCCTACAGTTGTGTTTTTTGTCGCAGGGTTGTGAATCAGGGGCCATTTCCTGCACTTTTCTCACTTTGGGCTGTGTAGACGGGGGAAGGACTGTGTGTGTGTGTGTGTGTGTGTGTGTGTTGTAGTCTATAGGAATATATATGCCTTGTCTACATGGACAGAACGGAGCCGAGTCTTTTCCCGTTTTTCGTTTCTATTGTTCTTCAGTAAAAAAAAGACACATTCATCAACATTTTTTGTTTTCAACCATAAAAATTAATTTGCTGCAAACAACAAATTCACAACTTTAAACAATAAGTTTCTTAGATTTTACATTTAAATACATTAAACTTGCAGCGACACGTGTGTTTAGTGTTTTTTATTAAACTTATCTTTAATCTCTCATTGTTTGTTCATATTTAACTAAAACCCCTTTTTTTCCTCAAATCTTAACCATTGTGCTTTCGTTGCTTGAACTTAACCACACACGGATGTTTTTGTTATATTCGTCTTCGTTCAGTCACAAAAACTTAAGAATTAGAACTGAAGATAAATGATATTTCGTCGATAAACGTCGGTTAAACGGGGTCTTGTTTGATGAAAGGTTTCGTCCTCACGTGTTGATCTGTCGTTTGGGGAATTGATGTGATGCACATGTGGCAAAGTGCTTGATCTACAACACTCGTTTCTCACCACTGAGTGTCTGGACATGTTTGATATTAGCATGACTTAGATACGAGATAGCTCGTCTAAAACGGTGAATGTGAAGGCCATCAGAGGAAGGTGATAATTGGGACACCTGAGGACCTCTGTGTTTCTGATCCAGGACCATGTTCTCCAGAGACAGAAAACAAAACACCACAAGGACCTGGAGGATGGGGGTTGATAGAGCGATGTGCTCCTCAAATCACTTATCTTCAAATAACCAAAAGAGGGGTTGTTTTCCCAGAAACAGCAGCCGAAGCCCTTTAGTAAATAGTGGGTCATCAGATTGGCAGAAACAAAGGTGTGAACTACTGTCAGCAGATTAGGAACGGAGCCTTTTCTTCTCTAAGATCATTGTTTTTAGTTGTAAATTGATCTGATTTTTAAAACGTTTCATTTGACACTTTAGTTTCAGTCAAAACAGATACAAACAAACAATAAAGTTATCGATATATAATCAATACAGGTAAAAAGGAAATTATAATTAATCATAGTGACACATTTATAATAGAAAGAAGAAGAAAGTCATAAATTCGTCCATTTCCTCCTTCACTGAAGAGACATTGTTTCTTTCTTCTGAATAAACAAAGTTTTCTACTTAAAGTCCTGATACTGATAAACATGTGGTGTTGATCAAAACATGAAGTTTATTTCCTTGTTTGTAAAATATTTTATATTAAAGTAGAAACTGATCAAGATGCTCCACGTTCCTCATTGTAGCAGGAGACACTGACTCTGATATTTACTCTGAAAAATAAGACACAACCTGAAATAATAATAATAGATACTATAGTATACTATATGTACTAAATAAATAGTACTTTATACTACAAATTAAAAAAACTTTCCCTCAGTGGAGTCAAACTGCTGCGACGTCACGACACTAAAACATCAGTAAACATTAATGGACATGGAGGAGATGCTGTACTTGTTGCTGGGTTAGCTTACGACCAGGTAGCTACGACGATGGCTATCACTCTTGTCCTGTTTAAACATGGAGCTTGATTATTTTGTTGACGCTCTCTCAACTCAACTGGCGTCTGGTGGCAGCTTGTGAAGACACTCCCTCTGACCAATCAGTGGCGGCGTCTGTTCACGTCCGTTTTTTAGTATCGACTCAGCTCCATTGGTTCCTCCACAGAGTAGGAACTAAAACAGTAGCTGGAACCAGGAACTAGCACCAAGTGGAAACACTAGAGACTGAGCAGAGACCAGTAGATGATGGTGGAAAAGGCCTATAAGTTAGCATGCTAACCTGCTAGCTTCTGCCCCGTCTTGTCTCATTATTTCCTGATGTTGAGTCACCAGTGTCCACCGCTGCTCGGAGGCGTGTTGTCGACACCACGAAGCCTCAAACTCTTTGACAAACATCCATCAGCACCACACGCTCTGAGCTAGAAACCACTCAAACATACGTAGCATCTTTACATAGTTTTATTTATTTTACCTTCCTGAAGTTATAATCCTCAGTGAATTCATTGACACAAGTGTTTATTAACAGTAAATTAACATCACAGGAAGCAATGTTTCCACATGGATATCGTCTAGTTAAGTATCACCGCTCGGTGTCTTACTCAGTTTGTTTTTGGGTGTGAATCACATCTGGCAGCTCACGTCAGACGTAGTCTGATAGTACGATGACATCATGTAGTTCTTGTCAAAGAAGAGCTGCTTTTTATCACAACCTCTGGCCTCTCTCTATTCCTGCTCCCTGGGAAGGAAGGAAGGAAGGAAGGAAGGAAGGAAGGAAGGAGAGGGAGTCTGAGTTGGATGAATGTCGATGTGCTCAGGTCAAACTCTGCAGCACTTGAGTAGTCAGGGTTCACGCTGCAGAGGTCAGTAGTATTTATATTTAATCTCAAAGAAATGATTCTGTTTTCTTGCACTTGTCGTTGACCTTTCTGGTTTTTGTTTCTATATTAAGCTTTGATAGAGTTTGTTTTCCCAGCTTTGGGTCTTCCTCCTTCTCTCCAACCTTGTGAATCTATCACAGATCGTTTTCTCATGGCCTTAAACTCCTCACCCCCCCACCCCACAAACAAATAAGTATCTCAAGTCAGAAAGAGAGAGGCTCACAAGTGAAAACACAAGCTCTGATTTCATAACAGATAAGAGACAAGTCTCTCAGCCAGCAGCTCTGAAAACTCCTGAAAACTCAGCACTTTGTGATTTACAGAGCGAACCACACCTGACGACGTGTGTTGACTGTAAACCTGGACCGAGGCGAAGCGTGTGTCTCGTAGAGCTGACATTTCTCACGCTGGGTCAGGTGTTTGCATGCCCGTACACATCTTCATTAGTTCATGCGTCCAACGCCTTCTATCAACATTTCACTTTGTTTTTTCTTTTCTTTTTTTTTCTCTCTGATGTAATAAAATTGTAGCTGCTTGCTCACACTCCCTCTTTTTTCCCTGTTATCCCGGTGTTTCCCACACTACATCCACCTCCAGAGACCTAACCCCTTTTGGCGTCGGCCCATTTGGCAGCTTCACCGACAGAAGGACCAGCATGTGCGTAAGCTTCATAATAAAATAATCTTTGCCCTGGGGTGCTGAAACTCTGCAGCTACTCTCTGATGGTTTCGTTCGCCCTGAGAGAAGGAGGGAAAATGGATAATAGGAATCTGGCAGCGACATGTGCTCTCGGTGTCATTACTGCAGCCGCTGTACTACTGCAGGGCGTAACTGTAACATTACGTGTGATTTAAAACTGAGATATTAGACCGCGAATGTTACGAGCAGTCATGTGAGAACGAAACAGGAACTGAAATAAATCCTTATTTCATGAAATAAAGAGTTTGTGGTTTGTAGAAAAAGTTGACGACGTTTTAAACAGAAACATGAAGAGTTTGAAGTTTAAAGTCTGAAGATCAAAACACAATTATATTTAATATGAAGTAACATTGTATCAGTAGAGTTGTAACCTTCTAGTTGTTCAAGGTAACGTGATAATTTACAGAAAAGTTATTGAATATTGGAAATATTTAATTTATTCTAATTTATAAACTTTAATTACAAACTTGAGTAAAAGTACTTGATTACTTTAGTGGTAGAAAATGAATGAGATCATTTATTTAAAATTTAATTTAAAATGTTTTCTAAAACTAAACAAGTCAAATACAGTTTTTTTATTTTTATAAAAAATATAAAACTAAATATTTAAAGTTGTCAGATAAATCTAAAGTCGATTAAAGCTTCAGAAAATAAAAAAAAGATGATTTTTAAATATTTTAATGAGTAAAATCATTAGACTCCAGTCAGGACAGAGGAGTGAGTGTTTGTGGAAAGAAGCAGCTTTTATTTGTGCTGAGGAGGAGGAAGAGGAGGAGGAGGAAGAGGAGGAGGAGGAGGAGGAGGAGGAGGAGGAGGAGGAGGAGGAGGAGAAGAGGAGCAGTGGGAGGAACTTGTAGATTCGCCTCTAGATTCATTGAGAGCTCAGGAAGCGGCAGGTTAACATCTATGAACTGATTCCTCTTGATGATCGGAGACTTTCTGATTCTTCTCTTCTGTCTCTTTGGATTAACTTCTTCTGGAGAAGGATTTTTATTTATTTCAACACAACATCTGGAGTAAAACCAAACTGTGGATCTATGAAAGCCCTACGAGGGATTCAACGACGTTTGTGAAGTTGAAGAGGAGGAATGTATCGTTTCTTTGTGAAACTGACATTTCTGATCCCTGTTATCGTCATCTCACAAGGTAAAGATAAAATCTGATGGTTCATTGTTGTTGTTGCTGCAGAGAATCGATCAGTTTTATCCAGTTTATCGGAGAAAGTTAATGAGTTAAAACTACAAACATCTGACTTATCATTTCTAAGAGAGAGAGTCTGCAGATGAGACGAAGATTACATCTGGTTGGTGATTTATTTTTATTGTTAAGAGACTTTTCTTTCCTTTTTCTTGGTCGTGGGAATAAATTCACTACAAGTGCAGGAGCCAGAAGCTGCGGCGCGCTTGGCTGATCACTTCCCAGAGTTCACTAGTGAAACTTAACTGTTTATTTAGTCTGAACAGGAAAACCACAGTCGCACTATGTAATGTACCAATGTAGCCAAATGTAACATTGTTTATTTATTTAAATGCGTCGTGTTAGAATGAAACTGTTGGTTTTGTTTGAACTTTATTCGCAGGAGAAATGTTAAATTGCAGTGAACCGGTTTTAAATAACATGAGATAATAGAAGTTGGTGCGTGTGTTGGGACCGAGGGGGGACGCTGCTGTGAGGGAGGGGGTTGGGTTGAGGTGGGGGGGCCTTTTGTCTGCATGTGTGGGAGAGTGTTTTGTGGAGGGTGGGGGGTGGAGGAGGTGCTGTTATTCCCGTCTGCCGGTAAACAATGCCCGAGGAGAGTGTTTTATGGCTCGTGCTGGACTCTGATTTCTTTTGTTCCGCATCTGAGCCCCGCAGCTGCTGCGCCACTGCTGCGCTGCGCTGCACCGGCGTGTCCCCCCCGCCCCCCTCCACGCAAAAAAGCGTGCGCCTCTTTGCAGCAAGCCACGCACCACGCGCCCTCCAACACCACCACCGTCACCCCCACCCTCCTCCTCTGGCCTCTGTCCTCTTCCCAACATCCCCCGCGGACTCCGGTGAAACAAATCAATTAATAAGATCAGATCACGATGAGAAATGCGCGTGCACGAGTTATAAATAGTCATAAATATGAAATTCCTTTAATCACCCCCCACACACATACAGATCATTATTTAAACCAACCCAGACTAATCCACTTTAACCAGTCCCAACAGATTTCACCATCATCACCATCATAATAATGATGTGTCTTCTATTCAACAGGTCTAAAATGCTCCTTACCAACTGAATCATGTCTAAACGGAGGAAGATGTGAAGCCACGTCCAATGGAAACGGAGAATGCAAGTAAGTAACAAACAGACACATTTTTATTTTATTTTATTAGTGTCAGTGAGGTGTTGAGGAACCAGCGGAGTCTAGTGTAGTTTTACTACTTTAGTAGAAAAGGTTTTTCTGTTTTAGATAAAAAAGGGGGAATATGTGGCCCCTTTTTTTTCATTCCAGTCTTTGAGCGGGCCCCGTGCCCAGCAACCAGAGGAGGCCCTTGAGTTGAGTTTCCTCTGGGCTGATGTGCTCCTGTACACCCCCCCCCCTCCTCTTCATCCTCATCATCCGGAGCCACATTGCTCTGTGAGGCTGCACACATTCCCTAAAAAAAAGAAAAAGTTTCTTTAAAAAAAAGAAAAGAAAGTGCAATTCCAGAGAGGTTGGGGAGGTGAGGGAGGTATAACTGGACAAAAGCCCGTCCACCCCCCCACCACCACCAGTAGGCTCGTTAATGAATGCAAGACCCCTTCGCCAGCAAAGTGAGAGGACGCGTCCAGTCTTAAATCTTGTTTTTCTGCTCTTTCATGGGCGACAGCTGGGACTCGCCCGCCGCCCGTCACCTATTGTCCTGCAGTCAGAATAATGCTGTGTGACTAATCTGAGTGGGGCTTCCCATCATGCCACAGCCACCCCAAACACTACAACACACCCCAAACCCTTTGCTACAACCCCCACACTAACCCTAAAAATCCCCCTCCTGCTCTGAATGGACACCCCCCAACCCCCCACCTCACTGGCTTGTGATCTCCATTAGAAGCCAGATGGCTGTGAAATGTAATTGGATTGGATGTCGAGAGACTGAGATAAATTGGAATAATGTGCAGAAATTTGAAAGCAAACAAGTGGAAACTGACAAGTGAAGCAGATTGTGGGTTTTTTTCTTTTTCTTTTTTTTAGTTTCAGTTTGTTTCAGTTGTGGTTTTGCAGGTGAAAACCTGTTCTCTTAAACTCTGTCTGACCTTCATGTAAATCTGATTCACTCTAAAACAAAAAGATTCGTCTGAAGAGAGAAGATGTCAAGTCCTGAAGGAAGACAGACGCATTTCTTTTGAACAGAAAAAAGTTGTGTGATTATCACTTGTGGTGTAATTTTCTTCATTCATCCATAAAGAAGATCAGGGGTGGCCTGGTTTACCCTCAGGGCATGTGGTCATGGCAGGCGCTTCTCTGGTCTGCAGGGACAAGGGGGAGCTATTGAAAAGCTCATGCCGCTCGCCCAGGGCCACTAATTTACAATATCTAATCTGCACACTCCACACACACACACACACTCACACACACGTGTGCACATAGGAACTCTCCCTCCTCCTCCACAAAGCTGTTATTGTGGTCTCCATCTCTGCTCGGTCCAATTAAAAACAGACAGGATAAGAGCATCACTTCATCCACCCTCACTCTCTCTTCCTCCGTCTCTTTTCCTCCCATTAATCATTCATCCCAGTCACAGTTTGCACCAGCGTCTTGAGCGTAGCGTCTCTACATCGGTGAAGGGTGGTGGTGGTGGGGGTAGACGGCGCTCTGACTTATTTGAATTTTGGGCGACATTACAAGACAAATTTCCTCTCGCTCACTACGTCTTGATGACATATGTGGAAACTCCTCTCTGGGGGAACTGACAGTGGTTAATAAGAAGAAGAGGTTGGCACCATGGCAAGTGAAACTGAGCCGTGCTCTGGTTGAGGTTGAAACGTTAGTCCTATCACGCAACGTTTGAAGCGAGGTCAAAGGTTTAAACGCTAAAAGAGCTTTAAACCCACACATGCAGCTCTTGAAGTTGTACCAGTGAGTCATATTGTGGTTGTTTTTGGAGCATATGGCGACACAGATTTGAGTGGTAAAATAGATTTAAATCCGTCTTCATCACAGTTCCCACGGGTGAGAGACGGAGTAGAGAGTGAGATCACACGATGGCAGAGAGAACAGGATTAGTCTTGGTGTAAACTGTGGTAATCACATGTCTTATGGTCGGGGTTTAATGGTCTTATACTTTCTACTTTTATTGGTTGCTCCTGAATAAAGGATCTTTTCTGTTTCTTCCTGGTTGACTGACGTGATTCTCCTCAACGTGGATCTTCCTTCCGTCCTTAAAATAGAAACAGGAGCGAGCTGGTGTCCTGTTTACGTAACTGCTGCGTTTTATTTATCTCATCGGAGTTTGATTCATGTCAGGCTTTGTTTTGTATCTCGTGCTCATTGGGGGAGGGAGGGTGGGCAGGGGAGAAGCTGCTGCTGCAGGGAAGAAGAGAAAAAGTTTAAATTTGCAGTGACGCGAAATGAGGTCACACCACACACAAACAAATTCAGATCTTGTTTAAAAAGAGATTAAGAGTGAAAATGCACATTTAAATTCATTCAGACTTTCACAAACAATGTTTGATTAACTACAGGAAAGTTTTCAGACTCGGGGGAAATCTTAAAAGTGTGTTTCAGTGTGTTTCAGTGTGTGGTGGTACTACTAAACACACGGAAACAACAATAGCAACCCCTGTGATGGGGAAGCTCTTGGTCACAATTCTGTGAAATAAGAGGTAATCTGAAGGTCGCTTCCTGTTTCTCATGGAGCTGAACTCATCTTGTTAAAGCAGCAGCTTGAAAACATGTACGGGCACAACGTAGTCTGAGTCAAATTTAGTTTCCATTTGTGAGACTGTAACGAGGGCACGCAGAGGTTGAGAGGTTGTTGCCCTTAACCCCCCTCGACTGGCTGACTTCATGCTCCTTTGCTGAAATATGGCCTGTTTTGGTCTGAGGTGGCTGTTAATAATAAACTCAGGAAACATCTCAACTGTCTCGCAACATGTTTCACTTCTGACAGAAATAGACGTGAGACACAGCATCGGCTCAACGTTTGCTGCAGGAGGTGTGATCAGACCTTTGCGACCTTGCACGGAGCTGTGTGTTGTTGCATATTGATGATAAAATGTCTCCGTCCAGAGAAGAGCTGAGTGAGAAAAGATGTCCCGCTCTCCCCTGAAGGAATGTTGCTCTTCATTTGTCCTCCTATAGGATTACGGAGCAGGTCTCTGTTAAAGCTCAGATCCATGTGGGCTTAAGTGAATCAGGATCGTACAAGTGCACGACCGGGTCAAGTGCCGCTGCTGGTGTTGGGGTTTAAGCTCCGAGGCTGCCACTCCCCTGGCTGGGTCCATTCTCTAGATGCCACAGCTCATTAGATACTCAGGTTGTTTGGAAAGTTTTGATCTTTTTAGAGGAGATCCTGGAGATCCTGGAGATCCTGGAGATAAGAAACTGTACGACTCTAAATTCACCGACACGCGTGTGTGTTTTATTTACAAGCGTGACAGTAACCGTGCATCGTTTATATTAAACCCACATTACAGAGGTTTGTCTTGAGAGTGGCTGGGACAGGTGGGGCAGGTGAAAATAGCCAGGATGTTGTTGTTACATCTTGTGTATACACCTGACTCAGACTCCAGCCTGCTGCTACTTTAACAGACGTGTTGTCGCTGATAAGAAGCGGCGCTGCAGGCAGGTGTTTCACCTGCTGGACCGAGGCGTGGTGTTTCCACACAGTTGAAGCATATTAATCATCAGTTCGTATCTCTCAGTCACTCACTAGTTGTGACCTCAGGGTTTGTTAAAGAGTATTTTTATGTGTGAAAGTGAGTTCAGTCATTAGGCAGCAGGTGTCAGATGAACCGACCCTCATAAATCTGCCCTCTTCACTCCATTTTAGAAAGAGACAGATTACTGTCAAAATGATTTGTTTTTTTATGACGCGTGTTATTTACAGAAACTAAATGTCTTATTCTGTCGTATCTTGTGGTTTCTTTTCTCTTGCTTTCACTTTATCTCTGCGTCAAATAAAACTTCCTCAGAATTTCCCACTCGCTGTGTGTTTTTTTCTTGTTGTTTTGTTCTTTTGTCTTCTACAGTAAATATAGTTACTTTGTTTCATTAACGCCACTGATCCTTGTAAAGTGCAGATTATAAAGTACTTTCCATCTCTCGTTTCCTTCAGCAACACTTTGCTGTTCTGTTCCCAGTCTCAACCCAACAGATGTGAACCCCAGGGGTCAGACCTTTGGCTAATTATTGGACACATTGAAGGGAACAATATCTGATGAGATGAAATGAATGAGGAGAGAGACAGAAACAAATGGCTACTCGAGAAAAAAAGTGGGGGCAGGAAGTCAAAGTTGAGAAGTGTGAAGAGAAAACGCTGTGATCATGATGTTGAGATAAAAAAAAAAACCACATGAGAAGAAACACGAAGTGAGTAAAACTCTTTATGTTACTGTATTCAGTCGCCCTCGATCATTTACATAAGATTTTCCTCAGCGGTGGCATTTCCACTTCACCGTGGGGCTGTTTCTTTTTTTTTGTGTCGAAAGGGTAAAGTCACCCCCAGAGTGGCAGATGGTAGATCAGGCCCAGTGGGGAGAGAAGGCAAAGAGGCCGTCCCACAGTCACAAAAGTGTTTGGGGGTCAGAGGTCGAGGAAGCATCTGCTCCGGCCTGAGGGGACATTGCATCGCTGGGAGAGACCTGTTGCCGTGGTGTGTGTGTGTTTGTGTGTGTGTGTGTGTGTGTGTGTGTGTGGATCTTTATCTCAGACTGAACTGACTTCAGGACAAAGAGGATCTATTACAGTCAGTTAGCATGAGATGACACACACTGTTAGAAACATCTCAGTTTCAGATTGAGGAAAAATATCAAGATGATTATTGTTATTTAGTTTCATTTGTGGAAAACTTCAAAGCCACTGACTTTTTTGTTAGTTTGTCCATGAGGAGGCTGTTAAAACCTCCTTGATTTGGTCTCACCTCACTAAGTCAACAAGACACTTTTCAGCAGTCTGTTGCGACAAAAGGGAAAAAGCCGTAAAAAAAAAAGTCCTCGCAGGAGGGAAATGAGGAAACTGAGCAATGAAAAGCTGAATTTGAGTTCAAGCAGAGTTAAAGAAAAAAAACAAGAAGAATCAGAGCTAAGTGTGTGTTTTTGTGTGTGTGTGTAAAAAAAGGAAATTAAAGGAGGAACAGGTAAAGAGGAGAGGAATTAAGAATGAGGGTTGGTTTAGAGGTGAGGGGGGGTTGAAGAGACAGAAGTTGCAACAGCTGACTTCACATGGGTTCTTTATTTCCCTGGAGGAGAGGTTGGCTTGTCAGCACCCCCCATCTGACAAGGGGACAGAGGGGAGAGAGAGGGAGGAGGAGGAAGGAGGGAGGAGGAGGAGTCCTGTCCAACAGCTGCCTTCATTAACATGCGCACCTGCTCCCTGTGGAGATACTAGGAGGCCAACAGATGCCCTCCCTTCCACATAAACACTCACACTCGTGTGCAACAACCACACACACTCTTCACACAAGCCTCGATTCAAACATAAACACTTTTCTCGCTGACTTTAAAAGCTCCTACACGTGACAGGGGAGACTTTTACCGTTTGTGTATCAAATAACACGTGAGCAATGTGCAGGAAATAAAATTTTTTAATTTCTCAAACTTTTTTTTTGAGCTGTGTGACTGTAGCAGCAGCATCCGTCCTCGGTCTGGATGTGAGAGTAGTGAAGCCACCCCGAGGGGCTTAGTGGTCTGAATGCAGAGCTTCATATAGGACATTCAGAGCCGGCTCAGTCCCCTTGATCTCTACGATCATTCGGGATGAGTGCGGACAGCGTGGGGGCGAAAGGTAGATGGGAACGGGCTTCTACGCCGAGACTATTTTGTGGCGTCTGTTGTCCCAGCAGAGTGTGTTTTCAAAGGTTCTGAGGGAGTTTAATCCAGAGAGACACACTAGAACAACATGCTGCCCCCGTCCTGCTGGACTGGGACTTTACTAGGCGGGAAATTTTAAGTCCTCCCCCTCCTCCCCTTTCTCCCCCTTATTCCCCTTTTGTTTAGGTAATTGTTCCCATGATTTAAATCATAACTTCCCCCCTCCTCTCTCTCTCTCTCATCCCAGGTGTCCCAGTGACTACGTAGGCAGTCGGTGCCAGTACCCGAGCCCCTGCAGCCCTTCACCCTGCCGCAACGGTGGCGACTGCCGCCCCGTTTCCCATGGCAACACCTTTGATTTCCGATGCGTGTGCCGCCTGGGTTTCACCGACCGGCTCTGTCTGACCCCCACCAACCACGCCTGCATGAGCTCCCCCTGTCGCAACGGAGGAACATGTGATCTCATCACTCTGACCGCCTACCGCTGCCGCTGCCCACCCGGGTGGTCGGGTATGTAACCTAAACTTTTATCAGCTCAGCAGGCTACTCTTTCCCCGTAATACCATAATAACAATTCTCCTTTTATTGTTTTGTTGTCAGGTAAAACATGCCAGCTGGCCAACCCGTGTGCTTCTAATCCGTGTGCAAACGGAGGCCAGTGCTCTGCTTTCGACTCCACTTTCATCTGCACCTGCCCGCCCGCTTTCCACGGTCAAACCTGCAAACAAGACGTCAACGAGTGTGCTCAGACTCCATCTCCCTGCCTCAACGGTGGCGTGTGTGTGAACGAGGTGGGATCGTACCACTGTCGCTGCCCTCAAGAGTACACGGGCAAACACTGTGAGACGCCCTACCTGCCCTGCAGCCCCTCGCCGTGTCAGAACGGAGGCACCTGCGTCCAGAAGGGAGACGTCATCTACGACTGCAGCTGCCTGCCAGGTATTAACACCACACAAGCTACACTTAGAGGAAAAATCCTGTGTTAGAGACACACTAGGTCTATGTACAGACGATGATGAGTTCATAGTTAAGTTATAACGACAGTGTGAGGGACACGTTGGGACATGTCCTGAACTTTGTAGATGTCCAGACAGTTGATGATACAGGAGAGTATTAACATGTAAATGTACAAATTCTTATCAGTTTGTGTCAATACAGACGAGTGTTGAAGTGGAAATAGAAATGAAGCTGCATCCAACATCATAGTCTGACTGGAGACGTAGCTCTAGCAAGTCACATGTTATTTTGAGTCTGACACTGGTTTAAAACATAGACATTTGTCTCAGCTCAACTCTATGTCCCTCACACTGTCGTTATGACTCTTTAGGTTCAAACTACAAAACATCAACTTTCTCTAAACTCGTCTGATTGATGTGATTTTTCTACCAACAAAAAGAATCAACTCATAATCATCTGGAAATAGACCTAGAATGACTGTAACTCTGGGTTTTTTCTTTTAAATAAGCAGTTGTTGTTAACTTTTCTGGCACCGAGCTGCCGTGGCAATAAAAACACACACTTTTACTTTCCTATGACATCAGTTGACCTATAAACCAGTCTGTTGTTGTAGTAAAATCTGACTGGGTGAAATGAGTACCCCCTTCTTTTCCCTCCATCCCTCTGCCAGCTTCTACCGGCAGGATGCAGACACACAGACGTTTCCTACTGATAATCACCAACAACACAAAGTGCCACAGAGACAGATAAACGTATAGATAGACACGCCCTACTCATGAAAAAACACCAAAATATCTTGTTTTTCAGCTTGTCTGTATAGTGTTGTTCAGTAAAACTTTGGCTAAAGTTGTGTATTTGTAGTTTCTGCTGCTGCAGCACAGATACATAATCACTATTTTCATCTCTGTCTAATCTTTTAGTCGCCCGTGTTATTGCCTGATTTTGTGCTCATGACCGTCACAAAGCGAGTTGTTTAGATATGCAGATGAATGAGGGATATTGTGCGGTTGTGTGTTAAAGTTTAACCCATGCTGTGTGTCTCTCGTGGGTGTCCGTGCTGGAATGCGTTTAGATAGCGAAGCTGCACGGGCACATGCAGAGCTGTGGGTTGATAGTTAATCAGACTATCACGGCTGTAAAACACCCACTCAGGCCTTTGATGTTTGAGGAGGGAGACGAGCTGCTCCGTCATCTACAGGGCATTAAAACAATCTGCCACAAGGATGTGGAAACCTTATCTGACACTTAACTCACACTGATAACCAGAGGAAGAATCGCTCTTGATTATTAACCACTTCTGTGTGTCTCTGTTCATCAGGATTCACAGGTCAACACTGTGAACACAACATCGACGACTGTCCAGGACACAACTGTCAGAACGGTGGAGTGTGTGTGGATGGTGTGAACACCTACAACTGCCAGTGTCCACCTCATTACACAGGTGAGACAGAGCATCTGATAGAGAGAGGATACATAGATAAATGCTCCTGCACGAGATGCTCATGTCTCTTTGTTTATTTCCTCCATGTCTTCAGGTCAGTACTGCACAGAAAATGTGGACGAATGTGAGTTGATGCCCAACGTTTGCCAGAACGGAGGCACGTGTCACGACACCCACGGCAGCTATCACTGCGTCTGCGTCAACGGTTGGACGGGCGACGACTGCAGCGAGAACATCGACGACTGCGCCAGCGCGGCGTGTTACCACGGAGCCACGTGTCACGACCGCGTCGCCTCCTTCTTCTGCGAGTGTCCTCACGGTCGCACCGGTACGACTCCTCCGGGCTTCGCATCATCGTCGTCGTCGTCATCTCACTCAGTGATTTCACTTTTAATGATGTGTTTTGGTGGAAATGTGTTGCAGGTTTGCTTTGCCACCTCGATGACGCCTGCATCAGTAACCCGTGTCAGAAAGGCTCCAACTGTGACACAAACCCAGTCAATGGAAAAGCGATCTGCACCTGCCCGCCGGGCTACACGGGTTCGGCCTGTAACCTGGACATCGACGAGTGCTCCCTCGGTAGGTCATGAATCACCAGCTGCTTATTATTTTTTAAAAATCAGCTCTTTATAGTTAATTAACACTAAACACTGACACGTTTTGTCTCGACTGCTTCAGGTGCCAACCCCTGTGAACATGGAGGTCGATGCCTCAACACCAAAGGCTCGTTTCAGTGTAAATGTCTTCAAGGATACGAAGGTCCTCGTTGTGAGATGGACGTCAACGAGTGTATGTCAAACCCTTGTCACAACGACGCCACCTGCCTGGACCAGATTGGAGGTTTCCACTGCATCTGTATGCCAGGTAGGAATAAGTGTTAAATCCACAAAAAGAAAAACATTTAGCAGCTGTGAAGATCGACGTGATTTGACTAATAAGCGTCTGTTTTTTTTCAGGATATGAAGGTGTTTTCTGCCACATCAACACTGATGAATGTGCCAGTCAACCATGTCTCAACAATGGAAAGTGCATCGATAAGATCAACTCGTTCCACTGCGAGTGTCCGAAAGGTGAGAGACACATCGTCAACGCTTTGGGATCGTTTTTTTTTTTTTTTGGGGGTTCAGACAATAGGAGCAGTGAAGAGGCTGTAAAAAGAGTGGATCATTAACGCATCTGTCAATGAGTAGAGCTGCTCGGCTCTCAGGTTGAACGCTAATCATTAACTTCTTCTAATAGTGTCACAGAAATGAACAGGAGACGAACAGGAGAGTTTAGCAGATTGTTGAAACATTAGCATATTTCGCGGGCATTTCCTCAGTTTGTGTTAGAGCTTAGCGCCAAAAAAATTGGGGGGCAGGGACGGGGATTGATCGCGTTAAGCTGGAGGCTATTGTGTTGTGGTTTGAAAGAAAGATTTCACTGCACAGTAAGAGCTGAGGAGGGAGCAGGGGGGGGTGTTGAGGAATGGTTTGTTAAAACCCTCAGTGTCCTCTCGACCTACTTCACATGCTAATTAGTTTTTGTGTGCTCCTCCATTTCTGAATTTTCTGAAGCCATAAAATAAACTGTATTAAATCAGGTTTAATTGTGTGTTTTGCTGGATGTGTTTGCAGGTTTTTTAGGGAATCTGTGTCAGATGGACAGCGATGAATGTGCCAGCACGCCTTGTAAGAACGGCGCTAAATGTACTGATGGACCCAACAAGTACACTTGTGAATGTGCTGAAGGTAAACTATGATAATTTTTGGTGCAAATGTCTTCTACTGTTTCCTTTTTTTATCTCTGAGTTAAACATTAAATACCAACCGTCTCCGGTGAAACCAGGTTACACAGGGCAGCACTGTGAGATCGACATCAACGAATGCTACTCCGACCCCTGCCACTACGGCACCTGTAAAGACGGCCTGGCCTCCTTCACCTGCTACTGCCACCCCGGTTACACCGGCCGTCTGTGTGAGACCAACATCAACGAGTGTCTGAGTCAACCCTGTAAGAACGGAGGAACCTGCCAGGACAGAGAGAACACGTATATCTGTTCCTGCCCCAAAGGCACCGCAGGTAAAAATGATTCACGTTTAAATCGTTGACAGAAAAGAAAATAGAAAATAGAAAAGTCTAAAGTTTTATTTTGCTCTCTTTGGGTTAGGTTTTAATTGTGAGGTGAACCTGGACGACTGTAAGAGCAAACCCTGCGACTACGGGAGATGCATCGACAAAATCAACGGCTACGAGTGTGCGTGTGAGCCGGGTTACACAGGTGAGTCCTGGGTGGAGTTTACAGGTGCAGGGGGATGTGTCCCCTGAGCGTTGGGAGGGGCAGGTAGGACAGGTGGCTGGCGGGTCCACTCCTGCAGAACAATGGTGTCAGATTGCCTGTGTGGGATGGAGAGAGAGGGGGTGGTAGAGAAAAGGAACAGTCCCAAACCTGATACACACAAACACTCACACAAAGCTCCAAGTTTGAAAAGACGGTGACGTTTGAGCCCAGAAAGAGTTTGTAAGCTGATAGTTTAAAAGGAAACGAGTCTGGTCTTTAATCACAAACTGTGTCTGATGTTTATTAGTGATCTCACTTCATTTACTTTGGCACTGAACCACCTCTGTATACAAACATACAACTTTAGTGAAGTGGACCACTTCTCTTCGTGGTCCATCAGAGCCGGTTCTGACTGGTAGCGGTTGTGTCATTATGCTAAAGGGGGAAGAGAGGGGGGAGGCTGGGGAGGAACAAGTGTGTGTGTGCAGGCTGCTGTGCATCCCTCCCTCCTGCTCCTCCCGTTCATCTTTTTGTGCTGACGGGGTGAGCGTGGAGGGCACGGCGGGACCGAGACACAGAGGGACAGAGGACTATTGTAACTGAAGATCAGGCAGTTGGGCCCTCCCTTCCTGATTGATGAAGAACAGAGGAGGAGGGAGCTGGGGAGGGGATCAGAGGGGGGTTTAATTGTTACTCGGCCGTGTGTGAAATGGGTCTGGCCTTCTGTCCCTGTAAACAGCCCCGGGTGAGGTTACTTCTCCCTGGATGGGGGGGTGTGTGTGTGTGTGTGTGTGTGTGTGTGAAGAGGGTGAGTAGCTACAGCCTCCCTCTTCTGGCAGCACCTCCCCCTCTCAGATCCAGCTGAATCCCTCCTTCTGCCTATTCAACAGGGCCCCATTCAATCAATGAAGGAGAGGCAAAAGGGCCTCCAGGGGCCGGCGGCCTCGGCACACACTGGAGCTGCTACAGCTTCTGCCTGTTGAATGTTCAGTCTCTCTATTGTCCTAAAGCCACACACTGCACCTCAACGAGCAGCTTATAAAGACTCAAAGAAAAACCACAGCACAGAGTGACGTGTCCATCTGTGACATGGAGCTTTTCACATAATGGCCAGTGAAGATATTTATCACTTCGCATCTTATAGATCATTGTTTCTACGTTTTATTTCAGGATCAATGTGTAACATCAACATCGATGACTGTGCCATCAACCCCTGTCACAACGGAGGCACGTGTGTCGACGGCATCAACAGCTTCACCTGTTTGTGTCCGGAGGGTTACAACGACGCCACCTGTCTGTCGCAGGTGGACGAGTGCGGCAGTAACCCGTGTATCCACGGCCGCTGTCAGGACCTCATCAACGGGTGAGGCGAACATCCACGTGGTTTAACAATAAAACTTTGTTCCAAGAACGAGTTCAAACAAACACTGACCCGTCTTCTCCTTCTGTTTTTGGATTAAAGCTACAAGTGTAGCTGTGACTCTGGGTGGAGCGGACCAAACTGTGACATCAACAACAACGAGTGTGAGTCCAACCCGTGTATGAACGGAGGAACGTGTAAAGACATGACCAGCGGATATCACTGCACCTGTAGAGCCGGCTTCACTGGTCAGTCCGAACCCTCGCTACCTCTCACCTCATCTCTCATCACTGCCTTTCCTTTTTTGCTTTGGCTAGTAGAGATGGAGTGTGTGTAGCTAACCTGAGTGTGTCTCTGTAGGACCTAACTGCCAAACTAACATCAACGAGTGTGCGTCCAACCCGTGCCTCAACCAGGGCACCTGCATCGACGATGTGGCTGGATACAAGTGCAACTGTTTGCTGCCCTACACCGGTACGACACGCGGCTGCTTATTATTTTATTTTTTACCTGGATTGTTGCTTTACTTATCTGCTGACTCAGCTGTTTACACAGAGCTCATAACTTAAAACCAAATCTCTGAGTTTCCACGTAGAACCATTATCCTCGTCCCATCCGGTGTTGTTTTAGAAAACATCAGACTCTGGTCACTAATAGGGATGTCTGCTTTTCTGGCATCACTGTGTGGAAAGATCTGCTTGTCTGCTTCACTGGGATAACAAGAGTTTGTGTGTGTTTTTTGCCGCGAGCACCGGAGTCAGCTCCGAGCTCTATTCCCACTTCCGCCCCGTCCTGTTTCCTGTCTGTGATCGAACAATAGCAGGAAACAGGAAGGAGCTTCCTGTTTGGCAAAGTCGTCATGGAAATGGATAAGGAAATGGGATGGAAACTGGGATTTAGAAATTAAATATTTGACAGAGGGATTAAAAATTTAAAATGATGAAGTTTGAGTTTATGTGAGAGTTTGTTCTGAACTGCTGCAGATGCTGATGTTGTCTTTCTTGTCTTTAGGTGACAACTGTGAGATGCTGCTGGCCCCCTGCAGCCCCAGACCCTGTAAAAACGGTGGCGTCTGTAAAGAAGCTGAAGATTACCAGAGTTTCTCCTGCATCTGTCCTGAAGGATGGCAAGGTATCTGTCTGTCTCCACGTCTGTCCATCGCCTGTAAATGTCTACAGCTTGTCTTGCTCTAACTGTTGTTTTTTTCCTTCATCTGAAGGTCAAACATGTGAGATTGATATCAACGAATGTGTGAAGAACCCGTGTCGTAACGGTGCCGTTTGTCATAACACCATGGGTGGGTACCAGTGCAAGTGTCAGCCGGGTTTCTCCGGACACAAGTGTGAGACGGACGTCGACGACTGCAAACCAAGTACGAGACCGAGCAGATCTTAACCATCGCGACTTTCCATCCCGTTTAAAGGAACTGTGAACTGATGTCTTCTGTTTTTTTTGTGTTTCAGATCCCTGCAGTAACGGTGGTCTGTGCCACGATGGCATCAACACTTTCACATGTACCTGTCTGCCCGGGTTTCGCGGCAGTAGATGTGAACAGGATATAAACGAGTGTGAAAGTAACCCCTGCAGAAACGGAGCCAACTGCACCGACTGCGTCAACAGCTACACCTGCACCTGTCCGCCGGGCTTCAGCGGCATCAACTGTGAAATCAACACCAACGACTGCACCGACAGGTAGCTCACTCTTGTTTCACTTTCAATCTTTACTGAATAACCAGCTCAAATTAAGTAGTGAAATACTAAAACTTTAACTTTATGTTCTTGTGTTTCTTCAGTTCTTGTTTCAACGGTGGGACGTGTGTTGACGGCATCAACGCCTTCACCTGCCTGTGTTTACCTGGATTCACGGGCAGCTACTGTCAGTACGACATCAACGAGTGCGACTCCAAACCGTGTCTCAACGGAGGAACGTGTCTCGACAGTTACGGGACGTACAAGTGCACCTGTCCTCACGGATACACAGGAGTCAACTGTCAGGTGAGATAATAAACACTGTAAAAGGTTTTGTGTTGCGCTGTAGACTCAAATGTTTTATGTTTTTATTGAGCTTCGTTTATTTCCATATTTCCACGTTTATTAAATAGTGTTTATGTCTATTTCTTCGTCAGAATCTCGTGCGCTGGTGCGACTCCTCTCCCTGTAAAAATGGAGGTTCGTGTTGGCAGCAGGGAGCTTCTTATACCTGCCAGTGTCAGACTGGATGGACCGGCCTCTACTGTGACATCCCCAGTGTGTCGTGTGAAGTTGCAGCCAAACAACAAGGTACGACATTCAGGCTTCATGTGATATAAGAAGAGTTTGTTTCGTTTGTCGAAGCTGTGAATCCCCTGAGTGATTAGTTCGTTCTGTAACTTCTCACTGGTTGATTTCAGGTGTGGAGGTGAGTCATCTGTGCAGGAACTCAGGTCAGTGTCTGGATGCTGGAAACACACACTACTGCCGCTGCCAGGCCGGTTACACTGGGAGTTACTGTCAGGAGCAAGTAGACGAGTGTTCACCCAACCCCTGCCAGAACGGAGCCACCTGCACCGATTATCTCGGAGGATACAGCTGTGAGGTAAGAGGATATAAACCTGCACGTACGTTGTTGTCATCATGTAGTTTGTGATTGTTTAAAAGATCATTTTTACTTATTTATCTGGTCTTTTTCCTCCGTCAGTGTCTCCCTGGTTACCACGGCGTCAACTGCTCCAAAGAGATCAACGAATGTCAGTCACAGCCGTGTCAGAACGGAGGCACCTGCATCGACCTCATCAACACGTACAAGTGTTCATGTCCCAGAGGAACACAAGGTCAGTACCTGCACGACACCGTCACATGCAACTACAAAGCAAATAAGACATAAACAAAGAGATGACCTGGTGTTAATGTCTCCCGCAGGCGTCCACTGTGAGATTAATCTGGACGACTGCAACCCCTCCACCGACCCTCTCACCAACGAGCCCAAGTGCTTCAACAACGGGAAGTGTGTGGATCGAATCGGAGGCTACCAGTGTGTGTGTCCGGCCGGTTACGTAGGAGAACGCTGCGAAGGCGACGTCAACGAGTGTTTGTCAGATCCCTGCGACCCCCGAGGATCCTACAACTGCATCCAACTCACTAACAGCTACCGCTGCGAATGTCGCACTGGATACACAGGTACTGACGTTCACCTCCTGGTGCAAAACCAAGAAAACAATATTTATGTGTTAACCTGTGGATCTAAAGTATCACACTTTGTTTCTGATCTCCAGGTCAACGTTGTGATGAAGTGTTCGACGGCTGTAAAGGACGACCGTGCAGAAACGGAGGAACGTGTGCGGTCGCCAGCAACACACGTCACGGTTTCATCTGCAAATGTCCTCCTGTGAGTAAAATCTACAGACACAACGGCCTCGTATGTTTTCTACAGTAATACAACAATGATAATGACCTCTGTGTCTCTGTCCTCTCAGGGATTCACTGGCTCCTCCTGTGAGTACGACTCTCGCTCCTGCGGGAGTCTGAACTGCAGGAACGGAGGAACTTGTGTGTCCGGTCACCTCGGCCCGCGATGCTTGTGTCCGCCGACCTTCACCGGACCCGAGTGTCAGACTCCCACCGACAGCCTCTGCATCTCCAACCCCTGTTACAACGGAGGAACGTGTCAGGTCACCTCCGAGGCTCCGTTCTTCCAGTGCAGCTGCCCCAGTAACTTCAACGGGCTGCTGTGTCACATCCTGGACTATTCGTTCGTCGGAGGTTTCGGCCGAGACATCACTCCGCCTCCGGAAGTGGAGGTGAGCTGCGAGATTCCTCAGTGTGACGAGTGGGCGGGAAACCACATCTGCGACTCTCTGTGCAACAACCACGCCTGCGGGTGGGACGGAGGAGACTGTTCGCTCAATTTCGACGATCCCTGGCAAAACTGCTCGGCCGCTCTGCAGTGCTGGCGATACTTCAACGACGGGAAGTGTGACGGCCAGTGCAACAGTCCCGGATGCCTTTATGATGGCTTTGACTGTCAAGGACAGGAAGGACAGTGCAAGTGAGTAAATAAAACAGAAAACAGATGTGAACTGCAAAAAGTTTGGTGATGGAGCTTCAGAATACTAACCAGGTCTTCTTGTTTTCAGCCCGCTGTACGACCAGTACTGTAAAGACCACTACGCTGACGGTCACTGTGACCAGGGCTGTAATAATGCGGAGTGTGAATGGGACGGTCTTGACTGTGCCAACAACATGCCGGAGAAACTGGCAGACGGACACTTGGTCCTGGTGGTTCACATTCCTCCCGAACAGCTTAAAAATCGCTCGTCTGCGTTCCTCCGAGAGCTCAGCAGCGTCCTCCACACCAACGTGGTGTTTCGCCGCGACGCCAAAGGAGAACCGATGATCTTCCCTTACTACGGCAACGAACAGGACCTGGTCAAACACAACGTCCTGAAGCGGTCTGCGGACGGTTGGCCTGAGTGGGCCTCGGTGCCGGCCAACGTCCTGGGTCAGGTGAAGGAGCACGTCTCCTCTATGGTCACATCACGGAAACGCAGAGAGCTGGACCCTGTTCAAGTCAAAGGGTGAGTACCATTAAAATAAGGACAGAACGTATTTTTAACAGTTTAAGAGATGAAATGAGTGGATTTTAACATTTACACCCATTTTTTCCTGAAGGTCTGTGGTTTATCTGGAGATCGACAACCGTCAGTGTTATCAGCAGTCGACCGAGTGTTTCCAAAGTGCCACGGATGTCGCTGCCTTCCTTGGAGCTTTGGCGTCCAGCGGGAATCTAAATGTTCCTTATATTGAAGCTGTTACAAGTAAGTTCCTGTCTGTTCTTTCATTAATATTTATACAAACATCTGTGTCGGAGATTCTAGGTAACAAACTGTGACTGTGTCTTTCAGGTGTGAGACAGACTCCTTCCACCTCAGAGCTCTACCCCATGTACGTGGTCTTCCTGGGTTTGGCTGCGTTGGGTTTCGTCTGTTTGGGTGTTCTGGTTTCACGTAAACGGCGACGAGAACACGGTCAACTCTGGTTTCCGGAAGGATTCAAAGTGTCGGAGCCGAGTAAAAAGAAACGCAGAGAGCCACTGGGAGAGGATTCTGTCGGACTGAAGTAAGACGAACATCTGCTGTTTTTATTAACGTGACCTTAGTTTAATTCACGTCCTGGTTGTGATCTAACCTGCCTCTACTTTGTGACAGACCCATGAAAAACTCAGACATCAATCTTATGGATGACAATCAAAATGAGTGGGGTGATGATGATCCAGACTGCAGACGCTTCAGGGTAAAACCTCTAAACTGGATAAAGAATATTTTATGAGACTGTCTGTGTGCGACCTGCTGGTGTTGACGGTGCGATGATCGGTTTGATTTCAGTTTGAGGAGCAGGCCATGTTGGATCTGAGCGACCACACCGACCACAGGAAATGGACCCAGCAGCATCTGGACGCAGCCGATCTTCGTATTCCTTCTATCGCCCCGACGCCTCCTCAGGGAGAGATAGAGAACGACTGTATGGATGTTAACGTCAGAGGACCAGGTGAGTAGACGTTCAAGTCTTTTTAGAGAAAGATACGAGCTGGTTTAGAGCTGGTTCTAACCTTCATCTGATCCTCCCTCAGATGGTTTCACTCCCCTGATGATCGCCTCCTGCAGCGGTGGAGGTTTGGAGACCGGAAACAGTGAAGAGGAAGAAGATCCTTCAGCAGAAATCATCTCCGACTTCATTTACCAGGGAGCCAACCTCCACAACCAGACCGACCGTACGGGTGAGACGGCGCTCCACCTGGCCGCTCGCTACGCCCGCTCCGACGCCGCCAAACGCCTCCTGGAGTCCAGCGCCGACGCCAACGTTCAAGACAACATGGGCCGGACGCCGCTGCACGCCGCCGTGGCTGCTGACGCTCAGGGAGTGTTCCAGGTAAAACTTCATCTAAAACTTCACCACTCTGCTGTTCAGGAGTCTGAAGTGACAGAAATAAAATGTCTCTGCTGCTTTCAAATCATTTAACTAATCACGTGTGTGTTTTTACGCAGATTTTGATCCGTAACCGCGCCACCGACCTCGACGCCCGCATGCACGACGGAACGACGCCTCTGATCCTGGCGGCCCGGCTGGCGGTGGAGGGGATGGTTGAAGAACTGATCAACTGTCACGCTGACGCTAACGCCACAGATGATTCTGGTAGTTAACGTTTTATCAACCCATCTGCTCCACAGTTCATAAAAATCCTGCAGTGTTGAAGTGATAATCAACCTTTTCTCATCTTTCTTTCTGCAGGTAAATCTGCTCTTCACTGGGCTGCAGCAGTAAACAACGTAGAAGCTGCTGTGGTGCTGCTGAAAAATGGAGCCAACAAAGACATGCAAGACAACAAGGTATGAGGAAATGATGAGGAAATGAAGCTGTTTGAGATGTATTAACACTTGGTATCTTGTGTCTTAATCTGTTTGTTTATATTGTTTTGTAGGAAGAGACGCCGCTCTTCCTCGCAGCTCGTGAAGGCAGCTACGAGACCGCCAAGGTTCTTCTGGAGCACTTCGCCAACCGTGAGATCACCGACCACCTGGACCAGCTGCCCAGAGACATCGCCCAGGAGCGCATGCATCACGACATCGTCCGTCTCCTGGACGAGTACAACGTGGTGAGGAGTCCCGGGCTGCACAGCGCTCCTCTGAGCGCAGCCAGCCTCTCCCCACCGCTCTGCTCTCCCAACGACTATCTCAGCAGCCTCAAACCGACTCTTTCTGCCAAGAAGGTTCGCAAAATTAGCTCTGCAGGCAAAGGAGGGAAAGACGGAGGCAAAGACAACAGAGTAAAGAAGAAAAAGTCTCTGGATGGGAAGAATAATTTACTGGACACGTCGGCTGTACTTTCTCCAGTCGATTCTCTGGAGTCACCTCACGGTTACTTGTCTGACGTGGCCTCTCCTCCGATGACGTCGCCCTTCCAGCCGTCGCCACCCATGTCTCTGAATCACCTACAAGGCAACGGAGACTCCCACATGGGCCAGATGAGCCTGGGTAAAGATATGAGCTGTATGTCCTTTGACCCGAACCCACCTCGTCTGTCTCACCTGCCCGTGTCCAGCCCCGGAGGTCAGGGCAACACGTCGTTAGGTGGAAACAGAGGAGGCCAGTGTGACTGGGTGACCAGGATGCATCCGGGCGTAGGTCAACAAGGAGGCTTCACGCAGGCGCCGCCCATGTCTCACAACATGATGGGTCCTCTGCACGGCGTCAGCACCGCCACTCTGTCTCAGATCATGGGCTACCAGAACCTGCAGACCAGCCACCTCAGCTCGTCCGCTCACATGATGCAGCAGGCGCACACGCGGCAGCTCCAGCACCAGAACTCCAACTCCACCACGGCCGCTCAGTCCATCGGTCAGAGCTTCCCCAGCGTGGAGCTCAACGGCTCCGACATGCAGCAGAACAACGTGTCGGCTCGCTCCGTTCCCATCCACACCGTCATGCCGCAGGAGACTCAGATCCTCGGCACCCAGTTCCTAACTCCTCCCTCCCAGCACAGTTATTCAGGCCCCATGGACAACACCCCCAACCACCAGCTTCAGGTTCCAGACCACCCGTTTCTAACTCCCTCCCCCGGCTCCCCGGATCAGTGGTCCAGTTCATCGCCACATTCCAACATGTCCGACTGGTCGGAGGGCATCTCCAGCCCGCCCACGAGTATCCACTCACAGATGAATCTGATCCCAGACCAGTTTAAATAGAGACTTGTTCAAATGACAGAAACTCTTTAGTGGAAAGAATAAAATATAAAAACAGAGAGAAACAAACGTGTCTGAAGACTGAAGATCCTCCTTTTTTAATATCAGTTTTTATACTAACGATAAGAACAGTTTTAGTCATTTTGTATTTATTTATGTGCTTTTTTTGACCTGAAATATAAAAAAAGATGCTTTTATATTTATGTTTTTTTGTTTCGTTAAGTATGGTGAAGATTAGAAAAGGTTAAAAAGGAGTGTATATCAGAAAGAAACAGACTCCTAGATGTGTACACTGGCTATTTATTTGTGTCTTGTGTTGCTCTATTCACTGGATTTATTTTAATCTTTTTTTGGTGCATTGGTCTTCACAAATTTTTATTTTTTTGGGGATTTGTTTGTACAGATTTTTTTTGTTCAACTTTTATAGATTATTATTATTTTTAAAAAAATTCAGTATTAATTAATTATATTTTAACTCTTTTGTCTTTTAAGTGACACAGGTTTTTGTTACTGAACTACATTTCACTAAGTCTTATCACTGAGTTAGATGATGATCAAATAAATATATTATATATAAAGATAAAGACACGTCACCTTTCATGCTGTCGCTTCACTTTACAAAGCAGCAGAGACACTGACGAGATCCGGGACCTCGAAACATCTCGACTCAACGAGTGGAAACTGCATCTAAAATCGAGCTGAGCCTGTTTTTGATTGGATGCTGGTCTGAGCTGGTGCTGAGTTCATTGATTTGTTGTCATGTACGATGTTTGTTATTTCATCTCGTGTCTCAGATCAGTGACTGTGGTCACCACGTTTAACCTGTGAAGTGTTAAATTAACAGACCTGTTGTAGAAAGTTCAAAATGTTACATTTGCCACAGTTGTAATGAAATAGTGCCAGTGTGATTTTTGTTGTTTTTCCTCAGAGAGAAACAACGTATTTGTGAGATTTAAAGTAAAAAATGTCTTGATGAAGAAAAGATTGTTTTGGAGACATTGGGACCTTTTGAGTTTAACGACTTCACCTGCACTTTTTTTTAAAGAGTTCAGTCTGAAGTGTTTAAATGTCATGTTTTATAAACTAATCCAGAGATACAGATGTTTTTTTAAAAAAAGAAAATATGTAATTCAAAAATCATCAATGTTCATGCAAAGTTGTAGTTTGCAAAAGTATTTCCTGATTTTAAACAAATGTTTTGTAAAAATTGTCTTGATTCAATAAAAAGCTGCTGTTGAGCTTTAAATCGTTTCTTCTTTTATTTTATTTTATTTGTTCTTCTTCAGCTCCTCAAACACAAATTAGACAGTAAATGTCGCCCCCTGGTGGTCACTGGTTGATAGTTCATCATCCAGGTCATTTCACTAAAAATACAGAAATGATTAGACGTCATCTAATTCACAGTTTATTTAAACAATATTATCTGTTTGATTTTGATTTATCAACATTAAATCTGCTGGTTTCAGTCGACTTGTTTGTAGAAACATCTGATAGATGAATGTTTGGTGTCAGCAGCAGCAGAGTGTTTCAGGTGTCGATGGTTTTATTGGTTTCATCAGAACAAACCAGTAGATGATGGATTATTCATTCAGTTTCCTTTTTGTTGAAGGTTTGATGTGTTTTTGTTTCAGTATCAGTTGATGTTTTTTACGTCTCATTTCTTTTGTTAGTTTTGTTCTTTCACTCGTTTATTCTCCATCTGCAGTCGTTGATGCTGCTTCTATACACTCATGTGTTTATTCTTCTGCAGTGTTCACTGTGTGACTGTATCACGACAACATTATTCAGTTTGTGGATGAGATCACTGAGTCGTTACTGGTCAGACTCATATCAGCAGATTAATGGACGAGGTCCAGAGACTCGTCATGTTAATGTGAAACAAACTGTCTCAGTTCAGAAATACGATTAAAATGTAACAAACACTAAAGAACATGTGCAGTACGTTGCACTGTAATAAGGTTTAAACTGTTGTTTTATAAAGTATCTGATATAAAGTCTCACAGAAACACAGACACTAGAGAGTTGACACAATTAAAAAATATATGTGTAATTATGTATGAATGTGTTTATATAGATTGATAAATTGATTGATAGACTGATTGATTGATAGATCAATTGATTGACTTATTGATTGACTTTATTTATCCCTCCAGGGAAATTATTTTGTCACAGCAGCAAAACACAAAGAGACAAAATGGACAGAAAACATGAGAAAAGACTTTTATTAAACATCTGTCTGAATTACACTAGTGAAGTGTTGGTATTACTGTTGGGAATCATGTTAAAATCATTTCTTATTTCCGATGTTACATTTTCTTTATTTATTTTGAATGAAATCCACCTTTAAATCCGCGGACTGTCCCTTTACCAGCGTCACCGCAGCGTCACCACGCGGAGCCAGTCAGCGGACAACAGCGGCCTCTTCAGGCCGAGCAGGTGCAGTCGAGCCGGGGTCGAAGATAAGACCGTCCCCATAGAGACAGGCTCCTACAACAGCGCCGCTACACCCGTTAGTCGTCTCTGTCTCCCACCGGACAACATGTAACTGTACGGACCGTCAGTTATTTTAATCTGCCACCGTCTCCCGGTTTCATTTCTTTATGATCTGGATTAACGAGCATCAACCGGACGCAGCGTTACCGCGGAGGCCGGAGGTTGGTGTCGCCGGTGCAGAGCGTCAGTCGGTCGGTCAGTCGTTCAGGGAGGAGTCCTTTTATTATCACATCACCGTCAGACTGAAACCGGAGCATCATGTCGGTGTTTTAACGACAAACCTTGATCTGGGAGCGGAGACGAGTCGATGAGCTGGTAGAGGTGAGTGAGTCTGGACCTGCTGCTAACGACAGGCTAATTCATCCTGGAGCTTTTATTTCTACAGACACAATCAGCTGATTATCAGCTGGAAACAACACGCACATGGAGGCTGTTTGTGTGTTTGATCCGTTAATAATGAAGGTGAATATACATCAAGTGACAGCAGCAGGTTAGACAAGGTGAGTGTTTCATCTCCAACCCTGGAGGAGGTGGAGGAGGTGGAGGAGCTGGGGACAGGCCCTGGTTGTTGGATGGTGTTTTTATATAGATGATGTAATACAACCAGCTGAGACTGTTACAATGTTTCCTCTTGTCTCTTTGTTTCTTCATCAGGATGGATGTGGAGGTGAGTGCTGGCAGGGACAGCACCTGGAGGAGAGGAGCAGCAGCTGATGGTGATGATGATGGAGGAGGTGGAGGAGGAGGTGGAGGTGTGGAGGCTCAGATTGTTCCTCTGGAGCTCTACGACTCTGCAAGAGCCAAAATAGATGCTAATCTCCGCTGGTTGTTTGCCAAAGCCTACGGTAACGGTAAGATTCATTCACACTTGATCTTGATACGAACCAGTTTCATTCAACATCAGTTTATCATCTTTTACACCAACACTTGTTCTTGTCTCTAATATTTTAACTTTAGGACAAAATTAAAGCTGCAACTGATAATTCTATTATTTATTTATCAAAACAATGTGAGGAAACAGTGAAAATGATGAGTAAGATTTATTAACATCTGACAAACACAGAAAGAAAAGAATCAGTTTTCTGATTCATTGATGAATCAACTCTTTCAGTTTGTTTTATTTAATATAATTTATATCTGAATGTTTATAGTTTAGATGTTTTTATTGATTCAACAGTAAAGATGAAACATGAAGTTGTTACAATTATTCTTCCAACTGATCAATGATTAATTAACTGTTTGTTAGTAAAGAAAAGACTTTTTAACCTTAAAGACAAACATTTCTCATTAAGTCATGTTTTATGGTCTGTGACAGGAAGTAGAATATTCTACAGTAAAGTTGTAGGTTGAAGATTTAATCATTAAAATTCAGGAAACAGAAGAAAAGTGTCTGAGTGTTTTCAGCGTGTTGGAGCGAGACCGTCACGTTTCTAGTCTCTGTCCACGTCACTAAATGTCCGACCGACTTCACAGACTTTGACTGTTGTTGTTGTTTGTTTTAAACATGTTTGTCTCCAGTTTTTAGTTCGTCCTGTTGTTTCTGGTCATGATGGATGAAGGATGTTTGTACTAAAACACATTTGGTCGTAGAACCGTGAATTTAAACTGAACATCGTTTTCTTCACATCGTTGTATTTACTGAGTTGATTTGGGTTTTATGGGTCGTTTCAACCGTCACCTCATGATCTCACTGTTTCTCAGGAAAGTTGATGTTTTGATTATTTGTTAGTTTGAATTGAAAATGAGTGAAATTCAGTTTTATTTCAATAAAACGTTTGTAGACGAGAAAGAAAACATAGGAAAAGGTGCTGGAGGTTTATGGTAGACCAGGTCTATAGTAGTCCAGGTCTGTGGTAGTCCAGGTCTGTGGTAGTCCAGGTCTAGGTCTGTGGTAGTCCAGGTCTGTGGTAGTCCAGGTCTGTGGTAGTCCAGGTCTGTGGTAGTCCAGGTCTGTGGTAGTCCAGGTCTATAGTAGTCCAGGTCTGTGGTAGTCCAGGTCAATCACAAGTCTGATAAATTCTCCTCAAACTCTACGTCTCTGAGCTGTAACTGACAGTAACTGACTGTAACTAAGCGACTCTGTGAATGTGGGTCTCAGTCTCAGTCTCAGTCTCAGTCTCAGTCTCAGTCTCAGTCTCAGTCTCCGTCTCAGTCTGTCTCTGTCTCTGTCTCTGTCTCTGTCTCTGTCCTCTGGGGACCGTGAGCGGTGGGTTCAGGTCTCTGAGGTTTCATCATCAGTATGTGATAGAGATCAGAGAGACCGTGGATCAGTAAACCTGTGTCTTCTTCCCTGCGTCTCCTCTCTGCTGTTGCAGAGGATGACTCAGTAAATTCACCCGGAGACTGAAACTAAACCTTAAAAGCAGAAGCTGGTAAAGATCAACTTCTCTGAGACAGAAGATCAGAACGTCGTCGTCCAGTGTTTCACCACATCTTCATGACTGAATCTCACAGTGTTTCTGGTTAAAGCTTCACCTCTGTTACTCAACACTGACGTCGTAATAATCAAACCATGTCCTGCTCCAACATCCTGCTTCGTTTAATCTCATCAGCTCGAGTTGGTGTCAGCGACGTTAAAGAGACAAACTGTCAGAACTTCAGTTATTATTATTGTTTTAACTGTAGATCTGATTTTTTACTATTTAACTGATACAGAGCAGCTGGTCTGGACACAAGAGCAACATTACAACAGAATCTGTCTGATCTGACTAATGATTTTGATCTGGACAGAGAATATTCATCTTCATCTTACAGTTAAAGTCCTGGTGTTTCGTTATGAAGTGATGTAACATCACATTTCTTCTTTCAAAAACTAAAGAAGAATAAAAGAAGCTGTGTTCTCTTCGTTTGAATCAGTAACATTGTAACATTATGTTGCTTTAATTCCTTCAAAGAAATCAGTGGAGGTCAGAGGTCAAATCTTTACATTTTATTGCGACTTGAAAAGAAACTGTATTTGTATCTGACGTTGGTGCCGTTGGAGTTAAAATCACAGTGACGTTAACTGGAGCAGTTTGACTCCTTTGATTCAGTCTCTAGTTATTTATTGTCAAAGTGCAGGTCAGAAGAATCCAAACAGTCTTATTAGATCACAACACAAGCGGCCGAGCGGAGCAGCAGGACACGTCGTCTACAGTCGTCTGTGTTTACTGGTGTGAAAGTGGCTGCAGCCGGTCACATGTTTAAGTGTTTAATGGGATTGAAAAGACTGAAGCTCCGAGTCTTTGTCCAACGCAGCCGCTTTGTTTACACGCTCATGACAGTTTTACTAACGGCCGGTGGCAGTTTAATGTTTTCTTAAAGAAACAAAAAGAGTTTTATTTTTTTTATTTTCGCAGAACAAATTAGTAAATAAACATATAAATAATATGTTGCAAAGCTGCATCTTTCTCTCATGTTTTAGTTGTGTTTTATTTGTGATTTATTTACTAGATGTTAACAGAGAATATAAGTGTGTGTTGCATCGCTGGAGTTTCAACACTGATGTTGATATTTGAGTAAAAATGTTAAAAAATCAAATGATCAGAGACAAAGAATCAAACATGTAGTTGACATGGTCCTAATCACACTGCAGCATGTAAACAATAACTGCAACAATAATCCTCTATTTGTCACATTGATTAGTTAAATACACAAGATTTTTATTTTTATTTTCTGCAGCATCAATGTTCTCTAGTGTTGGTGACGGCTCCGTCCTCCGTCCTCACTGTCAGCAACATCTCTGCTGATCAGTCTGACCTTGTGTCATAACCAACACAAACAAAGGTCCCCTCCTCTTCCTCCTCTTCCTCCTCTTCCTCCTCTTCCTCCTCTTCCTCCTCTTTCTCCTCTTCCTCCTCTTCCTCCTCTTTCCTCTTCCTCCTCTTCCTCCTCTTCCTCTCAGACTCACGTGCACAGCAGGGTGGGCTTCAACGCTTTAACGCTTGGATCAGGTGGATAATAAATATCTAAGGAGAATTAGCAGCCAGGATTAGAGAGGAGCTACTGACTAACCCCCCAGTCCACCACACACACACACACACACACACACACACACACACACACAGGGTCCATGAAACGAGCCAATGAACAGGCGACGGTGATGAGTTGGGACAGCGACCCAGCCCCCCACCTCCGGACATGCTGGCATTCCCCATCACCGTCTCCATGGAAACGGTGGAGGATGGAGGGGTGCATTGTGGGACAGCTGAGTCTCAGGAAGTGTCAGTATAACAGAGAGTGTGTGTGTGTTTAGAAAAAGGAGGTAGGAGGAGGAAATAAGGATCTTTTGTTTGGTCAGATTGAGTCAGAAGTGTGTGAATAATAATAATACGTTTCCTGTCGTGTCCACATGAAGACAGACTCTGTAGAGACTCGGCAGCGTCAGCAGTCGTCAGCTGAGGTTTTCAGTGTCAGAGTCCTGAGATGAACCTGCTGTGTGTTTTATCTCCGTCATCACGGCCTCTAATGTTCTAACGTTGTTAAAGTGATTTAATGTCATTATCTTCTTTTCTGTCCATTCGCTGACAAACTTATTTTAATAGTGAAACCAAAAGCGAGTGAATACAAAATAATCATTATGATCTTTTACTGCGCATTATTATTACACTGGTAGAGTTTTTATAGAAGCAGCTCAGCATCATCTAATGGATGTTTACCATCATCTGACTTCATCTGGAAAGATGCTTATTCACGCCGGTCAGATGAGGAGAGGATCGATCCACTTAGCTTAGCTTAGAGAAAAAAGGCAACACAGTTAGTTTCAGTTATAAATGAACTTGTTTTGAGTCTTATCATCATTTTGAAGTTGCCACATTTTCTCACAAAACCACAACTTTTATTTATTTTACAGACGACAGAAACAACCACGTGTTAGAGGAGCATGATGCTGAATCTAGTTCCCGTTAGACAGAGCTAGCGTAGCTGACAGTTAGCCAAGCTAAGCTAAGAGTCTCCTGGGTCTAGATGAATATTTAATGGACTGATATTACAGAGTGGTATTGATCCTCATCCTCATCTAATTCTCTGTTAGAAAGTGACGAAGCACAACGTCCAGCGACGTCCAACTTCTCTCACATTTCACTGGAAAATAAAATGTTATGAAATAAAACAAATCCTGTCTTAATGGAGGTGTTTTTGACCAGGAATTAAATGATGAAATAAAATAATCCTGAGCCCCGTTTTTTTTTGCATCATCATCATCCATCAGATCCAGTTTCCTCTTTATAAAAAATCTGTCCAGAAACGACTGGACGCTACATTTAGTGAGAGCTCGAGGTATTAACTCTGGATTACTTTTATAAAAATAGCTGCTCCAACGTCTGTGTCCACGAGCAGGAAAACATCAGTGTGTCAGGGACGACGCATCAGCTTAACCAGCAACACTAAGTCCTGTTAGCTCTGGTTTTAACTTGTTCCCTGTCACCATGTGTCACCGTTGACCCAAGTCTCAGACGGTTTAATTCTTTAACAGTGTTTATCCTGGGATCCTCTCTGTTACGTAACAGAACAAAACATTTATGGACACGTGTTTAGACTCAAGTGTTGATGGTCCATCTGGTCAGTTTCATCAGGTATAAATGATTCATTTATCATTTCTCTAAACAGACAACATCCCTGCAGACCTGATAGACCCGTTCTACACTGACCAGTATGAACAGGAGCACATCAAACCCCCCATCATCCGCCTGCTGCTGTCAGGAGAGCTCTACTGTCGAGTGTGTGGACTCATCCTCCACGCTGAGCAGGCCGCCGCCCTCCAGACTCACCAGTCTGTCATCCAGACCCTGTCCAGGAGAGGCATCTACGTCCTGGAGGCCGACAACTCTCCAGTGTCTGATCTGGACCTGAGCTGCGCTCCGATAAAGATGGTGGGTGTCACAGTTTAGTTGTTAAACATCAAACATTAAACAGGATGTGTAACCTGTCGGATAAGGAGGAGATGCTGTAGGTGTCATTGTTTTCTTTTCAAACCTACTGACCTGTGATCAGCTCTGGTGGAGCAGGTGGAGTTAAAACTGATGTTCAACGTGACCTGGATTTATCTTTCTGGTCTAAGAGCTGGACCAGAATCTCTCTGGTTACAAGGTCCACGTCCTTAGATTTATCAGCTCAAAGCAACTCGAAGGTTCGTAGGTTTGTCTGTTAGTTAATAATCTCAGACAACAGCTGTAACTACGACTCAGAATCAGGGTCACGTTTGGAAAAAAAGAGACTAAATTCTTAATTTTAGGTGGACGAGGGCGGTAAAAACCGTGTGTGGTATAAGTTTGATGAACGATAGAGGTTTTGATTGTACCTGCCTGTCATGACAGGTCATTACATCATCAAAATCAGTCACACTTGAGCAGTGAGCACATGGAGGAGCTCGTCTAAAAGACCGGAGCAATTTAACCTCTTCTTCCCTGACGCCCCCGGTACCGGGGACAGAGTGGGTCACATCTGATTTCACAGAGTGTAACACGAGCTGTGAAGCATAAACATCAGCATGTTTATTATCCTCAGACACGTCAGGATCTCAGCTATAAGCTCATATAAACCGTCTCTACAACCACCAAACACAGCTAAAGCTACAATTAAAAGAACAAGTAAATAAACTCCACATCATGAAGAAAGAAACACACAAGTTTAGAGCAGATTGTTTCTCTAGTGGACGAGGAAATGGATCAAATTATGACTCATAAATTTAATTTATTTTTTCTTCCCAACATGACGCTGATACTCTGTCGTATTTATTCATCTCATTGTTTTCAGAAGCTTTTGTCTTTTTGTTTCTGGTCACTGAACATTAGTTCATTGTCATTTTCAGGTTTCTCTTTCGTTTTTCTTTTCTAGGCTTTTACACTAATTGAACATTGATTAGTTGTAGCTTTCGACATTAAATCTGCAGTGATCAATATTTTCACATTAACATATGATTCATGACTGTAGAGGTCCTAGAAAAGCTATGAGAGGTTTTATTTGTTGTCTGGTTTATTTTAGTGTTTGTTTGACTCAGTCATTGTCTCAGTTTCTCACTTTATTTTGCTGAAAACAGGTAAAAGGAGAATATTTGACCTGTATTGATCATCAGTCAAATGCTGATGTCACTGTTTGTCACATAGAGACTGTAGAGTCTCTCTGTCTCTCTGATGTAGTGAACTGGAAACCGAGGCGCGCCATCTGTTTACAGGCTAATGTGACTGTGCTTTCTGGAGCCGACTGTGAACCAACAGTGATGGAATAAATAATGCACCAGAGGACGTGACTGTTTTTTCAGAGTTTAGCGTTTGTAATTAAAATATTCATGAAGAAAATGAACCAAAGACTCAACTTTTTTGTTTTTAAATGAACGTGAAACCACACACAGGAGGTCACACACACACACACACACACAACAGGTAAAAAACAAGCTGAGATATAAAGTGTTTTATTTAAATGAGTCTAGTTTCATATCAACCTCATGTGGAGAAAGTTTCTCTGAAGTCGTCGCAACTAAAAACACTAAAAACTCTACAACATTTTCATTTTGTTGAGTTTTATTTTACCCCTGGTGTTTTTAGAGACAATAAACTCTGTGTGTGTGTGTGTGTGTGTGTGTGTGTGTGTGTGTGTGTGTGTGTTGTAAATTAATGACAGTGATGATGTTTCGTGTCGGAGCTCAGAGGGATTTTGTTATTAGACTCCTGTGTCTCAATCTCTTCCCTGTTTCCATGGTAACTCATTATATGGAGCATTTTAATATTGCAGTACAATAAAAAAAAATTAAATTTGTTGCAGAGCTCCCACATCCACCTGATCGACGCCCTGATGGTGGCGTACACGGCGGAGATGATCAGCGTGGAGAAAGTCGTTTCCAGCGTCAAACGTTTCTCTAACTTCAGCGCCTCCAAGGAGCTGCCCTTTGACCTGGAGGACGCCATCGTCTTCTGGATCAACAAGGTGACACTCAGCCATCACTGTTAATATCTGGATGGTTGTGTTGTTTTGTTCTTTGTGATGTTAACAGTGACTTTGTCACGTCAGGTCAACATAAAGATGAGAGAAATCACAGAAAAAGAAATGAAAATGAAACAACATCTGTTGGAGTCGTCCAGTCAACAGAAGGTAAAACATCCAGTGTTTCTTTGTTTCAGTCTCACTTTCTCTTTGTTTCTGTTTCTGTTTCCTCTTCGTTGTTGAATAGTGTCTTTTAGCAACGTTGATGTCTTTGTCTATTGTCTTTGACTTGAAACACAAACATCTTGTACTCACTTGGTATATCAGCTGTCAGGTTTGTTATCAGATCGTGTTTGAGTTACGATCTTACAACATGTTTTAGTGTGAACACAGTGTCAGGAAGACTCAAAGTCTCTGATTTACATTCTTTTATTACTTTAAAGTGACGGTCTGGAGGAATATGAATGAGTCAAACTCCCCTCAACAGATATGTTACGTTGGTTGAAGTAATATCCAGTTTGACCGTCTTTTGTTTTCACAACCAAATAGTTAACAATGAAAGTAAATGGGGCAGTCAATAAACGTATCTAAATTGTCATTTTTTAACCACTAATAAAGCTCAAAATATCACTTCACTTCAGCAGTAGCATGAATAGGGTCCCTACACATAAACTGAAGTACTGATAACTTAGTAAGTGAACCCAGAGTTTATTAAAAACACTGTTTTACAAGACTTACCCAACGTCTGGTTTTATAACAACTGGTGATGAAGGATGTTTCACATCAGCAGATTCATCATTTTCCTGAACAACAGGTCGATGTGTCTGTGAAGAGCGAGAAAAATGATGAATCTGCTGATGTGAAACACTCCTTATCACCAGTGAAGTGATATTTTGAGCTTTATTAGTGGTTAAAAAAATGACAATTTAGAAACTGGATATTACTTCAACCAACGTAACATATCTGTTGAGGGAGTTTGACTCGTATTCATGGTGAAACAGACTCTGGTTCATGTTGCTCTGGACGTCACTTTAATTCAGTGGATGATTTTGTTTTAATTAATGATCCTTCCGGGATGAAGAATGTATTTTTTTTGTTATTGTGATGCTCTTTGTTGTAAAACTGCAGCTGCTTTTTTAACCTATAGTTTTATAGATTATCACTAGATTATTGTAACAGTGGAGACGAAGTAAAAAGATGAAGTACAGGAGTTAGAAAGAGTGTGTTTTTGTGGACTATGTAGTTTCATTCATGACGTAATCGTATCCTTAGGAAATGTAAGTCATGCTGAATCTAAAAATATGTTTATCATGTCTTTGTGATCAGATTCCTCAGTTTTTAAAGCCTCTGCACTTTGCTGACTTGGCTTGTTTCTTATCAGCCTGAAAAAAAGAAGTTTAGTTCATGTAATTAATCTTTACTGTCCCATAGAGGTGAAGAGAAACCAGAGAACAGAATCAGCAAAATAAGACAGAGCTATAACACGACCCAACGATGTGAGAAGAAAAGTCAGTGTGTAGATGAGAAACATCTGAGGTTGAGCATTGATGGATTTGAAGTGATGAAGTTCAGGGTTTTATTTATTCAACATCACGTGAAATAATTTACTAACAACATGTTGAGACGATCCTGTTTTTCTGTCGTTTTTCCTCGTTCCTCTGCCTCACCCTCTCCAGTTGTCTTTAAAATCAGATCTGTCTCCACGGTAACGGAGGATTATCTGATTCCTTGTCACTGTGTCAGACCCATGACTTCTCTGCTGCTCTTCCTGTTTGTCCTCCCCCTCCCTCCCTCCTCTACATCCCGCCCCTCCCTCCTCCTCCTCTGCCTCTCGGACACTAGTCTCCCTCCAAATGGTACTGGAAGCTTGTCCCTGTAAGTTCAACCGTTAGAAACTCTCCTGTGTGAGTGGAAACTTGTCTGTTTGAGGTGAACGTGTGTGTCCCAGAAGATAAAATCAGCTTCACGTTGATGTAGAAACACGTGTAGATTAAAGATGTCACACTGCCTCCTAGTGGCAGATGAAGCTCACGACACTTTTGCTTTTTTTAATTAATTTATTTATTTGCATGAAACTTTCTAGTAAAATTCTTCAGTTTCTAAACAACCAAACTTTCACATTCGACACCTCCTCCCTCCCCCAACAATTACCCACAATGCACCTCTGTCTCTTGTGTTGTCATCAGTTAAATCCTCTAACTCAGATCCACTCTTCATTTCGTTTGTTTAACCTCCTCCTCATCATTTCTTCACCTCACCAGCCTGATATATTGCATGCTCTGGCCCATTGTGTGTTGGAGCCTGTGGAGTTCTCACGCGTGGTAACGTTTCTTTATTTCACCCTCACTTTCCTTCTCCTTTTAATTATTTATTGTATGTACCAACTGACAAAACCTCAGTGTTTTAATAGCATCAGGTTACACATTGATCAGTTATTGTTATTGATATTAATATTAATGTTTCATTTGCTTTGAGATGTAACTACTCTCTGCATCTGTGATGTAAAAATATGTGTTTGTGAATGAGAGTTGAGCGCATGTGATCCAAGGTTTTTAATAAATAAATCTTGATATTTTATATAATCTTCGGTCGTTTCTTGTCACGTAGGTTCGTTACCGTAGAGACCACCTGTCAGGTCGGACGCTACAACACTTCCCCCTGCTGGACGATTTACTGAAGGACGTGTGTGACGGTGCAGCTCTGCTGGCTGTGATCCACTTCTACTGCCCAGAACTCATCAGACTAGAAGGTACAGTAACACTAGACCGGAGAGAGATGAATAATTTCACCACTCGGCTGCAGTCTGACATTTTAGGAAACACGTTTATACACTGAAGTATCGACCGTGTCATCTGACGGCGCCGTCAGGTCCAGACTCAGGTCTGGATGTTAAATTTGAGACAGAGCAGTGATGATTGTTGTGGTTTTTTTGCAGATATCTGCCTGAAGGAAGTTCCCTCTATAACAGACAGCGTCTACAACATCCAGCTACTGAGGGAGTTTTCTAACGAGTATCTGAACAAATGTTTCTACCTGAAGCCTGAGGACATGTTGTATTCTCCCCCAGTTCTCAAGGTAAGTTCACAAACACTTCAAATCAGGAAAATACTTTTTGAAACAAAACTTTGACCTTTTAATTGACGCGGCAGAACAACGTGATGGTCTTCATCGCTGAGATTTTCTGGTGGTTTGAAAGTGTGAAACCAGACTTCGTTCAGCCCAGAGACCTTCATGAAATCAGAGACGGTAAAAACACACGGATTCTTTTATTCAACCTCCTGTAGCTTTGTAAAACTCCTTAGTCTCTTGTCGTTATTTAATTTTTCCCACGTATTTTCTTGCAGTGCGGCTGCTGCTGCAGCCTAAAGCGTCTCGGTCACACACGCCGATCTCCAGCGTCACCAAACGTAGTTTCCTCACAACATCAAACTCTGCTGATGTCCTGGCAACGCCCCCCAGTCCTGACCTCAGGTAACCCTGACACCCTGCTGCTTTACTGATTCAAGCTCAACATATTTAAAACATTTCAGCCTTTAACACTTCTCTGTGTTTCAGCACTAAACCATCAAGCCCGTCTCTACTTCCCCTGAGACAGAGACAACAGCAGGTTCATGAGCACAGCTCCTCAGGTAAAATAGATAAGATTCAAACTCTAGTGTAGGATTTGATCCTTAAACTCACAAAGAAATAGAGAAGGAGCAGGAAATGAACTTGATTGTATCTTGGAGATGATTTTAATGTAGTGAATGTTAGTTTGAGTCTGACACTGGTTTAAAACATAGACATTTGTCTCAGCTCAACTCTATGTCCCTCACACTGTCGTTATGACTCTTTAGGTTCAAATTACAAAACATCAACTTTCTCTAAACTCATCTGACTGATGTGATGTTTCTACCAACACAAAGTATCAGTTCATTATAATCTGTAACGACTGTAACTCTGGGTTTTTCTTGATGTGGATCATATTTTGTCCGTACAGATCTGAGGAACCGGTCCAACTCTGTGACACATTCAGATCCTCAGCACAGACGCTCGTTACTGGCGTGGCCCGAGAGGAGGCCGAGGTGAGTGGTCGACTGTCGTTGCTGCAGACATCGTTGTAAATATCACGGACGCTCGTCTGAACCCTGTTCGTTTCTCTGTCTCTGTCCAGACCCGTGTCCCAGCCGGTTCCCTTCGCTCTTCATTTCCCCACAGACGACGACGCAGACAGCATCAGTCTCGCTCGCTCCATCAGCAAAGACAGTTTGGCCTCCAGCATCATGACCATGACCCCCAAACACATGTTAGGGTCCGGTCCGCATCTTCCTCAACACAGACTCAGCGGTCAAAGTCTTCTCAGTCACATGCGCATAGAAGATGAAGAAGAGGAAATAGAAGAAGAGGAGCTGGTTGCTGTGATTCATCCTTATACGTATTCTCGCCATCGTCCTGCAGGCGACATGGAGCAGGATGAGCTGGAAATCCAGAGTTCAACATCCACCTCAAATGTTTCTACCGCTCGTCGCTCTCCTCGCCTCGACGCCGGCCCCTTTAGTCCGGACCGACAGGCCGATAGTTACTTTCTGGAGCCGTTGATGCCTGCTGTTCCTAAACCAGCCAAAGAGAAGAGCATCAGCATGAACAAACAGGAGGAAAGTGGTGAGAGTCGCTGTAGAGCAGCTGTAGCTCCTCGGAAAGTAGCCGCCAACGTCTCAGTCACACCACAGAGGAAAACAGCTGCAGTTGAGTCAAGTAGAAACATCTTTACATCGATACCTGCCGCAGAGTCTCTCAGACCACAAACAGAGGGATCAGCAGCCGTTTCACCATCTGGAAACAAACAGCCACAAGGATTTTTCCTTCACTTGTCAGAAGAACCAGACCATCACAGTCCTTTCTCCAGTGCGATGGAGGAAGGACACGACTCTGACTCTGACATCGCCGACCTGGAGGAAGATGACGCCGACGATCAGATGGAGCTGACGAGAGAAGTGATGAACAGAGGAAAAGGGAAACTGTTAGTGGAGGGGGAGCTGTTTGAACCAGAGGGAGAGGGTGAATCGGCCAAACTGAGAGAAGATTTGAAGGTGAGCGAACGGGAGGATAAGGAAGACTGCAGCGGACGCTCGAGTCCTTGTCTCAGCACCGCGTCCTGGGCGAGCAGCTGCAGCGCTTCAGGCAGCACCAGTGTCAAGATGACCAGCTTCGCAGAGAGAAAGCTTCTTAAACTCGGCCTCCGTGATGGATTTTCAAGCACCAGCAGCTCTCAGAAGACCACACCCGATGGCTCTGAAACCACCGCCTGCCTGCCCTGGCAGGTGAGAAGTGATAGCACCGGTAGTTGGACAGGAAAGGAGCCTGGTGCTGTGTTGGGCAACAATGTGATGGGGAGTCTCCCTGTAGTGCCTTCAGAGCTGCTGCAGCTTCACATGCAGCTGGAGGAGCAGAGACGTGCAATAGAGTATCAGAAGAAGAAGATGGAGACTCTGTCAGCGCGGCAGAGACTAAAACTAGGGAAAGCTGCGTTCTTGAACATCGTGAAGAAAGGTGGAGGGAAGAGCGACACACTTCCTCTCCCTCTAAGACACTCGCACGAGTCCTCAGAGCAAACAGCTGCTGATAGAAACAAAGTGAAGACTCAGTCGTGTAAAGACGACTCCTGTCTCGATGCTCTGAAGGTCCAGACCAAGTCGGGTCAACCAGAGGGAGAACAGATTAACAGATTCAACAGACTGACGACGCTGTCTCAGGATAACGTGGCTGAACCCGGATTGAACGAATGTTCACGCTCCATCGATCTTCTCAACGAGGCCATCAGCTCCATCCAGCAGCAGATGATGCAGCTGTCTCTACAACAAGACCTGCTGATGAAACACAGCGTGGTCTCACCTCCACAAAGTGCAGAGTCAGTATCAGTCCCCAGCATAACCCCCAGCACAACCCCCGACACGCCACAAACAACATCCTCTACCTCAGAATCCAGGTCTTATGCAGTCCACTTCGTAGACATCGGTGGCAGCGGCTCTGTTCCCGCTCGTCGTCCTCCCAAACTCAGCTCCAGCCAACGCAGCAAAGGATCAGACAAAAAACAGAGTAAAGAGAGCAGCAAGGTGGCTTCAACCAAGTCCAACCCTCAGTCCCCAGAGTGTTCGCCGTCTTCTAGAGAAAGTACTGATGGAGACCAGGAGACGAGGGCTGCAGCGGAGAGCTCGAAGGTCGAGAGGAGCATCCAGAGAAACACCACATTCAGAGTCCAGAGCAGCTCCGTGGAGGGAACCGGACGCTTCCCAGACAAGTCTCCGTCCCAGGATCCACCAGTCATCTCCACTACGACCACATCTCCTTCACAGGCTGAAGAACCAGAGGAAAACAACGCTGACAACTCAGGAAAAGAGGCTTTGGTTGGAGATGAGAGCACCAAGGTCAAAGGTCAACTGATTGAGGTTGATCTGTCAGTGCTTAAGGATCGACTGGAGGACGGAGCAGCAGATGTTACTGACAACACAGCAGAGGCTGAACAGAAGAATGTGTTGGGTTTCTTCTTCAAGGTGAAGATCAGACGTTTGTTTTTTCACACAGTTTCACTGTGTAACGTGAAGAACACTGAATAATTATCACGTTTTATCTTCCAGGATGATGAAAAGGCAGAAGATGAAATGGCGAAACGTCGCGCTGCTTTCCTCCTCAAACAGCAGAGAAAAGCTGAAGAGGCCAGACTTCGTAAACAACAACAGGAAGTTGAGAGTGAAGTCAAACGTGACGAGGCCAGGTGTGTTTCCAATTACACAGGGATTATCGAAGGTGTGTGTGTGTGTGTGTGTGTGTGTGTTAACTCTCCATCCTTTACTTCAAGGCGTAAAGCAGAGGAGGAGCGTGTTCGTAAGGAGGAGGAGAAAGCGCGGCGAGAGCTGATAAAGCAGGAATATCTTCGTAGGAAGCAGCAGGCGCTGATGGAGGAACAAGGTCTGGTGAAACCTCGACCACGAGTTAAAACACGAAGACACAGACCGAAGTCGCTGCACCGTGAAGAGTCCAGCAGCCTCTCTAAAGGCTCCACCACACGTAAGACACACGTGGTCACAGTATAAACAGGTGTTATGTGTTGTCTTGAATCTATTTGTTGTATAATGTGGTTTCATGGTGTTTTGTCGCCGTTATTCGTGTCCTCTCAGTGTGTACATGTGTACGTGTGTTGTGCAGGTAATTCTCTGAAGGTGTCCATGTTGATCAAAGCCCAGAGCTGCAGGGAAGGTGAAGCATCTCACCTGCTCTTCACGATGTGATATCAGACAAACACATCCTGTAAAAACAGAGCTTATTGATCACAGACGAGAAGGATCAGATTTATTACCTGATTTATGATCCATGTCTTTAACCTGGTAGTGTTTAGAGAAACATGACAGTTTTAATCCGAGCACTGTGTCATATTGAAATAGTTAAACTATTATTTAGTTTAATGAATCAGATGGTTTGAAGTGTTTCTCTCTGTGGCTCCAGCTGATCTGAGTCATCGAGGGTCGACTCTTTCTCTGGCGACTGAGGCAGACAGCGTCATCTCAGGAGGAGCAGATTCACAGAGGTGATGATTTAACGTTGTTGTTTAGTCCAGAGGTGATAATCTCCTGCTGATAATGTTGTTGACTGACTGGTCTGTGTGTGTCAGGGCTGGATCAGTCTGCTCCATGGAGTTGTTCCCTGTGTTGAGCAGAGCGTCGAGCAGAAACTTAGAGAGAGACTGGGAGAACGGCTCCATCGCTTCATCCATCACTTCTGTAGAGTACAGTGGTGAGTTGACACAAACAACAACCTCACAAACCTGGAGAAAACACTCAGTCTCATATCTGATCTTGTTAAGAGAAAGAAGATGGATCCGTCCTGTAAATATGAAACAAACACAACATTGTGTACATTTATTTAAACTGTAAACAATCAAACAGTGATTTGATTTTCAGACTTTTATCTTCACAGTTATATCAACTAGTCTGATAAAGTGACAGGAAATGAACTGAACCATGAGACAAGACGTGAAGTTTCTGACGTATGAAGGTTGTTTTTGATCAAAAACAACTACTGGACAGTTGTTAAAGGCTCTTTACTATAGATGGACAGAAAACTGGTTTTGCAGATTATAACAAATTCACATCATTCAGCCCAGATACAGACATAGATACGACGTCCATCTGAGGCGTCTTTGAGAGATTTTGCTGTTTTTTGCTATTCCTTTCTTTTTTATTCCACAAAAGGTCCAAAACTCTTCAAGGAGCCGAGTTCAAAGTCCAACAAACCAATCATCATCAACGCCATCGCTCACTGCTGCCTGGCGGGAAAAGTTAACGAGGTCCAGAAGAACGTGATTCTGGAGGTTAGTGTTGATATTTATCTGTTTCTATTTATCAATAGAAATATTATTAGTCACTGTGGTTCTAGGTCTATTTCCAGATGATAATAAGTTCATATTTTAAGTTGATGTTTTGTAATTTGAACCTAAAGAGTCATAACGACAGTGTGAGGGACATAGAGTTGAGCTGAGACAAATGTCTATGTTTTAAACCAGTGTCAGACTCAAACTAACATGTGACTTGTGGTAGTGAGGAGAGGGATCCTACAGACAAACCAATGTGTCTGAACTTTGTAAATGTCCAGACTGATTCTATAGAAGATTGTTGATCAAGTCACTACGTTACCTGAAGTTGTTTTACTGTTGAAGTCGATGTGAAACTTTGTGTTGTTCATAAATTCCTCCTCATGTTTGTGTCTCAGGAGCTGGAGAAGTGTGAGTCCAATCACCTCATCATCCTCTTCCGTGACGGCGGCTGCCAGTTTCGCGCCGTGTACTCGTATTCACCCGACACCGAGGAAATCGTCAAGTTCACGGGCACCGGACCGCGCAACATCAGCCGCAAGATGATCGACAAACTCTACAAATACAACTCAGACCGGAAACAGTTCACCGTCATTCCCGCCAAGAGCGTGTCGGTCAGCGTGGACGCTCTGACCATCCACAACCACCTCTGGCAGATCAAGAGGCCGGGAAGCGCCCGGAAGAAGTGAGAAAGACAGTTTGTGTTTGTATCTGCTGGTGTTGGGCAGGACCCAATCATCTGGGAGATGAAGGTCATGTGATCATGTATGTGACATGTGATGAGGAGGAGATGGAGCTTAGATGTTCTTATTAATATGACAGACCTGCCAGCTGAGCACACTCGGTTCCTTTCTGTTTGTTCCTTTTCTCATGCATGTCAAACTACTACGTGTTCATGTGTTGGACGACGGATTCACGTTGATGTAGCAGCGAAGAGGAGACGAGTCGACACGGGACAGACGCTGGTGAACGTCACTAGATAATATCTTGTATCGCTTGACAAAACAACAAAGTACCCTACAGCTGTGATTAATCCAGGGCCTCTGTCTGTCTCCAGTAAACACACTGCTTCTAAAGAAGACGGAGCTTTGAACAAACTTTTTTTTTAACGTAAGTGTGAGACGGATGCTCGTTAACGTTCAGTGTCGTTTTCTATTGAAGTGTGTTTGGAGACGAGTGTGAGTATTGAGCTGAATGTTTACTCCTGTTTATGCTTTAAAACATCTGTCGTGTAACAGAATGAAGAAAAGCAACAAAAACTGTTTGATTTTATTTTCATTTAATTCATTTTATTTTTATTTTTATTGGGAGCTGCTGCTGCTGCTGTTGTGGAACGATAATAACCATGTTTTTACCGAACAGGAAACTGTTCTAGTATTTATTCCAAACAGGAAACGCTTCTGAGACTCAGTGCATTAAACCTGATCAGTAGTGCATTATTATACCGTATTAACTCCGTACTTATATTCCACCAACTACATATGAGCCGTGTGATCACTGACCGGCTCGTATCGCTGAACCAAATGAACTGAGCTGTTTGTTTTATTCTCACTAGTTTCTAGTGAGTTGAAGATTTTAATGTAGCTTCTTGGCGTTCGACACTAGTAACATCCCTGTAACGACTGTCAGCAGCTGGTGTGTTTTACGTTGAGTTTCGGGTTTTTTTTTTTTTTTGGTGGAGAAACTGCACAATACTTGATATTTGTTTGCTGCATTTGTACATTTTTCAGTAGTATTTTTTGTACATTATGTACAAGTTATGTTTACTAGAAAAAAAAACAAAAAAAACAAAAACACAGGCACTATTTTGAGGTTTATTCTGTCACAAGCTTTCAGAGACGTTATCCGTCTTATTTCATTGTGTTATGTTGTTTATTTATTATAAGAAATATAATAAAATGCAACTAGGTATGTTTTCTTGCTAAAGTTGCGCTTTAATCTTTGTCTTTGTCTCCTGATGTTTGTTTGATAAAATCATAGAAAATGAAACATTCACAAATAATTGTATTATTTATTTTTTAATTTAAATTTAATTTATTTAGGCAGAAAAACAAAAGCATCAAAGGTAAAATGAGTGAAAGTAGAAAAGTGGCAGCAGAGAAACAAATGATCATTATCATTATTGATTAATCTGCTTCTATATAAAGGTTGAAACGATACTTTAAAATGTCCAGATGGAGCCAATAATTAAAGTGACGGTTCAGAACAACATGAACCAAATAACAGTCAAACTCCAACAGATATGTTACGTTGGTTGAAGTAATTTTCAGTTTGACCGTCTTTTGTTTTCACAACCAAATAGTTAACAATGAAAGTAAATGGGGCAGTCAGCCAAACGTATCTAAATTGTCATTTTTTAACCACTAATAAAGCTCAAAATATCACTTCACTTCAGCAGTAGCATGAATAGGGTCCCTACACATAAACTGAAGTACTGATAACTTAGTAAGTGAACCCAGAGTTTATTAAAAACACTGTTTTACAAGACTTACCCAACGTCTGGTTTTATAACAACTGGTGATGAAGGTTGTTCCACATCAGCAGATTCATCATTTTACTGAACAACAGGTCGATGTGTCTGTGAAGAGAGAAAAATGATGAATCTGCTGATGTGAAACACTGTTTTATGTGTAGGGAAAGACATGGTATTTACAAAATTAGCTTTAAAGTAACAAATAAATAAAACCTCAAACTTTATGTCAACTGGGTAACGTTAGTTTAAAGTGGTGTTTCAGATCAGCAGATTCATCATTTCTCTCGCTCTTCAACTTAATTATTTTTATGTTGACACATTAATCACAATATTCAGTTTGAGCCATAAATTATTTCTACTTCAAATTTACTTCAAAGGCAACACAACTTCTTCTTTATAATATAATATTATACAATATTTCAAGAAGAACACAAAGATTTAAAAGGTTAATGTTAATGAATACGTGTAAATGATTTTCCACTTCTCCCACATATTAAACCTCCAAACTCCCACAGTGAAACTACGCAGGTGATTTTAATGATTCTCTGATTAAACGTCTCCTTCAGTCCTGATGATTGTTTCTTCAGCTCAGCTGTTGTTTTAGTCTAAAAACATTTATTTGATTTTTCACACTGAAGTTTAAAACTAAACCTCAGAGCTAAAGAGCGTTTGTTGTCGATGTTGAATAAGACAAATATAACGTTTGTCCTCTTAGAAGATCATGTTTGATATGAAACTCAAGTCTTGTTTCTCTTCATATAAACATGTCCAGGTTTCTTTCATTCACTTTCTTTCACTGTGACTGAGTCGACGTCTGACTGTGTCGGTTCAGTTCATTAATAATTTTTCTCTTTGTTTATTTACTATGAAAACACAGAAACGAATCATTTCTCTGACAAACTTCAGACTGAGACTTCAGGGCTTCGTTTGTTTCTGCAGCAGCTGGAAATCAATCAGAGGCCGACGACAAACTTTGACCCGAGGCTGCGACTCGTTTGACTCGTTTGACTCGTTTGACTCGTTCGACTCGTTCGACTCGTTCGACTCGTTCGACTCGTTCGACTCGTTCGGTTTTTGCTGCTGTTTTGTTTCGTCTCACCTGAGACACAGAGAAATGTCTCAGGTTTATTTTTAATAAACACAAACAGTAAAACAGCAGAACTTGAATAAAAAGTTAAAATCTTTCTGTTTAATTTTGTAACGTTTCATTTCTTTGTTGAACGTCTGTTTAATTTCAGTGATTGAATCATTAACTGTTTCACAGGCTCTGTCTGTTTGAACTCATTAAAATACCATTTAAGAGAAAGAACAAGAGAAAAATAAAGATATTATATAAAGTAAAGATAAGATATGTTCTGCTCTGTGATGATCATTAATTTAATCATTAGTCTGTTGATGTTCATGACTTAAAGGTCATTTTCTTCACAACAGATGAACAGAAAATATCGTTTTAGTTTCTCAGATTATTGTATCGTGTGTTAACTTGATGTCAAAGAGCTGTTTCTGTGTGTCTCTGTGTTCACGTTTTGAGTTTTGTGTTTTCGTCAAGTTTTGAGTTAATTGCTCAGCAGCTGCAGCAGATCGATGCCGTCAGCAGCTGATCCCACTGATCGTCAGAGACCAGGAGGATAAAAGAGGAAGAATCAACAGTGTTCACGCGTCGTAGCTGTTGATCGGTTATGAGTCGTTTCTATTTGTGTTTGTTACGGGTCGATCATCTTTTAGTGTCTCATTTAACCTTCGATCCTGGACACGTTGGGAGTTAATTTATCAGTCAATAGATGAAGATGTTTGACCTTTTTTTTTTTTTTTTATTTTCAGTCTAAAGTTAAAGTCGTTAAAATCAAAATCAAAACAGCTTCAGTCATTTTTTTTTATTTTTCATAGAAGCACTTTAATGTGCAAATTGAGATAAAATACAACTCGAGTACAAATATTTTCCACATTTAAATATTTTGTCAAACTTGTTACATGATGTCGCATCTTAAACACAAACTTCACTCAAACACAAACCACTGAGCAGAAACTAGAACTAATTATTATACAAATCCTATGAATCTTCATTGGCACAATATTGAATATTTAAACTTCAGAGCTGTTTTTTGTTTGTTGTCCTACACTAGTCAATAACTGCCTCTATGATTCAGCTACAAAAAATAAAAAGCTTTAAAAGCACATATTTGATTTAAGTCACATAATGTGGAAGGTTATGTTTGATTCATGTTACTGATGGTTTTAATAATAGTGATAATAATAACAAGTGTTTTACCTGATTTAAACTCTTCAGTTCATTGAATCTCGTGTGTGTGAGAGTGAAAACACTCTGACCAGGATGAAAATGTCACAGGTGACGTCAAACGTCATCTGTAAAACAGTAGGCACTCGTATAATACAGTAGTAGAAATCTGAAACACTGTCCTCAGTCCAGACCGGACCTCAGTCCAGACCGGACCCGATCAGAGACCGGCGCCCCCGTGACGAGGTCAGGATCGGCGTCGTCATCAGAGCTGCGTGTCCTCTCTCATGTCCACGCTCGACTCGTGTCGTTCCTTCAAACTGCTGCTGTGAAGCGACGGCTCCTCTGGGACGTGAGCCAGAGGATCCGACCGGATCAGATACCTGAGAGGGAACGTAGATAAAACCGGATCAGGTTCTTCAACTAAACCAACCTTTCACTACACACATCACTGCCGCTCTGCATTAAAACAGGAGCAGATGAATAAACTGTGGGATGCAGGAAACTGCCGTCGCCATGGATACTGACAGATACCCTGCTGCTTTCATGTTAATGTATAATCTCTTTCCAAAATGACACGACATCAGATCCACACTGATAAATTATCAGCACATAAAGATGTTGAAGATTAAATGTTTTAGGAAACATGAAGACACGAGGCAGCGTCCACCTTCAACACGACGCTGGTTTTTGTTTCTTTTTGCTCTGAACTGAAACATCTGGTGTGTGCAACAGGAAACCAAGTGCACGTATTTATCTTTTGCTAAATCCCCAGTTAGAGGTTAAATAATGTTTTATGGTCAAAAACCCGTCGTGTGGAGTCAAACTGACTCTTAACGTTTGATCATCAAAGTTTAATTGTTTCAGTTGTTTCAATAATTGTTTCTGTCATATTTGTAGCGATTCCTTCAGGTCACAGTGACGTTGACCTTTAACCTCCAGACGTTCGTTCTGGTCATTTCTCATGTGATGTGTTCATCTTTGAGCCTGTTTGACCTTTGACCTTTAATTCAATAAATAAAATAAGTGAGTTCTTACACGATGTCGTTGAGCTCCAGTCTGGTGTCAGGAGACGGGTTGATGAGGACGTATGAAAGTGTGTTTTGATGATCGTTCTGTTCGTCTGAAACACAAACGTCACAACGATCAACAAACCTGGAGCCGTCACATCTGGATGATGATGATGATGATGATGATGATGAAGTTCTCACCTTGTAAATATCCCAGATTGACTCTGTTCATGACGTCACTGGCCGTCAGGTTAGTCAGGTCTTCTATAAACAGTGAGAGAAGAGTCAGTTCATCTGTCATGAAGTGTGTGTGTGTGTGTGTGTGTGTGTGTGTGTTCTCACCGTATCCTGAGGTTGGCAGACCCAGGTGTCTCATGCGGTTGCGGACCAGTTCAGACAGCTCCTCCCTCTCCGAGCGTCGGTAGAGGTTGAGGCGCTGCTGAGCGATACGTTGTGCGTGATCTTTACTGGAGTCCCGACTCGACCCCTGCCACCTCACGCTCTTCTTACTGAGCCGCCGCGCCCACTGCATGCTCTTCTTCCTCAGCAGCGGGTGATCTGATTGGTCGTTGGTGCGAGACTCGTCCTTCGTGTCTTCACAGTCGTCGACGCTGACGGACACCTGAGACTGAAGATAGAGACATTTGTTCTCTGATCAAATGATCGTGTTTGGTTTGTGATCAACTACATGAAATATGATGAAGACGTGTTTTTATTTTGGGTTTGATGTTTGACTTTTAGTGAAGGTGATCACTATACGTCACTGAGCACACAACGAAATTAACCTGCATTTAACCATCACCTAGGTGAGCAGGGGGCAGCCTGGATGGCGCCCGGGGAGCGTGTGTGGGGACGGTACCTTGGTCAGGGGAACCTCAGTGGGACCTGGTAGCTGGTGGATTCGGATCTGGGTCCAGAAGGTCCCAGCTATCGAATCCACCAGCTATTGAAGTAAAGGTGTGCTTCCTTAGCCACCAGGCCACCACTGCCCCAAGAGGATAAAGTCTGAGATTTCACCTCGGATGTAGAGAAGATGTGAGACTCGGTTCGATAGATCCCGATGGGGATTTCAGCGCTAGAGGAGCAGAGTTTCTGGAAGAGTCTCCCGTACGTGCTGATCCACAAATCCTCCTCAGTTACTTTCATCTGGAGCGACAGTTACATGGTTCATATTATTAGTTATTATAATATTAACAGCTGATGTGAGAACTCTCGGTTGTAACGTTGTAACTCACAGCACAGAGATATCCTGATCCTGGCGTCGTGTCCAGTCCCAGGAGAAGTCTCGCGATAAGGATCATGTAGTCCTTCACAAAAGACTTGACAAGGAATCAAGGAAAAATCCAACTGATAAATAAAACTTCCTTCAAGAAAAAGTTATACATCGACTGAACACAAGAGGGCACTGATGCTCTGTGATGTTTCTGATGCTCAGTTTGTTCACATCAAACTGTTTCTCTGCTGCTGTAACACAGGTTTTTATTGTTTTCATCTGGAGTTGAAGAGAGTCGGTGTTTAGCTGTAGGTGTGTACCAACCTGATAGAGCAGAGTGTCCAACATGCTGATACTGAACACTCGGCCCGCGGCGAAGGGCAGACGAAACATGAAGGCCAAGTTGGAGCCTTTATCTCGCTCTTTCTGCCGCGAGAAAAAAAAGTCAGAAAACCCAACATCTATATCTTTTATATCTTCTCTTTTTACATTTCATGTTTATTACTCATACATGTGATTCACCTTGGTGTTGGGTTTTACCTTCTCTAGTTTGGAGAGAGCCAGTGAATAACAGTCCTTCGCTCTGAACTGCATGAATCTCATGTTGGATGGATGAGTCAGTTCTGTGATGATACTGAGACTGGGAAACAACCTGCACGACCAGAGGACGTGACTGAATATTACAAAGTTTTTTTATTACAACCACATGTCTGTGATATATTAATACATAATAATATTCACCTGAACATCGTCTGCACGTTTACAATCGTCTTGGCATCGGCCATGTAGTCCTCCTCCGCGCTCATCGTGCTCTCTTTATCCACAACAACTAAATTATCAGCGTAGATGATGCCACACTGCAGCAGGCTGTCCAGACTGACACACACACACACACACACACACACACACACAATGAACATGACTTTACCTGGAGCTTCTTCTACTAAATCAGTACTGACTCCTCAGTAATAAACAGACACATCAAAGATCAAAAATCAGTAAAATCTCAACCGGTCTTACTTGTCTATGGACCCGGCCATGTAGTAAACCATTGGGAAACAGCAGATGGCTTCTAAGAAGTGATTATCTGGCCTGAAGGAAACATATGTGACAGAACCAGTTTGTTATTATCTGATAAGATTTAAAATCACAGATTGAAGGAACTGACCATCACATAAGAAACAGTTTTAAAGTCTGATTTTATTCCTGTTGATGCATCGTGACGTAGATATGACGTCGTGTCGGGTTTTTATTAAAGTCAATATGATGATGTGGAGCAGCAGATCATCTCAGGGCCTCAGCAGCTTCTTTCTCTTCAGTTTGAGGGTTGAGTCCATCTGTTGCTGAACATTTTCCCAGAGATTGAGTCTCTTTATTAGCGCCCGTCCTCCAACACCAGCCCTGTCAGAACATTACTTTATGCATCTGCCCAGTCCTGCTGACTAGATACCCAAGGCTGTCGTAAGTGGCTGGGCTGCGTATCCAAGTGTGTGGGTGTTTGAATCTGTGTGTGTGTGTTGTGAAGGGAGGGAGGGCTCGCTCCACGTAGAGAGACTTTATTGTGATGTGTGTGTTTCTGTCAGAGCCCTGAGAGCTTGTGTGTGTGTGTGTGTGTGTGTGTGTGTGTGTGTGTGTGTAAGTGTGTGGGGGGCTGAAAAGGGACACATCAGGGCTGTCGATGAAAAACCTGCTTGGTGTTCTCCGAAGAAAGAAAGAAATCTGTTTCTTTTTCTTTCCCCTTGTAGCAATATATATATATATATATATATATGTGTGTATATGTGTGTGTGTGTGTGTGTGTGTGTATATATATATATATATATATATATATGTGTGTGTGTGTGTGTGTGTGTGTGTGTGTGTGTGTATGTGTGTGTATTATTCAGGTTCAAGGCAAAGAAAGTTGCCATGGTGACTGTCTGGAGATGCAGAGAGCAGTGGCATTTTTTCTTTTCTGCTCAAAACACACCGTCACTGTGAGCGGCAGCAGTAACCTAACATCAGACATGACAATGGAGTCCCACCTCCACAGCCTTGTCCTAAGTGCTCGACTGACGCGAGCTCTTAGTCCACATAACATTTCCTGCAGTGACAAGGTGAAATGACAGAATGAAGGGAGAAGAAAGGAGCCATGTAAATGTGTATGTGTTGAGGTGAACTCACGGATTATCCAGCAGTAACACAATAGGGTTGAGCTCTTTCCTGGGTCGGTAATAAGCTCTGAGAGGAACTATGAAGTTATAGAGTCCGTTTCCTGCCGTCTCAGCAGACACGATGATCAGCTTGTTTTTAAAACCATAAGCTTTAGCATCTTCAAAACTGTTGTGCCTGCAGCCCTGAAGAAACACAACAAATACACGGTATTTCTGGTTTGATTTTAAAGAGAGAGATGGGAATGAATGTAAGAAATGACGGAGGCACAGAGAGTAAGAGAGTGACTAAGTTGGAGGAACAGCGACTGCCCACCTGGTCCAGTCGTAGGCAGCAAAACGGGGCTTTTTCAACCAACAGATGGCACAAGGTGGGCGAGCTCCCGATGTACGGAGAGTTAGGGGGATAACCTTTCACATACCTGGCAACACATCCACAAAAAAAAAGCATGAATGACACATTTCACAGAAATGTATTCTGTTAAAAAATAAATGGCTTGTTTTCTTTCTCCGATTTCTCTATTTATTCATTTAAACTTGTACTTTTTTATCTTAAAGATTAAACAGAAATCGTTAATTTATTCATGCAAATGAAACAATGGTGCGTTCAGGTTCAACTGCTGAATCTCAACAGGTAAAGACAATGTTTTCATGTGTTTGGTGCAGATACTTAAAGAGGTTGAACAATGTTAAATAAACTGCTCTTTGATGAATTTAGTTAAAATACTGTTTTGAATTAAAACTAGAAGTGAAATTAAAAGATGATTTTAGACGAGATAGAAAAGATATAACTAAAAAGAAAAGGAGTCAGAGTATTAACACCAAAACATACATGTTTAAAGGTTGTTTTAAAGTTATAGATTATTTATATATATTATACAGATTATAGATTTACATTTAGACTTGATATAAACTAGTAAAGTGAAATAGTTTGTGCTGTTAGTTATATTATTATCAACAAGTTGTTTGTTGGGTTTTTGGGTCCAGAATCGGTTCCCAGGTCTTACTCGGTAGATGAGTGGTTTTTCTCGTCTGTGAAGACGGAGTCGTCCTCTGATTGGTCGCTGAGCAGGTCACATGGCAGGATGGAGGAGGAGTCAGCGAGCTCCTGAACCGGAGCGATGCTCGGCCGGCGGCTCCCGGTCCCGTTCACCGTCGGTGGGACCAGTTTACCCCCGGAGACGTCGGGTGGACTCGTGTTTTGAAGATCCATAGCAACAGTTCCTGGAAAAAACAATAATAGAATGACGTCATGAACCATCATCACCTCTGTTTAAAGTCAAAGTCAAAGTCAACTTTATTGTCAGTCACACTATGTAACAGTCACTACACACGGGACCAAAACAGTGTTTCCTCAAAACTCCAGATGTGCAATTTAACATTCACACATTTCCAGCACACACACGTAGCATAAAGTGCACACGGCATCAGACTATTTAAGGTTTAACCACGTTCATCTTTGTTAATCTCTCACCCATGCTGGCGATGATGCTGTGAACAGGAAGCTGTGACGGTCCGTCGTAGATTCCTCCAGCAGGACGACCTTTCCTCTCCTCCTGATTAAAGATGAAGGCCGAGTTCTCCTCCTTGGTGATGTTGATGTAGTAACAAGTGTCTGTAGCAGCCATGATGTGATGTGGACCAGGGTTCAGCAGGATGCTCTTGTTGTCTTCTCTCTTTATACCGATCAGACACACTCCGTACCTGCACATCACACCTGAGGTTAGCTCTTAACGTGTGGAGGGAAATGATTCACTTTTTTGACAAGACTTGGGTCAGTTTAGTTTAGTTTCGTATAAAGGCTGCAGACGGGGAGTATTCACACTTCAACTCACTTCTTATGAGCATGAAAGGAGGCGTATGTGAAGCTCTTGCCGTTGTATTCTCCAAAGAACTTGCTGTCACATAGTCGGATGTGATAAACCTCGTTGCCAGAACAACAACCGTACATCCTCTGCCACTGCTCCGGAGACTGCTGCCCCTCTCTGCACCGGTTCACACAAAATAAAGCATTTATAATCAGTAAATCTGATGCTACATACACTGATATATACATGCATCTGTAAAACACCAAACTGTGAGGTCACGCTGGGTCTCCTGTGTTATCTGATGAAAGCCAACGGCTCCATCATCTGTCAGTCAGCTCGGGGCTCACGTGGCCTTAGTAATGATTTCTGGTAATTATTGTAATTGCTGAAGCACTGATACCGTTTAATGGGCTACAAGGGCTACAAGAAAGCAGTTTACACACTTGTTGTTGAGTACTCATTAATATTTACATGCAGTGATTGTTTTACCTTGTTAATATCACTAACCTCCTTGTCAGATTTAAACTAATCTCCCACTAAACACCGTCGATGAGGTTCATGTCTCTGAATTCATCAAAACGCCCACACAAGCGACGCACACGTTCACATTTACATTCAGACAACTGGACAACACGGTGTCGTGTCTTTATGAGAAATGCGTTCTATCTAAAAACCCGTTCACCTTTTCTCTAATAAAAACACACAAAGCTTCACTCAGTCTGGAGATAAAACCCATCGATTCCCTCGAAAGGCGGTTTCCCCTCAGACATTGACATCAGCTTTTAGAAGTGATCTGTTTTCATGCTGTGAAAATCATTTTCCACCAAAGGGCTTTTCACACATTTATACAGGGAACACATCAGCGTAGATGCTGCTTGTTCTCTCTTGGGCTCTAATGCACTCTTTCTCTTTACTTCCTGCTGAGATGCACAATGAGAAAAGCCTCTTGTCTTTTCCTCTGGGGCTCAGTGGAGTTTTTATAAACGCTGCATCTGCACATGAGCCGTGGAGGAAATGTGAACTTTGTGATCGCTCTGAGAAAAAATCAAAACACCGGAGGAGGGAGGACGTCTGGGTTAGAAGATAAGTGACTGACCGACCGCGGGAGGTGTGAACCAGGAGCGTGACCAAGGTGGAAGTGGCCGGACAAACACAGTTCAGAGCCAACATGGCGTATTTAAACTCCTCCTCACACACGACGTGGTCTGAAAACACAAGGAAATGATTTCATTAGTCAGATGAGGGACAGACACCTGCCTCTAATTATTAACAATGAATTCACTTATTGATCACGTTTATCTTGAACTGAACAAACTTTCTACATAAATCTGACTAAATAACATATTTACATCCTGTTTCTTTCACTAAGGATCGATGTGTTGGATTTAATAGTAATAATATTAATGTTTCATTTAGTGTTTAATCACATGAAACTAGAAGAGTTTCATCAGTTGAGTTGGTCCTCCATGTTTACAGTCTGTTCTTATAGAAAAACCCAAACTACAACGTTTCTGTGTGTGTTCAGGTTAAATAAAAACCATAAATAATAAATAAAATATAAAACTAGAAGCTTCAAGTCTGGATAGTTTGTATAAAACCAAACCTTCAGGTTTATTAGAGGATTATATCAGGTCCAACTCTGTCTAGTTTATGTTCATGTGTTTTTCCTTCATGTTGTATTTTGTTTCACCTGCGTCTAATCGAACATGTGCTCCTGCCCTCGTACTCCGTCTCTGTCGGTTCATCTTTGTCTTCCTGTCGTTTTGACTCTGCTTGTTTTGTGATTTTTGTCTTTGTGCCTCCGGCCGTCTGGCTGTATCGTTTCAGATGCCTTCACCTGCTCTGCTTTACTGTGACTGACTGACTGAATTAAAGGACACTGCTTTTACTCCAACCTTGTGTCTGACGCATTAGTACCTTTAATATTCATCAGGAGCTGAAACCACTTGATGAAAGTAAAAGTTTTAATCTTCATCATCTCCTGTGGGAAACATCTTTTTGGCTGCTGATATAATAAAATACCTTTAATATAAAAAACATTAATTTAGAGAAAATCTGTCGTTTTGAGAAACTCACCCGCAAATTTAACATGAAACTTGTTTTCAGGTTTCAGTATCTGGACGTAAAGAGGACAGTTTGGAGCAAAGTCTTTGACGGCCCAGGCTCTCAGGATGGTCTGATGGTCCTGAGGGGAAACATGTCATGTTTGTGTATTTTTTTTTTTAATGTTTCTTCTTTAAGTTTTTAATAAACAACAACAGTAACGACTGGTTCTTACTGCAGCCATACGATCCACCTCGTTACGACTGCTGAGGATGAAACAAGCCTCTGCATCATCCATCCTACATAAATGAAACAAAATGATATGTCATGAAAATTACTCAATTATACACACACACACACACACACACACACACACACACTGTGGTGCACAACCCGACCGCAGCATCAACGACCTTTTCACTCGTCAGATGAAAAAACAGAAACATCCACTTTTTTTTAAAAAAATTGCACAAAGACAAACAGACAAAGATCATTCTGAACTGCATTGAGCTTATACCGTGTGTGTGTGTGTGTGTGTGTGTGTTTTTAATTTTTTTTTTTTTTTTGCAGTAAATGTGAAAACTGTTTTTGCATATGATTACCATAGTCAGGAGAGTGTTGAATGCAAAACGAGTGTGGGAGGATTTGAAACGGTGCCAGATGCAGGATTTAAGCTCGACACCCAGATTTAAGTCCTCCGCCTCTAAACGCTCCAAAAGACTGGCTGAATGTACACACATAAGTTATTTAACACATAGATAAGTTTATCTATAACTGTACATCTGCAGTACATCACCACCACAGGTGATTTTGTTCTTTGACAAGTTATTCTATGTCTTTGCTTTTTGTTTGAGTTTGTAGTTTTTCTCTCACAGGGTCGGGGACGTGTGAGAGACAGATAATAGATCAATTATGTTTCTTGTTATGGCTCAAAAGCATCAAATAATGGAGCCAACATTTCTCATGATGCAACATCTTTTTTGTTATTTTCTTCTGGAGACACAGGAGACGTTATTCAACCACAGACGTGTATTTAATCTCTGCCTCGTTAATGGAAACATGTTTTCATCAGTTTTATTCATCAGTGTTTTACGACTAAAAACCGATCAGTTGAAAATGAGACGGATCATGTTCACTCTTCATGGAGGAAGTGGTTCTTAAACCATCTGAGACTCAAAAGAAATGAATGAATAATTACAATGTTGTCTGAGTTTGATGCAACACAAAAGCTCTGACGAGAAGAAAAGAAGAAAATCAGGGTCAGGGACAAAACAAAGACAAAGACAAAATGTCCTGTGTTTTTCAGTAAAAATGACAAACTCACTCCTCCTCACACATGATGGAGTCACTGTTCAGACAAATCAATAACATCCATCATCCTCCAGTCACCAACATATTAGATCATTAGTTTCCCTGTTGTGTGAAGCAGCGTTCATCAATCAGTCTATTTAACTTTGTTTCAACCTGTTGGCGATCGACAGTCTGCAGGGTTCATCCTCTGCAGATCACGAATGAATGAGATTATTTCAGTGTGACCCACCGTGGTGAAGAGGTGAAAACGTACTTGGCTCTCAGCAGATCCTGGTCTTTGAGGACTGATCCTTGGAGATAAATGACTCTTTGTGACCACAGAGGAATCTGCAGGACTCTCCTCACCTGGACGTCCATTTCACTCGGACACAGGATCACGACGTAGTAATCCTACGACAGCACACGCAATATGTTCATGACTCTAAATCTGGATGATAATCATCCTTATAAACACACAGCGTATATATGCATTCTGCTGCATAAAGATGAATATGTGTGTTTTTCTGCCACATCATCGTGTCTTTGTACCTGCAGTCTGGGATGGGCGTAAAATTCATTGAGAAAATCCATGAGCAGATCTATTTTGAGCGAGCTGACACACAGAACCACGTGTTTCTCTGTTTGTGCTCGGTGGCGGCTGTAATTCCCTCCAGACTTCTGTCTCTCCATCCACAGGTAGATCAGCTCCTCGAACTAACACAGACAGACACGAATAAAACTACAACTCACAAAAGAAAAGAATAAAGTTGTTTGAGCGTGTTTCTACCTGGAGAGGCAGCACCACCAGAGCCACACAGATCATGATCACCACCAGTAACTGAGACGGCCAAATACGCGGAGTAACGTCTCCAAAACCAACGGTGGAGAACGTGACGATGCAGAAGTAGAAAGAGTTGAAGAGGGACAGGTTCTTTCCTGCTCGCTCCAGATGTTGGATCCCACATGTTCTGTTCAGGTTAAATAAAACATGGAGATGTAATAAAACAACTAAATATATCAACACATATCAAGGAACACAGATATTTAAATAAACACAACAGCATCATTCTTCCTAGTTGATAAAAACTGAAGGTCGTCTTGTTCTTCTCATTTGTTTACTTCACTTGAAAACATAAAGAAACATTTGTTTCTTGTTCTAGTCTATTTTACTCTCAAATCTTTGCCCAAATGTCACAAAATTGTGCAGAAATAATTGAGAATTTAGACTTTAATTACTAAAAACAAACCAGAGTAGCATCTCTGCAAATTGGCCAAGATGTAAGTTATGACAAGACAGCGAACAACTACAGGATCAATATAATCAGAGAAGAAGACGAGTCTGACTCACCCAGTGAAGACGAGGCAGAGCAACGTACAGATGAGGATGAGGACCTGGTTGAACATGGCGGAGTTGGTCCTCTGAATCGCTCTGTGGACGTCGTTCTGCACCAACAACAACAACAACAACAACAAACCTTAACATCTGAAGCTACAAACCCCAGATGGATAAAAACTCTTCTATCAGACACAGACTCAAATCTATCAAACATTTACTTCAGTTCTTATTTTTCCCAGGAGTCATTCACATCATTAGTTTTGCTTTTTTATTGCAGATGTCTCCTGCTGCAGCGTTACAGTGTTAAATACAGAACGTGAACAAAGATAATCCCTGAGTAAAAACCTCCAGGGTGGAAACAGTCACATGCAGCAAACGTACAAATAAAAAGACGGATGTGTATAAATTAAAACGGTGAAATATCAACTGACGTGGCTTCGTGTGACTCAATGCTTCATGCTTTAGTCATAGTCATTAAAGTGTTGATTAAAAACAGGTCATTAACAGAAACCATTAAGTTAATGCAGTTGACTCACAATCATGTTCTCCAGAGCACATTTGGCGAGCCAGCAGTTGAGAAACACGGGGATGAAGATGTTTCTTATCGACGGCCAGAAGATCTGAGGACGGAGAGAGAAACACTTCAATCATCTCAAAATAAAACGACGTCTGCTCATTAAAACCTGCACACTAGTGGAGGAGACTGTATATTACTGCTTAAATATGAAAAATGACACCATTTTATCTGTTTTAAAAAGACTGTTGCTGCAGTTTGTTGCTGTTAATCGTCGTAACAGAGAGAAATGGTTTGTTATACAAAACATAATGCAGCTCTGTGAGTTTAACATGTTCACTACGTTCATCGTCCTGTTTGATAACAAGAGTTTTTATAAACGTCGGATTAGAAACCAAAGTTGCGTAAACAGAAATTTTGTGAATGAATAACTACATGATGACAGACGGAGACTCTGTCCATCCATCTGGAGCCTCTAGATTTTGGTCTGGATGAAAGTCGTACACATGCATTGTCCTGTTGTTAGCTGTTAGCATGTAGCTCGACTAACTGGGATTACATGTCCACCGTGTTCAGCTGCAGCTGGTTCATGCTTCAATCTGAGCCTGAGTTGAGATGTGAGGACGTTTATTTAAAGGAGACAGACGACGGTTGAAAGGTTTGATCTTTGTTCTGTGACAGACACAATAACATGTTGGTTGGATGTGTAATGACTCAGAAGCTTCATAAAAACCTCAGAAAGATATTTTTGGACGGGGGGTTAAAAAGCGGGGTTTTGCACCTATTTGGCAGCTTTGCAGTCTTAACTGCACTTGACTCTGATTGGCTCCTTTACTGTCACTAAATGTAACTTCGCCGGCTTCAGAACAAGGACAGATCATCTTTTTACAGATAATAAAGATAATCTCCGTTGAAGGGGAGGGAATGGAGTCGGGGTGGGGGGGCAGTGAGGTAAATTTAATGTCACAAAGTGTTTTGGAAATTGACCCATTTACTAGACGACATTTCTAAAAGAGAAAATTTCTGTTCAGAATTTCTAGCACATGTTCATGAATGTGAGCGGACTATTGTTCTACAACAAAGACGAGGTTAAAACGGTTTCTGATTCTGTCACCTGTCACCTGTCACTATCGTGTCTATGTAGCATATGTAGTTTTGTTGGGGCTGATCCTGGCCCAGGGGCACTGCTGGACGACCTGATACAAAACCACTTGTTAATTTGTTATGCACACGTATTTTAGTGTGATGACTACTGCGCGCTGCATTGAACATGGAAATGTTTCTATGCAAATATGCAAACTTAAAGGGGAGTATCTAAGTGGGCTCCAGCTCCTATGATGACACATCACAGCCTTTCCCTCAAATATCCTGTTTACAAGAAAATAAAACCACCACATGACTGGAAAATATATCGTGTTTTCACTTAAACACGTGTAGATGATTTTTCATGTCCATTAAACTGAGTCTGACACAAACTAACGTCAAGTTCAAACAGTGAAATAATAAAAGTTTTACTGTGATGATGAAGGGAACCGTGTTGATCATCTCCAGAAGAAACGAAACCTGGAAGATCTGCTCCCAAATGTTCCCCTACGACGGAAAGAGACAAACTATTTTTAAAAACACTTTTATTTGTCAGAACACAATAGATGGAGTCACTGCAGAGATACATTTCTTCACTTTCTGTGACTATTTAATCCTTCACCTCGACCAGATCCTGTAATTACCGTCGATCCTTAATGTAGTCATGACAAATTGACTTGGGATAATTACACCACTTATGGATTGTCAATCTCACAGAATGTAAATGACTAACACTGTATTAATCATGCTGATGTGTGTGTGTGTGCGTGTGTGTGTTACCTTGTAGCTCAGATACATTAGTAACATCGTCTCCAGGAAACTTATAATCGCCACAATCACCTGCGTTTAAAAAAAACACCAAAAGAGGAAATAGTTAATACAAACTCATTAACCGTTTACAACATAACAACGTCTCAGAAACGACCTCCACTGTGGTTTTATGTTTGTTGGGATGATAAATCATCTGCGGCTTCAATCACATCAACAAATATTTGATCATCTGACTGAGTCACGACTCACTTGAATGGCCCAGACAGGAACCTTTCTATCCACCCAGAAGATCAGCTCCCTGTCAAACACAACAATTAACAGGAACATTATCCACTTTTATCAACAGCTGTCGGTTCTTATATCCTCTGATGAGTATTAATAGTGTCTGAGTATAAACGTCCAACATAAATCTAATAATTACAACACGAGGCTGAGTGATGAGACATAACAACGTCCTGGTGATTTGACCCTTATCAACACAAATCACACTTTCTGCATCTTACCAGTTAATTTCTCTGTCCTGTACTGATCCGTTCCACTGGCAGTCGACGCTGCAGCATCAGTGAACCAGTGACGACGGCAACAAAAAGACGCAAAATAAAAAGATGATTAGTTTGTTTAACATCTTGGTTTAGTTCGTAGCAGCTTGACTCAATGAATCAATCAGACTTTTACCATTTAAACCTTAAAAAATCACATAAACACACGTGTGCCGTCACTCAACTGTACCTCCATGATTAATTTAGTATCTCTTGACGGTGACACTTTGAACCGTCCATTCATCTTTGTTCTTGATGCCTGAACTTTCCTTTATTCTGGTTTAATTCAGTCAAACTGAGTCATTTCACCTCTGTTCTACGTGTTATTAGGTCTCAGTCACCACAAATCAAAACATCACAAACATCAGATAGTTTCAGGATCATTTCTGCAGGTTTATTTTAGAAATGAATCAATATGACTTTTGTTCAGCCACAAAAATGATTTCATCTGACTGATTGAACGTTAACTGACGTTGGCACAAATCAGTCACTTTTCACTTTATCTACACTAATGATACATGTAGGTGTCCAGCAAAGGTCAAAGGTCAAAGAGTTTCAGCAAAACAAACTATTGCTTTTGTGTTAAAGCAAAAATCCAACGTATCGTCTCTTCTCCACAACGTGGTTGTGTCTCTACTCTACTGGACTCTACTGGACTCTACTGGACTCTACTGGACTCTACTGGACTCTACTCAGTCTGGTAGCAGACACGTTGTTTTCCATCACAGTTTGGTTCCTCCTCCACGTGAATGTGGTGAGTGGAGTCAAACTGCTGCGACGTCACGACACTAAAACATCAGTAAACATTAATGGACATGGAGGAGATGCTGTACTTGTTGCTGGGTTAGCTTACGACCAGGTAGCTACGACGATGGCTATCACTCTTGTCCTGTTTAAAAATGGAGCTTGATTATTTTGTTGACGCTCTCTCAACTCAACTGGCGTCTGGTGGCAGCTTGTGAAGACACTCCCTCTGACCAATCAGTGGCCGGCGTCTGTTCACGTCACGTTTTAGTATCGACTCAGCTCCATTGGTTCCTCCACAGAGTAGGAACTAAAACAGTAGCTGGAACCAGGAACTAGCACCAAGTGGAAACACTAGAGACTTAGTAGAGACCAGTAGATGATGGTGGAGAAGAGGGATTACAGAACAATTTTTGGGCTTTTTACACCTTCAGGTAACGTAGTGACTTGATCAACAATCTTCTATAGAATCAGTCTGGACATTTCCAAAGTTCAGACACGTTGGTTTGTCTGTAGGATCCCTCTCCTCACTACCACAAGTCACATGTTAGTTTGAGTCTGACACTGGTTTAAAACATAGACATTTGTCTCAGCTCAACTCTATGTCCCTCACACTGTCGTTATGACTCTTTAGGTTCAAATTACAAAACATCAACTTTCTCTAAACTCATCTGATTGATGTTCTGATTGATGTTTCTACCAACACAAAGTATCAACTTATTATCATCTGGAAATAAACCTGGAACGACTGTGACTCTAATTTCTAGTTTGATTCAAACGAACGAGTCAAAACAAACCATTTGTTGTTGTTGTTGGAGTTGTAGTGTTGTCCCGTGTTGTGTCCGGCGTTGGTGCTCTGACCCGGGTTGTCGGTCACGACTCTGATGATGTACAACAAACAGGTGAGAAGCTTCAGGGAGAAGTTGAACACTCGAATCCTGAGACCTGAAGAAAAAGGAGGAACAGATACATCGAGGCTGTAAACAAACTGAAGCAAAATAGGATTTATTGTTTTTTATAAGTGAAATAAGTTTAAATCTGTCGTTGTTAGGTACAATATGTTTGTCTGAATGCATCCGTGTCTCATTAGGTTTTGTTGTCATTCACACATCGGTCCAGTTAGAAACAGGAGGAGATGGTCTGAACCAAACACTTACTTGATCTTTGGTTTTTGATAAAGAAGAGTTTCAGACGTTCTTTAAAGGTGTTCTCGTTCACGTAAAACTCCACCTGAACCCTGACGGAGAAGAGGAAGATAAACTGTCACAAGAGTCATGGAGATGTTTCTACAGGCAGTTTATAAACCATCACATCTTACACAGTATGAATATTTATAACGCTGTGATCCAATCACGAGCCTGAGGACAGTTGGATAATTATCTGGTTTCTCGTTGTCACACAGAGACACACAGTTTAAAATGAAATGTCATGACTTTGTCCAAGTTTTTATTTCAATATTCAACTTCTTGTTTCTCTTTTAATCGAATATTTTCTCTTTTAATTTTAACTTTAAAACAGTTACCACACAACGTGTCGACACTCAACCGACGTCGTCACAAACAAAAGAGAAAATGATCATATTGATAATTATGTAACGATGCGTAGTCTCGTTTCATAATAACTCATCTTTAAATTTGATCAGAGTTTTTCTATTAATTGGCTGTAAACAGCTTCTGAGTTACATAAACATAAAATGAGATTAACTGTGAATCAACCCCAGAAGGAAAGAATTAAAAATAAAAATAGGATGTTACATGACAAGCTCAACTAACAGTTTTTGAAACACAACGACAACATTTACATTATTAATGAACGATTCTTTCAGAGACGAGAGCAGATGAACAGAGAAAGAGAAGAGATGATGCTGCTGTTGTGATGTGGTGACACTGGATCGTGGCTGAAAGGTTCACAGAGGGAAGGAAAACACAGCACGAGTGTGTGTGTGTGTGTGTGTGTGTGTGTGTGTGTGTGTGTTTTCAGAAGAAAAAAACTCCTCCAGGACAAATCAAACTGAAACAAACGGTCAAAGATGAGATGTTACATCTGTCACCTGTGAGAGTCTGTGTCTGTCCACCCACACACACACACACACACACACACACACACACACACACACACACACACGCATACTGTTGTAAGTAATGACCCTTAATCAGCTCCTGTTGAGCAGACAATTACCAGCTGAAGTGGTCTGACATTAGTCATACTGCGGTGTCACATCGGAGTTTCAGGCAATAAGATGTGCAGCTCTGGGAGTAATTAGATCTTCAGCAACGATTAAGTGTGTAAGTGTGTGAACAAGTGTGTGTGTGTGTGTGTGTGTGTGTGTGTGTGTGTGTAATCATGTTGCAGCTCTAAACCAGTTCACCTCGAGGTGTTAGAGACCTGGTCCTGTATAATACACAAAACTCAAAACCAAAGTTTAAATACGAGAAAGAAACAATCATTAGTCGATTGGTTGATTGATTGTTACAGCTGATGTAGATTCATCAATTAATCGATTTGTCTGTTTTTGGTCATGATTAATTATTACATTGTTACATTTGTTCTGCTCTAAATGTTTGTTTTAACATTTTATGGATCAAATGATGAAGCTCATTGACGACAGTTGATTGATCAAGTCAATCAACAGTCAACATGACACATGTTGACTTCTACTGGTCAGTCATTAATCAATAATCATCGAAAATAACAATAATCTATTAGTCGATTAATCAGTCAATCTAATTGATAAAACGCAGGATCAATCATCACTGTTTCTACTTTATTTTCTAGTGATTAAATAATAAAACACGACTTTGATCTTCTGGTTTCTATGAATCAATAAACAAGTTTTTTTTTTTTTTTTTTTCAAACTGCTCGAGTCGTGAGCAACTTGTCTCATCCATCTGAGCTGAAACCAACAGGTTAGTGACACGAAAACACCTCCGCTCCGATAGTTGTCATCACGTGACCATGCGACCCCACCTCCACGCGACCCCACCTCCACGCGACCCTACCTCCACGCGACCCTACCTCTGACCAGCGTCGCTACCGAAAACATCCGACCTCCACGCGCCCACGGACGGATCGACCCAGGTCGGGATGACGATCGCCGGATCCATGTCTGAGGACCGAGTCGCTGCCGCCGCTTGATTCCCTCAGACTATATGAGACTATATGAAGGTGTTGACCAACGCGCACCGACTCCCCGCAGCTCTAAAATAACTCAGCTCCAACTGTGTTTGATTCATCATGTTTCAGCTTTGGAATAAAAAATAAAAATAAAATAAAAATGATTCACTGATTATAACGAAAATAAAAAGAAAAGAAAAGAAAGAAATCAGACACAAATGGATGTTCAGTTAATGATTTATTTATATATATTGATTTATTTTTAGAAATATATACAATCTCTCTCTCTCTCTTCCCTCTCGTGCGCGGGCCTGTTGCCACAGCAACGTTGCTATGACAGGAATAACCCTAACTGATGCTGTTTGCAGCGTGGTCCTCTCCTGCAGCTCTGCAGCTCCTCACAAAGCTGCAAACCCTCAGTGACAAACTGTAGGAATGAGCCGCACCGATGCGACATCTGCTTCTGTCGTTTTGTCTGCGTGTTTTAATTCATGTGGCCGGTTTCTGGCATCAGAAGTGACAGACGATAAAACTGTATCAGACAAAAAAAAAAGTCAAGAACAATGTAGGAGGAATCGCTCCGTGTCTGTCTCCCTCATATCCCTCCCACCTTTTTTGTCTTCACCAAATCTGAAGAGTCTGAGGTAGTAATTTATAGCTGACCTCCTCTGTGAGTCAGTGCTTTTAAAAAAAAATATAGAAAGAGGTCACTCCACTTGAACCCCCTCTGTCGCCCACACACTGCTGCAGTTGCTGGCTGGTGATTTCCTGTGAGTCGCTTGTGTCGACTCTTACTCCGACTCCTATCTGTGAAAATTGGATAATGACGGTATTTGACTGAGAAGAAAAGAGCAAAGTTGTTGCAGCCAGAAGAATAAATCAGAGGCGAAACAAAAGATGTAAAAAGACTGCAGCGCTCGATGAAGGAAATTAGACTGATAATTTGTCGATATTTTGTGCGTGTGCCTTCATTTCCTCTTGTGTAGCTGCGTTTGACTGACAGATGGTGTCTGAGCAGCTGCTGAGCACAAACCTTGGAGGCAAATGGCTGAAAAAACAAAACAAGACAACTAACCTGAAGCATCTGCCACCTCCAACAACATTATCTACTGAGGACAGAAGATGGGTTCAACAGAGAAATGATGGCAACTGTCTAAATGAATAAAAAGTGAAAATGTAGCTTTATCAAGGAGAAAACGGTGGGTGAGGACGGCTGAGGAAAGGTCAGCGTGGACCGATATGACAAATATTACAAACGGCACTGCAGTCTCAGAAGGTTCACTGCTGCTGTAATCACATCGAAATTTACATTTGATCATCGCTCTCCTCAGGTCCATCTGGCACGAGCCAAGATGATGTACTGAGCAAATATCTTTAGGAAACAGACACAAGCGCATAATTTGTTGCTTTAAATGATTCAGTTCAAAGCAAAGAAAAGGAGGTAATTTACTTTATGTTCAGTCATTTGTTTTAGACTTAAGAAGCATAAAATCACCACTGTTGTAATATTGTTAGTCTGAGTGATCTGGTCTCATATGAAGCTCAGAACCAGCAGAAACGAGAAGAAACGAAGATGAAAAAGAAGGAAAACGTGAATGAAAAATGATCAACAACAAAGTGACTCATTTAAAATTCTAATTGTGAATTAATTCGCCAGGTTGTCGCTGAAAAACATGTTTTGATTGATGCCTTTTCTTAATTATTAATGAACATGACGGCTGTTTCATTTCTCCTCCAAACAACAATCCAGTTCAGAAATGACTTTGTTTCCTTTTTCCAGGTTTTTGACAAAATCCAAAGCACAAGCGGCTCTCACACGTTTAACAGAGCTGGAAAACACTTCACCGAAACTCAGACGGCAGGAGGTAGACGAGGGAAACACTTCACCAGAGCCTACTCTGATGAAACCTGTAAAACGCTGCTATAAAGTTGGTCAAGTGGCGTGAAATGACAATTACTGGTATTTGGACTCGTTTGGTCTTGAAATCTGCTGCTCTGGTCGTTGAAAACAAGACGACAAACAGATCTGGTGCATCGTCGTATCAAACGTGTTGTTTGACGAAAGCTGCTGCTACTCAACTATCAACTATTACAAGAAGGTGATTGATTAAAACTGATCGAAACTCAAGATGACACGTGACATCACCACATAGCTGATGCTAGCTGATGTTAGCATCAAAATAGTTGCTACCAAAATAAGGAATACGTTATCCTCTAATGGACGTATATGACATCTTCTCAGAAGTTGTGTTGATTGACGTCTTGTTGATATTTCTCAGCTACTGTAGAAGAAAATTCGCTCTTAGAAAATATATAAATAATAAATAAATCGTAAATCTTACACAGGGAGCGTGTCTCAATTCAGATACTTCGTTTGGTTCACGTCCATAATACGTTCACTATGAGTGTCAACATGGTAGTGTCGTCTCAAATACCAGAAATGACGTCAACGTCTTCTTCTCCTTTTTAACGGTGAATCATCACTGGACAGAACGTTAATCATGGTTCTGGACCGTGATCGTCTCCACCAACATATCTGGCGCCTTGTTTTCAATTCTAATCAATAATCAAAGTCTCACTAGTGCTGATGTTTGCTTGTGTGGCTCCATGTTTCATGTGAGGTGGAGATTACGCCGCCGCCGCCGTCCCTCCTCTTCTGCTACGTAGCCAAGATGGCGTCATTGAGGGTGAGAAGTGTCGTGGTTATGATGAAACCATCAGGTGTTAACACTTCACTGTGTTTAACAGACTGGTCAGTGTCAACACACTGACACACTGTGTCAGTCAGAGTCAGTGTGGACGATCTGGACTGAGACAAATCTAGAGGGTTTAACTGTGACACCTGCAGCTGTTTGCTACAGAAACGCGACAGAAGGATCATCTGGGATAGTTTTCTGAAAATGTGCATGATTTTAAACACTGTTCATTAACTAATGTGCTTGAAATAGTCACTGAAACTGTTAATTTTAGTGGAGACCAGTTGAAATAGTTCACTAACATTAACAGATAAATGACAAATCATCTGTTTTGTAAATAGAAACAGTTATGACTGAACTAGAGTTGGATAAATGACTGAGACAGTAACTGAAAAATAATGGATTAATGGTGAAAGTTGCTAATTTTAATGGACAAAAGAAAGAAACTATAAACTATATATTCGATGTGTCTGTGGCCACTAATTGTTACTACACAGGTTTTTATCTCTAACAATAAAAAACTGATGTTGTTTTTCTTTTTTAACAAAACAGCTTCTATTGACTTTCTGTCATCGATGGTATGAAACAGAATGTGCTCAGTCTTTTCTCTGTGGTTTGTGATGGTTTTTACGCCGCCGCCGCCGCCGCCTACCTGTCGTCATTCTGGAAGGTCTGGTCCCCGAGCAGCAGGTCTCTGAAGCGGAAACGTGGCGGCAGCGGAGGAACTTCACTCTCCATCTGCTCCATCTTCAGGGTGGAGATGTCTAAGATAACCTCACTACTGTTGCTGTTGGTCTGGAGAGGTGCCGGAGCAGAGCTGCAGGAATTAAAGAGGAGGGAAAATGAAAGAGACGAACGGGAGTACGAGGAGCACAGGGAGAACAGGGAGAAAGACAGGAAGCAGGAGTACAGACGCTGTGTTGACACAAGAATACAGACGACAATAGGAAAGACAGAACCACAGTGGTTTGCATTTGAATTTGCATCTGAGCTCCGGTGACCGGTCTGGTCATCGACCTCTTTAACTGTCTGTTCAAACAGCAGCAGATGAACATGTGTTCATCTGAAACATCATGAATACTAAATGATTTACTGCCCCGGGGCAGATCCGCACATTAACTGCACCTGTTGTGGCTTTAATCAGTCGCTTGTTCCCGATTCAAACACATTTAAAGATAAAGATATTTTCATGCACTCTAGTGTTTCTACTGCAGAGTCACGTTTCTTACGTTTCTACTCATTTCATCATAAAGATAAAATGAATCATTACTTGTATTTTACAGATACAGTTTGTTACTATTCAGCTTAACTCTCAATAATCTTCGTTGTCTCAAGTTTAACATCTTTAGTTTCTTCCTTCAGATAACAGCTTGATGCTCCAGGAGGAAATCATCAAATATTTCACAAGAACAACAAAGATTAGAGGAAAGTTTGAAGTTTTGTAACAAACGTCATATTTTCTGGAGCTCAACGTCTCACTAGACCAAACTACGCAACTCAAACCGTTAAAATGATCAACAAACCACAGCAGTAAAATCTCACTTTTACACAGACTGATGAATATTTAAAGTCTCATAATCTCATGTTAATAAATAGAATAATCTGCTGCTGTTTTTGTTTGATGCTGAGTCGACTGTGAACTGACACATCAGGATGTTACCTCTGACCCCGGGAGAAGAAGAAGAGTGAAGATGACGTCTGTCTCTTGAAGGATTGAGATGAAGTAGAAAAGTCAGATGTGAGTGAACGAAGTGAGAGTGAAGACACGTTTGACAAGAAGCAGCTGAACATAAAGAAGCGATAAAGAGATGAAACATAAAACACTGACTGAAGAAGAGAAGAGTCTTGTTCTCCTCCTCTCTTCTCCTCTCTACACCTCCTCCTCTCCTCTGTTTACCATCGTCCTCCATTCATTGTCAAACTTGTTGCATAATAGATGAAGGTTATATTTCTCTCGTGGTTTTCTAACATTTATCTTAACTTAACGTCCAAAAACCAGATAAAACCACAACGACCAGGAGTTCGTCTCAGATCAGATGAAACTTGTTTCCAGGTCGTCTCAGTTAAAATGTTGATGTGTCATTAAAACACAAACATGAGTCTTTCTACGTGTTAACGTCGTATTTTCATTGACAAGCATCACAGATGTTTCAGGAGGAACAAACAGATGATTATTATTAACATGACAACATCAGTGCTGCTTCAGTGGATCATCTCCAGTTGTAATAATGACAAACTGAGAGCAGCTGAACACACAGCGGAGGTGAGAAGAGACGAGCAGACACTGAATGAATGATTGACCAACAACTGATAACTGATGATCAACATGCTCACGTGCACTAAACTGAATTAAAATGTCTCATTTTATTTATGATGATGAAACAGTTTCTCATCATCACTAATCTCTTCACTTTAAGACTGAACTTTGTCTCCTCCACTCATTGTTTGTTTGTTTGTTTGTTTGTTTATCTCACCGTGGCTTGTGGTCGGTCACGGTCCCGTCATCGTGCACAAACGACTGATTGACGTAACATTCACTGCACATTTTGGCCGGAGATCCGGCGCTGCCGTCGGCGTGGAGAGCTGCGGTGGTCGGCGGTGAGTCTCCCTGGATGAAGTCTCCTTCCCGGGTTGTTAATTGCATCGGAAGGTGATGTGATGAAGAAGAGCGAGCTCCCGGAGAGGAAGATGATCTTCTTCCCTGTTTTCAGTTGAGTTTTAGTAAATGATTTGTTTGTTGGTTGGTTCCTGTGTGGATCAGAGCCTCCTCATCCTCATCACCTCTTCAGGTTCATGTTGGGGTGAAGAGTCAGTGTCAACCCCCCCCAGGAGTAAAAACTGACACCTGCCTCATGAACCTTCAGCAGCGTCTGACTCAACGAAATGAAGCTGTTGAGGATGAAATCTGCACCAGTGAACATGATGGTGACAGCTGAGGCAGCGGGAACCTAATGACATAACTGTTGAATTATCACACAACTCCTGGTGGAGACGGAGCAGCGCCACCTGCTGGACAAACACGGGAAGTTCAACTCAAACACCAACATTTATTTACTGTAACACAAGAGGAGACACTGGTTTTTATATTATCAGTTTTATATTAAATTAACTCAAGTGACGTCACTGCTTAAATACTTAAAAAAGTTACTTTGTTAGTTTATTTCCAAATGATCATAAATGAACGTGATCATTTGCGAGAAGAAAACAATAATAATCGTAATAAAAGTTCTTCTAGACACATTTATATTTACATGTTCTGTCTCTTAAAGCTTCAAATAAACTGGTTTAAATAAAACTATTTATAAAGTTAAATTTCTCTTTGATCGAACTGAAAATAACACACAACATCCTCTTTAGAAATAATAAGTTAATATACTTTCTATGCGTGTGTTTATTTAAACAAAAGACAAAAAGGAACAAAACACAGTTTCATTTGAACATCTGGACGTTGACAAGATTCTTTTCATTTAGTTTAATTTGTCAAACATGAAGAAACATTAACGTCTCATCTCAGGACTGAATGAATAAAGTGAGGAAATGAGACACATCCAGTTGTTTTAAAAACCAAACGTCTGCAGACTGATTCATGCTCATGTTTGTTTCTACATTTAGTTGTAAAAACGAGTTAGATAATTCATGAATTTATACAAAAAAATCTTTGCCTGAAATTAAATTTACAGATTTGTGGTGATAGTTGATAAAAGTCTCATTTCATCGTTTGTGTTTTTTATTATTATTCATTTTCACTAGTTTCTATTTCTGTGTCTGTGAATCTGAACAGTCGTTAATATGATGACAACTGTTACACAACATCCAAATGATGTAAGAGGATGTTCGTTAAAGAAATGTAAAAGATATCCTGCTGCAGCTGCAAACGTTTTATAAACCTCCTCATTAAAAAACAGCTGAACTGAACATGAGGAAGGTTTTTATCTGTTCACTTCAAGATGAATGAACCAGGCTCAGACATCAGTTACAGTTTCACTGTGTCAGGACGATAAGAAACACAAAGGTTTGATGACGACAGTTTAACCTGAAAATCCCACGTTTTCTTTCACACTTCGTGTCTGAATCAGTGTTTTTCTCTGAAGCGTCGAGGTCGAGATCATCTCACAAACTCAGGATTAACGCGACGCTGTGGGGATGACAGGAAATGCTTATGCTTCATATTTTAGTTTAATACCAGGAAAAGATGATCACAGCAAATATATTCACAGATTTAAATGTAAAAAAAAAAAAAAAAAAAAAAAATCAGGATTTTCTGCTCAAAGAATAAAAAAGCTTTCACATTTCTGCACATCAGAGATGAAAATCACAAAAAAACATGATTTGGACGAAAGACAAAAGAAGAAAGGTTGAATTAAATGAATATATTTATTATTATTATTCATTTATCTGGTGACACCAACTGGAAGGAGCATGAAGGAGACGTGGGAGAGGAGGTGACTCACCAGGAGAGACTGTGACACTCGAGGTTGTTGCAGAGTTTGAATCGTTGTAGATGTTTGAGACTGAGTCAGACACTTCACAGTCGACTGAAGAGGGAAATCTTTTTAGAGCCGGGGACGAAATAAAGTCACATCTGTGAGATTATCCTGCCTCGGTGGACGAGCGAGGACGGGAAGCTGAGATAAACTGATCTACACGTCTTTACCAGTTCAATATAAAATACGTCACAGTGACTGTGGAGCTGAACTCACAAATAAAATGTTTGTTTGTGTAAAAAAACAAACACTGGAGCTTCTTGTATTTAAACACTGTTCTGGACTGATCATAGACTTCAGTAGAGTTTATATAAACTGTGAGTTCAGAGTCAAACCTTCACTAGAGGCTGAGACACGTTTGTTTCCTCTGAACCCAACGACTGAGACAGAAACATGGAAAAATACAAACAGAAGCCAAAAGAAAAATGTAATAAAACAGATGAAACATCACTTGAATCAGTGTTTCCTTCTTTAGTTATTTCACTTTAATACGATGTGAACTCAACATGTAGGTGAAGTGTTTGAGGTTGTTTCAGTTTAAAACAAATATTCTTATTTATTCTAATATTTCTAAAAATTTGTTGTAAAAGTGTTTTTTTTCTGACTCTTCAGTTCTTTAAATTTAAACAGACTTGTTCTATGAAACTTAGTGTAGGAGCTATATGTAGAGTCAGTCTTTGTTTTTGATTTTTGTTGTAAATTTAATTTGCTAATTATGAGTAACTTTGTTTGATTAATTTAAGAGTTTGTTTTATTTAGATTAGAGTTTTTGATATTCTTTGTTGATTATTTGTTTAGGATATTTAGATTTGTATAGTTAATATTTTCTGTTTATTTGTTGGTAATTGGGTCTCACTGTGGACACCTGAAGTTACTTAGGTAGGCAGGCACCTTGAGGACCAGCATGCACCTGGGTGGGACATGGTTTTTTACCAGTGCAAGGGAGGAACCAGCAGCCATGATTTTCTTTGTTCTTTTCTTTATTTTATTAATTTTGAAATAAATCATAACAAAACGCAAGAATCAGGATTGGACATTTATCTTCTTTTGCCTGCGTCAAACCACATCACCATGGTGCATCAGTGGCCTGTTGATTATGTTTGGTTTAAAGTTTAATTAGTTTTTTCCGGACAAATGGCCACTACACTTAGATTAAATGTCAGTTTCCTCTTCGCCCCGTTGGTTAAAACGAGTCACTGACCCGATGACGTCACGTCTCAGGTGTTTCTGGTTTGAACTGATTGAAGAGGAAACAAAGACTCGACCGGTCGATCAGTTCGTTTCAGTTGATTCTTGGTTGTTTTTGGTTTTTTTAGTTCATGTCGGTTGTTTGTGATGATGTTGAGTCTCTGTTGATTTGTTAGTTGAAGGATTTCACGTTTCTGTTTCATGTTGATGAAGTCGTGTGAATCAGAAGTTTTGTGTCGCTGCTGAAAATTGAATTTAAATTAGATTTTGTTGAATCTTCGACTTTGAAGGAGAATTAATCTGCTTTTAATTGAAAACCACCATCAGACTGTTGTATTGAAACAAGATATTTAAGGTCTTTTAAGGTGGACGGAGGAAACGTTGAATAGTTTCTACTGAGTAAATATTCTGTTGAGACCAACATGTTGCCCCCTGGTGGACGAATTGAAAGTCAATAAAATGTAACGTGATTGAACCTGAGGTTCACTGAACTAGTCTCCAGGTTGATTCATATATTGTCTCAAAGGAAACTAGACGTCGACCAGGTTTTATTTATTATGATCAACAGGGAAATGTAGAATAAACTGAACCTGAATTAGAAACTAAAGCTTCATTTCTTGTTTCTCATAAACGTTAAAAGACGTTAAAGGTCGACGTCTGACTCATTTCTGGGTAAAAATGTTTTAATGTGACTTTTGTACAAAATAAAAGAAAGAAAGTGAACACATCTTGTCAAACTGAATCTTTAATTAAAAAAAATAAAAACTCCATTTAGTAAAAACAAATCTTTGACAAAAAATGGAACTAGTGTGTGAAAACTTCAGTTTTTAGTTGAACCAGTTTTATTGGAGCCAGATTTAGTTTTTTTTGTTTTTGTTAAAGACAAAGTAAACACTCTTCTCTCTGCTGCCTCATGTTTGATGTGTGTTGAAGTGTTGTTTCAATAGAGTTTCAGTAATTTTAAATAAATACTAGTGATTCATTCAGATAAACTCAAAGGACTCGAGACAGATTCTTGGATAAATTTGGTCAAAATCAAAGCATCAGTTTCTGAAATATTCTGACTTTCATTTTCCATAAAAAAAAAAAAAAAACAATCAATTGATCCTATTTCTCCCAAAATGTTTCACAAAATCTCTCAAGTCATTTTATTCCTTATTTGTTTTGACTGAATCTAATTTGAATCTGTTCACAGAACAAACCACTCGTCTGAGTCGCTGAACGTTTGTTGAAAACTTTACTCATCATCGTTTTAACTTCAGTTTAAATTGATTCAGATTTGAGCAGATGAAGTGTCCAGTCCTGATAAATATGTTAATGTGCGTAAAACAGCAACAGAACAAGTAAACACTCAGACACAGAAGATGAATTGTTTGCTTGTTTTAGAAGAAATCCACAGCACTTAAATAAAACTTTGAATTAAAGTTTTTCTTGAAGCAGAAACGAAAAGAAGTGAATCAAGTCGACGTCGTGTCCTGATTCGTTCTGACGCATTAGTCAGAGAATGAGTTTATTACAGCAGAGAGGAACATGTTAATTCATAGTTAGATGACTCAGACCACTAACCCGCCGCCTGAGCATTAACCAGAAACTCTTCAAGTGTATCTGAGTTTGTCTGAATCAGTCTGCTCCCTCTGTGCTGACGGCGGCCACAGCTGAAACGTAGTACGGTCCTTCTCTGAGGTACGTCTTCAGAGAGATGTAATTCTGACTGCCCAGTATCTCTGCCGCTGTTGATGAAGACACAAGTGACCCCACCAGTTCAAACTTAGCATCTTTGGCCTCTTTAGTTTGACCCGTTGAACGATCCAAAACAAACTCCATGAATCCTGGAGTGGTCATCATCAACCTCTGACCCCACGGCTGAGGAGAAATGGCCTGAAACACAAACACAAACCTGTGAGGAAACAAATACAACCAGAGAAATGACATTCAAAAGGATGTAAGGAACAAGTAGAGATGTGTCAGGTGGTCAGATTCATCTCTGTGTTTACAGTAAATATCCGTAGAGCTCCACAGTGCAGCTCTGGAAACGGCTGAGTGCTGATGTTACGAATCATATCCATCGGTTCCTTTGACAAAAGGTGGAACCAGGTCTCTGTTAGAGCCAGAAGATCCTCCGTCTGCTGCTCTGGCTGCAAAAAAATGTTATAGTTTCATTTACTGATCAACCTTTTTCTGCGGATGTCATCAGAGACGTTAAATAGATTCACACACACCTCGAGAGTGAGAAGCTGTGATATTGCGTCTAAGCTGCGGACTCTGAGCTCCGTCGCTCCAGAACTGGCATGTTGACTCATTCTCAACAACACGGACTTGAACTTTTCTCCTAAAGACAGAGGATTACAGACAAAGATCCCAACATGTCAGTTATAAGAAATAAATATATATATAGGTTTTATATATATATATATATATATATATATAAATAACCTGTTTTCTGCAGGACTTGTTTTCCCTCCACAGTCGATCCCAGTAAACCTAAGGTGTCCAAGGCCACACCGATCATCACAGGGTCCGGGTCCAGAGCCATCTCAAACACTTTGTTCTGGAAGGCCGGGTACGTTTCACAAACCTGCTGCGGACTGTCCATGATGGCCAAGTTCCCAAAGAACTTCACCAAACCTGCAGAAATGATATTTACAGGAGGTTTGAACAACGCTGAGGAAACTTTATAGACTGTCTGTTTTCACAGCGACTCACCGGGCAGGTACAGAGAGGAGAACGGGTCCGTCTCTGCTCCTCGGATCATGTTGGAGATCTTGTCCATGATGCCCTGTTGAGCCAAATACTGGCGGCCATGTTGACTGTGGGCTAGAGTGGTCACCATCTCTATGGCTGTAGCTCTGGTGATAAAACAGATGAATCATGTTTTCAGTCCATCCAGACAGTAAATCTACTATGTTATATTCTGTCATGTTAGAGGGATCTAATGTAACTGCAGAGCTACTACATCATGTTTTCACTGCTCATATTTCTGTATAATTTACGTTGTTACCTGATCAAGACGTCGTCTCCGGTCAGTTCACTGAGGAGCTGAGAGATGAGGCTGCTGTTGGCGCAGTAGCCGAGAGAAATGGGAGAAACAGATGAGATTTCCACAACGAGCTGGAAGAATCGAGAAGAACAAGTCAGTGATGATGTCGGTGTCTGTGCTTCTTCCAACTGGTCGTTAAGTGTTTTATAAAAACAAACTTAAAGTCAAACTGTGTCTTTATGCTCAAGAACAAGTTAAATAACAACATCAGTGTTGTTACATTCAGGAGTTGTGTCTATATTTTTTGTCTCACCTCATAAAATCTGTATCTGATGATGTCGCTGGTCGCCATCACATCCTTCATAACCTTCAGGAGGTCGCTCTGGAACAGTTTGTCCAGTCCCGGTTTGGAGTGACTCAGTTTGGACAACGACTGAATCGCCTGTGAAACAAAACAGTTACTGGATAAATACGATGTAGCTTCTTTAAAATCAACTGCAGCTTATTTAATAGACTCTGTCTTCACCTGTTTGGCCACAGACATTTTCTCTTCCCTGATGCAGTGGATCACCGCTCTGAGGACGTCCTGGTTGTTGAGGATTTCAGTGACGGCGATGGGATGCTCCACCATCCTGCCAATCTGTCAAAGACAGAGAGAGACAGCTGATTAGGTTTTTGATTTACGGATGACTCTCTCTCTCTCTGTGTGAGCAGCCTACCTGTGTCAACGCCAGTATCTTAACACTTTGATTCGGATGGTTCAGACCCGCCTGCAGCTCTGATCTGTAGTTCTGGCTCAGGTACTCGGGGCTGAGAGCCATTAAGATGCGTTCGAGGATGTCGACACATAATTCAACCTGCTCCCTGTGAACACAGCTCATGTTACTGTTTAACATACAAATAAAACAACATTATAGAAACAAGTATCTTCACTACCGGAGACATTAGAGCTGAGATCACGACACAGAAAATGAAGACACCACTTTGAGTCATTTGTTACTTTGAATGTCAAACATTTACATGTTTTATTGATTAAGACATTTAACTGAATATTTTCTATGTTGTTGCAGCCTCGGTTGACACATTGAACCACTAAAGGATGTTAATTATTGTGATATTATCAAAGATATTTATCTAATCTGATGTTAAAATCAGAAACTGGACTGTAAATGTTTGGCTAGTGACACTTTATTCAGCTAACTATCAGTTAGCTTTAGCTTTTAGCTTAACTTTATACTCCAGGTCAGAAAACAATCACAAGACTAAATAAAACCTGAATATCAGATACTGTTTATTCACAACTCTGATAATAATGAGTATAGAGTCTATAAACACCTGTGTTGTTGTTGTAGCATCGTAGCTAGTTAGCATGCTAACGTCTTGCTAGAATAACAGATCAAAATGACCCTTTTTCTGCTTCATAGTGAAGTTTAAGCTGCAGTTTAAATAACCACAGTAACGACACATCCTGCCAGCTCAGCAGATCAACACTCAACTGTTTGTTTAACAGAGTAAACGAGTCGTAACGTGATGAACCAACCTCTGGTTTGAGTTTAACAACGAGAAGATGACGTCGAGTCTCTGTCCGCTGACCGAGTCTCTCAACGCGCCGACGGGGATCGATAATAACGCGGTTTTTAAACTCTGGAGCTCCTCGACTGGATCTTCAACACCGGAGATTTCCTCCAGTAAACTCTGGATGTTAGCAGCCATCACTGCCCCGGTGTTTAGGAAACTACCACAGACTTCCTGCTCTTCTTCTTCTTCTACTTCACAAAGCGACTGTTGTCGACTCACTACCGCCACCTGCTGGATAGAGTGTGGAGCTGCAGGGTCCAGTTGATAGATGATAGATAGATAGATAGATAGATAGATAGATAGATAGATAGATAGATAGATAGATAGATAGATAGATAGATAGATAGATAGATAGATAGATAGATAGATAGATAGATAGATAGATAATTAAAGTGTCCAGTAACTTATATACCAGATATTATAAAAAAAAAAACACAAACAAAAGACAGTGACCTTAAAATAAGATGAAGATAAAAAATTTAATATAAAATATAAAAACATGACAAAATTACTGGTAGCTCAAAAGTGCAAAGATGTTTTTATAAAAGGTTAAACATAGTTTCTAATCTGTACAAATAAAACATAAATAATTAAGTTTTATTATCATTATTTATCTATGTTTGTTTGTTTCAGACTTCTGATAATTTGATATTCTTGTGGACATTTGATTGTACAGAAAAACATGTTTCTACTGTTAATATGATAATTAACACTTTGAATCTCTGAGTTCAATATTTTTACTGTGTATTTTAAATATATTTTACTTTAAAGTTTCTCCTGTTGAATTCTAGTTAGTGGTGACTCATAAGAATTATTTTTACGTCCTATTTCGCTCATGGATCTAGAGACTCAGAGTAAAAATATTCAAGTAGAAATAACCAAGTTGTTACTCTACTTGGATGTTTGTGAACACGACTTGGTGGTGGTGGTGGATGTTTTTAACTTCCAACTGATGATGATGATTGAAAGTGTCACAACTGTTGAAGATAAAGTAGTGACACATGTCTGGAGGAGATCCTTTATGTCCTCGTGTTATCATCCAACTGGCCCGTCCAGGTCTCATTAATGTTGTATGTGTGCTGCAGGATACACTGCTCCCTCACCAGGTTTATAAAGGTAAGGTTTGGGTGCCGGGTTACAAGCAGCTAGAGTTTCGTGAAAGTGGAAACCTTGTCTGTCAGTTAGTTGTTGTAGATCGAACTAGAGCAGGAGGTCCTCCGGTCGCCTGTAGAGAAACAACAACAGTAGATGTCATGCAGGTACAGAGTTAATTCTTTTATACGTTTCCCTTTAAGTTTGATTGATTTAAATCATGATAATTCATCCTCTGTCCTGTTCTGTGTGGTGCTTCAGTTCTCTCTGTGCAGGCTGCGAACCCATCAGTGGTGTTTCCTCCTCTTCAACGTGCTGCTCTTCCATGCCTTGTTGTTCGGGGCTGATTTTGTTGAGGAGTACCTCCTGCAGCCGACGCCTGCCGTCTACACCGACGGCACCGTTGTTGATGTAAGAGAGCGAGCGAGGAAACTAGACCTGAGCAACGCCAGGGAGAACGTGTCCCAGGCCTACCCCATCACCAACCCCGACGTCTGCAGAAACTCTGACCTCTTCCTCCTCGTCGTCGTGTTCAGCTCCTCGGCTAACACCACCCTGAGAGATGCAGTCAGGAGGACGTGGGCAAACCAAACCTACATTCAAGGCTTCCCAGTGAGGACGCTGTTCTTCTTAGGATCAACTCAGACCTCTGCTGAACAAGAGGCCCTGGTGAAAGAGTCTGACCTCTATGGAGACACGGTCCAGGGTCACGCTGTAGCCGACTCGTCCCTGCGAGGCCCAACAGAGCGGACCGTGTTGGCTCTTCGCTGGGTTATCACCTTCTGTCCTCTGGCACGATTTGTTTTATTGACCAAGGACTCTGTGTTTATCAACCTCCCTGCCATCGGAGGCTACCTGCTCGGTCTCCACAGGCACCCTGAGGACCTTTACCTGGGTAGGGTGATCCAGAGAGACGCACCTGACAGAGACCTCAAGAGTCCCGGTTACCTGCCTCCAGCTCTTTATCCGTCCAAGTATTTACCTGAATACTGTGATGGGACGGCGTACGTTCTTTCCCAAGACGTGGTCAGAAAAGTGTACGTAGCGTCGGCAGCAGTCCGTGCGCCTGTGAAGGCTGATGTTTACGTGGGTCTTTGTGCTCAGAAAGCTGGTGTGGCACCAACTCACAGCGCCAGGTTCTCAGGAGACAAACACATCCGCTACAACCTCTGCTGCTACCGCTACCTGTTCAGTTCAGCAGCAATGAGAAGCAATGAACTAGAAGTAGTTTGGGCAGATCTGGTACAGAAAGGGAAAAAGTGCTCACTGTTAAAGACGTACTACGGCCTGGTGACCTGCAAAGCTCTCACCTACCTGGATAAACTGTCCTTCTTCAGCTCCCAGGGACAAACTTAATTATATGTGTGTGTGTGTGTGATTAGTTTGTGTGGTTGTGCGTGAAAGAGAGACTGACAGTGAGTGACAGGAAGTGGGATTGTGGGTAGCAATGTTTGCTTTAATTGTTTTAATTTCAGATTAGAGTCTTGGTGTGTCGACAGTTCAAATCACTTTAAGAAGAAAAAACAACATTTCTAATTTACTTTCATGTAAATAACGATGCTGAGATCGACACATAATCAGAAATAACTTTTCATCATCAAACGTTTTGTGTTTTTAAGTGCTGTCATTAATGTTCACTATAGAGTGATGTATATTTGTTATTTTTATCATTACTAGCAGGGTTGAGCTTCACAGAAAACTGAGTTTCCTCACTTTTAAAAGCTCCTCACACCCACACAGGTGCTTTGAGTCATTCTGGCTGATTGCACAGTTTCAGGGTCGTTTTGTTTGTTCTTCCGATGAAAAGTCAGAATGTCAGCTGTGAACAGGATCTGTTTTATACACAGTTACCAGAGTCCGTCTACTAATAAAACACCTTTTAACATTTCAGTTCATCGTGTCCAGGATAAAGCACAGATGAAACTAATATATTTTGATTGTACATGTTCCAGTATGAGTGTGTGATCTGACACATCGAGATGTGATTTTCATTAGTGTTGCGATTCACACATGAATTTCTTGTGAAATGACAAGCCACACAGTGTGGTTTATACTTTAGAAAGAAAAAAAAGCCTAATGATGTTGTCGTACCGTTGCTGCTCATGCAAAATAACAAGTAGGTGAGTCAGTGAAACGCAGACACAGTCTGTGCCCACACAGTCCTGAGAGGACGTCTAATCAAGCGAAATAATTGAGAACACCTGTGTAGGAGGATATTTGACATGAGGGACTTTCAAAACAAGGACAAACACTGTGGTGCAACATGGATTCAAACATGAAGCTAAATAATATAAATGAAGAAGGTATTTAACATGTTTGTTACAGGATCTAATTTTTCTAAAGACGTGGTCCTAGTTTAATGTCAACTTCCTGTTGTTAGAGAAGCATTTTTAATTATTCAGTCCGGTCGATCAGGTTGGCTGATGAACTGTCTTATCTAACACATTAATTCAAGGATCCAGGTTGTTGAATACACCACAACTACGACATCTAGTGTCCAGTTTGAGTTACAGCAACAGACCAGACATGTCACCATATCACATACATGTTTATGAACATGTGAGGAAATTTACTTTATTGATTCACGCTACATATTAAATGTTTTAATCTAAATCTGTGTAATTCTTTGGACACGTGGAGTTTAAACTGTACGTTCCTCTAATAAATGACTAAAGTCCAGGCTGGTGAACAATATGAATAATAGATCATGACAGTAGCCACTGAACATCAGGAAACAGTTACTGTAATCCTGTGTGATGCTTTCAGCACTCAGAGAAACATGGTGCTATCGATGCTGCAGCTCTAGCGTGACTGAACGTTGTGATCACACATGAGTTGGCGCCGCAGGACACGAGTCTCACTTACATTTTAGATTTACAGCAATTTCTAAATGTTTGAATGCTGCTTCAACTGCTTTCTGCTTCTCTCCCCAAATTCCACAAAAGGAAAGTTTGGCATTTGTCCTAGCACCACAAGCTAACCAAACAAAATGTTTGGGTGTTTTACAACCTTTTTCTCTTCTGTTCTCCAGCCAGTGGTTCACACTGCAGCTCTCTACTCCACCTTGGCCAGTTTCCATTGTGTCTGCAAAGCTTTTCCAGGCTGTCTGTCTCCCTGCGTCAGGCCAAGGTATTCAAAGAATAACATCTCAGCATGTCTATAATCATTCTGGCTGGTGACCAGTCATAGCAACGGTTTGACTGGCATACCATCAATGTGAACCCGGATCGCTCTCCAGGATTAATCTGGATTTATTAGCGTCAGCACCTCCCATCTTTGGCTTCAGCTCTGTATGGTCTCAGGCCTCTCACATCTCTGTCTGTCTAAACAACAAGCTCCATGATTCCTTAGTTTTAGACCGATGTCAATTTATAATCGCAACAATTCAATTTTGTTACACAATTTCACGTCTTCGAATCAGACGTTTCCTGTGTGTATTAACAATTTTCTGCTTGCATGTTGGTGTCAGAGCGTTAAAGAAGCAGATGAATTTATGTTTCATCCTCTTTTCATATCATCATGTTGAGTTAAGGGATGGTTAGCTTAGCTTAGCTTAGCTCAGGTTAGCATAAATACTGGACACCAGGAAGAGATTGTATCAAGTCAGAAAAAGACATAAACCTTCTTTAAATCTTAAAAATACAAATGTGTTAATTAAAGAGTATTTAATATTCTGGAAGAGGGATTTATTTACCACACTAATATGAAATTTGCGTCGTCTTGTTTTATTCTAGGAAAAGAAATAAAGTCAATAAGCGAATTTCCAAAAAGTCCAATGTAGGGTCCAATCCATGGGCTTGTGTCCACAGACAGACAACAAATTCAAACAGATGTGTTTCCTTTGGCAAAGTGCAGCTGACTGAGACTGTGCAGTTATTCTTTATAAGGAGTCATCAACATAACCTACTGGCTCAGAAATTCAGGTCGGAGTTTCCGAGAGAAAAGTGGAAACATGGTCTGCAGTGAGGGAAAAGCCATCAGATGCCCCCAGACCACATGTACACTTCAATGCACGCGCGCCCACACGTATGTACACACACACTCCCAACACGGCCTGCAGAGATTGTTAATGTGAGGTCGAAGGGTCGGTAAACTGCATGTGGGTGGTGCAGCGCTCTAATGAATGCTTCCCCTCAGAGAGATGCATCTCTGCAGAGAAGGACTCATCAAACCAGAGAAACACTGTTTTATTTAGCCTGTTTACTCTGATGGAAGAAGTCTGGGGCTCCGCGGCCTCGGCCGCTGATTTGAGGGGAGGGTCAGCGGGAGTTAATGCCTCAACTGATGAAAGAAATAACTGTCTGTCATTTTAATTTCATACGTGCACGTGTGTCGTTCATGAGAACATACAGTGTGTGTTTGTATGCGTCCGTGTACGATCCTTAAAGATTCTTGTGAGTTTTATGTTCACAGCAGAAGCGCGGTATTCATGTGGCCCTCCTGCCCACGTTCATTTACGTAGAAGAAGTAACCTCAAGGATAAACCCTCTTTTTTGACGACATCTGCGGTTTCTTCTCCTTTCCCTTTTTGTAAACGCCATAATCTTTCCTTTGAGGTTTAAGTACCGTTGCCAAACCAGGAGTTTGTGCCTCTCATACAGTTGAAGTTGCTTTAGACTTCTTGTGTTTTAATTATGCATTCTATAGCTTTTGGCTGTTCTTACAGAAAGAGTTTTTTTTTTTTTTTCCAGAAACTAGTCCATCTGGATGAAATTAAATGTATTAAACATAAAAGCTTCTGGTGCATTCTCTACGTAACAGGTCTACGGGTGAACACGAGTCCAGCTGAAGCTTTTATATCTTTGTTAAGAATTAAGCTTTTTACTGTTGATGATAATTACATTCATTAAACTAAATCGCTGAGAGATTATTTAGATTGTCTGGCTTTACAGGAGACATTAAATCTGTCCAGCGGAGGCATATGAAGTCATGGCAAGATACAGAAGAATAGAAACTACAATCAAGTCTAAGTATCAGGATTTAAACACTATCAGATCAACAGAACCCGACCTGGACACACTAACGTTTTACATGCTTATTAGCATGTCAACATACTCACAATGACAACATTAACATGATGATGCTAAATGTTGACATGATAGTACGCTAACATATGATCGTTTGACCAGTTTGATGAGGATTTAAAGATTTTTGTCAAAGTGTCAGAAGGATGTACGACCCCTACACAGTCCACTACACCAAAACACCGACATAACACGACTAAATGAATCCCAACATGACCAACGTCTGTTTGACTACAACCACAACCTTCACTATCTGACATGATCAAGTCAGTCAAGTATTTTTGACATGTTCATGACACATCAGAGTCAAGATTCATCATCTGCACCAAATTTCATGGAGACTAACATGACTACACCATCCTGCCTCCACGGCTAAAAAGACTCGACTATCAGCTTTGTTTTCTCTCATGTTTTAGGTAGAGCTGGTGAAGTTTGGCTCTTTGTACTGCAGTTGTTTCTGTTTTCCACCACTGGGTCGTGTCTGTCAATGTACCGAGGCAGTCAGTGATTTATCAAAGGGATCCTCAGTCACAATCAGTGCTGGGTGGAGACTCAGTCTGTCGTAGAGAGCGGATCAGATCACATGTTATTAGAGGCTTGTCCTGTATTTGTTGACAGCCTCTGGTGTGGTTGTGTGGTTGTGCAGCATCATCTGCCTCTACTTTGTCTGAAATGTCAACAACCAGATGATCAAGACATCTGTTAACGCTGATGCTGCAGTGTCCTCCTACATGCAGATACTCTGTCCTACAGAGATATTTGACTTTTTTATCTTGTCTGTATCTGATTAACATGTATAAATGACTGGCAGGTTTAAAACATATGTTATAAAGTCAGAATTTAAAGTGACGTTCAGAGTAACATGAACCAGAGTCTATTTCACCATGAATACGAGTCAAACTCCCCTCAACAGATATGTTACGTTGGTTGAAGTAATATCCAGTTTGACCGTCTTTTGTTTTCACAACCAAATAGTTAACAATGAAAGTAAATGGGGCAGTCAGCCAAACGTATCTAAATTGTCATTTTTTAACCACTAATAAAGCTCAAAATATCACTTCACTTCAGCAGTAGCATGAATAGGGTCCCTACACATAAACTGAAGAACTGATAACTTAGTAAGTGAACCCAGAGTTTATTAAAAACACTGTTTTACAAGACTTACCCAACGTCTGGTTTCATAACAACTGGTGATGAAGGTTGTTCCACATCAGCAGATTCAACATTTTTCTCACTCTTCACTGACACATCGACCTGTTGTTCAGGAAAGTGATGAATCTGCTGATGTGGAACAACCTTCATCAAATCAAACCTAACTTTTATGATATAACTTCATCCACTGAGAGTTTATATTATATATAATAATTAAAAACATTTCTGTGAAGTTGAAGGATGGAAATCTATTCCTCAATGACTCAATATAATTGTTTTCTTCATTATTTTCATTTCTGTTGAAGTTGTTTAATGTGACATGCCATCACATACCAATTCAACATATATTAAAATACTATTTTGATGGAGCAGGAGTTGCAGGGCCAAATTGGATAGGAAAGGGTGAAAGAAAGAAAGACAGAGAGGGAATAAGTGTGTGTTAAGTGTTTTACAGGGAGACTTGACTTGTAATAATAGTAATTATAAAGCTGGGTTTCCCAATAAAACCGCCTCATCATCCAACACATCTCATTACAGCAGCTCCACAGGAACTGATGGGTTATCAGCACTGCGAGGCCAACACAGTGCCACGGGTTGATGTCTGTGAGCACGTATTTATAATCAGCGTAACACTTGAGGTTATGGTTGAGGTTTAAAGATCCAATAGAACACACACCACAGATTTATACTACTATTTTTGTGTGACTAAAGGAACTAAATGCATCCTACAACTTTATCTTTTATTGTTTTGTAGTTCCCAGCAGTCCTTGTGGATGCTGCTGCCTCAACAAGTTATAAATTGTTGGCCTTGAGACAATGTGGTCACTAAATCACTGACAAAATGCCTCAAGTGAAGACTTATATTACTTGCCAGTCAGGGGAATGTGGCCTCCCACGGCATGGCATCTAGATTTGGATGTGGATCCTTGACGGCTAAATGAAACACTGTGGAAGTGACGGCAAAAGGCTTGAATTTTATGAAACATGTTTTTTGTTTTCTCGCAAAGAGCGTTAGATCTCTCCACATGCAGATGGTTTTTAGCTTAGTTTAGCACGAAGAGAGGAGGAGAATCAACATATCTGTTCCTAAATACCAACATGACCAAAGTAATTATGTAATTATATGGATGGATGTGGATGGTGTGAGTTGGACTAATATTTCTCATTGTTTACAGTCGTCTGCTGATGGAAATGAGAGTGTTTCAGTCTTTTTTTTTAACTTTCCTAATGTGGATCTGTTCCTTTAGTTGGAGTCAGCAGCGCGTAGCATCTTAACTCTGGTCACCTGAGATGCATCATTTCCTCTTGGTTGCTCTGCAGAGTTTTAACAGCCTCGTAAAAGCTGCAGGAACACCGTGCTCATGAACTAATATACAATTTTTATGTTACACACTCAGTCTTCAGCTTTATGTGTAATCAGGACTGTGTCACGGATGATTTCACCAATGAGATTACTCAGGTTGGGTGTGTAAGATTTACCTTAAGTGTCTGTAATTCAGGCTTTTGTTGTTTTCTATCTACAGCCGTCGTCTGGATGAAAGTGCACCTCAAACTAAGGTCAGTGAGGCAATCTTCTCTATTTCTGCTGGCCCCAGATCAGTGGTCCCATTGTCCAACCTCAGAATGTGATCTTAATCTGACCTGAATAGAGTTTTGTTTCAGAGAGGACTTTCAACCAGCCAGACGTGAGACACCCTGCAGTAAGCTGCTTTTCCACTACAAGGACTCGCAGGCAGATTTTTCATAGCGCTGAGATTTGTAGCTTCCGATGGTCAGCTGGTTTTACTGCTTCCTTTTATCTGTGCATTATATCGCAGGGGATCTTATAATACTTTTTATTGGTCTTCCTGCCAGAACTTTATCTTGTGTTTGTAATTTTCTTTTACTGAGATTCATTTACGTTTTAGTTTCTTTTTGTTTTGTTTTAAATTGAAGTTAGCCTTCAATCGGTGAACGGTAACAGCTTGAGGAAAAAAAACATGTTTGTGCTAAAATGGACACAGCGTATTGTCTCTTACTGAGAAAAAGAAGCAACTGTTCTGTAATGATAGCTCTGACTTGCTTTGCTCCGTTATGCAAACCCTATTCCAGTACCAAATAATTTTGTTTGTTGGATCAGGTGCCAGTGAACTGGTTTTGGGATTATTGTATCCTACTAACCCAGTTATTTTGTCTCTGTTTTCCTCTTTTAATCCTGGAAGATGCTTCTCAGCTTTCATTGTTTTTCTCACAGTCTGCATCCAAACACACATGTACGTTGAAACAGGTGAAACTGAATCAGAAAGATGAATAGTCAGACTAGTTAACAACCACTGGTGCTGATGGTGCAGGGACCTGCTTCCTGTGGCTCCAGTGACGCTTCAGGACCTGGTTTGATGTTGTGTCCAGGTCCACTCCTCACTGATTAGCTGCTATGTAAAGAATGCTGGGCGTTCATCTTTGTTGTCTGGTCAGAGAGTCTTCACTCATCTCATCTGGCTCTGATCCATCACATCCTGGCCACTGCTGGGAGAGAAGTTCAGCTCTTAAAGAGGTATCTACTGTGTTACACACGAGCAAGTTTTAAAGTCTGACGCAATAACCATGAAAGTCAGGATGTGTCATCCTGTCTTAGTTAAATCTGCTTTTCAAACCAGCCAGTGCAATAGACTCACTGCATTCCTTTAATATTGTTGGACTAACGATGGATAATTTCATGACCCATCATATAACTTCATCTCTGACAGTCTGGTGGCAGATTTGTTCCAGTTTCATCCAACAGTCTTGATTTTCTACCCTGAGACAGAAGCACGAGGGATGAGTTATAGACGTCGGATGAGATCACTTCTTACCAACTCCACATCCACAGTTGGTTTATCAGACTTGAAGTTTAATGTGAAGCAAGAAAAATCTTCACACAACTGTTTCCACATATGAATTATCACAGCACCAAACCTGTAAACAGATGTTAAAAGCTCCACTTTAGAAAAGTGCTAAACTAGATCGCTAAAGCACTTTCACTAATTTTTTTTTTTTTTTTTTTTTTTACAGTTTTCTGGATGTAATAACAGGGTTTTGAGGTTTAGTGTCCAAAGGAAATAATCTAAATTTCCAAGAAATTATACTCAAGTGTGTCTGCTTAAAACACTCAGGTTGGAGCATTTGAAACTTCTCAAACCTCAAATCCATCACCTAAAGTAAACAAACAAAAAGCTCCAGCAAAGTGTCTTTTTACAACCGGTTCAGGGTATTAGAGTAGATCTTGGGAGGTTTTTGTGGACGTGGGTTTGATCCTTATTAGTCTCATTGTATTGTGAAGTCCAACACCTAAAGATGAAATACTCAGCTGGGAAACGTCTGACCAAGCAGCTGAGCTGAAGTTAATGACTCAAAGAAATGGAAAAGAAATTAAGCTTAAGTGTCTCTGACCAAATAATACAAGATCTGAGGATGTGGGTTTGATACTTATGAGTGAATTTTGAATTCCAACACCCACAGTGAAAGAATAAAAAACACAAAGAAAAAGAAGTTCCCAGTACAACTGGTGGCAAGGTCAGTCAGTTTGTGCCAGTGGGGAAGCAGCTGGTTTAAAATCCTGCCTGTTTTTGGAACTGGGAGCGTCAAAACCAGTCCGTTAATAGAGCGCACCACAACGTGATTATTTTCAGAATATTGGTCAAAACAACATGTTTAAATCCATTTCGAAAGACATCAAGAAAGCTTCAGTATGTAGTCTGCGTTCACCACAGACAGCTCAGTTGACGTCCTCGAGGCTGGAGAGTCCGCTCTTTACAAGTTTAAAAGAAAATCACAAAAGTGCTTTCGCACTTATATTTTTGATCGAATCTCTTTTTAGTAACATTGAAACATATGTGCGTCTCTGTGCATCGTTGCGCTGTAGAAATGTCACTTTATTCTTATGTTTCTCTGTCCCTCTGTGACTTTAACGGAGTTGAAAACTGTCAGTAAACACAACAGTGAGCAGCGGTGTGGTTTCTCAAGTAGGAGACACAAATGTTGATTCCTGGTGCTCAGTGTTTCACGTGGCTGCTCCAGTGTTTGGGCACATCGAACGGTATAATAAGCAATGATCATTAAAGTGTCACTTTAACCGTTAACGTTAGTATGAACCAGATAAAAAATCTAACTCTGTCCTGATCTGTGTTCACACATATTTATTTTTATAGTTGTAATCTTATATTCTATATAAAGTTTGTTGTTTTCCGTCTTTTTTTGCCACGTTGGTTAATTTACCTCACATGAACTCACGTTCACTTGACCAAACTGTTTTTTATGCCACACTATGAACCAGCATTTAATTATCCCTCTAAACCTTAACTGACAACTCAACTTTTTCTATCGATGGCGCTGTGTCTTGGTCAGTTGATGAATTACACTGGTTCAGACTGAAATATCTCTACAATTACTGGATAGATCGCCATGAACTTTTGCGCAGACACGCATGAATCCCAGATAATGACAAAGTCGTCCCCTGACCTTTCTTCTACCATCATCATGAGGTTTGGGAAGAAGTAAATGAAACTACCAGATGGATTCACCAAGAAATTTGGTAAAAATATATATTTCTGTTTTTCTCTGGGACTGTTGTCTCGATTTTGGTTATTCCTTCACTTTTATTTTGTGCTGTTATCGAGACTAAAGCGGAGTTAAACACAGAAAACAGAAACGCCGTTGCTGCTAAATATCACTATTCTAACACTGTTTAACACACTAACGTTAGCATTTAGCTAAAATCAACATTTTACAAGCCTTACCCAATGATTTGTTTTCAGATTCATCATTTTCTTCGCTTTCACTGACACATCGGGAAAATGATGAATCTGCTGATGTGGAACAACCTTCATCACCAGTTGTTATAAAACCAGACGTTGGGTAAGTCTTGTAAAACAGTGTTTTTAATAAACTCTGGTTCACTTACTAAGTTATCAGTTTGGCTGACTGCCCCATTTACTTTCATTGTTAACTACTGAAAACAAAAGACGGTGAATGTCGCGAGTCGTGTGTGGCGGCGACTTATTAGTAGTGACGTGATTTTCATGCTGAGGCTTCGGAGCATGAGTCTTGTTTGGTTGACGTTCATGATGACGTCTGAAGCACATGAGGTGGTTCACAATTTGACGAGTCGTTTGACACGTTCAACCCAAGTTACACAATCGCAGTCACTGGCCTCACCACATATTTATTTATAAATATTTGTTTATAAATATTTGTATATTTATTTATAAGTCCATTTACCATTTAAATAAAAAAGACTATTTCTTGTTCTGCTTTGAGAATATCACATTCAGTTAAAATTCAAGCGTCTTCAGAAACGTCTGCCTGTCTTACAGTCTTTGACCAGCAGGGGTTTGTGTGCACGTGAGGCCAGAGATGAAGCCTTTGAGAACCAGTTGACTTCAAGGCTTCATGAAGTTTCATGTCTCCATCACTAGAGGCAGTAGAGACATCCCATAATAATAATTACCCAGAAACACACACACATTCTTAATCATAATAACAAAATAAGAAAAAAATAGATAAACGTCTAACGAGCTGTTTCTGAGCTAAATTCACTTTCTCCTGTCCACAATAAAAATCATTAAAAAAACAAAAATAAAAACAAAATGTCGCTGACGTCACTAGCCGGCGTCCGACGATGCGGCGTTATACACGCGCTGATGACGTAGTGAATATTTAAACGGACGCGGGACTGATGACAGGTGGAGACCGGAGGAGAGGTGAGTTAACGATGGTTTGGTTGTAGAGGCCGAGGATGATGAGTGGATCGATACTTAAACAGGATGACAGGTGTGATGTGAGTGTGCGCGCGTGCGTGTGCGCGAGGGGTGTTTGACTCGTATTGGTGAAATAGTCTGAGCCCTTATGTTGTGAGTCAGTATAACAACAGTTTAATTATGAAACGAAATTTATTGACAGAACAAGAAAAGTGTTGCTCAGAGGAATGATGATGTATGAAAGAGAAGATCTTGATTAGATGATCTTCCCCAGGGGTCTAGACTCTAGACTCTAGACTCTAGACCCTAGACCCTAGACCCTAGACTCTAGACCCTATACCCTAGACCCTAGACTTTAGACTTTAGTTCCAAGAGTAGCAGCACACCAGACTTAACTCATTTAAGACCCTGATCTCTAGTCTTTAGACTTTTGATTGGTCAAACTGTGTAGATCTTGACTGGACTGCAGACCTAGACTTCAGACCCTAGACCCTAGACCCTAGACTCTAGACCCTAGACCCTATACCCTAGACCCTAGACTTCAGACCCTAGACCCTAGACCCTAGACCCTGGTGGAGGAGAGAAGGAGCCAGAGATGAGCGTTGCCATGACGACATCTCTGAAACAGTGACTTGACTGAAGAGAGACTGGCGACCAGGTGAAGAGGAAGAGGAGGGTCTGAAATCAGAGCAGAGAGAAACGACACTTTTAAATCTTTGCAGCTCGAGACTGTTTGGTTGAAACCTCCGTGCCGGGTGATGACTGGATAAAGACAGAGGCAGCAGGTGTGTGATGCAGATGCATGTTTCATTAAGTTCATTTACACCAATAGTTACCATCTTGGCTGTGCAGCAAAATCAGAGTGATCAATGATTTATCATCAAACTTGTTCAAATGTGGGTGAAGAAGATGATGATGATGAAAACAGAAACCACAGAGAACTGAAGATTTAAATGTCTTGTACATTTTGATACATATTTATATATAAAATAATGACTATGGTTGTAGAGTAAATCTCGAGTATAAAAGTGAAGTTATAACGGTTAAATTATTGTTTTAGTGTGTATGACCAGTGTTATGTTTTCTATAGAAGGAAGAGCAATATTTAGCTTTGAGGGACGCCACTTCCTTTGGTGCATGTTTGCAGTTTTTATGTTATATACACAGAGTTGTAGAGCGTGGACGCACCCACATACATTCCCTCTAAACCTCCAGCAGCATGAACACGGCCTGTTTTAATGACAGGAAGAGCTCCACCCTTTAACTATAAAGATCCAGAGTTGAAGAGCGTCTGATTCTCTATGTACTCGTGTCAGTCACGTCACGTCGGTTCATATGTGTGATTTCATCAACGAGTTAAACTCAAGTGACGTCTAGTTCTTCTTATCTTCATATGACTCAGCTTCACACTGATCCACACAAATAACCATCAACAATGTTAGTGTGAGTCGTGAAATGATCTAAATCCTGCTGCAGGTGTTGATGGACACATGATAATCAACACTCTGATGTTAATAACAGACCGGATGTGTGACTTTTTATGTAATGTAGTGTAAAAGTATTCGAGACACCACGAAAGACTCTAGAGGAAAGAAGCAGCTGAGAAACAAACAGCCGTCGCTACAATTAGCAGGAACTGGTCGAGCCACAGCGGCTGTCGAAGTTGTCTTCAAGTTTCTATTTATTCAGAAATAATCTGAAACATGCACGAGAAGTGAAAAGGGAGACCACATCTTCAGCAAAACAAAGAGTATCTACACGCATGCACAAACTGTATTATGTGAAGTTTAAACCTGATGATATGACGACGCCGTACACACCCTGACAGAAATATCCAGTGTCCAGGACTTGAACTAGCGTGCACATGACCGAGAGTTACGTGGCTGTTTGCTACATGTGAGCGTGTATAAACATACTCTACAGAACAGAGCGAGCATTTGATGCAGCACGAGGGCCATATTTTTTCATCATGTAGAAAATATGAGGACTTCATGTGGACTATCACTAATCATGTGGAGGAAGGAGTCTCGGACACAGAAGCTGCTTTCGATGTTTGTGCATGAGAACGTAAACAGATGAGAGAGTCAACAGGCCAGGTTCAGGGTAGAGGAAGGAGTTAAAAGGCTCACCTTTCATCTCTAGTTAAATGAAGCCTTTTGATGGATGTTTTCTGTGAAACGAGTCTCAGTGATGCCTTAGTGAGTGCCCCTCATAAGGCAGAGCTCTGGCTCTACACAGGCCTGCTGTTCTAGTGGGAGGCAAACACGGGGAATTCTCAAAAGTCCATCTGTTTCTTTCTGTACTGTTTGGATTTCTGCAGGAAGTTCAGCGAGCGAATATAGGTGTGACTGTACTATGATATTAATGAGTTTTGTAGAAAGGCTCCATTCAAAATAGACCCTGAAAAAAAAGAGAAAAAACAGGTCCCCACTGGGATTTCAGTTGAGCTTGCATCCTGCCTCTGAGAGAGAAGGAAGGAGCAAAATCAAATTTTATAAATTGCACACTTATCTTCAATTTCAGCAGCTGGAAACAGAAACGGCACAGGACAAATGTACAAGTGCCTTTTTTTATGGCTAAAAAAAAATATTTCCTCCCATAACCGGAAGCATGAAACCCCAGGAATATAAAAGAAAAAGTGCACATAAACTCAGAACAGAAAATATAGGAAATAGATGTAGACAAATAGAAGTGCCCAGAAGCATTTTTACAGACTCCAGCTTTAGACAAGCCTGTCATTAAGGTTTGGTTTACTGGGACAAGTGTGGCGGTTTGAGCCAAGAGGCTTCATATGAGACAAGGCTGCATAAGACTGAATCCTTGTTGGGAAATGACAGTGGCTTCTGCCTGGTTGCTGGCACCAAAAATACACAGCTGGGGATGGCTAAGCATCGGGTTTGGGAACATATATATAAAGTTAATTATTGTATATGCTCAAAGAAAAATATAGTAGGCTGTAGCTAGCTACTAATTTTCTCTCTGTCTCTTGACTATTAGACTTTCAGTAACAACCCTCTGCATGTAGCGGGGGATTATAGGATTGTATTTGTTTAGTCGCTTCTTGTTGTGGAAATATTAACATATTTTTTTCCTTCTCTGTCTTTAAGGTTAAATTCATTCACTTCAAATGAATGATTTTCTTTCCAGGAATCACCTTGTAATATTTATATTTAACTCAGTTTGTCTTATGTTGAACAAATCCCAAGTTTTTTTTTTTTTAATGCTGAGGTGAAATAAATGGACAGTGTTTCTGCAGCGTGCACTGTGCACATGTCACCACCAGAGGTAGCATCGTTCCTCTGAGGAACCGTCACTCTCAACCATGACTTGGTCTTTTTTTTGCAGGATTATCCAACAAGTGTACACTTTGCACATTTTATTTCAGATGGCACGTCTTTATATTTTATTTCCTCTCTACAATCATAGATGTTGTAATTTTCCTGAGTTAAGCACATTTCTAAATGTGTGGACTCTGGCTGTGATTCTGCCGGTTTGTTGGTCAACAACAACAAAACTACACCTCATTCCTCCTACACTTCCACCTTTTGCTGAAGCGTTTGTGCGTTTTTACGTCGCGGTGTGGCCAAGTCAGCGGCCGCAGTCACCAGACTCCTTCTCAGAGGCTTCATTTACCTGGATCCAGGAAAAATGGATGACAGAAGGAAACAGTGAAGAGATGTGTGTTATGCTTAAACGAAGAGACAGGAAAGGAGGAGTGAAACAGCAATGGACAAAATTAGTTTGGATGAAGGGTGGGAGCATGATACAATGAAAGACTTTTAATTAGAAAGGAAGTGAGAGAGACTAGAGAGACAGGAATAACAACGAGAGGAGATAAGTTCGTCAGATATAGATCCTACAAAAAGTGACAAAGAGCACAAGAGAGGCAGCACTGTGCCCTTCTCCTCCTCCAGACCTTGAAGCAACTAACCATGAATTCAGCTTTTGTGATGTAACAGAGTATTGACCCTTGGAGGGGCCCCAGACCAAAAGAGGGTGTTTACTCGAACACGCAAGGAGCTCCAAGCGTTTCACAGCCTCCTGTGCCGTCTAGGAGGGCCAGCGTTCGTCGACTGCCACTGGAAATGGCCTGTCTCTTTCACTCCCTCCCACAGAAATAACAGAAGCACATAGAGACCGTATTCAATATAAGTATAAGTCACTCCAGCTTCACATGTGCCAGAGCCGCAGTTTAACATGGATCCATGTACAGTTGGAGTCGTGTCCAACACAAAGCAAAAAAGATGGAGAGTTGTGAGAGATTGTTTGTTTGGAGGAGATCCACCACGTCTGTCATTAAGAGTGGACTGTGCTTTTTTCCATAAAGACCAATTGACTCTTTAACTGTAGAAAATGTGTGATCATCACATAGAGGGAGCTGATGTCATGTCTAGAAATCAGAGGTTCTCAGAGGTTAGAAAGAGCCTGCCAGAGATCAGGAGGTTACACATTCCCAAACAAACTGCAGCGATCTGGGTGAAGACTGAGAATAAAGAGGGAAACTTTGACTTTCACTTAATTCAATTAGAGATTGACAAGGAAAATGCTGATTATGGTATTACAGCGTTCAAGAAAGTACAGTTGCTTTTATTTTTGTCTAAAAAAAAGTACGATTTGAGCGTGTTGGAGTTCGCGTCAGGATCGAAGTCTGTGAACCTAAAAGATCAAAATTTCTGACGATAAACAGATGTTCTGGTGCTCCAAAGATTAGACACCTTGGATGTGGACGTCACGGTGGCGTCAGGACCTGATCTGTAACAAATGTCATGATAATCCGTTCAGTATATCTGTCGAGGTTTTTCTCTAAAAGCCAAAAGTGTCAAGTTGAAGAATGAAATGTAAATATGGAGGAGTTGTTCCAGACAGGAGCAGCAACAGATTTAACCACATCTGTGCAGCTCAAAGCTCAAATCTAGAGAATTCATCTGCAAAAAAAAAATGTGACACACGGGAAAGTTTTCTCTCCAGAAATGGAGATTACTTTAAGTATGTGTGTGTTTCTATGGTAATTTATGCCCTTTCCTGTTGTGTGTCACTTTAACCTGACCTAAATGTGACCACAGTGTATACAACTGTGACTGAACCAGTGTTACAATCCTCCTGTCAGACTGAAATGTGGAGTTTTTTTTATTTAAATCCCAACTTACCTTTTTCTTATTGTAGCATATAAAATATGAAGCCCCCACCTGAAAATAGGAGTCAATACGTTTATGAGACTCCACATCTTTAAAAAAAACTCAATGAAAGACAAAAAAACAAGAAGGTTAAAAAAGGTTCATCACAAAACATTATAATAGCCTCGTTCAGATTGACCCTGCCCGTTGTGAAGGGCAGAATAAATCTTCTCTTGTGTCATTCTTTGGATGAGAAAGTGGAAACCAGCAGAAAAACTCACAATGAAGACAATGTGAGGCAAGACGCTGGAAATGTGCAATAAAATTACAGTGATGCTATGGAACAAGCTCTTTTTTTTTGACTGAGGCAGTTATTCATACCGTGTTGTAATTATTTCCAAAATCTTTTGATCATGTGTGAGCTGCTGTGAGCTTGCATCTGTTTTAATGCTGAGTTTAAAAAAGATCATTTCCAGATTCTGACGCTTATTGAGTCATAAAACCACTCGACGATGTTTAACAACAGGGAAATTATGCAGATGTAATGTGATGACTACAACATATATAAACAGCCTTTGTTTCTTTTAAATCATGATGTTTTTTTTTATCTGTAACTGACTTCTGACACGAATTATGTGATTATCAGGCATCGACTGGAACAATAATAAAAATAAAAAAGCTGCAAAACAAAAAACACGTTTTACACATTAATGTAATTATGATGCTTTTGATTAAGTGAATGTTTTTGTCATGTCCCTCAGACCTTTTCACTGCAGATCTTTGTGGGAACATCATGCTGAGCGTTCGTTCCACACCCAGCAGTTCTCCCACCGTTTTCACAGACTCTGTATCATTATCATTTATACGCTCTGACTGGGACGAGCCTGTGTTACATTCCACTGGCAACACGGAAATACTTCTCTGATTTTACAACAGAAGCAACAAAAAAACAAAACAGGAGCATTTTAGGATAAAAAACAAAAACACTTAAAGTCTTTCATTTTGTCCAGGGGGGTCGGTGCTGTGGAGCCGTGTTGGTGGCTTTGTGAGGCTGAATTTAGGCCCCGGTGGCACTTGGTACTTGGCTAAATGGTACCATGCACACAGTGAGTGTTAACACTTTGGATTTATTCTCTTGGGATATTGCAATTTAGTTTCCTAGGAATGTAGGAGTTGTCAAGGTCTCAAAGTTAAAGAGGCACGAGATGAACCAGAGTCAGGGGAGTCCCCAGAGTCCATGTTAGTCTACGTTTCTGAAACAAAGTGTTGAGGTGAAAACGTTTCTCTACTTCACCGTCACATGTCATCAGATGTCGTTGCTAGTTGCTACGTTAAAGATGAGACACGTCTCCATGACGAGCGAATGACAACAAACAAACAAAGATGGCGTCTACAGACTCGTTTATGTCCATCGAGTTGGCGACAGATTAAAAACTTACAAGATGTTTGTTACATTAACAAAGATCCTGTTATCAGATGAATGGAAAACGTTAGCGACTTTAGCTAACACTAATGTTAACGAATGTTATTGGTTAGCGATAAGTTAGCTTAAGTTAGCATCCTTGTCCTGGTGCATGCTGGGAGATTTCTCATCCCTCCTGGTTTGAAGTGTGGTCCTGGAACAGCTTCGTTTGGAGGTTTGAGCCCTCAGTCTTCATCTGGAGGAGGATCTAGACAGATAAACTGCTACTGATGTTAATACTCTGAAGAGAGGATGAGGACTAGAAATGGGATTGGCCCTTATTAGGGTTCATCCTCTGGAGAGCATGAATATCAGTGCCCAGTTTGACTGAATCAGGTGTAATCCACATCAAGTCTGTAGAAGACTGTGCAACCTGACGTGTTGGTTGAGGGTAAGATTCCTCCTCAGGATTGTGAATATTTGTACAAAAACCTCATGACTGAAATCTTTGAGTTCTTCAAAGTGGTGGATGTAGTGACCAACCAACCGACTGACCAACCAACAGGCTGAGGCTGCCGTTCTTACAGCCACGTGTCTAAACACACGACGTAATCCAGGAACACTGAGACTTCATAATTCAAAACTGAGACGTTTAAGAGAAGGGCAGAACAAAGCCAAGTCCAAGGTTCAGCTCTCAGATTAGAAACTGTAAGAATTAAAGGGTGAGTGCAGCAATGGGTGCTTACTCGTCCAGAAGAAAATAAGCATGGAGTCTGATGGAAACATTATAGTCACCTTATCCACCAGCCATCCCACACGCTGTGTGTGATGATTTAACAGCAGCATGGAAGATGTCTGTTGTTTTTTCATGGATAAATACACTGCAGGTAAACGCAGGAGACCCTAAGTATTATCATTACAAGTATTTATTTTGGCTGGGGAGGAAATGCTGATGTGTGTTGAGTGTAACAATCTGTTAGAATAATAGTCAGTCTGGCACGAGGAGGAGAAAAGAGCGAAGGGTCCAGTCAGAGAAATAATATCAGTTTTTATTAAACAGCGTTACCTTGTTGACTGAATGAGCGTTGTGTTCATTTACACCACAGACTGACAGCTCACTCTGAGACACCAGTTTTGCATCGAACTTCCACTTTGTTGCATTTTACATGATGTGAAAACGTCAAATGAACATGCAGGAACATTTAAAACGAGAGAATACCAACTTGTTGTGGAGCTGCACGCAAGAAAAAAAACATCAATGTGTTTGACAAGGTGGCTTTGTTCTACTTTTCCCCTGATGTTTTTCTGGCGTTTGACTCGTCCACATGGCTTTGATTTTTATGGGAAAAATGTCTTGTTATTTTTATATATTCTCCAAACTTACAATTTAGGATCATTAAGTTCAACTAGAGGCATGTTTATTGGCTTCTTTAATATTTTTCGAGCTTCACGAAGGGAGGATCTCAGTGTCAAGATGATGGAAGACGAATGTGGAGGAAAAAAAAGCACAGGGCAAGGTTTCTCTCACCAAGTACTTCAAAGTGCTCAGCGTTTCCTTCTAAAAGGACAGATTCAAAAATCAGTGTGGTCTTCATCCCGGCCACTACGGGATCTGTGGCTTGGCTCCGTGCAAACGTCCAGATTCAAAAACGTACGTCTCCAAAAAAATCCCATCTATCAACCGAACTCTGTAATAATATTTATTAATAGTTAAAAAGTTTGTGAAAGGTCTTTTTGAAACTGAGAACAAATGTTAAAAGATGAATTTTCAACAATGTCAAAACTGTTTGAAAAATCACATGAAACATTGGTTTAAAGGTAAATGCTACTGAGTTTATACGATGAACTTTTACTGCGTTTAATTGTTTATTTGAATGTCATGAAGGAGATTTTTATTTCAGATATATCGTCCTGCAACACGATGAAAACTCTTCAACATAAACAGTGATACAACTCTTCAACCCGAAGAAACGAAAAACACAACAACAAGCATTTTTCAGTTGCTATTTCTGCTCGTTTACATCATATAAGCCTGCCTATTGCTTGCCAGAGGAAATGAAATGTTTATTGTATTGCCCTGAGGGCTTTTGCAGAGAGAGTTTTTGGTGGACTTAAAGAAAGGATAAGCTTTTCCTCTCTCTCCTCCAAAACTTGGCTTCCTCTCGTGGCATATGAGAAGCAGGAGGTAGAGGTAGGGTCACAGAAATAGTAAAGACCGAGTAAGAGAAGGAATGAGCACAGGAAAGGAGGTAAAATAAGTTAAGATTGGCAGGACGGTCCAGTCAGAGCGCTGCCACTCTCCTACATGCACATTGTCCTACGTGCACATGAACATCTGCCTAAATAAGCCGGTCCACCCACAGGGTACGGAGCTGCAGCCTCATGACCTGCCCGATGGGAGGTTTTCATTTGGACGAATGGATCTTTAATCTGTTCAATCTCTTCCGTTTCCAACTGTGGGTTGATAGATTCAGAAATAAATGCATTGAATGGAGACGAGCGTAGAAGGTCAATCTGAGGACCAGTTGTGCAACAGGAAAACTAAAGTAAAGTAAAGTAAGTCCACACTTTACTTTGTAAGAAATCCAGACTCTAAGTTAGTGGAGAAACATTCATCTTGGTTTCATTAATGGCAACGGCTTGTGTCACTGTCAGGAAGAGGAAGTTATCTCAACGGTGAGCGGTGGTGGACGGGACACGGGGTCATGTGGCCTCATGACTCGAGTCTATAAGAAAATTCTGCAATTTCCTGGAGTCACTGCAGCCACAGTGAGTCGGATAATATCCCGATATCACAACCATCTGAAAGTGATTCCCAGGCGCAGCCACTGGCCTGGAACAGTTTTGCTTTACAGGACAGTTTACGATAGACATCCACATACACACACACACACACACACACACACAAAGTGTTCACTTATACCAGTGTCGTTTGCCCACAGGCAGCAGCATTAGGAAATGTTTATTCATTATGAGAAGATTGATACCACTCACGTATCTGTCAGGTGAATACAGAAGCAACGTTGTGCAAAAAAAAATTATTTGTGTTCTTTTAACCACAAGCATCACTACCCAATATATGAGGCAGTGTTTACTGTATTTACTGTATTTATATTAGTTTTAGTGATAAAAGAGAGAACATGATGTTCAGAGAACATGAGAACCAATAGTTTATTATAAAATTTATCATATTGATCCAAATATAAGACGACTTTTCAAGATTCATTAGTGAGCGAGCACATGACCTGTAGTAACAAGCGTATCATGTAGGTGTGGGTTGTTGTTTGTTTGTTTTCATCATTGTTTGTTGGGGATTTTTGTCTCTAATGATAGAGACAGTGTAGAGAACAACAGCACAGTGTATATGTGGTACGACATAACCACTCTGCTAACCAGGCGGCCTCTAGGAGCAGTGTTTAACATGCGGTCGACCGTTAGCGTGAGTGTTACAGCTTCCAACCACTTGGTGTGTGGAGGACAATTATCACCGGCCCAATTCTGAAACTATGGTGAAACAGATGAGCCTCAATCTAACATGGAACGTGGAAATGCCCCAGATGTGATATATTTTAACTTGAAACTAGCTCATCTGTATTGTTATTGAAGACGATGAACTGCTGTTAACAGTGTATGTAGCATAATAACCTGAAAATTTTACATTTTAACTTTTCAGACTTTTTTCTAGAGAGGAAATGTCGTCCTGTATTCAGGTCGTTATGGTATTTCAATAATAACGACAAATTAGAAACAGAATGACTGAATCTTTATTTAAATTTATATATAATTCACTTGATCACTAAAGTCTAAAACACTAAACTCTGCCAATCAGATGTCTCCGTTCTGACATATCGGTCTGTTAATCAGTGTCACTGATTTCTGTCTGTTTGTCCATCATGTTGGTTGTTTGTTGGAGGTTGTCTGGTCCAACCTGGGCAGGTTGTCAATATAAACAAGAGTCACTGGCATTTTAAAGTCACCAACCAAACCTTCATGTCTTTGGTCTGTGTTGTGTGAAGAATGTGATGAATCTTGGACATAAAAATACCAGAGCAAAAAATCTGGCCTCTTCCTGTTTTGTTTTGACATCACATTTCTGCTTCTCTAGATTTAACGAGGATGCCTCAGTCCCACAGGTTTGATTTCTGGTGCTTCAGGTACCAACAACGGTCAGAATTCAAACCAGACTGGTGTTTTACAGGTCGCCAGTAATCCACCATGTTACTGGTCCCATTTAAACTTCATTCTTCAATGTTCAATGAGACTCATAACCTCAAACCATCCAAGAAGTCTGTTAACACCATGAGCTTCTTTGGTTCAGTTGTTCACCCCAAACTTTCTAGATTCTTGGATCCTTGAGATATTCGACACCTTGAGATTTTGACTCTTTCCTTTGGGTATTGAACTTCAAAATTAAATGTCTCATTAAACTCATAACCCTAAATTCACCAACCGCTCCTTTAATTCCCTGAACTATCACACCAGTGAAACTATTTTAAATTGGTCTTTGAGTTTTGATTTGGGTGCAGGAACTTCAAAGTACAAGTTGCCTGAGGATTAAACCCACAACCTCAAACGTTCTTGAATGGTCCCATTACTCCAGTGCCTTTCCTCTTGGCCACCATGACCTGCCACAGATGGTCCCAACTTTTCCTTTGGACGGGACCCAAAGGAAAGATTGAAAGGTTCTAATAAAATGAGCGAAACAGTCCTTTACTGAACAGCTTTGCATGTTAAATGAAGGGTTGTAAGTTCTGAGGACCAATTTTTATGAGGCTTGAATTATCCATCCATCCAAAAAAGCCCTTATACGTGTTCATGTGTGAGTCTGTGGTCACCACAGGGTGGAGCGATCAACTCTGACAGGTAACAGTTCAATGAACGTATGGATTTATATGAGTGTGTATGTAGGAAGTAGTGGAGCAGTAGCTGAGAAGTTGAGACACTTCATGACCACTTCTGAATTACGTCAGAAAGACGGCAACAGTTTTATTAGAAAATGAATCAACAGTTGAGTTGAACTTGTTCTAAACTTCTGTTTCTTTAAATTTAATCTAATTATCTCCCAACGTGGAAACATTACTTACATTATATTTCTTTTACAATTTAGTTTTCCTTTTCTTTCCATTTGTGTCAGGAAGGAGACAGAGCGACGCTGATGGAGGGTAGGGTGAGCCATCGAAATACTAGTTTGAATGACCCAACAGTTCAATGAATGTATGGATATACAGTATATGAGGGTGTATGCAGGAAATAGTGGAGCAGTAGCTGAGAAGTTGAAATACCAACCTCGAACCTCCATCTTTCTGGAGGCGTCGGAGACCAGAAGGTCTGAGGATCTGAGACTTCATGACCACTTCTGAGACGGCAACAGTTTGATTAGAAGATGAATCAAAAGTTGAGTTTAACTTTTCCTCAAAACAACTAATTGTTTGATTCCTGTCCAACTCAACATTTCACGATGTGAACTCTTAACTTCTGTTGCTTTAAATTGAGTTTGGACGTGATTTCAACGTGGAAACATTACATTGTATTTCTTTTAGAATTTAGTTTTCCTTTTCTTTCCACTTGTATGAGGAAGGAGACAGAGCGACGCTGATGGGGGGTAGGGTGAGCCATCTCTGGGATGCAGAAACACTGAGCCTGGTGTAGGACCTGGTTCCATGGGGGAGTGGATACAGCATCATAATGACCAAGCCAAATATTTGTCTAGTCCATATTCTGAGAGCATAATGAAGTCCTTTTACAGAAGGCATCATTGGAATCTGGACACTGATTTTATGCCAGAGAGAGCAGGTTTCACTAGGCCCTGCTGTTTCCACTTAGGCTACCCTGGTCTCTGGTGGCCCAATCCAAATTCAATACAGAGCCTTGTGTCCAGAATAAGAATGAATTATGGCTCTGTCTGACAGATGATAAGTACTGAATCGGAAATTGAAGTTGGATTTAATCAGGAGATGAACTGCGCACTGAGGTGGGATTTCATTATGCTGCGATTTGAATATGAACTTGCCTGGAATTTCAAATAAGGGTTTCTCCTACTGTACATGACTCGGACTCTACTGTTCATGGAGGGAGGAGCTTGTAAGGTGGAATTTCACAGCAGCCGATGCAGCCAATTTCTCTCTCACATACACATCTAAGACCCCGCATACCTGAGCACACACTTACAGTATATACAGTACATCCTCTATGCTCATACTCACACAGGTGTGGACTAACTTCCTAGTGTGTTGCTCCTTTCTGATGCTGCCAAGTTGGTCTTGTGTCAATACTTTCTGGCTGCCAAAAAATGTGTCAGGAATGAAAAGAGGCAAAAGCTATACTAGACCCGAGACCCTCCTGCTCCACTTCTTGCACATTGCAAGATATTTCTTCTGCAGACTCCTAAGTAGTAGCCTTGCTTAGCACTTGTGTGCATTTACAAAGTCCCTCCTTAAAGGAAAGTGTAAAGGGGGCTGTGCACAAATGATCAAAGTGAGGAGGAGGGATGAAAATTACAATATATATTCTATAATGACAAAGCAGCGCTGGTAGTTACTGTAACACCAAGAACTGCAAAAATGTACAAAAGTGCACACAGACTTTTACAGCATCACGAGCCAGGACATTTTTTATTTTTGTAATAATAGTAACAAGTTTCCTGGACGTTTGTGGAGTTTTTTAGTTTCCAGCCCGCAACTTGATTCACTCTCTGCTTTCTCATAGCTTCAGTTTCAGTTAGAAACTATCTGGTGCATTTAATGAAACATTTACAAGTTAAATAACCAATCATCCTGTGATAAAAAAAAGCATCAGTACAAAAAGACATTGAATATTTGAAGTATGAAACTCTATAATGTCTGGACATAGTAAATAAAGACTGTTTGTAAACAAGTTCAACATTTCAGCTGAGAACGTGTTGATATGTAAATATTATGTTGACAACTTGTTTCTGCTGCCCCCTAGTGGCCAATAACAAATCACTTCCTGCAGGTTTGAACTGAAATAATTTACACAAAGACACAAAACTGCAACAGAAGCAGAAGAGTGAAGAAAATATACAAAATATAAAAGACGTAAATATGGATGAAAGTTTTTACTGTTACTTTTTATAACATGTTGACACTTTTGTTTTCAGATGAGCTGCAGATTAACAGCTGCTGTAGTTTGGTAAATTTCAATCATTTCTGGACCAGAAACTTTAGATTGTCGTTTGAAGAAAAAAGAAAAAAACCCTCCCTCTGCTCTGAACTCGCTCTCCCTCCTGATAATTTAGGTTCAGTCCAGAAACAGAGAGAAACTGTGTGAAAGCCACAAAGTTACAGTTACAGTAAGAGTGCATCATTTTAGCACCTTTCACCAACTCTTAACCTTGAACACAAAAATACAGTCAGAAAACAGCAAACACTGCAGAAATCTCTCTAAAAACAGCTCGTGTGGAGGAAGCTCAGCTCCGTGTGTCACTCTTCAACAAGTGCGGGTCTGTGTGGTGTCGACACTGTCAATCTATCGAAGCCAGATCTGTGTGAGCCTGCCCCCAAAAGAGCTCGTCTCCCCCCGGAGCAGGTTATTCTGGCGATATTATGAGAACTCAACATGCTCATTATGGTTGTGGCACTGTTTTCAGGGGGGTGGTTGTCTACTCTGGTGTGCCAGTACTAGAAATGCTTGTGGTGAAAGAATGACAGGGAGACAGAGAGAAGAGAAGAGAGAGGAGGAAACAGAGAGAGATGACGAGGATTCGACAGACAAAAAGTCAGGAAGATAATGGAGCCGGAGCGTAGCAGACAGAGACGAGGTTGAAGACGAAAGATAAAACAGGAATAAACATATAAAATGAAGCTGCACCGTTTCTACACACAGGAAGGAGACAGAACCAGGAACACAAACAAGTGGACAGAACCACCTGTAAAGGAAAAACACAAACCACATTCACACACTCGTATACACACACATTCCTTGTATGAACAGAGTCTTGTGTTTAGTGGAGCTGAGAGAGACAGCACTGTCTGGTTCACCGCCACCACCTCCACAACCTCTGCCATGAAAACACACCTACACAGAGGTGACTGTCTTTACAACCTATTTATTTGTTGAGTGACATGAGGTTTTTTATGTCCTCACATGCTCTGAAAACACCACTGTTTCACGTATTTGGTTTATATCTTTTCTTAGGGTGTTTTAAATTGTGCGTGTTAATATAGTTAAATATTTTTCATATCTAACATGGCACAGTTTCTTTTTTTCTCTCTCTCTCTAATAAAGGGCTTTGTAGCGCACGCACAGCGCTGACATAAGTATAAACCTTGTGAAACGTGGATGTTAAACCCTGCCCTGCGCCCAATTTTCTTAGATTTCATTCCGCAAAACACTGTACTGGCTGTTGATGTGTATATACAGTATGCAGCACACTGTAAACACTAATATGCAAACAGCCTGTGTTGCTGTTACTCTTGCCGTGCATCAAAGAACAGTCTTGTGTCCTCACTAGGCCCAGGCTGCAATTTGGGCTCAGGGCGTGGCCCGGCACCCATTGGGCTGTGTCCGCCCTGAGTACCAGTAATGACCCCTTCCCTATGGGGAGCGTTTGATCTGGGCTGCCTGTGTGCTTCAGCAGGGCCTATTTCTGGAGTGTGGGGGGGATAAAGGGAGCTTTCAGACGTGGTGCCAATGACCATAATTAAGCAGCTTTAAGGGGTGGCAGTGAGCGCGCTAGCGAGCGCAGAGTTTGTAATTTAGAAGTTGGGGGCAGAGTCGCCGTGGCTCATTGGAAGTACATGGGAGGGTCGGGTGGCACCCAGCGCTCAAACACAAGGCACAGAGTGTGTGAAGGGGATTGTAAAGAGGATGTTAATGACTTGCGTCCATTAGCGCCCACCCCCGGGGGGCTGGCTGACCATCGGCCTCGGGCTGAAACACAGAGAGATCACCGTCACTGACACACGCAGCCGCCTCCACCGACACAGTGTCACATCCACATCTGCTCAAAGAGTCGGCAGCTAATGAACCCAAGTCACTGTCATCCTCAGCCTCAGACTGTTGTTTGTTCAGGTTCACTTTTTGAATGTTTTCATTCAAAATCTGAATTAGTTTAATTTGTTGGTGTTTAAGCGATAAGATCCTTCTTGTTTAGAAATTATCCAATTATTCAAATCACATTGATTTAATCACAGTAAAAACAAGATTAGTAAAAATTATTATTCCTTATTTAGAAAATTATCTGACTGGACAAAGCCCAAAGCAGGTGTGTGTTTCTCAGAAACGGCACGTTGTGATTAATTTAACAGGTGTGGGAGGTGTTGGTTTCTGTTTATTCTTTCACTCTGTTGGTTAAAGGATTACAAAACAAAAAAACACAGTTTCTCACTTGTGAAAGCGAATCAAGGTGAGCGGTGATATCTCTGTTGACAACCATCTTTCTTCTCGGTGAAATAGTTTTGCTGTTTTGTCTCTTTTTACAAGTATATATGTGCATATGTTCTTTTTTTAAAGGAACATAACACGTCCTATCACTCTGTCAAACGTACATGTTCGTTAAACATGTCAAACAGATGTCAGGTGGTGATTACGGGCTCTGGTGTCCTGACGCTGGTCTCTGGTCCTGCACCGGGCCGTGACCCCTCTTAAGGTAATGGGAGCTGATCCAGGTGCAGCTCGCTCCTCCCTCTTCTTGCATCTCCATTAACACTTCTCTGCCATAATGTGCAGAAATGTTGCAGGATGTGTAACTCTTCCACTGGGTTACTCATACATTTTTCAAAACTCCAGTCATATTTGTTTTACCCTTTTCCCTCCATAGGGAGATGAGACATGTTTCTAAAGTTACAGTAAAACAACCTCTATCTGTTTTATCCCACATATTGAAGGATAATGAGAGGAGAAACAAAAGGGGGCGTCTCTGGAGCAGCTGTGTTCATCCCTGTGGGGCAGTTTCTCTCTGTCACCGTGTTCATTCATTTGGTTGTACCGGTGCATGGGACTCTGGATCACATCCATGTGGCCACCCCCCTGGAGAAGGCGTGTAGTTGCTCGATACAACCGCTGGGTTTGTAACTTGACACCTGGCTTTGCGGTGCATTTGCCATCGCTTTACCCACAGAAAGCCTATTTAAAAAGGAAAGGGATGAGTCCAACGCTCCTGACTCCGTAAACCCCCCTCTTCCAAAAAAGAACTCAGCTTTCTCTCTCCGGCTGCGCGGCCCTCAATCTGGATCGGCATAAATGAATGAAACACAGGGGAATATCGACAGACAATCGCACAGGAAAATTCTCTGTCAAACCATCCTGCCAGAAGGAATTTATGTGGGGCTTGACAGGCAATTCAACATGAGTTTTTTCCTCTGGAACTTCATCTCCAGCTTGTCAAATGTGTAAAACGGCGACCGGTGTCTTCTGCCCCCCTTGCAAAGGAGTCACGCTGTGATTAACGGATCAGGTTTTTGACTGCCAGGACAAATGAATACAAATGAATTTAGGCACCCGAAGGAGAGATTGCAGAACCTCTCATCTAGACACAAAGTAAGTCACGTTTATTTTTATTTCTTGTTATTAATTGTGTGTGTGTGCGTGTGTGTGTGTGTGTGTGTGTGTGTGTGTGTGTGTGTGTGTGTGTGTGTGTGTGTGTGTGTGTGTGTGTGTGTGTGTGTGTGTGTGTGTGTGTTGTGATGAGAGGATGTTGGACACTGTGTCGCTCCATGTGCGTACCTGTGATGAACCGGCTGGCTCTGGTCCAGGAGCCTCTGGGGGTCAGAGTCTGTTTGGACCGTGAACGTCATTTATCACCATTTGTCATTTAAATTACATTTTACCTGAATTTTACCAAAATCGATATATTTGTCTAAATCTTTATTTCCTCCAGATAATTGATCATTTAAATCAAACTGCAGAAAAAATCTACCAAGCAGAATATTTAACGTTCATGTTGTTTTCCTCAGATAAATTGTTGTTGTGTGTTGAGAGATTCATTTAACAAAGTCTGAATAAAACGGACTCATCTATAGAGCAAACTAATCCAGACCTGTGAAGTTTCAGCAGAGGTTCATCAGCGTCCTGCAGCTCTTGGTTGGATTTAGTTATGAGGATCTTTTCCATTTTCTTCCGTTTTACGCGCGGACGCAGACGCTTTTTACGCAAAGGTAGTTAAAGTTCTGTTTCTGTTTTTAAGGTAAATAAACAACTTTTTCTTTCACCAGTTGATGTAATAGTTTTCTCCTGTCAACTCCCCATTTAACAATACGTTTAAGAAACATCTGTAAATGAGATGAGTTTTATTTCTCTGACATAAAGTGCAGATGTTTACAGACCGTGGGGTTATTCTTAATATATGGAGCTCAGCTGTGAGTTGGATGCAGCTGCAGCTGTTTCACAATTCACGTCAAAAAATTGATTAATTGGTTCATTCATTCATCTTGTGTTAATTTATAATAATATAATATAATATAATAATATTTGGGTCCATTGCTCAGTGAACATGTGGTCCAGGTTTTGGTTGAGGTGGTGGTAGAGCCAGAGTCATTTTACTCAAAACAAATTGGCCGAATGGTTTCAATTCATCACACCTGTCTGTTGTGAGATAAGATAAATAAAATAAATGATTCTGTGGGTTTATAACCTCACAGATATCATCATGATTAAACGGTGAAATAACCACATGAGTCATTTACTAGGTTTGTGTTTAGATACAGAAAAGATCTGATGTGTCAGATGAAGAGAATCATTCTCTAAATGTCCACATGGTGTCGCCCTTTATGTCTTTCTCCTGGATGTTTTTATATTCATTTATTCATAGACACAGTGTTGATATAGTTTGATTTTTTTTTTTATTCACACAGACAAAATAAAAAAAAAATGTAATTTACAGCTTCCAAGTCGCCCTCGCTCCAATTTGTATAATTAATTTAAGCTGCCAGAAGAAAAAAAAACCTCAAACCGAGCAGCAAATCACAATGAGTCACAAGCAATTTCACACATTTAAACTTCTCAATAGAAGAAGAAGAACAACATGCTGACGTAGTTTATTTGATAAGAAAGAATCAGTGACGACGTGAAGAGATTATTCAACAGGAAACAAGTTTAAGAGACTCCAGACACACTCATCATCAGCTTTTAGTGGCACTTCATCCTACATAGGAATTTTCCACTCACTGTGCGTGCGTGCGTGTGTGTGTGTGTGTGTGTGTGTGTGTGTGTGTGTGTGTGTGTGTGTGTGTGTGTGCGTGGTGCGTGTGTGTGTGTGTGTGTGTGTGTGTGTGTGTGTGTGTGTTCAGGGGCAGGATCACCTTAGGGAAATCCTTTCAGGGAATCATTGAGTCCAAGCTTGTAAAAAAAAAAAAAAAAACTTCACTGACTTCTCAGTGGCTTTTTCCTCAGACTTTGGACTAGAAGCTGGTTTGAGAAGTGTGTGTGTGTGTGTGTGTGTGTGTGTGTGTGTGTGTGTGTGTGTGTGTGTGTGTGTGTGTTTTGATGTTGGTGATGTGGACAAAATAAAGATAAAAACATCTGATGTTTTAATTTTTAGTCTTTTCCACTAAACAGTCTGATCACATCTTAGATGAGCTGTGATTCATTGACAGAGATGTTATCAGACGGTAGATTTATGAAATGTGACTTCAGTAGCTCACAGCTCAATATATATGTATATATGTGTATGTATGTATATATATATATATATATACATATATATATACTGTAGGTCAGTGCGACTGAGGCGTAGATAATGTTCATCAGACTCTGTATTTTGTCCACTCAGCCTATTTCCCGGTGGGAAGACTTGTCATCGTTTACTGTTTCAGTATGAAACCACAGCAGACAGAGTCAGTTACAAACGTCAGACTGTGCTGATTTAAATGTCCACTGTGCTCAGACCAACTCAAACTCAGCGCTACCTCCTCTCCCCTCAACTTCTATCAACTTGAAAAGGAAAAAAAAACTTAACCTGTCACATCACACTTCAAAACTCACTCTAATGAAAACCTAAACAAGCTACACAATTTAGTTTTTTTTTGTTTTCTAAGGTGAAAAGCCAAAGAAAACAGAGCCGTTGTCCAGGAAACGTGGTCCAGTTTCCACAGATGTAAACAGCCTGAGGGACACAACGAGTGTTATTTGTTGCAGTAAAAAAAAGAAAAGAAAGAAAAAACGTGTTCATGAGTCATTGTCAGAAAAGCAGATCGCTCCTCAGCTGATAAGAAACTCTGACTAAGGCTGTAAACAGCTGGAAGTCTAGTCACACACACTCACATCCTGAGTAACCACAGACAGCTGTGTATGATTGATTTTGATGACACACACACACACACACACACACACACACACCGTGTCTATAATCACTCAGACCAGTGTTGGTGTTGGGAAGCAGCCGCAGGTAAATATGGAGCAATGTTGTTTCTAAAAAAGAAAAGAAAAAGAAAAAAGATGAAGAGCTCCTTTGTTTCAGCTCTTTCCTCGGATCTTTCTGGTAAATATGTTTACACAACAGTAACCATCGCTCCCACATTTCTCTGTTGCCTGTTTCTTGTGCGTCGCTCCGGTCACACAGCTGCTTTACATTTCCTCCACCTCCTCCACCTTAACCCCCCCACTTAACTCATGTGTGTGACCATGTGTGTCTGGATGACCTCCAGTGGTAAACAGTGGCTCCGCTGCCTGTCACCAGATCTCAGTCTCCCACTGAGCTCCTGGTCCAGTCGCCAATCAGTCTCCTTTAGTTTAACATCACACCTGGATGTGGTGACGGTGCTGAGAGATCATTTTTGTTGTGTGTGTGTGTGTGTGTGGCAGCTGGATTGATGGATAACTCTACCATAGTATTTCTGCCCCTTTACAAACCACAACTTGAAGCTGTGTGTTTTGGAGAGAGGAGCTCTGAGTTGTAAGTGTTTCTGCAGAACTCAGCTCCACATTTGTTCTTCACATGAACATCAGCAGCTCGGTTTTAAACCGTATGGTTTTGGGCTTGACTTTGTGTTTTTGGTGTAATGTTTTTATCCGTTTATGAAACACATACGTAAAAACATACGTTTTATAATCTCTAGTCTATGTCGTGTTTTTATGGTCTATTAAGATGCCACAGATTTCCTAAAAAGCCAAAATTTTATGAAAGGTTCCACATTCTTTACAGGTCTGTGACAAACAGTAATAGAGACAACTTTTGTTACAAATGTTTTCTTAACACTTATAATTCCAGTTTTGATAATTAAAAGCCTAAATTTATACGTTGTTTTCTAACAAGCTGGCAGCTCAGAACGTCTCCATAAAGCAGCAGCAGTAATTTGCTTCACTGTTAAAATCAAGTAGTTACAACTTATAAACAACTTCATAAAGTGCAACTTATTAGAAAAATGGTGTCGTGTTATTTTAACAGTTCAACTTAAGTAATTAAATGATTCATGACTGAATGACTGAACCTCTGGTCTCTTGTGTTTCCTCCTCAGGAGAGCCCTATTGCTCTGTACAGTTTTATATTGTACTTGTTACCTGGGACTTACACAAGTTCACTCTGAAGGTAAGACGCAGCTCACACTCGTCATCTTCACATCACATCTCGTCTCTTTATTTCTCTGAAACTAAAAACCTTTTCACAAGTGGAAAAAAATAAAACCTGTAAAAATAAAAAAATGACTGGAGAACTGGGGGGACGTTGCCCAAACACGTAAACACTTCGCTATGAGAATTTGGAGCCAAGTGGTTGTCATGACAACGGGTGTTGAGTAAGCGAAGTTGAGATCAGATCATAAACTGGACATTTACCCTGAGAAACATTCCTGTCTAACTTTAGTTATTTTAACACTGAAGATATAAAACTTTCTGTTCAGACACAATCAATATTATTTATAACTGTTATAATCATCATCTGGACTTTAACGTTACAGTTCAGCATCAGTTCTACTTCAAAGGATCTTTTTCCTCGAAGGTTTGGCCTCTGTTGACCGTGGAGGATGGAGAATTTCCTGTTTATGCCTCCAGTGTATTTACATCACATGCTACACTACACATTTACACATTTACACATTTACACATTTACACATTTACTCATGACTCTGGCTGTATTTCCCACGATGCCAAGAAATCTTGACAGCTGCACATCCACTTATACGCAGTGAATCTTAGGATAAGTGGGTTGAGAAAGATCCTTTTGGAAAATAAAACTTGATTTCTCTGCAACATTTGAAGCCACGAAGCTAAAGTTAGAAATGAGCTGGTGAACGTTTCATCAACGAACCAGAGCAGATATTTCCTTCAGGAGACGGTAGAGACCAAAACAGAGATAAAAGACAATTAATCCTGAACTGAACAAACACCACATACTTGATAATGTAGTTAGTTGATTATGTGTCATGATGTTGCAGGTTTCACTTAAAGAATCTGTGACTTTAAGTTTTATTTAACCGAGCAGATGAAATTTGTTTTGGGCGGGTTGTGATCATTCGAGCTGTTTTCTTTTTCTTTTTTTTTCTTATTTTTTGGACCATTTGGCAGTTTCCCCTCCTGATGAAAAGTTATAGTTACACTCCAGTGAACTGGCCTCCTTCTCTCTAGTTACTCTGATTGAGACTGACAGGGAACAGAGTTCAATAGGCTCCGACACACAGAGACTGAAAACTGATGGTTGATGAAACCAAACATCATCTCAGTTAATTACCACAAGACGACTGAAGCCAAAGGATTTGATTCAGTTAGAAAGTCAAAGCTCTGTGATAAAGATAAGACACAAACTCTCCACTTCAGACTTTATAAACAACAAGAGAAAAAAGTTTTTCTGAATGGAAATTAAAAAAAAATAAAAAGACTCTGATACTTTTATGTCAACTGAGGGGTTTTTTAGACTTTGATTGGCTTATTTGGTGAAATGACGTCTATGATGAATATCAGTGTCTCAAACTGGCTGAACTCAGCGTTGAGCTGGAAAGAGCCAGAAACTCACGGCAGCGTTGGACTCGGACTCTGACAAGATGAAGGATGAGATGATGCATGTGCAGGGACGTCGATCATCGTTGGTGATGAACGTCACTTGTTCTCGTTCTCTCAAAAGACATAAATCTTATTGTTCTCATGGCTGAGGTGGATTCAACAGACACTTCATCAGCACATGTGACTCAGTGTTAGAGAGAGAAACGTCTATTTTCATTCAGAAACAGAAACTCTGCTCCTCACACTCTCACACGTTGGGGATAAAGGAGGCGACAGGTAAAACCAGAGCTGAGCTGCATTTTTATGGAAAATAAAAGCTCCTTCTTGTCACCTTGTTAATAAGCAGTTTATTCCATACAATCACCCTCAGACCGTTGGCTCAGACTTGACCAAGTACTCACCTCACGCTCTCTTTGGAGCATGAACCCAATTAGTGAGCTGAATATCGTATAGTGAGATCATTTTATATCGGAAAACGTTCAGTTTTGGGGGCTGATTTTTTTTCTCCTGTGTTTTATTGCAGCGCTGCAGTGGCATAAATTTGGAGGTAAAATGTAAATGACGTCTGATGACTTCAGGAAGTTTATAGCCTGAACAATACAGGACCTTAGAGACTGATAGCAACATCGATTGTTTGTCATTGTATCAGCCAATGTTCATTTAAAAAAAAATCATTGGTTTTATTTCCTGCTGGGAACTTTTTCTGTCTCTTTACTTTAAAAAAAAGTGAATTATCGTCTGTATGTTTCCCTCTCGCTTCTGTTTTTTACATTTGTGTGAATGTTATTCATTTTCACAGCTGATATTGTTGGGGAAACACTCGATGTATCGCTGTGAGAGTGATTTTTCCATTATGAGACATCAGACTTCAGCCTCTACGAGGGATAACGTTTCACAGCGGAGAGCCTTGGATATTTCTCTGTCCTACTTGAGTGACTTGGCACAGAACGAGGCTATGAACTCCAGCCATGTGTTAAACACAAGTCTGTGTGTATGTGTGTGTGTGTATCTAAAACCACATGCTTAATGTATGCCCCAGTAACAGGACAAGTGGTATTTAAATAAAGAAGTTGGAGACGAGGGTCTGTGAACAGAACAGATACATGTAACGTAGTAAAGTCCCGTTGTCCTTTACTGTAGCAGAGACCACACAGAGAGGAGCCGATGAGTTTACACTAAAGCTCATGTAGGTCTATTTTATTAAACCTCATACAGTGGATGGAAAGAGCTCAGAGAGGTGACGATGTAAGAGGCGCGCCGACACGTGTTGCATCCCTCAAAATGCAGAGAAAGAAACGATGGTGTTGTGATATATAATCTTGTATAAAATCAAATTCAGATTTTGTTTTGTATCTGTAACAGACAAGTTCTTTGTTTGACATGATACATGTGAGAACTCGTCTGCAAAAAACATTAAAGCTTCGTCCCTCAGGTCGAATGCTGTGATAACTGCCAGTGCTACTAGGGATCAGATTCCTGCTCATAACATTTTTTAAAAACTTTCCATGAAACAATGTATTTCCGAGGTTCGATGCCCTTGACTGTGGTTTAATGAAGTGAGCCTCATGCTATAGAAAGACAAACACCTCATTGAAGTCTTCGCTTTGAGGACTTCCCATCTGTCTTTCCTCTCATCCTTCTGTCATCTCATCAACATTGCTGGTCCACTCTTCTATACGCTCGGCCCCATTAGACAGGTCAGCGTGGGCCCTCAGACAATAAAGACGGTCAGGGGCCTGGGTCTGAGATCACAGGTCATATGGAGCAGCGCTGGGTCCACTGAGACTGAAACGCTGAACAGAGTCAGAGTTGGCTGAAAGGCTGGAAACTGTGCTGAGAGATGCTGCACTGAACTGACTCCATTGATGAGAAGGACAGAGAGGAGAAAGGAAACGGGGAGTTTGTCTGATGATGCCAATGCTGAACCTCTGGTTCATTAACCCTCCTGCATTAAAACAAAGAGGCCTTGGTGTCAGTGGAGCTTTAACATACATTAACAAGCTCTCAGACTGGCTAATTGGAAGTTGGAAGTTATATAATTTTACCAGAAAATGCACATTTAAATCCTGAACTCTGCCCCTCGTGCCTCGAAATTCACAAACACATATTTCTTGGCTTTATAAAATACCCGACATTGCGTTGGCCAGTTTATTAAGAGTGGATTAGGTCTTTTAGCCCGATTGTTGGTTCCTGGTACGGGCTGATGTTGCCTCGACTGAACCTCACCTCTGCCAGACGTCATGTTTCTGACGGAGCGTGGTGAAGCAAAATAACCCACATTTTTGTGTTTTGCTTGAGTTCTCAACAAAGAAACATTCGTATTTCATTTACTTTCTATCTTCAGCGTCAAACTGAATTTCATAGTCTTTAAAAAGCATAACCTGACAGCAAGGTAAAAGACAGCTGGAGCCACCGTGCTTCGGTTTGGCTTTAAACTTTACCATTAAGACCTGTCCACTTTAGACATTTTTGACTTTGTTATGAGCTGCTCCTTTATGAATTTGCAGGCCTGCGTAGCAACAAATGTGCTATATGGAGCCATTTGTTGAGTGCACGCTTAAAGCTGTTTAATGCTCCACGTGAGTCATACAGTATGAAATGATGCTGTGTTGGAGAGAAGCATAAGCCTGCAAACCACTGACATTTGAAACAAAAGCCACCACAGCACCTCTGCTGCATCACTGTACTCAGAAGGTCAGTCCACACTCCAATACCACCAGACCGGTTTTATGTCTGTCTGGACCTATACATAGTCATTTATTTTGGCTTTAAGCTGCAGTAGACAGCCTTACAGAAGCAGTGCGGTGGGCTCAAAAACCAGTGAGTTTATTATTCTGTGTATGTCTTTTTTCGTCTTTATTCTCGTCTCCTCACCCTCCAGTTTTTCAGCTCCATGTCTTTGCAAACTGCTGTTTTGTGTTGTTTGAAAAATGGAGTCTACCATGGCTGTCATGTGATGGCAAAACATAGATCGGTTCAGTTTCTTTAAAGGGAGGTAATTGTTTACGTGGCACGTAAGTCGGTGTAATCGATCCAACCACGTTGGCAAAAAAGACTGATAAAATATTTTGCTGAGCTTCACTTGTTTCAGGAAGAGAAAAGTCTCCCAATGAGTCCAGTTAAATAATTTTAAGATGTCTAACAGTTTCCCTTCAGCGTGATTGCTCTCATTCTTATATACTCAGTGTTGATGTGTGTGTAATTTTTTGCTCAAGGGTCCTCGTTTCCACATCAGTGTTGAGTTTCCACATCAACGAAACTGGTATTAATTCTGTCCATTTCTGGCTCATTCAACAGCAAAGGTTTTATATCCAGATGCTCCGTATGAAACTGATCTCTCTCCTGTGTCCTTACAAATGTCCTGCCATTGTCCTTGTGGGATTGTTTGAATTTTTTAAATCCTAAATCTTCTTTTCACTTTTATGTGATGAAGCAGTTTTTTTTTTCTTTTTTTTTCTCTTTCACAGTACAAGTACAAGAAATAAGATAGAAATGTAATGATGGAAGGAGATCAGAAGGAAAATATTAAGTCCTCAAATATAAAATAAATCTTCTAAAGAAAGTTCATAATAATACCTGGCTTTCATTTTCACTTTTGTCCTACTGCAGTGGTGTGTGTATAACTTTTATAAACAAGCTCATCATAATCATTTGCACCTGTAACGCTGCTCTCCTTTTTTAACCAGATGTGGACATCCTCCAAAAGTTGGGGCTTAAGGGAGAGAAGCCGTCGCGCTCGGTGCCAGCAGGAGTCATTCCATTCAGATCAGGGATCATCCTCAACCAGCGGGCGCACGTCGACGCTCCATTGCGCTCGGTCTTCCCGGCGGCCATCTGGCCCAACCTGGCGCTGGTCCTGAGTGTGCGCTCACATCGTGTCAACAGCGCTTTCCTCTTCGCCCTGCTCTCAGATCGCAGGAAGCTCCTTCTCGGCCTGCAGCTCGTACCGGGCGGTCTGGTCCTCCACGCGGGGCCGAACACCTCGGTGGCGCTGCCCTACGAGCCCCATGATGGTCAGTGGCACCAGTTGGCGCTTGGAATTAACGGACAGAGAGTGACTCTATATGCCTCCTGCGGAGAGCAGAGCGTTCATGCAGACTTTGGGTGGGACAGTGAGGAGGGACTGGCTCCAGAGCTCCAGGGCACCTTCCTGCTGGGGCGGGCAAGCCAGCAACAAGCCTCAGCACACTTTGAAGGAGCCATCTGCCAATTTGATCTGGTCCCTTCTGCACAGGCAGCTCACAACTACTGCAGGTACATTAAGAAACAGTGCAGGGAAGCTGACACATACAGGCCCAACCTTCCTCCCTTGTTGCCAATTCTACCACGAGAAACAAACACCGCAGCTACTGCTGCTCCCCCTAAACGTGGCGGCTCAGAGGCGGCCAAGAAGTCCACGAGGCTGAGCCTCGCCAAAGAGTGTCGCCGCCGCTGCCTCAGCTGTCAGACATGTGGCCCCCACCCAAACAATAAAGCCCAACCATGGGACCATCTCTACACCCCTGCTGGGAACTGCGATGCCAGTCACAGTCCAGCTTGGTTTGGCCTCCCCGCCTCTGAAGGCCAAGACCGAAACTGTCACAGCACCACTCAGGACAAGAGCACCCCCCACAAAACCACCAACTCCAAGACCGTCCACTTCAAAAACATCCAATCAGAAACCCTCCAAACCCACCCCCACAAAGCCCACCCCCAATAACATCCCAAAAAAGACAAGTACAAAAACAGACAAGAAAAAACCTACAATTCCAGCCACTACCAGCACCAAACCCTCCAAGACAAAACCTGATTCTGCCTCGTCAGACCAAGATGCAGTCCCAAAGAAACCACAACCCACCACAGCCAAAAGAACATCTCCCAGTCCTAAAGTTACAACAGCCAAAGCCACTCCCTCTAAACCCAAAGCAACTACTGTCAAAGTCGTCCCTTCTAAACCACCAATATCCAAAGTCACCCCCTCGAAATCAACAATCTCCAAAGCTTCTAATGCTAAAACCTCCAAGCCGGTGTCCAAACACTTCCCCAAGCCAACAAAACAAGTCAAAACAACCAAGGCTCCAGTCACCCCACCACCCACCAGACCTTCATACAACACAGCAACACCACCTGCTACTGACGGCTTCCTGAGCTGGGAGGTGCCACCTACTCAGTTCTCCCTGCTGGCCGGACCGATGGGACAGAAAGGAGACGCAGGCCCATCGGTAAGAACCTCTCGTCTGTTGGGTTGGTTGTGTGACTGTGACATGAAAAAAGGTAAACTGAGTGTATAGATATGACTCAGATCAAGGGTTGACAATACGTGCATCAAGGATGTAAAGTATTAAGTTGCAAAGATAAAACAACTAAATTGATGTACTATGTTGAGTGTGGTGTATTTCCATTAGATGGATCACGGTCTCTACTGGTCTTGGTCACCACTTAAGGACCAGGTTTGAATCTGATCCTCTGGGGCTGGAAATATGAGACCACAGAAATATGTAGGTTAAAGTGGCACTATTTCATTTCCCACACAGGTTAGAAGTCTTTACTTTTTCTTCCTCCTTCCTCTGTGCACCAGACCCTCCAGGCTGGGTGTGACGTGTCAGGTCTGACGCCTTGCCGTCTCTGCACCAGATTCCTCTGTCCTAGAGGGCTGGTGGAGGTCACATGGGCCTCTTTCAAAGCAGGGTCAAAGGTCAGAGCAGTCAGTAAACACCATCATTCAGCTTCCTAGTGCAGGCACAAAGGTAGGCGAGCCCTGCTGAGGTCCATCTTCACCTTCTCTGTAGATTTCACTTCACAGCTGACATCAGCACATTCATCACAGCTTCAACTTGACCGAGATCAAAGTTACCGCTGATGATTAGAATTATCACTGTTTCACATTCGTGCTCGACCACAGAGCAGTTAAATACTTCAGAAGTGTTTAGACAAACTCTGCTTGGGAGTTTAACTGTTATAAGTTGCACAGCTTTGCACCTCTAAATGTGGCCTGAGCAGTCTGACCTCAATGTCCCCACAGCATGTTTTTGGTGTGTGTGTGCTTGTATTTAAAACTACGCTTGTGACTGAGTCATTTTAGTGTGAAGTGTATACAAGAGCCTATTCCAGGGATGAGTCTTATTCTTTGCAGTGGGGCTGTGGGAGGATGACTTTTAAAGAAGTTATGAGATAATTTTCTGAGGAACCGTCTGAAACCAAAAAATAAATTAAACCAGTCTGAGTCCAATAGTTTCAACACCAAACTGCACCAAATCAACCAACCATATGAATCTGAGAAGAGTCAGAGTAAAAAGCTGTAGCGTGTGGTCCAGTTATGACCCGGGACTAGAGTCTGTGTACATGTTCTAGGTTTTCTATTATACGTGTGTTTGTGTGTTTTGTCAGTCCAGCTTACATGCAGGATACGTTAGACTGGATGGATTATTTTTTGTGAGCATACATGCATGAATGTGTGTATGTGGGTATTTGCACGCATATGTGTGTGTGTGTTGCTGTGTAGTGCCCGGGGAGATCCCAGATCATAGACTGGATCTTATAAACACACATCCCATGTGCATATTTTGTCTCTCGCTGCAGATTCGCTGCTTCTTATACGTTCACACACGACAAATATGAAAGAAAAAACATTGCATTCATTGAGGTTTAAGCCACTTGGGCTGTCATTCATCACTCCTGCTGCCTAAAGCATTAAAGAGTCTTCTACTGAAAACCACAATAATAAAAAAAAAAAGATCTGGACTCGTGTTTTCTCCGGCTGCCAGGAGAAACATCCAGCTCAGGCACAGATATGGCAGCGATCCTCTTCTGAAGCACCTTTGGCTCCTCGCTGCAGCTGTAAAAAAATAAAAAAGACTTTCATTCAGATCTTTTCCACTGAGCACCTGAATGTATTTATATCATCTGAATTCTTGTGTGAGAGTTGGAGTTGAAGCTGTATATCAGATGTGTAGATTTCTGCTCTTTATTCAAGTTGTTCTGAATGAAACTCAATGAAACACAAACAAGTAATCTCATATAAAAAGTCCTGCCTTTGACTGTTGCTTCAGACTGTTACTCGTCATGATGGACAGGTGTAAAAGAGGAAAAGACAGTGAGAACAAACAAACAAACAAGTGTAAGGAAGAAGCGTCAGACCAGGGGATGGAGGGTGTGAAGACGGACGGGAGCGTGTGTTGATGTTGACGGGTCTTGTGGCGACTGCTGAGCCCACCACCTGTAACAATAGGGGTGGTCTCAACCATGGAGGTCGTCCTGGATGAGCTGGTGATGGAGGGAGGGTTGGGGGGGGGTCAATTATAATCATCAGAGCGATATAAACCGCATCACACAGGGAGCAGCCGTGAATACCACAACCTTTAGTCGTAAAGGCCACGTGTGTGAGGGAGATGGTTTTGTTTTGAAGCTGAAATTGTTTTTGAAGTTGTCCTTTGTCTCTTAAAGTTCATAGTCTTGTGAAAATCGAGATGAGGAAACTACAGAAAGGGTACAACATTCACACGTCAGAGTTTTATAGTCGATGCTGCTGCTTTTTTACCACGTCCTCATATCCACCTTATCTCAGGCGCTGAATTTAACAACATAATGAAAAACGAAAACTGTACGATGAATAATCTAAATGTAACTCTTGGTTAAGCCACAGGAGCCTGTTTTTCCTCACCTCTCCAAAGCTTTGCCTCTTTTTTGATTAAAAGAAAACGAATGAGCGCAGAGTTGATAAAGGCACACAGGGGCATTGAGTGGCGCAGGAAATGACCTGTTATTTCTAGCGATTCTACGCTTTCCTGGCACGCCGCCTCAGAGCTTCCTGATGGATAAGGCTGAACTCTTCATCACTTTGAGAGGGAATTACTTCAGCGGGAAAAGGTGTCACTTTTTAATCTGCAGCCAGGACGAAGCCGCGTCGATGGAAAACACACACACAGGAATCTAAACGACCTGGTGTGTGACAAAAGCAGATTGCTGAGGTGCACATGGTATATGTCAGTGTCCTGACTGACTTCTCTCTCCCTCCAGGGACTACCAGGACCTCCGGGGAAGCCGGGCCTGCCAGGGAAGAGGGGTCCTCGGGTGAGTCTTCCCGTTCCCACATCAAACACTCTTCACCTCTTTACCTCCTAGAAATTATCTCATCTGATGTTCATTTTTAAAACCAACTATGCTAAAAGTGTGTCTTTATTTAGGTTTGTTGAGGGTATTTCCATGCGTGTGTGTTTGTGTTTTTGCTACTGCTGCTGCTGACGTACATGTTGACTGAACGCTCAAACACAAACAGTCGGTAATAACCCCGCTGGCAAGAAAAGTGACTTAGAAAAAACCAGACGGACAAGGACAGAGAGGACAGTATCTGTGTGTTCCCGTCTCGCAGGAAAAAAAATCCTGGATCCTTTTTTTTTTTTTTTTTTGCAGTTACAATAATAACCTGCCAAACTGAGCTCCCACATCACTTTAAATCGCTCCCATCACCCAGCTGACACACACTCACTCTCTCGCCCTCTTGCATACTCACACACACAAAGTTTTGCTATGCAGGGAGATTGACCATATTCAGCACGGGGCTGTGAGTGCTGACCTCCCACCCCTAAGCATAAACAGGAAAGCTCCTATAAAGACGGCCTTTCAAAAGGCTGCCTGTGCCACAGGATGCCTAATAAAAGCACTGTAAACAGACAGAGAACACATGGCTCCACTGGACTTTCTTCTCCTCACTGAGCTGTTGCAGCAGGCTGCACTGACACTTCATAGGAATCCCATTCTGGACTAATGAAAGGCCTCTTTCTCCAAGGCAGTTAAATAGATATAGTCTCATTCTTTCAGGAATTCTCCTTCTGCTTCCTCACTTCCTCGCTGTGATAGCGATGTGGTTCTAGATAAAAGCTGACGTCTGGAAACATCTCCGGCTTTAAGTTTGGTATATTTGTGTCCACGCTGACCTGAAGGTGATTCCTAATGACTTTAATGATCCTGTGATTTTTACTCAAACACCACTGGGAGGTTAACCTCAGGATAAACTGTAAAAACTCTGGTGATCCTTTAACTTCACCAGCTGACATTGGATTCGCCAACACAGCTGCAAACAGATCACAGAAGCATTTGGCTCCTTGTTTTACAACGTTAATTACAACCAAAGCTCCTCTGTGAGTTCACACAATAGAAATATTTACATTAATCAAATATCAATTTTCGATGCATATGGTCTCTATTTGGATGAATGAGCTTGTGTCAGTTTTTGTGTGTGTTTTTTAAATTATTATTACTATTTATGTCTGAGAAACTCTAAAGCTAAATTCTCTGTCACCCCCCTCCACCTCCACCTCCACCACCACCACTATAGATGTATAAAGAGGTCTTTGTCTGGCTCTAATTAAAGCTATTTAAGCTGCAGCAGCACCTCCCATCCTGTCACTAGCAGCAGTTCCTCAACATCAGTCCCACTTAGATGGATTTAATATGATCCATATCAAGCTTTCCTAGAATAAAACTTTTTAAAAAGAGCTAAGCACATAAATGTTTGTGAACTTGGTCAATTGGCTAATTATTACTGAAGTCTGAGTCTGAATGAAGCTATTTTTAAATTAAAAGAAAAATATACCTCGTATTTAACTCGAGAACAGTTTCTCTATTCAGGACTAATGAAGGAGTCGATAAGTTTTCTACAAATTAACAAAACTTTAAAAATAAACAGCAGCTTTAGTTGGAGCTTGAACCAAAATTACAACTGTGAGTCTGTGTCGAACCTCATTCATCAGCAGTACGCATCAACTGATCATCAACTACTGATTTACATCCCGGCAGCTCAGACGTGGCCTTTGTCAACCTCAACCATCCAGCTGTTGAGCTGCCTGTGGCGTTGTCAGTGGAAGTGGTTCGGTTTGTGAAGAGCAAACAATGAAAACAAGCTTCTTCAATAAAAAAGCACTTGTAAAGGTCGTTGGTTCTGATGCAGCTTTAACGGTGGGTCACTGACAAACACGCCACTAGTGTCTGATGCTGACACACACACACACACACACACACACACATCTCATTTTGTTTAGCACACACACACACCGAAGTGTATACATGCTAAAGCAGCGTGTAGCACACACATATGTGGCTGTGTTTATGGTCTGCCTATATAAAGAGTGAGACAGATTATGGAGCTTTCCTGTAAACAAAAGCATTTATCAAGTTTAATTGCCGCTGCCATGTGTGTTAGTGTGTGTGTGTGTGTGTGTGTGTGTGTGTGTGTGTGTGTGTGTGTGTGTGTGTGTGTGTGTGTGTGTGTGTTTGCGTGCAAACACCGAGACACATATACACATACATACACGACTGCAAACATGCACTTACAAACACATGTTGTCCAAACTCTCCCAGCCTGTGAAGATAAGAACATGGTTTCAATTCCAGAGGAAAAAATGGACTTGTTGATCATTGTAGTAATTAACTCCACACCTGAATTTACACTGAGAGTTTGTTAAACTGTAGTTTTACCGATGGGAGACGAGACCTGAGGAGCTGAAGAGACTGAAGTTTGCAGCTCGGTCAGGTTTTTTTTTCTCTGTAGACTTGGATTACTGGAAGTCTGTATGATGACACACAGAGCACTATTGATCCCAGCGAGCACCACCCGTGAACCCTGACCTCTGATCCCACACATATGAGTGTGAGACGCGGTCGCTGCAGCAACCGCTGTGGTCGGTACAGAAGCCTGTGATAGTCACGGGGGCCGAGCTCTTTCCAGTCTGTTTGTAGGTGTGTAGTGACGGCGGTGGTAGAAAGGTGTGAGAGGAGACGTGCGGCGGACGCATTCACCCGACCACAATCCTGTATCTATCTGAGCACTGACTGAATGTATTTGTCTGAGACCTGCTGGGTCAAAAGGGTCTTTGTCTGGGTCTCTCCTCATTGCTTCTTCTCCTCTCTAAACCTTATTCCACATTGCTTCACCTGCATGTAAACCTGATTCACATCCCAGATGGACATTTCATTCTGACTACAAAGAGCCTCTAAATGAGCGTAGGTGTTGAGTCCTGGCCACGACAACGTGTTGGGTTGTTTTAGTGACACCAGCTGACTGACCAGCTCTTTAAGGGTCTGTCTAATCCCTGGTGTAAACTGTATAACTTCACTGTAACAGGCTCCAGGACAGTAAAAAGCCACAACTGTGCTCCAATTGAGTGTTTTTTCAATCCTTTAATACATTACCTAATACCAGGTTTTTAAATGTTTGGCTTATAGGAAGCGGCAGCTTTCCATCGTAATGGAACCAAACTGGTCAACAGCCATTATGAGCTATTGCCGTTATTGTAGTAAATGTCTAAATAATACTTTGGATAACTTACCGTTTCCTTTTTCATAAGTTCTGGTCAGTGCATAATGTATTTAACTCTGAAAACTTTTGGCTCTTGAAGCAAATGAATTGAAGTGTTTGGCTTTTCACCATCACGTTTGCCCCCGTCTGCTTCTGTTATTATGAAGTTTTATTGTAGTTTAATGGCATCGAGCTGTAACTGCTGCTCTTTTCATTCAGCGAAGGGCACGGCCGTGCTATTGTGACTTTAACAAACAGTTCAAACATTTTTCCTGAAACCTCAGAGGCACAGTTTCTCCAGTGTGTGTGTGTGTGTGTGTGTGTGTGTGTGTGTGTGTGTGTGAACTGACTGAGATCTTTAATTATGAAGACGTCCAGCAGTTTCACATGCTCTCTTGATCTGATGTTAGTTAATCAGACATCGCCCCTTCGGCTCTAATTTGGCACAACATCACACAGATGCTCTTTTATCTTTAATGCGGTGACCGTATATACGTTTCAACAGTTACGAGCCAGCGCTGAAAAGTCAGACGATGTTTACAGCAAAGACCATTAAAAAAAGAGCTCGTCTGTGTGGGAACGTAACCTCGGCAGTGACGTCGTGCGTCCAGATTTAAGGTCCACCATGTTTATATTTATAAACGGGATTTCTTGGCTTAAAGTTTTGCAAATGATGTCAAATTTTGTGGATTGAAACACAGATATTTATATGCAGCACACACACGATACCATAACATGAAACATTAGGAGCTATCGTTACCACTCGGCCTCAACTTAGAGTCGTATGAATTGCACAGATCGAGCAGTATTATTACCACAGGAACCACAGAAACGCCCTGCTTCGCTGTTCAGAGGTCGGTGGTTTTTTCATTTGATAGGCTTCAGCTTGTGTGCACCCCACCCTGGTCTTCTCTAATTAGACACCTGTTGTGAGAGAAAGGGACACGACATGGAGGCGAGAGCGCAGTAGCAAATGTCGACGCGAGCCCGTGCCTACTAGTGTTCTGCCCAAACTGTGGTTGAACCGCAGGGTTAATTTTGAAGCATGTAATTCCAACATGTCTAGTTTGTTTAAGTTTATTTAGGGCACAACAGCGTTGCTTAACACTGTCTGGGCGCAGCAGCTCTCGAAGGAAACGCCAGCTGCGTACAAACCGAAAATGAAAGGGGAAGAGCGTGTGGGAGGAAAGGAGGCGAGATCTGTAAACCTTGAGAATCCTTGGAATGAAAAAATCTTGTGTGTAAACACGTTATAAACAGATCAGGTTAACAATGAATATTTCAGACTTTATCAAAACTTTATTTGAGCTTTTTGTCTGTTTGGAAATCCCTGGTGATCTGTGATTCACTCGTCAGTGATAATAACTTCAACCAGGATTAGTTGAGCCCTGTTCATTCATGTCTGTCTTTCTTTGTCTCACGTGAATCAGACACGACTGTCATCAAAGCGTCCATTGACAGGAAGAGCCGTTACGGCAAAAGGCAATTATGTTGTCATGTCTGCAGCGACAGTAAGCCTGTTTTTGAACTTTGCTCAAAGGGCTTTTTTGTTGAGCTGTATAACTCAGCTCAAAGCCCAGATTACTTTATTTTTCTGTGTAGGATAATAGAGAGAGGTGCGTCTGGGACGTTTGTGGATGTTGTGATGATCACAAACATAATGGTTTCCTGATTTGTTTTGACTCACCTCAGTGAAACTCGCTGACCCGGCTCTTAAAGCAGTTGTGGGTCTTTTTCCGCCCTCTCTGACTCGTTCGACCCTTTGACCCGGCGTGGTGGACGGTTTAGGGACCGGGGGTGGCGCATCACGTGGAGGGCAGAAGTGAGGTCAGAGATCCGCAGGAAAAAGTCACTGAGAGGAAGAGAGAGTAGACAGACAGACAGATAGATGAATGGGGGAGTCGTGGCAGCCCACCCCCCGCCCGTCCGTCTGTCTGACAACTGCTGCTGAGGCCAAAAGAAAAATTGGTGTAGATTTATTCCCCTGGCTTCCAAAGGTTTTCAGCTAAACCTTCCCATGGGGGGGAGGCTGGACATGGTGTGATGGTTCATATTACCAATATGCTGCTACTGTAGATCTCACTTTGTTTGTCTTTAGACACAGTTGTGTTACTTTCCTCAGCAACAGCGAACGTAGACAGAAACACACACCGGCAAAGGAATTTGAACTGTTATGATACAGGATGATCTGCATTACTCATTAAGATGCTTAGCAAATGTGTGTGTGTGTGTGTGTGTGTGTGTGTGTGTGTGTGTGTGTGTGTGTGGTGGAGGGTTGGGGGGGGGTGGGGGGTTTGAGGCAACAAGGGGCAGGAAAACCACATCCATATGGTGAAGCAGCTCCACAGAGCCCCATTTTCCATAAGCTTCTACCCCCAACACCAACCCCAAATACCTCAACACCCACACACACACACACACACACACACACACACACAGTTGATGTATAGGAAAATAGGTTAAACTAGCATGAAGGCTGAAGTTCTCCAGACAGTCTGTGCCACCCCCCGTCCTTCCTCCACTTCTTAGTAAAGTCTCAGTCTACATCGGCTCCATCCTCAGCCTGAACGCTGATTGAGATCTCGATCACTGATTGTGTTTTTCTTTCTCTGCAGGGAGCTGATGGTCCCCATGGAAACCCCGGCCGACCTGGTCCACCGGGGCTCAAGGTATCGTACACGTGCTTTGTCTTAAGTCGTGATCACAAATGAGCCTTTTGTTTTGTCGCCAAGGGCCCAGCGGCCATGTTGATGTTTCCACATGAAGCTTTTACCTGCCTCTAATGTTAATTTAATAAAAACTTTATGGACCACCTTATGTTTCTAATATGATGACGATCCTGTGAGAATGTGTCACGTTTTCAGTTTTTCTGGATCAGCTTGAATCCATAAAGATCAATGAGGTTAATGGAGGTTTTAAGGTGGAAGAATCAAGGTCATCTAAGTTCACAGATGTGCAGCGACACCAGCTACACCAGCTACACCAGCTACACCAGCTACACCAGCTACACCTGGGTGTATGAGACACTAACAAAACTAAAGTGATAGTGAGGGTCTTTGTCACCAAGACAACCAGTCCATCACTTTGAACATGCTAGGGGCAGTCAGCCAAATGTATCTAAATTGTCATTTTTTAACCACTAATAAAGCTCAAAATATCACTTCACTTCAGCAGTAGCATGAATAGGGTCCCTACACATAAACTGAAGTACTGATAACTTAGTAAGTGAACCCAGAGTTTATTAAAAACACTGTTTTACAAGACTTACCTAACGTCCGGGGAGTGCATGGTCAAGTGGGAGTGAGGGAGCGGTGCTGGGTGTGTGTGCACATGCAGAGAGAGAGAGAGAGTGTGTATGGTGGATTAGGAGCAGCTGAATGATAGTTAGATGATAGAAATGATAGTTAGATGATAGAAAGTTTGGACAGAGTCAGTAAATAAAGGCTGCAACCTTCAATATCAAGACCAGCACCTGTCATCTGTTCCCACCACTGTCTGATAGTTAGAGAGAGTTAGCATCGAAGCTAACAGCTAGCTTCCTGACTGTGGTCTAGAAACCATGTCCTTATCTTTTAGAGTCCAGTTCACTGAAGAAAAGCTGCAGGAACCAGAGGAAAAGATTTGGAGAAAAGGAGAAACACACTCGGTGTGAGGGAATGTGAGGGGAGTTTCTACAAACTATTGTTAACTGATATTTGTCTGTTTGACTGATGCAAATAGTGAAGTTTACATTCATTTCTGTAACTACTCTTCACTGGACTCATTTCATTCAGTAATCAACTTGTTGGGTAAGTCTTGTAAAACAGTGTTTTTAATAAACTCTGGGTTCACTTACTAAGTTATCAGTACTTCAGTTTATGTGTAGGGACCCTATTCATGCTACTGCTGAAGTGAAGTGATATTTTGAGCTTTATTAGTGGTTAAAAAATGACAATTCAGATACGTTTGGCTGCCACTTGCATGTTCATAGTGATGTACTCGTTGTCATGGTGACAAAGACTCTGGCTTGTGTCTCTATCACTTCAACTTGTGGTCATTTTCAGTTGGTTTCAGCTCTGATTTGACCAAATATACATCAGCATGTTTGCTTGTTTATTCTGTTTCTATGTAAAATAAATGTAAGTCAGTGTGTTGTGGTTGAAAGAGGAAGAGGAGAGAAGAGTAGTTCGACACCCGTTGAAGTCTGAGGTGATTTATCAGAGTGCCAGGGAAGGACATTGAGAACTTCAAATAAATCTGTCTAATTTTAACGTGAGAACAGGACGTGACCACACACAAGACAAATTCCCTCCGTCGCCTCATCTGATTGTCTGGACTGATGTATGTGTCAGTAAACACCCTTGACCTCTGGCTCTATGTGCTCAGAGCACACAGTGAGGAGCACTGCCTGTATTTAAAGTGTATTATAAAAACACCCAGATGTGGTCACGACACCCACCCCCATCACTCGAACACTGACCTCCTCAGGTCGACCAGCGCGGCTGACTGGTCCTGAGTGAATGACTCTCATCCTCATGCTCTGTCTGCATCAGCAGTTATCTCTTAAGAAGAACTTAAGGGAGTAGTTTGTCAATTTGGGAAATATTCTTAGTGAGAGTTAAATAAAGATCATTATTACTCTGTTATCCAGCTGCCAGTGAGTTTATCTCAGGATAAAGACTGGAAACAGTTACCAACACAATCACTCTGGTCTCTATAATCTCAGTTTGATAATAAATATTAAAGTTAAACGAAGATTATTTGTTCCTCTGAGACAACAACCAGCAGCTGTATGTTAAATCTGAAGCTTATAGTCGACGCTGGACTGAAAAAGGATGAAAACAGCATCCAGACATAATAAAAACCACCTACGTGTTCCTCTAAAGCTCAATAATTAGCATGTTAGATTGCATTTATTTAAACCGTACAAAAACGTGTAAAAATGATCATTTGTGGTTTTACGTGTTGTTATGAGCCAGACTATTTGTTGGCGAAGAGCAGTGACCTCCTGGCGTCTCAGTGAACTCACGATGCAGAGCCAGAAAATAATTATTGAGCTTAATAAGCAGCAGTAAAGAAGACGGTGTTGGATTTATTTGTTTCCTCATTTCCAGTCGTTTGTGCGAAACCAAATAAGGAGATTTATCAAAACTATTTCTTTATTTAACATGTTTAACATATAAATGCTGGAGACTTTTTTTACTTCTTGCTCTATAGAAATCAATTAAATGAAAAATGAAGGTCAGTGTGAGAAGGAGTCACCGGGTTTCTTCTACCTGGCAGGTGTGAGCAGAGAACGATGGTGAAGTGTTTGATGTCTCGATTTTTTTGCTCTTTCATCGTTAATAAATGAAACACGGTTGTAAATAGCAGGAGGTCTGAAGGGCCAAAGAAAAAGAGTTGGAGCTTGGTTGGTGTAATTTCCGATCCATAGCTTTGATGTGTTGAACCCCCCAGTTATTGTTACCTGCTGACAATGAAGCTCACTGTGTGTGTGTGTGTGTGTGTGTGTGTGTGTGTGTGTGACTGAGGCTTAGAGAAGCATCTGTACCAACGTTTCTGGGAGAATATTTCCTTAAAAAGCCTCATATCATCTGGTATTTGGGATATTTGTGTGTTTCTAGTTTTAATCTTTTACGACTGTTCGTCAGTTGTCGTCACAGATCGTAATCATGAAGTGATTTGAGTCATTTTCGTGGATACAAAGTCCATTTTTTTGTGTTTTTCTTGTCAGGGGAGAAAAGGAGATCCTGGCATCTCACCTGGTCCAGCACCTAAAGGAGAGAAGGTATTATATCCCTCTTTTTCAGACATGCTACATTAATTTACAACAATGTCCTGTTTCGAGAGCTCCTAACACATTTATGACTGTGAAAACCAGCCAATCTTGCATTATTGCCATTTCACATTCTTGCTTTGTGCTCCAGGGAGACCCAGGAATTATTGGCCCCGTTGGACTGATTGGACAAGAAGGTCGAAAGGTAAAGTTTCTTCCAAAACTTCTCACCAAATTTACTCCAATGAAATAAAGTTCATTGTTCTTAATGTGGCCATTAGAGCTCCTATTTTCCAACTGAAGTTGTGAGTGAGTCCTGAATACTGAGGCTGTTTGTGTGGGAAAAGCCCAGGCAATGAAAAGTTTGCATGACTCAGTTCGTAACCCTTAATCGGGGTTTTTGAATTGTTTCTGTGTTTGTGTGTGTAACCTCATTCTCCCCTCATCTCTCTGTCTCTGTGTCTTGCTCCGTTTGTGCTGCGCTCACCATTTGTTCCATCTGTATTTGCTGGATCTTTTACAGAAGGGTCTTAATGTTGGCAGGAAGTCTGTCATGAGGGATGAAGGGAGGAGGTTTTTGTCATTAGGGGGAAAGAAGATGGGGGATCATGCACTCATGCACTAAATTGCCAGTGCTTTAGATGTTACTTAAGTCCCAAGTTGAGTGATTCATGAGTGTGAGGAAGAAGAAGAGGGACGGTGCTTCTGGTCGACAGGAGTGGAACATGTAAGTCCAAAGGGGAAAGTTTGGGTCGTGTATACAATGTGTGTCTATGTTCATGATTCACACATGGTGTGCATACATTCTTGGGTGTTTGACATGAAATACGTTTAAGTTGTTTCAAGCAGTTTGCACATAAGGTTGAAATAGTCAGATAAAAGATATTGAATGAAGAGAAGTGGAAAAGAGACAGTTAGCTACGCACGTTGGAAAAAATGTCGAAATAAGTGAAATAAACCAACCAAGACAAGCGGTTTGAGTCGTCGGTTACGAGTAAAAGGTTAGAAAAACTTTAAACAACGGAGCAGTTGTTAATACAGATACTTCAACGGATAAATAGTGAGTTAAAAGTGAGAGACTGAAGACAGCGACGGCGTATTAGTCGCAGGACAGTTAATAAACTCACCTCAACGTCAGTTTGATTTTATGTTGAGTAACATCAACAATTAAATCTAATGATCTGCTGTTTCACCTTTTCCTCAAACATCAGATGTAAATTCACTTTACATCTGACGATGGAAGAAGAAGAAGAACTTATAATATGTTTCCAGTCACGTGATTTGTTACACAGGACCGCAGCTCTTCACACACTTCAAACAAAAAGAGAAGAATTAGTTGCGTAACTGATTATAGCAAGACGACTGTCTGCATTTCAGCAGAGGTGTAAAGTGTCTCTGCATGTATTCGCTGTCTTTCCAGAGCCACAGTGTTCTGTAACCGAGTGTCGGAGGAGTCTAGTTGGACGTCTGCCCCGAGCTTTAACATATGGCTTTCGTTAGGAATCTGTGTGTGTCTATGTCCATTTGTATGTCTCCGTCTCTCTCTCTCTTTCACACAAACGCAGCCAGAATGGAAAATGAAAATCTGGTGGAAAACATTCACAGATTTTTTTCAAACTAAATGAATCTTGGCAGGGACTTGACGTCCTATCAGAGAGTCAGACAGCGACATGTGAATCAGAGCTGCAGGTGAGACGCTGCAGGTCCGAGCCTGAGCCTCTTCTATGAGACTATCAGAAGTTTTCATTAAGTTTATGGGTGAAGATGTAAGATTGGCTTTGCAGAGACAGAATCTGGAGGTGAATCCACATGCCAACACTTTGTTCCAGTCTACAATGAGCCGCTCGTTGTGTTGTCTTAATAAAACCCCTAGGGCACTTCACGGTTGCTCATTAGAGTCATCACTTCATCAGGATGACATCACACACTGCACGTCTGGGAAGTGGTTGGCATAGCAACACCATCAACACACACTCTGACATCATGAGAGCATGCCTCAGGTATTGGTCAATGAACCACAGACTTGATGACTGTAGAGGAAACTTGTTAAAATAACCACGAACCAAGAAGTCAGCGTCTTTTCTGTACACAAACACACACGAGGCTTGTTAACCCGTTGTACGTTAACGTCTTATAGCTTCTTTACCTCGTCGTCTTTCGTGAATCTTAAACATGGCAGCGCCGTGACCGACGTGTGACTCAGTTTTCCAAAGCTGCGCCGCGTTACAGCGACGGCTTGGTCTCCAAACAAGCTTTGTTCTGTTCTTCTCCTGGGTCGACTCAGGTGGAAAGTCCCAGGCGTTTCCCTGATGTTCTCCACCGAGACGTCAAGACGTCGAGGTGCAACATCAGAACAACATTGAAAGGCGACAATTGCTTTCATTGCAATTACGCTGCAGTGGCAGGCCACCCTGAAACTCCCATGTGCTGTTTCTTCCTCCTCATACCTCGTAGCTATTTTGCTTGCTCCGTCTCGCATGCTTGGCACTTTGCTCCAAAGCTGTGGTTTAGGAAAACGGGACAACAGCAGCTTTTCCTCTGTTTTCTTCAGTATTTTTCCCTTCCACCTTCTGTCTCTTTCTCACACACACACACACACACACAGACTCTAAATCAGCCTTAGTTTGACACTTCGGCCGGGAATTCTGGAATTTGGCTGCTGGTTTTCCATGGAAAACTTTAATGGAGAAAGCAGTGTTGCTTTGAACGTGTGATAGAAGAGTGTGATTTTACACCGGCAGACGGGCCAAGCATGTTCCGCTCTGTACAACATTTGTTCTACCAAGTGGACCCTGAATGGCTTTTCAGTATGGTAGGCAAGGTCATAGAGAGGACACACACACACACACACACACACACACACACACACACACACACACACACACACACACACACACCGGGCCAAACCTCAACTACAAGGCCACATAACAAGCCACATGTCTCACCTTACTGCTTCCACCCTTACGTCTCTGAGTCTATTCCCTCTGCTGCTTCGTCTGTCTATTCTCACTTTTTCTCAGTTTCCTGCTGCTTCTGCTTTTTCTCCTTTAAAGTCATGATGATCTGTGTAGTAGTTGAGCTTTAAACACATATTCCGACAAGTTTTGTGCTCTGGTTTCTTTCACGTCTTAAAAAGACGAATCATTTAGTTTGTAGCTGCATTTGTTAGACTTGTTCGCTTGGTTTAGCTTTTGTATTTGGACATTAATTATCTATGGATATCAATAGAATTGGTGCAGTAAAGTAACTTACCAAGAGTTGGATGTTAGTGTTGCAGGTAGTTGTCAAGAGTAGAAGAGCAGAGAGTAATAGTTTAGTTTAGTGTCCTAAAAGGTCAGATCAGAGGTCAGTGTGCAGCTAAACAGCCGTCAATTCAACCATAAACACGATGTTTAGTGCACTGCATTCTGGGAAAATACAACTGTCTTGAGACAAATTTATGTCGGGTCGTTGTCTACAAGAAGTGCCTCTTCATGCATGTGTGTTTCTCTCTCTCTCTCTCACACACACACACACATGAGGGTTTTTAGGGTCAACGCTATTGACGCTATTGATTTTCATTGCCTCTTTTATCACATGATGAAAATTAACTGACGCGGTGTGAAGTCCAGTCTACTGACACCTACTGAGTTTCAGATTTTACACAGATCATTTTCCTTTTAAATTAAAGTGTTTTCTCTACAAAGGACACCTTGTGAATACAAAGTAGAAGGATATAGAGTAATTTCCCTGCGAGACGGTGGATTAATCACACTAGTTTCCTTAATTTATACAAGACAGTTTATAGTTTTAATCTGTCTGAAGATTTGGTCCAAACCAAACTGTCTTCATTCAGCTGCTGCCCACTGTTCAAACTAACAAATCCACATGCTCATCAACATTGTAATTATGGGAGAATTTAAATCAACCATCATTTTCTTTGCATATTTCTGTACAAGTACAGTAAGTGGCTCCTCTGGCCTTCTGGTAGTTTTAATAGTGATGCTTCATGTGAGCAGAACAAGCTGCCGACGTTGTGGTTCAGACGAGGATGAGATGAGGGATGTTTTTCCGTCGGGGTAGGTTTCAACCAAATTGTCCGGTTAGGATTGTGAATTTGTTTGTTTCGTCTGGTCTTGCCAGACGTCCACGCTCACAGTTTATGTTCTGCTGCACATGCAACACATGCAACACATGCAACACATGTACGGAGCCGGATGATTACTCTGCTGTGAAGTCGTCCGGTCACATGAACTTCAGAGAGAGAAGGGGAGGAGGTGGAAAAGATGAAAGCAGAGATTAATGAGGTATCGTTCTGCCACCACCACAATGTCCAATAGCAGCAGACGGAGGAAGATACATATTCATCATCTGTGGTGTTCGGTCGTTAACAGACATGAGGCCTTGTGCCTGAATGAACGGCCACAGAATTAAAAACACACAGAAGATCTGGAGACTGGTTTATCATTGGAAAGACACAATATGTCTTTTATTTTGTTTTTGCCAAAATGCTCTTAACGTTCCCCCTCGGCTTAGTGGGGTAAGATGGAGACTGGAAGAGCAGTGGGGGGGTTGCTGCTGCTTATAGGGTGCTACCGGGGAGCTGCTGTAAATGAAAAGCATTCTGGTGGGTTTATCTGATTGAACACACATGCTCGTTAAGCAAGTGGCATTGTAAACACAGGCGGACTGGTGGGAATGGCCACTCTCATTAGCTGCTTCATAATGAGGGAGATAAGGATCTGAGATGGTCTAGCTGAGGTTGGGAGGCTACAGTTAATACCCAGGACCCCCAGCGTGTGTGTGTGTGTGTGTGTGTGTGTGTGGGGCTGGAGGACCTCACAGCACAGCTTGGGAACATAAGCTGCTACACATGTTTGTACTATAAGTAAGCTGACTGAGTATAAGATGACTGAGTGTGTGTGTGTGTGTGTGTGTGTGTGTGTGTGTGTGTGTGTGTGTGTGTGTGTGTGTGTGTGTGTGTGTTCATACAGTGTAGGGACACACGAGTGCACATGTGTGTGCGTACTATGTGAAAGTAAACAGGTCAATGAATCTCTTGAAACCGTCTCTCGGTTTGTGTCAAAAAGTTGATGGAAACAAAACAAAAAAGGCTAAAATCCATCAAACACATGTAGGTGAGTTAAGTTCATCATCATGTTTTACGTCCACCACCCATCAGGCCGCCATCGTCATAACAGTTCAGTTTTACAAGTGGAAATTTTCAGAGAAAACGAAGCGGAGCCGAGGCGCCGTGTGTCTGCGTCCGTCCTACGCTCTCGGTTCGTTCTCTTCCACAAAAATATGGAAAAATCAGAAAAGTTAGTGCCATGTGTTGTAGCCTGTTATGGCAGCGATCTGTCAACACCTGGTGACATCTCTGTCTGTTTTATTTGCATCGCTCATGAATTTTCATCCCAGCTCCAACCGTCTCCTCCTAGTGGTGTTTTGATGACGTACAACAGACACAGACATTCTCCAAAAAGAGAAAACTTGGCTTTTTCTTTATATACACAGAAAAAGTTAACTGACGTGGAGGAATTTTATTTATTTTGCAAAACAGATATAATATATTTTTTCTCGACAGTGTCATACCTTGAAAAGTAGTGACTGTGCAGTGTGATGCTGACGGCTGCAGTTTGACGTGCTGGTACGAGTTAACGAGAGGAGAGATGCTGCGTCGTCTTCGACGACAGAACTGAACGATGGTTTACAGGAACTCTGGGAGCCTTTGGCTCGGTCGTTTGGATCTGTGGTTTAGGAAAACGGAACAACAGGAATCTTTCCTTTCTTTACCCGCCTGTTTTTATTTTGTTTTCCCCCCTCCCTCTGTCTTCTCCTCTCTCTCTATGTCTTTTTTTGCTGTCTCACTCTATCAAACTGTTGCCTCCTTTGATTTAGTTTTTCTCTGCTCTTTGTCGGAGGCACAAGTCGCTGCAGTCAGCAGAACGTCAGTGAAGCACTATGTCTTCAGTGTTGTAGTCTGGTCTTCAGGCCGAGGGAGAGTTTCTCTGTCTGACTCACACAGGAAGGCATTTATATCCTCAACATGCCATGATCCTGGCATGGCCTCCTCTAATACACTGTCTCTGTGAACACGGCCAATGGAAAGTCTGATGTCTTTGACAGGAGGGCAGATTGATTCTTTGCATATGGACGTTTACTCATCAACATGAATTTGTTCACTTGTCATTTTCACACCGAGGGAGAAATTCTTCCACGCTTCACGTGTTTTTCCCTCATCCATTAACTGTTTAGAAATGTGTGCGTAATCTTTCACTTCTCCCATTATTTTTATTTTGAAACTCACTTCCATGTCTCCGTGTCTTGTGTTTGTGTCTGTAGGGACAGAAAGGTTACCCTGGTCCACCTGGTCTCCCCGGAGAGCCTGTAAGTATCTGACGTTCTTCACTTTCACATTAACAGCACAAGAAAACTCCAACGTTACAGACGTTTCAACTCCTGACAACATGATGTAACATCAGCTGATATTAAACCCACGTACTTTATAATTTATGCTTCTGTTTTCTACTACTATTTACCACGTGGTCATCCACTCAGACGCCTCTTAACCTCTCACACTCTGTGTTTGTGTTTGTGTGTGAGGACAGAGCGTGCCTGCAGGGCAGAGAGATAAGATTAGTCTGTTATGAAGCTCTGGTGAGGACAGACATCTGCCCAAGGAGCTGCGCAACAGAAAGAGCAATGCTCTCCAGGATATCAGCAAACGATGCCAAATAGAGAGAAAATAGAGAGAAGAGAAAGAGGAAGGAGCCAACTAGGCCAACAGTGATACGCTCACGGCCAGATTTAGAGAAACTTTCCCTTTGTCTGAGTTTCTCTTTACATTCATTGTTGAGTCTTACTTGCTCCTCTATCTGTCCATCTGATATAAACTGAGGAAAATCAGCTCAATGAACTCTTTTATTTGCTGCTACAAGTAGGAGGAGACGTGTGTGTGTGTGTGTGTGTGTGTGTGTGTGTGTGTGTAGTCCAGCCCAAGAAGACTATTTTTAAGTGTGGAGCATCCAGCCTCATGTCCAAGGCTATTTTCAGTCGGGCTGGGTCATACTACTGTTGGTATTAAGGAAAGGCCTTAGTCATGGAAAGCAGAGTGGAACATTTCCTCACTGTCACACAGTCGAACATAAGTGACGTCACCGGCGCAGGGAGTTCCCGCTCCACTCATCACCAGGACGGACTACTTTTCCTCTCGTGTCCATCCACCGCGTCCATCCTCAAACGCCCCCCTCTTTCCCACAGAGTTGCTGCTTCTGCTTCTGCTGCTGCTGCTTCACAGTCCGTCCGGCCTCGAGTCTGAATCACCACACGGCACCAGCGACCAAATGAGTAATAAGCACAAATGTTTGGCAGCGACGACTCTCCAGCTCTGAGCGCAAAGGCAAAGGCCAGCTGGTGTCGATGATTCCTTGTTACTGTAACACACCGCGGGGCCGAGCTCAGAGCTGTTGGCCAGTTAAAGGTTCAAAACCTCCTTCTGCCAAATTCTTGTCTGGTTTTAACTGGCGACATTATGCACTATATTTATCCAAGAGAGGGGAATGGCAGCAGCGCGCACGGCTGCACGTCCGGAGAGTGTCAAAGGAAGTTATACATGAACACTTGTGCTCCCAGAGTTTTAGACACAACCTGGGTTTACATGTGTGTATACAAACTAAACTCCTTGATAACTTCAATGATGATACATCGTGTCTGAGTGTGTGTTATGACGAACGAGGAGACCCAACGTCCAAACAGGTTCACTCGGTTTACTTTATTTAAAAAATGAGTATTTTCCATATCACTTATCATAATCTATCCATCATTATATAACAGAATTAAACTAACTCCACCTTAATAAGTTACAGCTGTAAAATGCAACTTATTCCACAAATGAATAAAGTATCAATGATGAAGACACAATATATAACTGTATAAAACTTTACTGACAATAATGATGTTATTAACTTCTATATTGGTTGATAAAATGATGCAGATCACGTTGTGATGCAGCAATTTCTGCAAATTCATTTGAGATCACATGAAGAATTCATTTCAACTTTACTGTACAAACAGGGTAGACAGCGCACGTAGAATTCATACAAAGAAACAAACTTATCTTCAACATGTCGGTCATTTTAAGAATCGTCTCACGTGCAGGATGTTTACCTGCCCGGTGATGAAGCTTTTACCTGAAAAACAGACTCCTTCGTCTCGTCATCGTCCACTAAATGTGCAGAATGACAAGTCTGTTCCTGTGTTAACATATTTCTGATCAGCTGCTCCAACCTCACCTCTCTCCTCCCTCCCTCACCCACCTTCCCTCTCTCTCTCTCTCTCTCTCTCCTTCAGGGAGAACAAGGTCCGGTCGGAAGCCCAGGTGCCAAAGGTTATCCTGGCAGGCAGGTGCAGTAAATCCTCTGCTGTGACTGGTACAGTTGTAGTCAGGGAACATAGTAAAGGCCGACAGCCAAGTGGAATTAGGTTATGTTTAACAGCTGACCGGGAGGAAAATATGTGGGTAAACACTTTGCAGACAAGTTTGAATATTTTAAAAGATAAAAATGCACCAAAGTGAACAACATTCAGTGGAAAGTTAACAGAAGTATCTGTTATTCTGTGATGTCTTCACATTATATTAAACATATCTGGTTATAACAGAAGCTGTAGTTCTTGTAGACTTGTCATCATCACACACACACTCACACGTTTACTGTTTCTATTAGAAAACTTTATTTCACGTATACACTTAAATAAAAACGATGAGCTGCTAAAATAGTTTGTCTCTTTGTTTTCCAGGGTTTACCAGGGCCTATAGGACCGGTGGGGCCTAAAGGCGTCCGGGTAAGTCGACACATCTCTGGTTCGATTCGTCACAAATCAAACGTCTTAAACTTCACTGACTCTTTTTACTTCACAGTGTTTATAGGTTGTAAAACACGCAGGAATTAGATGAATTAACGGTCGTAAACTGTCGCTGTTTTGCATGAAAAGATGTTGATGCATGTATGAAACGCAGGCGTCCACATCTACACATAAACACATTCATACACACTCACTCCACCGGTGTGACTCTATTAATAGCATGTTAAATGTAGGAGCCTTTTACTTGTGTAATGTAAACGCTGTGTTGCTGTATACAGACACCTACTGAAAGGCTGCTCGTTGATAACACACACCCTTTATGTACACAAACAAAGACACACACACACTCTTGGGATACAAACAGTGATTTTTTTATGTTGCGTTCCAATAAAGGTTCTTTATCAGTTTCCCTCGGCTGCTCCGAAGCCTCCCCTGCCCCCACCGGCTGGAATTTCCTGTTTAAGCTCCGTATGAGGCCCTGCTGTGTTAAAGAGGCATTCTAGTCGTCTCTCTCTCAACCACCTTTCCACATATTCTTCTTTTTTTTTTTTTTTTTTTGCAGCGTAACTTCTCTAACATCTCAACTGTTCCCTTAAGTGTTCAACTGTTGTGGTGTTGTCGCTCTCTCTCTCTCTCTGACTGTGTGAGTGTGTATAAGCTTGTGTGTTTAAGTGTGTGTGTGTGTGTGTCTCCCCCTTCATACCTAACAGCCCAGTGTGAGGTCCTGGCTATCTTCAGAGATCCCTGGCGTGAGGGTATGTGCCCTTGGACTACATCGTGGAAGCCAGCACCATGCAGTCCATGGGCATATACACTTGCCTCATGGCGTGGTTCTTCATGGAAGTCCAGTCCCTCCCCCCTCCTTCTCTATCCATACTGGACCGTCGGCCTCTGAAACACCCCAGCTCTAGAGCCGATGGGAGCTGCTCTTCTTCCAGCTGTTTTTGCAGCATCCAAATACTCACATCCCATATTCCCCCTCTCTCCTCTCTTCTCTCCTCTCCTGCAGGGTTTCATTGGGATCCCAGGACTCTTTGGCCTGCCTGGGCCTGATGGCGAAAGAGTGAGTTCTTGTCAAACGTATATTTCTGCAAAAAAAAAAAAAAAAAAGATTATATATATAGAGTCACTGACAAAACCCAGCTAATATCCATGTGAGATGACAGCAGGGCCTCCCCTGATATTTCATTCAGCTGTCTTGTTGTTGTAATGTGGGAAACGGTGCCCAGCTGTCGGAGATGCTGCTGCTGCTGCTGTATAAAGTATAAAGTTGAGTGGGAGTGTTGATGACTCATATGATAAAGCCCCCCCCTCTCAGAGCCTTTGAACTGCCTGAACTCATCAAGGCCTCCTACTTCTGTGCAGCCTCTAAAACATGGAGCGATTAGCCTACTTGTTGCGTCAGTTCAGGCTGTAATCAGGACCCCTCCGCTGCCAGACCAGACCAGACCAGCGAGATGCCTCATACCATAAGTGTGTCTGCCCGACTTGTCCCTAGAGGCGATGGTGTTTATTTAACACACATATATATATATATATATATATATATATATATATATATATATATACACGAGAGGAGGAGGCCTGAATCCCTCATAATAGACTGGAAAAATGTCGGTCAGCCACAGTCAGCTGTTCTTACTGGCTGAGACAAACTCACAGTTACGACTTTTTAATTGTGTGTTTTGGGTTCGGATCAGCAAAGTCCACTGAGTGTTATGTTTGGGTTTTGATATGGTTTTTACACGATGTCTGTCTGTTTGTTTTTCTGAACATTTCTTCTTCTTCTTCTTCTTCTTCTCTATCTCTTGTTTTGACTTTCAGGGAATTCCCGGCGAACCAGGGAAGAGGGGCAAGATGGGTAGGCCGGTAAAGTTTTGTCTCAACATACTTTACAGATAATCTATTAATAAGTGTGATGAATTGTGTTGGAAAACATCGACCTTGAATGTATCGTCTGTTGTTAATGAGAGATGGTGACAAATGTCTATTTATTATTTTTGCAGTTAAGTTAATCGACACAGTGAAGTAGTTTCATTTGATTTTCTTTTCTGTTCAGTTTTTGGTGCAAAGACTCCAACACCTACACATGTGAGAATTTATAAGGTCTGGATTGACGTCATAGTTTTAATCAGCTCAGTGTTTCCATCGCTGTTGGAAGGGTTAACTCTGAGCCTGAGGACTGTGGAGTCCCACCAGCCGCATGTCGGGGTCTTGGATGCAACAAGAAAAAGGCTTTTGTTGGAGTAAAGTGCTTTCTGGTCCCCCCCAGCATGGAGCCAAGCCATTTGGAGGAAGTCAGTCGGTTCTGCTGTGTGTGTGTGTGTGTGTCAGATAGTGTTCAAAGTCAGTTTGACAAGAGTGTTTCAGAAAGAGTGTGTAACCCTGAAACTCACTGCTGAGATCATTCTGCAGCTGTTGCTTATTGGCTTTTCAGTAAATAAGGCATTTATAGAGCAAAACGTCTAAACACACGCGAGCCGGTGTCAGTCGAGGATCCTGATCAGATGAAAGTTTAGGGAGCAGCGCTGGATGTAAACTCAGATGTTTGCAAATGCATTTGATGTGTGTGTGTGTGTTCTGGTTCTATTAGAGCTGCCTCATAATTGATTCCAGCTCATTCACAGTTTTCACGCAGAAGTTAAAGTATGAGTACGAATGTGCTGTCATCACATCCTGGATCAACGACAGCAGCAGCTCTGTTTTTCATGGCACCAAAAGAAAATAATGACAATGAATCACAGCGAGTAACACGGACTGTTTTTTTGCTTACAACTAAAGAATGTGAAGAGAGTAACAGAAGAGTCCTGTCATTGTAATTATTTCACAATCCGCTCCAGCTCTTTATATCTGACCTGCAGACCAACAACACACATATCATCCTCGTCGTCATGTGATTTTAATGCTCCTGCACGGAAAAATGGAAAAGAAGGTTAGGACACTTAACAAGAAAGAACAGAACAGGAGAAGCACCTGAACGAGCGCCAGACATTTTAATGGTCTTAACCACAAGCACTCTGTCGAGGAAACACACACACACTCAGGCTGCCATCTACCAGAGTGATGAGTGAACTGATGTATCTAAAATGCTGAAAATCAGTTTCCAAACTACGTTGCCAACGATTCTGTGTTTCAGCTCAACCTTCAGAGGTTTTATTTCTTTATTTTTTTTAGTTTGGCTCCATTAGGATGTTTTTTTTTTTTTTTTTTTTTTATCAAATTTCACTTCATCTCAGTATTTGACATCATGTAAACACAGAGATACATTCAAGGCTCTTTTCGTGCTTCTTTTTTTATATATATAAAAGCCTCATACTTGGCAAAACCATGTTTCCCACATTTGTCCTGAGTCTGTTCAGCTGCGGTGACAACTGTGTGATTCATCCTGCTGGTCACTTTCATGCTTCATCGAATCTCACTGCCCTTGTGCCCTCCCAGTTTCTTAGTGCCATAAAGCAGTCGCAGCCATAATATTGACTTTTCTTTGAGCTCTAGAAGCCGAATGGAGAAAAGAAAAGAGCTTTTTGTTACAGAGCTGATGAGATGTGTCAGGAGGCTGAAGGATACGTGAACATTATTGTTTAAATAAAGTCAAAATGTCAAAATGATCCCAGATAAAATAAACTAAAACTAACTGAGTCACATTCATCAGCAGGTTTTATTCCTGAAGTGAATCAGAGATTAGAATAAAACACTTGTTGTATAATCTAACATCTCAACTCTGACTGAAATAACTGACATTTTCCAGAGGTTTCATTTTGAAACAATGAGCGGAGGCCATGAGACATTACGAGTGTTGAACGGTCGTTGGTTTAACGTGCAGATGCGGTTTCTCTCTCGGCAGCACCACCAGCTGTTTGCGTAGCTCAGATTAGCATCTCATTTTCTGTTAAATGGACAGAATAATGACTTGGCTACTTTTCTCTCTTGTTGCACTTAAATCGTGTTCTGAGCCGTGAAGTCGAACAGTTGGCGTCCGCGCCCGCAGCTGGTAGATTAATGCTCATAATGATGCCATTACGTTTCTTATTTTGTTCGTATTTCAGGTCGCTCTGTGTTTAATGTTAAATTTGACTCTGTCAGATTGTTGTAATTGCTGTGTAATTAGAGTAGCAGCTCCACTCAGCGATATTTGAGAAAATGTTCTGTGTAAATTTGACTCCATGTTTAAACACATAATGATTTATTCTACGTTTGCATTAGTGGCACAGAAACGCGAACACACCCTCCCTCAATGAAAAGCTTTTTTTGGTCGTTGAGGAATGTGATGGTTTTTTTTTTGTAGTGTTTTTGCGTCGTCAGTGTAATTAGTGAACATTTAGTGAACATTTCACCATGTTTACTGCCGCCTACGTTAAAGCAGCAACGACCAAAATATTTGATATAAAACTGTACGACTTTCATGCATTTGGACTCGATCATATTGATGAAATATTCAGCTCCTTTTTATTGATGTGGTTCAGCCTCAACGCTCTCATTCAACCGTCTGCGGGTTGGACGTTGTTTTCAGCTGAAACGCTCTTTAAAAACCAACTGAGCAGGAAAAACAGACAAACACAATTAGCAGCTAACGATGTAGCTAGTTAGTGACGACCAAAAATAGAGCAAAAAAAATGTGTTGGTTACTTGTTTCTGCTGCCACCAAGTGGCCAAAAAAAATCAGTGATAACAGCTTTAATAAAGCAGCCTTGTTCTGTAAATATATAAAACAACAGGACTTCTTGAATTTATTGGTTGTCTGAGTTTGATCGTGAACATAAAAGCGTCTTCTCTCTGTCCTCAGGGGTTTCCAGGGGACTTTGGGGAGAGAGGACCACCTGGACCAGACGGGGAGCCGGTATGTCACACACCCTGTTACTCACACACCTACACCTACATAAACGGTGCACATGTTCACACACACACACACACACACACACACACACACACTCACCTGGTGTTTTAGTGCTGTGACTTTTTGGCAGAGTTGGTGGGTAAATTATCCATCAGACCATCTCCTCTTTTTTCTCCAAATAAGTTTTATTTCCATGTTTGGTTTCATCCCGTCTCTTGTTTATTTTAAAACCAACATTATTAAAGTTGAGGCTGTTCGCTATTTAAAACACATTGTGAGGCAGTGATATCCAGTTATTCTGTCTTGTCGCATGTGAAGACGTCCGGTTCTTTGATTTGAACAGACGTCGCACCTCATCAGTGGAAGTGGAAAAGCTTTTAAATAAAACATAAACACATCAGCAAACAGCTGTTAAACAACGTCACGACGAGCACAAAGAGTATCGAAGAAACACACACATTCCTGAGTTTTCCAGTGGTTCAGTCTCATACGTCAGGGAAACTGAACGTTTCAGGAGTTTGAGGCCTCATCCTCTGTACATGTAGAGTTGCTCTTTGTTGTCTTTACGTTTGATAAAAGTAGGATGTCTGAGAGAGGAAGTAGAACTGTTATTAGTGAAGGGAAAAGCAGAAAATCAACAAATAATCGTTCAGCATCTTAATGTAGCATGTTGCTACGCTAACAGACTGTAGCTGATGCTGATGGAGGATTTCAGTTTCAGTTTTGAATTTTCAGGTCATGTTGAAACTTTTCAATTCATGTGGTTGATGTTGACATGTTGAGAAAAAAATAAAGACGTCACATCCTCTGGAGACCATGAACGTCTGGAGAAAACTCTGTGTCTAGAGACACGAACCTGCAGATTTGAAAAAGCCACGATGGGTCGATGGGCTCACATCCCCCTCCACAACCTCACCACACACACACACACACACACACACACACACACACACACAGCCCCCTCTCATAAGCTGCGATGAACACTGAGCCACTCTTCTGAGCATGTTTGTTTAAAAAAGAGCCAATAACCCAGAAACTTGCTCCTTCTCCCTCTGCCTTCATCTCGCTGACTCTCTCCTCCTCTTCTGACCAGGGTGACATGGGAGCCCCTGGTCCAAACGGAGTTCTTGGACTTATTGTGAGTAGCAGTTTGTGTTTTTTCTGTTGTGTGTGTGTGTGTGTGTGTGCGTGTACGTGCGTGCTCTCCTCATGTTAAACACTATATTTTCCCAGACACTTATTCCATAAATATACACGTCTGTGTAAAGAGTATGTTTAAATGAAACAGAATATGTCTTCTTAATTGAAAAAACACTCTCAATTAGCTTAGCATCATCATTCACACTGCCAGACACTAACCGCCCTCCGCAGGTTCTTTACTGCCGTTTACAAACTCAACGTGGTGAAACTTTGGAGTCAAACTCTGAAGACGTAGTTATTTTTTGCCTCGACTCTAAATCCTGAGTTTATCCAGTTTGTCTCTGTCGTTTCCTCTCACTCGTCCACTGTTTGATCAATCACAAAAACCTTAACAAGACTTCCTGTTTACCTCTTGAATCTCTCTATTATTAACTATTTTGGAGCAGGACTCTCCGTACACCCACCTATCACCTTGCCCTCCATGGCAGCTCAGAGCGACAGCCACATAATTGCGCGTGATTATAACGTCTCCCTGGTTTTTCTCTTGTCGTGTCCCGTCTTCAACCATCGCTGCCGCTCCTCCCGGTCTATTCTCGGCCACCGGTGGTAGTAGTAGGCCTGTAATTGGAGGACTGGCTGATTACAGCTCTGCTCTGAGCTCCGTGTCGTCTGCATCCATCTGAGCTGACAGTATAATGTACAGTAAACCAGCAGCACGGAGCTAAACTTCAACAAATATATAAATATACAACAACACTTCCCTAAGACTTCAGACTGGAGAAGGGAAAGTGTTAAAACATGTGCCCAGGAAGCAGAGTATGTCTCTGGGTTGTATAACTCTTTTCTCCCTTGATTATTGTAAAATATGTGTAACCGTTTATTTTTATCCTGTCCTGTTATGATGGAGGTTAACAAGGTTGTTGTTTCATCCACTAACTGACCTCGGCTGCCCCCCGTGGCCGAACAAATCCACCAACGTCAGTTCAAGTTAAAGACATTACGAAGCACCTTGCACTATATTGTGTTTCTTCATGCATTTCTGCGATTTGGAAACGTGAACGGGAAATATGTGGTTTACAGAGGCAGTGAGGTATCAGTGAGCCCTCTAGAGGTCTGCAGAGGAAAACGAGTCCAAAAGCATCTGGACGGTCATCGTTAGAGTCTCTCATCTCTCAACACTCAACGCTGAATGAACCGACGAGTTCTGCAGAATACATTTCAATAACATGCTTAGTCACACATGCAGATATTACAGTATTCACAGAGAGACAAATATTTAACACAGTGAGCCAAGGCCACCCTGTAGGAATGAAAATATGATAACTAGTAGCAGCCTGTGATGCTTCTCTGTGGACCAGGACTCGAACGCGGCTCCACGCAGCCGATCCAATCGAGTCTTTAATCAGCTCTATAGCTGCTCTTTAATAAAACGCAGTTCTCTCTTTCTTCTGCTCTGAAGTCCTCGTTCAGCGTTCATCCGTCTCTGCAGCGATGGGACAGATGTTACTTCAACTATTTATTCTGCGCAGCACAATCTTGGCTGTTTGTTATCTTCCAGATCTGGCTCAGCCGTATATTATCATCTATTGTTTCGTGTTGTGACAGCTGTATGGAAGCAGGACAATGAAACTTAAGTCTCGTATTTATAGCTACAAAATGTCACTGTGAACCGAAGTGTGTGTGTGACTGTTTCTGATAATTAAAAGCTCTGGGCCATGTGTTTATTGGTACATTACACATATGACATCACTTTGATTTGAGTCTTTCTGTTATTTGTCTCCTCGTTTTGTCTTCAGGGTGATATGGGACCGGTGGGGGAGATGGGCCCTCCAGGACCCAGTGGATTGAAGGTAATCTCACACATGCTCACAGATGGAAACCGTTGCCTTCACTCTCTTATCTCGAATTGTCTAGTTGGAGGTTGGACGGCCGTTTTGCTTCTTTTATGTGATAAAACACCAGTGAAGCTGAAGTTTCAGGGTATTTTTGGGGGGGATCATTTATTAATCCTCGTGTCTGTGCTTGTTCCAGGGGGTGCCTGGAAATCAAGGAGAACCAGGACTGAAAGGTGATAAGGTGATCTGAATATTCCTGTTATTGGCCTGGTTTTGAGCAGCATGTGATGGATGTATGTTCATTTACTGTAGCGATATCTGTCCAACACGTAGACGTAGAGCATGTTTTCATTCACCACGTCGATACGAACCTCTGATCATTGATCTTATCTGTATAAAACATGATTGAATAGTTTTAACGAGATGTTACGTTTAGTTCAGTTTGTTAAAATCAAGTAGAGAGACAGTGAAACATTTTATAAATGTGCTTTTGTTCTGCACAAAGCCGAAGTCTGGAGTCAGTTAGCTTAGCTTAGCATAAAGACACCTGGCAGGAGAAGCTGTTTCTGGTCTCAATACGAAGTTAAGTTGCTGCCTTCAGCATATTTTCCAAAATGTCTTCTAATGCTTTTAAACAATAAACTTGTACAAAGTGTTACTAGATAGAGGAGGAAGATAATGCAACACAATGACACAAAATAAAGAAATAAAGAATAAAATGATTCAAACACTGTCTGTGTGGATCTAATATCCTCAGACCCTGAGGTCCTGGAGTTGAAAAGCTCCTGCAACATTATCTCAATGAGTGAAGAGACCGTAGATATAATCTTACAATTTTAAGTAAAAGCCCGAACATCTGAACATCTGTATTTGCTGTAGTTGGACGATATTTCTCCAACTAAAGCCACAATAATCCATAATATAATAGAGACTGAAGGAGATGAAAGTTTAAACGACCTCCTTCTTCAGATCTGCAAATGACAGAGAAGATGTTGATGTGATGAGCCTCTAATGACAAGCATGAATAAAAGATTACACCACAGTTATGTTCTTTATTTCTGTCTGGAGGCCAGTGAGACTAAAGGTAAAAATGAATCATGAGCAGCGTCGTATTAAGACGGGATGAAGACGCTGGCGAACGTGGTGGAGCAGATTAATAGTGTGTGAATGTTCATAATGCACGGACATGTAATTGTTACTGTCTGTTGAAAAAACGCTGACTGAACAAGAAGAAAGTTACCGTTCCCCCTAATGTTTTTCATCTCTGTTTTTCTTTCTGTCCTTCATCGTCCATCGTGTGTCGTCGACTCGTCTCTTCGTCAGGGGGACGTCGGGATTCCTGGAGAACAAGGAGAGATGGGCTTCAAAGGAGACAAGGTAGATCACCGCTGCTTCAGTTAAACATGTTGGAAAAAACTAAAACATCCTCTTTTCTTCCTGTCACCAGAGACTCGGCCTTTGTTGCAAAACTTTGTCTTTGCAAAAATGACTTAACCAGATGTGTTTCTGTCCAGCTTATGGAAATTCTTATGTAAACCTTCCTCGTTTGTCTGCAAGTGTGTGTGTGTGTGTGTGTGTGTGTGTGTGTGTGTGTGTGTGTGTGTGTGTGTGTGTGTGTGTGTGTGTGTGTGTGTGTGTGTGTGTGTGTGTGTGTGTGTGTGTGTGTGTGTGTGTGTGTGTGTGTGTGTGTGTGTGTGTGTGTGTGTGTGTGTGTGTGTGTGTGTGTGTGTGTGTGTGTGTGTGTGTGTGTGTGTGTGTGTGTGTGTGTGTGTGTGTGTGTGTGTGTGTGTGTGTGTGTGTGTGTGTGTGTGTGTGTGTGTGTGTGTGTGTGTGTGTGTGTGTGTGTGTGTGTGTGTGTGTGTGTGTGTGTGTGTGTGTGTGTGTGTGTGTGTGTGTGTGTGTGTGTGTGTGTGTGTGTGTGTGTGTGTGTGTAAGCAGAATCTAATCCTTTTAGCATCACAGAAGAGAAAAGTCCCGAGAGATAACAGAAAGACTGAGCAGAGTCATGCATGTCTAATGTCTGTTTCTCTAGAAAAGAAATCATAGTTCTGCTTTTTATCTGAATCTGTGTGTGTTTGTGTTGGTCAGGGCATCCAGGGGGCGCCGGGGTTACCAGGCCTCCGCGGGAAACCAGGACCACAGGTTGGTTCTGACTTTAATGACCATGAAAGATGTTGACTTGGAAATTTACTCATTTGCATGTTTGTTAGCTAAGCAGTTAGCTTAGCTTAGCTTAGCATGAAGAGTGTAAACAGGTGAAAGAGCATGAAGAGTTTAAACTACATTTAAAAACAATAATCTGTAGTTTTACAGGTTGTTATGTTCATGACTGTCCAGGAAATTAGCAAAGACAGAAATAAAACCATCATCAAACCAACATTTGTCATGTAGATATGTTACAGTCACTATCAGTCCTGCTGTCTCCCTCTTCTTCTGGCCTCGTGTTAAGCTAAGCTAAGCTAAGCTAATTGACAGCTAGCTGTAGTTTTACATTGAACTGAAGGAAATCAGTTTCTCACATTCTGGTCTTTTGGTTGTTTCAGGGTAAAACGGGGGAGAGAGGCCCTGATGGAGCACCTGGACCTCCAGGCCCCGAGGTTTGACTCTACACTTTAATTTCTACATCGAACATGTGAATTTGTCTTTCAGACAAACGATAGAAATGATTTTTATAACTGATCATGACAGGGTTTCCCTGGTGACATGGGACCACCAGGAGAGAACGGCCTTGAAGGACCAAAGGTCAGTGATCGATCACTGAGTAACGTGATGAATCGTGTCATGATAATTCATAATGTTCTTGGTTTTAATATGTTAAGAGTCAAGTCTGTTTGGTTATGATCTGAAATACTGAACTGCATCGTCTTGTCTTTGGTGGTTGAAGAGTGAAGAGGTGAAAGGATGAAAGATGGAGGGAAAATAATAAAAAACAGGGGAGGATGACAGATGGAGAAGGGTTAAAGAAACAAAACAACAAGATTGATTGAATCCAGCCTGTGACAACCAGCTGCTTCCTCTGAGTTTTAACACACAAAATACTAGAAACAGTCAGAAAGAAAAAACATAAACGGATAAATAATAAACACAAAGAAAACATCATAAAGCAGCTCAACGTGGGACAATAAGAGACGACTCTTAGTTGTTTACATTTTTATTCTATTATACTTTCTCCCCCTGGTTTTTATTTATTTATTCTGTTGTGGCTGAAAACATATGTGTGGATGCTGCAGTTTGTGCTCATGTGACTGGTTTCTCCTCGTCCAGGGAAAGCTCGGGGCCAGAGGTTTACCGGGTCCTCGAGGGGTGCCTGGTCTGGAGGTAAGACCGTCAGAGACCCACATCAGAGCGACCCTAAAGCTCCAGAAGACATTAAAAGTTTTATGGCACCAGGTTTCTCTTTGCCGAGAGACGCTTTATGTCCCCAAACATAATTCACGGCTAAGATCAATATCATGTGTTTCCAGGGAGACGAGGGCCCGATCGGACCACCGGGACCAACAGGACTGGAGGTGAGTTATTAGACAAACACCTGGCGTCGCCGGCAGCTGAGGATAACAGGGATCACTGTTATTTATAATTTAGACTCCTCAGACTCGAGGGTCCTTTTAAATTCTGCCTCACAGCAGCAGAACATATGAGAGAATATCATACGTGTGTGTGTAGTCAGACAGAAACATTCAGTTTGTGTGTTTGTTTAAACTTGATCCCGTTCGACACAATCAAAGCATCTATCGTGAGCATCGTTGTGGTTTCATTCATCTTTTTTATATCCGTGGTTAACTCATCTTCAAAGAGAGGAAGAGGAAGGGATGAAAATATCTCAGAGTGTATGGAAACACAACGACAGCGTGACGTTAAATCTGTGTGTTTCCTGACAGGAAAACAAGATGTTTTTACAAAAACCTTTAATTTACCAAAGAAACTCTGGCTTTGGATGAGTGAGATCAATATACAGCAGCAGTTTAAATCACGTGAAACCTGCTTTAAGTTCTATTCATTCTTACAGTGTATGTATATAATTTAGTAGCTTAGCTTTAATTACGCATCCCAAAGTTTGTTGTACCGCAGTGAGAGTGAACGTGACTTTTATTTTTGGTGATAAAGGAGGTCGTCGTTATAGTTTTGTCCTTGGTTTGTACTTGGAGAGAAGCTGTAGATGTGAATAGTTTGAGTTTTATTGAGGATGTTATGACCCGTCTCTGGATGATTGTCTTCTCACAACAAAAGGCTGCGTGCAATCCCTGCTGTCGTCCACCAGGGGGTGATAACCACCGTCGGCCTGTTTGTAGGTGATGAGATTTGCAGCTAGAAGTCGTTAATGTTTATTTAGATAAGGCTTATTTTACTCATATTCTTTATTTATTTATTTTATCTTTTCCCTCCTCCTCCACCCTGAAGGATGAACACTCCTCCACCCGTCTTCCTCCGTCTGAGGGGATGTGGAGTATGACTCCTTCAGGAGCTGAGATTGATTGATCTCTGGCCCGATGCCACCGATCCGCCTCCTCAACCAGCTGTGTTTTAGCTTTTTTCACGTCACTCTCTCTCTTTAGCTTTTTAAACCATCACCCACACGTCGTTGTTGATGTGGTCAGTTTCCAACGTGCAGTATTTCTAACTCAGATGATAAGAAGTCACAACTCCTGGACAGATCGCATTAATTCTCATGTTACAACAAAAAATCTGCTTTAGCAGCACATTTCTGAGTGAAATACAGTCACAGCGTCGTGTGTTGCTACGCTGCCAACGTTTCTGGGGTAAATCTCTGGAACCGTTGAGTCATTCACTCTTTAGGAGTTTGGCTTCGACATGTTTGACCCAGAGTTATTGCTGGTAAAAAAGAAAAAAAAGGCTCTTAGCCTCTCTCTTAACCCTGGGAATTACTGTCTGTGAGAGAGGAACATTACGGTCGTACACTTTAACAGTCTGCCAAAAACGTAATGTCAGCATTACCTGTACACGCCATTACATCTGTCAGAGGCATGTTGAGTAGACTCCAGCAGCTGCAGACCGCTTCCCACTTCTCCTCAGACTGTCATTTCACAGGAAACGGGTCCTTTATAGTCATCAATACGTTCTGATGAGCGTTAATGATCCATTAACCAGCAGGTTCATTTATGTCATCTGATATTCATCTTGTGTTTCAGGGTCGAATGGGTAGAAAAGGATTTCCTGGGAAGGTTGGACCAGAGGGGGTTAAGGTGAATAAAGACTATATTTATTATATATGTGTGTGTGTGTTTTATTTCCTTAAAAATATAAGAAACGTTGAGTTGATTTTTCTAAAGAATTGACCAGTGATATGTTTGCGTCTGCAGGGGGAGCCAGGTATCACAGGAAAAGTTGGACCCATGGGAGAAAGAGTAAGAAACCCTGACGTTTCCTCTTCCTGTTTGGAGTCGCTGCATTTTTTTCCAGACCATATATGCAAATATAAATCCTCAACTGGGTCTCTGTGTTTTCAGGGTTTGGTGGGTTTCATCGGACCTGGAGGAGAAGAAGGACTGGCAGGGGAGAAGGTATAAAAACATAGTTTTGTAGTTTATTTGTAGATGTTATAAAGGTTTTTATAAAAAGACTGAATGATGTTTGTTGTTGTGTCATCAGGGGGATCGAGGGGAGATGGGACTTCCTGGACCACCTGGAGAAAAGGGATCCACGGTAAAGAAGTGATGAGATTGAGTTATGAAAGAATATATAATAAGTTCGGGTTGAAACGTCTTTAAAAACAAAATCTATAAAAACAGGCATCTTGAATTAAACTGTAAACTATATTCCCATGGGAATATCCTCATGTCAGCACATCAAGAATAAGTGAAAGGGGGAAAGAGGCTCGTGAGTAAAGAGGACGACCCGAGGAGGAGCGAGTGTTTTCTAAACGGTGGTTTGACTCTTGGCAGGAAATGATGTACGGTAGTTTAAAAAGGATCTGGTCCAAAGATTTACCTCCTGGACGTATAACACAACTGACCTCTACTACCTTTAAACATCAGCACTACTGAAATCTGCTCAAAGACGTGAAGGAGGAACTGATGCTGAGTTTGACAAGACGCCTCCGTCACACGTAGAGTCTCTATCACATACGACGACGTCTTGATATATAGAAACGGCTGCAGTGGATGAGGATTTAGTCATCATTCTGACTGAAACAGAGAGAAGTTTCCTGCTGGCTGACGGCCAGGCAGATGTCTCTGAGGATTTAACACACACACACACACACACACACAGAAACACACACACTTTTTAAGGAAGTTCTCTGGCTCCGTCTCTCAGCTGCAAAACAGAAACAGACCCTCTGGAAAAGTCTGCATCATCCAAACTGAGAGGAGCTGACCAGCAGGCGTCTATAGCTGCTAACAGAGCTCATACCTCCACTATTCATCATTCACTCCTCCTGTGTGTGGGGGGGTCAGAGCAGCCTTTACATTATCCAGTAGATTGTGTTACACTCAGCTGCTCTAGATAATAAGGTTAAAGATGTACCGTCCAAGAAAAGAGAGAGAGAGAGAGATGTCCAGTAAAGCAGCAGACGCAGCCAGAAGCAGTATGTTTTCAGATATAAAATCATCTCTAGACTCTGTTTTTCTCGTTTCTCTATTGTCTCTCATTGATTGCGACATTTGATGCGTTCTCCAGTCGAACAGAGAATTTGTGCAGATGTTTGTTTGTTCTCATCGTGTGTGTGAAGGAAATGTAGTTTATCACATCAAAAACATCATTAAATCCTGTCTATATGTATATATGTGTAATATATAGTATATGTATAGTATATATAGTATATGTGTAATTCTGATTTCTAACGGCGTCATATTTATGTATTTGTGTAAATATCAGGGTCACCCGGGGACACCAGGTGAGACGGGACCAACGGGACCACCGGGGAGACCGGTACGTCATCATTCCTCCTCATTTTCACTATTTTCAGTCTTAGTTTTTAAAATTTCATGTTTTTTTCAACCATGAAGATTCTCGTTTGTCTTGTTTTTTTTTGTTTGGCCGTGTGAGAGGAAAGTGATAGGTGGTAATCATTTTTTAAAAAAAAACCTGCAAAACACATTTGATTTTCTCCTCAGCTGTGATCAGCATCTTTTCTGTGAGTCTCGGTGGTTCGACTCTTTGAACATGTGATAATAATGTGAGGTTTCCTCTGAGCGTTATAAGAGCTGGCAGCCTCCTGCTGAACCTGCGTTAGCCTCCTGCCAATCAAAAACCCAACACCTACAACCAATTAGACGCCAGCCCCCCCACCCCCTCACCTCCTCGTCTCCCCCTCGCTGTTTCCTTGCCATCGGTTAAAGGTGGAGGCCACTGAGCCACTAAAACAAACATAAATATGAGGCTCTGAGGTGCAGCGGGACGGGGATCCAGACCAGTGAGTGACAGATCTAACAACAAACGCTATAGTGTGTTCTGGAGGTCAGGATGCCCCCCCACCCCCACCCCTCAGGGTCAACAACCAGGGGGCTCTGTGCTCTGTCACTGTAAACCTTTGTTTTTATCTCCACTCGTTTTTCATCCACCTTTTCTCTGTTGTCCGTCAGGGCCCTGCTGGAGCGGCCGGACCAGCCGGTACCAGGGGACCCAAAGGTTTGAGGGTAAGTTTGATGGTTCACACCTGTTGAGTTTTACATCTTAGATGTATTTCTATTTAAATATATGTATCATAAGTCATAACATCAGAGATAATGGATCATAAACTTGGCACAACGAGCAGAGATCACATCACTTCTCGTGTGTTTTTGTTTTGTTGAATCATCGAGTGGGTTAATATCATGAAGTGATAAGAAGCTGACGTCATGTCAGTGAACAGGGGAGTTTTAATAACACGTTTCCAAGTCGAGCCTCAAGAGAACAAGTGTGTTTCATCCTTTTCAGAAACTGGCGTTCGTTGTTGTAACTGCTGGACGATCTCCAGTGACGTAAAACAAACAGCTTCAGACATAGAACGATAACTGAGCTACCGATTAAAAGAAAGAGCCGTCATTAATCCACATATGTGACATTTGTCGTGGAAAATGTGACCTGACGTTTGTGGCTCTCCTGCTGCTTCAGGAGATAAATTTAATGAAGTGACAGAAACATGATTTCAGAGAGGATTTACTAAAGATCGTCTGAGTCATAAAAACGACAAAAAGTTGAGGTTAATTTTCTTTTTCTTTTTTTCTTCTCGTCACAAAAGAAAACTCCTTTAATTTCAGTCTAATATGATCAATAAAATGTTGATGAATAGATTTTATTATAGAAACACTGAGTGGTTCATCACATATATAACTAATGATATTCATTCTTTAACTGGTCATCAAGTTAAAAAGTGTTGAACAGTTAATGTAAATACAGACGCTGCTCTGCTACGCGCTGTAGTTGTATATAACGTCAGGATATTTTGTAAAAACACGAGGATAACAGCTGGAGTTTCATCTGGCTCCGTTACATCACTGAAACTTTAGACCAGGAAAGTGAAGCTGTTCATAAAACTCGGCCTCTGGAACGACGTGAAGCAAATAAATTCTTGAATTCACAGTTGAGAGAGACGGAAGAATTTAAAGACAGAAACTAACGACAATAACAAACAGTGATGTTGGCGATGAAGAGGAAGGTGATGATGATGATGGTGATGATGATGATGGTGATGATGATGATGATGATGATGATGATGATGATGGTGATGATGATGATGATGAAGGTGATGATGATGATGATGATGGTGATGATGATGATGATGATGATGATGATGATGATGATGATGATGATGATGATGATGATGATGATGATGATGATGATGATGATGATGATGATGATGATGATGATGATGGTGATGATGATGATGATGATGATGATGATGATGATGATGATGATGATGATGATGATGATGATGATGATGATGATGATGGTGATGATGATGATGATGGTGATGATGATGATGGTAGCTGTAACTAGGATGTTGTTGGCAACATCGCTGACCTTTAGTCCGTTTTTATTATTTAAAGATTTATCTTTTATCACCGTCCGATGAGCCAGATGGATTGTGGGATGAAATAGCGTTGAGCTTCTTTATCTTTTAGAGTTTGAGTCTGTGGAAGATGCGTTTCGCTGTGGTTGTTCCTGGACCTGCTCTCATGTCTCAAGCTGTGTTTTCAATTAATACTAATGTCAGCAGTTTCCACTGCCAGTAAATCTGTCTGCTGTTTCGTGACTTTGTTTTTTTTTTTTTTTGTTGTTTTTTTTCGGGTCGTCCAAACTTGGAACCCTGAGTATAAAGAGCCAGAAGATACAGAAGTGGTTCTCTCATTGACAAAAACACACAATCTGATGTTATTTAGTGGAGTAAATACAATGAAAAACTGTGACACATGAAAGATAAGATGAGATACGTCACATTTACGTTTTAGACGTTAACTATTTGTGCAGAAAAACATGAAAACGCAGTATTTTAATGTGGAAATGTTGTTGAATCAAGATGAGAATTAAAACTTCACGTTAGCGACGAAGCTAATAAGCTAAAACCACCGTTGTCTCTGTTTCCCTGCATCTGTCTCTTATTTGCATATTTAAAGAATATTTAAAGTCAGACTCTGTTAAAGGGACTTTACCAGTCTGACTAATCATTCTTTGTAACTCATGATGTCTGACCCACAAAACGCTTAGCTAATGCTTTCCACCCTGAGCAACATATTCATCTAATCATTGCTCCTTCAGGCCCGTTGGTGGTTTAAATCAATGTTTCTGATTGTTTTTTCTATTCATGCTCCTGGTTTTGTTATAAATGGATCTAACTTAGCGTGACTAATTAACACTGAAGCATGATGTTACAGTGTTTTTCCACGTCCTGATAGAGTTGAATATTTTCTCTACATATGGTTTAATCAGGCTGTGTCGGTCGGTAGCAGGTTCCTCAGACAGGAATGTTAATGAGCTGGATTAGATTTCAGCAGTGATCTCCTCCATGCTCAGTCATCGGCCAACCAAGCTGTTTGTGTTGCACGTTATTGATTATTAACCCGTGAACGATCAGATGATCAGAAGTCGAACATCGTCACAGTTTAGTTGAGGATCTCATGCGACTGCAGGTGCAGAGCAGATGGATCGTAGCGGTCTACGGTCTACGGTCTACGGTCTACATCACTGGACTAGCAGGACTTTAGACTCTGCAGACTGATTCTGTTTGACAGTTGTGTCCATTTAATCTAAACAGACTGTGTGTGTGTTTGAGTGTGAACAGCATGCATGTGTGTGTGTGTAATATGTCACAGACACCATATAGACATATAACAAACTTCCTTATCAGCCCAGTAACGTGTAGTTTACAGCCTCAGGGACCAGCGGAGACTGTTGGTGTCACACATATTTATTTACACGTTGTTGTAAACGTCTGGCTGTGTTACAGTGACCTCTGTTGGTGGAGTGACAAGTGTCTTGTGTTTCAGGGAGCAATAGGACCTGACGGTCCACCAGGAGAGATGGGGTTAGAGGGCAAGAAGGTAAGAAACTTGACTCCATCGTTTGCGTTGGTTTGATTTTTTTTGTTGAAAACTTAAAACCAGAAACGTTCAAGACGTCCGACTGTGCAGACGCAAGAGTAACGACCATAAAACGGCAATAAATAGCTTGAAAATATTCGCTCCTGCAAACCTGATAGATTCTCAAGATGAAAATGAGATCTTACACCAAAAACAGCAAAACTGCACATCTTCTCCTTCAGGAAATATATAACAAAACGTTATGTCTCAACACATGGCGACGTCTCATCCCTCCCTCTCTCCACAGGGTCTTGATGGTCCTCCAGGAAAAATAGGTTTCCCTGGACCTCAGGTAAAAGCTCTGGGGTACTTTTCTACTTTTCCACTCCTTCCTCTCATATATTTTTTGGTGCTTATGTTCCTCTGGAGAAACGAGGCATTAGCATGATTTAGCGGGTCAACATGACACCAGCAGAGTGGAGAGGCACGTTGTCAGAAACAACATATTACCTCGGGCGTTTTCTGCAGATTTACATACATGAAAGTAGAGAACACACTGGTGAGATCTGAGAACATTTACTCAGCCTGAAATGAAACTACACTTCTGAACATGAGTCAGTTCTTTAATCGTAAAAAGGTTTGTAACTTTGATGTTGAACGGGCCAGAACATGATGAGGTAGAAGGAAAAACAAAATGAAGCAATAAAAAATAAAGTGATCACATTGATTATTATCAAACAAGATCTAATCATCGTTTCTTAAACGTTGTTGTGTCTCTGCAGGGGAAGATGGGAGACGATGGAGAACCTGGACCTAAAGGTTTTCCTGTGAGTTCATATAAGCTGTAACTACATCCTGCACACATACGTATACGTACATACTATATAATGGTCTTATTTAATTTATTTAGAAAAGCGTCTACATTTACTGATCTGAAAACTGTAAAACTTCACAACTTCTACACATGTTTGTTGTGAACTCACTGATCCTTGTGTCTCCAGGGTATTCAAGGACCTTCAGGATCTCCAGGGGACAAGGGAATACCAGGCGAGCCGGTACGATCCTCCGCTCTCGTCCGTCCGTTCATACTTTTCTCTCCTGAACTCAGCATCTTCTCTCTCTCGTTCTGTTTTCTCATTTGAGGTTAAAATCTTTCACAGTGTTCTCCGTCTCTCTGATCTGATCCCTCCATCATTACACTTTTCCTTCTTCTCCGTAGTCGTACTTACTGCTTTTATTAGATTCTCTTTGACTGGTTCTCTCTGCTCCGACCCTGTTAACTCTGAAATATCATAGCCAGGATGTAGTTTACGAGACATTTTTTAGTGCTTATTAAAAGTATATTTGTCTGTATTAAATGTTTCCTCTGGAGCAGCCAGAGACTTGTCTCATCGTTCACACATCTGTCGTGAAGCTGCGTTAACGTTACGTTGCGGCGACGGTGACTTCGGTTGAAGAAGGAACTTTATTTACACACGTGGTGAAACGTTGAACTTGTGGAGGGAAAATAGATGATTATTGGTCTGAAAGATAAAACCTTTCACTGTAAAGGATTTGCAGCTCTTCTTGTGGTTTTTATTTTATGAGCAGTTAAAGTGGCAGAGCAGAAACACAGAGACAGTCGTGGTATGGAGAGTTTAACTCACACTTACTCTCTGTTTTTATTGGTTTGAATGAACTGTTGACTAATAATCTTGTGTCTGATCTAATGTTGACTGTTTATATCTGCAATAGTAAAGAAATATTATGTGAAAAACTGATTTTAAATGTATTTTTTTATTCTCGGTGGTTTAACAGTCGATAATCTCATGTTCATGTTCATTACAAACTATTAAATATGTATTTTCACGCTGTGTTAACAGTTTGTTGTTAACAGTAAAAAACAGATTTAATTAATGATGGAAAGTGGAGTAAATCCTGTTATATTCAGTATCTTGTTATTGATGCTGAGCAGCTGTTTTCACTAAAACACGTTTTGTTTCTGGCCTCGATTGTTAATTCTCCTTTTGGGCTCAAAACCAGAAATATGAGCTAAAGACCTCACAGGTGACGTCAGTTACACTGTTACTATTGTTTGGACTCGATGCTATTCAAGCGTAGAACAACATCATTCACATGTGCAGAGATTAAGGATTATTCGTGGCATCGATGTTTTTGAAGCCTAATTAGTGACATATTTCATTTAGAGTCACGTTGTTTACAGATGATTCACTGATTTATGGATCGTTGGCACCTTCACTGATCAGCGTCAGCCAGAGATTTCCTGATAATAAATTAGACCTGATGTTTATTAGACTGAAACACGACTGGTTGGTTTTCAGCCTCAATATTAATCAGATGAATCAATCACAGTATTTGTTCTGTCGTCTGCAGGGCCCATCTGGGCCTCCGGGGACCGTGGGGCTGTTGGGAGAGATAGGTCAAAAGGTGAGAGATGAACTGTACACACACATTGTGAAGACTAAATGATTTAATATGTGGCAGCTGTTGTCTTTGATTGAACTAATCTTTCCAATTAAACTAATTAACCCACGTCACCGAGGTGTCGTCTTTCTCGTGACGATACGTAACGGAGCTCAGCTCTGACATGTTTTGTGTTTCTGAAGCCAAAAGATTCTTTAGTTTCTACAAAATCCTTCAACATTTCTCCTCTTCTCCATTTTCTAAACAACTAGGGTCCACCAGGCAAACTGGGAGAGCCAGGACTGCCAGGAGAGCCGGGAGAGAAGGTGAGACGATCTGTCGCTGCAGTTTGATCTTCATTTATTTTTATATATATTGTTTTTTTCATCATTAAGTTTGTTTATCATCTGTTTGTGTTGTCGTCAGGGAGCCGTTGGAGCTGCTGGAAACATCGGAGAGCAGGGACTCATCGGACAGCGAGTATGTTTATCATTACATTAGACGTCATCTATTCTTCTGTTTTTATTTCTAAATATTTAACATGTTTGTGTCCGTGTTCAGGGAGAATCAGGTTTAGAAGGAGAAGCAGGTCCGGCCGGTCCTGATGGCACCAAGGTCAGATGTTTCTCTAAAAACACAACTTTTACCCGATTTGTTAAAATAACTTCCAGACTGTTGAATGTTCACGTTTTCTGTCTGTGTTTATTGTCTCAGGGTGAAAAAGGTGACATGGGTCAGGAGGGCGACAAAGGAGAAAAAGGTGAACTTGGACTAAAGGGAAAGGAGGGTCCACCTGGAAGTCCTGGACTCACCGGCGTTAGAGTGAGTCACCTGACTAACTGACGCACACGCGCAGGTTTTATAACGTGATGTTCACATGTTCAGACGTTGATCTGTTGCGTTTTGTTGTGTTTTCTCTCTTTCAGGGTCCAGAAGGGAAACCTGGCAAAATCGGGGAAAGAGGCAAACAAGGGTCAAAGGTCATTGATCATTAATTGTGTTTGATCACAGTTTGAATATTCACACACACATTCACATAAACACAGTCTGGTCAGTTAATCTTTAGTTTATTCATTGTGTATGTTCAGGGGGCCAAAGGTCATCAAGGTCACCTCGGTGAGACCGGATCAGTGGGGAAGATGGGACCAACTGGTTTTGTTGGGCCGAAGGGGTCCAGAGGAACTATTGGACACGTGGTAAAGAGGATCAGTGATTATATAGATATTTTAACAGTAACTTTTTAAAACACACATGAGTTAGACACCGTTTTGTCTCTACAGGGAGCTCCAGGTCGAATGGGTCAACAAGGGGAACCTGGTCTCGGAGGTTACGAGGTACGGTTCATTTTATCAATCATCAGGTTTAATATAATATATAAACTGGATGTTGTTGTTTCACATATTAACATCCTGTATCTGTCTGTTCTAGGGTCATCAAGGACCTCAGGGCCCCATGGGGCCTCCAGGACCAAAAGGTGAAAAGGTACACCTCGTTCACTTTATGAGTCAAACTGTCTCTGATTGTTTCTTTTTTGTTTCTTTTCCTAAAGTTCAGATCTTCAGTCTGTTTCCAGAACATCACAAATGTCTACGTCAGCTTCGTTTTAGTTGATTTGATACGTTTGTATCTTTATCAAAGACTCATCGCGACTTTAATTTGACACAAATGTGAAAAGAGTCAGTTGGTTTTTCTCTCGTGCCGACGTCGACGTTGATATAACATCATTATAATCAACCAGCTGAGAGAAACTGTTGAACATATGTAAAAGTTTAGGACAAAGACACATTGAACCGACTTGACTCATCAGGATGTTTGTAACGTTTCCGTTCTTGTGATTTTCGTCCGCAGGGCGAACAGGGGGATGATGGGAAAGTAGAGGGTCCTCCTGGTCCTCCAGGTGACATAGTAAGTCACACCTGACTTACTTTGCTCCTTTCAACTGTTCTGTCTGTTAAATAGTTGCAGGAAGCAAATTATTTTCATTTTACTGATTCATTTCTCACTCACATATCAGGGTCCTCCAGGTGACAGAGGAGAGAGAGGGGAGTCAGGAGATCCCGGGTACAAAGTGAGTCACGTCGCTTCAGATAAACATGAAACTGTTTCCAACTTTCAGGTTCATGAGCTCAACAGTCTGTTGCTTTTTCTCAGGGTCTGATTGGTTTGGATGGAGAACGAGGCAGAGCTGGAGCTCCTGGACAACCGGTGAGTGTCAGAGAAGTTTGTTTCAGACACAGTTTTCAGTTTTAATGTGGTTTCTTTAACATAACTGGTGATTTCAGGGTGAACCGGGACCTCGCGGGCAACAAGGACACAAAGGGGCCAAAGGAGATCAAGTAAGAAAGTCACAATAAAAACAGTTTTGTGTGTGTTTGCTGAATGTGATAGAAGGTGATTGTATTCTTCTGTCTGTTATCATCTGTGTCTCATTAACTTCAGTTCGAACCCTGACGCTTTGCATACAATATGTCCAGGATGTTAAGGATGTAATTTGATTGTGATGCGTAATTAAAGCAGGTAAACGTAAGTGTAATTGTTTGACATTTTTTTATGATGTTGAAATAGCAGCAGCCAGTCTCTGGCAGCGTCAGAAAGTTAGCTAATACAGTAGAGCTCCAACAGAAACATCCATCTAATGAATGGACCATTAATCAGTTTGAATGTTGTGTAATAATACAGACGGACTCTGATGTCATTTATTATTTCTGGCTTGACGTCTTCTGTAAATGCCATGCTGGACACTTGCAACTAGTTTCTTACTTCAGTGGGAAACCTGCAAATGAGTTTAGAAAACCAGATATTTCTGCTCTTTGTGAAAGGTTACCAGAGGTTATTGTCACTGACATGTGGTTCAACAATAATCAGTGTTACCTTTAACACGTTTTCTGTCTTCGTTAAGGGTCAGAAAGGCAAAAAGGGTCAGACGGGACAAAAAGGAACCAGAGGAACGGAGGTAAGTTAACCAATCTCCATACGTCATGCATCTGCATCAATGGACTTACAGTATTTCCTTACAAAAGACAGATGTTTTACAAACTCTCAGCCTTTGAAACGTTTTTTATCCATGACAGAGATACTTGGAAATGATGCATAAACAAAAGTGGTAGAAATAGATTAACGGAGAAAGGGGAAAATTGTTGTGCAAATTTTACTTGAGTAAAGACAGATGAAAAAGAAGTCAGTAACACATGCTGTCACGCTCGATGTAGGTTTCTGATGAAGGCCTTTTCTCTCCGTGTGTCTCTCAGGGTGGAGGTGGTCCTCCTGGTCCCAGAGGTGTGGTGGGTCGAGAGGGACAAGAGGGCGTAGCCGGCGTGGACGGAGTCCCAGGGAAGGATGGCAGCAAAGGCATGCCGGTGAGGAGCCTTACCCTTATTTATCCTGATATTTATTGTCTTTTGTGACAAAAATCTGCTAATTGTTCGATAATTCTTCATCTTATTTCCTCTCTATGTTCTTAGGGAGAGCATGGCGATGATGGGGAGGCTGGTCTTCCTGGTAAATCTGGCTCACGTGGTAAAACTGGCGTCCCAGGACTCCCCGGAGATCAGGGTGCGATCGGACCGAAGGTAAATCTGAACTGTGTGATCCTACGTGACCCGATCATGTTACAGATGCTTCAGATGAATGAATGAGAGATAGTTTAAACAGTTGACAGGTTTAATCATTTGATCATTTGTTCATCCGTCTAGGGTGAGCGGGGTCTTCGAGGTCAGACTGGACCTCCAGGTAAAAGAGGTTTTAAAGGTGGGATGGGGCTACCAGGACCACAGGGAGACCACGGACCTAAAGGACAACCTGTGAGCAACATCACATACTAACCTCACATACGATCCTCTAACGTCATGTAGGATTCTCTCCCTCTTTGGGAACATGACACGTTTTTCTCTCTCGTTCAGGGTGACACAGGGGAACCAGGTTTTCCAGGAATTCTGGGAGTTTTTGGACCGAGGGTACGTTCAACACCGAGTTCATTGTGATGAATGAATGTTAGAAATATGTCATGTAAACAACCAGAACTAAACTTTAAATAACTGTTTCTAAAACCAGGTTGTGTATCTTTAGACCAACTTACCTGATTTTATTTAGAAACAGTTATTTTAATGTCGTTACCACTTCCTCATCAATATTTAAACTCCAGACAGACAGTGGATTAGTCTCTGAATAAAACAACACAGTTGTTTCAGGATTCATGTGTCTGGACGTTGTGACACCTGCACAAGACTTTTATAAAACTACATCACTTATTTTCCTCTGACATCAAAGAGTTTATGATTAACTCCAGTGGAGAAACTCTGACACTTACTATATGTGACAGTTTCAGCACATTGTCCTCAGGTCCAATCATCAGGTCTCATTTATAAAACACCCAATAAAATAAAACATTCGATCTGTTTCTTATAATCTCTCCTGGAGCAGAACCACATTCACCCGGGTTATGAATAGTTTTACAACTTGATGATACGAGACACGTTCATCCATCTGTGTCCATAAAGATCCATTGTGTTCAACTGAAACCGCTGCACTGAACCAAGCCAGAAACCTTGTCCTCAACACGGAGACAGTTAGTGTTGTCACATGTTGTCACATAGAGACAGTCAGAGAACGGTGTGAAAACAAACATCTAATGTTACAGTTGTAAACAGGTGTGAAACCTGTGTGATGGTTTTTATTTAATATTTATTTTGCGGCTGGTTTAGGGGCCTCCTGGGGACTTTGGGCCAAAGGGCATACGAGGACCAAAGGGGCCACAGGGTGAAATGGTGAGTTGATGAGTGATTGAGATTAAAATGATGAAACACACAGGAAGACAATTATTTCACTCTTTGTCTCTGAACTGTTTCTCTCCATCAGGGCAGAGGAGGAGTGATTGGACCTGCAGGATTTATTGGTCCCAGTGGAAACGCTGTAAGTTTTATTTTATTTATCTAAAATAATCACCTGTACCGTTTCTCTCTGTTGTTCTTCACGTTTCTGATCGTCTTCATCTCTTCTCAGGGTCCTAGAGGAGAGAAAGGCAACCGTGGAGAGACGGTGAGTCTTTTTCACCTTTTATCACATTTATGATGAAACTGAAAATGATATTTGAGACTTTATATAAACGGAAACATTGTATTTTTTCTCTCTCTCCTCAGGGATTTCAGGGACCAAGGGTACGTTTGCATTTCATTTTCTTTTCCAGTTGTAACAACAGTTGACAACATTTATTGATTTACAACATAAAAACTCATCCAACATCTGTGTTTTTTCTTCTGGATCAGGGCTCTCCTGGACCTCGTGGACCCCCTGGACTTCCTGTAAGTTTTCCACCTTTATTAGGTTAAGAAAACGTCAAGTCCACGTAACTGTACCTGAGTCACACGATTCATTGTCTGAATAACTCTTGTTCTGTCTTGCAGGGTCCTCCTGGTATCCCTCCGTCATTTGTAAGACGTGTTTTTTTCTTTATTTTAATCACATTCAATTTAAAGATGAAATAAGATGATAAAAAGTTTTGTTATTTTGCTGCAGAGAGAAGATGGTCTCATGTTTGTGGAGTCACACACCTCACTCAGGACTGAGGTTAGTGGCATCCAGTGTCAGTATCTCTCTGATTGTTTATCTGATGAAAACTGACGTCTTTTTTTTTGTCGGCCGTCCAGAATAAGCCAGTGATGGACCTGCCGATGTTGGACCAGGGTGCAGAGATCTTTAAGACCCTCCACTACCTCAGTAACCTGATCCAGAGCCTGAAGAACCCACTGGGCACCCGGGACAACCCCGCCCGCATCTGCAGGGACCTGCACAGCTGTGAACAGAAGCTGAACGACGGTGAGGACGTGTGAGCGTCGTAGTGAAGACGAAGATGAACAAGATGTTTAATGTTAAGACACAAAAATGATCCCAAATGTGTTTACGTTTGTATTTTTTCAGGCACTTATTGGATTGACCCCAACCTGGGCTGTTCGTCAGATACAATTGAAGTGACCTGTAACTTTACTGGAGGTGGACAAACATGTGTGAAACCAGTAACAGTATCAAAGGTATTTAACGCACATTAGCAAACTATTTAGTTGTAAATGTTGCAGGCGTGAGCAGATAATAAACTAAATGAGAGTATTTCTGTCTGTTTGATCAGCCAACAATCAGCGTTGGTCGAGTCCAGATGAACTTCCTGCATCTGCTGAGCTCAGAGGCCGTTCAGCACATCACCATCCACTGTCTGAACGTCTCGGTCTGGAGGTCAGATGAGGATCAGCCGGCGGCTCAGGGTTCAGTGAGATTCAAGTCCTGGAGCGGGGAGGTGTTTGAGGTGGGAGGAGAGCTAGAACCAGAAGTCATAGAGGACTCCTGCTGGGTAGGAACAAGACTCGTTGTTACAGATTTTTAAAACTGTTTTTTATCATGTTGCTTTGAACTAATAAACGTGTCGTTTGTCTCGGCTTCAGGTAAAAGACGGCCGCTGGCATCAGACGCATTTTGTGTTCCACTCCCTGGACCCCGCCCTGCTTCCTGTGGTCGACATCTACAACATCCCGCACACATCTCACGGCTCACATTACCACCTAGAAGTAGGTCCCGTGTGTTTCCTGTAAGTCCTCTGAACATGGAGGGATGGGTCATCACCCCTGGATGACACCTTCATGCAGACGTGGAGATCGCGGAGCAGTCTCCTCCAAAAATCCACGACCAAATCACTGCCCAAGCGAGAACGAGCCCCCCGCCACCCCGCAGTCCCCCTTTAAACAGATCCTGCTTCGCTCTGCCAGACTCCCGGTGGACTGTAGACTCAGAGGGAGGAAGCACCGGGAGCTGCGGGGGACGAGGAAGAGCTGAGGAGGAGCAGGGGAGTTCTTGCACTAATGGCTTCTCAACATGAAAAAAAAGCTTCTTCAAGCTTTTGAAGAAAGATCTCCACACGTTCGTCAGCTTGGAGGAATAAAGCGGCTCGATGCCACACAATCTCTCTGGAACATTACTGAGTGAAGGGAGACCAAGGCCAAGTCAATCAGTGGACGTTAACTTATTTTTGTAACTCTATACAGTCTGTATACTGTGTGTATTTTTTTTCAATTCTGTCAGAAGAGAAGAATTAAAGTAATTGGGATCAGTTAAATGTACATATATAAGTATGCTTATTATTAACTTTTATACATGTATATCTTATGTAAAGAAATAATCTTCAAGTGCAATAGAAAATGAGAAGATAATTTGATATTTTAAACTTATATGGAAGGATTTTTCAGGGGTGCCAGTTTTTATTTGCCTTTGGTGCTCGTCGCCTTGTGATCTTGTGACTTTTTGTGAACTTTTCCAGCTGCGTTGCTCGATGGTTTTAAAATCGAGCAGAAATCACATTCGTATTCACTAGTTCCTCAAACTAGAGATTTCATTCTCGTCCCCAAACGTGGGTAAACTAGTGATGCCCAGTCAACTCACATCTGAAACCGGCCACAAGGAGCGAGTCGGTGCATTAAATACGTATTATTACTCAGACACTATTGAACCGGATGCCACTGATGATTAGAGAGAATATATGTGGTTGTAGGAGATTAGATGTTTAAGAGAATCCAGCTCTAGTTCTCAGTAGCGTTTTATTCATTTCTCTGCAGCTGTGCAGTGTGAAATCAGGCAAACGACGTCCTTAAATGACTCGAAGATAAAATAGGAGGATAAATGTTATTATTTACTCAGCGTCACATGAGACCAGGAGTCTCTTCTTTCTTTAGCTGATTCACAGCAGGCAGACGACAGACAGATGCAGGCGATCGTTGGAGGAGAACTGAGCCACAGTCGAGAGGTGAAAACGTCCAGGAAATGAAATCAAATCCCCGTCTTCAACCCACCCTCTCTCTAATGCATGGTGCTAAGTAAATTATCTAAGGTGCTAACCATAGTGCTGTAATTACACCACTTTGCTAAAAATATTCTGATGTTTTTTTGTGCATGCTTGCTTAGATGAATAATAATAAAGATAAAAGTCCATATAATATATTGCAGTAGCTTCCATAATGCACTATAATGGTAAAAACTTCATAGTTTCCCTGATGTTTATTCAAAACTGTTGTTTTTTCAATGCTGCAATTTACAGAAACGCTTATTCTGAAGGAAAATATTTTAGAGATAACTATAAAGACTAAAAACAGATTCTCTTTTTTGTTTTGTTTTTTCACAGGGTTTGAAATATTTTAAGGAAGTTTTTTGTTTTTCTCTGTACAAAGCCCCACACAGCTGTATGTAATATTTCTTAGAAGAAAAAAAAATGCAACTAGTGGAGATAGTTCTAATTAAATAAAAGTTTCTTTGTTATAGCTTGACACAAATAATGTGTATAATTGTGCAAACCTTGCTGTATACAGTGGATCCCCTCTTGCTAATTTAATGTAATTTAATGTTGTTAACGTGGTTGCCGAGTGAGCAGATTTCTGTTGGATGAATCAGTGCTACTCTCTCTGACATCTTTATATATCAGTTTGCCCAACTGGTCTTGGAGTTTATAGATTTTTTATGTGTAAATTTGGGGCTCCAGAGAACAAATTTATTGCAATGTTAATTATCTTTTATTTTTTTATTTTTTTTGTTTTTGTTTTTTTTTTCCTTCTATGATAATCAACCATGTACTGTACCAGGACTATAACTTGTGTTTTTAAGGAATTATGCAAATATGTGAAATTTTTTTTTTTTCCTTTTCTTTTTTTTTTTTTTTTTTTTTTTTTTTTGTAAATCTGTTGTAGACATAAAAAAAAGGAGATAAGAATACCTCACATTTCTACACGTCACTTGGAACAAAGATTTTTCTGTTGCTTTTAAAACAACAACAACAACATGTGTTTAGAAAAATCAACCAAAAAACAGTTTGTCACCAAACTCTGAACAAAAGACCATCGCTGGTGCATCTTTTATCTGTCTACCCTTTTATTCATTGTTCAGTGTCCATTTGTTCAATAAATACTTTCAATTTGTGTGTGTTCGGTTACTTTTCCACAATCAGTCTCCAGATCATAAAAACATTTATTTCAAGTCTCTTTACATAGAGAAACCAACATTTCCACAATGAGCAGCTCTTGGTGACAATGGAGGAAAAAGTCCCTTTTAACAGGAAGAAACCTCCATCAGAACCAGACTCAGAGTGGACGTCATCTGCCTCGACCGGCTGGAGAGAAATGAAGACAGAGAAAAGAGAAAGAGAAGAGACAGAGGAAAGAGGGAGGAGGACGGGGGAGAGGGGGAGGAAGACAAGAGGGAGACCAGGAAGAGACAGTAGAGACTAGATGTTTACAAGTAGTTGTTAAAGTAACATTATCATTACAATTAAAATAATAATAAAAATCATGTATAATAGCACAGAATCTGGGGTCAGAACTACCTGAAAAAGAGAAAGGGGGTGGGGGGAGACACAACTGAGAGAGAACAGATGATGTTAATAACATGTAATATATTGATATAAAGACATGAAGTGTGAGGGAGAGACAGAGACGTGAGGAGTGAGGGACAGAGAGAAGAGGAGCAGTGTATTGTCAGAGTCCCCCAGCAGTCTAATCCTATAGCAGCTTAACTAAAGGATGGTTCAGGTCCATGTCCCACCTGGACCATCCTCAACTATCATCTTTATCATAAAGGAAAGTTTTCAGTCTAACCTTAAATGTAGAAACGGTGTCTGCCTCCTGGACCCAAACTGGATCTGGTTCCATCAGAGAGGAGCCTGATAACTGAAGACTCTACCTCCCATTCTGGTCTTAGAGACTCTAGGAACCACAAGTAAACCAGCAGTTTGTGATCCAAGTGATCTATTAGGATAATAAGAAACTATGAGCTCCTTAAGATATGATGGAGCCTGATCATTAAGGTCTTTATATTCCAGCAGGAGGATTTTAATTCTATTCTAGATTTGACAGTAAGTCAGTGAAGAAACCTCATGTTGTAGTACAGTTCATACATAGTGGAGGAGTCTGAGGGAGTTTGAAGGACGATTGTGGGTTAAGACCATGACCAGATTAACCTGTTTGACGAAACCTGGGACAGTTTCTGTTTGTCACCACTGACTAAACATACCTGTCACTCATGTTTCGATTATGTTCATGGCCACAAAACTGATCAATACATCATCTACTCTATATAATGTTGTGCTTTACTGGTCCCCAAATCCTCCTATAAAGTTTGAAATGAATCATATCGTTAAAAGAGTGACACGTAGTGAACAGATGTCAGAGAGCAGCTGTGGTGTTTCACAGGAAACTCACATAAAAATATATTTTTTATGTGATAAATGGAAAAACTAAGTGAATCCGACACACAAGTGTCTTAAACCTGTACACTATTAAAAGTTAAAACAATAAATCACTTGATTTATTACATAATTAAACGTTTGGTCTCAGTCACTCAGTTAAATGAGTAGATACTGATCTTTTAATATGTTTAAATGTCTGATATAGACGTGACTGCTGCTGTCAAACAGTCAGTATCTGATGAACATGACAGTTAAATTAGACCCAGTTTGTTTTCAGACGTTTTCATCTCAAACTGTGTCAGTCGTAGAACTATCATTTGTTTTCAGTCTGTGATGGTTAATTGCTGTTTGTCCAGTTTAAGGTTTCATGAGAAAAGAAAACAAACTAGTCTGTTGTTAGCATCCAAACAGGCCAACGTATCCTCAAGTAAATGTCAAAGCTGCATCGCTAAGCGAGTTAGTATTCATGTTAGTGTTGGTGGTTCTCTGGTGGGGACGTAATCTCCTGGACATATTGATAAACATGTCATGTGTCATTGTCATAAACTGGTCTTTTGGTGTTTTGTTACTTTTACTTTGATATTTTACTTTGAACCTATGAGATTGTGTCTTAATTCTTGCCTTATTTTGAGCAGGTCACTCTGCCTTTTTTTTTTTTTCTCTCTCTTTTGATTGTTAATGTAACATTTTAAATGTTACACATTATATACAACACGTGGTCTTCACCTATAATGACATTAGTTTTATTCCTCATTTACTGTAAATACAGTCAGTAAATGTGGATGTTCTCTAAGTGGGTTGTCACCTAATTTCACCACATGGTGTCGCTGTTGTTGTCCTGATTGGTCCAATGTGCAGGTGAGCCAACTTTTTCTACTCTGGAGGTTGCAGGCGTTCCTGCCCTGACATAAACTTTATTAACTGGGTGATAAAACGCCCCGGATGTAGTCGTTATTACAGTCTGTAGTTGTACCAAATACAAGTTATAATTAACAAATCCATGGAAACAAGTGTTAATTATTCTGCGCCACCATGTAACACACCCTCCATCCTACTCACCACACATATAACATTACACTGAAACATAACATCTTCATGTGGAAGTCAGCTGTCTCAGTTTGAGTCATAACATCTGGATTAAATCAATGTCTCATTCTTGTAAACAGGATATTTATGAGTTGCAGTTTTGGGTAAATGTTGTTAAATGTGTCTATTTTCATATTTCATAAAAATAACAGTTTGACTGTGACATTACAACAAGGCTACATCAGGTTGTGTCCTCATTTTACTGTATTTTATTGATCTTTGTGAACCTCCCAGTCTGTTTGTTTTGGCCAATCGCTTTGTCCCTGTATCCACCCTGTGATGTGCTGCCTTCATGGTTACTCGGAAACTAGCAATGAAATATATTATTATATCATATTATATCATAATACATTTGATTAACACAATAAAGTTGGGATTAAATAAAAAATATAAATATTGTGTCATTATAACTTTAAATCGTCAAACTAATCGTTTTGTCATATATCTCTTGCCTGGTTTTAGCTGTGAGTTTACAAATTTCCGATACACCATGAATGCGTCGCTAGTTTCCAACGTGCACAGTGGTGACGTCGACCATATCATGATGGCGGCAGCCTGGACTATTTTGAATTCCGTCCCGCTTTTCGAAGTTTACATCGCGTCTTGTTTGTAAAAAAAGGAAAATGTTTTTTATTATTATTATTATTACGACGAGAACATTTAGTCATTTAATAAGAGAGAGACGACCACATTATGATGGACTCTGTCGTGGGGGACGATGTGACGCTCCCCGTTGACATAAACGGAAGGTAAGAAAAAAAAAACGACCAACAAGCTAGCGTTAGCTTGAGCTAACTAGCTAGCTAGCTAACGCTAGCTTGTTTCTGTTCGTTACAGCTAACACACTAATCCGACCCGACTAGTGACTGGTTACCGTTGTACGGGCTCCGACTATTAACTGGAACAAAAACACAGAAAACACTCGTGTTGTTGTGCTAATTTGATTTGAATTAAACTACTCTGACAGTAATTAGCTACGTTTAGCTTCATGTGTCGTATTTATAACGTCAAGTTTAATTAGAAATGACTGGTTTATTTCGGTAACAACGTGAAGTCATTTGACATTTTGAGGATGAAGGATGTTTCACTAGTTACCTGAAGTAAACAAGGTACAAGCTAGTTACTTTAGCTTGTCTATAATAATAATAAAGTATAGAATAAGTGGCTGATATTAGGAGGATTTGATAAATGTAGGAACATAATTGACTTTAATAGACGTTTACATCAAAATTATATTAGCCTCAGTTAAAGAAATTAAGGCAAAATAAAGTAAATATTTATCTAAATGAGGCTTTAGTTTCATAAAGGAGCAACATAGACATAAAAATCCAAACCATCGGTCGTTTTACTGGTTATAAATCATGTTCAGCTCATTGACGCTGCTGTGGTTTCACTGCAGTTGTTAGTTTGGCTTGTTGACTTGTCATTCACTCAGTGAAAGAAAGCGGAAATTATCAGAGCCAGTTTTTTCTGTTTCTTCTTTTGCGGGGTTCAGATTGCAGCAGCGACGTTTCTCTTCCCTCTTCGTTGAAACATGTGACGCTAACGTTGTCATTTTTCTTATGTTTTATTTCCCGCGTCCTCTGTGACATGAGAGAAGAGTGTGATTGTGGTAGGTGAAATGTTTAATATTAGATCATTGTATTACCGAGCAAAGCTTTAGCTTCATAGTTTGTTAAGTGTTGTAGCTCTTTCTGCTCCTTTGATAGTAGTTAAGTAGCATCTCTGTGTGTATAAGTTTTTATCAGTGTCCTTGTCAGTGCACTGACCCAGCTGTGTCCTGTGGTAAAGCGCTCATCCAGGTGGTAAGCGTGCCTCAGTAATCCAAGATGTCAGCTGATATGTGTGGTGTAAATTACTTATTTGGTAATTCTGAAACCTGATTCACTTTACTGTTCTAGTTTTATAAATATGACATCTCTGTTGTACTGAGAGTTGGTTCGTTTATTGGTGATATTTGTTGGAGGTGCTAATGATTTGTTGCGAACCTGTTTTCATGTTTGTGAATCGCAGCTGAACAATGTTAGAAATAAAAAGAGGAAGTCAGTGTTTACATCGTGTTGTTACATTGTTTCCACCGGCTGCTTTAAAACGTTACTGCAACTCTACCAACTGATACAAATGTGTTTTAATGTCATCAAGTATTTAATGTCGGGGCTGTTTCTAAGGAAGTTGTTTCACATGTTTATGTTCAGTTCTTATCACGACTCTTGCTGTTTGACTGCTTCCTCTCAGTGAACACAGGAAGGAGCTGCTTGACATGTGAAACCTCAGTGATGCAACGATTGTCAACACATTTTCACCAATATTCAGCATTTAATGAAGGATTAATGAGCTACTTTCTGTGTTTTATTGTTTCAAGTGTTTCCACTCGGCGTATCTCTTCTACTTCACTGTGACATGTTGGTTTAACTTTGTAGTGTGTTCAGTGTTGAAGTAAATCAAGCTGCTGTGTCATTATGGTTTTAGTTTTGAAGACGAACACCGTTGAAGCTATAAATAAAGTGTAAATGTAGCAGGGTTATTCCCAGAGGTCCCACACTTACAATATGAACAGGAAACGGATTGAAATGAGATGAAATGCATCAAGAATCATCTGCGTCCAAGTTTACATTTACATCCAATATGTGAAGATGCAGATAAATAAGAAGGAAACGAGTGTGTAACTGAAGCTGTTTGCAGAGAAATTCAGCGCTGTGCTCCCGCTGCCAGGGGAGGTATGGGAGGAAGTTATTCAATGCAGGACATAATATTATTAGACACAAAGGTCAGGGTCAAGGAACACGAGCTTGTCCTGAAATAGTTCAAGTTTTTGTTGATGTTTGTAATTTCCCTCTTGAAACAAATTTTAGATTTTCAGATAATGTTCAATAATTTGTGTAAGTGATACTTTTTGTTTTGTTGTGACAGTGTCGTGTTGTGATCCAGATGTGTGTTGCTGATGTTTGGTGCATTGTGTCGTGTCTGTTAGTGACGCCACCGTCCCAACACTGTGTGATGCTTAGCTGATCAGAGTCACAGTAGTCTACTTGTCTACCAATGAAAGCCCTCTCCGTCCACTGGTTTGTCTGTTTTTCTCTCCTCCTGAACATGAGAGCTAGGCTGCCACTGGCACATGGTCTCACTCTCTCTCTCTCTCTCTCTCTCTCACACACACACACACACACACACACACACACACACACACACACTGAAAGGAGGCTCTGCCAGAGTGGATGTAAATGAAGCAGAGAGTCATTCTTAAGCTATTTATGGAGCGTCCTTAGGGCTCAGTGGAACTGGCCAGCGTGAGTAATGCATGAAGTCCTCGCATTGGTGTTCAAAACCATAATAATCAGTGTACGTGTTTACAGCTGAGATACAGAGAAGAGCTTCTTTATTTGGTTTTCTGTGATTTTTAAAAAATGTGAAGTGTCTTGTTGAATGTGGCTGAGATGTAACAGCGATCCCACCAATAAATATTCATAGTGTCTCGGCTCCATCGCTAACAAAATGATTGTGTCCACAGCTGCAGACTGCCAGACTCCATAGATGCTGGAGAGTATTCAACAGACAGTATGACAGGTAAAGTAAGAATTTCTTTTGTTCTCCATCTCTTCGTTGTCTTGCTCAGGTGTGAATCTTCCCTCCCCTCCCCTTGTGTATTAATTAATGCTGCTGAGGAATCATTGCTGTGACCTCCCACAGTTGAGTCTCTGAAGCTGTGATGAGGGAACAACTGGATGACAAATCCCACTTCTAATTTACTGTCATGCTCTTATATGCCAATATACAACACATTTATAGATGTAGGTCAACATCAGTGACAAACACTGTCAGCAGCAGCTTGATAGGATAAAAATGTTTCTGCTAAAAAGTAAAATTGTTCTCACGATCAGTTCTTTTAACCCCAGAAAACATTCTGCATGTGTTTATTGGAAAATCTGCCAAAATAAAACTGAAAAACTAATCAATTATTCTTCTTTAGTTAAAATAGAAAATGTTTTTTAGGGTAAAAAGTGTTAAATCTTTAAGTTGACAGACAAACCCTGTGTCTCTAGTGGTTCTTGTACATACCGACCTCAAAATACTTCACCATCTTCTGCTCCACGTATGTGTCTTTCACTTTTGGTTTTTCTTTTAGCTTCTTTTCTCTATTAACCTCAGTAGTTTTACGTGATATATATATATAGACACACGTTTATGATGAGTAAGCGAGTAAATGAAGTGAAACCGTGAGTCTAAAGGCAAACCATGAATTAGAGTTAGTGTTGTGAAATGTGTTGTTGACGAGTGTTACATGATCGGCCGTGGGGCTGTGTTCAGCTGGTCTAAACAGGGCAGTTCTCCAGAGGTTGTCTCACCTCTGATGTCTCTGCAGTGAAAAACAAGACTATTTTCTCTTTCTCTCCAAAAGATAAAAAACATTCATGAAACCTGAAAGAATGAGTTGTTCTTGTAATCAAAGATTGTTCTTAATAGAGAAAAGAACAGAAGTTACTGAAATTAATGAAATGAAATGAATAAAAACGGTACTTTGTTTTTCAGCTCCTTCGTTCCCTGACAAGATGTCGCCCATCAAAGCTCTCACCATGAAGGACTATGAGAACGTGAGTAGTTAGTGATTTGTATCCAGGTTGACTGATGTAGTCAGTATGAGGTTATTCAGTCTTTCTTTACCACAACAAACAGAGTTTTATGATTTATTAAACCTGATCCTCAGTCTGACTAAAACCAAACCACGCTGACCATTTATGGTAGTGATGCAGTGTGTTTGTAGCAGGACTGAGGTGGGATGAAGTCTATATTTCAGCATTTGTGAGGAATGCACACGCAGATTTTTTTGGCTTAAAGCTGCGTCGCTGTCTGCCTGGTTAGAGGTTTATGAAGCGGTCTAGACTTCTACGTCCTCCTTTTGACAAGTCAACCCAGCCCCCCCGTTACCAGATGTATGCTGCTCACAGCCTGGAGCACAATGATGCACAGTCTATTTCACACACATACAAGCATAATGGCCTCCCTTCATTTTAACAGCAACCTTACCCACGGTCCTTTTGTGTCATGTAAACATGTCATCCTAGTTTCCCCCACAGATCACAGTTAAAGTCCATTGACCCAAATCATTTGTCTTAACCTGCAGATTTAATGTGGAAATACAGAGACACTAGAATATTGTTTCATTATTGTTCTTTATATTAAAATGTTTGTGTTAAATTCATCTGTAGCAAATCACAGCCCTGAAGAAAGAGAACTTTAACCTGAAGCTGCGTATTTACTTCATGGAGGAGCGAATGCAGCAGAAATGTGACGACTCCACCGAGGACATATTCAAAACGGTAACATATGTTTGATTTCTTCATCAGCCTTCATGTCTTTGTCATGCATGTATGCATGTGACTCAGTCTCCTACGGAGCATAGATGAGATCACGACTTCAGCCACAACAACAGCTGGATTTGGTTCAACCAAAGTCTCGTTTTTATGGTCTTTTCAAGCAGCCATCTTGCCTTTTCATCACTGTTTCTCTTGTGGATAAAAAAAAAAAAAAAGATGTAAACCTGTTGGAATCTCATAGTCTCATTAGAGCCACTTGTGTTTCTTATTTTCTCTTTTTTTCTCTCAGTGAATTTGAGAAGTGAAGTGAAGAATGTTATCTTTATGTACACACTCCAAGATAAACCCCAAGATTTATTAAATGTGCTTATATTAACAGCTCAGGTAGATTTCCAAGAATCTATATCACATTTTTCCGTTCTTTGTGCCAGTGGTTTTATGATGATTACAGATGTGCAGTTGCAGCATTTTAATGGATTAAATGTTGTCTGGTTACAGAACATTGAGCTGAAGGTGGAGTTGGAGTCTATGAAGAGGGAACTGGCAGAGAAACAGGAGCTGCTTGTGTCTGCATCGTGAGTAGTTTAGACTTTAAAGTGTCACATAATTTCACATATGTCAAGAAAGAATCACGGGGCTGAGTATGTATTTAAAAACTAACCAGTTTTTTCTTTGAATGTTTTTTTTTTTTTTTAGGAAAGCGTTGGAGAGTCTGGCTGGGCGAGAATCAGGAGAACCTCAACGTGTGAGAGAACAAGCTCAGAGAGAGATGGAGGCACTTAGAGACGCTTTTAACAAGAGGATCGCTGACCTGGAACAGGTGAGAAGAAGAAGTTAATGTTCTTTTCAACAGGTAACATATCACTTTTAACTCTACGTTGGTCGTTAGCTCACTCTGACTTTTTGCTTCACGTCAGTCTTTGAGAACAGCAGAGGACGAGGTAGAAAAGATGGCCGCCATCGCTGAGCAGGAAAAACGCAAGAACATAAACATGGAGAAGCAGCTTCAAGCTCTGGGTCCAACAAGCACCTTAACCTCTGACCCCGTCCCCAGTCCAGTCCAGGACCTACAGCAGGCTCTTCAGGAGAAAGACAAGTGAGGACACAAGAGATAAGAACTGTCAGTTTTGGGGTTTATTTTGCGTTAATCACTGTTTCCCATTTCTTTTGCTTGGTCCAGTATCATCGAGCAGCTCAAGACCAGTTTAAAGAGCCAAGAAGCGTTGATCCATCAGAAGAAAAGTGCAGATCAGCAGACGGATGCACCGTCTGCTGAGTCTGTCAAACAGCTGTCGGATCTCATCGCTAAGAAAGATCAGGAACTTGAGGTATGACTTTTATTACTTAACGAAGATTTATGAATTTCTTTCTCTAAAGACAGAATTTAATAATGAAACAGCTACAAAATTAATACATCATGGTCGGAAAAATGAATTATATTACTCCTTCAGTTTCAAGCCACTAAATAACCAAAATAAAATGAGATTCAGCAGAATGTGAAATATGAAATGACATCTGATTGACCCTTGTCTCCTTTCAGGCTCTAAGGGACAAACTGCGTAATGAGAGGGACAACAAACCAGACCGTCAGGTTAGTGTTGTTCAAATATTTCCTCTGAATCTGTACGTTGAGCTGGAAAATGACAACCACAGAGTAACACTGACTTCTGGCCGACCGCTCAGACTCTGCTGTTTTTGGCTTCTCTCCACCTCCTCACTTTTATTTTTTTAGATTTCACAGTCGTAGTCTTTCCCACTGGGAAACGTTTTACGTCAGTCATTGTTATATCACTAAAAACTAACTCATTCATGTGGCAGTTCTTTTAAACCCCAAATGTTCAGAGACTAACAAATGAACATGGGTTGTGTGCTTTGTGCACTGTTCACTTCAAAAGAGCGTCTGAGTTGTTCTGTTGATACTGAGGAAATATACTTTGGCAACTTCAATGACTTGTCCTCTTTATTTTGGCTGGGTGCAGTTTTATTTTTGTTCAGTAAGACATCAGGGTGCTCTGGCTTTTGTTGTGGTGGTGGTGGTGATGGTGGTGGTGGTCAGGCTTTAACGTGTTGCGTCTGGTTTTACAATAGTAGGACAATTACATAATTGTTGAGACTCATAGAAAGAAGCTGGTTACATCCATGTTTCCACTACTGATGCTGCTTCTGCTTCATCACTTGTTTGATCATCATCAGTGTCACGATCAGTGAGTAAATATGATGAGTAAATGTTCAGCGAAGTGTTAAATCGTCCTTCTTTCTTCTTACATCCTGATCAGTGATCTGTTTAAATGTTTGATGGATGGCAGTATTTGTCTAAATAAAGTAGTGTAGTAGTGCTGTTTGCAGTTTGAAAAGGATCATGAAACTGTTATGTAGTTGCTGACGTTCAGAGTAAAAAGCTGTCAGTTGGCCAGAGTCCACGGTTCTTCATCAGGCCTCAGGTTACGGTGTTAAGACTGGATTACCAGCCTGTCTGGAGACGGTTCCTCTCGACGGTTATTTATGGACACTCGTCTTTTTTATAGAAAATGAAACAGTTTAAACAGTCATGTTTGTCAGGAAAATAAAGAATAAAAGAGACGTGTTACGTGTGTTGCAGTGGACCTTTAAGATCAATAGAAAATGTTTCTACCATGGACGTTGTTGGACATGACACATCCTCTAATGGTTTAACTGCAGTTCAGGTTTAATGGATTGTCTGACACTAAACGTTTTTAGAAAACACCTCTAATCTTTTTAGACGGTCTGCCAGACAGGAAGCGATTTTTACAAGTCCCTCTGAGACATACCTGGATGGATGTACTTCACACCTGATGACCTCATGAAGCCATGAGGGGTAGGGTTGTGTAGAGATGGTCTGGCACTGGCTGTGACACCGATCACTGCAGCAGTCCTAGAGGATTTGATCTGATTGAATGTGTTGGGGAGAGTGGAATAGAGGCGGGAGCAGGGATTATTAAAGGCTTAGGGCTTATAGTGCTCTGCACTCTGTGCTTCGCTTGCAGATGCAGTGGGAGGAAATGATAAATGTTTCTTCCATGGCTGGATAACGACCACTAGGTCAGTGGATAGTTTGTGTCTCGATGAGAGGCTTGTTGCATTCGTCTTAAATGGGTGAGTCTGGAGGATACAGACGCCATGAAGGACCTGTGTCGTATATGTGGTGTCCGTCTGGTGGGCAGCCAGTGTCGCTGGATCTTCAGCTCATCGGCGCAGAGGAAGCTGCAGATCATCTTGTCCCATGTGCTGGGCAGGGAGGTGATTCGTGACGGGCGGGGAGAGTTTCTTTGTGGGAAATGTGTTTTCCAGTTGGAGAAGGTGGTTCACTGCGACGTAAACATCAGCCAGCTGCAAGATGAACACAAGCGTCAGGTCCAGAAGATGCAGGCGGAGAAAGAGCAGCTGATCCAGTGCATCGTCCACATCTACAGCAAAAACAACCCAAACTTGGACAGAAGTGACGGAGAGAGCACCAACTACAAGACTCCACCCAGGTCCTCTGGATTGGGCAGCCCCGAGGATGAGGCTGTGTGTCAGCAGGCCTCTGAAGGAAGTGGTTACTCTGAGAATCGTATGAGACGGTGCGTGAGTCTGGATCGAATTGTTAATCGAGGGACGTTCCTCGTTCCTCGCTCTGGTCTCAGGAGGCTTGGATCAGGGACAGGACTTGATGGCTCTATGAAGAACTTTGGTCACGGAGGCACACGACACAGTTCACAGAGCATGTACTTAGACCTGGTCCAACGTAAGGGCACACTGCCTAGACCTGGACTCAAAGGGCTCTCTGCATCCCTGCAGTCCCTGAATCGAGACTTTTCCTCAGACGCGTCTTCAGACGCTCCAGCTAAACTAAAACTCAGACCGACCAAAGCGCTTGTTACCAGACACGTTGGTGCTGGTGACTCAGACATAAAGGATCAAGCCAGAGCGCTGCTCCACAGCTCCCCGACCCAGCCATCTGTGATCTCTGACTTGATTCAGCTCTTACGCTGCATCTCCAAGCAACAAGTCTTTGTACCTGCAGGAAGTCACATCCCCGTCCTGAAGAGGATTGGTACCGGCAACCTGAACCCTCGAACCAAACCTGGACACAAAGAGTCAGAGTGGAAATATCTGCATGACCTGACAGAGGAGTTTGATGATGAGTACACCTCTGTCAGAGTGGAGGTAGTTCTGTTCACTGTAAACCACTGTTGCTCTGGTAATGAGCAGGTAAAAGCTTTGTTGATATTTAATTGATTCAATTTTTTTCCTGTGTTTGTTTGTTCTCTGGATTTGTTGAGTAGAGCGAGTTTAACCGACTGGAGTCGCTCAACAAGCAGCTGAGTGAAGAGCTCACACAGACAAAGAGCATCAATGAAAACCTGACGAAAAAACTGGAGGACAACCAGGATCAGAACAAGGTACCGAGAGACATCTAGATAAATCAAATATCTCTTTGGTTAAATAGATATTTATTATCCTGATTGTATGTGAACAGACCCTGTCAGGGAAGTTGGAGGAGAAGGAGGATGAACTCAACTCAGAGAAGAAAAATTCTCTGAAGAGAGATAAAACCATCCAAGGACTGACCCAGGTGCTCAGAGAAAAGGAGAAAGAGGTGAAAAGTTAATACAACTTTTATTGATTGTAACTACTGACGCACAGCTTCACCTGCTCTAACTCCACCATGTTTGCTTTTCTCTGTTTATTACTCAGATTGCAGAGCTGTGTCATGAGATTGAGGACAGGGATGACGCTTTGTCCAAGGCCAGAGAGGCAGCACACAAAGCCCAGCTACAGAAATACCAGGCAAGCTTTGGACCTTGTTATAAATCAAAGTCATCGCTCTGTTTGTGTTTTTACACCAATTAGAAACTCATTGAATGTTAAAGAAACATTAGAGACAATGAGGTATTTATCTCCATTAACAAATGTCACTTTCTTTAAGAATAAATTGATATTGTACATTTCCTCTAGGGAGTAGAGGAACACCAAAACTTATTAATGGCAAAGCAAACAGAGCTGGCTCAGCTCCAAGGGGAACATCATGCCAAAGTGCTCGAAGCCCAAAAGCTACAGCGTGCCCTGGACAGGAAAGAGCAGGAGCTGGCTGACATGCAGCAGGCAAAGGACCAGCTGGAGGTGGAACTGGAGGATCTACAACAGCAAAAGAAAAAAGGAGACAAAGCTCTGAATGTAAGGCAGCAGGATGACAATAAAAAGACATCTGACATTTAGTTTTTTGTTCCCATACAAATGTCAGCTTTTGTAGCTTTAGATCATCATTATTTTTATTATTTGTTCCTCCAGGATCTGAACAATCAGCTGAAGAAGCTGAGCGGTGAGATCGGAGAGAGGGAGAACGCTCTGGAGCAGCAGTACCAGGAGCTGTTGGATCAAACTAAGAGGAAACTTCAGGCTCACGAGGTCACGATCCAACGACTCACGTCCACTCTGGCTGATAAAGAGCAGCAGCTGCAGGTAACGCCACAACGTCTAACATACAGAATGTGAAACCTCTGAATGTGTATTGTTGAGTTCTTTTTGAAAAGTCTTTTGTTTGTGTTCATCAGGAGTACATAAACATGGTCAGAGACTTTGAGCAAAGCAAAAGTCCCGGAGGAAACGACAGCGTGCTCTCCAAGCTGCGACAGAGACTGAAAGAAAAGGAGAAAGCTCTGGAGGTCGGCATTCCTCCTGTCTAATCTTCTCACCACGGTGATTATAATTTGATTCTGACATGCTCCTGTTTGCTCTCACAGCAAGCGCTGGATGAGAAGTTTGCTGCCATTGAGGAAAAAGATAATGAGATTCATGAGCTGCAGCTGTCTCTAAGAGAGAAAGAAAGAGATCTGGATCGGCTCAATAATTTGCTCTCTCACAACGAGGAAACGATCAATGTGGGTATTTGCCAATTTACCAATTTGCCTTTTGTTATCGGTAGTGTTATTGTTGGACTCATCTGATCCGTCTGTCTGCCGTCTGTCTCTCCTTTTAGAGCTTCGACAGTCTGATCAAAGAGAAGGATGTGGAGCTGCAGCATCTTGCAAACACACTAAAGAACCTGCAGAGAGCAAAGCAAGATGTAGAAGATAACCTGAACAGATCTCTGAGGGAGAAAGACGCCATCATCAGCCAGCTGCAGCGCTCTCTGGAAGGAAAGACAAAGGACATGGAAGTTAGTTGACACACGATCTCAGATGTTTTTCATCTTTACAACCACAGTTGTTTATCCTTAAAAGAAAAACTTTGGCTTTGTTTTTGTAGGAAATGGCTGAATCCATGCTGAGCCAGTCGCAGACTCATGCACGAGACCTGGCTGAACAGATGGGCCAGAGGTTAAAGGTCACAGAGGCCATGTTGGCTGAGGCTGTAAAGGCAAGAGAGAGGCTGGTCGCTGACAATGAGAATGCTGTGGAAGAACTGTTGGCAACAATCAGCAGCAAGGATCAACTTCTCAAGGTCAATATTTAGTAATAAAAGCATTTTCAATGCTGTGAGTTAATGCACAGAGAATGTAAATATACTCAGTCTGGTTAATTTGATCTGTTGTTTCGTCTGTTCAGGAGTCTGCTGAGCATTACAACCGCATGTTGTCTGAGCGCACTCAAGAGATTCAAGAGCTGAAGAAGCAGCTGTCTGACAGGGAGCAGCAGCTCGCCTCTGCTGAGAAGCAAAGCACCGCAACAGCCCAGGAGGGTTGTTTAGAGACTGCAAATCTCAAAGCCCTGCTCGCTGAAAAAGACAGCCTCATCAATGTAAGTTCCTCTGGGATCCAACACAGTCACTCAGCTGTAAAATGTGTTTGACTCAGAAGCCAATCAAAACTCCCAGAAGGACTAACACATACACCTTTCCTTCAGTCTGATTTTAACTACTCGGTTTCTGTCTGAAACCATTTTTAATTTCTACAGTTACACTTTGTTGAGTAAGTAAACTTTATACTTTTTATAATTTTGCAGAAGCTTCTGCAGCGTGGTCAGGAGAGAGACCAGATTCTGGTCGAGTTGAGGCAAAGAGAGGAGCCAGATCGTGTGTTGGAGCTCAGACAAACCATTCAAATCATGCAGGAGAAGTTGGACGAGAGGGAAGGTACGTCCTGCAGACGTTTAATTTACTGCTCTCTGGATATTTATAAGTTACAGCACGTGTCGGTCTAAATTTGATTCTGTTTTGTCTCCACTGAAGCTGAACTGTCCAGGAGGAACAGTGAAGATAATACAGAGAACATCCCACTTTCCAAGAAGTCGGTTGTGGTCCTGAAGAAGGAACTAGCACAGAAAACTGAGGCACTGAACAAAGCCCTGAAGAGGGAGAATGAACTGAAGGTCAGTCGATTATAAACATGTTTTGGACACGGTTTCAATCATGTGTCTTTGTTTAATCCCCTACATTTTTTCCTTGATCCAGATTTCATTGGCAGAGCTACAGTCCTTGCTGTCTGAGCTGGAGGGTCGCAGTGAAGGTCAGGCTGCTAATATTGACTCACTGACCGCCACTCTAAAGACCAAGGATGAGATTATCAACGTAAGAACAGCCTCTGTTCATACAATCACACATGTGGTGATAAGGAGATTTCCCTCTGATGATATTTGACCTCGGTGACTTCTCCTCCTGCGGTCTAATTTCTCATGTTTTGGTTTTGCGTCTGAGCAGGTTCTTCACCAGCGTCTCGGTCAGAGAGGAGACAGTCGGGCTGATCATACCCACGATCAGATCCTGAGCTCTGGGATGGAAAGATCATTCCCTGGGCTCCCACAACGAGAGAGAACCATGATCGGTGGAGACAGCCACCCAGAAGTAAACTAAAAACTCTACTTATTTGTTATGTACCTACACAAAATACTATATATATCTAATACAGAGAGATTAAAACAGTGTCTGTCTCCTTCAAGGCGTTGTCCGGCCTCTCAGCTTTACAACAGGAGCACGACGCTCTGAACAAAGCTCTGAGAACTGAACAACAGCTCTACTCCAGCCTGGTCAGGACCGTAAAGGAGCAAGACAGGTCAAAAATAATGAAAAGATGAAAAGTTACGGTATTTAGTGTCATTTTTTTTTTGATGCATAACTCTTACTCTGAGTCTTTGTGTGTGTGTGTTTGCAGTGCCCAGCGTCTCCATGCTCTGCAGCTGGAGCTGACAGCGGTGCAGCTGCTCCGGCAGCAGTTAGAGGAGAGCATCAAAACTAACGAGGAGCTAAGAGACGACCTGGAGAGAGAGATGCACAGAGCCAAACTCAGAGAAGGTGCAGTGCAAACACACTCGGTGTTAAATGACATTAAGGAATGAAAGAATGAACAGAAACAGAGAAAAATGGAAATAAAAATAAAGTTGGAGGAACAGTTAGGAATCAGTAGCTCAGTGATCCATGAAAACAAATCATCCAGGACACAAACTAACACAGTGTGTTTACCTCCTGTCCTTCATGTGTCACTTCACGCTGCATGTTCACCTGCTCCTTTCACTCTTCTTCTTTGTTCCTTTTTTGTTTACTGTTCTTCACATCATCACCTCTTCATCTGTATGTCATCACCTTTATTGTTTTCTGTCTCTTCAAATGTAAAGGTTTCATAGTTAGTCACACTGTGCCCCTCTGTGTCTGTCATTATAAAATAAAAGCTGCCGTTGGCCTGTCCTCTATCTCTCTCACTTTTAACATGCTGTCTTCTTGTTTTCACTCTTCCATTAATACATTTGATTGTCATCACCTCTCTAATACTCCTCTTGTTAATCCAACGCATCGAACCATCTGTCAAACTAAATAAATTCAGTTGCATAAGCATGTCATTATATAACAACAAAAAAAGAAGTAAACAAGGTCAATATACTGATATAGGCAGATGAGTGTAGCTCCAGTTTAGTTGATCCTAACAAAGAAATCCTAAGGTTATTATCTAATGACACCACGTGGTTAATGTAGTTAGAGCTTTAGATGTAGTGTGACATCAGGACGCAGCGTTGAGTCTGATTGAAAGTGTCAGTGAACGCTCAGGTAGTTGTAGGCGTCTAAGCCAAATTAACTTGATGCATGTGTGTGCATGTTAATGCATGTTTATACTCCCCCCACCCTCCCAGTTTAACCAGAGCCAGGTGTAGAAATAGGTCAACTGTAAATAACAGGCCCAGTCACATTCACACTGAACACAACAAAATAGATATAACTGCTCTAATTACCACTGATTCTACATTTCGTGTTTTGGTCATATAAGCACGATAAGTTGCATGTGATGTGTTGTGATGGACACACATGATGTTTGAAGACAAATATACGTTAACAGTAATTATAAACATGTTTATGTGTGTTTCTGTGGCTGCAGATCATAAACTGTAAGCCTCTTGGATTATTAAACACAGTTAATGTTGAACTGTGTTTGTTTATTAAATCGGTTTGTTAATGTCTGATATAAAAGTAAGATTATATTTGATGTTTTACATAACAAAACATATATTTTATAGATACAAAACAAACTGTTGAATTTCTGTTTTAATTAGGTCACTTTATCTCAGTCTGTCAAGGTTTTGATTGTTGTGAAAATACAATATTTTAACTTCAGACTGATGTTTGTGACTCGTTGAATAACTTGACTACACCACACAGAAATGCGATGTGTCTGTGTATAAAACCAGTGTGTGTCTCTGCAGGTATGGATCTTATTGATCCTAAAGAAGTGGAGAGTATGAGGCATCAGCTGGAAGACGCTCAGCGCTGGAACGCGTCTCTTCAGGCTCGATTAGGAGCCATCCAGAACCGTGGAGGAGGCGTCGGTGGAGCCAACGACAGCGGTACGACCAGATTCATGTCCGGTAACAGTTGTTCAGAGTTTCAGCAGACTGTGATGGTTGTATTTGTTTGTGTGGTTCAGGCGACACGTTGAGTTTCATTGGTGATCAAACTTCCTACATGAGCATTTGTGTTGGAGAGGGAGAGGACGACAGTTTGTCTCTGCTCACTCCTCAAGAGCTCAAGCAGAAGGTACTTTTTATTTATTTAAACTAATAAATCTGTTGTGTTTCACCTCGTGTTGGATTAATTAATTGACATCAGTGCCTCTGTGCTTCAGGTGCTGGAGCTACAGGACTGTGTCAGCAAACTGCAGAGCGTAAACAACGAGCTACAGAACCGACTGTCGCTGTTAGAGAAGTCAAATCATGATTCTTACAACAATGAAGACACAAACATGGCCGGCGGTGGCTCCGTGACACAGGTGAGGAATCATAACAATCAGCTGCAGACAGAGGAAGTCGTGGTGTCGAAGTTTATTTCCTCAATTTTCTGTAAATTTAATGACACTTCCTTATTATTTACCAACAATGTTTCTGTAAAGTTTGTCCACTTTTAACAAATACGTCATTGTCTAACATCCACCGTTAGTATCTCCTCTCTAACCCTTGACCTTTGACCTTTGACCTCTGCTCTGTCTAGACGTGTCAGTAATGTGTCTTTACTATGTTTTATTTCTCTTAACAAGTGTGTGTAGTAGATAAAAACCCTCTTTTTCTATCCTTCACCTTTTCCTAACCAGCCCCTGTTCTTTTATCTCTGTGTCCCATGAAATGGTCTTTCTCTTCGTCACGCCACATTAGACACATCACACCATTCTGCTGTTGCTGTGCAGTGTTTTATGGATTCTGTTCCCTCATTAAGTTTTTATTTTACCGAGCCATATGTGTCATACTCGACCCTCATCCCATTACTCTAGCAGCTAAAGACGCAGGAGGCGCAGGCTCACGGTGATACGGCGTCACTCGACTCTGGTGATGATAAAGAGAATCACACCGATGTCAAACAAGGACAGGTATGAAAGAAACAATCACTTACCAAATTTAATGTAAATACAACGGGTTATGTGATTTTAAATCATGTTTCTGAACCACATTGTGTTCAGATTGTGTCTGGAAAGCTGTTAGATGATGAGAGTATGGACAGTGGCCTTGGCCAGAGTAGAGAACACACTCGGTCTGGCAACAACACTTTGGACACTGGAAAAAAAGAGAGGAACAGCGACATTATGGCACTTAAATCCCTGCTGACCGACTGTGGGGCGACATCAATCTCGCAACTTAGGTGCTTTTTTATTTCTTCAACAGAATCCTTATAACCTCCACTTTATTTTCAGTAAAATAACTAATCACACTTTCCTTCTGCAGAGAGAAGCTGCTCAAACTCAAATCAGAAAACATGGAGCTGCGAGGTCTCCTGAAAGAACAGAAATCCTCTGAGTGTAAAGAGAAAGAGAGCACAGACGCCTCAGGGAACAGCAGCGACGGACAGGCTGAACTGAGGCAGAGTAAAGAAACGCTGCAGGTCAAGAGCTCGAAGGAAAAGGAAGAGAAGGACACTAACGAGGTGTCAGACGGGGACGGCCCTGTCACTACGAATGTAACTGTCAGCACTTCAGCAGCAACAGAGAGTCCACAAACTAAAGACCAGTCACACGCCAGGAGTGGAAAACAGCATGTCACAAGACATGGGGTAGGTAACAAAGACTGTGTTACTGTTAATGTTTGTGTGAAGCATCACTGTTTTAACATCTGTTGTATTTGTAGGCTGGGAGTAAATCTCGTCTTCCTGTTCCTGTGAGACTGAGGATGGATTCAAGCAGCAGCAGCAGACAATCTGTTCACTCTGATCACACGACAACTGATGCACTTCAGCACCTTAATTCAGATGAAGTCTACGAACCTGATCAGCAAATTCATGCAGACGCTGACTCATGTCCAATATCACCAGAACAAAGCACTTATCCATCATCCACAGTCAGAGACGGCCACCGCAGCGACAGTCCGGAGTCGGACAAGAGCTCTGACGTTGGACACGGAGAAACAAACAACCAGACTGACTCTGCTCTTTTCACTCAGCTGGAGCTCCTCCATCAGGAGTGTCAGGAGAAAGAAGCTCTGATCAACAAGCTCAGTGAGCAGCTTTCTGATTGGAAACGGCTCCACGCTCAGCTTCAGGAGAAGGAACAACTTAATCGTCAGTACGTGGAGGCCTTACAAGCTGCAGAATCCACTATCGCTTACCTGACTGCCTGCAGTCTGGACGGCCAGGGAGGATACGGGACACATGCCGGTTCTGCTTCTGCAGGTTCAGATGCTGCTCTCCACAGCAGATGCATAGAGCTGCAGAAAAATCTAGAGGAGAAGGAGGAGCTCAACAACCAGCTCGTTGAGCTTCTGAGCACGGCGGGGAGAGTCATCGCCTCATCTGACGACCAAGATAACAGCCCAGAAATCACCGATCTTTGCTTAAAGATAGACGACGCTCTACAGCAGGCGAATGCATTTTCAAATGGAGAAAGACCAAAAGGTGTTTTTGATTTCACTGACGACTCGATGCAGGAGCTGCAACGACATGCAGACTCTTTGCAGGAGGCACTTTGGGAGCAGAACAGACTCAACGCAGAGCTGCAGGAACAACTGAGAGCTGCAGAAACTGCAGCACAACGAGGCCACAACAGTGACCAGGACGTGAAGAGTTCAAGGCAGACGGCAGCAGAAACGGAGTCAGAGCAACTTCATGAGACTGGAGGAAGTTCAGATGATACTGGTTTACATCAGCTGGTAACTGAAGTTCTCATGAATTGTCTCAATGCAACAGAATCAGCCGTCACTGCTCTGGCAGAACACTGCACAAACACCGGCTCCTTGACTTCTGCTAGATCATCTCAGATCAGCACCGACCTGCAGCTGAATTTAGACAAACTTCAGAGAGCCCTGCAACAAAGAGAGGACCTGGGAGAATCCATCCAGACAGCAAAATCAAACAGAGATCAGTGTGGTGCTTCATCTGAAACTAAAGGACAACCTCATAGAGAGCTCCATCAAAACCTCAGTCTCATCTTCAAACTCTTCAACGATCTCTCCCAGAGGGTGTCTGACCTGCAGACGTCTCTACAAGAAGAGAGAAGTCGTAGAGAGGAGAGCGAGGCCCACAGGACGGTGCAGGACAGTAAGGGATTACCTCCAGATGTCCAGATCCAACTGGAGACTCTTCATAAAGCGCTGAGGGAGAAGAAGAAAGCCTGTAAAAACCTGGAGGACAAACTGGCCACCGCTCTCACCGAGACCCGCTCTCCTGAAACTGCACGTAGAGGTAAGATAACATGTGGAGCTTCTCACTGAAACACCTGGCGTTTATAACAATCAGGTGATGAAGTACTCTCTTATGAATCCAGACGGATCAGGAACATCATAACGGAGAAAGACAAGATTGTGTTCACATTAAATGATTTCTTCCTAATCCTGAATATATTGCCTCCAACACCAGCTCTGGAGCAGGATGACAAAGGCGTGCAGGTGGATTTGCAGGACCTGGGTTACGAAACCAGTGGCAAGAGTGAGAACGATAGGGAAGAGAGCAGTAGCACAGGTAGACGCATGTCTGTCTGCTGTGGACACTAATCTAACACGTGGATAGACTCACTTTTTATCTGCATGAGGACTGAACAAAGACGACTGTAACACGCTGTCTCTGACCTTGAGGGATGTTTTCTGTCCGGGTCTCATAACCACACTCTCTCTGGTTTTTCTTGGTTCTGTTCCCAAACTTAAATGAACTGTCAATATTCTTCGTTGATGATAAATTCTTGCATGTTTCCACTCTTGAAGTTTGGGGGAAAATCTTTCCAGCACTCATTAACCTTTTCACTTTTATTTCTTATTTCTCTGTTTATCAACAGAAGTGATTTTATTTGTTATTTCCTCGTGACACTTTCAGTGTATTTGACTGTTTCTCTGTTCGATGTGTTTCCAGATCTAGAGGTCGGTGTTAACCCCAGCTGCAGTGCCTCTAGTCTGCCGTCGCTGCTGAAACACGAACAAGCAGCGTTTTCATCCACTGAAAACTTGGACTCCAACTCCAGCACCCCATACCCAAGTTCCCCCGCTCTCAGTTCAGCCAAGGTATTCAACTATTCAGCTTATTATATTTTTCTAAACCACTTCCTGTAACGACCGTCCAACAATATCCTGACATATTAGATATTAAGTCAGACTGGGAGTTAAAAATAGTTTAATTATATAGTTGAAGCTGATAAAATCTGCCAGGAGCGGTTTTAAAACTGGTAGAATATTTTAACCATATCCTGTTTGATTTTTTTCCAGGTCAGCCTGAAAAGTCTGCAGGTCTACGATGAGTACGGCGTTTCTGAGGATCCTCTCCAGCTTCAGGGACAAGTCAGGGAGCTGAAAGTTCAACTGGAAAACCAAACCAAACTCATCCTCCAAATGCAAAACCTCTTGCGGAGGAACTCCCACTCCAGCGACCTCGTGGCCAACACGTCTGACCCGTCCGCCGTCGCCAGAGATCAAGACGGAGCGCAGAAGGACGAACATGGCCAAGACAGGAGCTACAGAAGTGGGAAGATGAAGGAGAAAAAGGGGGAGGAGGATAAACAGGTGAAGAAGGATAAAAACACACGTCTGAGTACGGACCCTGAGAGAGAGAGGACGCTCAACAGGAGCAGTAGCGAGCAGCTGCAGCAGAACCGCAGCCGCTCTACGTCACCCGCCAGGTCGGTCGTCTTACACACTCAGTAAAACTCCTCAGTCATTTTGTAAATCAAATCTGGACTCACGCTGTCGGTTTTGATGTTCGTAGCGATGTTTAACCCCGATTCTGTCGTCTCCACAGACTTGACTCTCTGGTGCAGTCTCAGGCCAGGGAGCTGTCACAGCTGAGGCAGCAGATCAAGGAGAGCCGCAGGCTGGGAGCCCTGCAGCGTCGGCAGCTGGAGGAGCTGAATAAAGCGTTCCAGGAGGTGCTGCGGCTCGGAGAAGTCGACTCCTACATGGGGGAGGTGGTGAAGGAGCAGCTGGACAAGAGCCTGAGTATCCTGAACAAACTGGAGGGACGGCTGGACAAAGGTAGCTGCAGCCTCGATGGAGAAAAGCTGCCAATCAGAACCACACGGTCACATTTAAATACTTTACACACACACACAAATGTTTGACTGGGCTACAATTAAATTATATTTAATCTTAAACTAAAAACAGACGTATTTTGGTTCAACAAAGAGAAAACCTAGAGATGAAGGTCAAAGATCAGTCAGTTTGACATCATCTCCTCTGTCTGTCAGGAGAGACTCATCTGGATAATGAGGATGTGGCGGCTCTGGAGCTGTCTCGCAGGTAAAACTCCAACTCTCATTATAAACATGTTTATTGTTGACATATTACTGACAAATAGTTCTTGTTATATCATCTAACTTGTCTTAAAGTTGGATTTAAATCGATTCTTTAGTAACTAATGTCATATTTCCAGGTTTTGCTAAACTAACTGATTCTCGTTTGTGATGATTTCTACATCCAGTAAAGTGTCTTTGTCTTCAGTCGATGCAGTTTATTTTGATTTTGTCACTTTAGTTTTTTGTCACAGATTAGTTCCATGTTTCCTAAAATCATATTGTCACTGCTCCTGTTTCAGTCTTCAGCTGAACTGTTTTGATGATGATTGTCATTTGACCCCTTTAAAGACCCCCCCCCACCCCCACCCCCACCTCCAGTCAGCCAGTTTGCCTTGTGACCCTGAGCAGTGCATCATGTGATGTTGGTTTTGAATAGCATCCTGCTGTCGACCTAATTTAGTCTGAGTGTCGACCACAACATAAGGGTCACGGTGCCCCGAACTGGGTCAGTGGGGGCTCTCAGACATTATTACATTAGTAGCATTAGTGATTCTAAAAGTAGCTGTTGTATTTCCATATTATTACTGATGCGGGCAGTGTTGAGGAGCTTCAGCAGGGATCAGACTCGCTGCTGTTCTATGAGACGAACATGTCAGAGCCTCCTGACGACCCGGCTAGAATCCAGCAGGAGTTAAATAACCTCCGTCTGGAGCTAGAGGGCGAGAGAGAGCTGCTGCAGCAGCACGTCAACTACCTCGTCCAACAAAACCTCAGTCTGGCTGAATGTACCAGGGAGCAGCTGGACTTGTGAGTGGGTTTGATCCAGTTAGACATGAGGTGTGATGTTTGCCGTGAGCTCCTCTTTTTTTATTTCCCAGCTGTTTATTTGCAACTAAACGTTGGAAATGTCTCTAAACTTTCAGATCTTTCAGTTGTGTTGTTTTCTGGGTGCTGTTCCTTTGATATCGTTTCACTCCGTTACCCAACGAGATCCAGCTGTTGAGTCTCATAAAGACTGAACCGTCCCAGTTGGTATTAACGACTAACGACTCATTCCTCCTCCTCGTTTTGCGTTTTGCTCCTCCCAGGTTGGCTAAAGAGCTGCAGGAGAAGAACCGTCTAATCCAGACTCTTCAGAGTCAGTTCAGTGGTCAGAGTCCCAGCAGCCACCACAGCTCCCACTCTGAACTGTACCACTCAGACAGGACGACGTCCTCCTGCCACAGTCGCTCTCACAGTAAGAAAATACTTCAACATCGTCTTAATAATGGAATTTATTTGTGAGTGGGTGTGAAAGCCAAATCCAATTATAGTCTAAAGTGTCAGACGGCAGATATAGTGTGTTCAAGACTATGATTAACACCGTCTGCTCTATTAAAAATTCATATTCCTCCCTTTCTTGCCTCGGTGGTAAAGTCACAGAGATTACCTGAGTCTAGTCGCAGCCTGTAGCGCCACTTATTTTCCACTCAGATCCTTTCTGTTGCGGCGAGGCGTCCTCTAGGACAAAGCACGTCGGCCAAGGGCAGAGCCGGTGTCCGGTTTCAATCCCCCTCCACTTAAAGTTGCATTATTCAGTGGCACCTATCCGGTTCGATCCTCAAATTGTGTTTCCCCCGGGAAAAGAGACAGTGAAGGTTATTAAAGGAGGAAGTGAAGCATGTAGATATGTGAGAGGATCTGCACGAGGGGCTCACTTTTACCCCCCACCACTACACACACACACACACACACACACACACACACACACACATCACTGTATGATCACCAACACTCTCCTGCTTCATTCATCTTGTTCTGCAGCTACTTGTGTCATCATCCAGGTTATAAATAACATGGAGCTCTAATTCTAGCTCCTGAAGCGTGACCTTGTGATTATGATTTAGTAATTTATAATGAACGACGAGGAGAAACAGCTGATTCACTAATAAATGATGTGGAAGAAAAGGTTTTTATGAATGAATGGTACAGTGTGTGTCTGTTGCTCATTGTCATTGTCCCTCTACGTATTTAGACCAGCGTCATGTCTCTGATTGGTCGGGAGCAGCTGTCACTCAGGAGGAAGGCGTGTCTGGTCACAGAGACGCTGTCAACAGACTGCAGGGCCTGCAGAGAGAGAACGGACGACTGCAGGAGCAGCTGAAGAGCAGCGAGGAGCTCAACGCCACCCTGCGAAGTGAACTGGACCTGCATCGCTCAATTATGGCCCAGAGCAGCTCACACCATCAGGAGCAGGATCAAGACCACTACCAGGAGGGGTCGGCGTCTCAGACAGAAGGACATGAAGGAGACGAGGACAAGGCGGCCACAAACACAGCTGAGCAGCCGCGATCGATGAACTCAGGTAAATGTTGTCAGGATATTTCTGAAACTCTTCGTCTCTGTAGATCACCTCGACGACCTCTTGGACTTATCTTTGTGCACGTTTCTGTCAGACCTGCTGGCAGAACATCTGCAGGAGATCAGAGCTCTGCGACAGCGTCTGGAGGAGAGCATCCGCACCAACGACCGCCTCAGAGAACAGCTGGAGAGGAGACTGGCCGAGGTGGAGAAAGACCCAGGTACACACATCACCTCAACACTGATGAGAGTCTAGTTCCTTATTCACTTGTGTTCTGAATGACTGAATTCTTCGTTCAGCAGCGACAAACATCTTCATCCATGGCAACGAGGAGCAGAGTCAGCTGACCAATGAGCTGCGATTCCTCTGGGGACAGAACCAGGCTCTGAAGGAACAACTCAACACGGGCTCCAGAGGTAAAATACACTTCTTCTTACACATTCGTCAGTCCTGTAGAATCAGGTTTGTCTGCCGAGAGGCTGCAGGTTTTTGTTCCAACCGGTTAAGATCAAACGGTTTGATCAGTCGACTGTCTGAAGACCGAGTGGTGAAGTCTGCTGCTGATTGGTCGGTTGAATAAAAACCTGCCGCCACACGGTCCTTTGAGGAATAAAACAATATTTTATGAACTCTAAAACACACACACAGATTATGTTCATATTGCGATCAGCTCTGAATTAAATATACTTTCATTTCCTTCAGACAAACAGAAGGAGAACGAGAAGCTACGGGAGACTCTGGCCAGGCGGACGGCCAAACTGGAGCAGAGCAGGAAGGAATCTGAAGCTCTGAGGCAAGAAAATAACCGACTTCGTGAGAGACTGGAGCAAAGCAGCCAAGAAACCTCCAACCTGCAGGAGTCACTGCACTACAGCAAAGAGGAGCTGCACAGGTAAACACACACATGTACATCATTAACATTGTGACTCACACAGAAATGTCTCCATGAAACCTGAAGCTACACAACGCTGCTAATCACCATTTTAAAGAGTCATTACGATCACAATTATTCCTCGTTAATGGTTCGACTGAGAAACACGATAGTCATCATGCGAAGGCTCGTCCATGTACACATGCATACGTGAACCATAGTGATGGTATGTGACCTGTCGCCCAGTGACACAGTCGAGTGAAGCCGACACATGAAACCTGGAGTCTAGTTTACTGTCACATCATTCTCCTCTCGCTTTCCTTACCTTGTCCCTGTGAGTGTGTGGTGTTGAGGACTGTATGTACATGTGTATAGACACAAGGCTCCTGAGTTGTTTCTGTTTGTTTCCAGGCTGCAGTGTGAGGTGAAGCTCCAGAGGCAGCAGCTGTCGGACTCTCAACGTCTCCTCCAGTCGCTGAGAGTCGAGCTGCAGGTTTATGAGAAGATCAAGACCGACTCTCACACACACAACGGTACTGCAGCTCTGTAGTTCCTTCATCTGAGAGATGACACCAGACAACAGCTACAAACTGTCTAAACTTCACTGTCTCAGTGAGAAGTTTCCCAGGATTTGTTGCCAAATTTATTTTGGATTCAGACTCGGTTTTTTACTCAATTACAGCTGTTTAATGTTTCCACTGGGATGTGTTTGACATGATAACACTGTTTTAAAAGCATCTGCCCTTAGTAGTGACATAGATCTTATTTTTCATTTCAAAGTTTGTATCATCGCAGTTCAACTCTGAAACATCTCAAACTAATCAAAGATAAATGTGGTTCTTTACATAAAGAAAGATGATGAAGAAGATGTAGATAATTTTCTTCTGGTTCTTGTTTTCACGTTTATTACTGAAGAGATACCGATGATAATGTTTGTTTCCTTGTTTTCTTTGAAGTTGAATCAAATGAGATGAACCAGGAGACGTCTCCCGTCTCCGCCTCCGGCTCGTTGGACCTGAGTGAACTTCTGTCAGAGATCAGACACCTGAGGCTGCAGCTGGAGCGGAGCATCCAGACCAACACGGCTCTGAGGCAGCGACTGGAGGAGCAGCTGCTCCGAGGCCCCAACCGCTCTGAAACCATCAACATCAACTACCTGCTGTCGTCTCCGGGTAAAAACACAAGACGCAGACATGAAAACAACACGTGACACGTGAATTTAAACCCAGAGGAGTCTGTCTGATGCGTCACTGTCGGTTTTATACTTGTTTTTAGATGAAGGAGGCAGGTCGTCGGGTCGTGACGGTTGTGATCTCCGTCACACGTTTCAGTCTCACAACGAACACATCAGCGTCCTCCACGGTAAGAAAACACACTTCATCAGCCATTATATTTAATTTAAAGTTGTAAAAATACAAACTTTTTCAAATGTTTTTCCAGACGAGCAGCGTCACGCTCACTCCGAGGTGGACGGCGGTTCCCTCAGCAGCAGCTCTGGCGACAGCGTCTCTGGCGCTCCGTCTCGTCTGGTGCCAGGTCACAGGATGTGGGCCAATCGGAACGGACGACACGTCTTAGGTCTGATCGAGGACTACAACGCTCTGCGCAAACAGATCTCAGAAGGTCGTAAACTGTCTCGCAGCATGGACACACAACTACAGGAGTGTCTGCACACGTTCAGGCAGCAGAGCTCAGACAACAAGGTAATAAAATGAGTCATGTTGGTGAATTGACTGAAGGAAAAACAGCAGAGTTGATGTTTTAGTGTTTTTTTCGCAGGTGATTGAGCAGCAGCACCTGAAGAGTTTGTGCAGCAGCACGAACACGATGAAGCAGGTGTTGGAAGAAGCCGGTCGACTGCTCAAGCTGGTGTGGAGAGTTTCTTTACCAGGAACCGTAGCAGCAGTAGACGGCGCCAACAACCAGCAGGTAAACACAGAAACATCACGTCATCACATCCAGTCACGTAGGAACAGAATAAAATCTTCTCCCTCCGTCGTCAGGACGAGCTGCTGAAGAACGAAATCTCCAGGTTGAAGAGTCGTCTGTCGCAGCAGGAGAGGCTGCTGAGTGGAGCCGTTAAACGACTGAGAACCACCAACCAGCTCAAAGAGGGAATGGAGAGAGTCATCATCGACCAGCGTATGTTCACCTTCACTTCTTCAGCTGATTTCACTGTTTACAAACGGAAACAATCGCTGATATTTATGTTTTTATCACCGTCTCCATGTAGTGTCTCTGACACACGGAGTGTTGAAGAAAGCCCGAGGAAACTTAGAGGTGAGTTCAGTCTTTAACGGATTAAAACACTTCAAATGTCAAACAGCAGTGAAGTGTCAATCACTCTTCTCCTTCTCGTCCTCTATGTTTAATAACGATAGACAAATTACTGTTCCCTGTTTGGCCTGAAAGGCCTGTCTGGACCGGACGAAGGTCAGTGCAGCTCAGGTTCAGGTTCTCACTCTGATCCGATGCATGAGGTTGATGAGACGATGTCCTGTTGCATGAAGATGAAGATGATGAATTTATTCACGTTTGAGAGACTCAAGTTCATCATGTGTTGAGTGAGATGCATGTTCCGACATCTTTAAAGGGAAAGTTTCACATGTTGGAAATGATGATGAGACTTTGTTACTGGATGAAAAGACTGAAACCATGAACAGTGTTGGTCCAGATGGATGATGGAACAGGGACAATACACTCGACACTAAGACTAACACTATAGTATCAGGTGCTTGTGCAGGTCTGAAACTTTAAACACTGTTTTCCAAACCTTGAAAAGTCTGGAAATTTATGTGAAAGTTTCTCTCATAGTCAAACGCTCAAAGGGACATAATCTTGTAAAATAATAACTGTTGTAAAAACTGTTGAATTCACCTGGTCACTGGTATTAAACCTGATCCAATCAAAGCTCCACAACATTCAGCTCCTTAGTTTCCTTCACAAACATCGGTGAAACCAGCTCACGACGTCTTCTGGCTCTGAGCGGACTCAGTCACACGGAGCCCGGTTCTGTGTCAAACTTACGGCTCCAACACCTGAAGTTTAAAAACTGGACTGCACCTGGACCCTCAGTCCGACACAAACGTACTGTAGCTGGTTCAAGTCAGACAGAAACACTCAAGTCTGACTGCTGGTCAACTCACACCAACGTATTCATTTCTCCGTCCAATAAAACCAGTAAAAACAAAACACATATTTTAACAGAACTAATAGAAACTTTATTCATCCCACAGAGAAACTGAGGATATAATTGACACATATAATTCTCATATCGAGTGAACAGATGTTCAGTGGTTTCAGCCTTTTTATCAGCTCTTGTTTATGAACCAGTTTCTTAATGTTGAACTTTTCCTTTAACGAACACATCATGTTTTGAAGCATGTGTCCACGTCGTTTCTACGTTTCACCAGGTCTCATCCTGCATGTCTCAGTTTAACTCGTTGATGCTGCCTCAGTGTTGACAAGTCGTTTTCTGTGTTTCAGGAGGTACCGGTGAATGGCCAGTAGGGGGCGGTACGGACCCTCAGACCGAGCAGGCCGACACCCCGGAGTCCAGACCGAGCGCAGAACGTCGCCGTGACTCTTCAGACGACCACAAGTCTGACGTGTCTTTGTACTGCAGCTTTTAATAATGTAGCTGTGTAATGTTGATCAGCCTTATCCTGCTGTAAACTGTCACCTTACTCTCCAGGTATCAAAGCCTTTATTTTAATTCTCTTGCACAAAACTTGCCTGTAATTTGATTGACTTTAGGTACTGAAGTTGTAAAAGTTTGTTTCCTTCTCTCTTTTAAAAGAAAAACGCCTTTGTAAATAGTTTCTCCTGCAATTTATTCTTTTTATATGATGAATATAAGAACATGAAAGTGTATTTTATTACTGACTCATCGTTTCTTCCCGTCGGTTCGTTGTGATCAAACGATTATGTGCAAATGCAGTAAAGAAAAGTCTGATGGTCAAACTTTGTGGTACAAAAGTCCCTTTATTAGCTTTTAATTATAGTTTTAAAGTACAAATCTTGGCAGCTGCTTCGACATGTTTACAAGGATCAACAGAGATAAGAAAATAGTAAAGTTCACATCAAGAGAATTAGAAAAAGTAGAATAATGTCGCTGTTCTACCACATCGAGTCATTATACATGAAGAGATTATAGTTTGGAAAGGTCTAATTCGTTAAGTTGCACTTGAAACACGTCGTCACATCGTTAACGTTTCATCAATGTGACCTATAAAACTAGGCCTTTCAAAAAATAAAAGACCAGAGTCAGTGACTGATCTTTAGCACCAGGATCTCTACAGTCTCATCTCTTCATTATACGTTGGTTTGTGTTTGTTTGGATCAGGCAGCGTCTCGTCGAAGGTTTAACACTTTGGTCGTGGTCAGATTCAGTTTTGGCAAAAAGTGAAATGTTTAACAAATTATAAAAACAAACGAAAACAAAATGGCTCCAGTAAATTATTAATATCAGAATAAACACGCTCACTCCAGAAGTCAAAGTTTGTGCTATTGAAACTACAACAACTGTACAGAAACCGAGGCCTGAAACCGTGGAAACCTGCCGATGTTGGAGATCTACGTTTATCTCTGAACGAGTCTGACGAACGCCTGAACCAGCTGGATGAACGGCTCCTGACCCTCGTGACTCGACTTGGACCCCGGAGTCGGAGGTTTGGACTGAGCGGAGGGGAGGATGCCGCCGGCCGGAGACGACGGAGAACCTCGACGGAAGTGACGAGACAGACTGGACAGGAGCGTGCTCTGAGGAGAGACAACACGTCAGGTGAGTGATATGAAGGGTAAGACCGGTTTTACATCATGTTTATATCTGAAGTTAACTTCTGTTTCATCATCACACTGGACCAAAGTTTGATTTAAAACCAGAGAAAAACAACTACCTGGTAATGAAACAGACACAACATGACGTCGTTTGTTTTTAAGTGTTAAAGAACGAGAGGTATAAGCCGAGTGAGGCCAGATTTGTTCTTTAAAGAATAAAGAAGATTAAGACTCGTGATGTGAATCGTTCTCACCAGTTCAGAGCTGAGCTCCTGTTTGAGTCTCTGTTTGTCTCTGGGGAGGATGGAGGGATCTTTGAGACATCGAACGGCCTGAGAGATGAGGACGTAGAAACAGTTCTCCATGGTGAACATCAGCAGTGACCTGGAGACAAAAACAAACAGCGAAGATGTTAGAAACTATGCTCTACTATTTCCTAATGAAACAAAGAGTCAGAAAACTCACTTCAGAGCTTGAATCTCCTCCGATGAAGCCAACGAGACGATACTCAAGGAAACTGGTTCTTTCTTCTTCTCCATCTACAAAGACACAGAAGCCTTTAGAAAACCTCGTCAGACTGAAGCTGAGATGATCAAGACGTAAGATCGTGTACCTCACTCAACATGCTCAGAGCCACGTTGATGGTGGCGAGCAGCGTCCCGAACGACGGAGCCACGTCGGGGTCAAACGCCGGCGTCGTGAAGCTGAGAACAAACAGAGTCCTGTACTCTGCCAAGTCCATACACTGATTAAAAACAGCAGACACAAAATCAGCACGTTTATGATGTAACTGGAGATAATCAGACTAAATGGAGCCGGTCTGACCTGGTCCAGGAGGATCTGACAACAGTCTGGAGTGAAGTGCTGCAGAGTCGCCAGAGTTTTGCTGAGGATCTTTAAAAGGCTGCACTGAACGGCCAGAAGAGCTTTCTGCTCGGCCTCCTCCCTCTCTCCTCCACCCGCTGCTTCTTTAGACGGCGTCTGCGGGGGGCGCTGTGTCTTAGGAAGAGAAGCAGGAGGCAGCGCTTCTCCATTTTTAGCCTGAGAAGAAAAACACATAAATGTAACTTGTCTGAAGGTAGAAACATCCTGAGTGATTTCTGAGCGGCTGTGTCTGACCTGGAGGTAGTGATGAAGCATCTTCTTGCTGTGGAGCAGATACGTGCAGGTCTGACACAGATAACACAGGTTCACCTGCAGGAAGGAAGATGAAGACATCAACACTAAAGCTGAAGACGGCAGCGTTGGAGGCTGACGTGGATCCACCCTCTGGACTCACCTGCACGTCTTGCAGCAGTTTAGGAAGGTGAAACTGCCACTCTTTACAGAAGCTGGAGAGCTGCAGCAGGAAACCGACCGTGTGATCAGCTTCGTCCAAACACGCCAGACTCTGAACGGTTCTCACCGCGTTCAGACACTGGACAGAAACACAACGTCAGTCACTTATCTCTGTTAAAACAATAAGACGGCGACTCGGTGGTTTTACTGTCGAACCTGCAGGATTCGCTCCTGATGAACTCCAACAAAGTCCAGAGCTTCGTTGATGAAGTTGTAGCGAAGAGTCTTGAGGAGACTTTCCATCAGAGACATACACAGACGGTAGACGCCCGGCCAACAGGCCGAGTCCTGGGACTTACGAGAGAAACTCTGTTCAGGAGCAAACACACACGCTCATTAGTTATTATGTCACGTTAACACACAAACTGTACATTGATCCTTGAATTGATCTGCGACCTGTGATGCTCCATTTGAGGACATTTCATATACACTGAGAAGAGGGAGGCAGATGGTTTGGATGACTCCTGCTCCAGCAACAGCTGCTGCTCCCTGGAGGAACAAAAAACAATCACTTTATAAATTTAAACCCTTTAAAGTCTGACGCGTCAAATATGATCTGAGATGTTTATTAAACCTTCTAACAAATCACTGGAAAGGTGCCGACCTGTGGCGTGCGCGCCAGCGTCAGCAGCAGGTGAAGAGCAGCCTCGGTGAAGTACAGGTTGTTTTTTGATCGCAGACTGAGCTCGACGGCGCTGAGAACCGCCGGCAGAACGGGAACCTTCCTCATCACCGAGACCCAGTGTTCTCCGTCCTCATCGGTGCGACACAGCTCCTTGGCTAAATGCAGCGCGAGGACACACACCTGATGGAAACATGACGTTAAAAACAACGTCCAGAGATAAAAACTCCTGCGGTCGTCATCGTCCAGAGACTCACCCCGTCTCTCTGGTCCTTCTGAGGTCCGCGGGGAGAGTCCGTCTCCATGCTGTCCTCGTCCTCGTTGGTCTCTGAGACCTGACTCGTGTGACGAGTGTTGTCGATAATCACCAACGCTTCGTCTTTCACCGTCTCGCACACCGACAGCAGCAGCTGAGGCAGCTGGGAAATGTCTCCACCGTTGAGTCCCTGAATCTGCAGCACAGAAATGAGCGCAGAGAAGACTTTGGCTTTGGTCCTCTCCATCATCTGCTGGTCGGCCTGAAGGACGCTCTCCAGGATCAGAGACAGAGGAGACAGGATGTCTGGAGCCGACGCCACCACGCTGGAGGCAGGAAGAGCAAAGTGACAGAGTTAGATCGTGTGAGTGCTGGTCGCTCTCTGTGTCAGGCGGATGGACACACACCCTCTCCACTGTTTGAGGAGGATGAGCAGCAGCGTCGCCATCATGGATCCAAGACGGAGACAAGGAACAGACGTAGGCGTCGTCAGCTACAGGACGAGAAGTAGAGACCAAGTTACGACGAGTAAAATGACAAAAAAAAAAAAAAAAAAAAAAACAGCAAATGTCTGATGTAGTGAAACTCACGGCAGCTTTAGTTCCATCCAGGACGTCCATGAAAAGCTTCAGCTTGGTGGAGTCGTCTGTTAACTGCATCACGTCGGACTGGAACCACAAAGATGAGAATGAACACACAGAATAACAAACTGAAACATTATAGATGCCACTGGTTTATTTTAACATACGTGACTGGTGGAAAGAATCAGCAGCATCCTCCAGGCTGAGATCAACATCTGCGTCTCTGTGAAGTAACAGATTCCTTCCTCTTCCATTTCTGCCACGTGACAAACCAGAGACTTGACGTACTGGGACCAGTACTCGTAGCGACGCGCGTTGGAGAACTTCTGCAGCCCGTCCTTCAGAGACTGCTCCAAAGAACCGCTGGAACAAAAACCACAGACATTAACACCAACCGTGTGATGTTTGAGCTGATTGATCAATAAACATCAGTGAGTCTGAATTTACCTGACGACGTAGTAAATCTCCAGTCCGAGGATTTTCATGACAAAAGCGCAAGTTTCCAGAACACAAGGCTGAAGACGAAAATAAATAAAAACAACTGAGTTGACGCAGACGACCGAGTGAGTGAGAACTAAGTAAAGATGAGTAAATTACCTCTGTGGTGTCTGAAGGTGGCGTCAAGGTCCCGAACAGAGGCGTCGTCAAATTCTCCCAAAATCTTTCTCTGTCGAATAAAAACAAAAACACGTCAAATGATGGAGTTTTCACCGTTTTCTGGGTCAAAGTGAGAGTCGATTCTGATGAAATGAGCTGACTTGGTTCGTAAGACGGAGATGGCGCTGTCTCTTCGGTCCTGCCACAGGGCCAGGAGGAAGGCGAGAGCAGCTCGGTGCAGCAGAGGAGGACACCAGTACTTCCCCTGCTGCTTGGAGTCGATCAGGTCCAACACCACGTGAAGGCAGCTCCACTCACCGAGCAGGAACTCCTACACGTTCACATGAAACAGTAAGTGACAACAAATAAACTAATGAATCTGATATTAATCGTTCCCACAGTTCAGACCTTTGACCCTTCGCTGCCGTCCTTCACTTCCAGGTTGAGGAACAGCTCGATGAGTCCAGGTTGAGTTTCCACAGCGACGGTCAGAAATTCAAGGATCATGACTTTGATCCTCATGTCTTCAGTTTTACTCTGCAGCCGAGTGAGAAACGCGTCTCTGATGGCTGCAGCGTCGCTGCCCAGGCAGGCGTACACCGACATGGGCGCCACCTACAGACACAACGTCAGCTCAGCGCTTACCTACATGTGTTTGTGTTTATACATATCGTGTTCACGTGTAGAGAAGATCCTACCGTAGCGAGTCTTTTGAGCAGCTGGATGGCGAGGCGAGGCAGCGCCGGGTCGTGTTTGTGATAAATATATTTGGCCAGAACGACGATGAGGTTACTGCCGTGACCTCCGTGTTGAGTCAGCGCCTGCTCCAGAGGAGACACCACGTCTGACGGAGACTTCAGACGGATCACGTTGTTGGTGACGGAGAACGCCAGTTTGACCGTCTGGATCAGGATCTGACCTGGACTCTCTGGACCACAACTGATCAGAAACGACAGAACAAAACTGTTACGATATGAAACTATTTGATTAAATAGAAGAGAAGTGAGTCTAGTTCACACTGGTCAACACGAGTTGAACAGTGTCTGGTGGACTTGGTCCTCTGATGGTTGGTGAATCATCAGTTAATGATCATAATGTGTGAACAGCCCTAACGACTCCATCAGAGGAATGTTACCCGGTACCGGGGAGGTCTGCTGCTGATTTCAGCTCCACCATGAAAACCAGCGTGTTGCCATGGTGATGTTTACACGCCGGTTTAGCGGTTTAGTCTGTGTCGGAGGCAGCGTCTTCACCGGTGCTCGTCAACAATAAACGGCTGTAAATCACGGTGAGAAGCAGCGGCTACATCCTGTCTAGTTCACGTGACCAGACCAGAGTTTGGTGACGTCACGGTGTGATCGGGAGTCAATCACTGACAAGTCTTGTAGTGTGAACACTACAGGTCTCAGACCAGTTGTTGAGACTCCACATCATGGGAACACAAGTCGCCAACGATCACGACAGAGACTGAGACTCACTGATCCATGGTGAAGTCGACTGGTGTCAAATAGTGTGAACTAGTCTGGATATTTAGTTGATATTTTCAGCAGTTGGATAGAAACTGTTGTTGAGTCTGTTCGTTGTTGTTTTAACGTCTCTGTAGTGACTCAGTAACGTCTGTGTAGGATGAAACATAAACATGGTCACATCACACTGACTCACCTGCTGGGTTGTGCAGCCAGAACAACGTCTATCGTGTCGACTCCGACTCCCATGATGTTGACGACGGCCTGTCCAGCCTCAGTGTTTGCCAGACTGTAGATACACAGAGACTGCAGGGTGGGGGTGCTGCAGAGCATCAGGAAACAGCGGAGGAAGTTGAAACGTGAACCAAGTAACTAACTAATATTAAACGACCCAGTTGAATCAGTCCGTACCTGCCCTGGTCTTCTCCTTCTGGACTCAGGTTGAGAATCGCATGAATCAGCTCCAATATCAGACAACCTGCGTTGACACAGACACTTATTCACTTTTTACAGTTTGGAAGAAACAAACAAAGGCCTCTCGTTGATAAAGTCGATCTCACCTATCCTCTCTCTGACGCCGTAGGTGTTGTAACGCCACTTATGATACGTAGGAAGCATCTCCTTCAACACCAGTAACACACAGGGGATCAGCCCTTTGTTCTGGGTGCTGCCCAGCTGACCCTGACAGACACGACAGAGACGTGTCACATTTCTATAAAACACAAAACATCTGTCTGGTTCGACTGAAACGTGTCGTTACCTTCACCAGAGTCGTGATGAGACGGAGGAAAGCGATGGTGACGGCGTATTCTCCTCTGGGCTGTTCGATCTGGACCAGCAGGTTGCCATAGTTACCTGCCTTCATCCCCTCGGCACTGAGGACGACAAACGTTCAACGAGTTAAAACTAAAACTCTGATATCAACCAGGTAAATTAATGAAGACTCCTGTCACCTGATGCACTGAGCCATGTTGGTTAAAGGGTTGGAGGCGAAGGGAAGGAACCCAGTGTGATGGAGACTGGACCAAACCTGAAGACACATGAAACATAACAAGTCAGTAACAGCGGCAGTGACTTTAACTCGTCAAAGTGACTTTCTGTTCCTGTTCTCACCTTCCCAGGCATCCGAGCAGCCAGGACAGAGAGACAGTTGACACAGGAGGCGATGACATCCACCGGAGGATTGATGACTGATGTTAACCTGCAGGAGGAAAACACACGATTCCCTAAATAAATTCACTTCTCACGCTGAAGAGACGGTGAAGAGTTTGACGCACGTCTCTGTGAACTGAGTTTACCTCTGTAGCAACATGTAGATGCGTGAGGTGAGAGGCAGCAGACAGTCGGACACGGTCCAGTCAGTGCTGATGATCTTGTGAACCAGGTCCAGGATCGGCTTCACGCGGGCGCAGTGAGCTAGAACATCTGCAGTAGAAACAACGTGCAGCAGCATCTCCACCTCACAGGTGAACAGAGTCCAGGAGCTGTAGGAGTGGTCCCAGCGCACCATGTAGCCCTGGTCTCCTCCGATCACCACCTGACCCAGAACTCCCTGAGGCATCCACAGGTTGGTCTGTCCTGTTCCTGATGGTCGAGATGAAACGTTAGAGGAGAAACGATTATATTTAAATGTCACAGTGACTTTGAGAAAACGAACCGAGAGGATAGAGGAGTTTTGGTGTTTGTCTTCGCCACAGAGTCTCGTCGTCTTTGGAGATGATGTCGTTGGGTTTGTGTTTGTAAACTTGTGTGTAAAACGACATCTTGTCCAGAAAGTTGTAGACCTAAGAGGAGAAATAAAAACACAAAGTTAAACCATTAAACAGGACGCAGGTGGAGGTGTGTGTTCATATTCTTGAATGAAATCTACCTTTTTAACCGTCGACTTGTTGGACAGAAGAGCAGTTAGAAGTTGTAACAACGGTCCGATTTTATGAGGAAACATCCCGACCGCGCTGTCCAGGATCATTCCTAATCCCATGTTTGGTTTCTGGATTAAAAACAGAACAAGTTATGAACTTTTAGTCTTCAGTCAATTAGAAGAAAAACATCTCATATGTGATTTCTTTTCTCACCATTTCCCAGAAGACTTCAGCCAGGTTGGGAGCAGAGAGAACTTCACACGCAGCATCGATCAGGTGTGAACACTGAGTGGCTACACCGTCCGTCTGTCACGTTCAATAAGACGACAAGTTACCGACATATTTCAACGATCAGTTAGAAGATTCAGACTCTGTCAAAACCTCAATACAGACCTGGAGACTTTCTTCTTCAAACGACGTGATCACAAACGACAGGAGTCCGTAGATACACATCTTTGCTGTGCTGGCTGTGCACTGGACACAAACAAAGAGCGAGATTCAATTTAGTCAAACAGAAGAAAACAAATACGTCTGTGAGATGAGTTAATTTAATTTGTATGAATCAGGAAAAAAGTTGTTTTTGATCCAAATTGTTTTAGTTTGGACATGAAACAACTTAAAACTGATGTTCAGCGTGTCTGGTGACATTTAGGATTCAAACATTTTCTCAGTGTTTTTCTGCCAAACAAACGATCGAGAGGCTTCATTATGAAACTCACATCTCGACTATAAAACTGATCCAAAGTACAACATGTTTCCCATCTGCCACATGGTTTTCATTCCAAGCGTCTCATTAAAGACTGATTTAGTTCTGAGGCTTCGACGTGATTATATTTAACAACCTGGTAGAGAAAACCAGAAGCACTAGAGGCCAGAGGATACGATCTGAGAACCGCTGCTCCACAACTTTCAATTAAGACCTCACAGCAGACATGAGACGTCCTTAACATGTCGACAGCAACAAAACGATTCGAGATTCAAGGTTATTTCCTCAAATGTTGAGCAGAAAAAGACATGAGCAGAAATTGTCCTGCAGCCTTTTCACCGACATAAAGTAAAACATGACCAACGTGTGTCGTCTTACATTGTTCCCAGAGACTCCGAGGCCTTTCAGCATCGTGGACAGGTACTTGAACACCCCCAGCTGCAGCGCCGTGTTGCCGATCCTCCTGATCACAGGACTGGACTCATCTGGTCGTAACGTGTGTCTCAGCAGGACCCAGGCCAGCAGCACCGGGCCATGATGAGGGATGTCACCGAACGTCAGCAGCAGCTGATCCATCTCCTGAAACACACAGATTAAAGTATGAAGGTTCAGATGTTTGTCTGGTTTATTACAGCTGCATCAAACTGAGCTGTTTGTTCATAAACCTGCTGCATTTAGACACAAGGAGACAAACCTTGATGACGTCAGGGGAGTTGGAGAACTGATGCTGCTCCGTGCAGTCCTCCAGGGCACATTTGTGCAGGAAGTCTATGTCCATTCCCTCCACCAGGATGAGAGAGCTCAGATATCTGCTCCACAACATGACAAGGTCAGTTAATTTCAGTTCGGAGCAGGGATGGTAGCAGTGTGTATGTGATGACTTAATACTGGTCCAAGTGATTACAATCTCTTACCCGATCCGGTCGACCAACGCGTCCATGCTTTTGTCTACAAGGTGTCTGTTGGTCTGACGCAAACCGAACCCCTGCTCCTTGAACATCTTGGTGAAGCTCAGGAGGTCGGACGGACTCATCTCAAAATAAGCGTAGTAGAGGAAGATGATCTCCAACAGCAGAGACTGTTCTCTCAGACACTGTAGGAACCATCGTGACACCTGCCGCTCCGTCTGGAAAAACACAAAAGATTATTTTAAAAGCTGAGACAAACTAACGTCAGTGTCGATCATGAAACATGTTGTAGCAGCAAACAGGGGGAAAACAACAATACGTGGAAGCCCTTTTTTTTTTTTTTTTTTTTAAACCACCTGGCAGGTAAAGGAAGGAGGAGATAAATTAAACACACCTGTGAACTGAGAGAAGGAGAAACAGCAAACAAAGGAGGAATAAGACGCTGAAGCAACACGGAGCAAGAAGAAACTAAAACAAACTAAATTCAACAAATGAAATGAAAGAAAAAAAGTGAAAATAGTATTTGGACGTTTTTGGGAACAACTGTGGACGTCATCAGATAAGTTTCTGTTTTAACACTTTCTAGGTTTCAACCGTCTCCTGTTTGTCACTGAACCATTTATCTCCCAGTTCACACTCACTCCTCCTCATGTTTGATTGATCTGAAGTGAACTATTTAACATTTAGCCTTTCATGTTTGTTTATGAACGACTCACACTTGATTTTAAAACTGTTCATCTTAGTTTTGATATATTTGATATATTATTTTTTGATACATTCTGATGGTTAGAGTGAAATCTGAGTTACTTCAGGTCAGTTCCTCTTTTTTATATTAATTTATTTAAAGTGACAGGTTCTGGATTTAGATTATTTTCATCACACTGACAAACAAACCTCTGATTCTATAAAAATTCATCAGCTGTAGGTTACAGTTTGACATATTTTAATCAAATATCAAACTGATCCTCACCATGAGATTTCCGTGAGTTTCCCATGTCGGTGCTTCAGCTTTGAAGAGGTTTTCAAACTGTGACTGGTAGTTGTTGACCAGGTCCTTCTCCAGTTTAGTGACACAGCTACAGTACTCAGTCTGGACGGACAATAAACAAACACACCAACATAAAGAGTTAGGATTCAGACAACGACGCATAATCTTATATATAGTGAGATTTATTAATTCATTTTACGTCTCACCCTGTAGGGATGTCGCTCATCCTGGAAGTAGGTCAACAACAGGAGGACACATCTGAGCAGACACATGCGCTCGTCATAGTAATAATCAGCGATCTGTAAAAACACAAACCGTTAAAGTCACTGGATTGAATATGGAAATAAAACTGACACGTTAAATCAAGTAGAGAAGACAACTGAACCGACCTTCAGCAGCAACGCTTGACTCTGTCGCTCATCTTTAAGAACAACCTGTAAACAAACAAGACTCATTTATCGTTTCAATATTTTACAACGTTTGATCTTTTAACCTTCGATTGAAGCGAGAAGAGAAACCTTTAACGAGTCTCTGGTTCCTCTGTAATCCTCCTGCAGGTAACACTGTAACAGCTGCACACTCTGCTGCTCATCAAGACCCTGACGTGTCAAATCACAATTAAACCATCATGAAACACATCAACGACTACAGACAGTAAATCACCTACTTAAACATTTAGCTCTTACCAGCAGTTTACTGATCCTGAGACCAAAATCTTTAAGAGGCTGTGCAACATCTTTTTTCTCCTTCACTTTGGCAGCAGATGATGAGCTGCAATGATTAATGAATATTACTTAGTAATGATTAACCTTTCAGCTGTTAGTGCATCATAATAACAAGTTAATTATACCTGGGTGACTTGTAGTAACTGAGTCCTTGATGCAGTCTGTCCCAGTGTCTGTCCAACTCTGCTTCAATCTGAGCCTGAGACGGTAAAAATATTTCACAATAAAATTAGAGAAGAACAACTTTAACTCAACCTAAAAAACACATAATAATTAAAGTAATAAAGTGTTAAAACCATCTATTCATCTCTAATCTTGTGAATGTAAAGTAAATGACAGCAGGTGGAAACACACCGGCTCTCTTAACGCAGATCTTCCCAGTAGGATGGTGTATAACTCTCGACAGCTCCTGAGAAATAAAAGTCGTTTATTAGAATCTGCTGTGTTTTTCTCCATGAACAACAGCCACGGTTAGCTTCTCTGTAGTCACACCAGGGTTTGACTACGAGGTGTTTTAATTACATATAGAATAATAATAATAACGGTTCTTCTCTACAGTAACTTTAGAGTGAAGCTAAACAGCTGCTACATGCTACTTGTTGTTGACATGCGGCTCAGTCGCCGCGCTGCTCAACAAACCATTCAAATGTGTCCCAGTTAGCAGCTGCTAAGCTAAGTCAGCGTGGTGTTTAACAGCTCAGAAGACAAGTGTCGAATAAACATGAAGCCGCTGTTGAGATTTAACTAAACGCAGACAAGTGTAGAAATATTTAATCACTGGTAAATACTGTAAAATATAACTATTTAACGAAACAAACGTTAGTTAAATTTTGTTGCTAACTGCTACCTGACGCTCAGCTCCGATTCCGCCATCTTCGTTTCTGCCTTGTGATTGGTTGTTGTGCTGTGTCGTCACTGCTGTCGTAAGTAGCGAGTTCTTGTTCGCGGGGCAGATGACGTATGTTGTTAGAACTCTGCTGCCACCTGCTGGAGATGAGTGGAATAGAAATTAGACATTTTTTAAAAAAGAAAATGTTCATTTCTTCTTTAAATATATGTTATATAATATTATTATAAATATTATAAAATCCTTAAAATCTGTAATTTTATAAAGAATTAGTGAAAATGTGATTAAAACAGAGGTTGTTGAAAAATAAATAAAAAGCGAAATCGTCGTTTTATGCTTTTTTTTAATAATAAAATATTAGACTAGATTGTCCAGTGTGATATTATCAATTATAATATTGATGATAAAAGTGATAGATAGATAAATAAATAAATCGCGTCTTTATGACGTATTTTTACAGTTGTACCACGTGACCCTGCTGTCAAATATGGCCCCGTCCTGCTGAGTGTGAGGAGCGACAGCTGACAAAGGAGACAAATCACACACACGTCGTCCGGATCAACGCTGCTGTGGATGAGGTAGGTTCACGTGTGTGTGAGTTTCAGTCTGGTTTATTTCCGTGTCGTGTTTCGTGTCGGAACAATCAGCTGTTTGGTCGTTAGCTTGATCCGGACTGAAGCTGCAGCAGCAGCATCCTCGGCTTCTTTCTCTCTTCATTTCTGTTGTTAAACCATCTGATGTGATTAAAGACTAAAAATATTTTAATATCTTTTCATTATTTCCGTTTTTCGTGTGTTCAGCTGCAGTTAAACCTCCTCCTCTAACAGTGAAACCAAAGCAGCAGCTGATGTCGAGTCTTTATTTCTCCCTCATGAGCTCAGTGTTAACTGTGTCAATGATCAGTGTGGTCACAGTTCAGGACTCGCATCAGATAATGAAAGAACAAAGTTCAGTAAAGACCCGATGACTCATTTAGACAATTTTTTTTCCTGTTTTTCTCTGATTGAATTTATCTTTTCTTTTTATTTTGCTTCCAAACATCTTCAGCAAGAGAGACGTGCCAGCCAGAGGATGACGTGTGCCAGAGAGAGGAAGTGACAGAAGAAGGCCTTCGTTGTTGTGGACCATCTGTTCAGATCGACCCTCCTCCTCCTCCTCCTCCTCCTACTTCCTCTCCATCATCCCTGCAGCCCTGCAGCCATGCAGATCAACCCGGTGCTGGTGGAGTCCACTGTGGTTTTGGCCGTGGTGTTGTGTGTCCACATGGCCGTGTGGAACCAGCACTCTTGGTGCAGCATAGCCCTCGTCATCCAGGCTTTCTACGTGCAGCACAAATGGGACCGTCTGCTGAGGTCGGGGGGCGCCGTGTTCCAGTTTCGTCCTTCAGCCAACAGCGGCATCGTCCCCGCCTCCATGGTGATGCCCTTGCTCGGTCTGGCGCTGAGAGAGAAGTGCTCCGCCTCAGGGAACGTGTACTTCGAGCGCTTCTCCATGGTCGTCACCATCACGGGCATGATGCTGGCTCTGTTTCTGTCTCTGATCGCGCTCGGCATCACCAGACCGGTTCCTACAAACACCTGCGTCATCGCAGGGATGGCCGGCAGCGCCATCCTCTACACCACCAAGCAGACGCTGACGGTGTCGGAGGTCATCGAGGTCTTAGAGGTTCTGCTGATCTTCGTCTATCTCAGTTTGATTGTTCTTTACCTGCTGCCGCGTTGTTTCACACCCGGAGAGGCTCTCCTCATCGTCGGCGGAATCAGTTTCATCGTGAACCAGCTCATCAAACGCTCCTTGAACCTGGCAGAGGTCAAAGGTGACCCGGTCAACTATTTCCTCCCGGTGGTGGTGGTGGGCTCGCTGTTGCTGGGTGTTTTCTTCGCTCTGCTCTTCTGTTTCATGGAGTCAGAGACGTGGGTGTCGTCGCTGTTCTTCCACATGATGACGGCCGTTCTGGGTCTGGGGATCCTGATGCCCTGGCTCTCCCTGTTCATCGGCAGACATCCCATCATGTGGCTGCTGGACTTCCTCACGTTAAACGACAGAAGACTCTGTCTGTTGGGGTACTGGGTGTTTCTGGCCGTCGTGGCCACCTGCGTCGTGTTGCACCAGAACTACCAGCGTCAGTCGGGGTCTAAGAAGCACCAGGCTTCAACCGTCGTCAGGAAATATTTCCATCTGATCGTTGTGGCCACGTACGTTCCTGGACTCATATACGACAGGCAGCTGCTTCACGTGGCGTCTGTGGGTTGTCTGGCGGTCTTCTTGTTCTTGGAGTACGTGCGTTACTTCCGGATCAGGCCTCTGGGCCAGCTGCTGCGGCAGCTGCTCACGCTCTTCCTGGACGAACGGGACTCTGGGCCTCTGATCCTGACCCACGTCTACCTGCTGCTGGGAATGTCTCTACCCATATGGCTGTTTCCTGGTCCCTGCGCTCCTAAGGGGATACTTCCTGGTGCAGGAGGTCTGGTGCCTTACGCAGGAGTGTTGGCCGTGGGCGTCGGAGACACGGTGGCGTCCGTGTTCGGCAGCACCATGGGGGAGATCCGTTGGCCCGGCACCAAGAAGACCATGGAGGGGACGGCGACATCCGTGTTCGCCCAGATCATCGCCGTGGCCATGTTCCTCATCTTCGACGGGAGCATCAATCTGAACTCCACCTACTCGTGGATCGTCGGCTCCATCACCCTGGTGGCCATGTTGGAGGCTTACACCTCCCAAATAGACAACCTACTCCTCCCGCTCTACCTCTTCATCCTGCTGTTGCTCTGAAACGACAGATGTCCCCAAACAAGAACTCATCCCTCCCCCCGGTCCGCAAACATTTCTTCGTGGGGGGAAGCAAGAAAAAAAAAACCAACAGAAATATGTATCGTTATAGAAGTAATAGTCTGTTTAGGAATCAGAGGGAGTCATTTCTACTAGCACATGAAAGAAATGGTGACAGTGTTTGTCAGCAGACAGGATGTTAGCATGACGTTACAGTCTGATGCCTCCACATCAAGTCATTTCAGTATCAGTTGCTTTACAGAGAAATGTGAAGACGAGTTGCTAAATATTCTTTGAGCCGAGCGACCGAGGTGGTGTATGGTTTCTTTGCGTGTCAGCGACCTGAACCTGAGGTACTAAACTCTTTAATTATGCAACAGAAGAGATTCAGTTTAATAAATAGGAAGAAAAAACACGTATTGAATCCTGGACGTTACCAGACGCTGCTAAAAGGCACATTCTTCTCATCGCAGGAGGTTTTACTATCTCATGCCTTTGTATTGCCTTTGAAGAACATTATTTAAAGTTAGCTTGTTGATATGTCTCTTTTCTTAATTATTATTTTTGCCTCCCTGATGGCAATATGAAGGACTTACTGCTGAAAATATTTGCCTTAATAAGTCTATTTTCTATCACGTTGTAGATGCTGTAGATGATCGCATGGCGGCCCCGTCCACTCGTCTTTAAAAGGGCTGGTTTATACTTCGATATGGCAGAAAACACACTATGCTCCTGCATGACACTAATGTGAAATCCAGTACTGTAACACGGTGTACACACGTTCTAATTCTACTGCGGCGTGTTTTTGTTGCTTAACGTTTCTGTGGTTTGATGGGACCCTCAGAACTGATCTTAATATAGAAACATTTCCTTGTGATACTGAGCCGTCACATTTACACTTCGCTTCATTTTGACTTTGTAGAAAAGCTTCGGGCCGAACTTATAAACTCAGGCCCCATTTTTTTTTTTTTTTTTTTAGCAACTAATCCAAGTTGTGCTGAAACATTTTCTTTATCAGGTCCGATCTCGCCGGTTGGTTTACGCTCTTATGTTGTGATGACGGTTTATTAGCATGATCCTACTACTACGTTGTTTTATTGCCATCATCTTTACATTTTTAACGTGTATTGTTGCATGTTGAGTGCATCCTGCAGAGACACACGAAACCGAGTCCGTTTGTTCGAAAGGATGATGAAGAGGAGGTTTCACTTCCACAGCGTCGACATTAACTCTTTACTTTCTACACTTTGATTTGAGTTGAATGGTTTTTTCATTTATGTTGTGTCTTCACATCAACATACTTGAAAACACAGATGCTCACGAGAAGAATCGGCGTCGAAAAAGAAGCAAAAAGAAGAAGAACTTGATCAATAATATGACTGGTTGGTGTCAATGAGAGTCTGAATAAAAGTAAATACAAAGATCAGTTGTGTTTTCACGTGTCCACAGAAAGTTTAAAATCTTTATTCAGTCAAAATGTGAGTTATTACGTTTATTTGTCTCCATGAGTCTCAGAGAAACAGAGAAGATAAAAACAAACTGCTGATTAAAGTCGATTCATTGGTTGTTAGAAAAGTTTTCCATCATTTAGTGTAGAGAGGCGGGAACGGCAGCTCTTCTGTCGGCTGTAACCTGATGAAAACACCACAGATGAGTGGAAGAGTTCAGGCTCAGGTTTGTTTTTAAAGTAATAAGACGAATTTATCATAAATGGACGTTCTCACCAGTTGTCCGGGCTCCACTTGGTGTCATGTGACTCCATCATGTGAAACGTGTAAACGTGACGTGAGTCATCAGACGTGTTCAGAGCGCTGCGATGGACGACCTGACCGTGGATCAGGACCACGCTGCCTGGACACGGTGAGACAGGTAATCAATTATTCAATCGATTGATCATTAGGAGGAAAAGAGTCTCGATTATTTACGTGAATCTTAACCGATCGTAAAGTTTTCATCTTCGTCAGACGAAGGGATGTTTGGACTCGTTAAATATTAATATTAGTCTGTTTCTCTTTTGGTCTTAGAATTAAAAGTTTTACCTTTTTTCACCGGAGCAGGAACAAACTTCTCGTCATCGTAGTTCTGCTCTCGACCGATAAAGTCCGTCAGAGGGAACGAGCCTTTCGGCGTTCGAACCATTCGACGAGAAACCTCGACTGACGAAGAGACGAGGAACAGAAACTTTAAATCGGACAAGTCAGGAGAAGAACAAGTTGATTTGTAGTTAAAGTTGTAACGTACGGTTGTGTGACCCGGGGATGAACCACAGACAACCGTTGTCGACTGTAGCGTCCTCCAGAGCGATCCACATCCCCATGACTCTGCCCAGAGGCTCCGTGAACAGAAACGTAGCATCTTGATGAGGCGTCACTGGATGAAACCACTTATTATTAATATACAACCAGTTACACTGTCACAAACATTCATACTTTAATGTTTAGAAACAATAAGAACAAACTGATACTGAGACTTTTTTTTTTGATACGTTTTAATGTTTTAGATAAAAACAAAATAAACAGATTTTTTTTTTTTTTTATTTTAGAGGAAAAGATCATTATAACAGCGACTGTGTCTGAGATAAAATAGAAATTATATTATTATATTATTAATACTTAATTATATTAGATAAATGAGACGTAACTGAGTTTTTTCTGAATCAGAAATATTTTAATCATTTTAATAAATCTTCTCTTTTCTTCTGTTTAAAAACCTGATGAAGGAAACTGAACTTTAGATGTTTCACTTGTTTCTTCAGTTTCAACTGATGAATGAGAAGCGACTCGTATTTATTCTCTGATGAAACGTCTCAGACACAAATTTATTAAAACAGCACAAGAATAAATAAACGTATTATCACTTTCTTACCTTCTCCTCCGATGCCTGGTTGCTGGAAAAGGTTTTGATAAATGAGGATTATTTTAGATTAATAATCTAATAATTGATCTAACAGATAAATTAATCTGTACCTTGAAGATGTACATGCTCTGCAGTATGACGGGGTTGACCAGACCCAGTTTCTTCGCGATTCCCTGAAACATCAACGCGTTGTTTTATTTTGTGAATGAATCCTTCTCGTTCTGACGTCGTTCGTCGGTGAACTCACCTGAACTTTGGCTGAATGAGTAACGTTTCTGTACAAAGGTTCGTGGGCGTGCAGCGCTGGACCGAGAAAACTGAGTTACTCATGTGATTGTTGTTAAGAGAATTTAATTAAGACATTAAAACATTTTACCATGTCCGACTTTATTCAGTGAACGATGCCTCGGCACCACGAATTCTCCTGAAAGTCAAGAAGAAGTTTATAAAAGAATAAATAATTAACGTCAGACCTGCAGGATGAAACTCACCTTTATCGTCAAAAACTCCTTTTTCAAAGAAGAAGCGGATTTTATCTCCACTGGTGATGAAATAGTCGGCGTTTCCCTGCAGGTCACAACGTTAATGATTAGATCACAGACACTGAAACTGTTGACACAAGAGTTTGAAACCATCAGGACACATCAGGTCACAGTTGATACTTCTGAGGAAATGAATCGTTTACCTGCATCTTTAATGACAACGTGACGTAGGCATGTGAAAAAAACCACGATGAATTAAAGTGTAGACGCTGTTTGTTACTGATCCTGTCGCGTTTATTCTCCAGCTCACCTGCGTCTTCAGCTGCTCGTCGTGATAAGTGGAGAAGGTGGTTCGACAGTGGTCCGGGACGTCCATCTGGTCCACGATCTCCACCATCCTCCGCCTCAGTTCATCACACTCCTGAGGAGTCAACAGCCCGTCCAGGACCACGTACCCGTCCTCCAGATACTGACGACAAACAACAGTCACTTCCTCCACATCAGAGATGAATTATGCAAAAAAACATGTGGAAGTTTTATTTTTCCACGAGAAGATACATTTATTTGATCTGAATCTAAATTAAATTACACAATTAAAGGAAAATGGCAGAGAAAGAAGGAATTAAGAGGCAGATCAGACGGAGAATTTGTTTTATTTTGCCTGATAAGAAACTTCACCCAACGATGTAACATGGAGGCAGAGACCTCCTCTTATTTCTGTTTTAATATGAAACATAAAGTGAACTTCAACTGGAAACTACAAGTTTCTCAGACGACAGCTTCCACTGGAAAAAGTTACAACTAAGTTCAGAGAAATGAAGCGACGTTTTCTTTGTTACATAATAACGTTGAGTGTAACGTTGTAACTTTGGTCTTTAAATAAACTTTGTTTTCAGTCTTTGTTGCGTAAAGTTGAAATAAAAACATTAAATAAAGAAGTTTAACTTTAGTCATTAGATCATTTAGTCAGGACGTGTTTCAGGGTTAGATGAGACTGATCGTGGGTGAAACAGGCCTCTACTGCTGCTGATGTTATGTAATGAAACGTCCACATCAATGAACCATGTGCGACAATAAACAAAGACGAATCAAACAGAAGGAGAAGAAACTTGTGGTAGAATAAAGTGATAATAAACTGTTGTTGTCTGACTCGTTGATCCTGGTTAAATCTGAGTTTGTTGACTTGGTGTCGCAGCCTTTAATGTTTAAAGTGATGAAATAAAAACTCACCTTCTGCACATCTCGATCTGTCATAAAATCCATGAGTCAACTGAGACAAACAGTCATCAGACCGAGTCACCGACGGCGTCGAGTCTCTTCAGACGAGAAACTCACGCTGCGACCATTGGTCGACACGTGACCACGTGACGCGTCAGCATCAATTAAAGTGTAACCATCTGTAACCATCGAGACTAAGAGGATTTTACAGACGAACGGTGACGTTTCCAGGAAGTAGACTCATCCAATCACAACGAGCCTGAGGCGGATTCTTCACAACAACGTTACCTGCCGTAATTACCCACAATTCACTGCGACACGAATGTGACGTTAAAAACAAACTCACAGGTTGAACAGCAGCAACAACAATGAGGATTATTGTTATTATTATTATTATTATTATTATTATTATTATTATTATTTATTATTATCATTATCATTATTATTATCATTATCATTATTATCATCATTATTATTATTATTATTATCATTATCAAGAATCTTTATGAGGCACAGTGAAGTTTTGTTCAGCAGCTTTGAGGAACAAAACTAAATAATTAAATAAAAAAAATAAAATAAGTAAAAACACACTTAAAATATATGTAAATAAATAACAGTGCAAAGTGAATGTTTAACGTGACAGGAATGAGTGAACATGTTGGTCACGTTTCAGTGTATCAGGGTCTAAAGTGTGATCGTCTGCAGCCGTGACTGGTCAGTCAGTGAGTGGGTGAAGCTGGAGGGTGGATGGTGAAGAAGCTGCGTCTCAGGCTGCTGGTGTGAGTTTTCATGTTCCTGTTTCCAGAGGGAACAGTGTGTGTCCTGGGTGGGTGGAGTCTGCAGCTACACGACCGGCTGGACCCGGCTGTCGTATGTTGAGTCCAGGTGTGGGACAGGACTGGTTTCACCAGCCGGGCCGGGTCCTTCCTGTCTCTGACCACACTGTTCAGTCCTTCTGAGCTTCCTGAGGAGGAAGAGTCTTGTCTTTGTCGGACCTTCTTCACCAGGTGAGATGTGTCCATGGACCAAGTGTCAGATGTGGATGCCCAGGAACTTAACACTCCATAAGCATCTATGGAGACATTCATACAGTATATATAGTATAGACAGAGAGTATATATAGTCCAGCAAAAGCGAAAGAGTGAAAACACAGCACATTGTAGTTGTGTCAGTGGATAAAATATTTGTAGTAAACAGAAAAAGAGCAGAATTTCCATCACAACACGTTGATGTTTTATGGTCCTGATGTTTATGTTGACGTGTTAATGACTTCAGAGGGTTAACAGCTGAGATGTGAAGGTCGTTTTCACTCATTCAATCTCAGACTGTTCATGTGGTTGCGCCGTGTGTGTGAGTCTTTTCATGTTTATTAAACTACAGTAAAAACAACTGAAAGTGCATCGACTTCTTTATTTCACCTTACATTTTATTTTAAATAATAAATTCTATTGATAACTTTTTTTCCACTTGGTCCAAAGATGAACTGAGGTGAAGATGAAGACGGAATAAATGAGACAACGTATCATAATATGGCTTTTTTCTTATTTTTGGTTTTTATAGTCAAAAAACATTATGACTTAAAAAAAATTGACGTCATTTTTTGATGACAACATTTTTGTTATATTTTTTGACGACATACTATAGTTTGACTTTTTTAATTTGTTGACAACAATGTATTTTTCCACTGTTTGATGATGACTTTTTTGATGACTTATAGTGACTTATATGACTTATAGTGACTATAGTATGACTTCATTTTTTGACAACTTTTTTTAACCATTTTTTTGCTGATGCTATAGTATGACTTGTTTGACATCAAGGTTTTTTTTTCATTATTTGACTACGATGAGTTGGTTTTTTAAAATTTTTGACGTTTTTTATACAATTTGTGACGACATACTACAGTATGTCTTTGATTTTTTTGACCTTTTTTTTTTTTACATTTTTTTGCTAACATATTATAATATGACTTTTTATTTTTTTTTGACTTTTTAATTTTTTGATGACAACATTTTAAAAATATTTTTGACAACATACTATAGTATGATTTGTTTAATTTTTTGACTTTTTTTCATTTTTAGATGAATTTTTTTTTTGACGACATACAATAGTATGACTTTTTCATTTTTGACTTTTTGACGACATACTAAAGCATGAGTTTTTTAATTTTTTGACTTTTTTGTTGACGTTTTTTTTGACAACACTATATAGTATGACTTTTTTTGCTTTCTGACAGTTTTTTTTTTACTTTTTGACTTTTTTCAGTTTTGGACTTTTTTCATTTCCTCTACGATGTGTTTTTAAATTTTTTTTTACTTTTTTGCTTTTTCATTTTTTTTGATGACATACTAGAGTATGACTGTTTAATTTTTTTTAACTTTTTGTTTTTTGATGATTTTTTTTATTTTTCGACTTTTTTCATTTTTTGACTTTTTCTCATTTTTAAAAAGAAATACTATGGTATGAGTTTTGATTATTTTAAAACTTTTTTTCATTTTTTGATGACGTTTTTTTTTTTAAATTTTTGATGACGTTTTTTTTAATTTTTTGATGACTTTTGATACTACTACTTTTAGTATGACTTTTTTCATTTTTGACGACATACTATAGTATGATGACTTTTTCATTTTTTTTGATTTTTGACTTATTTTTTGACAACTTTTTTTCATTTTTTTGATTTTTCATTTTGATGACTTTTTGATTTTTTGACGACTTTTTTTCATTTTTGACGACATACTATAGTATGACTTTTTTCATTTTTTGACTTTTTTTGGTTTTTTTTACTTTTTGACTTTTTTTCATTTTTTTTTTAGTATGACTTTTTTCATTTTTTGACTTTTTTTTGTTTTTTTACTTTTTTCAGTTTTGACGACTTTTTGTCATTTTTTGACGACATACTACAGTATGAGTTTTGATTTTATTGGGACTTTTTTTCATTTTTTGATGACTTTGATTTTTTGACTTATTTTTTTGACGACTTTTTTTCTTTTTTGACATACATTTTCATTTTACTATAGTATGACTTTTTTTATAGTATGACTTTTTTTTTTCATTTTTTTTGACTTTTTTTGACTTTTTTTTTTTTTTATCTTTTTTCATTTTTGACTTTTTTTTTTGTTTTTTTTTTGACGACATACTACAGTATGAGTTTTGATTTTATTGGGACTTTTTTTTTTCAATGATTTGTTTAATTTTTTGACTTTTTTCAATTTTAGATTTTTTGATGACAAAAGTTTTTTTTGATGACATACTCACTATATAGTATGACTTTTTTTGCTTTTCAGTTTTTTTTTTTTTTTTGACTTTTTCAGTTTTTTTTTTTTCCTCTCGATGTGTTTTTAAATATTTTTTTTACTTTTTTTGCTTTTTTCATTTTTTTGATGACATATAGTATGACTGTTTAATTTTTTAACTTTTTTGTTTTTTGATGACTTTTTTTTTTTCACTTTTTTCATTTTTGACTTTTTCAACATTTTTAAATATTTTTGAGTTTTGATTATTTTAAAACTTTTTTCATTTTTGATGACGTTTTTTTTTTTTTGGACATACTATAGTATGACTTTTTTTCCGACTTTTTGATTTTTTCTTAGATTTTTTTCATTTTTGACGACATACTATAGTATGACTTTTTTCATTTTTGACTTTTATTTTTTGACGACTTTTTTTCATTTTTGACAACATACTATAGTATGACTTTTTTCATTTTTTGATGACTTTTTGATTTTTTGACTTATTTTTTGACGACTTTTTTCATTTTTGACGACATACTATAGTATGACCTTTTTAAAATTGTTTGGAACGACAACAACATTTTTCCATCTTTTGTGATGACTTTTTCTTATTTTTTGGACTTTTTCCGACTTTTTTCAGTTTTGACGACTTTTTGTCTTTTTTGACGAAATACTATAATACGACTTTTTAATTTTGTGACGTTTTACATCTTTGACGACTTTTTTTCTCATTCTTTTTTAATGAAATACTATAGTATGCGTTTTGATTTTTTTTTTTTTCATTTTTTGATGACATACTCTAATAGGACTTTTGTTTCATTTTTTGACTTTTTTATTTTTGATGACATTTTTTAAATATCTTTTGATGAAATACTATAGTACGACTTTTTAATTTTTTTGTACTTTTTCCATCTTTGACGACTTTTTCTCATTTTTTAGAGAAATACTATGGTATGAGTTTTGATTTTTTAAAACTTTTTTAAATTTTTGGATGACGTTTTTTTTCAATTTTTGACGACATACAGTAGCATGACTTTTTTCATTTTTTTAACTTTTTTCAGTTTTGACGACTTTTTGTCATTTTTTGACAACATACTAAAGTATGAGTTTTTTAATTTTTTTGCTTTTTTGTTCACGTTTTTTTCATAACTATAGTATGACTTTTTTCAGTTTTTTGACTTTTTTCATTTCTTCGACGATGTGTTTTAATTTTTTTGGCTTTTTGACTTTTTCGTTTTTTGATGACTATTTTTATTTTTCAAATTTTTCATTTTTTTTTTTACTTTTCAGTTTTAACGACTTTTTTATTTTTTGATGACATTCTTTAGTATGATTTGTTTAAATTTTTTGACTTTTTTTATTTTTGATGACTTTAGAACATTTTTTTGACAACATGTTATAGTATGACTTTTTTCAATTTTTGATGAAATACTATAGTATGATTTTTCAAATTGTTTTGACTTTTTCCATCTTTGACGACTTCTCATTTTGTTAAAGAAATACTATGGTATGAGTTTTGATTTTTTTTAAAATGTTTTCATTTTTTGATGATGTTTTTTTTTTTTTTCAATTTCTCACGACATACAATAGCATGACTTTTTTCATTTTTTCACTTTTTTCAGTTTTGATGACTTTTTGTCATTTTTTGATAACATACTAAAGTATGAGTTTTTTTAAAATTTTGACTTTCTCATTTTTTGACTTTTTTCATTTTTTGATGACATACTACAGTATGACATTTTTTAAAAAGTTTTTGACTTTTTTCAGTTTTTGATGACTTTTTAAAATTTTGACAACACTAAAGTATGACTTTTTTCACTTCTAAGTTTTTAAAACTTTTTGACTTTTTAAAAACTTTTTGACTTTTTTCAGTTTTGTCTTTTTTTCATATTTTTACGAAACACTATAGTATAAGTTTTTTTTTTTTTTTTTTTTTTTACTTTTTTTCATTTTTTGATGACATACTCTAGTAGGACTTTTGTTTATTTTTGACGACTTTAAATTTTTTTGACGACATACTATAATATGACCTTTTTAAAAATTTTTTGAATTTTTTTGAATTTTTTGATGACATTTTTAAAGATATTTTTGACGACATTCTATAGTATGATTTGTTTAATTTTTTTTTTTACTTTTTAATTTTTTTTTACTTTTTTCATTTTTTGTTGAGGTTTTTTATTTGACAACACTATAGTATGACTTTTTTTTACTTTCTGACAGCTTTTTTTTAACTTTGACTTTTTTCAGTTTCGAACTTTTTTCATTTCTTTGACAATGTTTTTAAAATTTCTTTTTAAATTTTTTGACTTTTTCATTTTTTGATGACATTTTAAAGATACTTTTGACGACATACTACAGTATGAGTTTTTTAATTGTTTGACTTTTTTCATTTTTTGTCGATTTCTTTTTTCTAATTTTATCTTTATTTTTTGACTTTTTCATTTTTTGATAACATACCACTGTATGACTTTAATTTTTTTACCTTTTTTATTTTGTTTTATTTTTTACAAATTTTTGCCGACATACTATAGTATGACTTTTTAATTTTTTGACTTTTTCATTTTTTTGAGTTTTTTTCATTTTTTTGATGACGTTTATTTCAGTTTTTGACGACATACAATAGTATGACTTTTTTTTTTTTGACTTTTTCATTTTTTTGACTTTTTGTCATTTTTTTGATGACGTTTTTTTCAGTTATTGACGACATACAATAGTATGACTTTTTTTGTGTGACTTTTTTCAGTTTTGACGACTTTTTGTCATTTTTTTTTTACGACATAATAAAGCATGAGTTTTTTTTTATTTTTTGACTTTTTTAGTTTTGGACTTTTTTCATTTCTTCTACGATGTGTGTTTTTTTTTTTTTTTTTTTTTTTGAATTTTTGACTAATTTTTTTGATGACATACTACAATATGACTTGTTCAATTTTTTGACTTTTTTCCTTTTTTGATGACTTTCATTTTTTTTTTACTTTTTTCAGTTTTGACGATTTTTTTTCCATTTTTTGGTGACATACTCTAGTATGACTTTTGTTTCATTTTTTCGACTTTTTTCAGTTTTGACAACTTTTTGTCATTTTTTTTACGACATAATAAAGCATGAGTTTTTTTTTATTTTTTTACTTTTTTATTTTTGGACTTTTTTCATTTCTTCTACGATGTGTTTTTAATTTTTTTTTTTTTTTTTGAATTTTTGACTTTAATTTTTTTGATGACATACTACAGTAGACTTGTTCAATTTTTTGACTTTTTCGTTTTTTGATGACTATTTTTATTTTTCAAATTTTTTCTTTTTTTTTACTTTTTCAGTTTTAACGACTTTAATTTTTTTGATGACATTCTTTAGTATGATTTGTTTAAATTTTTTGACTTTTTTTATTTTTGATGACTTTAGAACATTTTTTTGACAACATGTTATAGTATGCCTTTTTTCATTTTTTGATGAAATACTATAGTATGATTTTTCAAATTGTTTTGACTTTTTCCATCTTTGACGACTTCTCATTTTGTTAAAGAAATACTATGGTATGAGTTTTGATTTTTTTTAAAAATGTTTTCATTTTTTGATGATGTTTTTTTTTTTCAATTTCTCACAACATACAATAGTATGACTTTTTTCATTTTTTCACTTTTTTCAGTTTTGATGACTTTTTGTCATTTTTTGACCACATACTAAAGTATGAGTTTTTTAAAATTTTGACTTTCTCATTTTTTGACTTTTTTCATTTTTTGATAACATACTACAGTATGACATTTTTAAAAAAAGTTTTTGACTTTTTTCAGTTTTTGATGACTTTTTAAAATTTTGACAACACTAAAGTATGACTTTTTTCACTTCTAAGTTTTTAAAACTTTTTGACTTTTTTCAGTTTTGTCTTTTTTTCATATTTTTACGAAACACTATAGTATAAGTTTTTTTTTTTTTTTTTAACTTTTTTTCGTTTTTTGATGACATACTCTAGTAGGACTTTTGTTTATTTTTGACTTTATTTTTGACGACTTTAAATTTTTTTGACGACATACTATAATATGACCTTTTTAAAATTGTTTTGAATTTTTTTGAATTTTTTGATGACATTTTTAAAGATATTTTTGACGACATTCTATAGTATGATTTGTTTAATTTTTTTTTTTTACTTTTTAATTTTTTTGACTTTTTTCATTTTTTGTTGAGGTTTTTTATTTGACAACACTATAGTATGACTTTTTTTTAACTTTCTGACAGCTTTTTTTTTAACTTTGACTTTTTTCAGTTTCGGACTTTTTTCATTTCTTTGACAATGTTTTTAAAATTTCTTTTTAAATTTTTTGACTTTTTCAGTTTTTGACTTTTTTCATTTCTTTGATGATGTGTTTTTTAAATTTTTTTTTGATTCTTTGACTTTTTCATTTTTTGATGACAACATTTTAAAGATACTTTTGACGACATACTACAGTATGAGTTTTTTAATTGTTTGACTTTTTTCATTTTTTGTCGATTTCTTTTTTCTAATTTTATCTTTATTTTTTGACTTTTTCATTTTTTGATAACATACCACTGTATGACTTTGATTTTTTTAACCTTTTTTGTTTTGTTTTATTTTTTACAAATTTTTGCCGACATACTATAGTATGACTTTTTAATTTTTTGACTTTTTCATTTTTTTTGACTTTTTTTCATTTTTTTTGATGACGTTTTTTTCAGTTTTTGACGACATACAATAGTATGACTTTTTTTTTTTTTTTTTGACTTTTTTCAGTTTTGACGACTTTTTTACGACATAATAAAGCATGAGTTTTTTTTTATTTTTTGACTTTTTTAGTTTTGGACTTTTTTCATTTCTTCTACGATGTGTTTTTTTTTTTTTTTTTTTTTTTGAATTTTTGACTAATTTTTTTGATGACATACTACAATATGACTTGTTCAATTTTTTGACTTTTTTCCTTTTTTGATGACTTTCATTTTTTTTTACTTTTTTCAGTTTTGACGATTTTTGGTGACATACTCTAGTATGACTTTTGTTTCATTTTTTCGACTTTTTCAGTTTTGACAACTTTTTGACATTTTTTGACGACATACTACAGTATGACTTTTAAATGTTTGACTTTTTTCATTTTTTGTTGACTTTTTAAAAATTTGACAACACTATAGTATGACTTTTTTCACTTTCTGAGTTTTTAAAAACTTTTGACTTCTTAAAAACTTTTTTGACTTTTTTCAGTTTTGACTTTTTTAATTTTTGTGATGACAATGTTTTTTTGATGACATACTCTAGTATGACTTTTGTTTCATTTTTGACATTTTTGACGACTAAATTTTTTTGATGACATACTATAATATGACCTTTTTAAAATTGTTTTGAATTTTTTCAATTTTTTGATGACAGCATTTTAAAAATATTTTTTGACAACATACTATAGTATGACTTTTTCCTCTTTTTTTGAACTTTTTTTCATTTTTTTTTTCATTTTACTTTTTCTGTCATTATTATGTCATTGTCATTTCAAAACGTCAGAATAAATAGCGGATGGAAGTGGGCGCGGCCTTGTGCATCAGAAGCAAGACGATCGAGGGCGTCAGAGGAAGAAACAACTTTATTTTTGTTACATGGTTCTAGAGATAAGAGCCAAAGCATAAATCAGCTCGTTATAGCGCCACCTAGCTACCAAACGTAACGAGATGTGTGTGAAATAAATCCTGTTGAAATGTTCAGAGCACATCAGTGGTCAAGTGGTCTGAGCTGTTGGAGTTGAGGGTTCAAATCCCTGATAGCAGAACTTTTGTGATGCTCCACAGCTCATCGCTGATTTATAACGTTACAAAATTCACCGACTGATGAGTTCTGTAACAACCCATAACTCAGATGAACTCACTGAAATAAAAAAACTGATGTTTTCAGTCAGTAAACTGACTCAGGATGAAACAAGTTCAATCTCTCACCAACTAACCTGCAGATCATTCACCGATGACCTCACCGATGACTCATTGATGACCTCACCGGTGAGTTAGAAACCAAACGTCGCAGGACTTTCCTCTGAAAGAAAGAGCGAGTAATGAAGATTTTCTTTAGTGTCGAGTTTATTTTATTATCATGTGTCAGAACGGTACAAAAGTCGGGTCTGAACATTTAGAAACCAAAGTTCAGTTTTCATTGATACAGACTTCCTGCTTAAAAAGCCAGTGTTCAACCCACTGGGCGACAATTATTTAACGAAGGCCTTTTCACGTGGGACACAGACGCTGCCGATCAGAACCAGACGCTCCGTCGCTCTGCTGTGGTTTCGGGGTTAAATGGGCAGTTTTTAATAATATGGCTATAATTACTTATAACAACACAAGTTCAGCATCGAGACTCGAGTCTGTGCTGACAAATGAAACCGTGAAGCTGTTTTCATACGTCCCTGATCTACAGGCGTCAGAACACAGACGGGTTTATTGAACATAGTAAATACAATCATGTATTTAAAATAACAAGACAAACACGTGATACATCGGTAGATTAGATGTCGATGAGATCAATCATGGCAGTTTCTGGAACGATGAGAGACAAGCGAGGAAAAATAAAAACGTGGAGATTCTTCTGATTCGTTCACCAGTTTTAACGTTAATCAAACATGTTTATCTCAGTTGTCTCTCAAAGTTTCCGTTTGATGATTAATTCGTGACCAACACTTCAGAAACGTTACAGATATTCAGAGATGATGTGAACCGGTACAATGCCCACAGTTTGTTAGATTGTCACGTTTGTTTCTGTTCACTTGTCAAATCCTGTTTTATTTTGTTTAGTTTTATCTTTTAGGTTCAGACGCTGCATCTCAGTTAAAAACAAACTGAAAGTTTTAGACTTTTAACACAAATTGAAGAAAAACAACAGGAAACGATTTTAGCACTAAACTGGACTGAGACTTTACGTGTTTGAATGATGCTGATTAAAGTGCTTCAGGTTCATTATGAATCTCATTCGTCATCAAAACTTCCTGGTTTCTGTCGACTGACCTCATCTCAGATGTTCAGGAAGTGGGAGTGTGTGTTGGAGGTTAAACTCTCTCAGCTCGTGACTCAGAGGGAAGTGGAGTCACAGCTGTGTGTGTGTGTGTGTGTGTGTGTGTGCGTGGATGTAAATCCTAAATGTCAGCAGGAAAAACTGTAACTGAAACATTTGTGTGACTCCAGACGTTTGTTATAATCTGGTCCGAGTCTAAATTTAACTACTGTTCTAATAAACTCCCAGTGAAGCCCTGAGACTGGTTTCTATGGTTTCTATGGTTTCTATGGCGTCTCCAGCTTCAGGAGTAATAACTGATGCTTCAGTATCCGTCCATCAGTGACATGAGCCGCAGCGTCAGATCACGGAGGAAGTGACGTCCTGCTGTGACTCTGCTGCACTGCAGGAGGGAGACGGTTGTTTCTTTAGCGTCAGCAGCTCAGCGCTGCACTGCACCACAACGAGACACGTTACGGATCAAATTCACTGTGGAGCGACGTCAAACTCGTCCTACAACTAGAGCAGCTAGATAATCTTTAATAATGATTAATAGTGTGCTAGAACCTCAGACAGTCGAGGTATTTTTCATTCTTTGGCATCCGACAGATCAACGCTCACTGAATGTTTTTGCTTTTAAATGGCACAAAATAAAAAGATTTCCCTTAAATTCCAGTGTCACGAGTTTGTTCCAGCTTTTAAAGCGGTCGCTAGTCGACGCGACTGAACTTTAAGACGAAGGACATTTGGATTTAGCCAAGGCCTCAAACTGACATGGACAGAAAGGTGCAGGTTGAATCATAATTATTATTATAATTATTATTACAGTGAAACTTCCCCTTTAAATAAACAGCTGGTAACAATAAGAGCACATACCACACGGCTGATATGCATCAAACAAAGACGTGAAACATCTCAGCTATACATTTTAACAACAAACCAAACATGATGTTTGTGATCATTAACAGGGCTTGTAAAAGGTAAGGCCATATTAGCAACAAGAGATGCTTGGCTGAAGTAAACGGAGCACGTTTACCCCAAATGACGCTATTAAACCTTAAAGTCTTAACAAGAAAAGTGTTTCAAGCAGACAAAAGCTCTGCTGCTCTAATTTGGACCATGCATGTCGATGCATACTCTCTCTCTGTGAATAAATGTTTCCCTCGTGTAGGTCAGTTTCCTCCGCTGCTTTAATTTCCTGTTTGTCCATAATTTGCTCTCGATGGATAAACAAAGTGCTGAAAAATGTCCAGTTTTCTCTCTGGAGTAAAGTGAGCGTGATAAATAAAAAGAGCTGGCGTTGGAACAGCTGCGGCGCTTGTTCCACTACAACATCGACTCTGAAGACTCGACCACATGTGATGAATTAATCATCGAACGTCTGTTTTTTAATCTGGAAGTCGTTGGATGATCTTTTGTGCACGTTTGCATATGTTTGAATTTGATGAAGACAAAGACGTGAAGTGTGATAGTGAGTTTCCTCCTTCAGTTGAACAAAGGTCACTTTAATGAGAAGTTTGTCTCCAAATTAATTTGCGCATTAATTCCTGCCTGTTTTCACGAGCACATACATGACACCAGCGTGTTCAAGCACCAAATCATGTCAAAATAAAAACAGGTTATAATAAAGCCCATGTCACATACGTTAATAAGACACATCAGTCGTGTTTGTGACGTTTCATCATGCAACAATAAAGTAAAGCTCATTTCACTTTAACAAAAACGACACAACGTTTGTGTGAATCAAAATAAAAGTCGTCGAGCGTCAACCAGCGATATAAATAAACGACTGCAGGATGTGTCCGTTTGTTTCCTCTGAAGGTTTGACACTTCTGGTCCATCAGGTTTCTAGTTTAAGGCCTATAAGCTGTGACATCAGCAGCAGCAGGTTGATCGTCGTGTTGAAGGAAACAGCCAAACCTTCAACGAGCTCATTTAATTTTTGATTAAGTCTCAGTCTCACTGCGCCGCAGCTGCAAACGTCACAATAAAAACGTTTAGAAAGTAAATGTAACTGAAGGCCGAGGAGCGTGTTCCTTTGTGCATGTTGTAGTGATCGTGAACACGTCGAGCTCACTGGCTAAAGGCTGAATCGTGCAAAGTTTTTTTTTTTTTTGGCTCTTTCCAAAGAAACAGTTTTTGCTTTAGACAGGTCCTGCTGTGTGGCATCATGCATATTCAACATCCTGCAGCTTGATATTTAGGATGAAATTACAGAAAAGCCACGTTAGTAAATCAACCGAGGTTGATGACGACGAGTCGACCGCGAGCTGAGCGATTTCATCCTTTGACAGCGAAGCCTCGTCACGTTTCTGAGTCGACAGCTTCGTCTCAGGCTTGTTCCTTATCGGCTCTCCACAGCTGCTCTTTGACTTCGGACGGCAGCGTGTTGAACAGGTCCTCCTCCACCACCAGGCCGCTCCTCTTCAACAGACGACACTCGCCCAGCTCCACGGGGAGACACTCCAGCCGGTTTCCTCTCAGCTCCAGCTGCGTCAACCCGGTCAGCTCCCCGAAGCGCGACGGCAGCGTCTGCAGGCAGTTGTTCCCCAGATTCAGAGTACGTAACTTCTTACACTGGAACAGCTCTGGGGGCAAAGTCTCAATCTGAAGTGGAGACAACGAGAGGCAGAGTAATGGAGGGTGAAAGTTACACAAGAGAAGAGACTGAACTGTTCAATCTTTAATCCAAAGTGAGCAAAGGGCAGAAAGAAAATGAAAAGACGCAGCAGCTGGAGAACGGTTTGTTTTAGACACAATAAGAAAAGACAAACAGGAAACAAACCTAAAGAAGATTAAATCTGAAGATGATCTGAAGATCAAACTCAGACAAAACGTCTTCAGAGGCATCGAGCAATAATTTAAAACCAACGTCATCTCTCTCTTCTATGTCTAAGAAATAAACGTTGAACTCTAAATCTCTAACAACTTCCTCTAAGCTGCTCATTAATGTCTTTAAAAACATGAAGAAACTGAATATTTTACTGTCAGATAGTTTAGTTCTGACTGCAACACTTTTTATTTGATTTACAGAATATTTGTAGCAGAAAACTGACACTTTGACACAAAGTTTCCTCAAACATCAACATCTTCAACTTTATCACAGAATTTATTATTTGATGTCAAAGACAGAGACTGATGTTGTTACGTTGTGACCTGATCACCAGGGTCAGACTGAAGAATTAAAACTAAATATTCATCAACATAAGTTTATGTCACGTGTGTCGACACCACGTGGTTGTGTCTCTACTGGACTCTACTGGACTCTACTAGACTCTACTGGTCTCTACTGGACTCTACTGGACTCTACTCAGTCTGGTAGCAGACACGTTGTTTTCCATCACAGTTTGGTTCCTCCTCCACGTGAATGTGGTGAGTGGAGTCAAACTGCTGCGACGTCACGACACTAAAACATCAGTAAACATTAATGGACATGGAGGAGATGCTGTACTTGTTGCTGGGTTAGCTTACGACCAGGTAGCTACGACGATGGCTATCACTCTTGTCCTGTTTAAAAATGGAGCTTGATTATTTTGTTGACGCTCTCTCAACTCAACTGGCGTCTGGTGGCAGCTTGTGAAGACACTCCCTCTGACCAATCAGTGGCCGGCGTCTGTTCACGTCACGTTTTAGTATCGACTCAGCTCCATTGGTTCCTCCACAGAGTAGGAACTAAAACAGTAGCTGGAACCAGGAACTAGCACCAAGTGGAAAACCAAAAAACAACTGGTCTAAGATCAACATTTTAACTCTAAATGTTTAAGTAACTCATGTTTGTTGATGACGTCCTGACAGTAAAGTAAAATATAAGACCAGAGGCTTCAAAAACACCAGAAGAGTCTCTATTAATGAAGCTATTTTTGGTTGCACACAAACCTGCTGGAACCTATTTTCAGTGTTCAACCACACAAACAAACACAATAAAATGTCAGCAATAGTAACGTTGACTGGAAACACATGAGTCCGTGTTGCTCATGTTCATGCTTCGGATGCTTTAGTTAGAGAGAAACGGAGAAAACTGCACAAACACATTTTATCATTTCATGAGAGAAGGAGAGAAAAGTGACTGTGGAATGAATCTTAACATGTTTAACAGACAAACATCATATCAGTGTTTCTGTAAGTGTCTGAATCTATGAAGCCATAAAATCCAACTGATCTATGAACATCTCAGCCTTTACAAGCTCTGACCTTTGAAAAAACCTTATCTGGCCTCTATGTTAATCTGCTGATAGAGAGATGGAGGAGTGGAAACTTTTACTTTAAGACAAACGTGCAGTGAACCAACGGACAAAGATCCTCACCCTGTTGGCTGTGACGGCGAAGTACTGCAGGTTCTGGAGGAAGCCGACGTCAGCGTGGATACTGGTCAGGTTGTTGTGACTCAGGTCTAAGAAACGCAGCTTGCGGCAGAAGAAGAGCTGACTGGGGATTTTCTCGATCTTGTTCCTGTTCAGATAGAGCCGCTCCAGGTTGGTGAGCGTCCCGATCTGAATGGGGATGTAGGCGATCTGGTTGTACCACAGCTTCAGACAAACCAGCCGGTGCAGGTGCTGGAAGCTGATGATCTCCTCGATGGTCTTCAGGTTGTTGTCCTTCAGGTCGATCTCCTGCAGGTTGTGCAAACTAAAGATGGAGTGCGGGATGCGTTCGAGGTCGCAGCGGACGAGCTCCAGCTCCGTGAGGTTCACCATCTTCTTCAGGCTGTTGAGAACCATCAGTTTGGTTCCTTCGTTGTTGATGGAGAGTTTCTGGAGGTGGACGCCCACGTCCGTGACCACCTGCGGCAGCTTGGTCAGGTTGCTCTTCAGACGTAACACTTTGAGTCTTTTCAACTCTCTGAGTCCGTCGATGACGATGAAGCGGTTGTTCTCGGCGCTCAGGTTCCCGGTCAGGTGCAGCTCACACAGGTTCTTCAGGCTGTAGATCCACAGAGGGATCTCCTTGATGTCGGTGAACTTGATGTGGAGAGATTTCAGGTTTTCTCTCAGGAAAGCCAAAGCGGGAGCCTCGATTTTAGCCGGTGTGTGATAGAGCCACATCTCTCTGAGGTTGATGAGCTGAGCGATGATCGGCGGGATGGTGACGTCGGGGATGAGCTCCAGCTTGAGAACCTCCAGCTCTAACAGGTCGAACACCGTCTCTGGGATCCCGCTGAGCATGAACAGATGCAGCTCCAGTTTCTCCTGCGAGTTCTTGGTGATGCGCTGCCTCAGCTTCTCCAGTGTCCACTCGTTGTTCAGGTTCAGCTGCCTCAGCTTGTTCTCGCTCACCTCGGACAGAAACACAGCAAAGCGTTTGGAGTAGAGAGGGTCGTACTGGTCGATCATGTGCAGCATGAAGGCGAAGTCGTTCTTCACGTCGGGGATGTCGCTGTAGCTGCTCTCCTCTCGGATCGATTCGAACGAGTATCTTTTGAGGGAGCGGCTGACCATCCAACACAGCGTGTACATGCAGATCAGACCGTAAACCACCACCAGGCTGATGTAGAAACACGCCAAGATCTTAAACAGTGTCGCTAACGGGTGAGCACATGAGAACATGCTGTAGCCCGTGAGATTCTTAAGATCCACTGTGCAATCTACGCTGAAACTGATGTACTGTACGTAGTAGGCTGTGTAGCTAATTATCAGTATAAACTTAATGACTTTGATGATGGTCTGACGTATGTAGAGTCTATAGACTATATCGCCTTCCTCCACGTGGATCCTGAACTTCTTCACCTTCTCAAAAAGAGCCTTAGCTTGCTCTCCTTCTTTTTTATCTAAAACTCCGGTTTCAGAGCGATCTACGATTCCTTGTTCGATCCTGGACTTTGTTCGTTGAAGCATGGGCACGCTGGCCTCCACGTCTTCGCTCACGCACGACGCCTTCTTTTCCATGGAGCCGTTCATCTTCCCCAGAGGTTTGGGGTCGCTCTCCTCCACCACCGTCTCGGACAAAGCCCTCGTTGTCCACGGGGAGTCGAAGCACTTGAGGAGGATGGAAACAAAGTGCTCCAGTTTTGAACTTGTGCGAGGAAACTTGAACCAGAAGTTGCTGCAGGCCAAGAAGATGAGGGTGTGGAGTAGCACCAGATAGGGGAAATATTTGGCAAACCAGTGTAGTCTGTTCTCGTAGCAGACGGCGTCGACGTAGTTATACTGATGGCGGTCGAGGTCGTACTGAACGCCTTTGGGCTCCGGCGGAGCGGTCGTGTTTGGGACGGGCATGGTCTCGCATGACCTGTTGACCACCCACTTGCAGGGCAGACAGATCATCTTGTCCTGCGTGACCTGCAGCGTGCCACCGAACACCGCGATCATCAGCATGACGATGGAGATGTAGTCGGTGAAAACGTCCCACCATGGCTTCAGGATACGGTACGCTGGCTGGGTGTCAGCGAAGTACCGGAGCTCTGTGATGGGAATCATGATGGTTTTTCTGGAAAAAAAAAACAAACAGAAAGAAAGAATTAGTTGGAGATATTATCACTGGTTAGACATCAGGCCGATGTGTTGCTCAATTCATCTCACTTCCTCAGATAAAACCCTAGAAGTGATTCACACAACACGAGCGGTCGTCGTCATTGTCAACTAATTTCAAATCAATAGATCAGATCAGCCCCGTTTACTAAAGAATATAAACACGTTTCTGTTATGAAATCAGCTGACGTGTTTATTATGTTTTAGCTGCTTTGGAAAATATGACTAAACTAAAAATTTAAACCACAGTAACATCATCATTTCATGTCCTGGTAGTAACATTCACACATGTTTATTTGATATATTTTTATCTCAGTGGAGATTAAGAGGCCACGTTTACCCTCCGCTGTCTCCACCACATCTTTCCTCACCATCATACGTGCTCAGTCAGCAGCTTAAAAACACGTGTGCAAGTTACGGGACTGGTGGCACATTAAGGAGCGATTATATTCAGTGTAGAGTCTGTTGAGACACTGAGCCCCAGACAGACAGAATAAGCAGAAACACTGAGACCACGGACCCTGACGCAGCACGTGTTGGATAAAACACACACATCTGAACTTATCTAAGCTTATTACAGATCTGATGCTTCAGTTTGTCCTCAGACACCAGACCTTCATGTATGAAAGAAGAGGAGACGGCGCCGTCCCATGATCCTTTGCAGCAGCAGCATTTAAAGAGACAAACCTCAACAGAAATGAAGAAACAACTGAACAACGTTGACTGAGACATCTTTAATAAATAATAATAAATAAGTCACGTTCTGATCCATCTGGTTATGAGTAATGTTGAGTTTCTAGTTTAAAAATGTATTTTCTCTACTTAATGAAAATAAAACAATAATTCACTAAAACAAACCACATTTAACATCTTAATTCCTCGTTTCCTTTGTCAAACTGATTGTTTCTTTTATTTAACAGAACAAGAACAAGAACTTTGACCTGAAAACTTTCTGAACAAAAAAAAGGAAACAAAACCAATGAAATCTGTTGCTGACCATGAATCAACTACTCCCCAAAACCACCAGTCACATCTGTCAAACCACAAGCTGGGCGACTTCTAACATCATAAAACAAACGACAGCTGTCGAAGGACTTTCTTTTTATTCTTCTTATCTAAAACACAGAAAAAGGTTTTTCTTCTTCTTGGAGTTGAATAATATTGAATCTCTTTCCGTGTCCCGTTTACTGGAGGAGGTGAAAGAGGATCGCTGGTCAAGTTGTCACAAAAAAAAAAAAAAAAGCAGCTTTGTTTTATCCAGTTTAAACCAGAACGGCAGCACAGTCACTGAGAGGCTCCTCAGTTAGCACACACACACACACACACACACACACACACACACACACACACACACACACACACACACAGTAATGTTATTACAGCAGGTGTGTCACATGACTCTACTGATAAAGTGAAGAGACAAAATCTTTGAACAGTTTCACAAAAACATGAAAATCCTCTAAACTCAACGACTGTGACATAACCAGAGTCTCTGACATCTTCAGTTTCATCCTGGAAAATAAACAAGCTGCTTCTTATCTTCGTCTGTGAGTCGACCCGGACCCTCCCCTGTCTCAGCGGGGAGTCATGATGTGGTGGTCCAGCCTTTAATAAGACGTAAAACTGGATTTGATTACATGACATCGTGACTCGTCTATTCAGCTTCGTTTCAGGACGTTTCTCCAGTTTATTCCCTGAACAAAGCTGCTTTTGTGTTGGTGATTTTCAAAGAAACTCTGAAGGTGCAGGTGAACTTTGCTTCAAGGACACTAGATCTCAAACAAAAAGAAAAGAAAAAGAAATGTATCCGTCTTCTTGCATCAGATTCTCCTGATTATTAAAAACTGACAGGAAGCTCAACAGTCAAACTGTCCAAAGACTCAAAGTTTTTTATTTTTACTGTATAAATGTATTTTTTCTGTCCAGCTCAGAATGAACAGACCAACATCACCGTCGTTTATAAAAACCTTCAACTTCTATGACTTTCATTAGACCTGATATGAGCTGGTTCTGTTTTGGTGTAAATGTCAATAATCTCTCTGCAACTTCACTAATTTCCATCTTCGAGGCTCGAACACACCCAGAGGACTAAATCAGAGCATGTTCACGTCTTCACACACCGACTGATTCTCCATCACACACACTATGATTCAGCAGGAGTGTGTAACCTTCAACAGGACGCTTGTTCTTCTGTGTTTCTGGAGAGTTGAACTATATAAACATCTGGTGACGAACATGAACTGACTCAGAGGAGGAGGATTGTTGTTTATGACACTGATACATTTACACTGTTATAGTACAAATGATTAATTGGTTAAATGAGAAGTGAAGAGCCTGTGGAGCTAAAACAAGTCGTCCCGTCCCGTGAGACGACCTCTGACCTTTAGATTTATATCTATATTTATCTGTTTAATAAAGCTTTAGTGAACGCCGCGTCACACATCTTTACTTAATAAGTGTTATTAATCCCTCGGTGAAGCCTCATCTTCGACGTCAGCTTCTTAAACTTTACTAGACTTTATTGGACTCGACCAACCGGGACTAAAGAGGAGGTGATCTGGTTTGGATTTAGTTTCTTTATAGTTATGTTTACTCATTATTTTGTCTTTTATTTTCCATGTTTGACATTAAAGATTTCTAGTACACTGAGGGGTTTTTGTTAATATATCACATCTGTGCTTGTTGAGTCAGTAATTAGTGGATCCTCTATAAATACCCAGGACTTGAGGCATCACTGTGTTTGTCTGAGTCGACCTTTATTTAAACTATAACATCAGAGCTGCTTTATCTTTCATTAACTGAAGAATTAAATATAAAGATTTAATATGAACTGGTCGTTTCTGACTTATTGACCTCAGGATCCTTAAAGACAATAAAGTCTCTACTTTATAAATGAATCAGCCTGTTGCCTCTGGACAGATCTGTAGAGACATGTCAGACGTCGCCCCCAAAACATGAGACATTTCCTGTCTCTTTCAAAACAAAACTAAACTAAACAAAACCGCGTCTGTAGGGAAAAATATTATCACAACTTCACATCTCTGAACAACACTGACACTAACGGACTGGACACATAACGGGACCAGAGCAGACGAGGCGGTCCAGACCAGACCAGGTCCAACTGGTCCTGACTCACTCACACACACTCACACTCTCTCTCTCTCTCTCACACACACACACACACACACACACACACACACACACACACTCATCTGAAACATCCTCTGTAACAGTGAAGGCCTGTGTTGATGATATAAATATTATTGAGTCCTGATGTGACCAGTTATAATAATGTTATAACATGTTAAACCACGTATTTAAACTGTGATTCATGTAACAGCCACACGGTTATTAACTATTAACTACTGTTTTTCTGTGATTTTCTATCAGGAAACAGCAAATATTTTCATATTTTTACTCAGTTTAATTCAATTGATTTACAGTTAAAACACCCTATATTTATAATATTTAAATGAACATTAATTCAAATGAAAAATAACATATTTCAACATATATCATAACATATATCATCATGTCATATAAACGGTGATAACATAATATTTAATAATATTAGTGGCCTTCAACGTTACAGATGAATGATCCTTCAGCTCAAATTAACCAGGTTTTAACACGTTGAATAACGTGTCGTTTAACCAGAGACAGAGACGGTGTATTAACCGATTTAATTTAAACGACAACCAGAGTCAGACCGGAGCAGAAACGACGTCTCATACCGATCACCGGTTCGCATCTGCGGCAGAGAAACCACCGCGACCCGAGCGGCTAGCTAGCTAGCTCCGCTGCTAACACAGAGACGGGCTGAGGTACAAAGACGTAAAAACACACCTGTTTTATTAAAGATGGCGTCTCTCTCCTCCTCCGTACGCGGGTCACACATTTCTCTAACGTCGCTCGGCGGCGGTGGTCGGTCGGACACCGGGCCGCGGTCCCGTACGACGGTGACGGAGGAGAAAACCAGACGGACGCACGAGACCAACGAGTTCATCGGCTCGCACGAAATAACAGCTGCTGCACGCGAGACACGGAAGTACCGACAGAAAGTCGACTTCAAAATAAAAGCACGGATATGACAGTGTGTTCATTTCATGTTAAACTGATTTGTTAATGGTTCAGTTAAGACTTATTATAAAACTGTAATAATACTTTTATAATATAGTGTTTACATAAATTATGTTCTCTGTGCATCCCCCTGTAGCTATCTATCTATTGATCCATCTATTGATCCATCTATTGATCCATCCATCATCCATCCATCATCCATCCATGTATCAAGAGTAAATATCAGTCAGTGTGTCTCCTGCTCCTTCCTGATGAGGAATGTGCTTTATCTTGTTCAGTTCTACTTTCAAATCAGTTTCACAAACAAAGAAATATTTCATGTTGTGTCTCATCAGCACCACATCATTATCAGTACCAGGACTTTGAAAAGATTGAGCAGGAAACTTTGTCTATTGTCTTGTAAATTTTGAGGAGATTGTCTCTTTAGTGAAGGAGTAAATAGATCAGATGACTTTTATTTTGCACTTGAACATTTATGTAAACCAAACATACACTGTAATAAAAGACAGAACCATGAGCATACTTGGAACAACCTACTTACTTTAATAAACTGTGATCCAACATAAACAAACCTGAACAACTGGTAATATTTAACAAAGAAAACCAAACACTGATCTCAAGTTAACAGACAAATAAAATCCATTCATGTCATTATTTACTTTACCTTTAGTACATAAAAGTTTTGAACACTTCTGTTTATTTTCAAGGCTTCATTGTGTCGTAGTTTGACTGTCGATCATTTTAACTTGTCATGGCAGGAAAAAAAGGAACAAGTGTAACTTTTACATCTCATGGCTCAATCCCCTGCAGCAGCGTTCACACCCTGTTTCATTTCCACACTCAACTCTGAGCAGAAGCATTTTACAACATCTACAGTCAAACTGTCAGAGAAGAGATTTACTATTAGAAAACACATAAGATAAAATATGGAAACAATGTTACTTAATGTACAGATCATAACACTGATATGAGACCAGATTAAAACGGAGTGAATGAGTCCACCTCTCACTTAGACCGTTGTATGAAGACAAACATATTGTGTTTGTTAATGTTGTCACTATTAATCTTCAGTGTGTTTGGAGGAAAACCTTCCTGTGTCGGACTGATTAGTTTCCTCTAAATAAACTTCCTCCTCCTTTCTGAGGATTTCTGAACACACCCTTCAGTCACAAACTGATCATTACGTCGTCGTTCAGATCAGTGGTGTTTTCTTTTGCAGCTTCAGCCTCAGACATTTGTAACAATGATAAAAACTGTTTGGTTATAAATCTGTAATATGTCTTTATTTAGTCGTTTTTATAGTCTATAATAGTCTTTATTTCTCTTATTCTCTCTAAAACCTTGAAAACAACAAGGTGACGACAACTGCCTGTGAACAACTCATCACTATATTAACATTTATATAATATAAGATGTCACACTCTCCATCCAGAGCTGTTTACACACTGAGATAAAAATCTGAATCTGACATTAAAGTCTGTGTGTCACCCTCTGCTGGTTATGTTTAAATAAAATGACCTGACTATGTCACATCAAAACATTTATTAAAATAAAACTGTGTTTTATCTTCTATCTTTGAATATGAACCATCTTTATTCCTGAAGATAAACACCAAGTAAACAAGGTCAAAATTCTTTTTGATTCTTTTCTCAGCGATGAAAACTCCACTTTAAAACCAGATGATAAACTGGGAAATTTATGTTCCCGTAGATTTGACTTCGACTGCACTCAGAGTCTCATCTCTGAAGATCATTTATGCAAAAGAATCAATGTAATTATAAGATGTGATTTAGTGGTGAACTCTGTTTACAAATGTCTACGTTTCAGACTCATCTCTAACCACTGAGCAAAGATTCAGTAGTTGAAAACAACAATTATCTTTAACTTGATGTTTGTAGGATTTAACCAAAGTAAACAGTCACAACTACTAAGTAAATTAGAGAGATAATTACATTATTATTATGGGAGTATTATTATATAAAGAGTTTGTTAAGTTCTCTAGTTACTATAATTATATTTCATGATAATATTTTAATATTTTAGATTTAAAATGTGCAAAGTGACTCAGATAGTAAAAAGAGAGTAAAAAAAGTTCAATTTTACCTCCTAAATATTGTACAGTAGATTATAATAACACAACAGCTCTAAATACAAACATAAAAAATAAAATAAAATAAATAAAAACATAATATACTTGATTTAACTAATTAAAAAACAAATGATAGTTTAGTTAGTTTTTTATTGATTTAATTTCATATATAAAAATATAAACTTGTCACCCGCTGAAATGACTACATGCTTTTATTTTGTTGTCGGAAACAAGCTTTATTTTGAAAACGCCCGTCGGTGACGTCATCAAAGCGTGACAACACACTGGTTGATGTGTGTAGTGAATCTACGGTCTCAGCTGTCGTCATGTCGGGTTTAAACGGTTGTTTTCAGACCGTCAGGACGCTGGTCCCGGTCCGTCGGTTGTTCCAGGCTCGTCCCGGTTCTTCGGTCCTGTCCTGGATTCACCGTCGACCTCCGGTGTCACCGACAAACGCAGTCGGGACGCAGCTCCGGTCCTCACAGCTTCGACGTGGAGGTGAAACTGACGTGATGATCTGTAGAAAAGTTTCAACTTCATCACTTTTAAAAAGCGACGCTGTTGGAAAAATACAAGCAAGTCATTATCATCTGGTTTACACGTGCAAGGTAACAAACAAACAAAGGTTTTAATGTGATCTGATCCGTTGTCTCTGAGTTTAAATAAACCTGATATCTGTCATTTACAGGTTTGCTCCACCAGATCTATGAAGAAAATCTCCAAACAGGCGTATCATAAAGGAGTAGTGATAGTTACATGTCCTGGGTGTAAAAACCACCACATCATCGCTGATAATCTCAACTGGTTCTCTGATCTGGAGGGAAAGAGGTTGGTGTTACTCAGATTACATCACTGATTCAAATGACATTTAAACTACAACCATAACAGCTGCTTCAGGAGATAACATCTGACATGTGCAGTAAAACATAAATCCTGGGCCATAATATTGAGTCAGACAGGTACAGGACCAACTACTGCATGTGTATTAATTGTATTGGTGAATGAGTCGTGTTTCTTTCTTTTGGCTCCAGGAACATTGAGGAAATTCTTGCTGCTAAAGGAGAAACAGTGAAGAGGATCAGAGGAAGTGAAGCTCTGGAGATTGTTGAGGATGAATCCAGCAAAGATACAACATCAGACAATGATCCAGAAAAACAACGATAATGTATTTATATGATGTGTATATTATAAACTGTAAATATTTAGTTTCATAATGAATATACATTTGTAAATTTTGTTATTCTGAAAAATGACATTAATCAATTAAAACATGCCAAACAGCAGCCTGTTATTCTGTAATATTAAGTTATAAATGCCTAATTTAATAGCCGATAGTATATTAAGATGTGTTTTATCTCATTTAATCTAAATATTCAATGTAGTTCGACTATAAACGTGTGTAAGTGGTGATTAATCTTATTTTATGTAAATATTGAACAGAGTTCCGCCATTAACGGACATGTGTTGATGTTTTGTCTCGAAACAACGTCATTTCTCGCGAGATCAGCTCCGTGTTGTTGCTATAGTTAGCATAGCTAGCAGTTAGCCGAGCAGCCCAGATTCCCGCAGTCTTCGGTCTCTGTCTGACTGTCATGGCCGCTGCCGGACCCTTAGACGACGCAGAGAGGCCGCGACATCGTCCGTTTTTAATCGGAGTCAGCGGAGGAACCGCCAGCGGGAAGGTCAGATATTTATATATATATATATTTTTATACAGAAGGAGCATCTTCCCCCGACAACGGAAATTAGCATCCCGGCTAGCCTAGCTTAGATAGCTATCGATCTAACTGTCAAATCAGAGGACACGCCCCCTAGTTTAGTGAATAAACTCATTATTTTACTTAATTAATGTGTTATAACTGTTAATACATGTCTGTTTTGATTTAACTTCCTCTGTTATCACTTGTTAGACAGTTTAGCGCCAAAGAGCCGCTAACTATCGGCTAACTGCCAACTAGCCGCTGTCAAAGTGTCATTTCCTTGACAAGACGAACATTAAGGTCATTTCAGCTTCAACTTTTATTTCCCTCTTGTTCCTCAAGTCACTTCTATCAACTGTCTTTTGATTCGTCCTCTCTAGTTTGAAGCCAATAAAACACCACGTCACATCAGAAATAATAACGATAATAACTGTTTTATTTTTAATTTTCTGCTTCAGTCGACAGTTTGCGCTAAAATCATGGAGCTTCTGGGTCAGAACAAAGTTGACCACCGCCAGAGGAAAGTGGCGATCATCAGTCAGGACAGTTTCTACAGAGTCCTGACTCCAGAACAGAAAGCGAAGGCTCTGAAGGGCCAGTACAACTTTGACCATCCAGGTAGATACAGACCTCAGATCAGTCTGTCTCCTCATGACCCACATGTCACATGACCCACATGTCACATGACCCACGTCTCCTGATTTATTCAGTTAATGATCAACAGAGAATTAAACTGTGGATTATCCATGTAAATGTAAACAACTTGTCAGAGGTGAAGATTTGCTGCTTTTCATTGTAAATAAACGAAACATCTTCAGGTTTTAGTTGATTTGACAAAACAAAACGTGGATATTTGTGTTTGTGAGGAATTATAACATCACGTGACAATAAGATCCTGCAGCTCCAGTCTGTTTAAATCTGCGGTGTCTGTTATAAGACAGTTATAATGTAATTAAATGAGAAAGATACTTTTATTCAGTTTCTAGTAAAAAACAAAGTCCGTTAAAGAGCAGCTACACAATTAACAACAAAACAATATTTGACTCTCAACATGTTGCACTGAGCAAGAGTTTGTTAGTCTGAGAGGGATTTATATTTACTACATATTGATGTTAGTAAAGCATCAACATGTAGTAAATATAACCAACTACATGTTAGTATCAGATCAAGTCTAATCGTCTGTTTAAATCTCTCAGAGGCGTTCGACAACGACTTAATGTACAAAACCTTGAAGGACATCGTGGAGGGAAAAGTGGTTGAAGTGCCAACGTATGACTTCGTCACTCATTCCAGGTTGGTAGAAGGATATTGACGAAGCTAACGTTTAGCTTAGCGTTAATGAAACAGTTGAACAGTATCTTTGACGCGTTTCCAGGTTAGAAGAGCGGATCACCGTTTACCCGGCAGACGTCGTTCTCTTTGAGGGGATCCTGGTTTTCTACCCACAGAAAGTCCGCGACATGTTTCACATGAAGCTGTTTGTGGACACAGACTCAGACGTCAGACTGTCTCGTCGAGGTATCGTTGTCTCTGTTGCACGTTGTTCCAGATGTTACCGCTGATTGTGTTTTAACACTTTGACTGAATTTCTCTTTAGTCCTACGAGACATGAACCGAGGCAGAGACCTGGAGCAGATCCTCACTCAGTACACGACGTTCGTTAAACCGGCGTTCGAGGAGTTTTGTTTGCCCGTGAGTACGACGACTGATGTTCTGCACGTTTAACACGTTCAGATGTTTGTTTTAAATCATTTTCTTCTCTCAGACCAAGAAGTACGCAGACGTCATCATTCCCAGAGGAGTGGACAACATGGGTGAGTCTTTGTTGTTCTGATGATGGTACATTTCAGAAACGTCACAAATTGTTGATCCGTTTCTCTTCAGTTGCCATCAACCTCATCGTGCAGCACATCCAGGACATTCTGAACGGAGACATCTGTAAATGGCAGCGCGGCTCCATCAACAGCGGCCGGGGCTTCAAACGGGGCATGTCGGAGCAGAGCGACCTGCAGAACGGAGCCGTCAATCCTCCGGGGAAGAGAGTCCTGATGGAGCCGAGCAGTCGGCCTCACTGAGACCTGAAGGTCCGGACGAGTCCAGACTGACGCTGTTGCTGCTATTTGGTTTGTGCAGAGTCTCGACATCTGCGGCCTCTTTTTTTGAAAAAAATTTCTCTCAGCGCTGCAACGATTCATAATTTCACTGTAATTACCTGACGTGAAACATGTAACAGTCTTCCTTCATTTCTTCAGTGTTAACTGTGGTCACATGACCTGTTACTGAGACAGAGGTTGAATGTTTGAGTCTGAAGCATCATTGAAGTGTTTTATTTCAATGGTGTTTTGAACTGAGAGTTTGACCCTTTGCTTTAATGTTGCTTTATTTTAGATTAATATATTTAATTTATATTAATAGAAAATGTTGTAGTTGCATCTTTGCTGTCACTGTTTTTGATAACCAGTTGACGTTCATCAGTCACTTTGGTCCTAAACGCTTCCTGTTGAGTCTTTACTGCCTTAACTTTTTTTTTTAAGTTATTTTACACAGATCTTTGTGTTTGACAATAAATGGATAATAATTCTGTTATGACGTTTTCACGTGTTTTGTTTTGAATTTTGAAGAAAAGAAGTTGTAGTTTTCTGTGTTTATAGAAACAGAGCTGTTGGTTTTATTGGAGTTGTTGAGAGAGCACAGTGTGATGTGTTGGTTTTGACCATTTTTCCCAAAAACAAAACAAAAAAAAAAAGGAATCAAAAATGATTTGAACTACAGCACATGTTGGAATGACAAACACACAAAGTCTCCGGACTTGTCTCGTCTCTGAGGACTTCAGTCACACAAACACTTTCACACAGCGACGTGATTGTGTTTCTGCCTCGTGCTTCTTTACACTTGAACACGGCACACGATGATTCAGTTTGACATAACATAGATCACAGCATCTTTAGTAATTTATCTTTTTGTGTTTTTGCTTTGCTTTTTTTCTTTTTTAGTGCACATATGTATGGCACTTGGGAGAAGCTAAGCTCTTCTCATAAGCATAAACATCCTTTTTAAGAACAAAAGGAGCAACTGTATATAATACATGTCATAACCATACATGATTCTTACACAAAATGTTTCAAAACAAACTCATAAGTTCCAGTCTCTAATGGTCATCATCTCTTCAAGTTCAACACACACACACACACTCACACACACACACACACACACTCACACACTCACACACACACACACACTCACACACACACACACACTCACACACACACACACACTCTCCCCGCCCACAGCAGACACTCGGTCTCAAGGTTCTGCTGTTCGTGGGGAACTCGTGAGTCTAGGACAGAGGGTCTCAGGAGACGACCAACGAATGGCGCGTACATAAAGGAAGTGGAAGGAGCAACTTGGAGAATAATGGACCATTCAGTTCAGTCTCACACACACACACACACACACACACACATCAGCTCCACTCTAGAACAGAGAGCCCAGGGAGCAGACTTTGGTAATATCCGTCACGTCTGCCCGTTCTGTGTGATTCCTCCTCATCGCCACCAGGTTTCCTCCCGTTTCACCATAGTCTCAATCTGTCCCAGTCTAAACGCCAGAGCCACAGTAATCCCAGTTATAATCTCCCAGAGCAGCACAGCTCTTTGTAAACCTCGGTCACGCTTTACTTTGTCTGTAGTTTGTTCTGCATCGAGTCTCCCATTCATTCGCTCCGGCGGATAGCTTCCATTCGTCTTTCTCTCAGTCTGTAGTAAAGTGGAGTTAGTGTCATGAAGCACAGTTGGAGGTCAGTCTCGCGGGGCCCACGGGCCCTAGGTCTTCTCCTCGCGGTCCGTCTTACGTCTGGCGATGTTCCTGGGTTTGATCTTGAGCGACAGCTCCCACAGCGCTTCCTCTGCCAGGTGGTCGCTGAAGTCGTTGAAGAACGAGACGATGTCTTCGTTGCGCTTCAGCTCATAATGCCTGTGACGAATAGACGATTCATTACGGAGGAAACAAACAGCCGCGTGGAGGCGACAGACGTGTTTTATGGTATTAGAATTTAATTAAAAACTAAGCAGGCTCATTAGATTTCCTGCCAGTGGCAAACAAACAATGACATTTATGTTTTATGACTGTGACTGATGTTCACGAAGCTTTCTATTAACACGTCTTTTCATTATAAATCTGTCAGGTGGACTTACACTTGCTGGAAGCGCCGCATGCTGTCCAGGATGTTGAACTGCTGCCAGCGTTTGGAGAAGTTGACCTTCCCGTCGATGAGGTCAGGGTTTCCCAGGTGGACGAAGGTCAAGTCCTGGAGGATGAGACCCCTGGAGGAGACAGGAAGTCGTGTAAAGTTTGTGGCTTTTATCCAGAAACACGTGAACGAAAACAGAAACACTGCGAGACTTACAGATACGGGATACACGGAGGCTCCACCTCAGCCAGAGCGGCTCTGTACGCTCTGAAGGACGAGGAGCTGTCGATCAACGTGCAATATTCCTCCAACCCCTGAGAGAGAAGACGGAGGAGGACGTGAGATACGACGACGAGAGAGAACGTGAACGTGACGTTAAACGTGTCGATCTTCTCACCTCTGAGGTCTGTTTCTGCCACTCCAGCCTCCTGATGGGAGCAGAGTCCAGGGCGGACAGGATCGCCAGGTACGAGTTGAAATTATTCAACTTTCTTAAGTGCTGTGACAAGAAAAGTGTATCAGTGTTTTTGTGCCAAACAAGAAGAATATCTAATGATATTTAAGTTGAAACCAACCTTCATTATCTTGATGAACTTGAGGAGAAGCTTCTCTCGGTCTTGAGCTTTCTCCTGCTGAATTATCAAAGAGCGCACCCTGCAGGACGGAGAGGAACGGACAAGAGGGTCAGATGGTTGGAGACGGAGACGACACAAACACCAAACACACGACGTGTAGTTGTGTCTTTACCAGTAGCTCATGTTGTTAAAGTGCTCTGTGAACTGAGTCAGGTTCGGACTCTTCTCCTCGTTCTGCTCTTTGGCCCAAAGCAGAACCTCAGGAATCTGGAGCAGGAAACAAAGACAGTTCACAACAGTTCTCAATAAAATACATAAAACAAAAACACAAACGAACACAAAGGATCTGCTCCACCTCTATTTTATAGAAGAGTTCAGCGTCAAGAAGAGTGAGCTGATCGGCGATCTCATGACTGCGGAAGTCGTGTAGAGTTCCAGGTCTGTGGAGACAAACACATGAAATATTAGACTTTGTTCAGACAGTCGATGTTTGAAGACACAGATGTGATGAATCATCTCAGCCTTTCTGGGTGAAAACGGTTTCAGATGAAGATAAAAGATGTAAATCTCATGTTTTTTGTAAAATGAGGTCAATTTTCCAAAAGAGACTTTAGAAAATCACAACTTTACTAAATTTGAGACTTTTTCCATCATGGCTCTAATACTTCGTCCTATCAGATAAAAACACTCAGGTTTGTGTTTAGAGACATTTAGTAAATCGTATTTTAAAACGTTAGACGACAACGTTTTGTATAAAGTGATGATAGCGACGACCCTTCATCCAGGTCTGAGTAGAGACCTGGATCTGGTCCTGGACCTGGAGCACCGTACCTCGCAGAGACTCCTCGTGCTGCCAGAGGTTTCAGAGAGTTAGTGTAGCGCAGCAGCTTCCTCTGCTCCACCTTGTCCAGGATGTTTTTACGGAGCACGCGGGCGAGACTCAGCTCGCCGTTGCACACCAACGTGAACACCAGGTCCATCAGCTGCTTCAAGATGTCCTCCGTCAGCTCCACCAGGCTGGAGGACGAGGAGGAAATGAGTCAGTATTAACAGGACGGAAATGACAGAGTCTGTTGTTGAATTAAAACGTGGATCGTTACATGAAGACGAGACTTTTTCTGGTTTTAACCAGAGATAATCAGTGAAGCTGTAGTTGATTATTATTAGTTAATGTGACTGAAACATTATGAAACTAAATGAATCATTCATGAGTTGATACGAAGCAGTTTGAACCAAAACGATTGTTCACTGATGAAAATGACACAAACTGTCACGTTTTCATTCATTCACTCAGACATTTATTCATAAAAACTCACCACAACTCATCGACCACACGAACCAACACGAAGAACGTGTTCTTACTGACTCGTTTCTTGAAAGTGTCTGGACTGTGACAGAAACTGGTGTATGTGTTTATTGGTCAAGGAAACAACAGAAACACGTGAATATAAATCATTAACATCACAAACTGTTCTATTCTCTTCAGACAGTAAAGGATGAGACGTGAGTAGATACATGAACTAACCCTAAAACTACAACTTTACCTAGTTTGTCAACTGAACCCTGTATCACATAATATCATCGGAATAATCAGCTGTTCATTCCTCCATCAGTCAACATGCTGATTTAATCAGACGGTTGTTTAGTTTATAAAATCATAACGTCTCTGTTTCTAAAATCTCACCGACGTCTTCAAATTGTTCATTTTCTCAGAGAAAAAGTCCAGAACTAAAACATATTCAGTTTCTACAAATCATATAATAAATTACATCATGTTGTGACTGTTCAAATCTATGATCAACATCGGTCTTTCTTTAGTAAATAAATATTTCTCCAACCAAACGGTGACGAGATGAAGCTGAACGTGACGTGTGGAGTTTGTGTGAAGGATATCTGTAGTGTAGCTTCTTAATGAGGTCCTCCGGGCTTATAAACGTCCTATATGTAGTCAGAAAGGCTTCACAGTACAAAACGAGATCTGAGGAGAAAGAAAAGAAGATGGCAGCGTATTCCAGTTAAATCAACTAGACTGACACGTTATTAACAAGTGAACCGGAGACACACGGAGGCTGTTGAAGATGAAGAGACTGGATCAGAAGCCACATCAGTCAAACTAACAAATATAAGCCAACATCAGCAGCAGGAAGCAGATAAACGCTGCTCCAGTGACCCTGAAGCACAGTAACAGTAACATACTCTACTTTACACATTAAAGTCTGTTTTCTACCTTTGCGGTCTGTTTCTGTGGCGTGGACTAGTAGGATGTCTCCTGATCCGGCACGAACATCAGGACCGTCGTCGTTCTGAGGAGATGAAGTCAACAAGGTGTGAAAAAAAAACAAAACCAACGGCCGACAGAGAGGAGAGTGGTTCTGTGGAGTCATGCAGTCTAGCTCAGTGGAGCCTGCACCTTTCCTCTTTCTGCCCCCCTCCACCCCCCAATGAAACGGCCCCCACCTCCCCCCGTCCTGCACCAGCTCCTGTGATGACGAAGGAGTCAGACGAGTGTGAGATAAAAAACATCACCACTGCAATACGTCTCCGCACGTCTCAGCTGTAACCGACATCCTGATCTCTCTCTGTTTATACGTCATCACTGAACCGAACTGAACCGCTCACACATCTGTCTGTCAGACTGCACCACACAGGACAAAGAGGAGGAGCCGGCTGCTTCAACGCCGTCATTTCAGAGATTTAACTCCAGGGGGCAGCGTCGTCCGTCAGTGAGTCACATCAGCATCTGAGCGTCAGTGACCTTTAGCCTTCGATGACTGACGGGATGAAATGTGTTGAAGCAGATTCACAGAAACGGTTCACAGCGTCGTCGGGGTCTTACCTCTTGTTTTAGTGTTATCCTGCTCATTATCTCCTTGTGGTCGATGAGGGAGAGTTCGTCCACGTCTTCCTCATCGCTGCCGGTCGACTCTGACTTCTGTCTCCTGAAACACAAACATCATCAACACACAAACATCCACCAGTGTCTAGAACCGTGTCCCAGACCGAACCACATCCTAGACTCTAGGATGTGGTATAAAGAAATAGTTTAAATCCTCCTTCCTCTAGGACCTAGAGGAAGGAGGATTTAAACTATTTCTTTCCACATTTAAATGTTGTTTTATCATTAATCACGTTCAGACATTTTTGGTGGACAACTTTTTTAGTTTTTTTTTTTTTTTTGCATTTTGCACGTGTGGTAACTTTGTAACTTTTCCCTGTTTATCTTTGTTTTCATATCTAAGTTTTTTTAAGACCTTATCTATCTATCATCTATCATCTATCATCTATGGTGAAGGCAGAAACACGTCTGCATGTCATCGTTGTCGCCGTGGAAACCTGGTGTTTGGATGAAGACATGAAGAACTGAACGGACTCGATGGTCCTGAGGGCGTCGTTATTAAAGAGAGAAACTGTTTCAACACATCTGTTGATTTATAGTAGAAATGAATAAAAACACAGTTGTGACGCTGACGGACGCGTTGTTGTTTCTCAACAGTCTGATGATGAATGAAAAACGTTTTAACGAGCAGATCTGATGCATAACGACACGAATCATGGTGATGATGATTTAAATGAACAAAGAGACGGAAACAGTCAGTTACAGAACAACACAACAACTTATCGTGTCGTTTACGTTCGACAGGACAGAAACATGAGCGTCGTTACCTTTCTTTGTCCAGAGCCTCTTTACTGTTGGTGGATGGCATCTGAGGGGCGGGGTCTTGAAGTACATCATCGGCTGCGATTGTTTCCTGATCGACGGATGGAAAAACAATAATCAATACGACTGAGCTGCTCTGTGTTTGTTAGTGATGAGACCGACCACCAGGATCTCATGCAACACTTCTGGTTTGTTGAAGAGGAAGATGATGTTTCTATAAATACGTCAGGATGTTACGTCTTTTATTAGTGATGAGAATTAGATGATAAAATGTTGTTTTTCCTCAGAATGAACCAAGAAAAACCAGAAAAACACCGAAGAGTAAAAACTCACTGCACCAAATATAAAACCACAAACTCAGTCACACGTTCATTCGCCTTCTCTTTATTTCTCTCGTACATTTTCACACAACAACAACAACCCAGATCACCTCCGACCCACAGACACACACACAGACGCTGTCACACATGCACAGATGCACATAAGCTGTTATGTTGAATGTTATTGGAAGATTGAAACCGTTGAACCGTCGAGTCCCCGTCAGGTTGTTAGATCAGAACAAGGTTAAATGCTCGTTAAAGTTGAAGCGCAGCCAGAGAGAGAGACGGTGATCACCAGCCGGAGCGGTCGCAACAGAACAACACACACAACATGGATATCTGCTCCACAAAAACACCACAACACACGAGCCCCTCACAGGAGGAAACCTGTGAGCCTGAAGTCATGCTCAGTCAGGTTTGGCCACATTCAGCTTCCATCTCAACGGCTTCAGTTCAGGAGAAGAATCGACGCGTCCAATGAGCCTCGATTCACATCCTGAAGTGACCAAGTGAAAATGGAAATGACCTTTCACCCGTGGCGGTCTGCTACTTACTCTGTGGGAGAGAGGCAGCTCCCCATTGGCCTGGCTGGACGAGTACAAGTTGACGTACTCCCCCTCCCCGCCCTCGTCATTCGCGCTCTCGCTCTACGGGAAAAGAGGAGGGACACAAACCGAGGCGTGAGGCGGCCGAGAGGGGAACAGAGTGTTTTCTAAAGGTGGGACAGACTGTGACTAAGGAGGAGGAGGAGGAGGCAGCAGCTAACGCAGGTCTGGTGTTGTTACAGTGAGTCATCAGCACCACCAGGTGGCACTGGAGTGCATCATTTATAGAGGTTATAGTTTTCACTGGCAAAACAGGACATGCAGTGCAACGTGCTCGACTCTTTCAGGACCAGTAATCAGACAGTTTGAGGGCAGCAATGATAACATCATTACATTATCATCTGAGCTCCAAACTGCTGCGATCTGACACCGTTGCCAGAGGAAGAAGGTCCAGAATCACGTGTAATTATCCTGCTGGTGCTTCCAGCATCTATCCTGAGTAAAGCTCACCGCTGAGGTGTGGAGAGAGTCAGTGAGAGAAGACTCAGAAGGAAGACAGACAGCCACAGAGCCCAATGAGCCGGCCAGGGAACCGTTGGGCCCGCCCCCGCTGCCATCCACTATGGTGGCATTGGTCAAGGCAACCTGGTCCAAGCTCTGTGATTGGTGGGAAAAAAATGAAAGTAGGAAAGAAAAAAAGAAGACAGACAGAGGACTAACAGATTAGAGGTGAAGAGAGAACAGACAGAAAAAGAATCTGAACAATAAGAGGCAGAAAAAAAGTGTTCACCTCATTCTCCAACACCTCCATTAAACCTGGACTATGGTAGTGATGTGTCTGAACATGACACACACACACACACACACACACACACACACACACACACACACACACACACACACACACACACACACACACACACACACACACACACACACACACACACACACACACACACACACACACACACACACACACACACACACACACACACACACACACACACACACACATACACAAGAACGCAAAAAAACTGGAACCAGCAGCAAAAGAAACATCTCAGTGAGATGATATGGACGATGAAGACGTGATGTTTAACACTTAAATAAACTAACATCAACTCTTCAGTTTGTAAATGTGTTTAGACCAGATGTGTCCTTACTGTGTGTGTGTGTGTGTGTGTGTGTGTGTGTGTGTGTGTGTGGCCAGTAGAGATGTGTCTGGCGGCAGTAACCTGTTTTAACACGCTGTGCATACCAACCCTGTTTCAGCATTCCTGCATAAAGAAGCAGCACATACACACAGATCACTGATAAACACTACACACACACACACACACACACACACACACACACACACACACACACACACACACACACACACACGCACACACACACACACACACACACACACACACACACACACACAGATGCCAAATAGATTCTGCTTTTCTTCACACGATTCTTATAATATTCAATCAGTAATCAGTTTCTACTTTAACATAAGTGAAGCAGCTTCCTGGTCCTGGTGTGTGTGTGTGTGTGTGTGTGTGTGTGTGTCCCTCCTCTAAAAAAACAAACAAAAAAAAATCGAGCCCCAAGGAGTTGAGGAATGCAAACTTTGTAGAGAGACAGAGACAGATAGACAGGAGGTGTGGAAGTAAAGTGTGTGTGTTTGGAGAAAAAGGAGGTTGCAGTGTGGTGATGAAGACGAGACGGAGACGGACATACAGGACAGGAGATGTGAGACAGGAGGAGTGAGACAGTAGATGTGAGACAGTAGGAGTGAGACAGGAGATGTGAGACAGGAGATGTGAGACAGGAGATGTGAGACAGTAGGAGTGAGACAGTAGGAGTGAGACAGTAGGAGTGAGACAGTAGGAGTGAGACAGGAGATGTGAGACAGTAGGAGTGAGACAGGAGATGTGAGACAGTAGATGTGAGACAGTAGATGTGAGACAGTAGGAGTGAGACAGGAGATGTGAGACAGGAGGAGTGAGACAGTAGATGTGAGACAGTAGGAGTGAGACAGGAGATGTGAGACAGGAGGAGTGAGACAGTAGATGTGAGACAGTAGGAGTGAGACAGTAGGAGTGAGACAGTAGGAGTGAGACAGTAGGGTGAGACAGTAGGAGACAGTAGGAGTGAGACAGTGGGAGTGAGACAGTAGGTGTGAGACAGTAGGATGTGAGACAGGAGATGTGAGACAGGAGATGTGGGACAGGAGAGGAGATGTGAGACAGGAGATGTGAGACAGGAGATGTGAGACAGTAGATGTGAGACAGTAGAGGACAGTAGGGAGTGAGACAGGAGATGTGAGACAGTAGGAGTGAGACAGTGGGAGTGAGACAGGAGATGTGAGACACAGTGAGACAGTAGATGTGAGACAGGAGATGTGAGACAGTAGATGTGAGACAGTAGGGGTGAGACAGGAGATGTGAGACAGGAGATGTGGAGACAGGAGATGTGAGACAGTAGGGTGTGAGACAGTAGGGGTGAGACAGTGGGGAGGAGACAGTAGGGAGTGAGACAGGAGATGTGAGACAGTAGGGGTGAGACAGGAGATGTGAGACAGTAGATGTGAGACAGTAGATGTGAGACAGTAGGAGTGAGACAGGATGTGTGGGACAGGAGGAGTGAGACAGTAGATGTGAGACAGTAGGAGTGAGACAGGAGATGTGAGACAGGAGGGTGGAGACAGTAGATGTGAGACAGTAGGGAGGAGACAGTGGGAGTGAGACAGTAGGAGTGAGACAGGAGGAGTGAGACAGTAGATGTGAGACAGTAGGAGTGAGACAGTAGGAGTGAGACAGTAGATGTGAGACAGGAGATGTGAGACAGGAGATGTGAGACAGGAGATGTGAGACAGGAGATGTGAGACAGGAGATGTGAGACAGTGAGATGTGAGACAGTAGATGTGAGAGGTGGAGACAGGAGATGTGAGACAGATGGATGTGAGACAGTAGGGAGTGAGACAGTGAGATGTGAGACAGAGAGATGTGAGGAGATGTGAGACAGTAGATGTGAGACAGGAGATGTGAGACAGTAGATGTGAGACAGTAGATGTGTGTGGGCAGAGAGGATGAAGATGAAGACGAGGATGAAGGACGAGCAGAAACAGGAGGAATGTGTTTTCCATCAGGTCCATCTGGGGCCACATTCCTCTCAACGTATCCGGAGGGAGATCCACACCGTGTCTTAGCATGCCTCACACACACATCAGGGTCATCACGGGTCAACCCCCCACCCCTCCCCTCCACCAAACACCCTGACCAATCCGCTGTAACACACACATCCTCTACCTGAACTAACTGGAATGAAACACTGATTAACCACAAACTGATTCATTAACAAGAAGCTGTCGATGGTTGAAACAACAAAGAAACTTCTTGTTGTTTACGAGCTCCAACCTACGACCTCGCGGCCTCTTGTGATATTTGGATGAAAACAACTCAGTGACTGTTTGTCTCTGAGACAAACCGAGACAAACCGAAAGGAGGTAAAAGGGTCAAATAATTACCTGTCATGTGGAGGAACGCCTCAGTGCAACAAAAAAACACACAAGCTCAGTTACACACAACCACAAGATGACTGAACACACAAAGCACACGTTAATCACACAAAATAAAAAGTTCACACCATGAAACACAATGAAAACCGAAGACCACACAGCAGCCAAACCCCCGGCCCCCGTCAGGGTTCAGGAGGTGGAAGAGCAGACCGGATCACATATGGACGACACACAGGTCAAACCACCCGTGGACCGGTCCAGGACCACACAGCACCCACGCCACAGTGGAGGATGGGAGGGAAGGGGGCGCGCACTCACCGTGGGCGTGGTCAAGGACGCTTGGCCAATCAGGTAGGAGTTAGAGACGGACATGCTGAGGCCCAGCCCAGAGCCCGCCTCCTCCATGGCCGCTACAGACGGCTGGAGGTGGCAGGAGAGAGAGGAGGAGGAGGAGGAAGAGGGGGAGGAAGAGTGTGAGGCCTGAGGAGGAAACAAAGAGAAAGAAAGAAGAAAAGGGAGTGAAAGTAACGAAGGTTAAAGGAGGAAAAAGAAGAGAAGAGAGGACAGTTGATTATAATAGTGAGGCAGAGTGAATTAGAGCAGATTTAATCAGAGACGAGGTCAAAGTGGAGAAAACTGAAGATCAGCTCATCAGCTGCAGATATAAATACAACAGGGAAGTGACTAAAGCTGCCGAGGTGTTAGAGAATACGTTGAAGTTTAATTATCACCGAGTTACGTCACCTCACACTGTGTCAAATAAACCCTTTAACCTCCTGAACAAACACAACCAGTGTGATCCACTGCTGCTTTATGTCCTCATCCACAGAGCTGCTGAAATTACTTTTTTTTTGGAAAGCCGTGTAAAGTCGCCAAAGCGTGTAAGCCTGGAACATGGATTTATGAGGGAGGCAAACAGGCTTATTCCACTGGGCCACGAGCTCATCAAGTCCCAAACATGTGGTCAGATTAGGCAGCAGAGATGAGAGGAGCTGGACTGAACCTTCACATAAAAGAACAAGGCAGCGGTGGAGAGAGGACGAGGGACCGAGAGGTGCTTCGTGATCCTCAACGTCTGGTAACAACACACTGACGTCACGTCTACCCGGCGTCAGATAATATGTGTGGTTACTTTAGCTCCGTCTTCAGGTGATTTACTTAAAATCCTGATTATTCAGGAGGATGCAGCAGGTTTGTGAGTGTGTCTGATAAACGTTGTTCTGAGTGACGTCTCATTTCCTCCTCAGAGGTTGTGTGAGCTTCTCATATCTAACAGGAAAATAAACTTGTTCTAATTTTAGTAGAAATAGTACGAGGACGTAGTAACTCACTGCTCATCAAAAGCTGACTGAGACCGTGTGTTTCCAGGGTCTTTTAAAGGTTTAATTTCCCATATCTATCCTACGACCTCTCCCATTGTCCCGCATCCTCTCTCTCCCTCCACTGACTCACTGTCAGACAGTCGTCTCAATTAACCCAGACGTGACCCAGATTAAGATAAGTGGACTGAATCTGATAAAGGCAGCTTTTATCTCCCACTAACAACCAAACACCTCGGCGTGCGTACAGATGTCGAAGACGAGGAGGGAGAGAGAGGAGGGGGGAGAGAGAGAGATAACAAGATAGGAAGAGGCTGCAGAAACTAAACTGATGACGGTTACCACAGGAATCAGCCTCAGACCAAGAATGAAATCTGCATTCTTTACATTTTTCTTTTCTTTCCTCTTTCGTGTCACGTACGAAGACGTTTAGATCAAAACTCGACTACAGACGGATGTTTCCATCGTTCTCATCATCTCATCTTCACAGTTCTATTTAATTACAGGTTGATAATTTACTCTCAGCCGGTTTATTTATTTCATTTTGTTTAAGAAGCTTCAGACTCTGTGTCAGATGACTCTTATTACCAAACTGTTTCTTACCAGTTGTCTTTGTTTCGGGGGCAACGCCGGCGGCTGCAGCGGCTCGTGGACCGAGTCGGTGCTGCTGAACGAGTCGCTGAAGCCGTAGAGCTCCTGGAAGCGTTTGTTATGCTGCTCGTAGATGCTCTCGCTCTGCGGCATCTGGTAGAAGACGGAGGGCTGCGGCTCAGAGTAGTCCTCCACAAACTGCATGTACTGGAGGACTGGAGCAGAATATCACACGTTATTAAACATCAGAGCAGATTCATTGTTTCATGCCATCAGAGTTTTATTAGTTAAAACGACTACGAGTCGTTTTTTCTTCCTCTTGAACCGACACATGCTCAGAGTCACGGTGAGAATATTTCACCCGACAGGAAGAGCTCACTGTGACTGTATGTAATGTGACATAATACAGTAGCCTGGCAGGAAGTGATGTCACAGGTGTGTCAGGAAATGACCACATGTTGCCCTCCGTGCCCCAGGAGCCGGACCCATTGTAGCACATCCTGGTATTCACTTCCTGCCTCGAATCACTGTGGAGCTTCGCTTCGATGAGCGGCCGCCGCGCCGCTGTCTCCGACTAAATCAGCCTCATCCTTTCCTTTATTCCTTCCTTCATTAGACTCTTTGTCCTGCCGTCGACTCTGAGGCCTCTGCTCAGACATCTCATTTATTCCCTGACTTCTCATTAAATCCTTAACCTTTCTTTTCCCTCCCCTCAACTTACTGTGTCTGCTTTTCTTTTCTGGGAGTGGCGGCGGGCTGGCCTGGTCTGCGTTCTCGCTGGCGATGTACTGGGCGATGAACATGCCCCCATTCGTCTGAGGCATGGGTGAGATGGGTGTGAAAAGGGGGAACGGCGGCGTCGGGTGCTGTTCCTCCTCCGACAAGTTGTCGTACTGGGAGGGGTAGCGCTCGTACAGAACCCTGGATCCTCCGTCGGGGAACGGCGACGCCTGAGTGCTGCGGCGTTTCTTCTGAGGGAGGGCGGGGGGCGCGCTGATGCGGGACGACGTTAGAGGGTTGGTCTGGTTGGGCTGAGGGGTCCAGTACTCCGGAGGCTGCTGCGGTGGAGGAGCGCTGAAGCGAGGATGTGACGGATGCTGTCCGGGGACCGGGGAGGAGGATTCACTGTGAGACTCGGGCAGGGGGCTCAGACACCCCCCCACCGGTATCGGGGGCAGGTTTTCACCTGCTGACAAGTCCTGGTGGAGAAAGTCGTAATCTGGGTCGTAATTCTCTGTGTTATCTGAGAAGAGAGTTAAAACACAGTTAGCATCCAGACAGGGAGCATGATAACAGTCACGTAACGTGACTTTAGTGGCTTCGTATTCACGTGATCGTCAGCGATGACGTCACTTTTGTGTTTGTCTTCTTACCGAGCGTCTCGCAGCTGGTGTTACGTGAACACTGACCGCTGTCCTGCTCCATGGAGGACAGCTGCTCGTCAGACTTGCTCAGTTTGCCCATGCTGCTGCACGGAGACAGACGCGGCGAGTCGCCTCCGTACGACTGACTCCCGCCTGAGAAACGCCTCTGAAGGAATTCCTGCTCGTAGTCCTGCTGCTGCACAGACAGATGAACGTTTAAACGTTGATTAATCTCCTTTACGCAGCATTGACACCATGAGTTTGAGTCGTGACGGCGTCACTCACCTGTCTGTGGACGCTGCAGGGTAAACTGGAGCCGCGGCTCATCGGAGCGACCACCGCCACGCGAGTAGGAGACGGAGCAGACTGACGCTTCTTTGGAGGAAGAGCTGGTGGAGGACTATCGACAGACACACACACAAACATCATGATTATCGTCCGTTATTGTCCCAGAGTCAAAGTCACTACAGACAATCAGGCAAGCACACACACAAAAACACACTTTCTTAAGACATGTATGCACACACAAACCCATGTATGAATACATGAACACACACATCATCATCCCTCCTGGAGAGTAGCGAGATGAACGTGAGGGTGTTTCATGTTAGCTGCTCTCAGCTACGACATGAAGCTGTCCTGTCTGTCAAACCTACGTTCTCTCAGTCAGTTAATACCAGGTCAAAATGCAGCAAAGAGCGGGACGTGAGGAGCCATGATATGGAGACACTGCACAGGTCAGTCACACACTCTCATGCACCGGACGGTCTTCTGATCGGATGACGAGCTCTTCCAGGAAAAACCGAGGACGACATACACGTCAGGAGGATGCAACCATGCAAATAAAAACACTTTCATCCAATTCAGAAGCTTCATGGGGAGGGGGGCTAGGGTGGGATGTTATAATGGAGACGGATGATCCTGGAGGCTAACGTACTTCTCCTTCTGAGAGGGTCTCCTTTGGCCAGCGTCAGCACTCAACTGTGCTCTGTTCCCAGAATCCAGTGGGAAAACAAAAGATGAAAGAAAGAAATTGAGAGAAACAGCGACAAGTAAGAAAGGAAGAGACAGAACAACAAACAAACTGAAGAGCGTCGCAGTCTGAGATGATCTGGATCATTCATCAGAAACAAAACGTTTGTGATTTTTAAAAGTTCAGAATCAGTGAGAATGAAAGAGATATGTGGAAATCACCAGGTCATATCCACATCCTAAAACACGTCTTTATTCCTCATCTGCCGTGTGTGAGCGTGAAGCATCACGACTCAAACGGTTCTGACGAATAAACGCTTCTGCTTTTGTGACTTTAGTGAAAAAGTTGATGTAATTTCTGCAGTGACATGAAGTGGTGAACAACATCTCAATGAACGGAAACGAAACAGAAACAATCTGAAGTCGTGTGAAAAGCTTTGAGAAGCAATGATGTCAAGAAACCAAACAACCAGACTGATGCAGTTCATCATCTCTCATATAAAACGTGGTTTTGACGCTGTGTCGTCTCACCTGAGCTCTGCCATCTTCGCCTCAGGGAGGGGGGGTTTGGGAGGAGCCACGTCCTCATCTGGTGTCTCAGTAGCAGCCTCAGCAGGAGCAGCAGCAGGAGCCGGTTTATTGGAGACCTCCTGCTCCCGGTCTATCAGGGGCATCTCTGGGGACGCGCTGCTGCACACAGAAACACGGCGTGAGTGACTGAACTACTTTCATTTTACTCATCGAGGTGGAGTTTTGGTCCTCACCTCTCTGCCGTGGTAGCAGGTGGTGCAGGTTTGTTGGGGGTGGTGGGTGACGGCTGCTCCTGTTTCTCTATGGTCAACTTCACCAGCTCCTGTTCACACACACACACGCACCGGTTAATAAAACACCACAGGAACAATGGAGCACGTCATGATATCTCATCTCTGTGGTCAAACTACCTTCACTCCGTCCAACACGGCTTTGATGACGGTTGTGACCGACGCCACGTTTTCTTTGTCCTCCAGGTCGATGCCGTCCAGCATCACCTGGTCTGCCCAGCGGATGAGGTTGGCCAGACTCTGGTAGACGCGGTTGTGGCAGGAAGAAAGCGCCGAGCTGTTGAGAGGACGGAGACGAGACAGTGAGAGGAACCCAGGGAATAGAAAAGGAAAAGTGGCATCTGAATCATATAACAAGAGAGATGATGTGCAGGAGGAGACAGAAAGGTGTGAAAAAAGCACACGTTTGACACGAGGTGAGAAACGAGGACACATGACACATTTTCATCTATTAAACAACATGTTTCTGGGGCCATTTGTCGAGGAGCTGCAGGGAAGAGTCTGACTTGATGTTTGGAGGTTGAAGTAAGAAAACTAACACTGACAGAAGAATGTACAGGACACGGGGAAGCGGGGTGTTGTTCCTGCCTGTAGCCGACAGTGTTTTCAGACCTAAAACACTAAGGTGTGGCGCAGGCCTGTACCGACACGCTGCGGCTGATTCACAGAGCCTCCGTCTCTACAAACATCAGCAGGAAGAGAGCGGGAGTCGACTGGAGCTACGAGGGTTAGCAGGAGGATTTAAGAGACGGTGGTGGAGAGGTTTGACCCAGAAACACGACACCAGCTCAGAGCTGCAGCTAACAGCGACGCTAAGTAGGAACGGTACAACTAGAAGAGCAGATTTCAGTCTGTTTGTAGATTTTGGTAAATACGCACTTTAATCAAGTTAACAGTGTGTGTCAGACAGTTACACCCTCCGTTGACCTACTTATTTGTCCAATATTGATTTAAATCAGCGCAAACAATCTGACACTGTGGCACAGTTTCATGTTAGTAACATGAAGATATCAGAGTAAAAGTCCTGTTGTTCACCAAAACATCACCTCGTCTCTTAAACCAAGTTGTGAAACAACCAGTTTGTGTCAGTGAAGTTTGACTCGTCTAAAACTAAACCTAGTGCAGACAAATCCTCAGAGGTGGGCGCCGCTCAGTGTCGCAGCAACGATCAATCAGCTGCTCCTAAACTCCAGAGGTTATTAGATAAACCTCTGACCTCCACACGTCATCGGCTCCAATGGATGAGGAGCAAAGACACAAAGACAAGAGACGGAGAAGTTCTGACTTGTCTCGACAAAACAGCTGCTGAGGTTGTGTTTTTTACAGAGAGGAAGTAAAGACAAACTCATTTTATCGGTTGATAAATCTGAATTTGTTTCTCTTCCTCGAAGGTAAGATTTCTGATAGCGTGCCACATTATCAGCGATTAAAACATGACGGGAATTTTAAAACACTTGAGGCATTAAAATCCAGGAAACGGGGAGAGGAGATGTCGTCAGTGGTGACGTATAATCAATGTTCAGGCTGCTGGTTGAAACACGTCCTGTCTAAATACCAGATATAGTGAACTGTCACGGAGCGAAGGGAGAAATAACAAGTGGGACGTTAGTTACATTTAAATCAGGAAGAACAGAAGTAGGAGGATGTAGTCAGATAAACAGCAGAGGAAGATTAGAGCAACACGTGTAAATCAAAGAGGAAGTAAAAATGATAAAACAATGAAATATTTTCCTGAAAAGTGGAGTCTCACCTGTGTTGGACCCGAGCCTCCACCTGGACCAGAGGCAGGATGGCCTCCAGGACTTTGCTGGCGGAGCCGGGCAGCATCTCCAGCACCTTCTTCTCCACCACCATTTTATCCACGATTGTCTTGAAGTAGCGCAGAGCGCTGACCACCTCCTTCTCATGTTCCTCCAGACGACTGACCTTCTAGGAAAACAAAACAATAACACAAAACGGAAGCTCAGAAACGGCTCCGATGATGATGAACCAACCTGTGTGTGAACTCTGATGGTTTAATGACATAATGACTCTGTTTCTGTCGCAGCAGGACTACAGGGGAATGTGCTCATTACACCAGAAGCCTTAAGAGGCAGCGCAGCAGTTCATTCAGGAAGTAGCCCGATCCCATTCATGGCTTTATAGGTTTAGACACCTGCTGCCGCCACAGCGACTGGGAAGCTGTGGGAACCAGTGCGGACACTCACACACACACCGACACAATGGAGCTCAAAACATTAGGCGGGGAAACAATCGACTCACAAACAGGCAAACAAACACAGGGAAGAGGTGGGGAAGAGATGGATTTCCCACAATGAACGTGGACTTTATTCTCACACACCTTGTTCGCAGGTTTCTCCGTGCTCTTGGCCGCCGGCTCCGGCTGCAGCTGCTTGCCCTTCTTGGACGGCGTCCTCTTGATCTTAGGAGAGTGGAACTTGTCCATCAGCTTCATGGTGAAGGAGGACAGATGGGACCGCTGCGAGTCTGAGGACGGAGAGGAAACAGAGAGATGAGTGGTCGGACTCTAGAAATGAGGTGAAAACAGATGAACACAAATGACGCTCACGAGATCACGATTCAAATATAAACTGTCTGTAACATTTCAACGTTTCAACACACATCTGAGTCCATGATGTGACCGTGGTTATAATAAAGTAGCCTACTTAGTGCTGAAATGAAAATCACCTCGTGTTATATGACTGAGAGCGTCATAATAGCAGAGTAATTTAGAAGAATTCAATTGTTCCCTGTGGAGCGCTGATTGTATCAAAGGAGAGTAAAGTTCCCCGCTACGTTAATCCCTGGAGGAAGGACAGTTCAGTCCCTGTCCTCTTCACCTCCACGTCCTCTCCTCCTTTATCTCCACACTCACATAAATACTAATAACACTGGTGGGAGTCAACAACAGGAAGCGATTTTTTTAGCAGCGATAAAATTAAACGTCTGTAATCTCCCCTCAGCTCCACGACCACAGGATCTGCTGTACCACGCTCATCAGTGTTAAAAATAAATAAAACACTGATGACACACACACACACACACACACCAACAAGACTCTCCACCGGATGATGCTTTAATCTGCACCATCGATCTTCACGCTGCCCATATATATATATATATATATATATATATATATATATATAAAAATTAAAATCCTCCCCTGTTCTTTTTTCCGTCGCTGTTAATCTCCCATCATCCTTTACTCTGAGTAAAAGCCAAAGTTCACAGCAGAAGCCAACGACGACTGTGTCTCATTAAAACCGTTGATGTGAAGTTTCCTCTTTAAATAAATGTCTTGTAATGAGGCATGAATGACCCTCCAGCTGCTGTTTACACTGCATGTTTTATAGAAAAACTCTTATCTCAACAATGTGCAAAAATAAATCAACAGACAGAAAACTGCTGCTGTAGTCACTGACGGTTCCTGGTGATTTAATAAACTTACTGGAAGTGAATCTCATGACTGTCGTGTCACTTTCACCCAGTTCTCAACATCCAAACATCCAAAACAAAAAAAACACACATAGACAACGGGAAAGCTCATCGCTCTGCATAAACACATTAACTTTGTTAAAACGCAACGTAACTCTACCGCTGGAGGACGTGACACAGATACAGAGGTGATTCAGAGGATGTAGACGTCACGATCAGCCCAGATGTGTCTGAAAAGACCAACTAGACTGACAGATTCAGCAGCGTCTTCATGGTGGTGTTGTGAAGTTGTGGTGTGTGTTCGTGTTTAAACAAGAGACAGTAGAGACGGTAGAGACAGTAGAGACAGTAGAGACAGTAGAGACAGTAGAGACAGTAGAGACAGTAGAGACGGTAGAGACAGTAGAGACAGTAGAGACAGTAGAGACAGTAGAGACGGTAGAGACAGTAGAGACAGTAGAGACGGTAGAGACAGTAGAGACAGTAGAGACAGTAGAGACGGTAGAGACAGTAGAGACAGTAGAGACAGTAGAGACAGTAGAGACAGTAGAGACGGTAGAGACGGTAGAGACAGTAGAGACAGTAGGGACAGTGGGACAGTAGGGGACGGTGGGGAGACAGTGGGGGCGGTGGGGGGACGGTGGGGACAGTGGGGACCGGTGGGGACAGGGGACAGTGGGGACAGTGGGGCGGTGGGGACAGTGGGGACGGTGGGGACGGTGGGGACGGTGGGGACAGTGGGGGGACGGGTGGGGACAGTGGGGGACGGTGGGGACGGTGGGGACAGTGGGGACGGTGGGGGGCGGTGGGGGACGGTGGGGACAGTGGGGACAGTGGGGACAGTGGGGGCGGTGGGGACGGTGGGGACAGTGGGGACAGTGGGAGACAGTGGGGACGGTGGGGACGGTGGGGGACAGTGGGGACGGTGGGGACAGTGGGGACAGTGGGGACAGTGGGGACGGTGGGGGACAGTGGGGACGGTGGGGAGACGGTAGGGGGCCGGTGGGGGCCGACGGGGGAGACGGTGGAGACGGTGGGAGACAGTAGAGACAGTAGGACAGGAGACGGTAGGGACGGTAGGGGCGGTGGGAGACGGTAGAGACGGGTAGAGACGGTGGGGAGAGAGTAGAGACAGTAGGGACAGTGGGGGGCGGTGGGGACGGTGGGGACGGTGGGAGACAGTGGGGACAGTAGAGATGGTAGAGACAGGGGAGACGGTGGGGGACGGTGGGGGACGGTGGGGGGACGGTAGAGACGGTAGAGACGGTAGAGACAGTAGAGACAGTAGAGACGGTAGAGACGGTAGAGACGGTAGAGACAGTAGAGACAGTAGAGATGGTAGAGACAGTAGAGACGGTAGAGACAGTAGAGACAGTAGAGACGGTAGAGACGGTAGAGACGGTAGAGACAGTAGAGACAGTAGAGACAACCTGCAGGAGACGACCTGCTCGTCTGCAGCAGAACAAGATGCATCTAAAGCCTCAGAGCTGCGGTTCAGTCTCTGACCTGAGGCGACACAAACCTGAGTTAGAGTTTAGCCACAAGCCAACGTGACCTGGTCAGATTTTACATGTTGTATCAACGTGTGGAGACCGAATCATCTGCTTTAGATTTAGTGTCAGATAATCTCGATCTGTTTGACCCCGCTGCTCCTCTTATTTCTGGCATCAACACAAGGAATGAGGCTAACGTCACAATTTACTGGTCCCTCTCGCTCAGTCTGAGCTACAGCCGTTTACAGCTGCAACTCAGCGTCTCCGAGGCCTCGAGTTGAGGAGGTGACGTCATCTCAGCTAGTCAGCGCTGCGATCGATACAGCTGCTCCCTCCGACCATCAACGTCCCCGCAGCTCGAACATTTATCACCAACACGGAGCTGGATCCTCGAGTCTTCACCACCGACTCACTCCTCTAGCTTCACTTCTGAGAACTGACCTCCTCCTTTTCTTTTCTTTCTCTCAGTTCGCTGGAAGTCTGGCTCAGCACAGAAATGACATCATCAACAGACAGAAAAAAAAATAAAGAGTGAAAGAAAGTCGGTGAGGGAGGGAGAGTGAACACAGTGAAGTGCTGTGTTAGAGTCGTGCAGGCGTCTCTCCTGCTGTCGTCCAGTGAAGAGGTGATGTCATCGTTTAACGTGTCCGACGCTTCAATCTGACCAGTCGTTGACTGAAGGAGACAAAGTTCTGTCTTCACACGTTTTGTGTCTTAGTGATGAAGGTTGGACGTGTTCCAGCACGAATCCCATCATTTATTCAACCTTCACAGTAAAAGCGGCGTCGGACAATAAGAGCTCGGCTCCACGTCCATAAAGAGCGAGGTTGGTCTCTTCTGTAAACTGTCCCACTGAGCAACCAACACAAACACAAGCTCCCTGAGCTCCACTGTGACCTCAGTCTCTGGTCCAGTTCAGTGTGATGAGTTTACGTTTCAGTAATTAAAGTCCCCGCGGACGCCACAATAATACAACATTATATAATCCACGCTCTGTTTGTTAGTCTTTCTCTTTTTGTTTCAGTAGCAAAAGCAGAAAATCTAGTGGCGTATTTATATTTTTTATGCCGCTGTGAAAGATTAAGAATAAACAGAAAACAATTCAGTGAATAAACAACATTTAAATAACTTAAACACGTTAAAATGCTCTTAAAGGCCTCAGGGACGTTTAAAACAAACAGTCTGAACAAAACCTGAGAGACTTCACACACACGTCACAACCCTCACACTCGCTACATCATACAACACAGGGTGACACTGTTAATGTGCAATTTAACTGTAAACCTGAACCACGACGTCCACGTTGAACTTTGTTGCTTCAACGTATAGAAACAGAGAAAAGACGTCTAGTTTCCTCTCTGGAAAACAAAACCAACACCTCGGCTCCTCCAACCACAGCCCCACTCAGCTGATCCGGTGATTAACCATCGTTCCTCCTGTTTAACGCCTCTAAAAACTTGTTGTTTTGGGGATTTCCCAGTCATTTCTCCGTCACCGTCTTCAAAGTTAAAGGGCAAAACAAAGACAACAATGATCTTTTCAGGGCCAGAAACTTTCTTTAAACTCTGTTTTCTAATAAAGTTAATCTAATTAGTGTAAACAGGTTGAGTTGTTTCATTCACAGGAATCAGAGAAACTGTGTTTCATTGGTTTTAGTTTAATTGGCAGCACACACTGCCTGGTTAGACTACACCTATTAATACATCCATGTGACTGATGAAATAAGTGACTTTTCCTGGTTTCATCTGGACAGAAAACAAACTGATGAACAGCTCAGATCACAGACTACAGACTGGTCTGGATCTGGATCTGGATCTGGGTCTGGATCTGGGTCTGGTTCAGTCCAGGTGTGATCTATACAGGACAGCTGGTTGTCCCCCTCCTCCTCCCCCGAGACCAGGATGAAGACGGGGTGTAGAGATACAGGAGAGGTTACACACACAGCTGTCACCTCCTGCTGAACTCAGTGAAAGTGTGTGAGTCTTGTGCATATGGACGTGTTGAAGCTGCTAAAAGACTGAACCAAGAGGTCAGAAAGGTGAACGCACCAGCTGCTGGAGGACGGACGAAGACAAAGAGAGAAAAAAAACCCTTCATCTGTCACGTTAAATACAGGAGACGTTGAAATATTATGAGCAGAGCGATGAACACTAGTTAAACTAAAACTAACGTCGTTTCTGTTCCTGCTCGACAGACACAAGTCGACACAAGTTTCATGAAAGTGTCTAGATAACATCTGTCGACATGAACTCATTTTATCAAAGACCTCGATGAACTTAACGTGTTTATGTGGAAGTTGTGATGGAAACAAGAACAAGTTTTTTCCTCCATCATCTACTGGTCTCTACTCAGTCTCTAGTGTTTCCACTTGGTGCTAGTTCCTGGTTCCAGCTACTGTTTTAGTTCCTACTCTGTGGAGGAACCAATGGAGCTGAGTCGATACTAAAACGTGACGTGAACAGACGCCGGCCACTGATTGGTCAGAGGGAGTGTCTTCACAAGCTGCCACCAGACGCCAGTTGAGTTGAGAGAGAGTCAACAAAATAATCAAGCTCCATTTTTAAACAGGACAAGAGTGATAGCCATCGTCGTAGCTACCTGGTCGTAAGCTAACCCAGCAACAAGTACAGCATCTCCTCCATGTCCATTAATGTTTACTGATGTTTTAGTGTCGTGACGTCGCAGCAGTTTGACTCGTGGACCTCCGTGGAGGAGGAACCAAACTGTGATGGAAAACAACGTGTCTGCTACCAGACTGAGTAGAGTCCAGTAGAGTCCAGTAGAGTCCAGTAGAGTAGAGACACAACCATGTGGTGGAGAAGAGACGTCAGATGAGTCGAGACCAGAATCAACACAAGGATCAATCACATTCCTGTTTCACTGCTCGTCTCTAGAAACAAAGTGTTGAGGTGAAAACGTTCCTCTACTTCACCGTCACACGTCATAACAAGTCGTCACTAGTTGCTACGTGAAGACGATGAGACACGTCTCCATGACGACCAAATGACTTGTTTATGTCCATCAAGTTGGTGACGGATTAAAAACTGACAAGATGTTTGTTACATTAATAAAGATCCTGTTATCAGATGAATGGAAACGTTAGCAAATAGACAACTAGCGACTGATAGCTAACGCTAACGCTAACGCTAACCAATGTTATTGATTAGCAGTTAGCTTGATAAGTTAAATGTATTGATTAGTTTATTAATTAAATCGCTAACTTTTCTGAAAGATGCATCCTTGTCCTGGTGCATGCTGGGAGATTTGTGTGACCCCTCACCTTCATCTAAACAGACAGACTTTCTACTGACGTCAACGTGCTAACGAGGAGAAGGGCTAAATGGGACTGGCCCAGACTGTATCGGATCTGTCAGGATGTAAAACGTCAACTCAACATGCTAACGATGATTTTTAACATCATCGTTTAATAAAAGAGACGAGATGAACCGTGTTCTTATATAAACAGAATAATAACTGTTTCATAACCATGTTTGATAAAAGCCTCCACTATAAATGGATGTTACTGGTTATAACTGGTGTAAAACTGTATTTATCACCATTTAAAAACAAAACAGATGCGTTCTCTCTCGATACGCTGCAGAACTAAAACCTCTCACCCCAGGACACACGTAAATAGACGGTGCATTGTTTACTAGTGACTCTGCCTCACAACGAGCTCTTATTTGTCCATAAAAACGACAGCATGGTGAGTGAATTACTGTCTGCTACACTGTAAAACAAAAACCGCAGAGAAACAGCCTCGAGGATCATATCTCCACAGGCGAGACCTGATGTGGTGCAACACAGAGAGAGAGGAATGCAAAGCCTGAGGCACATTAGACAAACACTGGAGAGAAAACGGAGAGGAAAGAGAGAAAAATTCAACAGGAAATAGTTAAGTGCTTAGTGAATTATTTATTCTCTCCATTGTAGTGGTTGGCTTCCTGCTGGCTGTGTTCAGTTTTCAATAGGATCCTCTTTATGTCCTTAGCTATCAACCAGCTACACTGTAGGGCACAGTGTGTGTGAGTGTGTGTGAGCTACAGATGAGGGATGGAAGAAGAAGAAGAGGTCGTCATCTTGTTATGGACGTGGCTCCTGGTTAATGGTTAATTTCATGTGGTACGTTATTCTCCAGCTGAGCGTTGAGGACTCAGACCATCTAGTTCACTTACTGAACGACTGCATGAGGCTGAGTGGTCTAGATATTGTATTTCACATAACAAATGAGTAAATGAGACATTCAACGTGGACAATGGGATTATTGACTCAACCCGACACGTTCAAAATGACAAATAAGAGGATTTCTTCATCCGAGTCCCAAAGTCCTGAAACAAACACACGTTGAACAACTGAGAGATTATATCTGGATTAAAATCAGCTTGATCCTGATTCTGACGGATGTTGATATGTATTTAAATGCACCACTGGCTCATCTCTAAACATCTTATTACTTTTAAAAATACGTGTCTAATTCTTGATCTTTGCGTCACCACCTCTGATATTTCCAGCTACTGAACAGTTTCAACAAACATGCCCTTCAGTCACCGAGCAGCGACCACGGGTCAACGATCAGGAGTAAATATCAATGTGGTGACGGAGGAGCAGCGTGTCGCATGGAAACACACGGTCTGATCCACACCATCTATCACCACCACCGATCCATATTATCAACCAGAGACCTGATCTATAACAGCTCAGAGACTCATTTTCGGTGCCATCTGCTCTCAGATCTAACCACAGACTGATGACTGACAAAACATCTTTTTTTGGGGAAACTCCTGCTCTGTGAAACAAACACCAACTACCTGAATGACTCACGACTTCACACACTCACAAAAACACCTTCACCCACTTTCTCATCCTCTTCTCACATTTGAGGTCTTAATCTAGACCGACGGCTCCGACGGTGAGAGACTAACATTTAAAATGCAAATGTGATTCGATTCGTCATTTTCAAAAACAACTAAAGTTATGACGCAGCTACAGGACGAATGCTCCGCTACACTCACCAGCAACGAACAACCGGCAGCGTGTAGAGACACATTAATACATCCCATCTTAATCTGCTGGTGACACACCTCACATTCTTCAGTCTGCTCATTAGCACCACGTTCCCTCCTCATTACAGAGAATTAACGGCTGAAGTCAGATAATAAAACACGTCTAAAAACTTCCCTGACAAACCCCAAACCGTCCAGCTGAGTGCTTAGTCTTAATATTTATTATTATATGAACGTTTATTACACCACCGCACTGGTTTAAATGGACTAAACTACAATGGGAACAAGTCGCAGCAGGAAACAGTTTCAGGGGGACGTTTATCACCGTTACACCTCTAAACACTGTGACGGAGCAGCGGTTGGTGGAGGAGCCGAGGTGAAAATGGAGAAAGTTCACAAACTGAAGCTGAAGCAGACGATGATGTTCGACATGATGACGACACAGAAGAGGTTTTGATGAAACAGTTGTCATGGCAACACGGGGAAGTCGACTGCAGCAGATCAGTATTAGTAGCAGGACTCTAGTGGATCACTCTAGTCCTGCTGCTCCCCCGTCCACCAAATACTGTTAAAGTGGTATAAGTTTTAAAAACACCGTGACACAGACGTTCGTACCGTCCATCTCTACATGTGACGTCTATGAAACGACAGCTCGTGTTTGCACCGTGATGTTTCCACAGCAGAGGACGACTTTATTGATCCACGGACACATGAGGTCACTGCTCTGACGCTCTGGATCTGCATCGTCTTCTGTCATTTACTGCAATAAAACCTTCGCCTGCAGCAACGCTTCACACACAAACTAACAAGGTTATATCGTCGTAGCCCCGACAGAGCAGTGAAGGGAAACAAACATAATGTTTTATAGTCATAACACGGTTTTAAATAAACTACTACACTTGAACTGGAGGCTGCTGAGGTTAGGACAGACTGACTACACTTCTATAATTACACCGTCAGCACATGCGGTGGATGGTGTTCAGATATCGGGGCGCTCAAGTCTGAGAAACTGGCGGTGGGGCTGTTTCTAGATGACACCAGATGTTATTAGACCTGGTCTGTTGATGTCGATGAAACAAAACAAGTCTGTGAAAACAGAAAGGCTGAAATCACATTATTACCACTAGAACACCGGGGAGATATTTCATTTTATGACACAAATAAAATATAAAAAATATATTAAAGCTCTTTGTACCCAGTGGATATGGTACAAACAATAATCTGTGCACTACGTCAGGTAAAATAAAAAGGTTTACATCACAGAAAACTGGAACTTTTCAGGGATTAAGACGCCGATTAACTTAGTTTTTACTGCAGTGATGTAAGAAAATTAAGCTTTGAACATTTGTTCAAACACAAGACGTCAGTATCCGACTAATAATCCAACGTGTGTGTGTGTGTGTGTGTGTGTGTGTGTGTGTGTGTGTGTGTGTGTGTGACCCACAATAACCTATAAACAAGTTTCCAGACTGACGCTGCTGGTGTGAGGTGAACCACAGACAGGGTGAATACAAACAGGTGCAACACTTTTTTTGTGAACTTCTGTTTCCAAACTTTACTTTTCATTTCCATCAAATAACCAGCGTCAACGTTTTAGTTTTTTATTCATTTAGAAACTGACTAACAACTGTAAAATAAAGTATTTAGACTGGTGGTGTAAACATTCATTATTACACGTTAAATTACTTCAATATTTGTATTATTGTTTATTGTGGCTAATAAACCAGACAGGAGACAGAGAGATGAGGTGATATTTAACTACTGTAGTGAATCGTTTCTTTGAGTAATACGAAGAATAACCAGGCGGTTAAATACTCCACATGTTATTATGTTTTACTGGTTCATTATTTGACATTTCTGTTGAATAAAAACCACTGGATTAGATCAGTATTTTCCACATGGATCAATAATGTTTCACTTCTTGGTCGACTGCTGTTTGACTCTATGTGAAGTCAAATGCAGACCAGTGGTAGTAAGGTGGTGTTTTAGAAGAGGGTGGGACCATTAGGTCTGTGTATTGTGTGGTGGCATAAACATTTACAAGTCTGCAGCCTCAATGCCTCCTCTGTTTAACTAAGAAAGTAACAAAACTCCGTCTTCCATCGCTCTGCTCCGTCCAGAGTTAACACCAACTTTTCTACCATGTTGTATCCGTCTCAGTGGCTCTGGCAGATCAGTCTCTGTCTGTCAGTGTCTGTCAGTGTCAGTCTGTCTATCTCTATCTGTGTCTGTTTCTGTCTGTCAGTGTCAGTCTGTCTCTCAGTCTCGTATCGCTGCTGTAAGTTTGCCCACACATTTCCTCTTTTCTTGTCAGCGTAGCGTTGTTGGGGCAGACCACATTGTTTGTCCACATTTTCACATGGTGGACGGTTTGAGAAAGGTTTCAGTGGGTTATCCAAATTTACTGCTGGGACTCCTGGTGGTTCAGCTGCCGTATCACCCCCCCCTCCATCTCCTCCACCACCACCCCCGAGCTACTTTTGTTATTATTACTCATTCATTCCTCTGCTCCGCTGCTTTTAAAAGGCCTCGCTTTCATACCCTCCCTTTTATGTCAGTAGATCTGTGTAACTGCAACTAAATTAACAGTGTTACAATGAGAACAAACAGCTCTGTAGGTTGTTAATGAATATTAAAATCCTCCTCATCCACTAGTTTTAACCCTCTGGTCTCTCTAGATGGAGTCGATGTAGGTCGAGGTCTGGTGGTGACGCTGGACGAGCTAATGGAGCTGGTTAATGGGACCTGGCACAGTTCAGTTGTGTTGTATTGAAAGCTATAGAGTGAGAGAGCCCTGAGGTCTAGGTCACTCAATTGTCCTGTTCACCACAATGTGCAAGCAAGTGTGTGTGTGTGTGTGTGTGTGTGTGTGTGTGTGTGTACCAAAGCATCCCGTCCTCAGACAGAAACAAACGACGACACAGAAACAGTTTCTCTTGAAACCGTCGGAGCTCAGAGAGCAGGTTTGTGGAGCGGACGACCACTTCAACAGCTTCAGTAAAAAAGGAGAAGATCAGTCTCTACGGGACGAGAACAGTTCAACAACTGTTGAATAAAATGAAGAACATCACACTCCAGTAATCACCAAAGGACTCATACTACATAAATAATCTATCTAGTTATAGACTCTGACCATCATATCACACTTATAACTTCAAAAGAACAAGATGATAACTAATAAATAGATGAATAAACTATACAACTATACATACATAAATCAATAGTGTAAATAATAACTGGTTTTATCTCTTAGTGTGGTGCTGATGTGTGGTTTAGTTCAAACTGTAACGTGGTGACAGTCAACGTGACGTAACGACGTGACAACCGACCCACATTAACAACTGAAGAGCAGCAGAAACACACGAGGCAGCGCTGTAGCATTTAAAGTGGGAAACTACACACACACATGTACACACATGTACACACCATCCTGGGTACCCCTCCTGTTCCTTCCCCCCTGACGCCGAGGCCACTGGCACCATTTCCTGTCCCTTGTCTCCCTCGCGTTCAGAGCCACTCCCTCGTTTCTGGACAAACTTCAGTCCCTCAGCAGCTTCATACGCAGCTCTGCAGCCTGGATAACAACAACTTTCCTCAGCTAAACAGGCCAGGCCTAACAGAGCGCGCACACACACACACACACACCTAGGAGAGACTCACATAAGACAGATGCTTCCTGCAGCACATGCAGCTGAAAGTAGTCCGATCCTTCAAGTGACCTTCTGGCTGCTTTTCTCGCTGGTTTACTGCAGTTTTTAGCTTTTCCTTTTCTAACCCGACAAGGTTGAGCCGAGTGAAAACAGACGGACCGGCAGGGAGCAGGTTCACCTTGGGTGAAACCGATAGACTAAAGAACCACAAAGATCTATAAATATGGTCCTCGTCAGGGTCTCTAACGTCAGGCAGAAACAGAGACGCTGCTGCAACAGTTTTAAAAACCCTCTGATCTGACGGAGACAAAGTGAACGGCAGCTGTTTGGACAGAGAGCATGAGGCAAACAGGCGGTATGAAACACTTGAGATAGGAGACTGATCCTACTCATGAGAACCAATCACTTGACTGGCTGAGAGCAACAGAGACAGTCAGATATAAAGACAGCAGCAGCAGCAGCGGGGAGTGGTACGACTCTCCACCGTGGTAGACATCTGATACAAAGCTCGACTTGTCTCTTACAGCTGGATACTTCTCATGCTCTTGACACTTTGTACAAACACACAGCGCTGGACGAGACGGGCAGATGCCACATCACAATAAATCACATCTCACACTTCAAATCCAATGTGGCAAACTTTTAAAAAAAACAACAACAACTAAAACTCTTTTTTCCTGTTAAGAATAGTGTCTGGTGACAGACGCGTCCATCACAAAGAACCAAGACTCGCCCTCGCACAGTCTCTTATAATTAGTCAGTGGTTGTTTCAACTATTCGAGCGACGAATAATCAACCACACACTAAAATAACTTCACTGTTTTTTCTTTTTTTAATTATCATGCTCACACACAAAACAATGAGCCAGTTTCAAACTGGCTCCTTCGTTTAAATAAACCCAGGTCAGAATTTAGAAACATTTCTTATGGTTTCAGACTTTAAAGAGGCTTTAAAAAAACGCAATGAAGTTCACCTTTCAATGTGACGACATCACCACTTGTTCATGATCATAACAGTGACTACCAGGCAGATTAGTGTGTGCAGCAAAAAGAAGAAGCAGCAGCAGCAGAATGAATGAATAAAAAAAGGTTGCGTCAACATAACAGCGTATCATCTTCCAGTGATTCACTGATCGACTGACGTTTCGTCCTCTGGTTTCCTCTGAACGCAGCAGACACTGATACACTCTGGGATTTTTATTTTTCCACAATCAACTTGATGTCGTTGTTGAAGTCGTCTCATTTCTGCTGTAACGACAGTAAAGTGACGATTGTTCAGGAGTCAAAACAGTAATAACATGTAGCTCAGTGACTCAAACATCTTATCTTCATCTTTGTTTCCAACTTTCTCTAAGAAATGAAGAACAGGACAAAGAAAAGAAGATTTGTGGTTTCGCTCAAAACGTTGGTGAATCTTCGATGACGAGAGTCAAAGATGTTCTTCTTCTGTGTCGTTGATTCAAGATTTAACGTTAAATTCCCCAAAACTTCAAGTGGAATAAAAGATGCACGTGTGTTTGACCTCCTTTAATCCTGTTCTGGCAAATGTATTTTTACAGTTTCCTTCGTTCCTCATAAATCCATGAGGTTTGCATATTTTAAAAACATAGTTTCTCATTCAGAGTTTTGTTAAAGAGGAACATCCAAGAAGAAGAAGAAGAAGTAGGTTAGTGAAAGCTGACGCACTCATCCTGCCCACGAGGTTACAGACGAGCACGTCACAACATCAACGTTTAAGATAAAAAGATTACGCTCGACCATAAAACACACACACACACACGTGTCCTGACAACAACAGTGTCAACTCTTCATTCCTCATTTAGACTGGAGTCAGAAACTGGCTGCGACGGTGGGACATCCCCTCCCTGACCCCCCCAGGGTCTGATGACATTTGACACAAACTCACTCTTTTTTCCTGGATTTCCACTCATCATAACTACCTCCCTCTGTCTCCATATTAAAGATGGTGGTAATTACTCTACCTGTCTCGATAATGAAGGTATTAATTAACCATGTAACACTCTGTCAATCACTGCCCCTGATGTGAGAACAGCAGTCGCAGAAAACGGAAACAAGACCGTAATTAATATCGACCACAAAAGAAGAAGTGAAAGAAAAACGTCATATGGCAAGTTTCAGAGTTTCAGTCGCTGTTCTCAGCGCTGATAATTTTAAATCTAATCGACTCATTCACAGTCAAAGGACCAGATACATTCAGCTGATTTAATTAGATGAAGTGTAGTTGACGCTCACTCGACTTTACCAACGATTTCCAGTCGTCGTTAGTTTCATTTGCTGGTGATTTCAGCTCATGTTTAGTCTACGATGTCTTCGGCTGTAAATCACGGTGAGAAGCAGCGGCTACATCCTGTCTAGTTCACGTGACCAGACGTAGAGTTTGGTGACGTCACGGTGTGATCGGGAGTCAATCACTGACAAGTCTTGTAGTGTGAACACTACAGGTCTCAGACCAGTTGTTGAGACTCCACATCATGGGAACACAAGTCGCTAACGATCACGACAGAGACTGAGACTCACTGATCCATGGTGAAGTCGATAGTCTGAACTTTACGAAGCTAGTTTTGGTTCAAACATCGGTAAGATCTGAGACGACCTGTATTTAACACACCTACAGACACACACACACACTTCCTGTTGAGCTGAAATGCAGATTTATTCGACTGAAGTTGCCACAAGATCGTGTGTTTTCATAACAATGTATTAAGTCACTTGGCTCAGTTTAATGACAATGATGGACTCAACTACCTTAATTATGGAGCCACTATGTGCTTGTGGCTCACCGGGGAAGATGTGTTCACACAGATTAACAACACAAGCAAAAGCTCACTACAAACATTAATAAATCAAATAGCTTTAACCTCAACATGTGGGTCAACAAACAGGCTCAGCTGCCATGGTGAAGGAGGCAGCTTGGATTTTAAGATGTGAAGATTACAGCCGCAGGGAGTGATTAATAATATGGTTTATTCTGTATTGTGTAACTGGATTAAGACAGCAACAACAAGGCACAGAGCAGATCCTCACCTGGTGAGGTGAGATTAGAGCAGCTATGGTTTGAGTGTGCAGACGGTGGGAGGTGACGGCCTGTGATGGAAAGCTGCGGCCCCGGCGGAGCAGCCTACTCAGGGCTGGGTCCACCCAAAACTTCGACCGAGCAAATGAGCACCTTCGTAAAGCCACACGACACAAAAAGCACAGCGAGGAATGTCCCTGCATTTCATTTCTGCCAGCGAGTCTATTTTACATTAAAGCCCCGAAGAAACAGCAGCTTTAAACAAAGAAGAACACAAAACAAACAAAACGATGCACATATTCATGTATTTCACAACAACGGCGGCAAATAAATGTGCACATGATGAAACTTCTGCTGCTCCTGTAACTGTGCAAGTCAAACACAACCCTGGAATAATTTAGAATAATTTCCAACAGCAAATAGAGTCTGTGTTCAGCTCTGCTCATTTATATTTAAATCCAATGCTGCTGAAAACGCCGCATGTCTAAACACTGCATCCGCTTCCTTTACTGACGTTATTCAGACCGTTCATTTCAAATACTCAAAGAAACACAAAAGACTGAACTGTTTTAGTGGAGAAATCACCATCGTCCGTCCTGTTTCTCTCCACTGCTCAGATCTTGATTATTCGATAGCAACAGGATGATGTCAGCATTAATAAGAAGCAGCAGCCAGCGCTGATGTTAGAGGATGACGAGAAGGACTGTAGATTTTTACCTGTGTCCTCGTCTACATCTCCCTGCAGAGAGGAGTCCGTGTCCTCTGAGGAGGCCTGGCTCCTCCAGCTTATGTTTCCCATCCAGAAGACCCGAATCCACACAGCTACTGGTCCGAGGGTGACGCCGGCAGACAGACGGACAGATGGGTAGATGTTTGGTATAACGACGGCTCTGTGGTCAGGCTGACATTGTCACAGCTATCGCTCAATAGCACAGCTGAGAGTTAGTCATGAACTAACTGGTCCTCATGATCATCCTCACTTGACTCATCCACGTTACACAGCACATCAGAGGAAAAGATCCACAAATAGCACTCAGAGAAGGCGAAGAGGAAGTCACAAGTTTAAAAAAAGTTCACAAGTATTCCTCTTGTTAGTGGTTTTTAAAGTAAAACAAAGCTAGTTACATAATCCTGGAGAGAAGAGAAACTGGGCTGTGATCAGTGGTGTTGGAGAGGGTCCAGCCCACTCCTACCTGACTGAAAAGTCACATTAAAGTGAGCAGGAAACCTGCGGGTATAAAGGACCTGCTCTGTGGCTCGCAGGCCGACACACAGCGGTGAAATCAACTGAAGCATCATCTCATAAGACGAGACCGTCGGGGAAAAAAGTCTCAAGAGCCAAGATGGAAACAGACGACGACGACGAGATCTCTGCAAAAACAATCACCGTCGAAGATGTTCAAGACGTTAATATTCATGTTACCAACACCTGGTTGTCGTCATAGATATCCTCCCTCCTCTGATCAATAACCTCCGGCCTGCAATTACCAAACATGTAATCCATCGATTTTACTCTCCGATTGTCCCAGAGACTCGATTCCCATCAGTGTGCTGCCGCTCTGTACCCGCTGTCTTTCCCTCCCCTCGCTCTATTCCCTGCCTCTTTCCCATACCCAGCACGCACACACAAAAAACTAATTACTACACAGCTAAACCTATATGGGAACAGCAAGCCTTTCATTCTGTGGGAGAGGGAGGGTGAAATGCTTGCTGCCATCAAACCTCAAAATTGCAGCATGTCAAACCCAGGGACCATGGCTTTACCCTGAGCAACACTGGGATCACTCATCAGCAACGTGCACGGACCTAATCGACCGGGGAACCCTGGTGTAATCACGACTGCTTCAGCTCTTACTCAGAGTTTTGGTGACTAAGACGTGGGGATTTCTATTTCTGTACATCAGACGAGAAGATATTTCAGTCTGGAAGAAATGCAGTTACCACTTAGCAAATACAAAGCCATGAAATGTACTAACACTTCAGTGTTAACTCAGTGTTGAGAGGGGTGGAGACACGGCTCAGTCTAAAATAAGGAACTGATGGATCGGTTGTGCTGTGGCCGACTACAACCATTGACTGTCCAGTCAGAGAACAAGCTAATTATAAAACACTGAGCTACTCCCACAACTTTGTTACCAACTGACATGACAAAACTGTTGTGTCACAACACCGGTCGCTGTGGAGAAAACAGGCACAAACCGCTTGTGCAACTGTGATAATATGAATATAAATACAAATATAAAACCTCAATGAAATGTTGCTTCTTTTAGTCACAGAACTCAGTGATTTTACAGCAAAAAACACAGATTTCATGATAAATATGACGTTTACTGGAGGTCTCGGTGCACTACACAAACCTGAGATTTAAAGCTGCTACTGATCCGTTCATAATCTGAAGAAATGAACAAAATGTGCACAAACTCTGGCATCAAGGAGCAGATGTAATTCAACATTCAGTCCTCGTCTCAACACCTATGTTTCTATCGTAACCAGGATGTTTTAGTTAAACTTTGAATTAAAATATCTGATGATATTATATTTTAAAGGTGTGACAGTAAATGTGTCACTGTCACAAGAAACAGATCAGTTCCATTAGATCATTTTCTTTACAAACACAACCACAGTGGATCATAGAGATGTTACATGTTCGAGGTGTTTAACACTTTAAGACACATCAGCGTCAAACTGCCTCAGGTTCAAACACCAACTGGATATTTTTTGTGACATTTTACAGATTAATTCCAACCAACAAACTGTTTTCTCTAAATCCACTTAACAGTTCAACACCAAGTGTGAACTCACGGATAAAAAAGAAGAAAAAAACCTCCTCCGCCCTGTTTCTCTGTGGAGAAGAAACGAGATGCAACTTTGGCTGCTGCCGTCAGATTTTGGGCAACACCAGCGCAGACATGGAATCTGTTTATGGATTACAGTTTGAGCTGCTTGAGTGATGAAGTCATATGGGTGCACACACACACACACACACACACACACACACACACACACAGATCAGGGGTTCGGTGTTGAAACAGACAGGAGAACCACCCACTGGATTCTCCTCTGGGACGCGACATCCTAACGAAGCAGATTCAACGTCGTGTTGTTGTTTACTGAGACGAGCTGGTGGCAGAGACACAACGTTAGGATGATTATGAAACGTTAATGAAGCAGAAAGACTCTTCTGTCGGCAACGTGGTATCAGTGTTTAAACCTTAAACCTCCACCGACTACATGCATGAACTTTATTTCACTTTATCCAAATCTTTTTTCCTTTTTAATT